>CM057449.1:1326492500-1328992500 GCA_016271365.2 Neoceratodus forsteri
TATCCGCAACCTCAGCAAACGGACCAGATACTGGTTTACGAAAAAAAAAAAACGAATCATTTTTAAATTAGGCAGGGGTTAGGCAGAGCGTACAGTGAGTGCAGCTAGCAAGGAAACAGCATCACGTGACTCCCCATCTCTAGTGGATTCTGTTACCAGCTGTCAGAGAAGTGCCTCATTTGGAGAGTCAAGGATTGCCCTGCATCTTGTAACTGTTGTCAGAATACTCCACTCTACATCCAGCAGATTAATGTCCCCCATCCTCGCTTTTTTCTACCTCTCCATTTGACTAGTTTGTATGCCTATTAAAGTAACATTTTAAACTCCCACTCAGGACTGCAGTACCCCTCCAGGATGGATGGAGGCCTTCTCCATTGTACAGGCCTCTATCCCTCCAGGTAGGATCACAGTCCCTGATGTAGCCAAAACCCTCTTCCTTGTATTATGCCTTCAACAAGTCATTGAAATCCCTGGTGCAGTGCTCCCTAATCTCCCCCTAGCTATAGATAGGTAGCACCTCAGTGAAGGCCACTGTGTGAGTTACCTGCTACCCTCCTGCCCCACTGCCCTTGTGATCCTAAGGATCTGATCTCCATCCTTCCATGCCAAAGCACCAGGTAGGCACCTTACCTCCCTGTTCCCCTCATATCCTGCTCCAAAATCTACCCCCTAATGATTGAGACCCACACCAGAAGGAGCTTCCTCTTTTGCTGGGGTCCTCTGCATCCCAGCTTGGGTCCTCTCTTATGAAGGGAACTCACATCCTCACTGGCCACTACTGTGGGTGCCTCCTCTTGGCAGTCTCATCCCACCAGAGTGTCAATAGGTTGTGTAGTAGCACCAGCTGAGGAACTGGCTCCCAACCTACCACCCTCACCCTCCTGAAGCCACCACAATCCAGCCACCTCTTTTCCTTGGTACCCTCTGAGGAAATTGTGGTGGATTTGGTGGCCTGTTAGTGAGGGAAGAGGTCCCACAAATCCTAGCCAACTTGGCCCAGAGTCTAGTAACTTCCTGCCTCAGCCCAGACAGGTACATGCAAATGAGGCAACACCTTAATCTCCAAATGTTCTTGCAATGATTCCTGCTCCACAGCCACTACACATCCCCACTCCCAACATTCTCAATACTACACTCCCTGTGACCTGGAAAATAACTTGTATCCTTACCCCAAAACAGGTATTCCTAGCTTTCCCTTTTTTGTTTTGTTTATCCTTGTTGCTTGGGTTTTCTTTAGGTTTTCCCCTTTTGCTTTTAATAAGAATTTTCTAATTTTCCCATTTTTGTTTTGCTTATCTCTTTGTCACCTGACCCTAAATATGTTTTTTAAAGTTTTCTCCTTGTAATTCTTTTTCTGCCCCTGTTTACCCTTACCATAGATATGGTGTTATAATAATACCCACTTTTACATGTGCTTATAGTTCCTTTATTCCTTGCCACAGGTGGCAACAAGCATACAGGCAATCCACCTTACCATAGTGGACCAGCAGAGTTCTGTAACTTGGTAATAAAATTACCTTTCTCAGGTTCTTGTTGGAACTGCACAAAAGGAAGAGACAACAGACAAGTTATGTTCAGGTAATAAATGTAATTTATTACTGGTAAATAAGAATAATACAGGCTTACAACCAACAGTGTAATCACTGGGAGAGTATCCAGTTTCCTTACCTATAGGCACAGTCAAGTCTCTCTGAGAGAAAATACGTAGTGCAAGGGGTCTTATGCAAGCAATAATACACAACAGGGTGGGCGGTAGTGGGCAATACCAGACCTCCCAGGGGCATAATGAGGCCCGACGCCACAGGCGGAGGGCCTTATAGCCCCTGCAAGGTCCGGTATTGCCCATACCACCACTTAGAAAATGGGCACTGTAAAACAAAATAAGCTGTGTAAAAAAATGCTTGTGAAATTAAAAAGTTCCTCCACCTATACTGTCCCAGAGCCTCCATATTTGAAGCTTTGTCTTGGTTGTCATTGTTACTTCTGCCCCCAACACACAGGCACACACACACCGAGGTAGAGCAAGTCTATGTGAGGTCAGGACCATTTGGTGAATGGGGAAAGTAACCTGTGTTCTTTGTGTTTGTTTGTTTTATTGCCTGCATCTTCTAGCATTGTGGTGGGAAGACTGCGGTAGCAATGACATTGAAAAGGGATCAGAACATCGGGAGCTTATAGGGGTCATCACACAAGACCATCAGGTGAATGGGAAAAGGGTCCTGTGTTCCTTGTAGTTTTTTTTTGCCAGTCTCTTGTAGCATTGTGGTGGAAAGACCGTAATTGCAGTGAGACTGAAAAAGGAGTAGAGCATCGGTAGCTCACTGGCGATCATCACGCATGACCATTTTAGAGCTGTGGTGGTGGGAAGACTGCGAGTGCACTGTGACACTGAACGAGGAGCGGAACATCGGAATCAAGGTGCAACTTGTGTTTATTTTTTTTAACATGTGGATTCCTAAACAAACTGGGGGACAGTGTGCGTAAGGCTGGGAGGTGGGTAGCTATAGGATTTCTTGTTTAGATTGGTGAGCTGTGTGTAACACATGTAACGGCTGTTAGCGGGGGGGATTTCATGGACTATCACTGGCTATGTAAAAGTTTGTAAAATGAGGCATGACATTTTTTAATTTATGTGATTTTTGTTGTTGGGCAAAATAAACAAGTAAATGGCAATGAAATACATTTGTTGGGGTGTGTTGCATGTGGTCGACATGAAGGTCTCGCTAAGCGATGAAAAAAATAGCGGCAGTTTGAAATTCTGTGCACAGTGCTTCAGCCAATGACAATGCAGGCTGGGCACAAGGATAGCTTGCTTTGGCATGAGGCACGTTTGGGCTGGGTCTTTTTACTTGGTGGGCATCTATTGAAAATGAATGTACCCCTGTGGAATGGGTATAGGCCAATCAGATGCCTCCAAGTAAAAAGCCCATTTTCTAAACCCTGATAATAACCATGACAAAAATAAAAGAAGATACATAAAATGCACATAATTGACCAAAAACAGGTGGCCAGAGTAGCTATCCTAACTAACATAAAAAGTTGTTTAGCTTAGCAGAAGAGAAAGTGAACAATTAGGTCTGTGATGTTTCCAAGGTCACTTGCAGTTACAGTTTGCACAAGAACTAAAGATGGCACTGTTGCCTAACTAATAATTACACAATAAGAATATAATGGAAAACATCTCCCAGTGGTACAATATATTGTGAGAATATAGTGAATTATACAATGGACTTCAGAAAGTACAGTAATCCCTCAATTCTGATTGGTTGGCTGGCACCTTCAAGCAGTTATAAATCCTCCAATATACCCACTGGAAAAGGTGCCAGCCAACAAGTACTTGTGCCACGGCAAAAATATTACTGCCACCATGAAACTTTGAAGTAACCGCCGCCAATTGTAATCGCCGCTTACCATCGCAAGTCAAAACGTAAACGCTACAAAATGAATACCTCATTCCATTTATTGGATTCTGACTACCTTGAAAAAATTTTCAGTCAGGAAAATGAGCCCTCCGACCCAGAAAACTCACCTGTTAGCCAAGAAATATGCGATGACATTGTACCGAAAGCTCTCCCAACGTCTCTCCACTCGGCCTCATAAACTAGCGACCCAACACCAGTAGCTTACCCGCCTATGCAGCAGCAGCCCTCAGTCTCCATCCACTGCAATACTGGCACAACTAATGCACTGACCATGTGACATGCTGTACACATCATGCAGATGCTCAGAAACTACTCGCAACCTAACTTCTTAAAATCCACAACACTGAGAAACTACAAAGGGTAGCAACATTTCAAAACCTAGAAATCAAAAATAAAAATGCTAAACTGTTATCAATGTAAACAGTACATACAAGATATAAAAATGTAACTTCATAGTTGTTGATTTCCTAAATGTTGTTTCACAAATTAAACCTTGAATGCTGTTTAAAAAAAATTCACAAATGAAACCTTGCATTTAGTAAATGTTCATAAAAACAATTATTTTACACAAATAAAACCTTTTCAAGATACAGCATTGTCTTTCTCTATATATTTAATACTAACAAGGAACTATTTTTTCTCAGCGGAAGAACATATACATGATTTTCACAACATAATTAAGAAAAATATATAAATAAAATGCAAAACATATAAACAAATTATTTGTAACATTGTATAATAGCTATATACCCCTCCAGGGTGTGGGTACACTGGTGGATTTACCACGGCTGGTGCGGTTAAGTCATTCGGCCTGCGGTCTCGTGACCAAACCACACCAGCCATGGTAAATCCGCCAGTATACCCACACCCTGTCAGGGTATATTGCTTAAATATAACATGCATTGCAAAAGTACAGTAGAATGCAGATCCTGACACTTATGTTTATACGATAAGTATCTGTGCCCTAAGATTAGTACATATACCTACATATGTGTTGCTGTCCATGAGGTGGGGGTACAATCAGTGGTGCTGGTCCATGGATAACATTCCCTTCCTTGTTGCCTCAAAAGGGGCAACAATCCCAAGTTAGTAGTGGGATGGAGATAAAAAGCCATTTACAAGCCCGACACACAAGCTTTGTAAAGGAAATCGAGTTGTTCTCAGTGTTGTCTTAGAGTACATCACAGACAACAGAGGGTGAGTATCAGAAAAACAATCAAAAATGCTTGAATAAATTTCAGAGAAAGTGTCAAAGGGTCAATGTGCACGTTAAACACGGGTAAATATTGAGACAAGACAAGCAAGTACTGTGGATTGATATCAATAACATCTGGTTCAGGGAGAGGAATAGGAGTTATGACAGTGTGACCTATGACTGTTTTCTGCTGTGGAGTAAAACATAAGTTAGGCATTTCAATAACGCTGGATTTTTCATCATAAGCAAAGTTTTTGTGGTTAGGCACTGTACAATACTGCCTATAGGAATTATAAGTAACTCAAACAGTTGGTACCCTTCATCACTGTAGATCTATCGGACAGGAGAAGGACTGGTTGGTGAGCTGTGAAGTGAAGCGATGTACCTCTTCCATGTAGCTTTGGGTTTTAGCTGTTTTGGTATCAGGTGCAGAAAATACAGCTCATGCAGATTTGGATTCGTCATCCTCGTCAACATCACTAAGGTTCAATGACAATTCATCACCCAAGGCAAAGGCCCAGTCAAGGTGTTCTGGACAGTAGCCACACACTAGTTTCACAGTATTGAAGATGTCACAGTGGCACATGTAGTAATATCCTTTCTTGGCACAACAGTTTGTGTAGGGTGCCACCCAGGCTTGTAGCTCAGAATGGTACACAAGTAATGAAGGTAATTCCATTCATTCATGATAAATATCATTATCAAGGTGTCCAATGGACGTAATGGCAGCAAGTTTATCAAAAATAGATGTAACAGGATCAAAACAGGGTAGTGACATGCTGAAAGTCACAAACATATTATCATGGATGGAACAGGACTTAGTAAAGTAGCAAAGTGCTTGGTTTGGATATCTGGAGACATACCCAAGGTTTCTAACTGTAGACATAGAAATGCTAACATTGTTTGCCAAACAAATAGTAATGCAACCATTGGATTTGCAATGTGGGCAATACCATTTACCCATTCATCTGTCATGGATGAGATCTGGGATGCAGCCTGTTTCCAAGTTGCTGAAGAGATTGTTAACAGTGGAAATTATATAAGAGCCATAAGCGGAGCATAAAAGTTTACAGGCAATATATTGCTCGTCTGCCTCCTTATTATTTTGAAAAATCAGTTCATTAATCTTATCTTTAGTATCATTGAACCCTTTGGCAATTTCTTGCATATTATATACCATGAAACGTTCTTCCTTACTTAAACCACATGTAACAGTGGGGGTAGAATATCATCCTTAACAGCTTGTTGAAAATTAAGAGTTTGTGCTTTAATAGCAGCTATGTCTGCTCTATTACAAATAGACATACCTGAGCCAAAAAGGCCAGAAATGGTGCCAGCTGCACTGGTAACATCTGCAGTGTCATGCCTAGTGTGTGGCTTAGCTTTAGCATTAGGTGTGGGTCAAAAGACTCCTACATGATCAGTGGTATGGGGGCCACTGACAGGATCATTAGTATGTGTCTGATAAGCAGATAAAATATCTGTAAGCATCATACTGTAAAATTTAGAAGTATTGGTCTTGTGACAGAGACCAATCTCAGTCATATTCCAGTGTGTAAGATTGATAATAACTGGTACATGCATAAATTGTATAATATTAATCAAAGCTCCTGGAAGGGAAGTGGCAGTCAGACCACTAGGAGAACCTTCCTCTTGGAGAGGGCAGTCAGTCATTTCTTCTTCTGTGGATGGGACTACAGAAAGAAAAAGAGCTTCAGTAGCTACATAGTTATGAAGACAAAAAGCTCATTCCTCCTCAGAGGTGAGGCGGTCACACCAAGCAGGATCTATGAGAGCAGTAAGGTTATAACAACCAGAATGCCTGGGAGAAGTCTGTCAAATAGAAAGAGTACCATTTCTAGAAATGTCAATTTTAGGCCAACCGTGGAATGTACCTTTGGATAGGTGAGCTACAGGGAGTGTGTAGCCATTAATGTCAATTTCCCATTGAATGGAAAGGGTGGATCTTTCTGGATCTACTACCATGGCATCAAGACATGCATCTGAGCCTTCTTTAACAGTAATCATTTTGTTGAGTACATTAATATGAACTCCCATTGGGGCTGTATGTTCAAGTTTGCTAAGCAAATGTTGGACGTGTTATCCGTGTGTTGACAGGGATTTATGTCTGGGATTCTGTCAGGAGAAGTCGTAGTACTAGTCCCACCAACATGAGGAGGTGCAAAATAGCCATCTTGCCAGTGTATCTGTAAGAAAACAGAAAAGGATTGCTAAGTGTTGGGTACTATTCCACCCTAAGTGGGTTAGGAAAACTAAGTTTTGTGACCTTTGTACAACTTGAGCTGATTAGCATGGAACCACTTGTCTGTGGTCTTCTTTTGCTGATGAACTTGGACCTGATAAACAGCAGGGCTGAGTTTGTTGACAATGGGGTATGGGCCTTCCCATTTACCCTTCAAATGAATGAGTGCATTTTCTGTACTGGAGAAGCATAACTTGGTCTCCAACTTGCCAGTTGACTTCTTTGACATGTTTATCAAAATGAGCTTTAGCTTCTTGTTGAGCTTTACCCATTTGATTGGCAGCAAACATCTGTGTCTTTATGATATCATCATGAAGCTTTTCAACATACTTGTCTATAGGTATTCGATCTGCAGTAGGAGTGTGGAGATCAATCAACAGGTGCTCAGGTAATCTCATGGCTCTACCAGTCATAGCCTCATAAGGCTTGCACTGAGTAGTTGCTGCAGGTGTGCCCCTGATTGCCATCAGTAGTAGTGGCAAGAGAGAATCCCAATCCTTTGGATTGTTGTTGATTAATTTGCATAACATCTGTTTGATTCTTCTGTTGGCTCTTTTTGCCTGGCCTGAGGATTGAGGATGGTAAGGGATATGGAATTTCAGATCTACTCCGAGTACCTGGAGTGTCTGCTTCATCAGTTCAGCTGTAAAACTGGTTCCCTAGTCTGAGTCTACCTTTAAGGCTAGGCCCCCCTGAACAACAGTTGATCCACCAGGATCTCAACAGTTGTCTTTGCTATGTTTGTCTTAGTGGGAAATGTTTCTATCCACTTAGAAAACAAATCTGTGACAAGTGCATACTTGTTGTTCTTACTGGCGTTGGTAAGGGGGCCAGTGAAATTGATTTGTATTACATTCCATGGTCCAATTTGCCTTTGTGGCAACAATTTGTTGTTCCTTTTCACCAAAATTAGATTATTCTTGGCACACACTATGCAGTTATCCACATAGTGATCTACATCTTTGGCCATGCCAGGCCACCAGATGATTGTTTTAAGTCTCTGGAGGGTGTTTTCTGCCCCTGGTGTCCACCAGTGGGAGTATCATGAATCATATGGATGAATTCAATTCACAGAGATTTTGGTGTGACCCACAATTTGTCACTTGTATCCTCCTTTCAATACCAGATGAGATTCTGGTAACTAGGCAAGTGTATGTTGTCAGAGTGTCTCTTGAATGGACTAATAACAGGTAGTGGTTGTTCAATTCCTTTGTCCAAGAATTTGAACACATCTTTTAATTCTGGATCTGATTTCTGTGCAGCAGAAAGGTCCAGTGGAGGTACTGGTTTCTGCCTAGTGTTAGTGGCTACAATGGCTGCTACATGCTATTGGGTGAGTCATTATCCATGCCCCCGCCCCGAGCACCTGCTTTGGCTAGCGAGTCTCCTCAATCATTAAATTCATGGTAAGGGTCAGATTTATAGTGAGCCTTTACCTTGTGGATGTACAGCTTGTGAGTAAACTGCTGTGTCATGGTGTGTATATATACAAACAGATCCCTGTATTTGACAGGTGTGCCATCAGAGAATGTAAAGTTATTTTTCTCCCAGAATGGTAAAAATTCAGTAAAGGATGAGCAGACACAATTAGTCTGCAAAGATGATGGCATCCTTGTCACCATGGGGCATGACCTCCAAAGCACAGGCCACAGCTGTCAATTCGGCATACTGTGAGGAGATAACAGTACATTTCCTAGAAATGTGTCTGAAATCATAGAACATAGAAACATAGAAGTTGACGGCAGATAAGGACCGCAAGGCCCATCCAGTCTGCCCATTTCTTTTTCTACCTTATAAATGTGCCATCGGCCTTTGCTCGGTCAGTGGCCAATCACCTTCTTTGTCTAAAATGAGTTCTCCAAATCCTGTCACCTTCCTCTCCATCTACATAAGAGGTGGAGCAGTCTTTAAAGATATGGTACATGCTGGTATACCTTCCTCTCCATCTACATAAGAGGTGGAGCAGTCTTTAAAGATATGGTACATGCTGGTATCTTCCAAAACATCTGGTGTAACCAGTAAGAATGGTCCCAGCTCAGGTAAGTCAAGCGATTGGAGTGCACAGTCATGGGGTGTACCTGTGTAGAGTAGGCCATGAGCCAAGATGGAAGACATTTTAGCAGGCAGCACTTTAATGTCCCTGTCCTGCAAAAGCAAAGACCAGTGGGTGAGTATGGTATTGGAGACTGACCCATCTTTTACTTTGTCTGAAAGCAAAAAATTAGTTGGGGTGTGACAGGTATGCAAAACAATGGGAGCATACCCAATGATATACAGTAAATGTTTGACAGCCCAGAAGGCTGCCAAAAGTGTTCTTTTGCAAAGACTGTATTTCCTCTCTACTTGGGATAGCATTTGAGATGCATAGGCAATGGGCCTTTGGTACCCACTGTACTTTTGTGCCAGCACTGCGGACATGGCCACATCAGAGGTGGCAGTTTCCAAATGGAAGGGAAGGTTTGGGTTGGGGTTAATCAGTGCTAGGCTGAGGCCAAGGCCTGTTTGAGCTGTGTCACAGCTTCAGTGTGAGTGGGGCCCCATGTCCATGGGATGTTCTTTTTCAGAAGT
This sequence comes from Neoceratodus forsteri, assembly GCA_016271365.2. Lineage (NCBI taxonomy): Eukaryota > Metazoa > Chordata > Ceratodontiformes > Ceratodontidae > Neoceratodus > Neoceratodus forsteri. Next base: position 1,326,501,949 of record CM057449.1, read on the forward strand.
TCGTACAAGGGAGCAGTCTTCAAGGCAAAGTCAGGGATAAAATCCCTAGAATAGTTTACGATTCCTAAGAAGTGTCTGAGTGTTGCTACGCTAGTAGGAAGTGGCAGATCTTGAAAGCCCTGGATCTTTTTGACAGCTGGACTTCTGCCTCGGTCTGTAATATGCAGGCCAAGGAAGATTATCTCTTTTTCACACAATTGCACTTTAGAGGGGTTGCACTTGAGGCCTGCTCACTTGAGGAGGGATAGAAGTTCATCTAGAAGGGCCAAATTATCTTCCTTCATGGTGGTTGCTAGAAGCAAGTCTTCCATGTACTGCAGGAGACACTGGGGAGTGGAGAACCCCTGCAGAGCATCCATCATGTGGAGATGGAAGAGGGAAGTGCTGTTATGAAAGCCCTGGGGAAGGCAGGTCCAGGTGTACTGGCGCACATCAAAGATGAAGGCGAATTTGTATTGACTTACCTGTGCTAATGGGAGTGACCAAAACTCATTAGAGATGTCAAGACCTGAGAACCATTTTTTGTCAGGTGTCAGCAATTTGAGTACATCAGGTGCTGATGCTACTGTTGGGGCACAACTGGGGGTGACTTGATTAAATTTCCTGCAATCAGGTGTGGGCCTCCAAGCTCCATTTGGCTTTTTCACAGGCCAAATAGGCAAAATGACAGTAGAGACACAAGTCCTAATCACTCCTTGTTGTAGCAGTGATTGGATGGTCTCCCTCAGTGATGGCAAGGCTTCAGCAGAAAATGGATACTGCTTTTGCCTCACAGGGTTAGTTCCTAGAATTGCAATGGTGGTGTGGATCCTACCACAATCATGCTTATTGGTAGCAAACACATCAAGGTGTTTTTTCAGAAAAGGTGCAAGTTCAGAAAACAGGTCATGACTTTTGAACAAAGCCATAATGTCATACTGCTTGTTGTTATGGGAGGTGGCTGCCACCATGTGTCAGTCTGGAATACTGAATCTCAGAAAAGCAGTTGTTAAAAACTGAAACAGCATCACTCCAAAGTATGGTAGACAAGGGTGAGGTAGTACTGGTTGGAGACTTCAATATTCCAGACGTGGACTGGAGCATCCCAGCAGCAGCATCAACTAGGAGCAGATTTATCCTTGACTCCCTTCAGGGTGCCTTCCTCAAGCAACTGGTCATGGAACCAACTCGTCAGAAGGCAATACTGGACCTTGTGCTCACAAACAGGGACAGTGTGATGGGGTAACAGTGGGGGAGCATCTGGGGAACAGTGATCACCAGTCATTGTGGTTTGAAATCACAGAAAGAGCAGAACCAAACCACACAAAACACGTATCCTGGATTTTAGGGAGACTTTGGGAAAATGGGGAGATACTTGAAAGAGGCATTAAGGGAATGGGACAGGAATCAGGGTTGAGGAACAGTGGGCAGTATTTAAAATGGGGATTACAAGAACAACAGAATTATGCATTAAGCAAGTTAGCAAGAGGAAAAGGAAGAGGAGACCATTATGGTTTCCAAAGAGGTAGCAAAGAAAGTGAAAGCCAAAAGATTGCATTCAGGCAATACAAAAGGCACGAGGCAGAAGGATGAGAGAAGTACCAGGAGAAGCAAAGGGAGGCAGGGAGGTCAGTAAGGAAGCCAAAGCTCAGACAGAAGAATACATTGCAAAATCAGTGGGTAGAGGGACAAAACCTTTACAGGTACATAAGTGAAAAAGAAAGGCAAAGGGAGGATAGTGAGACTGAAGGGGAGGATGGGGCTGCGTGGAGGATGGCAACAGTAAAGCTGACATATTGAACAGGCATTTCTGCTCAGTCTTTACTGAGGAAGAGGAGGATAATGGGTCTGAAGGGAGTACAAGGGGTGAGAATGGTGCAGAAATGAACACAAGTCCCTTTACACGAGAAAGGGTCCTGAAGGAACTGGAAGTAATAAGAGTTGATAAAGCATTGGGGCCAGATGGGGTGCACCCCAGGGTCCTTAAAGAACTAAGAGAGGTGGTGGCTGAACCTCTGGCTATCCTGTTTAGCCGATCACTGGAAACAGGGGAGGTACCCAAAGACTGGAGGACAGCAGATGTAGTACCCTTATACAAAAGTGGGAACAAAGAGGAAGCAGGGAACTACAGACCAGTCAGCCTCACCTCGGTAGTGGGAAGATCATGGAAGCACTACTGAAGGAGAGATTGGTGGAACATCTGGTTGTCAATGGACTACAGGACCCAAGGCAGCATGGTCTCACCAGGGGAGGTCATGTCAGACCAACCTCATTGAATTTTGACTGGGTGACTAGGGAGGTGGATCAGGAGGGAAGTGGACATGGCCTATCTTGACTTCAGCAAGGCCTTTGACACTGTGCCACATAGAAGACTATTGCACAAACTGGGGAATATGGGTGTGGGCAGGACAGTAGTGTGGTGGGTAGGTAACTAGCTGGGTGGCAGGACAGAGGGTGGTGGTAAATGGCTGTAACTCCACAGAGGGAAGAGTGACCAGTGGGGTACCACAGGGATCAGTGCTGGGACTGGTCCTATTCAACATCTTCATCAGTGACATTGCATGAGGACCTAGAAGGCAGAATTTCACTGTTCACTGATGACACAAAGCTCTGTAACAGAGTAGACACACCAGAGGGTGTAGACAGAATGAGAAGGACCTGCAGAAACTTGAAGAATGGTCAGGGTTTGGCAGTTGAAATTCAATGCAAAGAAGTGCAAGATAATGCATATGGGGCACAAAACCCTGGCACAATATATCAGTTAGGGGGTGAGGATATAGCATGCACCAAGCAGGAAAAGGATCTTGGGGTTATCATCTCTGATGACCCTCAAGGTAGGGAAACAGGGTGACAAGGTAGTAGGTAAAGCAAATAGGATGCTGGGATGCATAGGCAGGGGCATCACCAGCAGGAAAAGGGAGGTCATAATTCCACTATACAAGACACTAGTGAGGCCCCACCTGGAGTACAGTGTACAATTCTGGAGACCATACCTACGTAAGGACATAGACAGGGTAGAGAAGGTTCAGAGGAGGGCAACAAAGATGGTACATGGATTGCATCACAAGTCCTATGAAGACAGGTTGAAGGAACTGAACATGTACTCCCTGGAGGAGAGGAGGGAGAGAGGGGATATGATAGAGACATACAAGTATCTTACAGGGAGGAACAGGGTGCAGGAATACACTATTTTTAAGCGAAAAAGATGTTCCAGGACTAGAGGGCATGGGATGAAGTTGGAGGGAGGATGATTCAGAGGAAACGTGAGGAAGAATTTCTTCACAGAATGGGTGGTGGACAAGTGGAACACCCTACCAGAGGAAGTGGTGGGGGCTGAAACAATCATGGGATTTAAGAATGCATGGGATAGACATAAAGGAATTCTGGAGGTCAGGGGTAAGGGGCAACAGACTTCTAGGAAAACATAAACTGAACTTACAAGCTCAAATGGGCAGACTGGGTGGGCCATAGGCCCTTATCTGCTGACACTGTCTATGTATCTATGTATCTGCTAGGGACACAAAGGACATGTACAACTGAGTATTATTTGCATAGCAGTGAAAACTCAGCCTGTACCACCTTATCATGACTCCCAATGGCAGCATATACACCACGAACTACATGGGTGAAACCACAGAGCCATGCAACACCCCACATGGCAGGGAGAGAGGTGCTGAGGAAAAAACTCGACTCCATTCTCTGAGTTCTGCCTGTGAGGAAAGATTAAAACCATCTGAGAACTGTCCCAGACAGACCTCAGAGCAGCCACAGGTGCTCAAGTAACACACCATGGTCCACGGTATCAAATGCCGCAGAGAGATCAAGGAGTACCAAGATGGAATGTATCTTCCAATCTCTCGCTATCAAGAGATCATTAAGTACCCAAACCAGCACTGTCTCAGTACTATGCCTCTTCCTGAAACCAGATGGGAGAGGATCATAGATGTCATGGGTGGTAAGATGCTCCTTAAGCTGCAACACGACTGCCTTCTCAAAAACTTTGCCCACAAAAGGCAGGTTAAAGACAGGTCTGTAGTTAGCGAGACAATCAGGGTCGAGAGAAGATTTTTTCAGAAGGGGGCTTACCACTGCCTCCTTGAAGGGTGCCTGAAAACACCCCAGTCTTCAACGAACACCCAACTATCTCAGCGAGGACCGGCCCAATGTCCTCCACACATCCCACCAGGAGGCACGTTGGGTGGTCCAAACTAGAGTAAGTCGGTCACAAACCCTGGTTAATCTTCACAGCATCCATGGTCTCCAACCAATCAAAATTGGACCAGACAAATTGAGTGCCTGTAATCTCCCACCGATCACCGCAGTGCCCATTTGAATGAGCTGTACCAATCTCCGACCTGATGGTGGCAACCTTGTCCATGAAAAATTGAGCAAACTCATAACACTTATTCTGTGAAAAAGCACCCCAGTTCTGGTGACAGGCTGGATTGCACAGCCTGGCCACAGTATGGAAGAGCTGAGCTGATTGATTTTGTGCAGCGGCAATCTACCTGGACAGGAACTCTGCCTTCTTACGGGAGACCACCGATTGATAGTCCTTATAATGAGACATCAATCTAAGCTTGTCATCAGTCAGACCAGTTTTCAGCCAGCATCATTCCAACCTTCTCCCCACTCTCCTCAACTCCCTTAAAGTCCCATCAAGCCAAGGGGACCGAGGGCGAAGGGTGAGGGGGCAAACTTGGACAGGAGCTATGGAATCCAGGACAGCTACCACTGCCTTATTATAGGCTATAAGAAGATTCCTGGAACTAAACTAACACTCAATCTTCCTGGAGGTCCAGCACCACCATCAGACCATCAGGGTCAAACCCATAAAGGCCTGTACTGGACCATCTCCATAGGGGCAGGTCTATTGGGAGGAGCCACGAACCTGAACCCTATAGTGTGATGAGTGGACTACTCGATGGGTTCCACCACCACATCAGAGATCTCCATCCCCAGTAGGAACACCAGATCCAATGAGTGACCTTGTCTGTGGATCGCAGAGGTAGCCACCTGTGTAAAGCCCAACGAGATCATCAGTTGGAGGAAGTCTTGACCAAAATGAGAGAGTTCATCATCGACCCAGGCATTGAAGTCCCCCAGTGCCAACCATCTGGGAGACTCCAGCACCATGTCGATGATGAAGTCCGTGACTTCCTGCAGGAAATCCTTCTTGCCCCTGAGTGGACGGTAGATGAGAAGTATCCTGCAACCCACACCTGCCCCTATGATACACTCAAAGGATTTAGTGACCCCAACTGGTACATCTATAAGGCCCAGTTCCATCTTAAAACAAATGGCTACACTCCTGCCCCTACAATCCAACCTCAGTCGGTGTACCACCGCATACCTGGCCGGAATCGCTGACTCCAATATGGGACAAGCATTCTCATGCAGCCAGGTCTCAGTGATGCATGTCAGGTCAGAATGTTCCAACATGATCAGCAGTCGCTGCTGTCTTGTTTTTAATTGACCTGGCACTGCATAATACCACCTGAGTAGGATGGGCAGTCAAGGTTGACCGCACTATTTGCCCACCAAAAGTGGAGCCCTTAGATATGGGAACCAGGCAGGATGAACCGAAAATAATGTTATGCTTGTGCAACTGTATAATAAAGCTTGTGGCCAGTCACACTCTCTATCCCATTGGAATTACCACCCTGTAGGGGTACTGAAGGCAAGGAACCCTGTAAGAAGGTTCCATCCCTATAGGTGACATGGGAAGGGTCCCTTGGCTAAACGTACCTTAGGAAAGAACCCCACAGGAGCAGAGAGGTGAGCCACTGGAAGAGGAAGAGGGGAAGATGGTGGGGCAAGGAGAAAGTGCTTCAGATGGAGGCTGGGAAGAACTTCTTATATAGTTCAGGAAATAGGTGTGGCTGGTTGCTCACTCATTGAAATGCAGGCAGAGCCTTTCATTTCAATGGCTTTCTCAATCAGAATAATGTTATGCTTGTGAAATTGTATAACAATGTTTGTGTCTGTTTGCACTCTCTGTTCCATTAGGAATTACAACCCTGTAGGGATACTGAAGGCAAGGAACCCTTAAGAGGTTTCCACCATTGGAGGTGCTGCAGGAAGGGTCCCTTGGCTAAGGGTACCTTAGGAAGGAACCCCGAAAGAACTGTAGCAGCGGTTGATAACTAGGAGGTAGAGAAGCAGCTTGGCAGCAACAGGTAGCTTGATGAAACATAAATGAGATGCACGAGTTAGCAGTATAGCTCCAAGAAAATAGCTTGAGCTGATAAAAGTGGGGGCTTCCTAACGAGAGAGGGAATGGCTAGAAGGGCCACCATCCATCTTTATCCAACAGCGGATCTTCCCAAAGTGAGCTAGGTAATACTACTAAAACTAACTAGTACGGTAAAACCCTGCTTATCCAAATGTGCTGGGGACACAAAAATGTTTGGATAAGTGGGGGTTTGGATAAGTTGGAGCTACATTAAACAAATGGGTATAATGTTTTCGTACTGTATGTTGTACACCGGCACGGTGCAGTAAGCTAGTAAAGGCAGTACTATAGCAAAACAAGAAGTAGCAAGTAACAAGCAAAGCAAATTAAAAAATAACCTTTATTAGAAATCTTTAGAAATTTTTAGTAAGTGCGTTCAGTAAGTTCAGTAAGCAGGATTTAATAAAGTATGGTACAACTACATTATAGACACTGCTACTGCTTAAAAAAGTCTGCTCGCATGCCACAGTCCAGTGAGGAAGCGAAATCCCTGGTCTTATCCTTCACTTTCCTGATGTCACAGACTGTGGAGTTCTCAAACCCAAAATGCCTGGCAAAATCCACAACTTTGTTGCCAGATTCCAATGCCTCGAGAACATGCAGATAGGCATTGATGTCGAGAATGGATCGCTTTCGCTTTGCCATTGAAAATAAATGCCCTGCAGTAACCTATGAAACTGCTTGTAATCACTTGTTATTTGTAATTACTCAGTATCACCTGTAAGAACTTTAGCACCTACTTTTAATGCTAGCACAACCTGTTAATCACACTTGTTAATGACAGGCTGAGTGCAGATTAAGTGTGTATTGCTGACAGCTGATCCAATTAAGCAGTAGGATGCAAACTGCAATACAAAAGAAAGTTAACACCACAGCAAGATCAGCTGCAAAACAGGGGACAACAACCGCGTTCAGATAACAGAGAGTTTTGAATTACCAGGTTCGGATAAGTGGGGTTTTACTGTATTATGACCTGCAGCATGAACAAGAGAAAATAAAATTATTTGAGGAGGAAATCTCTTGGGATCCAAGGCCAAGACTGCCTTCCCTCCAGGCTTGGGATGTTGTATTTAGTGGTGGCTCTGCTACTGTCATTTAGAAACCTAAACAAAGGGAGTGGAAAATATTCCAATTTAGAGGAAACTCTCACTCTTTCACTCTCACAGGAGCACCGTGGAGGGTTGTAAGTCCAGGCCCCTACAAAAAACACACCACGAAGGCAGGAGGAGGAGAGAATGATCAATGAGGCACTCGCCTGACCTACCAATATATTTTTCAAATCAAGCAAACCAAGAGGGGTCATAGGGAGAATGCTTTGAAGGTACCTCAGTAGTTGATGCTACAGCTAAAGGATAGCAATATATCTTGCCTTCGCAGCTAGTAATAAATTCTACATCAAGAGGTGCCACTGCACAAAAATGGCTAAAGCTTCACTTGGAGTAAGGACATTCCCACTATGGGCTAGAAAGGAAGGACCCCACTTCAGGAATCACATGCTCAGGATGTGGACTAGGGTGCAGAGTGAGACCATCAACTGAGAGTGAGCTCAGAGCCAATAAATTGATGGGCATGGTTGGCTAATCTCTTCTAGCAATGGAACAGGCTGTACAAGGTAGTGCAGAGAATATCAGATAATATGCATCAAGTAAACACCTTTAGTAATGGTACAGGCCATACATGGTAAAGCTGGGCATTACAGGCAGTGAGTAGCATGATAAACACCAGTAGCAATGGGCATGGTAAAAAACTAGTACACAGAATCATGACAGCATAGGAATTGCACATCCATCTCAAGGTAACCTGAGTCTTTAGTCAGTGCGAAGCTAGCCAACCAGTCCATCAATGAGTGCCAATTAGACATGATAAATACCCAGAGGACTTTAGCGGCAGAGGTAGTATATGAACATGAGGTAACTGAACCACACGGGGCCACAACTCTCCACTCTAACCCCCAGTCCGTTGGAGAAACAAGAAGCTATAGTAAAGTGCCGTGGCCCACAAGCAGATTTTTTAAAACTAGTTTATAGTGACAGCTGTAGCTGAGCTTAACAAGCATGGGACTTTGAAGGCATGGGCAGTATTGCACTGAAACAACAAGAATAATTGTTTGGTACAAATGCATTTAAGCTGGTTTGAATCATACAGTGAAAGTAATATAGAATTGCATTAGACTCTGAGTTGAGTCCCACTGAATACCAATAAACATGTTTAAGCAGATTAAAAACCCCAAAAGGGCTGTTCTCATGGGGAAAGCAATATGGAAGGGCAGGAGACTTGGGTGTGATTCTGTTGCACAGCTAGTAGCACTGAATAGCCAAGCAAATTGAAATAGGTTAGTATGCACAAATAATAATGAAGTGTGATTGCATGCCGATTAAAAGCAGCATCAGTTGAGCAAATATATTGATAAAAGGAAGGGAACTGGTACATTTGTTCAGGCAGAATAAACTTTTAAACATAAGGAAGAATGTAGCGAGAAATCCCTAAAGAACTGAAGGATGGAACAAAAGCAGCATAAAGTACCTAGAACCGCAAAAGGAATGCAGCAGAAACTACTGCCACTCCCTGTTGCTGCTAGTTGAGAGCAAGATGATGTAACTGCCTGGTTAAATAAAGTTTGATTGATTAAAGAGCTTAGACCAGGTGCATGCCATTAAGTGGAAGCAGCAGCAGAGGGTTGGAATGGGAGCTGAGACAGACAATGAATGTAGGGAAACTGAGGTTACCAGGTAACTGGAGAGGAAAGAGAACCAGAGCACAGCAAAGGAGCAACACAGCACAAATAAAGGTCAACTAGAAAGCCCCAAAAGAAAACACTAAACCAAAACACAAACACAATAGAACAAAAAAAACAGCACACGGGAAAGCACACAGCATCCAGAAGCAAAACAAATACTAACCAAAGCAGGAGAGACACAGGAACACAACCAACAGAAACCAGGCAGAGTTCAGGGCACAAAGAAACCAGGGGGCGGGCGGGGGGGGGGCAAGGCTGCAGCAGGCCGAGAGTGAGGAGAAGGACCAATAGAGCCTCCAGCTGACAGAGAGAAAGTGCTTCAAATGGAGGCTGGGAGGAACTGCTTATATAGTTCAGGAAGTAGACGAGGCTGGTTGCACACCCATTGAACTGCAGGCAAAGCCTTTCAAATGTTCCTGTAACTGTAACATACACTAATTCTTCTCATAGTACAACCCACATAGGTTTTGACACATGGGCACCATGCCACATATACCAATGGGTAGTGTTACAACTAAAAACATAGAGAATACTGGCTGGGCAACTATGCACAGTGTGTTCTGCCACAGAGGGGTATGGATTCCCTGTGACCTCAAGAGCAAAGCTCAAGAAGTCCATGGCAGTCAGAACCCCAAGGTGGCAGAACACATTGCTTGGGCATACAGTTGCCTATCCAGTATATTTTTATAGTGTATGATGCCCCCTAAATAAATTAAATGCAGTTTTAGCATTTTTTTTTAAATACAAAAAAGAAATTGTCCATGGCCACATCATATTCTGGGAGTTAGGATTGGTTGCTAGGGTGTGACTGTGATATGTGGTTGCTATAAAGCAGATGTCCCTTCATTTGTAGTGTAGCCTTCTATTGGTTGTCAACTGGACGTTGGAGTGATTTAAAAAAACTTCAGCTGTATTTCTCACTTAGCAAGAGGACATAGACTGTGAGGAACACATTTTCATTCCATAAGCAATTTTAAATATCTGGTTGATCCTGCATTTCATTTTTTTAAATAGGTGTGTATATCTGGTTGATCCTGCATTTTATATGATATCTGGTTGATTCTGGTCGAGTCATGGGTTCGGGTGATCGTACCGCTGGTGCTAGTGTTTATCTGGTTGATCCTGTTGTTTCTGTGTTTCTTTGAATGTGTGTGCCTCGTGCACTTTCCAAATTTACTGGAATGCTGTTGTACCACAGAAGGGTAGATTTGCATTCCATGACCTTTCAACTGTGATAGAACAGTATTTCAGCAGAGATGGAAACTGGATTGGAACAACGTTCCACCTTACACTATATTATTGATTTTAATAGTCATTTCTCTCCCCATCACACAGAACTTTGACCAATGACCAAACTATTGCTTATCAAACAGTTATGGCATTTGTAGACCCCATTGGGGCATTTATGCCACCTTTTATTGACACATGTCTGGAGAAGTGGCTATTTGTTAAAACATCCAATATATTTTTGTCTCTATGAAAATAGACATGGGGGTAGGAAACAGCTGTGATATAACAGGATAATTATTCAACACATGCTAATGCTGGTAGACAGTCTTTTTTACCTCAAAAGTTTTAGCATTAAATGTTGTAACAAAATGTAATCATTTGCCACCATATTGGGCATTCTTTTTTATATTCACCATGCGTGCAGGTGCAGTGAACATTTTGTTAGGAGAGTGACTTTTGAGGGGTGTGACACTGTCAGTCCAATACAGAGTGGTCTGCAAGGGACTCATCCATGTCACACCAAACCTCAGCCAGTCTGATCATGACAGTATTCTGGCTTGCTGGGTAGAAACTTTGTGTATTTCAAACGAAAGAGCCAAACAAATCATAGCTTGGCTCTTTCATTTGATCTACGCCATCCAGCAAGCACAGCTAATCTGTCAAGATCAGCCTGCTGAGGAATTTCACCCTGTAACAAAGTGAACTGACCATTAATGTCTGTTGCTGTCACCCTTGTAAATGCACCCTCGCCCGATTCTCCCTCTCAGCACCCCGCCCCACACAAACATAGCACTGACACTGGGGTTGCCCAGTCCCCTAGTGTTGCCACCTCGTAGTTTTTTTACATATATAGAGGCCCCCATATTGCTGTCCCTTTATGTATGTAATGTTGATCTCCCATCTCCATCACCATATTTATTTACTGTTTCCCTGGTGTCTAGTGGCATCCCCCACCCTCCAATTACCATCCGCATAATACTTTTTGTCTTTCCCTGGTGTCTAGTGGTACCCCCCACCCTCCAATTACCATCCGCATAATACTTTTTGTCTTTCCCTGGTGTCTAGTGGCACCCCCCACCCTCCAATTACCATCCGCATAATACTTTTTGTCTTTCCCTGGTGTCTAGTGGTACCCCCCCCTCCAATTACCATCTGCATAATACTTTTTGTCTTTCCCTGGTGTCTAGTGGCACCCCCCACCCTCCAATTACCTTTCACATAATACTTTTTGTCTTTCCCTGGTGTCTAGTGGCACCACCACCCTCCATTTACCATCCGCATAATACCTTTTGTCTTTCCCTGGTGTCTAGTGGCACCCCCACCCTCCAATTACCATCCGCATAATACTTTTTGTCTTTCCCTGGTGTCTAGTGGTACCCCCCACCCTCCAATTACCATCTGCATAATACTTTTTGTCTTTCCCTGGTGTCTAGTGGCACCCCCCAACCTCCAATTACCTTTCACATAATACTTTTTGTCTTTCCCTGGTGTCTAGTGGCACCACCACCCTCCATTTACCATCCGCATAATACCTTTTGTCTTTCCCTGGTGTCTAGTGGCACCCCCACCCTCCATTTACCATCTGCATAATACCTTTTGTCTTTCCCTGGTGTCTAGTGGCACCCCCTACCCTCCAATTACCATCTGTATAATACTTTTTGTCTTTCCCTGGTGTCTAGTGGCACCCCCCACCCTCTGATCACCATCCCTGTAATACTTTTTCTTTCCCTGGTGTCTAGTGGCACCCCCCACTCTCCAATCACTTTATAGTAATGTTTTTGTCTTTCCCAGGAGTCTAGTGGGCCCCCCACCCACCCACCAATCAGGATCCTTGTAATGTTTTTGTCTTCCCTGGTGTCTAGTGGCACCCCCACACCCTCTGATTGCTGTCCCAGTCTGAAATAAAAAAAAACATCCCTTGTCATCTTTTTAAACCCTGTAAAAAAGAAAACTGTCCATTGATGTCTGTTGCACTGTTAGTTCCACACTCGACCCTACCTCTCAACACACACCACTCCACACACCCCCAAGTCCTTACTTACCACTGGGAGTCTAATGCTGTAATCCTGTCTGGACCACAGACATGTCTTCACTCTTCAAAGCTGGACCATGAACTGAGGAAATCAGGTATGCAGTTCAATGTATTTCAATGGGATTTTGAACTTAGGGGTATAACTTGACCATTTTTTAATAATATTTCCCCACATTTTCAACATGCTCTTTTTGGGGACTCCACCTTATGGACAATGGCAGTTAAATTAGGCTAATCTGTCCCATAAAGTAATTTAGAGGTTGATGTGTGAAATCACCTTTCCGGCAGGATTTGAAAATTTTCTCCACCCTTCTTCATGAGATGTGCTCATAAGAAGGCTATGTTGAAAATTTGGTGTAAAAATATTAAAAACAACAAAGTTATGAGGCTACATTGAAATTTGGGAATGCAGGCTGGTTACATTGGTAATTTTCAATATTTTATGTCAACTTTTAAACATAGCCATTTCTTCATAGCACCACATGAATGTGACAGCTGTCATTTTGCAAATCCTGGCCAAAATGGGGTTTAGTGTCCTGAAAGGTGATTTTGCAGTCACTGTAAGATATCACCTTTTGGGCAGGAGTTGAAAGTTTTCTCTGTACTTGTACATGGGGCGGGATCATAAGAAGGCTATGTTGAAAATTTGGGGTAAAAATATTAAAGAACAACAAAGTTATGAGCCTGTGTTGAAACTTACGAAAGCAGGCTCATAACTTCGGTAATTTTCAATATTTGGGCCCCAAATTTTAAACATAGCCATTTCTTCACAGCACCTCATGAATGTGACAGTGGTCATTTTTCAGATCCTGCCAAAAATGTGTTTGCACACTCGTGGTGCAAAATCACCTTTTGGGCAGGATTTGAATATGTTCTCCACCCTTGTTCAAGAGGTGGGCTCATAAGAAGGCTATGTAGGGTCATAAGAAGACTATTTGGAAAATTTAGGGTAAAAATATGAAAAAACAAAGTTATCAGTCTACCTTGCAATTTTTCAATGCATGCTCATAACTGTGGTAATTTTCAATATTTTGACACCAACTTTGCAACACAGCCATTTTTCACACCACATCATTAATGTAACAGCTGTCATTTCTCACATCTTACCCAAAATATGTTTTAACATTCATGGCACAAAAAGATGTTTCAGGCATTGTTTTATAAATGACACCAGTCATGCTCAGAAGGAGTGGTCATAAAAAGATGATGTTAATAATTTGGGGTAAAAATGTAAAAAACAAGGTTATGAGGAAACAAACTGTTCCAGCATTTATTCATAACTATCTTTGCAGATTTTGGCCCCTAATGTTGAACATATTCCTTGTGTTACCCCACCTCCTGCACAAGGCAGGTGTCATTTGTTAAATCCCCTTCAAAATGTGTTGCCACAGTCGTGCAGTGAAATCAACTTTCAGATGGGATTTTAAAAATTCCACCTGTCTTTATCACAAGATCAAGTCATGAAAAGACTGTTAGATATTTGGGGTCAAAATGTGGGAGCCCACTTAAAAGTAAAATCTTGCCTCTCAGCTTCTCTGTCCTGGGTGATTACAATCTAACAATGTGTCAAAGCAGGACACCACTGAAAATGACATATTGCATCTTATCTGCTCTATCCTGGGTAAATATACAGTAAAAATGTGTACAAGCAAGGCCCAGTACAACAACAATAGCAGCAGTGAACATTTGGCACTCATTTATTTAATTTTTGTTTCCTGGGTAAGGTGCGCTAGGCATATATTTGCCTATTTTCAGGCATGACTCAGGAGAGTACAACCAGGGGAACTTTACAGTGCAGACAGAGATAACACAAAGCATTAACATAAGAACCAGAGGGGTACATTAATGAGTACAATACAAGAGTTGGTGAGGGAAATTCCTTGGAGTACAAATACACTATAATTCCATACAGAGAACTGTAATCATGGCTAAAAACTATAAACAGAGAGTAGCGAGAAAAAAGAAAAATGCAACAAGGCACATGTTTAAAAGTGTGGGGATGTAAAAATGGGTAAACTGATGGAAACATTAAAGTTGCAGACAATAGAGTAACGAAGTGTGATGAGCTGACAAATGTAGGCAGGAAGAGTAGTGCTGTAGGTAGGGGTTAGGGACTGGAACAGACTTTATGTTCAAGCAGGTATAATCAGTATAGGCTCCAGAAGGTGTGGGCAACTGGGCATTGACATATGTGAGCTGGTATGCTGTTTCATTGTTTCAGGGCAGTAACAGCAATGTCATGTTTAGTCCTAGTCCTAGAGATGGACAGCAGATCAAGGTTAGAGGATCTGAAGGAGTGGGTATTTTTGCAAGACATCAGGAGGGAGGCTAAGGAATGGGATGCTTGGTTCTACAGTGTACTATGGATAATACTTCCAAGTGAAAGGCCTCAAAGAGCAGAAGGGGAGGGCCAACCTGGTTTGGAGTAACGTGTACAATGATGAATAGGTTGATTGCATGCAAGGGCAGAATGACAACTATTGTTGTATGCCACATCTCACTTACACAGGATGGAGCTTAAGGCATAATCAAAGCTGGGCAGGCCATATGATAATTTGTGGAGCAATAGACCATGCACTACTGCACTGTGAGCTGATGGGGAAAGATTTGGACTGGTTTGATAGGCTAATCCAAGACTGATGTTAACAGGCTTAATGATGGAAGATATATGTAATGAGAAGTCAAGGGAGGGATCAAGTGTCACACCAAGGTATTTGAAAGATTTTATAGAGTCCTAGGGGAGAGCAATTATCACAGACAACACTTAGCAGAGTACAAATGTTTTTTAGTCAGTGAGTGGTTCCGAATAGCTTGAGATTTTTTTGAGGTACAACTGGCAAAGGCAGGCTAAGATTCCAAGATTCCAAGATGGCCGCCAGGCTGGGCGAGCCGAACGTATGAGCTGATCGTAGGAGCGTTATGCCATTTGCCGTGAGCTATGAGTTTTATTTAAGAGCATTTTACTATGAGCGTTTTATTGTTTTTATCTATTTCTGTTCCCAGTTTACTATTTCTGTACCCTTTTTAATATTCGAAAAGAAGTTCGGACAGTTTGAACAGCTTGTTGGACTCTGTTAATTGAGCGTTCCTTTTTTTGGTTCCACGGTCCGAGTACCGTTTTTCAGGTTCTACGGTTTTGAGTGCTGTTTTTTCTTCAGGGAAGTTATCAGGATTGTTTTCCTTGTTCGCCTGACATTTGGACTTGGTCTGTGGAATGGATTTTAGAGGAGGAGCCCTTCATTGAAGGGAATCTTGGGCTTGGTGGTCTTTGTAGAGGGAGTTTTCTAAAGAAGCCGTTTCTGTTATCTCCTGGCTACCGTGAACTGCTCCTGCTGTTGTCTGCTTGTTGTCTGTTTGGTGAAGAACCGGGGGTCCCTGCTGATCATCCCTGGGCTGTGGAGACTATAGTATTGATACAATCTCGTGTGTGTGGAGCTACCTGCTGACTATCTGTTGACGTGGAAGCGGGGGTCTACTCTGTTTCTGGCTGTTCCATTGCTGGATTTCTCGCTGTGCAGGAGTCAGGGTTTTGCCAGTGGGGAGCCGACTGGCTTGGCCTGGGGCTCTGAGGTCTTCAGGGAATCTGCCAGTGGGACATTTCTCATTGAAGACCGGAGTTACAGTGGGAGAATATTCCTGGCGGTGGTTTTCCTGAGTCAGATTATCTGGACTCCTGCTAGTGTTCCTGGTGGCTGATGTACTTGGTCTCTGCTTATTTTGGGAGCTTGATACCACACTTGAAGACCCATAAGAAGACTCGTCTGGATAAAGTCCTGGATTTTGGTTACGGTCAGATTCTGATGAGTTATATCTAGAAACAGTGAGAATGCACTTTATTTTGTTAACATTATTTATGGCTCTGTCTTCTATGTGAGAGGTAGTTTGGTCAGAGCCTTTTGCTTCAAATTTACTGGGTAGTGAGAGTACCTGGTTAATTTGTCTTTTATTATTTTAGTTTAAACCTGCCTTCGTGAGAGGTTGTGCAGGGGGATATTTTGCTGTACTGTTTCTGTGAGTAACTTGAGTACCTGGATTATTATCCTTCTCACCTAGCTGTGAGTTCTTTTCTGCCTTTGTGAGAGACTGTGCAGATCAGATACTGTGTGACATCTTTTGACTAAGTGTGAACTTTTTATTAGTTTTTATTTTATTGTTTTCCTCTACTCCCTGGTCATGAGAGAACTGGGGAGGGGGGTGTTTTGTATTTCTAAGTTTGAATTATTTGAGCTGATTTTGGATATATTTATATTTATATTTATATTATTTTTGAGAAGTCTTTTCGCTGGGTTTGACAAAATTTTCTTTGAGGTGGGGATAGTAATATTATTTTGGTTTGGTTTAGAATTATATGTTTAGTTAGACTCATTTTGGGGGTTTACTTAATTTTAAGTTTAAATATTTTGTATTACTGTTTTGGTTTAGTTGTACTGTAGCTGCATGTGTTGGCCTACAATCCCCATGGTGGTGCACTATTCATCCTCCTCTCTTCATGCCCTCCACCCTTTTTATCCTCTCCCTCTCCACTATGATACATACCAGCATTGTAGAGCATTGGGAATTGCTCGAAGGAGAGGGAGGAGGGTGGGGGGCTGTGAACCAGGGAGGATGGACGAGGGGGGCCTTCGTATCCGGGTAGTGAGATCTAGAAGGTGCCCTGGGGTGAAATGGAACCCAGACCGTGGTTTGCCCTGTCTGGCACCCATACCCAAGGGCACTACAGAATTTGGTAGGCAGATGGGCTTGACAACCTCCGAGGTTTGTTCAACTTAGGCGGTGTTATGCAATGCTAGGTCCGTCAGAAACAAGACCAGCATTATTGCTGATCTTGTTGGTTCGGTGGACTTAGCTTGCATTGCCGAGACCTGGCTGGATGAAAATCCAGGCCCCACGTTGGAAGCCATGACTCCGGCCGGGTACTCGGTGATACACCACCTGAGATTGGACTGCAGGGGTGGGGGGGGTTGCAGTCTGTTTTAAGATGGAATTGGACCTCACGAGTGTGGTTGTGGGGGAGGCTAAGTCCTTTGAGTGTACAGTGGTAGCGGGTGTTGGCGTTCGAATCATACTCATCTACCGTCCACCAGGAGATGGGAAACGGTTCTTACAGAAAGTGGCAGACTTCATCGTTGACATGTCATTGGAGTTGCCCAGATTGATGGTTCTGGGTGACTTTAACGCCTGGGTCGACGATGAACTCTCACAATTTGGTAATCACTTCCTCCAATTAATGATTTCTTTGGGCTTTACACAGGTGGTTTCCACTGCTACTCATAAATCTGGACACTCTTTGGACTAAGTCTTTCTCCTAGGAATTGATATTACTGATCTGGGGGTGGAACCAGTTGTGTGGTCAGACCACTACACCATGAGATTCAATTTTAACACCTCCCTGAGAAGGCCTACCCCTGTGGAAATGGTGAGATTTACAGGATATTACTCCCCAAGGCCTTGTGGCGGTTCTTGACCTCTCGCCCCCCACATTGGTGAGCAGTAGTCCGGAGACCTTGGTGACGGCCTATAATAGGGCTGTTGCATCGGCTATGGATACTTTTGCTCCTGTTCATGTACGCCCCCTCTCCCTTCATTCCAAGGTGCCCTGGTTTGATGGGACATTGAGGGAGATGCGGAGACAGGGGCAAAGATTAGAACGCTGCTGGCGCAGATCTGCCACTGATACCGACCGCCTTAAATTGATAGACCATTACTCTGTCTATCAATCTGCAATCTCCCATAAGAAGGCAGAATTCCTGTCCAGAAAGATTGCTGCTGCTAGGAATTGACCGGCTCAGCTTTTTCGAACTGTGGACAGGCTGTGCAACCCAGCCTGTCTACAAGTTCAGATAGCTTTTTCACAATTAGAGTGTGAGGAGCTCACTCGTTTCTTCGCTAATAAGGTGGCCGACATCCGGGTGAATCTGCATCCAGCGGCTTCTAAGAGAGATGCGGTTGAACAGCGTAAGTTCACAGTGCCTCAGTTTTCTTGGTGTTCCTTCAGCAGACCTGATTTTATGGATGTCATGAGGATTATCCATGGTGTGCACCCTACGAGCTGTAGTTTGGATCCTGGACTGACTTCCCTAATATTGGGTTGTCGTGACATCATCGGTCCAATCCTGGCGCAAATAGTCTGGTGCTCCCTGGAATCGGGTGAGTTTCCTAGTGCCCTGAAAGAGACAGTGGTGACACCGCTCTTGAAGAAAGCTACCTTGGACCCAGACTGTTTCACAAACTACAGACCCATCTCAAACCTACACTTTATTGGGAAGGTGATTGAGAAAGTAGTGGCGGTCCAATTGGACAACCATTTAACCATCCATGACATCTATGAACCCTTCCAATCCGGTTTTCGTAAAAGACATAGCACCGAGACTGCGCTGGTTCGGGTGCTTAATGATCTCCTGAGGGCGAGAGACCAGAAGAGATGTTCTATTCTAGTTCTTCTCGATCTCTCATCAGCTTTTGACACCGTGGATCACGTGGTGTTGTTAGCACGCCTGAGGCAGATCTGTGGAATATTGGGAATTGTCCTCAGATGGCTCACCTCATTCTTCACTGGGAGATCACAAAGAGATGTGTTGGGGATTTTTTCCTCTGGCCCAACTCCTTTGTTGTGTGGGGTGCCTCAGGGTTCTGTGCTATCTTCCATGTTATTCGCAGTGTATATGCTGCCCCTCGGAGACATTATAAGATGATATAAGCTGAGGTTTCACTGCTATGCAAATGATACCCAGCTATACCTGTCTTTTGCTCCTGACCAGGATGGAGCTCTCTCAGTGTTTAACAACTGTCTGAAAGAAATCCAGGATTGGATGGATTCTAGTTGGCTGAAGTTGAACTCAGAAAAGACAGAGGTTTTGGTACTGGATCCGGGTTGTCGGATAGAGAGGCCGCCTGTTGGTGCACCCTCAGGAATTTTTCTTGGGGGTGTGTCACTTCCGACCTCTGAACAGGTGCGTAACCTAGGGGTTATCTTGGAGGACAGGCTGACAGTACAGTCACAGGTGTCAGCAGTCATCAAGACTTCCTTTTACCATCTTAGGAATATTGCTAGAGTGAAGCACCTTGTTCCGTCTGACTTGTTACCAACGTTGGTCCACGCCTTCGTGTCCTCACGTTTGGACTACTGCAACTCCCTGTATTTTGGGCTTTTTGGGGTTGAAATCTGCCTCCTTCAGCTAGTGCAGAATGCAGCTGCCTGGGTTTTGACTGGGACAAGCAAGTCTTGCCACATCTCCCCAGTGCTGCGCGATCTGCACTGGCTTCCCGTTCGGTGGCGGATCACCTTTAAAGTCTGTTTACTGACTTTTAAAGCCCTACATGATCAGGGTCCAGCCTATCTGAAAGATCTTCTGGCTCCTTACTGCCCGGGCCAATCACTCTGCTCAGCTGATGAGGGGTTGCTAGAAATTCCAAGAATGAGCCTAAATTCATCTGGTTGCAGAACTTTTTCCTATGCTGCTCCCACTCTTTGGAATTCTCTACCCCATCGGTTGTGGCAGTGCACCTCCATGGAGGAGTTTAAGAGGGATTTAAAACCCATTTGTATCAGTCTGCCTTCTTGGATTATTGATTATGTTGTATTACCATGAGACTGAAGTTTTATCTGTGTTTTATTATGCTTGTACAGCACCTTGAAAACTTGAAAGGCATTTTAGAAATAACATTTATTATTATTATTATTATTATGAGTGACTTATTCTCCTTGAACCAAGTCTGAACAGCCTTCAGGTCCACAGTGAGGGCACTATTAATGTCAGCTATATTCTGGTCATTAGTAAAGAAGACCAGGTTGTCAGCATAGAGGAGGTTGTACTGTTAGCAAAGCAGTGGTAAACTGAGTTGACATATAGGGAGAAAAGTACAGGCCTGTGTATGGAGCCCTGGGGGACACCAGTAGTGGAGGATAGGTTGTCTGAGAGGGAGAATCCAACCCTAACACATTGTGTCTATTAGTGAGGTAGCTCCTGAACCAAGGTAGGGCATGCTATGATATCCTCAAGGCACTTAGTTTACTGCAAAGAGAGAGTGGTTTACCATGTCAAAGGCCTTCGTGAGGTTATTAAAAATGGCTCCAGTAATCTTTCCCTTGTCAAGCGAGGTGGAGATACTGTTAGTTAGAGTGAGCAGCGCAGTAATAGTGCTATGGCTCTGGGGAAGGCCATGCTGAGCAGGACAGAGAAGATTGTAGTTAGCGTAGCAGGAGGTGAGGTGAAAACATTAAAGGGCAACAAAGTTATGAGCCTATGTTGAAATTTATGAATGCAGGCTCATAACTTCTGTAATTTTCAATATTTTCATCCCACATTTTAAACACAGCAATTTATTCACAGCACCTCATGAATGTAACAGCTGTCATTTTTCAAATCTTGGACAAAATGTGTTTTCACACTTGTAGTGCAAAATCACCTTTTGGGCAGGATTTAAAAATGTTCTCCACCCTTGTTGATGAGGTGCACTCATAAGAAGGCTATGTTGAAATTTTTCAGTAAAAGTATGAGAAAACAAAGTTAAGAGTCTTCCTTGCAATTTTTCAACGCATGATCATAACTGTGGTGATTTGTAATATTTTGACCACAACTTTTCAACATAGCCATTTTTTCACACCACCTCATTAGTATGACAGCCGTCATTTCTTAAATTGAAACCAAATTGTGTTTTAATACTCATGGCACAAAATGACATTTCAGCCATTGGTTTATAAATGACACCTGTCATGCTCAGAAGGAGTGTTCATAAAAAGGTTATGTTGAAAATTTAGGGTAAAAATCCAACTAAGTAATGCGGAAACAAATTGTTCTAACATTTACTCATAACTATTGTTTTGTGCAGATTTTGGCCCTAAATGTTCAACATATTTATTTATTTATTTATGTATGTATTTATTTATATACTTACTTAAAAGTTTCAGCAGGAAAGGCACACTGAGCAAATTGCTCATTTCCAGGTGCATCCTGGGGGGAGGACATGAAACTGCATCAATAGTATAATACAAAAATACCCTTGAATTATGATATGATACAGAGAATTAAAGATCTGGAAACAGGGCAAATCATTGATTGACAACATAATACAAAGTATACAAAAATTAGACCAAATAGCAGGCAATTCAAAGAAGTGCAATAAGCAAGAGCTGCCAGACAAAGTGAGTGGGGAAAGAAGATAAAGGCAGTAACAAGTAGGAGAGAGAAAAATTGTGTAGGAGGGAGGAGAGGGTTGGAGGTGAGTTGATATGGTGGATTGCCAGTGGGAGGGAGTACCACAGTTTGAGTAAACAATGAGAGAATGTAGGCTAGTCGTCTGTGGTGGATCTAGGAGGGGACAGTTATGGTGCAAGAATCATATCTCCAGAGGAAATGGGAGGGAGGGGCTTGGGGAGACAAGGAGGAAGAAAGGTAGGTAAAGAGAGGACCCAAACCAGAATTTAGAGATAAAAGAGATACAGTGTGACTAGCGCCTGTCATTAAGGGAGAGGAAAGAAAGAGATTGGTAGAGATCACAGTGGTAAGTATAAGGAGGACTGTTGAGGGCAAAGTGGCAGAAGGAGTGATAATGGGTGACCAGTCTGGCAAGGGATGTTTTAGTGGTGGTGCTGTAGACTACATCTCCATAGTCAAAAACTGGAAGAATCATTTTCTGGACAAGTGCCTGGCAGACATGCAGTGGGATGCAATCACGGCTTCTGTACAATGCGCCTAACTTGGGATGCACTTTTTTGATGATGACATTCATGTGTCCAGAAGAGTCAAGGTGTCGGTCGAGCCAGACACCAAGGTATCTAAAGGAAGAGGTATCCACCAATTTCATCCCTTCAAGAGTGTGGACATATCCCTTGTGTTATCATACCTCCTGAACATGGCAAGTGTAATTTTTCATATAACCCCCGAAACTTGTTGCCACAGTCGCACAGCAAAATCACCTTTGAGATGGGATTTTAAAAATTCCTCCTGTCTTGATTATAACATCAGATCATGAATAGACTATTGAACATTTTGGGTCAAAATGTGGGCACCCAATAGAATATTGCCTCTCAGCTAACCTATCCTGGGTATTTACAATCTAACAATGTGTAAAGGCAGGACACCACTGAAAATTAGATATTGCATCTCATCTGTTCTAGCCTGTGTAAATACATAGCAAAAATGTGTACAAGCAAGGCTCAGTACAACAGCAATACCAGCAGCAAACATTCAGCATTTATTTGTTTATTTTTTGTTTACTGGATAAGGTTTACTAGGTATACATTTGCCTATTGTCAGTCACAACCCAGGAGAGTACAACCATTGGAACTTTACAATGCTGACAGGGATAACACAAAGCATTAACATAAGAATCAGAGAGGTACATTAATGCGTACAATTCAAGAGTTGGTGATTGAAATTCATTGGAGTACAAATACAGTATAATTCCATGCAGTGAACTGTAATCATAGCTAAAAACTATAAACAGGCCAGCCTGGTGGTGCTGAAGGTTGAGGTGTTGGATGCCTTACCTAGCACCATGCTGGTGACCCAAGTTTGGGAACAGACTTGGGTCACTCAGGGGCTGGCCAGGAGAGGAAGTATAGAGCATCCAGAGGACTGCTGTCCTTCATTGGGGTGGGGGGATTTGTGATGCACACTGTCAGCCAACACCTAGTGGCTGCTGGGGGCAGTGCACATAAGCAGCCACATGAGGGGTTGGCCCACGTCCAGGGTGACTGGCTGCCTCCACAGAGGTGGAGACTGCCTGCCCACCCATTGCACAGACATGGGTGCAGGTGAAAACAGGAAAATTCCAGGGCTTGACAGGACCCGTGATGGTCTGACCACTCCAGTGAGTCTGCCCCCATCATCAGATATGACATACCAGGGTGGGGGGATGCTGGTATCACTGCCCTGGCCCTGCCATGGAGGGGGAATCTGAGGGGTGGACAAGCTGGGGATTAATGCTGGAGGATGTACCCCTGTGAGGGAGCGGTCATAGCCCCTGTCGAGCCTGTGAAGGGAGTAAAATACATATGGAAATAAAACTATAAACAGAGAGTGGCAAGAAAAAAGAAAAATGCAACAAGGCACATGCCTAAAACTGAGGGAGCATAGAAGGGGGTAAGTTGATGAAAACATAAAAGTGCAGTCAATAGAGTAACTAAGTGCGATGAGCTGACAAATGTAGGCAGGAAGAATAGTGCTGTAGGTGGGGGTTAGGGACAGTAAAAGACTATATGTTCAGCAGGTGTGATTGGTATTGACTCTGGAAGATATAAGCAATTTGAGGGTGCTGTGACCCAAGGTAACACTTCCGGGTCACGCTACCTTTAAAAGCTGTACCCTGCTGCAAGCAGGGTGAGCACGAGCAGGGCACGCATTGCCTCACATGGAGACGTGCGCAGAGACATGCGCCTTGGCACATGTCAGCTGTGTCAGCCGGGTCACTGGGCTCTGGGACAAAAAACTAAATCCCTTATACAAAAAAATGGTCATATGTACCGGACTAGATTTCATATGCTGCAACAGTTGTGGTATGTATGCATAGAGAGAATATAGTCAGGAATTTAAGTGTGATAACTGTATACAAATAACCAGTTTAAAAAAATGAGATTTTACAATTAAAACAAAGAGTACAGACTCAGGCTGATATAAGCTGCTTGGAGCAATATATTAATGCAGTGGTAGACACCCTGGATTCCGCACAAGATATACACTTAATTACTCCTGAGGACCAATTTACAGGGGGAAATCCCAATGAAGGAGATTGGTTTTGGTCCAAAAAAAGACTGGTAAGAAGGGGAGAAGAAATATAGGGGGTAGCTCCAACATTCAAAGTTCAAATCAATTTAGTCTACTCCAAAATGACCCAAGTATTGAACCAATGCATGAGAATAATACTACAATAAAGGAAGGGTCCTTCATCCCCTCCCCCAAAAAATATTTGGACACACCACCGACAAGTAATATGAAGTGTACTGATCCTACCAGTCCTAAAACAGTGAAAATTCCAATGGATGTATTGGTAATAGGTGATTCAATGTTATGTTACACAGATCACATAATATGTAAAAACAGGAATCCCTTTACTACAGTTAGTGTCTTACCAGGTGCTGGTATTAATAATATTAAGCAACTCCTTCCAGGCCTTCAGGAGCACACACTGACCCCAATCACCTTAATTCATGCTGCAATAAATGATCTAGGGAAAAGATCTTTGCTAGAAATCCAGAGAGATTTTGAAACTATAGGGGACACAATTAAAAATCAAGGTGGTGACTTGATCATTTCTGGATTATTACCAATTCCCAGAGCAAATCTTCAAAAAAGGCAAGACATAATAACATTAAATGGTTGGTTAAAGCGATGGTGCCTTAGAGAAAATTTTGCTTTCATGAGTAATTGGGAAGGTTTTATAAACCAGGCATTATATGCCAGAGATGGAATACATTTAAATAGACAGGGAAAGCGCATTTTTGGGAATAGATTTAGGACGCAAATTGAAAATATTTTAAACTAAATTTAGGGGGGGGGATGTTGCCACTTCACCTTTGGTTAAACATAATATAAATAGCCCACATAAACATATCGACTGGAACATCCTTCTTATAAATGCTAGGAGCTTAAACAATAAATACAATGAGTTATTATATACTCTAAAACAACAGGATGTCCATAGCTGTGCAGTTACAGAGACCTGGTGGAAGGACGATGATCCTTGGGACAAAAATATCCCTGAGTATACTTTATTTCATAAGGATAGAACCATTAGTAGGGGTGGAGGAGTTGCACTATTCATCTTAAACAGCATAAAAGTTGAAAATGTCGAGTTATTAAAATGGCCTAAAATAGAAACCTTATGGGTTAAAATATACTTAAAAACATCAAATTTTATAAATCTAGGAGTAATTTACAGGCCACCTTCAGTTACTGTAGAAGAAGACTCTTTGCTATTGGATTATGTAAATAGCATTTCCTCTGCAAAAAATGCTTTACTCATGGGTGACTTTAACCTCACAGGGATAAACTGGAACACTCTTAGCACTATTACCCAAATTGAAAATACTTACCTTGAATCCTTTTGCTAAATAATATGGAGCAAATAGTGAAACAGAATACTAGGGAAATAATATACTTGACCTAGTTTTGCATAATCTGGGTGACAGTATAACTAACTGTAATGTTTCCACCCCTTGAACTAGTGACCATTCTATGGTTAACTTTACACATAAAGGTATCTATGGTTCTGACACAGGATATGCAGTTATCTATAATTTTATAAAAGCTGATTTCAGGAATTTAATAAAGAGTTGACATCGTGGACTGGGAGAGGAATTTACGAACAAGTCACTGAATGAAATATGGTCTATATTCAATACTAAATTATCTACAGGAATATTAAAGTATATCCCTCAAATGAAAAAAGGAGATCAAGTTAAATGTAAAACTCCCTGGATAAATGCCAAAGTTAAAAAACTGATAAGACAAAAAAAAAGGCATTCAAAAATGCAAAACTTAGTGGTACACCGTCAAATTGGGAATATTATAAAAATTTACTGAAAAAAACCAAAAGTTGTGTTAAAAAAGCCAAAACGGATTATGAGGTAAACTTGGCAACAAGGGTTAAGGATAACTATAAGTCCTTTTACAAATTTGTAAATAATAAAAGGGGTGCCACTCCTACCCTAGGCCCATTAAAGGATTCAACCGGTAAAATGATTTTAGAGAATTCCGATATGGCAATGCTATGTAATCAATACTTTACCTCTGTTTTTAATAAAAAGTCCCTGCCTAAAAAAAATCATAACCCACATAAAACACCTGGGTCACACCTTATTACAGCATTAGACATTTAAAAGCGTCTATTAGGGTTGGACTCTATTAAATCATCAGACCCGGATGGTCTTCACCCTCGCATTCTTAAAGAACTGGCCATTCCCTTATCTGGTCCAATTACAGCATTATTTAATAGATCTATCAATGAAGGACAAGTAATTGATGTATGGAGGCAAGCTAATGTTGTGCCTATTTATAAAAAGGGTTCAAAACATGAAGTATCTAACTACCGGCCTATTAGCTTAACATCTATTTTGAGTAAAATCCTAGAGGGAATTATCAAGGAATATCTAGGGGAAATAGTTAATATCAATTATTCCCAGCATGGTTTTGTTAAGGGCAGATCGTGCCAGACAAATTTGCTGGAATTTTACGGTAAAGTTAGTATGGCTCTAGATAGAAATGAGGCTGTCGATGTCATTTTGCTGGACTTCTCAAAAGCCTTTGATCAGGTCCCTCATGGTGAATTGTTAGACACTTTGATTGAAATGGGTTTAAATGGTAATATTGCCAAATGGGTGGAATCATGGTTGACCAATAGAACGTAAAAAGTCTGTATAAAAGGTTCTTAATCAGGTAAGGAACAAGTGACCAGTGGTGTTCCACAAGGCTCTGTGCTCAGCCCATGTCTCTTTAATATATATATTGCTTCATTAAGCACGTCAGTCGGTGTATGACTAACCAAATTTGTGGATGACACTCGCATAGGCCATACTGTAAATAATGTTGAAGATGCAAATACTCTACAGCATGCACTTGGTGAACTTGAAAAATGGGCAGACAAAAACATATTAAATTTTAATATAGATAAGTGTACTGTTATGCACTTTGGGAAAAACAACCTATTAGCCAAATATAAGTTGGGAGGCAAATTATTAAATGTGGTGGAAGATGAAAGGACTTGGGTATAAGGGTACAAAATAATTTGAGTCCTAAACTACATTGTCAACAAGTCATTAAAAAGCTGGTGGAATACTTACTGTATAAACAAGCACATTCAAAGTAACAGTAGTAGAGTGTTACTCCCTTATATACTTCTTTAGTGAGGCCTCACTTGAGTATTGTGCTCAGTTTTGGTCACCACAAACCAGGGCTCAAAACTTGCTCTGGAAAAAATGCAGAGAAAAGCAACAAAGAAAATGAACGAGTTAAAGATCTAAATTATGATGATCATTTAAACAAGTTAGGACTTTATTCCTTAGAATATCAAGAATGAGGGGGACCTCTGTATGGTTTTTAAAGCTCTTCATGATGACAGTTTATGGCTAAATTGGGACTAACTATAAGAAATAATCCATATGAAACTCGGTCTCACCCTTCCAACTTATGGGAGAATGTTGTAAAACAAAGAAAAGGAGCTCCTGGTTTACAATAAGAGTCACTAGTGTCTGGAACCAATTACCCATAAATGTGGTAACTAGTGATAAAATGGACATTTTCAAGTCAAGATTAGATATTTATCTATGCAAAAACTCAATATATGGTTATACTTAAATTTTCCTAGTGAGCTATATGGATCTCGGTCTTTTTTTGCTCTGATAACCTATGAAACCTATGAAACTAGGCATTGATGTATGTGGGCTGGTATGCTGTTTCATAGTTTCAGAGTGGTAACAACAAAGACTATCTCCCCATTCTTAGTCCTAGTCCTAGAGATGGATAGCTGGTCAAGGTCAAAGGATCTGAGGGAGTAAGCATTTTTACAAGGCACCAAGAGGGAGGCTAAGGAGTGGGGCACTTGGTTCTGCAGTGTACTATAGATAATACCTCCAAGTGAGAGGTACTGAAAAGCAAAAGGGGAGGGCCAGCCTGGTTTGGAGTAAAGTGTACAATGATGAATAAGTTGATTGCAAGCAAGGCAGAGCAACAAATGTTATTGTATGCCACATCCCACTTACGCAGGATGGAGCTTGAGGCATAAGAAAAGCTGGGCAGCCCATATTATAATTTCTGTAGCAAGAGACCATGTGGTACTGCAATGTGAGCTGATGGGGAAATATTTGGAATGGCTTGATAAGCTAGTCTAAGACCTATGTTAACAGCCTTAATGATGGAAGTTATATGTAATGAGAAGTTAAGTGAGGGATAAAGTGTCACACCAAGATAGTTAAAAGAGTTTACAGAGGAGTCTGGGGGGGAGCCATTATCACAGACAGGGTACAGATGTTTTTAATCAGTGGCAGCTTCTGAAAAGCATAGCTTAAGATTTAGAGGGATTCATGAGTAGCCTATTCTCCTTTAACCAAGTTTGAATGGCCTTCTGATCCGCAGTGAGGGTACTAGTAATATCAGCTACATTCTGTGCCCTAGTAAAGAAAACCAGGTCATCAGCATACAGGAGAGGGGTACTGTTAGCAAAGCAGTGGTGAATTGAGTTGACACATAGAGAGAAATGTAGAGGCCATAGTATGGAGCCCTGGGGACACCAATAGTGGCAGGTAGGTTGTTTGAGAGGGAGGATCTTACCCTGACACACTGTGCCTATTAGTGAGGTAGCTTCTGAACCAAGGTAGGGCATGTTATCCCCAAGACACTTAGCTTACTGCAAAGAGAGAGTAGTTTACCATACCAAAGGCTTTCAGGAGGTCAATGAAAATGGCTCCAGTAATCTTACCTTTGTCAATAGAGGTGGAGATACTGCTAGTTAGATTGAGCAGCACAGTAATAGTGCTATGGGTCTGGAGAAAACCATGCTGAGCTGGACAGAGGAGATTGTATTTAGTGAAGTAGGAGGTGAGTTGGGCAGCGACAATTTTCTTGAGTACCATACCCAGAACAGGTAGTGTGGCAATAGGTCTATAGTTACTAATTTTTTTGCAGTTTCATTTTTTGAACACAGCCCATATGTTAGCCATTTTCCAGACTGTTGGTAGGGCATAAAAGGTAAGGGAAAGATTGAAGATTCTAGTAAGGGAAGATGCCAGTTCACAAGCAGCACATTTAAGGAGTTTAGGCTCTATGTTATCTTAGCCAACAGATCTGGATACAGGTATATGCCTCAAGAGCTTGTAAACCTCAGGGATACTAATTTGTCTGAATAGGAAAGGGGGATGTTGCCCTGCGGGAATAAATAAAGAAGGGGTCTGATGATTCAAGGTGGTTGTGAAAACTTCAGTGTACGCTGAGAGGTCACGAAATAGCTTGTTGAAAGCATTGGAAATAATATTGGGGTTGTTGCAATTTACACTCTCAATCTCAGTCAGGAGGGATAGAGGTGCTGTCATGGCCAAGCAATTTTTTTGAGGCAATTCTAAAATTAATGAGGCTTTTTGTAAGAGGAGGCAAGTTTGGTTCGATAAAAGTGGCTCTTACTCTGCCGAATGGCTTATTTGCATTTATTTCTGATGACAAATACTTGTTTGGTTTGGTGACTAAGAGTGACTATTTTTACCACTGGCCTTCAAAAATGCATCATTCACAATCTTTGGAGAATAACCTTGCACAGGTAATGGTGGCCAACAGAGGTGAAATAATTTCTAATTTTTTATTCACAGGTGACAAGTACAATATGAATGGGAGTGGCTAATGGATATTCCAAGCCATCACCATCTTCTCCACTAGATTATGCAGGATTACAGAAGGATCATAGGATTACAGGAAGGGCTTTGGCAGGGGGAGTGACACACACAGCTCAACACCGTGTAGTAGCAGCGTAAATGTTCATGAGGTTCACATAATTCTGGGAGTATCAAATTTCAGCCTATTTTGCTTTTCTGGACAATCTACACTGCCACTATTGTGTGCATTAAAGTACAGGAATGGCAGCCTTTGGCGGGTGAAGTGAGACACACAGCACAGCGGCGTGTAGCAGCAGCATAATTGTTCATGTGGTTCACATAATTCTAGGAGTACTGAATTTTGACCTGTTTTGCTCTTCTGGATAATGTGCACTACTGTGTGCACTAAACTGCAGGAAGGGTTGCCTGTGTATTGTGGGGCTGACTAGCAACATAATATTTATTATGGTGGTTAAGAATGATTTTAGTGATAGTGTAAGGACTGCACAGTTGCACAAGACAACAACAGAGTTGAAACAGAATGGATGAAAATAGCAGAATTTAAACAGATAGAATGAAGCTGTAGCAGAACTCAAAAAAGATAAGAGCTGGCCCATCGGCGCAGTGGTTGGATTTCCACTTGTGATGCCAGTGACCTGGGTTCGGGAACTGACTTGGGTCACTAGAGAGAGCTGGCCAGGGGAGAAGGAAAGGAGTGTCCCAGGACAGCTCGCCTTCTTCGAGGGGAGGGCAGGGATGCATCTTGGTGCCTGCTAGCCCCTGGTGGAGACTGGGAGTGCTGCATGGATACCTGAGATGAAATTGATGGGGGAGTGGTGGACGTTAGCATATGCCATGACATCAGTGGCATGCCACTCCCTGGGGAGAAAACCAGGAAACTGTCCTGGTTGACCAGATGACGGTGATCCCGGTCCCCCGTGGCTGCCAGTCCTCAACAACCGGCACTATCTCAGTGGCACGGCTGGGCCAAAATAAGATGGGCTGGCCACTCCCACTGGTGCCTTCCCTTGGAGGAGGAGGGACCTGTCCAGTGAAGGGATACGCTGCGCTACCTGGGGGCGGGCACGATGTGAGATGAGTGGCTGGTGAAGAGGGAGTGCAAGCAGATGGGAGACATTGGAGGACCAGAAGGAGCGGCTGACCAGGGGTAGGAGGAGGCAGCATAAAAAAAAAGACCAAGAGAAATTAAGATGAATGTGCACTTTTTTTTTCCTTTTAAGTTTTTATTTTTTTTTATTTTTAGGGTATAACAAGTTAGAGTAAATGAGACAGATAAAAGAAAATATACACGTAGTAAGTCTGTGGCTTTGTGTCAAAGAAGAAATGTTATTTTAATCAATAAATGTTTAGGGGCCAGATTCACAGAACTTTGCCCAAGCGCAAACCCAGTTTGCTTGGGAAACTGGGCTTTGTGAATAGCTGGTATTCACAAAGCCCAGTTTGCCCCTAGGCAAAGTAGTAAGGGGGGACTGCAATGCTAATAAAGGGGAAGGGGGCCTGCATATCACCACAATCCCATTCACTAAGGATTTGCTACACGCAAGGGCCTTTGTGAAGGTCCTTGCATGGAGCAAATCACTGCCAACAAAAAAATAGTGGTAATCTGTGCAACCCTAGTGGGTGATGGAAGTACTGCAGTCCCCCATCCCCAGTGCCCAATCTCCCATCCGAGATGTTGATAGTAACTTTCCATAATGTAGTGTCCCTCCATGGTGCCTAATCTCCCACCCAATATTAATAACTCCCTTTTCCATAGTATAGTGGTCCCTCCCAACTTCCCACCCGATATGTTGATAGTAATTTTCCATAATGTAGTGTCCCTCCTCAGTGCCTGATCTCCCACCCAATATTGATGAATCCATTTTCCATAGTGTAGTGAGCCCCCATTTCATCAATGATTGCCATCCCCAAATAAATCAACATAGCGGGTAGAAGATCGAGCATTGGGGAGGGTGGAGGGACCACTACACTTTGGAAAATGTTGTTTCTGTTGGGATCAGTGATTGGGGAGGGGGAACCCCTGGACCACCAGGTTTCTGATCATTTTTTATGGGGCCAGTGATCTGAGAATGAGGAGGGGGAGGGACCACCGGACCACAAGGTTTCTGATCAATTTTTGAAGGGACGGCAATCGGAGAATGAGGAGGGGGGAGGGACCACTACACTATGGAAAATTGATATTTGTATATATTGAGTGGTTGATTGGAGACCAGGGAGGGCATCACTAGACTGCCAGGGATTATGTTTTTACCTTATGGGACAGTCATTGGTGGATGGGGGGGAGTGGGAACCACAAGACTACCTGGGAATACATTATTGTTTTACATGCTCGCGATTGGCAATGGAGGGGGGGACTACAATCATGCAGCCCATGAAAATGGGCCCTTAATGGGTATGCAAATGGCCAGTTAGTGCAATGCATTCCCAACGGGCTCATTTGCATGGCTGCCTTAGTGAATACCAACTTAGCACACTGGCACTATGCTTTCACTTGACTAGGGATCGGGGCTTTGCCAGTGGGGTTAGACGTAGTGGTATTGTTGTTACAGTTGCCTCTATCCAGTCCTGTTCATAGTCAGATAGCTTTATTCACTATCCATCTGTGAACAGTGAGTTTTGTGACCTGGGCAATCACAAGGTACCATGCAAACTTTTGTGTGGTACTTTACATTTTTTAGTGAGCCCTGCCCCAGAAATTAATTGGTAACGTGACACTGACTTTATACGGAAACTGCAATTAGGGAAAAGTTCTGCTCTGCAGTTTATATCCAGTTCTTGTATGTGTTTTATTGTAATAAGTGATTCTAATAGTATTTAAAAAGGCTAGTCCTAGAGAAGATCTGCTACTCTAATCCACACACACATTATTTAGGAACAGACCAGCTAACTGCCACTGAATGGGGACTATGCATGAATGTGTGGGTTGTCTAGGTGCTGCAGATCCATGGCATGCAGGCAACCCTAAGACAGAATACCATGAACCAGATGAATCCTCAGACCCCTGTATGCATTCTTGGAAGGGACGCACTTCCTGTCTGCACTGGATCCCTGGCCACTCATGCAGCTATGCATGAGGCCAGTCCAGGGGCAGGTCTAAGTGTGTGCCTGAACTCTGTGCCATTCATGCTGGCATGGAGTGCCAGGCAAGGAGACACAGGATATGGTAGCAGGGACCCTACCATATCCTCTGTACACCCCCCACAGAAGTAAACCACTGGCCAAAGCAGGACAAACACTGCCAATGTCATGCTGCTCTGGCCCTCTGGTCAGCAAGGGAGGGCTGGTGGCAGTGTGTTGGACACACACACATTCCATTCACATTTATGGGACTCCTGCCATCCCACAATCTTCGGCTTGCCTGGAGAAGGTGATCCACTTTGGGACCCAAGTCAGGCATTCGATTGGATTCCCACCTGTCTCCTCTGATCTGCCCACTGTGCACCAATGCACCGTGGGTGGAGCTGCAGACTGGCACCCTGCAGAGGCATGTTAGTGCATGCCATGCCCCACAGCCAAGGTACACACCTCTCACATGTATCCTATACCACTTGGTGCATAGGCACCAATATGATAAACAAGTGCATCACAGGTATTATCAGTTTTGTTCAGTGGAGGTTTTTGAAACACTACTTCCCACTAGCATTTCTTGTTACAAAACCAATGTATGTTAAAATGTAATGACTTAGGACAGAGTTCAAACTATGTTTTTGTCATGCATACCAAATGTTCCCAGCTGAAATGTAAGCAAAATTTAGCTTAGCCATCTTAATGTCTGATGATCTGAGGTGAAAAATGTTTGCTCTGTAAAACATACTATATAAAAACAGGACCATTTCTCAACTAAGGTATGACTGAACAACAATGCCATAAGGATGGTATTTCAACATCTAATGCCATGAAGAGATGCTACTGATTAACATCTAATGCAGTTGAGAGATGTGGTACTGCTTAACATCCAACAATTCCTTCAAGAGCTATAGTATTTCTTAACATCTATTGTCATAAACTATGGTGTTTTGAACAACCAACATCATCAAGATAGTATTTTCAACATCTGATACAATCACTGAATCATCTACAGCAACACACCTGACTACAGCAACTCGAAATGATGGGACTTCAGGAGAAAGACAACAAGACGTAGAATCCTACGCCAAGCACCATGCCTCAAACTCATGATGTGACATGCCATTCAGTAACAAGACTCCCAGCAGCTCTAAACATCTACACCAGATTAGACATTTGAGAGAGAGAGAATGGCAGCAAGCACCACTCCCCCCCTCACCATGGACCAGATAAAAACAAATGTTTGTTTAAAGACTGTGAGCCCTTGCCAAACAAAAATCTTTAATTAACACCTCATCTTTGGCAAGAGAATAAAAGGGCTGGGAGTGAGGTTTTACCTGTAGGGTTAATGTATATGCATATTTTTCTAAGAAGTGTATAAACTGACATCATCTAGACTGGTTATATGCCAAGCTAAAATTGGGACTGTTGTACAGAGGGTATCAGCTAAAAAGGAACTGTTCAGAGAACATATCTATCCAGTACCCATCCCCTTCCACATGAAAGTAAAATTCTGCCAGCAATGTTATCTTCTTCTGACAAGAGAGCACTGGTACAAATGTATTTGAGACTGTTGATTAGTTATATGCTAATTGCTTACGGTCAACTTTTTCTATTCAAGTCTATTGCTTAAAGTAAAATATATTAAATAATATAAAATGGGTTTCTTGTTATCTGCTTGTCCTGTGAAACTCACAACTCTGTTGGATTTATGTGAGGTCCACTACTCTGGGATTAGGATTTTCTTCTGGGCTACTATAAAGTAAATCAGGTTGTCTCCCTCACACTTGGCTTCCAAGTTTGGGTTTGGGTAACTAAAACTGGGTGATAACACTCACCCTACCACATAGAATTCATCCTACCTGATGTTCTCTAGATTACTAGAACAGAAGCTGGCACTTCATGACATTTTAATGGAGTGCAACACTGGGGGAGTCCTAGGCCAAAATGAGCAGTCACTAAATGATGCCATGGTGAAAGTACTTCCATTTGAGAGGAGCACCAGTACTCTAAGTGCATCTACTACAGACTGTGTTCACTTTCTAAATCCCAAACTGGAGTGAGTCATTTTTTCACGCTTTTTGTGTGATCATTTTTAGTGTTTCTCGGAAACCACTAGGCCTGCTTCTACTGTGCAAGCAATCATTTACAGGTGCCACAATAAGTCACAACAGGTGCACATTAAAGATACATAGTTTTTTTTTCTGCATTTTCCATTGAGTGGTAAGAGAAATAGACTGTTTTTGTAAGACTTTGGGGATTTTTTTCCTACAGTGCTTTTTTCTCCCCATTTCAATGACTTCTGGTAGCACCATGCCCAGCACTGTCACTGATGTTTTCACAGCCTTATAGGTTATCCAGCACAGTTATCCAAAACCACTATCGGGGGGGGGGGCACTGGACAGCCGTGTCACTTGTACAAGAGCCTGCTGGGGGTGGGGGGATTTTCCTCTAAAGTCCTGGTTTCTCCTCATGGTGCTGTATACAAGGATTAGCAGCTATAGCCAGCCAGGAATTAGGAGAAGTGGACAAGTGTGGGTAGGGCAGTGGCACCAGTAAGGTGCTCTTCTATAAGCATAATGATGTAGTATCACAAAAACCTGAATACTATGTGACCGTGAGCAGAGCAATCACTTAACCACCCTGTGATCCTAGGACAGACCTGAAACTAGTTTCAGCTCAGTGTGCCTTTCCTGGAAACAGGACCAAAAAAAAAAGACTAATAGAAAACCCAGCTGACAAGATGATGACTTAATGATGTGCATTAATGATTATTATCAATTATGTTCAAAGATAATGTTCAAACTTCAAAAACCATCATTGTGATCATGACTAACAATGATTACACATGAACGTTAAATGGCTGCCTATCAAAAACCACAATGTTATGGAAATAAAAATTCTACTTAATGATGATCTCATATTATCATGATTTTTCATGATTGGCCATGGTCAAGACTGCTACAATAAAATACCACCAGCAGCTTAATCTGGTTCAAGGTCATTTGGCATTCATCTGTATCCCCCTCCCCCGGGTTGTGCCTGAAAATAGGCAGAATTTTTCTAGTGCACGTACCCGGTCAACAAAAACTAAATAAATAAATAAATAAATAAAAAGAAAATTCATTTATCTTTATTCTACACACACAGAATGCATCTTGCCATCCAATTAGATATGTTCATTGGAATCATTAGTTATGATATGGCTTCTATACAAACACAGCACTTTCAATTATACTTACTCTGACTCCTCACTTCTTACTAAGGTTGTAAAGGCACAGATTGGTTTATATAGCTACATTCACTGGTTCTCTTTAGAGTTGTGGTGAGTTCATACAAGTATCTGGGTTGTACTCAGAACCTTTCCTAACAATCTGCAAACTAATACTATCAAGGCAAAAATAATTGAACAATAGAAATTACCACTGTATTAGTAGGGCAGAGAGAACTCGGTGAAGTTCTGACCCTTATTAAATAAGAACCGGAACACAGTGAAGTTCTGATTCATTCTGATTAGTTCTGATTTAGTTGCAAATATTTGAGCAGAATGCAACAAAATGCATAAAAGTGGCCAGAGTCGGTCACATTTGACACAGAGGCCCAAAGGAAATAATTTAGTGGGTTATTTGCATAAAAATGTATGTAAGACTGCTAAATAAAAAAGCAGTCACTCACTACTAGCCACTTAATGGCTGGCCTGTAATGGTGGCATATCATGCTCGGGTCTATGACATGAGTGTGCTGGGAGAGACAGACAGAGACAGAGAGAGAGACAAAGACAGACAGAGAGAGAGAGAGAAATGCAAATACCGATATCATAGCACCACCAAGCACTGCCAGGCAGGTAAGATTTTTTTTTTAATAATGGTGCTGTGTGGGTATTATTTTGATGGATGTTCCTGTCAGAGCTGAACAGACCAAAGAAATGTATATGAATGAACAAATGAGCAGCACTAAGAGAGCCCACCCACCCTACTCATGTGAATAATACAATTGCTTCACATGTCCTGGTGTACTGGGATACATGGTATACTACCTGGTCCAACAGGTGGTAATGTTTTCTAGTACTATGACTACTTCTACTGAATCTGATCAACATGCAGAATTATTAAAGAAGAAAAACAAAAGACATAGTGATCACCACCCAGGCAGGCAGGCAGCCAGTCACACATTGCATCGGTCAAGTGCAGTCATAAAAAAAGTTTGCCACTGCCACCTGAAGACCTGATGACACACAACACAACACAATTGCATCCTTCCTAGTTCCACAATTGCTGCCAGCCACTGCCAAGTAATTTAAGTATCAAAAATTAAATACAGTAATATAATCTCAGCCCAGTTACTGTGAGATGTAACTAGGCTAGCCTAGCATATGGTGCACACACAAAAAATAAAGAAATAATATGAATTTAGTATAATTTTTTTCTGTGAAGTAATCATAGTCAAATGGGGGGATGTGAGAAATACAGTATATTATACAAATAGTATTCAGTTTCTGGGTTTCAGGCATCTGCTAAGCCATGCACTGTATGAAAACTAAAACAGGACAGTCAGGAATTGCTCAGGTGCTGAGGGCAAAAAAATGACAAGTAGTAGTACTAGGGACTGGAGTAAGGACAAAAGGTGACAGGTAGTAGTCGTGACTTGTGAGGGCAAAATGTGATAGTACTGTAGTAGTAGTAGTAGGCAGCAGTGTCCTACCTTCCAGATCAGATGGTGGTACCTGGTACCACCAAGTAGGTTTGTGACATGAAATGCAGTTGCTTGCTGTATTTGGACTCCGAACCCACTGATGTCATTTGTTTTCTATTCTGTGCTGCTCATGTGATCATTGGCCTAGCCTTGTCCATCCTGACCTGACTTGTGACAATTTATTTCTATTTGCTATCTCATGTAGTAGACCCTATTCACAAAAGATTTTATCCACAGGCACAGACTCTTGAAAGTGTTTTGTGGATAGGGCCTGCTCAGAGCAGTCACTGTATGTTTTATTCAGATATCATACTTGAAATTAAGGTGAGAAATGTTGACTTTCAGAAATGTCTGGAGTTCAGCATTTTCTGGTGTCAAACAGTATTTTTTTTTTTATTTAGTTTTTTGTTGACCGGGTAAGTGCACTAGACAAATCCTGCCCTTTTTCAGGTACAACCCAGGGGAGGGGGATACTGATGAATGCAAACTGACCTTGAACCAGATTAAGCTGTTGGTGGTATTTTTAGTGAATGAGGGAAATTTGGCCAGGACACCAGGGAAATTCCAATACTCTTTTTAATAAGTGCCATGGGACCTTTAACGTCCACCTGAACTACCACCAATCCAGGCAGATGGGACCTCGGTTTAACATCTCATCCGAAAGACGGCATCTCAGAAGTGCAGCACCCCTCTCATGTTGCACTTCAGTGTCAGTACTGGAATATTAACCCAAGTGCCAGATGTGGGAACTGAACCCACAGCCCTCTGATCTCCCAGCCTCAGAGGCAAGTGTGCTACCTACTGAGCCACTGAGTGACACTGCCATTGTGTGTCAGTAATGATGTTATCAGCTAAATTAAACAATAGTTCTGAACAGACACTAGTTGGAGGACAATTCATGTACTTTATTGCAATGTTTACTTAAGCAGGCCACATATTTTGTTTGGATTTCCAGTATTGCAAATAATCAGCATTCAGGCTGATATTGGGCTCTGCCAGGTACATTTCAACAATGGTCTGTGCTGAGGCTGTGTTACGAGAGGCAGATGAAGAAGATGTTACAATTACATCTTGTAAGTGACTCCAGAGACATGAAGCTGAACCAAGTGGCTGTGGGACAGTGCTATGTTTAGCTGATGGTGAAGAAGAAGATTCGGTTGCAGTGGCTGAGGAGGAAGAGAAAGAACATGCTGCAGCACTACATGATGGACCACCTGATGCTGTGCTGTGTTGTGAAGAAGATTCTGAATGTGGTGCTGCTGTCGTACTCTGTTCCATGACGCCATGCACCTTGTCAATTACTTTTTGTTTATCTCGAAAAAGTGTCATCACCATCAGTCAATAGTTGCTTCAGTTTGTATTGCGGGTCCAAGACTGTTGTTTTAATGTAGTACTCAGAATGAGGCATTTTACATAGTTTGTCATCTTCTTGAACTTTTTTGATCATACATCTCGTTAGATCTTGTTGTATTCTGAGGGGCAACCTTGATGTGTCAGCAGCACCACTGGCAGCCTTTGAGATCATGGAACTGTCTTGCTTCTCTAACTTTTCCCTGACCAGATTCAATCTGAATTTTAAAATTTTTATTAGGGGTATCACCTGGCCGAGAGTTGCTGTGTTTGCACTAACCTCCCTGAACATTTCCTCAAATGGCTGGAGCAGTACAATAAGAAACTCCAGCATGGCCCACTGTGGTGCAGTAATATAGATGTCTGCATCACCAATTTTATTTTCCAAGCTGTATTGCCTGACAGCTTTCTTTTGTCCTAGCAGCCTTTGGAACATATAAAAGGTAAAATTCCATCAAGTAGAAATGTCTTGTATCAGTATGTGCAAAAGTAAACTGTGCTGATGCTGTATTTTTTTCAAACAAGTGACAGACTTTGCTTGAGTGACTGAAAAGAGTGCTTATTCTTTCAGCATTGCTAACAAGAGCCTTAATCTCTCTGTTGTCATCGAGAAAACCATGAACTATTAAATTTAAGCAATGCGCAAAGCAGTGGATGTGAACAAAGCCCCCCTCCTTTAAGGCCTTCCTTATGTTGGATCCATTATCTGCAACTATAGAGCCAACTGACAGTCCCTGTGAAGTAAGCCATTGCTGTATTGGTTTTCAGAGCTCTTCATTGATGTTGTATGAGGTATGATCAGATGGAAATAAAACATTCTTAGAACAGCAAACTGTGATGCTTCACTGTCCCCAGTCCCATGTGAATTATTGAAACATGCCCAATGTACCATGACAGACATGAAGGGTTCAGGCTGAGAGCTTGTCCAGGTATCTGTTGTAAGATGCACCACCCTCCCCACAGCACTGCATAAGACATAACTTAATTTTTTACATACAGTACATCATCAAGATCTGGAATCCCTGTTGTTGAGAAGTATTTCTGCAATGGTATACTATATCGAGGTTTGAGGTACCCAAGCAGCTGCCTGAATCCCATATGTTCAACCACATTATATGGTAGCAAATCAACAGCTATGATTTCTGAATTTTTTTTGGTTATTGTAACAGCAACAGGGTGAGTCGAGGCATATTTAGATTTAAGCTCATATGTTTCTGAGATGCTAAGCTGCCTCTTTGAAGGAGGAGAGCTTTTGAACACATGGTCACTTTCAGTAATGGTGGGAGGAGTCTTTCAAATAGGAGGAAGTGGTGGTGGAGATATTTCAATAGTGCTGCAGGTGCTGCCACTGCTTTCATCTATGGGAGTTACCCCTGAGTGTAGTGAGATATCATTGTCACTTTCTCTTCAAGACTCACAACTGGAGTTCCCAGTAATGTTATGACATCTGTCTAGGTGCCTTTTCAGTACTGAAGTTACCAATGCTCCTTTCTTTTTATCCCTGCTGATTGGCCATGTACAAATAGCACATGTTGCCACCAACTCATTGGAAGCAGTAATGGAGAAGCATGACCAAACAAAAGATGATATTCTTTACATTTTTTTCCCAGAAAGGCAAGGCACCTTGGTCACCTTTCAGGGTCCCCCCCCCTGGATTTTTCTTGGGCCTGCTCCTCCTGTGGTTTATTCCCACTGCCCCCCTCCTCAACCAAAACATTTCTGTCTGTTTCTTCCTCATCTGCAATTTCCATCCCCTCCAGTAAACCTTGTGCTGTCTGATCATTCTCTTCATCTTTTTTATTACCCTCATTAGGTTCAACCTCAGAAGAATTGGATGAGGGACTGGCGGTAGTATAGTATGAAATTGTTCCATACCTTTGGGTACCTCTGCTGGTGGTACTCACCAAGCTCTTGTTTTTTTTTAACTATAGAACTTTTTTTTTTATTTGGGACTGATCATGATCTGAGACATTCACCGTTTTTGGATTCAGGCATTCCCTTAGAAGATGAAACCTTAGATGTGAAAAAATCACTTTTTGTGGTTTAATATTATTTTCCCTTTTCAGGCTGATTGATCTCTTTTGCAGTGCCACTGCCCACCTGAGAAATAGAATACACCTCTTCAACACTTTGATCCATTTTTTCTTAGTATTCTAACCTGTAAAAAAAAGATCCCTCTAACTAACATGATGGACTTCTGATGACTCCCACCCCACACCCACAGGCCAGAGACAAATTTACTGTCATGACTCATGACTGTACTCAGTATACTGACAGAGCAGCAATCCACCACCACTTCCTTCCAAGATTACCTCACTGACTCCTACAGTTACTGTTCAGTGACCAAATTCAACAACTCTTAAGTGTACCTCAGAATTTCAATTGGAGATGCAGACACATCTGATGAATAGCCGAGTGCAGCACAGTTCCACACTGGGGTTGGTTAGTGCTTATACATAATTTAATTTAACGCAATATACTATAAAACTAATGATAAGGATGAATAATGAGGAATGAGTGATGATGATGATACATGTGTGTACTTTACTTGTGTTGTAGTGTAAACAGACTGCTATGAGTCACAAAGTCAGATTATCCTCTGGGCCACTCACAGCCAGAAGCACAGGTGCATCAACTTGTAAGTTTTTTGTTGAAACAGTATTTTGTTAATACATGAAATCATGAATGACAGTTAACAAGTGATCGTGATTGGATGGCACGAGTCAAAGATTTATTTTGCCAGCCTGTCCAGGCCCTGTACACATAGCCACACTGAAGACAGGAAAAAAAGGAAACTTTTATGTTGGAGTTCTGGGACTGTTAAATTTCTCATGCCCCC
Organism: Neoceratodus forsteri; assembly: GCA_016271365.2. Lineage (NCBI taxonomy): Eukaryota > Metazoa > Chordata > Ceratodontiformes > Ceratodontidae > Neoceratodus > Neoceratodus forsteri. Next base: position 1,326,543,426 of record CM057449.1, read on the forward strand.
CCCCCCAGCAATCTCTCTGTCTCTCTTTCTCCTCTGGATGGCACAAGTCAAAGATTTATTTTGCCAGCCTGTGCTTGCCCAGTACACACAGCCACACTGAAGCCAGGAAAAATAAGAAACGTTTATTTGGGATTTCTGTGACTGTTATATTTCTCATCCCCCTTCCCCCACAGTCTCTCTCTCTCTCTCTCTCTCTCTGTCTTCTCTGCACAACACAAGTCTAAGATTTATTTTGGCAGCCTGCCCTTGCCCTGTACATACAGCAACACTAAAGCCTTGAAAAAAAAAACTTTTATTTGGGATTTCTGGGACTGTTAAATTTCTTGTGGGCCCCCCAGCAGTCTCTCTTCTCTCTCTCTCCCCTGTGGATGGCACACATTGAGGATTTATTTTGTCAGCCTGCCCTTGCCTGTACACACAGCTACACTGAAGCCAGGAAAAAAAGAAACTTTTATTTGAGATTTCTGGGACTGTTAAATTTCTTGTTGTCACCCCCCCCCAAATTATCTCTCTCTGTCTCTCTCTCTCCCGGATAGCACATGTCAATGATTAATTTTGCCAGTCTGCCCTTGCCCTGTACAAACAGCCACACTGAAGCCAGAAAAAAAAAGAAACTTTTTGGGGGATTTCTGGGAATGTAAAATTTATCACGCCCCACTCAATCTTTCTCTCTCTCTCTCTGCTGGTTGGCCAAAGTCAAAGATTTATTTTGCCATTCTGCCATGCCCTGTACACAAAGCCACACTAAAGCCAGTAAAAAAAGAAACTTTTATTTGTGATTTCTGAAACTGTGAAATTTCTCATAATCCCGCCCCCCCCGTAGTCTCTCTCTCTCTTTCTCTCTCTCTCCTCTGGATGGCACAAGTAAAAGATTTATTTTGCCAGCTTATCCTTGCCCTGTACGCATAGCCACACAGAAGCCAGGTAAAAAAACTTTTATTTGGGATTTCTGGGACTGTTAAATTTCTCATGAGCCCCACAAGTCTCACTCTCTCTCTCTCTCTCTCTCTCTCTCCCCCCTCTGGATAGCACAAGTCAAAGATTAATTTTGCCAGCTTATCCTTGCCCTGTACGCATAGCCACACAGAAGCCAGGTAAAAAAACTTTTATTTGGGATTTCTGGGACTGTTCAATTTCTTGTGAGCCCCATAATCTGTCTCTCTCTCTCTCTCTCTCTCTCTCTCCCCCGGATGGCACAAGTCAAAGATTAATTTTTCCAGCCTACCCTTGCCTTGTACACACAGCCACACTGAAGCCAGGAAAAGAAAATAAACTTTTATTTGTGATTTCTGGGACCATTAAATGTCTCATGGGTCCCCCACAATCTCTCTCTCTCTCTTCTGGACAGCACAAGTCAAATATTTGCCAGCCTGTCCTTGCCCTTTACACACAGCCACACTGAAGCCAGGAAAAAAAAAGAAACTTTTTGTGGGGATTTCTGGGACTATTACATTGCTCATGCCCCCCACACACACACACAGTCTCTCTCACATTTGGAAGGCACAAGTCAAAGATTTATTTTGCCAACCTGCCCTTAGAAACATGGAAACATAGAAATGGTCGGCAGATAAGGACCACCAGGACCATTCTGTTAGCCAATAATCCCTATACATTGTATGTGGCCACTGATTCTATGGGATCAATGGTTTTTCATCACTCCCTCCCCTCTCAAGCTTCCCTTGTGCCTGTCCCAGTCATGCTTAAACCCCTACACTGTGCTTGCCTGCACTACCTCCTGTGGCAGACTGTTCCAAGCATCAACTACCCTATCTGTGTAGAATACCTTCTTCACATTATCTCTGAATCTACCCCCTCCAATTGTGTATCATGCCCATTGTTAGAGTACTTTTTCTACATTGGAAAAGGTCCCCCACCTGCACCTTGTTTTTGCCCTTGAGGTACTTGAACATTTCAGTCATGTTCCTGCACTCTCTCCTCTCCTCCAGTGAGTACATATTGAGGTCCCTTAGTCTCTCTTTGTATGTTTTGTGGTGCAAGCTCTACACCATCTTTGTCACCCTTCTCTGGATAGTCTCCACCTTGTTTATATCTTTGCACAGGTGTGGCCTCTAGAACTGCATGCAGTACTCCAGGTGAGGCCTTACCAATGTTTTATATGATGGCATCACCACCTTACACATCCTTCTAGTGATACCCCTTCCTATGCACCCCAGTATGCCACTGGCCCTCCCCACTACCTTTTTGCACTGCTTTGATACCTTAAGGTCATCAGGGATGATAACCCCTAGGACCGTTTCCTCCTTGGTGACAATCAGCTCCTCCCCCAACCTGTAGATCTCCCCAGGATTCTCTCTACCCAGGTGCATTTTGCACTTTTTTGCATTGAACCTCAGTTGCCATATCTCTGACCATCTTTCAAACTTCTCCAGGTCCCTCTTCATTTTCTGCACCTCTTCTGAAGTATCCCCTCTGTTGCAGATCTTGGTGTCATCCACAGACAAGCAGACCTTTCCTTCCAGACCCTCTGCATGTCATTAATGAAGACATTGAGCAGGACTGGTCCTAGCACTGATCCCTGTGGTACCCTCCGGTCACCCCCCTCTCCCCAGATTTTACCCCATATACCATCACCCTCTGTCTCTTGTCTGTTAAACAGTTCCTTACCCAGTTCACCACCTTGTCTCCAATGCCCAGACTACCCATCTTGTTAACCAGCCTTCTATGTGGGACGATGTTGAAGGCTTTGCTGAAATCTAAGTAGGTCATGTTTACTGCCCTCCCTGATTTACTTCCCTAGTCACCCAATCAAAAATATTTATCAGATTCATTTGACATGACCTTCCTGCTGTGAACCCATCTTGCCTCAGATCCTGGGCACTCCTGGGTTCCAGGTGTGCCATCATCCTTTCCTTCAACAGTGTCTCCATGACCTTTCCCACCACTGAGGTGAGATTGACTGGCCTGTAGTTCCCCACCTCGTTCCTACTGCACTTTTGTGCAGTGGGACCACATTTGCCCTCCTCCAGTCCTCTGGAACCACACCCATGTTGAGTGACTCCATGAACAGGGCTGCCAGAGGCACTGCCAGTTTCCTTCACAGCTCCCTTAATATCCTCAGGTGGACACCATCTGGCCCCATTGCCTTATCCACCTTCAGCTTTGTGAGTTCTTCCAGAACTCTCTCCACTGTTAATGGACTGCTGTCCACTTCTCCCCTCCCACTGCCTCTGCTACCCATCTGTGGTCCGTGACCCTTCCCCTCCCTAGTGAGTACTGACCTGAAGTATTTTGTTCTGTATTTCTGCCTTGTCCAGATCCCCTTCCTTACACTCTCCCTCCTCCCCTTTGAGCCTCAAAATCCCCTGTTTTTTCTTCTTTCGCTGATGTACCTACAAATTGCCTTGTCCCTTTTTTCACAGATCATGCTAAACCCTCCAATGTCTGCACCTAAGCTCTCCTGACAGCCTTCCCTGCTTCCCTTAGACTTTCAAGGTACACCTCTCTGTCCTCCTCCCTTTGAGTCCCTTATATTTCCTAAAACTAAATATTTTAGCCCTGACTTTGTCCCCCACCTCCTTATGGAACCATAGTGGTTTCCTTCTTCTTTTCCCTTTGGCCACTATCATAACGCATTGGTTTGTTATCCCCATTATGGCTCCTTTCAGTTTCTTCCATTGTTCCTTCACACCCCCCATTACCTCTTCCTTTCCCAGGACAGCTTGTATACATCTACCTATTTCAGTGAAATCTGCTGTCCTAAAATCTAATACTTTTGCCCTTGTGTGGCATACTTGAATCTATGTTGCCGTGCTGAACCACACCATGGAGTGACCACTGGACCCCAACTGCCCTTCAACCTGTATTTCCTCGACTTTGTTCCCATTGGTCTATTCCAGGCCCAGAAATGACTTGTCCCTGGTTGGTTCATGCACCAGCTGGTTAAATCCAACCCCTTGCAGGGATTCTAGGGTGGCTGTACTTCTGGCTGAAGCAGCCACCTAGGTGGTCCAATCCATGTCTGGCATATTGAAATCCCCCAGTAGCAGGATTTCGCCTTTAGCTGCCGTGTTGTGTATGTCTTCCACTAGTTCCCTGTTAACTTCCTCCCTCTGTGTTGGAGGTCTGTAGATCACACCTGTGTGTATTGCTGTTCCAGTCCCTGGCTGCAGCTTGACCCACATTGTCTCAGCTTCCCCCATCTTCCCTGAACTTTTGTAGCCTTTATACCATCTCTGATGTACAGGGCCACCCCCACCCACCACCATTCATTTTATCCTCCCTGTCCCTCCTGAACAGTACATAACCTGGTAAATTGACTTCCTAGCCATGATTAACAGAGTACCACATCTCTATTATTGCTACTATTTCAAGGTGTGCATCCGCCAACAAGGCTTCTAGGTCTGGAATCTTATTTCATAGGCTACAAGCATTTGTTAACATGATCATCCATGTTTTACAGTCTGCCCTCCCTTTGCTCCTGTCCTCCATCTCTAGTGTCTTCCCCACCCTGATTTCCTTTCCTAAGTGCTCCCCGTGTATCACTTGTTATACACTCTTTGTCTACCTGCCCCTCCCTGCCTACTTCAGCTGTATCTGTTGGCAACTTATGTTTCTGCATGTTCCCATGGGGGGGTGTTTCTAAGCCTCCTGCCCCTTCTGGATCACCCCCTTGGCCAGTATAAATGCTCACAGCTGAAGCATTTCAACTTCTCACTAAGGGCCAATGTACCCTTCTCGGACAGATGCAGGCCATCCTCCTCATATGAGCTCTCATCTGTCCGGGTCAGACCACAGCCCCCTATGATGCCCAAACCATCCCTTCCATGCCAGTCCTTCAACCAGAAGTTGAAGGTATGGATGTGGAGTGCCCTATCCTCCCCATGCCCTGGCTAGGTAGCACCTCCAAGAATGAGATGGAGCATGCTATTTGTTTCAGGTTTCCTCCCAGCTTCCTGACATCCTCCTGGACTCTGACTAACTCCACCCTTCTCCCTGCCAGGTCATTGGTCCCCAGGTGAGCAATGATATCCAGCTGCTCCTTCCTAGCTGTTGCCCTAGCAATCCTATGGATCTGCTCCCCATCCCTCCATGCAGCACTTCCTGGGATTCACTTGACCTGCCTATCTCCCCTGCTAGGTGTCCCTAACTCCACTCCCTGGACAATAGAGTCCCCCACTAGAAGAAGAAGCTTCCCCCCTCTGTCATCTCCTGCCTCCCTTCCCTTGGGGACCAGCCCATCCTCCCTGGACACAGTCTCTGGTTCCTTATTGATGCTTTCCTGTTCCACCAAAACAGTGTAGGAGTTACTAAGTGGGACCTGTTGGGGGATGTGCTTTAGACCACCCCCCATCACCCTCCCCAAATCCACCTTGGTCCAATCACTCTTCTTCCTGGGCATCCTTTGAGGTTCAGGCTGTGGACCTGGTGGTCTATGGGTGGTGGTAGGGGATGCCACCTGCAGCCTGGCCAGCTCTGCTCAGAGACAGGCAACCTCTTCCCTCTGCCCAGAGAGGTGTCTGCAGATAGGGCAGCATTGCAGCCTCCAGAACGTCTCCCTGCAGACTGCTGCTCCACAACCACTGCACAGCACCACTCCCATCATGTCTGTTTCCCTCCTCAATCTACTGCCTGCTTAAGATACCTATTTGTTATCTCCCAAAGTTTTTTTCTGTATTTGCTACTTCCTGTAGGGGTGCAGGATGTTGCAAGGTCCTATGTGACCTACCCTATAACTGTAGGGTGAGCCCTTGAGTGGGTGGGTTGCAGGGTGAGGGGGGATTACACCATAGGCTGTGTCCAAAAACAATCAGCCAAGGAGTCTGCTGGCAGTTGCTCCTCAGTCCACTCACTGCAGTCCAGACACAGTCAATTACAAACACACAGTCACCAACTTACCAGCTAGAATCCCTAAATCCTGCCCAAACTAAATGGAGAAGCACACTGAAATGGCATGCAAGAAAAGACTTTAAATTCAAGCTACACTAATCCCTGTAATATGCTGCCTGCACTTAAGGTTCAGACAAAGCCAATTACAAACACACATTCATCAGTTAACCAGCTAGAATCCCTCAATCCTCTCCAAACTAAATGGAGAAGCACAGCCACACTGAAGCCTGGAAAAAAAAAACTTTTATTTGGGATTTCTGGGACTATTAAATTTCTTGTGGGCCCCCAGAAATCTCTCTCTCTCTCTCTCCCCCCTCTGGATGGCACAAGTCAAATATTTTTTTTGCCAGCCTGCCCTTGCCCTGTACACACAACCACACTGAAGCCAAGAAAAAAATAAACTTTTAGTTGGGTTTTCTGAAACTGTTAAGTTTCTCATGTTCCCCCAGCAGTCTCTCTCTCTTTCTCTCTCTCTCTCTCTCTCTCTCTCCCCGATGGCACAAGTCAATAACTAATTTTTCCAGCCTACCCTTGCCCTGGACACACAGCTACACTGAAGCCAGGAAAAAAAAAGTTACTTTTATTTGGGATTTCTAGGACTGTTACACTTCTCGTGGCACCCCCCCCCCAATCTCTGTCTCTCTCTCTGTCTCCTCTGGACAGCACAAGTCAAAGATTTATTTTGCCAGCCTGCTCTTGCCCCGAACACACAGTCACACTGAAGTCAGAAAAAAGACACTTTTGCTTGGGATTTCTGGGACTGTTAAGTTTCTCGTGCCCCCACCAGTAGTCTCTCTCCCCTCTGGATGACACACGTCAAAGATTTATTTTGTGAGCCTGCTCCTGCTCTGTGCACACAGCCACACTGCAGCCAGGAAAAAAACTTTTATTTGGGATTTCTTGGACTGTTACATTTCTTGTGCACCCACCCACCCCTGTAGTCTCACTCTCTCTCCCTTCTGGATGGCACATGTAAAAGATTTATTTTGTTAGCCTGTCCTTGCCTTGTACACATAGTCACTCTGAAGCCAGGAAAAAAAAAGAAATTTTTATTTGGGATTTCTGGGACTATTAAACTGCTCATGCCCCCTCCCATTGTTCCCCTCTCTCCTCTGGATCTGGATGGCACAGGTCAAAGATTAATTTTGCCAGCCTGTCCTTGACCTGGCCTGTATTTCACAGCCAAATTGAGGCCAAGAAAAGAAAACAACTTTTATGGATTTCTGGCACTGTAAAATTTATCTTGGGCCCCCAGTAGTCTCTCCTTCTCTTCTCTGGATCTGGAATTGCACATTTCAAAGATTTTGCTAGCCTGCCCTTGCTCATGTACACACAGACACACTGAGGCCAAGAAAAGAAAAAGCTTTTATTTGGGATTTTATGGCACTGTAACATTTCTCTAGGACCCCAGTAGTCTCTTACTCTTTCTCTCTCATCTGGAGGATCTTCTGGATTCAATTTCTGGATTGAACATGGCACATGTCAAAGATTTATTTTGCCAGCCTGCCCTTGCCCTGTAGTGCACTGCCACACTGCCTTTTTTATTTACTGTGCTTGCCTCTCCCCCAGCAGTCATCCACCACTATCTCTCCTCTCTCCCAGTACCTCCTTGGATTCCTCACCCTCCTCTGATGATAACTTTCTCCCTCACTTGCCCCCAAAAGTCTCCCTTCTCTCTCCTCTCTTTCTTTCCTCCCCTCCAGCTCCGCTTCAAAAATAACTCTTTTTTTTTTTTGTATTTTATATTTTATTTAGTTTCTTTCTTTTTTCTTTCTCTCTCTCTCTCTCTGTGGTGAGCAACTTCTGCTGGCTCTGCTCTGCAGCTGCATAAGCTGGTCCAACCATCCTCCATCTCTCTCTGGGCCCATGTTCCACACTCACCATGGTTATATACCATAATTGCTTCACCTGATGGACTATCCTGATCTGTTGCCTCACTGGATGCTGCCAGCTGCATGTACGTGGAGCAAGCATGCTGATGGCATCCCCATGGCAACAGTACACTAAATGGCACTCTATGGACCCCAAACTGGACTTCTGAAATGAAGTCCATATTTATCTGGGTCCATGGATTATGGGTCCGATCTGGGAGTCTGGATTTCATGCAGAACAGTCCATCCAGCCCTAGTGTGTTTGTCTTATAAAATTCCCCCTTTCAACTGATAATGGTGGAATCTACTACCCCAGTTATGTTCCTATCAATGCCAATGAATTCCCATAAATTACCATTTTAGAGCTCTATATCTCAAGCACAAATCACCTCTAAGCCTCCTATATTCTAAACTGTATGAACCACAATGTCTCATTCTGTCACCATACTGAACATACTTCAGTTGCCTAATATTTTTGGTGGCCTGTTTCTGTATTCTCTCAATCATTTTAATATTCCCAATCTTTTGTGGTGCCTAGAACGAGATGCAGTACTCCAGATGTGGCCACACAAGGGAAGAATACAGTGGAAGCACGACCTTACTGTCTCTACTTTTAATAATTCCTAAAGATGCAACCCAGGATCCTAGTTGCCTTACTGGCTGCTGCCTTGTATTGTTCAGAGGAAGACAGATTATTTGAAACCAACACCTCCAGGTCTTTTTCTATCTCTAAGACAGGAATAGCTTTAGCATAAAGATAGTATGTGGACCATGAGTTCTTACTATCCATATGCACAATCTTACATTTATCTATATTAAGAGTTAGTTTGTTGCATGTTACCCATTCTCCCACTTTATTTATCTCTGTTTGTAGCTTGTTTGTAGACTGGTCATCATTTGCTATTCTACCTATTTTGACATCATCAGCAAACTTGGAAATCCAGCAACAAGAGGACATCTGTAGTGGTGCTACATAGATACCAAATAATGTTGGACCTAAAACTGACCCATGTGGGACTCCACTTGTGATTTATGCCCATGGAGATTGATGGCCTACCAGACATACTCTCTGTTTCTTCCATTCAAGCCAAGATTTGACCCATTTGACTACATTAATATTGAGTCATTTCTATCAGATCCATGATGATCCACCGACATTACAGTGACACCTTTATGTCAACCACAATTGTAGTCGGCATAAATGGTTTACTTTGTTTTCTTTGGGGTGCTCTGTCCCCTGCACCCCCCGTAACCATAATAATCAACTCTGAGTCAGAGTTGATTCAGGGAGGGGGTGCAAGACCCCCAAAAAGCAGTGCCAGAGTCGCACACCGACATTACAGTGACCTGTTGCTGTTGTTGCTGTAATGTCAAGTCTTGGTAACATTGTTGATCTAGAGATGGCATGCCATTTCTATCAATCTTTCAACTAGCTGTTCATGCAGCAGAGTATTAAACACCTTAGAGAAGTTGAAATGCAGGACATCCGCTGGTAATCCTACGTCCAAAGCACTGCTCACTGGATTAAAGAAGCTTAATAAATTTGTCAGGCAAGACTGACCGGTTTGAAATCCATGCTGATTGATGTCCACCAAAACCATTTTAACTATATGTTCACATATCACATTTTTTACTATAACCTCAATTACCTTACTAACAATAAATGATGGAAAGGTTTGATACCTTTTATTGGACCAACAAGTGTCTTGTACAAAGATGGAATTGTACAAAAACTTTAGGGGCCTCACAGTCCTTTTTTCACCAGAAGAAGGGACCTGTGAGGCCCTGAAAGCTTGTGAACAATCCCATCTTTGTACAAGACACTTGTTGGTCCAATAAAAGGTATCAAACCTTCCATCATTTCCTGTTTTTCAAGGACCAATACGGCTGGAATCTCTTCTTACTAACAATAGAAATCAAACTGAACAGTCTAAAATTTCCGCAATCACTTTTCAAACCCTTTTTATGTTTGTTCGTGTGTGCAGCTAACAAGAAACATATTAAGATAGTAGAGCATTGCAGAGGTGTGGCAGTGTTGTGGCCAATGCAGCGGACACTTTATTGGGGGTGTCCCTCAGCCACCAATTAATTTTGAAGCTGCTGATGACAGCAGTTTCAGAGCAAGCTTCGCACTTGAAAGAAATCTTCCACTGCAATCAGAGGCAGTTTCGTCATTGCAGCAGCAGTCTCCCCTCTTTCCCAACCAGGCACACAGCAGGACAACAAATTTAAATGTTAGCTCCCTTCCATAGTTTCTGCCTGCCCTGCACCCTCCATTCTCCATCCCCTGTCAACATCAGGGTGTTCAATTCCCATGTCCGCATATATCCTCCCTCTCCCCATTAATGTGGCACACTGGGAGCCCACCCCAGTGTGCCAAAAAATAGTTCTTTGATGTTTCTGACACCAGAATGCCCACTCCCAGTGTCAGATGCACCGCCCCCAAGCCCCTATGTTCTCAGCCAACCTCAGAGTGCCCAATCCCCGGGTCTTGATCCCCTTCCAGTACTCTGGCACACTGGGAGCCCACCTCAGTGTGCCAAAATATGTTTTGTTAATATTTCACCCCTAAAAAAGAAAACAGTCCCACAATGTATTTTCTTTAAACCTAAAAAAAAAAGAAAATGGTCCCTCGTCATTCCTGCCAGCCCCCTTCCCCAACCTGCACCCTTCCTCTGTGCACAACACTTCCCTGCATCCCCCTTCCCCATACTTACCTCCAGAGGTTGGGACCAGTGATCTTCTGTGGACCGGGAACATGTCTGCACTCTTCAAAGACCAACTGAGAACTGAAGAAATGATGGTAAACCCTATAATGGCAGTCAATGGGGAGGTTCAAGTTAGGTTGATATCTCAGCCAATGTTTGGAGTTCAGGTCCCAGATTTTAAACATGGGGTTCTTGGGACCCCACCTCATGAACACTGGCACTGTTATTTCATTTCTCAGTCCTGAAAGGTGATTTTGTGGTCACTGTACATAATCACCTTTCAGAACCAATTAATAAAGCAACAGTGTCACTGTTCATGAGGTGGGGTCCCAAAAAGCTCTTGTTGCAAATTTGGCTTAAACAAAAAATGACTGCGTTATGAGTGTCTGTTGTGCAGTTTCTACGCACGCTCATAACTTCATCAGTTTTTAATATTTTCACTCCAAATTTTCAACGTTGCCATTTTTTCACACACCCTTACGAACAGTACAGCTATCATTTTTTTCATCCTTCCCAAAATTTGTTTTTGCACCTGTGGCTCAGAATGGCATGGTCACTGTGCAGAATCAACCTTCAGGACAGATTAATGAAATCACAGTGCAACTGTTCATGAGGGGAGGTCCCAAAAAGGCCATGTTGAAAATTTGGTAAAACTTTCCAAAAAATGACTGTGTTATGAGTGTGCATTGCACAGTTTCTATGTACACTTGTAACTTCACCACATGTTCATATTTTCACTCCAGATTTTCAATCTTGCTATTTCTTAACACCTCCTTATGAACAGTACAGCTGTCATTTTTCACATCCTGCCCAAAATGTGTTTTTGCACCTTGGTCCTGAATGGCACACTCACTGTGCTAAATCACCATTTGAGATTAAATAACGTAATGATACTGCCACTGTTCATGAGGTGTGGTCCCAAAAAGCCATGTCGAGAATTTGGAGCAAAAATACCAACAAACACCCAGGACATTAGGGCTTCCAACCATAACGCCACCTTGTACAGACTGACAGGCTTTGGGAGTGTGACTTGGGGTCATTGGCCATAATGCTTTTGCCATTCCACCCCCACCCCCACCCCCATCCTGCAGCCACTGACAGGCATCAAGGTGTGCCATGGAGTATTCGGCCCTAACATTCACCCCATTCTCCTATACTCCACCCATCTCAGCTTCTTTCCTTATGGAATTGGGTGAGCATAAGGACTGAAGACCTCAAGGCACCCTACGACACCTGTCAGTGTCTGCAGGGTGAGTGAGGTGGACTGGCATGAGTGTTATGGCTGATGACCCAAAGGCACACCCCCAATGCCTGTCAGTCTCTGCAGCATGGGGGTGGAGGTTGGTGTTACTTCAATACTTCACTGCCATTCCTATTATGCATCTCTCTAACTCCTGCACTACCAATGCCAACACCCAGCAAGCAAACATTCAGCATTGACAAATGCTTGTTATATATTGGTATTATAGTGGCTTCCTTCCAAGCTTGAATTGCAGTACCCTCAGCAAGTAAGCTGTTTAGGGTGTCAGCCAATGGTCCTGCCAGGACACCAGCCAACTGTTTTAACATGGCAGGATGCAAGTTGTCTGGGCCTGGTGATTTGTGTGCATCTAGTTTTTCCAGTCTAGTAACCACGTCCCTCTCTGTGATTGTCTGTTTATTATTTAGTAGTCCCATAAACAGATGTTCCCATTGATCTGTTGTTGATTCACTCTTTAGATCGCATATGCTGGCAAAATGTCTATTGAAAGCTGCCCCCATCTCCTTTTCTCCTTTTGCATCTTGATCATTAACCACAAGAGGCACAAACACAGAGTGCCCCTTCCTTGTGCTGTTAATATAGTTAAAAAATGCCTTCTTATTATCCCCAGAACTGGTTGCTAACTGGAGTTGATAATTCCTCTTGGCTCTCTGATAGCTGTCTTACATGATTTGCATTTCTTTTTATATTCTGCAAATTTAGTAGATGAAGGATTATTCTTGTACTTGTAAAAAGCTTTCCATCATTGTCTAATTAGTTTTCTTATAGCTTTACTGAGCCAAACTGGTATTTTACCCTTTTTGTTATATTTTACCCTGACAGGGATATCCTTGTTTGGTACAATAATCCAACACATCGACTGACTTCTGCCATTTACTTTCTAAGGTTTGTTTTTTGAAATCCTCCCTCCAGTTCCAACCCTCAATATACTGACATATCTTTACTTAGTCTACTCTAGCATAGCATCTCACCTTGGTATCTCTAACCAGTGGGTCCCAGTTAGTACTAATTATTAACTGGATCATATTGTGGTTAATGCTACATTGTCCAGAATGGATAAGGAAATACTGTCCCTCAATCTCACCTCTTTTTTTCTGGAAAGGACCTTACAATTTCTCTAAAATGAATGAACAGAATGGTTGGAATTATAAAGTTAAACATGTGGAAACACAGAGAACCTCAACTCAAAAGGTGGTTACTCCAACCCTCCAGACTCCTACAATGTGCACTGTGTTATTGGTGGGTAAACTTTCATTCAGACAAACAACAGTCCACATGGCAGCAGCCTCACCGGCATTGTAGAGGAGTAGGAGTCATTCTAGAGCATAAAACAGTTCATCGGTCTCTCCAGTTTTTCAATTATTTATTTTCAAAGAGGTATGCAGGTGATGACAAAGCAACTATGGAAGCATACTCTGAGGAACACTGCCAATAACCTGATGAAACATGTGTACGCCCCACCCTCACTGAGGGAGGAAGTACAGGCTCATAGTGTGAATGTCCATGCAGCTTATCACAGTAGTGCAATAAGTCAAAGTAACTTCACAAGCTGCTATCTGCCTGTTGCTGCCACATTTTCTGCTGCTAAGAGAATTTCCTGATTTTGCACTGAAAGCTAGTTTTTCCATGTGAATTCTAACTTTGGTGAACTGCAGTGCTTTTATTAGTTGGATTCTGCAATCCACATGGGTGTGATATGAACACTGCTGCAAGGACCGCCACTTGATATAACTGGGCATATGCAAATATTTGCACCATTTCACACAAAATATATGGCATGGTTCATAGGTACAGCCTGTAAGACTATTACCAGTTACTTTTTAATCACTTGTGCACCTGTTTGAAAGTACAATAAATAGCTGACAAATCAGACAGCCTGCTCTACTGCTTTGTGTTAGGGAAATAGTGTTGGTTGGGACACCAGCAGGCAGATTGTTGTCTCTCTGATTGAAGGTTGAAGACATGTTGTTAACATGGTATGAACTTAGAGCTAAAGCAAACATGCTGACGGTTCATAGGTTTAAGAAGAACGTAGAAGAGAGTGTAATGGAAATGAAGTATAGGTAGTATATTTGCATAGGAGATGGTTAGAGAGGGGTAAAAGTGCTGAGGAAATTGCAGGGGCTGTGCTACAGAAACAGTTCCTCAAATGCTGTCCAGATGACTTAAAAGTATATTTGACAGACTGAGTTTCACCTTCTGCCAGATAAGTAGCCAAGATGGCTGACAGGTACTGCATACAGCCAACAGACCTTCTGCCAATCGTAACAAGATGGAGAGGGACCACTGCATTTAGAAGGACCAGTAAATCACCAGGGCAACCTAAATGGACCTCAGCTGGTCCTGAGCTGAGGTTGGAGTGCATCCATTCCCCTAACCGAAAAATGAACAGGGGGAATGGAAGTGCTATTTATGTCAGCATATGGGGCCTATCAAGTATTACTGTCCAGCACATAAGAAGAGGGACCAGGAGCAGAGAAAGAGAACTCTACTGCCTCCGTCTCTCACAATGTTAATGTCAAGGAGATACTAGATCCTAACTCAGCTAAATATATGTCCCCTTTTGAAATTAATAATAATAACTCTGTATAAGCCTGAGTTAATACTGGAGCTACTATCTCTATAGCATATCAGATCTAGTTAAGCCTGGGCAAGTCTTGAGTGATCAATTTGCCCTGGTAAAGAGGCAGTATAGGAGAGCATACATATAGGAGGTAGTATAGAATTGAGAAAAGAAACTAGAGTGCAAAAAACAAAAATAAATGCTTAATTACATTAATTAAACAGCCACACTCACACTGATGAAGAGGAAGTGCTCCTTGAAACACCGGGGAACAGGCTTACTTGACCATTTGTGTTTCCACAGCATTTGTTGAATAAAGGTGATGGCATTTCTTTTTGGCATCTATGCACTGGTTTCTTTTTGTCCATACCGGCAGCACTTCAATGAGAGTGCACTGCTTTTTATTAGCAAATGGGTTTGAAATTTCCCAGTCTCTGATTGCCTGAGACCCTTGTCAAGTGGGTACATTAACAACTAGTGGTGGGCGAAGTGGCCAAAATTTGCTCCGTGAAGTGATTCATGGAGTAACGTGGAATCCAGGAAGTATTCCGCAACACAAAGCAGAGTACTTCGTGTTATAATGGGGAACGCGAAGTCCATTGAGAACAATGACTTTGTGTTATTCTGCCTTCCCAAAACCACTTCTCCACCAATTTTAAGGGGAAGTACATTGAAATCAATGCACTTCGCCTTGTTTTTGAGATCCAAAGGCGAATTTTGCAGTGCTTCATGGGATTTCAGGTCACATGGTCTCTAGATTTTTCTGCACAGCCTCTGTTTTGTGTAGTGTGTGTGTAGTGGAAGATGGAGACAGTTTCCTCTCAGAGCTCTGCGATTCAAATCCTCTAAAAGCTGTTAAAAAGTATTTTTTACCTTTTTTTTGCTCACAATTTAGTACATTGATTGCAGAAAATCCTCCTGTGCTCATATCATTTAGTGTTTATTGTTTGTGTGTGGATTTTGAATGTTAATTTAGAACATTCAGTCTATGTACTGTGAAGTGTGCTTTGGGGGAGGGGCATCTGTGGTGTAGGTAGATTAACTGTCTGGTGGAGAAAAAGACAGTCTTTCTGTTTTGGTTATATTTTTCTTGTATAACTGTGCTAATGTATACACAGCAATGTTGTCAGTAATTCTTGACTTTTTTTGCTGATTGTTATGGTGCAGCAGTGTATAATTTCAGTTTGTTTAAAACATTTGGTTATATTACTAAAGGTTTTCAATTTGCTATGCATTACCTGTAGTGTGTGTGAGTGTGTGTGCAATGCATGCCATTAAATCACACACCTTTTATTGTGCCACAGAATAATTGCAGCAGTGTGAACCTGCTATCCACTGCACCTGCATGAATTTTTTATACTGCTTTGAGGTATCTTTACTGGTAGTGGACTGTTACTGCTGTGCACTATCCCCCCCCCCCCAAACTGGAAAAATGTATTATTTTCCAGATTTGGATTTGTGACTTATGAGCACTGGTTAGGTGTTGTTGTGTCTTTGTGTCTGCATCCCTTGAGTGCACAGCACAATCTTAATCTGTCTGTGCATTTGCAGTACACCATTAATTCTGGGAGACTTTGCATTTCTTGTTACATTCTCATTTCACTTCCTCAGCACTGGGGATTTTCTGGACACAAGACAGTAGTATTTTGAGGATGCAAATTAATTCTGGTGACTGTGTGTGACCACTGCGCACATGACTGAGTGCACCATTAATTCTGGGAGACTTTGCATTTCTTGTTACACTCTCATTTCACTTCATCAGCACTGGGGAGTTTTCTGTACACAAGACAGTAGCATTTTGGAGATACGCATTAATTCCGGTGACTGTGTGTGTGACCACAGCTTGCATGATGGAGTGCACCACTAATTCTTGGAGACTTTGCATTTTTTTGTTACCCTCTCATTTATTTCACTTCATCAGCACTGGGGAATTTTTCTAGACACAAAGACAGTAGCATTTTGGGAATGCAAATTAATTCTGGTGACTCTGCATGACCACTGTACCCATGACTGAGTGTGCCATTAATTCTGGGAGACTTTGCATTTCTTGTTATGCTTTCATTTCACTTTTTCAGCACTGGGGAATTTTATGGACACAAGACAGTAGCATTTTGGGGATGCACATTAATTCTGGTGACTGTGTGTGACTACTGCATGCAAGACATCTGAGTGCGTCATTATTTCTGGGAGACTTTGCATTTCTTGTGTTCTCATTTCACTTCATCACTGTCAGCACTGGGGAGTTTTCTGGACAAAAGACATGAACATTTTGGGGATGCACATTAATTCTGGTGACTGTGTGTGTGAAGGGCTGCCAGTATTATTGTGACTTCACCTTACTTCGCATTAAGGCAGAATGACAATGCGAAGTAATAAACAATAGCGAAGTGAGCTTTTGCATTGGGCACTTCACATAGTGAGTGAACATGAAGTGCCCACTTTGGGGGCACTTCGCCGGCAAAATTTAAATTCACTGCATCTCTATTAACAACCAACAGAGATAAAAAAATAGTAAGTCCCTGTGTCAGCCTGCTCTAATGTGCCCACTTAGAATTTTCAAATCCTGCAAGGCCTCCATGTTTATTTACTCACTTAGCAAGATTTCATAACAGTACTCCCACACACTTATTGGCATTCAAATAAAAAAATGCATAATTTTATTGGTTTTAACAGGTTTACAATAATTCCTTCTATTTTTTTTGCATAAAATTGAGTTCACTCTTCCAACATTCACTCACCATTTACCAATTGCAGCTGCTCTGCAGTTCCTGACCATGCTCGGCCTTAGTTTCCCCGCACTCATCCTTAGCTCTCCCGCTCACACTCCATAACACTAAGCATATTTTTTTATTAAAGATAAAAAGCAATCACCTTAGCACTAGCCCTAGCATCATTAAAGTTCTTACTCTGTTGATCTCTCACTCTCACCTTAGCCACTGAGCACTTGGGTCCTGCAGTGCTACCCTGTTCTTGGCATTTACAGACATGCAGGTAGGCATATATATATATATATATATATATATATATATATTATATACAGTATATTATATGTACCTCAGATGTTGCACTTTAATAACTTTGAAACTGTTTAATGGATTTGCACACAATTTTGCATGTGCAGTCTCCTTTGGTAGATCTCTTGATGTGAAAAGTGTTGTCCCAGTCAGATGTACATATTCTGTGATCCAGATAGTGAAAAAAAACTTAACATTCACAATTTTTTGCAGTTTACTTCTCATTGCTCTATGCACAGATGGTATTGAATGTTGGTCTAAAATTTCTATGGTGTAAAGAGATTGGGTCACAGAACAGCACAGCATTTATTTGGTGAAAAAATATTCATCCATTCAAAAGTTATAGCATTTTTAAGGTCCCATTATTTCCAATTAGATTTTTACTTTCTAGGATAGAGGAATGGAAGAAAAAGGATGTTGCTCTGATGAACAAGGATCCTTTTTCTTGAAGAGTCAATCCTTGTTCACCAGAAAAGAAATCCTTTTTTGTGAGTCGCCATCATGCATTTTTGGGTGAAAAACATGTCCTAACTGTGCCCAGGGTTGTCTGTTGCAGACATTTAACCATGTATCTTACTCATCTGGAGTTGATGAGCAGTTTTTTGTGGTTTTCTTAATTTGTATGCCCTTAGAATTTTATTTTCAACTATTTAATTCCTTTTTCACCATTCACTAACTTCCTTTTTCTCCAACACTTTTTTATCATGATCAAAAAGGAAATCGGCTAGCAAAAAATGATTACCCCTTTTCATGACCAGATGGCCTTGCCGATAATCCTTTTTCACCAGCCAATTTACTTTTTTGACATGATGAAAAAGGATGGCAACAAGGGAATTGCTCTGGTGAAAAAAGATTACCGGCATGGCCATCTGGTCGTGAAAATGGGTTATCCTTTCTCGCCAGCTGATTTCTTTTTGAACCATGACAGAAAAGGATGGCAAAAAAGGAATTCTTCTGGCAAAAAAGAATTAAATCCGATGGCTATTTGGTCAGTAAGATGGAATGACAGCCCTCTGGTCCCAAAAAATATAGTCATCTGGTTAGAAAAAGGATGGTTTGGTGGCCAGTGTTTATCCCTGGTGTTTTGTGGCACCCCCCACTCTCAATACACATTTTGTTGATGTTTTTTCCCCATATTGTTTGTACATATATATACATATATTTATAATGTCAGACCCTCTTTGTGCTTTTAGGGGGTCCACAAGTGTCCCGTCAAGGTAGGAGAGCAGGTGTGGGGTGTGCCTTGAACATCTCAAGCCAAATGTTCACCCCATTCCATTTATAAATAAGGTCAGATGTGTAGACTTTATGAGAATGTGGTGAGCATTAGGCTTGAGAAGCCCATGGCACACCACACACCTGCTCTCCTGCCTGGTTTGGGAGGGTGGGTTGTTACGGAGACCCTAATGCCTCATTTTCCAACTTTTGTCACTTTGACCCTAACTGAAACATTAGCAAAGTTTTTTGCAACTTATTTCCTTATGTTTTGAGATAGTATAACAGTATCCTTATTTTACTTTGGATCCTGCGCTCCCATCCCTCCGTAGATGTGTACATGTATGTAGCTGTGGAAGCACAGGGCCCTCTGGGCCCTATGCTTTCATTTATAGGACAACAGTTTAGCTCACCTAATGCCGGTACAGAAAATTTTCGAATCTCCACCAAAACGTAATTCTGCACAACTGCAATGCCATTCCATGCCATAGGTAGGGAAACACGTTTTGGCCAAGATTTGAAAAATGACAGCTGAGAAATACATGAGGTGAGAGTAATAAGAAGGCTGTGTTGAAAATCTTGGGTAAAAATATTTAACATTTCCAAAGTTACAAGCGGGTGTAGTGAAATTGCAATGAATGGTCATAACTTTGGCATGTTTCATATTTTGACCCCACATTTTCAACATAGCCTTGTTATGACCCCACCTCATAAACCCTAGAGGTGAAAATGTTCAAATCTATGCCAAAATGCCATTCCATGCCTCAGGTGCATAAACACATTTCAGACAGGATGTGAAAAATGACAGCTGTACTGTTTATGAGGTGGTGTAAAAAATGGCTATGTTGAAAATTTGATGTAAAAATGCTGAAAATTACCAAAGTTACTGTGCATGCGTAGAAAAATTTCAATGAACATGCATAATCTCATCCATTTTTAGGAATTTTTTTCACTGAATTTTCAGCATGGCCTTTTTGTAACCCCCACCTCATGAACATTGGTAGTGAAATGTCGTTATTCTGTCCCAAAAGATAATTTCTTGCAGCAACCATGAAATCGCCTTCCAGGCCCAATTACTGAAATGATAGCTACAGTGTTCATGAGGTGGGGTCACAAAAAGGCCATGTTGAAAATTTGATGAAAATATTCCCCAAAATGGCAATGTTATTAACATAAGTTCAAAACGCCATTGAAACACATTATATTTCACTTACTGTTCCTTTACTCCTCAGTTCATGGTTTGGTTTTAAAGAGTGCAGATGTGTCTTGGTCCACGGAAGATGACAATGTATGACCTCTAGTGGTAAGTGTAGTGTAATGGGGGTGTGGGGTTGTGGGTGCTTAGTGGGAGGGTTGTGATGGGGGAAGGGGATGGCGAGGATGACAGAGGACCATATTCTTTCTTTCTGGTTAGAAAAATAAAAGGGCATTGGGGGACTGTTTTCTTTATACAGCATTTAACTAAAGAAATATTTTGGGACACTGAGGGTGAGCTCCCCGGTGTTCCACACTTCTGGGGGATTCTATATGCTGACACAGAGACAGGGCCCCCCGATGTCAGCTAATTAATAAAACAAGGGACTGCAAGGGGCTCATCCAACACCAGAGGTGGGCATCCTGGTGTCTGATATCAATAAATAAATAAGGGACTAGTGGATGGCAATCGGAGTGGGAGGTGCCACTAGACACTAGGGAATACATGGGAACAGTGATCAGGGAGTGAGGAGTTCCACTAGACACCAGGAAAAATGGGGGCTCACACTGTAGTCGACAAATTGCACAATGTATCACACCTGTCTGGTTTCCGTGGTCATGATGTCACTGCCACTGGTGGGGAGGTTGAGCGGTCTGACAGATGGGGGCTCCTTTCATATAATTGCAGTTCACTGTAACCCATAGTAACACACAGTTATAACCCACAGTACCCACTGTAACACACAGCTATAACCTTTCCATGCAACAAAGCAGATGGAACAGGATGCCAGCTGAGAGTGCAGAAAACAACAGAAAGGGGAAAATTAAATATTCAGAAATCAGGAAAAAAAAATGCTGAGTACAACTGCACCAGGGATCAGTGTGAAGAATGCAAATGCCAGAGCTTCATGGACATTGGTAGAAAAAGGTACACACAGACACTCAACACCCCATGTAATAATTCCATACACACAATTATATGCTCTTCCTTAGTCAGTAATATTTGATTTGTCATCACACGACAGTAACATATTATGTCTGAGAAGCTCAGATAATGTGACAAAATGTGAAAGAGAATGCATGAATGACGAAATGCATAAAATGTACTTTTCATAAACATAAAACTGGAGCAACCAGAAACCAATAGTTATTATTAAACCACTCAATTGATGCTTTTCTGTTCTGTTTGCTAGCCTCCCATTACTTTAGCTAGAGTTTTTTGTTTATGCAAAGTACATTTTAGGTGTTCAGGGATTCATGCATTCCCTTTCACATTTTGTCCCTTTATCTAGGCTTCTTGGACATAGTGGTCCGGATATTCAGACTGTGCAGGGCAGTGGCACAAGCCTGGGCACAGCGCCACAGGGCTGCACCAGGGCATTGACCAGGCGATATTCAATGGTGCTGCACCATGGCCCAGCACCATTGAATATGGCATGGAGGGCACACATACTGTGCATGGCACAGTGGCACTGCTCCAGCGCAAGACAAAGAAATGGAGCAGGGAGATGTGCCAGTGCAAGTGCAGTTTCGCTAGGTGCATCACCCACGATATTCATCCTGGGGCATGCAAATGAGGCCATAATGCATATAAGGTACAAATGGGGCAATTTGCATGTCATTATGGCCCCATTTTCATTCAATGTGCAGATCCCCGGCGAATTGCACCTGGCACCCTGCCAAGCTGCAGCCGTCAGGGATCAACACCCTGTTGCACTACTGCAGCCCCCCACTCCTGTATGCCTGATCACAGGCATCTGTACATGACATACCACTCCCTGGTGGTCTAGCAGTAACCCCCCTGTTTGCCTGATCACAGGCTGTTGTAAAAAGAGAGATATCCCTTGTGGTCTAGTGGTAAACCTCCCCTTTGCCTGATCAGGTGCTGCTGTGAAATAAAGAGTTACCTGGTGGTCCAGTGGTACTCCCACCCACCCACCCACAGAGGTCCCCATCACCCAGCACCCCTCATCATCGGTAGGTGGCAGCACCCTGCCCGCTGCCACCAGGCCTCCCACTGAATGACAGCATACAGTACGATCTGTAAGCCTATTGGTCCACTGTATGGACCAATGAGTGTGCAGACCATACTGTACTACATGCCCATTGGTCCACATAGTGGACCAATTGGCATACAGATCATACTGTACACAGTCATTCGACGGGCCAGCTGGGCAGCATGTGAGCAGGGTGCTGCCACCCGCCAATGACGGGGGGGTTCTGGATGGTGAGGCACATCTGTGGGTGAGTTGGTGGGGACAGGGGTACCACTTGACCACCAGGTAACTCTTTCTTTTCACAGCAGCCCACAATTGGGCTTAAGTGTTTCTCATAGACCACCAGGGATATCTCTGTTTTTACAACAGCCCATACGGGGTGATTGGGGTGGGTGGTGGGCCCACTGGACCACCATGGGGGTATGTGTGCATGGCAACGGTGTTCTGGGTGGGCGGGTAGCAACCCATGGGTGGCGGCTGTTGTGTTGTGCAATGCAATTCAGCAGCCCTCCTGTGGGTGGCTAGGACTTGCTCCTGCTTTTCTGGGGCTCAACTTTGAGCCCCCCTGTGTGATACAGTGCAGGGTTGTGCTGGCATATGCACCGCACATCCTGGGCTGAATATCGAGATGTGCTGCATATGCATGGGCACGCCCCCTGCATCTGCGCTGCTTAGGATAACATTGTGCCCCAGTGCATCAGGACTTGCACTGCACCTGGCAGCCATTTGAATATCCTGCTGGGATGCAATGCGGGGTTCTGCCAGCACAACTGAGTTGCACCAGGTGCAGCCCCTTTGAATATCCAGGCCAATATGTTCTTGTTGTGTGATGACAAATTAAATGTTACTGAGTAAGGAAGGGCATTTAATAGTGTGTATGGAATTCTTACATGAAGCGTTGAGTGTGTGTGTGTACTTTTTTCTATGGTAAAACAATGGTATGGTAAATCACAGCTTTAGCCTAAAAGGAAAATGCTGGAGGAAGCATAGTCTGTGAATGACAAGAAAGAGACAAACAGAATTCAGGCATTTAATTTACTTTTGTTTTCAAATAATATGAGCATGGAGATGAAGAAATACCAGTCGCCATTCACTGATGAACTGGAGACAAATCCTTCACTGAGGCTGTAGCATGGCTTGGAGATGCAGACCTAACATCACTACAGGAGGAGGCAGAGCTCAGTCATGCAGCAGATCAAGAGAGAAGCAGGTTTATGCGGACCACAAAAAAAAAATAATTTTAAGTGAATTACAAAATTTACCATGAATTCCAAGATGCCCACAAGGAGTCAGTCAACCTACAGGACTACAGATGAGAGTCACCAGATTACAGGTAACTCATGTCAGCAGCTCTTTAGTAAAATCCACTGTTCTCATATAAAGAACGCGGGGCAAGGCTCTTCTCATTAAGCTGGGTACCCATAATTTCAGGTGTCCAGAAAAAGTATTTCTGGCCCTAACTGTGAAAAACAAAACAGAATCTAGCTAAACAGGGCCCATTTATCTAGGTTCTGGTGCTTGTCTGCTTGATTTGTAAAATGATAATGTATTTTCTACAATTCTTAGTTCCTGAAAAAAAAAAAAAAGATAGCAGCTTGAGAAAAGGATTTTTCCCTCATGAAAAAGGATTTTTCCATCACAAAAAAGGAACGGATCTCGTGAATCCTTTTTCACGATGTCAGTCCTTTGTTGAACTTTATCCCTCTAATTTGGACAGTGAACTTCCCATTGAAAATAATGGGAACTTAAAAATTTAATAACTTTGCAACAGAATTATATTTTTTCACCAAAGTATGGCAGTTCTGTTACACAATCTGGTTCTACCATAAAAAGATCACTCCAAAATTCCACACCACGTGGATGCAATGTGATTAGGAAAAAGCTTCAAAAAATTGTGACTTTTAAGGGTTTAGGACTATCCACACCTCAGAATCCATACATCCAACCAGGAAAAAATGTATCACATCAAGAGACCTACCCCAACAGAACAGTGCATACTAAATGTTGTGTAAAACCATTAATCGGTTGCAAAATTATTAAAGTGCAAAATTTGAGATTTAACATTAAACAGGCTACTCAACCCTAACTGAAGGGGCATAACTGTGCCACTAAAATGTACAAATATAAAAAAAAAAAACAGCATTGGTAAAACCAAGCACATCACAGTGCTCTTCTTACTGGTGGACAGACGGGTGGTTGGGTGGTGGGTGGGAAGGTATTAAAGAAATAAAAGTGGGGGACAGAAATATCTCTGCTAACAGCAGCACCCTCTACTGTAGTGCCTACTACTGGTAATGTATCAGTAGAGGGACTAATTAACAAGAACAATGTCTTTGAATGTATTCTTGTATTGTGATTTATTTTTCATTTTTTTAATTTAATATTAAAATTTCACATACAATCCATTTTCTAAGTGCAATAATACCCTCCAGAGTAGTTGATATAGGCTATACCAAATCTTTCAGGGGCTAGAAGTCCCACCGCCTGTGGCCTTAATCCTCACTATGCCCCTGGGTGGTCTGTTATAGCCCAGTACCACCCACCCTTTCAGGTATTATTGCTTACTTGTGTTCTTAGATAGGAGGCAGTATAGTCTAGTGACTAGAACACTGAGCTGTGAACCTGGAGACACAATGGACCTGGGTTTGAATTCCTCAACCAAGACTTGCATACTGTGTCATCTTGAACACTTGAGCATGCCACTTAACCAAGTGAATGAGACAACACTGAATGAATATAAATATAGAGGACCACCCATGCCCTCAGGCTTCAATTTTCCAACTCATGAAGCACCATAGCAACTTTCAAAAATTGCAGGGTGTGTTTTGTTTCCGCAAAGTCACAGTTCAGGTACTATCTGTGTGGTGCAGTCATCCCAGTGGTGCCTCCAATGTAGCAGACCACCCAGGGCCCTCGGGGTTCACCGCTCCAAATCCTCTGAGGGGGTCATCCTGGGTTGCCTAAAGTTGTGCTATATTGGCTACTCTGGCCTAAAAGTTGCATGGTACCTCCACCTGTGGTAGCAATTTGGGGTAACTCAATGCTGACACATAGGCTATTACCCCAAGGAATTAGTGCATAACCTGCCCACACAGTCCTGCCACAGAACAAGGGACACCGTAACATCAATAACAAACCCATAAAGCAAGACATTCAGTTCAAACAAATAACTCATTTGAAAGTGGAGGGTAAGGAAAGAAGAAGGAGACAGTGAGAAAAAATGGGAGCAGTTGGGTAGCAATAAAATCCTTATACTCTATGCAGTAATCATAACAACAATGACGACAACAACAACAGCAACAACACTTTACCCCACACAATCTTCCCACCCTACCAGTCATTCAACCCCCAAGCATGTGCACCTGACTCAAATCCCCCCAAAGGCCAAAAGCTCTGGTTTTAGTTGCAGTAGGTACCACATTGGGGATGCAACTGCTTCTAGCAGGGTAGGAGCTCAGTGGCACACTTTACCTGTTGCAGGCAAAACTCACTTTAAGACATAGACTGTTACAGAACAATGAAACTAAACTGTAGAAAAGGGGCTTCTGCTTGTAATCCACACACAAATGGGTGGATTGGTGGTCTCCACAGGTTTTCTGACTGGGCCTATCAAAATAACAAAGTCCCACCCAAGGCTTCTCCCTCAGTCCCCAGCACAATCACAATTTTCCTAATTATGAGGCCAAAACCAGATGGTTATTTATTTATTTTGTTTTTGTTAACTAGGCAGGTGCATTAGACAAAAGTATTTCCTATTTTCAGGCACGACCCAGGAGAGTTACAGACAGCAAAGGTGATACAATAAATAGTGACAACTACAGGTAAACACAACTCCACGCAGCATGGCAGGTGGTGCAACCCGGTTAGAAGTTACATACAATGAAAGCAGTAGATAACAGGTAATACAGTACACTAATGACTGGATAATGCCACACAACAAGGTACTGACATTGGTCAGGTCAGGGTAGATAACCTTGGACATAGTATCTTAAAGGCAGTTTGGATATAAAAATGGGTTAACTGCATGTAAACTTGTTGGCAAAAGGTAAGGTCTGTCTAGGTAGAATTACTCACTTATGGTTTTGTAGCTTCATAGATACATCAGGCATTGATGATGGAACACATGAGACGGATGGATATGCTTCCAGCTGGAAAGGAGGCTTTCCTAAAGTTATCCGGGTGTTCACTCACCAGTCTTGGTTCTCTCATGGTTCATCTGGGGCAGTTCCATGTGATGATAGTGATCGAAAAACAACTATCACTATCATCACAAATGTATTTCATTGAAAAGCATTTCGGAGATATACAGTTGTCAGTGACCCGACTTCCTGTAAAATAGTGTTTTTGTGGGGGGAAGCACCCCCACACCCCCCCTCACAGGGGGGCTTTGCCCCCCACACCCCCCTTACTTAAGATTCTCAACTCCAGGGGGGTGCATGTTGAGGAGGGGGCATAATTCTGTGGTGGAAAAAAAAAATACACAGATGCAAGCAGTGGCAAAACACTATCCTCAAGCAGGTTCCAAACCCAATGCCTACTGCACTGTAGCCAGCCACCCTCACCACCACACCACACCACATGGCTAACCCAGTTGCAGAAGGCTCACCTCCCCTTCTAAACCCTCCCTCATATCCCTCCACTATAGCTCCCCATCCCTCCCCTTCAGGTCATTCTAGGTGCTATACCATCACTACCGTTGCAGGGTAGCTGATGATGATAGCGCTATAAATGAATTGCTGTTTCTACAGTAGCTCATATATAATTGCTACCATCATGGGCTACCATCTGGGGCTGCAGGTGTAGGGGGGTCAAGAGACCCTGAAGCATGCAGTGGTCTTCTCAGATGGTTGATCTTTGAAGGAGCTCATTCCCCTTCTTATTCTTATTCTTTTTCTCAGCAATACCAGGGTACAACCCACTTGTACAACATCAAATGGACATGGGAATATGGGAACTTAAGTACTGCAAAAGCAGGATGCTTATAGAATCCCTAAGAATAACAGTTCATAATAATTGGCATCTACTAAACTACATACATACATAGAAATGTGACAGCAGGCCCACCTAGTCTGCCTACTTTGCCTAGTTATCTGCTAAGACATGTCCTCCCTCCCACCCCCACCAACCTTCAACAGTCCCTTGTGTCTGTCCCTTGCTCTTTTGAACCCTCCTACTGTTGTTTCTCCAACCAACTCCTCAGGGAGCCTAGTCCAATTATCCACCACCCTCTCTGGGAAATACTTCCTAATGTTCCCCTTGAACTGTCAACCCACAATCTGCAATCCATGGCCCCTAGTCCTCTGATTTTCTTTCAGCTGGAAGATGATCTCCACTGGCATTTGATTTATACCTTTTAGGTACTTGAATGTCTCAGTCATGTCCTCCCCTTTCCCTCCTCTGCTCCAGGGAGTACATGTTCAATTCCCTTAACCTTTCCTCATAGGATAGGTGGCTGAGCCCCTTTACCGCCTTTGTTGCCCTCCTTTTAACACCCTTCAGCCTCCTCACATCCTTTATGAGATATGGCCTCCAGAACTGGACATCCAACACATGAAATAAGGGCACCATCCACCGTAATAAAATAAACAACTGCGTTTATTGCCAAGGACAACATGCAAAATACAAAACATGCAGTCAAGTACCTCGTAGGTGCTACAAACTCCCAAATGCCCAACTCTCCTCGGCAGCTGTCTTTTCAGTATGGCATGATTTTGCAGGTTGAGAAATACAAAGAGTTGAAATTAATTATTTTTTGATACTCTTTTTGAGATTTTTGATTAAAATTGTTTGATGTTTTTGTTTTGCTGTCTGCATAGTTGGTCTCTCCATGTACCATGTCAGCCCTCTAAATCATGTTCTGACACACTTTTTCACTTCTCTGTGCTGGAGATTATGGCTATTCTGATGTGCTAAAATTATAAATATTAATGTGCATTTTTGAATGACATGTACATAATGGGGTGAATTGAATTAAAATTAAATGAATTAAAATATAAATTGCCATTTATAATTACTAAGAAAATTTAATGGCTATACTGACCCCAAATTTAAAACATCGGAAATTGTTCCTATACCTCTATTGTATTAAGCTTTACTATTAATGTGTTCAGTAGTTGATTACTGTCTCTTTAAATGATTTGGTATTTAAGAGACTCATGTGAGGTGTGGGTTTGTCCCTGAGGAAGTGCGCATGCGCGAAACCGGTTGGGCGTCTGGGAGTTTGTAGCACCTACTTGGTACTTGACTGCATATTTTGTATTTTGCCTGTTGTTCTTGGCAATAAACGCGGTTGTTTATTTTATTACGGTGGATGGTGCCCTTATTTCACGTGTTGGATTAACTGTTTACTTGAGGAGCATGTTGGCGAGTGGAGCCTGCTTATCTGTTACTGCACTCCAGAACTGGACCCCATATTCCAGATGTGGCCTAACCAGATGGGTGTATAAGGGTACTATGACCTCCTTCCTCCTACTAGTAATCCTCCTCCCAATGCAGCCCAACATTCTTCTGCCTCTAGCCACTGAACTCTCACAGTGCTTTGCTACTTTCAGGTCTGTTGTTATGGTGATGCCTAGGTCCCTTTCCTGTTCTGGTACTGCCAGGTTATGGCCACCCATACAGTATTCTGCCCTCTGGTTTTTGTTGCCAAGATGCATGATCTTACACTTCTCCACGTTTAAATGAAAGCTGCCACTCTTCTGACCATGCATCAAGCCTCTTTAGATCTCTCCACATTCCTTCCATGCCTTCAGGAGTGTTCATCCTATTGCAGGCTTTAATATCATCCACAAACAGACACATATCCCCTTCAAGGCCCTCTGCAATGTCCCCTATGAATAGATTGAACAATAGTGGTCCCAATACCAACCACTGAAGAATCCCACTGGTGACCATGTCCTCTCCTGATGCCACCCCATTTACAATGGCATTCTGTCTCCTGCCTCCAGCTAGTTTCTCACCCACTGAATCACCTTCTGCCCCAGATCCAGGCATGTCAGTTTGTACAGGAGTCTTCTGTGCAGCACAGAGTCAAACGCCTTCCCTGAAATCCAGATACACTACATCCACCCCCGATCCACTACCTTGGTGACCTAGTCAAGAACTCAATCAAGTTCATTTGACAGGTTCTACCCCTTGTAAAGCCATGTTGCTTTTGCTACAACAGGCCACTTGCCTCCAGGCAACTGGTAATCCTGTTTTTCAGTAGCTTCTTCATGAGTTTGCCCACCACAGATGTCAAGCTCACAGGCCTGTAATTTCCCACCTCCCCCCTTCCCCTTTTGCAGGGGAACTATATCCACCCTTTTCCAGTCATCAGGTAACACTCCAGATTCCATGGGCCTGTTGAAGAGTGCAGTCAAGGGTGCTGCCAGTATATCCTTTAGTTCCCTCAGCACCCTGGGATGTATCCCATCTGCCCCCATAGCCTCCTTGTCCACCTTTAGGCAGTGTAGTTCTCTCAGAGTCTCCTCCACCCAGAATGGACTCACATCCACTCCTGCCCCCACTGCCCTGGCTTCTCCTGCACCACTATCGCCCCCTTCATTTTCCCTAGTGAACACAGAGCAGAAATAGCTGTTTAGTAGTTCTGCCTTCTCCCTATCCCCCTGTATCAGCTCTCCATCACTTGCTCTTAGTCAGAGTATTCCCTGCCTAGTTTTTCTCCTCTTACTGATGTACCTAAAATAAGTTTTGTCCTCTTTTTTGACCATGCTTGCTATGTTCTCCTCTGTCCATGCCTTCACCATCCTTACTTCTACCCCTGCTTCTTTCTGGCTCACCTGGTACCTTTCCCATCCCTCCTCTGTTTGTGTTACCTCGAACTTTTGAAAAGCCCTTCTCTTTACCCTGATCTTTTAGGCTACAACACCATAAAACCATAGGGGTCTCCTCCTCCTCTTATTCTTACTTAACTTTTGGGTGCATATGTCTGTGGCCCCCACAATAGCCTCCTTTATCTTCTCCCACATGTCCTTCATCTCTGTTATATCCTCAATATATCAAGCACCTTTACCTTGGTCTGGTGAACATCAGCATTTTTCCGTATTGTAAACCAAGCAGTGTTGTGGTCACTCATACCAAGGTGTTCCCCCACCGACACATCTCCTACCCTATCCTCATTTGTCAGGACCAGATCAAGAACTGCTCCTTCCCTGGTTGGTTCCCTGACCAGCTGTCTTAGGAGGGCTGTTTGCAGGGAGTCTACTATTTCCCTGCTACTGGCAGATGATGCTGATAGGGTGTCCAGGTCCACATCTGGTTGATTCAGGTCTCCTATCAGCACCACCTCACCTTTAGCAGTCACTCTCAATATTTCATCTGTCATGTATCTGTCCACAGATTCCTGTTGCATTGGGGGCCCGTAAATCACCCCAGTATGCACCACCTCCCCTTTTCCCATGGCCAATGAAATCCATAGGCCCTCAGGCTCCCCCCACTTGCCTTGTAATTCTGTCACCCTGATACCCTCCTTTACATAGAGTGCAACCCCTCTTCTGTCCTCCCTGTCCCTCCTGAAAAGCATAAATGTAAATGATAAACAGGAAGCCATGCCTTAAGGTGACATAGATTCTTCATTTCAGTGCATCAGTGCAGCAAATGTCCAGTACTTCTGCAAGGATGCAACAGGATTGAGGAAGTCCAAATATCAATCCAAGGTGCGCTATAATCCACTACAGATAAAGCCATTACCAGCATGGAAAAGGAACCACCCCCCCCGTACACATCATCACCTAATGCATTTCATGCTAGGGTGCTTTTTCCTTGTTAAAGTATTGGAGGTTTGCTGAACTGATGCACTGAAATAAAGAACCTATTTCACCTTAAGGTATGGCTTCTTGTTTATCATTTACAGCCTAGTCTGGTAGGTACTGTCACAAATATGTTCCACAGGTCAGGCCCTCTGCTTCCACAGTGCCAATCTTGAAGTGCAATAGTGTGAAAAGTAGACAAACAGGGTAACCCTCCTGTCTGTTTTGGGTCCGAATCACCTACCAACCTTGAGTCCTGGGGTCACATATAAACCTTTTTCCACTAGCACACCCAGTTAACCAGCTCAGATATATATTCTCTTTGGGGGATGCAATACAATCCTTCACCCAGTGAAACCCAGCCAGGTTCCCAAATGCACCCTTATGACTCAATATGAGACCTAGGTATATTCTTACCTTTAGCAAGATAGTAACACACCCTTTTGAGCTCTTAACAGTTGACAGAAATATCAACACTTTTCCAGCATTCACAAGCAAAATAAACTGAGAAGGCATAGGCAGAATTTCAAGGAAAATAGTGTTTACTAAAAACTTAAAATAGATAAAATACCAAACACAGAACATATAACATGAATACTTACAGTCAACAAAAATTTTGGGAATTACAGAACAAACAAAATGCATGCAAAATACGTAAAAGTTCCAGCTGAATTATATCTTTGTAAAGTGCCTAGTTTCAGTCTAGAGACCCAAGGTCTCACTCCCATAGAATCCAGAGATAAAAAGCATTTTTCTCTTCAGATGCTTGACTATTTCAAAATCCCTTTCCACAACCCCTTGGTGAGGTCACAGTTAGATCCTGCAATAATTCTTAGTATAATTATCCAAAAGGATAATATGTTACTACTGGAAAAATTGGCAGTTAGCAATTTTTAAAATATGACACTCTTTCATCAAAAGCATTTCCTTTGATGTCTTTCTACTGGTTTTCTGTTTTGCAAGAATGATTTCAGGTTTACTACTTTTAACAAAAATCTGTTAAAAAAGTTGTCTCTTCTTTCAGGATCATAAAATTCAAACTTTCAGCTCTTAAAAGGCATATTTTATGATGTCTTATCACCTGGCATCTAGCAGGAAGCCCTGCATGCCAAGACATGACAGGAACCCTTCAATTGTTGGTTCCCACTGGACAGTTTATAACACCCTGCTGCTTCAGTTACACTGACACATTTGAGGTCAAAGGCTAAGCCTCCTCACCCTGGCTGACTGTGTCCTAGGCAGACAATCACATATACATTTATCTAAGATAGAAATATTACATATATAATATGTAGGTGGCAGAGTGTCACGGGTACCAGTTACCACAAACTGTTTCTCTGCTGAATTTTTCCTGACTGAGGCACTGCCATCCCGGTGCAGTTTTACCCCTTTCCTACTAAGTCACTAAGAGTGTAAAATGCCACATAAAGAGACCTTCTGGGTTATCCAGGAATCCAGCAATCCCAGAGAATCCTCCTGTTATGCTCATTACTAAAATAGATAGAATGATGTTGCTGGTTTTTTTTTTTTTGTGTGTGTTTGGAAGATGGTTTTGTGTGGATAACAAAAAGATTAATGCTGCCACGGTGTCTGATCCATACCTAACATCATGGATGGATGAAATGCAAGAAATGACACGGGGAGCCAAGTAACAGATGACTATCAATATGATAATGGGTTAGTGGCCGGTCCCTTTAAATCCTTAAGCTAGAGAGCAGTCAACCATAATTTGGCCTGTACAAATTTCTTGTCTTGTTTTTTCATTCAGAATGAAAAATGTGCCATCTAGTTTTTCAGAGGTTTTTGACCAAGTATTGTTCATGGCAGGCAATTTCCTCTTGGCCTACAAGAATGATGTTTCCATAGTTATGCAAACCCGTAAAGAGCATCTCACACATGGAAGAGAGATACTCAGAAGACTGCAAGATGTGCAATTGACAGTCAAAGCAGAGAAGAGTCAAGTGGGAATGGCAGAAGAGCCATACTGCACATAGGACACTGAGTGATGGGACACATTTGACCTGAACCAGTGAGGGTAGACACTACACATTGTTTGGCCTATACTCCCAACGATGAAACAGGTGCGAGAATGATAGGGTACTGCGGAGTACTGCCAGCCATTTGTTGATAGTTTCAGCACCATTGTAGCTCCCCTCACTGACATAACAAAAATTACTTTCCATCAGCTGAAGCAGGCTCTCTGCCAGGCTTCAGTGCAAGCTAGACCCATATGGTTTGTAATTCATTTTGCATATGGATGCATCACATAACAGAGTGAAGGCAGTACTAAGCCAAGCCAGGCACACAGGGAAAGAACACTCCACAGCTGATTTAAACCAGAAAACTTCTGCCAAGGAAGTGCATGTGACACTTTTGAAAATGAGTGCTTAAGTGTTGTCTGGGCTTTACAAAAATGACAGCCATACTTGTATGGCAGAAAATTTACTATGGTTACAGACCTTAACCCACTGACGTAGATAGACAGATAGATAGATAGACAGATAGACAGATAGACAGATAGACAGGCAGACAGATAGACGGATAGACAGGCAGACAGATAGACAGGCAGACAGATAGATAACTATTTTATTTATGAAAGCACCCATTTCCAAAGACTCTGGGTGCTGTACAAACAATAAAAATACAATAATGAAAAATCTTGCTATATATATATATATATATATATATATATATATATATATGTATAAACTTCAATTGGGAATATACACTTAATCTATCTCTCCCATTAAAACCACTAAATTAATCAATAAATGCTTGCTGGAACATGGCAGCAGCATATTAGAGGTGAGAGTGCCAACTTACTGTGCTGGTGTCCAGAACTGCAGAAATGCAATATGAGCACACAGAATGCAAATGCTGATGGTCTTTCCCACCATGTGTCACAGTATGGCCTATGTAATCCCAATATGGTACTACCACAAAGCAATGGCACTGGACTTGGGAAGGGAGGTGTGGAAGACATGTACAGTTTTTGTACAAAATTCAGTTCCAGTCATGTGTCTTTGTTTAAATGCATGAATCAGTGGCAATCGTACAAAGTCAAATGATGACATGCAAGCATGTGCAAAAAGGGATGCTAACGTGTCTGAACTGCTTGTCTTTCACCCAGGCTGAAAGTGTCAATTCTCAAAAAGAATTTCATGTCTCTCCAGGAGGGCACTAGGAGTGGGACGAGACCTGTATCATAAAGTCATAATTAATGGCTAGAGGTCATCTGATCCTTTTAATCTCTGAGGATAAATGGAGGTTACCCTGGCACTTATAGAAAGAGAGAGAGACAGAGATAGCGGAAGAGAGAGAAAGACAGAGAGGGAAGGAGAGAGAGAAAGAGCTAAAGGGATGAACTCTGATGCCACTCTGGCTTCTTCATTGAGGTGTTAGATACATTTCTAAGTTCCAGAACTAACAAGCATTTGTCAATGCCGAATGTTTGCTTGCTGGCATTAGCAGTGGAAGTGCAAGAGTTAGACAGATGCAGCATAGGAATGGCATTGAAGTACTGAACTGACGCCAACTCCACCCTCACCCTGTAGAGATGGACAGGCATTGGGGTGTGCCTTTGGGTCATTGCCAATGAAGGTCATGACATTTCACCTCACCCTACCATTCAGACACTGGCAAGTATTGAGGTGTGCCTTGGGGTGTTTGGGCTTTACATTCACCTCATTCCATAAGGAAATACACTGAAATGGGCACAGTATAGGAGAATGGGCTGAACTCTGAATGCAAAGGGTCCAAGGCACACCTCAATGCCTGTCACTGGCTGCAGGGTGGGGGTGGGGTGGAATGAATGGCATGAGCATTACTGTCGACAATCCCAAGTCATACCCCTGATGTCTGTCAGTCCCTACAGGGTAGGGCATTATGGTCGAAAACCATAACACCCTCGGTGTTTCTTGGTATTTTTACTCCAAATTTTCCACATAGGCATTTTGTGACCCCACCGCATGAACAGTGACACTATCAGTTCGCAAGGTGAAAGGTGATTTTGCACAGCGACTGTGCCATATGGCGCCACAGGTGTGAAAACACATTTCGAACAGGATGTGAAAAGTGACAGTTGTACTGTTCATGAGGAGGTGTAAAAAATGGCATTGTTGAAAATCTGGAGTGAAAATGTAAAAAAACTGGTGAAGTCACGAACGTGCGTAGAAACTGCGCAATGTACACCCATAATGTAATTATTTTGGGGATTATTTACAGCAGATTTTTAACACAGGCATTTTGGGACCTCTGCTCATGAACAGTGTCACTGTGATTTTCATAATCTGTCCCGAACACTAATTTCCCACAGCAACCACGCTATTCTACGCCGGAAGTGCAAAAACACATTTTGGCCAGGATGTGAAAAATGACAGCTGTACTGTTCATAAGAAGGTATGGAAAAATGTCAATGCTAAAAATCTGGACTTAAAATATTACAAATTCATGAACTTAATATTACAAATTCATGAACTTAAGAGGGTGCGTGGAAATTGCGCAATGCACGCTCGTAACACAGTCATTTTATGGACTTTTGTCATCAAAATTTCAACATAGCCATTTTAACACCTCTGCTCATGAATACTGTCACTGTGATTTTCTTAATGTGTCCCAAACATTGATTTCACACACCGACCACGCCAATGTGCGCTACATGTACTAAAACACATTTTGGGCAAGATGTGAAAAATGACAGCTGTACTGTTCATAAGGAGGTATGGTAAAATGGCAATGTTGAAATTCTGGAGCGAAAATATTAAGTATTCTCAAAGTTACGAGCGTGCGTAGGAACTACACAATGCATGCTTGTAAAACAGTCATTTTGGGGAATTTATTCACCAAATTTTCAACATAGGGTTTTTGGGGATCTACCTCATGAACTGTGACACTGTAATTTCATTAAGCAGTCCCAAAAGGTGGTTCCTTGCAGTGTCCGCGAAATCACTTTTTGGGACTGAATAACAAAGTGACAGTGACGAGTTCATGAGGTGGTGTCCCAAGAACCCCATGTTGAAACTTTGGTGAAAAATTCCTAAAAATGGCTGAGATACGCAAAGTTGAAAAACCCTATTTATGCCATTATGCAGCTTACCAGCATTTCTTCAGCTCGCGGGTGGCTTTGAAGAGTGCAGACATGTCCCCAGTCCACCGAAGATCATCACGCCGGCATCCAGAGGTAAGTATGGGGTGAGGTGGGGGTGTAGGGAGGTGGGGTACACAGAGGATGGGCGCAGGTTGGGAGAGGGGGCAAGAGAGTCAACAAGGGACTGTTTTTTCTCATAGGTGTTTTTTTTTTTTTGAATGACAACGCCATACTTTTGCCACGCTGGGGTGGCCTCCCAGCGTGGCAGCTGGAAGTTTGTTTGGGTGGGCAGTGGAGCCGATGGAGGATTGGGCACCCCCGTTGGCCATATGAACTTTTTCCAAGCTGGGGTGGGCTCCCAGCATGGCAGCTGGAAGTTTGTTTGGGGGGCAGTGGAGCCGACAGGGGATTGGGTACCCCCGTTGGCCATGAAGACTTTTACCACTCCGGGGTGGGCTCCCAGCATGGCACTTTGAAGTCTGTTTTTGGGGGCGTTACAGTGGAGCCGATGAGGGATTGGGACCCCCCGTCAACCATACAGACTTTTGCCATGTTGGAGTTGGCTCCCAGCGTAGCACCTGGAAGTCTGTTTGGGGGCAGTGGAGCCGACAGGGGATTGGGCATCCCCATCGGCCATACAGTGTGTGGGGGGGGAGTGCATGAGCATGCTGGGGTAGGCTCCCAGCTTACTACTTGGGTGTTTGTTTGGGGGGGATCCAAGAAAAAAATGGAGCTGTCTATGACAGCAGTTCAGATGCAGCGCTGATGTGTAGGCACTTTGTATACTGCCGATGGCAGTATGTAAATTGCCTGCCCATGGCAGTATGCAAATTGCCTACATGTTACCACCGCTCATTGTAATGATCTTTTGCTTTGAACTGTATACCATTGCATCTGAACTGCTGTCACAGACAGCTCAGACATTTATTGGTGGGTTGAGGCCATGGCTGCAAGAAGGAGCAGGACATTGGAAGCGGGGTGGCACACCTATGAACATTTGTATGGTGGCACTATGTTTCTTGCACACGTGTGCAAGCAAACATTAAAACCTATCACCTCCATTTGGTTGTTAAAGTAACTTTATGGCTTTAAGATTTAGTCTTAAGCATTCTAGATTTACATACATATTTACTGTTTACTTTTAATTTTTCATGTTTTTCTTGAATGCACTGGTTAATATTGTTTACTTGGTACTACATCTTTTAAGTAAACAGAAACTGTTCATTAAAATATAAGTGAAAGTTCTATTTTGTGACCCCCCTTAGGCATCAGTTGCACTGAAAAATGTACTATAATAGCTGATCTGAGCGAGGTATTTCTTTTAAATTCTGGGAACTGGGAAGTGACAAGGTTAAGAGTGCAAAACAAAACCACAGTGATGCCAGTCAGGATGCAGTGTAGTATCAGTGCAGTACCTCGTAGTATTGCTGCAACAGTGTTGCAGTATACTGCAGGAACAATGTAATCCAATGGCTATTATACCCTTTGGTCATGCAGTATTTTGTGACATATCATTTACTGCAAGGTATTGCATTGCATCGTAGCTGGCTTCACAGTACATGCTGGGGCTGACAGTATAGCCTGGAGATTAGAGTAACAAGATGTGAATAAGCTTCGTACATCCAGTAGACCTGCATTTTATTCCCACAACCTCCACTTGCATACTGTACTGTGTGACTCTGAGGAAGTCATTTAACCTCTCCAGTAATCCCCACTCACCCCTAAAAACAGGCACTTGTGCCTAGTGTGTCTTACCCAGATACCAAAGAATAATAACAAACTCTGATATTTGGGCAGTTGACCTTGGTCTGATCCAGGGAAACTGGTGACTGGGTTCATGGCTCTAGGTGTCTAGAGCATATCAACACATCAACTACACGAAAAGGTGAGTGTGGGTGCAGGACAAACAAAGGGGCAAACTAGGATGCAGATCTCTGACAAATCAGTTCAAAAGGGTTGCTGACGATATTGTGGAAGTGTGGTTGCTGACACCTACTATGTGATAATTACCTTACGACACACTTTCTTGTGTGACAAACTGGAGTAATTACCATTGGATTACATTGTGTTCCTGCATTATTTTGCAGCATGTCACTGGCAGAACTGTGATATGAGCTGACTCCACCGTACACTGATCAATATTTCACTAAGTGTCCTGAAGTTGGATTCCACCAACTATTGCAATGTTTGCCAATGGCAGCTATATGACATCATCCTTAGAAGAGTAGTTATATCACACGAATATACCAGTGACGTAAAAGGATCAGGATAGGTTTGGGAAGTGAGCAACACAATGGCAGATGAATTTTAATGCAAGGTGATGTTTTTACAAAACAAGAATAGAAGGCAAAATGTTATTTAAATGGCATAGAGACTAACAAAACCAAGCAAAGAGAATATCAGGAATATTGCTCATCAGCAACATTAACGGCTGTAGCGTGGGACTGCAACTAGCAAGGAAAACAAAATAGCGGCATGCAGTAACAGAAAATGTAAGCAAGTTTCTAAACATCATCGTGCTCCACCATGAACACAGTGTGCCATTCTGGTCCTTGTATATAAGCTTGAATATTGTCACAATGAAAAAGGTAGAGAGAGAGAGAGAAACCAAGATGGTTAATTGTTTGGAAAACACATGCTGTGGGTGAGAACAGACAGATTTGGGACTATTGTACATGGAAAGAGGAGACTTAAAGGAGCTATGATGACAGTATTCAAGTACAGTATCTAAATGGGATTATACCATCAGAGTAACATACTAACATACAACATACTAAAATGGCAGCAGAATAGGCCTAACGGTCTTTCAAGTCTGCTTGATTTTCAGCTCCCGCACTGAGAGCTGATTTTGGTGTCCCCCCTTCCGCTTGGGTTATACTGTCCCCAGTCCCAGATGTTCCACCTGCATTGGACCTGGTCAGATTTATTGTCCCCCTGTACCTGTCCTATCCCCTCTTAAACCTGTCCACAGTCTCTGCCTTTACCAGCTCCCTGGGCAGCACATTCCATGGCTCCACCACCCTTTCAGTGAAATAACACCTCCTCTTCCTTTCCCCTGTGTGCACCTCTTCAGGATGTACAACAATGGAAGAAGGGGGGGCAGGCAATATCACTGGTGGGAAGTCGATTCAAAGGAAATATCAGGAAGGAATACTTCAAAGAACAAATGGAAAAGACTTGGAACAGACAGTCAAAGCATGTCCTATCAGCTGATACTGGGATGACTATTGCATTCAGACTCAAAAACACGTTGAAGAAAAAGGGGTGGCTAGGTATTCCCACTGAGCTTGTGAGAGAGAGGAACTTGATGGATAAATGGTCTTCTTTCCTCCCTAAACACGTAGAGTACATATACTGTACAGTATGCACAGTGGAGTATGTCAGAATGCAAGACAGTGTCACAGAGTCCTGCATGAGTTACATAACAAACTGCCATGGAAATTGTCTTGTTTCCTGTAGTGATCCCGCTGCAGAATTCTGCAGTATTGGGTTGCATCTAGGTGGGCTCCACTGTATATATCATACTGTATGTTATTAGCATTATACTTTCTAAGAGTCTGGCAATTTATTTTCTACCTTTACATGATAATGGACTACTAATATGACTCTTCCTCTTTGTCCTTTATGGGTTATACAGACCGAAGGGTTAAACCAGTGTTAATTGATTGTTTTTGAATGCACGAGATATCCATGGTAGGGTTGTGCAAGGGACACACTGTATTTCTCAAATACCACAAATAATGCACTATTTGTTTTTTGGGTCCAAATAACAAATAGTGGCACGATTCATGTCTATTCATATTTGGGAAATAGTACAAAATCAACAAAAAAAAGAATAAAACCACCCTCCCACCCTTCTACCTAGCCTAATCACAGTAAAAAAAAATTCCCCACCCTCTGCAACAAGCCCACTCCACTCTCCTCAGCACCCACAGTTTCAATATTAACCAAAAATCTCCCATGATAGGTGACCAGTACAACCTGCCCACCTCCACAGCTGGCCACCATCTCCTCTTTCCATTCATTAAATGAATCATCCCCCTATCCTCCCACCCAGGTAGCAGCACCTTGAAGTCCCCCCTGCTCCCCCTGCACCCACATGTCTTAAATTTAGTAGTAAGTCCCCTCCCCCAGGTGCAAGAAGGCAATCAACACAATCCTCCCTCCTCCATGGCTGACCGCCTTCTCTCAAATGGGGCTTCCATGCTTGCTCACATAGTTTTTGTTACTTTTTCAATGAGATTTCCATGTGGGTCTGTGTCAAAGGCCTTGCTTAAGTCTAGATAGACTACATCCATTATCTAGCCCTATTCATCTCCCTTGTTACTTCTTTGAAGAAAGGTTGCTTTATCAGGATCTGCCTTTTGTAAAATCTTGTTATGTGCTTGAGAACAGCTCAATGTCATCCATGTGCTCAATCATCACGTGTTTTATGATTGACTGAAACAGGTTGTCAAACACTGAAGCAAAGCTCACAGTTCTGCAATTATCTGGGTATGACATTGGCCCATTCTTGAATAGGGGATGAAAGTGTCTGTTTTCTTATCCTCTGGCACTGTCGCTGTCTGTAAAGAGTCATGAAAGATATACTCTGCCTCCACCACCATGGGGAGCTGGAGGAATGCAGGAAAAGGCCGACTGATAAGGTGCAGACCAGGGGAAAATGGAATCCCCATGGGAACACAAGCAGGGGAAATGGAAGTATAGGGAAAGGGTGGAAGGTAGTCCTGCTAAATGCCAGGAGCTTGGGCAATAAAATGCCTGAGCTCCAGAGGATGCTAACTGAGGGAGGGGTGGATGTGGCAGCAGTCACTGAACCTGGGCCACCGCAGGACAAGACTGGGAGCTGTACCTGGAGGGTTACACTACGTTCAGGAAGGACAGGGGGGGAGGGAAGGGGAGGAGAGGTAGCAATAATAGTCAAAAACTGAATTGGCATGGGGGAGTAGAGGAGGCAGAGGAACCGTGGAGGCGATTTGGTCACCTTGATAACAAGGGGGCAAAAGTACAAATAGGAGTGGTATATAGACCCCCTGTGCTGGTGGAGGAGCTGGAGGAGAGTCTGGTGGCAGATGTTGGGAGACACTGCAGATTGGGCAGGGGAAGGGTGGTGGTGTTGGGGGACTTAAACATGCCAGGAACAGACTGGGAGACTATGACATCCTCGGTGGCCAGGGAACAGAGGTTGTTGGATGTCTTCCAAGACACATTCCTAACTCAGCAGGTGGGGGAACCGACCAGGGAGGCACGGGTACTGGATGTGGTCCTGGCAGACAGTGACCAGATTGGCAGCCTGGAGGTAAGGGACCCGTTGGCGGGGAGCAACCATGCCACGGTCTGGTTCTGTCTGGACCTAGGAGGGGTAGAATGCTGCACAAAGATGGAGGTAACTGACTTCAGGGAGGTGGATTTTAAGGAAATGGGAAGGATCCTTAAGGAGCATTTGGATGTGATTGGGCCAGACATGGATGCTGACAGTACATGGGAAATCATCAGGAGAAGGGTGCAGGATGCTACCAGCACCTGTGCAAGAGTAAGGCGAAAATGCGGTAGGGCCCGAAAACCCTGCTGGTGGACCAGGGAGGTGCAGGAGGTGGTGAGGGGAAAGAAGGCAGCCTATAGGCAATTCAAGTGCTCAAGGAGTGAAAGGGATTGAGGGGAGTAGGAGCTGATGGCTAGAAGGGCCATTAGGGTGGTGAGGGCAGCTAAGACACGGAAGGAGCAGAACCTGGCCAGGGAAATTAGGAGAGGGAACAAGGGGTTCTTTAGATACATTGGGGAAAAACTAAGGGCGAAGTGGCAGATTAGTAGGATTGAAACAGGGGAGAGATGGGCACAAGACCAGGGGGAGCAGGCTGAGGTACTAAATGAGTACTTCACCTCAATTTTCACCAAGGAAAATGGGGGGGCTGCATCATACATGGAAAGAGGCAGTGGTAATGAGGAGGGTGGGACCCTTACCAATCGATCAGGTCTGGGGAGAGGGGGAGGCATCACTAGCATGACGGGGAAAGGCTAAGCAGGGGGACGAGGTAGCAGAAATCACAGCAGAGAGAGTGAGGGAAGCTCTCAGGTCCCTTAAGATGAAGAAAGCACCGGGGCAAGATAAATTACATCCCAGAGTGCTTAAGGAACTGGTGGATGTCCTGGCGAAACCCCTGGTGGAGCTTTTCACCATCTCTCTGAGGACAGGGTGGGTGCCCCAGGACTGGAAGGTGGTGCATATAGTGCCTATCCATAAGGGGGGATCAAGGGAGGTGGCAGAGAACTACAGGCCTGCCAGCCTGACATCGGTGGTGGGCAAGATGATGGAGGGCATTGTCAAGGAGAGGCTGGGGGGGGACCTGGAAAAGTCAGGGTGCCTGAACGATAGACAGCATGGATTCATCCCCAGGGAAATAGTGTCAGACAAACCTTGTGGAGTTCTATGACTGGGTGATGAGTGCCTTGGACCTGAGTAGACCAGTGGACATCCTCTTTCTTGACTTCAGCAAGGCATTTGTCTCTGTTCCTCACGGGGGCCTGTTGGATGAGCTGGGAGGAATGGGGGTGGGGAACCAGATGATCAGATGGATAGGCAATTGGCTCCAGGACCAGACCCAGAGGGTCATAGTTGGCAGGATAGTCTCATCCCCAAAGAGGGTCAATAGCGGGGTCCCACAGGGATCAGTCCTTGGGCCCCTCCTGTTCAATGCCTACATCTCTGCCATAAGGACAGGTATCAGGAGTCAGATGAGCCTCTTTGGGGATGATTCAAAACTGGGGGCGGTGGTGGTTGAGAAGGAGGGGAGGGTGGCCCTACAGGGCGACCTGGAGGCTCTGGAAAGATGGTCTAGAAAGTGGAAGCTGAGGTTCAATGCAGGGAAATGCAAGGTACTGCACCTGGGGGCCAGAAACCCAGGCCAAGTGTACACCCTGGGGGGGGATGCTACAAGTCTCGATGGCTGAGAGGGACCTGGGGGTGGTGGTGGATGTCAAGATGAACAACTTAGAGACTTGTAGGAGGGTAGCAGCCAAGGCCAACAGGATGCTGGGATGCATCGCTAGGGGGATCACCCCCAGAAAGAGGGAAGTGATACTCCCTCTGTATAACTGCTTGGTGAGGCTGTACCTCGAGTACTGTGTCCAGT
Organism: Neoceratodus forsteri; assembly: GCA_016271365.2. NCBI lineage: Eukaryota > Metazoa > Chordata > Ceratodontiformes > Ceratodontidae > Neoceratodus > Neoceratodus forsteri. The sequence continues at coordinate 1,326,586,062 of CM057449.1, forward strand.
TTTGGAGGCCACACTTAAAGAGGGACATTAAACTCCTGCAGAGGGTCCAGAGGAGGCCAACCAAAATGATTTGGGGCTTGGGGGACAGGACCTATGGGTAGAGGCTCAAAAAGCTAAATATGTACACATTGGAAGAGAGAAGGGACCGGGGGGGGAACCTGATAGAGGTCTTCAGATACATGAAGGGGGTAAATAGGGAAGGAGCAGTCAAGGTGCTTCGAAGGAAGGAGGAGGGTGCAACTAGAGGGCATGGGTGGAAGCTGGAGGGGAGATTCAGGGGAGAAAGGAGGGGAAGGTGCTACTTCACTCAGAGGGTGGTGGAGCCATAGAATGCACTGCCCAAGGGGCTGGTGGAGGCAGAGACGGTGGTTCTGGAAGCAAAATCCAGTGCAGTGGGAATATCCGGAACTGGGAAGGGAGAAGCCAGAGAGGGCAAGGGGGACAGCAAGGTCAGCTCCCAGGGTGGTGGCTGACCAAACGAGCAGACACGAATGACCGTTAGGTCTAGTCTGCTGGCATTTTAGTATGTTTAGTATATCAATGAGAGGCCCAACAAGAATTCCTTTTAACACCGTAATTAACTTTTTATGGATACAATTAAGACACTGGGAGTTTCCCAGGTTTATACCCTCCAGATACTTACCAACTAATCTTGAAGTGATCAGCACTGAGTACTGTTTGGTCAGCATCTTTCCTTTAACCCCCAGTTGGTCATGCCCTCTGACTTCCTGGCTGCATATTGACGCAGGTTAGTTGTTCAGGGCCTCTGCTATTTCCTCTGCCTTGCTTATAGGCTCTTCTCCTCCCAAAGCATCAGGGCAACACTTCATACCTGACACTCATTTTGTTCTCTGTGTATTGAAAAGAGGATTTATTATACATCTTGACCACCCTGTGTGATCTTGTCTTTTTGGTCTGCTATGGCCTGGGCAAGAGTGGCCCTGAATTCCCTGGGTGGGATATTCAAAGGGGGTGTGCATGGCGCAACAGTGTTTATTATTTTAACACATATGCCCATGATCGGGCTGGGGAGCAGGTCCACTGGACCACCAGGGAATGTAAGTTTGACTACAGCCCACGATCAGGCAGGGGAGCAGGTCCACTGGACCACCAGGGTTTTATGTCATATACGCCTGTGACTGGACGATGGGGTAAGGTCCACTGGACCACCAGGAACTTTGACATTACCTAAATCCAGCGATCGGGCATTGGGTTGTGTTGCCCACCGAGAGGTAGGGGGCGTCAGTCCCCGATGGCTGCAGTCTGGCAGGGCTACAGGCACAAGTCACCGGGGATCAGCGCACCTGCATGCAAATAGGGCCATAATGACATGCAAATGGCCCTATTTGTGCCTTGCATGCATAATGGCCTCATTTGCATGCCCAGCACTGAATATCGCAGTTGCTGTGCCTAGCGCACCCGCACTTGCACTGGCACATCTCCCTGTTCCTAACTTGCCACTTGTGCTGGTGCAGTGCCACTGTGCCGTGCACAGTGCGGGCGGCCCCAGAGCCATATTCAACGGTGCTGAGCCATGGTGCAGCACCGTTGAATACCGCCAGGGCCATGCCCTGGTGCATCCCAGTTGTGCTGCACCAAGGCTTGCGCCACTGCCTGGTGCAGTCTGAATATCCTACCCCATGTGTAATAGTCTATAATTTACTTTTTTCAATCTGATGCTAGAATCCTTACACATATTAATATCATTTGTCCTTTTTATCCCTTATATTTCTCTGAAGTTCTTTGGACAACCATGGAGGCATGCAAATTGCCTTTTTTCCCTTGTTGTACATGGGGACAAATCTAGTCACTGAATCCATTATATATCCCTTCAGGCCCTCTTACTTGGCATTAATACTTCCATTCAGTTGCATACTGTATTATCCAAGCCCAGTACAACCATCTCTTAGATTATCAAAATCTGCTTCTCGTAACATTTGGTCATACTGTTGGTTACATGATTAAATCTTATTATTTCCACTAGCCAGTACTGCTTTAACCATATCATCCTCTCTGCTCAGTAGCAGATCAAGAACCACATTCCTTCTTGTCTCATGCCTGACATGCTGGATAAGAAAACAGTTTCTTATGACTGACAAGAAATTCCTCCATTTCCCTTGCACACTTTCCACCTCTCAATCTAAGGTCATTTGAAATTCTGAGTCAGCACCACGCCAAGTAGTTGTTACCCAATTAATTTCATTAGCTAACTCAATTTCCTGCTCTTCTGTATTAGCAGAAAGTGTGTAATACACTCCTAGAATTGTCTTGCTACTTTCCCTGGATACGAATTCCAGTCAACGGCATTCCATTTGCACCAAAAAACAGGAACTTACACATAAATCCAACAACAGCATGGTGGTTGAGCTGCAGGTAAACTTAAATAAACACTGTTTTCATCCTGAACCCAAAACTTTGATCTGGTGTGTTCTTCTGGGATCAGGTGAGCCACTCCTTTTTGCTTTTTTCCATAGGCTCCCATTCCTCCCTACACCCTCTTTCTTGCATGATTCTTATCACCCCAGACATAGCGAACAACACTTTTACCACCCCATTACCTTCTTGTCCTTACTAAAGAGACTGCTTCCATCTATCCTTCTGTGCCAACTTATCCCCTCCTTCTACTATGTCTCTGTGAGCTTTGCTATATCATATCTTGCCTCAGGAAGTTCACCCTCTTGCTCATCTAGTTATGTTGCTTGCATGCATGTGCAAGAAACATAGTGTCATCATCTGAGTTTTCGGAGGTGTGTCAGCCCCTCTTCCAATGCAGTCAGTGTGTTTGCAGGCGCCAGCCCAGTTCCCCAATAAGGTGCTGCAGCTGTCTATGACCCAGCTCCAAAAATGCAATGGCATACAGTTGAAAGAGCTCGCTTCCAGTGAGCAGAGCTCCCCACTTTTACCACAGCGCAAGCACGCATATTGTGTGCTGCTCGCTCCCCATGCACACACTTTATAGTCAAGGGGTTGCCCAATCCCGCGTCGGCTCCACGCCCCCAACAGCTGTCCAGGTGCCATGCTGGGAGCCCACCCCAGCATGGCAACGACTGTTATAGCCGACGGGGGTGCCCACTCCAGCATGGCAAATCTTGTTTTGGCTGATAGAGGTGCCCAATCCCCCGTCGGCTCCATGTCCCCCCAAACAGCTTTTCCTGCTGCCATGCTGGGAGCCCACCCCAGCGTGGCAAACGTCCCGCGTCATCTTCTTAAAAAAAACAAACCTGTGAATAAAAAAAGGTCCCTCGTAGTCTCCCTGCCCCTCCCACAACCCGCACCAACCCACTGCACACCCTGCCTCCCCACACCCCCCTCACCCTACACTTACCTCCGGAGCTCGGCGCAACGATCATCGGTGGACTGGGAGCACATCTGCACTCTTCAAAGCCAACCAGGAACTGAGGAAATGCCGGTAAGCTGTATAATGGGATAGATAGGCTTTTTTCAACTTTGTTGCATGTCTCAGGCATTTTTAGGAATTTTGGCCCCACATTTTCAACATGGGGTTTTTGGGACCCCTCCTCATGAATTCTTGCACTGTCATGGTGTTATTCGGGCCCAAAGGTTGATTTCGCGGTCACTGCGTGAAATCACCTTTTGGGACCGATTAACAAAACGACACTGCCAGTGTTCATAAGGTGGGCTCTCAAAAAGCCTATATTGAAAATTTGGCGAAAAAATTCCTAAAAATGAGTGTTTTACAAGCGTTCGTTGCTCAGTTCCTACGCACGCTCGTAAGTTCGCGAATTTTCAATATTTGCACTCCAATGACTTCCAAATACCTAAACAGCACATAGAAGCAAGCAACATTCGGCATTGACAAATGCTTGTTTTTTTGTAGCACTAAACACATTTGCTGTTATGTAGTGAATGTCTGTGTTTCTGTACCTCCTTGCTTTAGGCCTCATTTTTATTTTGTAATCTCTGATAACCGGGTAAGGCTAAGGCCCACTAGGCACAAGTGGCTGTTTTCCTACAGCTGACCATTGTCCGTAAATAAATAAACACATTTATCGGTGCCCCAGTTAATTATGCAGATCATTATCTAAGGACTAAACTGCACCTCAGAGTATATAATAAGGTTATAATCACAGCGTAACTGTTTTTATAATGGTGCAGGTCAGTTGTGCCATGTTAGTTTCAGGAAAATCTAATATACTTTTTGTGGTAAAAACATTGATTAGATGAACAGAATTTTTACACAAACTTTCAAGACCTCTCAGGTTCCTTCATCAGGTGCAGAGAAAACTGTCTAGCATTTCAGAACATATACAAAAGTTTGTGAGTCCCCTCCACTTGTATTGTATTAAAGTGCTTTCTTTAACCCCTCCCCTTTATTAAGCAATCTGGGCCCCACAGACTCTTACATATATTCTGAATTGTTGGTTAGTTTTCTCTGCACCTGATTAAGGGACTTGAGATGTCTCGAAAGCCTGTGTAAAAATTATTCAGTTAGTCTAATCAAAGGTATTATCACAGCAAGAGTATTGTACTTGTTTTTACAAGCTGCGTTGTAATTCTGCATTATACTGTACATGTCTGTGCATAATGGAGCAACAAACAACTGCAGCCAATCAAGGATTAGCACTTAATTTTTCTCTCACGGCACACTGTGAGTGCATGGCTTCAAAAACATCAACTGATTCTACAGCTCTGCCACTTTTAAAACCAGCAATTATAAACAGGCATTTGTCAATGCCGAATGTTGATTGTGCTGGTGTGCTGAGCTCGCTCACTGCCACTCTGCAACTCGCACAGTCTGTTTCTCCCAGTGCTGCAGGCTGCTCTTTTGTACTGCACTCCTGCCTGCATTGGCACCTTGTTCTTCCCACTAAGAAATCCGCAGCTGTCCTGACAGAGCTGCGTTGAGGTGGCTCACTCCCCCTCTCTCACTCACTCATTCTGTTTCTCCTGGCGCTGCAGGCTGCCCTTTTGTATTGGGCTCCTGCCTCTGTTGGTGGCTTTTTCTGCCCACAAAGAAATCTGCAGTAGTCATGATAGAACTCCACTGAGCTCTCTCACTCCCCCTCTCTCACTCGCTCATAGTGTTTTTCCTGGCGCTGCAGGCTGCCCTTTTGTACTGGGCTACTGCCTCTGTTGGCACCTTTTTCTGCCCACAAAGAAATCCACAGCTGTCTCAACAGAGCTCCGTTGAGGTCGCTCACTCCCCCTGTGTCACTCACTCATTCTGTTTCTCCTGGTGTTGCAGCCTGCCCTTTTGTACTGGGCTCCTGCCTCTGTTGGTGCCTTTTTCTGCCCACAAAGAAAGCTGCAGCAGTCCCGACAATGCTCCATTGAGCTCGCTCAGTCCACTTCTCTCACTCACTCATTCCGTTTCTGATGGCGTTGCAGGCTGCCCTTTTCTATTGGGCTCCTGCCTGCATTGCTGCCATTTGCAGCAGTTACAATACAGCTCTGTTGAGCTCGCTCACTCCCCCTCTCTCACTCGCGCATTCTGGTTTTCCTGCCATTGCAGGCTTGCCATTTTGTACTGGGTCGCTGCATGCATTGCTGCCTTTTATGCCCACAAACAAATCTGCAACAGTCCCAACAGAGCTCCGTTGAGCTCACTCAGTCCCTCCCTCACTTGCTCATTCTGTGTCTCCTGCCGCTGCAGGCTGCCCTTTTGTACTGGGCTCCTGCCTGCATTGGTGGCTTGTTCTGGCCAAAAGAAATCTGAAGCATTCCCAACACAGCTCAACTGAGCTCACTCACTCCCCCTGTCTCACTCAATCATTCTGTTTCTGCTCGCACTGCAAGCTGGCCATTTGTACTGGTCTCCTGCCTGTGTTGCCGCATTTTCTGCCCACAAAGAAATCTACAGCAATCACAATAGAGCTCCGTTGAGCTCGCTCACTACCGCTCTGTCACTCACTCATTCTGTTTCTCTTGGTGCTGCAGGCTGCGCTTGTGTATGGGGCTGCTGGCTGCATTGGCACCTTTGTCTGTCCACAAATAAAGCCGAAGCTGTACCGACAAATCTCCATTGAGGTTGCTCAGTCTCCCTCTGTCACGCGCTCATTCTGTTTGTCATGGTGCTGCAAGTGGTCCTTTTGTATGGGGCTCCTGCCTTCATTGGCACCTTTTTCTGCCAATAAAGAAATCCGCAGCAGTCCTCATAGAGCTCCATTGAGCTCACTCATTCCCCCTGTCTCACTCACTTGTACTTTTTCTCCCACCTCTGCAGGCTGGCCTTTTCTACTGGGCCCCTGCCTGCATTGACGCCTTTTTCTGCCTACAAAGAAATCCACAGCAGTCCTGACAGTGCTCCTGTGAGTTCTCTCACTCCCCCTCCCTCACTCACTCTCTCGTTCTGTTTCTCCCAGTGCTGCAGGGTGCCCTTTTGTACTGGCCTCTTGTGTTGGGGCCTTTTTCTGCCCACAAACAAATCTGGAGCAGTCCCGACAGAGCTTAGTTGAACTCGGTCACTCCCCCCTCTCACTTATTCCATCTTAATCTATCCCAAACACTGATGTCCCACAGTGACCATGCTATTCTCTGTCAGGAGTGCAAAAACATATTTTAGCCAGGATGTGAAAAATGACAGCTGTACTACTCATAGGGAGGTGTGAAAGAATGCCACTGTTGAAAATGCAGCGTGAAAATATTACAAATTTGTAAAGTTACAAGGGTGTGTGGAAACAGTTGAATGCACGCTTGTAACACAGTCATGTTATGGAGTTTTGACACCAAATTTCCAGCATAGGGATTTTAGGACCTCTGTTCATGAACAGTGCCACTGTCATTTTCTTAATCTGTCCCGAACACTGATTTCCCACAGCGACTGCGTTATTCTGTGCCGCAACTGTGAAACCACATTTCACTCAGGATGTGAAAAATGACCGCTGTACTGCTCATAAGGAGGTGTGAAAAATTGTCTTTGTTGAAAATCTGGCATGACAATATTATGAATCTGCAAAGTTACAAGAATGTGTGGAAAGTGTGCAATGCACACTTGTAACACAGTCATTTGATGGGCCATCATCACCAAATTTTCAACATGGGCATTTTAGGACCTCTGCTCATGAACAGTATCATGTCATTTTATTACTCTGTCCCGAACAGTGCTTTCCCACAGCAACTGCTCTATTCTGAGCTGGAACTGCGAAAACACATTTTGGCCAGGATGAGAAAGATGACAGCTGCACTGTTCATAAGTAGGTGTGGGAAAATGACAATGTTGAAAATCTGGAATGAAAATATTATACATTCGCGAAGTTATGAGCGTGCGTGCAAACTGCACAATGCACGCTCGTAACACAGTCATTTTATGGAGTGGCATTACCAAATTTTCAACACAGCCATTTCAGGACCTCTACTCATGAACAATGTCACTGTCATTTTCTTAATCTGTCCCGAACACTGATTTCTGACAGACACCGTGCTATTCTGCACCAGAAGTGCAAAAACACATTTCCACCATGATGTGAACATTGACAGCTGTACTGTTCACAAGGAGGTATGACAAAATGCCAATGCTGAAAATCTGGCATCAAAATACTGCATATTCACGAAGTTACGAGTGTGCGTAACAGCTGTGCAGTGCACGCTCGTAAAACAGTAATTTGGGGGATTTTTCCCACCAAATTTGCAACATAGTCTTTTTGAGAGCCCACCTCATGAACACTGGCACTGTCGTTTCATTAATCGGCCCTCAAAGGTGATTCCGCGCAGTGACCGCAAAATCACCTTTAGGAGCTGATTAACAGCATGACAGTTGAAGCATTCATGAGGAGGGGTCCCAAAAACCCCATGTTGAAAATTTGGTGAACAAATTCCAAAAAATGCCTGAGATATGCAGCAAAGTTGAAAAAAAAAAGTATTTACTCCATTATACAGCTTACCAGTATTTCTTCAGTTCGCGTTCGGCTTTGAAGAGTGCAGACGTGTTCCCGGTCCACAGAAGATTGTTGTGCCAGATTCCGTAGGTAAGTATGGGGTGAGGGGGGTGTGGGGAGGCAGGGTGCGCAGTGGGTGGGCATGGGTTGCGGGAGGGGGGTCTGGAAGACCGCGAGGAACCGTTTTTTCTTTACAGATAAAAAAAAAGACAACGTGGGATGGTTTTTACCTTCACTGGGGCATTTGGCATGCTGGGGTGGGCTCCCAGCGTGCCTGGAATCTTGCTTTTGGAGGGGCTCTGTAATAGCGGAGATTGGGCATCCCCCGCGGCAAACACAAAGGGATTCCTTTCTGCTGACGGGATTGGGCACCCAGTCGGCAGACACTGAAATGGGGGGGCACATTTTGCTGATGGGGAGTGGGCGCCCCCATTGGCAGATAAACATTGTGGGGGGGTTATATTGTTTGTGAACAGGGCAGCATCCCACCGCCATGTTCACAAACAATATCAGCCTTGCTAGATCCGCCCTGCAATGATGGGTCTCTCCCTCATTGCAGCAGATGGCTTATGCTGCAATGACGAGGTGGCCCAGATTGCAGTGGCTGATTTGTCACAAGTTGGTGCGAACGTTCCAAACCTGTGTCACCAGCAGCCTGCAACGGCATTGGGGGAAGCGGGACAAGCCTTTGCAGGCTGTGGGGGCATTGGCCACAACAGTGCCGTGCCTCCACAGCCTGCTTCTCAGCAAGCTGTGCCAATATGTTTCTTGCGCTGCATGCAATCAACATAAGAATAGATCATGGGGAGCATGGTAACTCAGTTTGTTACACACCCACTGTGTGGGATGTCTGACTAGGGAAAGGGGAAATTGTTTAACCAGGAAAGCACACTAAGCCAGAGCTTGTTTCCAGGTGTGACCTGGGAGCACAAGGAAGTTAAATGACTTGCTCAGGGTCACACAGTATGCAAGTGGGAATGGTGGGATTCAATCCCAAGTCACCAGGTTTGCAGCTCAGATTCTTAGAATCACAGCGCCATTCTGCCTTCCACTGACTAAACCACTCCAGCTTTGTTTTCATGATTTAGTTGTGTCAAAAAGTCTCATTACACACCACTCCTCATGCATTATTTCATAGGTAACAACATTAAGGGGTCCTGGGGACATTTATGAATTGTCACCTGAATCCAGAGGTGAGTTCCCAGATTAGACCTAACCAGTAAGAAGAAATAACATAGGAACTCCACGGGTATAAAGTAGTAATGTGCATACTGTTCCAGCTTCATGGAGTTTTTAATATTTACCTCACTTTGTGGAGTTTTTTCCTTGTGAAGTATGCAAATTATGAAAAAAGATGCAAGTTGTGGAGTCAGTCACTTGCAACCCAGCAACTCGGGATAAGAAATGAGCCTGAGTTGGCAGGGCAGGCCGGGGGGGGGGGAGGAATGAGGATTCCAGTGGATACTGTCCTCCAGGGAGGGAGGGCTGCCTGTCTCGCAGTGCTGTCATCACCTGTAAGTGCATAGGTGGCAAAGCAGCTGTAAAGGCATGGAGGGGGACATTAAGATGTATTTGGGCAGTAGCCTGTGAGGAGGGTACACGGGGAAAGGCGCCATCCGTAATCGTGACTCCTTTCCTGCTTAATCCCTCATGGTGATGGGAGGGTAGAGTGACCAGATGGGGGGTGGATGAAATAGGCAACAGGATGTCGCTATATGTACGAGCATGGAGGGAAGCGAGCACGGCGAGCATGGGTTGGGAGGGGGCAGAGGAGCTGTAGGGGGTGGCACTGAGGTGGGTTGCCAAGCTGCGTTGTGGCATCGCGGGTTATCCTGTGGTTAGGGTGGGTGAGGTACCGGGTTTGGGTGCAGGCTCTGGTGCGATTTTATTGCGCTTGGCCCGAACCTTTCATTTAACATGTTTTCACCCACCCTGACATGCACCATCCTGGAGTTGAGAATCCTTTATTAGGGAGGGTGCAGGGGGTGAAGCCCCCCCGCATTGGGAGGAAGTGAGGGGGTGCAGCCCCCCCCACAGAAAGCATTGAGATGTATATCCCCGGCACCGTTGTCCCAGCGCCGGGTGCCGCAGTGCCAAAAATGTTTTTCGGCACACTGACCACGCAACAACGCGCATCGCCTTTAGGCTTTGCCATTATCACATAGAACTGTTTGAACAGAGCATAGGGCAAGCATGGTCCTGATGGAACCTAGGTCCCATGGGGTTAAGAAGTTGCAGTCCAGAGGGAAAACTAAGGGGGTTAAACCCTCTACCTGAGTTCTGTGATAGCTGGTATATTCGGCTCAATTGTGGTATATCTGCCATACCAGGCAGAGGAGCCAAAAACACTGACCATAAAACCAAAAAAGATGCAAGTTGTGTTGTTTATGTCAAAAATGGAATTTCTGCAAGAGTTTTGCAAAGTGTGCACTTTGTGAATGTCATGAAAAGTCCCTATGAAGTTTAACTTTCAGCATCCCTATTAGAAAGCAGCAAAGTCCTGGGATTAATAAGTAAAATATTATTAAAAAATCATATCCTGTATGGTGATCATAGAAGTTCCTGTCAGTTCCAGAGATTGCAAAATTTGCTATATACTGTAGCACAATATATTTCTATCTTTTAGGGCTGGGCAAATGCCTTCTGGTGAATAGTTGCCAAATATGATATTTATTTTTGAGACCTCCAAATTACTGCATCTGTTACCCATATCCAGTATTGAGAACAACATATATTATAAAAAGGCTTTAAAAAGCTCCCCCTTCCCCAAGATATAGGTTATTCCACTCAATCCTGCATCAACACAAATGGTTAGTGTATTCTGTGTAATTGTAACTGATTGCTTTTGTTTTTCTAATATGTATTCATTTTATTAAGAGCCTCTTCTTTAGTAGCTCCCCCATTCCATTCAGTCATCACCTGCTCCCAACCTCTCTCCATGGTCCTACCTGGGACCAAATCCCATCTGGCCCCTTCTCCCATACCATCACTATCTTATATCACCCCACCTTCCTAACCAAAACCCAAAACCCCAAATGGCTATCAGATTAATGTTCTGAGCCCCAACCACTAATCCATGATGGAGGGGTTCTAGACTGAGATACCCTTCTGCTTATACACCCCCCACCCTCACAGTCTCTGTGCAGCATCACTCCCAGTAAAAGCCATCAGCTGTCATTCATCTTGCCATGTGCTGGGATGGGAGTGGAGATGGAATGCCTAGAATCACTGAATAGCACTACCAAACTCATTTTCTGTGAATAATACTAGACGGATTGAAATAGGGGACCAGACTGGAGCTCACTGATGTGTGGTGTTTCTTTAGTGGTTGTTGATCAAGCCTAGTAACATAATGCTGCATAGTACTTAACACTTTTTCTATTTGCTTTTTTTGACGGTGCCAAAATTTTAGATACAGAAAGCATTACATGCATAACTAAGTTTTTCTTAAAACTTGAGGGCAAGCTTGCCAAGAGGCTGCATTTATTATGAATGACCTTGTAAGGCACGGTTTTTGAACGTCTTGCCCCTAGCATGCAAAGACACCCCCAGTCTCCTATGAATATTGTTGTAAAGTTTGAGTAATTAAATAAAAAAACTTACACACAAACCAAAAGAAAATCTTCTTTCAGGCCATTACAGCTGAAAGTTTATGTATTTATTTATTTAATTGTTTCACCAGGAAGACACACTGAGTGACAAGTCGCTTGTCTCCCTGTGTGACCTGGGGGGAAGGGGTACAATAAGAGTGAGACATTAAACATTCAAGTTACGAGATCAACATTAACATACAGTTGTAAGGCAGGAATTACAAGCAGTGTTACAACAGTGTTGCGCATAATAGGTAGAAGAGTGGACTATAGTAAGTGTCAGGTTAATAAGTAAAGAAGTGATGATGTGAAAGAAAAGGGGGAAGGAGAGGGTGGGGTGAGGTGGGGGGAAGAGTTGAGTTCAAGTTACATTCAAGTTACAAGATCAACATTAATACAGTTGTAAGGCAGGTGTTACAAACAGTGTTAAAACAGTGTAACAGTGTTACAAACAGTGTTAAAACAGTGTTGCACATAATATGTAGAAAGGGTGGACAATAATAAGTGCTGCGTTAATAAGTAAACAAGTGTTTACATGAAAGAGAAGGGTGGAAAGGAGAGGAAAGGGTGAGGTGGGGGAGGGGAAGAGTCATTCCCTGGAGCCCTTCAGGATGTGAGAAACCCTGCAAGGGGACTGGGGGGACCAGAGAGAAGAGGATAGGCAGTGTCCCAGGGAGAACCCTTCAGGATGTGGGGAGCCCTGCAAGGGGACTATGGGCAATAAGGCTGTAGGGATTAAAGAGGAAGGAGAAAGAGAAGGAGGAGGCGTGACTTAAATGCTAGGAGGGGGAATAGGACCTAACCAAGAGAGTACCCTTCAGGATGTGGGGTACCCTGTCAAGGGGTTGGAGAAGGTCAGTAGATAAGGATTAAAAGAGTGATAGGAGAGGGAGAGAGGGAGAACTGAACCCTTGAGGGGGAGAAACTTTGCGCCTTTGGAGGGGATGGGGTCTAATCAACAGTCCATCAGAATGCATGGACCCATGGTGAGTATTTGAGGTCCCCTTTCATTCTGTGAGAGATCAAAGGAGGCCAGTAAGGGGAAGGAATTTGGGGAAAGGGGAGGAGAGCTAGAAATTTGGGGGGGGTGGGTGCACAGGGTAAAATGAAGGTGACGGTAGAGGGGTAGGGTTTATCCAGGGCTCAGAGGAGGGAATTAGGGAGGGACATGGCAGGAGCAGCTAGGTGCAAGGTAATTATTGAGGGCAGAGATGATGGAGTAGGCAGAGGATGAGTGCTGGATTTGAGGGGGGAGAGAATTTCAAATTTTTGGGAGGCAGTGAGAGTAACTGGATTGGCCGATTAGGGTGGATCTGTGTGGGACTACCAGGGTGCAGGTGTCGATTGATCTAAGGGAATGGGAGGATGGGGGGGTTGTTATAAAGGAGGAGGTGAGGGAAGATAAGAAGGGAGCTCACCAAACCAGTGCTTGGAGGTAAATTTAGCACAGTGGGAGAGTCACCTATTTGTAAGAGAGGGGAAGGCTAGGGCATGATAAAGATCGCAGTAGTGGGTGCAAGGGGGAGCATCCAGGGCAAAGTGGCAGAAGGAATTGAAGAGGGCATCCAGGCTGGCCAGGGAAGACTTTGAGGAAGCACCATAGACTATGTCACAGTAATTGAAATTGGCAGTATCATCTTCTGAACAAGTTCACACCAGCTGTAGGAGGGATGTAATTACAGTTCCTGAACAGGGCACCAAGCTTGGAGCGCAGTTTTTTCAATATGTCCAGAGAAGTTTAGGTGTTGCTCCAACCAAATACCTAAGTACCTGAAGGATGATGTGTCCTCAAGTAAAGTTCCATCAAGTATGAAGAAAGTGGGCAGGGAGGGAAGCCTAGAGAGTCTCTGCCTAGTGCCAAAGGTCATGGAGATAGTCTTCTTGGCATTGAGGAAAAGTTGATGGTTAGCAAACCAGAGCTGAACCTTGTCGATGTCTTGCTGTAAGCTGGTTGTAACCTCAGCAGGACAGGAGCCAGATGCATACAGGACTGTATCATTGGCATACATAAATATATATATATATATAGCAGAGGATGGGGAACAAACAGAGGGATGGTCATTTAAGAAGATGGAGAATAGGAGGGGCCCTAATACAGGGCCCTGTGGGATGCCAGTGCTAATCAGGAAGGGAGGGGAGGCGGAGGGGAAGTGACATCCAAGATCTTAACTGATTGGGTTCTGCCAATAGGGTAGGCATTGAACCAGTTTCTGGCAGAGGGAGATAGGCCAGCTGCTGGGAGTGAGTCAAGGAGAAGGGAGTGAGAGACGGTGTCGAAGGCCTTGGCCAGGTTGAAAAAAATGGCAGAGATAATTTGGGCATTGCCCATCCCAGTTAGGATGGAGTCTGTGAGCCGTAGGAGAGAGGCGGTGGTTGAGTGTTTTTTCCTGAAGCCAGACTGGAAAGGGATGAAAAAGGAGGTGTCTAATAGAAAAGAGGTGAGTTGGGAGAGGACAACATGTTCTTGAAGCTTGGCAAGGGTAGGGAGGAGAAAAATGGGGTGATAGTTTTCAGGGGATGAGGGGTCGCCCCCTTTAGGTAAAGGCAGGACTGCTGCATGTTTCCATGAAGAGGGAACTGAGGCCATAGAGAATGAGAGAGTTAGGATTATTGAGGTGGGGGGTAAGCAATGGCCTAAGTGGAGAGGGAGAGGAGTTTTGGGTCGAGACCATCAGGGGAGGCACCTTTAGGGGGCTGATGATGAGGAGGGCACTTAGGGCATTATTTGAGGTTACAGTAGCAAAAGAGAAGGGGAGGTGGGAGGATGGTGGAGGGGCCACACTGGTAGAGAGTGGGGAGGGTGATGTGTAGGAGGGGAGGGATTTCAGTAGCTCAGTGGCGCAGGAGGTATAGTAGAAGTAAAATTCTGCAGCTGCGGCTGGTGGGTCAGACACTAGCAAGCTATTTACTTTAAGTGCCGGATGGGATGGGTGAGACGAGGGGGTAAATAGGGCATGGACCAGCTTCCAGAACTTTGAAGGGGAATTTAGGTTGGTGATGAAGGCAGATTTGAAATATTCGAGCTTGGCTAAAAGTAAATAAAAGAATAGTGGTTCTACAGTATATTTACTAATAGGCATGATCATTTTAAGTATTTAAGTAGGTTTCATGACAATCTGTAAGTTGACAGGACAAATACTATAGACTCCTTAAAATATATTTTGTTTGTAATGCTGCCCTGATGTACTGTGCCCAGTGTTTTGTAGCTCTTGATGTCTGTCCAAGAGTTTCATTTGTGATAATGGTACTTTATCTGAGAAATCTATAAGTGTAGCACATTATCAAAACACAGAAAAATGGGATGCAGGCAGTGAGAAAGTATTTAAAGATAAGGAAAACTTTGAATTCCACACTTCTGAATGCTCTCCTCACCCTGAAATCTGATGTGAGGGCCCGCAGTCTCTGCAATGGTTTGTTGAGAGTGATGACAGTTAGCAGGAAAAGTGTGTGCTCTATTGTCACCGCCTCTGATTGGTGGTAAATGGCCTACTTGATCAGGTCATCTCTGACCCCTCAGCTACTAACTGCTTGCTGGTACACGGCACCGTACAGGATGTTGACAACAGTGCTGGGAAGCGCAAATACTATGAACAAGTTCAGCACAGAGGTATGTAACAACCTGGCACTTATGTATCTCACATGTACAAGTCCTTAAATTAGTATGGTATATTGAAGTGAAATGTCTGAGTTAACTATGGAAACCCAACTATAGACTCCAACATAATTATAAAAAAAACTCCAAATTTTAATGGGATTGTTTAAGGGACACTGATAGTTTTTCAATGAAATTTCTGTTCCTGTGTAACCAGTTTGCCCGTAGCAACAAAATTAGAAAACTAAGTGTTGTTAATACCCCAGTATGTAAAATAATTTGCTTTTAATACCTTTTATGCAGTTTTTTAGTATTCACTTCAGGATGAGCGCAGGCCTCCAAACTTTAGCCACTGTAAGCATCTCTGTTTCAGAAATGTACATCAGTAATGGTACCATCCTGAATCCTAAACTTATGCATTGCTGCTTTTACATTTTTCAGGGCGATATAAAGCAAGGCTAAATTCTGAAAGAGTATTTGATTCTGAACATGTAGATGTCTCTCTCAAGGGGAAGCAAGCACTGGAAAGACATAAAAAGCATGTTTGAAAAACACAGCCAAGATCCCAAGCATGTTCACGGGTAATGGGAAACAAACATGTAGTAAGGGCCTGCTTTGAGACCCTGTGAGAAGCCCATCATAGCCCTCAAACATGTTTTGCTGGGTCTGAGACCCTATGAGACTTGACCCACTTTAAGCTCTGAATGTGGTGCATATTTAGGTAGCATTCAGATTTTGGACTTTTCCTGTCATAGTGAGCAGGGCATAGAAACTGAGCAGTGCTGTATGACTAGATAGTTGACAGCTTTCATTTTAAAATGTATCTGTTGTTTGTAAATGCACTAATCCATGTGTATAAATGAACAGGACCACATTTTGACATCTGAGTTAAATATAAAAGCATTTTTGGGATGGTAATTTCTTAAGCATTTTGTATGGGCACCATAGCAAATCAAAGTCACAATAAACTGTGTGATCAAAGGACATATACTTTAATTTAATTTAGATAAATAGAAAACAATTCTCTGGAGGAATCTATGCCCAATGCCCCACTCCTAGATAAGCTCCTCCCACACCTAAATCCCAATGTCTGTCCCCATCCTGAAATTGATGTTTGTAAAGGTAAACCCTACTCCCCCCCCCCACTCTCTGGTGGTCCATGTTTTTACAGACAAAGTTGTTCATGCATATCTATGGTTATCCCTGCTCTCTTCCTGATTTTTGTCCATGATAACTCCATTCGTGGTTTGTCCCTGCTTCATGGACAAGACTGCCCAAGATTGTTGAATGTGCATGTAAGTCTGGAAAAGTATACAATCAATTACTCTTTATTTTCTATTTTGTAAATAATAAAAAAAAAGAACTGTGATAAAGTAACATTTTAAATTATTTCATGTAGAAGCAATGATTATTCATGAACTAAATATGACCTTGGTGCTCATTCTTGTTAATGGTTTGATTTTTTAATTATGATTCAGTTTCAGTCAAATTTATTCTTTGCATTGTGTTCACAATTTGTGATGGAGATATCCTGGTTAAAATATAAGCATTCTTTTTATTACATTAGTGGTTCTGTCATTTAAACTACTTGCGGCATAGATTCTACAGTACAACTATATAAATATTTCTGGTTTTCAGTTTAGCCTCATTAAGACATGGGACCATGTAAGCCCTTTACATCAGTTTAAGCAGGGCTGCAAATATCTAGTCCCACTGTGAAACTCAGATTAAAATAATGACTCTCTTGATTTATTTTATTTATATAGATACACGTATAGTTGACTGAATAAAGGAGGGCTAGGTGATAATTCCTATATTTAGCAATATCCCGGGGGGAGGGGCGGATACAGATGCAAACCAACTGAAATTAAAGCAGATTAAACTGTTGGTGATATTTTAGTGAACTGGGGCAGTTTTGAAAAGACACCAAGGAAATCTCCAAACTGTTTTCAAGAAGTACCATGTGTTCTTTAGTGTACACCTAAAGAAGCACCAGCAAAGGCAGACAGGGCCTCAGATTACCATCATGATTCAGAGGAAATGTGAGGAAGAATTTCTTCACAGAACGGGTGGTGGACAAGTGGAACACCCTGCCAGAGGAAGTGGTGGGGGCTGAAACAATCACAGGATTTAAGAATGCATGGAATAGACATAAAGAGATTCTGGAGGTCAGGGGTAAGGGGCAACAGACTTCTTGGAAAACATAAACTGAACTTACAAGCTCAAATGGGCAGACTGGGTGGGCCATAGGCCCTTATCTGCCAACACTGTCTATGTATGTATGTATGTATGTATGTATCTCATCTGAAGGAAAGCATCCCCTTAGAACTGCATCTGGGTGGCAGCATTTATGGTATAGTAATAACACTTATTTGCATGGCACCATTTCCTGGAAGCCCAGAGTGCCTCACATTACAAATAATAGCAAAGCAGTTTATCATTTCAGGGCTAAATACAGCAAGCTAAAAACAACACACTAATAACCAGAAATAAATAAGTAGTAAATAAATAACAGCAGCATCAGCCTGTATTTATGGAACGAGGCATCACAGGTCAACAAATGTGCCTCTGAATAGGTACGCTTTCAGACACCTGTTAAAGGCCTCTACCGAGAGGGCCTCCCTCAGTGCCCTGGGTAGCTAATCCCAAAGCAGAGGGCCTGCAACTTCAAATGTACAATCACCAGAGAATGTGAGTTTGGCCCTCAGGACTGAAATGAGACCCTTCTTGGTGGAGCAGAGGGGGCATAAGGACTGGGGGGAGTCAGGAGCTCTGCAAGGTAGTCAGGGCCGAACCTGTATAGGAACAAAACACAAGATGCAGCATTCCAACAGGGAGAAAAAATACCATAGAGGCACAAGTACAAAAAAGAACCTATGGTTTAACAGCACATTCACAAGAAACTGTGACACTGAACCCCGGTGCTTCAGTTCTCCATGTGACCCTTCATCAGGGGTTGTGGAACAAAGAGCACCCACAGCTTATAAGGTGCAAATTGCAAGTAACAGGACAATACAAAGGTGATCTTTGCCCATAGTAAGCCAGAAACAACCCATAAAGCAGTAATATGTTGAAAATCACCATAAACAGTGAATAATGTAAAAACAACAAAACCTAGTGAATTAATCATACACTCAACACAATATAATTCTTATTAGGGGCACATAATAAATATGAATATACCCTCAAAATAATGTAACTTTAACCAGTGGAGGGAGGGGGAGGAAGGGAGGGACAGGCACAGAAAACTAAAAAAATCTATGGAATAAATATATAAAGTGAAGAGGAAAAAACAATAAAGTTAAAGGAACTTAAGTCGTAAATATCTATGCAGAAAAATACCAATTATAGGAATCCTAAGTAGAAGGATACAACCTGTACCACCTCTTATTGGAGCTACAGATGACAGCTACCAAGCTATCCTTTTTTTGTTTTTCAAATTAAAAAACGTTTCCCAAAATATATTCAAGGTGTAGCTGTATTCCCAAAATCTATAGTGTACCACTAGACCCTGCGAATTTATACATTATTTGGGGTACATTTAGCTACTGATCTTGTTCAATGTTTTGCTACAGAATTCTTCTACCGTGATCATTCGGTGTAATAGCCATTTCCCAAATGTTTCTTGAATGTTTTGGACACACAGTGGTTAACCATGATTCAACCACGTTTGACCATGGTTTGTACAAGACTGAAAGAGCATTGGATTACAACCAGATTTTTGCAGATTTTATTTGTATATTAAAATGCAGAATTTGACACTTTAATATAAATAACCACAGTAACCTTTTTTTTGCAATCTATGAACAAAAAATAAGGTTTATGAAAATAAATTACTTGAGCATAAAAAATTCTGAGAACTCACCACATCTTGAGTAAGCAGGGTTGTATTCCAGGTTCCTCATCTCCTAGTTGAGCAGAAACTTGACTCAATTAATCTGTGCAGCCCTTCCCCATAAATGGTACAAAGTTATGAAGAGACAGAGACTGAAAGGTTTCCTCATTGTTCTTGCATGTCTTTTTCTGAAAGATACTACTCTCTTGGACTTTCTGGATTCCATTGAAGTATTTGAAAGTTTCTATCATATCCCGCCTCTCCATCCTTTCCTTGAGGGTATACATATTAAGCTCTTTTAGTCTCTCTTCATATGGCTTCTGGTGCAGACCCTGCACTATTTCAGTTGCCTTCCTCTGGATTGGCTCCAGCCTGTCTATGTCCTTGTGGAGATGGGTCTCCAGAACTGCATGCAGTACTCCAGATGGGGTCTGACCAGCTGTCTGTACAGAGGGATAACAACTTCCTGTTTTCTACTGGCGATGCCTCTCCCTGTGCATCCCAGTATCCCCCCAGCCCTCCTTGCTGCCCTCTCACATTGCTTGCCCACCTTTAGGTAATCTAATATGACTACCCTCAGGTCCCTTTCCATTTCTGTTGTCATTAATACCTCCCCCTCATTTTGTACTCCTCCCTTGGGTTTTTGTTTCCCAGGTGCATTACTTTGCACTTCTTTGCATTGCATCTAAACTGCCATGTTTTTGACCATTCCTCCAAACTTGCCAAGTCCCCTCTCATCTTTTCCACCCACCTTGTGTATCAACCCTGTTGCAGATCTTTGTGTCATCTGCAAAGAGGCATACCTTTCCTTCCAGTCCCTCTGCGATGTCACCTATAAAGACATTAAAGAGGACTGGTCCTAGCACCGAACCCTGCGGTACCCTACTAGTAACCCCCCTTTCTTTGGAGTGGACTCAGTTTACTATTACCCTCTGCATCCTGTTGTCCAAGCCAATTTTTTACCCCAGTTACTACCCTGGGACCCACACCCAGCTTAACTAACTTGTTTGATAATCTTTTGTGTGGGACTGTGTCAAATGCCTTGCAAAAGTCTAGGTAGGCCACGTCCACAGTTCCTCCCTGGTCTACTACTTTGGTCAACCAGTCAAAGAAATCTATTTGATTTGTCTGACATGACCTTCCCGCTGTGAATCCATGCTGCCTTGGGTCCTGTGCCTCACTGGCCTCTAGGTACTCAACAGTTCTTTCCTTTAGAAGTGATTCCATCATTTTCCCTACCACTGAGGTCAAACTAACAGGTCTGTAGTTTCCTGCCTCTGCCTTGCTCCCACTTTTGTGAAGGGAAATCACATCCACCCTTCTCCAGTCCTTAGGTACCACACCATCCTCCCATGATTTGTTAAAAAGGCTAGTAAGTAGTGCCACTAGTTCTCCCCTTAGTTATTTTCGAATTCTGGGATGAATACCATCAGGCCCCATTGTTTTGTTCACCTTCAGTTTTAGGAGTTCTTTCAGGACCCTATCTTCTGTGAGTGGACTGGTATCGACCCCCCTATCCAGTGTGCTTCCATTATTTGGTTTAGGTACTCCCCCTCCTCTTCTTTTGTGAATACTGAGCGGAAGTATTCGTTCAATATCTCTGCCTTGTCAATGTCACCCTCTGCCCACCCCCCCTTTATTAAGCCTCATTATCCCTGCCCTGGTCTTACATAAAAACATAGAAAAATAGACTTTGACGGCAGATTAGTACCACTTGGCCCACCTGGTCTGCTCATTTCCCTACCTACAGGATAAGCTGCAGATCCTAGTTAACCAACAGCCTATTTCTTCCTACCCCCCCCCCCACAAGAATTGCCTTATGTCTATCCCATGCATTCTTGAATTCTCCCACAGTTTTAGACCCCACAACCTCCTCAGGAAGGCTGCTCCATGTGTCCACCACCCTCTCTGTGAAAAAATGTTTCCTCACATTGCCCCTGAGCCATCCCCTCTCTATCTTCAAATTGTGTCCCCTCATTCTTGCACATCTCTTTTTCTGAAAGATGCTACCCTCTTGGACCTTGTTGATTCCACTGAGGTACTTAAAAGTTTCTATCATGTCCCCCCTCTCCCTCCTTTCCTTAAAGGTATACATGTTAATCTCCTTTAGTCTCTCCTCATATGGCTTCTCTTGCAGACTCTGCACCATTTTAGTTGCCCTCCTCTGGACTGCCTCCATCCTGTCTATGTCCTTGCAGAGATGGGGACTCCAGAACTGGACACAGTACTCCAGATGGGGTCTCACCAACTGTCTGTACACAGGGATAACAACTTCTTGCTTTCTGCTGGTGATGCCTCTTCCTATACATCCCAGTATCCCCCCAGCCCTCCCTACTGCCTTCTCATATTGCTTGCTAACCTTAAGGTCATCTGATATGATTATTCCCAGGTCCCTTTCTATTTTTGTTGTTGTTAATACCTCTCCCCCCCCCACTGTGTAATCTTCTCCTAGGTTTTTGTTTCCCAGGTGCATTATTTTGCACTTCTTTGCATTGAATCCAAGCTGCCATATTTCAGACCATTCCTCCAACCTTGCCAAGTCCCTTCTCATTCTTTCCACTTCTCCTTGTGTATCAACCCTGTTGCAGATCTTTGTATCATCTGCAAAGAGGCATACTTTTCCTTCCAGTCCCTCTGCAATGTCACTTATAAAGACATTAAAAAGGACTGGACCAAGTACTGAACCCTGTGGTACCCCACTTGTAACCCCTCTTTCTTCAGAGTGGACTCCATTTACAATTACCTTCTGTGTCCTGTTGTCCAGCCAATGTTTTACCCAGGCTACCACCCTGGGACCCACTCCCAGGATGTTTAATTAGATTATTAATCTTTTGTGTGGGATTGTGTCAAATGCCTTGCTAAAGTCTAGGTAGGCCATGTCCACAGCCCCTCCCTGGTCTACTACTTTGGTCACCCAGTAGAAGAAATCAATTAGATTCGTCTGACATGACCTTCCCGCTGTGAACCCAAGCTGCCTTGGGTCGTGTCCCCCACTTTCCTCTAGGTACTCAACAATTCTTTCCTTCAGAAGTGATTCCATCACTTTCCCGACCACTGAGGTCAAACTGACAGGTCTGTAGTTTCCTGCCTCTGTCTTGGTCCCACTTTTGTGAAGGGGAATCACATCTGTCTTCCTCCAGTTCTCAGGTACCACACCATCCTTCCATGATTTGTTAAAAAGGGTAGTCAGTGGTGTCACTAGTTCTCCCCTTAATTCTTTTAGAATTCTGGGTGAGTTCCATCAAGCCCCATTGCTTTGTCCACCTTCAGTTTTAGGAGTTCTTTCGGAACCCTTTCTTCTGTGAAAGGACTGGGATCGACTCCCCTATCCAGAGTGCTTCTGTTAACTGGATTAGGTACCTCCCCCATCTCCTCTTTTGTGAATACTGAGCAGAAGTATTCATTCAGTATCCCTGCTTTTTCACTGTCCCTCTCTGCCCACCCACCGTCCTTTCTATTCAGCCTCACTATCCCTCCCTTTGTCTTTCTACTCTCCCTGATGTACCTATAGAAGGTTTTATCCCCCCTTCCTAATACAGTCGGCTATGTTTTCCTCCATTTGGGCCTTTGCTATTCTGACTTCCCTCCCTGCTTTCTTCTGCCTCAACTGGTACAGTTTTCTGTCCTGCTCCTTCTGTGTTTCCTTATACTTCCTAAATGCTATCTTTTTCTCCCTAACCTTCCCCGCCACCTCTTTTGAGAACTATAGTGGCTTTTTCTTTCATTTTGGTTTGTTTATTTGCTTCACACAAAGGCTTGTTGCCTCTGTGATGGCAGTTTTGATGTTTCCCCATTGTTGCTCCACCACTCCTTCTAGCCTGTTTGCTAGTGCTTTTCTAAGGCACTCTCCCATCTTGCCAAAGTCAGCCCTCCTGAAGTCCATTACCCTCACTTTTGTATGGCTTGACTCTGTAGCTGAGTTTATCGTGAACCACACTGTTTGGTGGTCACTTGTTCCCAGATGGCTATCCACTTCTAGATCTGAGATCCTCTCGCTGTCCCCATTTGAGAGAATGAGGTCTAAGATTGCTCCCTTACGAGTGGGTTCCAAAACTAGCTGTCTGAGGCATGCCACCTGTAGGGCATCGAGAATGGTCCTGCTCTTGGGTGAGGCAGCAGCAAAGGTGCCCCAGTTAACATCTGGCATATTCAGGTCCCCCATCAACAGTATCTCCACTTTCTCTGCCATCCTAAGGATGCCTTCTATCATATCCTTGTCTATTCCCTCCCACTGACATGAGGGTCTGTATACAACTCCTGTGTGGATTGTGGTGCCATTTCCAGTCTCTAAGGTGACCCACAATGCCTCCTCCCCTCCCTGTTTACTTTTTTGTTGCATTGCTTTTATCCTTTCCCATACATAGAGAGCTACTCCTCCCCCTCTTCTACCCTCCCTGTCTCTCCTGTAGGTTGTGTACCCTGGTATGTTAATGTCCCAGTCATGGTTCTCTGTGTACCATGTTTCTGCAACTGCTATGATATCCAGGCATCCCTCTTCCATCAAGACCACAAGCAAGTTCAGGGAACTTGTTGCCCAGACTATGGGCATTGGTACTCATTACCCTCCATTTCTTGATGGCCTAACTCCTTTTTGCCCCATCCCTGTCCTTATTGCCTTTGTCATTTTCTCCATTTACCCCTTTCTGTCTCCCTATCGACACCTCTACCTTGGTGTTTACCTCACTTACTACCCTGTTTTTTTTGGGAGGGCTAGGATTTCCCTGCTCCTTTCTTCACTCCCTACTATACCTATAAAAGGTTTTATCCCCCTTCTTAACTGAGTTTGCTTTCTTTTCCTCAGTTTGGGCCTTTGCTAGTCTGACTGTCTTTCCCACTTCCTTCTGCTTTAACTGGTACAGTTCTCTGTCCTGCTCCTTCTCTGTTTCCTGAATGCTATCTTTTTCTCCCTAACCTTCCCTGCCACCTCTTTTGAGAACCATAGTATTTTTTCCTTTGTTTTATTTTGTTTATTTGTTTCACACAAAGGCTTGTTGCCTCTGTGATGGCAGCTATGATTTTTCCCCATTGTTCCTCCACCCCATCTTCTTGCCATTTGCTAGTGCTTTTCTAAGGCACTTCCCCAATTTGTCAAAGTCAGCCCTCCTACAGTCCAATACCCTCACCTTTGTGTGACTTGACTCTATGGCTATGTTTATCATGAAACACACTGTTTGGTGGTAGCTTGTTCTCAGATGGCTACCCACTTCTAAATCTGTGATCCTCTCTCCATCTCCAACGGGGCTGAGGACTGGCTGTGGGCTTCATGGCAGGAGTATTTATTTATTTATTTAGTTATGTATTTTTTTAGCTTTTGTTAACCAGGTAAGTACACTAGACAAATATATGCCTATTTTCAGGTAAGACCTGGGAGAGTACAGGAAATCAAAAGAACATATAGAGTAAAAATTGAAGCAAGTAAGGCAGATACACTGAAGTCGGGAGAAGCACAACATACATAGTAAGATAACTCAGGTTACAACAGTGGACACAGTCAAATGTAATATAGTACAGAGTCACTAACGCAATGTTCCCAGCAATATATACAGATATGAACAGAATTTACACATTTTACACAGGTCCACACCCAGGTGGGCAGGCAAATCACAGCAGAACCTGAGCAAGGCACAGGAGATGATATGCTCAAAATACAGTGCAGGGAACCAGGGTAATCAGGGAGGTTTAAGACAGTCACATACTGAGGAGAGCTTCAAGTGGTCCCACAGGGAGGTGCATGGGCATGCCTGGGAAGGGGAGGACCAGACCTGGGCAGGAAAGGAGTTCCATAATCTAGGGGCACATGCCTTTTTACTGGCAAGGCGACATCACAGCAGGCAAGCTCCAATAGGCACAACGGCAGTTTGTTTGAATAAAAAAAGGTGCCACGTCAATTTCAGGACAGGGAACACCAGTCCAGAGACAGCAAACAACAATGCCCCACAGGAATGAAACCCCACAGGATCAGCAGCAGCCACCTCTCCTTCCTGCCAGCATCTACAATCTCCCAATGGAACACAGGCATCTGCAGGAACCCCAGTTCAAGATACTGTTTCCTCGTTGAACCTTTTCTTTACCCCTCCAAGTCCAAAGAATCTCCTGCTATGCAGCAGGGGCACCAGACCTTAGTTGCAGTGAATCCCCAAAAATGGTGAGAGCTTCAGCGGGCAGGGGAGGACAGCCCGACTCCATTAATGAGTTGGCACTTCAACCCTCAGACGACTACGGTACTTCTTGAGCAGCGGCAATGGTGGATCGGGGGGTCCACCAGGCAAAGGCCATCCTCACCACTCCTTGCTCATGGATGCAGAGCAAACAATTCCACTGCTTTGTGCTCCTCTCACCTTTTTACTGGCAGAGCGATGTCAAAGCAGGCACACTCCAATAGGTGCAACAGCAGTTTGTTTGAATAAACAAAAGGTGCCAAGTCAATTTCAGGACAGGGAACAGCAGTCCAGAGACAGCAAACAACAATATCCCACAGGAATTAAACCCCATAGAATCGGCAGCAGCCACCGCTCCTTTCTGCCAGCAGCTATGATATCCCGACGGAACACAGGCAGCTGCAGGAACCCCAGTTCCAGATACTTTTCCTCATTGAGCCTTTTCTTTACCCTCAAGTCCAAAGAATCTCCTGCTATGCAGCAGGGGCACCAGACTTTAGATGCATCGAATCCAAAAAAAACAGTGAGAGCTTCGGCAGGCAGGGGAGGACAGCCCGACTCCAGTTACTGAGTCAGCACCGCAACCCTCAGGCGACCACGGTACTTCTTGAGCAGAGGCAATGGAGGAGGGGGGGACCCACCAGGCAAAGGCAGCCCTCATCACCCCTTGCTCATGGACACAGAGTGAACAAGTAGGTGATTTTTGGGGCCAAACAGTTCAAAACAAAACAAAACAAGGTATGCAATGCTGGGGAGGGGGCAAGGTCAACGTGATAAAAAAATTGTAAATTAGAAACATAGAAACATAGAAAACATAGAATCTGAAGGCAGATAAGGACCGCTTGGCCCACCTAGTCTGCCCATTTCCCTACCTAATGGATAAGCTGCAGATCCTAGTTAACCAACAGCTTACTTCCTCCTACCCCCCACTAGAATTGCTTTTTGTCTGTCCCATGCATTCTTGAATTTCCCCACTGTCTTTGACTCCACAAACTCCTCAGGAAGGGCGTTCCATGCATCCACAACACTATCCCTGAAAAAATACTTCCTCACATTACATCTGAGCTGTTCCTCTCTGTCTTCAAATTGTGCCCCCTTGTTCTTGCACATCTCTTTTTCTGAAAGATGCTACCCTCTTGGACTTTGTTGATTCCCTTGAGGTACTTGAAAGTTTCTATCATGTCCCCCCCCCCTTTTCCTCAAGGGTATACATATTAAGCTCCTTTAGTCTCTCTTCATATGTCTTCTGGTGCAGACCCTGCACCATTTTAGTTGCCCTCCTCTGGAGAGCCTCCACCCTGTCTATATCTTTGCAGAGATGGGGTCTCCAGAACTGCATGCAGTACTCCAGATGGGGCTTCACCAACTGTCTGTACAGAGGGATAACAACTTCCTGTTGTCTACTGGTGTTGCCTCTCCCTATGCATCCCAGTATCCCCCAGCCCTTCTTACTGCCTTCTCACATTGCTAGAAAGCACAAGTGATAAAAAATAATTTGCCAAACAGGCAGGAGTGAGTGGGATGGTTTGGGGCTCATGATGCATGCTTGCTATAACATCAAGCAGGGAATGCAAAATAATTACAAATAAAAAAAGAATTTGTCAATGCTGAATGTTGATTGTGTTGGTGTGTCAAGATTGCTCAATGCCCCTCTGTCACTCGCTCAGTCTGTTTCTCCCGGTGCTGCTGGCTGATCTTTTGCACTGGGCTCCTGCCTGTGTTGGCACCTTGTTCTGCCCACTAAGAAATCCACAGCTGTCCTGACAGAGCTGCGTTGAGGTGGCTCACTCCCCCTCTCTCTCTCACTCATTCTGTTTCTCCTGGTACTGCAGGCTGGCCTTTTGTACTGGGCTCCTGCCTGCTCTGCCGCCTTTTTCTGCCCACAAAGAAATCTGCAGCAGTCACGATAGAGCTCCAATGAGCTCGTTCACTCCCCCCTCTCACTCGCTCATTATGTTTCTCCCGGTGCTGCAGGCTGCCCTTTTGTACTGGGCTCCTGCCTGCGTTGGCATCTTTTTCTGCCCACAAAGAAATCCACAGCTGTCCTGACAGAGCTCCATTGAGGTCGCTCACTCCTCCTGTGCCACTCACTCATTCTGTTTCTCCTGGCGCTGCAACCTGCCCTTTTGTACTGGGCTCCTGCCTCTGTTGGTGCCTTTTTCTGCCCAAAAAGAAATTTGCAGTGGTTACAATAGAGCTCCGTTGAACTTGCTTACTTCCCCTCTCTCACTCGCACATTCTTGTTTTCCTGCCGCTGCAGGCTGCCATTTTGTACTGGGCCACTGCATGCATTGCTGCCTTTTTCTGTCCACAAACAAATCTGCAGCAGTCCCAACAGAGCTCTGTTGAGGTCATTCACTCCCCCTCTCTCACTCATTCTGTGTCTTCTGCCGCTGCAGGCTGCCCTTTTGTACTGGGCTCCTTCCTGCATTGGCGGCTTGTTCTGGCCAGAAAGAAATCTGAAGCAGTCCCGACACAGCTCCATTGAGCTCACGCACTCCCCCTCTCTCACTCACTGATTCTGTTTCTGCCGGAGCTGCAAGCTGGCCTTTTGTACTGGGCTCCTGCCTATGTTGCCACATTTTCCACCCACAAAGAAATCCGCAGCAGTCACAATAGAGCTCTGTTGAGCTCGCTCACTACCGCTGTGTCACTTACTCGTTCTGTTTCTCTTGGTGCTGCAGGCTGCGCTTGTGTACGGGGCTTCTGGCTGCATTGGCACCTTTGTCTGTCCACAAATAAATCTGCAGCTGTCCTAACAGAGCTCCGTTGAGATCACTCAGTCTCCCTCTGTCACGCGCTCATTCTGTTTGTCCTGGTACTGCAAGCGGCCCTTTTGTACGGGGCTCCTGCCTGTATTGGCGCCTTTTTCTGCCCACGAAGAAATCCAAGCAGTCCTGATAGAGCTGTTGAGCCTACTCAGTCCCCTGTCTCACTCACTGTACTGTTTCTCCCATTGCTGCAGGCTGGCCTTTCTACTGGGCCCCTGCCTGCATTGGCGCCTTTTTCTGCCCACAAAGAAATCCACAGCATTCCTGACAGCGCCCCAGTGAGTTCGCCACTACTCCTCCCTCACTCGCTCTCTCGTTCTGTTTCTCCCTGTGCTGCAGGCTGCCCTTTGTACTGGCCTCTTGCGTTGGGGCCTTTTTCTGCCCACAAACAAATCCGGAACAGTCCCGACAGAGCTCAGTTGAGCTCGGTTACTCCCCCCTCTCACTCTTTTGATCTTAATCTGTCCCAAACACTGATTTCCCACAGTGACCATGCTATTCTCCGTCAGGGGTGCCAAAACATATTTTGGCCAGGATGTGAAAATTGACAGCTGTACTGTTCATAAGGAGGTGTGAAAAAATGCCATTGTTGAAAATGTGGCGTGAAAATATTACAAATTTGCGAGGTTACAAGGGTGCGTGGAAACAGTTGAATGCACACTTGTAACACAGTCATGTTACGGAGTTTTGTCACCAAATTTTCAACATAGGAATTTTAGGACCTCTGCTCATGAACAGTGCCACTGTCATTTTCTTAATCTGTCCCAAACACTGATTTCCCACAGCGACCACGTTATTCTGTGCCACAACTGTGAAAACACATTTCACTCAGGATGTGAAAAATGACAGCTGTACTGCTCATAAGGAGGTGTGAAAAAATGCCACTGTTGAAAATCTGGCATGACAATATTACAAATCTGCGAAGTTACAAGCATGTGTGGAAAGTGTGCAATGCACACTTGTAACACAGTCATTTGATGGGCTATCATCACCAAATTTTCAACATGGGCATTTTAGGACCTCTGCTCATGAACAGTATCATTATCATTTTATTAATCTGTTCCGGACAGTGATTTCCCACAGCAACCGCTCTATTCTGCGCCGGAAGTGCGAAAACACATTTTGGCCAGGATGGAAAACATGACAGCAGCACTGTTCATAAGTAGGTGTAGGAAAATGGCAGTGTTGAAAATCTGGAGTGAAAATATTATAAATTTGCGAAGTTATGCACGTGTGTGCAAACTGCGCAATGCATGCTCGTAACACAGTCATTTTATGGGGTATTGTTACCAAATTTTCAACATAGGCATTTTAGGACCTCTACTCATGAACAGTGTCACTGTCATTTTCTTAGTCTGTCCCAAACACTGATTTCTCACAGTGACTGCGCTATTCTGCGTCGGAAGTGCGAAACCACATTTCCACCAGGATATGAACAATGACAGCTGTACTGTTCACAAGGTGGTGCGAAAAAATGCTAATGTTGAAAATCTGGCATGAAAATATTGCAAATTGACAAAGTTTTGAGGGTGCATAGCAACTGCGCAGTGCACGCTCGTAAAACAGTCATTTTGGGGATATTTTTCCACCAAATTTGCAACATAGGAATTTTGAGAGCCCACCTCATGAACACTGGCACTGTCATTTTGTTAATCAGCCCCGAAAGGTGATTCCATGCAGTCACCGCAAAATCACTTTTCAGGGCCGATTAATACCATGACAGTTCGAGAATTCATGAGGAGAGGACCCAAAACCCCCATGTTGAAAATTTGGTGCCAAAATTCCAAAAAATTATTGAGATATACATTAAAGTCAGAAAAAAAACATTTATTCCATTGTACAGCTTACCGGCATTTCCTCACTTCGCGGTCGGCTTTGAAGAGTGCAGACGTGTTCCCGGTCCACCAAAAATCATCGTGCCGAGCTCTGGAGGTAAGTATGGGGTGAGGTCGGGTGTGGGGAGGCAAGGTGCGCAGTGGGTTGGTGCGGGTTGTAGTGGGGGGGCAGGGAGACCGACGAGCGACAGTTTCCTTTTTTACAGGGTTAAAAAAAAAAAACATGTCGCGTGGCAGTTTTTTATTTCACAGGGGCATGTGGCATGCTGGGGTGGGCTCCCAGCATGTCAACAGAGTCTTCACTTTTTTGGGGTGGCTGCTGTAGCCGACGGGGGATTGGGCACCCCCGTCGGCACACAAGAAAGGGGAGGCTTGCTACATTATGCCGACGGGGATTGGGCACCCGCGTCGCAGAGAATATATATGGTGGAGGGGGTTTACATAATGCCGACGGGGTGTGGATTCCCCGCCGGCAACAGAAACATGTGTGAGGTGAAGCCGATGGGACTGGGGCCCCATCGGCAAGTAAACATGGGGGGGTTAATATTGTTTGTGAACACGGCGGCAAACCGCTGGCATGTTCACAAACAATATCACTCTGTAAAGATCCCGCCCTGCAATGACGGGTCACTCCCTCATTGCAGCAGATGGCTTACGCTGCAATGACAAGGCAGCCCCTGATTGCAGTGGCTAAACTGTCACAAGTTGGTGGCAAGGTTCCAAACTAGTGTCAGCAGCAGCATGCCACAGCATTGGGGGAAGCGGGACTAGCCTTTGCAGGCTGTGGGGTCATTGGCCACAACAGTGCCGTGCCTCCACAACCTGCTTCTGAGAAAGCTGTCCTAATATGTTTCTTGCACTGCTCGCAATCTACATAAAAAATAACATCTCAAGTCAAAAGGGTGGGAGGGATAGCTGGGGCCCCATGACTTATCCTGCTCATGCTGCCTGTCTCCCACATTAAAGCATGCCAGACTCAATGAAGATCTGTACTCTGTTGTTGACTTTCTGCTGTTGAGTTTGTTCATCTCTTTCTCTCTCTCTCTTTCCAATGTTTGACACACTGCCTCCTTTCACTGCAAAGCCCAAAATGACCTGCATACAGTGAGCTGGATTCACAAACACTTTTAGAACTAAGCTCCACACTACAACTCCAGTTGCGGACCAAAATCTCCTCAGCTGTGGAGATTGCTATTCACATTCACAGCAGGTGTGGAAGGTGTTGCGGTTGGTCCCACCAGCCATAATACTTTTCTGTAACTGCAGTGATTTCCCCAGCAACACCACCTACAAGCTGCCATAAATGGTGGAGCGGGTCGTAAACCAGCTCCACTTTTGAGAGTATCGTAGCTGCAGGGTAAATTGCAGTTCCGCAAGTGGCAGCCCACTTGTGCCAAGTTTTTACCGCAGCTGCAGGATTTTCAAGAGTTTTGTGAGTCCAGCCCACTGTTTCCTATGAATGCCATGTGGTGGCTGACACACAAGATTGGCAAGAACAACAATCAGTTTATTTTATTGCTGTTGGCTGCTTGCTAACCTTGAGAAACTACACGAAAATACAGGTACAACATTTTTTAAGAAGTTACATTTTATTTTTTTTTAACAGAGGGATCTAAAAGACTAAAACTGATGAATTCTCATTCTCAAATAGACTAAAATAGGTTTCTAATTCATCAGAGTAAATCAGAACCTTTTGGAAAAAAATCAGAGTCGGAATCAGAACCGGGTCACAGCTGACTCACCCATCCCTATTTATAATGAATGAAAGATGGGCATTTAGATGGGGAATGCACTTTAATATGGATAAATGTTGTGTCATACATTTAGGACAGCAATGCAATCCTCACGCCTACACAATTCATAATTCAGGATACAGGGGAATTATACATGTGCATCTCAAAATGTTGTTTATTTCATTCAATGCAAGAGATGTCAACAAACAGGGTATGTGATAGAAACAGGACAACCACTCCACACTTGAATGACCTCACACAGACATACTATTAAAATGAAGATGACTGACAAACCAATGGGACAACACATCAGTCAGTCTGATCACTCCATCGCAGATAGGTCGGTCCTGGTTTTGAAATAACATTTCAAAAATACACAACAGAGACGGGCTTTCGAGATCAAGCTCATTTTACTTCTCAGTATGGTGGGAGATGGTATGAACACTGATTTAGGTTTCATATCACATTACACTATTTAAACTTTCACCTACTTTAGGAACAATGAATGATTGTATAATGGTAGTACATTGTGTTTTTGTTATATGTTTTAATACTAAATGGCTATAGAATCACTTTTAATTGGTTATCATTATGTTGGGTTCACCCCCCCAAAAAAAATAAAATAGGGTGTGGGGTGGCTTGCTGGTATGGGGTAAAGCTTATATACAGATACATGTTCATACATGGACATTTCAGGTACAGTATCTCATTTACTAGGTAGTCGGTGTCTTTGCCTGTTTCTTTTATGTGCACACACTCTTGGCATCTAGTACATGACACAATGGGGTTAAGTTGTGTGATGACTATTTGTTCACATACAAAATGGATACATGATTCCATCTGACCAGTTATTAATACATTGGTGTTCCGGGGGGGGGGTTGATTCCCTTAGGTTTTGTTTCAGACTTTTAGGACTGTTACTGTATATGCAGCACATGATTATATTATGACACATTATAAAACAATAAACATATTAGGATACAAGATCTCAATTACTGGGGGTCTTTGTTAAGTTTGATTTTTAATGATACATTAATACTTGCCATGGGGGGGGTTGGACATGGTGGTGGAGTGTTGATTCCCTCCATTTTTGATTTGAATTGATAGAACTGTTATTTAATAGTACAGAATATTAGGTATATGCGGACACAGGTTGATACATGGACATATTAGGATAACAGCATCTCAGTGACAAGGGGGTCTGTGTTAAGTTTGGGTGTTGAATGTGCAGAAACACTAGTCACTTGTTACGGAGTTGCAGATAGATCATGTTTAAACAGTAGAAGTTGGAATATTCATGAATAATATTGACTTATTGTACACTGGTTTTAAGACGTACATATCTGAATAGTACTTACTCTGTATAAATGTGGGAAACAGCTAGTTAATGCTTAATTTACACTAGGACAGGTTGTCTTTAAACTCACATTTTTGCCTAACAAATATATTTTCCTATTTAGAAGACTTTTAACATTATATGCTATGGGCAGGATTCACAAAGCAAATGCGTTGGGTGCAAATGAGAGGCGCCGGCGTAACCTGGAAATGCACCATAGAGCCATTAACAGACAGCGCAGTTGCCCCAGTGCAAGCTGGATGCACTGCACCAAACAGGATGTGCCAGAGATGCAATTTAATGACATGCGGCACAATTCAAGGGGGTGTGCACCTGCATACACAGCACAGAGCCATTCGCAGTGCAAAATGAATGTGCAAGTACGGAGCATCCATGACACAAGTACCACATGTGCCATGGGGAGATAAGTATAAAAGAAACAGACTTAAGTGCAAGCCTCCAGCAGGCCAACAGCAGGATAGCAGGGGTAAGGAGGAGAGATGCATCTGAAAACAAACGATGGATGGTGCACCATTCCTGATGGTGGGCATGATAATGGTAATGAGGAGACGGGTGGATCAGCAATGTAGTGGCAGAAGGCACAGTAGATGGCCAGTCCCACAGCAGTATCATGCCAGACTGACATTCGAACAGATGACGGACACCGAATGGTCAGCCGATACCGCCTGAACAGGACTATTCTGAGGCAGCTCTGTGAGCTGTGCCATGATGAAATGCAGGCATCCACTGGAAGAGGTCATGCCATAGAATATATATATATATTATATATATATATTAGAATGTGGAAATCAATAGTGAATTGGTTATTAATTCCTGCAATAGACCATGGCAGTCATATATATGGAAAGGACCCGGGCTTCCTTTTAAGAAAGCTTGAGGTCACTTACAACAATTTAGCCAGATTTAGTTTACAGTGTGATTATAAAACTCACCACTGTAATTTGTACTTAACACTGGACTGGTTAACACTCGATAACAGGAGAAAATTGATAAGGGCCTTACAAACACACAGATTACAAATGACAGGAGAACCAAAATATCTTAGGGATAAAATAGAGGAGAAAAATGTTAAACATAATTATAAGTTAAGAGATAATGTGGTGACTCCTTACATGCCTAAGGTAAAAAATCGTTTTATTGAAATGACATTTAAAGCTGAATATGCTTCAAACAGTCAATTGTTGAATATTATAAAAAGTAAATTAGATTATAAACCATCTCTGGTCACCAAGTTTTTGACAGAGGAAATGAAATTTAGATGCATGTGCAATGGATGAATAAGAAACTTCTTGGATTTTAATTGGTATTTCATGCTGTGAAATGGGTTCTACAAATTTTGTTGGAACATAGGTATATTTATTATATGTTTAAAGGTCTTAGAGAGTGAAAGTGAAGTTTGTATTGTGTTTGTACTTGATGCAATTTTAAAGTCCTATTGTTAGGACCATTTTGAAAAAAGGCTTTGGCCTAAGATGTGAAGAAAGAACTTTTCCTGAATAAAAATAAATCTTTTACTACTACTTTTACATAGCTGTGGTGACCAAGGTGACAACGGTAATGTGCCTACTCACCACGGGAACCTTCCAGAGGCCAGCCAGTAACATCACAGGCATCTCCCTAGTATCCACATCCCGTCTCCTCACACAATTCCTCACCACACTGCTTCCACATTCTTCAGAGCACATCCAATTCCCAAGCACACAGACAGAGCGGACAGAAGCCATGCAGCAGTTCCACAGGGTGGCATGCATGCCAGGCATCGTAGGGGCCATTGACTGCACCCATGTGGCA
Source organism: Neoceratodus forsteri (assembly GCA_016271365.2). Classification (NCBI taxonomy): domain Eukaryota; kingdom Metazoa; phylum Chordata; order Ceratodontiformes; family Ceratodontidae; genus Neoceratodus; species Neoceratodus forsteri. The sequence goes on from CM057449.1 coordinate 1,326,620,559, forward strand.
ATCCATGCACCACCTGGTGAGGATGGCGTGATACACATTAACCACAAGGGCTACCACTCTGTAAACTGCCAGGTGGTATGCAATGCCACAGAGTGCATCAGCAATGTCTGCACCACACACACTGGGAGCACACATGATGCCTTCATATGGCACCAGCAGCAGCGGCTCTAGCCACAAATGGTTACCAGGGCACAGCTGGGGCACAGCAAATGGCAGCCCGGGCACTGATATATTGTTACAATGGGGGAAGCTCTGCAGCATATGGGGCACCAACTGGGGCACAGCATTTTTTTAACGGGGCACATGCCCTGGCGGGCCCTGGTGTAGAGCCACCACTGGGCACCAGTGCACCCTCTGCCACAGGTTTGAGTATGGAGACATACCCAACTGACATCTTGTAGGTGTGTGGGACATGCTGACCTGCAGAAGTACAGGACAACATGGTGCAGAACAGGATGGGAGGGGGCAGGTGTGCAAGTGGCATGATGCACAATTCGTAGAGGGGGAAGTATATGCTGGACACTGGAGGGGGGGCAGTGCTGCAGTCATGCACACAGTGGGACATTGCAGCACAGCAACAATGCATGGAAGGTGGGGTGCAGCACAACAGCAGGCACGTGTGGCAGGGTACAGCACACCACACGCAGACAGGCATGTGTGGCTGCCAGGCATACTGGGGCAGACAATGGTGGCCAGAGCATGTGTGGGAAATCATTGCATGGGCAGGCCCGGCAGACATATGCAGCAGGGCCAGCCCACAGCAGGTGGGAGGGGGAGGTAGGCTGGCAGGGATGGCTGATACACAGTCAGTGGTGTACCCATGTCACACACAGCAGCGCACCATGGTGCAGGGGAGAGGTCATGATGCACATGTAAGAAGTGGAGTAACAGCCACCCTTGCTCCCCACAGGGGACTCTGCATACCCACCCTGACCCTGCCTACTGACCCCCTTCCGATGACCCAGAACAGAGGCAGACGAGTGGTACAATGAGGCACACACTGCCACACATGCCATCACTGAGTGTGCCATTGGCATGCTGAAGATGCTCTTCCAGTGTCTGGATAGGTCAGGTGGTGCCCTACAGTATGGCCCAGAGAAGGCCTGTGGCATATTCCTGGCCTGTTGTATACTACACAACATGGCCATGGACCGTGGAATAGCTGTCCAGGCTGTGGAGGGCAACAGTTCCGGGGAGGAGGAGGGGGGGGAGAAGAGGATGCAGTGGTCCAGGGGCATCGGCCCAGACCACCACTGGCAAGACGGGATCCACAGCTTGTCATGAGGGCCCAGAAGCACAGGGACACTATTGTGGAGGAGCATTTTGGTGACCGCAGGTGAGTAACACAGGTGGGTACTGCACGGAGGGCACCCCACACCACACACACAGCTCCACACTGCCAGACACACACCACAGGCCATGCAGCAGTAGCAATGCTGCAGTGGAGTGCAGCCATGCTGTTGACCATGCTGCACACACACACACACACACACATACAAGCATAGGCCAGGCTCAGCATGGCTATGGGTCACTGGGTATGTGCCAGGGATGGCATGGATCAGTGTACAGCTGCTGGTAAACATGCACAGCAGACACAGGGCTGCACTCATCATACCCATGCCACACAGCATGACAATAGTGCATACGGACATGCAGGTGGCACTGCACAGGGGACCCATGATGGCAACGCACTGGGGCAGGCACATGCCACCCACGCCACCCCAGGCAGTGGGTGCCAGGTGAGTGGGACACACAGGTAACATGTGCGGTGGCTATGTGAACAGTGACTTGGACATCACAGGGAGGCACCATGGTAACCACGGACATGTGGGTGGCCACACCCATGAATGGCGGTTGCTTACGCAGCAACACCAGCCACAGGCGGGGTTGCCAACACCCCTGTAGGGGTACTGCAGTGAGACCATGAATGGGTGCTCACTGGTGTGGTGGCCCTGCAATATATGTCAGTTCTGGGGATGCTGCGCATGGTGAGCTGCGGTGATGGTGTCAGCAGCAATGGGTTCACCTGACGCCACTGTCTGGGCGTGCATGAGGTGCTTCTATGTGTTCGGCTGGAGGTCTGGTGGCCATGATGCACATTGGATGCACATGCAGCCTTGGCAGCATGCACAATCCACTCCAGAGCTGTGGTCATGCCCACCCACAGCAGGAATGCCTCTGCCAACATCTGGGCATACCACATGGCTGCTGACTCATGCTCAACAGCCAGCAGCATTCAAAAGCCCCTGAATTCCACCCATAGGGATGCCTGCCCCTCCATGGTGTCCCGCAGGAGGTGAGCATAGCCCTCAATCTCGTTGGCAGATGAAGGCTTACGGTGATGGTGCTGATGGCTGGGTGGTGTGCCAGCCTGCTGCTGTGCATCCATGGTCAGTGGGCACACCACAGCAGGATGGCGCATGGGTGGAGAAAGGGCATGTGCAACCCCATCGCATCCAGGTATGGTGGCGTCATGGTCCACCGCCGCCTGCATTGGACCCACAGCACCCTGCCGGGATGTGCTGGCTGTCCTTGCTGCCACAGCAGCACCAGACACAGATAGTATGGCACCCACCTCCGTGGGTGGCTCTGCAGGCTGTAGGGAGCAGGGACACCAATGCCGGCAGACGCCACCTGTGCAGGAACCTGTGCATCATGTGCAACACTGTCGGCTGTGTCTGCCAGAATCTGAGTGGTGTCAGGATCATCATGGACATCACTGTATGCCCCCCGTGTACCAAATGCCAGCACCAGTAGGCCATTTGCGATGTCCACCGCATCCTCTGGGTCATCATCAGCCAAACCCAGGAAACCCTCCAGCCAAGTGGTGTCACAGTTGCCAGCAGTGGCACCACTAGCCAAGGGGTTTGATGGGCCTGCCACCACTGGTGATTGGCTAGAGATAATGTGGTGTGGGAGGGTCCAGTGACGGCAGCATCCTCAGTCGTGCCTGCATCCCTGTGGGACGGCCCTGCATCATCGCCTGCTGAGGCATTCCACACTGCACTGGACACAGCAGCACCCATGAGGTGTTATGGAGCTGCAACAGAAAGAAGGGGGACATGGTCACAAACAAAGGAGACAATAGTGGCAGACAAGCATGAACAGTGTGACATAGTGGTGTGCCATAGGTGGGCCTGACAGTCTCTGCCATGGACATGCAATGCCCAGTCCACTGATGCACCCATGCACTGGCAACAGCTGGAGTGGCTCAGTGCCTGTACACCCCCACATGATACCATGCAGGACAGTGCAACACCCTGGCCAACCAACACTGGGACAGTGGCACTTGTATGTGGAGAACCACAACAACATGGGTACCCCCCCAGGGCATGCCCAGGACATCACATGACTGCACAGCATGGGCCATGGATGGGTCATGCACACCCATGGTGATGCACACAGGCACAGGGCCTGCCAATCACACACAGCAGGGCTGTCATGGCAAATATGACGCACACACATGGACAGACACTCATCCGGGGCATGTATACTCACAGTGCTGTGATGGGCTTCCACCCATCTGGAACCCCCCCTCCAGGGACACCCTGCATGGCCACATGGCCCATGCTGGCCACAAGTAGTTCTTCATTGGATGTGAGGCACACCCCTGTCTGCAGACCACCCCCTGTCCTGCTCAGGGAGTCCTCTATGTGTGCTACCTTCTCCTCGGCCCTCCTCCTCTCATTGTTGAGATGTTTCCTGCACTCCTGTGGGGTTCTGTTGTACTTCCCTGTTGCAATCACATGCCATGCCACTGCCTTCCAGCCCTCGTCCTGCAGTGCATGGCTGCCACCCCTGCCAGACAGGATGTCCTTCTGCAGCAGGTATGCCTCTATGAGCGCCCTATCCTCATCATTAGTGAAGTTCAGTCACCCATGTCCAGTGGCAGTGTCTCATCCAGACATTTGGGCTACTGTGGGAGAGAATATGCAGATATAGGGAACTGGAATGGAGTTTGGGAGGATAAGGGACTATATGCCAAGGACTTGCCCCATTAGGGAAGGAAGTCCTTAAACAGGAGATGGCTGACTACATTCAAGAAAGGAGGGGTTTAAACTTGTGAGGGGGGGAAGGGATAAGGGAAGGGCTGACCAGAAGCCCTCTCCTCCAGATGAGGGAGTACAAGCCCAGGGGGAGGGGAAACAGACTGGGGAGTGGAGGTTTCAGGAGGAGCAAGGGAGGATGGAAGAAGGAATCTGGGTGGGTTCGGCAAAGAGGATCAGGGATAAGGGGTGGGGTTGGTGTTAGTAAATGTCAGGAGCTTGGGAAACAAGTTGTCAGAGTTCCAGGCCATGCTGTTCGGGGTGGATGTGGCGGCGTTCAAGGAGACGTGGACCAACAAAAAACATGACTGGGACCTTAATGTACGGGGGTACACTATGCTTAGGAAGGATAGAAAGGAGGGTAGAGGGGGTGGAGTGGCTATGTTCATTAGAGATGACATAGAAATTACTAGGGTAGAAGAGGCAGAGGGAAACGTGGAGGTCTTATGGGTCACCTTACTTATCCCCAGCAGGAGATAAGGTCAAGCTGGGTGTAGTACATAGGCCCCCCGGGATGAGTGATGTTCTAGAGGATGGTTTGCTGGACAACATCATTGCCCAGTGTGGACCAAAAGGGGAAGGAGTGGTGTTGATGGGGAACCTTAATATGCCAGGTACAAGCTGGGGAACCATGTCCTCTAAGGTGGCCAAGGAGCAGAGGCTGCTGGATGGCTTCCAGGATGTGTTCTTAACACAGCATGTGATGGAGCCCACAAGGGAGGGGCATGTCCTGGATGTGGTTCTGGCAGATGGGGATCTGGTAAGGGACGTGGTTGTACAGGACCCCTGACTGGGGCGACCACAATACTGTCTGGTTTCAAATAAGCATGGGAGTGAGATCAGGACACTGGCCGTGGACTTCAGGGGCAGACTTTATGGGCATGGAAATAGTCTCAAGGATCACTTGAAGGGATTACATCAATGACAAGTGTGGAAAAGGAGATGGAGGTCATAAACGGGACTTCATGAGGCAGTCAGGATCTGCGCTAAGTTGAAACGTAAGGAGCAAGGTCACATAAACCATGCTGGTGGTCCAAGGAGGTACAGGTAGCAGTCAGAGAAAAGAAGGCTACTCAAAAAAAATATAAAACAACAAGAGGGGATAGGGATAAGGAAATGTACCAGCTTGCATCTAGAAAAGTCACCCATATGGTGAGGGGAGCAAAGTCCAGTAAAGAGCAGCGGCTGGCACAGGGGATACATGAAGGGAAAAGGGTTCTTCCGGTACATTGGGGAGTGGAGAAAAACTAAGGGCAATCTCAGCAGATTGAGATCAGAAGGAGGGTGGGTGGAAGAGGTGAGGACCAGGCAGAGGTATTTAACGAGTACTTTGCCTCTGTGTTCACTAGGAGGGGATGGGATAGCTACAAAGCAAGGCATGAAGGGATAGAAGCAGCAGTAAGTGGGATCAGGGGAGCAACAGAAATGGAGCAAGAGGAGGGAGAGGTACCCAGGGTGTCACATTTGGGTAAGGATAAAAGGCCAGTAAGGTGGAGGACGGATGATGCTATCTCTGCCAAAGGGTGTGGTTAGCCCTCAAGGCCCAAAAGACAATTCCGCGGATGGCATTCATCCGAGAGTACTATGGAATTGGCGGACATACTGGCTGCACCCCTGGTGGAGCTCTTCAACAGGTCACTTGAGACAGGGAGGGCACCTAGATTGGCAAGAGGCACATGTGGTGCCAATCCATAAGGGGGTCGAGGAAGTACCAGGTAACTATAGACCCATCAGTTTGACCTCGGTGGTGGCTAAATTAATGGAGAGTATACTAAAGGAACGATTGGGGGTGTACTTGGAGGAGGTGGGAGGTCTGGATAGTCAGCAACATGGGTTTGTGCCAGGTAGATCATGTCAAACCAACCTTGTGGAGTTCTACGAATGGGTAACATCAGAACTAGACAGGGGAAAGCCTGTGGATGTATTATTCTTGGACTTCAGCAAGGCGTTTGATTCTGTCCCCCACAATGGTCTGGTGGAGAAACTAATGAGGTTAGGAGTAGGCCCTTTGATGGTCAGATGGATTGAAAACTGGCTAGCTGGACGCACCCAGAGAGTAGTGGTCTGTGGGGAGCTCTCAAACCCTAGAGAGGTTGGTAGGGGCACGCAGGGCTCGGTCCTGGGTCCATCCTGTTTAATGCATACATATCGGACATCAGGGAGGGTATAGGGTGTGAAATGAGTCTCTTCGCGGATGACTCCAAGATGGGAGCAGTAGTTGAGGGAGAAGAGGGGAGGTTGGCCCTGCAAGGGGACCTGGACACCCTGGAAAGCTGGGCTCACACATGGAAATTAAATTTCAATATCACCAAGTGCAAGGTGTTGCATCTTGGTCGGGGAAACCCTAAACACAGGTACACCCTGAGAGGGGAGGCGCTGGAGGCCTCAGTAGGGGAAAAAGACCTAGGGGTCATGGTGGATGCATGTATGAATAACTCTGAGCAGTGCAGGAGAGCGGCTAGCAAGGCAAACAGGATGTTGGGATGCATCGTAAGGGGGATCACCTCTAGGAGCAAGTAAGTGATTCTGCCGCTGTACAATGGACTGGTTAGACCACACCTTGAGTACTGTGTACAGTACTGGAGACCACACTTGAAGAGGGACATACAGGTCCTGGAGAGGGTACAGAGGAGGGCAACAAAGATGATATGAGGGCTAGGGGATTTGACGTATGAGGACAGACTTGGGGAGCTCTGCCTGTTTTCATTAGAGGAGAGGAGAGACGGGGGGACATGATTGGGGTCTTCAAGTACCTCAAGGGAATAAATAGGGTAAACATGGAGGGGGATCTTTAGACTAAAGCAGGGAGGTATCACCAGAGGGCATGGTTTGAAGTTGGAAGGTGGAAGGCTGAGGGGGAAAAGAGGAGGAGATTTTTCACTGAGAGGGTGGTGGACCCTTGGAATGCACTGCCTGGTGAGCTGGTTCAGAGATCCACAGTGGAGGGCTTCAAGAGAGGGTGGGACAGACACAGAAAGTGGATGTATCAGATGATGGCCTGTCCCAGGGGGGCCGGGATGGATGATAGGGGTTTCTGGAGCACAAGGGATGGGAGGGTCTCGGCACCCAACTAAGGATCTAAGGTTCGAGCAGACTCAATAGACCGTAAGGCCTAATCTGCTGGCAAATAGTATGTTAATATGCAGACATAATCCATGCACATGCAGGCCTCATTAGTAGCATGGACCAGAATCCAGGTGCAGCTGGGTAATGGCACCCCACCAGCCAAACACACACCTGCCTGCACTGCATGTCTGGGACAGTATCCAGGACTGTCAGGGACGTCTTTGCTGTGGCCACCCTGTCCATTTGCACTGGCACATGCAGATGCACTGCTCTGGACATGCCACAGGTGTTGCATGTCATGGATCACCAGCTGGTGGCCAGGACTATGTCGCACATGGCATCCATCTATGTTGCACTGTTACACCACCCACCACCAAGCCCCCCCGGCCGTGCCTAATATGGCCTGTGGCACAGTGTGTGGCACACACCAGGGTGTGTCTGTCGTCCATGCACATCTGTGGATGATATCTGCCTGTCTAAGGCCTCACACTGTCCTCTGTAGCAGCTACACCACCTTACTAAAAGTGTACAGAACCTACCTTCAAGGCTGAAAATCCTCTCAGTCACCTGTGCTCTGAGGGGGCTGATTCAGAAGCATTTATGGCTCAGGACATGCACATGAGGTTTGGAGCAGTGTTAATGAGAATATAAACAGGTGAGATGCCCCTGAATTTGGCAATGAGCTGATCTGGGAGCAATGTCTGTGAATTGTATAATTGCCCTCAGCTCATCCCAATCAGCAGGGCACATCTGCTGCATTGGGTGCATCTCCACACAGCGCATTTCCAACACATGCACAGTGCCTTTGGGGCATTTCCTGAATATGGCACAACTCTCTCAGTGCATAGCAGTGGCTGTGCAATCAGCCTGACAGAAGCAGTGCTATCTATCTGCTTACACAAGAAACACAACACCCCTGTACATGTATGCGCGACCATATGCGCGATGCCCGCTGTGCTGCCTGTCACATTGTGTGCATTGACTGTGCAACAGGGACCTATGCATAGCTGTGGCCTACAGCGCATCACCTGTACTTTGCACAATAATGCTTGCTGGTCACAAAATGACATCCACGTGCGGTGTGTGCATGCACAACTCAGCCATGCCCCATGACCCCACATTCCTGCCTTGTCAGTGCTCGGTGCACATGTGCAATCCAGCACCATTGGTGGTAATCGCACTTCAGCACACCATGCGTGGTACTTTGCATGTCAGCTATAGGCACATGTGGCACGATTGGGTCATAGGCATGGACAGACCTTCCTGTGACAACGTGCTCTGCAGCCACTGATTCTAGCAATGCCACATGCCGAGAGGGCTGGATAAAGGGCCATGAACTGGACCGAAGTGGAGCTTCTCAACCTGGTGGCCCTGATGATGCAGGTCGAGGGCCAGCTGTTTGGTCAAGAGGACCTGCAAGAGCCATGGTCAGCTGTGTGGGCCAGGATAGTGGAGCAACTTGTGCAGAGGACAGGTGTCCCCCACAATGGGGAGCAGTGCAGGCACTGGTACGGTGACCTGCAGCACAGGGACAGGGTACGGCTGGCGAGGCTGCAGGACCGTGCATGCAGGGGTGCGTTGCCACACCCAGGTATGTCACAGTTCTACATTTGCACAAAGTGGTCATGGGGATTGGGGCAGCTATACCACACACCATTACATTCACAGGGGCACAGCTGCACATGCACAGCATTGCCATTTACCACAAGTCACAGGGGGTGGGCATGTGTGCTATGGTGCTTGGGTGGGGTGTGACCACCATGGCGTGCATTGGGTGGCACTGCCATATGCATTGCGTGCCTACATTTGCACACATGTGGGGCACAGGACAGGGTGCTGTGCACAGCTGGACACGGCTGGGCCTATCATCACTGGGGCACTGTTGGTTGCCACCCTCACTGCATGCCAGCACCGGTGTTGTTGGAAGGGTAGCTGTCTCACATTGCATCTCCTCATGTTGTTCTCTGCATTTGTTTTCCCTGCAGGGCTGGCAGCCAGGTGGCGGGCCACAGAGGCAATGGAGGTTCATCTCAGTAGGGCCACTGGAGGTGCACCTGGACGGGGCCATGCTAGTGCAGGTGAGTGACTTTTTTGTGCATACTATGTATGTCAGGTGGGATGGGTGTGTACTCTAGTGGTTGTTGCTGGTACACTGTGCATGTCTGTGTGTCGCTGGATGCGCACACACATTGGGGTGTTGTTTTTGAGGTGTATGCCTATGCCACAGTGCACCTGGTCCCTGCATGGACACCCACCATGTGTCCATGCTGTGCGCACTGTGGACACACTGTGGTGCTCCAGCAGTGTCCTGGCATGCCTTGCATGCTTGAGCAGCCCAATGGCTTGTGCATGTGTTGAGTGGGGCTTGCCCTTATGCCCCTCTGCACATGCCCCTGTCTGTATGCGTGGGACATGTACCCACTTGGTTACTGCGCAAGGTCATGATGAGACATTGTGTGCCTACCTGGTGCAGTGTGCATTGTGCCTAGCAGGCTTTTGGCGATTTCAGTGGCGGATGCCTCCAGTATACACACAGGGGGGGAGGGGGTGGTTGTGAAACATGGCACTTAGTCTCTGTTATCTGTATCCCCCACTCTAGGTCCACAAGGTGTGCTGGCACAAGGACAAGGCCTTGGGGGATGCCATCCAGGACTGATGCGGCGAGTGGGGCTCCAGGTCAGATGTGCAGTGGAGGACTTCTTGAGGACAATATACCAATGGCAGGGTCACCTTTTGCTGGCCCTGTCACAACTTATCCAGCTGCTCTTATCACGGGGTCATCAGTGAGTGCGCTGTAATGTGGCACGTCCCGTGGCTTAATATAGGACTTTGCTTTGGATGTTCACCCTCCCTTCAGTCCCACAGTTTCCCTACCCATCCCCTATATCTACACCCACACACACATTCCTTCCCTGCTTTCTCCTGTCATTGTAGTTCAGGCTCACACACTCCCCTTCCCAGTTTTTACCTGTTGTTCTTGTATATAGTTGTTATTGTTCTATTGTGTTTAGTAAGCTTTTAATTTTCTGAACCGTTGTCTGTGGTCATTCACTATATATTGTGATTGTGTTAGCTTGTTGTCTACAACTGTCCGCCATCCTCTTGGTGCCGTACACATGTCTGCACATGTGTTATGGCAGGCATCTACCTCCTGCCCCCCTGCCATGTCCCACCCACTGTGTGCCCACCATGTCACCTGTGGCATGTGGGTGGGCATGGTGTTATGATGCCTTTGTCTGTGCCCCAGTCTGTGTGTGATGCCTGTGGCATGCATCCATTGTGCTGCTGCACTGTTAGTCATGAGACCTGCATGCAGCCTACAGTGGTTGGGGGTGTTTTATGCCTGTGTGGCACACTGCTGTCAGCTGTGTGCCAACTGGCCTATACACCGGTGTGCCCCCCTGCATGGCATCATACACCTCCATATCCCCTGGGCTCCTGTGCAGGTGGCCATGTCATGTGGATACCACCATACTGTATGGTGTCCCTGGCAGCTAAGTTGCACCTCGCAGGCGACGGTGTGCCTGTCATATGTGCCAGCTGGGATCCTGTGTGGGTTGTGTCATGTGCTACTGGGTGTTGCTCTGTGTGCCCTGTCTGTGCACTTCATCTGCTGTGGCTGCTGTTGGACCCTTTGCCTCTCTGGCTTGTCCCTTTGGGTGTGTGTGTCCCTGCCTCCTTTGTCCCACTGCAGTTTCCCCCTGTTGCTCCTCCATATCCTGCTGGTTGCTCCTTTTTCACTGTTCTGCTGCTCTGGGTAGTTTTGTGCATCACGGTTGCGCTGGGGCATCTCCAGTTGCACCATGCGCTGACCGCACGATTCACAGTGGGGATGCGTATGAGGCATCCTGCAGCACATCCCTTTGTGAATCGCACTGTTTTTGGTCAGCACATCCTGGTTGTGCTGGTGCATCTCATTTGCGCCCAGTGCATCTGCTTTGTGAATCCTGCCCTATGTATTTCTTCATCTTATTTCATCTGTATGTTTTCTGGATGTTCTCAGGGAAGAAGCTTATCTTTTCTTTTTTTAAATTCTTTATTTATTCCTCCCGAGCTGCCTGCCATCCGGTATTATCTACCCAGTCATGGACCACGAGCTTCCACTTCCTCAAATCGGCCGTGAGCCCTTCGAAGCCCCATGGCTTGCCCCCCACGGTGGGGCTGCGGCACTCCCCCTTGCATGCCACAGTTGTCAGAATAGGTCTGAGGGCTGGCCTGAGGAGCTAATTGAAGCCGTGGTGGGCTTCATGGAAGGCTGCAGGCAGCTGTCTTCTTTTTCTGGTTTTCTGGGGAGGCGGGGTCGAGCAATGACACCTAGCGCCTGCCCCTACCCTGAACGGCTAGTGCCGGTAGCTGGCGGACTTCCTGGCCTCCGCCAGGGGTCGCCGATGTCTCGGCACTTCCCCACCCTCCCCAGAGAAGGAGAGCAGTCCATGGGACGCTATCCGTCTCCCCCGGCCGGCCCTCCAGTGCCCCCAGGTCCGTTCCCGAACCCGGGTCGCTGGCGAGAAGCTTATCTTTTCTATGACAATCCATTTGACCTTGACATACCTTTCTTGGGATAGAACTCTGTCTTTATATGGATCCATGCTGATTTTTAAAAAAGCTGTTTAAACCAATGGGATTTTTTAAAATTTTTTATCTATTTTTTATGTATCATCTGGACTTAAGAAAGTGTATTCTTCCAAACCAGCTGTTACTTTTCTGATGAAGGATTCTATGTAATCTGAAAGCTCAAGCACCTACAGGTATTTTCTTTTGTAACATCTGTGTTGGTCCAGTAAAAAGTATCAAATCATCAATTTTTTTTCTGGATCTTTTGTCACAAGGGCCAATATGGCAAAATAACTAATTTTCTGTGTCACACCTACACTTTATGTAATGCTGCAATAAAAATCATTGACAAAGGAAAAGACCTGGAAGTTCTAACAGATAATAAATTAAAATTTGAAGATCAATGAACATCAGCTATTGCAAAAGCCAATAGGATTTTATGGACTATTAAGAAAAAAATCTTTTTAATTTTAATAGTAAAAGGGCAGAGGTGGTGATGCCCCTTTTCAGGGCTTATGTGAGGCCCGTGCTTGACTGTGAAAGTCATTTGTGGTGCCCATTTAAAAAGAAGGGTGTCCTAAGGATAAAGAGCGTCTGGCATAGAGCAATAAAAATGGTTTGCAGTAAAAAAAAAACAAAAAAAAAAACACGGGATCACCTAAAACATTTGCATCTGATGTCCCTTGAAACTAAAAGACTAGACATGCAGCAAAATTAAAATTTGCTGATAAAATTCTGGCAAAATCATGAATTTCATCACATGAAACATCCTGCAAAATTCGTGGATTTCACTAATAAACTTTGTGGGTGCAAAATGCGAAATTCAGCCTGCAAAATCACACATTTTGCCCACAATATGCAGAATTTCACCTGCAAGTGACAGAATTTCACCTGAGAGAGGTGAATTTCCACTGGTCACAGGTGAAATTCCACATTTCATGGGCAAGAGTCATGATTTCTCCAGTGGAATTTAACATTTCGCACTCACAAAATATTTCATGAAATGTGCACATTTCACTAAGTATTTTGTGAAATGAAATTTGCAGATTTTGCACATCTCTATAGAATGCTAGGAGGAGACTTATTGCTTATTTATATGATATCTGTAGAGATCCATACTTAATTAATGAGCTACAACTTGAATTTAAGTATGATAATAAAGAGACTTGAGGGTATCTATTACAATTTCCAAAGCAGACCTTTAATACAAATAATAGGAAATATTACTTTACACAACATGTTATCAACCCATGGAATAGACTGCCATTAGATATAATTCTGAGCAAAAATAAAACAGAGTTTAGAAAAGATTAGAGAACTGTATCATTAATGGGGCACAGTTACAGTACTGCTGTTAATATACGGAAGCTAAAATGGGTTAATGCCTCCTTAGCTACTTACTTCCTTAGTATGAACCTTAATAAGATTCTGAGCTATCTGTTTATGGTATGGACAATACTAAACTAGAGCTGAGCAAATAAGAGGTGAGTGTATGCAACCAATGAGACACAGAAACACAGACACATAGAATTTTATCCATAGAAAAGGGCCACTTGACCCACGCCCAGATGGTCCCTGCCTAGTCTGTCTCCACAGACCCTAAATGGTCTTCGTTGAACCTCCCTTCTCCCTGTCTATTACCAATGCAGTATTCCCCTAAATCTGTACCATGCATTCTTGAAGCCCCCTACTGTTTTCACCTCCACCACATCTGCTTGTGGCCCAAAAAAGCAGGCAGAGGACAGTACAGCCTCTGGAAGGATAGTTATCTAGCCTAACTCACATCCTGGAGTGTTGTATTGCACTTATAAAATGGGTAATCTGAGAAACAATTTAAATAACAAAAATACCAACTTTATTGTATTAAGAACAGGTATTTTCTTTTGTCAAAAGTAAATAGCAAAAAATAATCCTTCCTCACCTGTCAATTAAGTCTTTCCAAAGAGTTAATAGATGTTATGTTTGTACATTATGGAACACAGGAATTCAAACTTCTGCAGAATTCCATTGCCAGAATGTTCCCTCCTTCGCACACAACAGAAGGCCTTTTATAGAAGCCAAGGTCTCAGTTTTATCTGTGCTAGGGTAAGCAGCAGAGGTCACCCTGGCAGGCAGGTATAAGGACAGGTGGGGGATTTTTCATAGTCACCACAGAAACAACAGGAATTAAAAGTGAGAGTAATGCATTTGTTTTTATATTAGTTTATATGTGTATGGATGGGATAACAAGAATAAAGAGTGTTGAATTATTAACTTTTTTTAAATTTAACAGAGTTTTACAATTTTTTTATACTGGAAGGCATTTCTTTTTTTTGTTTTGTACGTAATACTTTTTAGGGTCTTTTTGAACATTTTCAGTAAGTAAAGGTGGTAGACGTGTTTGTGATGGGATAAGTGAACTGGGTCATGAATTCTGTTTGTGATTTAGCCATATTGTGTGCTAATACATAGGTGGAAAACATTCTGGGTGGGAGGCATTCTTGGTGAAATAAGAGTGGTTTCATGTGCATTTGTAAAGAGCGGACAGTAGAGTGAAGCTGAGCTGTTCTGTCACTCTAAGAAGTAAGAACCCAAGTGAAACTACTCTTCTTTCACCAAGAGTGTTGACAGCCCATCTACTGTATTAAGATATACACTAACAAATCAGTTGAGTTAATGTTTCAAATACAAAATGCTCCCCTGACATGAAGCTGTCAAAAAGCTAACAATTCACTTACTTTCCGGTTCAGGAGTTAGATTTTTTAAGCTTTTGCTTCCTGCTTGTGCTTTTTTTTGTTTTTTAGAGCCACTTACTAAGCATGAGTGGTTGGCATGGGTATGAAAAGCTGATACGGAGCAGAGCATATATTACTCTTGACAATATTACAGTGCACTGTCAAGGTACCTGATCCAATTGGCTGACAGTGTTGTAAGGATCTCTTAACCAAATCCCACTGCTATATTTTTGTACTGGCATTAGTCTGACTAAGCATGTGGTGTGAAAATGGTCATGCTAGTTTGTGACATCAGTACACCCTTTTGTTTCAGCTGATGGTTGTGTGAGCACCTTAACAGAACAATTGCACTTTAATAAAGCTGTGGATTGGGTGAATAATCTCCTGTGGTCTGGTGCCATGTTTTATTTTGGGGGAGGGGGTTGTAGTATGATTGCTTGATATAAGCATGGATTGCTTTATTAGAGTGGCCTTAGTCCATTTGTATGAGGTAAATGTATGGGTGTCATCCTGCCACATCAGATCAGTCGATAGGATTTTTGCTACCCATTTTACAAGTAAGAATATAGGACAATGTTCGATCGATGTGGTTATGGGTTATTGCAGTCAGCATGAATGATGCTATGCCATGTTCGGACCTGTGTGGGTGCCATTAAGCAGTTTGCTAACAGGCACAAATTCTATTTGCATGTATTCACATCTGTTAGACTGATTTGCATTGGGACATATTTAAAGGGCAGAGTCCTCTCCCTTTAACTAAAATTAATGCTTTTGTGTATAGGCCTGGCCCCATAGTATGGAAGTGCAACAGGGTGGCTTTGAACCTCTGCATCTGCTTCCATCTTTTGTGACTGTGTATTGGAATCATAGTTTCTGATTCTCAGTGCATATGTCCTACTCAGAGACTAAACAACTAAATGATTTTTGTAAGAGAAAATGCTTTTTAAAAAATGGAAGAAAATGGAAAGGGAAATGGTACCAACAAACACCCACTTGTTGTTGGTATGCTATAAAACAAAGACTGCAAGGCTAAAGGTTGGATGCCTAGTGAAGCCTCTGGCTGCTCAGCCTGTACTATTCCCATGACCAGTTCTACAATGTACTTGGTTTATCGCAACTCATTAGGACTAAAAGAAAAAAAACAAGCCAAGATATAAGTGCTTAAACCAGTGCCGTTTTCCTTACACTATCAGCACAGCTGCAGCGAGTAAGCTTCAGTGAGACTTTGTCAAGTGATAAATGCCAGCCAGTGGATGGTGTGGAATCATGAAATGCACATATCATATCGTAAAGGTGTCTATATCTAAATGTGATTCCAGTCTTTGAGAACGAGAAAACATTTGGACAAAGTCCATGAGATCTATTTGCTGACCACTTTGAATGCCACTGAGGTAATCATTTTTCTGTTTTGTCTCATTTCTTTCACCAAGCAGCTGGTCTACATACTGTATGTAGCAAGGAAGAAGAAACTTTCCATGGCCTTACATCATCTCTTTCAAATGCAGTAATGCTAGTTTAAAATACACTGGGTCCCATAATCAAAGCATTATCATGGCACTAACAGGCATAGCACCATGCTAATGGATATAACGTGGCTGACAACCTGTTAGAATGGCTGCTGCCATATTTAAAGGTACACTTAGTGTGTTACTAAGTGGTTAACATGATCATGCTAAACACATCACTATGCCCATGCAAAAGTGGTACACTGCTTGCATACAGAATGCAGTGGTATATTCAAAGGGGTTTGAAAACTCTAAAAAGCTGCCATGGCAGTTCCATGTAATGTTTCCAAAACCCTACTCCCATCAATGTGCACAATGGTGTGCAACTGCCCCCCCAAGCAGTGCTAGTGCCAGACACAGACAGGCAAAATATGCCAGCTCCTTCACCCAATTTCAGTTTAAATTAAGAAATCATCCTTGGTGCTAGAAGTACCCTTCTCCCACCTCTGTCCCCATTTCTAATAAAACAGTACCCCTAGTGTTGATATTACCCCCTCCCACTCTGCTCTCCATTTGAATTAATACAGTATCCCAAGTGTTAGTGGTACCCTCTGCCACTCAATCACTGTAAAAAACACAGCAGCCATGCTGCTATTTGTACTCACGCTCACCCCAATCCCCATAAAAATTAAAACAACATCCCTGGTGCTTGTGTAACTCCCCTTCCCTCCCTGATCCCCATTTGAATTAAAACACCAGGATAAGCCAGCTCAGTGGTGCTGAGGGTTGAGGTGCTGGATGCCACACCTCGCACCACGCTGGTGACCTGGGTTCAGGAATGAGCCTGGGCCACTGAGGGGTGGCAGGGGAAGGAGAGGATTGAGCATCCAATGGACAGCTCTCCTCTCCCAGGAGAGAGAGGGGTCCACGCTCGGTGCTTGACTGGCCTCTGGCAGAAGTGGGGAGTGTGGCAATTATAGAGCAACAACTAGGGGATGGGGAGTGGTGACATCGGCAGTGATGCCATGATGTCAGGGTGTGTACCACTCCCCCAGAACAAGAGAAAATTGGCAACAGGTCTCCTAGATGATGGAGCACCATGCAGAGACCCTGATTGCCCACACCTGCCTGGCAACCCATCAGAAGTCCGACAAAAGTTGATTGTCTCAGGGCGTACCCAGCCCACCCTGTACCCGCCTGGGGGTATAGCCAAGGCTCATGGGGACTCAGTGGGGGACCAGGCAGGTTGTGGAGTGGGGATACTGCAATGTGTCTCCTGAAGTAGTGGAGGCCGGATGCAGGGTGAGGAGCATAAATAGTAATTAAAAAAAAAAAAAAAACCCATCAGGCTATTTATTTTAGAAATGAATGCTGAGATCCATTCATTCAGACTGTGGCTAGCAGAGTGGCTGAGAGGAGGATCGATGCCAATCACCATCAAATTTTATGCCCGCCGCTGAAATGTTTATTCAGGTGGGTGAGGTGCCAGATGAGGATGGAGGGTGGTGGGTGCTGAGTTGGTGCGGAGGGTGGTCTGTTATGTTTTGCAGGGTGAGGGGATACCACTAGCACCAGAGATGGTGTTTCGATTCGGATGGCAATTAGGGCAGGAAAGAGGGAGGTACCACTAGATCTTGGGTTTGTTTTTCATTCAAACAGGGATCAAGTGAGAGGGTATACCACTAGCATGAAGGATGCTGTTTTAATTCAAATGAGGATTGAGGCAAAGAGAGGAAAAATGACTAGCACTAGAGATGCTGTTTTAATTCAAATGGGGATTGGGGTGAGGGGTACCACTAGCATTAGGGATGCTTTTTTAATTCAAACAGAGATCAAACAAGAAAAGGTACCAGCAGTACCAGGGATGATTTATTACTTTTTACAGGGATTGGGTGAAGGAGGGGGCAATGACTGCTGCTCTGTGAAATGCTTCCATGCATATAACAGCATTAAAGCATGCTGCTAACAGCCACATAATGGTGTGCAAATGGCCTCTTAGCACTTGCCTGCCTTGTGAGGTCATCAGCATGCTAACATTGGTATTTGGTACCAAAGAGCAAGGACACTAACCCAGTCTGGATGCACTATCCCCTTTGCTCCTCAGTGTCTGCAGGAGCTGGGTTGCCCTTCTGCATCTGTACTTTGTGCAGCACTACTATACCACGGTCTAATATTCACGCATTCAGCGTACAGCAGACAGGGCACTCTATATGTGGGAATATCACACCTCACCCTTTACACCCTTTATCACCCACAGCTTTAGTCTTGGATCTGTATTTCTAATTGAAAACAACTAAACATTGCTTCCTGAATCCTACAAAATCACTTTCATACATACCTGTACACTAGGTTATATTTTCAAGTCCACCATCCACTACTTTCTTGTCATTTAAATACTTTCTAGCTTCTGAATTTGCAGTATGAAAAAGTAAATGGCACCCTGGATAGCTCAGCCGATGGTTGGGGTGTCTGGGTGCAATTCTCAGTCATAGTTCAGTACTACTGCCTCGTTACAATTTCTGGCCCAGCCACTATAGTAAAACCTCAAACATAACAGCTACGGTAACATTTCTTATGGTGGTAAAATATCTTTCTTATTAAAACAGTGCTGCTAGCAGTGGAATTGGCACTATGGGTACAATTAGTGCCATGTTGCTGGACATTCCTAGCACTCATCCTTAGGTCCGTTGTCTTTACTGTAACATTAATAAAATGGAAAACTGGCTCCAGCCAGTCAGGAGTGAGAAAAAAAGAGTTTGCTGCTGCTGGCCATCTTATACACCTTTAATATCTGTTGAAGGAAATGAGTAAAGATTTCAATTTTCTATACTCCCCAAACCCAAGCATTCAGAAATGGAACTGGTCATATGTCACCTGAATTGCTATCATGTGACACTTCATAAAGCAAGCTTCAGTTACTTCAGTGTAACTGGATACAATACTGACAGAGAGTGCCTTCTGACACTGACACTGAGCGTGAATGTAAAAATGGCCGCCAGGCTGGGTGTGCCTTTGGCTGCTCTGTAGTTGTAGTCGTAACCGTGTTTTACTTTTAAGTTTGTTTTAATATTTTATTTTTATTGTTCTGCACGTCCTTTGTTTTGTCCTTACCCGATTCGTCCTGTGCTGTGGCTGAATTGCTGGGAAAGAACGAACGAGCGTGTTGAATAATTTGGTTTTCCCTGCCTCTCTCGTTATTGCTGAGGTGCGGAGGAGCATGGGGAGTCCATGCACATTGCTGGAACTGGGAATGAATGAATTTTTCATTCCTAAATTGATCTGAGAGGATTTTTGCGTTTGGACCTGGCAACTCTTTGGTCCCAGTGCCCGAATTGCTGTTCATTTGCCGTTTGAGGAAGTCCGGCTGGCGGAGGGTCGGTGAAAACTGTTGATTGTTGGAGCTGTTCTTTGGAGTTTTTGGAGTACCTGGCGTGTGTGAAAGACCGAAGTTTGAGATTGGGTGGAGCTGTGGAGTGCTGGGGCTTGTTTTTGCGTTTGCCCCTTCTTTGTTCTGCCTGCTCTGACTTTCGACGCCGGAGTTGCCGGTGGATATCGCTTCCTGGTTCTGACCCTGATATCGCTAGTCTCTGTGCTCCGGGTATCTAGCTGCAGTTTTTTGGAGTGGCGGATCTCCCTCATTCGTCTCTCAACAGTGTGAGCTAACCTGGGTCTACTTGAGGTTCCCTTGGATTTGCAAAAGTGAGATCTATTTTGAACGAATTGGGATTTACCGGTGTTCCGGCTTATTGATTTGGGCCCTCTGGCACGATTGAGCTATTGTTGGTTGGTGATTCACGCAGGGGTTTGGATTGGGGTCTGCTGGAGAGCCAACCCTTTGTCCCATTCCCCTAGACTCCGAGTGGTGTCAGTCGAAGGGCTGATCTGACTTGGAGTTGTAGCAGTGGGTCACCACTGCAGCTCGGTATTTGCCTCTGGGTCAGTCGGCTGGTCTACACGGTTGAAATATGTTTATTTCTTGAAACCTGACTGAATTGGATCCTTTTATACTGGGAACCTTGTATGGTACTTTGGTTCTGGGTATGTTTAAAGAACGCGTGCCAGGTATTGTCTGACCGTGGAAGCATAAAAAAGTGCAAAGAAGTGGTGTGAAGAAGTCTCCACAAGATAAGTGACCGTGGACTTAATTATGGTTTTTTGAATTTTTTGAAATTAATTTTCTGGTGGCCTACTGGCTTATTTTATTTTCGTGATGTTTATGTTATTTTGAGGGAAGAAAAAAAAAATAATTTTAAGCAGTGAGAGTGCTTGTCATTGTTTTATTTTCCACCCGTCCGGTCCGGTGAGAGAGTTCCGGCGGGTGGTTCATATATTTCTCCCTGTATATAACTATTTATTGTATTTTTCTTTTGTTATTATAGTTGTTTTATTTTTGTCTCCTGGTTGTGAGAGGACTGTGGGACTTAAAGTAACTTTTGTGATTGTTTAACTGTTTTACTATAATACTGGTTTATTTAATGCATGGTGAGTGGTAGTATTTTTTGTTCAATTTGTTATAATTGGTTTTTAATTTTTAGGAGCAGCCTGATGTGCTTGCCGGCTCCACCTGTTGTCCGTTACTCGGTCTCCGCTCTCCACACCCTCCGCCCCTTCTTCTCCCCCCCCCTGCCAACCCAAGTTTATCATCGCTGTGGGCTTTGGGGATAGTGCGAAGGGGAAGGGGGAGACGAGAGGTGGTCGGAGGCTGTGGACAGCGGAGTGAGCATTGCTCTCCCATTGGGGTGGTTAGGCCTCGAAGACACCCTGGGGCCAAATAGGTTCTGGAGCATGGTAACCCCGTTCTAGTTCCCATACCCAAGGGCACCTCTTCTCTTAGAGGGCAAGTGGTTGGGACAATTCGTCACCCTCGTCCTACTTGGGCGCTGTTGTGCAATGCCAGATCTGTCTGCAATAAGACTGCTCTTATTGTGGACTTTGTTGTTAGGGCAGATCTGGCTTGCATTACAAACCTGGTTGATGGGGAATGCGGCCCCAGTTTTAGAGGCCGCTGTTCCCTCCGGGTTTTCGGTTATACATCGCCCGAGATTGGACCGCGGGGGGGGTAGCGGTCTGTTTCAAGACCGAATTGGGTCTAACTGAAGTTCCAGTTGAGGAGGCCAGATCATTTGAGTGTACGGTGGTAGCTGGGGTAGGGTGCAGGATTGCTCTCATCTACCGTCCACCCGGGGATGAGAAGCTTTTCCTGCAGGAAATAGCAGATTTTGCTGCTGACATGGTTTTGGAATTGCCCAGATTGATGGTGCTGGGCGATTTCAATGCTTGGGTCAACGACGAATCTTCGCTTTTTAGTCAACATTTCCTCCAGGCGATGTCATCTCTTGGCTTCACCCAGGTTGTTTCCACAGCTACTCACAAGGAGGTCACTCTCTTGACCTGGTCTTCCTCCTGGGGATTGAGGCATCCGACTTGGTGGTGGAACGGTCAGTTGGTCTGACCATTACTCAGTTGGATTCAATTTTGTGGCCCCCTGGGTAGTCGGCTCCTGTGGAGTTGGTCAAGTACCGCCCATTGCGGGATGTTGTCCCTGAAGACCTGATGGCGGTTATTGACCTCTCGTTGTGTGACGAATTATGCTCTGATCCTGAGCGGCTGGTGGTGGCCTATAATGGGGCCATCTCAGCTGCTCTCGACCAGATTGCTCCATCCCATGTTCACCCCTTTCCACACCGTCCCGTCGCCCCTTGGTTTGATGGGGTGTTGAGAGGGTTACGGAGGTTGGGGCATAGGTTGGAGCGTCGCTGGAGGAAGACAGCCTCGAATTCCAACCATCTCATTTTGCTAGAGCATTACAAGCTCTATCAATCAGAAATTTCCCGGAAGAAGGCAGAATTCCTGTCCAGGGAAATCTCTGTCGCTCGGAATCGACCGGCTCAGCTCTTCAGAACTGTTGACAGACTGCAACCCAGCCTACCAGCAGGTTCATCGAGCTTTTACACAGATTGACTGTGAGGAGATCGCTTGTTTCTTTGCGAATAAGGTGGAAGACATTCGGAGGCAGTGTCCCCAACCTCACTCCATGGTTGTTGCAGTTAATCAGTGTGCTGTCCCTGAGCCTGGAGTTTCCTGGAGTTCCTTTGATCTTCCTGACCTCGTGGAGACTATGAGGATTGTCTCTGAGATGCGTCCAACCTGTTGTAGTTTGGATCCGGCCCCCACTTCCTTGATTATAGGATGTAGTGAACTTATTGGCCCGATCCTTGCTCGGATTATTCGGTGTTCTTTGGAGATGGGAGTTTTCCCTAGCTCTCTGAAAGAAGGGGTGGTGACTCCCCTTTTGAAGAAAGCTTCCTTAGACCCGAATGACCTTGCTAACTACCGTCCGATCTCTAACCTTCCTTTTGTGGGGAAGGTTATTGAAAAGGTTGTGACGGCTCAACTTGATAACCATTTGACCATCCATAGTCTACACGAGCCTCTCCAGTCAGGTTTTCGTAAGAGGCATAGCACTGAGACTGCTCTGGTTCGGGTGCTCAATGATCTCCTGATGGCGAGAGATCGGAGACACCGCTCTATTCTGGTTCTCCTTGATCTATCATCAGCTTTTGATACTGTGGATCATGGGGTTTTGCTCGAACGTCTGAGGTCCATCTGTGGCCTTTCTGGTGTTGTCCTCAGATGGTTTTCATCTTACCTCCTGGGGAGAACACAGAGAGTGGTCTCTGGTTTACATTCATCCAGGGCTTTCTCTCTCCCCTGTGGGGTACCTCAGGGTTCGGTGCTTTCCCCCATGTTGTTCGCAGTATATATGCTACCCCTCGGAGACATTGTAAGATGGTATGAGCTGAGGTTTCATTGCTATGCCGATGATACCCAGCTCTACCTGTCTTTCGGACCTGACCAGGTTAGTGCTATCTCGGTGCTGAATAACTGCCTTGCTGATATCCAAGACTGGATGAATATCAGTGGTTTAAAGTTGAACCCGGGAAAGACAGGTTATGGTGGTGGACCCTGGCCTCAGAGTTGAGGGTTTAGGGATAGGGTCCCCCTCTGGATTAGTTCTTGGGGTAGATCAGATCCCTACCTCTGATCGGGTGCGTAATCTTGGTGTGGAGCTTGACACTGGTTTGACCCTTCGCCACCAGGTGTCTGCAGTAGTCAAGACTTCATTTTTTCATCTTAGAAACATCTCCAGGATTAAGCACCTGGTTCCACCAGGCAATTTGCCAGTTTTGGTCCACGCCTTTGTGACATCTCGTCTTGATTATTGCAACTCCCTTTACCTAGGGCTTGCTGGGGTTGATATCCGCTGCTTGCAGCTTGTGCAGAATGCTGCAGCACGTTTGTTGACTGGGGTGTCTAGGAGATCCCATATTACCCCTGTGCTGTGCACTCTGCACTGGCTGCCTATACAGTGGCGGATCACCTTCAAAGTGGGTCTTTTGACCTACAAAGCCCTACATGGGTTGGGTCCCGACTACTTGAAAGAGCTTCTGGTACCTTACATCCCTCTGAGACAGCTTCACTCAGCTGACGAGGGGTTGCTAGAGATTCCGAGGGTGGATCTGAAGTCTTCTGGAGCCCATGCTTTTAGCTTTGTGGCACCCACCCTTTGGAATTCTCTGCCCCGTCAGCTCCAAGAAAGTACAACGGTGGATAGTTTTAAGAAGGCCTTAAAGTCAGTTTTATGGAATCAGGCATTCCCCGCAGTATTTTAAAATGTTTTAATATTTTATTGGTTTTGTTGTTGTGTATGTACTGTTATATGGAATGTCATGATGATGTGTACAGCGACTTGAAATATTTGAAAAGCGCTTAATCAAATAAATTTTATTATTATTATTATTATTATTTACAGGAGTAAGAAGCACGTTTTTTTGTGTGCGTATGTGCACTGAAATACTGGACACTCTGGTTCTTTGACCATACATTTTAAGTGCTTGGCCCTTTGGTCGAACTAGGACTTGGTCATAAATCTCGTAGATTGTAAACATGTGACACACTAGATTGCCTCACATAATGTCATCTCTGGAGCGTAATGCAGATTAAGACCGATGAATCTCTCTGTTTCTGTGACAGTCTTCATGCTTTTTATATATGTATGTATGTTTGAGCTATGATTAACAAATAAACATATATACACACACTACATATATAGTATATATATATATATATATATATATATATATATATATAGTATATATATATATGAAATTGTAGTAGGTTCCTTTGCCTTCCCACTGCTCCCTCAAGTTACACTGGTGTTTGTTTTACTGGAATGTCTTCCTTGACTCGGCACCATCACAGATTGCTGTTATCAGCCTTCAAATACCAGTCACTCCCTTATGAAGCAAGAAAAGATACACCATGCAGTCACAGAGACTATTACAGCTTAGGCATTTCATCAGTTTCAGGGCTAGAATTTCACTGTTAGGCTCATTATCTGCTGGGCCCTCATAGATAAACACAAGATACGAGTTCATAACACATTCCTTTCATGTCCTCTAATTTCATAAGAAAAGATTCTGCAGTCTAGCACCAGCACATCCCTTGAACTTCTATTACAATTCCAGTATCTTTGGCAGCCAGGCAGTAATTAGTAAAATGGAGAAAAGATATTGAACTTCACTACACAGTCAGTTGTGCTGTTAGAAGTAAACGCTGCAGATTGTGGCTGGGAATGGTATTTTACACTTTATGGTCAAGTTACAGCAATTCACAACTATTTCATAGCCTTTGAGTTGGTGTAATTCAGTTTATCACATTTTGACTCACACATAGAATGTTTAAAAATCAAAACATAAGTTAGTTTTAATCTGCTTTCAGCCACAGGTGCTTTTTAAGCCTACAAATACCCAAATGAGTTGACATTTTCACTTGCAGCAGTTGCCACTTATTCTATTCTTTTTTTTTATTTTTGTGGCATATTTTTCCCTTCATGGCTGGCCTGGGCTCGATTGTGGCATATCACCACTCTGAAGTGCCCATCCCCTTCCATATGCAGGATCACACTGCACAGTCGTGGAGTTGGGATTTTTGCATAGTTGCTTTGGTAGCTGCATATAAAGTCCCTCAACCCCAGCCCCAAGAATGCTGGCATGAAAGACCAAAGTCAAGGCAGGGAACCATGCAGAGACACGGCTTCCGCCAAGCACCTAACAGCTGCCCTCTCCTCCCAACTCCGCCCGCTAGTCAGGACGGTGCCTAACCCTCCACAGGAGAAGAGAACTGCCCAGCGGTGGATCAATCCTGATCCTGCCCCCCTCCACTGACCCCCAGTGATTCAGGCTCATTCCTGAACCTGGGTCACCAGTGTGGCGCGAGATGTTGCATCCAGCCCATCAACCATCAGCATCACTGGGCTGGCTACTCTTTCTATTCATGATGGTTTTGAAGACTTTTTAGTAGAATGAATTCATAGAGAAAATCAGCAGGAACATGATAAAATCATAAATCCTTTCTAGTAATTTCCAGAGTAATGTTGAATAGTTTTTATAATCAATATTTTCTATTTGGCTATCTGGTTAGAGCTGGTCTGCATAGCACACCTGTTCCTATTGCAATCAAAGCAAGGAAATGTTTTGTAGCTGTCCCACTGAAATGCATTTGGGAACTTTGATACACCTTTTTATGGCTGTCAGTGAGTGAATGTGTGCCTTGCTATTGGTCCTTGCAGCTGTCTATAACCAATGTTAACTTCCTATTGGTACAAGGAGACAAGTGCATGAGAGCTGGAGGACAGTGCATGAGAGCTGGAAAAAGCTAGTAGTGTCCATCTCAGAAACTTGCAGTTAGAACTGATGATCCAAGTTGCACAGCACACCCAAACAGGATGAAACTGCCCACCCCCAGTGTCACCAAACAACAGCATCCTCCTCCCATCTTCCTTCCCGCCTGATACAACATCCCCCTCCTATCTCGGGATGTGACATCAGGATGCCCAGCCCAGTGCCATCAAACAACACCCCCTCCCATCTTCCCTCCCACCCATTCTACATTGCACCCTCCAAACAGGGTGGAATACTGGCAAGCCCACCACCGATACTGTCAAACAACAAATGAACTTTGGGGTGCCCAATCCCTAGTGTCAGGTATCTGAAGTAAAGGAAACTGTCCCTCATACTCTTTTTATTTATTGGTTTAAAACCTGCAAAAATTGTCCCTCAGTGACTTCCATACCTTCCCCACTGTCCGGCTTCCCTAGATCACCCTCTGAGCACCCACCACCTGATACAAACCCACTCCTCACTTACCTGTCTGGTGGATCTAGCATTGCCTATCAAATATCCTCCTACTTCCAATCCTGAAAAGTGACTGACTGAAAATAAAGTAAGTTTTGTTATTGACTTTTAAATGCATTTTCAACTTTGCCTCATAAATGTGTCCTCCTTTAAAATTTTTGCCCCAGATTTTCAACAAGTTCTTTTATTAACCCCACTTCTTGAGCAAGGTAGGTAACATTTTTCAAATCCCCCTGACACGTGTTTTCATAGACACTCTGCAAAATCTTATTTTGGATGGGATTCAAAAAAATGCCACCAGTCTTGATCATTAGGTGGGATCATAAAAATACTATGTTGAAAATTGGCGTCATAGTGTCAAAAAGCAATGACGTTATGAAGAAAAGTAGATTTTTTTTTAACATTTACTCATAACTTTGTGATTTTTGCAGATTTTGCCCTCAACTTTTCAACATGCCCCCAAATACTACACGGCGGTAGTTCCAATTTGTAGTGCACTCACAATGAAAGTCTTCAACAGTTTGTAAGTTCATTGCCTACTGTCTTGCTGTATATCTCTTTATTTATTTATCAGCAGAATCCTACAGTTCCATCCAGAACAGAGCTGTATACAATAACTGCTAACCAACCTTAAAACATTGCCACGGGTGTACATCACAACTTTTCATGTGTGAGAGGAGGCCGTGTGCATAATTACATCACGTGCAGGCATACAATTGCAGGATTTAACTGATGAGTAAATAAAAAGACCTACAACAACATGGCAGGCAATGAACTTAAAAACTGTGGCAATTTTCTTCGAATGTGAGTACACTGCACATTGGAACCATCACCATGCAGTACTTGGTGTCTTCAAAATTTTGAGCAAGCCAGTGGTACTGCATCTGATTGACTCCCTGGGAAGAGTGAGCACTGGACCAAGTGTCTTTGCATTTTCAGCATAGCCCTTTTGTTACCTCACCTCATGAACATGATAGGTGTCATTTTCAAAACATCCTCCAAAACATTTTTTGCTGTTGCACTGTAAATAACCTTTTAGAAAAGATTTAAAAAATTCCACGTGGCTTGAATATAAGGTGGGGTCCAGTGGCAGAGCTAGAGGGGGGGTTGGCAGGGCGGTCACCCCTCCTGGCTGCCCAAGTGTGAGTAGTGGTGCACTGCCACCATCTTTATTCACTGCTTAGTGCCCATTGTGGAGCCTGTGATTGACTGAATGGCTCCCCCCACTCCCAAATGCTCCCAAGCCTGGCTTCACCACTGGTGGGGTCATAAAAAGACTATTTTGATAATTTGGGGTCAAAACTTCAAAAAAACAACAAAGTCATGAAGAAACATTGAATCTTTCCAATGTTAACTTATAACTTTTTCATTTGTGAAGATTTTGGTTCTAGGTATTCAACATAGCCCTTTTGTTTTCTCCCTGTCATGAATATGACAGATGTTTCTCAAATTATCTCTGAAACATATTTTCACAGTCGCTTTGCAGACAAGAATTAAAAAAATGCACCTGTCTTAATCATCATTTGGGGTCATAAAATAACTATGTTGAGAGTCTGGGGTCAAATTGTAAAAAAACAACTAAGTAATGTGAACACACCTTGAATTTTAACAACATTTACTCATAACTGTCATTTGTGCAGATTTTAGCTCCAAATGTTCAACATAACCCTTGTAGTACTCCACCTCATGGACATGACAGGTATCATTTTTTCATGCTATATGAACACACATTTAATTTTTCCAACATTTACGCACAGCTTTTGTCATTTGTGCAGATGTTGGCTCAGCATTTTCAACATAACCCTTGTGTTATCCCATCTCATAAACACAAGTATCATTTTTCAGTTCCTCTTCAAAATGTGTTTTCGCAATCACACCCCAAAAAACACATTTCATATGGGATTTAAAAAATTCCACCTCTCTTGATCGTAAGGTGGGATGATGAAAAGACTATGTTGAATATTTGGGGACAAAATGACAAAAAGCAAACAATGTTATGAAGAAAAGTTGAATTTATCAATGTTTACTAATAATGTTGTCATTTGTGCAGATTTTGGTCCCAGATATTCAACACCACCCTTTTGGTACCCTGCCTCACAAACTTGACAGCTGCCATTTTTCAAATCCCCTCTAAAACATGTTTTTGCATTTGCTCCATGAAACCACTTTTCAGACAGGATTTAAAGAATTACACTGGTCTTGATTGTAAGGTGGGGGTCATACAAAAATTATGTTGAGAATTTGTGGTCAAAATGTGAAAAAAAAACAAGCAAACAAACAAACAAGCAACTAAGTTACATGAACACATGTAGTTTTTTCCCAACATTCACTCATAACTTTTTCATTTGTGCAGGTTATGGCTCAAATTTGTATCATAGCCCTTGTGGTACCCCATGTCATGAACATGACAGGTGTCATTTGTCAAGTCCCCTCCAAAACATGTTTTCACAGTTACATTGCAAGATCACCTTTTGGAAGGGATTTAAAAAATTCCACCTGTCTTGATCACAATGTGAAGTCATACTGTCTCTGTTGGTAATTTGGGGTCAGAATGTCAAGGATCACTGAAAATGTTATATTGCCTCTCAGCTTGTCTATCCTAGGTACATACGTTGTAAAAATGGGTAAAAACAGGACCCCCAATGAAAATGAGATACTGCAGCTCTTCTATGCTATCCTGAGTATACACAGTCTAAAAATGTGTAAAAGCAGGACATTGTTGAAAATGAGATAGTGTATCTCTGCTGGGCTATCCTGATTCGGGGTAAATATATTACAAAACTGTGTAAAAGCAGAACATTACTGAAAATTAGATTGCATCTCATTAGGTTGATCCTGGATAAATATATAGTAAAAATGTGTAAAAGCATACCCCAGTACAGCAGGACCCCTCTGAAATGTGCATTTATTCAGGTCTGTCCTGGAGAAAATACTGGGCCTTACTGAAAATCAGAAATTGCCTCTCAGCTGAGCTATCCTGGATATACATATTATAAAAATGGGTAAAAACAGGACCCCATCAAAACTGGGATATTGAAGCTCATCTGAGCTCTCCTGTAATGTGAGCCCTTTAAAAAGATGGCAGCGGTCATGCTGGGCTGTTCGCATGGGCAAGAGAGAGAGTTTTAAGATTGTTTAAGTTATTTTATTTAGTTTAGTTTATCTGTAGTTCAGCTGTTTATTTATAAGTTCAGTGCCGTATTATCGAAGAAAGCAATAACGGGTCAGGTTTGGCTAGAAAGTATTGCTTTACTGTCGTTGTTGGATTGCTGGATTATCAAGCACTAAAATGCAGATTCTATTCTTTGAACTGTAGAGTTCAGAACTCACACATAAGTTATACTCAAACTGCATTTTGCCATTCATTTTCGGTCTTCTGATTCATTCTTATTTACCTGCCTAGTCTTCACCAACATCTGCCTGGTCTTCATCAATTCATCAAATGCTGCTTCCTGAATTACAGGAGGTCTGGTTCCCATTGTGATTCTATGGAAACCCATGACTGTGCAGAGGAGCCAGTGCAATGGAAACAGAGTGAGAATGGAGCAGGAGTACTTCTTGTGGCCCCTGTTTTCCAGTGTTGACCAAAGGTTTGTGCTTGATGGATTGACAGATTGGGAGAGAGGTCTCTTCATGTTGGGCAGGAGCTATGGGGGTTTGCCGATGGACTGCCATAGGGTGGTTGCTGGTGCAACTGTTTCGTGGGCTGATTACTGAAGGGCAAACTACATCACAGTTGACGTTTGAGTGTTGTGCCTGGTCATGCAGGTCCCCCTCCTCCCTGTGTGGATGGGTTGTTATCAGCCAGATCTGTGCCATCTAGAGGAGTTTTAGGGGCAGCTCTGCTGGGTCTGGCTGCCACTTGGTCTGGCTGCTGGGGGGGCTGCCATAGGATGACCACCACTGTAGACTTGGGCTGTGTCAGGGGTAGGCTTCCGGAAGGTGGTCACTCCTCGGGTCTGGCCAGTGGGGTTGGGCATGGGGTCTGCAGTCAGGGACAGAAGCTAACTGCCTACTGCTGATCTGTGAAGCATTTGTTTGGCCGTGGTCACTGTGGAAGGGAGATCCAGATTAATCAGCATAATGTCAAGAAAAAATCTGAGAAAGTGGAAGTGCAAGTTGGCCATTATTTACCCATTTATAGTACTGAATAGGCAGTGAGAGTTCCTAAATCTCTTTTTCTAAAATTTGAATTTAAATTGTGCAAATGAAATCCAGGCCAGTGAGAGGGTACTGATTCATGTGGAACCAGGACATGGGCAAGAGGAAGTGAGAGTTCCTGTGGCCACTATTTATTCACTGGGAGTTGTGCGAGACTTTTTACATTAACCACTGATTTTGACTGTTAAGTTCAGCTAAACTGTACCTTATTCACCAACAAATTACATTTTTATTTATTATTTTTGTTATTGTTTAGTTAATGAGGGGTTGGAGTATTAGTTAGGGGGGAATATTATTTGTTTTTTATAGGATATTATACTGGGTGAGTGGTTCTGTGCAAGAGTGAGTGTTGGGAATAGTGTGGGGAGTGAGTGGCTGCGTGTGCATTGCCTATTAGTCATTTAACCCAGTAGCTGCTTAGAATGTGCTGGCTGAAAACACTAGTGGTCAGGCAGTATTCTCCCACCAGGCTCAGGGACCA
Source organism: Neoceratodus forsteri (assembly GCA_016271365.2). Classification (NCBI taxonomy): domain Eukaryota; kingdom Metazoa; phylum Chordata; order Ceratodontiformes; family Ceratodontidae; genus Neoceratodus; species Neoceratodus forsteri. The sequence goes on from CM057449.1 coordinate 1,326,651,222, forward strand.
CCATCCTTTTGACTGCCCCCCCATTGTCAGCTTAGATGTATAGGTGCTGTCAGGCACTGGAGATAGACAGAAGGAGGCAAAAATGTGGGGGAAATGGACCTGGTGGGGTAGTGGAACAGGGTGGGTGGATTGGAGTAGTGGGGGAAAGAAGATGCCCTGGGGCAAAATGGGTCCAGCAGAGGGGTCTCACCTGTCTGGTTCCCATACACAAGGGCTCCACATCCAGTGGGCAAGCTGCTCGGTCTTCCTCCTCCACCTATCCTACTCAGGCGGTGTTGTGCAATGCCAGGTCTATAAAAAACAAGACAGCTATAATTGCTGATCTTGTTGGTTCAACTGACCTGGCTTGCATCACTGAGACCTGGCTGGATGAGAATGCTAGCCCAGTTTTGGAATTAGCCATTCCAGCTGGTACACGGTGATACACTGCCCGAGAGAGGATAGGAAGGGCGGAGGAGTTGCCATATGCTTTAAATCAGATCTGAGTCTTGTAGACTCCCCAGTTGGTGTGACAAGATCCTTTCAGCGTACTGTGGTAGCAGGTGAAAGCTGCAGGATTCTTCTCATCTACCGTTCACCTGGAGGTGAGAAGGAATTCCTGCAGGAAGTCACAGACTTCATCATCGACCTGGTGTTTGAGTCCCCCAATGGTTAATTCTGGGTGATTTCAATGCCTGGGTCAATGATGAGCTCTTGCAATTAGGGCAGGACATCCTCGGACTGATGAGTTCAATGGGCCTGACACAGGTAGTTACCTCTGCTACCACAATCATGATCATTCACTGGACCTGATCTTCCTACTGGGGATGGAGATCACCGATCTGGTGGTAGAACCGGTTGGCTGGTTGGACCAACTCACTATAAGGTTCATATTCGAGGCCCCCCCCCACTAGACCTGCTCCTATGAAGATGGTCTGGTACCACCTTTTAAGGGGTTTGACCCCAGATGGTCTTGAGGCGGTGCTGGACCTCTCAAGTGTGTTGAGTGTATGCAGGGAGCTAGGGGAACTGGTACTAGCCTATAACAAGGCAGTAACAGGGGCCCTCAACTCCCTAGCTCCTGTCCATGTTTACCCCCTCACTCTTTGCCTGAAGTCCCCTTGATTTGATGGGACTTTGAAGAAGTTGAGGTGAGAGGGGTGAAGGTTGGAGCGGCAATGGTGGAAATTGGGCATGGTGGAGGATAGTCTTAGATTGGTAGCCCATTACAAAGACTATCAATCAGCAGTCTCCTGTAAGAAGGCAGAATTCCTGTCCAAGGAGATTGCTGCAGTGAGAAATCGACCAGCTCAGCTCTTCTGAACTGTCAACAGGTTGTGCAATCCAACCTGTCTGTAGTCTTGGAGAGCATTTTCACAAGATAAGTGTGATGAGTTTGCTTGGTTGTTTGCCGATAAGATTGTCGCCATCAGGTTGGAGATCCATTCAGCACCCTCTAATGAGCACTGTGGAGATCAGCAAGATGTTGCAAGCACCAGCCTGTCCGGTCCAATTTCAGTCAGTTGGAGATAGTGCATATTGTGCTGGTCGTCCAGGGTATTCATCCAACCTACTGTAGTTTGGATCAAGGACCAACGTGCCTCCTAGTGGGGTGTGTTGAAGTCATCAGCTTGGTCCTTGCTGAGATAGTCCAGTGTTCATTGGAGACAGGAGTATTTCCAGATCTCCTGAATGAGGCGGTAGTGGTACTTCTCCTTAAGAAACCTTCTCTTGCCCTGGATGGTCCAGCAAACTACAGACCTGTCTCTAACCTGCCCTTTGTGGCCAAGGTTATTGAGAAGGTGGTTGTGGCTCAGCTGGATGACCATTTAACATCTCATGATGTCTCCAATCCTCTCCAATCTGGGTTTAGGAAGACACACAGTAACAAGACTGCCCTTGTTTGGGTACTTAATAGGGCTGTGCAACAGCTGAATATCATTTTATGAATACCACGAATAATGGGCAATCCGAATATTCAGAGTCGTAAACCGAATAGTCCACTATTCGGCTGGTATTTGGTATTTGGCTGTGGGATTGTTACACAAAAAAAGCCTACCCCAACCCCCTGATAAGCTTTAAAATACATATTTATCCTGGTGTCTAATGGTCCCACCACCTCCAGCACTACGCGGTCCAAAATGAAAAACCACCCCCTCGCCAGACTCTCACCCATCCCCCCATCCCCAAATGTATAAAAAATTAAATATTTCCTAATTTCACTGGTGTCTAATGGACCCGCCTGTCAAGTAGTGCCCTCACCCTCTTCCCTCAGCTTCCACTTGCTGACCCTGGTGGGTCACCAGCACAACCTCTGCTCACCTCCACGGCTGGCAGCCTGACTGAGCTTTCAATGAATGAGCACATGACTGTACATGCACACTCTCATTCATTGGATTTAACCAACTCTCACACTACTACCAGTACCACTACCAGAGGGTGGAGAGGGAGGGTGAGTTACTCCTGTCACCGCACGGGGGCGGATGGAACGATGTTGTGGAGCAGCTACCACTCTTCTATTCACTCTGGTAGTGGTACCTAGTGTAAGAGCTGGTTGAGTCTGTCAATGAATGAGCGTGTGCTTATACAAGCACACACTCATTCATTGAATGCTCAGTCGGACTGCTGGCTGTGGAGGTGAGTGGAGGACTGTGCTGGTAACCTGCTCAAGGTCATGGGTGGGGAGAGAGTGGGGTTGGGGACACTACTTGGTAGGTTGGGGTGTAGGGGGGTCCACTAGACACCAGGGAAATGAGGGAATGTTTTTAGTTTTTATACATTTGGGGAACCGAATATGAGTGAGAGTCTCGGCGGGGGTGAGGGGTGGATTCTTCATTTTGGATTGGCGATCGGTTGGGGGGGGGGAATCAGGCCACTAGACACCAGGGATAAAATATTTATTTTAATGCTTGCTGGGTGGGTGTTCTTTTTAATTTTAAGTACCCCCCTTTCAGCCCACCTAAATAACGAATAATGAATACCAAATATTTTGGCTCCGAATACTGAATATTCAGATGAATATTAGAAGATTGGTATTCACACAGCCCTAGTACTTAATGATTTCCTGATAGTGAGAGACTGAGGGAGTCATTCCATCTTGGTTCTCCTCGTTCTTGCTGCAGCGTTTGACACTGTGGACCATGGGGTGTTTTTGGAGCATCTGCAGATCCTCTGTGGACTGTCTGGTACAGTTCTGAGGTGGTTTCAATCATTCCTCACTGGCAAGTCTCAAAGAGTGGTGTTGGGGATTCTTTCCTCTGACCCTCACCCCCTATCATGTAGGGTTCCGCAAAGTTCTGTACTGCCTCCCATGTTGTTTGCAGTGTACAGTATATGCTGCCATTGGGAGACATTATAAGGTGGTATTGGCTGAGTTTTCACTGCTATGCAGATGATACGCAGCTCTTCATGTCCTTTCTACCCAAGCAAGGTGGGACCGTCTCAGATTTTAACAGCTGTCTCTCTGAGATCCAGGGTTGCATGAGTGCCAGTTGGCTGATTTGAACTCCATCAAGACTGAAGTGGTGGTGGTGGTGGTGGATCCAGGTCATCCAGGCATGTGGCTGTCAGCTGGTCAACCGTCTGGGCTTTGGCTCGGGGTAGGATCAGTTGCCTACCTTTGACCAAGCACGAAATCTAGGCATTGTGTTTGATAGCAGCCTGATATCAAAATCTCAGGTGTCTGCTGCTGGCAAGACCTCTTTTACTATTTGATGAAAATCACCCAGATTAAGTGCTTGTTCCCACCTTATGACCTTCCTATGCTGGTCCACGCTTTTGTAACCTCACGCCTTGATTACTGCAATGTCCTACACCTAAGGCTACCAGGGGTTGATGGCTTCTGATTGCAGCTAGTGCAGAATTTGATAGCCAGGTTTTTGACTGGCATATCAAGATCCTGTCTTGTCACTCCTGTGCTCCGTGATCTGCACTGGCTGCCTGCACATTGGCGGATCTCCTTCAAAGTTGGGCTACTGACCTTAAAGTCCTACACAGTCAGGAACCACGCTACTTGCAAGATGTTCTATGCCCCTAATGTCTACTCCACTCGCTCCATCCTGCCAATGAGGGATTGAAAGAGATTCCCAGGGTTTGATTAAAGACCTCTGGGGCCTGCTCTTTTGTATTGTAGAATTCTCTACCTCATCAGATTAGAGAGTGCTTGATCGTTGAGAGCTTTAAAGCTGCTCTAAAAACCCACTGGTTTTGTTTGGCATTTCCTGACTTAAGTAATGTGTAATTTCTATTATCAGTTATTTTATGTTTATGTTTTAATGGCTGATTTAAAAATTTTTGCCAATGTTTTTATGGATTCTGTAAAGCTCTTTGATCACTGTGGAACAGCGCTTAAAAATAAAGCTGACTTGACGTGACTTGAATATATACAGTAGTAAAATGTGTCCAAGCAGGACTCCAGTACAGCACAGTATAAAGTACAACTATAAAGGTGAGGATTGATGTGTGGTCTTTAAATAAATAACATTCTAAAAGTGATATAATTGCCATACTAAGTCATGTGTAAACTATACAATGCTGAAAGAAATAAAAAAAACACAAAGATTAACAAACATGACAACATAAAACAAACAAGACATGCCTTGTTGACACCAGTTAAATCTTGTTTTGAGTTCTATATTAATATTTTGATATTAAACTAGATTCTAAACATTGAGTAAAGCAATGTACTGTATGTACAGCACACAACTGTGACTTCTTTATTGTCAGATACACTGTACACAAGACGTCACAAATCACTACAGAATATGTGAAGCAACTACAGTCTACTTTCTTGCTCTCCTCCCTTGACCTCTATCCCTCTCCTTATTTTCCTTTATGCCTTCCTTAAGGGGTCTTTTGCTCCCATCTTGAGCCAAGAATTGGAGATACTCTGCCAGAATCCACTAATAAATGTGTTGTGCTATTTGAAATATAGAAAAGCTGCTGCATTGTTGCCATAGATTTCAAACTGGGCATGCTACACTGTGTTATTAAATTTTGAGTTTGTCTACCCCATTTGTATTGGGAAATTCCTGCCAGGGGTCACCTTGGCAAGTAGCGCATTTATGGCACACTAGAGTCCTAGCACAGCCTCCTCTGCATCATAATAAATCTAAAAACTATCCTGGCCAACATTATCAAGACAAGAACCAACATACCTTCATGCAACACTAATTTGACAACTGGAAACAGTTACAGTGTTAAAGCAGCAGTGAATGTTATGGTGAAAATGTTTACCTATACTTTTTTATTTCATTTTTATGATGCCCGGGACCAAACTGGAGCAGGGGGAAGTTCTGCTGGGGGAATTACAACAGGGGCAGAAGGAGGAAATACTGTGCAGGAGGAAGAAGAGGAGCCAGGACTGAGAGATGGATAGGAATGGAAGCAAACAGGAAGTAAGATGGGTGGAACCTTAGTGCTGGGGGACTCAATACTAAGAGGAGTCAGCTGGGGTAGCAAAGGGGAGAGGTATAATTGCATTTGGATGGAGGCCATGCCAGGAATGACAGCAGAAAGGGTGGGACAATCTGTTCTTAAATATGCTAGAAGGGGTAGGGACAAGCCTCATTTGATTATACGTCTGGGGACGAATGACCTCGCTGACAAGACGGTAGATATATCCAGAGGAGGTTTGAGGAACTTGGACAATTATCTGAGGGGGCAGGAAGATCAGTAACATTTTCAGAGATACTCCAAGTGCCCAAGGAAAGCACAACAAGAAAGCTGAGAAAAGAAGATTTTAATTTATGGCTAAGAACCTGGTGTCATGCTAAAGGGTATGGGCTGGTGGGGGGTGGGGAGGGACCTGGAAGGACAGTAGTCTCTATGCCAAAGACAGACTACACTTGAGCGAGGAGGGAAAGAAAGTTTTGAAACAGAGGATAGCAGAGTGCATAGAGGAAGCTGGGAATTTAAACTAGGAGCAGGGGGTGGCAAGTGGACAAGAGACGTGCAGAGTCCACAAGCTGGGAAGCCACAGGAGCTTACTCCTCACAACAGTGACAAAAGACAAAGGGCAAGTGCTATTGATGATGCTAGTAAAGGAGGACAGGATGTGTGGGGGGGGGAAGGGGTGGAAGGTGGTCACCCTTAATGCTAGGAGCCTTGGAAGGAAAACTGCAGATCTACAGGTGCTCATGGCAGAGGGAGAGGTGGACATTGCAGCCATCACAGAAACATGGGCCACCAAATACGATGGCTGGGACCTGTCTGTACCATGGTACTGGTTATTTCGTAGGGTTAGGGTGATTGGGAAAGGAGGGGAGGTGGCATTATATGTGAGGGAAGGACTGAAGTGTGTAAGGGAGGAAGGGGAAGAGAGCAGCATGGAGTCACTTTGGATGCAATTCCAGGATTCCAAGAATAGGAATCTCAGAATGGGAGTGGTGTACAGGCCACCATCTCAGACAGAGGAGTTAGACAGGGAACTAGCAGTACAGATCAGAAGGACCTGCATGAGGGGTAGTGTGGTGATTCTGGATGACTTCAACATGCCAGGAGTGGACTGGAGTACCCCAACAACCAGCAATAGAAGGGAACAGGTACTGCTGGATGCCTTCCAGTACACATTCCTGTTGCAAATGGTCAGTGAACCAACTAGGTTAGGGAATACTCTTGACCTTGTGCTGGCAAATGAGGAGTTTGTGAGGGAACTTAGGGTGGAGGAACCGCTGTCAGGGAGTGACCACCACTCAGTATGGCTCACATTGGATGTGAGCAAGGAAGGAGTGGAATCTGGCACAAGGGTGCTGGATTTCAGGAGGGCTGACTTTGGGAAAATGTGGGAAGTGGTTAAAGGGTACCTGGCCAAAATTCAACCTCAGATGGACTCTAACCAGAGGTGGGAGCTCATAAAGCTGGGGATAGCGGAGGCAACCAGAACCTGCAACAAGGTCCAGAGCAAGAAGGCTAGGGCTAAGAAACCTAGCTGGGTGAGCAAAGAGGCCATGGATAAGGTAAGGAGAAAAATAACTGCCTTTAGGAGGTAAAAGAAAATAAGGAAGGGGAGGACAGGGAGGAGTACCTGAAGGAATCTAAGGAGGTAACACAGGCAGTAAGGGGGAGCCAAGACATCTAAGGAGCTCAGGCTGGCACAAGGCAGTGAGAAGGGTGAGAAGGACTTCTTTAGGTACATCAGGGAGAAAATGAACTGTAAGGACCACATAGTAAGGATTAGGAAGGAGGGGTCTGGGTGGAAGCAGGGGGTCAATAAGGCAGGAGCACTAAATGATTACTTCTGCTCGGTATTTACTAAGGAGAAGAGGGGGTGACACCAAAGGGGTGAGGAATGCAGAAACGGGGGGGGAGGGAGTGACAGACAGGGAAATCATGGACGGCAGAGTTCTGGAGGGTTTGAAGGCACTGAGGGTGGACAAGGCACCAGGCCCAGACGGCATCCACCCCAGGGTACTGAAGGAGCTGGCAGAGGTCCTTGCGGGACTTTTGGTAGATCTATTTAATGCCTCACTATACTCAGGTTGTGTACCTTCAGGATTGGAGGATGGCTCATGTGGTGCCCCTCCACAAGAGTGACCCCAAGGATGAACCAGATAACTACAGACCAGTGAGCCTCACATCCATCGTGGGTAAGCTGATGGAGACTATCCTGAAGGAGAGGCTGGTGGCCCTCCTGGAGACCGAAGGACTATAGGACAGCAGACAGCATGGCTTCAGACATGGCAGATCCTGCCAAACCAACGTGGTGGAGTTCTATGACTGGCTAACTAGGCAGTTGGACAGGGGCCATGCAGTGTATATCCTGTAGCTGGACTTCAGTAAGGTATTCAACTCGGTGCCAAATGGAAGGCTGGGAAGTAAGTTAGAAGGCACAGAGGCAGGTGCAAAGCTGGTGAGATGGGTAGGGAACTGGCTTCAGGGAAGGCAACAGAGGGTGATGGTGGGTGGGGCTCTCTCATCCCCAAGGGTAGTGATGAGCGGTGTTCCACAGGGCTCTGTGTTGGGACCAGTGTTGTTTGGGATATTCATTGCAGTTATATCATTGGACATCAAGAGCAATCAGTCTGTTTGCTGATGACACCAAGATGGGAGTGGTGGTGGATGACCTAGGGGGATGGCAGGGGTTGCAGGATGATCTGGAAAAGCTGGAAACCTGGTCAGACACCTGGCAACTGGGGTTTAATGCCAAGAAGTGTGAGGTGCTGCATTTTGGTTGAAGAACCAAAGGAGGAGCTACCATCTGGGGGGACTGCAGCTAGCCAAGACAGAGGAAGAGAAAGATCTGGGGGTGCTCATTACAAAGTCAATGAACAACTCTGCACAATGTAGGAAGGCAGCTGAAAAGTCAAACAAAATGCTGTGTTGCATTGCAAGGGGTATCTCCTCGAGGAAGGGGAGGTGATTCTGCCACTGTATAGCCATTAGTTAGACCGCATCTGGAGTACTGCATGCAGTACTGGCACCCATATCTGAAGAGGGATATTACGTTACTGGAGAGGGTGCAGTGCAGGGTGACAAGGATGATCAAGGGGCTGGAGGACTTGCCATATGAGAGGAGGCTCAGGGAGAGGAGGTACAGGGGGGACATGATTGAAACCTTTAAGTATATGAAAGGAATAAACAAGACAGGTACAGAGGGGCTGTTCAAAGCAAGCGAGGGGAGGGACATTCAGGCTCATGATATGAGACTGGAGGGAGGAAGGTTTGGGAGGAAGATGAGGAGACACTTTTTTACAGAGAGGGTGGTAGCTGAGTGGAGTTTGTTACCAGCAGAAGTGGTATCCAGTAGAACAGTGGACTGCTTCAAAAAGAGCTGGGACAGAGCAAGGGAGGGTAAATGGAGGGAAGGGTGGGAGGAGGGGCAGCTGCAAGATAAGGGTGCTAGCTGCACATTCGAGCAGAACTTATTGAACCTCTAGGCCTTTATCTGCTGCAAATTTCATATGTTTGTATGTACATTTTAGATTACCCCTTATCTTATGTTTTGTATGATACACTTATTTCTCCATTTTGAGACTGCTTTTGCACTTTTTCTTACATTTAAAATAATAAAAGTAGCACTCATTTTAACATGGCTCAGTTCATGTTTTCATCAGTATTCTCAGATGTTCTTGTGCACCTATTGTCTCATAAGGTCATGGAACAGTGTTTGCTGTATGCTAGTGTATTTTAGGTACACGAACAGTGATGTTAAATAACAGGTGTTCAGAAATAACAAAGAATGGGGTGCCATTGAGCAAGCTTCCAGGCAGGACGTTTCCTCCTGAGCTCTGCTCTCATAGCTCCACTTTAGTCACCAAAAAACAATTTTGAAGAAGCCATACTATAAAATAACTGAGACTAGCAGCTGCATAAGTCCCTCAGCTATCCAACAACAACAGATTTGCAATGGGGTGAACAAAGAATACGCAGTCCCAAGTGGTGGGAAATAAATGGTCTACCACACTGCAGGTACAACTGAGCAGGGGAATAGAAGTAGCTGGTCCTTCCTCAACTTCAAAAATGAAAGATCCCCCCTTGCAGGCTATTCTCAAATCGGTTAGGGCGATGGATGCAAAAATTGAAAAAAAAACTTACCAAGCTTGAGGTGCACGATGCAGCGATCACCTCCCCAACCTCGTCTGTGGCAGATTCGGACAAAAGATCCATTGCAACCCAAGCTTCAGTGGCTCTTGCTACTAAAGAAATGCAGCAACTTGGGGGAAGACTGGAAGCAGTAGGAAATGCCATGTGGGTGTGGAATGTCCGCATAATAGGCATGCCAGAGTGAGTCGAGGGTGTAAACCTCTTAGCCTACCTTAAAACTTGGCTAGCAGAAAATCTTTGCCTTCCAGAGAGATTTGACTGGGCAGAAGGCAGGCATACCGGATAACTCCACAGGTGTGATCTGCAGATCCTAATTAACCAAGAACTGTTGTCCTGAAAATGATCGGATCAGAGGTGAGAGATATTATCATTGGAGCTGCACGAGCAACTTACCCACTAGAAATTCAGGGCCAGGACATAAAGTTATTCCCAGATCTTTTGTTCCAGACCCCGGGCCAGGCATAAACAGTTTGACGCAGAGTGACAGAAGCTCCATACACTCAGGATTGTCAATTCTTTTTTACTACTGGCCCATTTATGGGTTACTTATGGAGGCAAAAGCTGGCAATTTAATGATCAGAAAGATGCCAGTCGATGGGCTGAAAAGGTCGAAATGGAGTTTCAGGCCCAACCTTCAAGGCCCGTTGTGGTGGAAAGCTCTGACTAGGATGAAGGATGAGTAGCTGGACTTTGACTATTTTTCATTGATTTAGCAGCCATGGACTCAAGGATTATTGTTGCTATCCACCTCTGGCAATTGCTTTGGGGAGAGACTTTTCCTTTTGGAATATGGGGCTTAAATAAAAATAATGTCATATGAAGAACTGCTCAATATTTTAAAACTGCCCAAATTATTTTACGGTTACTCCTTTGAGATCTTAATTTTTCCCTGTAACTGATGCTGCATGTTAAATTTGATGCAGTATGGTGTTTTTTTATTATAAAGTTACCATGTTTGTATTGGATGGCCGGGGGGGGGGTGGAGTAATGGGGCACCACACTATCTTAAACCAAATATATTTTTCTTAAGGTTAACAGCACTACAGGCTAGTGTGGAACTACTACCTGAGAACTCTACCTATGGACACTAACCTTAGCCATGAAGTGGCCGGCTTTTCATGGGACATTAAGGACTTTGGGTAGTTTGTTACCTAATCTTATGATTCCCCCCACTCCTGCTGTAACAGAGTGTAAGAGTAAGTTTGTGTTACCCCACATATAAGGAATGGAATGTCATATCCCTTGCATGAGATGAATATCTGTATTGTTGTTTTTTTCAGCAAAAGAAGCAATAAACAGAAATTTCAAAAAAAGAAATAACAAAGAACACAGACTAAACACCTAGCCCAAACCATATGACAAGGAGCATTATTTTTGTATTTCAGATATAATATTTACTTGATACATACACCATTTGTTTATTCATGCACCATTAGTGGTGGGTGAAGTGGCCGAAATTCACTCCACGTAGTGATTCACGGAGTAACATGGAATCCGCGAAGTACTCCGCAACTTGGAGTGGAGTACTTCGCATCATAATGGGGAATGTGAAGTCCATTGGAAACAATGACTTCACGTTATTCTGCCTTCCCCAAACCACTTCTCCACCAGTTTTAAGGTGAAATACATCAAAATCAATGTACTTTGCCTCTCTTCACCTTGTTTTTGAGCTCCAAAGGTAAATTTTGCAGTGCTTTATGCGATTGCAGGTCACATGGGCTCTAGATTGCTCTGCACAGCCTCAGTTCTGTGTAGTGTGTGTATAGAGGAAGATGGAGACAGTTTCCTCTCAGAGCTCTGCGATTCAAATCCTCTAAAAGCTGTTAAAAAGTCTATTTAAGCCATTTTTTGCTCACAATTTAGTACATCGATTACAGAAAACCCTCCTGTGCTCATATCATTGAGTGTTTATGGTTTGTGTGTGGATTTTGAATGTTAATTTAGAACAGTCAATCTGTGTACTGTGAAGTGTGCTTTGGGGGAAGGGTGTATCTGTGGTGTAGGTAGATTAACTGGGAGAAAAAGGCAGTCTTTCTGTTTTGGTTATATTTTTCTTGTGTAACTGTTTTAATGCACACACAGTAATATTTTCAGTAATTCTTGACATTTTTTTGCAGATTGTTGTGGTGCAACAGTGTATAATTATATTATGAAAGGTTTTCCATTTGCTACGCATTACTTGTAGTGTGTGTGAGTATGTGTGCGATGTGTGCCATTAAATCAGACAGCTTTTATTGTGCCACAGAGTTATTGCAACAGTGTGAACCTGTTATCCGCCACACCTGCATGACCTTTTTATACTGCTTTGTAGTATATTTACTGGTAGTGGACTGTTACTGCTGTGCACTACCCCACCCAACCATTAAAACGTATTCTTTTCCAGATTTGGATTTGTGACTTGTGCACACTGGTTAGGTGTTGTTGTGCCTTTGCGTCTGCATCTCTTGAGTGTGCAGCACAATCTTAATCTGTCTGTGCATTTGTAGTACACCATTAATTCTGGAAGACTTTGCATTTCTTGTTATGCTCTCATTTTACTTCGTTAGCACTGGGGAATTTTCTGGACATAAGACCGTATCATTTTTTGGGATGCACATTAATTCTGGTGACTGTGTATGACTACTGCACACATGACGGAGTGCATCATTAATTCTGGGAGACTGCATTTTTTGTTACCCTCTCACTTCACTTCGTCAGCAGTGGGTAATTTTCTAGACACAAGACAGTAGCATTTTGGGGATGCACATTAATTCTGGTGACTGTGTGTGACCACTCCACGCATGACAGAGTGCACCATTAATTCTGGGAGACTTTGCAGTTTCTGTTATCCTCTCATTTTACTTTATAAGCACTGGGGAATTTTCTGGACACAAGACAGTAGCATTTTCGGGATGCAAATTAATTCTGGTGACTGTGTGTGACCACTGTGCACATGACAGAGTGTGCCATTAATAACTGGGAGACTTCACCTTTCTTGTTATGCCCTCATTTCACTTCGTCAGCACTGGGGAATTTTCTGGACACAAGAGAGTAACATTTTGGGGATGCACATTAATTCTGGTGACTGAGTTTGACCACTGCACACATGACTGAGTGCTCCATTCATTCTGGGAGACTTCGCATTTCTTGTGCTCTCATTACACTTCATCAGCAATGGGGAGTTTTCTGGATACAAGACATGAGCATTTTGGGGATGCACATTCATTTTGGTGACAGTGTGTGTGAAGGGCTGCCAATATTGTTGGCACTTCGCCTTACTTCATGTTAAGGTGGAATGACAATGTGAAGTAATAATTACAAGGCGAAGTGAGCCTTTTGCATTGGCCACTTAAATTTGCTGCATCTCTATGCACCATTTTATTTGATTCATGCAAGATTAATTGATACGAGCACCATTAGTTGATTCATGTAACATTTTATTTGATACTTGCAAGTTTCCTTTGATACATGCACCATTTTATTTGATGCATGCAAGACTCATTAGATAAATGCATCATTTGCTGCTTCATGCACCATTTTATCTGATGCATGCAAGATTTGTTTAATACATGCACCGTTTGTTGATTCATGCACGATTTTATTACAGTATATGCAAGATTTGTTTCTTACATGCACCATTTGTTAATGCAATTGTCCAGGCTATGTGTAGGTGTTGATGTGCGATATGGCCACCACTACACATTCAGTCACTTCACTACCAGTCTAGCATTGCTTGTAAAGCACTTTTGGAGTCACTGTGTATGAAAAGCATTATATAAATACTGACTCTTTTTCTTGATTCATGCACCATTTTATTTGATGTATGCATCATGCAAGCTGTTGAAAATCACAGAAAGTATTGCAAAATCTCAGGATCAATTAAAAATCAAGCTCCTGGGTTTTGGCCCAATCAGGCAAATGTTGATGCAGGCAAAAAATACCTTTGAATTTACATATGCCCTTTATGAAAAAGTCCCTCCCCCATGCTCACAGCAAATAAATACTACTATACTCTACATCAACAGTTATTAATAACTTGAAGTAAAGAGAGGCTAGACAGATGTGGCAATTGAGTGACTTTCTACATTAAGAAAGGCATTCTGTGTAAGGGACAATGTCATACTGAAGATGATCTTGGTAAAAAATACTTAAATATTATTTATGTCAGAATGTATACCATGATCATACAACTCATTCATTCTCATTGCCCTTTCTTCGCCTGATGCTAACAATGGAAACATGCATTTGTCAATGCCAAACATGTTTGCTTGCATGCTGTTACAAGTTAGAACTGACTGCAGGAATATCTCATTTTCAACAGGGTCCTGTTCTTACACATTTTAACACTGTATTTACTCAGGACAGCATGACTAAGTTGCAATATCTTGTTTTCAGTTGGGTCCTACAAAGCTGTTCACTTTTCTGGTTTCATGCTGCAGCAACCCACCCCCGCCCCATCACTGACCTTCTAACAGACTTACTGCTACTCACCACTTACACAGAACCACAGTGTGGTGGGTGGCCACCTGTGTCAGTTTTGCAAGAGATTGCAAAGGGGAGTGCCAGCTTGGATGGCTGGCATTTTCCTCCTTCCTCATGATGTTCTCCCCTGGGATGGCAGTGTGCAGTGAGGCAGTTGCACATATGTGTGGTGGCACCCATGCATGATAGGTGTCCAGTGGCAACACCTCCCCTCCTGGTCCTCTTGACTATGCTTCCAGCTGATCTCCACCAGTTGGCAGTCATGCATTGGGAGCAGTGTCCTCCCCTTCCTAAGAAAGGAGAGCAATAACTGGACTGCTGAATCCTTCCTCCCCCAGTCAGTCCTCAACAGCTTGTTCTCATCCAAGAATAAGAATGCACATCACTAACATAGTAAGAGGAAGCATTATCACTGCTACTGGGATGGCTTGGCGTCCTGCTTTTATCCATCTTTAAAATTAATTTTCTGAGGATAGGCCCACTCCAATGCACTCTCTCATTTTCAGTGGGGTCATGCGTGTACCCATTTTACAATGTATTTTTTAGTGAGGGCCCAACTTTTACCCATTCTTTCAATGTATTTACCAGGAAAGACCAGCTGTGAGGCAACATCTCATTTTCAGTGGGCTCTGAGATTTTGACCCAACATTTCCAACATGGTCTTTTTGTGGCCTCATGTTATGATCAAGACAGGTGGGATTTTTTAAATTCCACCCGAAAGACAAATTTACAGAGCGACTGCAAACATATGCTTGGAGCGGATTTGAAAACAATGACACCTGTCATGTTCATGAGGGGGACATCACAAAGGATATGTTGAAAATTTGAGGCTAAAATATACAACAATAAAGTTAAGCATAAACTTTGGAGAAATACAACACAGGTGGGTGGGTCCTTACTAGACTGGACATGAACAAATAGACTCAACTCCATAACTTTTACCAGTGATGTTTCAGACAGCATAACAGATTATTGCCCTGTGTATGTAATTAGAAAAAAGAAAGAAACTACGCCTAAAGTAGTAATAGATGAAAGTAAGACCTTTAAAAATTTACATGAACAAAATGTTACTAATGATTTAAAAAATGGTGACTGGTCTGGAATATACTCTTCAAAACATATTGATGAAGCAGTTGAGATTTATCATGAGAAATTTTGCAATGTATTAAATAAGATGCCCCAATGAAAAAACAAAGGCCTAGAAATAATGCCTGTCTCTGGATTAGTACCAATTTATTAAAAATGCTGAGATCTAGAGACTGTCTACAAAAAGCATACTTGAAAAGTAAATTGGGGCAAGACTGCAATAAATACAGGCATTCTCATAACCTCTGCAAAGCTGCCATTAAGAAAGCCAGATTATTGTAAAAACAAATAGCTTAAAAGCAGAGCAAATTCCAAGTCTTTTTGAGAGTCTTTTCAAGATTTTTGCATACCGAGGACATGAGCGGGGATTGATAAAATTAAAAATGTAAAATGAGGGATAAGTTACACTATGATGAAACTGGTATTGCCAAAGAATTAAATTATGTTTTTTACTAATATGTCCAGTTATAAGGAACAAATCAATAATTGCACTTCAAAATGTGATATCAAATCCCTAAATACACAAGAATGTATGCCCAGATTTAACTTTTTTTCAGACAAACTAAGAAGGATGCTGCAAAACATTTGAAATATGTAAATGGATTTTGACTGGCTTGAAGGGAGACAGATTTGACTGGCTTCACCCAAAACTTCTAAAGCTGGGAGCAAATTACATTATGAATCCATAAAATGTTATGATTAATGTATTTCTTTGTTTAAACACAAATACATTGTTCTTAATGTTCTTTGTGTTGGAAGACTGTGGTACTGTAATTAACCCCATTTTCAAAACTGGTCACCAAAGTGCTATGACAAATTACAGATCTATATTTGTTCTGCCAACGTTGTCAAAATTGTTAGAAAAAGTAGTGTTTGGCCAGTCATCAAACTTTGTAGAAGACAATAAACCACCAACCTCAGACCAGCATAGTTTTATGAAATGGTATAGTGTGACAGCGGCCTTGGTCAGATTGGTGAAAGATACATATAGTAATATTGAACATGGATTGCTTACATGAGCTATCTTCATCAACCTGACCAAGGCCATTGACTTGTTAGATCATTCCATGTTGATAAAAAAGTTGATAAATCTTGGAGTAAGTGATTAAACAGCACATCAATTTTTGTACTATTTATCAGAGTACAAATAACAAAAATATGTATTGCAAAATCTAAACCATTAGGAATTAGTCTAGGTGCCCCTCAGGGTTCCATTCTGGGTCTGCTTCTGTTTTCCAGCTAAGTAAATGATTTACCATCTGTATGTAAGGAAGTATCTGCAATGATATATGTGGATGATACGTATATATTGTGCTGGTAAAACAGGTGCAAACCTAGATGAATGCCTACAGCGCACCTATGAAAACTGCAGAACTGGTTTCACTGAAACATACTTTTATTGAACGAGAAAAAAAAAAACATGGTGATTTTTGGGACAAGAAAAGGCTAGATGCACATAGTTGAAACTTAAAGATAATTGGATCTGAAAATGAAACACTTGAAGTACTTAATTTTTTAACTACCTAGGCATAATTCTAGACCTGACACTTACCTTTCAGCATCATGTACATAAAGTTACTGGAAAAGTAAACAGTAAGCAGAACCCATAGTGCTCTGCGGCACTTTGTCCTGTCTTCTACAGCTGGGCTCCTAGGCTACTGCAGCAACATTTTTTGATTTCTGTGGCATGATTTATTCATTTCTGTGGCAGAATGCAGTACTGCCATTGGCTAAAATATGATGTGATGTCATTGATGACATTACATACTGTACATAGAGGTGTGGCTTAAGGATAAACAAGATGGGGAAGGCACTATGGAAAAACTGTATATTTGAATGAAAATTCAACAAAAACAATGAATTCTGTGGCATTACATATATTCTGCAGCATGATGCATATTCTGTGGAAAATTCCACAACTGCAGAATTGCAGAATTCCAAAGGCTTTGACAGTAAGTTAGGCTTTCTTTACAAAAAAGTGATTAAACTTGACAGCAGAAGTTACGGAGGTTAATGCAAAACGTGTTCTACTCCTTGATTTACAGTATAATTCAGTTTTGCTACGTAATGCTCAGAAAAATGTTTAGACTAAAATGATGTTACATTAAATAACATGTGTCGATTCATTACAAGATCATTTAAACAAACCCATCCTGTGAATTATGTACACAATCAAATGTTTTAGCACTACTACTGAGGATTTAGCAAAAAAATGTATGTTTTGTACAGAAAATATTCACATTAAATACACCATGCTCACTAAGTCAATTTCCCAACTCAGAGTGGATCTGCCCCATACAACCTAATATTGCCTGCCTAACTCAGTCTACCTCTAAGTTCTAACTGCAATCTACCTCCCCGGCTATCTACCTTGATTCCTCTCCATACATTTAAACTCTAGCTATGTCTATTCTCTCCTCCACAAACCTGCTATATCTACCCCCAGTTGGCAATGGGCCTCACACTGCAAGTTCCCACTTTTACATGAAATACTATTGGTTGACAGTATTTGATGATATTTGTAACCTGAGTGGCCACCCACTACAGGTATTATTCTGTATCTGTTGTATCCCATGGATATTACTACCTCCCTGCTGTACATAGCAGTTGCTATTATGCTTCCTGTATATGACTATGCTTAATATATATGACAGATGTAATATATTCTAACACACTAGCATGTGCTAATGCTGCAGCTATTCTGATGGTTTGTTGTGTACTGTTATTTGTTTGTACTGTTTACCCCCTTGCTCTCTCCCCCCAGGATGTATCTGGAAATGAGCAAACCTACTCAGTTTGCTTTCTTGGTTAAATGTTTAAATAAATAAAATAAATAAGTAATGAA
Source organism: Neoceratodus forsteri (assembly GCA_016271365.2). NCBI lineage: Eukaryota > Metazoa > Chordata > Ceratodontiformes > Ceratodontidae > Neoceratodus > Neoceratodus forsteri. Next base: position 1,326,669,136 of record CM057449.1, read on the forward strand.
ATCAGTCAGTGAACAAAAACTGTTTCCTTACATAATAGTTCCACAAAAAGATACGATGAAAAGTTTACAAAAACAAAATTTGCAGAAAGATCCTTCTCTTATTATGGACCTGAACTTTTGAATCAGCTTATACTACATTGTACTGATGCATCTGTAAAATACCTAGGGCTTGAATTTCAAATGCCCCTTAGATCAGCAGACAATGTGCAGAATATCCACTTGGAGGACTGTTGGGTGTGCCAGGGACCCTGCACCAGATTTTGGTAGTCAGGGGTCCCTGCCCCAATGTTCGCAACAATGCCACAAGCAGTTCTGTGTGTCAAGAAGCTGGCACATAGAAGGAGATTTATGGTGCCATCTGCCAAGTCCTACAGCAGAACCTCATCCCCCCAAGCATGACTGCTGCAGTGCAGCACTTGGAACCCACAGCAAAACTCTCCTGGCACAATCTGCAGGAGAGAGAAGCCTTGAAAAGGAAGGTTGTGCTTTTCTGACTGCAGTACTCAGTGCCTATAAACCCTGGACACTGATGACGGGGCACTACAACAGACAGCAGAGCAAGTAGGGAATGGAGAACCATAGCTGAGGTGTCAATTTGCAGCCTGTGTGCAGTCCTCCTTGTGTTGGAGAATGGTTTTCTCCTCTGGGGTGTGATGCCAGGTGGCCAAGTGCCAGAGATGGCATGGAAGCCAAGATGCAGGTGCCAAGGTGGCCACACGCAGAGGTGTGAGGTGGGTCAAGGGAACCTCCCAGTGTACATGCCACCACTGCAGCGGGCATAGTATTACAAAGCACTGCCTGTCCTGGAGGTTTCCCCAGGCTGTGAAAGGTGGCAAACCATTGCTGCTGGCTCTCCTTGTCTGTGCCACATGTCAGTCCCCGTCATGGCGCATGGGTCCATTAGCCCAGCTGTGGCTGGTCTAACCACAGGTGTGGCTTACAACCACTTCAGGGCATTGAAAATCCCATGTTCAGGGATATGGCAGCCATAAGAGACACCCCCCCCATGCTATGTCGCTGGCTGTGGCTCAGTGCACAGTTGGTGGATGCCTGTCAGGTGAATTGGGTTCCTCTGGTGCCGTAAGCCCCATTTGAGAATCAGGAATGATGCAGGTGAAGAGCAGTGTGCCCCTTGCATCATGTCTGTTTGATGCAAGCACCTTGCGTTATTCCTGACCCATTGAAAATTTAGCCCTTGGTGTTAAAACAAAATCTGTGGAGGACTTTGTAGTGAAATTCCCCGTGTAACTGTGGAAACATTACATGAATTGTATATCACATGAACTGTACAGCTTGAAATATTAGTGCATTGTTTGTAAGTACTTTTATTTAATACTGTGTTTTTATGTAATGCTTGTAGTCCTGCTGTTGTACCCTAACCCCTCAGGCGTTGCTGAAAATGGGTCATTTTAATCCAGACCACATTCCCGGTTAAATGCAAATAAATAAATAAAAACTAAAATAAATCTTAACAACTTATTTTTTTTTTCTTGTCCTGCCACCACTGCAGTGGGCATAGTCTTTTTTTTCTTCTCCCTGAGCCTCCCCTTTTTCCTTTACCCACAATATACTGTATATATATATATATATATATATATATATATATATCCCTCATTTTACCTCCCTCTACACTAACTTTGTTTTTTTTCTCTTTTAGATATTTTCTGAAGAAGACCTAAGGTCAAAACGTAGATTTTTAACTCTATTTTCGATTTTTAGTGTGCATTTAATATAATCATTTTGTTTTGCATTTAGACCACATGCTGACACAGTGCCTTGTTTTTGTTTTTCACATTTTGTATGCCATATTTGCTGCGAACCGCTATGCCTAATCTGAAATCTCTTCTGAATTTTCTACGATGCTCCTTCATTTCATCTATGTCTGCATTCCCTTCTCATATTTCTAAGTCTTCTCTTGAACAATTTTCTACCATTTGCTCCAAGACTAAACTCTGCAGCCACTTACAGTTTCTTTCTAAATGCCGCTACCTTGATATTATTCCTAAAGGTTTCTGTTTGAAATTCCATCCTTGTTCATTTGGGTCTGAGATACATGTTTCCTCCAGTAATAAACTTTTGAAAACTGTCTCTAGGAAACTTATCATGCACACCATTCTCTCCATTAAAACACAGCTGATCTCTGTGAACAAAACCATTCAAAGGCCAAAGGATTTCCTTCAGCGAACAGCTCCACATAACCTTCCTTTTATTAAGCTCTGCATCCAAAACCTTAACTCCACTCTCTTTCTGTTCCTCAAGGACACCAAATCTGAAAAACTCCAGTCTCTCACCCAGTAGATCAACAACCAACATGAGCCCTCGAGTCAGACACAACCTAACAATTTGGTATTTTGTACTCCTCCAGACCTTCCCCTGACACAAGATGAGCAATCACTCCTCAGCAATGGTCTCTCTTTTGTGCCCACACTCACATATCTTGATGCAACCCAGGTTAAATTTGATCTGCAGTGCTTCTATCGTAGAGTATGCCATACAGCTCATTTTTTTAATGAGACTCCTCTTCCCACAGATGATGACAGTATCACCAGAACAATCAATGGTATCTATCCCCAGTGAAGAGCATGGACACCACCTCCAGGACGTTTTGCTGCAGTTGATTATTTTGTTAACCAATGCATGGAAAACACCACTAACTTCAATCTTTATTGCAGGCACAACCATTCCAACCTGACATCTGGTGAGCTTGCAGCCCTCAGATCTCTGCAATGTAGGAATGACATTGTTATCAAACCAGCTGATAAGGGAGATGCTGTTGTGGTCTGGCAAAAGGAGCTATACATCACCGAAGCCACACAGCAACTCTCTGACACCGGGTTTTATTCTTCTCTTCCACAGGACCCCACTGCTGACCATCAGACTGAGGTCACCACCACCACCATCACCTCTGCTATTGAAAACAAAGAGCTCCCTGCTTCTGCTAAGAGACTCATAGTTCAGCATCCCCAGACATCCAGGCTTTATCTCCTTCCCAAAACCCACAAAAAAGGTAACACGGGTCATCCTATAGTGTCTGCCTGCTCCTGCCCCACGTCCCACATCTCTGCATTTTTGGACAGCCTCATGAGACCCCTCGTTGATTCCCTGCCCTCCTATGTTAAAGACACTAACCATGCTGTCCAGTTATTTGACAGGTTCAGATTTAGTGACTCTCATCAGCTCATCTTCACCATCGACCTAATAGTCTTCAGGTGAAGCTACCTCTGGCTGGAAGCTGCAACACTGGACTTAAGATTTGCAAGAAAGCGAGTTGTGCTCACAACAGAGGGAGGTGAACCTTACAATTTACAATTGTCTTTGGTTTGAAGCAGATTCCGTAGGAAAGTTAATATTCTTCAGGTGGAGGATACTTCTAACTGAAGGGTGAAGTAAGGAACTTAGAATTATCAGAAAAGGCAGTCTTTCAATCAACTTTCAATCAACAGTGCAGGAAGAGTTTCAACCCACAGGGACTTAATACTGTGTTCTGTGTCTGCCCTTCTGCACAGCTGACCTGTTTTGGGGCTGACTGCTTTTGGAGCACAAGTCACCAGGCTGTTTTGGAGCTGGGGAGGTTTACTTGTGTCTGACTTGGATGTTTGGATTTTTCTCTGTTTGATTAGCAGGGTATTTTCTCTGTCAAATTGTTGTGTAGGGCATCTTGCAGACAGGAAGGCACTCATCGCGGCGGTAGGTCAGAGCTTTTAGCTGATTGTTTTGTGAGGCACAGTTTAGGCCCAAACCCTTCCCACCTCACCCCACCCACCCTGGAAATAGTTCCTTTATACCTGGGGTTCTGACATCATTTCCTCAAGAGGGCAAGGTGCATATCACTGTCATGTCCTCTCTAGCACACTGCACTGACAAGATAAGCATGCACATTACATAAATACATATATTTCAATATAACACACCAATCACACACAAAAAAAAAAATAAACAAGGTAGACAGTTGTGTGGGGAGTAGTGCAATGTAATGGCTGTGGGGCAACAGTCTTCCGGGAGTCTTTCTGGAGGCTGAGATGCTGCCCTGTTTGCAGACAACTATCTGCCCTCAGGGAGGAAGTTCCCCATCTTCAGGCCACACTGGACAGTAGTAAGAGAACCTTCCCCCAGGCCACACTGGACAGTAGTAAGGGAACCTCCCCCATCCAGGGAGCACCAGAGCCACCACCACTACCTCAGAGGTTGTGAAGAAAGCACAGCAGTTGGACCACTGTGGGCTCAGGGAGGGTAAGGGTGGTGAAACAGAGGCACACCCAGTCAGTTGTTCCACTCCACAATCCATACACCATTCTGGGGGAGCATAGTCCCCCTATGGATGCACCCGCAGAGGAGACTAAGGAGGGTGCAGACAACTGTCACAAGGGAGGCCCTCATGAAGGAGGCAGAGGGCACCACAGGGAAAGGAAGCAGCTCCTGGTGGGGAACCCAGTATTAGGGGATAGAACTGGGGAGCATGGAAAACTGAGTAAGGTGCCTGCCTGGTGCCAAGGGCTTGAGGACAGGAAGCGCATCATTAGGATCATGAGAACAGTTGCACGGGAGTCTGAGCTGGACATCATTGTCCACCTAGGGACAAATGACTTGGCTCATCATGAGATTAGAGCAGTGCAGAAGAACTTTATAGAGTTGGGGAAGGGCTTAAGACAAGTAGCACACACAGTATCCTTCTCAGAGGTGCTGCCTGTCAGTGGCATGGGTGAGGCGAGGGTACTTTGCACCATTCAGTTTAACGAATGGTTGAAAAAATGGTGTGGTGCACAGGGGTTTGCCTTCATTGGGGACTGGAGCTCCACCTGGAGGGACACCAGCCTATACTGGCAGGATGGTCTGCATCTGTCCAGGAAGGGAACAAGTCTTTTGTGCAATCGGTTTAAATGCTTCATTGGCAAGCTTTTAAACTAGTCAAGGGGGGAGACACTGATAAGCAGCAGGAAAATCCCAGCCTCCCCTACAAAACAGGGTACTAAATGAGAAAAGACCAAGGTAGAAAGGTCAGTGGGGATGCTGCTACAGAAGGTAAAGCCATCAAAAATGGAGAGCAATCAGTACCAATGCCCATAGTCTGGGTAACAAGCTTCCTGAATTAGTGGCCTTGATGGAGGAGGAACATCTGGATATCATGAAGTCACAGAAACATGGTACACACAGAACCATGACTGGGACATAAACATACCAGGATACACTATCTACAGGAGGGACAGGGAGGGTAAAAGAGGAGGAGGAGTAGCTCTCTACATAAGAGAAGGAATCAAAGCAAGAGAACAAAAGGGTAAACTGGGAGGAGAAGAAGCACTGTGGGTCAATTTGGAGGCAGGCAATGGCACCACAATATGCACAGGGGTTGTATACAGACCCCCCTCTCAGGTGGAGGAAATGGACAAGGAAATGATAGAAAGTATACTTAGAATGGCAGATAAAGGGGAGATATTGCTGATGGGTGATCTGAATATGCCAGATGTTAATTGGAGTGCAGTTGCAGCAGCCACTTCTAAGAGTGGGGTTAGTATTGGAACCCACTCGAGAGGGAGCAGTCTTAGACCTGGTCCTTTCAAATGGAGATGGAGAGAGGATCACAGATGTAGAAGTGGGTAGCCATCTGGGAACTAGCGACCATCGAACAGTATGGTACACAATAAACACAGCAATAGAGTCAAGCCATACAAAGGCAAAAGTATTGGACTTCAGGAGGGCTGACTTTGCCAAAATGGGTGAGTGCCTAAGGAATGCACTAGCAAATGGGCAGGAAGGAGGGGTGGAAGAACAATGGGGAATAATAAAAACTGCCATCACAGAGGTAACAAGCCTTTGTGTGAAGCAAATAAACAAAAACAAAATGATGTAAGAAACCACTATGGTTCTCAAAGGAGGTGGCAGTGAAGGTTTAAGAAAAAGAAAGCATTCAGGAAGTACAAGGAATCACAGAAGGAACAGGACAGAGAATTGTAAAAGTTTAAGCAAAAGGAAGCTGGGAAGGCAGTCAGAACAGCAAAGGCCCGAACTGAGGAAAAGATAGCCAGCTCAGTTAAGAAGGGGGATAAAACCTTTTTTAGGTACATCAGGGAGCGAAGGAAGACTAAGGGAGGGATAGTGAGGCTTAATAAAGGGGAAGGGGTGGGCAGAGGGTGACTGTGAAAAGGCAGAGATACTAAACAAATATTTTTGCTCAGTATTTACAAATGAAGATGGGGAGGTACCTAAAACAAACAATAGAAACACTCTGAATACAGAAATTGATACCAGCTCATTTACAGAAGAAAGGGTTCTGAAAGAACTCTTAAAACTGAAGGTGGACAAAGCAATGGGGCCTGATGGGATTCATCCCAGAATTCTAAAAGAACTAAGGGTAGAACTAGTGACACCACTGACTACCCTCTTTAACAAATCATGGGAGGATGGGGTGGTACCTGAGGACTGGAGGAGGGCAGATGTGATTCCCTTTCACAAAAGTGGGAGCAGAGCAGAAGCAGGAAACTATGGACCTGTTAGTTTAACCTCAGTGATAGGGAAAATGATGGAATCACTTCTGAAGGAAAGAATTGTCGAGTACCTAGAGGCCAGAGGGGCACAGGACCCAAGGCAGCATGGATTCACAGTGGGAAGGTCATGCCAGATGAATCTAATAGATTTCTTTGACTGGGTGACCAAAGTAGTAGATCAGGGAAGGGCTGTGGACATGGCCTACCTAGACTTTAGCAAGACATTTGACTCAGTCCCACACAAAAAATTAATATACAAGTTAGCCAGCCTGGAAGTGGGTCCCAAGATGATAGCCTGGGTAAAGAATTGGCTGGAGAATAGGACACAGAGACTAATAGTAAATGGAGTCCACTCTGAAGAAAGGGGGGTTACTAGTGGGGTGCCGCAGGGTTCAGTATTAGGACCGGTCCTCTTCAATGTCTTTATAAGCTACATTGCAGAGGGACTGGAAGGAAATGTATGTCTCTTTGCAGATGACACAAAGATCTGCAGCAGAGTTGATGCACAAGGTGGGGTGGAAAGGATGAGAAGGGACTTGGCGAGGTTAGAGGAAAGGTCAAATGTATGGCAGCTTAGAGTTAATGCTAAGAAGTACAAATGTAATGCACCTGGGAAACAAAAACCCAGGGGAAGAGTACACAATGGGGGGGTGAGATACTAACTACAATAAAAATGGAAAGGGACTTGGGGGTAGTCATATCAGATGACTTAAAGGTGGGCAAGCAATGTGAGAGGGCAGTAAGGAGGGCTGAGGAGATATTGGGATGCATAGGGAGAGGCATCACCAGTAGAAAACTGGAAGTTGTTATCCCTTTGTACAGACAGCTGGTGAGACCCCATCTGGAGTACTGTGTGCAGTTCTGGAGACTCAGTCTCTGCACGGACATAGACAAGATGGAAGCTGTCCAGAGGAGGGCAACTAAAATGGTGCAGGGTCTGTACCGGAAGACATATGAAGAGAGACTAAAGGAGCATAATATGTATAGCCTCGAGGAAAGGAGGGAGAGGGGGGATATGATAGAAACTTTCAAGTACCTCAAGGGAATCAACAAAGTCCAAGAGGGTAGCATCTTTCAAAAAAGAGGTGTGCAAGAACAAGGGGCACAATTTGAAGATAGAGGGGTGGCTCAGAGGTAATGTAAGGAAGTATTTTTTCACAGAGAGGGTTGTGGATGCATGGAACTGCCTTCCGGAGGAAGGTTGTGGAGTCAAAACAGTGGTTGAATTCAAGCATGCATGGGACAGCCATAAGGCAATTCTAGGGGGTGGGGGTAGAAAGAAGTCGGCTGCTGGTTAACTAGGATCTGCAGCTTATCCATTAGGTAGGGAAATGGGCAGACTGGGTGGGCCAAGCGGTCCTTATCTGCCGTCAAATTCTATGTTTCTATGTTTACACAGTGATCCCCATGATGATGGTCTGACAGCTTTGCAGCATTTCTTGAATAAGTGGGAAGTCCAGCAGCCATGTACACACACGCTTACTCATTTGGCAGAACTGGTTCTTACACTCAATGCTTTTTCTTTTAAAAACATTTTTTTTCAGCAGATCAGTGGCGTTGCCATGGGTACCAAGATGGGTCCCAGCTTTGCAAATCTGTTTGTGGGTTGGGTGGGGGAATGTTTTTTTCTCTCATTCACAGGGACTGTGCCTGAACTCTACAAACGCTACATTGATGACCGTGTGGGGGCCACCTCCTGCTCCAGCGAGACACTCCAAGTCTTCCTTGACAAGTTTACCATGGCCCATCCTTCCCTTCAATACACTGTTGAAGTATCCTCCTCTACACTGCCTTTTCTGAATATCCAGTTGTCAGTACAGAACACTGGTCTGAAGACATCAGTTTATTACAAACCCACTGACTCTCACAGTTTCCTCCTCCACAGCTTCTTTCATCCTAAACATGTCAAGAATGGCCTGCCTTAATCACAGTTTCTTAGACTTTGCAGGTTATGCAGTGAAGAGGATGGTTTTGCTGAGCAGACCCAAATAATGCACAGTTTTTTTATCAACAGGGGATACCCTAAAAGCACAGTGGACAGAGCACTCTCCCGGGTCAGTAACATGCCCCATAACCTTGACCCCCGCAGGAAGGATACTGTCACACAAGAACTGTGGCAAATTCCACTAGTGCTTCCTTTTCATCAGAGCACACCTTCTCTTCACAGGACCATCACCAGTAACTTTCCCATTTTGCAAACTGACCCTAACATTGGTGCTTCCTTTACAGAACCAATTATTGCCTTCTACTGCCGGCCACCTAACCTGCAGAATCTCCTGGTTAAAAGCAGCCTACCTACCTGCTCCTAATGGTTCCTCCAGCCCAGGTACCAAACCTTACAACAGGACTCGCTGCTACACCTGCAAATTTCTTTCCAGTGTGACTGAAATTCGGGGGCCTACAGGTGTTTTTCACATCACCAAGGAGTTCTCATGCACCTCCACTAATGTGGTGTATTGTATTCTTTGCTGGAAATGTACAGTAATTTACATCGGAGAAACTGGTAGGCACCTTGCTGACCATTTTGGGGAACATTACAGAGCAGTCAGGAATGGTGACACTGCTAAACCCATTGTATCCCACTTTATCTCCAGGGACCACAGTGTCAATGATCTTTCTGTTTGTGTCCTTCAGCAGGGCTTTTGGGATTCTGACCATAGAAAAAACATGGAAGCCAAGCTGATCATCTGCCTTGGCTCCCAGCAGCCCTCTGGTTTAAATGATAGACTTATTTTCCACTAACATCTTTCAGCCACCCCTTATTTTCCCTAAAGTCTGTTTGTTTCTGTACACATTTAATTTAATTTTCATTTTCACCACAAGTCTCCATCTCTGTCTCCTCCCCACACAGTTGTCACCTTTCAGCCTTCTTACTAGGTCCTGTTAATTAGTCCCCACCTGGGGACTTCCCTAGCTCTTTCATTCCTATTATGCTTTATCTTTGCTATCATCACATTTTTGTTTCACAGATTCTCTCTTAATCTTGCCATTTATCATATCTGCTCCCTGAGCCTCTTTTTTCTTTCCCCACTTATATATATATTCTTCATTTTACCTCCCCTCTACACTAACTTGGTTTTTTTTTTTGTTTTAGATATTTCCGGAAGGAGACCTAAGGTCAAAACATAGATTTTTAACTCTATTTTCTATTTTCAGCATGCATTTAATATAATCATTTTGTTTTGCTTTTAGGCCACATGCTGATGCAGCGCCTTGTTTTTTTTATTTACTTTTTTACATTTTGACCCCATGTTATCAACATAGTCTTTTTATGACCCTATGTTATGATCAAGAAAGGAGTTATTTTTGAAATCCTGTCCAAAAGGCTATTTATTTGGTTAATATCTTTTTATTGAAGTAAAAATTAAGAACATACAGAATTAGCATAAAAAGTAAACAATAACATTACTAAAATAAAACACAAATCATAGTTGTAATTGGTACAAACTGCAATAAGAGCAGTCACACGCAATTTCCTTTACATAGAGAATACATCTGTCAGTAATGAAATAGAAAATTCTCATCTAATAATGATATTCTATTACAACCTGCCAGCGGCTGATAACACCAAGCCACAGAAACTTTGCATCAGGACCTGCAAAGCCCTCCCCTCAATACTACTGAGCAGTAGTTGGCAGAAGACACCAGGAGAAAGGACTGCTGTGTGACTGAACTTCTCTGCTGGGACTAAAGTAGAAGAACTTTTGTATTTGGACCTTTAATTTAGGGTAAAAAAACTAACATACAAAAAAAAAAGTGTGTGTTTGGGTTAACTGAACTGAATGGGTATCTGAAGAGTTATCTAGGTGTAAATCTCAGGTGACTGAAAGGACTTAACTGCTGTGAGGTTTAAATTACTTGTAGAAAGATCTGGTAAGTAGGGGAGTGGCTTAGCTAGAAGGAAGCTACATTTAAAGACTGCCTTAGAAAGTTTCAGCTAATAGCTTGGCAGAAGACACCAGGAGAAAGGACTGCTGTGTGACTGAACTTCTCTGCTGGGACTATATTGCCCTCCTTCCCTCCCCTCCACCCCCAAAGCTAGTTCTATTTTTACAGGCACAGGATTTGACTGACAACAGGAACTTCCTGTTTAGGGGCAGGAAGTGAGTGATCACAGAACCACCAAGGACCCACCATCCTAGAAGGGCAAGAGTAGCTCTCTGGCCCCCTCTAGCTGCTGGAGGTCTGCCTCTGAGCAAGTAAGTGGTCTACTGAGAAATATAGGATATTCTTGTCTCAGAACAGGACAATCAGGAGCTTAAAGGGCACACAGGCAGAAAGTAAGGAGAGAGAGAAAAAAGCAGAGGAAAGAGTAAGGATTGCAAACAGTTAAGGGGCCAGAAATAAGACATGATTGGAGTGGTGCAGTGCAGTGGCTGTGGAGCAGCAGTCTTCCGGGAGATGTTCTGGAGGATGTGGTGTTGTCCCATCTGCAGGCACCTCTCTGGGCTGAGGGAGGAGGTTGCTCATCTCCAGGCTGAGTTGGCCAGGATTTGTGGGACCTCCTCTTCCATCCAAGGACCACCAGTGCCACTGCCGTTGCCGGAAGGGGAGAGGGAGGTTAGGTGCCTGCCTGGCGCTATGGCTTGGAGGGACAGGGAGCGAATCCTCAGGATTGCCAGAGCAGCTGCACAGGGAGGGAGCTGGATGTCATTCCACCTAGGAACAAATGACCTGGCTAAGAAAGGGATTAGAGAAGTGCAGGAAGAGTTTGTGGAATTGGGGAGGGGCCTTAGTCAAGTAGCACGCATGGTAACCTTCTCGGAGGTGCTACCCATATATGGCATAGGAGAGGCTAGGGTGTTCCGCACCATGGGATTCAATCAGTGGTTGAAAAACTTGTGTGGAGCTCAGGGATTTGGCTTCATTGGGGACTGGGGGTCCACCTGGAGTGATGCAAGCCTATACTGGCATGGTGGGCTGCATCTGTCCGGGAGGGGAACCAGAATCCTAGGTGATAGGTTTAAATGCTTCATTGGCAAGCTTTTAAACTAGCCAAGGGGGGAGGCACTGGAAAGGAGCAGGAAAATCCTAGCCCCCCCCAAATAATCACAGTAGTAAGTGTGGTAAACACCAACATAGAGGTGTCGATAGGGAGAAGGGCAGGGGTAAATGGAGAAAGTGACAAAGGCAAGAAGGACAGGGATGGGGCAAAGGAGTAAGGCCATCAGGAAATGGAGGGTAATGAGTACCAATGCTCGTAGTCTGGGCAACAAGCTCCCTGAGCTAATGGCCTTAATGGAAGAGGGATGCCTGGATATTGTAGCAGTCACAGAAACATGGTACACAGAGAACCATGACTGGGATGTTAACATATCAGGGTACATAACCTACAGGAGAGACAGGCAGGGAGAAGAGGGGAGAAGAGGGGGAGGAGTAGCTCTCTATGTAAAGGAAGGATAAAAGCAACTGAACAAAAGAGTAAATAGGGAGGAGAGGAGGCACTGTGGGTCACCTTGGAGACTGGAAAGGGCACCACAATCCGCACAGGGGTTGTGTACAGACCCCCATGTCAGGGGGAAGAAATGGACAAGGATATGATAGAAGGTATTCTTAGAATGGCAGAGAAAGGGGAGATACTGTTGATGGGAGACCTGAATATGCCAAATGTTAACTGGAGCACATTTGCTGCAGCCACATCCAAGAGCAGGGCCATTCTTGATGCCCTACAGGTGGCAGGCATTAGACAGCTAGTTTCGGAACCCACTCATGAGGGACCAATCTTAGACCTCGTACTCTCAAACGGGGGCAGTGAGAGGATCTCAGATCTAGAAGTGGGCTGCCATCTGGGGACAAGTGACCATCAAACAGAGTGGTTCACGTTAAACTCAGCTACAGAGTCAAGCCATACAAAAGTGAGGGTACTGGACTTTAGGAGGGCTGACTTTGGCAAGATGGGAGAGTGCCTCAGAAAAGCACTAGCAAACAGGCTAGAAGGAGGTGTGGAGCAACAATGGAGAATTATAAAACTGCCATCACAGAGGCAACAAGCCTTTGTGTGAAGCAAATAAACAAATCAAATGAAAGAAAAAGCCACTATGGTTCTCAAAAGAGGTGGCCGTGAAAGTCAGGAAGAAAAGGTAGCATTCCGGAGTATAAGAAACACAGAAGGAGCAGGACAGAGCTGTACCAGTTAAGGCAGAAGGAAGCAGGGAGGAAGTCAGAATAGCAAAGGCCCAAACTGAGGAAAAGATAGCCAGCTCAGTTAAGAAGGGATAAAACCTGTTATAGGTACATCAGTGAGCGAGAAAGACAAAGGGAGGGATAGTGAGGCTGAATAGAATGAACTGTGGTGGGCAGAGGGGACAGTGAAAAGCAGAATATTGAATGAATATTTCTGCTCAGTATTCACAAAGAGGAGGGGAAGTGCCTAATCCATCTAGAAGCACTCTTGATAGGGGGTCGATCCCAGTCCTTTCACAGAAGAAAGGGTTCTGCAAGAACTCTAAAACTGAAGGTGGACAAAGCAATGGGTCCTGATGGAATTCACCCAGAATTCTAAAAGAATTAAGGGAGGAACTAGTGAAACCACTGGCTACTCTTTTAATAAATCATGGGAGGATGGTGTGGTACCCGAGGACTGGAGGAAGGCAGATGTGATTCCTCACAAAGTGGGACCAAGACAGAGGCAGGAAACTACAGACCTGTCAGTCTGACCTCTGTGGTAGGGAAAGTGATGGAGTCACTTCTGAAGGAAAGAATAGTTGATTACCTAGAGGCCAGTGGAGCACAGGACCCAAGGCATGGGTTCACAGCGGAAGGTCATGTCAGACAAAATCTAATAAATTTCTTTGACTGGGTGACCAAAGTAGTAGATCAGGAGGGCTGTGACATGGCCTACCTAGACTTTAGCAAGGCATTTGACACAGTCCACCACAAAGATTAATAGTCAAATTAACCAGCCTGGGAGTGGGACCCAGGGTGGTAGCCTGGGTAAAAAATTGGCTGGACAACAGGACACAGAAGGTAATTGTAAATGGAGTCCACTCTGAAGAATGGGGGGTTACTAGCGGGGTACCGCAGGGTTCAGTATTGGGTCCAGTCCTTTTTAATGTCTTCATCAGTGACATTGCAGAGGGACTGGAAGGAAAAGTATGCCTTTTTTCAGATGACACAAAGATCTGCAACAGGGTTGATACACAAGGAGGCATGGAAAGGATGAAAAGGGACTTGGCAAGGTTGGAGGAATGGTCAGAAGTATGGCAGCTAGGATCAGGGGTGTAGCCAGACAGTATACAAATGTACACCAGGACTGTGTTTGTTGCCTCATTTGGCACAATAAATACAACTTTTGTATCTCATGGCAATGGTTGTTGCCATGCATGGGTAAATGCAAATGCCATGCATTGTTCTCTAAGACACCCACATACCAACCCAGAGCCTGTAAAGTTGTATTGTCCTCGGAATGCAAAGACAGTATTAGTGACCAGTCCTAGTTTTGACTTCCATGAATAAAATTACAGAAAGGTTCAGCATTTTCTTGTTAGTTTTTATGGAAAAAGGAAGTAATTCAGGGCCTATTTGCTACCCCCCCTTAAAAAAAATTGCACACCATGGAGTACTTGGAGTATGCTTGGCTACACCCATGGCTAGGATTCAATGCAAAGAAGTGCAAAATAATGCACCTTGGAAACAAGAACCCAGAGGAAGAATACACAATGGGTGGGGAGGTAGTAACAACAACAAAAAAGGAAAGGGACCTGGGGGTAATCATATCAGATGATCTTAAGGTTGGCAAGCAATGTGAGAAGGCAGTAGGGAGGGCTGGGGGTATACTGGGATGTATAGGGAGAGGCATCATCAGCAGAAAACAAGAAGTTGTTATCCCTCTGTACAGACAGTTGGTGAGACCCCATCTGGAGTACTGTGTCCAGTTCTGGAGACCCCACCTCTGCAAGGACATAGACAGGATAGAGGCAGTCCAGAGGAGGGCAACTAAAATGTTGCAGGGTCTGCAAGAGAAGCCATATGAGGAGAGACTAAAGGAGCTTAATATGTATACCCTTGTATACTGAGTCCAGTATCAGTGCTTACTGAAAAGACATGCTCGGATATTAATATCTGAGTGCATCATTACAGTACGTGCTGATACTGAACTCAGTTGGCGGCTGGCCATGGTAGTGAGAGGTGGGCTATGCCAGTCGCTGGCTGAGGATGGATGGGGAGTGCTGGGTGGGCTGGCATGGCTGGGTGGGGGGCCACTAGACTACCAGGGATACGGGTATCGATATAATTCTTATACAGTTCGGGGGGGCACTAGACTACCAGGAATACAGGGATCGATATAATTATTATACAGTTCGGGGGGGGCACTAGACTACCAGGGAAGTGGAGGGTGTCATACGGTAGTAGCCACAGACATTGCCAGTTATTTCCCAAAATTTCTGTGATATTTCTAGAGAAACCTCCTGCTTTCTGCATTGCCACAGTAGGGGCAGCAGAGAGAAACTCTTTAGAAATGTTGCATAATATCTGGAAATAGCTGGCAATGTCTGTGGCTACTACTGTATTTGTACATTGTTGGGGGGGCACTAGACTACTGGGGTACATGCCACATATGCGGCTGGTGACTCTGGGTCGGGCACTAGTGGGGCATTGACCGAGCCACCATTATTGTTAGTGTCTTGCAAACATGCCTCGCCAGGTATGCCCACAGTTCGCCGCATCTGGCCACATGTCGCAAGTCGTGAGGGACTTGTTGTGATGACCCTGCCCCTTCTAGAATAGGGCACAGGGTCAATGTCACAGTTGCGGGTGGTGCAAGTTGCGTTCGGCGGCAACTTTCGGTATCCTTCTAGAATCCAGCCCTTGTTTGTTAATATCTGTGCCCCAAATTTTCAACATAGCCTTCTTATGACCCCACCTCATGAACAAAGGCAGAGAAAAATTTTCTACCCCTGCCTGAAAGGTGATTTCATGCAGCGACTGCAAAATCACCTTTCGGGATGCAAAAAAACATTTTGGTCAGGATCTGAAAAATGACAGCTGTCACATTCATGAGGTGCTGTGAAGAAACGGCTATAAGGAAACTTTGGGGTCAAAATATTGAAAATTGCCAAAGTTATGAGCCTACATTCACAAATTTCAACACAGGATCATAACTTCCTTGTTTTTTAATATTTTTACACCACATTTTCAACATAGCCGTCTTATGACCCCACCGCATGAACAAAGGCAGAGCAAATGTTCAACTCCTGCCCAAAAGATGATTTTGTGCAGTGACTGTAAAATCAACTTTTGGGATGCAAAAAAAACATTTTGGCCAGGATCTGAAAAATGACAGTTGTCACATTCATGATGTGCTGTGAAGAAATGGCTATACTGGAAATTTGGGGTCCAAATATTGAAAATTGTCAAAGTTACGAGCCAGCATTCACAAATTTCAAAGCAGGCTCATAACTTCATTGTTTTTTTTTTAATATTTTTACACCAGACTTTCAACATAGCCTTCTTCTGACCCCACCTCATGAACAATTGTGGAGAAAATGTTCAACTCCTACCTGAAAGGTGATTTCACGCAGCAATCAGAAAATCACCTTTCCAGACAGATTTACCCAACATCACTTGCATTGTTCATGAGGTGTCCGAAAAAATGTATGTGGAAAATTTGGGACAAAAATATTAAAAAATGGCCAAGTTATGCCACTAAATTGAAAACCCCATTGAAGTATATTGAAGTTGAAAACCCCATTGAAATACATCGGAGTGCTTACCTCAGTTTGCAGTTGGGCTTTGAAGAGTGAAGATTTGCCTGCAGTCCAAGGAAGATTGCGGGATGGATCTTAGGTGGTGAGTATGGGGGTGGGATGGGGTGGTGGGTTCTGATGGGAGGGTCTGGTGGGGGTGGGTAATGACGCAGCAGACAATGATGGATTTTTTTTCAGGTAAAGAAACACAATAAGGGGCAGTTTTCTTTATTTCAGGGACAGGACACTGGAGGACTGGGCACCCCCAGTGTCACTAGGGGACAGTATTGCAACACTTCAAAACACTTGGGGATTGGACATCCCCAGTGTCACTGACTTGTGTTTTGGGGGTACCACAGATGTTAATGAACAGCTTTCTTCTTATCAGGGAAAAAATGATGAGGAACAGTTTTAGACACTGGAGGATTGAGCTCCCCAATGTCATTACTGTGTGTGTTGGGGGAGGAGGGTGCTGACAGGGAGGGTCATGTTGGGGGACAATTAGTGCCACCAGCAACAGACATTGATGGACAGTTTTCTTTGTTGTAGGCACACATTTCAGGCTGACCACGACAGATCAGCCTGACTTGCTGGGCAACATGGATCAAAAGGATGGCAACTTCTTTTGAAGTTGGTGCTGTCCCCACCCAGCAAGCCTGAAACTCTATCATTGTTAGTCTGCATGCTGATTGGTGTGGCACTTTCACACCCCTGCAGCACTGCTCTGCATTGGGCAGACAGTGTCATACCCCTCAAAGGGCACTCTCATATCAATGGGTTTGCTTGTGCTTGCATGCAGGGTGAACACAAAAATGACTATACAAACCTTCTATGCTGACATTTTATTTCAGAACTCCAAAAAATGTCTGAAAAGATGCAGCATGAGGAAAGAAAACTGCATTTACTGACGCTGCCTTAAGCTTCAGCATATTAATAAGCTGACTTGAATTAAGAAAAGAGACAGAACTCAGAACTGACATGATAGTTCAGTTAGACAAAAAAAGCTTTAAAATAACAAAGTTAATTGCCAAGCTTCAAACATATATAAGTATGTTTCTATGTTTCTATGTTAAAATGCAATCTCCAGTCCATTCCCTTTGCGGCCAAATGGAGAGCCTACTGATTATTGCTGTTAAGGCTGCAGGCTCCCGGTGCAGAAAATATGATCCCCAGTCCATTCCTTTTGCGGCTGAATGGAGAGCCTGCTGATTATTGCTTCGAGGCTGCAGGTTCCCGGTGCAGAAAATATGATCCAAGTCCATTCTCTTTGTGGCTGAATGGAGAGCCTGCTGATTACTGCTTCGAGGCTGCAGGCTCCCGGTGCAGAAAATATGATCCCCAGTCCATTCCCTTTGCGGCTGAATGGAGAGCCTACTGATTACCGCTTTGAGGCTGCAGACTCCCGGTGCAGAAAATATGATCCAAGTCCATTCCCTTTGCAGCTGAATGGAGAGCCTGCTGATTATGACTTTAAGGCTTCAGGCTACCAGTGCAGAAAATATGATCCCTGATCTATTCCCTTTGTGGCTAAATGGACAGCCTGCTGAATATTGCTTTAAAGCTGCAGGCTCCTGGTGCAGAAAATATGATCCCCTGTCCATTCACTGCGGCTGAATAGTCTTAGGCTTTGGATGCTTTGTGTTAGTGATTAAAAACCATATCATGGGAGAGGGAGCTAGACATCATTATCCACCATGGGACAAATGACTTAGCTGGGCATGGGATCAGAGCAGTACAGGAGGAGTTTGTGGAGATGGGGAGGGGCCTTAGACAGGTAGCACAAATGGTAACCTTCTTGCAGGTGCTGCCTGTCTATGTCATGGGTGAGGCTATGGTATGCTGCACCATGCAGTTCAATGAATGGTTAAAAGACAGGAGCAGAGCACAGGGTTTTGGCTTCATTGGGGACTGGGGGTCCACCTGGAGGGATGCAAGACTATACTGGCATGATGGGCTGCATCTGTCCAGGAGGGGAACCAGGCTCCTAGGTGATAAGTTTAAATGCTTCATTGGCAAGCTTTTGAACTAGACAAGGAGGGAGGCACTGATATGAAGCAGGAAATTACAAGCCTCCCCCCACAAAACAGGGTAGTTAGCAAGAGAAACTCCAATATACAGAGGTCAATAGTGAGCAGGACAGGGGCAAATGGAGAAAAAGACAAAGGCAATAAGGGCAGGGATGGGGTAAAAAAGGGTAAGGCCATCATAAAATGGAGAGCAATGAGTACCAATGCTCATAGTCTGGGTAACAAGATTCCTGAACTAGTGGCCTTGATGGAAAAGGGACACCTGGATATTGTGGCAGTCACAGAGACATGGTACATGGAGAACCATGACTGGGTTGTCAATATACCAGGGTACACAATCTAGAGGAGGGACAAGGAGGGTAAAAGAGGAGGAGAAGTAGCTCTCTATGTAAGGGAAGGAATCAAAGCAATGGAACTAAAGGGTAAACAGGGAGGAGAGGAGGCACTGTGGGTCACCTTGGAGGCAGGTAGTGGCATCACAATCCGTACAGGGGTTGTATACCGACCCCTGTCTCGGGGGAGTAAATGGACAAGGAAATGACAGAAGGCATCCTCAGAATGGCAGAAAAAATGAAGATATTGTTGATGGGGGACCTGAATATGCCAAATGTTAACTGGAGCACATTTACTGCAGCCACATCCAAGAATAGGGTAATTCTCAATGCCCTACAGGGGGCATGCCTCAGACAGTTAGTGTTTGAACCCACTCAGGAGGGAGCAGTCTTGGACCTGGTACTCTCAAACAGGGACAGAGATAGGATCACAGATTAAAAAGTGGGTAGCCATCTGGGAACAAGCTACCACCACACAGTGTGGTTCACAATAAACACAACCATGGAGTCATGTCATACAAAA
The DNA here is from genome assembly GCA_016271365.2 of Neoceratodus forsteri. Classification (NCBI taxonomy): domain Eukaryota; kingdom Metazoa; phylum Chordata; order Ceratodontiformes; family Ceratodontidae; genus Neoceratodus; species Neoceratodus forsteri. The sequence continues at coordinate 1,326,688,183 of CM057449.1, forward strand.
GCGAGGGTACTGGACTTTAGAAGGGCTGACTTTTGGTCAAAATGGGGGCATGCCTAAGGAATGCACTAGCAAATGGGCAAGAAGGAGGAGTGCAAGAACAATGGGGAAAAATCAAAACTGCCATTATAGAGGCAACAAGCCTTTGTGTGAAGCAAATAAAGAAAACAAAATGAAGTAAAAAAACACTATGGTTCTCAAAAGAGGTGGCAAGAAAGATTAGGAAAAAAAAGATAGCACTCAGAAAGTATAAGGAATCACAAAAGGAGCAGGACAGAGAACTGTATCAGTTAAGGCAGAGGGAAGCGGGGAAGGCAGTCAAGATAGCAAAGGCCCAAACTGAGTAAAAGATAGCCAGCTCAGTTAAGAAGGGGGATAAAACCTTTAAAGATACATTAGCGAGTGCAGAAAGACAAGGGGAGGGATAGTGAGGCATAATAAAGGGGAAGGGAGGTGGGCAGACAGCGACAGTGAAAAGGCAGAGATACTGAATGAATACTTTTGCTCAGTATTCACCAAAGAAGGGGAAGATACCTTAACCAAACAATAGAAGCACTCTGGGCAGGGGAGTAGATACCAGTCCATTCACAGAAGAAAGGGTCCTGAAAGAACTCTTAAAACTCCAGGTGAACAAAGCAATGGGACCTGATGGAATTCACCACAGAATTCTAAAAGAACTAGGGTGAGACCTAGTGACACCACTGACTGCCCTTTTTAACAAATCATGGGAGGATGGTGTGGTATATGAGGACTGGAGGAAGGCAGATCTGATCCCCCTTCACAAGAGTGGGAGCAAGGCAGAGGCAGGAAACTACAGACCTGTTAGTTTGACCTCAGTGGCAGAGAAAATGATGGAATCCCTTTTGAAAGAAAGAATTGTCGAGTACCTAGAGGCCAGCATGGCACAGGACCCAAGGCAGCATGGATTCACAGTGCGAAGGTCATGTCAGATGAATCTAATAGATTTTGTTGATTGGGTGACCAAAGTAGTAGACCAGGGAGGGGCTGTAGAAATGGCCTACTTAGAGTTTAGCAAGGAATTTGACACAGTACCACACAAAAGATTAATAAACAAGTTAGCAAGCCTGGGAGTGGGTCCCAGGGTGGTTGCCTGGGTAACAAACTGGCTGGACAACAGGATGCAGATGGTAATAGTAAACAGAGCACACTCTGGAGAAAGGGGAGTTACTAGTGGGGTACCACAGGGTTCAGTACTGGGACTGGTACTCTAATATCTTTGTAAGTGACATTGCAGATGGGCTGGAAGGAAATGTATGCCTCTTTGCAGATGACACAGAGATCTGCAACAGGGTTAATACACAAGGAGGGGTAGAAAGGATGAAAAGGGACTTGGAAAGGTTGGAGCAATGGTCAAGAGTATGGCAGCTTAGTTTCAATGCAAAGAAGTGCAAAGTAATGTACCTGGGAAACAAAAAAATGCTCTCAGTGACATTAAGTGTCAATCAATGTTACTGAGCACATCCTGTATATAGTAAGCACTCAGTGACAGCTCAGTCAGCTGCCAGCCATGGAGGAGAGAAGAGAGTTGTGCTGCTCACCAGCTAGGGGGTCGGAATGGGGGGAGTGGGTTGGTGGGTCACTATCTGCCAGGGTTGTGGGGTGGGGGATCCACTAGACCACCAGGGTAGGGGTCCATTAACTTTACAGTGGATTGGGAATGGAGGGGCCCACTAGACCACCAGGGAATTGTATCACTTGGAAATACTGGGGAACCAGGTTGGGGGGGGGGTTACAATGGACACCAGTGAATATGTTTCTATGTATTGGGTGGATGGTCAGGTATGGGGAAGGACCACTAGACCACCAGGGAGATATTTTTCTTTTTTAACAGAATGGCAATATGCAATGATGGTGGGACCACTAGACCCCCAGAGATATATTGTTATTCTTTAATGGAATGGTGATCAGCGAGGAGGGAGGGACCACTAGACTATCAGAGAGCTATAGTTTAGTTTTCACATGGAACGGCGATTGCTGTTGGGGGTGGGACCACTAGACTACCAGGGAGATATAGTTTAGATTGTAAATGAACAGAGATGGGGGTGGGACCACTAGACCACCAGGGATATACTGTTATTCTTTAACGGAACAGCGATTGGTGAGAAGGGAAGGGCCACTAGACTACCAGAGAGATACTGTATATATTATTTATTCACAGAATGGCGATTGGCGATGGGTGAGGGACCACAAGATTATCAGGGAGATATAGTTTAGTTTGTAATGGAATGTAAAATGTAAAATTTATTTATATAAGATGCCCTTCCTGAACTCAGGGCGCCCTTATAATAATTATAACAATAAATTTAGAAAACATAGTATCAATATCAATAAAACACATATCATTACAGAAAGCATACATTAAGTATTTGAGAATGCTTGATGAAGCAAAAAGGTTTTAAGGGATTTTTTAAAACCTTCTACAGTCGGGCTGTCTCGTATCTGGCGAGGTTGAGAATTCCACAGGGTAGGTGCCACAAAGGCAAAAGATCTTCCTCCAGATGTCTTCAGAGTTACCCTGGGAATCTCTAGCAATCCCTCATCAGAGGATCGGAGTGAGCGGGAAGGACAGTAAGGAGACATGAGTTCTTTCAGGTAGTTAGGTCCCAACTCATGTAGGGCTTTGTAGGTCAGCAACGCGACCTTGACAGTGATCCACCACTGTATAGGCAGCCAGTGCAGTTCACGCACCACAGGTGTTATATGACTGGACCTTGGGACTCCAGTCAACAACCAGGCCGCCGCGTTCTGCACAAGCTGCAAGCAACAGATATCCACTCCCAGTAACCCTAGATAGAGGGCATTGCAGTAAGCCAAACGACTGGTAACTAAGGCGAGGACCAAGGTAAGGAGGTCTTCGGGTTTAACCAGGTGTTTCACCCGGGCTATATTTCTTAGATAGAAAAAGGAAGATTTGATTACTGCCGACACCTGAGCCCTCAGAGTCAGGCCCTCATCAAAAATTACACCAAGATTATGCACCTGGCCAGAGGCCATAAGCGGGGTTCCCCCAGAAATAAACCTGAGTGCTTCCCCACCCATACCCCTAACATACTAACCCCAAGGTCCACCACTAAGACCTCTGTTTTATCTGAATTCTACTGAAGCCAACTTATACTCATCCAGTTCTGTATCTCCAGTAGGCAGTTATTAAATCTTGTAACTGAGTCAGACTCCTATTTGGGCACAAAAGATGTATAGAGCTGAGAATCATCAGTATAGCAATGAAAACTCAGCCCATACCATCTTATAATGTCCCCCAATGGAAGCATGTACACCCTGAATAACATGGGGGACAACACCGAGCCCTGTGGAACCCCACAGGGCAGGCAGTGAGGGGCCGAGGAGTAAATTCCCAGCACCACTCTTTGAGATCTGCCCTTCAGGAAAGATCGAAACTAACTGTGGACTGCTCCCCTTAATCCCCAGAAAAACCACAGGCTTTCGAGCATCACCCCATGATCCACGGTGTCAAATGCTGCTGAGAGATGAAGGAGAACCAAGATGGACTGGGCCCTCTGATCTCTCGCCATCAGGAGATCATTTAGTACCCGCACCAGGGCTGTCTCAGTACTATGCCATTTTCTGAAGCCAGACTGGAGAGGGTCATAGATACTGAGGCTGGTCAAATGATCCTCCAGCTGCAGAGTGACCACCTTCTCGATTACTTTCCCTACAAAGTGCAAGTTCGAGACTGGCCTGTAGTTAGCTGGGCAGTCAGGATCAAGGGAGGGCTTTTTCAAAAGGGGGTGAACTACTGCCTCTTTTAAGGGATCTGGAAAGATCCCTCTCTCCAGTGAAACTGCCACTATCTCAGTAAGGATCGGGCCGATAACCTCTACACACCCCACTAGGAGGCATGTAGGGCCTGGATCCAAACTACAGTACGTAGGTCGCAAAGTCTGGATAAACCTCACGATATCCATGACTGCCAGTTGGCTAAAGGTGAATCAGGTTAACTGGGTATCAGTACCACCCAGTTGATCCATGCAAGGCCCAATGGGAAGACGTTAGTTGATGTCATCCCTGATGGTAGACACCTTATCAGCAAAGAATTGTGCAAACTCCTCACATTGTACTGGCGTGTGTTGGAATGGTGATTGGCGATGAGGGTGGGTCCACTAGACTACTCAGGGAGATGTATATTATTTATTCATGGAACAGTAATCCGCAATGGAGGAGGGACCACTAGCCTATCAGAGAGATATATTTTATTTATTCATGGAATGGCAATCGCTGGTGGGGGGGTGCCACTAGCACCAGGGATAGCTCTTAGGAAACAGGTAATTGGGGGCAGTGCCATGCAATACAGCCTCACTCCCTATGCAAATTGGCTCATAATGGGCATGTAGTTGGCCCCATAGTGCCTTGCATGCCCAATGGACTCATTTGCATAGGTCCCTTTGAATATGGGGACTTTTGGCCCGGGCTCAAGCCATTGTGCCTCCCTATTGTGGGGGCCATATCTGCCCAGCGCTAGATGGCATAGCACAGGGACTCACTGGCCCCATATTCAGTGGAATAGCGCTGATGTGCTATTACACTGAATATACCAGTTTTGGACACCTGGGCAACTGCAGGAGGCAGTGCAAAGCTTTGCCCTCTGCTTTGCCTGGTTTTGAATATCGGGCTCATGCAGTCTATCTTTTTATTCAGTGACAGGCATTTCAATCTATTCCACAATCTGCAATGATGTTCTATAGATCTTACTCTCAAAGCAAATCTACAAATAGTGTTATACAAATATGTTTGTTGTTTTATTATTTTTTTCAGAGTCCCCCCCATATTAGACTTCCATACTACATTGTGGAGAGAGGACAACTCTGTGTTATCAATTTCCTTGTTTCATTTGCAAGGTAATCACTTACTGTGTACAGTATCCCAATCTTCCTATTTATCTGTTTAACTGTGTTTTCTGAGTGTGTATTAAAACCTAGCTGACAGTCCAATGTGATACCCAAATATTCAAATTCGGACACAATTTCTAATTTATCGCCCCCTCCTGTCAAAACTACAGACAATTCTGTCCTAGTTCTTTGTTTATAGTTGGCACAAAACAGCATTCCTTGTGTTTTCTTTTTGTTTATTATGAGTCTGTTTTCTAACAACCTATTTGACATTTTCCCGTATCCGTATTCATAAGCTGAGTTTAATGTCTTAATACCCTTTTTGGTCACATCATAGTGTCATCAGCAAAGAGTACCATTTTGGGATCTTCACATATTGCTGATAACTGGTTAGGAACAAAGAGAACAACATGGGCCCCAATATGGAACCCTGCTGGACTCCATATTGAACCTCCCTTGTGTCTGATGTTACTCCATTTAACCATACCTGTTGTTTTCTGTTTGTCAGATAACTGTGAATCCATTTTATTACTGGATACCCAAATCCAGTGTTGAGTAGCTTAGTTTCCTGGAGGGAATGGTCCACAAGGTTGAATGCCTTGGTCAAGTCCATGTACACTGAACCCAGTTTACAGACCCATGTCCATATTTTCTTGCAGGTCATTCATGAACCTGACCAAGCCAGTCACCATGCTGCACCCCCTCCTAAAACCATGCTGGGCCAATGTTAGTTTATTATATTTCTTCAGGTAATCCTGGATCTAGGAGTGCAGCAGTCTCTCCTGAACTTTACTGACTAATGATAAAAGCAATATCGTTCTGTAGTTATTTGGATTGTTGGTCTGTCCCCCTTTAAATATAGGGACCACATAAGCTTTTTTCAATGTATCTGAGACAGTTTGCTTAATTAAAGACTTATTGTAAGGGATATGCTAATTCCTCTGCTGCCTGTTTCAGAATTGTTGCCCCTACCAGATCTGGACTTGAACCTTTAGAATCATCTATGTCTACAAACTTCTTGCTTTGTAATACGTTTAAAATAAAATCTTGGGCATAATGTGTCTTCTTGCTCCTTGATTTCTTTAGTCAGATCCTTAAGGTCAGTCATATATTTTGACAAGTTTGTAAAAGTTTCATTTAAGTGGTTAGCTATTTCAACATTCTCATACATCCCCAAATCCCCTTTAATAAGACTAATTATGTTTTCTTTCTGTTTTGGAGATATTAGATTATTTAATCCACCTCAACCTTTTTTTTATTTTGAAAATTCGACATTTGTTTATTTTTATAAAATTCCACCTTTGCCTTTTTAATTTCTTTTTTGCACTTATTCCATAATTGTCAAACCCAATTCCAGTCTCTTTCTTGGTTTGTATTTTTATAGTGCACCCAAGCATTATCTGTTTCCCTTATGAGTTTAATTACTTTGCTATTTATCCATTTACTGCACCTTCAAATTAACACCATTTAGATCCATTTTTGTGTTAGATTTTTTGTGTTGTTTAATGCACTGCTTTCAACAATTCTGCCTTTCCCTTTTAAACATTTATTACTCCATGAGCAGTAAATGGGCAAATGGGCACTAACTGCATCCATCAATATCCCAGCTGCTTTATTATTTGTTAAACTGCCTACCAGTATCCAATCAATCTGTATTGTTTCCCCAGTTCTATTGCTTGGTCTGATTCCTTCCTGTCCCACCTAATTTAGGTTGACTTTCTGCAGCAATTTCCTATATTTTTCAACCTCTGTCCCTAACCAGTTTAAGTCACCCATAATGAATAATTCTCTGTTTTTGAATTTTTCAGGCATGCCAGTCAATTCTGCTAATCCTTGAATTTTAGATTTAGAAGGATTACAGCTACATCCCACAATCAACATTTTTGTATTGCCAAGAAATATTTCTATGAAAAGGTTCTCACATCTAGATGTTAATGACTTCTGTCTCCTTTATTACCAACTCTTCTCTTGAGTATATTATTATGCCACCCCCCCTTACCCTGTCTGTCCTTTCTGTTAATGCTGTAGTCCTCAGTCTGTAACAATTTAGTGTTAATATTAGGTTTTAGCCAAGACTCAGTTATCATCATTATGTCTGGGTCATATGTGGATATCAAGGCTTCTAATCTGTGTTTCTTTAGGAGTAAACTACAAATGTTTAAGTGTGCCAATTTCAGCCCCAGAGTAACAAACCTTTTTGTTATATTGAAGTATTTTTCAGTGCCTGGATTCTCCTCTATGTCTCCAGACTACAATAATTTCTGTAAGCCAAAGTCATAAAAATAAAAGTTAGTCACCTTTGCCTCCAAATATCCTCCAAGTGCTCTAATCTCATGCTTTTTGTATTCGCTGTGTGCGCAAGCACAAGTGAACATGTTGGTATGAGAGTGCCCTTTGAGGGGTGTGACACTGTCTGCCCAATGCAGAGCAGTGTTGCAGGGGTGCAACAGTGCCACACCAATCAGCACCCAAGCTAACAATGACAGAGTTTCTGGCTTGCTGGGTGGGGATGGCACCAACTTCAAAATAAGTTGCCATCCCTTTGATCCACGCTGCCCATCAAGCAACACTGATCTGTTACCACAGCACTGTACTATTTCACAGTACCAGTGGTTAATGCAGCTTCTCAGCAAATACCTGCCCCCCACAACAACAACCACAAATATAGAAACATAGAAACATAGACTTTGACTGCAGATAAGGACTGCTTGGCCTGCCTAGTCTGCCCTTTTCCCTACCTATTGGATAAAGTACAGATCCTAGTCAACCAGCAGCCTATTTCCTCCTTATCCCCAACACAATAATTGCCTTATGTCAGTCCCATGCATTCCTGAATTCCCCTCTATTTTTGACCCCACAACCTCCTCAGGAAGGCTGTTCCATGCATCCACCACCATCTCTGTGAAAACGTACTTCCTCACATTGCCTCTGAGCAGTCCTCATCTATCTTCAAATTGTACCCTCCTGTTGTTGCACATCTCTTTTTCTAAAATATGCTACCCTCTTGGACTTTGTTGATTCCCTTGAGGTACTTGAAGGTTTCTATCATGTACCCCCTCTCCATCCTTTCCTCAAGGGTATACATATTAAGCTCTTTAAGCCTCTCTTTGTATGACTTCTGGTGCAGACCCTGCACCATTTTGGTTGCTCTCCTCTGGTCTGCCTCCATCCTGTCTATGTCCTTACAGAGATGGGGTCTCCAGAACTGGATGCAGTGCTCCAGATTGGGTCTCACTACTAGACTACCAAGGAAATATAGTTTAGATTGTGATGGAATGGTGATCAGCGATGAGGGTGTGACCACTAGACCACCAGGGATATATTGTTATTCTTTAACAGAATGGCAATTTGCGGGGGAACACTAAACACTAAGACCTGCTGAATTGGGGGTCAGGGCACTGCACTTACTCCACCAACCACTAGGGTTGCATAGGTTTAAGTCAAGATTCAATCGATGGTATGTGCGCCATACAAGGGGACTGGGCAAGACAGCCTTGCATGGCGCACATACTCTGAATACTGGACTGAGCCAATATTCAGGTCCTTGCCCCTTTATTTGCTTTGCACACCCCCTTCATCCTTCGTCCGGGCTCTGATTCAGTTTGCCAATGCTAACTGGGCTTTTCAGTATTGACCTTCTGCACAAAACCTAGTTTGCGCAGGCAAACTCAGTTTTGCACCTGAGCAATGTTTTGAGTATCGGGCCTCATATAGTCTAAGAGCTTTGGGATTGCATAATACAGTAACCTTAACAATACTGATTTGAAGACAACAACAAAACAAACAGCATTTAAACAAGTTGTAGTTAAAACATGGAATAGCTTGCCGGACCAACTACAAAATATACAGAATGGTCATAATTTTAAAACTTTATTAATCGGACTACTCAGAACTGAGACACAGTGCAATTGCAGATGACTTGCTTGTAATTGGTACTGTTATTTTTCTTATTACAGAGAAGTAACAAATTAAGATTTCTAAGTTATTTAATATCACATGAGTTATTATGTGTACATATTATTATAATTTTGTGTTACTTGTTTTAATTGACATATAGCAACTGATCTGCAATTTTTCCATGGGCTGACTGAGTTATTATTTGCTGTTATAACCCATGGGTTATAATGGCAAACATAAGCCAAGTCACTCAAAACATTGGCTAATTCTCCATTTATGGGTGGGTTGAACAGTCACACAAGCATGGCAGCTCCATTTCTCGCTTGTTGAGGAGCCGCCACAATGTCTTTGAACTCCTTTTTTATCTCACTTAATAACAGTATCTGGTGGATCCTGCCATCTATTTTTTTTAAACTCTATCTGGTTGGTCCTGCTCTTCATCCCCTATGAAACCGGGCCATGGCTTCACACACAGTGCCAGCCCGATCTGTAAGTAAACAGGCCAATCGCAACAGCGGTCTGAAACTGCAAGTAAAAAAAAAATAAATAAATAAAATGTCAAGAAAAACAAAGTACAAAAAAACCAACATAAAATAAAGAGGGACAGGGAGACAGACACTGCGTGTGTGTGTGTGTGTGTGTGTGTGTGTGTGTGTGTTTTCAGCGTGAGTAAGACACAGGGACACCAGAGCAAGGCTGGAAAAAATTGCTGACCAGTAATTATAAAAAATAAAAGATGGGGAAGTGTGTTTCAAACTTGAATTTAATGGTCGATCTTGGTGTGGGATGCTTTAATAAACCCCTTGGGCTTCACCCTTAGGGTTTATGTAGCATCCCACACCTCAGGCAACCATTAAATTATCATTACATAAATTTCCCCATCCATTACTGTATATGTAATATATATGTATGGTAATACCATGTATGTCCTGTTTTACAACCAGGTCAAGCCTGTAAAATGGCCATGTAGCCCAGTGCTTCCTAGCCAGTGAACAAAATGTTAAATAAAAATAAAAATATATGGTGCAGTGACTGTGAAAACATGTCAGAAGGGATTTGAAGAATAACACCTGTTACATTTATGAGGTGGTGGTAACACAAGGACTGTGGTGTACATTTTGAGGCCTGCATCTGTAAAAAATAACAAAGTTATGAGTAAAACATTACAAAATTCAATGGACCAGATTTTCAAAGGGTCTTTAGACCAACACAAGGTGCATCAAACAATCACCTAGCATCAAATCCAGGTGTGCCAGATACTGTGCACCATATTTTGCAAACAAAAATTCTGTGTGGCAAAGTCCCCCAAAATGACACAAGAGGACTACTTCATCAAAAATATTATGTATGGGGTGAGAATGATGCAAACTAGAATAACACAAGTGGAGTAAAAAAAATACAATGCAGGGAGCTGAATCAAAAATACAATACACGAGTGAGATGGAGCAAAAATAACACATGTTGAATCACAAATATGATGCATGAGTGAGATGGAGCAAAAATGAGGCAAGTTGGGTGAAAAATATGGTGCATGAGAAAGTTGAAGCAAAAATTATATAAGTTGAGTCAAAAATAGCATTACAATGTCTATAGTGCAGGACTTTTGCAGCAGAATGCCATACACAGTACCAATATTCAGGTCTGCCCACCTTCTGTGGGTCTCTGTCTATGCTCTAGTGTCAGTTAGGCAAGCTCTGGCTGGTCTAACAGCAGCACACATCTTTGATGCAGTATCAACAGTTTCCACCTTAGAAAATCCAAAAAAAGGGTATGGTGCATAATTTTTTTGACGTAATCCCCATTGCGACATGATGCTCCCAGTTCTTTGATGCAAGCCTCATGCAAAGCACTTTGGTGCAGACAGTTCTGCAAATGATGTGTGCGGTGTTAGAAAATTAGAATTGAAGCAAGTCTTGATGCAGCTTGTTCCTTGCATCATTCTTTTCTGGTGCAAGCACCTTGCATGATTCTCGGACCTTTTAAAATCAAGCCCAATGTTTCCTCATAAGCTTATTGGTTTTTTTTTTACATTTTGACCCCAAATTTTCAACATAGGCTTTTTATAACCCCATTTATGATCAAGATACGTGGATATAGGCTGGTCCTGTGGTGAAGAGGGTTGAAGCAAGTGCCTTGCACATTACCTTTTCCCACCCCAGAGACCTGGATTCATGAACAGGCTTGGCAGCTGGGAGTCCAATGGGGGGGGGGACGGTCTAGGAGAGGACTGAGTGGTTGCTTGACAGCTGTCCTCTACTGGATTGGGAAGGTGAGTCTTCTCACCTCTTGGCTGCCACCAGGTGGAGGCTCGGTGGTACCACTGAGCAAATGGGGGACTGGCACTAGGTTGGGTGGATGGAGCAGGGTTGCCAGTTCTGAAGCTCATTTGTGCCTCCACGCACATGCACAACTGTATCACTGAGGCCCTGGGGAGTAAAGGGAGGCAACCAGGGAAAAACACAATGCCCCTCCATCGCTGTATATGACAGCCCTCAGGACTCTTGTGTCCCACAGCATATGGAACCCTGCCAGTACAATGACAGCATGAGCGGCAGATGGGACTGGGAGTTACTGAGGTAGGCCCAACAAAAAGCATACTGTAGGTAATGGAGGGCAAAGAATTCTATGGCAAAAAAAGTTTGTTTTTTAACCCTTAAGACTGTGGACATATGTATACATCCATAATCTATGTACATTCAAACATATTTAGCAACAAGTTAAATTATGTCTAAAATGTGATTTCACAGAGTGACTGCAAAAACATGTTTTGGAAGGGATTTATAAAATGGCACTGTTTCAAAGCAGCAGCACTCCTTGGCAACAGATGGGACTTCCTCTGTTTGCTTTGCAATATCTTTACTAAAGCTCTTGCTATGCTGAAATTAATACAGAAAAGAATAGCCTTTCAGTAAATATAGCTAGTTCAAAACTGAATTAAAATTTTACAGCAAAGTCCTTCTGTTAATCTAAATGCTCATACAGAGCCCTTACCCAGAACCTTGACTCAAACATGAGTCTTCATCAGTAGGCGTGTCTCTGGATAGGTATTACCATGTTTAAATAGTGACATGTAGTTTATGTTAGTGTTGTTTCATAGGGCAGCTGAAACTTAAAAAGTACAATTATTCATATAAAAAATACATTCAAATGATTGATACAAATTACACTCTTCAACATCACTAAACAGTTATATTTCACAGTGCTCCTAACAGAGACACTTATAATCGGCTGCCAGAACACTGCACGCAATAGATAAAAAAAACAGCACCACTGTCCTGCAGTCACCCAAATAGCATGTGCCTACAGCTATTGCTGAATTACATGGTGATCCACAAAGGCAAATGAACCAGCCAGGACAAATTGCAGAGCAGATAGAACCTAAAAGAGAAAAAAAATTTAAGATCCAGCACACTGTATTCACAGGCTTATTTCAATAATATAACAAGCATTTGTCAATGCCGAATGTTGTCGCACTGGCATTGGCATTGGCATTGGTAGTGCAGGAGTTAGAGATGCATAATAGGAATGGCAGTGAAGTACCGAAGTGACACCAACCCCATCTCCACCCTGCAGAGAGTGACAGGCATTGGGGTGTGCCTTTGGGTCATCAGCTATAATGCTCATGCCATTGTACCTTACCCTACCCTGTAGACACTGACAAGTGTTGTGGTGTGCTTTGGGGTTTTTGGGTGTTATACTTACCCCATTCCATAAGGAAATACGCTGAGGTGGGTACAGTATAGGAGAATGGGGTGAGCTTTGTGGGCAAACACTGCAAGGCACACATAATGGCTGTCACTGGCTGCAGGGTGGGGGTGGGGTGGAATGGCATGAGCATTACAGCTGATGATTCCAAGTCACAACCCTTACACCTGTCAGTCTGTACAGGGTGGGGTGCTACAGTTGGGAACCCTAACACCATAGGCATGTGTTGGTATTTTCACTCCAAATTGTCAACATGGGCTTTTTGTGAGCCCACCTCATGAACAGCGACACTATGAATGTGTTAGCTGAAAGGTGGTTTTGCACAGCGGCTATGCCATTTGGTGACACAGGGATGAAAACACATTTTCAGGCAGGATGTGAAAAATGATAACTGTACTGTTCATGAGGATATGTACAAAAATGTCAATGTTGAAAATCTGGAGTGCAAATATGAAAAAATTGGTGAAGTCATGTGCATGCATAGAAACTGTGCAACACACATCCGTAACCCAATTATTTTTGGGAGTTTGTTAGCCACATTTTCAACATAGGCATTTTGGGACCTCCCATTATGAACAGTGGTGCTGTGATTTTGTTAATCTGTCCCAAAAGTTGATTACCCACTTTAGTTTTTATTTATTTTTTTTTTTATTTTAGTCTTTGGTAACCCGGTAAAGCCCACTAGGCACAAGTGCCTGTTTTCAGGGGAGACCTGGGAGCACTGGACGGTTAAGTTACAGTGTCAGTGGCTCAGTAGGTAGCACACTCGCTTCTGAGGCCAGGAGATCAGAGGGCTGTGGGTTCAGTTCCCACATCTGGCACTTGGGTTAATATCCCAAAACTGACACAGTAGTGCAGCATGAGAGGGGTGCTGTACTTCTGAGGTGCCGTCTTTCGGATGAGACGTTAAACCGAGGTCCCATCTGCCTGGATTGGTGGTAGTTCAGGTGGATGTTAAAGATCCCATGGCACTTATCAAAGAGAGTAGGGGAATTTTCCCGGTGTCCTGGCCAAATTTCCCTCATTCACTAAAAATACCACCAACAGCTTAATCCGGTTCAAGGCCAGCTGGCATTCATCTGTATCCCCTTCCCCCGGGTCGTGCCTGAAAATAGGCAGGATTTGTCTAGTGCACTTACCCGGTCAACAAAAACTAACTAAATAAATAAAGTGACTTGCTCAGAGTCACACAGTATGCAAGTGGAGGTTTTGAGAATCAAACTCAGGTCTGGTCTGCTGGATGTATCAAGCTTGTTCACACCTCATTCCTCTAACCTCTAGGCTATACTGTCAGCCCTTGCTGGCAGCCATTGTGCGTCACAGGTGCGGAAACACATTTTGGGCAGGCTGTGAAAAATGACAGCTAAACTGTAGATAAGGAGGTGTGAAAAAATGCCAGTGTTGAAAATCCGGCATGAAAATATTGCAAATTTGCGAAGTTACAAGGGTGCGTGGAAACTGCATAATGCACTCTTGTAACAAAGTCATTTTATGGACTTTCAGCACCAAATTTTCAACATAGGCATTTTAGGACCTCTGCTCATGAACAGTGTCACTGTCATTTTCTCAAACTGTCCCAGAAATGGATTTCGCACAGTAACCATGCTATTCTGCGTCGAAAGTGCAAAAACACATTTTGGCCGGGATATGTAAAATGACAGCTGCACTTTTCATAAGGAGGTATGGAAAAATGCCAATTTTGAAAATCTGGAGTGAAAATATTACAAATTCACAATGTTACGAGTATGCGTGGAAACTGCACAATGTACACTTGTAAAACAGCCATTTGGGGGATTTTGTTCACCAAATTTGCAACTTAGGCTTTCTGAGAGCCCCCCTCATGAACAGTGGCACTGTTGTTTCATTACTTGGACCCGAAAGGTGATTCCATGCAGTGACCGCAAAATCACCTTTCAGGACAGAATAATGCCACGACAGTGACAGAATTCATGAGGATGGGTTCCAATAACCCCATGTTGAAAATTGGATGCAAAAATCCCCAAAAATGCCCAAGATATGCACCAAAGTTGAAAGTACCCTATTTATATCATTATAGAGCTTACGGGCATTTCCTCAGTTCACGGTCAGCTTTGAAGAGTGCAGATGTGTTCCTGGTCCACTGAAGATCATCGCGCCAGCTCTGGAGGTAAGTATGGGCTGGGGGGATGTGGAGAAGCAGGGTCCGCAGAGGGTGGTTGCGGGTTGTGGAAGGGGAGCAGGGAGACCGCGAGGGACCGTTTTCTTCTTTCACAGGGTTTAAAAATTAAAAACTCTTGCAGGGCGGTTTTTATTTTTCAGGGTGATTTGGCACACTGGGGTGGGCTCCTAGCATGCTACCTAAGTGTCTTGGGGTGATCGGATGCTGTAGCCAATGGGGGATTGGGCACCCCCATTGGCAAACAATGAAACCGGGGGGCGCAAGAGCCGAGGGAGATTGGGCACCCCCTCGGCACATAACAAATGGGGGGAAGGTGCATGATGCCAATGGGGAGTGGGCTCCCACGTTGGCACATACATTGTAACAGGGCATGATGACAGGGGGGATTGGGCACCCCCAAAGTCAACATTATGGCAGGCAGTATGCCGCCATGTTTATAATTTGTTTTTACACCAGGACAAGCACGTCAGGAGGTCCACTGCGTATGACGAGCTCTGCTTGCATTGCAGCAGACCTTTCCTTTGATGTAATCCCCACATTAGTATGCATGGTGTGGCACCGGCATGCAGGCTGATTGGGGAATGAGGAACGCCACCTATTGATGCGTGCCCTGCTTTCTCCCAACAGTGACCGTGCCTCCAAATCTGCTACTAGCGCAAGATGTTCGCTGCACAAGCATGCCAACATAAAAATGATCAACTACTTCTGGTTTCTAATAACCACAGATTCCCTGGGGGGTTGGGGGGTGGTTTTGGATAACACCAAGCCTAGGGGTCCCAATGAACAATGAGAGCTATAATCATTTTGTAGTCACACTCCACCCCTGGGAATCTCTGTTAATTTGCAGGAAACATTTGTATGCATTTTGGATATGAAAATTTAGTTTAACCTGCACTATAAAACAACATTGACATAAGCTACATGTCACTATTTAAATGAGGTAATGCCTACTCAGAGCCATGCCCACTGAGGAAGATGCAGGTTTGAATTGAAGCACTGGAGTAAGGGCTCTGTACAAGTATTAGGATTCACAGAACTTTGCTGTACAATTTTAATTCAGTTGTGACCTAGCTATTATTTACTGAAAGGCTGTTATGTTTTCATATTAATTTCAGTGCAGCCAGTGCTTTAATGAAGATATTGAAAAGCAGCCAGAGGAAGTCCTGTCTATTCTGTTGCGGAGAAGTGCTACTACTTTGGAACAGTGCTGCTGCCTGTGTGTGGGCTATCTGCCCTCATAGCAGCATTCAACCCTGCACCAAGATTCACAGCACCTGAGCTTTGGGACTGATTGAATTGGCGTGTTCTGGAGCTGTAGAAAGTGGGGGTCCTATTGACACGGTGGGTTTTGGCATGGATTATCCTCTCTTGTTTTGTTCTACTTGTCTCCAAGGGGGCCATTCCAAGCCATTTGCTTCTGTAATAGAAGGCTAAATCCTGAGTATGCAAGCAGAAGGAGAAATGACTTCCATTTCTAGGGCCAGAGAGGCATTCAGCTGTGATGATGGGAAACACCATTGGCAAGATGGCAAAAAGCAAGGGGAAAACATTTGACAACTGAGGAATCACATAATACTTCAGTTGATATAAAAACTCTTATTTTTTAAACTAGAGAAATTAATGGGAAAATAGTTAGACTTTGCCTACGATATTATAACATAAGAGAAATATATTGAGAAGGAGCAGGCACCTAGAGGGTTAAGGGTGGTGGTTTTATACTCCTGTGGACTTGATAATTGTAAGCATAATGATGACTGGAAAGAGGCAGCCACTGCTTGCTCAAACACTTTATATTAATCAAAGATGATATTGAAAGGCATGAGGTGTTCTCAGATAAAATCAAGGAAATAAAGGCTTCAATACTTAAATACAAAACTCGTAAGGATGTTAAGAAACTTGAGACCTCTTTGCAAAATAAGTTGAGCAAATATGAAAGTGAGCTGACTGAATGAAAACAAACCACATTTCTCGGAGACCAGGGAGATTATGACAATAGCCAGGTATTTGATTGGGGATCTAAAAGGGCCAGAAACAGGGGCCCCTGCAGAGTACAATTCTTCAGTAAATCTAACAACAAAAAAGGAGGTAGATCAAGAAACAGGGGATCAGACAGTGAGGAAGTTAACATCACTACCTCTAGTGGTCCTGGCAAACAAAAAGTATTTTAGGCAAAAGAAATCAAGGAAGCAATGTGCAACAAGAGAAAGAAAAAAAAGACAGAGGAAATGAGAGGGGAGGGGAACGAAGAAATAAACACTGTGTGTCCTGAGAGAGTAGAGAGCACGCAACTACAAATATTGAATCATAGAAACATAGACTTTGACAGCAGATAAGGACCTCTTGGCCCACCCGGTCTACCCATTTCCCTACCTATTGGATAAACTGCAGACCCTAGTTTTACCAACAGCCTACTTCCTCCTACCCCCAACTAGAATTGCCTTATGTCTGTCCCATGCATTCTTAAATTTCCCCCACTGTTTGTGACCCCACTACCTCCTCAAGAGGGCAATTCCATGTGTCCACCAGCCTCTCTGTGAAAAAAATACTTCCTCATATTGCTACTGAGTCTTCCCCCTCTATCTTCAAATTGTGCCCCCTTGTTCTTGCACATCTCTTTTTCTGAAAGATGCTACCCTCTTGGACTTTGTTGATTCTCCTGAGGTACTTGAAAGTTTCATATCATGTCCCCCTCTCCTTCCTTTCCTCAAGGGTATACATATTAAGCTCTTCTAGTCTCTGTTCATATGGCTTCTGGTGCAGACCCTGCACCATTTTAGTTGCCCTCTTCTGGACTGCCTCTATCCTGTCTATGTCCTTGTGGAGATGGGATCCCCAGAACTGCATGCAGTACTCCAGATGGGGTCTCACCAACTGTCTGTACAGAGGGATAACAACTTCATGCTTTCTACTGGTGATGCCTCTCCTTATACATCCCAATATCCCCTAGCCCTCCTTACTGCCTCCTTACATTACTTGCCTACCTTTAGGTCATCTGATGCGACTACCCTTTCCATTTTTATTGTTATTAATACCCCCCTCCCATTGTGCACTCTTCTCTTGGGTTTTTGTTTCCCAGGTGCACTATTTTGTACTTCTTTGCGTTGAATCTAAGCCTCCATACGTTTGACCATTCCTCCAACCTTGCCAAGTCCCTTCTCATCCTTTCCACCCCCCCCCCCTTGTATATCAACCCTGCTGGAGATCTTTTTGTCATCTGCAATGAGGCATACTTTTCCTTCCAGTCCCTCTGCAATGTCTCCTATAAAGACATTTAAGAGGACCGGTCCCAGTACTGAACCCTGCGGCACCCACTAGTAACCCCCTCTTTCTTCAGAATAGACTCCATTTACTATTACCCTCTGTGTCCTGTTGTCCAGCCAATTTTTTACCCAAGCTACCACCCTGGGACCCACTTCCAGGCTGGCTAACTTGTTTATTAATCTTTTGTGTGGGACTGTGTCAAATGCTTTACTAAAGTCTAGGTAGGGCATGTCCACAGCCCCTCCCTGGTCTCTCCTAAAACATTAAATGAGAACAAGATATCTGTTTGCAGAAAGGACTGGAATTTGTTCTTACCCCAGTCCCTAATGCTTTCCAGATACACATAGACAGACATAAATTCTTTTGAAAGACAAAATTAAAGCACTACTTCGGCAGCAAAAATTCCACCAACAACCATGGGATTTACCACAACAAGTGTGGATCTAGGAAGCAATCAAGAGGATTTGGACTACTTGTTAGTAGTGCAGCAGCTGGAGCTACATCAGCAGCTCTGCCTACTGCCACAGATGAAGCTAAACTGGATGATGCTTAAGGAATTTAGAACATTTTGAAGACCTGCTTGGAATTCAGACACAGGACATAAGTCTGGACTGTGGTTCAGTAGGTAACAGTAACCGTGCTGTAGATCTTGGTGATGACAATATGTGGCAAAGGAAAATTTTATTTAAGGAGACGTCTACATTCTGTCTGCATAGTCAAAATGCTGTTATTAATTGCCTAGAGTAGCTAGACAGGTGGAGAAAGTACTCAATAATAATACTGTGGGTGCACAGAAGCAAAACCTACAATAACAGCAGGACAAAGAGATGCACTGAAAGGTCTAGCAGACAATTAAAACAGCGGGCCCGATTTTCTAAAGTCATGAGAAGCTGCAAGCCCCAGGTGCACAGAACATATGGTGCACAGGGTTTGTTGCATTCCCCAGTCTTCTCAACCCCATGCACCGATTGCTGCAAGTTAGACCCCAGCTTTTTCAGTTCTAGCATGCAGCAATCCTAGATACTCTTTTTATAGGCGTGTGCCAAACATTTGGCGCAAGCTGCCATAAATTACAAACATTTGTTCTAAATGTACCCAGTCTTCTTGAATCGGGTGCATTCTGTGACAAACTTTTCAGCGCAGCTGCTCTGACCGCTGGGTTTGTTGCAGGGCCTGATGCAAGCCCTTTATCACCCTTCATTAATTTTGCCCATTGTAATTAAACCTGCTGATAAGCGGTGCAATATAATGGTAATGAATAAGGAGCACTGCAGAACATTTGCCCTCTCCCTATTAGGGTATATTTATAAGTACAGAGAGATTTCATTTAATCCTACATTTACTTTTAAGAAGCAGCTACTTACAATGTTACAGGAAGCAATTCTGAATAACCAGATTTCAGATATCAAATTTAAATACATACAGAAAGAATACCTGATAATGCCCATATTTTATGTCCTCCCAAAGATACATAAAGATACAAAAAAAAAAACCTGGGTAGGCCTATAAGTATAGGGTATAAATTCACTAACAGACAACTTAGAGAGACTTGTGGATCTCTTCTTAAAACAATGTGTTTCACAATTAACATCTTATCTCAAAGATACTGGGGATGTCTGAAAATATTTTACAGCTTTGAATTGAAGGAAACCTACCATTGGGTAGGGACTGATGTTGAGGCACTTTATACCTCAATAAGACATACACAGGGAATCACGGCATGTAAACACTTCCTTTTGAATCATCCTAAGAGAAAGAGTAAATACTGTGGATTTTATTATCAAAACTCTAGAATGCATGCTTGAACACAACTATTTTGAATTTGAGAATAGGTATTTTATTCAGACATGTGGTGCAGCATAGGGGGTGGTGATAGCGCCATCCTGTTCAAATCTTTTTGAGGGGGTTTAGGAAGGACAGCTTGTAATGGAAAGGACAGCAAATCCATACTATGACAAAATTAGGGCATGATTTCATTTCATTGATGATGTGGTGTGTGCATGGGATGTGGACCCTCCCCCCCATAAATTTAGTCATTTTGACAATGGCTCAATATGAATGAATTCAATATCAAATTCACACATACTACAAACCCTAGAACTTTGAATTTTTTAGACATCAGTCTTACCAGCTATAGCTTAGAAGGTCATAACAGAGTTGAGACCAAATGTTTCAGAAAAGCCACAGCTACAAATACTTTATTACAGGCCCGAAGTGCACACCTTAGGGGTGAAAAGACATAATACCCTATAGTCAGTTTGTTAGACTTAGGCATAATTGTACTTCTATGGAAGCATTCGAGGAACAGACATAGGATCTTAAAAAATGCTTTTTACAGAGAGGTTATAAGAAACATTTACTTTCCAGGGCACAGGAGAAGGCTTACAACCTTTGTGACAGAATTTAATAACCTATCTGAGAAACTAGGCAATATCATTCATAGAAAAAGGCCAATATTACGGGAGGATGATGACATTGGTAGAACAGTAGGTGAGAAACCACACATTACCTTCAGCAACACGCTGTGTTTGTGAGATACTTTGATGAACAGTCAGTTTGGGAATGACAGAAATCAGAGACCAGACACTTGGGTCTCGATTCACAAAGGTCGACCCAAGCTGCACTGAAGCTAGCTTGTGCTGATTGGCTGTGCACCAGGGCCCTGTGCCTGATTCATTATTGTGTAGGGCCTCGGTGGCAAAGTCTCATGGCTCACAGCAACCATGGCCCTGCATCACACAGACAGCCCATCTGGAAGGCGTGCCACAAGCCGTGGGGTGGGCATGCAGCAACAGCACCATGGACAGCAGCCCATGGTGGTCTAATGGACCCCCCGGCCCGATCCCTGTGTATTGAAAATTAAAATCATGTCTCTGGTGGTCTAGTGGACCCCCCCCCGCCTAATCCCTGTTTATTACAAAAAATACAGTAAATCATGTCCCTGGTGGTCTAGCGGACCCCCACCCCGATCCCCATTAATTGAGAAGAAAATCATGTCCCTGGTCTGCCCAATAAATATACAGATATTTTTCTCTGGTGGACTAGTGGACCCACATCCCACCACTCCACTTCCCCCATCCCATCTTAGAGCTAGTGCCCAGCACAGCTCTCTGCTATCCACAATGGCCAGGTGCTGACTGAGCTGTCAAGGAGCACACACTGTATACAGTACATGTGAGCAGTCAATCAATAAGCACATACTGTATACAGTACATGTGAGCAGTCAATCAATAAGCACACACTGTATACAGTACATGTGAGCAGTCAATCAATAAGCACACACTGTATATAGTACATGTGAGCAGTCAATCAATAAGCACACACTGTATACAGTACATGTGAGCAGTCAATCAATAAGCACACACTGTATACAGTACTTACTCCTTGACAGCTCAGTCAGCACTCCACCAGGGTGGAGAGTGGAGGGCTCTGCCAGGCATTGGCTCTGTAATGGAATGGGGGAAGAAGGGTGGTGGGGCACTGCCTGTTGTGGTGGGGGTCCACTAAACCTCCAGGGAAAGATGTCTATATATTTTATGGGCAGATCAGGGCTGGGAGGTAGGGGTCTGCTAAACCACCAGGGGCATGATTTCCTTTTGTAATAAATGGGGATCAGGGTGGGGGTCCTCTAGACCACCAGGGATGTGATTTTTTTAATAATAAATGGGGATCGGGGCGGGGGGGTCTGCTAGACCACCAGGGATGTGATTTTATTTCTAATAAATGGGGATTGGGTTGGTGGTCTACTAGACCACCAGGAACCTTTTCGCTTTAATAAAAAGGGGATCAGAGACAGGGCATCCACTAGATCACAAGGAACCTCACTATTTTGATGGAAGGGGATCAGGGCTGGAAAGGGTGGACCACAGCACATGGGCACAAGATGTGAAACTCTCTCAGAGGACACTCTTCTAAGTATCCTTAAAAATGCCCTGGCTGGTCTAAGGGTACTTAGAAATTTGCCCTCTGGGAGGGTTTTGTGAATCCTGAATTAGAGGATATGGCAGCCTGCATCTGCCGCAAGCCCCCTAGTGCCATGCTGCAACTGATTTTGTGCACAAGTCCTCTTTGGCACCCACAGCCTGTGTTTATTGCAGGCCGTGTTTCTGAATTGCTCTCGGGTCTCTTGGTGCAAGCTGTGCCTTGTGTCATTCCTTGTGGTGGTTCTATGTGAAAACGGTGATAGCAGAAGGGCGATCACCGTTTGGGCAAGTGTACATTGCCGAAAGTGAATTACGGCGATGTACACTCACAGCAACTAGAAAACCGGTAACTGGTTTTCTATGTTATGTGGGGGGCTGCATCCCCCATCCCCCTACTTAAGGATTCTCAACTCCAGGGGAGTGCATGTCGGAGGTGGTGTAAAACTTAAAAAAAAAAATAAGAACCCTGACTCTGATGCAAAATGATCGTGCCAGAACTGAACCCAGCACCCTCCCAACCCCAGCATGCCATCTACCCATCATGCCACATGGCCAGCTCAGCAGTCAGCTGCTGCACTACACCCCACATACCCTCCCTCCCCTTCCGCCTGTCTTGCGGCGTGGTCCCTCCCCCCGTGCACATGTATATATAGTGACATCCCATCGCTGTAGTTGCCTACCCTCATATTCGGTCACTGCCTTGCCAGGCAGCCCAGAACACAGGCGCCATGACTGAGTCATCCTTTTTGTAAGCGCTCAATTGCAGTTGCCGTGTTCACTGGATACCCCTTGTGGCTTGCACCATTCAGAGGCACTTTGTAAATCAGGCCCTTCATTGCCTCAAAAACCAAATGGGTTTTATAAATATAACAACTACAACATCTGTATGTATGTAGGATGAGGGAACATATTTACTCATCCCCTAAATGTCAACAAACAAAGTGAAAAATGGCTGCATGCTTAGAGCACAGTTCCAATGTTAGGAAATTATAAAACTTAGCATTTATTGCGCATTATTAAAACAGTAACACCCCCTCATATAGAAAACTTAAACATTTCACAGTGCTCTGATGCTTTATCAAGATGCCCTGTTTTCAAAAGCCCTAAGTGACAATGGGGAGGAGGGGGGCTGCAAGAGCCCTTTGTAGATTTCCAATTTTTGGGGTTTTGATAGAAAATCTGCCCCCACCTATCACTTCAAGAATATCATCTCAGATGTCCCTCGCTGGTAACTGCAACTGCGCTCCAGTGTAGGAGAATATAAGGTGGCGGAGCTGCAAGTATCTCCACATATGGGACTGTGGTTATGAAGCCTGAGCTGTCAGAGTAGCACAATCTTAAAATAGGCTAGAGTCTACGTGAAAAAGGATGGCCATGTGGGAAATACCCCAGCAGCCCAATCATGCTAATAAATAGGTTTGCCCCCCACAGATAGCTTTGGATTATGCCATAGTGGCCAACTAGGTAGTGGCACCTGCCAGGGGGAATGGACAATTTGGCTTATCTCCTGGGAAGAGTTTATGCCTTTTGGGTGCTTTTACCATTTTATTTTCACACAATTGTTACATTGTGTAAAAATAATAAATACTATTTTAAAGGTAAAATAAGCAGTTGTACAGTGTTTAATTTCATTTTTATTTAAACTGATACTTGTTTACTACATAGCATATTTTGGATCCAGTTCTTCACACACATCGCAGATATGTTGTATTTTGACATTTCTGTATGTACCCTTGAAGTGAGCTGAGGCCTTTCTTTCTTCTTTGTTTTGTTATTGTTAGTCATAGATGAGACATGTGAACCAACTATGTATCCTCAAAGTGAGCTGAGGCCTTCCTCTCTTCTAGGTTTTGTTGTTATTGGTTGTAGATGAGAAACGGAAACCAACTTGATCAACACACATACCCTGCTAAGCATGCCAGGTGTAGTGAGCTGAAGAGGTGGTGCCCCTTTTTGATGGTGGAGATGAGAGCCTCTCTCTGGGGTGGGGAAGAGATTACCAACTCTGTGGTAAGTACAGATGCAGCAAAGTTTTACTACGCCTGCGAATATAATGTGAAGTGATAAACTTCACATCCGTGCAGCATTATGCAAAGTTTCCATTCAAAGGTCAAAATTCTCCTTTAATCAACTTTGTTTTCCAATCTTCGGGTTAACTTCAGATTACATTGTGAGAAGGCAAAGTTTGTGAGAAACTGGCCACATATCACATGTCTGACTTTCTGCAGGTTAGTTCCGCCAAGTCACTTTGACAAGAAACTTGTCGAAGGACTTTACAGCGACACCATTTTGCCGATGGCAATCACATCGCCTCAGCAAAGTGTTGATGGACTCAACAGCACTGGACACTTCTACTGTTTGAGAGGGGGGCTTTGCCCCCCGCTGCTGGAATTATGGATTGTCAACTCTGGGGGGCGAGGATGTCAAGGGAGAGTGGCCAACACCAGCAGTCAGTGCATCAGCACTTTGTTACAACAACCTGTTCGACATTGTGGTTGTCTAACCGGCTGTGTCACTGTAGGGGGCTTGTTGTTGTAACAGCATCGCTGTTACAATGGTATATGCTGCAGGTCACATAATGGGCAGGCAGGAATGGAATCAGGCTGGAAGTCAGTGAATTAGTTTCACTTTGACTTTTACTTTGCTAGAGCAGGAGCTGTGTGGATTAGTGTGCTAGTTAAAACTAGTAAAAGAAAGAGCTTTCTGCTTTTTGAGCCTTTTTGTTCTAGATTCCTGAGTTTATTTTAAACCAGCTTAATCCCTAGTACACTGGTGGAAACCAAAAATTAAAAAAGTGGTGTGATTTGTGATCGTGATGACCATGAAGAACATGATTTGTCGTGACGTGATGTAAGTCATGAACTTGGCACTGGCAGCATTTCTCAGAGCACCAGAAATGGGATGAAATTGAGCTTCCTCAAACAGTTGCCTCTGAAAATTTGAGGTACCTATGGCTGCACTTGCCTGAACTGCCTGACTCAGAAACACACATATAATATAAATGGTACAATGTTCGCTGTTTGCACTGAGATTATAGCTACTGGATTAAATAGAGCTGGCTTGTTGTGAGGACAAAGATTCAAATCCATCTGCTAGTAGGACATCTTACAGAACATGAGCACTAACAGAAGCATCATACTGGACCAAGGTTTTTGAGTGACATGACATGATAACTGGGTGTCCTGATTCATGATGAAACCGAAGATTTAAAAAAAAAAAAAGGGTTGCACCAGAAAAAGTTGAAGTGGTGTGATTTGTGATCATGATGACCATGAAGAATGTGATTCGCCATGACATTAGTGTGATGTGAGTCATGAACTTGGCACTGGTAGTGCTTCTCAGAGCACCACCACTGCTACTCTGACCAATACTGGAACATTCAAAGTCATCCTCCTCAAGCCTGTGGTAAACCTCCAGTGTTAATTCACAACTTTTACCTACAAGGCTACTTGCTGCTACTTGATTGTTGGCAGATTGTATTTCAGACACACACACAGAATTAATTTCACATGCCACCTACGCCAAGGGTGATGCTGCAGGTACTGCTGTTACCCATACAGATTCAGAGACCCTGCCTGGCCTAACTCTCTCTGAAACAGTACTGTTTCCCTTTAAGGATTTTTTAATTTTTTATTTATTCCACGTTATGTGATGGAGTGCCCTGCCCACAGAGCCAAAGCTTATACCCCACTGACTTATGTGGCTTATACACCACAGTCAGAAACACCTTTGCCTGACTGTGTCATTGTGGATATTTTTTTAGATTACACAGAGAGTCACCAAGAAAAGAAACACGTTTATTGCAAAAAGTGATTTTTCTAATTTTGTGGGTTGCTATAACAAATTTAAGAAAATTCACAAGACAGTTCAATGCCAAAAATACTGCAATAGGTACGTTTCTTTATTATGTCTTTTTCTTTCGTTTGAATTTTATAATATGCGGTGAGAGACAGTGTTCACGGTACTATGAGAAAACACACGACAGTGGTACAGTGACAACAATTTCAACAGACTGAACACAGACAATTAACAGCAACATTATATTTATTCAGTTTTTGGTAGATGGGAAACGAAAAAACAACAGTGACTTCAAGATGGAAAATGGGCACTAAAGAGATATAGCCACACAAGCACAACAATACTTTAACCAGTCTTCAGAAATCCAAAAGTGGAACAGTAATACCTTATTTTGTGGGGGGGGGGAGGGGGATTGTATTTACAGCAGTAGCTAGATAGAAGCAGGAAAAAATACTACAGGCAGGCTGAGAAATTACAATTACTGCTATTTCGGGGGTGTAATAAAATGTATCTGACTTAAAGGCACGTACACAGATTAAAGGTAATGTGCAGAAACTTTAACAGGTCAATAAACTATAACACAGTATTTTAAACAGACTGAAAAAATGCACAGTAGCACAGCAAACAGCAAAAACTGATAAAAACTTACTAGAGGTATTACTGTGTGTACCTGAACACACAAATACTAAAACACTAGCCAACAATAGTTGATAATACTGCCTTTCTCACTGAGGTCTGTGAATCTCCCTTCTATGCCACAGATACACAGAGACTGAATGTACTAAATTAACACGCAATATTCACACCAAATCAAGACATGCTTGATGATATAAAAACACAAGGGTTTACTACACTCGATGTACTAAATTTTGACTCAAAAGTTTAAAGCAAAAATGCTTTTTTGAAGATTTTTTGATGGTTTGATACTCAGAGTTCTGGGATCAAACTTTCTCCAGCTTTCCACCACACACACTTCGCTGAACTGAGGTTGTGCGAGACAATCTAGAGTCCATGTGACAAGCCATCCCAAGAATTACTGCAAAATTCACCTTAAAGAGCCCAAGAAAGGCAAAGTAATGTGAAGTCCATAGAAAATAATGGGACTTCGTATTAATGGGGAACGTGAAGTTTTTGCTTTGCTTTGTGGAGTATTTCACAAAATTCGAGTTATACCTGAAATACTCTGTGTAGCAAAGTTTAGTGACTTCACCCATCTCTAGTAGTAAGGTGGTTCTTTGACTGTTTGGCTACATGATATAACTTCACCAAAATGGAGAGACAGGAGGCATGGCTCACAAAAAGGACCAGTTTATTAAGCAACTGACCACTGAACTCAGAGCAGGAGAAAAGGGTGATAAGACAACTACTTTCACATTCAAATGCTGCTATAAACTCTGTAAAACCACTACCAAAAGTATAGTTACTAAGATTACTGTTATTAAGAATTGGACTGACTTCTATTGCAAAACTCTAACACTGTATCATTTGTATAATTTGTACAATTTTCACCCCAAAGTGCATTTAGGTGCATTGGGCATCATAAATAGATGTTGTCAAAGAATGCAGAGCCAGGAACCTCTGCGCACATGCTTCAACTAGTCGGCTTGTAGAGCAGATGAGGCAAAGACTTGGCCACTGGGCATCAATCAAACCCAGTGATATAAGCAGACCAACACACTTATATTCCACAGGACTGGTGCAAACTGAAGGCTTCCAGGCTGTCATCACTGACCCTGGGAAAGGCTTGAAGACTGAAGACTGACAAACTGGGAACAACAGCACCTCTGGGTCACTAGTGTAATGCCCCAAAGTTGTGGCATCCCAGAAAGTTTAAAATAAATAAATAAATTAGGGGTTCACAGGTGCTCAGGGTACCTGCTGTAGGTGTAGGCAGCAGAATACTGTGTTAAGGGGCCCCTGAGAATAAAAGATACACCTCCTTATAAAGAGAAACTGTAAAATAATGCAGAAAAGTGCCCTGTGCACTTACAGTATGGTCAAAAGGCAGATTTAAAAGCAATAGATGTCACAATGGCCTGGATGGAATGCTGTGCTGAGTGGCTCATGCACAGCATTCCACTCCAGCCAATCTAGAACCCAGGGAGTTTCAAGTTTAAAAATTAAATTTTCTGTTGGTCAGTTGTTGCTGGGCTGTGGAGTGGAGAGGATCACAGGAGTGCAACAGGGACTTGTGGCTTACCTGGAGTTGTGAAGCCGGTCCTGTTGACTCCGTGGTGATTCCCCTCCTCCAGTCCACTGAAGACTCCCTGCTCTGCGGTCCGTGGTGCCATTGGGGCACCAGAAGAAATCAATCAGCAGTGTATCACGGTTTTGGGCTTGTAATCCCTTTGTTTTATTGTTTTGGCCCCCTGAGTAATTTAAAAAGTTAATTCTCGGTCCCATGCCGGCTGCAGAGAAGTGCCGCATCGCTGAGTCCCAGTCGGCCGTCTGAGACCCCCCTTGCCGTCCTCCCAGCTGCCTGTCCGTTTTCCCTCCCTCTGCCAGCATCCCTCCCACTTCCCTACAGCCCAGCAGCTTCAGAAGTCGGCGGAGTGGTGAGTCGGCGGCAGCACAAGAAGAGTGTTGACCGCCTGTTTCAAAGAGGAGACTCTGTTTGCTGGAAAGCATGCAGTAGGCGCGAGGGAAGGAGGCCGAGCGCCTCAGGGGCATTGGGTAGCTAGGACCCTTAATTTAAATATTTAACAGGAGGCGGGGTTAGTGACGCCCACAGGGAGGGGCCAGAAACGCAAGGCCAGTTCAAGGCCTTATAAATATTCATGTGGAGGTGGGATTTTGGGGCAGTGATTTGTTATTAAGTGACAGCAGGCTCAGGGAGCCTGAAGATTTAAAGGGGCCATGGTTTTAAAAGGGCAATCTAGGCCCACAACTTGAAGTGGGGCACCAGGCCCAGTATTACAAGGGGCACCAGGCCCAATCGAAGGTGGGGCACCAGGCCCAGTACAAAGAGGGGCACCAGGCCCAAAATTAAGTGGGGCACCAGGCCCAAAGTAACGTGGGTCACCAGGCCCAGTATTAAGTGGGGCACCAGGCCCAAAGTAACGTGGGGCAACAGACCCAATTCGAGGTGGGGCACCAGGCCCAAGATAACATAGGGCGTCAGGCCCGAGGTAAAGGTAGGGCATTAGGCCCGAGGTAAAGCTTGGTGCTAAAGGGAGGCCCCGGCCTAGCGGAATAGGGCAAGCCAGCCTAGTGGTACTATAGGGAGGCCCCGGCCTAGCGGAATAGGGCAAGCCAGCCTAGTGGTACTATAGGGAGGCCCTGACCTAGCATAATAGCGCAAGCCAGCCTAGTGGTACTAAAGGGAGGCCCTGGCCTAGCGTAATAGGGCAAGCCAGCCTAGTGGTACTAAAGGGAGGCCCCGGCCTAGCGGAATAGGGCAAGCCAGCCTAGTGGTACTAAAGGGAGGCCCCGGCCTAGCAGAATAGGGCAAGCCATCCTAGTGGTACTATAGGATTCCTTAGCCACGACATACAGGGATAGCCAGATCCTATTCCAGAAGACCCTACATTTAGAAACAGGGGTTCGTTTAAGAGTATTCGATTTGCCTATACTGTGAAACTACTGCAACTACTGTACTGCTTATGCTGAACTATTGCCCTAAGTACCTGAACTATTGCCCTAAGTACCTGAACTATTGCTCTAAGTACCTGAACTATTGTCCTGAGTACCTGAACTATTGCTCTAAGCACCTGGACATTTGTCCTGAGTACCTGAACTATTGCTCTAAGCACCTGGACATTGGCCCTTATCAGTAAGAATTACTCCTGAAGTTATAATTTGCCCTCTTCCAGCAAATTATTGTATCAATTCACAGTTCTTTGGGCATTTTTCAGTTATATGGTTACTATTGTAGGAAGACAGTCTCAATCTTCTACCACACTGCAGTCTCATAGTGTGGTCTGTAACACCACGTACTCAGAATCAGTCTCTACTCAGAAGAAGACGTCCTCTCTGCATTCTTCACTCCTGAAAGATCACCTGACAGCTCATCACGTCCATCTTTGTCGTCTGCTGAAGTCGAGTCCATCACCAGTCGTACAAGTCGTAGCCGCCGTTTCTTGTTTTCCACAGCTTGAAAGTACGTCTGCCGAAACGCATCACGACAGCCGTGCCAGTGTTGTTCCGTATGGTTCCTGTTCCAGATGTCCCGAAGTTGGTCGCCCTCTACAGAAGAGTGAGCTCATCCTGGAGAACCTAGTCTGCGCCCCTCCTGGTCGTTCGCCGAAAGTCAAGTCCGTCGAAGCCCAGTACGAGACGCATCCGCCGTTTCTTTGTTTGGTGTTAGTTCCTGATCCTAGGATTGCAGAGTCAACCATCATCTCTTCAGATTCTTATGGTTCATGGTCCTGTCAGAGTTTCCTTCCGAGTTCTGCTGGCCCTTGGAGTGCTGCAGCATCAGTCAGGTCGTGGTAGTCCTCCATTGGATTCATCGCCACACAGGTCTTGATCTATCTTCATCCTTGGCAATCCTAGAAGTGGGTTTTGGCCGAGGAACCCTTTGTCTTCAGTGTGTTATCTCAGGAACCAGTTGCTCTGGTTCTACATTCTGGCAGCTTTGGAGAGAGTGGGCTTTTGCCGAAGAAATATATGGTCTGTTTACCAAACCTCTCACCACCCCAGTGGCCTTATCTAGATCTTTGCTGGGAATTGTGATTAGGGTTCTACAGTTCTGTTTTACTTCCCTTGTAGCTACCAGCGAAGAATAACGGTGTACACGAAGACGCCGGATCTCTGGACTCTTGTAATATCTGGACTCTTATGGAAATGTGTGATGATAATTACCCTAGTACAGTTCTGAGTAGCTTATGTTACCTGATCCTCATCTAAGAGTATAGAAGTGTAGAATAATTTCAGAATAAGAGTGGCAGTAGGCCTAAAGTTTATTCTTGTGGTAATAACCTTAGTAGTGGTAGATAAAGGTTTTTCTCTGTTTATTGCCCTATTGTTCTCGGGCAATCCCTCCTTCCTCTTGTGACTGTGTCTCTCTACCTTTGGTACAAAATAAATGCCCTGCGGGCATTGAAGCACTAAGTTGACTCCTGCCTCTTCTTGTCTGGGTAACGGTTATCCTATCCACATAATTCGGACCTTGGTGCTTCGCTCATCTCTTTTCACCACCTTTAGAGTAGAGCACTTTACAGGGCACCCCCCAGCTCCTTCACATCAAGCGCAACACACTAGCACTGACCAAAAAAAGATTTGAAGATTGAAGACTAACAAGCTGTCGAACTGGAACACCTCTGAGCTGTCACCACTGACCCAGGAAAACCTGAAGAACTGAGAATGATGAACTTTAGTACCTCTGACCTGTCGCTGCTGACCTGGGAAAAACTTGAAGAACTGAAGATTTGATGAAATGAAGAACTGTAGCACCTCTGGGCTGTCACCCTGGACCTGAGAAAGACTTGAAGTACTGAAGATTTGTTGAGTTGCAGAACTGAGATACCTCTGCCAGTGAATTTCTAGAAAGCTGAAGACTTGCAATAAAAACAAAAACCCACTTGGCAATATATTCCTATGTGTGAACCAATGGGGTTTCCTGCACTACCTAGCTCACTGTTTGTGAGAGGTTGGCTTGAAGATCTGATGAAGCACATGGCAGGGAGTTCCTTAGCTGATGATGCTATTCCTACACTGACAACCAGCCCCAAATTGTCTGGCTGCAGATGGCTGACGTAGTCTCTGGGTCATACAGGGAAAACTATGAGCATGCAGTTAGGTGAAAGTCTATTTAGTCATTGTGTGAACTGTCTTTCACTTTGTGGTCACTGTTAGTGACAACGTAGGTTGAGCAACCATCAAACAGGATGATAAGCAATAGGCAGGGTAGTCCATTCATATGCAAGCAATTTCACAGCCTATCAGGTCAATATGTCATGCGCTTAATAGCGCACGACATAACCGCGTATCAGGAACAGTGTGGTAGAAAAGAGCGAGGGTGCAAATCCATGAAAGGATGTATGCACCGTAGTGCACCCTCTCACTCTCCCAGGCAGAGGATAAGACCTCTGCTGGGACAATGGACCTGCAATGGTTTGATGGGATGAGCCACTGGTAGCAAGGGAGGCAAGCAGTGTGTTTGGGATCGGGTTTCGATTCCTGGTCCAAGACGCATGGATTTTTTAATTTTTCACACTTTGTGCAATTTTAACTGTTAACCCCCCGGAGTTAGTTATTTGAGTAGGGGGGTTTGGGGGTACAGCACCCCATAACGGGGGTTGTGGGGCAGAGCCTCCCTTAAAACAAAGACTTATGCTGCTGACAGTATATTGCA
The DNA here is from genome assembly GCA_016271365.2 of Neoceratodus forsteri. Classification (NCBI taxonomy): domain Eukaryota; kingdom Metazoa; phylum Chordata; order Ceratodontiformes; family Ceratodontidae; genus Neoceratodus; species Neoceratodus forsteri. The sequence continues at coordinate 1,326,720,082 of CM057449.1, forward strand.
CTGTACTGGCAGTGTGGTATATTGCTATAGCATAATGTCTTGCAACATTATGACACGGTGCCATTTGACAGCATGCAGGGCAGTTTGTAACATGTAGGGCAGTTTGTGAAATGCAGAACAAATTTCTGTGATAATCCAAACTGTTTTTGGAATAAACAGGGCAAATTCAAAGCAATTAGGGCACTTTGGTGCATGCAGGCCAATTACACAGTCTCAGAACATGCGTTATATTTTGGGCACTGTCCCTTTAAATGCAGTATCAAATCAGTTACAGCTTTGTGCCCTTTTCCACAATTTACATTCAGTTTAGCATTTTCACTTCAAAAATGTTCTGCAGAATCACTTTCTACAACAATTGCATTAGAAAAGGCAATTAACACATGGGAAACCTAACTGCTGGATATGCTTTGCTATAAGGGGACCCTGAGGTACGTCCTCCCTCCCACAGGCATTTTCTTGGGTTGAAGAGATTAGCAGGAGTACTACCCAATTGGCTGAGGGCAATCTGACTAGCATATATGCTAGGGATCCCATGCTAACTGTCCCTCCCTGGCTTAGGGGGCTATGGGTCAGTTACACACTTTATAGGTTCAGGTTACTAGTTAATGGCTAGGGCCCTGGCAACTACGCTGCTGAGGTAGCTAACTGGCTGGTCCACTCCCCTTCCCTCCTCTTGCTCCTGGCTGGAGCCACTACACTAACACACTTACATTAGCAGATTATTAACCCTTTTAACACTAGCCCTTGACTTAGGCTATTTGTGGCCACCCGGCTACTTGCCATCTTTGTCACCCTGGGCTGCTATCCCTTTATAACCTGGGGCCTTACTTCCCCTATCTGGCCCACTTGGTGATATTTCTGAATAAATAAAAGAAAAACATTTGGGCTAGCAAGCTCTAATTGATATCACCCAACTGGCTAGCTTGACTGTAACTGGAGCTTTGCTTTACCCAGCTCCTGGCTGGAGTTTTATCTATTGGTACACTTCAAGGCCTGCCTTACCCTTAGCTCCACCTTTGGGGAGTCACTATATTTAAATAAGCCCACCCCTGCCAATGCTCCCTTACTGGAGCTCATTTAAATTTATTTGCATACACCTGCCCCTTTGGTGGTCCCTTGCTTCCGGGCCTTACCTTGACACTACAAATCGCCATGGCCATCTGAACCATTCTGTACAGCACTGGAAACCCACTTTTTTAACAATTAAACAGTTCTGGTGGACAGCACCTGCCCAATGGCACTGCCACCAACTCACCACCCTTACCTGTGGAGAAGTAACTGGAGGGAGGAGAGGAATTAGATGTGTACTCACTGGAGGCAGGTGGGAGGTCATTAGAGGGGTCTTGCTGCTCTGCTGGTGGCTACACCCTAATGCTGTGCTGGCCTGATGCTCTCTCTCTCTTCAGATGAGGCCCAACCTGTGGGCACCACTGCTAAGGGACCAGCATTTACTTTTTTTTTTAAATAGGGCTGAACAGAGCCAGCACCATGACCAGCTGACTGCTGCTACTAGGGTCCTTCTGACACTACAGGACTGCCCACTTCACTTCTGGGACCCAACGGACAAGAAGAGGACTACAGATACTTTTATTTCTTTACCTCCCTGCATCTCCTCTCTTTTCTCTGGCCACCAATGCTCTTCTTCCTCTTTGGAGCACCTGAGAGTACTGCTGACCACACTCTTTGCTTGCCTCAATGGTTCTTCACACAATGGCCATTACTGGCATCTTTTGTTTTAACATATATAGTTTTTATTTTTTCATCAATCAAAAATGCACATTCATTTTTACATATATTTCCAATTAATAGATTAATACATTCACACCCCTGTGAGACTGTTATTTATATCTTATTTCGATCTTAATAAAATACAGAGCTATTAAAACACATCTTCATTCCTATTAATTTTCCTCATTGTAAATGGGATTACACTCCATACTTCCTTGTTAAGTTTTCAATATTGGTGATAGGCTCTCAACTACTATTCACCAACGTGTACCTAGAATACCTTGTTCATCCTCTAGGATATCCCACCAAAACTTTTCATGCATTAATGATTCTTTTAATATATTCCACCATCTCCCTTCTTCAAATTCTGGTATTTTTAGAGCATTCCATTTTTCTAATATTAATTGTTTAGTGGCCATATTGCCTAATACTAGTCTTTTTGATAAGTTTTTGTTGTTTTGAAGTTCAGGTAAATGATTAAGTATTAATATCTCTGGGTCTATTTTAACATCTTGTTGTATTATTATGTTTTCTAGGATATCTCTAGTTTTAATCTACCAGTCTTGTATCTTTTCACAGCTCCAAATACAGTGTTCCAAATTTGCCTCTTAACTACAACCATGCCAGCAATTTAAATTGGTACTGTTTGTTATTTTTGCTGTTTTCAGGTGTGTAATATACATGATCAATTATTTTCCTTTGAATTGATTTGTTATGTGCAGAGACATATAGTTTGTTAGCTGATATCCTGATATTCATCCATTGTTTTGTTTTTTTTGTGTGATCTATTTTTCCGCCCCCATGCTCACTGGTCCTCCACTCCTTCGGGCTCTACCAAGTTTCCCCGACCCCTTCTGTCCTTGCCCAGCCCTCCTCTAATCCCCAGATCACAGCCAACCCCCTGGATATCCTGGTGTATCCCTTCACTTTGAGGGTCTCTCTCCTCCGAGGGGAAAGGCACTGGGGAGGGTGACCCCAGTGCACACTTCTAAGGCCCGGAGATGCTGCTGGGAACAGGAGGCACTGGAAAGCCCTCAGAAACAGAGAGGCATCATCCAGATGCCAGCAAGTGATTTTTCCCTGGCTTTCTTAAGGTGTATGATGTCCGGACGTCAAGGCAAGAGCCAACGTCTGTCACACACCACCCCTAATGACCCTGACGTGCTACTCTACCACCGGCCTCCACCAGTGGTCGCTTCAGCACCGTTTCACAATCCCTTCCCTCCCTGGAGACAGTGAGCAGTCATGGGAAGCTCAAGCCGCCTCCCCCTGGCCGGCCCTTCAACGACCCGAGCTCATTCCTGAACCCGGGTCGCTGGCGTCGCAAGTGGAAATCCAACCGCTGTGCCAATGGGCCGGCTATTCATCTGTTGTTGATGTGAAAGGTTTTTCTTTATTTCTTTGTTTCATTTTTCATTTTTATTGTTCCTAAATTCATTCCTTGAATGTATTAGTTTTATACATTCTACTCAGCAATTTTTATTCACCTTTCTTGATTGTCGGAGTTTGTATAGTTAGAGTTTTTGAATATTTTTTATTGATTGAACCACCATATTTATCATTAAGTTCTTGAAATTTCTTTTTAACAACTAAATAGTTAAAATAAGATTGTTTTTGTTTTGTGTCATAAAGTGTAATTTACTCTTATGTTGGGAATTTATCCTTATATAGCATATTCTTCCATATATTTATATCTGAATCTGTACTAATCTTTAGTCCCCTAGGCCAACTAAAGTGGTTATTCCAAATATTAAAATATAACCATGGAACTTCATTTATGTTGAGTAAATGAACTGCATTTTTAATTATGGTTACACAGGATGAGAAGAAGGGTATTCAGTGTAAGTGTTTAGGAGTATCAATGGAAAGATTTTCCACTTTTATTGCTTCCATTGCATGGTTTTCAATAATTTTATTTACTATAATATGGTCTTCTTTTGGAAAAAAGGCCCATTTCCAAACCATTGTTGCGTATTGTGCTTTAGCATAAGAAATAGGGTCAGGACATCCTAATCCTCCGTGGCTTCTTGTTACTGTTATTATTCCCTATGCTCAAGGTTTACCTCCCCTCCAAATGAACTTCTTGAAACATATTTTTAACTGTTAGAACAAACTGTCCGACAGGAGCCCAAATACATTTTGCAATACATTAACAAAGTGGAGCATTGCCATCATCTTGATTAGGTCAGTTTTTCCCCATAGGGACAAAGCCAGATTTTGCAAAGTTGATCTTTTATTTTATTCAGTACGTTATTATTATTAATTTCAATATTTTCTTTCTGATTATTTGTTAAAGCTAATCCCTAGTATTTTATTTTAGTATCTATTGTGAATTTGTTTCTTATATCAGTTAGGATTGTGTCTCCTCTGGTAGTTATTTACATAATTACTGACTTTGTTCTGTTGAGTTTGTATCTCGATATTTGTGAAAATTTATCAACCAATTCTAGAAAATGTTTTAGTGACTAATTAGTGCTTTTAACAATCAATAACACATCATCAGCGAATGCATTTTTTTTTTATTTAGATTTTGCATGTGTACTCCCTCAATCAGCAGAGTCTATCATCTTATTCAGGAAGGGTTCTAGATTCAAGATAAATAATATGGGGGACAGTGGGCATCCCTGCCTGACTCCATTTCTCATTTCAAATGACTGAGACAGAAAAGTATTTATTTGAAATTTAACAAAGGTAGTTTTGTACAAGGCTTGGTTTAATGTAGTCTAAATAATTGGAATTCCCTATGCATTCAGAGTAGAAATCATGCATATTCTATTCAGGACACTGAAGGCTTTGTTTGCATCTAATGCAATAGCATAATAAGCGTTTTAATCTGTCTTTTCATTATTTTTAATGTAGGAAAATAACGGTGGACTTGTTTGTTTGCTTCAGCAATATTTCCTCCTTTTATGAAGCCATATTGATTAGGATTAATTAGACATGGTAATGCTTCTTTCAATCTATTTGCTGTCACCTTGGCTAATATTTTATAATCTGAATGTAACAGTGCTGTTGATCTGTAGTGTTCTGGATTGGTTGTCATTTTACCTTTGTTATATATTAATATGATTTTAGCTTGTTGCATCAAGGGGGATATGTATGATTCCTTTCCTAATATTTGCATGCTTATTTTATATAGCCTTGGTGATAGCTCATTTTTAAAGGCTTTATAGAATTTGTTGGTATAACCATCTAAACCAGGTGCTTTTTTGTTCTGTAAAGAATCTATAGCTATTTAGATTTCTTCTTATTGTATAGTATTATTGTCCCACACAAAATTTTTTGTGTTTAAATTTTGTAGGAAAGTTTGCATCTAGACATTGTCTATTTGAAGATCTTGTTGAAAGATTTTTTGCATAACATTTGCAAAAAGTGTCTGCTAGTTCTTTGTCATTAGTACAAGAATTCCCTTTGTCATCCTGTATGGCTGTTATTATATTTCTTTCTCTTTTTTTACTTACTTTGCTAATAGTTTGCCTGACTTGTCCCCTTCTAAGTATTTAATTGTTTTAACTTGTTTGATTATCTTGACTGTTTCTTTATTTATTAACTCTTGTTTCCTAAATTTGGTCTCTTCCCATTCATTATAATATTTATCATAATTTTGTATTATCAATTGATCTAATTCTTTCAGTCTTTTATCCAATTTATTATTTTTTCTCTCATTCTGCGATTCTTGCTGATTTGGAAGGATATTATGTGCCCTTTTAGGATTGCTTTGAGGGCATTCCATATTTTAGCCACTAATTCCTTATCTGTGTAATTATATTTCCAATATTCATTTATTTGTTCTTTGATTTACTTAATAAATGTTGTATCTTTAAGTAACTCATCATTAAATGTCCAAGTTTTAGTATAAACTCTGTCTTTGTTTTTAAAGAGAATATCAATTTTGACCATTGCATGGTCTGATATTATTATTGATTTAATAGTAGAATCTGTCATTTCTATTAGCAGAGATTTAGATATGAAAATACATTTGATTCGTGTAAATTGTAGGTTTTTTTTATCATGATGTGTTTATCTGTTTATTATGTTTAGTATGCCAACTATCTACTAATTCATGAGTATCTAAGAATGTGTACATAGCTTTGGATAGTGTTATATTGCTTTTTGTAATGTTACCTGTTTTATCCAATTCAGGTCAGTACAATGTATTCATATCTTCTCCAATTATACTCTGACCCAATCCCAATTTAATAATCCCTTCTGTAAGGTTTCCTAAGAATTCTTAATATTGGACAAACTGGGCATAAATGGAGCCAATTCTTATTTCTTTACTATTTATTCTTATTTTAATCAAGATAATTCTACCTTTGGCGTCTCAAAAAAAATCCAGTGTTTGAAAATTGACTGCTTTTTTAAATCAAGATGACAACTCCACAGCTTTTTCTAGGTCCTTCTGAGAAAGATACCTGGGTAACCATTTCCTTTTTAGCTTTAATATTTCCTTAGCATCTTAATGCACTTCTTGTAAGATCATTACGTCATCACCATTTTATTAATATGAGTCAATATTTTTTTCTCTTTTAATTGGGAATTAATCCCATTTACATTCTAAGTGGTGAAACTTAATGTATTAAAATGATCCATTAATGAATAATTTATTCTCAATTGGAGTAACCCTTCTCATGTATTGAAGATGTTCCAGTGTGTCTGTGCTATTAGTTTTTTATAACCTTTTGAATTAGTGCAATACTCCCTTCACCAAAAGAATTAATCATAACCTCCTTTTTATCTATAGTATGTAACATTCCATGTGAATTGGTACCAAAGATATGGTAGTTACTTTCCCTTATCCCAGTTGTTATGCCTTTCATCCTCCCCCCTTTCACTACATCCTATCTGTTTAAGCTAACAAAGTTTAACATCCTCAAGACATACTGCCTTCATCCTACCCAGTCAGAATAGGCCTACAAAAATAGCACTGCTCAGAAGAGTGTGGTCTGGACAGCACTTCCATGGACAGCAATAAGGGAGTAACAATACTATGTAGTAAGTGCTCCCCAGGTCACTGTCCATGGTGCAAGAGAAGAGCACAAGGTGACAGGAAATTTATTTATTTATTTTATTTTGAATTTTGGTAACTGGGTAAGACCATTGAGACAATTACAATCCCTTTTTCAGGGTTGACCTGGGACAACACAGTGCAAGAATATACTGAGCAACACATAAGGATAAACAATAGACAATGAGCAAGTGCAAGCAGTACATAGCATTATAAGCAACTAAAACATACAAGTAGTCAGGAGGCAAAGATATGGCAGTATGATAAACAAGTACAGTATACAATGTTCTGGGACATGACAGTTTGACAGTACTAGTTCAATAATACAGGAAGGTTGCATGACTCTATAATAGGCAGTGGATAACACACTTATACAAGGGCGCATGAAATATAATAGGAAGAGGAGAGGAGGGGACTCACAGGAAGCAGGAGCAAGTAGCTGAAGGGGTAAGAGAGGCACATAAAGTATGTTGGAACAGGGAGGGAGAGAGAAGAGTGAGAGGGTATAGAGGGAGATAATGAATTCCAGAAATCAGGAGGCTGGCCAGGCTACTCCCATGGTGTGGCGTGCTAAAGCATGAGCAGCTCGGTCAGAATGGTGGTGGAGACCAGGGTTCTAATCCTGGTCTCCAAAATTTTATTTTTTTCCCGTAATCCAACTCAGAGTTGGCTATTTTAAGCATAGGGGCATGGGAGGCAGAGCCCCCCACTTGGGGAGGTGTGGGGTGGTGCAGCGCCCCACAAAAATACAATTATTGGTAGTAGCGAACACAAACCAGACTTGTGATCACTACCAGTGGTGCTGTGCTTGACTGTAGCATTTGTTCCTGCTGCTTTTATGATCAGCGCTGTTTGGACGGCATTGTTTTTGACAGTGCCATCCATATAGACACTGTTATGACCTAGTGTCACCTTCATTATTCATTCCTTGGCCCCTACCCTTCCCCTTCCCCATTCTCCCACTACATTCTTCTATTATTTTTCCTGTACAATGGGTTCTTCAAATCATGCTCTTTTCTTTGTTTATTCTTCCTGTAACCTGGAAGAAAGCAGGGAAGAGAAAGAGAAAAGAGAGAAAAAAATCCCCAAGTCTAATCAATTCAAACAGGTCTAGTCAATTCAGGCAGGTGTCCTTTCTTTTACATTTTTAATGAGTCAAAATGTCTACAGCAGGTCCATCTTTAATATTTATTTAGCATTTTATTTGCTTATACTGTTCAAAGGTGTGACTTACACCTTCCACAACAACTCTTAATTTTGCTGGATATGTCATTGTTGCTTTTATCCCTTTAATCCATAAGATTTTCTGTAGGTTATCAATTTTTTTTTCATTCATCATTTCTGTAGGTAGGTAATTAAAAATAGTTATTGATGTCCCATTTATGGTTAGTCTTTTTTCCTGTAAACCATTTTCATTAAGGCCTCTTTTTCTTCAGTTTTAAAAAAGTTTGCTACAATTGGTCTAGGTGATCCTTGTGTGCCAGTGTCTGGTCGATATGTTCTATGGGCACTATCGAAAACAGTTTGAATTTCTTTTATCCTTGTCTCCATATATTCAGCCAGTATTGTTTTAAGTATTTCTTTTTGTGTTTTTTCTTTATCCCATGCTTCACAGACACCCAATACTCTAATATTTGTCCTCCTAGCTCTTGGCTCAGAGTCTAGCATTTTGTTCCTTAGCTCTTTATTCTGTTCCTCTATTGCTTTCAGCTGTCTTTGTTGTGGGATGTTCCCTTCCTCCACTAACACAATACATTTCCGTGCTTCATTTAGTTCATTTCTAATTTTTTGGTTCTCCATTAATAAACAATTTACTGTGATTTGAAATGTTTGAATTTTTTCTTTCATATCACTAGCATCTCCATCGATGCTCCCCTGGTCTCTTTATGCAGTGTCTCTGGTATTAAAACATTTTCCTCTGACAAATTCAATTCTCTTTCAGAAGAACCTTGGTTTAGTTCTTTTGTTTGCTTTTCTTGTTAATTGTTACCATTAGGAGACTCCTTTTTGCCAAAATTGACGCTGGCATAATATTAAGGATGGTTGGAGGGGCTGGCTGGGTTTTCCCTGTTATTACTGCCGCTGCTGCTCCTGCTGCTGCTGTAAAGATAGCCTCCTATGAGTTTCTGTGATGTTCATTCTCACTGACCGAGTGGGGTTTTCTAACCATTAAGGCAGTACGCAGTCTAGTCTGCATTTCCAATTGCTTAACTGATCTGATAATTGGTTTATTGGTGTTTGTCATTTTCAGTTGGATGTTTTCTTCAGTGTCATTCTTCCAGGTGTAGGTGGGTTTGGTATTGTTCAAGAGTCTCCCACTGATACTGTTCTTTCATTTTTCAACCAGTAGCTTACTCATATTTAAAAGGGGTTTTTAGCCAAAGTTAATTTTTGTATTATCAGACCTATGCATTTTACACCTTTCCTTCTGTGGTGTAGTGAGGTGCATCGCTGTGCACTGGAGGGCCACCCACAGGGTCTGGCCTCAGCCTCCTTGTGACATCATCTCAGACTTGTGCCTCTAGTTCCCTTTGCTAACACTTTTATCTCTAAGGCCATTACTGGCATCTAACAGAACCTTCCCTAGTATTTAGGATGATGAGTCCCTGACAACCAGGGAGGCAACCAGCTGTCCAGCATGAGCAGGACTTTAGCTGTGGCATAGGCTCATGCCACTTGCTGAGCAGGCTGCACAAGGGGAAAAAATATTTTAAAACTGCAGGCAAACAGTTTACTTTGTGAGGGGTCCTATCACTTTGTTTTCCTGTCCTTGTCACCTAAACTACTGGGCATCCATGCTGGGGTCACCTTACTATACTGAGGAACACTGGATATACTGTGGCATGTTGGGGGCTGGGGAGCCTGCCTGGACAGATGGCACTACCACTGTTAGTGGTGCCCAAGGGCCGCAGCTCCGGCCGCTGCACCGGCCCCACTGCTTCAACAAGATTGCTCTCCTGGAACCCAGTTTTGGATCCCTGCTCAAGGGAGCCTGCATGGACAGATGGCACTACCACCATTAGTGACACCCAATGGCTGCAACTTCAGCCGCGGCACCAGCCCCACCACTTCAACAAGACTGTTCTTCTGGAACCCAGTTTCGGATCCCTGCTCAAGGTACAACCACCCCTTAGCTAAGGAGCCTGGTTCTCTGCAGCTGGAAGCCAATTGGTTTACTGCCTCTATTAGTGGCCTGTGATTGGACCAGACAGCTTCAGTCAGCATGGCCATTGGTGCACTTTTCTGTCCTGTTCTCTTGGTCTGCTGCCTGACTCATAGTGTCGCTGCTTCTCCGTATATTGTTTAGAACTTTAAACTGAATGCTTTCTTTATCTATTTTCTGGTTAAAAGTATTGTTATACCACAGTTACTGCTGCACTGTTATCTGCCTGAATAGTGCTGTGTATGATTAGCTGTTTAATCCTGTACTGTGTAATTTGAATTAGCTTATTTTCTTTTCTACCACTCGCTCCCTCTAGCCCCTCTGTCCACTAACCTGGGTCAGTAACATCGCTACCTCCTCTCTTTTTTTTTATTTCTCTCTTAATTCTGTTTTACTTCACTGGCTCTGACTCCTTCGAGATCACACCACCTCTACCCTCCCCCTAATGTTTATGTCCCTTCCTGCAAGTTAACTGCTGCCCCTCATCTCCTTGTTTCACCTTCCAACCCCTCCCATAGACACTCTACTTCCTCCTTTGTAATTCATCCTCACCCCCCTGCTGATGGTCTGCCACCAGTTCCCCACCTCTCTCTCTCAGTAATTACAGCCCTTTTAATCAGCTTCTCTCTCCTATCTCCACTCTAGGGAGCCTGCATGGACAGACGGCAATACTGGTATTAGTGGCGCTCAACGGCCACAAATTCGGTTGCTGCACCGACCCCACCACTTCAACAAGACCGCTCTCCTGAAACCCAGTTTCAGATCCTTGCTCAAGGTTTGACCGCCCCTTAGCCAAGGATCCTGGTTCTCTGCAGCTGGAAGCCGATTGGTTTACTGCCTCTATTAGTGGCCTGTGATTGGACTGGACAGCTTCAGGCAGCACGGCCATTGGTGCGCTTTTCTGCCCTGTTCTCTCAGTTTGCTGCTTGACTCATAGTGTTGCTGCATCTCTGTATATTTTTTCCCACCCCCACCACCCCCTCCTAGGCCTCCTTTAAATACGCTTTCACCCCTCCAACTCTAAGTGTCCTTCTCCCATTGGGTCAGCTATTCCAGTCTTACCACTCCTTCTTCTAAGCTGCACACTCTCTCTGCACACTCTTTCTGTGACCAGCTTAGCTGCCATTTTTGCCCATATCAGTGAACTCCCTCCCACTCCCATTCTGTGTTCCCTCTCACAAGCAGATTATCTCCTGACTTAAGATGCTTACTCAGTTGACTGTAGTGGTTACGTTTGTACTTCTTTGTCCAATTCCCCCTGTGAGCAACCCATGCCAATCTCATCTACAGCATGTACCTCTCAATGCACTGCGCTACACTCTTGGTATGGCCATGGGGACACACAGCTCGGGATAACTTGGACCTCTGCTCCCCTTTATGGCACTTTGGTTACCTTCTACAACTAAAAGCGCTCAGCCCCCCGGTGATCCCTCAGGCTATGTTTGTACTCTACAACATAATCAGTCAGCACCAGTGCTGTGACGCCAAAAGGCATAGGAACCTAACAAACAAGCAATTCTGTGACATGCTCAAATTTTTCCTTCTACAAATTTTGCTAATGCTGCTCCTGCTCTCAGGAAATGTTCACCCCAATCCAGGACCATTTGGGCAGTCCGCGGATACATCAAAAAGGAGGGAAGAGGCTCTCATCCTGGCATCTACTGCATCAATGCCTGCAGCATCCTCAGCAAGCTTGATTCCCTTCAATCATGGATACAACAACACAACCCTGATGTCCTCTCTGTTGTTGAAACATGGCTAAACCTAAGATCCACGACACTTCAGTTTCTATCCCTGGTTACACCATATTCAGGCAAGACAGGATTACTAAACGAGGTGGAGGCTGTGCTATATATCTTAGAAATACCTTTATGGGTCATGTCATTCCATCCCCTAACCAGGGCAACTCCTCTCAGGTCCTCGCCATCAGAGTTCTCCTTGGAGCCCATAATAAGGAACTCACTGTTGTCTCAGTTTATCTACTCCCAAAGGACCAGGCCACTGGCTTCAACAACATCATGGAATATTTAAGGGCCCAGCATCATAACTCAGAAACCATAATTCTTGGTGATTTGAACATTAACTGGCTCTTGCCTGAGACCTCTGTCTATAAGGATGCAGTCATGGCACAACACCTCACACAGCTTGTCCTCACCCCCACCAGATGTAACTATAGGTCTGGTACTTTCACACTACTAGACTGGATTCTGACTAATAGCCCTGAATGTATCTCTAATGTTTCAGTACTCCCGGATGCAATAAGTGACCACTCACCTGTCATCTGCTCCTGGGCTAACAAATTCCACAAGCCCCCTCCCAAAGTAATCTACACAAGAGTTATTAAGCAGGGGCACCTTCACTGCTAAAATCCCATCTAAACAGACTGGATTGGGCAGTGATTGACACATTCAATAACACTAACAAAGCCTTGGACTTGTTTATCAACTGCTTTACTGCAGCCTGTGACATCTCTGCACCACTGAAATAGATGAAGGTCAAAGGATGGTCCAACCCTTGGATTACTACTGAGCTTGTAACATGACTCAAGCACAGGGACCACCTCTGGCACTGTACTCTTGCTACTCTGATGCAAGAAAACATACAAAAATGCAAAGCAGCCAGAAATGATTGCACTTGACAGATATTGAATGCTAAAGGCAAATATTACAAGGAGGCACTGACCAACTCCTGAGGTGATGGGAAAAACTTCTGGAACAGCCTGAAAAAACTCACAGGCAAGGACCCCAAGGCACCCCCCACTATGCTCAACATTCTTGGTACTCCAACGCTCAACCTTGGTACCATCACCAATACCTTTAACAATGCATTCTCTAACCTGGACAGTGTCCTTTCTCCTAATTTCTTTGACAACTCTTCTTCCAATACCTCCCACATGACCCCCAATATGATCACACAGCTCCACAGTTCTTCTTCAAAGAGGTTCCACCACAAGTGGCCTGTATCTATATCAGCAAGGCCATCCATAAATCTGGGTACAGTGGAGACTCCCTTGACCTAAAACTGTTGGCATAAGTTCTGGATGAAATCCTTGAACCCCTGACAAAGATCTTCAACCTCTCACTTAGACTGGGCCAATTCCTCTCACTCTGGAAACAGGCAACTGTCACACAGGTGCACAAAAGTGGTGACAGGACTCTTCACATCAACTACAGACCCATCTTACTCCTCTCCCGTTATCTAAGGCATTGGAATATATAGTTTGGGACCAATTAGTTGAATTCCTGGATAAGTACAAAGTCCAATGCCCAGAACAGCATGGCTTCAGAAAAGGGCACAGCACCACCATGGCTCTTTTGGAATTTACAAGTTTCATCCACGCCATGCTCGACCATGGAAGCTGTGGGGAGGCAGTATTTATAGACCTGACGAAGGCCTTCGACACTGTTAATCACTCTCTACTGCTCAGGCAACTGTAATCCATCAGGATCTCCAATGATGCCCTTCCATGGTTTGCTAGTTATCTCAGTAATCAGGTCCAACGTGTCAGGATAGCAGGTGTCTCATCTGATGAAAAGCCAGTCCTCTCAGGAGTCCGCCAGGGGTCTATTTTGGGCCCACTACTCTTCTCACTCTTCCTCAACAGACTCCCTAGTGTCTGACAGCAAAAATACTACTCTGCACAGGTGATGCAGTCCTGTTTGCTAGCCACCATGACCCTAAAATCCTTGAAACCCAGCTGCAGCTTGACTTCAAGTGCGTTGAAGATTGGTTCAGCACACATAAACTCGTTCTGAACTACAGCAAGACCAAAGAAATGACCTTCTGTACTCCACAGAGCAGGCTCAATTCTCTGTCCCTCACCATCAAGAACCACTCTGAGAACTCACTTGAACATGTCCCTGAGTTCAAGTACCTTGGAATCACTCTGGAAAGTACCTTCTCCTACACTCAGCATATTGACACTGTTGCCAAGGTCGCCAACATACAGATTGGTCTGTTGAGCAAGCACAAGCATTGTATGTCTGTGGATGCCCTTAAACTGGCCATCTACAGCTCTGCCACCTCTGTCATTGACTATGGTCTTGCCATCTATGGCTCCGCTTCTACAACTGCCCTCCGCAGGATCTCAGTTTCACTCAACAAAGCCTGCAGGCTTTTAAGGGGTGCTGCCCGCCAAACACACACCTGTGACCTCTATGCACAGGCTGGCTGGCTACCATGCCTCAGCAGAATGCAATACCAGACCTGCCTGCTAACCAAAAAGGTTCTCTTTGGGCTCAGGCCCCCAGGTGTTGGTAAGCTCCTTACTGCCTACAGTGGTACTCAGCACACATGTAGTGCCCAATATCAAACCTTCCAGGTTCCCAGATGTCATACCTCCATGGATCAGTGGTCCTTCACCCACAGGGCTCCACAGTGGTTCAATACACTCAACAAAGAAGCACTTTCCTCTACCATGCTTGGACCCTTTAAATTGAATCTCCAACTTTAGCTCACCTCTACCATTCAATGTGACTGCTTCTCCTAAAAGGATTGCTCCAACCGCCACCTAGTTTATTTATTTATTTGTAAATTGGTTTACAACCTTTGAGCCAGAGGCTCATTTCCAAAGGTACCTCATCACATTGAGGACAAACAATAAATTTAGGTTACAGAATACAAGTCACTGAATTAGAGTTACACATACAGATTTCATACATAATACAATTTAGTAGCAATTACATTGATACAGCTAGCACAAGCTGGTGATAACAGAGGTATGATGCACAGGTGGAGAAAGTAGGGGGGGTGACGTGGAGTGCCGCCCAGTGAGCATTGTCAGGTGTGGAGTTGCTCAAGACTAGTCACCTGCCTTCTACCTGAGCATCATTCTCTCTGGCTCCTGCTTTTCTATGTGACCCCTTGCCTTCTCCCTTCCTCCACCCCCTTCCCCTCCCTCCCCATGCCTCTACATCACTTCTCTAACTTCCTACCTAACTCCCCTGTACTAGACCCCCTCCCCCTCTCTCTCTCCCCAGACAGCGGCCCTCAGCCTGCCTACTTCTTTCTGTCCTCCTACCCAATCTCACGCGTATTGTCCGATTGCTTCTTAATCTCTTACTCTGTTACCTCAGCTAGCTGCTTATTTAAGTTGCTCTCTAATAATACCTTTTATTTCCAAAGTGTGTTATAACTGCAAAACATTGCCAACCTTTGTATGTGTTATGATTGTATACCATTGCCAACCTTTGTGTGTATGTTTCCCCCATCCTTTGAATTGGCACCTTTGTAAATGAGCAGATCCTGCCCAAAGGTACTTGTAATCCTAGAGTTTAATAAAATAAAAAAATAAAAAAATATCTTTGGGGGTATTACATCCTAACTCCTTTTGTTTTTTTCACATAATCCCTCTGTAGGTGTGCCAGCTTTGAGGAAGGTTTTAATGAACACTCAACAGACGGACACTAAATAACTTGGTAAAGTTTTAAAATGAAAAACAGTTCTTTCACTTCCACATATACTGTATATGAGTTCTTATAGCTGTAGCCCTCTCTTCCTGATGGGGAGCTTACCTGGACTGTGCCTGTCCAGCACATGAACTTGGTCCTGTCTCTTCTGCTTGCTCTGGCCCCAGGACTGCAGCTGGGAAAGGAACCGGAGTAGCCATCATCAGAACCACCACACATTTGCACAGGGAATGTGGGCCCATTTGGACAGTTGTCTGCTCATGTGTGTGAGCTTCTCCTGTGTGCTGCTCCCTGCTTCTTCTGAACTGCCTTGCTCCTGTGTGCTGCTCCCTGCTTCTTCTGAACTGCCTTGCTCCTGTGTGCTGCTCCCTGCTTCTTCTGAACTGCCTTGCTCCTGTGTGCTGCTCCCTGCTTCTTCTGAACTGCCTTGCTCCTGTGTGTGTGGCTCCCTGCTTCTTCTGAACTGCCTTGCTCCTGTGTGCTGCTCCCTGCTTCTTCTGAACTGCCTTGCTCCTGTGTGTGTGGCTCCCTGCTGCTTCTGGTCTGCTACACCCAAGGGTCATGTGAGTGCTGGTATTACTGGCTAGAACTTTTATCTCTCCCAGTTTGGATTACTATTGGGGTTTCAAGCTTTTTGAAATTTTAAGCAAGTCTGTTGGAATTTCAATCTCATCAGAATTGTGCTAGCACACTATGGCTTGTTGGGAGTTAAATGCAAGCTTGCTGTTTCCTCAAATGCACCACTGAAAGATCCCAGGCAATTTAACAACCAGGCCTGCATTAGGACTCTAATATAACTCTTGGGTATCCAGAACTTATGTAGTAGTTGTGCTTTTACTTCAATCCATAGTTCTACTACTGGTACCAGTTAGAGCATTCCACACCCTGTGTAATATAGTCCATCTCAGTTTGACCCTTGCTTGGGCAGGCATGCTTGTTGTATGGTGTACTGCTATATAGGGGAAGTGTTTATTGGTGACTTGCAAGTGCTTAACTCATTTTTCCTTCTCCAGCTACCCAGGCCTGTGTTAGCAAATAATGCACTATTAATTGTTAGGATTTCTATGCATGCCCTCAGTTCATACAACCTGACTGAATTACTGTTTGGTAAAGGTAACAACTGCTGGTGTCCCCAAGAGGTGGTCTTGCCAGGGTAGGGAGGTGGTAGGTACTACATCTCAGAGGGTGGTATCATACACTACATCTAGCCCACTTATTCTTTCAGGGTGGAGGCACCATGCTATTTATTATTTTGGGATGAACCCCCGCAACTACAGGAGAAGGAGTGAACCCAATTTCTTCAACCAGATATGCCCCATTATTATCACCAGGCTGGGGTGTGAGCCCAGACACTGCCCCAACCGGTGGGGTCACACAGCTTTCATAAATCATTACATCATTCTTAGCCATTCAGGATTGTTTATTTTGAAACATTACAGGCACTTTTCCAACATAGAAACATAGAAACATATAGAAACATAGAATTTGACGGCAGATAAGGACCGCTTGGCCCACCCAGTCTGCCCATTTCCCTACCTACTGGATAAGCTGCAGATCCTAGTTAACCAGCAGCCTACTTCTTTCTACCCCCAACCCCCAGAATTGCCTTATGACTATCCCATGCATGCTTGAATTCCACCACTGATTTTGACTCCACAACCTCCTCCGGAAGGCCATTCCATGCATCCACAACCCTCTCTGTGAAAAAATACTTCCATAAATTACCTCTGAGCCGCCCCCTCTATCTTCAAATTGTGCCCTCTTGTTCTTGCACACCTCTTTTTTTGAAAGATGCTACCCTCTTGGACTTTGTTGATTCCCTTGAGGTACTTGAAAGTTTCTATCATGTCCCCCTCTCCCTCCTTTCCTCGAGGCTATACATATTAAGCTCCTTAAGTCTCTCTTCAATGTCCTCCGGTGCAGACCCTGCACCATTTTAGTTGCCCTCCTCTGGACAGCTTCCATCCTGTCTATGTCTTTGCGGAGATTG
Organism: Neoceratodus forsteri; assembly: GCA_016271365.2. Lineage (NCBI taxonomy): Eukaryota > Metazoa > Chordata > Ceratodontiformes > Ceratodontidae > Neoceratodus > Neoceratodus forsteri. The sequence goes on from CM057449.1 coordinate 1,326,737,379, forward strand.
GGTCTCAGAACTGCACACAGTACTCCAGATGGGGTCTCACCAGCTGTCTGTACAGAGGGATAATAACTTCCTGTTTTCTACTGGTGATGCCTCTCCCTATGCATCCCAGTATCCCCCAACCCTCCTTGCTGCCTTCTCACATTGCTTGCCCACCTTTAGGTCATCTGATATGACTACCCCAAGTCCCTTTCCATTTTGTTGTTGTTAGTATCTCACCCCCATTGTGTACTCTTCCCCTGGGTTTTTGTTTCCCAGGTGCATTACCTTGCACTTCTTAGCATTGAATCTAAGCTGCCATACATTTGACCATCCCTCTAACCTTGCCAAGTCCCTTCTCATCCTTTCCACCCCACCCTGTGCATCAACTCTGTTGCAGATCTTAGTGTCATCTGCAAAGAGACATACTTTTCCTTCCAGTCCTTCTGCAATGTCACTTATAAAGACATTGAAGAGGACTGGTCCTAATACTGAAGAGGGTGCCTCAAGCAAATAGTTCTAAAGTGTTGACGTTCTAAGTTCAGTTGGCATAGTACATTTCTCACCCAGTGTTTCTTTTATTTTCCACAAAGTAAAATGTTTTGAATTTAAATGTAAATTCCATTTTTTAAAGAGACATCTTCCAACATGATTTATAATACACTTATATGTGCAGTTCCTGTATCTTTTGTGATTACAAGAGTGTGTTTTCAAATTCGGTGTGTGCCAGAACTGTCCAGCTTCAGGTTGCAGTTCAGTCACCAAATAACTCAAGTAACTACTCTTATGCTAGCAATAACACCTGTCAGGGTGGGCGGTGTTGGGCTACAGCACCTGGAACGTTCAGTATAGCCCATACCACCCACCCTGGAGGAATGATTACACTTTAAAAATAGACTATTTCTGCCATTGTTTATAAGGTTGTAAAAAATAAAATAAGGTGTAAAAAATTGTAATGAATCAATTTTTACTTAATTTGTTAAAGTAGTCTATCAACTGGTATACATGCCAGAAGAGGGCATTGCAGTGCTTGATAGGTGTTTTTTAATTTCGACAGTCAGCCGTGTCTCCCCATGTCCATGTTTTTGCGAACTTTGCCCTGACGTGCTGTTACGTTAGCCCCCTGCTCTCTCCTCATTGTTCTTCTTAGTTTAGGGCATGTTAGGTTGTGTACTTCTGTGTTGAGCATGAGATCAACAGTACTTTCTTGATTTCCATACCCAAAGAGGGAGGCATGCTGCTGGTTTGTGGCAGAAGGGAAGTCAGGTGGGTGGTAGAGAGCTGCAGGATAATGGAGAGTGGGAAGGCAGCTGTAGGATGTGGAAGTTCTTTACTGAGCTGGCGATGTGGGATTGTGGAGTACATTGAATCAGGAACATGGTTTTTTTGACTGTTTTTAAAAATGGGATGATTAAAGCTAGAGTTGAGTGGGGGTTCACAGCTAAATTTTGCTAAGCGAGAAAAAAGATGATAGTTCAAACATTTCAAACTGGGCATGGGCACAGTGATATTTATAGTGGAAGGGCAGGCTGGTATCAGCAGTAGTTATTTTCAGGTCTCTACTGACACATAAATGTACCCCTTAGCAAGGGGTTCAGTCAATCAGAGTTCAGGAATGCTCCCTACCCATTTTCTAAAGCAACCATAGGCACAGTAACTGTACATATGCACATTCAAGACAGATTTTCCTAGAAATTTCAGATTTTGCTCTATCTTACGGTAGCTTGGTTCAGTCTCTTTTTTCCCCCTTTCTGTGCCAAGTAAAGAAACAGGGCCCTCTGCCTGCTTCTCTAAAACCTCAAACTCAAAATAATGAAAAACACTTTTGCCTTCTGAGCCTTTTCTCTCACAGGGTTTCAGCCAGCCAGGTGCCTTGTCTGTGTCCCTCTGTCATACTGTTTCCTAACTACAGGGTGACAGTCCTTTGTTATCCAAATTAAAATTCACGCCTCAACATGCCTTTTAGCCTTTTTATTCTGAAAGCAACAGTGCAATGAAAAATGTTTTCCAAAAAATTAGTTTCACTAACATGTGATCTAAGTATTAGCAAACATGCCAAATCTACTTTCTAGGTAACTCCTGTGCTGTGCACTGTGATTTTTTTTTTATTTTCTCGGTCCAACTTGAACCCTTGCCAGATCTACAAAACAATTTCTAACCCAGATGTGGTAGCCATCTTTTCTTCTTGAGAAAAAAGTAAACTAAAACATTTATAAAATAATCAAATGTTGGTTGAACAAGAAACTGCTACCATCAAATAAAACTGGAAGCGCCCTGAAATCTTTTGTAGTAAAAAAGAAAGTCTGATTCTTTTCCCAGTTTTTTTGCACTGCTGCTTCAGTTGAGCCCATTAATAATAAGGATGATGGCTGTGTAGCAAAATCCAGTACATCTCTCAAGCCCTATTGTATATGGCCTTTTATGTGCATGTAATTTTTTTCATTGACTCTGCAGTCCTAACCCCTCCTCAGAATTTTATCTGCAGGCCAGGATCAGTATAATATAAGCTATCAAGGTTCCCCTATCCGGCACCACCATCTGTTTGCCCAAGACAGCACAAAACGTGACTGAGGTGAGACATAAGGCAGGATTCATGAATGCAGTGCAAGTCCCACAGCTGCAGCAAAACCTTGGCACCAAAGAGTGGCCACTTGTGGAGCCGCAGGGGTCCTGCAGCGGCAGGTATTCACAGAGATGAAGCCAGATTATGACTGGCTCCATGACCTACAGCTGTTTGTGGGTGGTGTTGCCAGAGGGATTGCTGTAGCTGCGGAGAGTTGCTACGGCAGGTGGGAGCAGCAGTAACACCCTCCGCAACTGCTGTGGCTATGAATCACATGCACCGCCACTGGGGTTGCGGAGTGGGACTTAGCTCCTGACTGGTACATGAATCCTGCCCATATTCTGACTTGACAGGGTAGGTATAGAGCAACTAGTTTGCTAGATAGTAAATATTTATTTTACTTTTATTTATTTTCCAGTTTTGTCCAGGTAGGCACGTTTAGCCAAAGCTTGTTTCTAGGTTTGACCCAGAAGAGAGGGTGTGACAGGGTCACTGTCCCTTAAAAGTCAACAGTTCCTATGAGCCACTATAGGCACTCTTCAACTCTAGGTTATTGAATCCCTACTGGCCTCTGTGTGCCAGAAAAGATCATATATGCTGTGTAGACGCTCTGGCTAGTCTAGCTCTAGCAGACTCTGCAGCCTTGGGGGGGGGTTGAAGATCCTGTTTATAGGGGTGCTGCAGCCCCAATGTGGCTCAAGTCTCCATCTGACTTGGCATAGCCATGCATCCGCTGCAAGCATGGCACAAGCCTGACTGGTGCAGGCAGCCACCTCACTGGCTGCAATAGAAAATCAGGAATGAAGCAAGGTGCATCACACCTTGCATCATTCCCAACACTTTGAAAATTGGGCCCAGTATGTTTAACAGTGCTTTTTGTCCCTTAGTATTATTATATTGCATAAATGTGATCAACCTGCACTGCTGGTTGGCCCTCAGGTACCATGGGCAAGATTTTCAGCCATGATGCTACGGGTGCAAGTCCTAATTTTGGGCTGTGCTTTCAGTATGATAAATATGGCAAAACCTTTCAAACATTTTGTCACATTTATGGCACTTCTGAGCACCTTAAAGTAAAATACTGACACATGCATGAAATATTGATTCATGCATCATTATGATGCTCCCATTTCACCACATGTCATGGTAGATGTATATGATAGACCACCTGTTTTGTGATTTAACATTTCAAAAAAGGTACTGGGAATGGACTGGACGGCTTCAGGCAGCATGGCCATTGGTGCACTTTTCTGCCCTGTTCTCTGCTGCAAGTCCCTGGTGCATGGCTAAAAAGCCTGCCCATTACATGTCAGATTAGTTTCAGAGGGAGTTTTACATGATAAAGCAAGTTCACAAAATCTTTTTAAGATGTATGAATGTTTTGCATTTCACCCACAGATGTTTGCATGATGCAAATTTACTAGTTGCACATATAGCTTTAAATATATATATATATATATATAGTCCTTATATTTTTCTGAATTGGCCTAGAAATCAAAATAAATGCAGAGGAAGGGAGAGACGAACACTTTGCTCTCTGGCAATGTCCTCAAGTATGCCATTTCAGAATATACAATACTGTACATGTATTCTAGGTACCAAGTTGCCACTGATATAAGGGATTATACTGACTCCATGCATTATAGTCACATGGGGCTTTTACATGACAGGCTATAAAATGCATTGAGTGTAGCAGATCACTAGAAGTGTTACCTGTCTCGTCGTCAACAAGTGAGCCGCACTGCTGTATGGACGAACGTTCACAGACCAGACGTGCCCTGTTTTATGTGATTTGCCATTGCATTTTAATGTTTTGAGGTGCTCATTTGAGCAGTCTACTCACATGCAAGTATTCAGAACAGTAAAGTAAACAGGAAAAGTTGGCCACACAGAAACACCGCAAAAATGACGGAATGGCACACAAAATGATGCAAGGCTCATCAGTGTACAATCAGCTGCAATGGTGCTGAATGAGCAGTGTGAGAGACAGACTAGGAAAGGCATCACTGTAAGTACTACCCATGTAAAAGGGTTGCAGACTCAGTTTCTGCATCAGCAGCTGCACTAGGATATGACATTGCAATGGTGAATTTCTGGGATCTTGATTATGTAGGGTCGTGCATAAAGTCACTCCTTTCCCTGATGGCTACTTCAGGCAGTACAGGCTTTACTGATTTACCTATTTCTATGTTACAGTTTATCTCCCAGGGTAGCCCAGACTGAGTTGAAGCATAATTTTCTGTACCAGCTTCTGCTACTGCAGCGCTAACACAGGCAGCCAATGTCAAGGCAAGACAAATTTTATTTCTTGGGTGCCCAAACTGAAAGGCTTTGGGTGCGTTACACAATGCAATCAACAAAATCAACTTTTTAGGGAGTACAGATAAATAAATAAACAATTCAGTTATCCAAACCCATAACTTATATTAAAAAGATAATTTTCTTTTAAAACAGATTAATCAATGTCCACTGAGAGTACCCCTTGCACATGCAGTGGCAAGACATTCCAGAGAAAAGATGCCGCTACTCAAAAGCCAAGTTTCCTGAGGATTTTAAATGAGTCTGCGGTACACACAGAAAATCTGTCTCAATGGAGCGGAGAGAAAGGATGGCAACGTATATGGTCAGGAAGTCTTTAGGTTAGCCAGAGCCCAATCTGTGCAGGGCTTTGTATGTTAACCAGCATACCTTGAAGCTGATGTGCCATTGACCTGGCAGTCAATGCAGATTATGGAGCACCAGATTAATATACTCAGAATGGTGTGTACCAGCAATTAACAACGATGAATTTCAAGTCCCTTTTAAAAGGACAACTTATGTCATAGGTAGAAGTGGGCAAAATTAGAAAATTCTGAATTCATGGAATTTTCATGAAATTCCATACATTTTCACAAAATTTCACAAAATGTTTTGGAATTTTCCAAATTTCTTTAATTGGCCATATCTCAGTCCATGTTAAAAGTATGAATCTGATATTTGACAAGCTTATTGTCTGTGACAGTCCCTAAAAGAGTGCCAAGTTTCATGACATTTGGATGAAGGGTGGGGATGTTATAGGGGCTCATATTCTGACAATTTAATATTCATGCAAACATTTCTGAAAATAGTTCTATGCTTAGAACCTAGCCACCTTTGGAGCTAGATAATTGAAAACTTAGATGCATACTTTCTTGGAAGATTAATAGAAACTTCAAAATAGAGATTGTAAGGCTTAGCTATGAGCTGCCTCCTGACATGACTTCCAGGGGCTCGCTTCTGAACCCAGATTATCAGCATGGCAGCATGATGTTCTGATGCTGGACAGTGGTGGCTACCTTAAAGCCTAATATTTAGCATCAATGAACTTAACACTGGTGATATTCTGTTCTCTAGCTTTAAACGTATAGGGGCTTAAAATTCAGCAGTTTATTTAAATGCAAAATGTAACTTAAAATTTCTGAATGTTCAGAGGCTTATACCTCAATTACCTTTAATGTTAGAGATCTGAAACTTGCCACATGTATGTATGGGCATGGGTAATGTCAGAATACTGATTGATTTTGATATAATTTGCAGATATGCTTTTAATTTACATAGCTGTTAACTGTAATTTTAAAATTTGCTAAACTTTGGAGATTTATAACTCAGTCATTTTGAAAGATAGAGATTTGAAACTTGATACACTTCTGTATGGGCACTGTGGAAGTCAACATTTCAAATTTGGTGCAATTTAAATTAGATAGAAATAAGCAAAATCACAATTTTGGTGAAATTTTGCAAAGGTTTCATGAAAATTCTGCAAAACTTCATTGAAGTGGAATCAGCATTTTGGTAGAATTCCACTGGCAGAAGACAAAATTCACCCATCTCTAGTCATAGGGCACTGGCCTATACTGGTTTAAGTTTTATAACAGCCTACCTCTCTCTATTAATAACAGAGGTAGGCTGTTCTTCATCAGCTGGATAACCATTGAACTCTTGGCCCTTATGAAATAGAAAGACAAGCTGTGTGTCACTTGCTAGGGAGACAGGGTCCCCAGTGCAGCTCCAAAGACACAGGGAAGTGTGAAACAACTGCACTAGAAGGATTAGGTTAGCTAAATCTGAATTCTGCAAGGCTCAACAAGCCAGAATTGGAGTAATGAGAAAAGATTCTGGGCGAATGTCTCTGAGCACTTGGGTAAGGGAGGAAAAAATGCCCCTAAAATGCTTGCGATTGATGAGAAAGAGATTTTAGATCCTACTGCGATTGCAAATTGGTTCAATGTAGTCTTTACAGTCCTAAGCTCTGTCGTCATTGCTGATCCTGACCAACTCCCCTGAGATGGTACTGATATTGAAGTTCACAACTTATTGGACCCAGATCTAGGTCACTCAAAATTCTATTTCAGTCCTGTCTCTTGTTATTGACCCCCTAAAATACATCAAAAAGGATCTTGGCAAAACCATTGTGGGAGGACATACTCGATATGAAGCTCCTAGCCCTGGCCCTTGGGAGCTTTTCTACCCCATATCTACAATATGCAATTTCTCCATCTGGTACCCTCAAATCTTGGTGTAATGGAAATCTGCACTGGTCATACTGATATTTAAAAGCAAAAACTGCTCAAGCCTTGCAAACTACAGGCCAGACTCAAGTCTTTCCCCTTTGACTAAGGCATAGAGACAATTGTGTCAGACCAACCATCATGTCTTACCTAGAAAAGTACAAAATTCAGTGTACCCAACTACATGGCTTCTGAAAATGCCATAGCACCAATACAGCACTGATAGAAAATATACAAATAGAAGAGAGAAAGAAACAAGTTCCTTAGCTGGGACTTGAACTCAGGCTGCCCAGAATACCACTGCAGTTGTGCTACCTGCTGGACCACCAAGACAAATGGAAACTGGGATGTCCCAAGGCACCTTACTCTTTCTCTAAAGCACAGCCTGGTGTTGCACAGATAATTACATTTTCATTAACAAGAGTGCAGTGTGCATATTTATGGAACTCATACAAACAGAAGAGAGAAAGAAGTAAGTACCTTAGCTGGGACTTGATCCCAGGCCACCCAGAATATCATTCCGGTTGTGCTACCAGCTGTGCCATCTCTTCTGTTTGTATGAGTTCCATAAATATGCACACTGCACTGTTGTGATTGGACATGTAATTATCTGTGCAGCACCAGGTTATGCATTAGAGAAAGAGTAAGGTGCCTCGGGATGTCCCATTTTCCAGTTGCCTTGGTGGCGTAGCTAGTAGCACAACTGGAATGATATTCCAAGTGGTCAGGGTTCAAGTCCCAGCTAAGGCACTTCTTTCTTTCTTTCTTCTGTTTTTTGTAAGTTCCATAAATATGCACACAACACACTTGTGATTGAAACTTATAGAATAAACCAGCTACACTCATGAGGCTCTTGACAACAGTGACATGTTGGGGCTAGCTACATATTGACCTGACAAAGGCTTTCAACCTTGTCAACAATAAGCTATTGCTTAGCAAACTCCACTGCCTCAGTCTGTCACTGGACTCAGTAGCCTGGTTCCAAAGCTGTCTCACAAACCTCTCACAGCATGTGAGATTTAGGAATTTATTTGATGACAGGAGTGTATCTATTGGTGTGCCCCAGGGTTTCCTATTGGGTCCCATACTATTTGGTCTGTTCATAGATCATACAATCTTGCCATCAGAAAAAAGACTCTCAGGCCCATCTAGTCTGCCCTTCCCATCCCGTTTATGCTGTTCCCTTCCCTGACGCCCCCTTCATGTTCCCATATAGCCCCTTAAGCCTGCCCCATGCCATCTTAAATTCTGTCACTTTTTTGGCCTCTACCACATCCTCCAGAAGCCTATTCCATGCCTCCACCACCCTCTCTGTGAAGAACTGCCATCTTACTTCACCCCTGAATCTCCCCCCCCCATAGTCTCAAATTATGGCCCTTAGTTACTGCACTGTCCTTTCTATGGAATAGGCTCCCTGCCTTAACCCAGTTGATCCCCTCAACATATCTGAATGTTTTGATCATGTCCCCTCTTTCCCATCTAGCTTTCAAGGAGTACAGCCCCAGTTCCCTGCATCTCTGCTTATACGGTTTACCCTGCATACCCTGCACCATCTTAGTCACCCTCCTCTGAACCCCTTCCAACCTGTCCTTGTCCTTGCATAGATGTGGCCTCAAGAACCGGACTATATACTCCAAGTTTGGCCTTACCATGTCTTTGTAAAAGGGTATCAATACCTCACTACACCTGCTAGTGATTTCCCTGTCAAGACACACCAGCATCCCATTTGCCATTCCCACTGCCCTGCTGCATTGGCTGCCTGCCTTGAGGTTGCTGGATACTATTGCTCCCAAGTCCTTCTCCTGATCTGTCACCCTAATGTTTTCCATCCCTAGTGTGTATCTTGCTTCTGGGTTGTTGTGCCCCAGGTGCATCACTGCACACTTTTTGACATTGAACTTCAACTGCCATGTCTCCACCCAACCTTCTAAAGTCCTCAAGTCCTATCTCATGTCCTCCATTCATCAACCACCTGCTGGATGCCTTTCAGTCTGCCACTGTACTATTGTACACTGATGATGCCATAATTTACACCATTGACAAGAACAGTGACAAGAACTCTCTGGCTGTAGAGAATTCTTGATAACCTTTGCCCTTCTGAGGCTCCTCAGTTAAAGGCATACTGGTGTTAATTAGCTTCTCTGACGTAATCTTCTATTATGTTTTAAATGTATATGTTAAACCAATGAGAATTATTTCTGCTTTTTCTATATAATCTGGTGTTAATAATATGGGATATTTGAAAAACTGCCACAAAGCTTCTGAAGAAGGACCTGGTTGGTTCGAAAGCTAAAGCACTTTGTTCTTTTCTGTAACATCCATGTTGGTCCAATAAAAGGTATCAAATCATTTGTTTCTGGATCTGTTTTAAAAGGACCAATACGGCACCTACAATATTTTTTGCATCATGGAAGATACGAAATTCCGCAGGGACATGGCAGTTGCATAACATCAAGAAGAAACTAGCACAGCTAGACAGTGACATCTACTTTTTATCCCAATGCAAAGGAATAACATTATCCCTAAAGGTCTAACTATTGGAATCCACTGAGAAACACAGATAATTCTACATATGCTGAACAACTTTGTCGTAGGGACCTCTGAGAAATTGAGAAATCACAGAATCCATAGCTCATATGCCAAAAAGCATTTTTGAAGAAACAGTTTAATGAAATAGCTACCACACTGGAGAGGATGTCTGGTGAGCCTATTCCAACATCTTGCATGAGATAGACATGAACTACCAAAGAACCTTAAGAAAAGCCATGCTCATTAAAACAGGAAGTTAGATGCCCTTCAACTTACCATACTTCCTAACAAACATGAAGAACAGAACAGAGTGACTGAACAACTAAGCCACACAGATGGGCACCTTTCAGTTGTTAATTTGTTCACCTACACACTGACTACTGGGGAATTAAATGTACTTCTAGGGCCTCAATTTCTGCCCAACTAAACCACTGGACAGAATACAGTTTTGTGGTGAAATGGAGGAATACTTCCGCAGATTGAGACTCAGGGAATTTTTTCATGGCAGAGAAGACATCACAGACAGGGAAGAAATCACAAACAGTAAAACTACTATGGATAAGAAAAAGAAACCATATGAGTTTACCCCATCAAGTGGCCGTAACAAGAAACTGGACAAATACATTAATTGCTTTATCGCAGAGAGTTACTGGTGAGATTCTTAATAGGCAGAAACAGGCCCGCTACAACCTCTCTCCATTGGAACGGAGGGCTATACAAACACTAAAATCAAACCATAACATTGTCATAAAAAGCTGATAAAGGCTCGCAGTGGTGATATTGAATCGGGAAGATTACATTATGGAAGCCAACCGGCAGCTAAGTGATCTTACCTACTACAAAGTACTGGGAAGTGACCCAACTACAGAATATAAAAGAGAACTACAGAAGTTAATTAAAACATTTCCAGAGCATGTCCAAGACAAACTAAAGTACCTTGTCCCCAGTGAACCTAAGCCAGGGACATTCTACATGCTTCCTAAAATACATAAGCCTGGTAATCCTGGTAGACCCATAGTCTCTGGTAATGGCACCCTGACAGAGGGGATATCAGGGTTTGTAGAAGCTATTTTCAAACTGCTGGTTATACAAAGGGATAGTTACATCAAGGACACTACTCACTTCCTACATAAACTTTCTGGTTTTAAGGACTTACCACCTGATACCCTTTTAGCCACGATGGATGTAACCTCCCTCTACACTAATATTCCACACACAGATGGCATTTCAGCCTGCCTCAAATACCTGCATGACAAAGACTTGGACCCCAACATTGACCCTGGAGTTGTGGGTAAACTCACTGAATTCATTCTGACACATAACAACTTCAGCTTTAATGGTAAACATTATGTTCAAACTATGGGAACCTAATGGGAACCAGGATGGCTCCTCAGTATGCTAATCTTTTATGGCTAATTTGGAGGAGGATTTTCTAAGGCACTGTACGATAAACCACTCGCTATTTCTCGCTACATTGATGATTTGTTTATAATTTGGACAGAGGGCACTGACACACTTAAAGATTTTCACCAAGAACTTAATAACCTCCACCCAACTATAAAGCTTTCCCTAGAATATTCTGCCACAAGTGTACATTTTCTGGATACCACTGTCACTATTAAGGATGGTACCCTACATACCTGTCTTTACAGGAAACCAACATACAGACAGAGATACTTACACAAGAAAAGTAATCATCCGAGCCACACAAAGAAATCTGTTGTATATAGTCAAGCACTTCGGTATCACCGCCTCTGTTCAAATGAGGAAGACAGAGACACACATCTGGCGATGTTGAAAAACACCTTTATTGAGCAGGGACACTCATCCAGGGAAATTGACAGAGCAGTGGAACGTGCAACACAGGTCCCAAGAGAACAGCTGCTGCAATATAAGGAATGGATGACTACCAACAGAATACCCTTAGTAGTCACATACCATCCTGACCTTGAACTCCTCACGTAAGATTACTAAGGATCTCCATCCAATAATTAGTGAGGATGAAACCCTTAACTGTATTTTTCAAGAACTACCACTACTATCTTTTAAACAACCACCTAATTTAGCCAACCTGATTATTAGGAGTCAACTTGAACCAGAACAGAATACCGTGACATCATATGGTACCGACCCTGTCATCAACACATGTAAGACATGTAACCTCATTTCCACTTCAGACTGTGTGGTTACATCACAAAACAGACTATTCAGGATACAGGGAATTATACATGTACATCAAGTAATGTGGTCTATTTTATCCAATGCGAGAAATGTCCTCGCACAGGTTATGTGGGGGAGACAAGCCAACAACTCCGCACTAGAATGAATTCACACAGACATTCTATTAATCACAAGATGATTGAGAAACCAGTAGCCCAGCACTTCTCCCAGGATGACCACTCAATCTCAGATATGTCTGTGATGGTCTTAAAAGGACATTTCAACAGTACACAACAGAGACGGGCTTCTGAAATTAGACTTATTTTACTTCTCAATATGGTGGCGGATGGATTGAACATTGATGTTGGGTACATGACATTATTCTACTTAAACTTACACAGACCTTTACTTTAAAAGATGGACATAAACAGTTTAGTTCTTCAGCGGGCCTTTGATTTTGTAAGTTTATGATTATCTACATTGTTGACTTTTCACCTTAACACTGTGGTGAGTGCGTTTAAGTGTGTGTGTGTGTGTATACTGATGTATGTATGTATGTATGTATGTATGTGTGTGTTTTGTGTGTGTTGTGTTTTTGTGTGTTGTGGGTATGGTGTGTAAGTGTGTTTTGTTTGTTGTGCATGGTGTGGTGTGTGTGGAATGTGTTTGCTATATTTGTTGTGTGTTGTGGTTGTGTGGGGTGTGCAGGTGTGTGTGTGTGTGGGGGTTGTGGTGTGGGTATGTACACACATATGTGTGGGTGGAGCGTGGCATGGGGCAGTTGTTATGTGGCTAGAACACTTAGTTTTCACATATAGTGTGCATTTATTTCCTTCTATTAGTTGTCAGTGGATGGATTTCACACTGTCACATTTTTAACTGCTCATATTAAGACGCATATCTCATTTACTTGGGGGTTCATTAAAGGTGTAATTCCTTTGGGTTTTCATTTAGATTGCTTAGACTAATTCTGTGCATGTTTGTTATACACAGACTCTGTGTTGAAATCTGCATTTATCAGGCTCATGGTCTCGTTTTCTTGGGGGTCCTTGACAAGTATTTTTTTTTTTGCACTTACACTTACAAGTGATACTTTCATGCATCATGTTTATATGTGTAGGTTAATTTGAGGCTTGCTTTCAACTTGCAGTTATACCTAATTTCAGGATTTTGTCTCTCATTATCTGTCCTTTAATATACAGGACAATTGGAATGTAAGTTGCAAGCTCATCTTACATGTATTAGAGAGAATGCCACTCCAAGGTTTTTTATCACTAGAATGCTTTCTTGGCATACTGAGACATTTTAAAATTTATGTGACAAGAACTCTCTGGCTGTAGAGAATTCTTGATAACCTTTGCCCTTCTGAGGCTCCACAGTTAAAGGCATACTGGTGTTAATTAGCTTCTCTGACGTAATCTTCTATTATGTTTTAAATGTATATGTTAAACCAATGAGAATTATTTCTGCTTTTTCTATATAATCTGGTGTTAATAATATGGGATATTTGAAAAAACTGCCACAAAGCTTCTGAAGAAGGACCTGGTTGGTTCGAAAGCTAAAGCACTTTGTTCTTTTCTGTAACATCCATGTTGGTCCAATAAAAGGTATCAAATCATTTGTTTCTGGATAATTTACACCAGAAACTCTGACTTTGGTAACTTCACCTCTGACCTTCAGTGGAACTTTTGAGTCCATAGAAAACTGGTTCTCTGACAACAAATTGATACTTGCTGTTTACAAGCTCACAACTGTAAAAAAGGATTCCCTTTTAACATCCTTAACACCAAGGGAGAAAAACTCAAATAGGTGGAAATCTTTAAAATATCTTGGAGTAATTCTAGATGATACAATGGGCCCGATTCCAGCACAGGTTACGCATGTCGCAAAGTGACTTGTGCCAAACCCAATAGTGCAAGTAGCACTTTGTGCCATGCATTACACCGACTGGTATTCCAGAAGGCAGCCCGCGACATGCACAGGCTGCCTGCGCCAAAGATGCGCTATGCCACCGGGAATGCCATAAACCCCCTACGACATGGTGCAAGGGGGTTTATGCCAACAGTTACACCTGATTCCAGGTCGGTGGCAAATGGAATAGCAAATGTGTTATTCCAAGATGGACCCTGGATGACAGTAGTCTAAGTACAGTTAGACCAGCTATTAGCTGGTCTAACTGTACCCTATATCCACCGGGGGTGCACTTCTGTGCCTGGTGCCCCAACAGCCACCCCCCATGGTCCCACATAGGCCCCCACCCATCCCCCTTTGGCAAGGCAGCCCTCTGAGGGCTGCTGGCACGCCTGTGCCTCCATCCCTGGGTACTGCCCCACAGGGCAGTTCATGTCCTGGTGCACGCCACTTTTAGCATGCATGCCAAGCACTCCATGGTAGTTCTGTGGCCTCCACCCCGTCCAGCCCTGCGAGGCATTGCCATGGTGTCAGGGAGTGGAGCATTAGAGGGCCGTGCCATGCAGGGCCTGCACACTGTCGGAGGGTGGTAATGCAGCTTGCAGCACCCTGTGTAGGTGCACCCTTCCTGTGGTGCAATGCTGGAGGCACCTCAAGTCACAGGACATAGTCGCTGGGGACCCTGCCTGTTCTAGAATCTGGTGCAGGGTCCCCAGCATAGCGTCATATGTCGCAACTTGCAAGTGCCAGTGAGTTGCAACATGCAACTTGGAATCGCGCCCAACATCTTTTGCCCCACATGTGAACAACCTGGTAATTAGGGTTAACAGGACACCTGGAGCCCTGTATAGAAATGACAGCAACCTTACTGCTGACTCCAAATATCTTATTGTGCCCAGTTCTGTGCTGTCACTCATCTACTATGGCCTCCTATCTCCATTCATTGAAACTGATATGGTTCTCAAAGGATGTGGCTGCAAAGGTTAAGGCAAAAAGGAGTAGCATTCAGGAGGTACAAAGAGATGCAGAAGAAAGAAGATAGGGAAGTGTACCAGGAGAAGCAGAGGGAAGCAGGGAAAGCAGTGAGGGGCACAAAGGTGCAAACTTAGGAAAGGATAGCCAAACTGGTAACACAACCTTTTTTAGGTATATTAGTGAAGAAGGGAAGACAAAGGGAGGGATTGTGAGGCTAAGAAGGAAAGGGGAGGACTGTGCAGAGAAGGATCAAGAAAAAGCAGATATCCAGCACAGATACTTCTGTTCAGTCTTGATTGTAGAAGAGAGGGGGTGGAGTCCATAAAAGTAGCAGGAACACTGAGGGGAGGGAGGGAGGTAGACACAAGTCCATTCACAGAGGACAGAGTCCTGAAGGGACTCATGACTCTGAAGGTGGACAAAGGTATGAAGCCGAATGAGGTACACCAAAGGGTGTTGAGGGAGCTCAGGAAGGTACTGGCTGCACCTCTGACAGCCCTATTCAACAACTCACTACAAAAAGGAGCAATTCTTGGAGACTGCAAGAAGGCAGATATAGGCCTACTTCATAAAAGCGTCAGCAGGGAAGAGGCTGGCAGCTATAGGCTGACCAGTCTGATGTCAATGGTGGCTATGTTAATGGAGATGCTTTTAAATGAAAGGCTTGTAGAGTATCTTGAAACCAGCAGGTTGCAAGACATGAGGTAGCATGGATTCATGGGTAGGAAGTCATGTCAGATGGTCCAGACTGATTTCTTCAATGTGGTGACCAGGGAACTAGATCAGGGTGGGGCAGTTGATGTGGCTTACTTAGACTTCTGTAAGGGCTTTGACACTGTACCACATAGAAGGCTAATAAATAAGCTGGGCAGGTAAAAGGTGCGTCCTATGGTGGAAACCTGGGTATGAAATTGATTGCTGGATAGGCAACAGAGGGTAGTGGTAAATGACACTTAGGGAAGGGAGGGTGACCAGCGGGTACCTCAGAGCTGAGTACTGGAACCAGTCCTCTTTTTTGTCTCTACAAAGTGACATTGCAGAAGAGCAGGATGGGAAAGTATTCCTTCTTGCAGATGACACCAAAATCTGCAATAGGGTGGACACTCCTGAGAGGGTGAAGAGAATGTGCAGAGACTTGAGAAAACTCAAGGAGTGGTCTAAGGTATGGCAGGTAGGTTACAATGTGAAAAAGTGCAAAATCATGCAGCTAGCTCACAGAAACCCAGATGCAGAGTATAAAATT
The DNA here is from genome assembly GCA_016271365.2 of Neoceratodus forsteri. Classification (NCBI taxonomy): domain Eukaryota; kingdom Metazoa; phylum Chordata; order Ceratodontiformes; family Ceratodontidae; genus Neoceratodus; species Neoceratodus forsteri. The sequence continues at coordinate 1,326,753,262 of CM057449.1, forward strand.
GGGGAAGATATATTAAAGGTCACAAGACGGGAAGGAGACCTTGGAATAATCATATTGGATGACCTCATGGTGTTGAGCCAGTGCAACAAAGTAGTGGGTAGGGCCAGCACAATGCTGGGGTGCATAAGCAGGGAAATCACCAGGAGAAAGAGAGGGGTGATGATACTATAGTATAGATTGTTGGTGAGGATCTGCCTGGAGTATTGTGTCCTGTTCAGGATACCACATTTCAGGAAGGACATAGACAGGGTGGAGGCTGTCCAGAGGAAGGCAACTAAAATGATGCAGGAGCTGCATCAGAAGCCTTTTGTGGAGAGACTGAGGGGTCTCAATATGTACTTCCTGGAAGCGGGGCATGATAGAGACATATAAATACCTGACGGGGTGAATAAGGTACAGCAGGGGACTGTTTTTTCAGAGAAGAAGGTGCACAAGAACAAGGGGGCATGCAATAAAACAAGAAGGGTGGGAATTTAGGAGGAAGTGCTTTTTCACTGAAAGAGTGGTGGATGCCTGGGACAGTCTGCCAGTGAAGGTAGTGGGGGAAAAACAGTGGTAGGCTTCAAGCATGTATGGGATAGGCACAAGGGAATCTTGGTAAGGAAGCTGGAAGGGGGGTGGAGAGGTAGCTGGAGATCAGGTAGGATCTTTGGTGCCATTATAGGCAGGGAAAAAGGGTTAGACTATGTGGCTAAACTGTTCTTATCTGCCCCCTAATTCTGTTTCTCTGTGACTGGCTCTGTGTTATACATTATTAAAGAGATCTGCAACAAGGCATATCATTTCATGTTAAGGGCAGATAAGCATACCCACAGCTGCATGCTATACACTCTAACTCACTGGCTATCCCTACCAAGAAGAATAAAGTATCAGACTTGTCATCTAGCTAAAATGGCATTGCTTGGTTTAACCCTCGGCCCCAAAAAACTGCTTCCACCCCATTACCAATCAGTACAACACTATGACCATGTTAAAAAATTATCTAGAACTGCTTTTCTGGAGAACTAATTTGGGCACATGTTCCTTTTCAGTAAGGGCTGCTGGTTAGCTAAACAAATAGCTGGAATCTCTACCCAGGCCCTTCTTATAGTTCCCAATTGCTCAACCAAAATGGGTGAGCAGGTGTTTGACCACTTTGTCACAAAAATTTGAAACTCTCTACCTTATCACCTTATGGTCTCTAGGTCCCACAACTTATTCAAAAAATAGTTTTTTTCACATCTTAAAGCCTTAGACAACTGCTCTTGCTTATAACCTTTACACATTCCTTCTTACCTTGCTCTGTACCCCCTGCCAATTACTCTGCTTCTCCACAAAATCTTTCTGCACTAATCCAAATTGGATTCTGAAGCACTTACCACCTACCCTCTATCCTTATTTTTAATATCATTGTCTTGACTTGGCCCATGGTGTAATTGCTTTGCAACCCGTTTGTAAGTTCCCTAGTATTTCACTGTTCTCTCTGTTAGTTCCAAGCCTTTCTTAAACAATATCCAGAACTCAACTAACTCGTACTTGTTTTCACAACCTTGTCTCTGTTAGCAGTTGTAATCTGATGCATTTTATACACTATTGTTCTAATCTTAGCTACCACTGTTGTAACAGCCTGTAATGTACCACTGTCATTATTATAATTAATCATGATAATCTGAAATAATTGTTGATGTACTGTTGTCTTATCTGTGCCTTCACTTAGCATGTAATAATGTGTCTGACTGTAATGAAGCAAAGTCATACTTTTGTCATCCTGTTTATCATAATGTTGTTGCTGCACTAGTACTTTAACCCCTGCTATCACTGATCTTTACCTCTGTAACTTCCCCCGCGTTGTACCAAAGTCATATATTCTGTAATCCTGGATATTGCAGTGTACTTGTTGCCTGTAATGTACTCTCCCGGGTCATGCCTGAAAATAAGCAGGTCTTTGTCTAGTGCACTTACCCGGTTATCAAAAGCAAAATAAATTATAAATAAATAAATAAATCTCCGGTTCTGGCCAAATCAAAAGATCCCTGAGGTCATCTTTATCTGTTTATTGCTTTTATAACTGCCAGCAATTTAACTGAATCTTGCCTGGCTGTTGACCCTGCCATGCTCTCTGACTCTATTGTTTGGGATATGTTCAGTGACTATGTTCCTCTGGAAATGCTTCAAGTACCATTTATGCATATTAATGCATTCGACTCAACTGCTTTCCTCTGGAGTTGTTTGAAACTACTGTTATTGTATCTTATTGTATTCTTTGACACTGATACAGCACGTTTGTAAATGAGCACCTGTGCTTAAAGTTACTCTCCGAATAAACAAATAAATATTAAGTAAAAAGGACTGTCGGTCTATCAATGTTTTTAAATTATCTTTGTATTCTTTGCTAACAAATCAAACCCACAGTACTTGTTATGAACTTGTTCCTGTATTTAGTGTTAACTTGTAAATGTTTTATACTGTATGTATGGCTGTTTGCATTTGAAAAAATGCAGTTTGCTCAATATGCCAACCAGAATAATCAATAAACTAAACTAAACTAAATGGAAGCTGGTTACTGCATTCTGTACTAGCTGGAGACAGTGCACCAGCCACACAGACAGCACAAGGAAAAAGGGAATTGCAGTAATTTAATCTAGATGTGACAAAAATGTGTACCAGCATTACCAAGTCAGCTGGTGCTAGGCAGTGCTCGATCTGGGTGATATTTTGTTGTGGAAAAAGCCACTACAGACTATCGTTGACATCTAGTGCACCTAGTGTCACAGTGCAGAGCTGCAATGAAGACAACAGGTCATACAGAAAATAAATATTGTGACAAAACCCTTTGTATTCTCCAGCACCTACAGTAGGCACCTGCTGAAGGACTGATTTGTATTTGCATTGGTAACGAATCCTATCTAAATTTGTTCTACTATCATAGCTCCAGAAATACTTATAGCACTGGGCATGGAAAGAATGTATTATAAATAAAAAAGTTCATTCTGCTATAACTATGAAAAAATACTATGTCTTGCACCTGGCCAAACAAGTTGCTAATAGAATTGCTCAGATAATCCATTAACATTTCAGGACACATCCAGACTTCCTGATTTTTGTTCAGAGTACTTACAGTAATATGGATAATAGAAGATCCACAAGAGGGTAGCCTGGATTCCTATATCCAGAGTGGACCTCACTATTGTCTAGCCTATTCTGTACACTTGCCCTAAATTAGCATGTTTACCCTGGCTGAGGTTGACTGTCAGATAACTGAGCAATCCTTCAGTGTAACAATGATGTGATTAATGTACTATCCAAGTAGGGGTAGTTCCTAGTTGCACTGACACTATGTTAGAAGCATGATACTGAAAGTTGGAACCTATGAGGAGATGAGTGAGGGAGGAAATATTTATACAGCAAATTGATAAATTGATATAATGTAATATTGATAGAACTGCATCTTTTTTTGTGTATCTGACACCCAAAAGCTTTTTGACTATCACCTACTCCAGGAGCTAGTTTAAGTGTAGTAGGTTGAATAGTAGTATTTTTAGCATGCAATTATTTTTTTAAACAGTACTTTATTCTCCCTTGTACAGGTTTGTTCTCCACTGCCCAAGGCAATAACCCAGCACTGTCACTTCTACATGCGCCTATGATTCCAACTTTATGGGTAATACCCCAGCTATAGTCAGGCCAAAATGGCGCAGATCCCCATTTCAAAGCTGAGGAAGTGGGTACATGATGATGTGTGCACCTGAGTGTACTGGGCTTCATGTTGCCAGTCCATGATGTTTCCATCTGATTTTTTGTCCCTCCCACTAAGAGATTTACCTCCAGAGCTACATAGGGTTATTCAACTGCACTGCCTGCTGTGATCAGGTGACCCAGATGTCAGTGTTGCAGTGGAAATCAGCAGATACCCCCCAAAATTGGAGAGTGTCCTGTGGCATGCTCAATCCCCGCTACCCCATCAAACCCCAGTGTTTCAGGCATGCTACCAGACCTCGATTGCTAGCATAATGGGAGGCAACCCTGAGACTGTGCTGATGGGCGAGCCTAGAATTAAAAGTATCATATCACCAGCTGTAAGTTTCTGTTTTTTTGTGCTTAACACATCATTTAGGTTAAACAGCCTTCATTCAGTACATTTCCTGCTTGACTAACATAGCAGATCTTAGCTGTGGTAAGAGTAGATTGACCCCAAGTCCAATATGGGAGTATGGAATTTATACAAATTTTAACTTTAAAATCAACAAACTGTAAAAATGTCTTGCTTTATAGTGTCCTCTAGGAGGTTAGGGCACTTTGATATAAACTGATTTTTATTAAATAGACCCCTACTATATTAGATTCTTCTACAGAATGCAAACATACAGGAATGTGTGCCACTAAGGCTAAAAAGTGTAAATCAATACTACAAAAGAGAAAGAGGAGAGGATTCTTTAAAGTAAGGAAAACTAGCCATAAATCTATACACCTCTGCCCTAAGTGATGTAATTTAAGTCAAGAGCGGGGAGTTGCCTTGGTTAAATACATTCCAAGTACCCAAGACGTACACATTCTTTGGTCACCTACTCCATAATGAAATAGGTAGATAAGTGATTCTCAATTACACATTTATGTGTTGAGGAAGTGATTTATTCCTCTGAGGGAGGACAGTAAATACATTGAGCTGCAGCCAGACCTAATCCCAAACAGAGGGGAAAGAAGGGAAGGGAGCTGGGAGACTGCAGCTCTTCTAGAGAGGCGGGTGTCTTTATTTACTCATCATCAATCAGGCCTTTAAAGTGAACCACTAACAAATTGAAGGTAAAGCCTTTTACCAGATAACAAGTATGCTTGAGCATGAAAAGAAGTTTGCCCTTTGCTGCCAAAGAATCAATTATAGTTTCCTGTAGAAACATATGTTGCAGAGGGTATGTTCTACAACACATTTTATCAATGCTGAACTTACATACAGATAAGATGCAACAGAGGTAAGGTATAATGTACATATATCTCAATTTCTAAGAGTCTGTGGGACATGCAGTTTCTGGTCCATTTCAGTCATCCTCTTGCTGTCCCACCCAGATGCTGCCAGGAACTGCTTTTGTCCCTTTTTGACCACTGACTGCAATGTCCCACCAAGATGCCTGCCAAATGCCCCAACATATTGGTTCTTTGTCCAATCTAACATCATCTCAAGTAGCACTGATGTCACATGCATGCATTCTCAGATGAGTTGCTGGCTGGAACACTAGTGGCCTTTGCTCAACTTTGTTTTACTTTTGCTTTCCAGTGGGCCATGGCATGCTATTTCTAATCATCTGCTCTTCAGTCATCATTGCCCCTACTGATCTCATGGCCTTGAGTTGAGCTAGGTGCATATCTTTCTCAGCCCACACAGCAGAGCCAGTAATATACATAATATATTCTTTGCAAAAAACTGCATTAATGCAACAGTTAGGGTTTTTTAAGGCAACAAAAGCAAGGAAATTCGATGTTAGGGTGTCCAACCCTAACTCCGACTCCCCCACCACTGCCACACACACACACACACACACACACACACACACACACACACACACACACACACACAGCTATGGGGGGCAGTACAAGGCAAGACAACCAATCACAGACAGACAGACACCATAACACAACAGAAATGACATACAACTTCTTAAACATACCACAACAGGCATCCATCATCATGTTTCACCAACTGTATCACTTCAGGTGCCATCCCAATCTGTTGTGTGGATACAGCAACATCCAGTAGAAGCATATGAGATGGAGCTACGAATACATCTGTTTCATCACTCATATGATGCTGTTAAACAGAAATGGAAAATGTGCTGGGAACACGGGCCTATGTTGTCATGGACAAATATGAAGTTGGTGGGAATACATGTTTTTGCTAGTTATGTTATGGTGCTATGCAGAAATGAGCAAGTTGGTGAGAATACGGGGCAGTGCTGTTATGCACAAGTGAGCAAGTTGGTGTAGCACAGCAACTAAGAAGGTCCCACACTCTCACCAATACATGAGATATACTTCTTATATAACAGTCTTATGCAGAAATGGCTAATTTTGGGAAAGTTGTTGCAAGTGCAGTAGCCTGAAAGCTCCTGGATTCTCACCAACTCATGTGTTTCTCTACTGATATCATTGTGATATGCAGAACTCAAGAATTTGGTGGGAAGATTGGGCTATGTTGTTATGTGGATATGTTCAACTTGCTGGGGCTTTGTTCCCAGCAATACACCTGTCTTAGCAATTATATTAAACTGTTACATAGAAACAGACAAATTGCTGGAGTCATGAGTATGCTGTTATGCAGAAATGGTAAACTTTATCGCAGCATGGTGACATGCTGTTATATAGAAATTGACAAGTCACTAGGGTCTCAGTCCCATGCCCTTAACAATCCATGTATGTTAGTATTTATATAATAATGTAATGCACAAATGGGCAAGTAGGTTGGGACATTACACTGTCCTGTTATGCACAAATGGCCAACTTGGTGATACCATGCAGCTACAGTCTTATGCACTAACAAGCAACTTAGTGGAGGTATGGAGTATGCTCTCATACAGAAATGCCCATATTGGTAGTAGCACAGTGCTGTGGTTTAATGCAGAAATTCACAAGTTGGTGACACTGCGGGAGGCCAAAGGGCTCTGCACTTCCACCAATACATGTGCATCACTATCTGCAAGATGCTGTTATATAGAATGCTATACACATATAAGAGACTGGGATGGCACCAGAAGTGATACAGTTGGTGAAACATGATGATGGATGCCTGTTGTGGTATGTTTAAGAAGTTGTATGTTATTTCTGTTCGTTATGGTGTCTGTCTGTGATTGGTTGTCTTGCCTTGTACTGCCCCTCCATAGTTGTGTGTTCTGTGTGGGTGTGTGTGTGTGTGTGTGTGTCTATGTCTGTGTCTGTGTGTCTGTGTGTGTGTGTGTGTATGTGTGGCAGTGGGAGGGAGGTGGAGTTAGGGTTGAAAACCCTAAAGTCGAATTTCCTCTGTTTTGTTGCTGTAAAAAACCCTAACTGTTGCATTAACGCCGTTTTTTGCAAAGAATTTCCTAACTTTTTGAGAAAGAAATAACAATGAGAGACATTGAGAACAATGCCTCACCCAAGTTATCACCCTACCCTTGCATAACAGCTACTATATCCTGACTGCAGACCCATAGCCCAACTAAGGCCATGAACATCAATGGTATATCTCTCTGATAACAACTGTGCAGTAGGAATGACACTCATGAGTTGCATGTCCTCAGCCATACAATGCCCTCAGCCCCTCAAATCAGTAATTTCATGCTGAGTGAAGACTCACAGCCAAACGAAGGCCATACACATCAATGGAATACCTTTCTCATGGCAGCTGCACACAAGTTAGAACAGTGAGGACTTGCACGAGCTCAACCAGACAATGCCCCCCCAAAAGATGTAGTACACGCTGAGTACAAAGCCACAGCTGAAATAAAGCCATGTACATCAATGTCATATGTCTGTGACACCAACTGTGAAGCAGTTTTGACTGTCATGAGTTGCATAGCCTCAGCCAGACATGTCACCAACCCCCCAGACCAGTAATTGCATGCTGAGTAGAGACCTACAGGCCAACTAAAGCCATGGACATCAATGGTATGCCTCCCTCATACCATCTGCAGGGAAGTTAGAACACTGATGAGTTCTGTAGTCTCAGCCACCCAATGCCCCCCCCCACACAAGACATACTGGATCCTCAGTGCAGACCCATAACTCAAATAAGGGCATGAACATCAATGTTATACCTCTGTGATACCAATTGTACACTAGTTATGACACTCATTAGTTGCACGACCTCAGCCAGACAATGCCCCCCCCAAAAGAGGTAGTGTATCCTGAGTGGAGATCCACAGGGCAACCAACATGAACATCAATAGTATACCTCTGTGATACCAACTGCACACTAGTTATGACACTCATGAGTTGCATAGCCTCAGCCAAGCAATACCCTTCCCCACTCCCCAAACACATTCTGCATCCTGAATGCAGAGCTACAGCCTAACTCAGGCCATGAACATCAACAGAATAGATCTGTGATACCAACTGCAGAGTATTTATGACACTGATGACTTGCATGGCCTCAGCCAGACAATCCCCCCTCCCAACAGGTACTGCATCCTGAGTGGACAGGCACACCCAACTAAACCATTGGACATGAATGGCATACCTCTCTGATAGCAACTTCAGACTAGTAACTACAGTCATGAGCTGCACAGCCTGATGCAGGCAACATCCCATCCACCCCCCAGGCCATGTACTGGATGTTGAGTCCACAAACATTGCCCAGCTAAGCCCATTACATGTACAGTATACCTCCTTGATATAAACTGCACTAGTTGTAACACTCATGAGGTGGATTGCATCAGCCAGGCAATACGTCCCATATGAACAGGTACTGAACCATGAGTGCAGAGCCACAGACCAAGTACACCCAAGAACATCAGTGGTATAGTGCTGTGATTGCACCTGTACACCTATTAAAACACAGAGGACTTAGATGGCCTCAGCCATACAATACCCACCCCTCCCAAAAGCAGGCACTTAATGTTCACTACAGAGCCACAAGTAAACTGAGGCTGTGAACATCAATTGTATATACGAACGATACCAGGTGCATACATGGTAGGACACTGAGTAGTTGCATGACGCCAATCAGTGAATCCCCCATACATGTCCAGATGACTTAGTGTATCTTGAGTACAGAGGTAAAGTCAATGAAAAGGTGTTGACATATACAAGATACATTACTGATACCAGTTGCACTTGTTAGGACAGTAACAACTTGCATAGGCTGACCCAAGCAATGCCCCCAAGTCCTGTAAATCAGGTACAAGATTATAGGCATAGAGAGAGATGCCAAATAAACAGTACGCTCTTATAGCAGTAGCACACATATATTTTTAAGAAGGAGTCAAACATTTCATTCTAAAAGAATAATAGTTAATAAAATAATTATTGTTTACAAATATAAAACTGTACATCTCTTGTATATAAAAATAAATAAATGTGTTTGTTCACACAGGGGAAGGGGAAGGAATAATAAATAAAACATAAAATAAAAGTAGTTAAATAAAAAAAGAAAAATGTTGCTTTACACTGGTAGTGGGAAGGGACATATAATTAAAAAAAACAAAACTGAAAAATGTTTAAAACAATGGCCAGGAGTAACAGGGAGGTGCTGGCCATTCAGGTTGTTGTGTCTTGGGGAGAGGATGAGGAGGAGAAAGAGGAAGGCTGCGCAGGAGTGGGTGCATCTTGGTGCCCCTCATCTGCAGCTGGTGGTGGTGTTGTGGGAGGGGCACCTTTGAGGGTCTCTTCTGGCTGAGGAGCTGTGGAGGGCTGGTCATCCTGTAGATGCTGCAGGTCCTTACGGAGCAGGTGGTGAATAGCTTCTGTGCCCTCCAGCTGGTTCTCAGCCAGCCGCACCATGAGACCGTGAGTGGTCTCGAGCAAAGCAACAAAGGCCTCCTCCATATCCCTGAGCTCGCCACTTTTTCCCCTGAGGTAACTCTGATCTCCTTGCTCCAGGCACTCAAGTTCTAAATGACTAATGTTCAATGCCCAGGAATGGATCCTGTTGTTTGCATGCTGTGTTGTATTGTACTATTTTTTTCCAGCTTGCGTATGTACCCTATACTGCCTATGCTTGATTACCTCTGTATTCTGTCTCTCCTTCAGAAAATGTTATGTTTCTCACAGTTGTACCTCTGTCTCACCTCAGCCTCTTGGGGTGTGTGAAGAATTAGTCCAGTTTCTCTGACAGGGCCCTTACCTTGCATATTAATGCTAATTACCTGACTATTTAACTTCAAAGACGGTTTTGTACCTACTGGGCAAACCAATGCTACCTCTGTTTTGTAATCTTCTCCTAACTCTGTACCCTATATGTTAATGGAAATCCTGATATTATCTTACCTTGCTTTTGTACCTTTTTCTGTATTTGCTACTGTCTGATAATTCCCTATAATTTGCTCTGTAATTCTCTCGGGTCATGCCTGAAAATAGTCATCCCTATGGCTAGTGCACTTACCTGGTAAACAAAAACTAAATAAATAAATAAATAGCTTGGGTGAGGCCCTTGTTGCTCTGATCCAGACCATGGGTGGCTACTAAAGCCGCATGCCCTACATGCCCATGACACTGCAGCAAATCAGTAATCCCCCCCAACCAATTATATAACTGAGTTTTGCTGCAGTGTCATGGGCGTATTGGGCTGCAGCCCTGTTGCCACCCTGCATGGCCTCGAGCTGCTGGCTGACAGTGTTACTGATTGTGTTGAGAATGGCAAGCTGCCCTGTGAAGAAAAAAAGGACAAGAAGAGACAAGTCAGTAAAGCAACATGTTCTCTAGTTAACTAATAATATACTGTAGTGAGCCGGCCCGTCGGCGCAGTGGTTGGATTTCCGCTTGCGACGCCGGCGACCTGGGTTCGGGAATGGACTCGGGTCGTTGGAGGGCCAGCCGGGGAGGAGTAGGATCGAGCGTCCGCAGACAGCTCTCCTTCTCCGGGGGGAGGGTACGGGCAGCGCAGTGGTGCATGGGAACCCCTGGTGGAGACCGGGGTTCCTTACACAGACCGCGCCTGGTAAGCTCCATCGGAGGCGGGCGGATGGTGACATCATGGCACGCACCCCACCTTCCGTAGAAAGCGAAAAGAAGGAGCCTACCTGCCGCCGAGAGTGAAGCCCGCTGCCAGGCCTTGATGTGTTCCCCAGGCCGGGCCCCCCGACCTAATCCCAGTGCCTGCGGTGCATAAGGGGGGTGCGCTGCAGGCCCCACCATGGGGGGAAAGCCACGGGGTATCGGGGGGACAGCGGCCGATCTGGGGGACAGAGGCAGGCGGCCCATGACCGGGCTGAGGTATATGGCGGCTGGCAGGCTCGGGGAGTAAATAAAAAAAAAAAAAAACTAATAATATACTGTAGTGAAGTCTGTTTTTATTTCATTAATGACAGGGGAGATGTATGAACATCTATAGTACATCAGTATAGCTGTGTTTATTGTATTATACTGTCATTTAAGTCTGTTGCTGACACATTTGGCTCCTCCTCCCTTTCAGGTCCTGTAATATACCACTCCTTGCAGCAGAATGTGTAGTATAAACCCCACACTAGCTGTTGATAAATGTTGTTTCTTGAAAGACCTGAAGACCCTCTGTATGCCAGCATGTGCAACAGTTGGGTAATGATGAAAGACGATGACACCTCCCACCCAGCTACCCCGGAAGCCAATAATCTTCCTGTGCCTCAACATGCCCCAACAAGCTGCAGGGCTCATTAATATATATCAGAACTCAAGCGTAAAACTGGACTCACAGAAACCAGCTATGCATCCTACAGAAGTGGTATAATAAAATCATTTGTACAGTACTCTATGATCTCTTTGCAACTCATCAGATTTCTCAGTGTCAGACACTACTGTACAAATAAATAGATTGTCACACAAGTGTAGCACACATATGCCTGATTTACTGTAAATGCACAAACTCTACTTCAATGGTGAATTTGACATTGAACAACATGAACAGTAGTATTATAGGTTGCTGTTATCTACAGAACTACTAGCTGGCATACCCATCAACAAAAGAACTGCAAAATAAAAAAAATAAAGTACTTGTTGTTAGATTTGTTTCATACAATACCACATCAGAATTTTGTAGATTCATTGGTCAAACCAAATAACAAGAGTTGTATTAATCCTGCCGTATATCCACAGTCAAATATAACTATACAAGGTTGCAAAAGACTTGAAAACTGAACAACAAAATGCTTGTATACCCCCCTTTCACCACATACTAAGGTACTGTGAGCAAAATTAGTTTTTTTATACACACTGCAGCTCAGTGGTTAAATCTTCGTCACTCATAGTAATCTTCCTGAGAACTCATATTCAGCACGGGATGTCTGTTCAATATGGTGGTGCAACTGTTCATGTCTCTCAATTGGAGGTCTCAAATCTCAGTTCTTGCAGAATATCATCAACATCTGAGCACCAAAAGGTGAGCTGCAGTATCACAGTATGTAATACAAGAGTCCAGGTATGAGTTGGCACCTGCCCATCAAGATCATCATCCACGACCACACATTGAACCTCGATCCCCACCCATCCGTACTCATGAATATGCAGCATATGTTGTTGCAAGTATCAAAATGTAGCAGTAATAACATAAAATGTTCACTTTTTTCACAGACACATGCACAAAACATAAAAAAAATGACAGAAGCTACTTATGTTCCTCAGCTGTAGGTGCAGGCAGACCTGCAGCACTCGGTGGATGACCTGCTGCTGGAGAGTCTGCTGTCTCCTCCACAGAGGGGTCGAGCTCAACAATATGAACCTCCTCTGTGGCTTCTGCTCCTCTAGTAACACCCTCCATAGATGGTTTGTCCTCTATAAAAAACATAGTAAAAGACAAATCATTACTTGTCTGTGAATGTTAGTATGAGTATGTATACCTCTGTGCTACCAGTTGCAATTAATTGTTAATTCTGAGGAGTCCAACAGCATCTACCAAGGGATTCCAAAATCACTGTACCCCTCCTCCCTGAATTAGAACAGTTACTGGATCCTGAGTCAACAAGCATAGATTAAATAAAGCTGTGTACATAAATTGTATTCCTGCTCTCCTAGTAGCTGGACACAAGGTAACATGATGAAGAATTTGAAGGCTTCATCCAGACAATGTCTCATCCATTCTCTCCATTGTACCAACTAGTTTTAAAGAACCAACCACAAAATACTCCCTATGCACTCCCCCCACAACGTCCTCAGATTAAGTATTGTATCCCCAGTACAGAGTACAAGAAAACTAAACCTGTGGACATCAGCAGCATCCTTTGCTGGTTCATCTATACAGTAATCATGACACTGAGGGGCTGCATGTAGAGACACATTCAATACTCTCAGTTTTGTACGCTAGTTAGTCCATACTGAGTACAGAAAGACACCAAAAATAAGGGTGTGGATAGAGATGTAATACCTTGTTGATGCATGTTGTACATATATTATTATAGTGACAAGTTGCACTGTGTCAGGCAGGTAATATAGCATCCTCCAGTGCAACAAGTACTGTACCTTGACTGTACAGGAACACTCTACCTAAACATCTGTACATGAATCATATAAGTATGTGATACAACATGCAGACAAGCAATCAATCAATCAATCAAAATCTTTATTTATCCAGGCGGGCACCATTGAGCAAGGCTCATTTGTAAGGTGGGCCTGGTCATGAATACATCAAAGTACAGTACAGAAGCAGGTATACAAAAAGCAATAATATACAAGGAAGAACAAGTATATACAGTGTATATAGTATGAGTACAAGGTTGAAATAAATAAAAAAACAGCATTATTTTACAATTGAAGAAGTCAGCAGATGTACAATCAACCATAGGCATACAGGGGTTATAAGTAGAGATCTTTTGAGTGAGGCAGCTGGCAACAAACACATATAGGGGAAAGAGGCTGTGTATGGGTGGCAGGTTAGAGAGGTAAAGAAGAGGAGGGATATATTACTGACGACTGGGGGAAAAATTGAGCTAAAACCACAGAAAGTGACGATAGCTGTTGTGTACTTGTTTATTATGATAATGACGGAGGAGGGGGTAGATAAGTGTGACAATACTATGGATGGGGTGGGACTTTAGCCAGGCTGGAGTGGACAAGGAAGAGTGGGTGCAGCAGGAAGAGTTAATAGGGAAAGAGTGAGAGCCAGGGGTAGAAACATGGCGAGTGTCAGGATGGAAAGGGGGGAGTTGCAGAATTAGTGGGCTAGTGGTGAGGAAAACATTTGCAAGGTGCTTTCATGTAGCGATCGTAGAGCACCTTGAAGATATTCAGGCTAACAGGGCAGCTCAGCTTCAAGTTCCTTTGTAAACTGTTCCACAATGTGGGTAAAGAGAAGCTTAGAGCAGCTTTGCCAAAATTAGTTTTGACCCTTGGAACTTGGAGGGCAATTAGGGAATAGCTCCTTAGAGCATAGGTGTCTAACACACTCCAGGAATACAATCTGAGACATATGAGGGGAGCTTGTTGGTCACCTCTCTGAAGGCCTATAGGGCAGCATTTCTATTCCTTCTATAGAGAAGGGAAGTCCAGCCTAACGATGAGTACAGGGAGCAGTGGTGTGTGGAAAGTGGAAGGCCAGTAATGAACCTGATAGCTCTGTGGTAGAGGGTGTCCAACTTGGCCTCCTTTTGTGAGCAGGTGGTTAATTCGGTAGAATAGTCCTAATCTTTGCCTTAGTGTCTTTGTAGTTCTTCGAGATGGTCGGTGAAGGAAAGTTCATGATCGAGCCAAACTCCTAGATATTTGAATTTAGCTACATACTGTAGTGTTTCTCCAAGAACAGTGGTAATTTGTTGGATAGCTCCCCCCCAGCAGGAATTGCCACATGCAAGGAGGGGGAGAAGAGCATGGCTTTTGTCTTTTTCTCACATTGAGCAAAAGCTTTTTGTTTATGAGCTGGTATTGTAGAAGGTTAAATTCAGCTTGGAGGTCTTCACGGGCCGCTTCTGGCATGGGATGACTCAAGTACAGTACAGTGTCATCCGCGAATAAGTGGATGTTGGCTTTTTTGATGGGGTCATTGATGTTGTTAATGTAGACTGCAAAGAGTAGGAGACCAAGGATAGAGCCCTGGGGCACGCCCCTCAGCATAGGTTTTAATGGAGAAAGATCACCTTCAGCTTTAACCTGCTGTTTCCATTCTCTGAGGTAGTCTGCAAACCAGCACATAGATTTATGGTCCAGGCCCAAGGTGCATAGGGAGGAAAGAAGCAGGCTGTGATTGACTGTGTCGAATGCCTTACTAAGATCCAAGAAAACAGCACAGACATGCTTCTTGTTGTCAAGGTCTAGGAGCTAATCATTGGTCACCTTAGCTAGGGCTGTTATGGTGCTGTGCTTTGCTCTGAATCCAGACTGAACTGGGTTTAATAGGCTTCTGGATGGGGAGGAGGGAGGTCGGTCTGTAATTATTTAGATCGCAGGGGTCACCTGCTTTTAATAGAGGGATGACATGGGCTATTTTCCATTGAGGGGGGAAGGCTACCCTAGGAGAGTGACATGTTGAATAGGTGGGTGATTGGCACTGCAAGCACATGGTAGGCACATTTCAAATAGTATGTCTTTATGAAGTCTGAGCCTGCTCCCTTCCTAGTGTCCAGTTGCAGCAGTAGGTCTTCCACCGCTTTTAGAGAGACAGGCAGGAGGGAAAAGGCCTCCTCAGTAGAGGGGGACTCATGGGTTGATGGACCCTGATCTGTGCGGAGGTCATTGGCAGGAGAAGTATCAAATGCTAGCCCTGACGTTGCAAAATGGTTATTGAGGGCTTCCGATATCTCCGATCGGTTAGAGATAACGCTGCCACTGGACTTAATTTTTGCTGTAATGGAATTACCAGGTGCATGTCCAGACATGTCTTTTAATGTTTTCCAGAGCTTTGAAGGATTTCTTGAGGCAGAGGCTAGCTCTGAATGATGGTAGGCAACCTTGGCTGCTCTGACCAATTTGGTGCACATGTTACGTGCTCTCTTAAAAAGACACCAATCGGAGTCGTTCTTGCTTCTTCGGGAATTTTTCCATAAAGTATCCCTTTCTAACAGGGAAGCTTTGAGCTCAGGTAAGAACCAACGGCAGGTGCTGCTCCTGACCCACACCTTAACCAAGGGTGCATGCTTATTTAAAGCCTCACTTAAAATATAGTAAAAAATGGTATATGCCCTGTTAACCGTTTTGGCTAGGAAGAATTCCTGCCATCGCGGTGAATGTTTCAAGTCATGGACTTAAGCAAACAAATCAAAGTTGCGTTTGCACCTCTTGATAGAGAACTTTGGCACAAACTGTGGGTTGTGCACAGATCTAATGGTGGTGAGTATACAATGATCGCTATTGTCTGAGAAAAATGTTCTGACATGAGAGAACAGGTGTGGCTTGCTAACCAAAATTACATCTAAGACGGAACTGTTGTTAAGGTTCTTTTTATTTGGGCGAGTAGGCTCGCCAGTGAGTTGCACCAGCCCTAGAGTGTCACAAAAGGATTTCAAGGGAGCTGATGCACGTGATAGCCAATCGTAGTTCAGGTCACCAAGAATAATGGTTTCCAAGGAACTGAGCCCCAGATGGAACTGAGGTGAGACAGGAGATGCAGCCCGGCAGAAGGGGGCCTGTAGCAGCCTATTACACAGAGTGCACTGGAAGGAGAAAGTTCGATCTTTAGGGTCAAGCACTCAAATTCTTTGGGGGAGGATCATGCGTCTATGCATGCGGCTGAGTATTTGTCCCTTACATAAACTGCCACCCCACCTACTCTTGATTGCCTATCCACTCGGAAGAGTAAATAATTTGGGATATTGATTTTATTGTCTGTGGTGGCTGGCCTAAGCCAGGTCTCAGTGATCACTAGGACATCAGGTAGGGTGTGGCTCACCCAAGCCTGGATAAGGGTGAACTTTTTCAGCAAACTACAGGCATTAAGATGCATAAAAGACATTCCTTTGATACCTGCCAGGTCTGATGGAGAAGCAAGGGTGTCTAATGGTCCTGGGTTGAGTTTGACATTGCCTGAGCACAATAGTAAAAGAAGCAGGATTGTTTTTAAGGCCAGGAACTGTAATTTGTAAATACTAATTTTGGGGCGATAGGGGAGGCGTTGTTGATGGGTAGGCCTGTACCCACTCCTGGTGTTATACTGGCCTAGTGTTGCAGCCACTAGTGTCCTGGCAGAAATTTGCCATGAGTAGGAAGTCTCAAGTCTGGATGGGGGAGTAATCTGCAGAGGCAGCTCGGGAGATGTCCCACTCCCTGGCAGAGACAGCTGAGAAGCCCAATAGTCCAGAATGGCTACCTGAAAGGAGCTGTTGGATGCAGGACAGGGAGAAGAGCAAGGGTCATTCCACTTTAAGGAGGGATGAGGGTTCTGAAGAATTGAGCTGAGCACTAGTAAAGCTAGTGACACACCGAGGAACCAGCTGTAATTTCTCATGGTAGATCTAAATGCCACAACAGCCAGCAGTAAAAGTCACTAGAAGCCTAGACCAATCAGCCATCAGGTGTCATAAGTTCAAAATCCTTTTGTTGGCTGAGAGGCGGTTTTGGCGCTGAACGTACCTGTGGAGCAACTCTTTGCAACTGAGCCAGTGAGGCGGTTCAAGGCTGCAATCTGGTGTGGCAAGATTGGCCTGTAGCTTTCGTTTTTGTTTCTGGCCCTGCTCCACCAGTACAGAATGGAAGTGGGGGAAGGTGTTCAAGTCTTGCAGCCTTAGTGGATGAGCATGGTTCGGCCTGAGAAACAAGCCTGTGACACTCAGACTTTTTAGCAACTCTTACAGATAATAGCCTTTCCCTCACATTGGTGGGGAGGGGAGATCATCACTGCAGAGTAACAGGGCAAGTAAACCAGCATATATCAATCTCTAAAGTTACTGTTACCAGACACAGACAGGTTTAGATAGCGAACACTTTGACACACTGAACAAGGCAATCATGTCAGATGCAAACAACAGAGACTGGATACTGACTGGTGACTCAGTAAGTAAATATGTTGATAAAAACAGTATGGCAGTGTGACATAATGTAGAGATTTGTTATATAGTGATTAGTTGAACTGGGTCAGACAGGGAACGCTTTTACCCCCCCTTCCACACACAAACAAGTTTACTGATACCAGTTAGACACAAGTCATGACAATAAGGAGTTCCTTGTCAATTGTCCCATCTTGTGTCAGTAGACACTGAAACCTGAGTGCAGAGTCACACAGTCAATAAATATGTGGATATTGCCAGTACAACTCTCTGATGTCAGTAGAACACATTCTAGGACTGTATGAAGTTAAACTGCATCATACTAGCAATACCTGTAACCAATCATCTACTATCTCTAGAACACATACTGCATGGTAAGTACACAGCCACAGTCTAGCTAAAGATCTGTACATGAATGGTGTACACCTGTGATAGGGCTGCAGACAATGTACAGGGTAAAGTAGTCTAAAAGGCTCACTAAGAGAATGGCCCCCCACCCCCAATCAGGCCAATGAAAGCCGTGACAATGAATACTGCACCTTTGTTATAAGAAGCCCACACAACTAACGACACTGGTTACTTGTATGCCATCACCCTGTAATGGTGTCACATACATAGAACAGCTACTAGATCCTGAATGCACAGCCAAAGACTAAGTGAAACTGTACATATTGAAGACATACCTCTTTCGCACCAGATGTAGACATGTCAGGTAAGTTAGGTGTTGTACTGTCTCAGTCAGGCAATATGCCCCCTCACAAGAGCAGTCCATTGGTGTTGAATATAGTGAAGACTTGCATAGTGTGAGGCAGGCAATACACCCCACTCCCACCCAAAATGTACTATGTCAGTACTGCATACCTACAGCTCACATAAAACTACTGTATGTATGGGTTCAGTGTGCAGTGGCTGCTATACTGTGAAGATTGGGCATAACAGCCAGAGTACAGACCCACATCAAAAATAAAACTCTTAACAGGAACATAATATTTGAATGACATGAAGTGCCACGAGTAATAAAATTAATTAGCTGTACAGTCTGTGCCACACCCTATCATCACAGCACAGAACAGTACATACTGCACATTCAGTTACAAGACAGTTGTCAGTATATCATTATAACTAACCAGCAGAGTCGAGAACAAGGAGCTCCTCGACTGGAGCCCCTTGAACCGCACCTTCCAGCAGTGGCATAAGCTGCACACGGTGGGAGGAAGCAGGAGCACTTGCTGTACTGGCTGAGTGAGGGAAAAGGAAACACTCAATGTTGTACCAATGATTCTATTGTATACAATATCATCTTAGTACTACTTAAAGCTGTGATGGATTATATTAGTATCTGTAACATGTCAATGTCACTCTTGCATCACAAAGACACAGGTTTTCATATGTGATTAATAATGCCTGCCACGGTAGATGTCTTTTGGTTATACTGCAGAGGCCAGAGTTGAAATAAGGCCCAACAACACAGATGGAAGACCTTGTAGGCACTGTAATGAACGGCATACCCAATACCACCCACCCTGCATGGTTGTATTTCAGCTACACAATGGGTACTGTGACAAACAAACAAAAAAAAACCCACATAAAATTAAAAATAGTCAAGGAAAATTTCCCTCAATATCAGTTTTCGAATAAAATAGTCCCTCCATCAGGATGACCTATTCAGCTCAGTAGCACTAGCAACTATGTTGGCTAAACTGGTAGTCATTCAAAAAAGTTTTCTAGGGGGACTTCAACATGTCAGGAGTGGACTGCAATACCTGAACAACCAGCAATAGTAGGGAGCATGTCCTTCTGGATGACTTGCAGAACAGGTTCCTGATGCAAATGGTCAGTGAAAAAACTAGGTTAGGGAATACCCTTGACCCTCTACTGTCAACTGTGGCATTTGTGAGAGAACTTACCATGTAAAAACCACTGTCAAAGAGTGACCACCACTCAGTATGGTTCACATTGGATCTGGGCACAGAAGGAGTAGACTGTCACACAAGGGTGCTCCACTTCAGGAAGACCAACTTTGGAAAGATGGGGAAGCGGTAAAAGGGTATCTGACCAAAACTGAACCTAGTATAGTCAGTAATCAGAGGTGGCAGCTGATAAACCTGTGCATAGGAGAGGCAACCAGAACCTGCAGGAAGACTCAGAGGGAAAGTACGGGACACAGCAGCAACTCCACTATAAGGACTGCTAGCTGTACATTCAACCAGACTAGATAGACCTCTAGTGCTTTTCCTACTGGCAAATGTCATATGTCCACATGTTGTGTACATATTACATTGGAAACATTTTAAACTAACTTAACGTCATGTCTTCTAAGTGTTCTCTGTTTCCATAGGAGTAGACAACTCTTATAATGTAGCTTTTAAGGATGTAAACAAATCTAAGTCTGTTAGTCAGATCAAAATAGGCCCTGTGACTGCCCTGGCAGTCTTCATTTAATGTCTGTTGAAATTGCATTGTCCCTCAGAGCTGCATTCTCATATGAGAACTCCCAGGACATTCACAGAGCCTACCATGAACTGAAAAATGACACTAAAATATTTCTATACATCATTAACAGATACATTAAAAGAGTTGCCTATTGACATGGCAACAAATAACATTTAGAAGATACGAGGGTCTACATTTCGTTTAGCAGCATCAGTAAAATAAACTTATGACCATGTTTGCGGTCCCCAAATTCAGGCCTCTCTGCCTCCTCCTACATGGCATGCACTATGTTATACCACTCCCATGGCTGAGGAATTGCATTTATAAAAAACATAATAAAACTCATTTTACATTTATTTTACACATGGGTCCATTGTATAATCGCAGTAAGACACTCCAGGGTGTGAGTTATTGGGGATTTACCCACTTCTTGTGTGGTTAAGTCACTTGGCTGCATCTTGTGACACACCATACAAGGCATGGGTAAACCCCCAATAACCCACACCCTGTTGTGCCTTATTGCTTAAATAGTGAGTGTCACTGCATACAACCCACTGTCCCTCCACCTCATAATGGATTCGAGAGTGCATGACGGTGGAGGATTTTAAAAAGGGCCTAAAGTCTTTTTTATGGAGTAAGGCATTTGCAGAAAATTTGGATGCCTATTAATTGTTCTGTGGTCAATTCAGTTTTAATATGTTTTAGAATGTTTTATTCCGTATTTTATTGTAATGCACCTTGGTTTTAAGAAAGGCATAGATAAATAAAGTTTATTATTATTATTATAATTCCAAACACCACATCTGAACCTGAGTTTTTCAATGTCTTGAAGAGAGAGAGCGCCACACAATCTTGCTTGTAAACAACAAATTTGCAGTGAGCACAACTGGTCAGAATTGTGATACGCAACAGCTACTAATTGACAGCAAATCTGTGGCACTATAATAGCATACCTCTTGCACTTGTTACACTCTTACTAATAGCACACTCCACTGGTCAAAGTGAAACATGTGGCTGTGGCTTCTCATGAGTCTTAAAAAAGGGTATATCTTTTTATGTCATACATTTATACAGAATTTAACTTCTGTATAACTCCTTCTCTTTGCACGTCTTAACATTATGAAACCTACCACCAGTGTCCTATGTCTTACTAAACTATACTGCAATGCCATATTTCCACAGGTATCATCACTCTACCATGCTTAATACAAAAAAAAAGCATTCTGTCAGTTTAATAAATGACCTACCTTACCCAAGGTATGTATGAGGCTTAGGTTTGTTGTCCACATAACAAACCTGGGGTTTGTGTGCTCTTTAGCAGCTTGAACTAACGCCAGCACCTCCCTGTCACTCCAGGACTTAGGCATCTTTCAGTCTATGAAAAAAAAAAGTATTTCTTTACAAACATTTAATATAAGTTATATTGTGATTTGAGTATCTGACATCTGTTTCTCTCTCTTTACACTCAATGCAGTATGTAATTGCCAACCATAGAATTGGCAAATTCAAACCTCTGTATTATTCAAACAATGCAATGCCCCCCACCTCCCCGAGTGGCACACACAGAATAGCAACATGTAAGACACAAAGTTTCTTAATGTAGATATGTTAACGCTGTATCCATGTTTGTGACACAGTAGGAAATCAATTGGTTAAATATTCAGTGAGTTGCCCTGGCTGACAAAGACTTGTTTTAGGTAATGGCGGCCATCTCTAAATCCAATGTATACAACCAACTCTCATCTTATCAGGGCACAGAGATTTCTTCCTCCACCTCATAAAGATGTACCAATCAATGCCACAAGTGGTGTCTCATTCATGTATAGTGCTAGTGAAGAGGATGTTGTATTGATATCTGGTGCAGCGTCATTTAAAAAGCAAGTAAAAGGTCTATCACCAAGGCAGTGAATATGTGCTTCCAAAACATAAGTACAGTGCCTCCAGAGTTATCAATCTCCTGTGCCACAAGCATGCAACCCCAGTGTGCACACCAGGATGACAGCATGCATTGTCTTCAAGTCTGTGAACTATCACCAGACAGCCAACAGTACTGTAGTGGCTGCCACTCAATGTGGCAGCATGTGATTATGTGACTTTACATTCTTCATACCTGGCTTGACCACAAGACACAATTGAACAAACCTGTGTTGTAATAGTAGTGGTCGATGTTCCTGTTGTACCCACAACTGCTAAAATATTTTAAACATTAGTGTTTTAATAGAATTACATCACCCACCCCCTCACACTGTTGTCTCTAACTGAGACAGCATTACCTATAAAAAAACAGACTGACAAATATACAGTTGTAATAGAACTTAAATCATCATTCAATGTACCATAATTGTGCACTGAGCTGTTGATTATGTAAACAACACTAAGAATATGATTATTTACTTTCGAGTTGTTTGAAGAAAAGTAAATTCACAAACTTTACAATCTTTGCCAATCTGTTGAAACAAATAGACATAAACTATTAAAAACTGTCAAAAGCCAAATAAGGCCATCAATATCCATGGCACACCTCATTGATATAAACTTCGCACGTGTTAGGACACTCATGAGTCATACAACACCAGCCAGGTAATTCCCCCCCCAATCGAACAATTATTGGACTGTGAATTGAAACCCAGAGCCTGAGCAGTTTCTTGCACATCAGCAGTATACCTCCATGATGTCAACTGTACACATCTTAGAACACTGAGTACCTGCATAACATTAGTCACACTATACCTCCCTTTGCTAGAACAGGTAATACACACTGAATGCAGAACCACACCTCAACAACAGTAATGTAAAATAGAGCACACCTACGTCATACCAGTTGCTTACAAGTTAGAACACTGAGTAGTTGCACACCTTCAAGCAGCCAATAGCCCACCATCGCTCCCGAGACTAGCCACTGGATCCTCAGTACAGAGCCACACCACAACTAAAGCTGTAGACATCAATGGTATACCTCCTTAGAAACACCTGCGTACATACTACAACACTTAGCAATTGCACAGCAGTATCCACTAATACCCACCACCACCCAAAACAAGCACATACTACATCCTGTGTGCAGAGCCAGAGTACAACTGAAGCCATGGACATTAACATAATAACTCCTTCATACCAGCTGCACACAAGCTAGAACACTGAGGAGTTCCCTGGCCTCACTCACAGAATGCCACCCCCACCCCCTTCTCACCAGTTACTGGATACAAAGTGCAGAGTGACACCCAACTAAATACATTACATCAACAGTACACATGTATAATAGCAACTACAGAGTAGTTATGACACTCATTACCTACATAGCGTCACCCAGGCAATGATCCCTCCCCGTTTCTGAATAGCTACAGAAGCATGAGTGGAGAGCCACAGAGTAACTACGACCATGAATATCAATAGTACAGGTTTGTGATAGCAGCCGCACAGCTGTTAGGACTTTCACGAGTTAGATGGCATGAGCCAGGAATGCTAACCCCCCCCCGCAAAATTAGGTTCTGAATCTTGCGTGTAGAACCACAATTGACCTAAACACATGGGACATCAATAGTACACCTCCCTTATACTACGTACATACAATTAACAACACTAATGACTTGAACGGCTCCAAGCACATAATACCCACACATCCCAGACTACACACTAGATGGTCAGTGCAGAGCCACACCCCAAGTAAAGCCATAGATATGAATGATCATTCAAAGCACATACTACAACACTGAGCAGTTGTACGGTACCATCCAGGCAATGCTCCTCACCCCCAAAACATGTACAACATCCTTAGTAAAGAGGCAGATGACAACTAAATCCATACACATCAATGACATAGCTCTGTGATATAAGGTACACACAAGTTACAACACTAAGCACTTGTACAGTGCCATTCATGCAATGATCCCACCACCCTGAGACCAGGCACTGGATGCTGAGTTCAGACCTACAGGCTAACTAAGGCCATAGACATCAAGAGTATACATCCCTGATAACAGCAGGAGACATATTAGAACACTGAGTAGTTACACACGAGTCAGAGAATACCACCCCACCACTCAAAAAAGAACAGGTACTAGATCTGCAGTGCACAGCAACAGCTGAACTAAACCCATGGACATAAACGATATACCTTTGTCATACCACCTGAACATAATTTACAATAGTGAGTAGTTGCACAGCCTCACCCAGGCAATACATTCCTCCCCCAGATCAGGTACTAGCTCCTGATTATAGATGTACAGTTCAGCTAAACTCATACATCGATAGTATACCTCCCTTATGCCAGCTGCATACAAGTTAAAACACTGAGCAGTTGAACAGCTTCAAGCAATCAATACCTCCCACCCCACCCCCCTCCAGACCAGCTACTGTATGATGAGTGCAGAGCCACACCACAAGTAAACACATGTACATCAATAGTATACCTCCATAAAAGCAGCTGCACACATACTACAACACTTAGGAGTTGTACAGTAGCATCCAGGCAACCCCCCCTCCATGTACTAGATCTTGACTGCAGACAGGAGGGTAACTGAAGCCATACACATTAACAGTATAACTGCATCTTTTTTTTTTTAATTGCAGCTCTGTTTCTCCACTGCTGCAGAGCCTTACTGGTGCAGGCATCCAGCCAACCGGCCCTGCCTGTGGGGAGAACAGCAGCTTCACTTGCATGATGGGAGGAGCCGGCACAGCCATAGCCAATATGCTGGAGGGCTCCCCATCCCTACCAGCTGGACTGGTGCCAACCCCCCCAGCACAATTCCACGACAGTCCTCTATGCATGGCAGGGCACAGCCATCAAGCTGATCGGTCGCTCCCAGCCTTTTTCCATTTTCTCCCCAGTGTAGAACGGACATGCAATGACGTCCATGCACCAATGTGCAGACATCCGCTGTGCTCCCCCCTTCCAGACACTTCCATGTCTGCAGTACCACCAAACATCCCCAGAGACTGCCAGAGCATGGTGTGTATCCCACCCTTTCCCCCAGGACTGGGACAGCAGTTGTCAGACACTTGATCCAAGTCTTCCCCTACCAACCCACAACGGCACAGGCTTGTTCCCAAACTGAGGTCGCCATCGTGGAGCAAGGTGTGGCGTCCAGCACCTCAACCCTCAGCACCACCTAGCCAGCATAACTGCATCACACCAGCTGCACAACAATTAGAACACTGAGTAGTTGCTCATCCTTAGCCAAGGAATTGCACCCCCCCAATCAACCCATACTGCAGACTGACTGTACAGTCACAGCCAAACAAAAGTTTTGAATAGTAATGGTACACATGTTTGAAACAAGCTGAACACATGTTACAAAACAAAGCACTTGCATAGCCACAGGGAACCAATACCTCCCTTCCAAAAAAACAGGTATTAGAGCCTGAGTGCAGACCCGCATCCAAAGGAACCCATTAACATCAATGTCACACCTCTCCAACACCAGGTGGACACATGTTAGATGACTGATGAGCTGCACAAACTTACATAGCTAATGCCACCCCCGTCCCAGTCGACCATGTACTGGATCCTGACTGCTGACTCACAGTGCAAGTAAATCCATGCATATCAATATTATAACTCCTTCCTTGCAGCAATTCCCTGCTGCTTACTCAGACAAGCTACTGGATTTTCTCTCTAGAAGCAGACTTCAAATACATCTGTAAATGTCTATAGCTTACCACCCTGATAGTATGTGCAGAAATGTTACAACACTGACAAGCTGCATTTTTTCAGTGACTCAATGCTCCGACTACCTGACATCAGGTGCTATATTCTGAGTGTAGAGCCACATAGTCACTAAAACCATGACATCAATGGCATACATCCCTGATAGCCACAGCAGGTACTGGATGTTGAGTGAACAGGCAGACTCCAACCTGTAGACAGCCATGTGTATATTGTGATTCTATTTTTTGACCAGTTACACTGGCTCTTAAAAGAGCCATTTTTGTCACAGTCTATGACATGTGCTCGACAGATATTCTTATACAGGTACACAATTACAGAAGTGCAAGGATGCCATCTCGAAGGTGCCCAACAAAAATGTTGTTACCTGTGCTTGAGAGGTGCACACCATCTTTTAGATACAGCCAATGTTTCTGATATACAATTTGGGGGTGGCATATGGTGTGCATTCCCACAGCATGAAGGAATCCAGATATTTGTATGTGCACTTTTTGATGTGATCATTCAAGTGCAGGACAGTAATCCTCACCTTTCTAGATCATTCGCTGTGTGATTTTTGAATACAGAATTTTACAAGCAGGAAACATACTGATAAGATGCTGCAAGTCAGACTGTGCAGCTTCAATTAAATCAATTGCCCTTTTGTTCCCCAAATCATTACCTCCGAGATGGATCAGGAGTATGTCTGGTACTGGGTTTGTCTCCAGCAACTGGTACATGGTTGGCTTGAGTTGCTCCCATCTCATGCCACCCTTCCCAAATCAAGACACTGAACAGTGAGATAGGTGCAAGTCATTGCCAAAATGACTAGCTCAATTGAAAACTGCTGCCCTTTTCACCAGGCTTGATACTACAATCCATACACTAACTCTGGATCTTTATGCTATGCTGAGTATAAACCTCTAACAACTCAAATGAAGAAATATCAGATATGTGTCTGTCTCTGACTGAGCACTACCAAGGCTAAGTAGCAAAATGACTGGTGCTGAGCTCTGTGTGAAAGATAAATGCAGTGAGAGACAATCACAACTAACATTCTGATTCCAGATTGGCTAATGCAGGCAAAAAAAGTAATTGTTATGCCTGCAAAGGCTATTTCTATAGGGGTTTTGTTTATTAAACATTCTTTTCGTTTTGATGGGAGAATACTGCCTGGTCATTGGCCACACTTAATAACTTACCAACAATAGCCATTTCCATTTGATGGAGTTAGTAGTCATTTTGGTCAGTGAAGCTCTTCTCCCTCTCTTTCTCAGCTAGCAGCTTGAGGGGGGAGTACAAGCACAGCTCTCTATCTTACTGACATACAGTAGTTTTGAGAATTGTAAATATTAAGCATTTTTTTAAATGGTCTGCTACACTACTATAGTCACAACTGTAATTATTCACTGGTCAGTGTGTTCTTTCTGTGAGTTAATGGTTTATAATGTTAGTGGCACAAATAAGTTAATAACTCTCTGTGATTGCAGTCAACCGTTAATAATTCAGCATTATATTTTTTTTCCTAAAACAACTTTGGATAGTAAGTAAAGAATGCAACCCCTAGTTAACATTGTTAATAGAACAAAATTAATATTTTTTAAAAGAAATTGTGGGGGTTTAACAAAACAATCCACCTACTGGAACTATGCATGACAGAGAGATAATGCATAACATCTGCTGTTTGTGCAACAAAGTAAAAACTTAGCAGATGTCCTATTTAAATGTAGAAGACTTGCAGAAAATTTTTTATTTGGGGCAATATGTTCTTGCTGAGATGGTCATTTGTGTTCTAACAGTGTGCATATAACTACCAGAAACAGCCATAGACAATCAGTGCACAAAGTAAAAAACAAGTTGTTTTACCAAAAGATAGCAATATATTGGTAAAACAGTGAATTTATCATAACAGAGTATATGAAGCCCCAACTTTACAAGCATGTACATCTTTCTCAACTTCCTTATTAGTTAATTTTAATTGTTTGTAGACAATAAATGTACTTACAGTTAAGCCTGCAGTCACTGTTGTTTCTCTGTAACACTTTAAATGGCAGCTGAGCTGTTATTGTTTAACTGTATACGGTTCACAGAAGCTACACGGTGAAGTTAGCCACTTTGTTCAATATACTGCAAATCTTTGATCGTGACTTGCATTATTAGCAGGATCAATTATGAGTGCAAATTCTTTGATCGTGAGAACAATGCAAGATTTCAATAGTTGAACCTGTTCAGTTTTAAAAACGTGACACTTCTCATAGTTTTTAACAGAGTGAGCAGTCATGTATCTTTTTATTGCTTATCAGACATAAGATTAGAATAAAAAACATTTTTAAAAAGTTTTGTAAAATTTTACAATATTTTACCGTTCTTTGATCTCGAGCATGCAAATTCTTTGATTGTGGCTTGGTTTGACCGCGAGGATAGTTCGTGAGCATTCAGATTCTTTGATCGCGAGAATAACATGAGATTTGAATGGTAAAGGATCAGTAATTAAAAATAAACATGTTTTTCACTAGTTTTAAATGCACAATGTAGCCATATGTGTTATCACTTAGAACACGTAGACGTCACAATTATAATTAGTTCTTAACATTTTTTAACATTTAATAGTAGTTTAATTCTTTGATTGTGAGTGAGCAAAATCTTGATTGCAGCTCAGTTTGACTCTTGATTGTTCACTAGCTTTCAAATTCTTTGATCGCGAGAATAATGAGATTTAAACTATGTATGATGACAACTTTTAAAAAAATTCATGCGTTCTCACCAGTTTTCAACACAGCATATAGCCATATATATTTTTATCGGTTAGAACAAATCGTCTATCATAATGTAATAATTATTTTTAAATGTTTTAACATTTAATTGTATTTTGAAATCTTTGATACGCGAGCTCACAAATTCTTGATCAGAAAGGATCGTGCACGTGAGCCAACAAATTCTTTGATCATAAGAAAAATTTAGCATGTAGAAGTGTGTAGCTTTGGGAAACTTGAGCTTCATAGTCAGCTGAACATACCATTTATGGTCATATCCACTTAAATTACCACCATAGGCAATACCATACCTTCCCACAGGCTATAAAGGCCTCCAGCTGTATTACTTGCGCATCGTACCCCCGTCGTTATGTTCTTACTGTGGCAATACTACCCACCTTGTCAGTATAATTACTGCTTGAATATCTTATTTTATTATATTTTGTTAACACTCTACTTGCAAATTGTATACAATGGGTCAAATTTTAGAAGCTTGGCACACATTGGCACCAAAGGAAACTTGCACCAAATGCCTTTTGCAACATGCACCCTATGCCCTGTTTTAGAAGTGGCAGGATACCCACAGCTAAGTCCTATGACTTTGCGACACATGGAAGAAGTACGCCAACCCACGGCCGATACCTGGAGAGATATGTCACAAGCTGCCCCTCCCTCAGCAGAAGCATAAGTGACCCCTCAAAGCCCCACAGGAAACTGTGTCCCCACCCCATGATTCTCCACCCAAGTAAATATTGCAAATGTGCGAATAATAAAGTAACCTCGCAGGATGGCTGGTGATCTAGTGGCCCATCTCATCCCACCCAGCAGTACCAGTCTACCACATCCCTCCATCCATTCCTAGCCAGTGACTAGCACGGCCCACCTCCGACCTCCACAGCCAGCTGGCAGTAATCGACACTGCATGAACACTTACTGTATAGACATGCTCAGGAAATTAATACTCCATTCATTTGGCCAGGTGCATCTGTCAGTAAGCAGAATCATGCAGTGCTCATAACGGCCTGGCCATGCAGTCAGGGTGGGCTGTATCAATCACAACTGAAAGATGAGAAAGGAAATGATACTAACACTACTGAGTGGGGAAGAAGAGCCACACTACCAATCATTTCAGGCTTATTTTATAGTTACCATTGCAACATTACTGTGTGAACTAGCTGGGAGAGTAAGACACAACTGTCTTAAGAAGTGCTAACATTAATATGGTCAGGCAGTGTCCCAGCGCTGCCTGCAGACATTGAGGTTTAGGACTGGGTGGCTCAGGTGCAAGATGGCCAGCTTGCACATCTGCTGTAGGGATCAAGGTTGCAGGGGTTGTGGCACCCTGTGGGGCACTGAGAAGTGTTCTGGGCATGGGGGTATAGGTCCTACAATGATGCAGTGGGTCAGAGACCCTATATGATGCACATACAGTTACACCACCTAAATGCTGGTGTAACAATACCATTCTTTCAGCAGTTCTTGTACATTCCTGACATTGGGACTTTGTTTCAGCCTACTAGAATAGGGCACAACTATTGCCATAAACCCACTAGCACCATGTTGGGTGGTTCATAGCACAACTATTCACCGTAACTCCTTGTTAGTGCAAGTGCCTGCAACATGTCACATGCCACATAAAGTAAGATCACAATTTCCAACTGGTGGCATAAGTTGCTGCTTGACAATCTACTTTTGTGCAAGAATTAAGTTATGCCAAGTGTAACTGTTATAGAACGGCCCTTTGTTCACATAACTGTAGTAGTCAGAATAATTCTAAATGCAAAACATTGTCTTGTCTCTAACTGACAGTATTATCTATAAAAACAGACTGACAAATATATTGTTGTAGAATCAAATCATCATTCAATGTACCATAATTTGCATTGAGTTGTTGATTATGTAAACAACACTAAGAATATGATTATTTACTGATTGTTTTGAAGAAAAGTAAATTCACAACTTTCAATCTTTGCCAATTGTTGAAACAAATAGACATAACTATTAAACTGTCGAAAGCCAATAAGGCTATCAATATCCATGGCACACTCATTGATATAACTTCTGCGTGTTAGACACTCAGAGTCATACAACACCAGCTGTAATTTCCCAATCGAACAATTATTGGACTGTGAATTAAACCTTGCCTGAGTAGTTTCTTGCATATCAGCAGTATACCCATGATGTCAACTGTACACATCTTAGAACTGAGTACCTGCATATTAGTCATACTATACCTCCCTTGCTAGAATATAATACACTGAATGCAGAACCACACCAACAACAGTAAAAATTAGAGCACCTACGTCATACCAGTTGCTTAAGGTTAGAACACTGAGTGTTGCACATCTTCAAGCAGCCAGCCCACCATCGCTCCAGAAGCTACTGATCCTCAGTACAGAGCCACACCACAACTAAAGCTGTAGATATCAATGGTATACCTCCTAGAAACACCTGCGTACATACTACAACACTTAGTACTGTACAGCAGTATCCACTAATACCCACCACTCACCCAAAGCAGGCATATACTACATCCTTGCAGAGCTAGAGTATAACTAGCTATGGACATTAACATAATAACTCCTCACCAGCTGCACACAAGCTAGAACACTGAGGAGTTCTTGGCCTCACTCACAGAATTACCTCACCCCTTCTCACCAGTTACTGATGAAAAGCAGAGGACACCTAACTAAATATATTACATCAATAGTACATGTATAATAGCAACTATGAGTAGTTGTGACACCTATTACTATATAGCGTCACCAGGCAATGATCCCCCGTTTCGAATAGCACAGAAGCCTGAGGAGAGCACAGGTAACTCGACCATGAATATCAATAGTACAGGTTTGTGATAGCAGCCGCACGTTGTTAGGACTTTCGAGTTAGATGGCGTGAGCCAGGAATGCTAACCCCCGCAAAATTAGGTTCTGAATCTTGCGTGTAGAACCACAATTGACCTAAACACATGGGACATCAATAGTACACCTCCCTTATACTATTATACAATTAATACCATGACTGAACGGCTCCAAGCACTAATACCCCACATCCCAGACTACACACAGATGGTCGGTGCAGGCCACACCCCCAAGTAAAGCCATAGATATGAATGATCATTCAAGCACATAACAACACTGAGCATACGGTACTATCCAGGCAATGCTCCTCACCCCAAAACATGTACAACATCCTTAGTAAAGAGGCAGATGACAACTGAACCATAACGTCAAGCATAGCTCTGTGATATAAGGTTACACAAGTTACAACACTAACACTTGTACAGTGCCATTCGTGCAATGATCCCACCACCCTGAGATGAGCACTGGATGCTGAGTTCAGACCCTCAGGCTAATTATGCTATAGACATCAGAGTATACATCCCTGATAACAGCAGAGACATTTAGAACACTGAGTAGTTACACACGAGTCAGAGAATACCACCCACCACTCAAAAAGAACAGGCTATTAGATCTGCAGTGACAGCAACAGCTGAACTAAACCCATGACATAAACGATATACCTTGTCATACCACCTGCACATAATTTACAATAGAGAAGTTGCACAGCCTCACCTAGCAATACATTCCTCCCCATCAGGTACTAGCTCCTGATTATAGATGTGCAGTTCAGCTAAACTCATACATCGATAGTATACTCCGTTATGCCAGCTGCATACATGTTAAAACACTGAGCAGTTGAACAGCTTCGAGCAATCAATCACCTCCCACCCACCCCTCCAGGCCAGCTACTGTATGATGAGTGCAGAGCCACACCACAAGTAAACACATGTACATCAATAGTATATCTCCATAAAGAAGCACACATACTACAACACCTAGAGCTGTACAGTGTTATCCAGCAACCCTCCATACCAGATCTTGACTGCAGACAGAGGCAACTGAAGCCACACATTAACAGTATAACTGCATCTTTTTTTTTTTAATTGCTCTGTTTCTCCACTGCTGCAGAGTCTCCTTGTGCAGGTATCCAGCCAACCGCCCTGCCTGTGGGGAGAACAGCAGCTTCACTTGCATGATGGGAGGAGCCGGTTACAGCATAGCCAATATGCTGGAGGGTTCTATCCCTACTCAGCTGGACTGGTGCCGTCCCAGCACAATCTCCACGACAGTCCTCTATGCATGGCAGGCACAGCCATCAAAGCCGACTTCATGCTCCTAGCCTTTTTCCATTTTCTCCCAGTGTAGAACGGACATGCACGACGCCCATGCACCAAATGTGCAGACATCCGCTGTGCTCCTTCCAGACACTTCCATGTCTGCAGTACCACCAAACATCCCCAGAGACTGCCAGAGCATGGTGTGGTCCCACCTTTCCCCCAGGACTGGGACAGCAGTTGTCAGTACACTTGATCCAAGTCTTCCCTCACCAACCCACAACGGCACAGGCTTGTTCCCAAACCGAGGCTGCTATCGTGAGCAAGGTGTGGCCCAGCACCTCAACCCTCAGCACCACTTAGCCAGCATAACTGCATCACCAGCTGCACAACAATTGAACACTGAGTAGTTGCTCATCCTTAGCCAAGGAATTGCACCCCTCAATCAACCCATACTGCAGACTGACTGGTACAGTCACAGCCAAACAAAAGTTTTGAATAGTAATGGTACACATGTTTGAAAACAAGCTGAACACATGTTACAAAACAGCACTTGCATAGCCAGTAGGGAACCAATACTCCTTCCAAAAAAACAGGTATTAGAGCCTGAGTGCAGACCTCATCCAAAGGAACCCATTAACATCAATGTCACACCTCTCCAACACCAGGTGGACACATGTTAGATGACTGATGAGCTGCACAACTTATATATGTCGCCCCTGGTTCCTAGTCGACCATGTACTGGATCCTGACTGCTGACTCACAGTGCAAGTAAATCCATGCATATCAATATTATAACTCCTTCCTTGCAGCATTCCGCTGCTTACTCTAGACGAGCTACTGGATTTTCTCTCTGTAGAAGCAGATTCAAATACATCTGTAAATGTCTATAGCTTACCACCCTGATAGTATGTGCAGAAATGTTACAACACTGACAAGCTGGTATTTTTCAGTGACTCAATGGTTCGACTACCTGACATCAGGTGCTATATTCTGAGTGTAGAGCCACATAGTCACTAAAACCATGACATCAATGGCACACATCCCCTGATAGCCACAGCAGGTACTGGATGTTGAGTGAACAGGCAGACTCCAACCCTGTAGACAGCCATGTGTATATTGTGATTCTATTTTGACCAGTTACACTGGCTCTCAAAGAGCTATTTTTGTCACGCAGTCTATGACATGTGCTGACAGATATTCTTATACAGGCACACAATTACAGAAGTGCAAGGATGCCATCTCGAAGGTGCCCAACAAAATGTTGTTACTCAGCTTGAGAGGCACACCATCTTTAGATACAGCCAATGTTTCTGATATACAATTTGGGGTGGTATATGAAAATTCCCATAATAGCGAACCAGATGCTTTGTATGTGCACTTTTTGATGTGATCATTCAAGTGCAGGACAGTAATCCTCACCTTCTAGATCATTCGCTGTGTGATTTTTGAATACAGAATTTTCAAGCAGGAACATATTGATAAGATGCTGCAAGTCAGACTGTGCAGCTTCAATTAAATCAATTCACCCTTTTGTTCTTAAATCATTACCTCCAGATGGATCAGAGTATGTCTGGTACTGGGTTTGTCTCCAGCAACTGGTACATGGTTGGCTTGAGTTGTTCCCATCTCATGCCACCCTTCCCAAATCAAGACACTGAACAGTGAGATAGGTGCAAGTCATTGCCAAAATGACTAGCTCAATTGAAAACTGCTGCCCTTTTCACCAGGCTTGATACTACAATCCATACACTACTCTGGATCTTTATGCTATGCTGAGTATAAACCTCTAACAACTCAAATGAAGAAATATCAGATATGTGTCTGTCTGTCTCGACTGAGCACTACTGCTGCTAAGTAAAATGACTGGTGCTGAGCTCTGTGTGAAAGATAAATGCAGTGAGAGACAATCACAACTAACATTCTGATTCCAGATTGGCTAATGCAGGCAAAAAGTAATTGTTATGCCTGCAAAGGCTATTTTTATAGGGTTTTGTTTATTAAACATTCTTTTCGTTTTGATGGGAGAATACTGCCCGGTCAATAATACACTTAATAACTCAATAACAATAGCTATTTCCCATTTGATGGAGTTAGTAGTCATTTTGGTCAGTGAAGCTCTTCTCCTCTCTTTCAGCTAGCAGCTTGAGGGAGTACAAGCACAGCTCTCTATCTTACTGACATACAGTAGTTTGAGAATTGTAAATATTAGCATTTTTTAAATGGTCTGCCTACTACTATAGTCACAACTGTAATTATTCACTGGTCAGTGTGTTCTTTCTGTGAGTTAATGGGTTTATAATGTTAGTGGCACAATAAGTTAATAACTCTCTGTGATTGCAGTCAACTCGTTAATAATTCAGCATTATATTTTTTCCTAAAACAACTTTGGATAGTAAGCAAAGAATGCAACCCTAGTTAACATTGTTAATAGAACAAATTAATATTTTTAAAAGAAATTGTGGGGTTTAACAAAACAATCCACTCTACTGGAACTATGCATGACAGAGATACGCATAACATCTGCTGTTTGTGCAACAAAGTAAAACTTAGCAGATGTCCTATTTAAATGTAGAAGACTTGTAGAAAATTTTTTATTTGGGGCAATATGTTCTTGCTGAGATGGTCATTTGTGTTCTAACAGTGTGCATATAACTACCAGAAACAGCCATAGACAATCAGTGCACAAAGTAAAAAACAAGTTGTTTTACCAAAAGATAGCAATATATTGGTAAAACAGTGAATTTATCATAACAGAGTATATGAAGCCCAACTTTACAAGCATGTACATCTTCTCAACTTCCTTATTAGTTAATTTTTAATTGTTGTAGACAATAGCTAAATGTGTACTTACAGTTAAGCCCTGCAGTCACTGTTGTTTCTCTGTAACACTTAAAATGGCCGCTGAGCTGTTATTGTTTAACTGTATTGGTTCACAGAAGCCACACGGTGAAGTTAGCCATTTCTTTGTTCACGATACTGCAAAATCTTTGATCGTGACTTGCATTATTAGCGAGGATCAATTGCGAGAGTGCAAATTCTTTGATCGTGAGAACAATGCAAGATTTCAATAGTTGAACCTGTTCAGTTTTAAAAACGTGACACTTCTCATAGTTTTTAACAGAGTGAGCAGTCATGTATCTTTTTATTGCTTATCAGACATAAGATTAGAATAAAAAACATTTTTAAAAAGTTTTGTAAAATTTTACAATATTTTACCGTTCTTTGATCTCGAGCATGCAAATTCTTTGATTGTGGCTTGGTTTGACCGCGAGGATAGTTCGTGAGCATTCAGATTCTTTGATCGTGAGAATAACATGAGATTTGAATGGTAAAGGATCAGTAATTAAAAATAAACATGTTTTTCACTAGTTTTAAATGCACAATGTAGCCATATGTGTTATCACTTAGAACACGTAGACGTCACAATTATAATTAGTTCTTAACATTTTTTAACATTTAATAGTAGTTTTAATTCTTTGATTGTGAGTGAGCAAAATCTTTGATTGCAGCTCAGTTTGACTGCGAGGATTGTTCACTAGCTTTCAAATTCTTTGATCGCGAGAATAATGTGAGATTTAAACTATGTATGATGACAACTTTTAAAAAATTCATGCGTTCTCACCAGTTTTCAACACAGCATATAGCCATATGTATTTTTATCGGTTAGAACACGTGTCTATCATAGTAATAATTATTTTTAAATGTTTTTTAACATTTAATTGTATTTTTGAAATCTTTGATCGCGAGCTTACAAATTCTTTGATCGCAAGGATCGTTCGTGAGCCAGCAAATTCTTTGATCATAAGAAAAATTTAGCATGTAGAAGTTGTGTAGCTTTGGGAAACTTGAGCTTCATAGTCAGCTGAACATGCCATTTATGGTCATATTTACTTAAATTGCCCACCATAGGCAATACCATGCCTTCCACAGGCTATAAAGGCCTCCAGCTGGTAGTGCCAATGACACCCCCTGCATGCTATGTTCTTCTGGCAATACTACCCACCTTGTCAGGTATAATTACTTGCTTGAATATCTTATTTTATTATATTTTGTTAACACTCTACTTGCAAATTGTATACAATGGGTCAAATTTTAGAAGCTTGGCACACATTGGCACCAAAGGAAACTTGCACCAAATGCCTTTGCAACATGCACCCTATGCCCTGTTTTAGAAGTGGCAGGATACCCACAGCTAAGTCCTATGACTTGCGACACATGGAAAGGTACGCCAATCTACGGCCGTACCTGAGAGATATGTCACAAGTTGCCCCTCCTCAGCAAGCATGTGACGACCTCAAAGCCCCACAGGGAACACTGTCCCCACCCTCAGCCAGTCCTCCACCCAAAGTAAATGTTGTAATGGCAAATAATAAAGTAACTCGAGATGGTTGGTGATCTAGTGGCTCATCTTCTCTCACTCAGCAGCACATAGTTCACTCCACATCCCTCCATCCACTTCAGCCAGTGATTAGCAGCTCACCTCTGACCTCCACAGCCAGCTGGCACTGACACTGCATGGAACACTTACTGTATAGACATGCTCAGAAATTCACACTATCTATCAGAGTGCATCTATACAGTAAGCAGTCATGCAGTGCTCACTTGGCAACTGGGCCATGCAGTTCAGAGGGGTGGCTGTGCCAGTCACCAGCTAGGGATGGTGTGGGGGATGTACTGGCACTGCTGGGTGGGTAGAGAGGGCCATCACACTACCAGTCATTTTAGGCTTATTTTATTATTTACCATTTGCAACATTTACTTTGTGTCGGGAACTGGCTGGGAGGTAGGGACACAGCTGTCTTGTGGGGTGCTAGCATTGTGTGGTCAGAGGCATGATGTGTGTCAGCTGCCCTGCAGGGCATTGAGGGTTTGGGACTTCTGGTGGTTCAGGTGCAAGATGGCCAGCTTGGCACATCTGCTGTGGGATCAAGGTTGGGGTTGGGGCTACCCTGTGGGGCACCTGAGGGAGGCTGTTCTGGGCATGGGGGTGTAGGTCCACACAGTTGCAGGGGTCACCAGAGACCCTATATGATGCACTATACAGTTACACCACCTAAATGCTGGTGTAACTAACATTGCCAGTTCTTTTCTGACAGTTCTTGTACATTCCTGACATTAGGGACTTTGTTTCTGGCCTACTAGAATAGGGCACAACTGTTGCCATAAACCCACTAGCACCATGTTGCAGGTGGTTCATGGCACAACTGTTGCCGTAACTGCTTGTTGGTGCAAGTGCCTGCAACATGTCACATGCCACATAGTAGAATCCCACAATTTCCAACTGGTGGCATAAGTTGCTGCTTGCGGCAATCTACTTTGTGCAAGTGCAGTTATGCCAAGTGTAACTGTTGTAGAACCGGCCCCTTTGTTCACATAACTGTGTAGTAGTCAGAATAATTCTAAGTGCTTAAACATTGTCATTGAAATCATTTGATTTTACAAACACGACATTTGGTTGTATTCTGTGCTGTTAATGACTTATGGAGTACCGACATCTTATGGACCTGTGCCACATTACTCTTATACATCAGTTCTCATTCAGTAGTACTTATATATTTTTTTCTTTTTTCTTTTTTAGGAGACTGTTACAGACAAGAAATTGAACACATGATTGGGAGCTTCCATCATGACCATTTCTCATAAAGTGAAAGAACACATAAGAAGTAGTAGCTGTACTGGAGGTTCACTGTCATACCATATAAACAGTAAAGGTGTAAAATGTAACCAGAAGAAAAACACAATTTCTTCTGTTACATGTGGACATATCACAAGACATGCACATGTGAACAAAGACAACACCTCCTCTAGTAATGTAAAAATCAGCAAAGTTTGTAAAGGTATCATGCACAAACAACATCCAGCACTGTCAACACAGACCCATATGTGTGTGACACGCCAAAAAAAAATGCTGTACATGTGACTTCTGCTACTGCACAGCACAGCAAGGCAAATTTCTTCAGAAAACTTGTCCATCAAGCTAGAATTGATCATTTCGTCTCTAGTATAATGAGACACAGAGGGAAAAAACTGTACAACAAGGTTGCATTAATGAAGTTATGATTGAGAGTAAGACAATTTGTTAATGTGGCTGTTGCAGTTCGTTCCCAGTTATGGGCTGCAATTATATCAGCTATTAATAAATTAAGTGCAAAGATTGAGGACATGAGAAACAAACTCTTGTCTTTTGAACAGTTGGACAGAGAAAATATCTCTGTGGTGTTTCAAGGACACTGGTTGCACTCAGAATATTCAGAAGCATTCTTCTGGGAAGAGACATACAACGTGCACAATACAAATGTCACTTTGACAATAGATGCACATGGTAAAGTTCACAATCTTTTAGTTGTCTTACATGAAATCCTTGACTTTGATAATGAGACTGAAATTGAACAGGTTGCAAACAACCAAAAGTCATCAGCTAAGAAGTGGCCATGTGACACTACATGCAAAGTCAGGGAAGCGTCAATCATGTCAATAGAAAGTTTCCTGTCAGCATTCGCTACCACAAAGAGGTCTATATGACATAGATTGATTGACACCATTGACAAGTCTGAGATTTGACTTCACACAGGCCTAATGGGTCATTCTCTTGCATGTTTGGAGAGCAGCAACTGTGACAGTATGTTTCATCACTTCCACATGGTAGCAGTGCATCACTCTGGCATATGCAAATTTGTACAAAGATTATATCAGGTGGGATCTGTTGTCCGAGACTATATGCACTTTCAAGCATTGCTGGATTATGGGGATGTAGAAGCAGTTGTGCAGTTCATCAAACAGTTGCAAACAACCCATAGATTGAGGTCTAATGTTCCTGTTGATGAACCTGCAACATGATGCACACATCACTAGTGCAAGAAGCTTAGCGTCTGAGGAAATTTGGTACTGATTTTGCTAAATTTGAAATTAGCAAGACACAAAAATTCGATGTCATTTGCGTATCATGTGAGTGCCTCTTCCATAAAGAGCAATGTGTCAAGATAGACCTGCAGAACATTTCACGTTGGAATGTTATATGGGGGCGTCCCTGTGCAAATCTACTGTTAAAGACAGATTTTGCTGAACTTGGAACTGTGTCACTGTGTACTTACTGTTGTAACAAGATTAAGAGTGACACTTTATCTCCTCGATCTGTGCTTAATAAAATGGAAGTTGAAGCAACTCCTCCTGAGATAGTAGTCTTGAACTTGTTTGAACGGATTCTAATTCAGACTATGAAGCCATTTCAAACAATTATCAGGCTTAATACAAGGATACGGGACCTACCAAACAAAGAACTGGTATGGTCTCTGAAGGGCTTTGTTGTATATTTGCTTTTGCAAGAAAATGTTAACACTATTTCTCAGGATAATAGTGTAGTAATCTTGGTGAATGGTGTCCCAACTAAGGCAAAAACAATATGGCAGGAGATAGTCAATGTTGAGAAGGTGAAGCATGCTTTGCAACATCTAAAGGAGCATAATGTTTTTTGTGTTGACTTTGACATCGATGCATTTGCTGGTCTTTACACAGGAACTGCTGTACAATACTCTGACAAAGCAATACTGGAGAAGGTTGACATCGGATCTGCACACAATGTCTGTGAGCAATTCACCATTCACCCATTGCATGGGAAGGATCCAGTGATGGATAACATCAAATTGTATCAAATGAAGCAAGTGGAGGGCAATCCTATAAGTATATGGGAGGCTACACTGGAGGCTCATTGTTTTCCTGATCTGTTTCCGCTTGGCTCAGGTGGTCAATTAAATGAGTGAGAAGTGTGTGTGCCAGGAGCTGAGTATAGGACCTCAAGAGTTCTACATAAGGATGGCAAGTCTCATAGAAACATTGCGTACCTGTTCCATCTTCTTTGGGAAAGTGAACTTAGTGTCCTATCTATTAGTATTGCTCATACATTGAGACTTGTTACAGAGTTCAGTACTATGACAGCCACTCAGTTACTAAACAAGTTGCAGAACAAAGATGAAACACTGCAAGTCAGTCTTTCTTCTATTTTGTCCAGCATGTGTGGTACTAAAGAATATTGGTACAGATGACACTCTGAGGTGATGTGCATGCTGACAGAGTTTGGACCAGCAACATGATTTGTGACACTGAGTTGTGCTGAATACTATTAGGATGATCTGCTTGATCTCAGATGGACAAACTCTGATGTTGAGAACATACAAAGTATGACTCTCAATGAAATATGCTCACTTGATCCAGTAACTGTTTCACGTTACTTCCACCATCGATTCCAGGCTCTTTTGAAGTTCATACTGTCTAAGATAAATCCTCCTCTTGGGGTTGTTGAGCACTACTTCTGGAGGGTTCAGTACCAAGCTCGGGGAGCTCCACACATACACATGTTGCTGTGGATAAAATATGCCCCATGTATTGGTGACAGTGAGACAAGTGAAATTCTAAACTTCATATTGAAGTATGTCACATGGCAGATTCCAGACAAGTATGACAGTGCAACACTTTGGGAGCTGGTTCAGAAATTAGAATGACACCTGTGCGGTAAGTACTGTCATAGGAAAGTGAAGAACAAGGGACAGTGGTAACCTGGGTGCTGTTTTGGTTTCCCAAGATGAGCTTGCCTGGATGCTTGTTTAATGATGTCTTTTCTGCCATGTGACACCACTTGAAGGCAAAATCAACAAAGCAAATGTATGAACTACCTTGCATGGAATCAGAAGTCTATATCAATGGCTATAGCCCTTCTCTTCTGTTTATGTGGCAGGTAAACATTGATGTTCAGTTTGTCGCTGATAATTCAATGGTTTTGGTGCGGTATGTCACATCATGCATCACTAAGCATGAGCAGACAAGTCTGCAAGAAATGTGGGAAGAGTTGTCTAACTGTGATAGGTCAATGTCTTCTAGGCTATGGTCACTGGGGCTTAAGACTCTGTCACACCATGAGTGTGGTGCCTATGAAGCAAGTGACCACCTTACAGGTGTATGTCTATATGGCAAGTCAGAGTCCATTCATTAATTGAATGTGAACTACAAGCAGAACAGGTGTCGTGTGCTTAAGAGCCATGAAGAGATTGAGGATCTGGCTGCTACAAGACCAACATCCACAAATATTCTGAAGAGCAACTTAATTGACAACTACTATCTACATCGCCACAGTGCTATGGAAGATCTCTGTCTCTTTGAAGTTGCTTAATGGTATAATTATAAGTGGGGTATTTCTTCTGACCCAGAGAAGAGTATATATAAAGTCACTGGGTTTGATGGTTCACTTGTCATAAAGCGAAAATCATGGCTAATTGACCACTGTAAACTCAGCTTGAATACAACAGAAAGCAAAGAGCATCACTATTTTGCTCTATTATTTCTGTTCAAGCATTGGGGATCAGAGTCTGAATTGGAAGGATCATCTGACACATATGAACAAGAGTTCATGGTAAGTTATGATACCTTTAAGAGTCATGTCTCTGACACTTACATTGAGAGACTCGAAATGGAAAAAAATCAGCTGGAGAAAGCAAAGCAGATTTTGGATGATGGTACTCCAGTAACATCACAAGATATGGTTGATGTTGAGGGAGAAGGGACTCTTGGTGTCCCTCTTCCTCCTAATGATGCAGCTGTCCTGATGTCAGAGGTAGAGGGTGCAATGCAACAAAGCATGCATTTCTCAGAGTCAGCTACAAGCATTGTTGATGACTTGAACTCACATCAGAAAGTTGTGTATCACTCTGTGATACATAGTGTACAACATGTTATTCAGCACAGTACCAGAGACTGTGTTTGTGAGGACCACACACTAGTGAGGATGTTTGTCAGTGATGCTGCTGGAACTGGAAAAAGTTTCTTAATTGAGGCTATAAGCAGAGGTGTGCATGACCTTACTAATTCTGCAATTTCTGTTATTGTTGCTGCTCCTACAGGCTTGGCAGCTTATAACATAGGTGGTGTCACACTTCATAGGTCGTTCATGTTGCCAGTTGAGCATGGTAAGAGTGGTGATTACAGAAAATTGTCATTTGAGGTTGCCTCTGAACTGAGGTCAATGTTTGGCAAGATGAAATTGTTGATAATAGATGAGATCAGCATGGTTTCAAATATTTTTTATTTATTTAGTTTTTGTTGACCGGGTAAGTGCACTAGACAAATTCTGCCTATTTTCAGGCACGACCTGTGCCAGAATGTTCTCCTTACATATGTTCACCTACTTCTACAGGACATACTTGGTACTGATGATGACATACCATTTGATGGCAAGAATATTCTTGTTCTTGATGATCTCCTGCAGCTGGTTCCTGTGAATGGCAAGCATGTTTTCTGTACTCTTTCAGTTGAAGAGGCTAAGAAAACCATTGGATGCATAGGTGGTGTCAATCTGTGGGAGTTCTTCTCATATGTTGAACTATTAAAGAATATGAGACAGCAAGGTGACATATCTTACAAAGCATTGCTTGATGAGGCTCTCATTGGTGTATTGTCAGCCATTCATGTTGAAATACTAAGACAGCACATGATCGCTAGAAATAATGCTCCTATTCAGGATGCTTGTGATATCTTTGCACATGTGCAGACATCTGGGGTGCATGTTGCATGTCTATTCCCAAGACTTAAGCAGTGTACAGAGTTCAATGAGATCATGATGCAGAGAGAACAGGAACCTATTGTGACTCTCACATCCATAGATACCATAGATGGTGTAAGACTAACATGAACAATGGTATCAAAAATGGTTGAACTTCTCAGAGAGCTCACAAGTGATGTGTCACATACCGCCAGCTTGGAAGCTGTGCTACCACTGTGTAGGAGTGCACGGATCATGCTTCACAGAAACACTGACATTGACAGAGGTCTTGTGAATGGGCTAGATCCATGAGTTCCAGTATAATGTGCAGAAGGCAACTGTGGAGTTTGTGGTTGTTAAGTTTGACAACTATGAAACTTCTCTACCAATAGAAAGAGTGACAGTCAAGTCTGAGCTTGTCAAAGACATATATGTGACAAGGAAACAATTTCCATTGTGTGCTGCTTATGCAGTGTCTATACACAAGTCACAATGGCTCAGCCTTGATAGTGCCATTGTAGATATAGGCACTGGTATATTCAAGGATGGCATGTCTTATGTTGCTTAGTCTCATGTGAGGCGGTTGTCTGAATTACACATAGTGAATCTTGCTGACAATAAGATACGTGGTGATACTAAATGCATTGTTGAGTACAATAGCTTACTTATATTGTACCAACCACATGCTCCTCTGTTATCAGTTCCCAGATATGCGTCAGGAACAGATGTCCCAATGGATGAAGGGCACAAATTGAAGAGGAAGCACGCTCACCATTCTATTAGTAAGCAGTCTCTCCATCAACAACTCACATCTTTACCTGTGAAGAGATGCATTGGGGTTCACACACTGCCAATATTTGACAACAGCACAGGAGTAAACTGCTATGCCAACACTACAATGCATACACTTCTCCATATCCCTGAGTTTGCTAATGTCTTGAACTCAAGTCACTCGACACCTCTCTCTGAAGCATTAAAGAGAGCCATTAGAGGTAGTCAAGAGGAGTTGCCCAGTTTGCAAAACTTGACTCCTCTATGACTAACTCTTGCAAACTACGCATGACAAGCAATGTTTGCTGACAATGCACAACACGATGCCACAGAGTTCGTGATGGGAATGATAAACAGTTTAGCAGATGATGGTATTGATCTGCACCAACACTTTCAAGTTGACTATGTGTGCAAGTACACATGTTTGTCATGTGGACACAAAGAATCACATGCAATTCAGGACATGCTGTGGTTGTCTGTCTATGTCCCTGAACAGTGATCCGTGAAGTTTTGTAAGTTGTTTGCAAATGCAGAAACTGGTTGGCTGTGCCGAAGATGTGGTCATTCTTGTGTTTGCTCTCTGAGAGTTAGATCTTCCAGTTCATACATTATAATTGTATTGCAATGTTTTAACGCTCAAGGCATGAAAATAACAATACCAATTTCTGACTTTATCGCTGGAAGAACTATGTTCTCAGGAAGTCAATTTGACACACATGCTATTATCTTCCATCATGGCCTATCCATTC
Organism: Neoceratodus forsteri; assembly: GCA_016271365.2. Taxonomy (NCBI): domain Eukaryota; kingdom Metazoa; phylum Chordata; order Ceratodontiformes; family Ceratodontidae; genus Neoceratodus; species Neoceratodus forsteri. The sequence goes on from CM057449.1 coordinate 1,326,797,800, forward strand.
ACTCTGGCCACTATGTCACTTGGTGAAGGTTCAGAAAGGGATGGTGGAGTGCAATGATACAGTATACACTATGAGAGAAAGATTACCAAGGAATCTGAAAGATGCATACGTCATCATTCTCCATTGCACCAATGTTGCACAACATGTGGAGGAGTGATGTTATCTGATCACAGCAGCTTACTTAACCAATATGTTTGCAACAATACCATTTTGCCTGTATATTGCAGCTAGATGTCATTTTTTCCATTAGTTTACATATTTATTTTCATTTGATAGAAGAACTAACACCTTCCATTTCAAACTACCACTGTGCAAAACCAATGATGATGGTGGTCTACCTGTTTTACTTCTTGTACACTATCGATACAGTCCATGTGAATTACTCTGATTTTCCTGTCATTGCAGAAGAGAACCACAACAGTACACTCATGTAACAGACTGTGGTAGTCAATGACTTGTTTATCTCAGTGTCATTCTGATATGCTGGATGCAAAATAATATTGTTTCCATCATCTATTGCAATACAATTTCTAGGAACATTTGTATTGTAATATTGAGCATTTGCAACTTTGATATACTTACTACAATGACTGCCGTGTTACTGCTCAAGTAGACTTGAGGGTATTGAGCTGTAATCATTAGACAGTCAGTGAGTCAAATGTTCTTGCAGGTATCTCAGTTAATCTTGTATGTTTTGTACATGTCACTGTGTATTCATTTGTTTCACAGTGCCATTTTACATGGTGATGACAAAATCAGTAATATTGTAACATGCTTATCAGAGTTGTAAGCACTGTTCTCTACATATTGTGTGAACAGCTATACTTCTTTGAACAATACACATCAGGTTAAGTTGTCACTCCTTTCCCTGTTGTTGCCTATATTCTTGACCTTGACTATGATACTTACTGAATTGACTTCCGCTAAATCCAAGCAGATTAGAGGGTGCTGGATATTACACACATGTCAGTCAGTGAGTTATGTCTTGGCAGATGTAGTTATTTGGTTCACTTTCACAGCATGCCTTTCTGCATGATACTGTCATCTGTTAGTACTGCACTGCATTTGTTGAAGAGTATCCAACAGGATTATCTGTCACTGTTCTTGGAGTATACTGCCAACACTGGATATGACAAAATCTACCAATACAATGCGACTCAGATTTGTAGATATATATATATAGTACTGAACTGCAGATTGAACCTATGTTTCTTACATAGATTCTTAGCTATTTTTCTTTGTTGACAAAAAAATTGTATGCGTTTGTACATTAACTATCTCACAGTTGTATTCATGCATTTAATGTTATTGCATTGCATTAAGTGCTTCTGTTGAAGTTGTTCATAGCTGAACATAGAGATGTGTACATCTGCCCTATTTTCAGTGTATGTGTGCATTTCTGTATATCTGTGCACATGTGTGCAACTCATAATTCAACAGATAATGTCAATAATGATTGTGTACTTCTGCTCCACAGTGCAAACTATTGGTTTGCTCCTGCTTTTATAGGATCTTTTATATTTTGGAGGTCGGATGAGGAATTTTTTCCAGTTCCACATATAATAAACACTTTAAAAAATGCATTGATTTGGAGAGGAACCAACCTTTTCAGCATGAGTGAGAAAATGGCTGTGATATATACTACCTTCACCACAGCATGATATCGGCAATAATTGTTCAAATTATTTATTAGCTTACTAATCTACTAACAGTACAACCAATGGCTATATATGTACCTGCCATTGTATGATCTAACATTAACTTGCTCTTTCTCTCTGTCTCTCTCTCTCTCTCTCTCTCTCTCTATATATATATATATATATATATATACTGCTAATGTTATGGGTGTCTCTTCCCATTTCAAGACCAGAAGAACACATTGGTGTGTACCATACAATATTTCTGCCACAGACATACTGTGTTACTTATTTCTCTTCATTTTTCTGTTTTTCACTTCTTGATATTGGTTGGTCCACTTTCAAATAAATAAGCACTAACAAACTAAAAAGAGTCTTAAAAGATATCAACAGATTACTTACAAAGTACAATGATGCTCAAATAGAATATGTAACAATTTCTTCTAAATTAGTAAAACAGAATAAATACATAAAGAGAAATAAAACTTCATAAACTTCATAATGTTTCTATTGACATGAAAGTAAAAGTATCTAATCATATGTCCAGTATTGCTACTTACTTTAACACTGTTGACATAATCTACACATCTGGTTTTTCTATAAAAAATATATTTATGTGCTCATAAGAACCATTAAATGTTTCTTATTGTCTAATGTGCGTGTGTAGTGAAGTACTAAATGTTATAAATTTGTTCAGTTAAAAAAAATCTGATTTTCTTCTAATGACTTCTCTTAAATAGGTCTCAAATAGTGATAGCCACATGAGCAATAATTTATTGTTAGTCTTGATTATCTAAATGTGTAACTGTGTAGTCTATTTCATTCATGTGATAGTGTCGATGGACACATTATCAATACTACTTAGCAATAGATGTAAGCAAAATTAGAAGTTGTTCAATACATCTTCTGTTACATAAACATGCATATGTTATTTCTTACTTATTCTATATAAAACCTAAATTGAAGATGTAATATGCAGAAAAATGTAACAGTGTAGATTCAGTTTGCTAAATACCAAAAATCACAAAACTCCCACAAATGATTAAGAATATATACAAAGAACTGGTTTTTACCCATCCCAGGAGCAACCAAACAATTCAGCCTAAAGATATTTAAATAGTTAAATAATGCAACTAATTTTAAACCTTATCCTATGTCTCTTTAGTATTATTTAAATACAATTGGTGTGACAGAGGTATACTATTCATCTCCATGTCTTTTATTGCACTGTGACTGGCACTAAGAACCCACTACCTGCTCGAGGTGGTGGCACAGGCATTACCTGCCTCAGCCTGTGCAACCCTTCAGTTTAATAACTACTCTGTATTTGGTATATGGATGTATACCATTGAAGATCATGCCATCACTTCACCTGTAGCTCTGCACTCATTATCCACTACCTGGTCCAGGGGGGCAGAGGTGGGGTGAGGGTGGGGGTTGGCTGGCTGGGGGTGTGCAACTGCTCAGTGTTCTAACTTGTGTGCAGTTGACATCAACTAGGTATACCATTCATGTCCATGCCTTTAGTTGGACTGTGCATTTGTACTCAAAATGCTATTCCTGGTCTGCAAGGGTTGGGGCACTGCCTGGCTGAGGCTGTGCAACTGTTCACTGTTCTAATTTATGTACAGCTGGTATGAGGAAGGTATACCATTCATGTCCATCTCTTTATTTTGGCTGCAGGTCTGCACTCTGCATGCAATTCCTGGTCTGTCGGTGGGAGGTGGGGTTGGGGCATTGCTTGGCTCAGTCCATGCAACTGATGAGTGTAGTAACTAGTCTATAGATAGTATCACATAGGTATACCATTGATGTTCATATACTTACTTGGGCTGTGGCTCTACGCTCAACATCCAGTACCTCTTTGGGGCAGGGGAAACCGGGCAGGGGGATATTGCCTGGCTTAGCCTGGAGAGATGAAGGTCTATACTGGCGTGATGGTCTGCATCTGTCCATGAAGGGAACCAAGCTCCTAAATGACAGGCTTAAATGCTTCCTTGGCAAGCTTTTAAACTAGCCAAGGGGGGAGGTGCTGATAAGAGGCAGGAAATTTCAAGCCTCCCCAAAAACATGGCAGGTAGTAAGGTAAACACTGAGGTACAGAGCCTCAACAGAGGGCAGGACAGGGTAAATGGAAAAATAGACAAGGGCAATAAGAGCAGGGGTGGGGGAAAAAGGATAAAGCCAACATTAAATGGAGGGCAATGAGTACCAATGCCCATAGTCTGGGAAACAAGCTTCCTGAGCTAGTAGCCCTGATGGAAGATGAAAAATTGGATATTGTGGCAGTCACAGAAACATGGTACATGGAGAACCATGACTGGGATGTCAACATGCTGTGGTACACAGTCTACAGAAGGGATAGAGAGGGTAAAAGAGTGGGTGGAGTAGCTCTATATGAAAGGGAAGGGATCAAAGCTACAGAACCAAAAAGTAAAGAGGAAGGATAAGAGGCACTGTGGGTCACCTTGGAGACAGTGAATGGCATCACAATCCACACAGGGGTTGTATACAGACCCCCGTCTCAAGGGGAGGAAACGGACAAGAAAATGATGGAGGACATTCTCAAAATGGCTGAAAAGGGGGGAGATACTGTTGATGGGGGACCTGAATATGCCAGATGTTAACTGGATGACATGTACTGCAGCCACATCCAAGAGCAGGGTCATTCTCGATGCTCTGCAGAGGGCAGGCCTTAGACAGCTAGTGTTGGAACCCACTCGGGAGGGAGCAATACTAGACCTAGTACTCTCAAATGGAGAGAGGATCACAAATTTAGAAGTCAGTAGACATCTGGGAACAATTGACCACTGCACAGTGTGCTTCACAATAAGCACAACCATGGAGACAAGCCATACAAAAACAAGGATACTGGACTTTAGAAGAGCTGACTTTGGCAAAATGGATGAATACCTGAGGAATGCACTAGCAAATGGCCAAAAAGGAGGGGTGGAAGAACAATGGAGAAACATAAAAACTGCCATCATAGAGGCAACAAGCCTTTGTGTGAAACAAATAAAGAAAACAAAGTGGAGTAAAAAACCATTATGGTTCTCAAAAGAGGTGGCAGGGAAGGTTAAGGAGAAAAAGGCTGCATTCAAAAAGTATAAGGAATCACAGAAGGAGCACGACAGGGAACTGTATCAATTAAGGCAGAAAGAAGTGGGGAAGGCAGTCAGAGTACCAAAGGCCCAAACCAAGGAAAAAATAGCCAACTCAGTTAAGAAGGGGGATAAAACCTTCTATAGGTACATTAGGGAGCATAGAAAGGTTAAGGGAGGAATAGTGAAGATTAATAAAGGAGAGGGGAGGTGGGCAGAGGGAGACAGTGAAAAGGCAGAGATACTGAATGAATACTTTTGCTCAGTATTCACAAAAGAAGATGAGGAGGAGTTACCTAAACCCGACAATAGAAGCACTCTGGGTAGGGGGGTTGACACCAGTCCATTTACAGATGAAAGAGTCCTGAAAGAACTCCTAAAACTCAAGGTGGACAAAGCAATGGAGCCTGATGGGATTCACCCCAGAATCCTAAAAGAACTAAGGGAAGACCTAGTGACACCACTGACCACACTTTTTAACAAATCATGGGAGGATGGGGTGGTACCTGAGGACTGGTGGAGGGCAGATGTGATTCCCCTTCGCAAAAGTGGGAGCAAGGCAGAAGCAGGAAACTACAGACCTGTAAGTTTGACCTCAGTGGTAGGGAAAATGATGGAATCACTTCTGAAAGAAAGAATTGTTGAGTACCTAGAGGCCAGCTGGGCACGGGACCCAAAGCAGCATGGATTTAGAAACATGGAACATAGAAACATAGACTTTGACGGCAGATAAGGACCACTTGGCCCACCCAGTCTGCCCATTTCCCTACCTATTGGATAAGCTGCAGATTCTAGTTAACCAACAGCCTACTTCCTGCAACCCCCCACTATAATTGCCTTATGTCTGTCCCATGTATTTTTGAATTCCCCCACTGTTTTAGACCCCACAACCTCTCCAGGAAGGCGGGTCCATAAGTCCACCACTCTCTCTGTGAAAAAGAATTTCCCCACATTACCCCTGAGCCGTCCCCCTCTAACTTTAAATTGTGCCCCCTTGTTCTTACACATCTCTTTTTCTGAAAGATGCTACCCTCCTGGACTTGTTGATTCCCTTGAGGTACTTAAAAGTTTCTCTCATGTCCCCCATGTCTGTAGCTTATCCAATAGGAAGGAAAATGGGCAGACTGGGTGGGCCAATGAACAAATTACGGCTATAGTTGCAGTCATCTTGTGTTCCAGATATTTCCAAATATTTCACTGTAATGTATTTCTAAAGGAAATGTCCCTTGTGGCCCTACAGTGTTACTGCAGGTAGACAGGAAATATCTCAGGAGATAACACAGACATTTCAGGAAATATCTGAACACGTCAATGGCTCACATGTAGGACTCATTAATGTGATATAGTTATTGTCTCACCTCATCACGGATAAAATTCCTCTCTGTACACTACCATATTCCATTTGTGCATTTCAATGTTGGCTTTGATCAACTATCATCAGAGTTGGATGTGTACTGCTGTGCAGAAAGAGTCATTGATCTTTGTTCAACTAGAGGTCATTTGGACCTTCTTTTATGTATGCATGTACAGTCTGTATGTATGCATGTATGTATTAACTTACTTAAAACATTTTACCAGTCAAACAGACTTTAGGGGGGCTCTTTCCAATTGTGATGTGGGCGAAGGGGGACAGGGGACAGGAGAGGTAATAACATAGAGACATATAGTGTGTACATAATGTACATTCTGAAGTAAAATATACAGCTAATAGGTACATGTTAATGCAGCATAGATACAGAATTTACATTTCTAATTAGCCTTTATAAAATGGGCCACACATTTTCAGAATCCTGATTGGCTGAAATCCTTTTTCAGCTATATCCTTATCAGAACATAACCTTACAACCGGCACTATTTGTGCCAACCGAAAGGCACCACATGTTAAAATCAATGCGTACCACTTCTTCCACTTCAGTTTCTCAGCCAACACCCAAGGCAACCAGGAGAGCTGTGGCACACTCACGTAAAAAAATCAGTCAACACATCTATCATTTTCCCACCTAACAGTCACAAGAATGGCTAAACCACCAGAGAAATCAAAGAAATGACACTCAGGGTATACAAAGTCTGCCTTCATGCACAACCTATAAATGTGTGCTCTTTTGAATCTGTTATTCTCTTTTGCTCACTGCCCATTTCATCCTCATAGGTCCACCTCTCGATCCTGCTCCTCTCCCCCATCTTCACACTCTACCCCTTCCTCCTCTCCTATAAATGCCAGTACAAGAATCCTGATTTAAAAACTGCACCACATTACTATACTGTCAGCTGTGAAGTAAAAGATTTTTTCTACCATGACCATTGTGGTTGCAGTTTCATAGAGGGAGGAGCTCTTCCTAACTTTTTGTACATGTTAATATGGTGGGTATGTGGTGGCCAAGATGGGGTAAATTTACAAAGGGCTTTAAACAGAGGGATGAGTTTGGATAGGGTTGTAATGGAAGCTCTAAAATAGATGATATAACCATAGTCTAGGAAAGTTAGCAGTTCAGTGAACAAACCTTACTTGACCCAATGCTTGATGTTCTGAAGAAGGGTTTTCACCAAAACGTCAGCATGTTGTGAACATCACAGATGTCTGTGTCTCTCCTTTGAAGTTTGTCTTCAGCCAGTTTGACACATTGAGAAAAATGATTCTCTAGCTTTGTAATTAAGGTACAATACTTTATTGCTTTTTGTTGGAAGAAAAGTCTAAATTAAATGTGTACAATAAAACAACATCTCCTGTGCATGCACTGGTTTAGCTCGGGCATGTTTGCTGCATAGCCTGATTTCCTTTCCATGAGAGCCTCCAGAACATGTGCATATGACAATAGTTGTATCTTCCTGATAAAATGTGAGTTCTAAATTTTCCTTTGTTTTGGGATCATCATAGTCTAATAACAGGAAGATCATATGCTCGATTACATGTTCTCTAATGTTAATAGGTGTCAGTGTGGCTCAGTTGGTAGCAAATCCACCTCTGGATCAGAAGGTGGTGGGTTCTCGTCCCACACCGGGATTGGACTTGCACCTAAAAATCAATGGCATCTGAGTGCAGTATTGGGGGGGGTGCTGTACTGCTGGGGTATGCCTTCCTTCGGATGAGACGTTAAAGCGAGGTCCCTTCTACCCATCCTGGTGTTGTCCTGGTGGGTGTCCAAGTGGAAGTAAAAGAACCCAGGGCACTCTTCGCAAAGAGTAGGGAACATTCCCGGTGTCCTGGCCAACATTCCCCTTCCCACAAACCGGTTCATGCAATTATCCAGGCTGTGTGTGGGTGAGTCTAGCATTGCTTCTAAAGTGCTTTGGATGTATGAAAAGCGATATATAAATGCTGATTCTTCTTCTTCTAATTGGGAGACCGCTGTTCACCCTGTATACAGTTCCAAGCATGGAAAAAGACTTGGCAACTCTGTGCAAAATGTCAGAATAGTGAAAGTGTTGGACAAGATGGAGTTCAAGCTATTTATAGGATTTTACAGAGTCTATGAGGACTCCTTGGAGAGAGTATGACTTCATGGAGGGAACAGAAGGCTCAGCCAGGTCCTCTAGTCAAGCAGTATAGACATAGTTTTTGTTTGGTTCATAGCTAACTGGTTTACTTGAAACACTTTTTGTACCTTGAGGAAGTCAAGTTGAAGGACTTGTTCAATGAAAGAGGGGGTGTTACCTGAAGAGTAGATAATAGAGTCATCTGCATACATACATGTTGTAAGTGGAAACTGTTGGGAAGGTCATTAATACATGGGATATGCATTTCATCTTTTATTGAGTACAAAGGCTGCCAGAGATAAGTAGCAGAATATCTAGATGTATCTAGCTATATCACTGTGAAATCCACATTCATTTCAATGTACTTGTCTCTGACAATCTTACTATGTGATCAAATGTCTTGAATCAACAAGCATAAGAACTAGTATTACAGTGATACAGAAAATAAAGCTGCAGCCACTGACATGTCCAGATATTTCCTGAATTTTTTGTGATATCTCTAGAGAAATTCCCACTGGCCTGCAGTACCACTGAAGATCCACTAGAATTTTTTTTTTCAAAATATGAAATATCTGAAAATATTGACACAGCATAATGGCAAGAACTGTAGCACTAAAAACCTACTATAGATATATCTAGCTATTTCACAGATAATCCATTGAAATTGATGTGGATTTCAGAGTGATACAGCTAGATATATCTAGATATTTTGCCAATTATCTCTAGCTACCATTGTACTTAATGAAACATGAAAAGCATTGTCCTTATCTTTACATTTTCTTATGCTTCATATTAAGAACTCCATCCATATTGCTGACATCCAAATCTCGAAGTAACATTATAAGGGTTATGGCCGTACATTTTTATTTACAGAAACACTTTTATCTGGACAATGTCATTGAAATGAATCCTTATTATAAAATGGGTTGGAGTAATGCTGCATTGTGATTGGTGGAATGATCACACAACTAGGCATTAATTATTCTAGCACAACAGCACAGGAAAAACAAATTAATCTTTCTTTACCTCACTACTCAATTTTAAAATAAAAACAATATCAGAGAACCAATTGAGAGCACAGCTGTACAGCAGTAGGGCAACCTCTCAGATGCTGGTGACCCAGGCCTGGGAATGAGCTGGGGCCATTGCAGAACTGCCAGGGTAGGAGGAACAAGCATCCCTGAGGGTGTCTTCTTACTCTGGAGAGGGAGGGAGGGAGACAGTCATCACCATGGCAGTGCCACCTGGGTGACCACAGGTGGAGCCACAGGAAACACTACTAGAGGAAAAGGGGATGTCTGTTGGTGCCTTGCGCTAAGCACACTTGCATGCATGCACAAGCACAGACTCACAGCCAGTGCCCAGCTGGGGAATGGAAGAACAAGGAAAAATCCCAACTGATGCAGGCTACAGCTGGTCTCCTGTAGGCCTTGCACAAGTGACCTATGCACCCTCTCTACTGGATCTGTTTCTCCAAAAGGGCTTGGGGAACCTTAACAGTCACACCATAGGTGGAGGGTAAGTCATGGAATACAGAAGTGGAGTAAGTCAGGGAAAAGCCAGAGGATAGGGCTGGGCATGCCAGTAGAAAAAGACAAGTTGATGAAGGTGGAGCATAAAGAATTAGAAATAAATCAAAGGATCCATTTTATAATCACCTTCCTGAGGTGTGTCATCCCCACAATGCACATCCCATCATGCTTTAATGTTTAATTTATCAGGGTGCAAAGGGCAGTAAATAAACAATGGGAAAGAATACAGTGGCTTACAGTGCTTGCTACTAGGATGAAGCACCCTGTGATAAAGATGTTGCAGTTACCTGCCAGACAAATAAACTAAGAGTGTAACTAAAAGGGCTAGCTTCTCCTTTAGCAGTTTTGTCCCATATACTGTACCTGGAATTAACTTCCCCCCAAGTTTCTGGCCTGTCAATGCAAAATTGTCTTCCATTAACAGGTTAAACAGCTGATATTTTAACTCATTGTTAACTTGTTTAAATTGTGAACCTCTCACAAATGGGATAACCCAGGAGGCAGTATAGTGTAGTGGTTAAGGGCACTGACCTGCAAACCTGGAGACCTGGGTCTGAATCCCATCAACCCCCACTTGCATACTGTGTGACCCTGAACAAATCACTTAACCTCCTTGTGCTCCCAGGTTGCACCTGGGAGCAAGCTGTGGCTTAGTGTGCATTTCCTAATTAATCAAGTTCCACTTTCCCTAACCTGAGAATCTTCACCTTAATTAATTATATGTATTAGTTAATTACTATGTTTTTGCTTCTTGTACAGCAACTTATTTTTCCCTTTATTTTATTCCTTCCTCCATCCCTGGACCCAGCTGTATCCCCACAGCCACACCAATGACCCATCTCAAGGACATATGGGTTAACCACCACTTACACAAAGCCCTGTTTGGTGGGTGGCCTGCCACAAGGTTGTGGTGCCTACGGGCAATGCTGAGCAAGTCAGGGCCATTTCCTCTTGTTCTCCACCCCACCACATGTCAGCATGCATAAGTGCTGCATCGGCAGAACCCCCCACCCACTACTGCAGATCCCACTGGTGCAGCCATCCTGGCCTCCTCCAGGTTGAGGGCAACAAGTGGTGGAACTAAGGACCCCATTTCCTGAGGGAGGAGAACTGTTTATGGGAAGCTCAGTTCTCTCTCTCCTGGCCAGCCCCTGACTGGCTCTGGTCTGTTCCTGAAAACTAATCACTGATGTGGCAGGCAGTAAAGAGGCTAGCACCTCAGCCCACTATGCCACTGGGCTGGCCAGCAACTTTTTTAAACTATGTTTACTTTGTGTTTAAATTTATGTTCTTATTTTTTTAAGTGTGGTTTATTTCACTTTTTCCTTAGATTATTTTTTTTTTATTTTTCATTAGATGTAACCAATTTTATGAAACAAAAATGGGTTACCACTGTACATCTGCTTGCCCAAATGATATTCCCCTAATAAAAAAAATTATGGAATGGCAAATTTGAAAAAATTCCATTGGATTTCACTGCATTCCTACAGTATCCTGCATGATATCACTGTCAGAAATTGTGATATGAGCATTTCATCCTGGCTGGTGGTGCTGTAGCTTAATAAAAATCAGTCCAATGTACAAATAAAAAATAAAATACAAACAGAAGGGGTTATTAAAACTGACTTCAATTACAGTTAATGTCAGATTTTATTTGCCACTGCAAAGTAGTTTTAATCTTTTCAATTGCAGTAGACGATTTGTTATCCAAGGAATGTGGTGGTAGTAGTAGTAAATATATTTATGAGGCACCCTTCCCTCAAGGTTCAGCTTGCCATACAAGCATAAACAGGCAGATAATAAAGCAATACAGTAAACAAAAAAACAAACAAATAAAGAACAGCTTAAAATCCATAATACAAATAAAAGGTAGCATGTTATGTTAGTGAACCAAAATGAGCAACTGCAGAATGAGTGACTCAGTTTGGTCAACTACCAGAGCTGGGATGGGGAAAGTTAGTGATTGCGGGGAATCACGACTAAGGAGGAACAAAATAGCTCAGGGAGGCTAGGGAGGTATGGCGTTATGCTGGATGAATACAGCAGTGAAGCCTGCTACTGCTGAGCTGTCCATTTGACATGGTGGATAAGGTTGCTGACTGCAGTGGTGATGGGCTCAGATATGGGACTTGGCTATAGGCGTGTTCTTTTTTTTGTGTTGTGTTTTTTACTTATTCTCTGGACACAATGGTGCCCTGCATACTTTCTCCCCCCCATTTATTTTCACTTTCCCTCAATATCTGCCCCCCAGAGTTGATTATTTTATTACTTTTACTGTGCAGCTGTTGTTCATTGATTTTGTAGTCATTGGGATCATTGTGCTGGCTATTTTGTATTCAACGAATTGCATTCGCTGTTATGCGAGTTGCTGAAATATTTTTGCTGATATAACATGGGGCATCACCCCATATCACATGGTGCAAATTAATTATTCCAAGAATTAAAGGGGAATGGGTTGTCCTCACCCATTTATGTATTTTATTGCCACAAACCTTAAACTGGCTTTTACTTGGTCGGATAGCAATAAATATGATATAAATAATAAGGGCAAATACATTTCATATATTCAGGGAATTACTTAATTACTATAACCAAGATTTATATGTACAAAACATAATCCTGAATCATAAATTATTTTTAAAACAACATATAAATCCCATAATTAAAGGTGTATCTTTAGCATGTAGAGTCCGGACACAAAAAACTAAAATGAAAAACTACCTTTTACATAAAATATTTTAAGTAGTCACATTAAGTATAAGGGAATTCCTTTGAAACTGGAATGGAAAAGGTTTCTTATTGCTGCAAAAATTATAAATTGGTTAGATCTATTAGATGCAACAGAATTTATGTCATTCAATAAGTTTAAGGAGATGGAATTAATTAAAAATTTAAAGGACATTTGGTTTTTATATTCTACATTACAGAGTAAGTTCATGTTCTTAAAAAAAGTATTGGAAGAATAATTGTACGTTGCAATTCATATATATATTTAAATAATGAGCTAAGTAGAAATTACAGCATTATTGCACAAACATACACACAGCTTATAAATATAAATAGTGATAGTATTTTGAAGAAACGTACTGCTGCACAGCAAAAATATAATCAAGAAATGGAGCAAATTATTTCACATAATACATGGCATAATATTAGGAATGATGCAAATAAATTACATTTATATGTCAAAAATAAGAGTATACAATACAAAATAGTGGACAGGGCATATCTGACACCCAACAGATTGTCTCATTTTAAAGAGTCCAAATACAATATTTGTTGGTACCTTTGTGGCTATAGAGGCAACTTAACTCATATATTATGGAGCTGTCCAAAAATTATAAAGCAGTGGCAAAAAATGCATCAAGAATTAGAAACAATCTTGAAGAAAAGTTTATCATTCAAATCCAGATTTTTTATATTAAATGAGTGTATTACAGAAAAACTTACCAAAGAAGAAAAAAAGATATGTGCAATAGCTTCCGTGATGGTAAAGAGACAGATACTAAATAAATGGAACTGGCCAGATATTGGGGAATGGAATCACTGTGAATGGCTGTATAACTTTAGGGAGAACCTTTTATTAGAAAAGATCGCTGACTTAACAACTAGATGTGAGTTCTATGAGGAGGAAAATTACACAAATTGGAATGAAATCTTTCACATTCTACCCCCCTTATGAAATTGTGAGAAGATTGTTTAGATGCTATATTGATTAGTTTTACTGACGAAAGTTGTCCAGAACTCTGTACTTGCGCTGTGTATACTGTATACTGTATGTTGTTAAGGAACTGTAATTTGATAATTGATGTAACTCTGTTATATACTGAATTGGAAAAATGAATAAAAATGATTAATTAAAGAAAATAAAGCAGGTGTGTGCCCCCATATTTTAGTGGTGAAGGTGCTAAATAAATATTGAAATAACATTAATGAATAAAATAAATAAGTAGGCTAATGTAATAAAATGTATTTTTTTTTAATTTTAAGGCAGCCTGTGAGTTCTGAAAAAGGGACAGACTGGTCCTGAAATGTAAACAAGGGAATATGTTTTAAAGGGAGCATAAATACAAAGTATATGGAACTGGAAAAATCAGGAATGTGATTGATTTTGAATTAATTAAACTCATATGACTTAAAAAAAAGAAATATAACATGGAACCCAAATAAAATAGCCAACCCATCATTATCATTGGCACTCTGTCTTGGAAGAAACCAGATGAAAATTCCCCTTGTAGACAGACTTGCTATCAGGCAGGTCTATGGACAGTTATAGTACCAGTGCTCCCCCCCCCCCCAAAGCTGCTGGAAAGCCTGCAATTCATTTAAAATAATTCCATTTTCTTATTTTTTGTCTTCATTACATTTTAGTGTTTAGAGGTGTTCTTGGCTCATCTTTTGGCCAAATCATGATTAGCCTGAAAAGGACACCATAGAGTAATACATTATTGGTAGAGTTATATGTAATACGGGAGCTCAGATACTGATGGGAATTAAATAATCCAAGCATTTGAAACTCACGTGTTCATCAGTGAGAAACATTCTCCAATTGTTTAAACAGAGCCATTTGAGACAAAAGGAGGATGAGTCCAAACTGAGTACAACAAATTAATCTGAGATAAGAATGGTAAATAGTTGACTTTGACAAGACATAGGAACAGTACTTTACTCTTAACAGGATCCCATAATTTAAAATGGCCAAGACATGGAGAGAAGCACAACCTTTTTATCAGTAGAAAAAGGACATTTACCTTCATTCCTGTGACTCCCAATCTGCAACCAGCGTACCTTAAATACATGTATTCCCTATGATCAGAAAAAGGAAGGTGCACACACAGTCTAAAAACTAACCTGCTCAACCTCAATTCAATTATTTACAAATAACACACCTCACAACAAGGAAGCAGACTAACTTAAGGGCCTGGGATAAAAGAATCATTTCTATACTTTGTTTTATGAAACATATAACCCTGTTCAGACAAAACATTCCAACATAAAGATTTATGTTTTTTTTTCCTTTTTCTGTTCACACATCCACTGACCCTTGTGCCATATGTTATACTATACTGCGGTAACTTTGTGGAAAACTACTGCAGTGGAGCCCACTTAAATGAATACCATATATACTGACATACAAGTCACACTCACATATAAGTCACCCCCCCTTACCATGGCAATTTATGTAAAAAATCTGTAGAACTAATTTTCAGGTCAGCCCTACAATCCCCTGCCCCAACACATGTTCAATTTCTACAAAATGTATATCAAATCCTCTGGCTTCACTTAATTCATTTAAAATATATTTATGAGCAGAATCTGGTGAACACTCAGGACTTCAACAGCAGTAACAGGTCTTTGCCTGCAGGTTCTTAACAAATCCTTTGTTAGTTCCTCTCTCTCTCACTCTCTTTCCACCCCTGTTTTAAACAATGACTCTGCTTACTTTTAAAATCAGACCCCCCACCTCCCAGCTGCTCTAAACCTTCCCCTTTATGCTGAACGTCCATATCATACTGATTGAAATAATCCTCATTACCCCAGCCTACTTGAGAAACTCTATATAGCTTCTTTCTGTTCAAGTAATTATTGACCAGGACAGCCAGAAAAACAAACTGCAAGTTCCATCAGATATCATGATTGATGTTAATCCTCTTAACACTCCTTCTGTAATTAGAGCATCAGAGGATTAACATCAAATACATCTGCCACTGTGACTTGTAAATTACATATCTGTGGCACTCTTTGTTGGTCCATCGCTGAAACAGAGGACATGTGAAACTTCTCCATTAGTCCAGTAGCCTTGACAATTACTTTAATCACTAGTGTATGGGAAATCATGGTATTGGGAAAAATTTATACCAGCAGCTGAGAGAAGAAGGAGGGTCCAAATTTAAAACCTACTGTGCCCACTGTAAAATATATGGAGCCAGACAGAGAACCAATTCAGGCAGCAGTTTGGGGATAAAAACTTGACTTACAGTATATGTAAATATGTAAGAAGAGACCCATGAAATGAAGAAATATACAATACAATGCATAGGTTTGCACTGTATGTACCCTAGAAGTATAGTTGACATCTTTTCAAACAAATTCCTGAAAAAGGAATACAAAGCTCTGCATAAAATTATACTACACACTGGGTAAGGAAAACATCCATCCTGATTGTCTGAGAAGTTTCCCAAGTCATGTGAATTAGGAGAAGAAACCTATGGTTTCACACTTTTTCTGGCAAAGAGGACACAGCGCAATATATCAATGCCTCTGATAATTTCTTGTTAACTGTGTGTCAGCCATCTTTATATAGTTTCCAAGAATACCACATTTAAATTTAAAATCATGAAATCAGTGAATTGTTTTTTTTTTGGGACTCCTGGCCCCATCACCACTTCACCTCCATCCCCTGGGACCACAGGCCACCACCACCACCGGCTTTCACCCTGGATTGCCCCCCAGAGGAAGGCCATTGGGGAAGTCCCCTCGTAACTCTCCAAATGGTGCCACATTGTCTAGTCTGGTGGCAGTAAGTCCTCAGACTAGGCTTCGTGGGGCCTGGTGATATAATGCATCAGTGTCCCTGTTTTTTTCTCTGTAGTGGGAGGTGTTGCATGCAATGATGTAAGGGCGCATGCCTACACATCTGGCACACCTCCCAGAACTGTTGCGCCTCAGCTGCTCTGGTCTCCAGCCTCTGTCTGTTGAACAGCAAGATCTACCCAACCCTGCCCCAGAGGAGGATAGCAGTCCATCAGATGCTTGATCCTCCTCCTGCTGGCCAGTCCTCCAACTCCCCGAGCTTGCATACAAACTCGGGTCATTGGCATCACAAGCAGAAATCCAGCAGCTGTGACAGTGGGACAGCTATAAGTGAATTTTCTGACTTGCTCACCCATTTCCCAAACCAGAGAGACATACAAAATTTAAGTGACATATTGTTGCAAACCCATTTCCTACAGTAACATTTCCAATTTTTCTCAACTTCTTGAACAGGCCACCTGATTCCCAGTGTTGTGTTGCAACTGTTTCCCAATTCAGACATTGATGGACCAGTGGTATCAAAAATAACTTCTCCTCTCTTTAGATGGGAGCAATTAGAACAGCTGAACAGACAGCTGTAAATTTAGCTCCCACGTCCACTGATGTGAGTGACTAGACCTGATGAACTGGCATTTTTAAATACATATGCCAATCTACCAGGGAGGAGCAAAGATTCCCACCAGACCAGCATCATGAAAATTTAAACAGCTGTTCCCTTGAAATGGAGCAGATATAACCATCTAATTGGATAGGAATCCCTGTTAATTTCTAATTATTTTTAAGACACATGGTTCTCATAGAGTGATGCTTACTCCAGCTGAACATGCAACATCCAATGTTGCACTGACTGGCATTGGGAACTAGCCTGGCATTTTCAAAGTGTGTAAAACATGCCCCTCCAGTCTTGCACCCCATGGCCCCACAGACACAACATGGTTTGCATTGGTGAGCTCAGGCCTCCCTTGTATCATAGTCAATACATTTTCACTTTGGTGGAAGACTGGGTTTGCTGACACAGGCACCTAGTTTCACCTGAGCTCTTTTCTTCTAGGTTGCTTGTAAGGACAGAGCAAAGAACCTTAACAGAGCAAGGAAAATGATTAAGTCTTCTTTTGGCTAGGCAGATTTATTGTGTGTTATTATTTTCTTTTGTACTCACAGGGATTGTTCCTGTTTGTTGCTAACATTTTATTGCTTTATTTTTCTCTGATTCAAATTGTTGTTGCTGGGTATACCTTCTGCTGCATTATTACAGGGTGTGCCTACAGGTGTGTGTTTACAGATTACTGCTGTAATCTTCGGATTCAAATTGTCTCTTGCAAGGTATATCTTCTGTTACTGCTTTATTTTTCTCTGTAGCAAAGTGTTTCTTACAGGGTATATCTTCTGTGAAATTATTACAGGTGGTGTTTTACAGTTTTATCTGTCATTAGGATAAGCTTTTAGGGCTACTGTGTTTGTAGCTGGCTGATTGTTTCTGCTCTTACCTCCTTGTTTCTTTCATCCATGGTTCTTCTTTTTTGGCAGGGGAAAAGACCAGCCACCCACCCCCATCCCCAACCACCCCACACTACACTCTTTTTATAGGGTAGCACAGTTGTGACATTTCCTGCAGCAAAGCAGGAAGGGGCAGATCAGAGAGGTATCCACACAGTGACCTCATTTTGAGGGGACAAGTCATTTAACTTGTTATAACAAGTTATACAACAACAAACAAACAAAACACAGAATCAAACTTTTGCTTTAATTTTCCTCCTTCTAATTACTCTTACCAGGTTATAAACCCAGCAACTTATCAGAAATGGATATTATTAACTGCAGGTACTGTGGACACTTTTCAAAAGGGCAGTTATGCAGGATTTAGGACACTGTCCTACATGTTGGGTCATTGGAGATCTAAAGGCTCAGCTCCATGCAGCATGAGCAGAGACTGCATGACTCAAATCACATATTAAGGAGGAAATGTATTATAAGAACTGCCCGCCAGTTCCCCAACATCCAACAGAAGCACCTCGACCACAGAGGGTAGTTGGTCTGGGAGGTTGGCAGGTGGTTAGGAGGGGAAAATCGGGTGCCCCATCACTCGGTGCTCTCCAACATATCACCTCCACAAACCATATAAAAACTATAAACAGGTAACTGACTCTATCTCCAAAATCAAACAAAGGGGCAGAGGACACTGCAGAGCAGGACACTGCAGCACAGGAGCTAGCACAACAAAACTTGCCCAAAACAGGATCCAAAACAAAAAAATCAAAAAGAAAATCCAAAACACTTCTGATCATAGGAGACTCCATAATTTGTGGAGTTGATACCCATCTCCAGCCAAGGGTAATGGTCAGATGTCTCCCAGGTACATCAGCATGGAGAGACACTGACCACATTCCTAAAATTGTACAGGAAGCAGGAGAAAACATTGATGTCCTGGTACACATAGGGACAAATGATCTCACCAGCCAGTCAGTTGTGGAGACCAAGGAACACCTGACCAGGCTGGGTGATAAACTATCATCCATTTCATCTGGCATCCCCTTCTCTGAGATCCTGCCAGTCTGGGAGAGGGGGGCAGATGGATGTAAGGTCAGAGAAGATAGATATGGGAGCTAAACATGTGGCTCAAGGGCTGGTGCCAAGAAAAAGGACACAAATTTGTAGGTAACTGGCAAAAGTTTTGGCAGCGAAAGTTCTTTAAATTCGATGGACTTCATTTGACTAAGGAGGGAGTCAGTGCATTGGGGCAGAAGTCTGACATCTTTGCAGAATATTTAAACTAGAAAATGGGGAGAGGGGTGCAGCATCGAATACATCAAATGGGAAGAACACCCCCTCCCCCTTCAGCTAGTGGTCAAACAGGAGTGCAGTATGTTTGCAGTTCATTTGCTTCACCAGGTAAGGAAAAAGATCTGGCTCCCCATATGATCCGCAGGGGAAATGCCAGACCTCGCCCAACAACTGACACACCGAAATCTGGCCAATGGAAATTCATGTACACAAATGCTTACAGTCTTGAAAACAAGATCCCAGACCTTCAGGCAATAATGGCAGAGGCTAAACTGGACATAGTAGCCATTAGCGAGACATGGTTCACCAGTAACCACACTTGGGAGACTTCAGTACCTGGCTATGTACTGTTCAGAAGAGACCGAGGTGCAAAAAGAGAGGGGGAGGGGAGGAGTGGCCCTTTATGTCAATGAAAATATCAAAGCTACAGAAGTTCAGAATACACGTAAGGAGCCAGAAGAACTGGGGGTTACCCTGGAAACAGGAAATGGGACAGCCATATGAACTGGGGTTGCCTACAGGCCTCCAGACTATGGGGAGGACATAGACTCATTACTGTTAGAAGATATACAAAACATGACAGCTAAAGGGGAGGTTCTGATAATGGGAGACTTCAACATGCCAGATACAGATTTATCAATACTAGCAAGAACATCTGCCAAAACTAGACACATAGTGGATTCCCTGCAGAGGGAGGGCCTCAAACAACTGGTACAACAACCCACAAGAGATAAGGCTATCCTAGATCTAGTACTGACTAACAGGGTAAGGATCACTGATCTCCAGGTAGAAGGTCACCTGGGAGCCAGTGACCATCACATGGTTTGGTTCAGTTTGGCCACTAGAACTAAATCATCCCATTCCAAGGCAAAAATATGGGACTTCAGAGGAACTGACTTTGATAAGATGGCTAACAGAGTTAAGGTAGCCCTCACAAAAAGAAATACAAATGAGGGGGTACAGGCAAAGTGGGCAAGCACTAAGGATGCAATACTTGAAGCAACATCCCATTGTGTTAGAGAGAAAAAGAAGTGCAAGAGAAGAAGGAAACCACTTTGGTTCTCAAAAACAGTAGCAGAAAAGGTCAGAGCCAAAAGGCTGGCCTTCAGGAAATATAAGGGAACGCAGTAGGATGAAGATAGGGAGGCATACCAAACTTCCCTAAAGGAAGCAGGGAAGG
The DNA here is from genome assembly GCA_016271365.2 of Neoceratodus forsteri. NCBI lineage: Eukaryota > Metazoa > Chordata > Ceratodontiformes > Ceratodontidae > Neoceratodus > Neoceratodus forsteri. The sequence goes on from CM057449.1 coordinate 1,326,818,039, forward strand.
CAGTAAGGCAGGCAAAGGCCCAAACCAAGGAAACACTAGCACAAACTGTAAAAGAAGGTGACAAGACTGTCTATAGATACATTAGTGAAAGGAGAAACTTCAGAGGGGGTATTGCTAAGATCAAAGGGGATAAGGAGGCATGTGAGGTGGAGGACCATGTAAAAGCATCTATCCTAAATAGATACTTCTGCTCAGTATTTACGGAAGAGAAGGCAGGGCAGAGCCCACATCTCAGCACCATGGACACAGGGGGGAGTGAGGTCTGCACTAGTCCCTTCACAAAAGAAAGGGTCCTACAAGAGCTCGATAATTTGAGTGTTTGACTCTGAAGATGGATTTATCTACTTTCCTTGCCCTCAGAGTGATTGATTGCTATAGACCCCCATCTGTTGGTACACTCCTTCTTACACATCTTGGCTCTATTATGGAGAAAGAGAACCTTGAAACTATCATCCTAGGGAACTTTAATTTTGACTGGTTATTGAAGTCTGCTTCACTCTTAAACCCTTTCTGCGATTTCAGTGGGTTGGTGCAACAAAATCGTGAACCCACACGTCCAAACAAAAAGAACATGAGTAACAGCACACTGCTGGATGTTGTTTTAGTTGATAAGCCTCATCTCTTCTCACATGCTGGAACCTTCTTTGCTGATGTCAGTGACCATTGCTTCATTGCTGCAGTCAGATCACTGCATCATACAGGACCTACAGCTAAATTTCTTACAAAAAGTTCCCATCAGAACTTTGATGTGGCTGCCTATACCTATGAGTTGGAACACTCGCCACGTTGGCAAGACTTCTACTTAGCTGACATGGTTAACTAGGCATATGATATTTTCCATGATATACTTGTTTTTGTGTAAAAAACAAAGCATGTCATTGATTCTCTGCTGAGCTGAAAGCTGCATTGCTTGGTAGGGAGAAGTTAGGGAAAAAAGCTCGCCGGACTAAGCTTGACTCAGACTGGTGTCAATTCAGAAAGGCACGCAATGCATGTACAAAAATGGTCAGGGATGCTAAGGCAGCATTTTATCTTACCAAATTGGATTCTGCTGCAAAGTGCTCCTCCAAATTCTGTAGGACAGTCAAGGACATGTCCGGATATACGCCTGGTAATTCCTTGCCACCTAAGATTACAACTGGGAGTACTACTATCAATGATAAACCGGGAATCCTAGATGCATTTAACAATCATTTTGTCACAGCTGGTCTAGCTTTTGACAATTTCGCCTCATCCCTGGTCTGCTCCCAATTCAGTGTCCCATGTTCAGACTCTCCTGCCCCGGTACCTGTCTTCTCATTCCACCCGGTCTCTTTGAAAGAGGTTGAAGACCTCATGCTCCAATTGGATATTAAGAAAAGTGCTGGTGCCGATTCTTTGGATCCTTATTTCCTTAAAATTGCCTATCAAGTCCTAGCTGTTCCTATCACCCACTTATTTAACTTATCATTGTCCCAGGGGCTTATTCCCTAGATCTGGAAAATTGCTCATGTCATCCCCTTGTTTAAATCAGGGGATCCCTGCAACCTTAACAATTATAGACCAATTTCCCTCCTCACAACTTTGTCAAAACTTCTGAAAAAGATTGTCAGCAATCAACTAAGGGACTGCCTCAAATCCAATAACCTACTAAACCCTAATCTGGTTTTAGAACTAAACACAGCACTATTTTGGCCCTTGCCAAAGTAACAAATGATTGGTACTGAGAACTGGACAGCAGAAACTTTGCCTGTGCTGTATTTCTAGACCTTAGTAAGGCTTTTGATACAGTGGATCATAGCCTGCTTCTCTCTTCTTTGAAGAGTATAGGCCTGGACTCAGTTTCTTTGCATTGGTTTACTGAGTACCTCGTAGGACGGTGTCAACAAATTAAGGCTGAGGATGAGCTATCCCCACTCAAACCTCTACTGATGGGAGTACCACAAGGATCCATACTTGGTCCCTTACTATTCACTATCTATGTTAACAACATTGATGAGAGTATTAACAAGGCCAACATACACCTGTTTGCTGATGACACGGTTGTATATATAAGTTGTCTGACAACTAAAGCCGCTTGAGCTGACCTCCAGAAGGAATTTAACAAGCTCCAGAACCAGCTCCTCTATGCAAACACTTCTTCTAAATGCTAAAAAAAAAAACAAAAGCAATGTTGTTCTCACCCTATAGCCGTGTGATGAATCCGGCCAACTCTGGAACACAACCTCAGATTACCACAATTCTTGGAGAGAAACTGGAGTTTGTCTCAAAGTTTAAATACCTAGGTGTGTGGTTAGACCATAATCTATCATTCACTAAGCATGTTGAAGACCTTGTAAAGAAGTTAAGGCAGAGGCTGGGGCTATTCTTTAGAATTAACCAGTTCCTTACTAGAGATGCAAAAGTGCACCTTGTCCAAACTACTTTTCTTTCACTGATCGATTATGCAGATTTCCTTTACAGTCAATGTCCCAAAGCCTCACTTGCAAAGTTGGATGCACTTTACCACAGGGCCATCTGGTTTATTACTGGTCTCCCCATCTCTACCCATCATTGTTCCTTGTACAATGTCGTAGGCTGGTCCTCTCTTATGTTTAGGCATAATAGAAACATAGTCCTTTGGACTTATAAAGTCTTCTTGAAGCGGCTTCCACATTATATAATAGACTGTCTCCCACTAAGTGAGCCAGGGATGTATGCCCTAAGAAGCACATCCTTCATCACATTATGTATCCACAAGACTTCCTCTCGCTATGGCAGAGTGGCCATTAGTTTCCTGTTGCCAACATTGTGGAACAAAGTACAAAAATTATTGAAATTAAGCTGCCTCCACAGTATGAACGTCTTTAAATCTCTATATGCTCTGTGTGTGTGTAAGTCATGCAATTACTACCCCAGCCTCTAATTTTAGTCCGATGCATCAGGCTGCTGCCCTCTGTGCATAGTTGAATTTATGACCGCTTGTAACCTTTGGTGATCTTAACTCTGTGAGCATCTTATGCCTTAAATGTTTTTCCCCTCTAGAAATCCTTGTAAGGTTATTATCTCCTCATGGCTTTCACGGCTGCTACACCTTACTCACCCTGCTGTCTTTTACATCTTGCTTAATCTGTGGCTCTTATTCCCCTACCCTGTACCATTTAACTGCCCCATGTCATCTTCGTGTTCCCTTTCCACTGCATTCCACACTTACTATCTCTTTCCTTTGTTCCCTAACTCTCTTCCCTGACGTAGACTAGCCCTTCAGGGGCTCCTTGCCCCTAAGGTGGGAGAAATGTGGATACTGGGCAGTTGTCACTTTCATAGCTGCCACCTGAGACAACCAGACCGGACTCCTTACTACCGAGGTGTGGCATTGCTGATACCCAATCGGAACGCAAGTGCTTTTCTGCTCTGGAATCTGATTGGCTCCAGCAGTCTGCTCCTGTGTCCCCCTCAATACTGAGCTAAAGTCTACTCTTCTGTCTAAAAATTGCACAAAAAAGAGCTGTACTTACTTATTGCCTAACAGTTATGACCTCTATTTTTTCCTGTTTAGAGTGTCAAGAGTTAGAACTCTGTTTGATTACACTCCTTTCTGAATTTCTGTGGTTGGGCCAGTCTTTAGGCATCAAGGAATACCCAACTCTGTTGTCCTACTGTTTTGGCCCTCCCACTGGTTCAGATGTTCCATTGTCCATGGCCCAATACTTAATATCGACCCCTTCTTCCATCCCCTGCCAAGGATATGCTCTCCACGGGCCCCCTGCCCATACGCGGGGAAATCCAGGCACTGATCAGTTGGCGCTGCCTCTACTGCCACCTGAGAACTTAAGCTTGGACTCTCCATTAGCAAAGCACGGCATTTGCAGCCATCCAATCGGAACGTGAGTGTTCTTCGGCGGTTGCTTCTGATTGGTTCCTGCAGTCTGCTTCTGTGTCCATTCTAAACCAAGTATAAATCAGATTTCCATACTGAAATTTGCCAAAAAAGAGCTGTAACTACTTTTCTCCTTGACTGTTAAGATCCTTATCCTTCTGTTTAGAGTGTTACATCTAGGAATACTGTGTGATTACACTACTTTGAAATTCTGTGCTTGTGTCAGCTCCCTACATGAGCAGCCAATCACTTCTCCCTACTGAAGTTCCTACTAAGCCTCATCTTATGTCCTCCTTACATATTACAGAAGCACTCTGAACTGATATGAATGATGTAACATTGAGTACTTAATTGCATTAATCATTTTTTTACTTGTGTTATTTGGCTGTATTGTAAATATCTCTGTATGCATTGTACCATTTTACCCGGAGCTAGCCAAGTCCATCTTGTAAATGAGCTTGCTCAATGATGTTCATCTGGATAAACAAGGATTTTGATTGATTGATTGATTGATTGATTGAGTGTTTGAAGCTCATGGTGGACTAGGCAATGGGACCTGATGGCATACATCCCAGGGTACTAAAGGAACTAAGGGAGGAACTAGCAGAGCCATTATCAGAACTGTTTAGTGAGTCACTGAGCACAGGAGAGGTCCCAGAAGACTGGAGAAGGGCTTATGTGATCCCGCTCCACAAGAGTGGTGGCAGGGAGGAGACAGAGAACTACAGACCAGCCAGTCTTACCTCAGTAGTGGGCAAGATTGTGGAGGCACTCCTTAAGGAAAGGATAATGCAACACCTGGAATCCACAGGAGCATGAGATCCAAGACAGCATGGGTTTACAACAGGAAGGTCCTGTCAAACTAATCTCATAAATTTCTTTGACTGGGTAACCAGAGTGGTGGAGCAAGGGGGAGCAGTTGATGTCGCCTACCTTGACTTCAGCACAACTTTTGATACTGTTCCACATAGAAGATTGATTATTAAGCTGTGTAGGCTTCGGGTTGGTCAGAAGTTGGTCAACTGGGTGGCAAACTGGTTGACAGGAAGAAAAAAGAGAGTGGTGGTAAACGGTATGCAGTCAGAAGAGATGCAAGTCACAAGTGGGGTACCTCAGGCATCAGCCCTGGGGCCAGTTCTTTTAAATATCTTCATCGGTGACATTGTAGATGGACTGGAGGGTAAGGTTTGTCTGTTTGCAGATAACACCAAGACCTGCAACAGAGTAGATGATCCAGATGGGGTGGGCAGAATGAGAAGAGATCTGGATAAACTGGCAAAATGATCGGAAGAGTGGCAACTGGGGTTTAATGCAAAGAAGTGCAAGATCATGCACATAGGGAAGAGAAACCTTGAAGCCACCTATAGACTGGGAGGGGAGTTGCTGGCAGTCACAAGGGATGAAAGAGACTTGGGCATCATCATCACAGATGACCTGAAATCATCCAAGCAGATGACTAAAGCTGTAGGTAAGGCTAGGGGGATGTTGGGGTGTATTAGTATGGGTATCACAAGTCATAAGAGGGAGGTAATAATCCCCTCTTTACAAGACACTGGTTAGGCCCCATCTGGAGTACTGCATGCAGTACTGGAGGCCACACCTTCACAAGGACATTGACTTAACTGAGGCAGTCCAGAGAAGGGCAACCAAAATGGTGCAGGGACTGCATCAGAAAACATATGAGGACAGATTAACGGAGCTCAATATGTATACCCTAGAGCAAAGAAGGGAGAGAGGTGATATGGTCGAAACATTCAAACACCTTAAGGGCATTAACAAGGTGAAAGAGTCTAACATGTTTCAATATAAGAAAATTAGCAGGACAAGAGGACACGGAATGAGATTAGAGGGAGGCCAATTAAGGGGGTAATGTGAGGAAGTTCTTTTTCACAGAAAGGGTGGTGGATGCATGGAACGGCCTACCTTAGGAAGTGGTGGATATGAATATAGTGCAGGGCTTCAAACAGGCATGGGATAGGCATAAGGGAGCAATACAGATGAGTATGAATAGATAGGCCATTGACAGAGCAAAGGCCGATGGCACAAGGTAGAAAAAGAAATGGGCAGACTGGAAAGGCTTTGTGGTCCTTATCTGCCATCAACTTCTATGTTTCTATGTTACTTAATTAAATAAAATAAACAGTAATACTGTATGTGTGTGTCCCCTGCTTCTTTAGGCCCATGGATGTGCTGTCTCACTCTTGGCAGCTCACGAAACAGCAGCTGCAGGCTAAATCCTGGGAGATGCACAGAAGCTGACAGACCCACCAAATCACTGATTTAAAATATACAGTTTTACTCCCACTGATGTGAATGAAAAGACCCACCTAACTGGCAAGCGTAAACTTCAGATCCCACTCTCTAGAATGGAAGTAGGAAAACCCACTGGACATGGGGCATTTAAATTTGTAGGCATAAGAGAGGGCTGCTGCCATACTTTTGTAAAATTGAGGTATGCTTCATTCCCATTTTAAATCACATCCTCCTGACTCCCTGTTGAAATCATGCATTTTTTTAAACAAAAGCCAGTTGCAGGAAGCATTCAGTAAACACATTGGGGGTAAAAGGGTTTCTACACAGGTGTCCATCCACCTGCATCCAGGCAACCTACTGCTATTTTCAGATGTTGTGCCTATTTATCACAAAAAAGTCATATTTTGTGGTAGACAATGGATGCAGTTCTGAGTTACATTCAGTTTGGATCCATCTGTTTTTGATTGTGAACTTCAGACTCTGTTAGGCCACCTAATAGAAGCAAAAGCACAAAAGACCTTGCTCAAATACAAAAGGATGGGACTGTGCACAAGCCAAATACTTCAGTTTAAAACAGCAGACTTTATTATAGAAGGCCCAGGGTGCAAACCCACAGGGTGAAAAAGAAACATCCGGTGATCGTTTCACCCACTTTTGTAAGCTTTATGTAATAAATGGTCTAACAGGTTTGTACACATTTCTGCTTTGAAAATAGCAGCAGAATCATCTTGGGAGGATGTTTTTTAAAATTCCACCCCTAGAGGTGTGAAGAGCACCACCTAGTGGTCCACATTGTACTGCAATCTAAAGGACTATATTTTTTACATTAAAATAAGTTTTGATTTTTTTCAAGTTTTAATTAAGCCTTCTGAAAAGAATAACCCATAAAATAATAATCCTGATGAAAGATTAAATGTGGGTCACCCAGTTACCTAACAGCAAGTGTAGATGATTACTATGCTGCTGACTTGGGGTTGCAAAATGTGTTGGGGCCACTGCACATTCAACAGTAATTGTCAGTTGTTAAATGGCACATCTGCTTCAGAGGTTCCTGACCTCAAAGAAGGTGGGTAGATCCTGTCACTATATGACACCCTCTGGTGGCCCTGAGGAGTAAGTCAATGTGGGCAGGATAACACAGCTCATTGTGGGGAGATGGCTCCGCCATGACGACATGGGCCTTTGATGCCCGATGCATAGACATCAAGATGTCTAGTACTATGATGGCATATGACATTGAGTGGTGAGTGGACTTAGTCCCAGCTCAATCCAACCAGCAAGTAGGGTCGCCAGTACAGGAAGCATCCCAGTGTGTGTGTGTGAGGGGGCTGTTGAGTGGAAAAAAGACAACATGAGTGGAGCTCAAGCATCTGGTGGAGCAGACTCTCCACCTACCCCCTAGTAGTAGCATTTGTAGTATTTGGACCACCTGGTCCCCTGCTCCAATCTCAGAATTAATTGGTTCAGGCTTCCAGCTCTGCCTGATTAGCTCTTCCTACTTAGTAAGTGGGGAAAGTCTGGACCAGGTGGGGGGTCGGTCAGTACTTGAGTCCCATGGTGACCACTGTAGATGCATGGAGGAGCTTGTGGGCAGAACTCAAGGAGCCTGGATCCCCACTGAAAAGGAATCAGCAAAGGATTTAAGAAACAGAAGAAATGTTCTTTGCACTGAAGCTATAAATTAAGCAATTCTCCACTGCACTGCCCCACTGAAGGGAAAGGGCTCTTGTTTTCAGCAGGACCAAGAATCATAATCATGTTTGGACGATGTTAGAACAAATATACTGCTGAAATTCAAAAACTGATGTATTTGCATTGTGTCACTTCCCTCACAAAAGGGTCTTCACCTTTCTCTGAGCATCAACACTGAGCAGCTTGCCAGAAGCCAGACACACTGGACTTGTGCTTGTGGACTCTGTTGAATAGTAACTAAGGGGAGCAAGAGGCAATGGAGGAATTTGTACTGGAACTGACATCTGAGAGTGGAGCAAACTGAACCTTTTGGATGCTCACCTGATCCCACTGGGCAGAACTGGGGCTGGAGATAAGGGAGGACTGCTGCCTATTGTATGTAGTGCTCAGCAGGCAAACTCAGTAGTCAGGTAACACTGTGAAGGACAGCTTTTGTGAGGAAATACAAACCCGTGATTGTCAGAGAGGCACCCGTCATTATTTGACCCTATGGACTTGTAGGAAGGGAACATAGGAAGCACACAAAACCAGAAAGACAATGAGCCAATGAGAAGAAAGGGAGTGCATGGACTAGGCATGCACATTGCATTCATCTTTCATGAGATTTGTGCTCATGAAAATGGGCTAATGAGAAGATCCAAAGTGACAGAGCTGACAAATGGGACTGGGGATTTAGAGAGGGATTGCTGCAGAAGTGCTCTAGACTGATTTGCCCATGTTTTCAATACAGACAGGTGTGCTACCCCTCAGTCTTTGGGTCTGTTTTTTCAACTAGATTTTCTAGGCCAGGGAAGTCACTGATCCACATAATAAACCTGAAGTACCCAATGAAAACTTCAGTCATCTGAGCACAGGTTGTCTTGCATTGCTTTGAGTCTGCGTGAGAAGTCAGCCTTCAGATTTTTCATTTCAGTCCTGGAACTGAGTTCTCTCTGGTCCATTCCCCATTTCTACCACTGAGTATTATTAATTTTTTCCTAATTTCCTTGGCTTGATTGTAATACTACACCCTGGGTGTGATTCTGGAAGGCATGGCAGTCTATCCATTAGCATAGATTGTCAAACAGCAGTTTTAATGTATTCCTGATGGTCCTTCTGATAGGTGCCAGCATACAGGCATGAAATGCATTTATCTAGGGGGATGGCTGGTGAGTATTGCCATAGATGAGCTGCCCCTTATGTTTTTTTGAAGTTATTAGTTGTCATAAGAAGGCTATGTTTTTTGCTTCATGATGGATTGCAACTTGTTGTTGGACTGGTGCAAGGACGAGAACCTTGATACACAAAAAAGCTATTTTGGTGCATGGGATTCCTACAGGAACCCCTAGGGACCATCTTGAAAGTGCCATAAGCAGCATAAAAAGTTTGAGAAAAGTGAATGTTCCAGGAAGAGTTCACAATTCGGCTTGAAAGACGTTATGTGCTCTTGTGGAGTGCTGAGAGGTTGTTGATCTCTTAGGGATGCCCGACCAGCTCACTAATGATGGAGACCCCCCCTCCGTGGTTTGTAACAACTCATAAAAGCCTGGACCCTCCTTCTGAGGACCCTAAAGAGCAAAGCAAATTTAAACAGAAGTTGTAATCTTTTTTGGCAGCTGAGGGAAAGATTGTTCAAGATGAAATCATTCATCAAGGATGACAAACCAGCACAGGTAATATCACCTGGCATACTTTGGGTTGGAGGCCAGGACTGGACCCTATATTTAGTCACACCCTGTGCACAGTACAGGGGACTGCATATTTTCTCTGGAGCCACCCCCCACTCCTGGAGACGATGACTATGAAAGTTGAATGAGACAAGCCACACAGATGGAGAAAGTGTGGACATGTTCAGATGACAAAAAATGCAAAAACATTGTGGAGAGCCTGACAGCTAAAACTTTGGACATCATCCATTCCCAATATGCCAGCCAGCCAAACTGCACCACAAGTGACCACCTTGCCATACTTAAGAGTATATCTGGAGCAGTTGAGGGAGGGAAGAACCTAATTTTCCAACTTTAAGCCACCACACAAAAAGTAGGAGAAAAGTAAGTTGTCTCATTACATGACCCAGGTGGAGAGTGTGATTCAAAGAATGTGGAAGCCAGAGGAGTTATCCCTGCACAGAGCGCACAGACTGAAACAGATATTTCGAGGAACTGGGTATCCCTTTTGGACTTTGATATCTCTCAGGTTGAAATCATGCAGAGTAGATCCCCCAAACTTCCTACAGCTACTGGATGAAGTAGGGGAAGCAAAAGTGCAAGAAGGCAGTGCCAATTCACTATGGATACCCACAGGGAAAACTGTACCCCTGTAGTTGCAAATCAACAGCTGCCCAGAGCACAGTGATGCTGCAGACATGGACACTCAGCTGAAGGAAATAATAGAGTGTGTGAAAGCCTTACAGATGGTGCAGGCACCTCATACACAAGCTACACCCTTGGCACATGGTTTTAGACACCTACTTAATCCTTCATCTGCTCCCAGGGTCAGGCCTCGACTCTCAATGCTGCCCAGAGATGGATTATTCTACTTTTACTGTGGAGAAGACGGACATTTCACACAAGTATGTGGCAGGCCCAAAAACCCAGCATCTCATAGACCAGAAAAGGAAAAGATAGCAACAGTTGCAGGGAAACAATAGTGGAGTCCAGTAAGTGAGTGACTGGGGACTTGAGAGTGAACAGCTCCATAAGATGGACAAATCTCACTACCTCTGTTCAACACAAGTTGCCACCTCGACTGTTGATTCCCATCCCAATGACAATACAGATATCCATCAAGGGATAAACATAGCCATATTGGACAGTGGCTCACAGGTCACCAATGGCATTCTGTACAGATCCTTTCACCAGACATACCTGAAAGATCTTTTGCTACCCTATGACGATACATCACTGTGCAAATTGAATTCCCAGAGACTTTTGCTGGAGTCTCTCAAAGGATTGATACCTTAACTCTCATTTTCCTGACACCCAGATATTGGACAAGACATGGGTGCTAACTGGAGCCAACGTCAATATACAGTATTTATAGGTCTGGCCTACTTGTGCCTGCAGAAAGTAGGAGAAAACAGTTACCAGCCATTGCCAATTTAAGCCACTGCACATACTACTCACCTGAAGAAGGAAGCCAAGGCCTGCAGCAACCCTGAGAGAATTGTGGGAGTCATAAAGAAAGAAGGAAAAGAGCTTTTGGTTGTGCCCCCTTGGGCTGAGTGCCTAGTAGAAGGAGCTGTGGGCTGCCATGAATCCTTGTTGGACAAGATCATCATTGTAGAGTTCTTGGGAACCTCTAGAAGGACCTGTAGAAGGAGCTGTGGGATGCCATGAATCCTTGTTGGACGAGATCATCATTGTAGAGTTCTTGGAAACAGGTTTGTCATGTAGTCTGATGATTTAACTAGGAGTACTACCTGGTACTGATGTAATGATCAAGAGGATCAACATAAAGTTAAAGAAAGAAACACATAAGGATTTGACAGCATATTCTGCTATGGTACTAGTCAGCCTGAATACTGCTGAGGTGGTAGTGACACCATCTCATCAGGAGAGGACCCCTTGATTAGATGAAGAAGTTTTCCATTTGGATTTGTCTCCCATTTCCCCCAGCTGGAACAAATAATTGCAGTGGGAACTGGTTAAACAGTCAGATGTCATCTCATGTCATGAGTGGGATATGGGATTTGCCAAATAGGAAGAACACCATATGTGACTGCATGATGACTGCCCCTTAAGAGAAAGACCAAGGAGACTGTCACCTGCTGACACTGAAGATGTCAGACAACACCGGCCAAAACTCTTGGTGGCAGGGATCATAAAGGATTCTCAGAGCCACTATGCTTCACCAATAGTGGTGCTTTGAAAGAAAGCTGGCACTGTAAGAATGTGCATTGACTGTTGCACCCTTAGTCAAAGGACTGTGGCTGGCCAATACACCATGCCTCGAGTGCAAGACACCCTAGACAGCCTCACAGGGAGTAGATGGTTCTCTGTGCTGGACTTGCACAGTGGATACTATCAAATACCGATGGATGAGGAAGACAAAGAGGAGACTGCCTTTATCTGTCCTTTTGTTGATTATTAATTTGAGCATATGCCACAAGGGATATCTGGCACTCCAGCAACTTTCCAACACTTAATGGAGAGGGTGGTAGGGGATATAAATTTCCTAGACGTCTTAGTGTACCTGGATGACATCAAAGTGTTTGCAAGGATACAAGAAGAACATAAAGCCTGACTACTAAAGGTGCTAGACAGACTGAAGGAACACGATCTAAAGCTCTCCCTGGGCAGGTGTCAGTTCTTTCAGGTTGCTGTCAAATATGTCAGTCACATTGAATGGCATGGGGTCAAATGTTGCAAGGCAGAATGTCATGGACTTAATCATGTTGTGCAATTTCTCTATTTCTTTGATTTGTGAAGTGGAGCCCTCATACCCTCGAAGTTATGGGGGTTACTTCAGACCCTCTATTATGATTCTAACTCCGGGGGTCCAACTTGAGACTGTCATAGGTCTGGGTGCGCCATAATGCCGTACACTCTTAAGCATATGACATTATGACCCGGTACAACATTGTATCGGAGCAAAGAAACAGCACTGACCGAGCAAAAGTGGAAGCTCTCAAAAGTTGGCCAAGACCCAACAATTCAAAAATGATTCAATCTTTCCTGGGGTTCTGTGGATACTATAGGAGATTCATGAAGGACCACTCCTTGGTAGTGAGGCCATTGAACAACTTGACTCCCGGGTATCCTCCAACCCGAGGAGGCCAAACAAAAACTACCACTGGAATACTATAGGACCAATGAATCTTTTAGGGACAGATGGAATGCAGACTGTACAAACACTTTTCAAGACATCATTCGATGCTTGAATGGGGCCTCTGTATTGGCTTTTGCTGACTATACCAAGCCACATACCCTTCATGTTGATGCCAGCATGGAAGGATTGGGTGCTGTGCTTTACCAAGAGCATAAAAATTGTTTGAGACCAGTTGCCTACTCCAGTTTCAGTCTAAGTCTCTCTGAAAAGAACTATCCAGTCCATAAGTTGGAGTTCCTTGTGTTGATATGGGTGGTGACTGATCAATTCCATGAATATCTATGGAGCCAGGATCAACAGACAATAACCTGCTGACCTGTGTGTTAATTACTGCCAAGCTTGATGCCACAGGGCATAGCTGGATTTTTTCTCTATCTCCTAACAACTTCCACTTGCAATACGATCTGGGATGGAACAACACTGATGCAGATGCCCTGTTTAGATAACCACATCATATTGCACCCTCAGTGTTTCTGGACACAAGTTAATTGCCTCCTTAAAGGGACACTGTCCACTTTTTTCTGATTTTCCAGTCATATTTAAAAGGTTGTGCTTGTTGCCAACTGTTTTATCACCGATTATAAGTGGCCACAGATTTCCAAGAAGAATGAAAATATCAGTAAAAATTGGTAAACATCCTGGTTTTGGGTGCAGCAGCGGGGGTTGAGTCCAACAGGCAACAGAGGAAGACCCAGCATTTGATAGCCCAAAGGAGTGGGGCTGCAGGTGCCCTGGAGGGAGAAAAATAATCTGAATCCAGGGAAATGATTGAAAACTATTGTCCCATCTCTATACTTAGCACTCTGGAAAAGATCCAAGACAGATCTGTATACAACAAATTTCTGGCCGACATACAATTCTACTCTCTATCAAGGACTTTCAGCATGGCTTCTGCAACCACTATGGCACCGAGTCAGCTCTGGTACACATCACCACTGATATCCTTTATGTATTAGACCATGGTAACCATACTGGAGTGATATTTGTTGACCTTACAAAGGGCTTCAACTTGGTGAACCATGACCTATTGCTGTTCAAGCTGAGGAGCCTGAGCCTAGACCAGCTCTCCTGTCAATGGTTTTGAAAGCTATCTCATGTGGTACAAGCAATCAGTTAAGTGGAGTGCACGCCTCTCCTCTCAGTGAGAGATCTTAGACGGAGTCCCCTAAGGCTCTGGGGTCCATACTTTTCTCACTCTTTGTTAATTTGCTCCCCTCCAACTTTTGATGATACCAAAGTGCGGCTGTGTGCAGAAGATGCAATTCTATTGTACAGAACTGGCCCAGACCTAAATGCTGTCAAAGATGAACTTGATAAGGATTTCAATGAACTTGACACTTAATTTCTCTCTAATTATCTTGTCTTCAATGCTAACAAAACCAAGGCCATGTTATTTGGATCCAGGAATTTGGGCCCTGACTGAAGTGAGCTCCTGTAGCCACCTCATGTACCTAATCAGAGGTTGCAGACACTATAAAGTATTTTGGTGTATGGCTTGACCAGGAACTCCATTTCAAACCTCACACTGAACATGTCCCCAAAGCTTATTTCCTAAAAGCTGGGACTACTCTACATGCTCAGAACTTACCTCACTAATGAAGCCCATTTGTTAGTAGCCTTTAGTGTCCTTCTCCCTACACTATTGTACAGGGCCCCAATCTTTTTCTCTGTGAGAGGCTCTGAGCTTACAAAACTCAAAGCTTTGTATCACATAATTGGCAGGTTTGTGTCTGGTACAGGTCCTAGAGAACACCATTGTTATGTCCTTGCCTTCCTTAACTGCCCACCCCTAGAAGAGCATCTCTACTACTCCACTATTTGTCTAGCCTACAAGATGCTAATGAATGGCCTTCCTAGTTTCAGAGATGTTCTTGTCCAAAAGCTCATAAGAAAGTATCTCTGCTCCTCCTCACTACCCATACTAGAGGTTCCCAGGACACTGACCACTTTCAGTCAATGGTCTTTCTCTCACAAAGCCCCACTGCTCTTGAATGAGTTTCCTCTCTTGTGTACCTACTTCTTCCCCTTTCTCTGCGAATGACCACTTTTACCCTAGCCGCTCTGCCCTATTTCCTGCTTCCTTCCTTGATCCTTCCTTCACCACACCCCTCTCACCCTCCACCTTCTTTCCACTGTTTATCTTCACTTACCTGAAGTTTTGTTCACCCAAATCTATCTATTCCTATTTGACAAAGCACCTTGGGCTGCTTCCTTTTATTAAGTTATTTTTGATTTCCTACCGATTCATAGTTTTAATTTTAGTTACAATTTTAATGTCATATTGTCATTTTAAATACTTTCTTGCCAAAATGTTACGTAATACCATCCATTGTATGTCTGTCACCCTTCCCACTGATGTGGAACCTTTGTAAAAGAGCTGCCTTGTGCTCAAAGGTATTGTAATCTGAGAATGAATGAATAAATAAATAAAATTCCAGGAAAGCCATACTTATCGGTCTTTCAAAGGGCATCTCAAAGGGTGCCTTTCCCCTCAAACATGACTGTTACTGTTCCTGTTGAGTCAAGCTTTATTACTGCTGTTCCAATGCTGTTATGGTGATTTGTCCCTTTTGTTCACCATAACTGTTTCTGTGACCCTATAGTGATGTACTCTAAGCAGTATTATTACACAAACATGCTTTGTCCTCTTGATCTGTATGTATGAATTGTTACCTCCATATTGAATTATGACTTTGTTACATCAATTGTTACTACCACTGTCACACTATCTCATATGTCATTTTTGTAATATGACTTTGCATCAAGCAAAATGTAATTCTACTGTATGTAATTTACCCTGGGTCATCCTGAAAAAGGGATATAAGTCTCAGTGAGCCTACATGGTTAACAAAATCCAAATAAATAAAAATTAAAAGTTTGGCTACCTGCGGGAAGCCACTGTGTTCAAACAGTTCTGCCAATATAAAAAAAAAAACTTACACATATGAAAACAAAGAAAGTAAAAGATGAAAAGTAAACAAAAAGTAAAAAAAAAATAAATCTATTTTGAAAAGAAATACAATGTCTTAAATTTATTAGGCTCATTAAAAACTTCATGCTAATACGCATTGTAGCACATAGCACTAATTTGCACCATTCTCTAATTCTGTTATATTGGGACAAAAATTAAGCACATGCAGAGTGTGCAGTTCCTGTTCCAATATAGCTCTATTAGTGTAGGGCACTAACAGGTGCCAATGCACAAAACAGAGACACCTGCTTTATAATTACCATTAAGGTTTGATCACAACCCAGAGCTGTTACCTGAAATTTTCTGTCACACACATTGCATTATACAGTACAAGCGTATGTAATGGAGAATTGCCTCACATTTGAACACAGCATCAAGCATGAGATGTAGCAGCTTCAGGCAAACTGTGCTTTGAATTTTGTTTCACTTTTCTGCTTCCTTCCAGTTGCAGTCCTGCTAGCCAGTAATTATATAAAATAAAGTATGGGCAACAGTGAAAGCTCATGTCTTATACACACCCTTGGTATATAATACCTAAATAAACAAATACCATTGACGTTGCCTAGACTGTGCAAGCAAACAACTCATTACATTCTGTTACTCATACATTAACATCTATGTTAAACTCCTTCAGTAGTTTAAAATACAAAGGAATTAGGCTGGGATTATACATGGTTTTAAACAATCTCATTACTCATTTTACTTGCTTTGAAATCGAAAAAAGATGCACATACAACTTATGTGAAGACAAAAAATACATTTTTAATGACTTGTCAATATTTTTTCCCCATTTTGACAGAGATAAAGAACAGTAGATTTCATTGACAAATAGTGGAGGGCAGGTCTTTTATATTGTTTGACATTTAAAGCCACTAATGACATGAAAGCCTGTCAGACTCACCCTAGACGTTTTCGTTTCAGGTCATGAGTGTTTAAACATTAGAGATCCAAAACTTTTGAAGTAATAAGATGTGAGCATAATGACAAGCTAATTTCTATTGACCTTTGACTTGAGAGGTTGGGACCACAAACAGTGTGTTGTCAGTCAGTTGGATATCTCTGCCTGATCCAACTACAAAATTGGAAAATACCCTCTTTCAGGAAGGGGAAGTTTATCTAAAGTGTTAATTGTGTTTGTGTGAGGAGCAGGAAGCTGATACACATATTACAAATCAAAAGCACTGCTTGACTAGATGTGTTTAAAATTTACAAAGGGCCAGCCTAGGTTATCTATGTTATCATATAACCCTAACCTGAGGGAGAGGGATGACTAATGGAAGAGGAATTCCCAGCTAAAGGCAGGGTGCCCAGGAGGTACCATGATAATGTATTATGTTACAGGTGGCATGACTAAATTGTTCTGTACCGATTTCAGAGCTCACAAAGAAAGCATTGAAAATAAGCCTTGATTTTTCAGTAAACATAACTGATGATGAGAAGAGCCTGGGAAGTAAAATCATGGCACCTAAAGTGAGGACATTTAAACATTTAAACCAGTGGCCACTAAATTGGTGGAGGCAAAAGGAATGGTGCAGGGATGATATACATGACAGTTCAAAATCCTTTATTGCTTCATGTATAAAGTATAATCCTGGGAGCTAGACTGATTTGAGAGGCACCAATACAAAACAGGATGTACAAAGAGATAGGCAAAGTTTCTAAAACTCATCTTGGTGCTCAAAGAATTATAGTGGAGAATACCATACACTTCTTACACATGCCATCTGCTATAACTTCTTCTTTAAAATTAATTTAAAATTATCTGAACAGTGATGCTAAGGATTTTGCTGTGTTAAGTGACAATTGGGAAAGTATCTTGTAACTTTTGCAATTCCTGCTTCTACTTCAGAGACCCACGACATCATAGGGGTAGTTTCAGCATGGTGCTATGTTATTTATGCTGCCTAGCATTGTGCCCCTTCCCCATTCTATTAGAGCACAGATACTATAGTTCCACTAAATTGTGCTTATGCTATCCACATTTCCAAACAATTGTTGTTTCAATGTTTTGAGAGAATGTTTATGTTGTAAAGCAAAGGTACTACTGACTTAAGATGTGTTTACATGACCACACCAATCTGTTTAGCAGTCCATTACAGCCCTGCCTCCGACTCAAGGGCCGCAACAAAGTTGCATTTACATGACCCCTCTTAGCACCAATGTAAACAGTGCTGGAGAGGGGCCATGAGATCAAGGGGGGCGGGCAGGTGTTTACAGTGACATGTCAGATGATACAAGGAGTACTGTCACTTACTTTCATTGCCATGGCAATTTGGTTAACCAGAGGATAAAGGAAGCCTGGTAGTTCATTCAGCCAGAGAAACATAAAATTTAATCGAAGTTTCTGCCTATTACAAAACATGCACAAGGAATATACAAATTTGCACCCATATAAACACACCTTTTGTGATGCTAAAACAACATGAGTAAGCTCCCCTTTTCACTCTGTTTGTTCTTTGTTTATTGTGGCCTGATATCTCATTTATACATTTTTTTATTAAGAGCCCCCCTGCCCATTTTCAAGTCCATTTAATTTTAACACAAATGCTTAAAGGGAAAGGCAGACAAAATGTGCATCACGCTGCTTGCTATTCATCATTATAAAATGGCAGGGTAAAATCACGTAATCTGATTGACTCTTATTTATGTGTAAAATATGGTTTACACATGGTTAAAAAAGAGGACTGCTCAGCAGTGAAGAGTATGCTACACAGATCAATGGGCATTTGGAACACAGGCATTTCAGTTAGCCCCTACTGCCAGAACTGATCTGTCACCAGAAACATGGCTACTACCTTTACACTGTAAAAAAAATTCAGCTGGGCCCTAAAAATAAAACTACCTTAAATAAAAAATAAAACAAGTGAATTAAATGTTGTTTCCCTGATTAGCACACTCTCCCTACATACATAAACAAATTAGAAACAATAAATATTGTTTATAGTTTTCAGTACAACTGTTTCTTTGCTAACAGTGAAAAATCCCCCTTCTATCTTTATCTGATTATCAGGGAACTCTCTTCTTCTTGCCCTGACAGTTAGATAACTGCATCTCTGGCTGTAATAAAGGCCTTTGTTGTCTGTATGTACAGTGTGTTGGGAGATAAACATTCTGCTAGTGGAACTGAGCAGAATGTTGAATCCATGTATTCCATGGTAAACATTCCGTATCTTGAATGGAGAACAACAGAGAAAAAAAAACAGGAAGAAGGAAGTAAGCAATAATACAATGACATCATCAATGACATCACTTGCAGTGGGCAGAAGGACTATTTGATCACAAATGCACACAAGTAAATCTATTTTTTCTACATATAAACATGCTTTTCCCAAAACTAAAAAGTAAAAAAAAAAAAGGAGCCAATTTTATAAGCGCAATAAAGCACTCAGGGGTATGTGTTCACCATATTTTCAGCACGGACAGCAGCTGAAGTCACTCGGCCTTCAGCCTTGTGCCTTACTACTCCCCTGACTGTGCTGTAAAGTATGGTTTGCACACACTCCTTCATGCCTTATTGCTTATGTGACAGATGGACAACTGCTACTTTTTAATGAAAAGCTCTCTTTTTTTCACAAAGGCTACTGATGAAAAGGCAGTCCTAATAGTGTTCTGAACACTGGTAACACTGTTTAGGACAGTATGCTAATCTGTTGAGACCTCTGCTTTAAATGCATTGTTCCCTCTGATTGCTGTTCCAGTCAAACTATTCACAAATTGTTTAAGGGTGGTTGGAAGATCATGGGAGTGTGCATGTTGTGATGATGCAAGTGGTGCTGCCAGTTCACATGTCAGCTTATACCTCTCACTTTGCCTCATGTCCCCAACTCCACTGTAACTCAGGGATAGGTACGTCCATTGACTTACCATGATCCAGTAAGTATCCACACTGCTACCTTTGCACTGCAGCAATCACAGCACTCAGGTTGCTGTGGTACAAATGTAGCAGTGTGAACAGGTCTTTAATGAAAGTGCTGCATTATAATTCTGTGAATGGGAACTTGTTTTCAACACTGAACTGTACATGGTTAATTTCACAGCTCCTCAGATAATGAGCATTTGATGGAGCTTCTTCTGTAGTCTTTTCAGGTGGCATGGGTTACCCTCACTTGGTGGTGGATATGGGGGAAATTAATTGGGGTGCATATCCAAGGCTGGGTCCATATTTTATTTTACAGGGCAAGAGAGTTAAACAAGGTGTTAGCATTCTCTCCATAATGATATAAAATGCTCCTTTTAAAAATCCTGTTTAGGCTAGAACAGCCAATGTTGACTTGCTTCAGGAGACAGGGGGCTACACCACATGGTTGGATCCTTTTGAGTGTGTGCCTCTTTTAGCTTAAAAAAAAATATTTGCACTATGTGTTCTTAAAAGAAATGAGCCCAGGAAGATGCTCACAGATCCTCATAGCCTTCCTTTCCTGTCTCTCTTATTAAATTCACTGTTCCATCCATGCATGTGCTTTCCCCAGGTAGCCCTCATTTCAGGACATTCCCCATACAGTATCTGGGACTCTATTCACTATTGCTAGGGGTGGGGGTGGGTGTCATCAAAGCATGAAGTAACAAGAAATCCTGCACCACCCAGCACTATGAAGAAACAGGAGTCATCAAATCTTGCAAAAGCTTAGTTTAAATTTGCTTACATTCATTTTGAGTGCTGACCTCAAACCATGTAGAACAACATGGAGACTGAGGAGATACCAAAAGGAGCACCACCAGCTCCTACCAGTTTCACTAAGGCTCCCTGAGGATGCCTTAGTGAAACCAGTAGGAGTTGGTGGGGATCCTCTTGGTGTTTCCCCAGTCTCCATGTTGTTCTACATGGTTTGAGGTCAGCACTCAAAATAAATTTTTGGAAATTTAAATTGTTTTTGTAAGAGCTGATGATTCCTGTTTCTTCATAGCGGTAGGTGGTGCAGGATTTCTTCTTACTTGTGACTTATTTCTGTGTTGCACTCCCAGCCATGATGTGGCTTTTGGCACATTTCAGTCATCAAAGTACGGCAACCCTCACTAACCCAGCTGCTAATTTTATCAATATAAAACTGTTACAGGCAGGTGGTGGTTGGGGGGTGCATTTATGTTGGAGTGAAGTGGCATGGGAAAGAGATCATTATGGAGCCTAAGAAGAAAACTTCTGTTAAGAGAAAACAGGAGTAGGGTAAAAGTTCCTATGGAAGCTGCAGAGTACTGGAGAAATGGGAATTGACAAAAAAAATAAAGGTGCTATGAAGGACTGACTAGACAGTGGAGGAACTGAGGGCCAGAAGTTGCATGGCAGATGGGTGCAGGGATCACTTCCAGTGCAGTAGTGGCTCCCAGGGGTTCTTTAAATGTAGCACCATGCAACTGGCACTATGACATGCTGAGACCCCAGTGGTTGTGATCAACTATCATTTTAGTGGACACAGCCTCTTTTATAGCCACAAGCATCTGCAGTCTCATTTGCAATGTGACTCAGTTGCTGCAAGAACTCCTTCCCCCTGTGACTAGGTGGTCTTTTGTGTATAGCCCCAAAGTGTGGAGGCACAATGAGGCACAATGAGATGGTTGTTTGTACCCTATTTTGTGGCTCCACACTTTGTCACTGAGTAGTCATGCCTCTAGTCTTTACTGAAAGACAATACCTGCATTGAAAATTAGGAGAATCTGTTGTAGCTCAGAGCACTTTATAACTTGTAAGAGCATTCCATTGCCATGAATTTAAAAGGAAAATGGGCTTATTATAATACGATCACTGGTAAAGTGTTTTGTTTTTCCAACCCAAAGACAGGGTTGTATTGCTTAATTTTACATGATTGTGATGTCACACTCATGCATAATGAAGAATAAACAACTGCTTCATCAACAGATAAAAAAAAACACTTTTGTTTTCTTCTCAAAGGATGGCAACACCACACGAGTTGAAAAAGAAAAGCAGATCCATCTAAACACTACTGTTCTACAGTTCTCTCCACTCTCCACTTTTAAAAGCAGCTATTATAAGAAATAAACGTGGGGGATATGGTTAACTCAGTTTTTGTGCACCCTGAGGGTGTACTGCCTGGTTAAGACACCTAAGCTTCGCTCTTATGGTTTAAGTGGCACTTCACACCTTGGGGGTGTGTAACAAAAATCTTGTTACACACTACTCACTTTGTATTATTTTACATTTAAAAACTGGTTGAGCTAATATAAAGACTCACAAAGAATAAAGCCACATAGGACACTCTAAACAGGCAACTGACCAGAATCAGGACAGTAATTTTTCCAGCATTCTGAATCCCTCGACTGTGCTGTATACTAAAGCCCACTGATGCTGGCCATGGACTGGTGTAACCAAGAAAGCTTTTGCATTTGTTGTAGCATTCTTATTTACAGTGGTACTGTACAGTTAAGGCATGATATTATGCTCTGAAAATGAAAAGACTCTTCTGCCCCATAAGTGTAGTGGTAGCACTTTCACTCATCATGCTGGCAACCCAAGTTCAGCAGTAAGCCCAGATTGTCTAGAGTAGGCTGGGGGTGGGAGGACTGAGACTCCAGCAAACAGCTCTTCTCCTTCGGGGAAGGAGTGGGGGGTCAGTGTGCTTCATGGCTGCCAACTAAATGATGCTGAGTGGTAATGGAACTGGAGCCACTCAAGCAGTTAGGTGGGGATGTTCCTGTGTGCCAGTATAACTGCACATGTGCATGTGTGTGCCTTGTGCACCACTGAATGGCATGTTCCTAGGGAAAAATCAGGAGGAAACTCTTTGGCCAGATGAAGACCAGCCCACTCCACCATGGGGGGGTGGGTGATTTGTAGGGGATTCATACAAATAAGTAAGTCCTAGAAAAGATAAGGGATTGGACTAGGATGACCAAGGCAAAAGGAGGCCATTCAGAGGAAGGAGTATAAATAAATGATGGAAAATGAAAAGGGTGAACACTTTCATATTATGACTTAGTTTGAACATTATTAATTGTCATGACGGATACACTGAAATCCATTGTTAAAAATGCTGCATATTAAAGAAATCAACTTATTAGGGACATTTCTTGCAGTTCTGACTGCAATATTCTAAGTACTGTGCAACCTGCATATAAAGGACACTCTGATATTAAGGATAGATTGTTTAGACCCGATGTGTCCGTTATATACATGTTGCAGTGTACAAAGAGGCATGTTGACTAGAGTTGCTCGGATGTTCTATAAAACTTTGCAGTAATTTAAATGGTTTAGACACCAGCAGCCTTAAACCTTGAATTTAACATATTTAGCCAGAGGGAAACCTTTCCTTCTACTGGGTCACGGGGAGTAAAACAGTCACTGTTTGGTAATATTTAGCAAGGGGCACTGGTGTGGGATAATACTTAGTTGGTGCAAATAGTAAAAAAAAAAAAAAGCCAACAATAATATTATCTGCGGTTTTTGCATCAGTAAATCTATTTTGAAACATTAAGTGTAGCACCTTTATCCCGTTGGTAACAGGACATCTGCAATATTAAGGAAATGTGGTACTATTGTAATATAATTTACATAATCAAGTATACAAAATGTAAATGTCTTATATCTAATTATTCTTTAAATATATATGTACTAGGTTTTTTTAGTTAAATATTTTTATTGTGTTTTCCAAAAATACAATATTCAATACATGATAAGTACAGCAGGAATACAGGCAGATCTGATAAGATGCACTGAACTCTATGCAGATGTAAAGAAAATAACCTCAAAAGTATGGATATTTAGGAAATCTGGCATGTACTCAGTTGTCAATAGAATTTTATTGAATTAATCTTGCAATATTTTATAGTTTGTTATTACTACCCAACATTCTGAAGGAGATAATGGTATAGTGTATCTATTACCTGCTAGAAAAAGCAAATATCAAATTACTGTTAATAATAACAAAACAGCAAAAGAAAGTTATTTAACTATTTACATTAATAGTTAAGGTGTAATTAAAAGTTAACTGTTCTTGAGATATTTAACAAAACATAGTATTGTACTTCTTCACTACTTGCTTAACCTGTAGTGACCAAAAAGTGGGATTTACGGAAATAGGTGAATCATTATTGTGTTACCTACCTATTCTTGTTCTAGGTAAGGATGAATATTTTGAATAAATTGGGTCTGTCTTAGTGAGAGTTTTTTGAGATAGTTGTTAAAAGGTGACCAAAGAGTTATCATATTAGGGATAGAGTTCAGAGTCCAGTGAGACATTCACTCATATCGTGCCAGCTGAGAGACTTGCACAAGGAATTCTACTAAGGTGGGTATGTCCATGGTGCACCATTTTTTCAATATGAGGTATTTAGCTTCTATACTAGCTAGAATTATAAAACTGAATTCAGGATTAGATAAGTGATGTCCTGCCCATTTAGATCCTAATATATAAATAAAAAGGCTCCTTTGACATAGGGACTTGAAAATTTGTTTGCAGTATATGAAGAGCTTTGCTTTAGAATTGTTCCAGTTTTGGGCAAGTCAATACAGTATGAAAAAGATTGCCTCTGTATTTCTGGTATCTCCAACAGAGGTTGGGAGGAATTAAATAAGTGGCTTATAATACCTCTGGAGTATGGTACCAGCTGTGCAAAATCTTACTTTGTATAAGCCTACTTTGAGAGTTTTTGATGGGTAGGCATGCAGTTTTCCAGGAGGTTTGCCATTCTTCATCTGTTACAGTACTCCCCAGGGCTTGCTTCCAGTATTTCTTGGCAGACATCATCTGATCTGAAATGTTGTCTCTGATACCAGAATAAATACTTCCTGTTCTGCCAGATGTTTCTGACAGCCATTTTCCCAAGGTATGAGCATGAAAAGGGTTTTTTTATGGACTGTATTGATTTTAATAGTTTGAAGGTTGCTCTACACAACTGAAGGTACTTCCAGAAATCAACTCTGGAAATACCATAAGAGAGTAGGAGATCAGAAAATGACCAGAGTGTGGTAGTATTTGGAATTAATATACCCTGCAATTTTATTATGCCAGCCTTCCTCCAATCTTTCCAGTTAGGTGATTTACCCCCATCTTAATGTCCTCATTTTCCCATAATGCAGAGTGTGAGAGATCTGTTTTTACAAAGCCATAGTAGGGGGAAGTTTTGCAGAAGTTGTATGGGCACACTATGAGGGGTTTCCTATAGAGTGGACTTCTATTCATGCCCACAAGGGAGGAGGATTATTTGATTCTGGGAACCAACAGATCAACTGGGCAACACCATAAGCCTAGTAATACCCCTAAAACCAAAGGAGATTCCACCCACCCTTTTTTCAGTGTGAACATCATTTATTTCTGCTAAATCTGGGCTGTTTTCCTTCCCTTAAGAACTGGCCTAAGATTCTGTCTATATGAGTGAACCATGTGTCTGAGATTATTGTCAAACTGTGAGAAATTGTATGCAATAGATTTGACGCTATAATCATTTTTATAGCTTCGAATTTCTCCACTAAGGACAACTGGAGTGGCTTCCACCTGTTGAGATCTGTCTGAATCTTCATTAAAAGAGGAGCTAAGTTATGTTCACAGAGTTTACTTAAACGCGGACTTATTTTAATTCCTAGATAAGTGACGAAGTCCGAATTCCATTTAAGATTAAGTGATTGAAATGTTTGTGGTTGGCATTTTTTATTAAGTGGCATGATTTCTAGTTTGGTCTGATTCATTTTCAATCCAGTTAGGGAAGTAAATCCACGTAGTAGGGTCATTAAAGGGTGGATTGATTGGTGTGCATCTTCTACTAATACTAGTAGGTCATCCGCATACATTAATGTGGAATGTCTCTCCTTTCGTACTTGTATGCCCATTATATTTGAGTGTTGCCTAATTGCGGCCACCAGCAGCTCTATAGCCAGGACAAATAAAAGTGGAGAAAGAGGGCATCCTTGTCTGGTACCTCTGTCTGATGCAATTTGATCTGAGAGATTATTGTTGATTAGTGCCTGAGCTTTTGAGGATGAGTACATAGCTTGAATAGCATTAATAAATGCCTGTCCAAATCCCAACTGCTGTAAAACTGCATATAGCTATCCCACTCCACCAAATTAAAGGCTTTTTCAAAATCTGTCGCTATTGCTGCTGCTAGAGTTGGGCTACCTCCTGTACAGTAGTCACAGATAAGGTGGACAGAAAGTGTGGGTGGTCCATGCCCAATCTGCCCTTTATGAAACCCCACCTGAGATGGGTGAATTAGGCAAGGCAAGTGGGATCCAAGCTGGCTAGTTAGCACATTGTCCAGGACTTTGGCACCTGCACTGTAGTAGCAGTAGTAGTAGTAAAACACTTTATTCATTATATGACTCAGATAATTGAGCAAAGCTCATTTACATTCACATCTTGTTATGTACAATGTTTAAAATACATATTCTATTTCATGTATGTAGTAAACAGGATCTTCCACCACCAATTTATACATTAGATGTCTAAAGACATCTGGAAAGGAAAAGGGCATTCAATATATATCTATATCTATATCTATATATATATATATATATATATATATATATATATACATACATATATATATATATATATATACACACAGAGAGAGAGAGAGAGATTCACATTTTACAAGTTTCACTTTGAGTTTAAATATGGACATAATACTTAAGTACTAAGAATTACGTGTGTCCATTTCCCTCATTGATTCTCCCACATTGATCAGGGAAATATGTAGGTAGTGGGCAGGGTCACTTGGATCCTTAGTCTTCTTGGGGAGGGCAATAATGACCACATCCCACAAAGTCTGATGGAGGAAGGAGGCCTGTCTGGCTTCTAGGTATTCTTTGTGAAGTATGGGGCACACTTGATCTGACAGGAGTAGGAGAAAACAGTAGGAAGTCCATTCACTACTAGTGCTTTATTTGTGTTGAGTTGGTTAAGGGTCTTCTCTATCTCCTGCACCATAAGTAGGGCATCCAGGTTATCTGCTGCTTCTTTGTCTAGTTTAGGTAAGGAGATATCTGTGAGGAAGCCATCCATCTCAGGAGCCGGGGGGAGGGGGAGATGCATGTTGGTTTGAGAAGAAGCTCCACATTACTTCATTAATTTCTTCAGGCTTATTGACTCTCTGTCCTGTGCTGTTCTGCAGAAGGCATCATGTTTGTCCGCTTTCCTTTGTTTGAGGTGATATGTCAGCACCTTCCTCATCTTTTGTCCCTTCCCAATAATTATGCTGAAGACATGCAATGGCCAGTTCAGCCTTACAGGTGAGCAGCTCATTAGCTTTAGATCAGTTCCCCATGGAGGGTTCTTTGCCAGGGCCTCCAGTTGTAGCTAGCCAGTTAAGTCCACATATTCTTTCTCCCGCTACCTGCACCTGTGTGCAGCAAATGCCGTTATCTCACCAAGTTTTGTTCTTTTAATTATTCATTGATAAATAGATATGGCCTACTAGGCACAAGGCCTGTTTTTGTGGGGGGGCACCCGGGAGCACTGGGGAGGTTAAGTGACTTCTCATTGTCACACAGTATACAAGTGGATGTTGCAAGAATCAAACTCAGGTCTACTGGATGTACCAAGCTCATTCACAGCTTGTTACTCTAACCTCTAGGCCAAACTACCAGCCATGTAGGCTTTATATGCCTCCCAAAGAATTGCTGCTGATGTCTCTTCCCTATCATTCATATTGAAATAGTTTGCTGGGACCACTAAAATCCATCTGTGGAAGTACAAGCCTGCCAGCAGAAGAGGATTCAGCTACCATGATTAGAATTTGGGTGTTTCAGGGCCCCAAAAGAGAGAAAGGAATATTGCACACTTGGTCCGATATGTGTTTGTTCCCCTATGTCTGTGTCTATTATCTGATGTGTGATTGGGGGTTAACCCAGTCAAAAGTACAATTGACTGAATGAGTCATGTACTACTGAATGACATGTATAGTCATGGACAGCAGGGTGCTGTAGGCACCACAGATCAGAGAAAGCTTGTTGCTGCATTAGGACTTTTAAGGCCTCTGATGCTCTAAGGTGAGCTTTAGCTTTGCCTGAACTATGGTCTAGGTCAGGTTTGAGGTTCAGATTGAAATCTCCTCCTAGAAAAATTGGTATGGAGTCTAGATTGAACTGAGTTATTGGTTCACTAAGAGCATGGACGAAGCCCATGCGGTCTTCATTGGGGGCACATATGCTCCCCAGTATCACCTCTATTTCCTGCATTATGAAGTAAGCTAGTATCCATCTACCTTCCCTGTCCTTGGTGGTGGATTTCACCTTCCAGAGTAGGGATTTGTGGACTAAGATGGAAACCTCCACTTTCTTTAAGAGTGACAAGCTGCATCTGTCCCCACCCATTTCCTCTTCAAATTTTGTGTTTCCTTCACCAGCAATGTGATCTCTTGTAAGAAGGTGATGCATGACGGTGTGCTGCTTGTGCAGGAAGGACCACATTTTTTTCCTTTGTGCCAGTGAATTGAGACCCCTAACATTCCAGCAGGTGCAGGCAATGTCAGTCATGATGATGACTTATTGGGTGGATGTGGATGGAAGATGGTTGACAGATACCAATATCATTAGGAATGACTGTTTCACATAATAGTGTACTAAGACGATTGTGTAGGGGTTCCAGTGAAGCCCAAGTATTAAGGTACAACTTATACAACTTAGGTATAGTGTGTGGTGCTAGCCATAAGACAACCAAGAAACATAAACTATGTACTCTGGATACAGAAGTTGATGCCAGCCCATTTACAGAAGAAAGGGTTCTGAAAGAACTCTTAAAACTGAAGGTGGACAAAGCAATGGGGCCTGATGGGATTCATCCCAGAATTCTAAAAGAACTAAGGGTAGAACTAGTGACACCACTGACTACCCTTTTTAACAAATCATGGGAGGAGGGGGTGGTACCCGAGGACTGGAGGAGGACAGATGTGATTCCCCTTCACAAAAGTGGGAGCAAGGCAGAAGCAGGAAACTACAGACCTGTTAGTTTAACCTCAGTGATAGGGAAAATGATGGAATCACTTCTGAAGAAAAGAATTGTCGAGTATCTAGAGGTCAGAGGGGCACAGGACCCTAAACAGCATGGATTCACAGCGGGAAGGTCATGCCAGATGAATCTGATAGATTTCTTTGACTGGGTGACCAAAGTAGTAGATCAGGGAGGGGCTGTGGACATGGCCTACCTAGACTTTAGCAAGGCATTTGACACAGTCCCACACAAAAGATTAATATACAAGTTAGCCAGCCTAGGAGTGGGTCCCAAGATGACAGCCTGGGTAAAGAATTGGCTGGAGAATAGGACACAGAGAGTAATAGTAAATGGAGTCCACTCAGAAGAAAGGAGGGTTACTAGTGGGGTACCGCAGGGTTCAGTATTAGGACCGTCCTCTTCAATGTCTTTATGTTTACATTGCAGAAAGACTGGAAGGAAAAGTATGTCTTTTGCAGATGACACAAAGATCTGCAACAGAGTTGATGCATAGGTGGGGTGGAAAAGGATGAGAAGGACTTGGCAAGGTTAGAGGAATGGTCAAATTTATGGCAGCTTAGATTCAATGCTAAGAAGTGCAAGGTAATGCACCTGGGAAACAAAAACCCAGGGGAAGAGTACACAATGGGGGGTGAGATACTAACAACAACAAAATGGAAAGGGACCTGGGTGTAGTCATATCAGATGACCTAAAGGTGGGCAAGCAATGTGAGAGGGCAGCAAGGAGGGCTGGGGGGATACTGGGATGCATAGGGAGAGGCATCACAAGTAGAAAACAGGAAGTTATTATCCCTCTGTACAGACAGCTGGTGAGACCCCATCTGGAATACTGTGTGCAGTTCTGGAGACCCAATCTCCACAAAGACATAGACAGGATGGAAGCTGTCCAGAGGAGGGCAACTAAAATGGTGCAGGGTCTGCACCAGAAGACTTATGAAGAGAGGCGAAGGAGCTTAATATGTATAGCCTTCGAGGAAAGGAGGGAGAGGGGACATGATAGAAACGTTCAAGTACCTCAAGGGAATCAACAAAGTCCAAGAGGGTAGCATCTTCAAAAAAGAGTGTGCAAGAACAAGAGGGCACAATTTGAAGATAGAGGGGGCAGCTCAGAGGTAATTTAAGGAAGTATTTTTCACAGAGAGGGTTGTGGATGCATGAGCGGCCTTCGGAGGAGGTTGTGGAGTCAAATCAGTGGTGGAATCTAAGCATGCATGGGACAGTCATAAGGCAATTCTAGGGGGTGGGGGTAGGAAGAAGTAGGCTGCTGGTTAACTAGGATCTGCAGCTTATCCAGTAGGTAGGGAAATGGGCAGACTGGGTGGGCCAAGCGGTCCTTATCTGCCGTCAAATTCTATGTTTCTATGTTACAATACCGTGTTTTACAATGTGCAAAATGAAATTTGCCCTTTCTCAATCCCTGTAAACCAGTGTCCCTGGCCATAATGAGTTGCAAATGACTCCATAATGCTTTGTCTGCACTGCGGAGTCATTTGCTCGGGGACAGCTGAATATGGCAGATTGCTGCACAGGAGAAATCATTTGTGAGCCCAAAAAGCCACTATCATTCTGTCATTCCTGAAGCTCTGTATTGGCCATGTAAACCTCATGCGGCCAGTAGGGAGTTGTGGCTTGCAAGGAGCAAATGGGTTAGTGCCAGCCTCCTTCAGCTGGTATACTGGAACATGCCTTTAGCACTCACTATGTGCCTCGCACAGGTTCCACTATATCTGTAGTTTGCTCCAGCACTAATTTGCTCCTGGAGCAAATGACAGACAGGGTCCATGCACCAGTATAACTCTGTACTCAAGCTGTGCCCCAGCAGAGATACACACCTGCTGTGCCAATATACAGTCATTCTGGAGCCCAGTTACACTTTGTTTTCCCACCTTACTCCAGTGCCCAGCCCAGCCCCCTCTGCTTTGGGCTGCTACATCGTTGCCTCAAGACACCTCCCCACACCATCCCCTTCTCCATCCATCCATGGTTGACCCTGGGAAACCCTTCCAGGGGGCCCCTCTCCCCCCCAAGGGGGTGCCAGGGATGGCGGGAGAGAGATAGCTCCTGCTACCTTGACCACAGGGCGTCCTGGTGATTGGCCCATTTGCTGACTGGCAGGATGGTTGCATGGCATTGAGGCAGCATCCTGTGGCAGGGATGTCCGATGAAGTAGGTGGTGGTTCACACCACCTAGAACGCCACCACTTGCCACCACCATGAGCCACCCGAGAAGCAGTCCAGCACTGCCCCCCCCAGGAGGGACGTGTCCACAGGACGCTCTGACTCCCTCCCTGCCAGCCTCCACTCCTGTCATCCTGGGCTCAGGTGTGAACCCGGATTGGCAGCATGCCAGGTGATCCCTCATTGCCCGGCACCATGGAGCCAGTTATACTTTAATCCTGGAGCCACGACTGCCAAAGGCGTTGGTGCAACCGTTGGTTATGACTCTTTCCCATGTCTTCCTACTGGAGACTAGTCACAAGTCCAGGCTTTACATACCAAGTTAAAAAGCCAGAAAGAAAACCTCGAGCTGGACTTCTCTTCTTCCACAGGCTCTCTGACAAAGTCGCTACTCCAAGCTGATTGGTCCAGCAAAGGATCCTAAAACAAGCATTTGTCAATGCCGAATGTTTGCTTACTGGCTTTGGCAGTGGTAGTGTAGAAGTTACAGAGCTGCGTAATAGGAATGGCAGTGAAGTATTGAACTGAAGCCAACCCCACCACCACCCTGCAGAGAGTGACAGGCATTGGGGTGTGCATTTGGGTCATCAGGCATTAAGGCCACGCCATTTCACCACACCCTCTGCAGAGACTGACAAGTGTCCACGTGTTCCTTAGGGTCTTTGGCCTTATCACCCATTTCCTTAGAAATACGGTGGATGGGTGCAATATAGAGAATGGGGTGAAGTTTGGGGCAAGAGTCCAAGGCATACCTGATGCCTCTCAGTGACTGCAGGGTGTGGAATGGTATGAGCATCACAGGCAAGAATCCCAAGTCACACCCTGATTCCTGTCATTCTCTATAGGGTTGGGCGATTTAGTTGAAAAGCCTAATACCTCAGGCATTCATTGGTATTTTAACTCCAAATTTTCAACATGTTTGTTTTGTGACCCACCTCATGAACAGGGGAATATCAGTTTGGTAGCTGAAAGCTGCTTATGCACAGTGACTACGGGATTTAGCACCACAGGTGCAAAATATTCGAATAGGCTGCAAAAATGACAGCTGTATCTGTCATGGGGAGGTGTAAAATGGCTATGTTGCAAATGTGTAGTAAAAATATTTAAAAAATGGTGAAGTCACTGAAGACATAGAAACTGTGCAACGCACACCCGTTATATAAGTAGGTTGGGGATATTTTATAGCAGATTGTCAACTCAGGCATTTTGGTGCCTCTGATCATGAACAGTGTCACTGTGATTTTCTTTATCTGTGCCAAACAATGATTTCGACAGCGACCACGCATCTCTCTGCACTGAAAGTGTGAAAACACACGGCCATGTTGTGAAAATGGCAGCTGTACTGTTCATAAGGAAGTGTTGAAAATGCCACTAGTGAAAATCTGGACTGAAAATATTACAGTCATGAACTAACGAGGATGCGTGGAAACTGCACAATGCTCACTTGTAACACAGTCATTTTATGGACTTTTGTCACCAAATTTTCAACATAGCCATTTTAAGACCTCTGCTCATGAACAGTATAACTGTGATTTTCTTAATCTGTCCTAAACATTGCTTTCAGCACCAACAGCACCATTGTGCTACATGTGCGATAACACATTTTGGTGACATATGAAAAATTGCAGCTGTACTGTTCATATGAAGTTTAATAAAATGGACATGTTGAAAATCTAGAGTGAAAATATTAAATTTGCAAACTTACGAGCATGCATAGGAACTGTGCAACGACGCCATAAAAGTCATTTCTAGGCATTTTTCCACCAAGTTTTCAACATAGCCATTTTAAGACCTCTGCTCATGAACAGTGTCACTGTGGTTTTGTTAATGTGTCCATACATTGAGCTTGCACAATCGACTGCGCCATTGTGCTATATGTGGAAACACGCTTTTGGGCAGGATATGAAAATGACAGCTGTACTGCTCATAAGGAGGTGTGGAAATGGCAATGTTGGAAATCTGGAGTGGAAATATTGAAAATTCGAAACCTACGAAAGGCAGTATGGGAACTGTGCAACGACACTCATAAAACAGTCATTTTAGGAATTCTGTCACCAAATTTCAACATTGCCATTTTAAGATCTCTGCTCATGAACAGTGACACTGTGATTTCCTTAATGTGTCCCATACACTGAGTTCCAGATTTCAGCCATTGTTCGCTACATGGGCGGAAACACATTTTGGGTGAGATGTGAAAATGACAGCTGTACTACTCATAAGAAGGTGTGGAAAAATGGCAATGTTGAAAATCTGGAGTGAAATATTGAAAATTAAGAAACCTATGGCGCGTATGAGGAACTTAACGCACGTCAGAAACAGTCATTTTAGGAATTTTTTCACCAAATTTCAACATAGCCATTTCAAGACCTCTGCTCATGAACAGTGTCACTGTGATTTTCTTAATTTGTCCTGCATACTGATTTCAGACACTGACTGCGCCCATTCTGGCGCTAGAAGGGCTGAAACACATTTTGGGTGAGATGAAAATGACAGCTGTACTACTCATAAGATGGTGTGATGAAATGGCAATGTTGAAAAATCTGGAGTGAAAATATTGAAATTTATGAACTTACGAGCCTCGTGAGGAACTGTGCAACGATGTCGTTAAAACAGTCATTTTTGATTTTTACCAATTAACATGGTTTCTGCCCCTTTCATGAATGATGTCACTGTCATGGTGGTATTTGGTCCTGAAGGTGATTTTGCAGTCACTGCAAAGTCACTGCGCGAAATCACCCTTCGAGCCTGAATAACGCCATGACAGTGAAATCTTTCATGAGAAGGGGTCCCAAAAACCCCATGTTGAAAATTTGGTGCAAAAATTCCCAAAAATGCCTGAGATATGCAATAAAGTTGAACCCCTCCTATCTAGCCCATTATACAGCTTACCGGCATTTCCTCAGTTAGCAGTCGCCTTTGAAGAGTGCAGACGTGCTCCCCGGTCCACTCAAGATCATCGCTCCGGAGTCCGGAGGTAAGTATAGGTGAGGGGGGTGAGGGGAGGCTGGGCGCGCAATGGGTAGGTGCGGGATGTGGGAGGGGGGCTCGGAGACGCGTCAGGGACAGTTTTTTGTTTTTCAGGTAAAAAAAAGACGCTATGGGACCGCTTATTACGCTGCGGCTCCCAGTGTGGCACAATGACTTTGGGGTATTCAGCCGACGGGGATTGGGCACCCCTGCCAGCAAAAACTTTAGACGCTTGCCACGCTTAGGGTGGGCCCCAGCGTGGCACAAGGACTTTGGGGGCGCCTGAGCCGATGGGGATTGGGCACCCCGTCAGCAAAATTATTGATTGCCACGCTGGGGTAGGCTCCAGCATGGCACCAAATACTGGGAAGGGAGGAGACGCGCAGCGCAGCCGACGGGATTGGGCACCCGTCAGCTATACGCCGCGCGTGCGGCGCGCGCGCCTGCGGGGGAGCTGCAGTGAGCAGCTTATCGCTGCTCACTCAAGCATAGCTCCCTTTCAATCGAGTTACTGCATTTTGGAGCGTGTGCAGACAGCTCCAAAATGCATTGGCTTACAGGGGCCGTGCCTGCCAGCTCGCTGCCTGAATTGGAGGAGGAGGTGACACACCTCCGAAATCTCCGATGATGGCACTATGTTTCTTGTACATGCATGCAAGCAAACATAAAAAGAGCACAAGCAGTGGCTTGATTAGTTTTTTATTTATATATTCATCTGGATTTCTTTGCACTTTTTTATTCATTGATTTTTCCATTAAATCAATATACCTGGGATTTATAGGGTGAGGGATCACTGGTGGAAAGAGAGGTAATACAGCCCCTGTATAGATCTCTGTTTCACCCTCACTTGCAGTATTGTGTGCAGTTTTGGAGACTGCACTTGAGCATAGTCAGGGACAAGTTACAGGCAGTGCATAGACGAGCCATCAAAATGATACAGGGTAGGGGGGCATGGCTAGCAGCTGACTGCATTCGACATGTTTATGAGAGTTCCTCTATTTCCATCTGATTTAACAAGCTAAATTTAGTGTTATCTTGAATTAAAACTCAGTTTTAAGAGCAGAACTATTAAGCAGCAGTAGTACAGATAATTCTTTCTTAAAATCAGATGATTAGATCGGGGAACCCTCACAAATCAGGCCAGAATGAAGCCAGGAAGAGAAAACAAGACAAGCAGCATGATGGCATAGATGGTAGCAGCCTCGAGGAGGGAGCAGCCAATCAGAGGCCCAAAACCATCAAACAGCACAGTACTAGCACTGGAAAAACCCATGAACACTTTAGATACCAAAATAAACCTTTTTAATAACAGGGTCATGGTTATGTAGACTAAATTAGGAGTAGTGACATGACATGATAGAAACGTTCAAGTACCTCAGGGGAATCAACAAAGTCCAAGAGGGTAGCATCTTTCAAAAAGAGAGGTGTACAAGAACAAGAGGGCACAATTTGAAGATGGGGGGGCTCAGAAGTAATTTAAGGAAGTATTTTTTTCACAGAGAGGGTTGTGGATGCATGGAACGGCCTTCCAGAGGAGGTTGTGGAGTCAAAATCAGTGGTGGAATTCAAGCATGCATGGGACAGTCATAAGGCAATTCTAGGGGGTGGGGGTATGAAGAAGTAGGCTGCTGGTTAACTAGGATCTGCAGCTTATCCAGTAGGTAGGGAAATGGGCAGACTGGGTGGGCCAAGCAGTCCTTATCTGCCATCAAATTCTATGTTTCTATGTTTCTTACAATCCCTGGTAGAAACATACAATAGGGATATAGTCCAGTGCTATGCCTCAGTCCTGGGGGTTCATAGATTCATAAATTTATAGGTATAGTATCAAATCCATAAGCTACAAGAGCCATTTAAGGATTTGCTAACATATAGGATCTAACAGGACAAATCCCATCTTTTATCACCCATACAGTATATTGATCCAGGGCAGCCTTAAAGGCAGGCAGATTTTTAACACAGACAATTGATGCTGGTAATGAATTCTGTAGGTTCACCACTCTCTGGTTAAACCACCTATTCCTCTTCGTAATTCTAAATTGTCCACCTTTCAATTGAAAGGGGTGAGCCCTTGTTGGTCTAGTGTTGTCTTTCATGACCAACTCCGCTGCTTCCCAAAGGTACTCACCTGTAAGTGCCCTGAATACAAAACATAAATCGCCCATAATTCTGCGGTAGGCCATAGAGTACATATCCAACTCCATAAGCCTAGATCGATATGGCATGTCCTTCAATGTGGATATATTTCTAGTTAACTTTCTCTGAACCTTCTCCACCTGTTGTTGACTAGCAATGCTTTGGTCATGCAGAAAGGTGCACCAGTTTCCAAAATTGGTCTCACCAATGACCTATAAAGTGGAACCAATACCTTACTTCTCCTACTTCTAATGTGTCTCCTAATATTACTGATAATACCATGTGCACGCTTAGTAACCACACTTACATGCCCATCAAAAGTGAGTTTATTGGATACAAGAACACCCAGATCCTTCTCACTATTAGAACTTACAGTAACCTTACCATTAATCTTATATTGTGCAAAATTATTATGCCCAAAATGCATTACTCTGCATCTCTTTAAATGCTAACTTATGTTCAACTGCCCAAGACTAGAGCTTCCTCAGCTGTTCCCAGAAGCTTTCAACTAATGTCACATGATTAACAATGGCTCCCACCTTTGCATCATCAGCATATTTACAGAGCCAAGTTCCCCCCTGACACTTGCATTCCAGAAACAAAAAGATTAAATAACAAAGGGCCCAAAACTGACCCGAGGCACCCCACTAGACACACAACCCCAACTTGAATAATGCCCCCTAATTTGTACCTTCTGGGTCCTATTTGTAAGCTAAAAACCTATCCAGGAAATTAAACTTGGTTGATTACCTAATTTCATTAAGATATTCAGCAACATCCTGTGCAAAACAGAATCGAAAGACCTAGTGCAGTCTAGGTAATTAACATCCACTGGGAGACCTTGATCAAGTGCCTGACTAACAGGTCCAAAGAAGTGGAGTAGATTACTCACACAAGATCTTCCACTTGAAGACCCATGTTGTGATATATTGTGAATCTGTAATTATCTCAGATTCTCCTCAAGCCGTTCTTTAACTATTTTTTCAAGGACCTTCCCAACAATAGAGGTTATACTAATGAGTCTATAGTTCACAACATTACACTTTTCACCAGATTTAAAAATGGGAGTAATATTGGCTTGTTTCCAGTCCTACCCTGTTAGGGATTTGTTATAAAGAATTGACAAAGGGCCAGAGATTTGAGCAGTAATGTTGTATAACAGCATGGGATGTTGTATAACAACATCAGGACCCCCTGATTTATGTCTGTCAGGATTCTTTAAAATATCAGAGACTTGTTTTTCAGTTACTTCAGTATGGCAACCAAGATTGTCAGTAGCCAAGGTTAAGGAATCATTGGTAATGATAGACGACGTAAATACACTCAAAAAATATGTATTAAAAGCTTCAGCCATGCCCTCCTCTTTTTCAATAATAGCTTCTTCATCATATAACTTTAGAATCTCTTCATTACCATGTCTTAAGCTGCCAATGTAGTTGTAAAATTGCTTACAGCTATTTGTTTCATTAGTTGCCAAATTTAGTTCCTCATTGGCCTTGAACCTTCTAATAGCTGTTTTAAATTTTTTGTGAGGAATTTGTACTTTAGCCATCTAGCCCTTGTTGGTTTTTACTTGAACTTACACTATATGTGGCTTTAAGCATTTTGACACTCGACTTTTCTTATTATATTCCTTAATAACTGGAACAAATTGCTGTATGCAACTTTGTAGCATATTATTAATACAATTCCATATTTCTTCTAAAGTTAAGTCGAAAAGCTCATTTTGCCAATCCCAGTTTTTCAGGACCTGCCTAATACTACCTTAATCAGCTTTCTTGTGATTCAAAATAGAAACATAGAAACATAGAATTTGATGGCAGATAAGGACCACTTGGCCCACCCAGTCTGCCCATTTTCCTACCTAACTGACAAGCTGCAGATCCTAATTAACCAACAGCTTACTTCCTCCTAACCCCCACTAGGAATGCCTTATGTCTGTCCCATGCATTCTTGAATTCCCCCACTGTTCTTGACTCCACGACCTCCTCAGGGAGGCTGTTCCATGCATCCACAACCCTCTCTGTGAAAAAATATTTCCTCGCATTATCTCTGAGCCGTCCCCTCCTCTATCTTCAAATTGTGTCCTCTTGTTCTTGCACATCTCTTTTTCTGAAAGATGCCACCCTCTTGGACTTTGTTGATTCCCTTGAGGTACTTGAAAGTTTCTATCATGTCCCGCTCTCCCTCCTTTCCTCAAGGGTATACATATTAAGCTCCTTTAGTCTTTCTTCGTATGTCTTCTGGTGCAGACCCTGCACCATTTTGGTTGCCCTCCTCTGGACAGCCTCCACTCTGTCTATGTCTTTGTGGAGATGGGGTCTCCAGAACTGCACACAGTACTCCAGATGGGGTCTTACCAACTGTCTGTACAGATTGATAACAACTTCCTGTTTTCTACTATTGATGTCTCTCCCTTTGCATCCCAGTATCCCCCCAGCCTTCCTTACTGCCTTCTCACATTGCTTGCCCACCTTTAGGTCATCTGATATAATTACCTCCAGGTCCCTTTCCATTTTTACTGTTGTCAGTATCTCACCCCCCATTGTGTACTCTTGCCCTGGGTTTTTGTTTCCCAGGTGCATTACCTTGCACTTCTTTGCATTGAATCTGAGCTGCCATACATTTGACCATTCCTCCAACCTTGCCAAGTCCCTTCTCATCCTTTCCACTCCATCTGGTGTATTTGTTTTACCATTGACAAGTGTAACTGAATCAGAAATAGAGGTGGACAAAGTGGCCAAAATTTGCTCCGTGAAGCAATTTTCAGAGTAATGCAGAATCCATGAAGTAATCCGCAATGCAAAGTGGAGTACTTCGCGTCATAATGAGGAATGCAAAGTACATTGATAACAACAACTTCACATTATTCCAACTTCCCCAACCACTTTTGCACCAATTTTAATGCAAAGTACATAGAAATCAATGTACTTCACCTGCTCTGCATGCAGCCCTAGTTTGCAGACCCCACCAGATCTGCCTTCATTATCAGATGGAGCCGACCTATCTCAAAACCCAGTTCCCCAATCCTTGGACCCACCTGCCTTATTTAATGAGATTGCCCCACCAGACCAGCCTACTCCACCACTGGACCAGACTAGGCCCACCTTATTGCCCACACCTTCTGTTTTATTGCCAACTCCAATCAGGCCTAGCATCCTAAGTTTACCACCATTGCCTCCTCCACCATTTCATGTCCCTTGGAGGCAAATGCCTCCTCTATTGTTTCATATCCCCTGGGGAGGCTGGCCTGGCATGCCCAGGCCACCAAATATCCCTATGGCACCAAATTATTATGGCCCATGGATGAGAAGCTACTTGAGGCCACTTACCCAGTGGGCTTCTCATGCCCCTTTAGCCCCAGCAACTGAGGAACTGTAACCAGAGGTTGAGGACATGATAAATACATGTATTCAGCCTGAATAAAAATGAATGAGCCAGCAAGGTTTAGGTTTCTGCTCTCTATTTTTCTGATTAACAATAAGCAGTAAACTCTTGCATGCTCAACACAGTATTAATGGATTGATAGCCAATTTATAATGGAATAATTACTAATGGAGTCTGGTACCTTTGCTTAGCTGATAGCTAACTTGTACCACAGTAGATTACATTTTGCACAGCTTTAAAACTTGAGTATTCAGCTTTTAATTTTAAAACTTTAAGTATTACAAAGAGCAGACTAGTAAATTTCCAGACAAGCTGTGTTTTCATGAGTCCCGGAGTGCAACCTCTGCAAACTTCAAACACCTGTGAGGGACTTTCCACAACAGACATAGCCACTATATTATTAACCAATAAAGTGTGGCTGTATGGGGTCAAAAATTGGTCAACCCCATCACATGTGTATTTTGCTAGCTACATGAGTGCACAAGGCAGTCAACCTTACCTTGCCTAGACTGATGTTTTATTTCATCTGGTAAATAAACTAACCACAAAGAGTGATCAGATGCTTGCCTTGCTATCAAATGTGTAACTCTGGGCCATGTATCTCACTCTTAAGTCTAATGCTAGATTGAGGTTCAATGTTACTTTTAACACCTATCAGAGTTTTCTGTTCCCCAACTGTCTCTTGTGTGAGACACTGTGACATCAAGCTAAATGTCACAGCTCAAGTGATAGCCAATATTAACTATATGTTTGGATTTATTGACAACATTCAACATCTGATCAACAACCAATGCCTGACTAGTTAAAAAAGGCACCTAAAACTCGATCAGCCCATTTTCTACTTTGGCAAAATGTATATAAATCCTCAACCATCCCAGGCAAGGTAAGGCATCTCAGAGGAACAGCTGCCTTTGCTCCCAGGGTCTCAGAGGACATCAAGTTTTAAAAGGTCTGATGAGTGTTACCACACTTTAGGCATAGGACCTAAAGAACTGGCACTCTGGCTTAAGTTTTTATTTCTTTTAAATGCAGCGTTCTTTTACCTGCGACAAGAAAGTGATTTTTTTTGCTTTGCACTGCTGATCAGAAAAAGTTATAATTGTGTTTTAAGAATGTATTTTTAATATGGAAGATAGTGCTTGCCTATCTGTGTAATGCCAAAAGCTGCCTCACAAATGTTATGTTGATAGACCAGTTCGACAGTATGACCAATACTTTGAAGTTATGATTGCTTATTCATGTTGTCATCAAGACCAATTTGTAAACATTTGAAAGTCAACATAACCAAAAGTACATACCTTTAACTATGAACCCTGGTACTAGTTTTCATTCTCAACATAATATTATTAAACTTAGAGCAATGAGTTTAGAACAGGATAATGGAGTGTGCCCTTTAAGGGGCAGACCAGGTTGTCCTGGTGCACCCCTTCCCTCTGTCATGGAATGGTAGTGCTCAGGAGGGGAAGGGGGAGGAAGGGGAGGGGATAAGGGCCAGAACAAAGGATAGGTAACAGGAAAGGGAGGGGTGAAGGGTGGTACATAAGGGACAGCACAAGGGGGCCTCAGCCACTTTTTGCTGGAGTTTTTGATTTACATCAACCACAGCACGTCGGATTGTCATATTCTTTTGAGGTTTGTTCACCAGGACAGAGAGGTAAGGAAACAAACAAGTGATTTGTAGGAGGAGATGTGAAGTTGTTTCTTTAAAAAAAAATACATATATAATGATAAGAATAAATGTTTACAGTATACAGTATAGGAATGTAGTTTGGATATATTAGGACACAGAGATAGGATGGAATACAGGGTGAAGCAGGGATTTTTGGATATAGCTGTGTTTAAAAAAAAGAAGGAGGGGGAAGAGACAAAGAAGAGCTGGTGGGGGTTATGACTGTTAAAAGGCCATTTTCAGTCAATTTGGCTAAATTTTTAAGGATGGGGTATGGGATCAAACAAATTGTAAGGACAGGACAGGCATGCTAGGATGCATGGGGGCCCACACCAGAGGAGGGCTGCAATAGCGATAATGGCCAGGGATGGAAGCAAGGGCAAACAAAAAAAAAATGGTTTTGTTATGGTTGCTGGGAGATTAGCAGGCCTGGAAGAGGCCCTGCAGCAAGGGAGTGAGAGCGTGATCCAGGACCGCGTGGTGTCTGTGGTGAAAGTTTTTCCCTAATTTTGGAGTTTTAATTGCCATATTTGATTGTTGGTTGGTTGGGAATCACTGGTAGGCCTGGAAGAGGCCCTGAGATAAAAGGAGTGAGAGCGTGATCCGGGATCATGCGGCGTGACATCACATGCCACGTGGGGGTTTGCAAGGAAGTTTTTTCCTTTTGTTTCTGTGTTGTTGGGGCATTGGTGGCCATTTTCATTGGAAAGGAAAAAGCAGTAGGCCTGGAAGAGGTCCTGGGACAGAAGGGAGAGAGCACGACCTGGGACCACATGGCGTGACATCACACACCGCGTGGTGGTTGCAGTAAAGCCTTGCGCTATTTTTGTTGGCTGCTTGCTGTGTTTTAATTGGTTGCTGTTGGAGTGAGAAGGCTGGAAGAGGCCCTGAAGGAGGGGGAC
Organism: Neoceratodus forsteri; assembly: GCA_016271365.2. NCBI lineage: Eukaryota > Metazoa > Chordata > Ceratodontiformes > Ceratodontidae > Neoceratodus > Neoceratodus forsteri. The sequence continues at coordinate 1,326,859,737 of CM057449.1, forward strand.
GAGAGACCTTTTTTGGCGACTGCATGGCATGACGTCACACACCACTTGGTGGTCATGAGGGAAACCCCTCCCCCTTTTGTTGGAGGTTGATGGCGTGGAGCCCTGGTGGTTAGCCCAGTGCAGGCCAGAAAAGATTACTCATCTCCTGGGAGGAAGCTTCAGGACAGACCTGCAGGGCTCTGCGCTTTCAGGGCAGCAGCAGGGTGTTAGTGTCTCGAAGGAGTACAGGAGGGTAAAACGAGGCAGTTGGGTGGATGCAAAGGGGGGGACAAATTGGTTGGGTGAGACAGGAGCCAGCAGGAGGGGGCCCTGCAGCAAAGGGGAGAGGAAGCATGTCGCGACCACGCTGCGTGACATCACACAGGGTGGCAGCCACGCAACGGGCAAGGGAGGGGGGATCCGAATAAGAAGACCACTGGGGGGGCAGGAGAGGGCAAGTAAGGTGAGGAGGTGAGCATGAGCCACAAGGGGAGACTGGCTCACATAAAATGGGAGCGCGAGCATGCTGGGGGGCAGCTCACGCCAGCGGGGCATGGGTGGAGGTGCAGGACACCCCTCCGCTCACAATAAAGAACCTAGTGGCTCACTCCCACCTGGGGATGTCATGGGAAGGGGCTAGCCCCTCAAGGGGCATTTTTTCCATAATTAACAGTAAACAGGGAAGAGGGGTCAAGGGAAGGCTTAGGGGAGCCAGTGAGGAGGCCAAAGAGGGGGGGTGAGTGGCCTGTGTAGCATGGGGGCACTCACAATGGACATGGCAGGGAGCAGCCAAGGGACCTGGTGACCTATTGAGCATGATGGAGACCTTTACTGGGGGGCCCGACTGGTCATGCGGGTGCATGGCATGAGGGACAGAGGGAAGGCATTACAAATAGGATACATATACAATTAATCCTGTTTTCTCTTCCCGTAGTTGTCTTCACAGAGCAAAGAAAAAGAAGGACATGGCACCAAGGAAGAGCAGGCCATCAAAGGAAGATGCTTACAGGGCTATAATTGAATTGGTAGAAAAAAACAACAGAATGTGGGAACTGGTGGAGGGGGAGGAACCAGGGAGACCCGGGGAGAAGAGAAAAGTGGGCCCGGGAAAAGGTGGCAGAGGGAAACGACCAGCCGAAGAGCCACGCAGTCCTGCTAGGGTGCCACTGCTGGTAGTGGACCCACCAAGGTGGCTGATCCGGTACCTCTGCAGCCTATGACTCGGTGGCGTAGTGCCTCCCCAATCAAGGTGGGATCTCCTGGCTGAACCCGGACCCGATCCCCAGAATGTGGTGTTCCCTCCGCAACCCCTAGTAGTTCACCCTCCTCCTCAACCGCAGGGAGAAACAAGGGGACACTTGGAAGACTCCGGGCATCAAGGCCTGGACAAGGTTACAGGTAACACATCCAGTGCGGTGGGGGACAGTATAAAAGAATATATAGGTCAAATTGTGTCAGCACTGGGAACAGAAGGCCTAGGGCAGATGGAATCGGCCCTGGCAGAGATTAGGGTGGAGAAAGAGGTGCCAGGCAAAAATGAAGTGGGTACAGAGAGAGAAGGAAAAAGTACAAGGGAGATAGGTGCACCTGGGATGAGGATAGGCAAGCATGTGCCACTGGCCACAAAGGAAAAAATATGGAAAGGGGAGTATGTGGATATATTCGCTTTGGTGAGCTGGGAAGTGGCAGCCAAGTATGAGGAAACTGAGGGCATAGGTAAGAGTGAAATGGCAGCGGTGATAGTGCTGTTAGGGAAGAAGGAGGATGACAAGTTCATAAAAGGGAAGACTTGGGATGGGTGGTTCGTAGGTTTTGCCACTTTCTCAGCCATCATCCTGGAAAAGAGGCCGGAGCTAGGCATCCTGTTCATCACTTATTCCTTGATAATACGGAGGGCAAAAGTAAAGGGCGGGGTGGGGTGGTTATACTATAATGAATTTTTTCGGTAGAGAATGGCAACATTCGGGGACATGAGATGGGACACCAAGCAGCTAGATTTATGGTCCGATTACGTAACAGATCAGTCCACACCCAAAGGTGAATGGGGAAAAAAGGGGGCTACGCCTCAGAGATGCTGCTGGGCTTACAACAGGGCTTTTTGCTTGTGGCCTCAATGTAGTTTCTGGCATGCTTGCTCAAAATGCGGGGGAGGGCACCCAGCAAGCAGATGTAGAATGACGTGGGCCCAAGGGGCACAGGGGCACGGGGTCAGGTCAGCAGTTTTTTCAAGAAGGCCAGGGGTTTAGAGGGCAGACATGGAACAGGGGAGGGAGGGGTAGGGGGAACATGAGTAGAGGGGGTCAGAATCACTGAGAGAAGAAACATTGCACAAAACGAGGGAGAGAGGCCGGGTAGGAGTAATGGGGGCATGACAGGGACCAGTTTGGGATGGCCAGAACCCCCATCAACTTGGAGGCATGGACAGACTGTTTGGATGGATATCTGAACACAAGTGTGCGGGATATGATTATAGGAGGTTTTAACACAGGGTTTTCCCTGCAGTGTGGGGGGCTCAGACAAGCGAGAGAGGCAAGCAACCTGGGGTCGGTGAAAAGAAAGGAAGGGATGTTAAGACAGAAGATAGACAAAGAAAAGGCAGCAGGGAGGGTAGAGGGCCCATTTAACACCCCCCCATTGCGGAATATGCGGATTTCGCCATTGGGTTTGGTACCCAAGAAACAAGAAGGGGAGTACAGGGTGATCCACCACCTGTCCTATCTGGAAGGGGACTTGGTGAATGATTTCATCAGTGAGAAGCATAGTAGGGTGACATATGCAACACTAGAGGACGTAGTCCAGATAATCCGTGCCACAGAGGATGCATGGATGGCAAAAATGGACATTGAGTCCGCTTTCAGACTGCTGCCAGTTAGGAGAGAAGACTGGGATCTATTGGGTTTTAAAATTGGGGGGCAGTATTATTTTGACAAAGCAATGCCAATGGGATGTTCCACAGCATGTGCAACATTCGAGGCATTCAGCACCTGTTTGCAGTGGATATTCCAAGAAAAAACGGGTTATAGGATGGTCATCCATTATCTGGATGATTATCTTTTCATTGGGAGAGGAAAAAGAGAGACACAGAGTATGCTGGGTAAGTTTCAGGAGTTGTGCCAGGAGCTAGGGGTTCCACTGGCACCAGAAAAAACAGAAGGGCCCAACAGGGTGATGGAGTTCCTGGGGATTGAGATAGATGCCCCGAATGAAATATTTAGACTACCGGACAAAAAAGTAAGTAAATTGAAGGAATTGATTCAAGTACACACCAGCAGGAGAAGAGTACAACTAAAACTAGTGCAACAGGTACTGGGGCACCTGAACTTCATCTGCAGGGCCATCAGACCAGGAAGGGCATTCACAAAGAGGTTAGCTAGGGCTACAGCAGGGGTCTCCAGACCACATCACTGGGTGGACCTAACACAAGGTGTCAGGGGGGACTTTAAAGTATAGGAAGAATTCCTTAAGGAGTATAACGGGTGCTCTTTCTCATAAGAAAAGTGGCTGTACAACACAGACCTTGACCTCTACAGAGATGCTGCTGGGGGCTAGGCATGGGGGGTTACCTGAGGGGCAGGTGGTTTGCAGAACCATGGCCTGTCAGCTGGGTGAGGGATGGGAAAGTGAGAGATATAACACTACTAGAGATCATGCCCATATGGGCATGTACCTTGGTCTGGGGGGAGGAATTACGGGATAAGAAAGTGACATTTTGGTGTGACAATAGAGCAGTAGTGGATGTGCTAAACAACAGGGGAGCCAGGTCAGATACAGTCATGTAGGTATTACGACATTTAGCGTTAAGGGCTTTGCAGCTGAACATGTCATTTAGAGCAAAACACATAAAAGAGGTACACAATACCCTGGCTGACAGCCTTTCCCGTCTGCAGCTGGACCATTTTCAGAGGCTGGCACCAGCAGCGGAGGAACTAAAAATGCCCATACCAATGAACATCTGGGACGTTGGCAAGAAGGAGAAGAACTGTTGTTTTGCAGCTTATGGGTGCCTCGGACTCTGAGGGTCTACAATGGGGCCTGTCGAGTGTTTCAAACATTCAGGGCAGAGCACCAGATGGAGGTAAGTGGGCCACTCACAGAGGAACAGTTGGGAATGTTCACTGTGGAGCAATGGCAAAAAGGGACCCCCCATGCCACAATGGGGGTTTATCTGACAGGGATTACTGTTATCTGCAGCCTAAAAGGGTGGAAGGACCTGACAAAATCACTGCTTATCAGGAGAATGATGCAGGGATGGGGCAGGTTGAAACGTGGGCCAGGAGATACTAGGAGGCCAATAGGGGAGCAGTGGCTAATAAGGCTAAAAGAGGTGCTCCCGGTAATATGCAGATCAAAGGCTGAGGCCCAGCTATTTCACATGATTTATGTGATAATGTTTGGGGGGCTATGAGAGTGAGTGAGGTGGTAGGCCATGGAAAAGAGGACAAGAAAGGAGGTTTGGAATGGGATGATGTGAGTTGGGGGGTGAAAGAGATACGGATCAAGCTCAGGAGGTCAAAAACGGACCAAAAAGGGCAAGGTTGCATGGTAACACTGAAAGGGCAATCAGAGATTGCAATATGCCCAGTACAGGCTCTGTGGGTTTTCACCGCAGAGCAGGTGACCAGGACGGGAAAGCTATTTGTACATGGTGACGGGAAAAGGGTCACCGGCTATCAAGTCACAGCAGTGCTGGAAAAAGGCATGCAATTTATGGGGGAGGACCCAGCTAATTACTCATCCCATTCCCTACGGATTGGGGCTGCCTCACAGTGGGCAGCAATGGGGGAACCCATGAAGGACATGATGGAAAAAGGGCGCTGGTGGTCAGCCAGTTATAAGAGATACATCAGAGCACTGAAGAAAAAAAAATGAAAGAAAAAGTGTGGTATAGAAGGTAGTGCTCCTGTGGGGGATCACAGGTAAGGGGGAGAAAGTTAGGAGGACAAAGAAAGGAAAGAGGCGGGGGATAATACAGTGAGGGCACTAAGAGTATGTGTAAATTAATTAATTTTCTTTGCACCCCATAGGTAGAGGGAGGATCACGGAAGTCTGGCTCTGCAGCCATTCCTATATTTATTGGGCTGGAAAGACAGCAGAGAAGAAAGCTGGGGGAAAGCAGCTGCACCAGGATGTAAGACAGTGTAGGCTGGTATGGCACAGCATACGTGGGATGAGATGGGTACAGTTCTTCCCATGTTGAAGGAACTCAAGGGACATCGGCCCAGTCCAGACCTAATCATTATACATCTAGGGGGCAACAACCTGGTGGGCAGACTGTGGGTACACACATACTTACAGATAAAAAGGGATCTAGTGGCAATACGACAGTGGTGGCCTCAGGTGTGCCTCGCCTGGTCAGATATGATACCAAGAAGGATATGGAGACAGGAGCACAGCCACAGGGTGGTGGAGATAGCCAGGAGAAAGATGAATAGAAGGGGGGGACATTGATAAGGCAGATGGGGGGACAGGTGATACTGCGGGGGGTAGAAGAGTGGATGGAGGACTTCTACAGGTCAGATGGTGTGCACCTGTCAGATCTAGCCATAGACATGTTCAACACAAAAACAATGGGTTTCATAGAGGCATGGAGAAAACAGGAAAAAGCTGGTATATAAAAAAAGGGGGAAGAAAAGTTGTCCCTGGCGTGAGGAGAGTGATACCCTAAGTAGAGGGATGCCAGCCATCAGCATGAAGCTGGAGACTGGCTGAGTAGGGATAAAGGGGAAAAAGAGAATAACACAAGAAGAGGAAGAAGAGGAAGAAGAAAGCGGTCTCGGTTTTCACCGTTACCTAGCGGAAAAGGAGAAACAGAAGGCACCCAGGTTTTCACCTGGGGGAGGGATAATCAGAGATTGATATGTGGATGGAAATAAATGAAATTTCTGGAAATATGATAATAAAGTAATGGAAATGGAATATTGGATTATGAATATAAATAAATTAATTGCCAATCTGAGCACAACAACAAACAATGGTTTCTGTCTTTTGTGAGGGGAAAAGGGGGGAATCCGGGACAATCTCAAAAGTAAAACAGGCTTAGATTTTTGTTTCTAGGGCCATGCTGGTACTCTTAAAGTGACAGTTAAGGGCTATATCCACATGTTAAATTGTGCAGACTTGTCATGCACTGAACCCTTACATAAATAATGGGGATGGTGTTTTCCAGACCCTAAAAGGAATCACTGGTGCAAGATATTTAACTGTCCTATACATCAGGCAACAGATGGGTTTAAGGTTCATGTAAAAATATTCTAAGAATTAGGGAAATTTCACTGTCCCCTAGTACATAACCACAACCACAAAGGTAATTTATATTTAAACAAGCATACAGCCTTTGCAGACCAAGACCAAACAATCTTGATCAGCCAGACATCAGATGAAATAATAGTGACAGGTGTCCTAGGTTAAAACTCAGAGGACACACTGCCAGCTCTTTGTGTCTCAACTCCTAACAAACTTCACCCAACCTAGCCAAACTGGTGGATGAATTGCAAAAATGTTATTCCCAGTCAGTGGCATGCACAGAAGAAATGTCAGGTTCTGCCGGTTTTGGTGAAAGCCTTGTACACAAGCCTGACTGGATGGTTACCATGGGGAACCTGACGGCACCCCAAGTAACCCCCACATATCATGCATCACTTCACCTTGTTATTGAGCTCCAAGGTGAATTTTGCAGTGATTCATGGGATTTCAGGCAACATGGGCTCTAGATTGTTTTGCACAGCCTCAGTTCTGTGTAGTGTGTGTGTATAGTGGTAGCTGGAGACAGTTTGCTCTCAGAGCTCTGTGATTCAAACCTTCTAAAAGCTGTTATTTTGAGACATTTTTTGGCTCAAAATTTAGCTAATTGATTGCAGGAAACCCTCCTGTGCTCATATCATTGAGTGTTTATTGTTTGTGTGTGGATTTTGAATGTTAATTTAGAACGTTCACTCTGTGTACTGACAGACACTTGAAGTGTGCTTTGGGGGAACGGCGTATCTGTGGTGGAGGTAGATTAACTGGGAGAAAAAGGCAGTCTTTCTGTTTTAGTTATATTTTTCTTGTATAACTGTGTTAATGTACACACAGTAATATTTTTAATAAGTCTTGACTTTTTTTGCTGATTGTTGTGGTGCAGCAGTACATAATTTCAGTTTGTTTAAAAGATTTGGTTATATTACTGAAGTTTTCAATTTGCTATGCATTACTTTTAGTGTGTGTGTGAGTGTGTGTGTGTGTGTGTGTGTGTGCGTGATGCATGCCATCAAATCAGACACCTTTTATTGTGCCACAGAGTAATTGCAGCAGTGTGAACCTGCTATCCATCACACCTGTGTGATTTTGTACTGCTTTGTGGTATCTTGGTTTTGGACTGTTACTGCAGTGCACTGCGCCAGGGGTTGATCTTAACATTGTTTTACTAGCCCAAACACTAGTGCAAATTGACCAGGGCTAGTGCAACTAACTCTCTACTTTTCTGTCTTGACTAGCGCAGATTTTCATGGCTGTTAATGAAGTTAAAAAATTTTCTACTTTACCAGGCTCTAGTCCTCATGCTTCCAGATGGTCTGGTGTGATTAACAGCTCATTAAAAGCTGCAATTACCTGGCAGTTCAAGAGTGGGATCCTACAAAAGACTCAGTGTGAGTCGTTATCACTCCACTGTTAGGACTTTCAGCTAGTGTCCCGGGTGTGATCAAGGGTAGAGTGTTGTTAAGTCACTATCTTCCAATTTTCTGAATGTGTCTCTGTCCAACAATTTGTCCCATATTAATAAGACCAGTGCCCCCTCATTTCCCTATAGTTTCAGTGTCTGTATCCAACACTTCAGTAACAAAATGCAAGGAGGTATACAGGATCGGCCCTGCAGATGGTGGGCTTTATCCCAGCTTCACCATAACTTCCCTTACTCCTCCAAATCTCTTAACTCTGTTCTTTCCCCTGGAAACCACTGCATACCAGACTCTGAAATGACCATCCACAGATCCATAGTTGTCATTACTGGCAAGTGTGGGGGGTTCCCAGTTCTTTTAAATGGACCATGCCAGCCACCACCCATACAGTCCCACCATTTTCCCACCCAGCATGTCCTTGCATCCTAAAAACAAAGCTTCAGATCATGAATGGTGTGACAACCCACCTCTCCCTCTGGGCTGAAACAGCTTTTAGAGAGGAGTCTGTCCTCGGGTGTTCACTGCCACCAGCCGGACTGTCTTCCGGCACCTCCTTCAAGCTTAAAAACTTGAATAATTAAACACGCAATTGCACAAGTTAAAGTCTGGTAGTGTGTCTCTCTCTCTCGGGTGGTGGATGCTACTCAGAGTTTACCTCAGCCAGTGGAAACCAAATATTACCTTAGGAAAATGACATCACAGTCACAACTGTTGAGCAAATAAATAGCTTTTTACTTAAAAGAAAGTGCACTGAGCATTTACAGGATATATATTTACAACACAAGAGAATAACACTCATACAGGAAAAGTAAACAAATGTTTTAAATAACAGATGGCAAAAGAAAATGGCTATTACTGCAATATGCTAGTACTAAACTTACCCTTTCCTGTCCTTACAAGAGTCACTGGACCCTATTCTAACTGCCAGCTCCCACGGAGATAGCTAAAAAGGTAGGCACCCAAGCTTAGATTCTTCCTCCAGCTTCAAAATAGGAAGAACACACTTCATTGTCTTTCAGCCTCTTATATATTCTCCTGGGAATAGGTAATGCTTATTCCCCCTTTGAATGCACCAACCATCTAAGATGTATGTATTTAATTGTCCCAATCAGACTAAACACCTATCAGTGACCAATTATATTCCCTTTTAACTTTAAGTTTATATTTGAATGAACCAATCCATTCAAACTGGCCTGTGTGTGTGGACATGTCTGTGTGTGTGGAGATGTCCACTCAAGATTTATGACCCAGTTCTTATCTAGCAGCTAGGGAGGACTGAGAATTCCATAAGCTGGAATTCTCAGCTTGCATGAGTGTTTTTTTTCAGACTGCTAAAAAAAATAAGGCACCTACAGAATCCAAACCATTAACTCTTTCCTTACCATTTCTGTCGTAAATGGTAGAAAAATAAACCTTAATAAAATATATAATTTGAAAGCTTAAAATAGGCATTCCTGGGTACACAGATCATCCTATATAGAAATAGAGATAGTATAGTGTTATGCCTGTGTACTGTTTCCCCTGAGCTGATGAAAGGACAGTGTTAAAAAAAATCTGTTATTGTTGGGGCAGAGCATATAAAAATCAATGCTTTTAAAAATAAAAATGTCATAGTTTTCTATTTCCCAAGCCCCTTAGGTTTGTGTAGGCCCCACCCCAAATAAATCTTAGTTGTGCTCCTGGATCACTTGAGACTGTACAAAAACTTCCAGAAGTGCAGGTCTCCAGTTGACTTTAAGGTGGGGACTGAGAGTGTCTTTCTCTGCCTGACTCTGTTCATTGCCCTGTGGATGGTGGTGACAGTGTGGTGAGGTGCATGATGATGTCAGCTATTGCATGTACAGAGCTGGGACTGCTTGACTGAACATTTGCTCTTGTGATGTCCTCCAGTTGGGGGGGTAGAAAGAGGAAGACAGGAGGCCATGGTACAAAACAATGGGAGAGGGGGGCTCACTGTGTGTGATGGCATTACAGTCTTTTTTCTAATGGGGAGCTGGAAGCAGTGTGGGAGCAGGATAAATGCACAATAATCAGAGTATTTCTTGGCTTGCATTGTTTCCTGTATAAGTGATCGAAATTTACCATTATAAGTAAGGGCTAGTGCAACATCTGTGGGCTAGTGCAATTTTGAATCAACTTGCCTTGCTGGCTAGTGCAAAAAAAGGTTAAGGTTGACCCCTGCACTGCACCCCCCCAACCGGCAAAAGGTATTCTTTTCCAGATTGGAGTGTGACTTGTGAGCACTAGTTAAGGTGTTATTGTGACTTTGCATCTGCATCGCTTCCTGATTGTGCAGTGCAATCTTAATCTGTCTGTGCTTTTGCATCTGTTTAGTGCCCAATCTACATCTTCAAGCCACAGTTGTTTTTTTTTTTTGGCTTCACACCCACCAGCCCAGACTGAAAGTTCAGAAATCTAAATTTGTTTAGAATTTTCTTGATGATCCCCCAAATTGTCTGCAAAGAGACATGCCAAGCAAAGCTGTTTCTAACCATGACACTGTTTCCAGTGGAAAAATTGTCCATGGGTATACACAGAAGTGCATAGCTGATGTCAGTAAAGGGATTTCTCCATCAATATTTTTTACAGTGCAGTCTGTAGCTTCACTCATAGTTGGAGGAGATGATGTTGTCCTAGCTGGTGGGATTAGTGCAGTTTCTGCTAGCATGAGTATTGCTGCCTCAAGTTCCACTTCTGACCAGTTAACCATTTCAAAAAATATAGTTGCATCTAAAGCTGTGACTGACAGTGAAGATGATGTCATACTCCCCATTAACATCCCCATGGTGGTTGAACATGATTCTGATCCTGGCAATGATAACTCACAATGTCACATTTCTTCCAGGACTGTTGAGGTTATGTCTTTGCCATCGAATGATTCAAAGTGTGGCACAAAAATATTGGATGATGATGATGATGTTGTGGTTGGAACATGTTCTCCACATGACAGCATCCAAGCTGAAAATGTGGATGTGGATGATGTTGATGAATATGATGTCAGTGACCCCTATTAGGAACTGGAGAAAAAGAAAGTCAAGGTGGCTGTGTCTGGGTTTGTTGGCGTTAAATTCCCCCTCTCCTCAAAAAAGTTGTGATTTAGCAGTTCCAGTCGATGATGATGACGACCCATTAATAATCATAGATAATCATGGTGGTGAGTTGGAATCCAAGTGTGTGCAGCCTGAAAAATCATGTAGCATACCCCCCATTTCAGGGGTTAAAAAAACGGGTCCAATAAGCAGCATCAGGGACATGTTAAAAGTAGGGGATCACAAATCCCTTGTTTGGGATTTTTTTGTCCAAGATGCAAATGATGAGTCAGTTGCAATCTGCCAGCTTTGCCGTGTGTGTGAGTTGAGGTAAAAAGGGAAGTCATCTGGGCACGGGGGCCAGCATACATATCTTAAGAACAGGCACATGGCACTGTGTACCCAGCACCAGATGGCAGGTAATAACATAGTGGGGCATTCACTCTTGTCATCAACCTTATTGATCATGTTATCCCCTTGCATGAGAGTAAGACCAAGTAGGAATGTCTGCAGTAGCGATGAAATAACACCAGAGGATTACTACAGGCATGATGAGGGGGAGAATCATGATTTAGAAGTCTTGCCAAGTGTTGGTCAGAGTAGCAGTGGTGATGGTCAATGTAGTATGTCTAGCGCAAGTGGTACATCAACCCCATACATAAAATGGGGAAAAAAACTTCATTTTTGGATTTGTCACCTGTGCACTCCTCTTCATCACACATCTACACCCCAACCCTAGCCATTTGCAGAGCATAGCCATTTGTTACACCTTGTGCAAAACGTGTAAGTCAGCTCACTTTGGAGAATGTTTTTGCCTGTAACCTCCTGCCTACCTGCCTGCCTGCCTGAAGCATGTGACCTACACTGTGTAAGCCATGTGATGTGTGTGAGCTGCCTGTTAATTCTCACTCCACCTTAAAGTTGAATAAGGCAGAGTGCACAATGCAAAGTCATAATTACAATGCGAAGTGGAAAAGTGAGGGTTGAAAATGAGCACTTCGAGTAGTGGAATACTAATGTGAAGTTGCCACTTCACGTCCACTTCACGGGTGAAATTTTACTTTGCTGCATCTCTAATCAGAAAGGGAACACATTACCATACAGTGGTCACTATTACAAAATGGCTGTAGTATATTAATATTTTGAATAGTCCCAGCAACATTGCAAAGAATAAAATCTAAATATTGTCATTTCTAGTCGACTCACTAACATACTGATCCAAGGAGTTATTTTGACAAATCTAAAGGAACCTTTTCTTCAAAGCATTAGTTCCAGAGAGGGAAACCTAATCTATCTTTGGGAAATTAAAGTCACCCAGTACTATAAAATTCTGCAGTTTGAGCAAATAATCCATCATGTTAAGGAATTCAGTAATTTCCAATTCCGTCAAACTTGGTGACCTACAACATATACCTAGGGTTATGGCCTTGGTATTACTATGGAACTGAACCTACAGCTGCTCCACAGTATTATATTTATTGTGGGTATCAATGATGCATGCCCTGAGTGATTTTGCTATAAAAAGGCTAACACCACCTCCCAGCTTATCAACCCTTGGTTTATGAAAACAGTCAAAGCCTGGGATACTTACAACTCAGGCATCATTCTTCAGCCAAGTTTCTGTGACACCACAAATATCAATATTATGTGTTGTCAGTATATAACTCAATTCATCTAATTTATTCCTAATACTTCTTGCATTGAGCAATAAAATTTTCAGTTCTTTACTGTGGCTGTTGGCAGGATCAGTCCCAGAAGTAGTGTTTACGGGTCTACCAGAGACCTTTTCCTGCAGAGCAGTTACCCTTCTCCCCTCATCACTTAGTTTAAACAAGTGTCAATAGTAATTCTAAACATCTGACCCAACTTCCTACTGCCCCTACCATTTGCATGTAAATATCTTTACTGTAAAATGACCAACTATTATTGAAAATCTCCTAGGTTTTTATATACACATGACCCTGCAACAGGCACCACCTCCTAAGCCAATTATTAATCCTAATTAATTTTTGATTAAGATAGGCATTGGCCCTTGGTACCGGAAGCATTTCAGAAAATATAATGCTCCCATTTGCTTCTTTAACCCTTTCCTCAAGTGTGATGTAATTTAAAAATATCTGATCATCTCTGGTAAACCTGAGATCATTTGTACCTGCATGTACCAATACAATTGGTGTATCATCTTTTCTTTTCACAATTTTGGGTAGTAAGTCAACCATATCTGAGAGTTTTGCACCGCATCCGGTAAATATGGTCCACTGTGGGAACCGTACTCTAACAGTAAATACAAATACAAGTAGAAGATAGACTGAGCTACTAAGACCTGTTAGGCTATGGATAAAAAAAACAAAACAGTTTGATGGCCATGAGCTGGATAGGAAAACTTATTTAAAGCTCATTGGCCAAGTGTGGGCATGACAGTGTTTGCCACAGTCTGCTGGTAGATGCTGCCACTGATGCAACTATTAATCTGTTCTGCTGCATTAATGTTCTTTGTTCCTGCAGCAGGTGACATTCATGGCAGAATATGTGATTGAACTGCTGTGCAGAGGCTATTAGTGGAAGGCCCTTCAGCAAGATTGTGGGTACCTAATAAACTTAGATGTACCATACCAGTGACCCTCTATTCCTGTCAGCTTGGAGAGGATGGGTTGCACATTGTGGCTACCAACTTGTGTGTCTGGCCTACAGGTGGTCACAGAGATGTGGGGAGGAAAGAGAAGGGTGAAAAAGGGTGCACCAAGGACTAGGCTTGTAACACCCCATGAAGCTTCACTTATTCAGGTTGGCTCACTACCTATTTGAAGGGAGGCATTTTGCATGTGCACAACGAGGGGCTGCTGTTTGCTATATTGCCGTCGGTCCTTGGAGAGCTGCACCTTCACTGCCACCCAGGTGGAACCTAGATTCATCAAAACTGGGGTAATTGCATCCAGGCCCCCTCAGCTTTCAAATATGTTGCTCATCTTCAAGCCCTGAGCCTTGATGCTGTCACATCAGAGCACTCCTAGTGGGGGGGGGTTCCCCATTTATTGCTAATGAAGCAACCCTTCACACTCCTAGCTGTTGGGTATACCTGGCTATAGGGAAGAGGGCAGTAACATATTGGAGTGAGCTGTGTTCAAGAGAGAAAGCGGGGGTAGGTGGATAGTGAGGTAGCCACATCTCAGGGAGTGGGGAGAAAGGAAGGAGGAAGAGAAGAGATAGAGAGGAGCTACATCATCCATGCACTGTAAAGAAAAAGAAAGGCACATCTAAAAGGTACTGTGGTGGTCCTGATGACCTGGATAGAATTTAGCTGCCTGCTTTTCCCCAATCTACCCCCACACAACCCATTGAAAATCTAGGAGGCTTCCTCTGAAACCTGCACTTTATATGCCTGGGTCACCATATTTTATCTTAGGAACTATTAGGTTTCTTCAGGTTTCCAGTTATTTCAAATACTGGGGGATCCACACTTCTTGTAATCCTCATTGATTCTAGCATATACTGTAGCTATGCACAAGGTGGTCCAGCACGAGTAGGTTGCAACTGATCACCAGGGCTAAGGATCTCTGGCTCCATTTGAAATCAGGCCTGTTTGAAGTAAATAGGTGAAGGGGCCCCCTTAAAACCACTGTGCAGTATCACATTTGATCATCTGTAAGTAAGTCCAATAACTGCTTCATTTATTTATTTTATTTATTTATTTCATTTTTGTTAACCAGGTAGGTGCACTAGACAAGTGATATTGCCTATATTCAGGCACGATCTGGGAGGGTTACACATCAGAAACAGCAGATACATAGTGTCCACAACAGAATACAAAACATCTAGTAGGAGGGAAAATACAGTAACACATGACAATTTTGACACATTCAGGAACAACAAGTAGAATATACATAGCATGAGAATAAACAGTAATCACGGTTACATAAACTTTTATAGAATTTTGAAAACAGTCTAATTGATTGAAGAAATACCTATACAGCAAACACTGGGGGTACATAAGTGCTGAGAGGAAGTACTGCTCTCAAGGTGCATGATCAGTGGTAGTAGTACAAGCGAGTGGAGACAAGCAAGAGGTAGAGCAGGAGCAGAGACCTGAGCTCATAAGGTGAGTTCTTAAACTTTTTTGAAAGGCCCAGTGAGTAGCCGATTGTTTAACATAGAGTGGAAGGGTGTTCCACATTCTGGGAGCAGATACGGCAAATGCAAGTTCACTCTTCTTGTTGAGACATCTAGGCATAACAAAAGGAAGCATTTTCAGTAGATCTCAGCATATAAAGCAAGTCAGGTTGTTTTAGTAGAGTTACAAGGGACCTTGGAGTACTAGTCCGGGTTAATTTATCGACCAGACAACCAGCAGTGTACAGACAATAGGAGGATGGGGTGAGCCAATTGAGAGAAGAATAGAGCTGACAGCGATGTGTAAGTTTAGGAGCCGCAAGGGTGAAGTGGCAGATACTATTATAACAAGTGCTCCATTTCTGGATTACTTGCTTGCTAGCATTAAAGTAGAATATAGAACCATAGTTGAGGCAAGGTTGAAGAATTCCCTGAGCAATGGCCAGCCTGGCTGTCGAATTTAGGGAGGATCTTACCTTGTAAGCCAGGCCTAGTTTACTATTCGCTGCCTTACAAGTGGCTGCAACATGAAGATTAAAGTCCAGTGAGGGGTCAAGAGTCATCCCAAGGTATCTGAAGAATGCGACTGTATCATGGATTATGCCATCAGGTCCACGAAGGGAAAGTCCCATATGACAAGCTTTTAGCCTAGGGGAAGTCCCAAAGAGCATTGACACAGTTTTGCTAGTGTTAAGTAGGAGCTTATTTTGTTTTACCAAGCCGAGAAGCAGTCAAAATCAGATTGAAGGGAGGTACAAATTGCCGAATTGTCATTAGCGGCAGAGTAGATAACCATATCATCTGCATAGAAAAGAGACAAAGTTGATCAGAATGGGGGGGGATTATTTATAAAGAGACAGAAAAGGAGGGGACCAAGAATATAACCCTGGGGAACACCAACTGAGGTGGAGACAAGATCAGATGTGATGTTCCCTATTTGAACAAATTACTGCCTACCCAGAAGGTAACTGCCAAACCAGGCCATGGCAGAAATTGAGAACCCAAGACAGGATAGTTTGGAGAGAAGAAGAGAGTGATCAACCAAGTCAAAGGCCTTTGTGAGGTCAATAAAAATGGCCCCAGTGAGTTTTCCTTTGTCCATGTTAAGCAGCACATCATTAGTAAATTGTAATAGTGCCATAGCTGTGCTGTGGCCGGACCTAAAGCCATGTTGGGCTGGGGATAATAGATTGTTTTTATGCAGATACTCAATGACCTGAGAAGACACAGTCTTCTCTAGGATTTTATCCAAGACAGATAAGGGGGCAATTGGTCGGCAATTACTCATCGTTCTAGAGTCTCCTTTCTTATGCACTGGCACAACATGTATAATTTTTCAGATGGATGGCACCGTCCTGATGATAATAGATAAGCTGAGTATTCTCGCAACAGGGGCTGCAATGTCAGCAGCAATAACTTTAAGGAACTTAGGTAATAGTCCATCAGACCCAGGAGAGCCATGTTCAGGAATTTATTGTAGCATAGTAGCCAGCATCTTTATGCAGGCACCTTTAAGCGCATGTAACAGGCATTCTGTGACTGTTCAAGGAGTGTGCTCTCCTCCTCGAACATTCATGAAGTCCACAACACTGGCTTGGTAGGAAGGCAACAAGATGGAAGCAGCCCAAGAAATTGGAGGGGAAGGGGTGGTGGGCTGGGTCAGAATCTAGTTAAGTCCAGCACAAGCAGAACAGATAAAGTTAGTCTTTGCTTGACTCTGCCCTGTGCTTCATTATCCCAAAACAAAACAACAGCCTCTTTGAGTCCCTCCTCAGGTGGCAGACCTAAGGAGTAAAAAAGAGTTAGTGTAATCACAACCCAACAGACAAGTAGGCATCAGGTGATTGTCCACTGGAGTTGGTGCCATATCTCGTGGTTCATCCAGGCCTAAGGAACTGCTGATTGGGAAGACTATTCTAGCAGCTACTGCTGCCAAGGATTTTTTTTTTTTTTTTTTACTTTTTCTTTATCCCTCCTGCTATCTGCCACTGGTCACTCTCTCGGAGCACCCTCTGATGGTCCCAAACTGCAGCCCAGAGTAGTCTGCCCCTAGAGTACTAGTGCTTGCCCACATACCTGCAGAGCCTCGGATTACCCTCTGGGCAGGGCGGCGGAGATCCTCTCATATCTCCCCCTGAACAACGACTGGGAATGTGTACATCAGAGTCTGCTCTCTTGGGTGCTGCCCTCGGGACTGACACTGAGGCTCATCGCCTAGACCAGGGCAGGGTTTTTTCCTGATGTTCTGGTGCTCCCCCCCCAAAACATCAGCTTGCAATGGGGACAAGGCTGCCGCCGCTCGTGGAGACGCACATCGCAGCCAATCCCCTGTCAACATCTACCCTTACGTGAAACGTCCCCCCATCTGCACTGACCACCCTGAGGTTCGCCCAACAGGTGGCGGTAATGCAGCGGGGAGTACGGAACCCCCCTCCCCGGAGAACGAGAGCTGCCGTTGGGTGCTCAATCCTTCTCCCTCCCTGCCGACCCCCTTCGACCTGAGTCTGCTCCTGAACTCGGGTCACTGGTGTGGTGCAAAATGTGGTGTCCAACACCACAACCCTCAGTGCCACCGGGCTGGCTGCTGCCCAGGATTTTGACTCAAAGGTTAGTGAATGCGGGGGCTTTTGTGGAGGGTTTCTCTTCACCTTCTGCCACTGTTGTGGGGGATTTCTGGACTACAGCAACATAGTGGTTGTCAGTGACATGATCCACAAGGCTGTCTGGTGAACCAGATGATGAAGAGCTCCCTTGGTTGTGTCTATGGGATATCAGAGCAGGCGGCTCCACTTTCTTGCAGCTCTGGTTTCTCTGTCACTGTCTCTGTCTCAAGTGGCTTCATCTGTGTGGCAGCCACAGGGTCATCAGCGGATGGCTCTCCTTTCTTATCTCCATCTGCCAGGTGGGACTGGGGTGCAGCTGGGGTGGTCTCCATTTCTTGCATGTCATCCCTGTAGCTGGAACTTTTTTTGTTTGCTGCTGAAAAAGATCCCTGAGTCTGTGGTTTGGCCATGTCTTTAGTATAAAGGACTGGGCAACCTTAGATATACTGAAGGTCCTGATGGTCCCATTGACTGAGACCCACAGCTGAGTTGGGTACCTGAGTGAGAAGGTAAGGCCCAGGTTTCGCAGTGCTTTCTTGACCCCAGTGTAGGCCCGCCATTTCTGGAGAGCTTGATCCATTAGATAACAACTTTGTGGTCTTGCTACACAAGTGGTTCATGCTCCCTAGCCAGTTGCAGGATGGCTTTTTCTTGTCCAGGAACTGGAGGAATTGAGCCAGGATTGTTCTTTCCTTCTCCAGTTTTGGCATCAGGCTAAGGAGTAATGGGCCCTATCAATTTCCTCCTGTTGTTCTCCAATGATTTTGAGTAGGATTTGAATGACAGGCTATAAAAATGGAATGGTCTCATTTTCTTCAAACCACTCAGGAAACCCAATCAGCTGTTTCTATGACACTGTTTCTCGAGGTCCTCAACACAGATTCAGAACACCTGAATAGTCCATGCCTGTTCTAGGATCTGCGCTATCAGGTAGACCAGGTTCTTGTCATTGTGTGTTATTTTTCATTGGACCCCTCTGACTCACATTCCCAGCTGTCACATCCTGCTGGATCTGGAAGGCAGTGCTGGTCAAGACTTCCATCTGTGCTGGCCCGCTGGCACAGAGGTTGGAGTTCTGCTTGCAGCACCAATGACCCAGGTTTGGGAATGGATTCAGGAGTCAGAGGGCCTGCCAGGGGGAGAAGGCGTGAGCGTCTCATGCTGTACTGCTGGTGGGTGAAGATTGGGCTATGATGTTCTCCACTACACGATATTACATGCTCCACAAATCAACAAGGTAATTAATCTTTTTTTTAAACACAAAAAATGCTGCTAAAGGAAATACTCATGTGAGCAATCATGATGTGAGCGGCTGGTGTATTGTAATCTGAAAGGTAGATAAATGCTGCAAGTAAAATAACATAACTATAAAAGCATTTTAGCAGTGCTGTGAGGGGCTGGTGTATTGTGATGTGTTCCTTTGTGATGCGATGCAATGACTTGTGATTGAGTTGTTAGGCGCTGCTTTGTCATGCAACAAATGACCACACGTACAGTTACCACGCTGCAATTTCATGTGTGGCATTGACATGGAACCCCTGTGGACTGCTCTTCTTTTCCAGGGGGGGAGAGAGTGTCCAACACTTTCTGGACCCCTAGAGGAGGCTGGGTGTACCATTAACATCTGGTGCCATTACCTTAGGGGGCGGGGAAGATGCTGGACATCATCTCACATCCTCAGCCCCATGATCCAACAAGCATTGAAAAATGCCATCCATCTGGAATGACTACCTGTACTGCCACTGTCTCCACTGTCTTCCAACATCCACTGGAGAAGGGGATCCCACTCCCGTGGGCCCAACTCAGGGGGCTAGCCAGGGCTCACCTACAGTGTCCATTGGGAGAGGGAGCCCTCCTGGCAGCCCCACCCAGGGGGGTAAGCCTGGGCATGGGGGGAACTGACTATCAAATGGAGGATTGGGGGGCTCTGGAAGAAAAGAAAACTTTGATCTGTGCCAAGATCTGAGCGAATATTTGTTCGATTTTGTCCATGTTGGGTATCTGTGGTGCTCCAGACAATATCAGCAGTTTGATGCCTAGTTGCAGGAAGATGGCCAGATGCATATCAGATCAGCATAAAAGAACAGTATCAAATTAGCATGAAAGAAGAAAGATGCCCGTCAGTCTTCAAAAACCACAGATTAGGTGAGACAAGTCATTGTTTAGTGCTGCTGCAGGTTATTTTTTGGCTTTTTAATGGCAACAACTTATATGGAATGCTACAGATTTAGTTAGGGGTAGCAGGAGCTGAATGATTAGATGTCCGTTCAGCTCAGTGGTCAGGCCACACCCCTTCAGTAGTCCTTTAAGTCTTTCAGAATGCTGTCCTAGTGACTCATTGGCAGTGCTGTTGTCCACCACAATGGTGATGCATGTTGGGGAACAAACTCTGGTCACATGGAGGCCACTGGGGGAGAAAATTGAGCATCCCTGGGACTGCTCTTCTCTCTCATGGAGGAGGCCATGTGGCTGCACTCAACTGCCACCAGGTGGAGACCTGGTGGCAGTGCAACCTGAGCAGCTTGCAAGGATGGCTGCCATCCAATGCTAGCATGATCATGCCCCCACACAGACACACATCAATATCATGCACGGTGTGTGGCAGTGGTACAGGAGCAAATGGGCGAAAAATCTGGTGCCAGGGCAGGATGAAGCTGCCAGCTGTCACAGGCCCCACACCACTGAAAGCATGCCAGAACAGCAAACTGGATGAGAGTCTCTGGGGGAAGAAGGACCTGACCCTCTTGGCCCTTCCACTGGGGGAAGGGGGAATGTGTGGAATCCATGTGGGTATTGAAGATCTGTGGTAAGGCCCTGGATGGTGGGTGATGGTGCTGTAATGCTGGCAGCAGAAGGGGGCCTACCATCCTGAGGTGGAGAAAAATAGCCATTATTGAAAAAAAGGCTTCCAGACTACAGCCACACTATAAGCCAGCTTTAGTCATGTGACCTGCAACCCCTCACAAATTGCGCTGTTCATGGATGTCTTACTCCCTCCACTCCCACACAGCAATCACTTACACCCTCTCCTTAGCCCTCAAACACAAAGCCTTTTCATAATGTTGTTGTTTTTGGAGATTTTGACCCCAAATGTTCACCATGGTCTTTTTAAGACCACACCTTATGAACATGAAAATTGTTATTTATAAAATCCTTGCCCACATGTCAGTTTGTCACATAAGCATGAAAAGATAATTTGGGCAGCATTTGAGAAATGATACCTGTCATGTTCTTGATCAGGGGTAAAAAGGGCTATGCTGAAAATTTGGGGTAAAAATCTTCAAAATTGCAAAGTTATGAGTAAACATTGAAAAATGTCGGTGTTTCTTCATCACTTTGTTGTTTTTGGTATTTAGACCCAAATTTTCAGCATAGTATTTTTCTGACACTATCCTTATGATCAAGAAAGGTGGAATTTTTTAAATCCTGTCTGAAAAGTGACTTCATGGAGTGACTACAAAAACATGTTTTAGAGGGACCTGAAAAAATATACCTATCTTGTTCATGGGGTGGGTAAAACTAAAGCCATGGTGAACATTTGGGGCACAAATGTTAAAAAAATTACGTTATGAGTAAAAGTTCAAAATGCATTAAAAAACCATTAACTGGATTTATTTTCAAGTCAGTTTGCATTTGGGTTTAGTAGCAGCAAGACACTCTCCACTCATGAGAAAATTATATCCAAGGACCATAGAGAGATGAGGGAGGGTTAGGGTGTGTGGCATTTTGGGTACTGAAAGGGGGGGCTGTGGTGAGAAGTTCAGAAAATCTGGGGGGGGTAGAAGATATCACTGGACTGTTTACTTTTTACAGGTTTACACACACACAAAAAATAATGACAAGGAACGTTTTCTTTATTTCAAGTGCCAACAGTGGGGATTTGGCAACTCAGTGTTGCTGTGTTATTTGGTGACACCAGAGGTGGGCACCCTAGTGTTGCATACTGTGGTGAGGGCTGTAAGTCTGCACCTTAGATTGGCCACCCCACTGTGGAAGTGTGTTGGGGGATGATTCCACAGTGAGACTGAACACCCACGAATAGTTTTCTTAAATAGTTGTGTAGGCCTTACTAGTGTATGTGGCAGAGTGGGGTGTGATATTACTGGCAAGACTGACCACCTCCAACCAGATTTCTGAAAGAGCTGGGTTGGGCAGGAGGTGCAGTATGGGTGGTGGGCCCATGGCCCCACCTCCGAACAAATGCATAAGCAACAAACAGTCTGAAAAAGAGGGTCATGCACGCTCTTACATGGTGACACAGACACCATGAATGGATGCAGTTTCACCAAAGGGACACATAAAATACTGATTTCTCAAAACAAAAACCTTGATCCCGGAGTTCATGCCAGGATATCAAAATCCTGTAAATTTTGTAGTGATCAATTCAACAGGGACAAAGTTGAAGCTACTCTATATGAACACATCCAAATTAAGACTTTTTTTTGCTCATCAGTAGTGGTGGGCGAAGTGGGCTCAATCTGCTCAGTGAAGTGATTCATGGAGCAAAGACGGATTCGTGAGGTTCCAATGCTACAGAGTACTGTGATTATAATGAGAGAACACCGGCGCATTGGAAACAGCTACTTCGCATTACTCCACCTCTACTGGTCACTTCTCCTTCAATTTTTAAGGTGAAGTACATTGGTGGCAGTTCACTTCACCTCACTTCGCCTTGTTTTTGAGCTCCCGAAGGGGGATTTTGCAGTGATTCATGGGAGTTCAGGTCACATGGGCTCTATATTGATCTGCACAGCCTCAGTTCGATGTAGTATGAGTAGGAAGGAGTAGGAGACAGTTTGCTCTGATAGCTGTCTGTAGAAATCTTTTAAAAGCTGTTCAAAAAGCATTTTTGTTTTTTTGGGGGGGATCCAACTGAAGTTCATCGAGTGTAGGAAACCCTCCTGTGTTCACATCATCGAGCGTTTTTGTTTGTGTGTGGATTTTGAATGTACATTTACAACACTGAGTGTGTGTGGTGAAAGACAGTGACGTGTGCTGTGTGGGGGAGGGGAGTATCTCTGTATAGGTAGATTTAAGTTAGAGAACTAGTGATTTCTTTGTGTTTTGGTAATATTTTTTGTTATATAACTGACTGTGTTACTATACACATAGTAAAATTGTCAGTGATAGTACAAATTTTCTTGCTGCTTGTGTGAATGTGGCACAGCATTTCATAAAGTCAGGTTGTTTAAATTACAAATTTACATTACGTGGCACTGAGTACACTGAACTTTTGCATTTGCGACGCATTCTTCGTTCAGCATTGTACACAAAGTGTTCTGTGTTGTGTGTGCAGTGTTGTGTGCAATCAAATATAATACACCTTTTAAAATTTGTGACACAGATCAGTGTAAGTGCAACTAAGCGCAGCAGTGTGAACCTGCTATCCACTGCAGCTGACTGATTTTGTACTGCGGTCACGTTCTCTGTTCTTAGTGTTGCTTCTTGTAGCGCCGTAAAAATCAGCACTGTCTGTATTCAGTGCCCCCCCCCCACATTGAAATGGTATTTTTTAGCAGACTGGATTGTTTTTGTGACCCCATCAGCACCACTGGTTACTAAAGTTGTTTTAATTCCATGACAGTGTCACAACACAGTAGTCCCTTATCTGTTGCTGAAGCCACAGTTGTTTATTTTGCTTCAAGTCCAGCTAGTGATAGTAGTGAGTAGTGACCCTCCAGTCAGAAAGTGAACGTATCAAAATCTGAATTTGGTAATAATATTTGTGGTTGATCCCCCAAAATGCCTGCAAAGAGACATGCGAGTAAGGCTGTTTCTGGCCATGGCAATGTTGGCAGTAAGAGGGTCTGTGGGCGTGGTAGTAGTACGTGGATGGAGAAGTGCATTGCTGATGTGAGGAAAGGTATTTCTCTTGCAATTTTTTTTACAGCCCAGTCAGTAGCTTCACTGATAGTTGGAGGAGATAATGTTTTCCCAGCCAGTGGTGTTAGTGTTACTGGTGTTAGTGGTGGTGGAGGTAGTATTAGCATTGTTGCATCAAGTTCTAATTCTGACCAGTGTACCGTATCCAAACATATTGAGTGTGAAGCAGTGCAAGTGAGTGACAGCGTAGATGATGTCATACTTCCCAGTAACATCCCATTAACTGAACCTGATTCTGATGATCATGTCAATGATAGTATACAATGTGATATTCTATCCACCGTGGCACTTAACGTCACTCATTTTCCATGCAACAGTGATTCACGGTGTGGTGAACAAATATCAGGTGATGTGGTGTAGGATGCTGATGATGAATGTGATGATGCTGAAGATGATGATGTTGCTGTTGTTGCAACATGCAGTCCACATGTTAGCATCCAAGCAGAAGATGTGAATGTGTGTTACAGTGACGTTGATGAATATGATGATGATTTAATTGACCACAGTTGGGAACCGGAGAAAAATAAATTTAAAGTGGCTGTGTCTGAAATTTCTGAATCTGTTTTCAGGAATCCCCCCCCCCCCTGTAAAAACTTGTCATTTACTGGTTTTAATGGATGATGATGATGATGACCCAGTACTCAATATGATAGGTAGTCGTGGTGGTCAGTTGCAGTCCAGGTGTGCAGTGCCAGAAACATCATGCGCCCCCTTCCCACTTCAGTGCTTAAGATAACAGGCTTAAGTAAGCCACATAATCATAGACATGTTAAAAGCAGAGCATCACAGTCCCTTGTTTGGGATTTTTTTGTTCAAGTTGCAAATGGTGATTCAGTTGCAATCTGCCAAGTTTGCCATGTGCATGAGTCAAGGTAAAAAGGGGAGCCATCTTGGGACAGGAGGACAGCATACGCATCTTAAAAATAGGCACTTGGCTCTGTGGACTCAGCACAAGCTGGCAGCTAATACCAGACTTGGGCGTTCACCCGTATCACCGGCGGCAACCATAGCCAGCATGTTATCTCCTTCCATGACTGTTAAGCCCAGTAGGAAATTAAATGTATGCAGTAGTGTGGTAATAAGAGCAGAGGATTACTAGAGGCATGATGAGGTGGAGGACCATAATGACTTTGAAATGTTGTCCTGTGCTGGTGATAGTAGTAGTTTTTGTGGTGGTGGTGGTGGTGGTGGTGAATGCAGTATGTCTAGTGCAAGTGGTACATCAACCCCAGTTGGCAAATCCGGAAAAATAACATAATTTCTGGATTTGTCATCATTACCTGTGTAACTGTCTTCATCAAATGTCCACACTCCACCCCCCCCTGCCAATGCCATTCATCACAGAGCACAACCATTTGTGACCAAAAACACACACCCTGTAAAACGTTTAAGACAGCCCACGTTACAGAGTGTTTTTGCGCATAAGCTGAAGTACCCCCCCCCAATCATACAGTATCATGTGAACTTAATGCTGCTATAGCGGAAATGCTGGCAATCGATATTTTGCCCTTCTCCTTTGTGGAGAATTCAAGGTTCTGGTGGTTTGCTGCCCATCCCTGTCCAAAATGGAAAGTCCCATCCAGGGCATTCTTTTCTACCCATGCTGTTCCCGAGTTGTTCTGCACTGTCTCAGACTCAGTAAGACATGCCCTTCAACATTCCTCCTCTCCATTCATCCATTTAAGTATGGATATGTGGACAAGTGGCAAAACAGCGGGGAGTTCATATCTGTGTATAACTGCACACTGGGCGCAGGTGCCCGGAGTTGCTTGTGATGCTGGTAGTGTGAATAATCAGTGCAGGAAGGTGGATTGTCAAGGTAGCAATCTTCCTGTAATTCGCCAGCATGCAACAATTGCTATGCGCAGTTGACCTGTTCACACACTGGTGAGAACATGTTGGACATGGTACTGACTGAAACTGACAGATGGCTGAACCCTCTGTCCCTGAGAGATGGGTTCATAACAAGTGACAATGGGTCAAATGTGGTGAAATGCATCACAAATGGTGTTTTTCTTTGTGTTCCATGCATGGCTCACTGTTTAAATCTTATGGTTCAGAAGTTTCTGCAGCACCCTGACATAAAGGAAATGCTGAACACTGCACGACATATCTGCTGTCATTTCTCAAGATCTGGAAAGGCCCGTGACCAACTGCGGCAGTTGCAGATACAAAACAGCCTGCCTCAGCACTGCTTGAAGCTGGAAGCTGTTACCCAATGGAACTCCACCTTATACATGGCAGAGAGGTTGTGTGAACAATACAAAGCCATCACAGAACATCTTGTTATGCACACTAGCCGTGACAGTTCTGTGGCCTCCACGTCTATGATGACTGAACAGTGGCACCTCATGGATTCTGTAATAACAATTTTGCAGCCTTTTGAACAAGCCACACAGGCAGTGAGTGGTGAGTTTGCCTCTATTAGCCAATCAATTCCACTGCTGTGAGTGCTGAGGCAGATATTGTTGAATGTACAGCATGGCCTTGATATTTCCGGAGACAGTGGTAGCAGTATGTTGCTGCAACACATGCTGACAGTATTCAACCAGAATCGTCTCATTGTGAGCATTCAGCGTAGTGACAACTTTGCCATGGCAACAATGCTGGACCCACGATTCAAGTGTGGAATTGCATCAGTACTGGACGGAGGGCCTGAACAGGTAAACAATATCAGTGATCAACTGGTTCGCTTGGTTCATGGGGCACAGAAGTCGCGTGCCAAGGTTTGCAAACCTCAGCAGCATAATCTAGCTGAAGGTGTAGCTGGAGGACCAGCAAGCATATCATGCAAGGGTAAGGGGACTGTAGTTCCTGGTGGTCTGTCATCCAAAGTGGTTGGCACCAACCCGCTTTTGGAGGCTTTGTCCCAAGTGGGTATTTGTGACATCAATGATTCCGGGGAACAGGCTGATGTATCAACTATCGGACTTAGTGTGGCACAGAGAATGATTGAGTCATATTTGTCTGAAAACAGGCATCTGACAATAAGTGAAGATCCTCTTTTGTACTGGAGTGGAAAGGTCAATGAATGGCCAGAGCTGACTGCAGTGGCACTGAAGTACCTCACATGCCCACCCTCCAATGTAAGTGTTGAGAGGGTATTCAGCTCAGCAGGTGCAATAGTCAGGGATCGTCAGACAATCATGTCTCCTGCAAATATTAGTTTGCTAACATTCATTAAAATGAATGAGAGGCACATACCAGCACAGACTGCAACCTTGGTATTCATACCCTGGCCTAGTCATGGTGGTCTTGCTGATGTGAAAATGGAGCATCCTGGTGGCACTGGCAGTGGCTGCCTGAAACGGCCCACCACTGATGTAGATGATGACACAATGGAGAAAGAATTTCTCAGTGGTCAGACTTCAGACATCGATGACTGTGAGGGCAGTTTTCTTTATGAGGATGATGATGTGGTTAATGTTGGCAGGTTTTAACTGCAGTATTTTAAAGGCAGTGTGCCCCCCCCACCCCAGACCACCACCACCAGGACTGATGTTATCCAAGTCTGCTGCCACTATGAGTCTGTCTGCCCCCAATGGACCACCACCACCCTAAGTCTGCTGCCACCATGAGTCTGTCTGCCCCCTCATGGACCATCACCACCACCGGGACTGATGTTATCCAAGTCTGCTGCCACCATGAGTCTGTCTGCCCCATGGACCACCACTACCACTGGGACTGATGTTATCCAAGTATGCTGCCACCATGAGTCTGTCTGCCCAGCTCAGACCACCAGTCTACCAGTGCACCACCACCACCAGCTTCTTAATATTTAAACCATAAAGTGAGTATGTGCACTCATGTTTGTTATGCTGCCTCACTTCCTTAGGTTGTCTGTTTTGTTTTCTGTAGCTTTTCAGAGCCGTAGTGGCAAAACACATACAGTACACTTATTTTGTTTCTTTTGCAGGGGAACAAAAACAGGCTCCATCGCTAATATTACTCATTGGGAAAGATGCTGTAGCTATACCGTACAGACAGAGAGGAAGCGATGTAATGTCCATGTGAAATCTATTCTGGCAAGTATGAAGATTTTATTTCATCCATTTCATTGCTTTGTAAAGACTGCTGCAAATATTGCAAACAACAGGTTGTCTTAGTACTTGACAAGATGTGTCTCTGAAATGTAACTTAGTTGACAATAGGGATTGAGATTTGAGAACTAGGGAGGGACACATAACAATGAAGTGGTAACTTTTAAGAAGTCATTCATTTCTTGTTTTAGGAAAATGTGTGATACTTTGTTGTTCTGACAAAGTGGCCTTATCCAAAGAAGTTTGTCAACATGATCAGGCATACCCCTTCCCGACCTGAGCTTGGGCACACATGCAACACACTGAAGTCGTTTCATTCGATGACCATGACCATCATTAAGAACCGGATTCCAGAAGGATGCTGATGAAATCTGTGAAGAAATAAAAAAAATAAGAAACCATTACAGACAAAGCTGAAAATATGACCCCCCCCCCAAAAAAAAGAAATACTTACCTGCATGTGCTTGAGAGTTATCCATTTCCATTTAAGTGCAAAAAATTATCTTTGAGCACTGGACGGTGCACAGCAACAGTTCAGAGATGGAGTTACCTGTGTGTGATGTAGAACAATAGCATGAATACATGTCCATGTCAAGTTCAACCCCCCTCATCATCACCTACAAAATACACAACCATATATATATATATATATACTCACCAAGGCTACTATTACTGTACATCCAAAGGGCACCTTCTAATCCAGTTGAGATGATCACTTTCCACTTTTCTGCACACAAGGAGGATGCATTCTGGGCCTGCAGAAAAAATCTGGGGACTCTGTGCCACTGTTGTGCACATGACTGACTGCGCCATAAATTCTGGGGGAATTTGTACATGCTGAAACAGTCTCATTTCACTGTGTTACCACTTTTCAATTTTCTGGACACATGGAGGATGCATTCTGGGCCTGCAGAAAAAATCTGGGGACTCTGTGCCACTTTTGTGTGCATGACTGAGTGCGCCATCAATTCTGGGGGACTTTGTATGTGCTGAAACAGTCTCATTTCACTGTGTTACCACTTGTCAATTTTCTGGACACATGGAGGATGCATTCTGGGCCTGCATAAAAAATCTGGGGACTCGGGGAGTCACGTGATGCCAGCTCCGCAGTAGCAGTCAGATCCTTCACCTCCTGCTTTCCCCCGGTTTTAAAGTTAATTATTTAAAACTTCTTGGGGCATTTACAGCTTTATTTTGGGCTTCACAACAGCATCACTTATTCGATCGGCTATTCTGACACTTTCGGGCGTATATGGACGGACAATGAGAAAAGTACATCAGCGACACCGCGCCCGTGTCAGCGGCAAAAGGCCCAGCCGAAGAAGCCGAGAATTTCTACATCAAATGAAGAACCGAGGAGGTGGCTTTACTGGCGAGAATGAACCCCTTACCCTCGCCCAGTTCCTAGCAGAGTTCAAGCCTTTCAGAGCCAAACTGGGCTCGATTGCACAGAACTTAAAAGCGGTCCGTCGGCACTGGAGGATCATCCAAGCGCACGGAGACACTGAGTTAAGGTTCTTTTTGGAAAAAAGGTCTCGAGCAAGAACGGAGCTTGTTAACCTTCGCCAGAAGATCTCCAGGATGGAAGCAAAATTAGAAGATTTAGAGGGTCGGGTCGGAGAAATAATTTAGTGATCATCGGTCTTCCAGAAAGGGAGGAAGGAGCCGATCTGACCCTTTCTCCCAGGGCTTCTTTAAGGATCTGGTAGGCCCGGCGCCTGGGAGAGAATTTATAATCGAGCGGGCACATAGAGCCTTCTGAGCAGTACCACCATTGGGTGCCCCCACGGGGTTTTCATTGTCCGCCTGTTAAATTTTCAGGGCGCCAATATATATTGTTGAAAGAGAGAGAAAAAGAATTGAACTGGAAGGGACCCCATTAGAATCAGCTGAGATCTACCGACCACAGTAAGGCAGAAAGCGAGCGGAATATCTACCCGCTGATTTCTAAACTGATTCCTGCCGCATAAGATTTGAAGTTTTGTATCCAGCAAAGCTGCATGTTTTACTTCATGGGCAATGGGCTGTATTCAAGATGCGGCTCGGCTAGTAAAGACCTGACAACAGCCTCCAGATCTCTTCAAATGACTACAGGGACTTTACCGAAGAAAATGGTCTGCCTTTCATTTTCTTCTTCTGATGTGGTCTATGGGAGAGCGATTCCCGGTCGATCGAGAGAAATGCTCCTGTTTTTGTTTTTGTTCACACCACCGCACTGAAAACCTAGAAGGGTGATGTCTTTGCTAAAACTTTCTTTGTCCCGGAGCTCAGGGCCTCACGTTCAGGAAGAGCAACCTGTGCTCAACAAACTTACTGTGGGGTAATATCTAGCTCTCCCTCGATTGAGAGGGTTCCTCTCGAGGGTGATTACCAGAACAGTATGTAACCATACGGCTATACTGACGGAAGACTGGTTGCCGTGTCTTTTTTTTTTTTTTTCCTCTTCGTCACATTGGTTTTAACTGATCGGTAGTTCACCCTGTCATTTTCTGTTTTTGGCTGACTCTTGTGTACTGTATTTTGTTAACTTTCCCGAAGTAGCAGCATGGATAGACTCTGGGAACGAAGCCAAGTTTCGGGCTATGCTTTTGCTTTTTTGAATGGGATTTAACCATGCTTGCGGATGTTCGGATGTGCATATCACTATAATTACATTGAGACTACCTAGATCTTTTTGTACCGCTGGATTACTTCAGATGAAGCTCTGCCTGGAGAAAAGTTTTTTTTTTTTCCCAAAAGTGTGAAGCTACTGCATATTTGATTGAATGTCTGTTAAATGATTTTTAAGGAATGTTGGTTTCTGCTGATTTTGGGGGTATCTGATGGGATTCGGAGGAAATGGAATGGGACTTAAGAGTTAATAGTCTTGGGATCACATAAAGCTAGGTACCTGAGAAGAGGGTTCATTATGAATATCAATATGAATAAAGGCGGTGAACCAAGCGGGTTTAGTTGTGAGACATGCGGGGGAGTGGGAGAGGGATTAACTGCGGAGTTCGGTCGTCATGGACCAAAAGAGTGCTGAGAGGGGTGGGGAGACAATCGGGTGTGGGATATGGGGTGTTATGGGGCTCACTTTACTTATTCCTCTATATCTTTGGTTTGTTACGGATACTATCAGCAGGGGTAAGTGGGACGGTAGGGGAAGTGATAATTTTGGGATATCCAAGGAATGGTTTTGGAAATGAGTGTCGCTGGGAGGTAGTGCCTTGAGGACTATGGAGTCTGTGTGTTGGGGGATATGCAAGGCCTGCAAAGGTAGAAGTTTTGAATAGTTAGTTATACAACTACAAATTATTACAGGATTGTATCGGAAATGGGGACGGATGTTGCTATAAAATTCTTACATTGAACATTAAAGGGGAGGACAAAACAAAGCAATTTAAAATATTGAAGTATATTGATGCACTGAGGGCTAAAATTGTATTTTTGCAAGAAACTCACTTATACAAGAAGAAAGCAATGCTATCGCGGAGACTTCAGATAGGGAGGGTTTTCGCCACAGGGCACTACAGAGCAGAGGGGTCATGTTATTATTCCATAGATCATTGCACTTCATCCCCTAAAGATTATCCAGGATAATGAAGGAAGGTACATTTTGGTACAAGGTAAATTGCAGAACAAGGTTATGTTGATTGGTACAATTTATGGCTAACTCGGTTCTCATGACTTTCTGGTCGAATTACTTAAGGTTTTACAACCTTTCAGCCATTTTCCATGATATTAGCTGGTGATTTCAATCACTGTACTAGACCGTCCACTAGATAGACTTTCTAGGATTCAGGCATTTCCTACCCCCGCCCCCGAGCCTTTGGGGAATTGGTTGACCAATTGGGGCTAGCAGATGTTTGGAGGGTTCTTCATCCTCAAGAGAGGGACTATACATTTGTTTCTCCGACTCATGGGTCCGATCCCGGTTGGACTATATCCTAGTGTCCCGTACCTTGCTCCCGAATTCTTAGCTCAGCAATAGTAGCTGCTCCCTCTCAGACCATTCTGCTGTAGACCTCACAGTTTTTCTGCCCTCCTTAATCCGTAAAGTAACAGATGGAAGATAAATAATCAGTTATTGAGGAGTCCCAAAATAACCAAATATTTGTCAGCTCAAATTACAGAGTTTTTCATTTCAATTTGAAGGATCAGGTTGCCGGATATTCTTTGGGGAACATTTAAAGCATATATGAGAGGTGTATTGATCAGCCAGGCAGTGCGGAAAAAGAAAGAAAGGGAAATTACAATGGGTGAGTTGTTAAAGCAGATTAAGTCTCTAGAACTTAAGCTTCTTAATACCCCCACTGATGAGGTGAAATTAAGTTTAGTAAAGGCAAAAGATGCATATCTTAATCTATTGGGGGAACAGGCCGAGTTGGCTATTATTAAAACTAAAGCAAAGTTCGTGGATCAAGGTGAAAAGTCGGGTAAAATGCTGGCCAGACGTAATTCCCAATTTGAAGCTTCACGTTTAATAGAGGGTATTTTTTCAGAAGGGGAGGGTACTATCAAAACTACTCCTGAGGATATGGCCCAGATATTTCAAAATTACTTTACATCTCTTTATGCGGGTATGCAGATACCCTCACTGAAACGGATACATCGCTCATTCTTGAACAAACTACCCTCCTAGTCTCTGCGAATCGGATCACTCAGTGCTCGTTACAGAGATTACGCAGCAGGATGTTGAATTGGCCATTAAGAGTCTTACATCTGACAAAACTCCTGGACCTGATGGGTTCTCTCCCAATTTTATAAAACATTTGCCACCCAGTTGTCCCGATTCTACTCAAACTTTTCCAATATATTTTATCTGGTAAGGAAATAGAGCACTCACTTGCCGAGGCACTCATAGTGCTTATCCCCAAACCCTAATAAACCACCTGAAAGTCCGGCCAGTTACAGACCAATTTCACTGTTGAATTGCGACATTAAGATTCTAGCCAAGATATTGGCCGATCATATCTGTCAGGTAATCCCAAAGTTGATTGGACCAGAGCAGGTAGGTTTTATGAGGGGTAGATCCTCTTCGGAGCATTTTAGAACTCTGGCGCATGTTTTCTCGGCATCCGAGGAGTCCGAGCTTCCATTGGCTTTGGTCTCCTTGGATGCCGAGAAAGCTTTCGATAGGGTCCATTGGGCCTATCTTTTTGAGGTAATGTACAGATTCGGCTTCCCGGAGAAATTCGTGGCTTGGATTAAGGCATTATACACGGACCCCTCCGCTAGAGTTGTGTGCAATGGGGCCATCTCTGCACCTTTTAAATTACAGGCTGGTATTTAGAGGGCTGTCCCTTTTCACCCTTATTATTCAATTTATATATAGAGCCCTTATAAGGAGTATAGTGCTGTACCTGAAATTCTTGGTATTAACATAAGGGACATACAATTAAAGTTCACGGCTTATGCCGACGACTTACTAATATATCTATCGAAGCCTGATTGGTCTATCCCCAACTTATTAAAACTTATTCAGAATTTTAGTGGGCTATCTAATTATAAATTGAATCAAGACAAAACTGTCGCTTACTCTTTGAACAATAGGGTAATTAAATCCGATGTCATAGGACTTGGTTTAGGATGGGACTCTAAATCCTTTGATATTTAGGCCTTTCCTTGACAAATAGTCAGGACAGATTGCATCAGCTGAATGTAGAATCCTTATTCAGCACTATTAAACTTGACTTAAAAGATGGACGCAGTTCCTTTGTCCTTATGGGGCAGAATAAATATTGTAAAATGAATATATTTCCCAGGCTTTTCTACCCCTTATCTATGCTGAATATCTGGATTCCTCTTTCTTGGTTTAAGAAACTTCATGGCGAATTAGCTGACTTTGTTTGGGGACATAAGAAGGCCAGGATATCATATTCTAAATTGGCGATCTCAAGAATCTCGGTGGTTTGAGAATGCCTCATTTTCACTTTATTTTGGGCAGCCCATTTAAATAAATATGGAGATGGATGCATTGTGACAATGCCACTCTAATATGGGATACACTCCATTATGGGTTAATTTGGAACTTAGCCTTATTAAGAATGTAGATATTAACCCAAGGCTCCTCCTTTATATACCCACGCGTTTGCTTCCCCTTTACTGAAAAAATCCTATCGGACTTTCCTTAGAATACATAATCAATTATGTAATTTTCTGAAATCTGAACAAATGTGGGACTGGGGCAGCCTGTTTGGGGAACTCAGTAATGCGGATAGGATATCGGACTATTAAACGCAATTGGTTGCCCATCCTAGCTGTCTGCTCCTGAAGGACTTTATAAATCCAGATGGTAGCGTGATATCGGCCGCAGATTTTGATGAAGTTTGATTTGTCTCAGAGAGATGTTTTCAAAGTATATCAAGCGTCATGCTCTGATTCACAGAATGGTAGCAAACCGGTCTATTCACCCTGCATCTCATTCTGGGAAGACTTCAATATTTTAGTTGGTGCCCCACAGGCTATTTCCAAGATCTACTTAGTATTGTTTAATTGGGCTTTTAAGAATAATCTAGCACCTAGTACATATTGGACCAAGGTATTCCCAATATAATCTGGGATTGGGCACGTGATAGGCAGAGTTGCCACAAATGGATCCAACAAGATCATCTCAGGTTAGTGCAATTCAAAATACTGCACAACATCTATTACACACCTCAGAAATTACAGGATTTAAAATTAACACAGAGGTCTCTGTGTTATAGATGTAAGCAGGAGGGGGAGATCTTCTTCATATATTTTGGCTCTGTCCTAATATAGCCCCTCTGTGGAATGAAATCAAAAGTAAAACGGATCCATTACTGGGTTTAGAAGACTTGTTCACCCGAAATATGTTTATTAGGTGATATGTCGGGTTGTATGGTTAAGCAGGGAAATTCCATATATCCATGATTTCTTGTGTAGTTAAAAGTGGTGTTGAGGCACTGGAAGGACCCTTGTCTAATTTCTTATTCCGAATGGTTGGCAGAATTCCTTTCATGCCTCAGGACCGAGAGGATGATTGCTGTACTGCATAGTGTGTTGCCCGTTAGAAAATCTGGTCTCCATTAATGTTAGCTTACTCATAAGGAACTACACCAGTGATGCCTCTTTTTTTTTTTTTTTTTATTTCTCCCATGTAATCTCTGATTGCAGTGCCTTGCATGGAGGGGTAAGTGCGGAGTGGTTGGGTTGGGGGCTTGGAGTCCATATGTTTTCTCTTTTAGATTGTATTGATGGTTCGTTGTGTGACCTCATTTGTATCTCAATGCTTATGTTTACAATGTCTCCGCAAGTACATGTAATCAAATACTCAATAAAATGTTAATGGCAAAAAAAAAAAAAAAAATCTGGGGACTCTGTGCCACTTTTGTGCGCATGACTGAGTGTGCCATAAATTCTGGGGGACTTTGAATGTGCTGAAACAGACTCATTTCACTGTGTAACCACTTGTCAATTTTCTGGACACAAGACAGATGCCTTTTGCGGATGCAGAAAAATGAGGCACCAAAACAGTGCACACACACAAAACACACAGACACTTAACAGAAGGAAGGGGCCCAGAATACAATGTGTAACGCATACTGAAGACAACAAAAAAAAGGACATAATTACATACAAGGGTCAGGGATGATGGAGGAATACATTTTATGGCACAGCAAGGAAGGTGGGGGGGGACATGGTGTGAGGAAACAAAACTAGTGTGGGATCCTATGGTGATCCAGCAGCAGTTCCAGCATGGACATAATTGGAAGCAGATGTCCCTCTATGTCATCCAGCTGCTGCTCCACAGCACTCATCCTCTCACTGTTCTCCTCAACAGCACTCCAGAGAACTGCCAAGTCAAACAGTGTTATACGCACTTCTCTGGTGTCCACTCCTTCGACAGGCTGACCTGCTGGTGGTGGGGTGGTGGTGGAGCAACAGGTGCTGCTGTGGCCCTCCTCTTCTTAGGGATGCCACGCCCACTATGCACAGTGGCACCCTCTACCACAGAATGGCCAGCAGGTGCAGACATGGTCCATTCTGTGGCAGCCTGCCACACCAACTGGTGGTGATTAAGCATATGGGTGTGCTGGCCCCCAGTCCCCAGGTGACTCCCCCAAGGGCTACGGTGCACCTCCACCTCACATAGGCAACACTCCACCACACTGCTGTCCCCCCCAACACAGTCAAAAAACTGCCAAACAATGGAGGTCCGGGGAGGACCAGGCACAGGTAGGGGAGGGCCAGATAAACTGGCAATAGGCTGCTCACACTGCTCAACAGTACTGATGGGATCCACACCTGGGCCTGGGGGAAGAGGCACATCCTGCTCCAAAGGACCTTGTGCCGGACTTGGTGGTGGTGGTGGTGGTGGTTGAACTGCCTCAGAGTCAAGAGGAGGTGCTGGTCCTGCTTTTGGGGGTTGGACACTCATAAGTTTAGAGCTGTCCACCACAAATGGGCACCCATGGCATGCCCACAGCATGACGACGCGACTACCATCCTCTCCCAGAGTTGGCCCTGCCCCAGACATTCCTCACCCTGCTCCATCTCATGACACAAGCACAACACAAACACAGTCACACACACACAGATAAACAACTAAGTAGGTAAGAAAAATAAAATTTACAGAAAGAACAAATTAAGTAAAAAACAGTACAGAAAAGGCAAAAAATGTAGCTTTTAAAAAAGCTGTTGGGTAAGTATCAAATTTTTACTCTCCTCCTCTGCAATCAAAACACTCCTCTCTCTAGTACACACTCCTCTCTCTCAGTCTGCACAGGAGAAAGTGAAACTGTCTGTGTGACTCACTTCTTCCCTGCCTGGCTAGAGAGCATGCGACTTACAGTACTGTAAGCCATGTGATGTGTGGGGGGCTGCCAAGTCTGAAACACCAAGTGAATCACTTAGAATCATAATGAGGAATGTGAAGTCCATTGAAATCAATGACTTCGCCTTAATTCGCATTCTCATTATGCCAACGCGAAGTAGTAATGACAAGGCGAAGTGAGCACTTTGCATTGCCCACTCCGCGTAGCAGAGTGGCAACTCGAAGTGCCCACTTCGCGTGCACTTCACCAGCGAATTTTAAATTCGCTGCATCTCTACTCATCAATAGCCAAAAAAACTGTCGCCATTTGAAATCTGAAACTTTCAGGT
The DNA here is from genome assembly GCA_016271365.2 of Neoceratodus forsteri. Classification (NCBI taxonomy): domain Eukaryota; kingdom Metazoa; phylum Chordata; order Ceratodontiformes; family Ceratodontidae; genus Neoceratodus; species Neoceratodus forsteri. Next base: position 1,326,896,141 of record CM057449.1, read on the forward strand.
TTGATAGAACTTGATCCAAGGATGAATTCTTACTAATCTGTTCTTCCCTAACTATTACTGTTTTTGAAATATTTGCATACAGGTGTTCCATATTTCACACATGCAGTAACAACAATGAACATTCTAAAGAAAACTTGATTTTTACAAAAGCGTTTTCTACTACTTTGTTATGAAAAATTGCTTTGTGAGGTAAACAAATTTGCTTTTGTATGAGTTAACAATAATGAAAGCAAAAGAAACTAAAACATTTTTGCTCACTGAAACCAAAAGTCTGGGGGGGTTGTGGTTAATATATAATCTTTAAAGGAGGAATCTGTAATTTTGTAGATTGATGTTTCAAGGTTTGTAAGTATGCTTTCGCAACTGTGTTTATGCTTTCTTATGCTAATTTTGCTTTTTTTGAAAGTTTGAAATGTCAACAAATGATTGAACAGTAACAATCTCAAAACAAGGTGGATTTCACAGCTATAAATAATATATTTGACAGTTCAAGATGTGTGAGGAATCCTTTTTGATGTGTTTTAATGAATAATGGTCCTTATTTTAACTAAAAAGGAAAACGTACTGAGTCAAAAGTGACAAAAAGCAAAAACAGATTTATGCTTTTATGAAAAAGCTTTAGTGATGTATGGAAATACTTTCTTGAGGTGTGTTTGCAGTTGTGTTTTTTTTTAATTAAGAAGTTTGGAAAATAATTGGATTAGGTTTCTCAAACTTTGTCATAGTGAGCCTCACCTAAGCCATGGAAGAGATGTTGAGCTTCCCCCAAAATACTGAAATAGTTTTGGGCCTCCCCGTAGAAAAAATAGCCTTCTTTTCACAGTATATCAGAAATAAATTGAAACCTCTTTGCATAGCTGGCTTTCATGTTATTATGCTTATTGTAACCCCCCCAACAGGACAACCTACATGCTTCAATATTTTGACTCTTGAGCCATTGTTTCCCATTACTTCCAAAACCTTCATGGGTCAAACTGCTTTTTCTGTTTCCCCTCTTACTGGAATAACCTTCCTGCTGACCTCTGCCTCTCCCCCTCTCACCCTGTTCTTGAGCAACTTCTCTGGGATCATTTTGCTCCCTCCTACTCTTATTCTTAGTACCTGTATGGTTAACTCTTATATTTAGATAGTTTTGCTGGCAGTCTAATTGATCAATTGTTCCTCACATTGTTACTTTATTGTTCTTAATTTGTTTGCACTTTTATTCATTTGGTATTGCTTAAGTGTTTTGCAGATACATTTTGAATTGTATTCTTTCACTACCCTTCCCTGGGTACACCTGAAATAAGCCATGGCTCAGTGTACAGTTCCTTCCCTGGTCACAGACTTGTGAATAAATACATAAATTCACCTACTGTTATCCTCTTTCAGTTTGCCTTATCACATCACACAAAATCTATAAAGTTCAAAATTGAAATATAATACTTTTTCAAGACTTGCTTGAGCCTCCCCTTGAACAGGTTGGGGCCTCCCCAAGGAGGCCGGCCTCACCATTTGAGAACCCCTGGATTAGGACATTATTTTCTAGCGTAGCATCCTTTGGTAGTTAGTGAGCTGGACCTTTATCCTGGGGTAGGGGCCCAGAGAGCCTTGCATATCCTGGCATGGTTTTCTTTTACCTCTCTCTGTGTACATGACCCACAGGGCACTGTACACAGGCAGATGTCTGGGTGCTGAATGATGCCCTCAGGGCAAGAGATTGAGGAGATAAGACTATTCTTGTTCTCCTGGACGTCTCCTCAGCATTTGACACTGTGGACCATTGTATGTTGCTTGACCGCCTTAGGGATCTCTGCAGACTCACTGGCACTGTCATCTGCTGGTTTAAGTCTTTTTTAACTAATAGGAGGCAATGGGTTGTGATGGGAAATTTTTCTTCCAGCCCCCAGCCTCCTATCTTGTGGAGTCCCTCAGCGATTGGTATTAGCCCCAATGTTGTTTGCAGTGTACATGCTACCCCTGGGAGGGCTCATTAGGAAGTATGGCTTGGGTTTTCATTGCTATGCTGATGATACCCAGCTATATCTTTCCTTTGCTGCAGGAACATCCAAAGCGGTAGATGTGCTAAACAACTACCTTGCTGAGATTAACGGCTGGATGGCCTCCAGCTGGTTGCAACTAAACCCTGATAAGATGGAGGTATTGGTGGTGGAGTCGATCAGAGTGCATGATAGGATGGCCTCTGAATCAGAAACTGGACTTGTTCTGGGATCTGTTTCATTGAAGACCTCTTCTAGGGTGTGAAATCTTGGTGTCATTCTGGATAGGAGTTTGACTATGGAGACGTAGATATCCTTCACTTCCCGCTCCTGTTTTTTTCCATCTTAGAAATGTCACCAGGATAAAGCCCCTTGTTCCACCTCTGGACCTCCCCACTTTTATGCATGCCTTAGTTACATCAAGGCTTGACTACTGTAATGCACTCTATCTTGGGGTCATGGGAGGATCTCTCCGCAGACTGCAGCTAGTGCAGTACTCGGCTGCCCGGTTGTTATGCAGGTGCAGAACACCAAGTGCATTTCATTGGCCAGCCCTGCACAACTCGTGCAAATGGAGCCATAATGACATGCAAATTACCCCATTTGTGCCTTGCATTCATTATGGCCTCATTTGCATATCGGTGTCTAAATATCAGGAATTTGTGCACAGTGTATCTCTGTTGCGCTGGTGCATGTCCCATTCCTGGTTTTCAGACCTGTCTGGGGGATACACCAGTGCACTGCATTTGTGCAACATGCATTGTGTGATATATTCAGAAGAGATGCACCATGGCACATCTCTTTTGAATATATCCCTTTGTTGCTCCAGTGCAACTTAGTTGTGCTGAGCACCCACTTGTGCCATTGCCAGGTATAGGTTTTAATATTGGGCCTCTGAGTATATTCATTGCAAAAAACAGCATTAATGCATATGCTATGATTCTAAAGTCAAAAAAAAACAAGAGCAATATGTGGTATTAGTTTTTTTTTGTCCCAAATACCCTCTCTTATCCCCCAGCTCCTACTCTCATGAGCCACAATCTAGTTACACACCTACAGCTGTACTCTACAAGTCTGCTGCTTCACAAACAGCCTGCTGGATCACTCATAACTTTCTTCAATGTAGAGCACTTCTGACCTTGTACAAAGCAGGATATCACTCATTACTTTCTTTGTGCAGGACATCAGTTGTATCTTCATGCAGGGCCATACAGGTCATGGCCAAAGCATGATCTCAGTCATTGCTTTCTTCACACAATGTCCCTGACCTGTAGCTTACAGAAGTAGACCCATGGGACAACCCCCCCAAAGCTGTAGGTTTATCTTGGACCACAAGGGTAGAGAATGGGGTGGAGAGTGGGCATTAGGGTTGAGAAAACCCTAATGCTACATTTTCCTCCTTCTGTGGCTTTGCAACCCTAATATAGGATACATAGGACTGTGTATGAGCAAAGAGATACTACTAGAGCATTTGGAATGCTTGCCATTTCTTAATGGTTATAGCCAGATATGGAATTACTTTGTAGGTGCATATCCAAATGCTTTTTAAAGTTGTTAATTAACTGACATGATACCATAGATTCCAGAAGGGAATTCCACAAATTTGTCACCTGCTGGTTAAACCAATAGCCTGTCATAGTAGTTTTATATTGCTCACCTTTCAAATGCTTGTAATGCCCTCATCTTTTACAGATGCTGTCCCTTGCCTACAACCCTAAGCAGTCCCATAAGTCCTGATTGTAAAATGTCTTAAAACAAGGCACATGTCTCCTCATAATCTTCTTCCTTCCAAGCTAGACATATCAAGTTCTCACAATCTATCCTTGTAGCTCACACCACATATTTCTCTAACCATTTTAGAGGTCCTTTTCACACTCCCTCCAGGAGCCTGATGCCTCCAACATCTTGTGGGGCCCAAAACTGAATGCAGTACTCAGTGTGGAGGTTTACTAATGACCTGTACAAAGGCAGCAGCACATCCCTGTTTGTACTATTAATATTTTTCTCAGTGCACCCCAGGATTCTGTGTTCCTTATTTGTGACCTGCTGACAATGTTTACTAAATCTGAAGTTGTTATTAGTATTACTTCCCAAGTCTCATTCCTCAGCTATCACTTGCAAGTCTGAGCCATACAATGTGTAAATATACTTCTTATTTTGGTCCCTGAGTGCATCATTGTACATTTTATTTATTAAAGATTTAATTTGGGCTTAGTTGCACATGCCTCAATGAATTTCAAGTTCTTACAAAGAGTCTCTACTCCCTCCTCTGCATCAGTTACCATACCAGTCTTGGAGTCATCAGCAAATTTACTCATCCATGCTCCCCCTACTGGCTGCATGCTGGCAACATAGGTAATAATTATATGGGGCCCACAACTGAGCTCTTTGGGATCACATAAAATGTTTATTCTTTGAGAGGAGGTGGAAGGAGAAAGGAGCCTGTAGGAGCTACAACTGACTCTATCCTGTTTGCTGGTTTGCACATTTTACACTTGAATAAAGTGAAGCACTTTACACAGGTCTGTTGCTCCTTTTTACTTATACTGAGTATACTGGTACACCAAATGAGAGGCTAAGTGCTTGATTATAACTGTGATCCAGTCTGTGACTGTTGGCAGGTTCCAGCAACCTTTACTTTGCTTAATCAATTATTTATATTTCAGTGTTTTGTTTTTTTTTTTTTGTCCATCAGGAAAACATTCTGATGCATTCACAAAAATGTTTTCTAATTAAAATACTAACTGTATTTCATTTTTTTTAAATCTGCTCAGACATCTCATTACATTGACTGCTGACAAACCACACAATTGTTAACCTTTAGAGTTGAGTATTTTTGTCTTTATTTTTAAAGTTTTTGTTCTTACCCAACTTCAACCCAGAAAAAAACTTAGTTTTTCAGCAATTTTTTCAAGCTGTCCATTAATGCATGAGGGTTTAAAACTTTAAAACCCTATAACTTAAAACAAAAATATGTTTATTATCTGAAACTGCAAAAATCCTTGCTGGCTAATCTCTAACAAACCTGTAGATTTCATAATTTAAATCAGAGTATTTTTTTCACTATTCATGGGCTAAAAAAGTCTTAATTTAGGATTCTTTTTACATTATTTCACAAAAAATATATTTTGAACTGCTGCTAAACTGGTTTTCACCAAATGTCACAAAACATTAACCCACAGGATCAAATCTGTGCACATGAAATATCTCTATGTGAAGCACCCGACTTGCGGGCATGACTCCAGACATGTAGCTTGATGCAGAAGATCTGCAGGGCATGCCCTGAATCTATAGTTTGAACCTGAGACTTGATGGTAAGGACTGATGGAGGAGGATCAGTATTAGGCTGAAAAAACCCTAATGTCCAATTTCCATCCTTTCTGGCTTTTTTTAATCAATAAAATGTTTTATTGTCAGACAAACACAACTTACAATCAAACATCATACATATATTTTCTCATTTAAAAAACAAACCAACAAACATATAAAAGGTCAATACGGAAGTATTGTAATGCTGTATACTCTCATTCCTATCATATTTATATCTGCTAAAACATTCTAAGCTTAACACTCTTAATCTAGTAATATTCCTTAATCACATTTAAACAAGCTATTCATTACTGCCTATCAATTTTTCCTCTATCATTCAACAACTTTTTTGCTCTACAAAAGAAAACATTTGATCTATTCAGAAACACGGATGTTAACCTATATCCTATCTTGGGTAATAGAAAGAGTGAGAGAGAGAGAAAGGAAAGATGGAAAAGAGAAAAGAGAAAAGATAATCTCCTAACAGGAGAAAGTAACACAAGAAATGACAAAGAAGTAGTGCAATATTCCAAACACTTTCTTATTGTTAATGTATAGGAACCAGTACCAAGTGCCTTTAAGTGAAAATGCTTCCCTTTAAATGTGTTTACAGCTTCCAACAACCCACTTAGCTCATATGGACGAGTGTTGTTCACCCCAAAAGAAAATGATATGGCCCAGTTTCACCTTATGTTATGAACCTTAACTCAATTTAAGATTGTATAGAGACCCCTATCCGGCCTCAAAGTTCTGCCCAAGGTCTTTCATACAAAGAGCTAGCTTTTCAACTCTCAGTAATACCAGCAACTGTGATTTCCACTCTGAAGCTGATGGTGCCCTGTTCTCTAACCAACTTTTAAAAATACTATTTCTAACAGCTGCTCCTATTAATAACAAGGAATATTTATGTTCTTTAGAGCAGTTTTCTTTAATATCAAAGTGCCCTACAATGCAAGTTTCTATGCAAATTCTCTCCTCCAAGGAGGGGATGTCTTTTAAATACAACATAACTTCCTCCCATACTGTAAGTATCTGTGGGCTGGCCCAGTGGCACTGAGGGATGAGGTGCTGGACGCCACACCTTGCGCCATGCCAGTGACCTGGGTTTGGGAGCAAGTTCAGGTCACTGGGGGTTGGCTGGGGAGGAGAGGTCTGAGCATTCGATGACAGGTCTCCTCTCCTGGTGTGAGGGCAGGGAGTGTCTCCCCAGTGCTAGTGACACTGAGCAGAGGCTGTGTGCACTGCAGCCTGGGATCACTTACAGGTTGGGGCAAGGAGTCAGTGGATAAACTATGGATGGGTGTTGGAGCATGCATGCCTGCACTGGATGTCATTGCATATCCACACCTCTGGGGGAAGTGCTCATGAACAAGGAAAAACCCTGCTCCATTGGGTAGACAATGGCACCTGGCTCCATGCCTTCCACTGGATCCCACTCACCTGGTCTCCTAATTCCCTCCTCACCAAGTCTTGCTGCAGCAGATTCTAGACTTCAAAGGAGCACCAAGAAGGAGTGGTGATCCCACCTTGGGGGTACAAGCCAAGGGTTTACAGCTGCCAGGTAGGTGCAAGGGTTGGAGTACCATGGGGGAGACTCAGGCTGAGAGGAGCTCAGGTGGACAGAAACAAGCCAGGATGCCTGAGAGAGTCCCAGTAAGCAGTGATTGGAGGGAAAATAATAAAAAAATGTACATGTGGGCAACTCCAAAACATGTATGACAATGTCCCTATCCCAATACCACATTTGTTGCAAATAGGGTTTCCTCTAATTCCCATTTTATTCATATGATAAGGTGTGTAGTAGAGGTTATGAAATGTTTTAAACTGCAAAAGGTTCAAATTCACTGCACAGAAAGCTTGGTTTGCCATGATAGGTGGCAGAGCTGGGGGTTCAGAATGGTCAGTCGACGCCTCACTTTCAAAAGTAAGGGTCAGCATGTACATTTTAACCTCTCACTTCTGATACAGGATTTACTAGCCTGTTAGTGTTGTCTTAAGTCTGGCACGCACCACACATGTTTACTGGAAGTCAGCGAGAGCAAGGTCAGAAGAGTTCACTGAATTGTACTGTCAAATTGCTACATATCCCCCCCAGCACACAAAACAAATTTAAGATTTAAGAGATTTGTGGAATTTAAGCTCTTGAGCTATGCAGAGCTCTTCATCAAACAGTGACAGAATTTGCAAAGAACTCACTTTAAATATATAATGTAGAACTGGTAATATTCAGAAATTAAAAAAAAGTCTGAAATCCTAGCTGTGTGTAAATCAGTGTTTCCCTAGGAATGGAATGTGACAAGGGCTATAAATTGTCAAGTGCTTAATTGAGTCCCTGAAAATGGATACCAACGTGTGTGTGTGTGAGAGAGAGAGTGTGCTCTGAGAGTAAGAAACCACCAGTGTGTGTGTGTGTGTGTGTGTGTGTATGTGTGTGTGTGTGTTTTACCTGGAAAAGGATTCATTGAGCGATGCTAATTTACAAGGTGGTCCTGGTTTTACTACACCCATTGTCCTATAACGTCATGGAGCACTGCCTGTTGCTTGCTAGTTCATTTTAGTCACCAGAAATGATCTTAGTGAGTGTTCAAAAACAACATATTGAGAATTCTGATGAAAGCCTAGAGGGTGCTCCTTTTATTTCAATACTTAATTTTATTCTTTGGTAACTGGGTAAGGCCCACTAGTCCCAAGACCTGTTTTCAGGTAATACCTGGGAGCAAGTGTTCAGGGTCACACAATATGCATGTGGAAGCTATGGAAATCAAACCTAAGTCTGCTGGATGTACCAAGTTTATTTACTGCTCCTTACTTTCAACTTTAGGCTATACTGCCAGCTCAGTGCTGGAACTGTTGCCTAAAGCAGCAGAAATGCTAAAGCAGCCTCAGAATGAAGAAGAAAGGCTACAGTGTTCATTTATTTATTTTTTGTCTTTGATAACTGGGCAAAGCCCACTGGAAACAAGTGCCTGTTTTCAGGGGCAACCTGGGAGCACCGCGGAGGTTAAGTCACTTGCTCAGAGTCACACAGTATGCAAGTGGAAGTTGTGGGAATCAAACCTCAGTCTGCTGGATGTACCAAGCCCATTGGCAGCTTGTTACTTTAACCTCTAGGCTATATACAGTTTTCAGTTTTGACCTACATAAAATGTTATGCTTGTTAATGCATAGCATAGTTATAGAATTGCAACCATGCTGGTTGCAGCATAACTGGTGAACTGTGGTGGGTACAGAAATAATGGCATCTGGGGTAAGGCTTCCTGACTCCTGAAATAACTGGGGAAAAACAAACAGATCTTGAAGTAACTGCTTCTACAACTTTTGCAATGGGAAAACTTGTCAAAATGAAAAGTGGTGGCTATATTTACAGAGAAGCATGAACCCCACACTCTAAGCTGTTTCTTAGACCCAGCATCTGCAGTTATACCAGGAGGTTGGATAGGTCAGATATTTTTGTGTGTGAGAGTGATGGTGGGGACAAAGCCTAATAATTGTATTTATAAACCATCTTTATTAGGAAGAAAAGGGGCATATTGTAATCTGTAGAAAAAAATAATACCACCAGACACTTGAAAGACCTAACAGATGCTCCCCGGTGCAATATTCAAAAGGGGATGTTGCACTGCACAATTTCCGATGCACTGGGGCACACCAGTAATATATGCAGTGCAAGTGTGGGGGGCGTGCCCATGCATATCCAGCGCATCCCCAAATTCAGCTCGGGATGTGCGGTGCATATGCAGGCACAAACCCACTTTGCATCACACGGGGAAGGGTGCAAAGATCTGCCCCTAAAAAGCAGGAGCAAGTTCTGGCCACCCACAGGTGAGCTGCCATATTGTAGGGTACAACACAGCAGCCCAGCTGTGGGTGGCCACCTGACCACCCCAGACACAGACCAGGCATCGTGCTCCCCCCATCCAAATGTGGGCATAATGTATCAATATCCCTGGTGGTCCAGTGGACCCTACCCCCATGCCCAATCGTGGGCAAAGACAAAGATGGGGGGGAGTGGGGTGGCAGGTCTGAGTGGGCAGGTGGGGAGGGGGGTACTGATGACCCACCTGAGCGTTCATTCACAACTGAAGCCCACGATTGGGCTGGGGATTGGGGGACATTAAATTATACATCTGCCCATGATCGGGCTTGGGATCGGGTCCACTGGGGAGTACATTTCTTTATTTGCCCATGATCGGGCGATGGGATAGGGTCCACTGGACCACCAGGGAATTAATATTTAACCACAGCCCACAATCGGGCGAGGGGCAGGGGACATCGGTCCCCAACAGCTGCAGCCTGGCAGGGTGCCAGGTGCAAGTCACCGGGGATCAGAGCACCTGCATCAAATGGGGCCATAATGACATGCAAATGGCCCCATTTGCACCTTGCCGTCATAATGGTCTCATTTGCATGCACATGTCGAATATTGCTCTTGCTGCACCTCAGCGCAACTGCACTTGTGCTGGCGCAGCCCTGCTCCTCACCTGCCACTTGTGCTGGCGCAGTGCCACTGCACGTGTAGGCACTCCCAGTGCCATATTCAATGGTGCTGAGCCTGGCCTGACACATTACAGTTGTGCTGCGCCAGGCTTGCGCCACATTTCTGAATATTCCACCCTTTGTATATTGCTGGTATGACCATTGATTTCATTAAAACCTCACTTTAGATTTGATCTGGTCAGTGAGAATGCAGAGTCCAGTAATGAATGCAAGGAGACATCATCTGAAGATGTTCTGTAATTCTGCATGGGGTGTGGTCATGTGTGTACAGTATCTTTAATAGCATCTGACGACTCAGGAAGGCAGCTCGTACTAAGGAGTTGGCTGCTTGAAGAGCTAGCTTTAAAAAAAATATGTACCATAAGTTGCCTGACTTGTAACTTCCATGTAGCTGCCAAGTGGCTATTGAGTGTTTCAGCAGCCCTGCCCCTAAAATAAGTTTAATGAGGACACAAAGTAAGGAACAGGCTGCAGGTGCTCTATGTAGATATTAATATGATATATGTGGAGGGGGACTCTCTAAATGTAGTTGTGTTACTTTTGCTGGAAGTTCCATGTGTTTAGTTCTGCAATTAACCCCATAGTAGAAATGCCAGCAAAAATAATCAAGCTAGGTTTAGACAGCCCCCCAACCCCACCAATCATACAAATATACAAACATATGAAAATAGCCAGCAGAAGAAGACCTCCTGGTCTATCGTGTCTGCTTGATATATAATGCAGAGTCCAGGCCTTACAACTTACACCAGTGACCTTGTCCCTCCCCCCCTTCCCTTCCCTTTCCCTCTCCTCTTTCTTGATCCCAAGGTTTCCCTCTGTGTTTGTCCCAGGCTCTCTTGAATGCTTCCACTGCCTTTGCCACCGCCATCTCCTCAGGAAGCTCATTCCAGGTGGCTACCACCATCTCTGTAAAAAAGTACTTCCTTACTTACTTTCTGAATCTTCACCACCATCAATTTTAGGCTGTGTCCTCTAGTAGTGGTGTTGTCACTCCTTTTAAAGAGACCCTCCCTTTCCACTCTGTTAACTCCTTTCATGTACTTAAAGATCTTTATCATATCACCCTTCTGCCTCCTTTCTTCCAGGGAGTACATCCTTAGGGCTCCCAGCCTCTCCTCATAAGACCTATCATGTTGCCCTTTGATCATTCTATTTGCTCTTCTCTGGACCCCCTCCAGCATGTTAATGTCCTTCTTAAGGTATGGATGCCAGTATCTCACTTCATATTCTAAATGTAGTATTACCAATGACCTGTACAATGGTAAAATAGCCTCGCTTTGCCTACTATTGAATCCCCTTGCAATACGCCCTAGCATCCTGTTAGCCTTCACAACAGCCTTCTTGCATTAAGAGGAATGTTTCAGGTCACTAGTAGTTACCACTCCTAGATCCTTTTCCTCTTCAGAAGTAGTTATCCGGATCTTTCCTATGTAATACTCTGTCCTTGGGTTCTTGGCCCCTCGTGCATCACTTTGAACTTTTGGCATTGAAGCCAAGCTGCCATATTCTGATCATCTCTCAGTCTGGCAAGGTCCTCCCTCAGGTCCCTGATCCTTCCTGGGTGTCCACCCTCCCTCAAAGTTTGGTGTCATCTGCAAACAGGCACATTTTCCTGAATGCCTTCTTCAGTGTCATTTATGAAGAAATTGAACAACACTAGCCCTAACACCGACCCTTACAGGACCCTGCTGGTAACCTCCTTTGTGCTGGAGAACTCCCCCACACCACTACTCTCTGTGTTCTGCTGCTCAGCCAGTTTTCAACTCATCTTAAGATTTTATCCAGGTATATGATATCCATTGCCTGGCCCTTGTCCACCATTAGTGACCCAGTCAAAAACTTGATCAGATTTGTTTGACACAATCTGCCCACCACAAACCATGCTGCCTATTGTCCTGCAGCCCATTTTCCTCCATGTACCTCACTAGTCCTTCTTTTAGTGTAGTCTCCATGAGTTTGCATACTATGGAGTATACTATAATCCTGTTAATACTGTTACTACATAGAGGGCAGCAAACCCTTTCTTCTTTGTGTCATTAATATTATTTTTGGAGGTGGGCTGCAGTTTTAACACTTTACTGCTACTCAGCTCATACACAGAAGTTATAAGCCTAGCAAATTAAGCCTGGCAAATTAAGGTACATATTTCTTATTGCTATATTTAGGGAGAGATGGCACCGATGAAACAAGCATTTGTCAATATCAAATGTTTGCTTGCTGTTATTGGCATTGGTAGTGCAGGTGTTAGAGAGATACATAATAGGAATGGCAGTGAGTATTGAAGTAACACCAACCCCCCCACCCTGCAGAGACTGACAGGCATTGGGGTGTGACTTTGGGTCATCAGCCATAATGCTCATGCCATTTCACCTCACCCCACCTTGCAGACACCAACAGGTGTCACAGTGTGCCTTGAGGTCTTTGGCCTGATGCTCACCCATTCCATAAGGAAATAAGCTGAAATTGGTGCAGTATAGGAGAATGGGGTGACCATCAGGGCCAAAGACCCCAGTGAGTGTGCCATTCTATGCTACAGATGCGAAAACACATTTTGGGCAGGATGTGAAAAATGACAGCTGTACTGTTCATGAGGAGGTGTGACAAAATGGCAATGTTGAAAATCTGGAGTGAAAATAAGAAAAAATGGTGAAGTTACGAGTTTGCATAGAAAGTGTGCAATGCACGCTTATAAAAGAGTCATTTTTTGGAATGTTTTCACCAAATTTTCTACATGGCCTTTTGGGACCTCCCATCATGAACAGTGGCACTGTGACTTTGTTAATTTGTCCTGAAAGTTGATTTCACACAGCAATCATGCCATTCTGCTCAGCAGGTACAAAAACATATTTCGGGATGGATGTAAAAAATGACATCTGTACTGTTCATAAGGAGTGTGAAAAAATGACAATGTTATAAATTTGCAGTGAAAATATTAAAAACTAATGAAATTACGAGTGTGCATAGAAACTGCATAATTAACGCTTGTATTGCAGTCATTTTTTTGGATTTTTTTCACCAAATTTGCAACAAGGGCTTTTTGGACCCCCACCTCATGAACAGTGGCACTGTTGTTCATTAATTGGTCCTGAAAGGTGATTCCATGCAGCGACCGGAAAATCATCTTTCAGGATGAGAAAATAAGGCACTGCCAGTGTTCATGAGGTGGGGTCCCAAGAACCCCATGTTGAAAATTTGGGACCAAAACTCAAAGATTGGCGAGATATCAACCTAAGTTGAAAATCTCCATTGAGTGCCATTATAGGGCCTACCATCATTTCTTCAGTTCCGGTTGGTCTTTGAAGAGTGCAGACATGTTCCCAGTCCACAGAAGATCAGAGTTCCTGACCTCTAGAGGTAAGTATGGGTGAAGAGGGATGCAGGGAGGTGGGGGAGAGGGCTGGGTGGGAACAATGAGGGGCCATTTTCTTTTTCAGGTTTAAAAACAAAAGGTTGGGGGACTGTTGTCTTTTTACAGCTGAAATATTAATAAAATGGATTTTGGCACACTGCGGTGGGCTTCCAGCGTGCTAGAGTACTGGTGGGGGTTCAATGCTGACCTGGGGATTGGGCACCTCGAGGTCAGCTGAGAACATAGGATCATGGGGGACAGCACATCTGACACCGGGAGTGGGCATCCCGGTGTCAGAAACATCAAAGAAATATCTTTTGGCACACTGGAGTGGGCTCCCAGTGTGCCACATTAATGGGGGGGAGAGGATACATGGTGACACTGGGATTGAGTACCCTGATGTTGGCAGAGGATGGAGAATGGAGGGTGTGGGGTGGGCAGCAGCAGTGGGAGGGACTGGGAGGTTTTTACCAGTGCAACAGAGAATGGAAGGTGCAGGGTTGGCAGCAGTAGTGGGAGGTTGTGCCCAAGCAATGGAGAATGGATGGTGCAGGGTGTGCAGTAGCAGTGGGAGGGAGTGGGAGTTTTATGCCAGTGTGGGGATCAGAGGCTGCAGGGTGGGTAGCAGCAGTGGGAGGAAGTGGAAGGGTTTCATTATATACTGGTGTGATGGGGAACAGAGGGTGTGGGGTGGCAGCAGCAGTGGGAGGGAGCTAACATTTAAATTGTTGTCCTGCTGTGTGCCTGGTTGGGAGGGAGGGGGGAGCTGAGGATGCAATGATGAAACTTCCCCTGATTGCAGCAGCAGATATCTTTCAAGTGTGGCGTTTAACCTGAAACTGCTGGCATTAGCAGCTTTAGCATTAATTGGTGGCCATGGGCTGCACCCATTAAAGCATCCACTGCACTGGCCACAACACTCCCACAACTTAGCAATGCTCTACCATCTCAATATGGTTCTTGTGCGCTGTGAGCAAGCAAACATAAACAAGACCTGGCAGAGCCACTATGGCTGTAAATGCATTAACTAGATAAGAATGTTTCATGGGCTTAAACATAAACATGAATTGCCATTGCATACACTAACTGAATCAAAGTATGGTGCATTGAGAAAGGGCAGATATAAAAATAATGCCACCATCTGTATTACAGTTACCTATATGTTTCACATTTTATTCTATGCACTGTTATACTAACATACTATTTGCCAGCAGATTAGGCCTTATGGTCTATCAAGTCTGCTCGAACCTAGATCCTTAGTTGGGTGCCGAGACCCTCCCATCCCTTGTGCTCCAGAAACCCCTATCATCCATCCCCACCCCCCCGGGACAGGCCATCATCTGATACATCCACTTTCTGTGTCTGTCCACCCTTTCTTAAAGCTCTCCACTGTGGATCTCTGAACCAGCTCACCAGGCAGAGCATTCCAAGGGTCCACCACCCTCTCAGTGAAAAACCTCCTCCTCTTTTCCCCCCTCACCCTTCCACCTTCCAACTTCAAACCATGCCCTCTGGTGATGCCTCCCTGCTTTAGTCTAAAGATCCCCTCCATGTTTACCCTATTTATTCCCTTGAGGTACTTGAAGACCTCAATCATGTCCCCCTGTCTCTCCTCTCCTCCAATAAAACAGGCAGAGCTCCTCAAGTCTGTCCTCGTAAGTCAAATCCCTAGCCCTCGTATCATCTTTGTTGCCCTCCTCTGTACCCTCTCCAGGAGCTGTATGTCCCTCTTCAAGTGTGGTCTCCAGTACTGTACAGTACTCAAGGTGTGGTCTAACCAGTCCATTGTACAGTGGCAGAATCACTTCCTTGCTCCTAGAGGTGATCCCCTTGCGATGCATCCCAACATCCTGTTTGCCTTGCTAGCTGCTCTCCTGCACTGCTCAGTGTTATTCATACATGTATCCACCATGACCCCTAGGTCTTTTTCCCTGTTGAGGCTTCCAGCACCTCCCTCCCAGGGTGTACCTGTGTTTAGGGGTTTCCCGACCAAGATGCAACACCTTGCACTTGGTGATATTAATTTAATTTCCATGTGTGAGCCCAGCTTTCCAGGGTGTCCAGGTCCCTTGCAGGGCCAACCTCCCTCTTCTCCCTCAACTACTGCTCCCATCTTGGAGTCATCCATGAAGACTCATTTCACACCTATACCATCCCTGATGTCTGATATGTATGCATTAAACAGGATTGGACCCAGGACCGAGCCCTGTGGTACCCACTACCAACCTCTGTGGGTTTGAGCTCCCCACAGACCACTACTCTCTGAGTGCGTCCAGCTATCAGTTTTCAATCCATCTGACCATCAAAGGCCTACTCCTAACCCCATCAGTTTCTCCACCAGACCATTGTGGGGGACAGAGTCAACGCCTTGCTGAAGTCCAAGAATAATACATCCACAGGCTTACCCTATCCAGTTCTGATGTTACCCATTCATAAGAACTCTACAAGGTTGGTTTGACATGATCTACCTGGCACAAACCCATGCTGCCGACTATCCAGACCTCCCACCTCCTCCAAGTAAACCCCAATCGTTCCTTTAGTATACTCTCCATTAATTTTCCCACCACGAGGTTAAACTGATGGGTCTATAGTTTCCTGGTACTTCCTTGACCCCCTTTATGGATTGGTACCAATGTGCCTCCTGCCAATCCTAGGTACCCTCCCTGTCTCAAGTGACCTGTTGAAAAGCTCCGCCAGGGTGCAGCCAGTATGTCCGCCAATTCCATAGTACTCTCGGATGAATGCCATCCGCCCAGGAGATTTGTCTTTCTTTAGGGCCTTGAGGGCAAACCACACCCTTTGGTGGGGATGGCATCATCCGTCCCTCCACCTTACTGGTCTTTTATCCTTATCCAGATGCGACACCCCTGGGTACCTTTCCCTCCCTTTTGCTCCATTTCTGCTGCTCCCTGATCCCTCCTGCCGCTTCTATCCCTTTGTGCCTTGCTTTGTAGATATCCATCCCTTCCCTAGTGAACACAGGGCAAAGTACTAGTTAAATACCTCTGCCTGGTCCTCGCCTCTTCCACCCACCCTCCTTCTGATCTCAATCTGCTGAGATGGCCCTTAGTTTTTCTCCGCTCCCAATGTACCGGAAGAACCCTTTTCCTCCATGTATCCCCTGTGCTAGCCGATGCTCTTTACTGACTTTGCTCCCCTCACCATACGGGTGACTTTTCTAGATGCAAGCTGGTACATTTCCTTATCCCTATCCTCTTGTTGTTTTATATTTTTGTAAGCCGCCTTCTTTTCTCTGACTGCTACCTGGACCTCACTGGACCACCAGCATGGTTTATGAGCCTTGCTCCCTGACGTTTCAACTAGCGCCAGATCCTGACTGCCTCATGAAGTCCCCGTTTTATGACCTCCCATCTCCTTTCCACACTTGTTGTTGAGGTAATCCCCTTCAAGTGATCCTTGAGAATATTTCCCATGCCCATAAAGTCTGCCCCCCTGAAGTCCACTGCCAGTGTCCTAGATCTCACCCCCACTCCCCCAATGCTTATTTGAAACCAGACAGTATTGTGGTCACTCCCAGTCAGGGGGTCCTGTACAACCATGTCCCTTACCAGATCCCCATCTGCCAGAACCACATCCAGGACATGCCCCTCCCTGATGGGCTCCATCACATGCTGTGTTAAGAACACATCCTGGAAACCATCCAGCAGCCTCTGCTCCTTGGCCCTTAGAGGACATGGTTCCCCAGTTAGTACCTGGCATATAGGTCCCCATCAACACCACTCCTTCCCCTTTTGGACCACACTGAGCAATGATGTTTGTCAGCAAACCATCCTCTAGAACATCACTCATCCCGAGGCCTATGCTACACCAGCTTGACCTTATCTCCTGCTGGGGATCGTAGGTGACCCATAAGGCCTCCACGTTTCCTCTGCCTCTTCTACCATAGCAATTTCTATGTCATCTCTAATGAACATAGCCACTCCACCCCTCTGCCCTCCTTTCTATCCTTCCCTAAGCATAGTGTACCCCCGTACATTTAGGTCCCAGTCATGATTTTTGTTGGCCACGTTTCGTGACTGCATACATCCACCCTCCTCGAACAGCATGGCCTGGAACTCTGGCAACTTGTTTCCCAAACTCCTGGCATTTACTAACACTAACCCCACCCCTTATCCCTGATCTTTTGTCGAACCCCACCCAGATTCTTATACTTCCATCCTCCCTCTCCTCCTGAAACCTCCACCTCCAGTCTGTTTCCCCTCCCCCTTGGGCTTGAAGGCTACTCCCTCATCTGGAGGGAGGGCTTCTAGTCAGCCCCTCCTATCCCTCCCCTTACAAGTTTAAACCCCACCTTTCTTGTATGTAGTCAGCCATCCCTGTTTAAGGACTTCCTTCCCTAATGGGGCAAGATGAAACCTGTCCTTGGCATATAGTCCCTTATCCTCCCAAACTCCCTTCCAGTTCCCTAACACTCTAACCCATTCTCTTCACCCCACTTCCTGAGCCATTCATTAACCTCTGTGAGTCTTCATTTTTTCTCCACTGAGGCCTTTGGTACTGGCAATATCTCCGAGAAAGAAATGTTGCATCCAATATCCGACAGACTCTGGCAAGTTCTTGGAACCTTGCTTGGATTTCCATAATGCTATTTCCCCTAGATCATTAGTTCCCAAATGCCCGAAATCCGGTTTCCTCCACAATCTAACCATTTCATACACCATGAACTTTGCTCTGTGCACTGTCAGCCCAGAATACTCACTACCCTTCACCTGGCTATGGCATCCATCCCCTGTCCTCCCAATGGATACCCTTAATCATCGAGTCTCCCAGTAACAGAACCTTAACACCGCCATCATCCTTATGGTTACCTCCACTATGCCCTCTCAGCCCCCTCTCCCACTTTATTCATGATCACAATTTCATGGGAGTCTTCCTGCCTTATTAGAGACCCCCTTGTCACCCTCCCCTTTCTGCCTCCCTTGCTATTTTGCCCACTTAACTCAAACCCCCTCTGAATAGGTGTCCCCTTTAACCCTCTCTTATCTGAACCATTTATCCTGGCCCTGATGGTTTCCCTTCCCCGCACCCTCATCCCCCTTGTAATAGTACCCTGTCTCCAGAGGCTCTCTGGGGTCCCCTTTAGCTAGGGCCCCATCCGTAGCTGACCTTCCTGCTGAGGGCTCCTCTCCCACCTCCTTGTCTCCCAGTCCTCTCCAATCATGCTCTCCTCCCTCATGTCTGGAATATGTTGCATCTCCCCATTTGCTTAATATATGTTTCCCTTCTCCTCTGGGACTATGTCTATCCTTTCCATAGCTGTTCTGTGATGCCCTATGGGTATCTGACTCCCTCCCGGCCTCTGTATAAGTTTCCTCACTTCACCAACCCTTCCTCCCTCTAGGATGCTTAGTATCTCAAATTTATTGTGCACTCTATGTCAGCCTCCATCAAGTAACCGAGTTTCCCGACTGCATCTCTAAACTGACCTCTTCTTCCTCTCTTGCACTGTTCACCTTAGGGCTCCCTTCCCACAGTCTGCTGTTTTGAGCTTCCGCTGCAGCCTCCTGACTTTTCCCCTCCAGTCTCCTTGAATTCAAATTTTCACCCTGTCGCTTTCCCTTAGCATCAACTTCCTATCTAAGGGTCCTCTGTCCCTAATATCCCCCTTCTGCTTGCTGTAGCATAATGTCCTGTAATTTCAGGCGTTGCCCCAGCTCCCCTCAGCCCCACCCTTCTGCTGCCCATATCCACCCCTTATCCTTGGACACCCCCCAGCTCCCACAGCTTACTCCTTAACAATATACCTCACTCCTAATACAAGATAGCTGTCTACAGAGTGGCAGCCTCCCTCTCCAGGCCCAATTTAGAGTATGCCATCCCACAGCCTGTGCAGCCTACAGCCTTCCGAAGATGCCTGCCATGGTGGAATATGGCCACCCAGATTATCCCCTCTGTTTATAATAGCACACCCCCTTTTCTCAGTCCCTTTCCCCTGGAGTACAGTTTCTCTCTATACTGACTGTAGTTATTTACAAACCCAATTTCAACCCCACCAACAAAGTTCCCAAGTCTCACAAACACATACAGTCCAGTATGTGTTCAGTCCCACTAACAGTGTGTGTAAGCAGACTCCAGGTACCGTATGATGTCACAGCCCACCAACTCCTGTTGCTTCAAAATTTCAGTCCCAAACAGAAATACTCAGCCTTTCAATCCCAACCCCAGTGGCTTTTCAGTATTTAAGTAAGCCTACAAAACAGGGTGGGTGGGAGGGCTCTTACCAAACACCAGGCAAACACATTTAAATTACCTTCTAATTTTCCCTGAAACATCTATCCCCAAACCTACAATATCACAGCCCAAGTATCAGTTCAAATTCAAGGTAATAATTTTTAACACATAGAACTAATTTCACTAACAAACTATTCAAATATTTCAGTTTAAAACAAAATATAACTCCTGGCCTCTTTTCTACCAACCTGTTGTAAGCTCCCAAGTGAACAATGAAAGCCACAGTAATTCCTGTTTAAAGACAAGTTAATTGCAGCTAATGTCCCCTCCTCCAAACACCAGGCAAACACATTTAAATTACCTTCTAATTTTCCCTGCCAAACATCTATCCCCAAACCTACAATATCACAGCCCAAGTATCAGTTCAAATTCAAGGTAATAATTTTTAACACATAGAACTAATTTCACTAACAAACTATTCAAATATTTCAGTTTAAAACAAAATATAACTCCTGGCCTCTTTTCTACCAACCTGTTGCTTAAGCTCCCAAGTTATAGCAATCAACTCAGCATAACCAGGCCATCATATACATGAAGGTACTGTACCTTAACTGCAAACACTGCTGAGACAACTATATGTTGTGACAAGGTGGAAGATAAACACAATGTTGAGACATGGATGAGATTTGATCTGTTTAATTGATTTTTTAGAGATTGCTATACAGTACACACACACACACACACACACATAATTAGTATACTGTAAAAGTGCATATACCCAAATGTCAATGTAAATCTTACACATTTCATTACAAGTTGTTCTCTTAAAGGAACTGTTACTGTACAAGGCCTAAAATGAACGTTAGGTAAAAGTAAGCTGGGTCAGGTGTGTTATTGAGTTGCATAGTTTATCTTTATTGCTGCTCCACCCAGGCACACACAATATGAAACTCAACAACCCCTTGATAAGCAACAGGAATTTGTTAGTACGATGACAGAAACAAGTAGGAGACTGAGTAAGTGGGTAGACAAGCATGAGTATGGTAAGTCAAATAACATTTCAAAAGGCTCACTATCATAATTCATTTTTTACAAATGCATCTGCACAGTAGACAATTTTTGTAAAAAGATAACAATGGGAGTTATTCCACATAACACTTAATGACATATGCAGTGTCGGTGGCTCAGCAGGTAGCACACTCACCTCTGAGGCCTGGAGATCAGAAAGTTGTGGGTTCTATCCCCACACCAAGCACTTGGGTTAAATCCCAATACTGACACTTTAGTGCAAGAGGAGGGTGCTGCAGTCCTGAGGTGCTGTCTTTCAGATGAGACGTTAAACTGAGGTCCCATCTGCCTGTTCTGGTGGTAGTTTAGGTGGATGTTAAAGACACCATGGCACTTCTTGAAAAGTGATGGGGAATATTTTATTAATAAAACATCAAAAAACAAATCATAAATCAGTGTTACATCACACTCAAAATAAAACAAGGGTATAGAGTGAAAACAAAACCAAAACAGCACATAATATATGTTATAAACATCCAAAAAACACAATGATTACTTATTCTCTAACTCTGTCTGTATCCTTGACATGATAAGAGACTCACTTCATCTTTAGTGCTAAATGCCTGTTTATCTTACCAAAAGAAAGAAAAATTTGTTAAAAAAACTCAAACCAATACATGTTACATCACACAATGCCAAAACATTACAGAAAAACAGAAACAAACCAATACAGATTGATCATTATTCACGCTTAGCATCTAACTTCTCAACTACTCATATTTTATTTACCTGTCACAATCACCCACATCCTCCAATTTCCTTTATGTCTCGCCCTCTTCCTCTACATACATTCAGTACAGTCCAGCTGCATTACCGCCTCACTATTCATTCTCATATTTTAATGTGTTAAATTCCCTCCCTCACACATCATACTGTATTTATATGAATTCAGGGAATAATACTGGGTCCTCATACAATTTCATATTATCCCACTAGGGTTTCCAGAACTTCATTTAAATTTAATAAAACAAGTTAATCCATTCCACCATTTCCTCATCACATTCCCAGGGTTGTTAATTACATATTTTTTTATAAACTGTACACATTGCCTGTTCCACTAACAGACTTAATGTCTGGTATGTCATCCATTTTTGTTGCAAGGACCATTGGCATCTTGCCTGCCACACGTAATATTTCACACAACAAAAGAACACCATCAGTGTACTATAATGGTATTTGCTCAACAAGTGAGGAGAGTTTCCTAATACCAAGGACTCATGAGATACTTGTGCAAGCCATGCCAACTTCCATTTTGTAGCTAAACAGGGCCATAATGGTTTAGCATATGAACAATCAAAAAGGAAATGTTCTGTTGTTTCCACTATGTTTTGACACCCACGGTACAGGCAATTTCTTTCCTCTAATGCTTTATGTTTCGCATTACCCCTAAAGTTTAACTGCCCATGCATCCTTAACCAGAGAACCTCCCATATGTTATGAGGTATCCTTTTATTATTTAACCATTTCAACACACCTCCCCTCAAACTGTCCAGGCAATTCTTAAAGTCTGCTACCCTGGGTGAATTGTTCCCATGATTTCTGTATACAGTTGTCATCCAGAAGTCTGAATAATCTGTCCTTTAGTCACTTCCCATTTAAATAGCTTCCACAGGACCCCTTTTAGGAACTCCGTTATTTGCATTTCATGGTTACTCTTGGGGAGCCGTCCTATCCACCCATTCATAAACTCTACTATATTTCAAATAAACCATCCTTGTTGCACACTCTACCTGCTATTCAGGGCCATTTTAAAATTTTGAGAAAGAAATAAGGATAGTCCAAAGGTGATGGGGTCTACCATTCCCAAACCCCCTTCCCCCTTGGACAGATATAAAAAATATCTCTTTCTCGAGTTATGCCTATTTCCCCAGATTATTTGGAAAAAACTTAAATAGAGCCTAGCTTCTAAGTTACCAGACAGAGGAAAAATTGTTGCAATGTACAGTATTAATAGGATTATGAATTGTTTTAGTGCTGCAATTCTTTTCAATTTGGATAATTTCCATGACTTCCATCTGTTCACCTTTGCTTCAACAATAGCAATATCATACCTATCTCCTGATGTAAATAAAAATATTAACAACCCAGAAGAAAAGTGTACCAGAACCCCCCCCCCCCCACCATTTCTCTAAAAACTTCTGTAAGACACCCCGCAAATTATTTCGGGAATAATTTATATAATTCATAAGATAACCCATTAGGTCCGGGTGATGTTCCTACTTTTAACTGAGATATGACTGCCTTGATCTCTTTTATCATGATGGGTAAATCTAACCCTGCTACTGCTGAACTATGCAATCCCATCTGCAAAGAATTCAAAAACTCTGAGATTTTAGTTTCTAAAGGTTCTGCTTCTGTGGTATATGAAAAAAACCTGCTGTTTAATTAATTCCTGAATTTTTTCTTTATCCATTATCAGGTTACCCCCTTCATCTCTTACTGTTTTAAAATCCATCTTATGTCTCCTATTTTTAAATACCTCAAAGGGATCACCAGTGGTGTATTATGGTTCCATACTCCAATTCTGCTTTTAAAGTTTTGCTCTCTCATGCTGTAGCAACCTTATCTCAGATTTTAAATTTTCTATCTGAAGATCATAACCCTCCCTCAAGGTCAAGTGCAACCCATATAAGTATTGCAATTGTAACCTTAGTTTTAAATGTTGAAAACATTTAGTTTTCTCTGTTGCCCTCCCATATCTCATCAACCACTGTGCAATCTCCCATTTTGTTTCCAGCCACTATATGGCTGGATTATCATATAACACACACACAGAAGTCCTAGCCCACATAAGAGATTTCAACCCTTCTTTGACATTCGTTTCCAACAACATGGCTGAGTTTAACCTCCATTTCTTTTTTGTATGGGTTAATACAAAAGCTTTATCAATGGATAATTTAAGAAATAAACTCTGTCAGAGAATTCTGAAGGCCACATCATAAGACATGGAGTCAAAACATTTTTTGAAATGAATAAGTGATCAATTGTGGAAGTCAGTTTGCCTTTTTTTAAATGTAAATTTGCGACCTTGGGAAGATAGTCAGCACATACCACCATTACTGCTTGCGAGACACATTTGTATAATGTGTTGGAATCACAATATATCTTTCTATTGCAGCCCCAAGTCCTGTCCTGTGGTAGCCCACAGTTAAAATCTCCCCCCAGTACCACAAAGGATGTAGTATACTAAAAGAGTTGAAATTGTTTTATCAATTTATCTCTTTCTGCTTTTGATTGGGGCCCATAAACATTGATAAATCTATATGGCACCTTGTTCCAAAGACCATACAAAAGCAACAATCTACCAGGAATGAGATTAACCAGTCTCGATAGTTTGAAGGCATATGCATTAAACAAATGGCTACCCTATCAGCTCCAAAGGATAAGTACGATGGGCCCCAGTGCCATTCTGTCTTGAAACTCCTGGCCTGTCTAGGGACCACATCCAGGTTTCCTGAATAAAACAAATCTCAAGACCCTGTTGCACCACATAATGGAAAAAGGCAACTCGCTTTTGATAATTCAAAATGTCAAAAGCCTTTGATACAGTGCACTATCAAATACTGATGAGAAGACTCCAACATTCAGGAGTGTCAGAAGATGTGCGGAGATGATTTTGGTCTTATTTAACAGACTGTACTCAACAGACTGTAGTGGGTAAAACTTTATTAATAAAAAGCAGAGGTGAAATGAGGGGTGCCCCAGGGATCGATCCTGGGCCCTCTTTGTGTCTGGTTTATTCAAATCCAGTAGTCCAAACATTAAATGTCTCAGGTATTCATCTATATGCAGATGATTCTGTTTTAATAGTTAAAGGTAAAGATGTTTACAAATACAAACAGAATTGCATGGAATGTTAGGTACAGAGTAGGGTAAGCAGAGGGCCCAAATCTTCTGATATTTTTACTATTTTTGGAGATGTCGCATGGTGTGTATTCTGCTTGCAAAGCAAAGAGAATTTCTTGATGCCATTCTGTATATGTGGGAGTCTGCTGACCTAGCCAATGGCGTAATATCACTTTCTTGGCACATAAAGAGATCAGCATCATATGTATCCTTTGATTTCCAATGAGAAGGTTCCCCGAATCCCCTAGAATACAAATCTCTGGTTGGAAGGCATTTTGTAAACCCAATAGTGGGTTAAGTCTAGAGCAGATACCTTCCCAAAGGGGGGATGCCTTGTCGCATTCCCACAAAATATGTAACAGTGTGCCCTGCTGAGTCCCACACCTAGTACACAGATCCGCCTGAAGCTTACCCATTTTACAAAGTTTTACAGGGGTATAATATAGATCCTGTATTATCTGATAATGAAGCAATCTGTAACGGTCCCACCTGACATCCTTGTATAACCTTTTCCAGATTTGTGACCATTGACAGGGACCCGCGGAGCTTGGGGGGAGTATCCTGTCCCATGTATAATAGGGAGTACCTTCCAGTTCTGTAACTCTTTTGTGCAGCTCTTTATAATAAAAGGAGATTAGATGAAAGGTGGACCTTGTTTGTAGCATACTAAGAAGGGGGCCAACCGTATGGTGATCCCATAAACCATTACCAAAATGCCTTATTAAGAGCTGGAAATTTGAGGTATTTAAAACAGAAGGTAACAGGCAAATTATATTTAGCCATTATCTCTGGGAATGTTAATAATCTATGGTTCTCTGTTATATCTATAACCTTTTCCCCATTCCCCCATAAAACAAATGATTGATAACCTTCCTCCAATTTTAAAGTTGGGGTTACCCAGGATATACTGTAAGTGTCTTTCTCCATGGACTCTCTTATAATATTATTTAATTGTTTATGGGTGTGAAGGGTTCTTATAATGGGAGTGGTT
Source organism: Neoceratodus forsteri (assembly GCA_016271365.2). NCBI lineage: Eukaryota > Metazoa > Chordata > Ceratodontiformes > Ceratodontidae > Neoceratodus > Neoceratodus forsteri. Next base: position 1,326,921,372 of record CM057449.1, read on the forward strand.
TTGAACTGTCCTGGGACCTTATTTGAAGAAAGGTATGGTAGTGTCCTGATGTCTATGCCGGCTGAGGCACAGAGTGACTTCTCTATCTGCAGCCACAGTGGGACATAGATTTCTGAGCCAGGGTTCAGGGTGGAAATCAGCCATTGTGAGACAACTACGCAATTAATGGCAAGATAATAAAGATATATATTAGGAACTTGTAGGCTCCCTAGTTCTTTTGGTCTCTGTAGCTTAAACAACACCTTACGAGGGGTTTTGTGTCTCCAGATGAATTTGGATATAATACCATGAACATGACTGAACCTGGCCTTAGGTAGATATTGGTGACACAATTGAAGGGGATATAACAGCTGGGGTAAAACATTTATTTTAATAATATTAATTCGCCCCCATAAGGAAATAGGAAGTAACGCCCAGTGGCTCTGGTCAGTTTTGATTTGTGTTATTAGCTGGTCTAAATTATATTGCTTCATTTTAGAGTTAGATGGTGATAAATATATACCCAGATATCTCATTTTATCCTTTGTCCATGTGAGCCCAAGATGTTGGATGTCAGCTTTTAAGGTCCAGTTATTTAAAGACATGACCTCTGTCTTGGACAAATTTAATTTATAATTGGATAAATGCCCAAATTCCTGAATAATATCCAGTGAAGCTGGTATGGATTTAGGTGGGTAGGTAATATGAAGTAAGATGTCATCTGCATACACCGATACTTTATATTGGAGATGGTTGATATGAATGCCAGTAACTAAGGTGGACGTATTTAATTTTCTGATTAAGGGTTCTAAAAATAGATTAAACAAGTAGGGGGAAAGTGGGCATCCTTGGCAGGTGCCCTGTTGTAATGTAAAAGGAGGGGAGAAAACTCCATTACAGAAAATGCGGGCTGACAGGTGAGAATAGAGGACTTTAATCCATCGTATAAATTGTGCTGGGATGAGATATTTTGGGAGTAGATTAAATGGGTAGTCCCATGACACTCGGTCAAAGGCTTTATCTGTGTCCAGGGACACCAAGGCTGATGGTGTATCGGAGTCCCTGGACACAAAAAATGGAGATGGAAAACTGCGAGATGATCTGGCTGGGAGGGCGTCCGGGTCACAAATCCCACTTGTTCGGGACTTAACAGAGTCGCCATACTTGAGCTAATCGGCTAGCTAGGATTTTTGCTAGAATCTTCAAATCAACATTTATAAGGGAGATTGGGCAGTAGCTTGACAACATTGTGGGATCCTTATCTGGTTTTAGGAGAACCACAATAGTAGCAGAAGTAAGGCTGTGGTCTGAAAGACAATTTTTATAAACATAATTATAGAAATCAAGAAGTTTAGGGCCTATTTGGGCTTTGAATGATTTGTAGAAATTGGATGTGTAACCATCAGGGCCTGGCGCCTTGTTTGCCAGCAATGCGTTGATGGCTTGGTAGACTTAATTTAATGTCAGAGGAGCTTGCAGAATAGAAATTTGGTGCTGAGACAGTCTTGGGAGCTCTGTATCTTGAAGGAATTGATCTAGTGCGATATGATTAAAAGGCATGGAGGAGCATGAATAAAGCGACTGATAGTAATTTTGGAAAGAGGAGACAATGTCCCTGGGAGAAGCGTGAAGAGTACCTGAAGCATCTCGTATGGCTAAAATAAGCCTATCTGCCACCTGTGCCTCATTGCGAGCAATTTTCCAGCTTTGTCTCCTTGGTCAAAGTAGGTAATTTTAGAGCGCAGAAGGAGGTGCTCAACTCTATCACTAAGAAGAGTATTATATTGAAAACGGAGGCTTTCTAGTTTTTCTAGGTCATCAGGGTTGGAATAGGCAGTAAGGGATTGTTCTAACACTCTGATTTGTCATAGTAATAGGGAGGATTCATGGGAGATTTTCTTTTTTCTTATTGAGGCCAAACGGATGACCTCTCCTCTTAATGAGAATTTCAGAGCCCCCCATAGTATATCCAGTTTTGGCCTAGAAGGGGCATTGAACTCATTAAAATTCTCTATAAAACTATTGAGCTGCCCCATTAGATGTTCAGATTTTAGCAATTGAGAATTAAGCCTCCAAGCCTTGTCATGAGCCATCAATTAGGGTACTGCCCATTGCAGGAGAGTTGGATGATGGTCCATATCACTTTGCTAATAATCACAGACTTGAACCCTGGTAGGTGCTCAATCCCCAACAAAAATAGTCAATTCTTGACAATGTGTTATGCAGCAGAGAGTGAAATGAGTAGTCCTTTGTTGAAGGATGGAGGGTCCTCAAGGATCTACTAGGCCCAGGGAATCCATAATTTTCTCAATGCCATTGTGAGGGGTAAGGGAGGAACGCTCTAGAGTTAGATCTGTCCAGTAGATTACTAAAAACTAGATTCCAGTCCCCACCAATTAGCATAGGAAGTGTAGACCAGGGGGCCAGGTTAGTCATTAGATCAATGAAAAATTGCGGATCATCTCCCACTGGACCATAAACAGAACCCAGTATCAGTTCTGTATGGACCAAAATCACCCTAAGCAGGATGTATCTGCCATGGGGGTCAACAACTGAGTCTAGCAATTTAAAAGGTATCCATCATATCAACACCACTACACCACATTTGCGCTTATCCAACCCCGCCCCAGCACTGTACCCACCCATGTTCGTCTTAAGTTAACAATCTGCGCTGTGGGTAGATGTGTCTCCTGAAGAGCCCATCAACGTTAAGCTTATGGAGGTGTAAGAGAATCTTGGCTCTTTCAGTGGGGGATTGCGCACCTTTGACATTCCATGAACAGAACTTTAAAGATACAACCATGAACAGATACTAGTGATCGAGAGGTACCTCTTGGAAGAGACATCCCCATACCTATAGTTTTCAATTCCCCTATAGACTATGATATCTATGCCCGGTGGTGAATGATGTGTGTCCCTTTTCCCATTCCCTTCCCCTAATACAAACTCCCACTCCCCAATAACTGTTACCCCCTTCTCCAACCCCCCCCACAATTATCCTATCTACTGTTATTGGAAGTACAATAAAATGTATAAGCATAAGAGATATACAACATACTATGAATAAGCGAGAAAATCCATTAATCCCCTTCCCCATACCCTTTAACCATTTCCCTTTCCTCATAGCAGGGTATTTAGCATCCTTATTACACTGCCTAACCACCTGGACCCTGATGTTTTGTAATCCCCAAAACATAATTATTGCAGCCCGTAAACACCAGGTTATTCCACCCGCTATGATATCCCCCCCCATGCTGGAACATGGTGCACTGATTAGACTGCAATAATCTCCAGGCCTTGCCACCCACCCCAACCCCTCACCAAAATCATATAACTAGCATATATTGACATTGCTTTGATTACTTAGTACAGTTAACAATGCATTGAGCCATAAGACTCACCAGCTTGGTTCACGAGGTGAAGAGGAGAGAAAAAAAAGGGGGGGACCCCCCTTCAGCTCCCATCTGAATTATTTTCCAAACCATTAGTCTGAACAGCCAATCTAAACATAGTTATATATATTCCGGGTTGCACCCAAGATAAATTAGCTGGGAGGCAAAATGAAAAAGGGGAGGGGGAAAATTATCCTTTAATCAAGTTCGCCGATTTATTAATGTCATGAATGTAAAGGTTAGTTCGTTCGGCAAAAATAAGGCAGGGTCATGTGCCTGATGGGAAACATCTGTCCTCTTAAGTTGGATTGCAGGAAGTGGTGCTATCACACATTGTCCTCGCAGGAAAGGAAACAGCCAAGACTGGACCAAGAGTCATTCATCCAAGAGAGGGACAAAAAAAAAGGGGGAGGAGGCTATCTTCAATAAAGATCTTGCCAGTTCGTTTGCCATCCAGTCTCGAGTCCTTCCCATTAAGTATCAAGGAGTTACCAGTTGACTATCACCAAACTTGCAACGAAGTAGCTTATCATTAATGCTTGAGGTGGCCACAGCTTCTCTCCCTCGAAATTGCGGTCTTTGTCGCCCTCTTGTGATCATTTACCAGAGGTGACCTCCTTTAATCAACAGAGTCATCTTCTCATTAAAGTAAATGGAATGAGAGAAAAAGAAAAGGGAGTTACCCTCAGGAATTTCTTCCAACAACCTCAGCGGGGGGTAAATAAATCGGGGAACAGAGACTGTAAAGTTTACATTAGCTTGTTGTGTTGTATCATAGAAAGCTTACTTCCCTCGTGTTGTACTGACAGTCTAGATGGGTACTGTACCTATATTTAATCCCTGCAGCAATTAGTTATAGGGCAGGGGTGGGACTTGGGATAGTTGACTGTTATTCCAAGTCTGGAAAAGAGATCCAGGTGTGAAGGAGAGGGACTCACTCAGACCACTCTGTGATGGGGCTGACAGAAGCCAGTCATCCAGATACAGGCACAATTAGATCCCTCTGCAGCATATGGCTACAGCCACCACTACTAGGCACTTGGTAAAATCCTATGGTGCCAAGGATAGGCCAAAAGGGAGAGCCTTGAACTGGTAAAGTTCCCCCTGGAAGGCAAACTGAAGAAAATGGCGGTGGGCCTGGAAGCCAGGGATGTGCAGGTAAGCATCCTGCATGTCCCGCTCTCAAAGCCAGTGGCCCTTGTGGAGTAGAGGTAGAAGTCCCTGGATGGTGAGCATGCAGAATCTCTTGTACTCGATGTACAGGTAGAGCATGCTGAGGTCCAAGATGAGTCTTAGGTCGCCCATCACTAGGAAGAAATGGAAGTAGTATCCTTTTCCTATCTGTGCTGGAGCCATGGGCTCTATGTCTGACTTTTGCAGAACAGCCTAGATCTCATCCCCTATCAGCAACAGGTACCTTGGAGGATAAGGGGAGAGATCTGGGGGTTGTCTGGAGGCCTGTCTAGGAACTCTGTGGTGTGACCTCTGCTATTCCAGGAAGGACCCAAGAGTCTGTGGTTATGTCCTTTGACCCCAGAAGGTGGAGGGCAAATCTTCCTCCCACTGGTTCCCCCAGGGGATCTGGAGGAGGCTGGGGGGGTCCTCCATGAGCCAGGAGGCTGAGGAGAGGGAGTTAGCAGCTCCTCCAGGGACTTCTGGGACATGGCAGGGGGAGTAGGAGTTCCTGATGCTGAATACCGGCATGTGGCCTAGTGTTTGTCAGGGGACCTTTTGGTCTGGCATCTCTGTTGCTGATGAAAGGCTGTTTGTCTTTGTAACCCCTTTGGTACATGAAGTGAACGTCGTAGATGGATTTATTGTGGTCCTGCAATTCAGTGATAATTTTCTTGGCGTAACCTCTGAATAACAAGGATCCCCTGAAAGGGGAATCCATAATGGAGGTCTGGACATCTTGTACTAGGCTAGCAATCCTGAGCCACGATTGTCACCTAATGCAGAAAGCAGTGGCTGTGGTCTGAGCAACTGAGTCTACTGTGTCATAAGTGGCCAGGAGGGCATGACGACAGGAGATTTTAGCCATTCTCACTGTCTTTACAATCATGGCCTTTGCCTCCTGGTCCTGGATAGCTTCCAGCTTGGACTCGAGTGAGGCCAGGGAAGATTTCTGGTAGGAAACCATGTAAGCCACATAATTAAAGGATCTGAGGGTGCAAGTGGAGAATGGATTTTGTGACCAAAATTGTCCAGCTGATTAGACTCCTTATCAGGAGGAGACATACTCAAATGTTTAGGTTTGGAGGACCGAGGTCATGGGCAGCCATGATAACAACCGAGTCTGCATTAGGATGGCCAGTAAGTGTGTGTGACCCCATCTGGGGGGTAGTACATACTGTATGCCTTTTGAAACAGCTGGAATGGAGGCGCTGCTGCTGATAGTGGATGTCAGGTCTTCATGGGGCCCAGTCCAAGGCACTATGGGCATAGAAGCTGTGTCCATCATGTCTAGATACTCCACAAGACTTTTCTGCTTTGGATTCTGTTCCTGGATAGCCCAGCCACAGGCATTTTGTATAGTTATGAGGAGTTCTGCAAAGGAAGGGTACTCTGGAGGGACTTCGGGGACTCCTTAGGCTGAGGTTCTATGGATGCATGCATACCAGAGCTGGAGGATGAGTCAGGGTCAGAATCTAAGGAGTGCTTGCTGGTGGCCTGAACCCTTATTAGAGAGGTGTCCTGGGCTTTATCCCTGTCTTGGTGTGTGGAGGAGCCTTCTCTGGAAAGGTGGGAATCCACAGAAGAGGCTAATCTAGGGGTCAGGAAAGCAGGCAGGGTAGAGGCTGCCACTGGTTTCTGATGGTCAAGCTCCAGGTAGTTAATTCTGACCTCCTGAATCAGGTCTGAAACACTGCCTGAATATCAGCCTCCAGGCTGCTGTGAGCAGAGGCTGAGGCTGAGGAGGAGGAGGAGGGGTGAAGGAGGAGGCTGGTGTAATGGATAGCCTGGCATCTGATATTGAGGGTATCCTAAGCCTGATAGGAGTAGGGAAAGCCAGAAGGACCATACCCTTGATTAGGCATAGCCCAGTGTCTGCTACCCAGGTACATAATGGGGTTGATAATCAGGCATTGGATACCATGACAAAGGGTACATTGGGTATTGTGGGGGTGGATAGCCCGGAACATTGCCCATAGGTCCAGCTGGAGGCAGAGCTGAATGCCAGGCAGGAGGTGGGGCTGAAGGTCCAGCAGGAGGTCCAGAAGGACAAGGAGTCAGCCCCATAGGGACATTTGAAGGGGCTGGCACTGGATTAGGCACAGGAATGTCTGGCACCAGGAGATTCAGCATCTATGGGCCTGAAGGAAGGCCTTTCAGTGTTTGAGAAATGGCCAGAGTGTCAGACATACCCTGACCCAGTGAAGGGCACCTGGCAAGGGTCACTTGGCATTGTAATGTGAGTAGAACATGATGGAAGACCGGCTGTAGTCTGGGAGCAGAGTACAAGATGACAGAACCTGGTTGTCCAAGGGCTTGGTGAGAGGTCTGATGGAAGGTTCCCAGAGGGATTAACAATAGACTCAGTGGGTGAACCAGGAAGAAACTGACCTGGTGAAGGAAGGGGAACCTCCAGATTAGTGTCCATCTCTGACTCTTGATCTTCAGGCAAGCCCGGAGAGTCCAGTTGTGTCAGTGAGAGCAAAGAACCCTCTAAAGACTTTTGCGTGTCTGGCAGCTGGCTCAACCCAATGTAGGGGGTATCCTGCCACCCCAATCAGAGAGCATCAGCTGTGCGGTCCCCAGAGGAACTAGAGAGTGACTTATCAGCTGCAGCTATGCAAATATCAGAAGAGCTAATGTCCAAGTTATCGGCCTGAGCCATGCAGACAACAGCGGAGCAGGAGTTCAACTTACGGCTGTGACCATGTGCTCCTCAGTGGGGCTGGAGGTGTGTTATTGAACTGGCTGCTGGTGACAGACCCTGAAGAAGATATGGGCTAAGAAGCACAATAGGGTTCCATGCGTCCAAGAAAAGCCAGACTGCAAAGTGAGTAAAACGGGCAGGAGACTGTGGTACTGATTCACTGGAGTGGTAGGAGACCTAGCAGTAGGGTTAGTTACTGAAGTGGAGGCCCTCTGTTGTCAGTGGTCCCCGATGGTCACACACCAAGTGGATGGAGACCTATCCCAGTGTCGGTACTCTCTTGGTCCTTTTTCTTCTTTTGGGTTCTTGCATTGCAGAAGATTTTTTCCTCAAATTCTGCTGCTCCTTTTCCATCAAAGCTAGGTACTCCTCCAGCAAGTGGGCTTCAAGCTTTTTCTGGTGCCTAATCCATGTGGCCTGGTTGAAGGACTGGCAGGCCGAACAATCCTTGACCTGGTGTTTGGAGCCTAGGCTGATCATGCAGCAAGAATGCTCATCCGCATACAGGATCTGGGTGCCACAGGACATGCACTTCTTCTTTTCGACACATCACCCAACTGTTCATGTTTCTGAATTGTTCCTCCAATTATATCCCATGCTGTAAATTTATCACTATTATTTATTTGTTTCATTCTTCTGTAAATCCTCAAGACTCTGCATTAGACCTGTTTATACTGTATTTTACTATGTAATTGTTTGATCTGATGTTCTGTTCTCTTTATGCTTAACTGGATGTTTGTGTAAATGGACTTTTTGCTCATATACCTTCAGTATAAAATAAAGATTGATTGATTGATTGATTGATTGATTGATTGATTGATTGATTGATTGGTTGACTGATTGATTAAAAACAGGACTGACAGACTCTGAACCCCAGCAGTGCTGTTAAAATCCAAACTGGCCATACTGGTGCAGCTTGCACAAATACTGCTGGTCTGGTTCACTCTGGCTGCACTGTTCAGTTTGACCTTTATGTATCTGGTCCGCTCCTGGAGTCTGCTTTTCAACCTTCCTTGGTATTGTTGAAAACAGAACCAGCAAGACAGACAAGACAGGTAAAAGCCAGACCAGATCATCTGGAGTGAGTGGATCAGCAATATTTGCACAAACAAAGCAGAGAACAGAAAGAACGCCAGGAGGAAGGAGTTTCAGTAAAAACAAAATGGCTGAAATTAAAAATACAGGTTAGATCTCTGCTAAACTACATCAATGCAATGCACCAGTTTCTGTTAGTGGAACCGGGAAGGGGGAGTCAAACCCATCCATAGAGTTTGGAACTGTTTGATTCTGAAAGCAGCACAAGGGAAGTCACAGAGTTTGGAACTGTTTGATTCTGAAAGCAGCACAGGGGAAGTCACAGAGTTTGGAATTCTGATTTTGAAAGCAGCACAAGGGAAGTCACAGAGTTTGGAATTCTGATTTTGAAAGCAGCACAAGGGAAATCACAGAGTTTGGAACTGTTTGATTTTGAAAGCAGCACATGGGAAGTCAAAGAGTTTGGAACTCTGATTTTGAAAGCAGCACAAGGGAAATCACAGAGTTTGGAACTGTCTGATTTTGAAAGCAGCACAAGGGAAATCACAGAGTTTGGAACTCAGTGCTTTGGATTCTCAGAAGGAACTAGAAGGGGACAGGATCACATCTACAGTACAGTAGCGTCTTGTTGTTTTACATCGTTTCTTGTGGATTCTACTTGGTAGAAGGTTATTTCTTTTCTTTCTTACTACTAAGGGGCTAGCAGGGTATTGTTTGGGGCTGTTGGAATTTTGAAACCTGTTTTGGTAGCTATAAGTGGGCTCATTTGTTTGATTCACTGTGTGGCAGGCTGCATTTGTAGAGGCCTATTTCTTCTGTTTTAAAACATAATTGGTGTGATTTAACTGGGTCTGTTTCTTTGAATTGGAGACATATATCTTCTAATTCCAAGCCTATTTTGATGTGTTGTTGGTAGCTGTTTGAATTGGAGTCCTGTTTCTTTGGGTAGCAAACCTATTTTGGGGCCTTGAGTACAATTATGATTCATTGTTGCTGGCTTCACTAGCTGCAAAGTTTGAGTGCAGAGTGGGAAGGGTGCTAATGGTCTGACCAGAGACCTCAGCTACCTGATTGTTTCTGGAAGACTTGGACTGGTCCCACCCTTGGTCCATTATTTACTTTATACCAGGGGTTCTGACATCACTTCCTCAAACAGGCAAAGGATATGCACCTGTCATAGAAAAAGCAGAATGAGGAATAGCAGCAAGTGAAAAAGAGTATATATCTAAATGTGTGCAACAAAGGGTAAGGGAAATAAAGAAAACATTTTGCACTGATAGAGGAGGGAGAGGGGAGACTTGGGGGAGTGTTTGGTATCCTGCATCTGGAAGGGTGGGGGGTCGCTGGTGGGCAATGACAGCAATGGGTAGGGTGGTAGGCTGCAACAACTGCGGTGCACCAATCTTTCTAAAAATTGCCTGGAGTGTGGGAGGATGTTTAGTGTGCAACCACATAGAAAAACTTAGAAAGGAGATTGAGGGTCTGCAGGAGGAACTAAGACAGGCAAGGCAGATTGGGGTGGGTTAGCCCAATACTGGAGGGAGGAAGAAGGGAGATGAGGGAGGTGATTTAAGCCAACACTGGTGAGGAGGGTCAGAAGAAGGAAGCAGAGACAAAGGGGCCCAGGCCAGGAAGAACAATTGCCAGGGAAACCAGACCAGGAGACAAAAGACAAATGGAAGGAGGAGATAGGGACTTTTGAGGGGAGGCGAAGAAGTGGCAAAAGTCATGGAGTGGAAAGGAGAGAACAGGTTACTATGAAGAGAGAGGGAGCGGGCATTTGTGAAGGGCCTTCAGAAAATAGTTTTTCACTACTAGAGAGGAAGAAGGTGGAGGAGGGAAATGATGAAATTAGAGGAGTAATTGATAAATGCCTGGACCAAACTGGGCGGGGAAGTTCTGCTGGGAGAATTGCAACAGGGGTAAAGGAGAAATAATGTGCAGGAGGAAGAAGAGAGCTGGAAATGAGAGAGGAGATGAATGGAAGCAAGCATGGAGTAAAAGGGTGGAATCTTAGTGCTGGGGACTGAATACTAAGAGGAGTTAGGTGGGTAGCAAGGGGAGAGGCATAGTCGCATTTGGATGGAGGCCATGCCAGGAATGACAAGCGGAAAGGGTGGGACAGTCTGTTCTGAAATATGCTAGAAGGGTGAGGGACAAGCCTCATTTAATTATACATCTTGGGACAAATGACCTGGCTGACAAGACAGTAGATACAGTCCAGAGGAGATTTGAGGATTAGCACAATTATGTGAGGGGGCAGGAAGATCAGAAACTTTTTCAGAGATACTTCCCGTGCCAAAGGCAAGCACAACAAGAAAGCTGAGAATAGAGGAATTTAATGGATGGCTAAGAACCTGGTGTTGTGCTAAAGGGTATGGGCTGTTGGGGGGTGGGAAGGACCTAGGAGGACAGTAGTCTCTATGCCAGGACAGACTACACTTGAGTGAGGAGGAAAGAAAGTGTTGAAACAGAGGATGGAGGAGTATATAGAGGAAGTTGGGAATTTAAACTAGGAGTGGGGGTTGGCAGTTGGGGAAGAGATATGCAGAGACCACAGGTTGGGAAACCATATGAGCTTACCCCCCATAACAGTGACAAAGGACAAATGGCAAGTACTGTTGGTGATGCTAGGAAAGGAGGGCAGGATGGGAGGGGGGAAGGGTGGAAGATGGTTACCCTTAATGCTAGGAGCCTTGGGAGGAAAACTGCAGTTACAGGTTTTCATGGCAGAGGGAGAGGTGGACATTGCAGCCATCACAGAAACATGGGCCACCCAATAAAATGACTGGGATCTGTCTGTACCAGGGTACAGGTTATTTCGTAGGGACAGGGTGATTGGGAAAGGAGGGGGGGTGGCACTATATGTGAAGGAAGGACTGAAGTGTGTAAGGGAGGAAGGGAAGGAGGGTAGTACGGAGTCACTTTGGATGCAAATCCAGGATTCAAGAATAGGATTCTTAGAATGGGAGTGGTGTACAGGCCACCATCTCAGACAGAGGAGTTAGACAGAAACTAGCGGGACAGATCAGGAGGACCTGAAGAAGGGTAGTGTGGTGATTGTGGGGGACTTCAACATGCCAGGAGTGGACTGGAGCACCCCAACAACCAGGAACAGAAGGGAGCAGGTACTGCTGGATGCCTTCCAGGACAGCTTCCTGCTGCAAATGGTCAGTGAACCAACCAGATTAGGAAATACCCTTGACCTTGTGCTGACAAATGGGGACTTTGTGAGAGAACTTACAGTGGAGGAACTGCTGTCAGGGAGTGCCCACCGCTCAGTATGGCTCACATTGGATATGGGCAAGGAAGGAGTGGAATCTGGCACAATAGTGTTGGACTTCAGGAGGGCCGACTTTGGGAGGATTGGGGAAGTGGTAAAAGGGTACCTGTCCAGAATTCAATCTAGTATGGACACTAACCAGAGGTGGGAGATCCTAAAGCTGGGGATAGTGGAGGCAACCAAAACCTGCTGCAAAGCCCAGAGCAAGAAGGCTAGGGCTAAGAAACCAATCTGGTTGAGCAAGGAGGTCATGGAAAAGGTAAGGAGGAAAAGAGCTGCCTTTAGGAAGTACAAGAAAACAGGGAGGGGAGGACAGGGAGGAGTACTTGACAGAATTGAAGGAGGTGACAAGGGCAGTAAGGGAGCCAAAGCATCTACGGAACTCAGGCTGGCACAAGGCAGTTAAGAGGGGAGAAGGACTTCTTTAAGTACATCAGGAGAAAGGAGCTGTAAGGACCACATAGTAAGGATTAGAAAGGAGGGGTTGGGTGGAAGCAGAGGTGCGATAAGGCAGAAGCACTAAATGAGTACTTCTGCTCAGTATTTACTAAAGAGAGAGGGTGACACCCAGGAGGGAGAAATGGCAGAAGCGGGGGAAGGGGTGACAGATGGGAAATCATGGAGAGCAGAGTTTGAGAGGGTTTGAAGGCACTGAGGGTGGACAAGGCGCCAGGCCCAGATGGCATCAACCCCAGGGTACTGAAGGAGCTGGAAGAGGTCCTTGCAGGACCTTTGGCAGACCTATTTAATGCCTCACTACATTCGGGTGTGTACCTCAGGACTGGAGGATGGCTCATGTGGTGCCCTCCACAAGAGTGACCCCAAGGATGAACCAGGAAACTACAGACCAGTGAGCCTCACATCCATCGTGGGTAGCTAATGGAAACTATCCTGAAGGAGAGGCTGGTGGCCCTCCTAGAGGCCAAAGGACTATAGGACAGCAGACAGTATGGCTTCATATGTGGCAGATCCTGCCAAACCAACCTGGTCGAGTTCTATGACTGGGTAACTAGGCAACTGGACAGGGGCCATGCAGTGGATGTCCTGTATCTGGACTTCATTAAGGCATTCGACTCAGAGCCACATGGAAGGCTGGGAAGGAAGTTAGTAGGCACAGGGGCAGGTGCAAAGCTGGTGAGATGGGTAGGAAACTGGCTGCAGGGAAGGCAACAGAGGGTGGTGGTGGGTGGGGAGCTCTCACACCCAAGGGCAGTGAGCAGTGTTCCACAGGGCTCAGTGTTGGGACCAGTGTTGTTTGGGATATTCATTGCAGACATATCATGGGACATCAAGAGCAAGATCAGTCTGTTTGCTGATGATACCAAGGTAGGCGCGGTGGTGGATGACCTAGGGGGATGGCAGGGGTTGCAGGATGATCTGGCAAAGCTTGAAACCTGGTCAGACACCTGGCAACTGGGCTTTAATTCCAAAAAGTGCAAGGTGCTGCATTTTGGGATGAAGAACCCAAGGAGGAATTACCAGCTAGGGGGAGTGCAGCTAGCCCAGACAGAGGAGGAGAAGGATCTGGGTGTGCTCATTACAGGGTCAATGAACAACTCGATACAATGTAGGAAGGCAGCTGCAAAGGCCAACAAAATACTGGGTTGTATTGCAAGGGGTATACCCTCGAGGAGGGAGGAGGTGATTCTGTCACTGTGTAGGTCATTAGTTAGACCACACCGGGAGTACTGCGTGCAGTACTGGCATCCGTATCTGAAGAGGGACATTAAGTTACTGGAGGGGGTGCAGCACAGAGCAACAAAGATGATCAAGGGGCTGGGGACTTATCATACGAGAGGAGGTTGAAGAGTTGAACATGTACTCACTGGAGGAGAGGAGACAGGGTGACATGATTGAAACCTTTAAATACATGAAAGGAATAAACAAGATGGGTACAGAGGGACTGTTCAAAGTAAGGAAGGGGAAAGACACAGGGGCCATGATATGAGACTGGAGCGAGGAAGGTTCAGGGAGTGAGACGAGAGACACTTTTTACAGAGAGGGTGGTGGCTGGGTGGAATGCATTACCTGCTGAAGTGGTATGCAGTAGAACAGTGGACTGCTTCAAACGAGGATGGGACAGGACAAGGGGGAGGGTTAATGAAGGGGAAGGGTGGAAGGGAGGGGCAGCTCCAGAATAAGGGGTGCTAGCTGCACATTTGAGCAGACTTGATAGACCTCTAGGCCTTTATCTGCTGGCAAATTTCGTATGTTCGTATGTTCGTACTCCCAGGGAAAAGCATGGAAACATGCATGTGAGCACCAGACAAGTGTGCTGTTTATATAAAACAAAAATTCTAAAATATGTTTGTTCAGTTCGAGTGGTGCTGACCACCCCCAAACCATCTCCCACCGTTAATTTCAACATTTACCACCCATGAGATGTTAGGTCAGGGAATCTCCCAAGACTCCTTTCCTTACTGATATCTCCCTTGTGCAAAATCTCATTTCTGCATGCTTGGCCAGAGTTCGTTATTCTAATCTAACATAGATAGTTAGACAGTGTTGGCAGATAAGGCCTATGGCCCACCTAGTCTGCCATTTGAGCTTGTAAGTTCACTTTATGTTTTCCTAGAAGTCTATTGCCTTACCCCTGACCTCCAGAATTCCTTTATGTCTATGCCATGCATTCTTAAATCCTGTGATTGTTTCAGCCCCACCACTTCCTCCAGCAGGGTGTTCTGCAGCTCTTTGGGAACTCCCAGTAGGGCTATCTGGTGAGTCCCTAGCTAATTTTACAGGCTTCTTGTCAGGGAGTATTTGCAGTGGAATCTTTATTTCTTTCTCCTCCATATCCTTATCCTGGTGGCCCAGTTCAAATATATTTAGTGTATGAGTGAAACAAAGATGGATGTCAGCACACTCACACCAAACTGTACTATTAAAAATGGCCACTTCTAAGATTTTTTTTGTTTTTCCCCCAGAGGTAGACAGGGCTTGAACCCACAACCCAGATTCCACACTACAGATAAACCTGTTTACAGTTAAGTGGTACAATATCTCAGGCACTGTTTAGTCTTTAGGATTCAGCACAACCAAACATGCCTTAGCCTCATATTGTTAGCTATTCAGTGTTGAAAATCGAAATGAAGAAAAAGCTTAGAAAAATCAAGTTTCTAATCCATTATACTCTTTGACACTGGAGGGTGCCCAGATCCTGAGTTTGGTAGGGGAAAAAAGATTGTACTTGAGCCCTGCCTATCTTAGTTTCCTTTTGATTAGGAAAAAGACATCTCTTTTCTTAATTGTTTCAGGGAATAAGTCATTAAAGACCTTTAGCTCACAGCCTTCAAAAGAAATTGTAGTGGTATCTCTGAGTGCCCTTTGGATGTGTATTTCATGCTGAAAGTTCAGAAATTTCTGTACAAAGACCAGGGTTTCTCATTCTTTCCTGGTATGGGCTTAAGAGACCTGTGTTCCTTCTATAGTATATTTTTTAGAATCATGCGGTGGTCAGTGATGCATAGGAAAAGTCTATTTGCAAATTCTATAGGATCCATTTCCTCAAGCCCCTCTTAATCCAAAACTCTGATTGTTCCACCTGTTTCTGCTTTCCAAATCTTTCAACTTTGCTTCCAGTGCTGCTATTTTTTGCTTTAACCCTCTCCTTCACTCCTTGCTTGCTGAATCTTCCACACAGCTCACTCTAGTTTCCACATCTTGATTTTCCTTTTGTGAAGTGCTAGCTCATGTTTAACCTTTTAATGTCCTCCCACCGTATTGTCTAGAGTTAGTCTCGTCCCAGCAAACTCCTGCATACAGTAACTATCTTTAAATGTACTCTCATTACTGGGGCTTCAGTTGCCTTTTGGGGTCTGATTATAAGTCCTCTGCCTCCTCAGAGCTACTGCCAGAAACTGGCAAAGGGCGTTTCATGGGACTGACTTCTAGCAACATTTCTTTCAGATTTTCTTCACCACTACCATCCATTTCACTGCTTGTATGAAATACTGTATTACGTATGCTGGTCTCTACTGTGATTTTTTTTTTAATTGCCTGTATGCAGAGTGTGCATTATATATGTTTTTAATTGTATTAACTGCTGTTCTGTTGTATGTCCTATGCAAAAAAGTTTACCGGACCAAATTTGCAGAGCGGTTCTGATAAACAGTGCAATTTAATGATGAACTTCTGTGCTTTCCAGTCCTATTGTATTTCTGAGGTCGCAGGTTAGACCTCCGTTCAAAAAATACAGATCTTTCACTTATATTCACTACCACTTTTTATTTTGAGCGCTTTTCCTTTGGCATTGACTTTTTATTTTAAAACTGCAACTGCAAATGATCGGAAGGATGGCGTCTAAGAACTAACTCAGCGTATCAATCTACTTGCCAACATTGGATCAAATTCTGACTTTTAGATCCAATGTATGCATTAACATAGTTTCTTGCAATGAAGATAGATAGATAGACAGACAGACAGACATGCTGGAAAAATTAACTTGCTCATGTTTGGAAAATGTTTTCCACAAAGAAGCGATTTTATTTCAAATTGCCAATATTTTGGAAAAAGCAGCATTAAAAAAACTGAAAAAGAATGCACCAAACTGGAGTTTTCTATACAAAATGGTCATTTACATGCAAAGACAGTTGTTTGGGGTATTTTGCAAGACCATAGAAGTGCTATACCCAGCACTCTTTTCAAAAAATTTATTGCAGGGACTTAGTCTGTCTCACTCAATTCAGGAAATATAGGAAAAATATATACCTTTTTTTTATTTACTGGGCTTTTTGTCTGCATACCAGCATCGGTAATTTTGGCCCAGTCATGGTTCCCACTGTCCTCCACTATCATATGAGTCACTACTCCCCATTTCCCCCTTTGCTTGCCCCCCAGGGTGGGACTGCAGCACTGGCTAAAGTGCCGTGGACATTGATCAGGTTGTGGAGTCGGTCTGGGAGTGCATGAAGGGAGCAGTGAGGGGCGTCATGAGGATGCTGGCAGCAGTGTTTTTTTCCCCTGTTTTCTTGGGGCAGAGATGTGCAATGATGTCCTTGTCTGCCCGCCCACTTGACATCCAGACACTGGCTGGCTTGCGGTACCTGGCCTCCGCCAGGGGTCCCGAACACTCAGACATTCCCCACCATCCCCAGAGAAGGAGAGCCATCCGAGGATTCTCCATCCTTCTCCTCCTCGCCAGCCCTCCAATGACTCAGGTCCATTCCGAATCCGGGTTGCCAGCATCACAGTGGAAATCCAACCACTGCACTGGACGGGCCAGGAAAAATATTTTTAATAAACTTGCAAAACTTAGCAATTGGGCAGCAACATGTAAACAATCATACTGGCTACTTGTGGTCTACTCAGAGAAGATAAGATTTTTATAGGGATAAAAAAAGGAAAGAGGAGAGGGAGGGAGAGAGGGATAGAGGGTGTTGGGTGGTGGTGGGGAGGGGAGCTAGGCCTATCTATCCTGGGCAGGCAAGCATGCTGCTGGTATTTTCATCTACAAAATCCTATCCATTCTCTTTCAAGGTTAATTTTAAAGGCACAATAAAAGCTTAGAATGAAAAAAGTTATTTTATACCGTTACTGTATTTATTAGAACATTTCTAAAATAGCTATTGAAAGTGAAAAATATTTTGAAGGAGCCTGTAGCCTCATAGTTAATATTTGTCTGTAGAACCCCAAGATATAATTAGGTTTCTTGTATTGTTGTATAGCTGGCTATAGTTGTATCCACAGGACATTTATGGTTAAAGAGGTCTATTTTGTTACTTGTGAGAAAGACATGGTAAATTTTGAACAGTAATGTAGGAACTAAATGTTTATGGATCTTTTAATGTTCAGTTCTTACAGTCCTGAGGTCTTTTGTTTGGTTCTGATGACAGAACAATAATAAAACTGCTAAGTATTGTAAATAAAAGTATTTGTCAGTGCTGAATGTTTGCTTGCATGTATGTGCTGTGCAGTTTTTGGCACTGATAGTGGATAGATGTAGATACCCTTCACCAAGAGAGACTCTGTCAAGGGCCCTGCACTTCCATATAGCGATTTATGTGGAGAATTAATGGGGCTATCTGGTGGGCTGTGGAAGTGCAGGGCCCTGTGATCCCTGCACTTCCATGTGGCCGCAGTGACAGATGCACAGTGAAAAGAGTGCATCTGTGACCCAATGCACAGAGCACTTTGTCACCCACAGGTGGAGAGGTGCAGGGCCCAATGCCAAGAGGACAGTTGTCTTCACTATATGGTACCTGGGCCCATGCAGACAATCCTGCACCTTTTATTTCCTGGCTGGTGGGGGTCACATAACTGTACCATTCTCCCAACCTTACACCATCCTGCTGGGTCACTCAGCTCATCCCCGAAATCAGCTCACTGGCATGGGATCACAAAGCATGGCCACTGGGGTGAAGACTGGCACTACACATAAAACTTGTTAAACTATTATAATTTTTTTTATTTTGACCCCAACTTTTCAAGACGCTCATTTGATAATGCATCTTATAAATATGACATGTACAATTTAATGTATACTGACTGAAATGTAATTTCCCCCACAGGTGTGAAAACACATTTCATCCAGGATTTAAAAAATGATACATTTATGAGGTGGTGTGGAAAAATGAATATGTTGAATGTCTGGAGTCAAAATATTGAAAATTAGTGAAGTTATGAGTGAACATTGAAATACTGTAACATTCAATCATAACCTGGGCATTTTATTTTCATTTTTATTTTAAAATGAAAGCCTATGAACAGTAAATGTCTGTTTTCATAAGCAAATGTGGTTGTAATACAAAGACAGAGAGTACATAACACATAATTACATAGACAGACAATAAATACACAGTACTAAAAATCATTGAATTCATGAATCAAAATGCAGCAATTAATGTCCATTGCAAGTATCCATACTTCTATTAAGTTTTAAAGCTGTGACAAAATGTTTGTAATTCACTATAGTCCTTATAGGTATAACAGATTCCAGTAAGTACTAATTATAATAGGAAGCTGCTTGCTCAGCATCTTTTAAACACTTAGGTAATTTTAAGTATAGTTGCTCTGTTGCTTTAGTTTTAATGTTAGCCAATAATGCTTTTTGTACCAAAGATTTTAATTTTGCAGGTACTTGTCCATTTACCATTTTCCACGCCCAACATTCCAGTTGTTGATTCCTTGTTACAAAGTTTGCCAGTTTGATATACCATACAAACAACAAGTATGAGAACCCACTGGTAGATAGAAAGTAAACCTACAGTGCAATTCTTTGCAATATAGATTTATTGGCAGAGGAGTAGAAGATTAAGTCATAGTATATAATAGTTAAAATATGTGTTTGTGCAACTTTTGACATGAAATTGGGCCTGTTCCTAAACAATATTCCAAATCCATGATTTACAGATTTGACAACATTTTCAATGTGCTGTGATAACTAAGACAACTGTTGAGAGTCAAACCTAAGTATTTATAATATTTATAATAAGTAACTTCATCAGGATATTTCCGTCAGAGGTTTTATAGAAAGAGACTTTAGTGAACTTGAATATAGTCTAGTATGAAATAACATAATTTTATCATATTTGTACACAACCTTTCAGCATTGCCTTCTTATTACCCCACCCTATGAACTCAGTAGCTGAAAATGTTCAGCTCCTCACTAAAATATCATTCTGTGCCACCACAACGTAGTTCTATACCAGAGTTGCAAAAACACATTCTGGCCAGTATTTGAAAAATGGCAGCTGTCACGTTCATGAGATGGCATGAAAAAATGGCTGTGCTGAAATTAGGGGTCAAAATATTTAAAATTACCAAAGCTACAAATGTGCATAGAAAGATGTCAATGTAAGTTCATAACTTTACAGATTTTAAAAATAGTATGACCCCACCTTGTGAACAAGGGCAGTGAAAATTTTCAAACCCCACCTGAAAGGTGATTTCAAAACACAACTGCAAAATCACCTTTCAGGCCTCATTACATAAGTCCACCCCACTGGTCACCAAGGAGGATAAAATATATAAGGAAAAAAACTAATAAATTATCTACAGTATATGCCTAGAAACAAACTAAGGACAGCTCAAACTCTAATTGCCCAGCAGTGCACCTGAATGGGGTCATATGACATCTAATCAACAGCCTAGGCTACCAGATCTGACTCAGATCACATGGACAGAACAGAAAGCACATCCCAAACTTCCAGCTTAGCCTCACGGATCATATGGGATGTACAGGAAGGTAAAAGTCTGGAAAACCTATTGAAAGCAACAAAATAACCCACTCCCATGCAGTGCAACCACATCCAACTAGAGTAGCGTACCAGCTGAAACGTAATACCTGCCACATATCTAATTATGCTAATGCCTTTAAGGGGACAGGAAATGTGTGCTAATTGTCAGCAGTTAGTAATGTTCCTAGTAAAAGAAGTGATAAACTTGCCTTCAAAGGAGCCATGTTTAATTGCACCTTAATAAACACTGATGTGAAAAAATGTGTTTTCAGTTGTTTTCTTTTGATGGGCAACATTCTGCATAGTTCTCTTCATGGGACCAGTAATTTGGAATGTTTACTATGTCACAGTTTGATTACAGAATGCTAAATGTGAGCTATTGTCCTATCAGAACCATACTTAGAGTTCTTTGCTCAAACCGTGACATAGTTAAAACTCCAGATCACTGGTTCCATGAAGAGAACTATAACAGAATGCTGCCCATAAAATCAAAACAATGTGAAATACTGTTTTCACATCACTTTTATTGAGGTACAGTTACATATGGATCTTTCAGGCTGATGGATATTATTTCTGTAAGTGGTAACATTATAAACAGCTGCATATTAGAACTCATTTCCTGTCTCTTTAAAGACAGTCATTGAAAGATACAGTATAAATCACAACACTATTACAATTAAAAAATAACCTTACTAAACATTGTATAATGGGAATAAGGCAATTCCATTGGAAGGATTATGTCAAGTTAATGTACATCGTGTTGGTTGAAGTCCCTCCCTCTTTGGGCTCAGGACTCCAACCCATCACTCGGTGCATTAATATAGCATAATCCACTCGACATCTGTATTAGTTTTGTACCTTGCTATGTTAATTAAAATAGGTGATTTTAACCTCTTATTGGATGTAGCCAGATCAAAGCAGAGTATGCTGAGACATTTTCCTCTCTACAGCTGAGTAAATTTGGTATTTTAAGATTGCCGTCAACATGCCAATTTTATGAAATCAGATCAACCTTTTGGATCTAATATCATGATGGTATTTGAAATGTAATGATTCTAATTATCTAGGATTATACAATGGCAAGAAAATTTCCTGGGCTCTCATTGGTCCCTCTGGGACTGCACCCGTGATGTTATCAGCATAACATCACGGATCAAACCAACACACTACGACCGCATAAAAATTTAAAATTAAATCAGTCCAGCGTCACCGTCATCCTTCAATGCTCCCCACAAAGGTATACGTTTCCAGTGCCCAGCACTGTAACTGACTTCTCTCACACACATTCCTCCAAACAATGTTTTCTCTCATAACATAAAAAAAAAAGCGAGCTGAGTGAAAGCCGTCTTTACGATCGGCTAGTGGCAATCCCCGCTCCACAGCTCCACTCCCTACCTGCCCCAACGCATCGAGCACATCTCTTCCAAAGCACATTGTGGATCGCCCATTTACTACACACTTTTTTACCCTCACTTTTCGGCACATGCATAGGATAATGTTGCCGCAGAGCTACCAGTTTAACTTAACAGGAAACGCGACAGTGAGCAACTGGCCAAACAGCTTCACTTTCCTAGCACGAGTCTTCCTCGCTGCTGAAATCATACTCCTGTCCCCAATTTCAAATTATTTTCTTTTCCCTGTCCCTACTGTGTCATACCAAAAAAAAAAAAAACACATCTAATCTCTACCACCACAACATGAAGATGAGCCCTCCGCTCTCTAAAAACAATCTAAAAAAGCGGGCGGCAGGAGCAGCAGCACGGCTTCACTGTTGCTAGCCCCTCGCTCCTCAGCATTCACAGATGGTTCAATTAAACTTCTATGGAAGGAAACAGTTGTGGGTGTGTGTGGGGGGGATGACATACAAGCAGCCTACTGTCAGGGGAAAAAACAACAAAACAATCTACAGGGCAAACAATACAGCCAGCAGGACTATTTGTCCTCCATGTATAACTACTCAGTAAAGAAATGACTCAAAAATACTTTTAAACATATTTTAATCTTTTTTTTATTTGTATTTTATTATAGGAGAGCCATTGTATAATAGGAATAATGCACTCCAGGGTGTGTGTCATGCTGGAATAACGTCACTTCTGGGGTGATCAGTCACACTGGACCTGTGGCCTCATGCCTAATCACCCCAGGCGTGACGTTATCCCAGCATGACACACACCCTGTCGTGCATTATTCCTTTTATATCAAATTGCAAGGGTATAATTTGTTATATGGTTCAATATTATAATATCACCTAATCAGCATAAATGTGGGGAACAGTCTGTAGTCATACATCTTATAGGTCTTCCTAATTCTGGGATTATTTAGATCAGTCAGATACTGTTTAAAAGTCATATAATGTTTTTTTCTCATCATACCCATTGTAAAGTGTTGCATCTTTATAGTTGCAGATTCAAACACGAGAGCTGTCATTGCAGTGTGGTTGTCTGGGGGCATGTCCCATACTGTTAACAACTTCTACCTATGCCTGACAGGTCTGGAGTGACAACACCCTGCAGCTGGTCACATTTTTACTGTTCAGGCCTCTTCCCTCCTCAGGCATTCATCACTTGGACCACTGAAGTGGTCTCACTCCCCTCACTCATCCTGGCCATTTGGCAGTCCCACTCCTGCTGTGCTTTATTATTTATTTATTCACTTATTTTGTGAGTTAGTTAGTTAGTTAGTTAGGTGTTTCAGTTACCCTGAAGTGATAGCCATTGCTGCAGCTCTATCCTGAGTAACCCTCCATGTCCCGGTCACTAGTCCTCAGATCATCATCCATAGCCAGCTGACCGGTGTCCCCCACAGAAACCCCATGGTAGGAGTCTGTCCACCATAGTCCTTCCAGTCAGGAGGGGACCACAAAACTGTTGCAAATTTACCTAATCTCCACATAGAGGAAGGAACCAAGAAAGCAAAGTAAAATTGCTGACTCCCTAGATTGGGGAGATCCACTGCTGGAAACAGAGTTCACCAGAAAATGTCCGTGTGGTTTGGACTTGAACCGATCTCTGTCCCCATCAACAGGGTCCCCACAGACCTCCCCCAGCTCCACCCCTTAGCATGTACCTGGATCCTGCATGTATCCCTTGAGGTAGGTTATGTCTCACCCCCTTGCCATGTGGAGCACTAAAGGAAATTCCACCTTGAGACCCCAGGAGTTCTGGGTGCATGCATGGCAGTTGTTTGTAGGAGAAAGCACTCTCAAAGGGGGTTGCAGAGTGTGGCAATAAGTGTGTTCAGTCCCCTGCACTGCCTGATTAAACAAGGCAGATGAGTGACTGAGATGGGCAGCACAAAATTAGGGGATGTATTCCCAAGGACAATTTCTGATGACCAGTTTATTTGGTTAAGAGTGTTTCTTTAAGCCCGGGCAATAGGACACCACCGTGAAGATTACACTGGTGCTTTGAGGTGGGAGGGAAAGAAGTTGAGTCAGTATTTGGCATATGAGTGTGCTCTGCTTTGCAGAGTTGCAAGCTTGAGTGGTATCTGTTACCATAGCTGCTTTAGCCAATCCTTGACCACCATGGTATCACATAATAACAGCGATGTGTTTTTGGCAAACCACTTCATAAGCCGGGAACAGCGACTACATTAATAGCGCAAAGTACAAAAAGAACAAACAGAAGGCAAAGGTGAACAGTACAATAGGGTGAATGGAAGCAAATAGCAAAAATGGTGTATCTGACTAACCCAATATCAAGGTGTGACTTGGTGTTGTAATCTTAGAAATAGGGGGGTGCAGGGGGCATAGCCCCCACATGTTCACATGTGATACAGGTGAGCCACTCATTAAATAGGTGTAGGAGGTTGGGTTTGCACTCACCTCAGATACCTGTTGTGAGGAGGATGTCTGTGGAATATCTAAGTGCTGCAAGGTGCATTCCTCTATCGGAGGGATAAAGCAGTGGGCAAAAAGGTTTATTGGTGGTGTGTGGAATATCACCACTACATGTGCCTAGCAAGGCTACATACTGTGGTAGATAATGTTGTAGCTGTGATCAAGGAGCATAATCATGTTGCCAACACCTCAGATGTGGGTGCACGGTACTGGATAGTATGAGAGAGCGTGCAAGAACCAGCATTGAATCAACAGCACAGGTAGTGCTACAAAGTGTTGCAGGTACAAGTGATGCTGTGGCTGGAAGGCTTCCCTCTGTGTGACTATTGAAGCATACCATTCAGTGGATATGCCAGGTCAAAAGGGTATGTCCTGCAATGCCTGTGACTGTAAATGAGCTTACCATTCCAAGGGAGTACACCATCATACTGTCTGGTGAAAGGTTCCTGTATCACGATAGCGGTGCTGGTGCTGACATCTTTGTAATGTATGCGACCAACAGGAATTTGACTTTCCTTGCACAATTCACCAAGTGGTTCATGGATGGGACCTTCCATTGCTGTCCCACTCTTTTCAATCAACTTTACACTGTTCATGGTATGTGGAATGGGACTGTGATACTGTGTGTGTACATACTTATAACATGTAGACAGGTGACGGGTATGAGACAGTATTGCGGCAGCTGCACTCCTGGGGTGCATCCATGTGTCCAGAGAGTATAATGCAAGATTTTGAGCAAGCAGCCCTGAAGGCAGTTTCAGCCATCTTTCCAACAGTGCAGGTGAGAGGCTGTTTTTTTCATCTGGGGCAGGCTGTGTGGAGAAAAGTGCAACAGTGTCCAGGGGTGCATGCAAGATATATTACTGATGCCGAGTTTGTGCTCCATGTGAGAATGCTCTTGTCTCTGGCTTTTTTCTTGGTCCAGGATGTTGTGCACAGTTTCAGATTATTAAGGGATTGTCCATTTTTTGCACAGCATGATGAATTACTTGCCCCGTTAATGGATTACTACTAAGACAAATGGCTATGATGGCCATTAAGCTGCTCTGGCTGTAGACGTCCTGTCTTCACTCTGAAGTATTGGAACTGCTATGAGACAGTGTGTATGGGCCAGTTGCCCAAAAATAATGCCATTGAGGGCAGGCACAGGGGCTTTAGTCCCCAGCTGGGTGCATGTCATCCCTCTAATTGGTGGTTTGTGGAATGCTTCAAGAGGAGCAAGAGCTAACAGAGGTATGAATGGAGCAGCTTCTGTCTCGCACAGACACTGCTTGTACTCACCATCAGTATCATAATTTGCTGGAGCATGATTGAGGTAGTGATGGAATCTGGTCAGAGGAATCTGTATGAATATCTCAGGGCTCAGCATATAATTTTCAGCTCCATGTCTAGGGATTCATTCATATTGGTTGTGCTATGATTGGCATTTGCTGTAATATCCCTCACTATTTAAAATTGCTGTTTTGACTCTCACTTGTATTGAGTCACTGTAATGACATGGAACTGACAACCATGGTATAACAAACTAAGAGGGTTTATTCACACCTTTTGGACCATCCTTCCTTCCCCTCTGCTGATAGTGTAAAGGCTACCTTGAAGTAGCCTTCCCTCCCATATCAATTTCCTGCAGTGTGGCATTCCCATCCACTGGGCTCCATCGCTGCTGCTCATCACGCCAAAGCCATGGATGTGGCCTAGTCACAGACAAAAGGATTCTGTATAAATATTGTTTAAGCGTCTATCTAGAGATGGTAGTGGCCCCAATTCACTCCATGAAGTGGAACACGAATGAAAGTGAATTCGTGGGTACTCCATACACGAGCCGAGTACTTTGTTTTATTAATGAGTAACGCCAAGTCCATTGAAAACAATGACTTTGCATTACTCTGCCGTCCCAAACCACTACTCCACTAATTTTTAAGGTGAAGTACATTGAAAACAATGTACTTCACCTTACTTCGCCTTGTTTTAAGCTCCAAAGACAAATTTTGCAGTGATTCATGGGATTTCAGGTCACATGGGCTCTAGACTGTTCTGTACAGCCTCAGTTTGGGGTAGTATGTGTAGGAAACTGTAGGAAACAATCTGCTGTAAGAGCTCTCTGTGATTCAAACCTTCTAAAAGCTGTTAAAAAGCCTTTTTGAATCATTTTTTTTTTGCTGAACCTTTAGTTCATTGATTATAGAAACCCTCCTGTGCTCATATCATCGAACTTTTATTGTTTGCATGTGTATTTTGAATGTTAGTGTACAACTATTCAGTCTGGGCAACAGGGACACACAGAGCCAGACAGGAAAGGGCACCTGGAAGCAATAGCACAAGGGAAGGTGTGGGAGACATTGCAGAAGGGAGGTACACCACACAGCAGTGAGGCAAGCACAGGCAGATGCTCCTGGTGCAGGGGAAGTAGCAGTGAGGACAGCAGGGGGAATGCAGTAACAGCTGCGGGGTGAACACAAGCCAGGGACAAGGCCAGTGCCACCTTCAGATGGAGGCCATTATGAGGGGTGAGAAGGCGGGCAGGCGGGAGGGTGGCCGTGGAAGGGCCCATGGTGGTATGCCCCCAACAGGCAGTACCGAGCCTGCACCAGCTTCGAGCTGTACAGTGATACTGAGATTGTGGGCGGTACCAGCTGAATGGGCAACTCTGATGACTCTGTGAGCTGTGCAGTAATGTGATGCAGGCACCCATGGCGGAGCCATGCCCTGTCAGTGGAGACCAAAGTGACAGCTTGCATGTGCTTGCTCACCACGGGTACCTTCCAGAGACCAACTGGGGACACCACAGGCATAACCCAGTCGGCCACGCCATGCCACCTCACCCAATTCCTCAGCGCACTGCTGCCACATGCTGCGGAGTACATCCATTTCTCCAGCACACCGGCGGAGAGCACAGCTAACATACAGGAGTTCCACAGGGTAGCACATATGCCTGGTGTGCTAGAAGCAATAGACTGCACCTATGTGGCCATCTGCACATCACCTGGCCCCAAGGGGGCCGCATACATCAATCGCAAGGGCTATGCCCGCATCAGTTGCCAGGTGGTGTGCGATGCCAGGGGCACATAATCAATGTCTGTGCCATGCACCCTGGGGGAGCACACGATACCTTCATCTGGCACCAGTCAGCACTGTGCCACAGATTCGAGAGTGGGGATAGCCCCACTGGCCACCTAGTGGGTGAGTATGCAAACCACATGGAAAATCATAGTGCCTGGGGGGGCATGGTCAGAGGTGACATGGGTAGTGGCCTACATGGGCCGGGGCAGGGTGATGCTGATCACCAAACTAACCTCCACCCTCTACACACAGGAGACAGTGGATACCCACTCTGTCTCTGGCTCACACCCCTGGCCCGTGACCCCATCGCAGCAACGCTACAATGAGGCTGCATCACCACGTAATGTCATCAGCGGTGTGTCGGGATGCTGAAGGCATGTTTCTGTTGCTTGGACACCTCTGGCGGTGCCCTACAGTACAGCCCCTCAAAGGCCTGTGGGCTATTCCTGGCCTGTTGCATCCTGCACAACATGGTCCAACGAATGTGGGATAGCCATACAGGTCAAGAGGGGCAGCGATGGGCATGATGAGGACGCCGGTGATGATGGTGATGGGCAGCCCCCCCTTGGGTGATGGGACCCCCGACTGCTCCAGCTGGCACAGCGGCACTGGGACACCATCACAGAGGAGCACTTCAGCCAGCCAACCCAGGTAAGTCATGGGGCCAAGTGCAGCCAACAGTGGCTAAGGCACAACCCACAAACACACATGGACGTACACCAGGGGTACATGCCATCAAGGGAAGTGGCTGGGCATGGAACCACACACCCAACCAGGGATGGGTGAATTCTAACATGCCATATGGATGGACACACACGCACACACATACAATGCACCAAACATGCACAAAGGTAGGAGGCACACTGACCCAGAATGCCACCACTACCACACCCGTCCACAGACCACCACGCCCACTGTCTGTCCATGAATGTGTCAGATGCTGAGCACCATTGCACATTGGTGTAGAGTGCAATGCAGGCATCATCATGCACACACAACTGGGAACAGCAGCTGGGAGGGTGTGCAGATGGACTGTGTGTCCGCATGCAGGACTGGGTACCCACCTGTGCACTGCCCACTGACAGACACAATCCACACAGGGAAGCACCAGACAGTAGCCGCGTTGGGAGACAGGTCAGTCACATGACACAGTGCCCCCACCATGGATGCATGGGAGGCCCTCCAAGACCCACCAGCACAGACATGCCGACCACTGGCCTCATGGGGTGGCACCAATGGTCCCCAGGGATTCCACTGCGTGAAGCGCGGTGCTCACGCAGGGGTCTGCAACACACTGAACATGCCTGTGCCAGGCATGCTCGGGATCCCACAGCTGAACTCAGTGTCGACAGGAGGGTGTCGCACAATGCGGGAATGGGAGGTGAACAGTGCACTGCATGGTGTCATGGACGCATGGGCACATGACTGTGTGTCCATTGTGCCATGACAGCAGTGAATGCCTGTACATGCCTGTCAATAGCAGTGGTCACATCCTCCCGCAACTGGTCCATCCCTGCCAGGATCAGGCGGTGTCTCTGCTGCGATGCTCCTCTGCCCACTCTAGAGCCACACGCAGTGCATCCACCGATTTTGCAGGCCTCATCTGCTGCTGGACTGATGCTTGCAGTGGGTGGGTGTGCTCATCCAAGAGGTCATCTGCCTCCTTGGCATCCTGTCCCTCAGGGTGTGCGTGGCTCTGATGCTCAGCACCCCTTAGGGTGGGCGCTGCACACTAGGACCAGGTCTGGGCATGTCCACAGGCAGTGCACAGATGCTGCTGCTTGACCCTGTACCCCCAAGCCCACTGGCCGACTGCTGATGCTGCCCCTCCGGCTGCCACTCCCCAGGGCTCAGTGGTGCCACTGCAGTGGCCGCAACAGTCCCACTGTCCTGAACACACACTAGTGTTGTCCCACTAGTGCTGACAGGCACAGGCTGGAACTGTGCTGACAATCAGGCCTCCACAGCAGCACCACCCACAGCCATGGCCGCGATGTTACCTGCTGTGTGGCCATCCCGTGGCACACATGTGTCACTGCCCATGCCATTAGTGACATCATCATCGGTGACGGACTCGGCACTGGCCCGAGTCACAGCATGCTGGCATCCGTGGATGCTGGCACGCTGGGACATGGGCAGAGCTTCCTCCGCACCTGTTACAACAACATCAGTGTGGACAGCCAGGCGGGCCCACTGTCACACTGAGCCATGTATACCTGTGGAGGTGGATGGGCCCTCCTCCACCTCCAGCTGACTGTCCTCAGTGGACAGGACCACCACCACTGACCCATGCAGATGCTCAGGATCTGTAAGGGAAAACAAAGTCGCATTACTGCATGTGACCTACCCTGCTCCCCCATAGACAGACCATGACTTACCATGCAGTGATGGGCTACCACCCGTCTGGAAGCTACCACCCGGAACACCCTCAATGGCACAATGCTGCATGCTTCCAGCAATCCTCTCCTCCTGTGGGGTCAGGTGTACCACCTCCGGCTGTTCCCCACCTGTCGCAGCTCGTGCTGCCCTGATAGCAGCCACCTTCTCCTTTATCCTAATCCTGTCTGTGCCCATCTTCTTCTTGCACTCCTGCACTGAGCACTGGTGGCTGCCATGCAGGTTCACAGCATGTGCCACCTCCTCCCATGCAGCAGCACGGGCTTGAGGTGTTCCCTGCCATCCGCTGAGAAGTGGCTCCTGATCCAGGTAGGCCTCAAACAGGGCATCGGTCTCGGCCTTGGTAAAATTAGGCATCCTCCTCCTCCCACTACTGTGTTCCTCCTCTCCCACAACTTGCTAGGTCATTTTTTAGCCTGTAAGAATGACAGTTGTTACCTGTGACTGTGCAGTCCCATGCATGTCCCTAAATCCACAGTCCACACTCCCAAACAGCATGCAACTCACCAATAGACTGCAGTAACTGACTATGGCCACTGCAGCCCAATGTCTCACTTTTATAGTGCAACCCATGCAAATGAGGCGAGGCACAACTTTAAGTGGATGCAAATTGCAGTGCTGCGCCATTGCATAGCTGATTAGCTGTTTTGCATATGATGACTGAATATCGCGCTGTTGCGCTTTGCACAATTGTGTTGAACGTGTTGAGCCAAGGGCACTGTTCTGTGACATATGTAGTACACACCTCACTGCGCATGCCCGGGTTGCTGACGCAGGCATCTGCCACGCTGCTGAAGTGCTCTGCGCGGGAAGCAATGCAGGGCATGGCCACCATTGTGCCAGTGGCACTACAGCGATGTTCACCTACATGGCACTGGGCCATCATAGGCGCACTGGGGCAACAGTGTGGTAGGCCGCTACTGGAGGTAGCACACAGGCAGCCAATTGCGTTACATGCATTGGGTTCCAGTGGCACTGTGCGTGTCCGTGTGCCAGAGCCCCTTGACCCTGTGCCCGACCTTTGCCCCTAGGTGCCATGCATCAGGCATGGGTGCACCACTATCGCACTGTTCGGTGACAGCACAACAGGGAATGGCAGCGCTGTACCATGCAGCATCTGCACGTGGGAAGCCACACTGCAGAGTGCCATTTTTGCAGACTGAGCTGTGAGAATGGTGTGCAGGAGGGCTGCTCAATGGAGCCAGGTCAAACTGGCCAACCTAGTGGCCATAGTGGAGCCACACCATGGACCACTGTTTGGGGAGGCACCCCTGGACAGGTCCAGGAGCCAGGTGTGGGAGGAGGTGGCCACTGCACTTGAGGAGGCCACTGGAAGGGGGCTGACAGCAGAGCAGTGCTGCCACAGGTATGGGGACCTGCGGCGGAGGGAGCCAGACCTGCTAGTCCGCCTGCGGGCACGTGCAAGGAGGGGCATGGTGCCACGGCCAGGTAGGTGTTACGTCAACACACTTTTATCTTCCATATGGGTATCATGGTTGTATGTGTCCAGCACATGGGGGAGGGACCGTCCGGTGTTGGCAGTGGTGGTGTTATCAGGGTGTTGGGTGGGTGGGTCTGGCTGGGTGTGAGGCACACACCTGGGGGCAGGGGGCTTTGCTATGGGATTGTACTGATGTTCCTCTCTCCATGTTTGCACCACAGGGCCAGATGGCGGCACCTGACATGTGAGCTGCGGCGCAATGAAGAGGACAGGGAGGCAAGGCGGGGCGAGGGTCCACAGCACCCAAGGGACCGGCCTGATGATGGTGAGTGCCATACCTCCATGATTACTATTGCATGTTGTGTAACAGGGTGGGCAGTGGGGCATGGCCACCATCCATTGACACCACTGCCATGCACGCAACTTGTTACAGTCAGCACTGTCCAGTTGCAATGCATGTCTGGGAGTTAGTCAATGGTGGTCCATGCATGCACTGGGTACATGGCTGTGTCACTGCCTTTGCACCACATAGCCATGTCACTAAATGGCCACGGTGGTGCTGTGTGTGACTTGGCCGGTGGGTGTGTGCAGCATTCCACATGGCTGTATGCACCTGGGTGGGCAGGTCATGTGGACATGATCAATGTGGGTCATCACACACCATCACAGAGGTATGTCCCACGGCCATATGCCATGCACAGATGGTGGGCTGTATGGGGCTGTGCATTCACACCTATTGACTGTGCTCCCTTGTCCTAGGTGTCCGCCAGCTGAATGACATCTGGGAGGCATTGCAGGAGATCCTGCATGTGGCAAGGGCGTCCCTGGAAATCCTTCGCCGCATTGATCAGATTGGGATCCACAGGAGACACCGGCAGAGGAGAAGCCAGAGCGGGGAGCTGGGCTCCCGTTGAAAGTCCCTCTGCCCCTGATATCCCCTCCCCCCGGACCCACCCTCACACCCCTCCTTTCCTGTGCCATTTGTCCACCCCTGCCCTTTACTCACCCCCACCTTGTTTGTTGCCCTCCCCCCCACCTTGTATATATTATTGTATATAGTTAACTTTTATATTTTGTTTTAATACAGATCTTTTGATATGAACACTGTGGTGGTCTCTGATTTGCAGTGGGCTATAGGTGCTCAGCTGCAGTGGTGTGCATGGCATCAGGGGTGGTGCAGTCATGGGTACGTGTGTGTGTCCATGGGGAGGTGACTATGGTGTGGGGGTAGCTATCAGTCAGTGTCTGTGGTGTGTGTGTTGTGCCCTGTGCACTGGATGACTGTGTGCAGTGGTCCATGGTGCATGCTCTGTGTCATGGCGCCCTGTCAGCCTGTCCATGGCCTGTGCAGCTGACACCCATGCATGTCTGTGACCTGCACGGTCTGCTGGCATGTCAGTGGTGGCTGTCCATGCAGGGCAGCCACTGTACCTGTCACAATGCTGGGTTGCCTCCTGTCACTGGCATGGTGCATGTCTGCCTGGGTGACACTGTGGCCTCCACATTTGTTGACCCACCTCCATGCTGTGGCTTGTGTGTGTTGCAGGGATGTGCTCCACTGTATGTGACTTGTGCTCTGGGCAAATGCTGGTGGCGTACAGGTCCACAGTGTCTGCACAGGGTGGCTGGCACTCCTGTGCCATGGAGGACTACAGGTTGTGTGTACACAGTTTACATGGGCCCACGCTGGGGGCTTGGTTGCCCTGCTACTATGTCCCTGTGTTGTTGTGCCCCTGGGTATGGGTGGGTGTCTGTCCATGCACTGTGTGGCATCCGGTGTGGTGCATGCTTCCACGCACCACTGTGGGTGTCTGCGCTGGCTGTTGTGGCCAGTGCTGGGTCGGGGTATGTCATTGAGAGAGTGTGCAGGGTGCTGTACCACTGTTGGTGGGGTCTGGGGCATGCCCTGTCCGTGTGGGTATCTCATGTGCCGATGCATGGTTGGTCTCTCAGCAGTACCTCGGGGCTGTGTGTGGTGGCACTGTGTATGCTGTTGTTGCATTGTGTGCTGTCACCCGCTGATGGAGTGCTCGTGGTGGGCTGCTTTGCATGGTTCTGTGGTGCACAGGGCTGCATTGCCACAGTGGGGGTGGTGTCATTCATGGGGTTTCCTGCAGTGGTGGATGCTGCTCATGGGCAGAGTGTCTAGGGTTCACGGTGCAAGGTGTGCTCTGCATTGGGGGGATGGTGTGGCATGGGGTGGTCAGCCCTCCTTGTGTGCCAGTCACAGCTTTTCGGGGGGTGTGATGGGGCACCATGGCCTGGCTGTGGGTTGGTTGCTGGTCTCCATGGGCCAGTGGTTATTCCAGCTCTCCCCCAGTTGTGCAGTGCATGGGGTGTGGGGGGACGATGTCTGTTCAGCTGTGTGTTCCTCTGCCCATCTGTGGCATGGGTGGTGGGCCCCTACCTCCCTGGTTGTCCAGTTGCATTGCCACCCTGCTGCTGGGGGGTGTCCCCAGTTGTGCTATGGCACCTCTGGATTGCTCAGCTGAACATCCCTTGTTGCGCTATGGCGCATCTGATCTGCTCAGCTTCCCCTCCCTAGTTGTGCTATGGCACAGGTGGTGCGATATTCAGTCATCGGCTGTAGGCACAGTTTGGCTGGCTCAGTTTTTGAATATCGCACCTCTTGCGCATGGGTGCTATGGACTTGCGCTTGCTCCTGCTATTGCGTACTTTTTGGTCGCAGTTTGAATATCTGGGCCAGTGCTTTCTGTTTTGGTGATATTTCTTGTATAACTGTGTTAATGTACACACAGTAA
Organism: Neoceratodus forsteri; assembly: GCA_016271365.2. NCBI lineage: Eukaryota > Metazoa > Chordata > Ceratodontiformes > Ceratodontidae > Neoceratodus > Neoceratodus forsteri. The sequence continues at coordinate 1,326,954,616 of CM057449.1, forward strand.
TATTTTCAATAATTCTTGTGATTTTTTTTTGCTGATTGTTGTGGTGCAGCAGTGCATAATTTTAATTTGTTTAAAATATGTGGTTATATTACTGAAGTTTTCAATTTGCTACGCATTACTTAGTGTGTGTGTGAGTATGTGTGTCACGCATGTGATCAAATCAGACACCGTTTATTATGCCACATAATTTCAGCAATGTGAACCTGCTATCCACTGCAGCTATGTAATTTTTTGTACTTCTTTGTGGTATCTTTACTGGTACTCGTACTAGTGACTCTTACTGCAGCAATTGCAGTACTGCCCCCAGCGCCCGCCCCAACTGGCAAGATATTCTTTTCAGATTTGAATTTCTGATGTGAGCACTGGGTAGGTGTTGTGCCTTTGCATCTGAATCTCTTCAGTGCGCAGCGCAATCTTAATCTGTCTGTACATTTGCATCTCTTTAGGGCCCAATCTCCATCTCTAACTTACTGTAAGTCACAGTTGTTTCTTTGGCTTCCCTTCAGAGTACTGGTCAGGTGTGGTGCATAATTCACCATGAACATTGTACTCATTAATATGCGTTTTTAAGTCAGGACCATCATCAGGAGTCACTCATGATACAAATCACTTTCTTCATCATCACGGTCACAAATGCAGTCACAAACTATGATTTGCGATCATGTCATGAATCACAACAGTAATTTTTTTTACTAGTTACTTGGATGTATTGTAAGCCTGTTTTGTAGTATCTCTCCATGCTTCACAACCCCACCATTATACTCATAATGAGTGTTTTTAAGTCGGGGAGTTTTGTGCCACACCTCATAGGGGCCCGGGGAAGTACAGCTGTAGGCATTTGCATTTCTTTATCATCACGGTCACAAATGCAGTCACAAATCATGATTTACGATTACGTCACGAATCACAACATTAACACTTTTACTACTTACTTGGATGTTGTAAGCCTGTTTTGTAGTATCTCTCCGGGATTCACCAACCCACTATTGTACTCATTAATAAGTGTTTTTAAGTCAGGGAGTTGGACACTGTCTGCAGTACATACACAGACTAGAAAGAAAAACTGCACCCATGAAGTTTAGCACAGTAATCTTCCACTGCTCAGAATACATATGGAAGACAACAAAAAAAAGGGCATAACTACATACAAGGGTCGGGGATGGTGGAGGAATACATTTTATAACACAGCAAGGAATGTGTGGGGGCACATAGTGTGAGGAAAAAAACTAAAATGGGATCCACGTTGATCCAGCAGCAGTTCCAGCATGGACATAATTTGCAACTGATGTCCCTCTATGTAAGAAAAATAAAATTTACAGAAAGAACAAATTAAGTAAAAAAGTACAGGCAGAAAAGACAAAAAATGTAGCTTTTAGAAAAGCTGTTGGGTCTAAATCAAAATTTAAATCTCCTCCTCGTTCTGATCTCAAAGTATCAGCAGTCCAAAACACACTCCTCTCTCTCCATCTGCACATGAGAAAGTAAAAGTGTCTGCTTGTATGATTCACTTTCTTCCTGTCTAGCTCAAGAGCATGTGACTTACAGTACTGTAAGCCATGTGATGTGTGGGAGCTGCTAAATCTGAAACACCAAGTGGATCACCTCGAATCAAAATGAGAACTCGAAGTCCATTAAAACAAAGACTTTGCCTTACTTCACATTGCCATTCCACCTTAATGAGAAGTGGTAATGACAAGCCAGATGAGCACTTTGCATTGTCCCTCCGTGTAGTGGAGTGGCAATAGCAGTCTACTGATTCCTTACATAGAAGGAATTTAAATTCACTGCATCTCTGCATCTAATCCACCCCGATTGCAAACAAGTTGTCAAATATTATTAGATGCCTTAAGTTCCCCTGGACCCTTACTCACTACTGTTTATAGGCCAGTCTTGGGGGTGGAAAGGTTTGCCACACCACAGTACTCACAGACTAAGTTTACCTACAACAGCATTTTACAGTTCATACTCAGAAAGATACAGTTTTGGAACAGATCCTATATGTAGTCCAGGAAAAAGTCAGCCTGGACCGTTAAAGTGTAGATCAGGTATGAGCTCTGTTCCTAGCTGTGGGCCTACCCAGTCTGGAGTGTTCTCAGGGTGACTGCTATCACAGCACCTCCCAATGTCTGGGACTCTGAAACAATATCTGCCCAGGGTTGTTGTCAATCCTCTGGTAGGTTAGTGGCAGTCTAGGATGTCTGCTTGCCTTCTGTCTCTGGATTAGCCACACACTAGTCAATGCAAAGAAATGCAAGGTAATGCATCTGGGAAACAAAAACCCAGGGGAAGAGTACACAATGGGAGGTGAGTTAATAACAACAACAAAAATTGAAAGAGACATAGGAGTAATTATATCATATGACCTAAATGTGGGCAAGCAATGTGAAAAGGCAGTAAGGGTGGCTGGGGGGATACTGGGATGCATAGGGAGAGGCATCAACAGTAGAAAACAGGAAGTTGTTATCCCTCTGTACAGACAGTTAGTGAGACCCCATCTGGAGTACTGTGTGCAATTCTGGAGACCCCATCTCCGCAAAGACATAGACAGAGTGGAGGCTGTTCAGAAGAGGGCAACCAAAATGGTGCAGGGTCTGCACCAGAAGACATATGAGGAGAGACTAAAACAGCTTAATATGTATACCCTTGAGGAAAAGAGGGAGAGAGAGAGGACATGATAGAAACTTTCAAGTATCTCAAGAGAATTAACAAAGTACAAGAGGGTTGTATCTTTCAGAAGACGAGATGTGCAAGAACAAGGGGGCACAATTTGAAGATAGAGATGGGACGGCTCAGAGGTAATGTTAGAAAGTATTTTTTCACAGAGAGGGTTGTGGATGCATTGAATAGCCTTAATGAGGAGGTTGTGGAGTCAGGAACAGTGGGAGAATTCAAGAATGCATGGGACAGGCATAGGGCAATTCTAGTGGGGGGTAGGAGGAAGAAAGCTGTTGATTAAAACTAAAAAAGCTACATTTTCTTATTAATTTAACAATTATATCTCAGCAGGAGTCAGTGTCTGTTGAGATTGAGCAAACAGATACTTTATTAGAAGTAGAAGGGGCCTTATTTAGGGTTAAGAAAAGAAAGAAAGTCAGTGTGTGTTCTGTGCTAGGAAGGGTACTGTATCAATTTAATTTGCTAAACCAGTAGGAGGAGAGATAGCTTAATTGGGGGTGTGGCTTAGACACTATAAAAGCAGGTGACTCAAATTACAGCTTCCTGTTGCTAGCCTTTTTCTTACTAATTGCCTCCATCCCACCACCTAAGCCAGTTTTACTTTTATAGCCACTGGATTTGACTGTCAACAGGAACTTCCTGTTTGGCAGTAGGAAGGAAGGATCATAGAGAAACATTGGTTTTGTCAACCCTAAAGGAAAAAAGTACCTCACCCCCCAGCTGCTGGTGGTCTGACATGGAGCAAGGAAGAAGAAGTCTACTGAAGAATATAGGAAGTTGCTGTCCCAGAACAGGAAGGGTAAGAGTTGCAAGGAGAGCAGAGAGTAAGCATACAGAGAAACAGAAGAGGGGACACAAAATAAGACATGTTAGGAGTGGTGCAGTGCAATGGCTGAGGGGTGGCAGTGTTCCAGGAGACATTCTGGAGGCTGCGATGCTGCCCTATTTGCAGGCACCTCTCTGGTCTGAAGGAGGAGGTTGCCTGTCTCCAGGCTGACCTTGCTAGGATTCGTGAAACCTCTTCCCCCACCCAGGGACCACCAGGGCCAATGCCACTACCTCAGAGGTTGCCAAGAAAGAGGAGAGGCTGGACCAGGGTGGGCTCAGGGAGGAAGACGGTGGTAGAACAGAGTTGCATCCCTCCAGCTGTACCTCTCCACAATTCATTCACTCTTCTGGTGGATAGTGGTTCCTCTATTGAGGCACCCGCAGTGGAGACCAAGGAGGATGCTGGGAACCTTCACAAAGGAGACCCACAGGAGGGTGGCATGAGACCCCACAGGGGAAGGAAGCAACTCCTGGTGGGGGACTCAATCATTGGGGGGTAGAAATGGGGAGGAAGGGGAGAGGGAGGTAAGTTGTCTGCCTGGTGCCATGGCTTGGAGGGACAGGAAGCGAATCCTGAGGATTACAAGATCAGCTGCACGAGGAAGAGAGCTGGATGTCATTGTCCACCTAGGGAAAAATGACCTGACTAGGAATGAGATCAGAGCAGTGCAAGAGGAGTTTGTAGAGTTGGGGAGGGGCCTTAGACAAGTAGTGCATACAGTACCCTTCTCGGAGGTGCTGCCTGTCTATGGCAAGGGTGATGCTAGGGTACTCCTCACCAGGGGATTCAATGAATGGTTGAAAAACTGGTGTGGAGCTCAGGGTTTTGGCTTCATTGGGGACTGGGGAGCCACCTGGAGGGATGCAGACCTATACTGGTGTGACGGTCTGCATCTGTCCATGGGGGGAACCAGGATCCTAGGTGAGAGGTTTAAATGCTTCATTGGCAAGCATTTAAACTAGCCAAGGGGGGAGGCACTGAAAAGAAGCAGGGAAATCCCAGCCTCCCCCCACAAAACACAGTAATTAGTAAGGTAAACATCAAGGTGGAGAAGTCATTAGGGAGCAGGACAGAGGTATATGTAAAAAAAGGCAGAGGCAGTAAGGACAGGAATGAGGCTAAAAGGGGGTAAGGCCAACAAAAAGTGGAGGGTGATAAGTACCAATGCCTGTAGTCTGTATAACAAGCTCCCTGAACTAGTGGCCTTGATGGAAGAGGGTTGCCTGGATATTGTGGCAGTCACAGAAACATGGTACACAGAGAACCATGACTGGGATGTCAACATACCAGGATACACAATCTACAGGAGGGACAGGGAGGGTAAAGAGGAGGAGGAGGCTCTCTCTGTAAAGGAAGGGATCAAGCAACAGAACTAAAGAGTAAACAGGGAGCAGATGAGACACTCTGGGTCACCCTGGAGACAGGAAATGGCACACAATCCACATGGGGTTGTACAGACTCCATCTCAGGGGAGGAATGGACAAGGAAATGATAGAAGGCTTCCTTAGAATGGCAGAAAAGGGAGATATTGTTGATGGGTGACCTGAATATGCCAGATGTTAACTGGAGCACCTTTGCTGCAGGCACATCCAAACAGGGTCATTCTTAATGCCCTACAGGGGCATGCCTCAGGCAGTTAGTATTGGAACCCACTTGGGAGGGAGTAGTCTTAGACCTGGTACTCTGAAATGGGGATGGAGAAAGAATCTCAGATTTAGAAGTGGGTAGCCTTCTGGGAACAAGCGACCACCAAACAGTGTGGTTCATGATAAACACCGCCATATAATCAAGCCATACAAAAGCAAGAGTATTGGACTTTAGGAAGGCTGACTTTGGGAAAATGAGAGAGTGCCTCAGAAAAGCACTAGCAAACAGGGAAGAAGGAGGGTGGAAGAACAATGGGGAGTAATCAAAACAGCCATCACAGAGGCAACAAGCCTTTGCGTAAAGCAAATCAACAAAATACAATGAAGGAAAAAACAGCTATGTTTCTCAAAAGAGGTGGCAGGGAAGGTTAAGGAGAAAAGGATAGCATTCAGGAAATATAAGGAAACACAGAAGAAGCAGGACAGACAACTTTATCAGTTAAAGCAGAAAGAGGCTGGGAAGGCAGTCAGAATAGCAAAGGCCCAAACCAAGGAAAGGATAGCCAACTCTGTTAAGAAGGGGGATAAAACCTTTTATAGGTACATTAGAGAGTGAAGAAAGACCAAAGGAGAGATACTGAGGCTTAATAAAGGGATGGAATGTGGGTGAGGGTGACAATGAAAATGCAGGGATACTGAATGAATATTTCTGCTCAGTATTCACAAAGGAAGAGGACGGGAGGTACCTAAACCAAAAAGAGAAACACTCTGAAGACGGGTCTATACCAGTCCATTTACAGAAGAAAGGGTTCTGAAAGAACTAATAAAATTGAAGGTGGACAAAGCAATGGGGCCTGATGGGATTCACCCAAGAATTCTAAAAGAACTAAGGGTAGAACTAATGACACCGCTGACTACTGTCTTTAACAAATCATGGGAGGATGGGGTGGTACCTGAGGACTGGAGGAGGGTGGATGTGATTCCTTTTCACAAAAGTGGGAGTAGGACAGAGACAGAAAACTATAGACCAGTTAGTTTGACCTCAGTGGTAGGGAAAATGATGGAATCACTTCTGAAGGAAAGAATTGTTGAGTACCTAGAGGCCAGTGGGGCACAGGACCCAAGGCAGCATAGATTCATGATGGGAAGGTTGTGTCAGATGAATCTAATAGATTTCTTTGACTGGGTGACCAAGTAGTAGACCAGGGAGGGGCTGTGGACATGGATTACCTAGATTTTAGCAAGGCATTTGATACAGTTGCCCACAAAGATTAATACACAAGTTAGCCAGCCTGGGAGTGGGTCCCAAGGTGGTAGCCTGGATAAAAATTGGCTAGACAACAGGGCATGAGGGTAGTAGTAAATGGAGTCACAGTGAAGAAAGGAGAGTTACTAGTGGGGCACCGCATGGTTCAGTACTGGGACAGGTCCTTTTTAATATCTTTATAAGTGACATTGCAGAGGAACTGGAAGGAAAAGTGCATCTCTTTGCAGACGACACAAAGATCTGCAACAGGGTTGATACACCAGATGGAGTGGAAAGGATGAGAAGAGACTTGGCATGATTGGAGGAATGGTCAAATGTATGGCAGCTCAGATTCAATGCAAAGAAGTGCAAGGTAATGAACCTGGGAAACAAAAACCCAGGGGAAGAGTACACAGTGGGGGTGAGATACTGACAACAGTAAAAATGGAAAGGGACCTGGGGGTAATTATATCAGATGACCTAATGGTGGGCAAGCAATGTGAGAAGGCAGTAAGGAAGGCTGAGGGGATACTGGGATGCATAAGGAGAGGCATCAATAGTAGAAAACAGTAAGTTGTTATCCCTCTGTAGAGACAGTTGGTGAGACCCCATCTGGAGTACTGTGTGCAGTTCTGGAGACCCCATCTCCGCAAAGACATAGACAGAGTGGAGGCTGTCCAGAGGAGGACAACCAAAATGGTGCATGGCCTGCACCAGAAGACATATGAAGAAAGACTAAAGGAACTTAATATGTATACCCTTGAGGAAAGGAGGGAGAGAGGGGACATGATAGAAACTTTCAAGTACCTCAAGAGAATTAACAAAGTCCAAGAGGGTGGCATCTTTCAGAAAAAGAGATGTGCAAGAGCAAGGGGGCACAATTTGAAGATGGGGGATGACTCAGAGGTAATGTGAAGAAGTATGTTTTCACAGAGAGGGTTGTGGGTGCATGGAACAGCCTCCCTGAGGAGCTTGTGGAGTCAAGAACAGTGGGGGAATTCAAGAATGCATGGGACAGACATAAGGCAGTCCTAGTGGAGGGTAGGAGGAAGTAAGCTGTTGGTTAACTAGGATCTGCAGCTTATCTGTTAGGTAGGAAAATGGGCAGACTAGGTGGGCCAAGCGGTCCTTATCTGCTATCAAATTCTATGTTTCTATGTTTCTATGGGCCTAGTTCATTGATTCTGTCCAGACCTTTTCAGAGTTGTTTCCCCCAGAGTGTCAAAGCCTTGGGAGGAGAAACTGGATTCACCACTGCCTTCCCTTTTGGCGATCCCCAGTGAGTTGGTAGATTTCCTGTGGTCTCTGCCACTGGTCCTCTTTGTCCAAAAGATCTGCCACACCATATCTGTAGGCTCCCTAGTGCTGTGGAATAGACGTGTGTACTGCGGACCTTGAGTGCATTGCTGAAATGAGGGAGGCTGTTTCAAAGGGCTGGCTATTTCCCCTGGACACCAGGTTCTGAACTTTCTCTGGCCAATGTCACTTGATATAGCCTGCTGCTTACTCTGGTGCTTCAAAGTTGTTGGCCACCTCATTTCTGATGATTTTCAGTTTGGCGGGATACTGCAGCTGGTATGGTAATCCCAGTTCTTGAAACACTTTCCTCACTGCTGTAAATTCTTTTCATTTGGCCACTGGTTCTGAGGAGTAGTCATTAAAGATGAGGATGTGGTATCCTTCCCATATGACTGGTTTTTCCCTGAGTTAGCGTCAAGATCCTTTCTTTCTCCAGGAAGCAGAGAAGCTTTGCCAGTGTTGGTTGTGGCCTATCTTTTGCTGTAGGTTGGGGATGGGGCCAAAATCTGGTGCACCTTTCTATTTCAAAGTAAGTCACCAGGAATACTATAACAGTCTTGGCAGTTCTTTTGTAGAGAAGGAAAGCATCTGATCTGTTTACTTCTTCAGGAAGCCCAAGATACAAATGTTATTCCTGCATCACCTGTTTTTGGATCCTCTGCCCTTGTCGAGAGTAGCCTTGGTAGATTTTCCAGTTCCTGGATTTTGGCTTCATGCCTGGCATCCTTGCCATCAATGTAAGAGAAAATTTTCAGTGTCTGTGCTTTAAAGTTTGTGATTTCTCTTGCAGGTCAGACACTGCATTCTTAAAAGTGAAGATCTATTGTAGCACCTGCTGGTACATCCCCTTAAGAATCGACCAATTGCTCACCAACATGGGAGACTCTGGAGCTGCTGTGGTCACCATCAAGCTGCTGAAAGGATTTCAGTATGGGAGCCAACTTCAGTCAAGGATATCTTTTGACAGGAAGGGTACCAGTAAGTTCTGACAATGAATTTTCATAAAAAGTCCCCTCTAACGAAATAATCAGTTTCAAGCTTGTAGACTGAGGTCTAATTTTGGAGGTTTTTGGATTTTGAAAAATGCCACTGGGAGCAGCAGTTTAAGCTGCCCATCCCGTCTCATGGCTTGCGCATGCCCTGATGTCTGCAGATCTTATTTTTTGTTTATTTATTTCAGGAGGTCACATGATACATTGATTAGAGTAGCTACCTGTTCAATCAGTCACGTGGGTTGGACAGTAAAAGTTTCCCTTCTTCCATATTTTTTTTTAATGAATTATCATATCTTTAGTTTGAGATGGTAGTTCAGAATGGCTAGTGTTTGATTTTTGTGTTTTACCAATTAGGAGTGAGAGTAAGTGGAGACATGGCCTGCCAATGCAACCAAGGCCTTCAAATCTACCTCAGCACACATGGTCTTAATGGAGGCACCAAAGTGATATAAACCAAATGAAATGTCCTTCCAGCCTCAACCACAATCTTCCACATCTGAGTAGCCCACCAGATTGTTTCCTGAAAGCAACTGGCAATCTGAAAGAGGCATTATTAGAGATTGCTGATGAAGTATGGGCATTTCAGCCTGCTTTAGCATATCATTCTAGAAGGGTGGGTGACACTAGTGTCCGAGTGAGCTCCCTGGAAGATTGACAAGAGAAGCTGGAGCCAGACGTTGTCACCCTGAGGAAAAAGATGACTAGAATGGAAGAGCTCCTTGAAGACCTTGAGGGACAAAGATAACACAATAATTTGGTGCTGATGGGCCTCCCTGAACATAAGGAAGGGACAAATACTTTAGCCTTTATGCAGAAATTAATCTGCAAGGTAACAGGCCCCTCATCTTTCAGTCCAGTGTATATCATTGAAAGGGCTCACCATTCATTGCAACAGCCCCACAGTCTGGTAACCACCCATGTCTGATCATCTTCAAAATGCTTAACTAGCTGGAAAAATACATATTTTAAAATGGATGCGTGAGCTTAAAAGAGAACTGCTCTGAACCTGCATGTAATTTTCCCCTGAAAAAGCATATTTTTAAATACAGGTTTAAATTCTGTTACAGTTCCATTTCTATGGGTTATTTAATTATCCTAGTGGGTACTTCTGATTCGCACTGAAGTAATAAGAGCCATTTTAGAACTGTGTGATGTAGTTTATGCCCCTTACTCACTCTTCCATTGTTGGCACAATGCATTTGTGTTCTATTATAGAACTCTGTGGCTGAGAGGGACATAAAGTACATCATATAGTTCCAAAGTGGCACTTAACATCAGAATGCAAGTCAGAAACATCCAATATATTTACTAAAATGCCTGCGGTCCTTATCTGGCATCAACTTCTATGTTTCTATGAGTATGAATAGATAGGCCATTGACAGAGTAAAGGCCGATGGCACATTCATAAGGTAGAAACAATGGGCAGACTGGATGGGCCTTGCAGTCCTTATCTGCCATCAAAGTCTATGTTTCTATGCATAGAGGAAACAATAACAGAACTGGAACAAGTACTTAAAAACAGTTGTTGCTGGTGGAAATTGCTTACAGGTTCAGCTCAGTTCTCCTTTAAGGAGTTCACCTGGGAAGGGCACAATTTACATGTTTCTCAAGGTTTGACACTGCAGGTTAGAGCCCAGAGAGCAGTCAATAAGGATATAAAAATACATATTTATGCGACCCATATCCCTTTTCAAATGTTATACCCTGCACTACAAGCCCAGAGTCACATCACACTCATCACACAGAAATCATCTTCTATCTATCTTTGCAAGCTCTTGTATTCCACATTTCATTTGCCTCTTATGCCTCTTATTTCTCCTCCACACATCTGGTATATCCCCATATGTTTTAACCTATAAAATAGCCATGCTGATTAAAGTGTGTTATATTGGCTGTAAAGGTGCAGTACAAATAGACTTTCCTGTTTCCCTTCCATGCCCTTTGTATTAAAGACTGACTATAATGTAAAGAAATGGTTTTGAAGTGCAGTGAAGATAGAGTCTACACTCTCCTCTCACATGAAAAAAGGAAAATTAGGCTTTTTTCTTCTGCAAATACCTTTTATTTAGCTATGCAACCTGGCCATCCAAATAGCAGCAAAATGAGGAAAGGAGATAGGGAAGAGCGTACACAGTTTGCTCAATACATGGAAGCCACAAATGAAAATCTTAGGTTCACAATTACTGCTGATTTAAAAACAATCATTTGGACCTTACAATAAGTAAATAAGATGATGACACAGTTTTGACTGATCTATTTAAGAAAGAAGCTGATCAGAACAGCATATTACACACTGCAAGCTAGCACCCTAAGCATACACAAGAAAATATAACTAAGGGACAGTTTATTAGGGTGAAAAAGGACTGTGGAAATAGGGCCACCTATGAAAAGAGAGCAGGAGAACTGACATACATACCAATGGAGACAGGTTAAAGTCCCTTGGTAATAGAAAAAGACATCCAACAAGTGGATAACATACCTAGAGAGGCTTTACTGTTGCCAAACAATAAAAGAAAGAAAAAGTTTGAGCCAGTTTTGACATTTGTGATTTTATATGGGGGAGGTACAGAGGGTGTGATTAATAGTGTTAAAAAGAACCTGCCAATTTTGAGAGGTACACCACAGCTTAGGGATCTTATTAAGACCCCACTTAAAATCTCATACAGAAGGGGTAGAAATCTGAGGGACAGGTTGGTCCAGAGTTATTTACCAAAAGAACAAACAAAAGCCCCCAAAAATAGTGGTTGCAAGCCATGTGGCTTTTGCAATATGTGTGGTTTGGTAGAAACATGCACTGAGTTCTTTAACCTCAGAACCAAGATGAAAGAAAAAATAAGGGGATATATACATTGTAATACCATAATTGTGGTGTATCTCCTCAAATGTACATGGGGATGCCATAACATTGGATGCACTAAAAGAAAATTTAGAATGCATCTATATGGACACCAACAGGCTATCAAAATTGATAATCTACAGTATGCAATGGTTATGCACATGAAAGGGGCTATTGATAAAAACAGACATAAAATGTCTGCAGTGAGCATAGAAGCAATGCCCATGAATGTGTGAGGGGGAAATTTGAATAATTTGTTAAATTAAAAAGAGCAGGAATGGATTTACAGATTATGGACATTGAGATACCCTGGATTAAATGGAGAATTTGAAATAAAACCTTTCCTGCTGAAAGGTTAAGAGTTAAATGCTAAAGCATTAATGTTATATTGATCAAAATAATTGTATTTCTTCTATATTGAAATTATTTTTTTTTTTCATCCCCAAAGAAATGCTAAACCCCTTTTCCTCCCCTCCAGATCTTTTTCTATTAACACTTTTATATAAGTTAGAAATAGAAAACGCATTGTAAACTATGTTATGGGCCTGATTATACATTCCTGTAAAATAAAAAAACATCTTGAAACAATGAAAAAGTAGTAAACTGATTTCTCACCTACCTCAATGATTCTGTTGTAGGTTATTAGAGTTGTGAAGTACTGCTATGAGGAGAATGGAGAAGTTCCTTAAGCTCTATTAAATTAATTCACTAGGTGAAGAAGGCCTGAATGAAAATGTTTTTTGTTTCACATTATGAATGCTTCTTGCACTATGGGAATTATGGAATGTCACTTTAAGCTTTTTACTTTGCTTTATATAACATAGGTGGGGAAATTAAATGATGATGATGTCAATAGTGATGTCATAATGATGTGTAACACTGGGATTGATCAATCTAGTTTTAAAAGGAATGCCTATGTTTAGCAAAACTAGATCTCTGAAGAAGCCCTTAGTGGGTGAAATGTAAGATCAGTGCTCTGTTTAGCACACTCTCCTTATTTTGCTGCTATTTGAAAGGCCAGGTTGCATGGCTGAGTAAAAGGTATTTGCTGAAGAAAAAAGCCTAATTTTCATTATTCATGTGAGAGGGGCGCGTGCAGTCTACCTTCACTGCACTTCAAAGCTATTGATTTATTGAGCTGTACCACCACCCTTGTGCTTGCCCCCACCTAAAGAAAACCGGTAAAGAAATGGTTATTTACAGTGAAGTCAAATTAAATGTAAGGCGAAACATGAAAAACTTGTCAGTTGGGGAACTTTAAACTTGTTCTTTAGTTACTGAACTGTGTAATTGTAGATGTATATGTATTTATGTGGTAGTTTTGATATAATGATGAGTCTTTGTACATATGGCTTGAATATGGACGTGTAGCACTTTAATTAGTAATCATGTGACCATTGCTTTTCGGGGCTATATTAGTAGTTCTACACTAGAGGGCAATATCTTCATAAAACCCTATGATTAGGTGAAACGTCAGAAGTTTTTGTCTGTTACCTGCTCCCAAATCCAGGAGGGCTGTTTTTACTTGCTGTGCAAAATAAAAGTTTGGAAGTTTGGCGAAGCAAACCAAGGACCCCAGTTTGATTTCTGTATGATGGGTGTGCCATGTCTCTGGGCTTGTATTGTCATATTGTGTCACTGAGCACCCCTTACCCTGGTGTGGCTCTGCTTTTTTCCAGTTATACCCTGTGTCACAAACCCACTCAGCAGGTCAGCCCTCTACTCCCAAAGTGCCAACCTCCAAGCACAGTCTTGTGAACAGTTAACAGAACAAGGTAACCCTCTTGTCTGTTTTTGTGGATTCAAATCAACCTTTGGTCTCAAGTCTTGCAGGGATTCAAACTGTGAACTTCTTGTTAGCGTACCCAGTGTACAGGCTCAGATAATTCTGTTTTCAGGGGGCCAGATATCTTTGCCTATGGGCACCTAACCAGATGTACAGAAATGAACCCTTAAAAACTATAATAAGAGACCTCAGATTTAAAATGCTTACCTTTTTCCAGTTTGGTATCACCATTCAAGCTTATGTATAGTGTCTGCCTTAACCATATATATTCCACTTGTAAAAGGAAAGAAATCAAAGACAGACCAAGTAGGCTCTAAAATAGAGTTTTACTAAAATAGATATAAAATATGTAGCACATAAAATACAGAACTATTATATCACAAAGCATGCAAATCACTTAAACAAAACAGGTTTTAACAGTGCAATTCCTTCTACAGTACTTAGATTTCTCTCTCTCTCTCTCTCTCTCTCTCTCTCTCTCTCTCTAAATACCTGCTTAAAGTGCTCACAGATGTTTTTTGGTCAGAGTCTATATAAAGTGTCTCTGAAGTAAAACAGAATATTGTCTTACAGCTGGCTTTGCCCACCTCTTTGCATGAGGTCACCTAGCTTCTCCCTGTCAGAATATATATACAGTATATATAAAATATATCTATATAAAAACAGGATGTCTTTTTCCAAGTATTAAATTCTGCAACCCCAGCATAACTCATGTTCTTCAAATGACTCTATTTGATCTATGATCAGTTTCCCCATTCCAGGACTTAAAAGAATCTTTTATGACTTGCACTAAAACATCATACCCTGCTCTTCTTCCTCTAAGTGTTATAAAAGTTTTTGGTTTTCCCTCTTAGCAACTACGGTTATAATTACCTTAGTTAAAGTCTGTAATTAGCTTTGGGCCTCCCAGATAACACCTTGTATCTAAATAAAACCTGTGTGTGTGTGTGTGTGTGTGTGTGTGTGTGTGTGTCATCTCACATGCTGTTTCAGCATTTCTTAAGAGAGAGACAGTCCATAATCCATTTTTGTATTACAAAAAATGATACAGTGATTAGAACCAGCTGTCCAAGTGCCACACCCTGCACGTTTAATGGTAACTACTGGCTGAGGTCAGAAACAATTTAATTTAGCAGACCAAGCTAAGTCCAAACTTGTGGTTTTATATCCTGACTTATTCCCTTAGGGCCATTGAGGAGGGTGACCCCCCTACTTGACTTAGTATGGATTTGAGTTTTCTTTTTTGGCAACTCTACTTACTTTCCAGTTAAAGCTGAACATCATTTTCTTATGTGTGTGTGTGGACTTAAAAAGTTATTTACTGGATGTTTTGTGTGATTTTATTGTAGCCCATGGATTGACGTATTTAGAACTTTTCCAGTTACAAGTATATGAAAATGACAGGCTACTTCTTGTTTATCAGTTGTTCTCAAAGTTGCTGGGGTTTTCTTTTTAAGCTATAATATTGTTAAAGAAACTTACTTTGTTGGTTTGGAAAAGTACTGGAATTCCTGGTGTTTTTCCTTGTGTGTATCTGCTAGATGTTTAAATGGCAGTGGGTATATGTGATATAATGGGTTTTCTGTTGACTATAGAACGGAAGGGTGCACTTGGTTGTCCTATTGATTTGGATGGAACGAACAATATAATTTTTGTTAATTTTTAGGCTCTGTGATGTCAAAGAGCATAAAATGTAATTAGATCTCAAGAAGTTCTAGCTCATGTGTTATGTTTGATTTGTATGAGTGAGGGGCAGGCCCAAAGATAGTGTTAACAAGTCCCCTGTCATGATTTATGAAGATGAGTCTGTCTGTTTCAAGAGACCTGATTTTCACTGTTCTGGAGATGACTGAGAATGGAGGAACTGTGGAAAGATTGGTGTGCCATTGATTTCTTCCATGCCTTATAGGAGACAGCAGTGGCTTGGACTCACCTGACTTCTTCCTGTAGGGAAGTCTACCCCTAGTTGTTTAAGTTTGGGGATTTTGCATAATAGCAGGCTCCTCCCATCCCATGAGCATATACATCACTATCTTTCTGGATATGCGGATAAAATGAGAGGCTGGGACCCCACTATTGGGCAAGATTGTTGGGAGTGTGTCCTGGATAAATAGTATGGCAACTTGCAATCCTTTCATTTGAGCTACCTTAGCACTACCTAATCTTATGGTATAGCTGGAGAGGTGGTGGCACTCTATCTCTCTTCAAGTTTTTTTTTTTGGCTATCACTGTTTTTTGGTCAGCCCACATTCAACTGCCATCCTGAACCATGCTCCAGCTCCACCTAAGGCCCTCACCTCCTGGCCAAACCCCCATGGTGGGGCAGCAGTGAGCCTACATACTCACCGCTGTGTCTGAATCCAGTTTTCTGCTGTGAATGACACCCCTAGATCCATGCATTGACCCAGAATGGCCATCAAGCCACTCAACCAGTTTTTTTTTGTCCCCCTCAAGGCTGGGGTATGCAATGATGCCAGTGGCAGCAACATGCATGCCCCATGTGTGTGCTTCTCCAGGCATCTGCCCCCATCCCTCCCACTTTGACAGCATTGGCATTCTGCCCCCCAGCCTCCACTAGGGGCCAGGCATTCACCAACTGCTAGAACCCCCCTTCCCAGAGAAGGAGAGCAGTCCATGGAATGCTCTATCCTTCTCCTCCCTGCATATCCCCGGTGGCCCGTGCTCATTCTGAAACATGGGTCAACGGCATGGCATGAGGTGTGGCATCCAGTGCCTCAACCCTCAGCACCACCGGCCCGGCTCCACTCCTCAGTTTTTGACTGTAATAACTAGGAAGAATCTCCAGAGCTGGTAGTACAAGGATATATTGAGGTGCATGAGAATCATATGCCCTCTGTTTCACTTATGTAAGGAAGGAAAATGTCAAAGGGAGAGAAAAATATGAATGAGATGGTACAATTCTAATTTCCTCTGGAGCTGATTGAGTGGTTGCTCACCCATCTCTGGCTAATATGGTCTGGAGATGGCGCCTGAGATGGCTGAAGATTTACAGATCTTTTATATTTTTTGTTTTGAGTTTGTTGTTATACATCTGTTGTTTGTTATTGGGGTGTTTGGTGATGAGAGAGCAGGGGTGAGGAATCATACAAGTACCATCCACACACTACTCTTTGTGCTTTTATACAGGACCTTACAGTCCTAGACTCTCTTATTTCTTATTACATTATGTGAATATTTTTGTGTTGTTATGTGGAATATTAGGGGAGGGCAACTGAAAAACAAGAGAAATAAGATCCTTAAGCATTTGTGGAAGTTAGATACATTAGTAGCTTGTTTGCAGGAGACCAATATGCAAAGGGAGGATGCCCTTCTTTTTCGACAAGAATGGGTCGGCCAGGCTTATGGGGCAGGAGCGGTACCAAAGGGTCCTTCTTTTGTCTGCATGCTGTCTTATGTTTTGTTTGGTCCAGGAGGTGTGGGATCTAGAAGGGCATTACTTTATAGTGCATGGTCATTGAAGACAGTCAGAAGTCATTCTGGTCTCAGTTTATGGTCTTAATCAGGACATGCCATCTTTTTTTCATTACTTTGGCAACTGTATTGGCCCCTTACACTAGTCCTCCAATTATAATTTATGGGGACTGGAATTTGGTCCTTCAGCTTGATCTTGACAGATCTGGTTTGGGTCACCAGGATCTTTCTCTGGGCCAAAGAGCCCTTCATGCACTAATAGACAACCTAGGTCTGGTTGATCTCTGGCATAGTCTACACTCATCAGACAGACAGTATTCCTTTTATTCCACTTCATGTAATTCTTTTCTCAAACTGACTATTTCTTGGTGGTACAGGAGGTGCTTTCAGGTGTTGCATTTGTGAACCAGAGGCCTGGGTGCTCTTGGACCACTCGCCGAGTGTTTGCAGAGAATCTGACTCGAGCTGTTGACATGGATCTCACCTATAAATTTAACCCACAACTTCTTCAGGACAAACACTTGGTGTGCGGCTAAGGGACTACCTTGTCAGCTTCTTTTCAGAGAATCATGGGACTGTGAATAGGCAGACCCATTGTTGTTTGTTGCCAAATACTGCATTTTAGGAGGCCATTCCGCTAGCCATGACTCTAAGAAAAACATACTCAACTTATTTCTGATCTTTTACAGGAAATGTGGTCTCTTGAAAAGTATCTTAGCCTACTACCCTGAATTATGTTTAGAGTGACTAAATAGACTCCAAGCAAAGTATGCTGAATTACTTAGTGAAACATCAGAATTGGCATTGTTTAAGTCTAAAGTTAAACATCTTGACTTAGGTGAAAAAGCAGAATGACTTCTTGCACTGAAGTTAAGACAAGTTGAAGCCTGATGCCTTATAAAATGGATACGACTGGAATTTACATCTCCATGATCACAAATTTCAGGTAAATAGCAGAATGATTTCACACCTTCTATAAGAGCTTATATACACCTGATCAACTGATTGTACAGGTGGAGAATGCACTAGAGTGTTTTCTCCATGATCTATTCTTGGCAAGTTTGAGGAAATCCAACAAGCTCTGTTGGTAGGGCCAATTAATGTGGACAAAGTTAAGGAAGTGGTCTGAATCATGTCAATGAGAAAAACTCCTGGCCTTGACGGCTTACCCACTACATTTGATAAGTTTTGTTTGAATGAGTTAAATACCCCTGTAGTTTCTATTTTCAATCAGTGTTATCAATAAGGGATATCAGACCTGACTCTAATGGAGACTAGGATTACCTTAATTCCCAAGCCTGGTGAGGACAAAACAATGGGTATAGTTATCGACCAATCTCTCTTATAAATGTTGACCTAAAGATTTTTGCCCAAATCTTACCCAATAGGCTTATGAAAGTCTGGTCTCTTTTAATTGGGCCAGAACAGGTGGGCACTATGCTCAGCAGGCTCTCCAGTGCTCACTTATGCAAAGTGTTTCACCTTATGTTGGTGTCTAGGATGCCGGGGCCCTTAGCAGCACCAGTCTTCCCTGGACACTGAGAAGGCTTTTGATAGAATTAATTGGGAATATTTGCTTTTACATAGATATGGAATACCTCATGATTTTATTACCTTGGTAAAGCTTTTCTATTTGGCTCCAACAGCTAGAATTTCCTGTAACAGTTTCCTTTCTGCCCCATTTTGTTTAACACGAGAAACCAGGCAAGGTTGTCCTTTGTCTCCACTGTTATTTAATTTATACTTAGAGCCCCTCCTGTTAAAATTAAAATCTACCCCTAGAGAATGGTATGCTGCAGGGGACCATGCTGTGAGTGTCTACATGCCCCCCCCAATGGTTACCATCAGGATGCGAGCGGCAACAGGATTCCACTGTACACTGTTGCGCCAGCCCACTGGGCTGCCAGGGTGGGCTGAGGCAGCCATTCTGGTGAGTGCCTGTACTTTGTCAAACAACAGACCCATGCCTTCCCACACTCCCCCACTCCCACTGTGTAAGGGATCCATTCTGGGACCTGAGTCAGGAATCAGAATGGATGTCTGCCCATGTCCACAGCTCCACCCCTGTCAATCTGTGCACTGTTGGCGGGGCCACAGACAGTTGCCCTGTAGGTGCTTGCAGTCATGAATACAAACAGCTGCACTTGTCCAGGGCAGTGTAGGTGTGCAGGCAATTTACGCCTGAATCGTACATAAATTGAACATTGTTGTGCATGGCCCCCAATGTTACAAGTCTAGTGTATTCTCACTCAACTCTCAGGTTACTAGGCAGCTTGTAGAAGGTTTGGGACTTTTATGGGCACCAAAGCAAATGACTTATTTGGGGATTCAGCTGGCATGACATTTGGAAACACTGAAGCATCTTAATATTGACTCCTTACTCAAGGTCCTTTTTCAGCATTTAAAGAGATGGCAATCCTTACACCTAACATTATGCAGGAGGATCAATAAACTTAAGATGAATATTTTACCCTGTCTTATATACCCTCAGAGTATGCTTAACATTTTTCTCCCATTAACATGGTTCAAGACTTTTCATTCCCTACTCTCTAAGTTTTTGTGGTTGGGTAAGCTGCCATGTAGGGCCTACTTTAAGCTGACTTTCCCCAAAGCAGTCAGTGGACTTTGCTTGCCCAACTTTCTACTCTGTTATTTCACCCTCCATGGCAGTATGTTTTTGCAATGGTCTCCCTCGTCTGAGAAAGAACCAGTGACATATGTGCCACAGTGGATTCAGATAGAAACAGATATATGTCAAGCCAAGCAAGTTATGGCTGAGTCTGTACTGTTTCTTCCACTTACTTGCACATCCCAGTCTTTGCATACCACACTGGTTATGTGGTCACTTATGACACATAAGCAAATGTGTTGTGCTTTGTGCCTTGGCTTGGAAAAGGACTTAACCCAACCAATATTGAGTAACATGAATTTTTTGTAATACCAGCAAACCACTGACTCCCTGCACCTGGCCTGGAATATCTCAAACTGCACTATGGGATTTGATAGAAGGAGATGCCTTTATTTCTTTCAGAGCTTTTCAGCAATTACATCATATTATAGATAATGCTTGTTGTTAGTTTTTACAGTTACAACATTGTATTTTCAAACATTTGAGTCCTCCCCATAGTCAGACAAGAATGGTGAGATTTTGTCTTCCATGGCGTCTTTGGTAAAGCATCTCCCTTCTATTCTTCAGCTGTATTCTGCTTTAGAATTTTTGGATCTGCAAATGCTTGAGGGGAAATGCCCCTATTGGGATTCTATGCTGACATTATCCTTGAATGAAGAGGGGTGGAAGCAAGTATGGCAAGACCTCTACAAGCATATAAAACAAGATAGATTACAGTTACAACAGTCTAAGATTCTACATAATTTATATTTTACTCCTAGTAGATTGTACAACATGGGGATGAGGGAATCCATCTCCTGTATTCATTGTGAATCAGATGGGGGTACCCTTCACCATATTTATAGTAGTGCTCTCAGATTTGACAATTCTGGATGGCTATTAATGAATTTCTAGACTGTCTTCTTGGCCTACAAGATGTCTTCACACCTGAAATTTGTATAGTTGGAATATATCAAGACAGCATCTTTGGGCCCAGGAAGGGGTGTATTGCTCTGATAGCAGCAATTGCTAAATTAATAATTTTACATCATTGGCTACAGTCCTCAGTTTTGACTTTGAAGGAATAGCATGAAGAAATTCCTTTAGCATTGAAGGTTGAGCAATCTATAGCAAATATGACTGGACATTATCAACCTTCCAGAAGCACAGGGAACCACTGTATACCTTGTTATCTGTTACATGATGACCACTGTGAATTGTTAGTTCTCCTTTCTCTTTTACCATTCATTTTAAATTAATTGTAAGAATTTGGAAAATGTTATGAGCCATCCATGGTAGTTTAATTGTTCCATTTGTTGAAGTTCAGTAAGTCTTTAGTTTTTGTATATATGAGTAGATGTGTGATGGATAGTTCACCTGTACACAAGTGGAGGGAGGGTGATGCTGGAGTTTTATGGTTTATAGTTTGTGTTTCTTTGTTGTTTAGCTGAAATAGTGTTCTTGTTTGTATAACTGAAAATCTTGATAAAATAAACTAAACTAAAAAAAAAATTTATTTCAAAAGTTTTACCAGGAAAAACATACTGAGCTGGTAACAGCTTGTTTCCAAATGTGTCCTGGTGTGTGTGAATGTGTGAGGGAGTAGACAATACAATAAGGTGCAAGAGTGAAAATACATTAGCAGCTGAGCAGCTACAATATTCTGCTAAAGGGCTTGGCATGGATCTTGATGGGTGAATCAGAGGTAGGGGTGGAAGTGGGTGCTGAGTGTGTGGGCTGAGAAGGGGGATGAAGGGTCTGATTATTATAATGGAGATCAGGTGGGACGAGGGAACCACTAGACTACCAGAGATAGCAATTATATTATCTCTGTGACTGGAGGCCACTACCCTTACTGAAAAAAAGGCAAGAACTAGTATTTTGACTGGTACAACATGCAGCATATGCTGGCATATGCAAGGTACATGCAAGTCTTTATATAAGAATTACAGGGACTATGCATCATGGGGCAGGGCATGCATGAGAGGCATGTACCCAGCCTGCGTAACTCTGCACATGGTGGCCAGCATGCTCATATGTGTGCCACCGTATGGTGTCTTTCCATAAACCCCTCTTGGTGCACTGCTCTATGGGGTGGATGGGGTTTGGAGTGGAGGACAGAGGCATTCATACAATCAGATGCCCATCCAGGGTCCAGAAGTGGATCCACTACTCTGTGCAAGCAAGGGATTCTGGGATGGTGTACAAGGAAAAAATAAAGTTCATGACAGAATGCCCAAATGGCTGCCCCAGCCCTCCCTGTCTGGCCAGAGGGCTGGGGCAGCATGGTGGTGGGGTGGATGGCTCCACTGCAGCCAGTGGTTGAAGTCATGGGGGTCACACAATGGATACAACAGGGTCCCTGTCTGTATATGCTGCAGCCTCTTGTCCAGCACTCCATGCCTTTGTGAATGACATGGAGTGCTGGCACACCTCTTGACACTCCCCTGAACTGTCTGTATGCATAGCAGCACCAAATGGCCAGGGGAATGTGCACAGAAGGGGGGCACACAGCTGTAGTAAATACTATGGGGGTCCACGGGATGCCCCCTGTGTGGATATTTGACTTAGGTTTGCCTAAGCACCACAGTTATGCAGTGCATAGGCATAGCTCATAGGGGCTTGGATGCAAGTAATACAGATATGTAAGGAGTGTGACATTTTCATTTCATCAAGGATTAATGCAATAAAAAATCCTTGGCAGTATCATGAGATGCAAGGAGCATTGTGTGTGGTTACTTCTCTACAGTATTGGTTTTACATATTCCTGATTTGGGACTATAACCTATAACCAAACTCTGGCCCCAGACAGGGTCATGCAACCTACTGAGTTCTGACACTATACCATTCAAGTGTTTTGCAGAAAAGTACATAAACAAATATACAAGCAATAATCTTGATCAGTTCTGGCGTATTTCTTACATTTTTAAAGGAAATGTCCTATTTTTGTTTTCAATATTTTTTAATCAAATGCACAAGACTACTCTTACAACTCTTAGAGTGGTCTCCTTGTCACTATTGTCATTATGTACTATAATCCTTAAACACTGCTTTTGTTCTTGCTTGATTCTTGACTAGTATATGTACAGGATTTTATTCTTGCTCTGTTCTTGCAAACATGTAATACAGCAATATTTTCTACTACACTGCGTGTTAAACATGCAGAATTATTGACGAGTGTCAACACTTATATTGTGATCTTGCAGAAACCTTTTGCGTACTTTGAGTAAACATGCATTTATTCATGCAAAAAAATTATAGTTTGTGTATCTGATAAAATTCTTGCACAGTCGTGCCAAGAACGTACAGTCATTTTGACACTAAGTTCATTTCTTATGTTATTCTTACAAATCATGCAAGATCAGTCATAAACCTTACATTTTGCTCCAGTAGAGTAGACTACCAGGCATACTAGTGACAATATCTCAAGGATTAGGTGTTTCAGCACCAGTGTCGGGGAGGTGAATTGCAGACCACTGTGTAAGTGTGGTGTTTTGGATGTGGTAAACAGGGTATCCAGTGAACACAGTGA
This sequence comes from Neoceratodus forsteri, assembly GCA_016271365.2. NCBI lineage: Eukaryota > Metazoa > Chordata > Ceratodontiformes > Ceratodontidae > Neoceratodus > Neoceratodus forsteri. The sequence continues at coordinate 1,326,977,441 of CM057449.1, forward strand.
CCGCAATTGAGCACTTACAAAATAGTGACTTAATTATGATGCCTGTGTTGAAGGCTATCTGGCAGAGTAGCGACTGGATACCTAGGTGGGTGAGGTAGGGCAACAGGAAGCATACTCGCATTATATGTGTGCACAAAGCTGCGGCAGAGGAAGGGAAGGAAGGTATATGGGAGGGGGAATGTGTCAGGCAGCTGGTCTGCTAGCGTGTTGGGGGGGTGGCTGGTTGGAAGGTGCAGGGTTCGGGTCCAGCGTGGTGTTTTGTTTTTTTTTTTGCTGGCAGGCGGCTTGTATTTTTTAAGGATTTCTCCCCCCCGACATGCACCCCCCTGGAGTTGAGAATCCATTAGTAGGGGGGTGCAGGGGGTGAAGCCCCCTGTGAGGGGGATGCATGGGGCACAGCCCTCCACATTAAAAAGAAACCCGTAGATATCAGGTGCCCTCTTATCATTCGCTGTGAATGTACATCGCTGAAATTCATTTTCAGTGATGTACACTTGCCCAAACGGCAATCGCTAATCCGCAATTGCAGTTATCACATAGAACCGGTAAATAGTGATACCATGGCAGCCTTTTACTGTTTCCAGAATCCTCTGAATATACAACTGTACCCTATATGCAAGAGGGTTCTCTCATTTGCATGAGTGCAGAGGCGTATTCAGAGCAATTGAGCTATCCACAGAGCATCATGCACTGGGGGCCTCTGATTATGGTCCCTGCCCCAGTCAGACTCACTATGCCATTTGTGCAGTACTAGTCATGTTAGTGCTGAACTAATCTTGTTGATATCAGTGCCATAGACATTTAGTTGATATAAGGAAACCATCTTTTATTAGTATTAAAAAGCTACTGACGCCTCAAGGAAAACTTGGAAAAACCTAATAGTTAAATACAATTCAACTTGCATTCCATATATATTCTATATATTTCTCTTCCCCATTATGTATTACTGAGTACATTTGCATAAATGCACGATCATTATCCCTTTGAGTTCCCTTACGGTTCAGCTGCCTCTATAGCTTACTCCTCACTTCAGATCATACTCCTCTGTTGTGACATCACAATCTGTTGGCATGAGAGTAACTGTGATGTCACAAGCAGTGCATTATGACCTCAGATAGGGAGAAAGCAACAGGAATAGCTGAACTCTTCAGGAACAAAGATTTTGTTTTACTGCAGATGACTTCAGTAGTAAATAATGTGGAAATGATCTACAGAACTAATGTGACATACAAGCTGAACTGTGTCTAACTGTTTTGTTAAAGTTGTCCTAAAGGTGTCAGCTGCTCTTTAAGTATTATTTTCATCGTGTAATAGAGTTATCGAATGTGCATCACTTAAATACTTACAGTATGTTCCCAATTATCCGTATTACAATTGTTTATAAAATAATTTGGCAATTCATCCTATGCTTGTTTGGGCAATCTTCTTTAATTCATTTGATTCAATTTCCCTATGTTGTTTAGAACTCTGCACTTTGACTTCAGAATTTATAGAACCTCTGCTCTTACATGTACTGCTGGTATTGAGGTTTTACAGGCCTAGGATTCTTCTAATGAAGATATTTTGCAGAACCTCCAAGTTGTTCCACTTCCCATAACTCTGCTGAGTAAAGAACAATTGGCTCAATATTGGCTATAATCACCTTCAATGCTAATTCAACATTTGTTTCTCCCATATTTGTAATACGTACTAATTGAACCATTTGTGACTGATTTGCCTTGTTTTAGTATAAGCAATCCATTGTTTTGTCAGTATTTTTTTTTGTTCTTAACCAGATGTTTGCTAAAAATACAATATAAGTTTTGCCTCATTTATTATCTGGCTCTCTCTTTTTAAATGATGCTTCAGATATTTTTAGCAATGGCCCCAAAAAAGATCAACATGAGAATCATCATATCATTGGCATACCATAATATACGTGCAAATGCTTACAAACTACTTTGTGTCCAAACAGATTGTCCACTTCAAAAATGAAAGGCAGGTAGTTAATATAAAGTGAAAAAAGCCTGTAGGATAAGAGCCACCTTTGCTGAACTCTTGAGTGGGAGTTCAAAGTGTTCAGTTGTTCACCAGATGAGAAAACATCCATGTTCAGTATATTCATGATATTCTCTTAAAACCATAATTAATTTATGTTCCTTATCCATCTGCTTTGTTCTGCTGATAATATGGTCTAGTTTATCAAATACCACCTTCAAATAATTTATGAAGGCAGCAGATTTGTTTTTATTTTAATATGGGTGATAAAGGGAAAAACAGTTACTGATTGTTGAGCATGTTGCTCTAAAACCTTTCAGTATTTTATGGGAGGGCTATAGCCTGAGGTTCAATGTGGGGGAATAGCTCCTCCCACATTCCCTTCAAAGGCCAGCCTGCCTTGGCAGTTCTCCACTTAGCATGTTGTGACACATGCGCACTGCACTCCCTGTGTGGCTCATGGGCTGAGCCTCCTTCCCTTCCCTTTCTGCTCCCCGATCATTGTTCTTCTCCCCCATTCTCTTTCTTTTGTATCCTCTTGATTGCTCTCCCCCGCCATTCTCTCCCTCCTCCTGTCTGGTATCCACTCCCTCCATTTGCCTCCATTCTCTCCCTTCTCCATTACCTCCTGTGCCACTCCTTCTGTTTGGGGCTGCCTCTGCCCTTCAGGTGTGGCGTCATCTCCCTGCACCTGCTTGGCTGTCTGCTCTAGACCACTTCTCTCAACTCCTCTTTGCTCCTTGCCTGGGGCTTCTCCTGTGGGCCCGCTGTCTCTCTCTCTGCATCCTGCCTTTTCAGTGGTTGTTTTGTACTGGAGACCTCCCTGCCCTTCCCCAAGGAGGTCTCCGTCAGCCATGTCTCTATTTTCCCACCTATGTATTGAGCCGACACCAACATTTTGGAGATTCTGGCATTGTTCTCAGTTGGGCCAGAGCACTTCTTTTCCTCTGTGGGTGAGTTGAACTGTAAACAGTGTTTCTGCTTTTCTCGACTTGCAATAAAACTATGGTAAATAGTCTATCATGTGCACCTGATGATATAGTACTTACTGTTCAGCATGTCTGTCCTAGCGGCTCAGCTCATATTCAACTGCCATACCCCATCCACTTACTGACTGTGTTGGATTCTGTATTGTGCCTGAACCAACTTACATTTTTCTTTCCCAAGCTTTATCTCTATGCTGACTCAATGGATTATAGTTCTCCTCCTCCTGTTACATCGCATGTGTGGAATGCTGACTCAGTTTTGCTATAACCTCATCGACTACCGATGTTCCTGTTGCAGTAGCACTGCAGACCTGGTGCTAAAACTGTTCAAGTGATACTATCTCTTTGGTGCTACACTCACTTATTGCAATCGCCTTTTTGTGCCTTGTGAGGCCATTTCCTGAAATCAAATATGTGTCTGAACAATTACTATCACGGTTCAGTGCCTTGCTCAGAGGTACCCAAAGTGAACTTTTCACTATTTGGATCAGTGCTGTGCCCTCACATGCCAGTGGAGGCACCTATAGCACATGATGACTGTTACGGGGTGGATAAACCGGACCCATATTATTGATTTTGGCACTCAGCCCGCTCCCCTGCCTTGTTACCATGCTGCCCTATTGCTTTGCATTATTGCTAGTGCTTTTTTCATTGCCCTAGTTCTATTATGTCAGTATTCTCTAGTTTCCCCATTCTATGGACTTTCTCATGCCCAGTCAGACATTACCTACCATGACAGCCTTACTTCTACTGTGGACTACAGTTGCCTACCTTCTTGTGGCTGTGCCCCACTGGCTTTCCAACACATCAGTTCCCTTTGTCTTCCTCTTGAATGGATGTCCATGAGTCTCCTCCCGGCTTCACTGCTGCATTTCATGGAGTCAATCCAATGACCTGACATTCTGCCTGATTCTGCATCTGATGTTGACCTCTCCCCTTTCTCAGCCCTGCCCTTCCTTTATCACTGGGCTACTCATCTGCCCCTGTTGTTTCTTCCTCAGGCCCCCCCTTCCCTCTGTTCTGTCCCCTGTCCCCTGTTCCTTTCCTGTGCTCCCCTGGTTTTCCTTTTGGGCCTTTCACTCTTCATAACAGCATTCCATCCCCATTTATGCCCCTCTCCCCTCCTGACCTATGCTACCTATACCCCTAGTCTGAAGCCTACACCTCCTACCATTTTTTCCCAGCACCTCTACCCTGCTAATTGTAGCTTGGATCAGTGGGAACCTGCTTTGTGCTGACCATATGATCCACCCTGCCCTCCTGCTTCCATGACTTCTGCTGCCCTCAAATGGATCTTTACCCTTACAGGCTTCTCGGCTTCAGTCATTCATTGCATTTCATAGCTACCAGCATGCTCCTTCCTGGATTACTTTACCTCCCCCTTGCTGACATTTCTTCTGACTCCTTCTCACATTCTCCTACTCTTATCTGCTGCCTTCTCCTTTCTACTGCTCACTGTTTATCTCCTATGACTACATCCAGCTATCCTTCCTTGCTCAGCCCATACCAGCATTTTTTTCTGCACTCTGTCCCTAACTCGTACCTTCTGAGGCACTGAGTGAAGGTAGGCTTGGCCTGTCTACTGGGGATGGGATTCTACTACAATCACTACTACCTGCTGCTTATGAATCTGACATCCTCCATCCTTAACTCTGCCTGGTGGCATCGAGTAAAGATTAGCATGCCCCATCTACCAGGGATGGGAGCCATGTCTGCAATCTACTGTTTCACCTTCATGTTTTCTCTACTTGATAACCAGTTGCTGCTTCCCTTTGGGAATGAGACCACTTTACCCCATTTGCCTTCCCCGTCCTATTTTTGTCTGACGGCATCATCTGGAGGTCATTTAGCACCAACTGCCAGGGATGGAATCCTGTGTCAGCAGTCCACCATTTTAACCTTGTACATTCTCCACTTGACTGCCAGTTGCCACATCCCTTTGGAAATGGAACTGCCATACCCATTGACTTCAACATCCTACCTTTGCCTGGCGGCATTGAATGGAGGTCATCTCACACAACCTACCAGGGATGGATTCTTGTGCCTGCATTCCACTGTTTTAACCTTGTACCTGCTCTACTTAAATCCCTGGTTGCCGCTTCCTTCAGGAATGGACCACTGTACCCATCTGAATTTCGACATCCTTCCTTTGCCTGGTGGCATCCACTGACAGTCTTCTCATCTCGAATACCAGGGATGGGAGCCTATTTCTGCAAGCGACTGTTTCGCTCTTCTGCATTCTCCATCTGATACCCGGTTCCAGCTTCCCTTCAGGAACAGAAACCATGTACTTTATTTGCCTTCCACATCCTTCCTCACCAGTCTACATCCTGCACTTCTATGGCCTCATCGTATGCATCTCTGCCTTGACCCCCTCTCACTCTGGATTTGGACACTGCCAGCTTGTTCTGTCTCTGTCTCCAATCAGTTCACCTGCCTTCTGGACTTCCCTGCTGCTGTTCGCCCCTCCCTGACAACCATGCAAGTTCTCTTTCTCCTTCAGAAGTGGGATCCTCATGCTTCATTGCTGCAGTGCCTTGTGTCCCCTGCACTTGTTGTTCATCACCATCTTGGGACATGGGACTCTCGTTTCTCAGCATTGTAGCTCTTAGTACTGGGATTCCCTTATTTATCTCCATGGATCCACCTCCTGGCCTGTAGCAGTTTTCCTCCATTCTGATTCAGTGTGCTGTGGTTGACCCGGATCTGTTCTTGTCTGCACCTGTTGAAATCAGTATGCTTGGCCCTCTCCTTGGACTCCTTACTCTAGTCCACAGACATCCGCTCTGGACTTTCCCTTCATCCTTGGACAGCTGCCTCTCCTACTGCCTTGGCAGCTCAGGGCTCCTTCTTATTTACTGTGACTTTTGGGCAGTTAATGCCTATCTCTGGCCAGGATTTAATTGCTGAAAGTCTCCATAGCCTGCTGATTTGTTGTATTTTAATTCAGTGCAGCTACCATTTAATTTCTCCTTTTGTTTCGCCCCGACTGTGATGCCCTTGTTTTAAAATCTCAGTTACAGAGCTGGCACCTAGCTGTCTGCTTTCCACCCCTCAATTTGGCCCTCTTTTAGTAAATTGCAGCTCTTTTGTCTGTGTGCTAATTTTATTTTCACTCCCACCACTTCAGAGTGCTATTAATCCCTGTCCTGTCCCTCTTTCAACAGGCATCCTTGTAGCCCACTGGGCTACCTACCACCATCTGCAGTTCACCTCCTGCATGCTTGGACACCACTCTGTGCCTCTTTTGGCACCAAGGAGCCTGCTGCCACCAGCCTCCTGGAAACAAGCATCAGGTATGGCCTATACACAGCCCCAGACTCCACGGCTGCTGCCTCTGCTGCCAGATTTTTGGGCCCATCCCCCCTTCCCCTCCCAGGCCACTTTTAAATACACTTAAGCTCCTCCCTCCTTCCCCTACCCCATCCTGCCCCCATTGGCTCCCAGTACAAGAGATCTGGAGCTTAAAGCTATCCGTCTCCGCACCCCTTTGTTGATCTTCCTCTCGCTCTTAAAGCTTCCTCATTGGTCTGTTGTTCTCACCCAGCACTGCTCATGCAAAAGTGTCCTAGACCTGCATTTTGGACTCCAAACATTTCACCTCCTCTCTACCAATGTCCGCTGTCACCATGAACCTGCCCCAGCTCCCACTGTTTGTGATCTCCTACCGTGCCCTGGTGCTGACAGATCTATGTGCCTCAGCACTGTCCCAGCTCCAAATTTACCTTGCCTACCTCCAGAATCCCTCTCCCCCAGCACACCTACACTCCTCCTCTCATGGAATTCTCCTACCAAGGTCACGTCCCCTCTCCTTCCTCTTAAACATGGAATGTCACTTACTTGGACACTACCTGGCCTCCATATGTTGCTCTTTGCCATTCCCTCCTGCACCTGCATACCATTCCTATCACTCCTACTTCATGTAGGAGACATTAAAACAACCCTGGACCCTCTAATTCCCATAGCCCTTCCAATGGCACCTGGACAAATGCCCCAGGGCTAAGCATTTCCTATAAACGTATGCAGTCTTCCTCCAAATACTAGGACCTGGAAGCATGGGTTGAGCTATACAAACCCCACATCCTGGGACTCTCCGAGACATGGCTCAAACCTCACATTACTGATGCCACCCACCAACTACCTGGGTACTCCTCCCACCGCCTAGATAGACCTGGCAAAAAAAGGGGGTGGAGTAGCTCTGTTTGTCAAGGAACTCCTATCAGCCAACATAGTTCCCCGTGCCGACCCAACCTCTCCCAGTGAATGACTCCTTACCAAACTCACCCTGGGAACTAGCAAAAAAACTCTACAGCAGGTGCTGCTGCAATCCTCCTACAGCCAGAACCGAGGGTCTAAACAGCTTCCTCTCTGGCCTGGGCTCCATATCCCCACACAGAGACCCAATTCTCCTGGGTGATCTGAATCTAAATTGGCTCAGTTCCCACCAGCCTGACTATGCCTCCCTCCTAAAACAATACAATCTGGCACAAACTATTAACCTTCCCACGAGGCAGAACCCTCACAAGGGCACACAGACACTCCTGGATTGGATTGTAACTAACCGGGAGGACTGTGTCCTGCATGCTGGAACCATGGCTGACTCCATTAGCGATCACTCCCCTATGTACCTTCTCTGGTCATCCAAACTTAAACGGCCCTCGCCCAAATATTTTTCTTTCCATAATTTCAGAAGCCCAAACACCCCCGTCCTTCTCTCTGAGGCACAAGCACTGGACTGGTCTGCCATTTTCTCAGAATCAAATGCGACCCAGGCAGCATCCATGCTCACTCAAGCTCTCCTGAATCTACAGGACAAGCATTATCCAGTCACCACCAGAAGGGTAAGGGGTGGCTACTCACAATGGGTCATGAAAGACCTCCTTGCCCTCATGAAAGACGGGGACCATGCCTCATCAACCTATAAAGTATCCCCATCCACTAGCCTATGGGATGATTATAGGCATCAGAGGAACCTTTGCAAACACCTGGCCAAAGCTCCCAAACAGACACATTTTTGCAGTCTCCTGCAAACTAACCTCGGGGACCCTAAACAATTCTGGGCATCCACTGGCTCATTACTAACCCCCCCCTCCAGTAAGCCTGTCCCACAGCTACACACTACTGCTGGCCTCATTACCGATCCCCAAGAAGTGGCCAAGGCCCTCAATGACAAATTCTCTGACCTCACTATGTACCTGAGCAAACTCCCAAATGACATGCAAAAAAACCCTGCCCCCCTACATGCCCCCAAGACATTACCTGCCGGGCCTACTTCTCAACCTCCACCCCCCCTTCTAATAAAATACTCTCAAATGCTCGCATAGATAAACTCCTAAAGAGCCTCCCAAACCATGGCTCCCCTGGAGAAGATGGATTATCCCCTGTTTTCCTTAGACATATCTCCCCTGTCATCATCGCCACCCTAACATTCATTCTAACCTCACCCTGACCACTTCATTCATGCCCAATACATGGAAAACCATGAAGGTCATTCCTATCCATAAAGCCGGGGACCCACAATCCATAGATAACTATTGTCTGATCCCCATCCTTCCTCATCTAAGCAAGCTACTGGAAAAAGCCATCCACCACCAACTTGCTGACTAAATACAGTAGGTAAATATGACCTACTATGTAGCCAACAACATGGCTTCCACAAGAATAACTCCACCACCACTGCCCTCGTGCTCCTAACTGACCACATCCTCACAAACATAGACTGTGGAAATGCAACTGGCACAGTCTTCATTGACATCTCCAAAGCCTTCGACCTGGTCAATCACTCGGTCCTCCTCTCCAAATTGCATCACCTTGGCTGCTCTCTGGAGGTCACCACCTGGTTTGGAAGCTACCTTACAGGGCACTTCCAGTTTGTGTGCATTGGCCCAGCCTGCTCACCCACCTTTCCTGTCTCTACTGGGGTCCCCTAAGGCTCTATCCTGGGACCCCTCCTTTTCTCTTTATTCATTAACTCCCTTCCAGCGGATAGTCTCAACTGTCACTCAATCCTTTACTCTGATGACCTCGTGCTCTTCTCTAGTGGAAAGTCTCCTGCCCTTATCTCTACAGCCCTCACAAAACTACACCGCAGACCACAACTGGTTCTCTGACAACCTCCTTCTGGTCAATGTCAAAAAAAACAAAAACAATGTTGTTCGGATCTAAGCCCTTCCTAATGAAATGCAAATCTAACCCACCCCTAATCATTATGTCCCCTGATGGCCATGCCGTAGAGGTTGTCAAAGATTTCAAATATCTAGGAGTTGTGCTTGACCCCTCCCTTTCCTTCACAGAGCACATGAACTTCCTGGTCCTAAGATTTCACCAAAAACTAAGGGCTACCTACAGATATCGGCAATACCTCACCCATGAGGCCTGCCATGCCATCATCCAGGGAAACCTGCTACCTATCCTGGACTACTGCTCTCCCATCTACCCCAGGACCTCTGCATCCACCATGGCAAAATTATCAGTAACATACAACAGTGCCTGCCACTTCTCCCTGCCGGCCCCTTTCTCCATTCACCACCACACACTCTACACTACACTGGGGTGGCTCCCATTACAAGACTGCTTTGACCTTACACTGTACAGTTTTAGTGATTTTGCCATCCGTATTGGCCAGAAATCCCCTCTTGCTCCCCTTCTCACCATCCAAACCTCACACCGCTGCCTACACCCTTCCAGTATCCCTTCCCTGAAAATCCCCAGGGTAGCTATGAACATAGGCACTAGAGCCCTGTCTGTAACAGCCCCCACACTATGGAACAAGCTGCCCACTGAACTGTGCACCATAAACACTTACCACCAGTTCAAGACTCGCCTCAAAGACTGGCTTCTGTTGGCATCAACCTGCCACTGCTTTAAGTACTAGCCACCCCCCATAGGTTCCAGGGATAGGGCCAGACAGGTTCTCTTATTTGCTGAAACTGTACCACCATGAGCCTTACTTTGCTTTGTTATTTGTTGTCCCTCAACTACTGCCACCATGTATTGCCAATGTAACAACTGTAACCTTTCACTATGCATTACCTGCTCTTGTTATTCTGATGTTTCTACTCTGTTCCACCTTATGTGGCCTGGATCATGTCTGAAAACTGTCCCTGGGATCAGAGTACCTACCCAGTTAACAAAGTCATAAATAAATAAATAAAAAAAGTATTACAACCCGATTAACTACACCTCCCATTCATCTATCTCATACTCCTCCCCTGGCCTTTCTAACAGCTTCCATCAACTACTCGGTGGAGCACTTGTTCATTTCACCTGAGGAAAACTATTTCTAGCAAATATCCCTTGGACAACATGCCTCATAGACTCTTACGTCACCATAGAGTTATCTATGCTTCCCAATCATTTCCCCAGAATCAGTTTCAGAATCCCATTCGACTCGACTATAGAAAGATCTCATCCTTCATCTGACTACTGGATACTCTCTACACACCCTGTCAATTCAAGCATGATGGCTTCCCTATCTACCATGTCTCATAGGATATCTTTTTACATGGAAAAGTGACCTAATTCCTTCCATCATGCAATGACTCTGTAATTATCAGCGCTGTTAAGGATAACATGAACTGCAAGATACCCCATAGCAGTACTGATATCATCTGTTTATCTTTCCATAGCTTCTCCTATGAGCACTGACTCTGTTGAACCAGTTGCTCAACTCCTACTTCAATAGCCACTGGAAGTCCTAAGATCTTCACAGCTACCTTTCCAAAACTCCCATCGTTGGATCTCCAGTACCTAGCTGCCTTACTAAAGATATTCTATCCAAACCACTATTTTCTAGCCCCTGGATGTCACATACTTCATACAGTCATCTACATTCTTTAATTTGGAAAGACTTTGCCTGGAGATCAATGGCCAAGCAGCCAGCCACTCCCACTTCCTGAGCTATATAAACAGTTCCTCTCAGCCTCATTGTGAAGCACTTTTTCTTTGCAGCTGAAGCCTGTGTTCGTCTGTCCTCTGAGCTGGTTGCCCGCCCCCACCTTGCTGCTCCTGCTTGTCTGCTGGATTTCTGTGTTTCTTTCCTGCTTCTGGTTTGTATTTTGCATTCAGCTGTGTGTGCTTCTTCTGTCTTTGTTCCCGGTTTTCTGTGTTTGTATGTCTATGGTTTTATCTTTTTGGGGGGCTTTTTCTGTGTTTGCGTGTCTTTGGTTTTGTCTTTTTGGGGGACTTTGTTTCTAAGCTCCTAGCACATTGCTCCAGAGCTCCTTTTACTTACTTTCAGTTACTCATAACTATCAAATTACTTGTACTGCAACTGCAACCATTATCTGTGTGTTTCAGGTCAATCATAGCTGCTTCCATGTTGCTTACTCAATTGTTTTCACCTGACTCAGGCTTACTCAAAACCCTAGCTATGCAGCTCAAATCATGCTCTCTCAACTCATTCTAATTACCTCATTGCAGCAGTTTCATTGCACTGCCTGGTGACAGTGCTTTCAGAGCATTGTGCCTCCTTTTATTTTGTTTATTGCAGTTACAACTCGGTGTACTCAGTTGTTTTCACTACTGCTGCTACAAGCCTAATTGCTTACTGCTACTGCTTTGTTTACTCCCATTGCTATTGTACCTTGTTCTTCTCTGAGGTCAGCTAAAAAGCTCTTGCTGAGGCTGTTAAACTAGATTTAATATCTGCATGTTGCTCTCTGCCCTTCCATCACTTTCTTGTTTGTCCTACAGCGGGGACTGGGAAGTGTTTGGGGAGTCGTGGCCTCATGTGGCTAATTATTTCTGTTCTAAATCCTGCCTTCACCACCAAAAATCCTCAGCGTATTTGTCACCTTGATTTGGCTTTTAAATATCTGGCTGGCTTGCCCCACTATTCAGTGCTATTTCATTGCTACTATGTTTTGCAGACCTACATGCAAGTCCACTTATTACTACTCTGTTTACTGACCTATGTACAGGTCCATGCTTGCTTACACAATTGATTGCTCATGCCTACTGCATCCTCTCAACTTCAGCCTCTGGGATGTCTGCTGCACTCAATCTGCTTTTGACCTTGCAGGTCTCAGCACTCACTGCTTATTATGATCAGCACACCAGTGCTCAGTCAGCTCAACAGCTTCTCAACTCTCAGTCTAATTCTGGAGCATGCCAGCCATTCTATTCTGGTGCAGGGTTCCTGCAGCTGATGGTCTTACTCTGCATTTAGTCCGCATCTTGACCATGTCCAACTTGGGGCTGGATCCTTCTCACCTGGCCCATAGCTTGTAATGTCCTTACCCCAGGCTTGGCTTTAGCTGCCTGCTATGTGACAGCAGCTACTGGTGTAGAATTTAAGACTAGAGGTGAAGGGTGGTTACAATGAACTCCTTTGACTCTATTGTTCCACTATAATGGTTGTCCATTGACTTTAGTGGTTTCCCTAGCAAGGCACCTTCACTGCATTCTCCCTATGACTGCCTCTGGTTCACCTGGTTTGAGTTTAGGGTGGGTAGACCAGGTGAGTGCCTCAGCAGTCGTTGCTGTCCTCCTCCACCTTGGTTGCACGTATTGTTGCAGAGTTTTCTCGCAACGTTCCACAGTGTTCCTGCTAGAGGGTTTGAGTGAGAGCCTTCCTCCAAATTGGAATATTTTCCACCTCCCTTTAATTGGGTTTTCCAAACTGCAACTGCAGAGCCATAACTAAATAAACTATCCCATACCTGGAGGGAAGGTGACCTAGGCCTTGGATCCCCAGAGATTTCCTCCTCATATGTTTTTTTTTCTCTCCTCCATTGCCCCAGGTCATAACTGTTAGTTAGCATAGTAGTGTACCCTAGTTTCTTTAGGTAGGTTCCACTGTTGGATGGAGGTGCAGGATGTCCTGCTGTTCCCTCTCTCCTTAGAGGATCCCCTCATTCTCAATGCAAACCATCAGTATCATGCTACACAAAGCTGGGCATTTCATTATGTTATCAAACTGAGCATCTCATACATTATCAAACTGTCTATGCTTCTCTACTACTACGTCACAGTTACTGCTTGCTCATAAGCTTTGTGTCACCTCATTCTTTGGGATATGATTGCACTACATTTTGGGGGGATTCCTAAGGTACCTTTAGCCATGGAACTCATCCTGTGGCACCTCTAGGGGTGGAACCCTTTGTGAGGGTTCCTTGCCTTTTGTACCCCTACAGGGTAGTAATTCCTCTGTAATAGAGCGTGCGAACAGCTAAAACCAAACTAACACAGTTGCACAAGCATAACACTATACTGGCTGCACAGGACATTGAATTGGAAAGGCTTTGCCTGGAGTTCAATGGCCAAGCAGCCAGCCACTCCCACTTCCTGAGCTATATGAGCAGTTCCTCTCAGCCTCATTGTGAAGCACTTTTTCTTTGCCCCACCATCCTCCCCTCCTCCTCCTCCAGCAGCAGCACTTCTCTCCTTAGGGGGATTCCTAAGGCACGTTTAGCCATGGGAATTGTCCTGTGTCACCTCTAGGGGTGGAACCCTCTCCGAGAGTTCCTTGCCTTTTGTACCCATACAGGGTAGTAATTCCTCTGGAACAGAGAGTGTGAATGGCAAAAACCAAACTAACACAGTTGCACAAGCATAACACTATACTGACTGCACAGGACATTGAACATATCACCATCAATCAGGTCAGCTTCCCATCCAGTGGTCCTTCTAGCTCATCCCTCATGATTCATCTCCCATATTCCCTCCAGTGAAGACTTTCACCGAGAACAGGCTTCCATTGATTCTCAATCTGCACGTCCGCAACTAATCTGGCTGTCTCATTACCCCAGTCTTGCCTCTCAACAGATCTATATTCAACTAAAATTCTAGGCACCCCTGGCATTCTATACCACTCTTGATTTCCCATTCCACATTAGTCTATAAACTCTTTCATATACCCATTTACAGGCTTCCCATAGTATTTAGACATTGGATCACCTGTAAGGCAAACCAGTCATGATCACCTCAGCACATGTCATGGGCAATTACACTACTGAAATACCCATATCTACTTTTCTACTGGCAGACCAGCAAGAGCCTATCAATGTATCATCTTGACATTAATACCCAAATCAACTCTCAAATTCCTCATACTAAACTTTCAATTATTCCATATACATTCAGTTACCATCTCTACTGCATATACCAATCTTCCTGCATTGGTTTAAAATCTTCCATGTCACCATTCCTACCAGAAACAGAAAGATTATGTCCGACTCATTCATCTGCTGCATAGATGCCTACATCATAACTTATCACTCACTGCTTACTTCCTCACCTACAGATTCTAATTTAAATGTCAAACCTTGTACAAAGTTAGATTGTTTACCTTATGACTTCATGACCCATCATATTTCCCACCATTCAAAATCTGGTAGCAAATTTATTAAATCATGCTCTTTCTGCTCATTAGTCTCTGTAATCCCATTGGACACCATCCATCATCTCCTTGGAAACCTGGACTACATTTGCCCCTTTTTTGACTGGACCTACTCCACTCTCAGGATTTGGATGCTCTTTCAAAATAGATCTACCTTTTCAACCTCAGAATCATCCTTCCAGAATGCATCATCCAGATTTGAAAATGGACCGTCATCTCTCCAAGCAGTTCACCTTCCTCAGAAAATTAGCTTATGGTTGCAAGAACCTAGGTTCATCTCTTCTTAGTTTGCCTGGAGTACATGTGGGTTAGTAGCCATGGGTCCTCAGAGATTTCCTCCATCTGTTTTTTTTTCCTGTCCTTTGTACTACTGGTCATACTCTCCATGAGTTGGAGTAGGTAATCATACTCTTTGAACATTCATTAGTAATACTTTTGGCCTTTCTATTCCCTACTCACTACCCAGCTTACCTACCAAGGGTGTGAATAAAGGAAAAAACAAAAGTAAACTACAGTTACATAAGCACTACTAATCCCATACTCTGTTCACCCAAACACTGAATGGGAGGGCTAAAGCCCAAGGTTCAATGTGAGGGAATAGCTCCTCCCACATCACCTTCAAAGTCCAGCCTCCCTTGGCAGTTCTCCACTTAGCGCATTGTGATACACCTACCAGCCACCTCTGCCTCCTCCTCCTCTGGCACTGTACTCACCTTTGGTACTGGGCTTTCTATTCCCTACTCACTACCCAGCTTACCTACCAATGGTGGGAACAGAGAAAAGCCAAACATAAACTACAGTTACATAAGCACTACTAACCCCATACTCTATTCACCCAAACATTGAATTATTGTCAATCATACCTATGTCAAAGAGGTAATCACTCTCTAGGAGATAACCATTTGCTGTAGTTTACCCACAGTGTTAATTGGACTTGTGGGTCTGTATCAGCTAGGATCTTTCAAAGAGGATAAAAGAGTGTCAATGGCAAGGCATTTCACTATTGCGCTGGTGGCAGTTTTAACTCTAGCAAATCTGAACACTTATTTATTTGAAGATGTTTTAATTGGATAGCCCATTTAGCCAAGTGACCTGTTTACAATAGGGTCTTGTAAAAAATTGCTAACGGTTATACAGACAATGACACATGAATGCAGATTGCAGCATTTTTGCACAAAAATACTTCTAAACACATATTTTGTGTTTCCAGGTGCAAGCATAGATTTTCTCTATTTAGTGGCCATTCACTGAAAGTTAGTAGGTCTGGGAACTGTTCTAATTTTCATGGGGAGTGAGTTACACAGTACAGGGCCTGCATACAGAAATTATGCTTTGCCATAATTAGCTCTCACTTTAAAGATGTACAGTATTGGTTGCCATTTATTCTGCTTCTAGTTTCTGGGGAATGGATATTTGATAGGGGGGGTCAGAGCTTTTCTGTCAAGTAACTGTGGGCTAAACAATTCAGACTATGTACTTCATAATTGCTAGATAGTATATGTACCTTCTCATATTTGGTGGTTGCCAGTCCAGTTGCTTAAATATGTACAGGATCTCCTGGATATTCTTCTTTGGATCCAAGTATGATTTTGCTTTTTCTGTCTTGTGAAAACTGCAGTTTCTCTAGGAGTCCCAAGTTTCTACAATGTCCCCAAATCAACTATATATATTCACTATCTGCTGTGGTAATTACCCACAGGTGCATGACCTTTCCATGTACCCCATCTATATTATCCCCAGTAACCTGATTGGCCCCTTCCAGTTGAGGAGCACTAGCTATGTCCCCCTCTGCTGAGTTTATAAGTTCATAAAGCCTATGAGGGTCATCTCTTATGGTTTAAGAGAATCCAAGCATGAGGTTTGAACGTGAGGCCTGCAAAGTGAAGCTGAGTGCTTCTGTCTGCCAAAATCTCAGGAGAGGAGTCTCATGTACTATAAGAGTCATTCCTCAGAGGCCTTTTTAACTTACTACAAATCACTCAAGTTTAGCTCACATAAAGTATAACAAATTTAGATTCTTTTTATTTGATTTTATTGTTTGTGTCCTCCCTGCTGGTGCTGTAGTGGGGCACTCACTCCTGTTGCTCCTGCACAAGAACACACTACACAGAATAAACCTGTCTCTGCATGCCGAATGGCTGAAATTGCATTAGTGATTTATAATACACCATGGATGGCCCTTGCCCCAACTCTCCAAAACTTACATCTCCTGCCCATCTCTTAATATTTTCAGTTTCTACCCTCTTACATTTGCAACCCCACTACTGCCCCCCTGTACCTTGCAGAATTTAAATAATTCCCTGTACCTACTTCCTCCCACGTTTAGAACCCACCACCAAAGCATACGACTTCATTCAGGATTGTTGGAAAGTCAGTCACAGTAAACAACAACCCCCCCAAAATGATGATGCTTGGCTTTGGGAATGACATCTCAGTATTAGCAGACATGTACCCTTTGAACACTTGAATCCACCACAAGTAATACTTTTGTAAGATACAACAACCACATCTAAAGGATTACATACCGTTGCACTTGCTGAAGTCTAGGGTATAGTAATGGGATATTTAATCAGTCTATGTTTCTTTGCATGTCCCAAAGTGATGTATTATCTGTCTTGGCCTGCCTCAAGGGTGCCATCAATGAATTGAACTCTAGCCTTCCAGATGCTGACTGAAGGGCAGCTGAGCTTAGGCACATATGGGCTACAGTATTAATTGCCCTTCTAAAAGTGTATGCCTCTTCTCACCACTCCAACGCAGTGACAGCGATGATGGCTAAGTTATTTTGATGCCTGATGGACTTTTTGTTGTCCTTTCAACACACACGTAGGTCTTAAATTTCCAGCGAGAACTGAAAAACAAATTCCTGTGTTGTGCTGATAAAGCAGATCTTCGATAAGAGCCCAGTTATAGTTATCTGTAAGTCCTGAAACATACACAACTCAGTTGCTCATTGTGGATTAATGTAGTTATTTTCTACTTACAGTCCTAGAAATTGATCAGCACTGCAGATTATTACACCAAGACCATTCACCTGTAGAGATGTTGATCTGAATCTACCTACACCCTCAGCTGAAATAAGTAATCTGCCCAACAACCTGCTCAATCTAACTGGCATAATAAGAGGTTTTTTTCATATTTTAATGTTTATCTACTAAGTATGCATCAAACTTTCCAAAGCATATTTTTTCTGGCAACGGGCATGACCACAAATGATAAGAACAGAATAACAATAGGTTTTATGAAGAGTCTTTTATACATGAATTGTCTCACAGTATTCGGCAATGTACAGTACTGGCTTAGTTGCTGATAGTTCAGTGACTGTCTACAGCCTAACACAGTTGCCTTTATAGGCTCAACAACAGCAACATATACAGTCTCTCAGACACATGCATCCAAATCCATTTTATTGATGGAGGGAGTGTTGACTAGGACACTGAGGTACTCTCCTATGAAAAGTGTCATGACAGCTTAATCTTTCTTCTGGACAACTACCAGGAATGGGTAGCAGGAACCTGAGTTTAGCATATCCAATGAATAGCATTGACAACAGAGCACTCCCCACACTGCATTACAGTGTCAGCACTTGGTATTATTTCCTTTGAGTATCAATCCTTCCGACACACAGGGAAAAGTATTCTCAACTAATTTACTTGCGAATGAGCCACACTTATTGGTCCTTCTTTGAAACTACTGCAAGTGTCTCATCTAAAGGAACATTGCATATACTACCCCTCCCAGCATCCTCAACTTGTTTTGTAGGTGAAAAAGTGAAACTTATAATGTGAGAAGAGGTCTCCACTCTGCCTCCACACACTAAAGTTGTGGATCTAAGCTCACCACCAACTGGAAGTATTGAACTTTGAAGAGCACATTGTGTAAAAAATTAAGAATACAAATCAAAAAGTAATGTAGGGGCCTTGTGCAGGAACATTTCCTGACTGAATGAGCAAATGAGATTTAAAAATAGTAAAGCAAGAACTGCTACCAGAAATTGAGTATAGTGATTTAGTTTATCAGAGCTGTACAAAGGCTATGTTAAAAAAGATTGATAAACTGTATAATACAATATGCAGATTTATTTTAAGATGGGACATGCATCATTCCAAACAGTATACTAAATATATTATTAAATAGTCATGAAACATCTTATTAATGATAGTTTAGAAGAGTGTGCACAAACTAGCCCCTAAGTGTTTGTCCATTTATTGCCTACCCCCAAAGACTGGCACTGCCTGATGTGAATGAATGACTGCTACTATTATGCCTTTGGGTAGATGTCCATGGGGTTGTAGTAGGTATCCAGAGCCTTGACTACTAAATTCAACAGTGCAGTGCCTCCACCCTATTGAATCTTTCTGGTAGGCAAGGTACCAAGCCTCTGTCCACCAGGAAACAAACAATATTACAGCTAGGGATGAGGGAACCTCTCATAGTTCATTAATGATTCAAATTTTCATTAAAGGCAAAAGAAAGGCTCTATTTTTTGTTCTTTTTTTTTTTTTGCTCAAATGGGAATCCCACCAAAAAAACTACCCCTCCTCCCCGGCAGACTGACACCCAGATCCCATATCTCTTGAGTCCTGGAAGGTTATTTGTTTCTCCAATGTATGGCCTGATAGCCTTACATCCTGGTGGTCCAGTGCCTGCCACCACCTTCCCTGCCATCAACATCTCTGGTAGTCCAGTAGTACCCCATTCATAATCCTATTTCCAAATTGTAGCCACTCTTCTGTAATGACTAGTACCCTCACAGTCTGTCACCTTTTGGCCCTTTGCTTCCAATCACAGCACAGTGCCACCCCCAACACACTTGCTTATAAAATTCTACAGGCAGGGGGTTGCAGGAGCCTGCACTGAGGCTTCTGAGGGCAGACAAACTTCTATGAATGGCCCTGCACCTCTGTACCTTTCCAGGTTAGTCACAATTCCTAATATGGCTGCATGGGAGGGGGACACACATTGTTTGAAGTGCCACAAAGTCATCTGTTTTGCTAAGTGACCACAATAACCACTTAGCACCATCATTGGAGACTGTAAATGTGGACCTCTGTGTGTTTGGCAAAAATTGTTTGGAAAAAGGACCTTAACTTTTCTTTTCTGTTTAAAACACTGTTGACTCCACATTTTACTTTAAAATGGATAAAATCTGCTTGAGATCCATAAACAGTGTTCAGTGACTTCTGCATACAGGATAACTGAAGTCAGTAGCTACAGTCTATGTTCTGAAAATCAAGTGTGCTGTATTTTATCTAGGATCAGGACTTGGATTAGCCATTTAGCCTTAATCTTGCAGTCCCTTTTTTATCTGGACCAACTGGATCCATCTCTTACAGAACAAGCCCTAAAAATGAGAAATTTCTTTAAAAAGCTGTATCCTTACGGACAAATGTAGACCAAATTTACTGTGTGTGTGTTTCCAGATTGAAAAGCGGACTTATTTATTTTGACTTTTTTATATATAAAACCTATTTTGCCAGGGTAAACAGGAACCGCCCAGAGGGCTCATTTCCAGTTGTGACCTGTGAGAGATAGGGGAGATCATAGGGAGGGATAGCTTCTACCACATTGATTCTTACATGCAGCACAGTACATAACACAAAATACAAGAAGAAAACATTGTAGATACAAGGTGCAAACAAAATGCAAAAAGAAAACATTGTAGATACAAGCTGAAAACAAAATATGAGATGACTGTAACCTTAACTGGACACCACCTTCACAGGGCTACATTGGAAAGAAGGCAAATATCTTACAGTACTTGCTTATTACTGTAGTAATGACATTTTAATACATAATAAATGAACAAAGAATAGGTGTCGTACCACCATTTCTAAGGAAGGAAGCAGATTGGGAATTATGAAACTAGGAAAGGGGATTAAAAGGCCAACAAGGCTAAGGAATGTATTATTCATGGGGGTCTTCAACATGTAGGACATGTTCTGGAGGATCATAGTACCTGCAAGTGCAAGAAGCCAACAGCTGATATAAGTCTTTCAGGAAACGTTCCTAGTACTGAGGGTGGAGGAGCTTACTATACGAGGTAGGCAGCTGACTTGGACTTAATGCTTACCCACTGGTATAGTGTGGGTTGAGGTCATGGTGATAGACCCACTAGAAGTCAACTACCATCAAGCAGCTGAGTTCTACATCAAACTTGCGACAGAGAGAAATCAATATCAGACTTAAGTCCAGGATTTTAGGTGGACTAATTTTGGGAGCAGTTACAGGCAGTGCTCCAGGACTGATTTGTCATTTTCCCTGTAACTTCAGGGCAATTTTCTGTATGTTTTTCTGGAGATTAGACTATTTCCTATGGAAGTTGAATTGATGCATTTCCCTGTATAACCGATGCAAGTCTAAGAAACTAATTTCTCTATTGATGGCTCAATTTCCCTGTAAAATACAAGGATTTCTATAGATCTAGAAGCCCTGTACAGGGGAATCTAGAGGGAGTTAACAACAGAGAAATGGAAACCAAATGGGAGGTGATAAAAAAATTGGATAACAGAGGTCCGAAATCTATGTATAAGGCTAATGGGTAAAATAAAGAGGATTAAAAAACTATTTTGATTCATGATTGTAGTATGGGGTGTCTATGATGGCAATGAAAAAAAGCATTCAAAAATACACCACCAGCAGCCAAGCAGTAGGGGATATGGTTGAGCTTCACAGCAGGCTGAAATAGACCTGCAGGACAGTGATAAAGGCAAAAGCTGACACAAAACTGAAGATTGTGTAGGGTATGAAAAAAGAACACCTGACCATATTTCATTACAGTACATATGGACAAAGAGAATGACTGCAGATGGAATAGTCAGGCTGTGGCAGGGAGAGGAGTTTGAAAAGCAGATATGGATAAGGCAGACATCCTGAACAGATATGTCTGCTTGGTGTCCACAGTGGAGTAAAAGGTGACAATCCCTGACTGGGGCATCAGGGTGGTGGGAGAAGAGGTCAGTGTGGATTCCATTTTGGTAAAAAGGGTACTGGAGGCATAGGGGGCTAAGGCATCAGCACTTTACCTCCTGCCATGCTGGCAACCTGAGTTCGGGAATGTGCTCCGGCTGCTGGGGTCAGCCAAGGCAGGAGAGCATCAAGTGTCCAACAGATTGCTTTTCTTTCCCAAGGAGGGGAGGAATGTCAGCTTGGCTTTAGACTGCCACCAGCTGGAGCCCTGTGGCAGTGCTGCATGGGCATCATAAAGGGAAGGAGCTATGGGGATGTACTGCATGTGCACCTCCATGCACACACTAGATGTCCTGCAGCGGGGGAGTAAGTCAATGGCTACATGAAGCCTTGCACATTCAGTTTGGGTCTGCACCATCACCCAGGACCATGCCTTGGTCTGATCTGGATTCTTGTACTGGGAGGGGAGATGGACAGCCATCCTCCCTCTGGCAGTGCCATGAGGGGTTATTCGGTGGGGAACTCAAGACTGATGTAGGTCCCAGGGGAGGCAGTGGCTGGCTCCTGGGAATGGAGACAAGGCTGAATAGCCACCCCGAACCAGGAGTACAAAAACATTCATGGCAAAAAAAGGGTACTGGAGGGATTAAGCGCACAAAAAGTGGATACGTTTATAGACCCAGATAGGTTACATCCACGGCTCAGGGAGATGGGGCAGGTCATTGCTGAGCTGCTAGCTGAGCTTTTCAATAGCTCCCTGGAGACAGGATAATACCCAGTGAACAGAGGACAGAGAATGTAGTTTCCCAGCACAACACTTGAAATGGGAATGAACCAGAGAACTGCAGCTACAGTATAGACCAATTAGCCTAATATTTATTGTGGGTAAACTGCTAGAGAACATGAGGAAAAGAATAGTAAGTTTCCTGTAAGCAAAAGCTGCAGGACAAAAGAAAGCATGTTTTCGTGGAAGGGGGGTGAAGTGTGGGGAGGTCGTGGCAGACAAATCTGACTGATTTCTTTGCTTGAGTGACAAAGGTTGTGAAGTGGCTAAAGGACAGATGGTGGATATCCTGTACCTTAACTTCAGAAGAAACCTTTGATTCTGATCCACTTGGATGGTTAATAAGATGACAGACCTTGGGGTAGGGTACAAAATCATTATATGGGTGGAAAATTAGTTAAGTGACAGTACCCAGAAGGTGTTAACAAATGTGATGAACATAGGGACAAAGAATCTTCCCACCGCATACTGAATGGAAGAGGTAGTAGTGGAAAGCAGTACAAAGGAAAAGGACTTCCTGTAGGAGTAATGATTTCAGACACTCTGAAGGCTTTAGCACAGTGCAATAAGGGCAGTCAATAGGGAAATAGGATGTTGGGGTGCATAGGGAGGGGGATTGCCAGCAAGAGAAGCGAGGTGCTGCTACCACTGTATAGGTCACTGGTTTATCCACACCTGGAGTACTGTGTTCAGTTTGGGAGCCTGCATCTAAAGAAGGACAATGGAGAGTAGAGGCAGTGAAGAGGTGGGTAACCAAGATGTGCCACGAACAGCACAGGTCTGGAGTCCATATCTGAAGAAGGACAGGAACAGAGTGGAGACATTGCAAAGGAGTGTAACCAGGATGACCCAGGGGAAGTAGGATAGAACTCACAAAGACATTGTCAGATCTAAACATTTGAACAATGGAAGTGAGAAGGGGGAGAGGGGACATGAGTAAAACATACAAATACCTCCACGGGGTAAATAAAGTGGATAGCAGGGAATTGTTCAGAATGTGTGTGAACACAAACACCAGGGGCAACACCATGAAGCTGGTGGGGGGGAGGGGGCAAATTTATAAGGATGTCAGGAAGTACTTTGACATGAAAAGGGCGGCAGTGAGAGTGAATAACCTGTCAAAAGTGGTGGACTGTGCAAAATCAGTACGGGATTCAAGGATTGATGGGGCTCATGCAAGGTCTTGGTAAAGACTATCAGAAAGGAAGTTGGGCCAGGGAAGTGAAAAGCCACTAGTGCTTTCTTATTCAACATGAGATAGGTAGGAATAGGCAGAAATGATGGGCCAAGGGGCCTTTCTATGCTGACATATTCTATGCTTCTGTGTTTCATACAAATATGAATGAAATGGACATGTAATGGATGCATCAAATCAGGATAAAGAAAGCTCTTCAGGGACTTCTGGTGACTTCACATTCTAGATGGCGGTTTAGCTGTCTGCTCCAGCGCCCCGGGTTTAACAAATAGCTACTGTATATCGATTGCCATCCATCACCAATCGTGGAAAGACCAAGTTCCCCAAACTCTTATCAGCACCTACAACCATTGGAAAATTAAAAAGAAAGGATTTTCCACCTGCAAATAGGCACTCTGCTGCTCAAACCAAACCATGACCTGCGAGTCCTGCCATGCCCCAATTATTGGCCTTAACGGCATCCATGGACGAAGAAGATGACTCTGGCTCAGACACTAACTCTGTCTCCGCATGTTAAAGATCCTGCACCTAATCGATCCTAAAATCACAGGCCTGCAAAGTGATTTTAAAAAGTTGGAATCACGCACTTCAGCTATGGAAGCGCAACTACAGTAGACACAGTTCAAAATGAACATATGGCCTATGGGTGTTTGCTAGTGTACTTGCATAGGATGGAAAGAGAACTCACCCTCAGAGCTGAATATGCTGAGGCACGAGTCAGATGAAATAATATCTGAATTTTCGGGATACCAGAGGGAGTGTAACAAGAGAACATGGTGGCATACATTGATGCCTGGCTACATCAGGAGCTATCGCTGGGGGGCTGGGATTTTCTACTCAAAATAGAGAGAGTGCACTGGGCAGTTGCTCCCAAGCCCAAACCCGAAGCTCTACCAAGAGTAGTGTTGGTAAAATTTCTGAAATATCCCACAAAGGACAAAATTCTCCGACTAGCATGGAATAAAAAGGACTTAAATCTCGACGGTCAGAAAGTGTATTTTGATTAAGATTATCCCCCCTCATGTTGGCCAAGCGAAAAAAAAATACTGATAGTGGTAAAGGCACTGAGGGATAAAGGGCTTACAGCTTATCTTCGATACTCAGCAAAACTTTGGATGCAGGACAAAGAAGGGATCCAGGTTTTTGACTCCCTCCTACAAGCTACTCCCATGCTGAACTCTCTGGGGATCCAGCTTCCTAACACCAGTGAGGAGCAGGGTGAACAAGAGATCAAGGATCTCCACTGGAATGTAACACCAGGAAACAGAAGATCCACCAGAAGGTGATCCTGCTGTCTCTGCCTTGCTGGCAGGGATTGGTGTTTCTGGGTTGCCTGTGGCTCCCGCCACTGGAGAGGGACTGCTATGGATTCTTATAGGGACTTTGGGCTGATATGTCAGAGATGTTGCAGCAGGTCTTGGGCTGAATGAGCTGAATGGATCCTTTAACCTGAAAACCTGTTTCCCTGCGACCCTATTTTGATGGGACAAGCATGGTGGTGCACTACTACTTAATTCCCCCACAGTTCAGCTCAATTTCTCCAGGTGACCTACAGTGGACTTCCTTTATGCAGACAGCAACATGCAAGTACCCTTTCATTTTCTTGCCCTTTCTTCAGGAGCCCTTTTTCAGACTGTAATAGTTGTACACTTGACATTTCTAAGATCCTATTCAAAAAAAAAGGAACATTCTCTGTCTGATATGACTGAAACACTTTTCACTTTGGATTATATTTCTGATCTAATTCATCAGCTGGTGACCTATGAGGGAGAAGTTCAGGCATAGCTCTTGACCTAAAGGGACAGACAAGCATATAAAAGATATAGCTAATTTGCTGTCTGGGAAGGGGAGGAGAAGGAGGTGAATGGGGGGGGGGAGAGAAAATTTGTTATTGTGTTCTCTTTCTCTCTTCTCTTGATTTCCATTAATGAAGGACAAAGGAAATTAATAAAGAGAAAATAGATAACTGGCACAGCTGGAAATGGACAATTTGATTGGATGGCGATTTATAAATGAGGGGGGAAGGGGACTTGGTTGGTAGGATTTTGAGGAAAATTGAGCGCTGATCATTTTTTCCCTGAAAGGTGTTTTTTTGATATCCAGCTCTCTCGATGTTTATTACCTCTCTTGATTATGTTTAATAGGGAATAATGTTGGGCTTTAGAAAAAATTGCAAAGTTTACTAGATGGCTTTTTAGTGCCAAATTCTGACCTGGGGCCTGTGGTTGTTTGTTGGGCCGCCTTGTCACCTGAGGTATCCACAAGAGGAAGAGGTGTACACTTGCTGATGGTGGTCAGGGAGCTTACCCTCTGCACACTCCATGCTTTACTTCTCTGCATTTTCCTAGTTTTGGGGATTCCTTCCCCTGGGACCTGCCTCCATTGGGGTGGTGGTCCTGTAGGACAGCCACAGGGCTCTATTGGCGCCTAGTGAGGAACTCCTGACTTCATTTGTTCTTCGTTCTTAATTCTCAGACCCCAGTTGGGACGTGTTTGCACTTTTAATGTGTCTGAATGATGGTTTTGTTTTAATGTCTGTTAAATGTCTGTTTTTTGCATCTGAACTTGTGGGGGATGTGGGATGGGGAGGGATGGTCTGGTTACTATATAGCTGAAATGATGGGATCAAGTAACCTATGTTCTATTAACATAAAAGGTATCAATAATGTTGTTAAATGGGCCAGAACCCTGCAAGAGCTATGCAGAGCATAATGTGATGTAGCCTATATACAGGAGACTAAACTGTCAAAGGCAGAACATGATAAATTAAAGATAATGTGGGTGGGTATGGTTTACTCAGACTCACACCCTCTTGCTGCTAAAGCAGGTACAGCTATTTTAATAAAGGGGTTCCCTTATAAAGTTACGAAGGCACAAACAGAGGGTAGTGGTAAGTGGGTTCTCCTTTCTGGTGAACTAAGGGGGATGCCACTTCTTATTTTATCACTCTATGCACCGACCCCAGCATCTGGGACCTTTTTTGGATCCCCTATTTAATATAATTACAGCCCTACCCCCAGGACAATTAATTATAGCAGTGGACTGGAATTGTGTTAAGAACTGTAACTTAGACAAATCTCCACCTTTTAGAAGGGGTGTGACTAATAATTCTAAGCTCTTGAAAATGCTAACCTCAGAGCTCAGGCCTGTAGATGTGTGGAGGTGGCAGAACCCTTCCGGAAGAGATTGCACCTTTTACGCCCCAGCCTCAAACTCTTTTTTCTAGGATTGATAGAATATACACATGGAAAAAGGAAGTACACCACTTTCAGGAGGTGACTATTCATCCGGTTGCTT
The DNA here is from genome assembly GCA_016271365.2 of Neoceratodus forsteri. NCBI lineage: Eukaryota > Metazoa > Chordata > Ceratodontiformes > Ceratodontidae > Neoceratodus > Neoceratodus forsteri. The sequence goes on from CM057449.1 coordinate 1,327,003,930, forward strand.
TTTCAGACCACTCTATAATCCAGGTAATAATAAAATGGGATCTGGAAATAAGGAAGGGCTCTTGGAGATTTGATCCTGGCCTACTAACTAATAAAGTCTTCCTCCAAACACTGAAAGAAACTATAATATTTTATTTCGAGGAGAACAAGGAAACTGATACAGCTCTGAAATATATATGGGATGGGTTAAAGGTGGTCTTAAGAGGTAAGAATATTAGTTATTCAGCATATTTGAATAAACTACACCAATGGAAATTACCAAAAGCCTTGAAGAAATAGCAGCCTAGAGAAAGAGCATAAAACTACAAGAGCTCAGGCTGTTCTTGGAAAACTTAAAACAGCCAGGGAGATGTATAACAATCTGATGACACGTCAGACTATTTACTCTTTAAGGTTTATAAATCAAAAATAATATGGGGGGGCAGGCAGACTGTTGGCTCTGAGGCTTAAGAAACAGGAAGCAGATAGGTATATTACCAAAATTTGTGCTAATAATGCCCTGGGACAATGACCACACACCCCAAGCTATAGCCAAAGAATTTGTATCCTTCTATACTAACCTCTACACCAAGGAAAGGTACTCAAATCATGCCCAGAAAATTAAACAGTTCTTAAAATGTGTAGAGCTCCCCACACTGTCAGAATCCCAAAGAAACACCTTAGAGCATCCATTCACTGAAGATGAAGTCCAGAGGGTAATAAACTCTCTAAGTGGAGGTAAAACACCTGGGCTGGATGGATTTACAGGCAAATTCTTTAAACAAATTCACCTCAGACCTTGCCCCATTGGTCAAGGTGTGCAACAAAGCCCATAACTCAGGTGCCACTCCCGATTCTTTGGGAGAAGCTATGATTTCGATAATTCCCAAACCTGGGAAAGGTCTTTTAGAATGTGTGAGCTATCGCCCTATATCACTCCTTAATCAGGATGCAAAAATATTTGCTAAACTCCTGAGTTTGAGACTACAGTCCTTGATCCCTCTCCTGGTACACTCTGATCAAACGGGATTTATTCCTGGCCATCATATCCAGGATAATGTCCGTTTGCTCTTAAACACTCTCTCAGTAGCTAAATCCCTGCCCCCCAAGATACTGAATGCTGTGCTCTCCCTCGATGCAGAAAAAGCCTTTGATTGGCTAGACTGGCTTTTTCTAGACCATACCCTAGAGAAATTTAATTTTGGGGACAAGTTTCAGAACTGGATTTTAAATATGTACAGGAATCCTAGGGCCCAGGTGTAGGTGAATGGGATATTATCAGATATGTTTAAGATTGAGAGAGGGAATAGGCAAGTCTGCCAGCTCTCTTCCTTACTTTTTGCGATCAGTATGGAGCCTTTGGTGGCCCTGATCAGGCAATCCACTGACTACCAGGGAATTAAGGTAGAAGGGACCGAAATGCGTATCTCTTTATATGCAGACGATGCTCTTCTATATATGTCTGATCCACTGTGCTCAGCCCCATTACTGGATTCGATTTTACCTCAATTTGGTGCTGCTTTGGGGTTTAAGATCAACAAAACTAAATGTTCCCCATTACCTCAGACAACCAGATTCCTCTCCCCAAAATTGGTCAATTCAAATGGGTGAAGGATGGCTTTAAATATTTAGGGGTGTGGATACCAAGAGATATCTTTAAGCTATACCTCACTAACCATCTTAGACTTTTACAGAAGGTCCAGGAAGATCTTAACAGATGGAAAAAGCTCCCATTGTCTCTATCAGGCGATATAGAGTGTATCCAGATGAATATCCTTCCCCATTTCCTTTTTCTCTTCTCTTCTATTCCCCTAAAACCCCTGGGCTCTTTTTGGAAGAGTTTGAAATCCTCTCTCTCCCAATTTATCTGGCAGAATTGACCCCTGAGGATTAAGTGGCGTGATCTCCAAAGATCTAAAATGACAAGGGGCCTAGGTTTACCAGATTTCACTAAGTATTTCTGGGCCACTCAGTTGCAGGCAGTTGCCAAATTATTGATGGACACGGATCCTCCTTTGAGGGGAGAATTAGAAAAGCCCCTGTCCTCCTCTGCCAAAATTGCAGACCTGGACAGAGATGGATTACTTAAATTTACCATTAACAACCCATGGTCTATGACTTTAAAACAAGTTTGGCTGGCAGTTTACAAGAAGCTGGGGGTGAGGCTTGGTTTATCACCCCACACTCCGCTGAGGGCATGTGTGGACTTCATACCTCTCTGAATGGACTCTGGTTTCTCATTCACATATTTGGACTGCCTTGTATGGTATGGGCTGCACATCCACTGGCTCTTGCTCTGAACCAATGGGCATGCAGCCCTACCGAGCTGTCAGTCGGTGGGCGTGAGGTGTGAGGCGGGTGGGGTGCTGCCGCCTGCTGGCTGATGGGGCGGCGGGTGGTGGGGCTCCATGGGTGGGTGGGGTGGGGACAATAGATCACCAAGGATATTGGACTTTGGGAGTTGACCTCATGCCCGCGATCGGGCCTGCAGTTCACTGGACCACCAGGGATATTGGTCTTTGCGAGGGTTGATGTTATGCCTCGATCGGGCTAGTCGGGGGTGGAAGTGTGTTCTGCCTGCGATTGGGCTAGTCAGGGGTGGGGAGTGTGTTCTGCCTGCGATCGGGCTAGTCAGGCATGGGGAGTGTGTTCTGCCTGCAATCAGGCTAGTCGGGGAGTGTGTTCTGCTCGCGGTCGAGCTAGTCAGGGTAGGAGTGTGTTCTGCCAGCGATCAGGCTAGTCGGGGTGGGGAGTGTGTTCTACCACAATCGGGCTAGTTGGGGTGGGGGAGTGTATTCTGCCCACGATCGGGCTGGTTAGGGGTGGGGAGTGTGTTCTGCCACGATCAGGCTAGTCGGGGGTGGGGAGTGTGTTCTGCCAGCGATCGGGCCTGGTCAAGGAGTGGGGGTGAGTTTGCCCGTGATCGGGTAGTCTGGAGGGTTTATTACGTTATGCCCATGATCGGGCTAGTCAGGAGGGAGTTTATTCGTTATGCCAGCGATCGGGCTAGTGGGGTGAGATTTACTTTATGCCCTTGATCGGGCTGCAGAAGCGTTGGTCCCCAATGGCTGCTGCCTGGCAGGTTGCCAGGCGCAAGTCGCCGGGGATCGGCGCACTGCAGTACAAGACGATGCAACAATATAATTAGATGCAAATGGCCCCCCAGCGCCTTACAAATTATGGCTCCATTTGCATGTCACCTTTTGAATATCGCAGATTGCGCATGGCACAATGGAACTTGCGCCACCACATCTGAATACTCCCTCTGACCACTTGCGGTGGCAGCAAGTTCCACTGTGCCATGCACAGTGGCTGTGTCAGGGGTGATATTCAATGGGGTTGCTTACCAGCGCAACCTCGCTGGACATCGCCCGAACTCACACTGATGCACAACTTTTGGAGCAGCGCAAGGGCTTGCTCCACAGAATGGCGCAGTTTGAGTATCCGGCCCATTGACTATTAGGTGCTGTTTTTGATGTACACAGTCCAGAACAAGCTGGGCTCCCAGTACCTCTGAGTGCTCTTGACCCCTACACCCCTGGCATGGAGCTGACATCCATTGGCTAGGGACTGTTGTTGGTACCACTATTCCCTCTGAAGCTGTTAAGTGACTATTCATTTGCGATGGCAGCTCCTGTCCAGTGAAATCATCTCCCTGCAGAAATCCACTTCTCACACTCCTGTTTTAGCTTTTAAAGCAAAGTTCAAATGTTTCTGTTGAAGCAGGCTTACTTTTCTTTTTGTATTCTTTATTGTTTAGCCTTAGTTATTGATTTTATTAATATTTTTAGTTTGAGTATTTATGATATTTTAGGAATTTGATGTTGTGATTTCTTTGTTACTTATCTCACCCTAAGCTTGAAGCCTATTAGTGGGAGGCTTTTTGTCCTTAGGGTCCTTATGTCTCTTTTATGGTATTTCACTTTGTCTCCCTTGTGTATTATAACATTCTCATTTAAAGCACCCTGAGCTATTGGAAGGGGGCTAAAATAAATACTACTACAACTACTATAATAAAATACTATTTCTGAAATATAGACCTGGGTTGGGATTTTTAAAAGGATTATGTTGGGTCCTGCTCCTTTTTTAATACCCATTCATTTGAAAGGGTTGGGGAGCATGGCAGAGTAAAAAAAAAATTCTGAGCTCAAATAAATCTATTTGGAATTCCTAGCCCTGTTCTTTGAGACGTTTTTTGACTTCAAGATAAATCCCTGTAGGTTGAAGTGACCTGGCTTTTACCCCACTTTTAGTGTTTTCCTTGTGGGGTTTCTCCACTAAGTACTGTAATACTGCTGCTGATGACCATCTTCCCAATGAGCTGGGTGTCAGAAGGAGCAGAATTAAGCCGCTCCCTGCCACCCAGGCAGACAGTTGTCATGCTAAGCTGTCTGTCAAGAAGAAAAGGCTGTCTTCAGAGCTGTGGAAATCTGTCAGAAGGTTTGGACACTTGTGCTGTGTCAACAACCTTTCTTCCTAATTTTAGATCTTCGGGCTCATGATGGGAGTGATTGGCAAGCCGCTTGTTTCAGACACAGCAAGGGGTGTAGCTGCCCTAATGGCCAGCAACTGCACAAATATTAAAGTGACCTCAGTTTGCAAAAGCTGTTTTCTTGACTTTTTTGAAGTATGAGGCAACCTCCAATTCATATTTATTGTTCTAGCACACTGGTGATGCACTGACAAGCAGGCCAGCATTTCTGCTGAATTGTTCACTTTGCAGGGACACTGTCTGGTATGTATGCATCTCAATGCTGCTGTAAAGGTATCAGACTGAACTAACTGGAAAATGCAGAGTTTCTAAGGTGGGTCTATATGCAGAAATGCTATGGTGCCATTGAACAGAAATCTGTTTCTCATCTTACTCCGTGAAATACCTTTTCCTGAAACATGCTTATTATAGGCCTGAATTTTAATTTTGTTTTAAATTGGATGCTGTCATATCTGATGGCAATTGTGAAAGCCTTAAAAACACAGGTCATCTAAAATAAATATATTTTCAATAGCCAATGGACAACGACAGCAAGTCATTCCAGAAACAAATGTTCAAAAAAGAATATAAAGTCTGATTTATAAATGATAGCTTCCTGCAAGTATCATATTCAAACTGGTCTAGTATTGCAAACAAGCCTAATTATGTACATTTTAGACTACACAGCAAACTTTCCATATAACATTTATTTAAATGAGAAAAATGTCAGTGAAAACATTCACTTTTTTTCTTGGTAGGGTCAGTGTCAACAAAAAGTTTAAAGAGCAGCTGACAACTTCTGAAGAACTTGTCTTCAACAAAACATAACATTTAGACATAGTCATACTTGTGTTTCATATTAATTTTGTATTCTTCCTCCCCATTATTGATTACTGAGGTCATTTGCATGAAAACAGGATCTTTGCTCTTGAAGAATTAATATATTCCTGTTGCTTTCTCACTACATCAGGTCATAATGCCCTGCTTATGACATCACAGTTATTCTCCTGGCAACAGATTGTGATGTCACACCAGTGTAGTAAGACTTGAAGTAGAGAGTAAGCTACAGAGGCAGATAAACTGTAAAGGAAATCTAAGGGATAAAAATCATGTACTCATGCAACTATGCTCAGTAATAAATAACAAGGAAGAGAAATATTTAGAATTCATATGGAATGCAAGCTGAAATAGGATCTATGACAGTCGATCGACAATTTAGTTGTTGACTGACGTTACAGCTACTCCTTTATGTTGACTGCATTTGCGGTCAGCATAAAGGGAGTCACTGCAGACTATGTTTTCTTCAGAGGACTTTGCCCCTGAACCTCTTGTGCAAGGGGCTGTGCCCCCCCACAAACCCTGCTACTATATTAATCAACTCTGATTTGGAGTTGCTTTGAGGAGAGGGTTCAATATCCCCAGAAAGCAGTGATGGTGTCCCTCACTGACACTACAGCAACCTGGTGCTGTTGTCGCTGTAGTGTTGGTCGTGGTAAAGTTGACGCCATAGCAACGGTATACTGCTGACTTGTACCTAATTATCATGTTTTTCAAAGTTTTCTTTTTGGCATCAGTAGCTCTTTACGAAATGCTTCTTTTTCTGAGAAGAGAGAGGAAGTTTTTAAAATCAGGACAGAAAAAAAATGGTCTTAAAAGCAACATTCAGGCCTATGGCAGACTGTCACTCTCAGACAGCATGGACTGACATTTAAGCTGTCTGAAAAGAAATTCAAAGAGTAATGGGTGAAGAAAAGTGATACTGTATACCGTAAACCCCACAGGGAAGTAACATACATGCTTCCACCAACAGCACTTCTAACCCAAGCATAGTTCCAAGGCACAGAATCGAATCGGTCATAGACTGTATCAATCAAAAAAGAATCAACTTCAAATCAAGCGTATTATTTATTTTGTCTTTAGAAGTTTTGCACTCTGGGATACCCTCACTTAAGCTAATAAACAACTTTTCAAGAGGGTCTGCTGGGGGGGGGCAACAACTGCAGCACCAAATATGACTACCATACAGAATAATGCATGGGGTAGGATGCTTTACATAAGTAATAATACCCGACGGACTGGGTGTTATTGGGATATAACGCACTGCCCAGGGGCATAATGAGGCCCAACACCACAGGCGGAGGATCTTATAGCCCCTGGCAGGTCCATTATATCTCATAACGCCAACCCTGGAAGGTATTATTACACTTAGAAAATGGGCATTGCTAAGGAAAAAAAAAATAATTAAAATAAGGTAAAAGATTAGTTTAAAATAAGTTTTGTGATAAATTTGTAATAAAGTAGTTCCTCTGCCACTATGGCTTTTTGTCTTACTGGGGACACTGTTGGGAATGCTGGTGTGCAGTTTGTGACAGGAAGTGAAAGGTGAAGTGGGTCAGCAGTGTGGCTGAACTGTCGTGCCGGAAACTGTCATTTGTGTGTAAGGGTGCCACAAAAAGAAAAACCTTGTGGCTTTATCTTTTATTTTGTTTTTGTTACTTGTGTAAATCTGTAAAAAGGGATTTGGGGTTTGCACTCAGTGAGCGTGCAGTAATTTCAATTGGACTGTGCTGGAATGCTGGCGGGCCGCCTTGCCGTAGAGTGGAGAAAGCAGAAACCGGGGGCACAAATCAAGAGCTGTAGTGGAGCTGGGCTGTATTAATGAGGTAGTAGGAAAACGGAAAAGTAAATTATGAGTTTGGTGTCACGTTTTTGTTAAAAAAAGAATGCGGTGGATTGTTGAAAGGACAGCCAGTGGGGGTTGGGGGGGGTGGTCAGACGCTACTGAGGAGAAAAAAAATGCCGGCTGCTTGATGTCAAAATTTGGGGTGCCCAATAGTATCATGGGTAATGGGGCAAGTAGAATTGGTACTTGTTCTGAAGCAGGCCGTTGTTAAGAAATAAAAACCTGGGTGGCAGGCTTGTTCAGCCATTGAGGATGCTAGTTTCAATTTACCCATTATCTAAAAGATTTTAATACACACCCGAGGTGTGTATGATGCTAAAGTACATAAACCCTGACAGCAAAGCTCAAGGAGTTCATTTAAGCATCACACACTGAGGGGGTGTTTTAAATTTGAGTTCCTTGCCCATCACACTATGTCTTTCTGCACCCCTTCAGTCTCTATCTCCCTCCCACACACAATTTGTCAGTGTGTTCGGCTCTCCCTTATTGTAATGGGTGGATCTCATTTTGTGGGGACATCTAAAGTATATTAGTAATGGTACTGGAGCAAGACTGAGGTGGCCCAATGATGCTGGGAACTCATTTGTGGGGGACATTAGGCTGTGGTAAGACCACATTTTGGTAATGATTTTGTAGGCAGCATGCTGCCATCTATGGTAGCAAATTTGTAAGAGTACCACTAGTCTGCATTTATTAAGGAGCTGGAAGTCAGGTTGGGTTAGTTAGCACGGTCTTTGTGAGAGTAGTACTCAACTCTAATATTGGGTAGATGTCCATTATACAATTGGACTGCAAAGAGCAAGGTGGATTTTAAAGTAAGTTTAAAAAAAATATATCTACCCAAGGAATAAACAGTGGTGAGCCGCTTGCTGGCTCTTGCAAGTACAGACTGCTAACTCACTGAACACAGTACTTGCAACAGTCTCAAGAGTGAAGCTACTTTTCAGTGAGCACATATTTGTGGCAAATAGTGACCATCTCCATAGAACAAATTGTCTGAGCATGCTCTGATATATGGACACCTCAGTGTACTGAGGCACGAGGTGTAAGCCGAGTGCCATTGACATCCAAGGAGTCTGTATATCAATGCACACCCAGAAACCTCAGAGGATATTATTTCTCTTATAAAATAGATCATTATTTGATTATTTCTGAAATATAAATAGTCATGTAATTCTGAACTGCCCATGCATGCTCTCATAACAGTCAGGTGATGCTCTTCTCAATCAGATCACTGGGATAGCTTTGCCTGTTTTATAAATGGCAAGCAGTGGTACACAAATAATAAATGTTTTTAATGAGAAGCAGAGAAAGGCTGGATGGTTAGGCAGATTGTATAGTTATAGAGAGGGCCAGGGCATATTCATCCCTGGACTGTGAAACTTTAGCACAATTGTTTTATTTATTTATTTATTGATTGATTTATGTATGTATATATGTAAACATTTATTTTTTTATGTATGTAACTGCCCCTTGGGTGGGGCTTACTATTAATGCCTCCTGCTGTCTGGTCCTGCCTGTCCTGGGTTCCCTATGCCCTTGAAGTACTTCTGCCAGCCTCTGTATGCAGCTATTTTTGCATGGAGGTGGGGGAATCCTTTGCAGGTCCATTAGCCCTGCACCTTCATCTATGCCCAAAGCAATGTGTTCCATCTTCTGGGATCCCAGTGCACATGTAAGAAGCTCAGACACATATTCTTATAATAGAGGAATGTGAACTTGTATTTAAATGTATGGATGTTTAAAGTGTACACTGTTGCTTTAAGAAATGTTCAGTCTGCAGTTAATGTGTTTTTGCCTGCTGCAGGGGGACCTAGCACTATGGCGCTGGTGACTGCAAGTAAGAACTCTGTCTGAGACCATTCATAAACTGGATGATAGTGCAGAGGAATAGCTATCAGACCGTGCAACTTTTATTTGTTGAAATCATTTGGTTTATCTGCAGATGGACTTTATTCCCAGGAATACCTATCAACTGTTTACATGGACATCAGTTTGATAACTCCTGCCCCTGCATTGACCAATCAGGAAGCAAGGAGCTTCAAGGACTGCAGCTATGGCTCCTGGGTACTGGGTGTGAGCAAAGTTCTTGGTGCCTTTTATTTTCACCAATCATTTAACTAACTAGCTTCATGCACATTCATTTCTGTGATGGACAGCTGTATCATGTAGTGGGACTGCAAACTTGGCCAGAGGGATGTTACAGGCAAAGCAGCTCACAAGAGAGAGAGAGAGAGACAGCTCTCCTAAAGTGTGAAACAAGGTATGTTTGACCTGAACTACTAATCCCACTTGTGGCCAAGATTTATCTCCTGTGTATGGGGCACCAGAGGCTAGGTGCTCTGGGTTGTTCTTTGGTGAATCCAGTGCTGCTGGAAGAGAAATCCCTTCAGCCAGGTGGGGTTTGGAAGTTGAATCTCAGCCAATGTTCAACAACCTGCTAGAGACAGAAGCAGCCTTGGGAACAGCCCATTAGTTCCTGAAGTCTGGGGAGCCAGAGAGAGAGAGAGAGAGAGAGAGAGAGTAAAGATTACTGCCAGAGAGTGAAAGCCTGCTATGGGATTGTTCAAACTGCCTGTCCTAGTGTGTATCATATCTGCCACTACAGTGAGTTTACTGTACTTTGCAGAAAGTGAGAGACTGTGTGACTCCCAGTGGGGAAAGAGACCATTTGCCAGACAAGGACAGTCTGGAGAGTTGGCCCCAGCAGTGCTACCACCCTACATTGCTGATCATCCCTTCCAGAGGCGTGTGCACCCTGGTCCCTGAAACTGGCCAAATCCAATATCCTGCAGAAGGTATCCTGAAGGTGACAAGCTGCAAGAGCCTACAGCCATCTGAAGGGGCAAGCTGCCGGACATCAGTCTCAAATCCCCACCATTGCCTTTGCTCCCATCGTAGAATATAGCCCAACCGCAACAACCTTCAGTCAGTGATCCTGTTCAGATACGTGGTTGGTAAACTGCAACACCATGAGTACAGGCAGGGACTGCCCTGTCTGGGGAAATAGCCAGTTTCAAAGTTGAACAAGTTTACAGAATAAATTCTTTTTCACAGGGCCGATCGCCAGCCAACCCACAGCAACATTTCGGGCCTGCACCTGTCCAGTTCTAGGTACCCAATTAGACTAAAAGGAGCACTTTTACCAGCGGGGAGGTGGGCTAATATGTTGTTGCTCTTGGGGGGTGGGTGCTGTGTTAATGTTGCCTTGTTGTGTTTGCATTATCAACTTGCCTCATCTTTGTAACCCCCCCTCCCCTTTCCATAAAACAAATCTTTTACTGTTGTTACTGAAACATCTGTCTTTGATCAGATTGGGGCCTATGTACAAATGTGCAGAGTGACCCTACGCACTGTGGATCTGCAGTACGTAGTCACTCTGCCTGCCTCCCATGGGATATGACCTGTACCCCAGCCCCCACACGATCCCTGGCCATGCAGACAGCAACATGCCAGAGGTGGGTGGGGGGGCATGCAAGACTACGCGCCATGCACAAAGGTACGTAATACCGTGCACTGGAATGTGTAGGATGGCACCTGTTATGACAGGGAAAACCCATCCATAAGTCCCGTATGTGTCCTGCTGCCTCTGTAGCATACCAGCCACCAGAACGTCCCCACGACAGGCAGGCACCCCCCTACACACAGAGCGGGCCAGTCCTGACCCTGTGCTTCCTAGGCTGACACCCACCCACACACACACACAGTGTTGACCCGTCCCCCCGATGTAGTACCCCCCATCCCAGTGCTGCACTGCTGTCCCCATGCAGCCCACCTCCCCACACATGGCCAACAGTATGCCAGTGTGGCGCAGAATCCTGCCCACCCCACACATGCCTTCACCCATCCTTTTCTGCACAGCCTCCCCCCAAGATGAGTGCACTGGTCCTGGGAAGCAAAAGTCAATCCCCCCCACACATGCACACACAGAGGCTCTAAGTGTTCCCTGACCCCATACCACCCCCGTTCGCCAGTTGTCCCCCATCCATCCATGGCACTGGCAACCCTCAACCAATGCCATGTATCATCCTGCCGGTGCCACAATCAGAGATAGCCAGTTGTTCAGCCCTCCACGCACCTCCACGGCTGCCAGCCATCTGACATATGCAGGGGCGCGTTGCCACTCTGCACCCATTGCATTCCCCACACAGGATGCATGACCCGGGGTGCGCATCCCCCATGCACCCAATCCATCAGCCATGCTGTCAGCAACACACCAGGGATGGACAGGGGGTATGCCAGCACTACGCACCATGAACAAAGGCACGTAGTGCTGCGCACTGGGCTGCATAGGATGGCACCCATTACTCCAGGGAGAACCCTGCCATAATTCTCCTGCGTGCCCTGGCTCTGCAGCATACCAGCCACTGGAATATCATCACGGCAGGTGGGCACCCCCCCACACACAAAGCAGGCCTGCCCTGACCCTGTATCCCCAAGGCTGACACCCCACACACACACACACACACACAATGTTGCCTCATTCCCCCTCGATGCAGTCCCCCCATCTCAGTGTTGCACTGCTGTGCTCATGCAGCCCACCTCCCCACACATGGCCAGCAGTACGCCCAGTGTGGTTCAGCATCCCCTCCCCCACCCCACACATGCCTTCACCCACCCTGTTCTGCACAGCCCCCACACCCCAGATGAGGGTACCAGTCCTGGGCAGCACAAGTCAACCCCCCACACACACACAGGAACTCAGTGTACCCTGACCCCATACCACACCTGTTCACCAGTTGTCCCCCACCCATCTGCTGCGCCAGCAACTCCCACCCAGTGCCACATACCTTCCTGTTGGTGCTACGGTCAGAGACAGCCAGTGACACAGCCCTCCACAATCTCCATGACTGCCAGCTGTCTGACATAGGCAGGGGCACGTAGTTGCTGCACACCCATATAGGTCAGAAAGTCACCGGATGTGGAGGTGTGTGGAGGGCTATGCCACTGGCCATCTGTGACTGCAGTGCCGGCAGGATGGTACATGGCATTGCGTGGGGGTTGCTGGTGCCAAGGATGGGCAGAAGACAACTGGTGAATGGGGGTGGTACAGGGTCAGGGTACACTGAGAGCCTCTGTGTGTGGGGGGGCTGACTTGTCCTGCCCAGAACCGGTGCCCTCTCCTGGGAGGGCTCCACTGTACAGACAGGGATGGTAGGTGGTGCTGATAGGGCATCATCAGTGTGGCAGGCGCCACTGCGGGCGCCAATGTGGACCAGTCTGGCTGATGGGGCTTATAGCCCAGTGGCGAGGGTCCGTTTGCCTATGGGTGCTGTTCACTCACCCAGACCCGCACCAGCCCACGTAAAGGATCAACTCTGGGACCCAGAATGGGCTTCCTATTGGATGCCTGCCCAGGTCCGCTACTCCTCCCCCATCTTCCCTGTGCAGTCCTGCTTGATGGGGGGGGGGGCAGAGCCACAGACTGTTGCAGCCGATGGTGAACATGGCCTGTGCTCACCTGTCCGCAGGGTTAGAGCTATGCAAGCAGGATATGCACCTCTGGTGCATAATTTGCCCCTTTTGTCGCATAGGCCCAAAAGTTAGCAATAGTTATTAATTGCATGCATCATAGCATGTTAACCTGATATATGGTATTCTGGGTGTGGGGTGACTGGAAGAAGAGGTGGGTAGGTACAGCATTCCAGGGGGTTGTATCCAACAAATATAATATTTCTCCCTCAGTGTAGTCCCAATGACCTGGAAGCTGGCCAAAGTTATACCTCTACACAAAGGGAGGACCCTTCCTTCTCCAGTAACTTAAGGCCTATTTCCCTCTTCCCATCTCTAGCCAAGTTACAAGAGAAACACCCTACCATAGACTGTGTGACTTCCTCACCTCCTCTGATTTCCTCTCCCCTTACCAGTCTGGTTTCAGGAAAGGTTGTTCCACTGTCTCCTTCCTGCTGATTATAACTGATTATATCCTCTCAGGGATGGATCAGGGTCACATAATGGACTCGGTGTGTCACTCTCTCCAATATAAGCCTTATATGCTATACCAACCAATTATAGTATAAGTAATATTAACATAATACAGTTAATGTAGGATGCCCCCATCTATAAATCCCTGATAAACTCTACATAGACTATATTATCATCTCATTAGGCAGGATAAATAACAAAGAGAAACATTACATCATAACTATACACAGCAGACAAAAAGGTAAGTTACCCCTCAAGGGGAAGAGGACCTAAAGGTTGGAACCAGGGCAGTAGAAATCTACAAAGGCAGATTTCTGGGAGGAGGTAATGGCACTGAACCTTTGTGCAAGTATGTATCCAATTTCCATTGATGGATTTGAAGTTGGTTGAAGCTGGCAAATGTGAGATGTTTGAACATTGCAAGTTTAGCAAATGCTGCATGCAAAGTAAGGAGAGATGGGGGTGTGGGTTGTCTCCATCTCATCAAGATAGCCCATTTGGCTTCCAAGAGCACTGCTAGCAGCCATAATTTCCCTTGCATGGGGCTACGAGGCAGCTGAGAAGTGTCACCCAGTAGGATAAGCACTGGATGGTGAGGTATCTGGAAACCTAGAACTGTGGTGCAGTTGTCCAGTACACTTGACCAAAAGCACTATAACTTAGGGCACTGCCATAGTATGTGCAGTATGTTAGCATTGGAGCCTTGACACCACCAGCACTTGGAGAGGGGCAAAAGGCCCTTATCGTGCAGGAAATCCAGGGTACAGTACCACCTCAACAGAATTTTCTGTTGGATTAACTGGTCTTTCAGGTCCTGATATGTGGAGTGGGTCCTCCTGAGACATTGCTCCCAAGTATCTGAAGAGATGGTAGTTTAGAACTCTCGTTCCCATCTTAGTCTACATTTATCTGTGGGGTTGGGTTGTATGTCTCTCACTTCACTATGAGGTACACCCACCCAGCAACTCCTTTGGATTTACCAGGCTAGTGCATCTGTTTTACCCATTTCCATGTTTGTGACGTAGGTGTTTTCTGCCTGTAGGAGGAAATAGCACTCCTAAGCTGTAAATAATTCTGAAAATCTACTCTGGGTAGACCAAATTGATTGTGGACTTGTTGGAAAGACTTCAAACCATCTGAATCCAGGGATGTATGGTTCTCAATAGTGCAGATTCCTGCCTTCTCCCGAGGCTGCCAAACAATACCCTTACCCCCAATTTGTATATTGGTATTATCCCATAGGTAAGTATACCATGTAGGGGGCACCCAGGAAAACTTCGGGGTGTGGGTCATTCACACACATTTGTTCCATCCCCTCTGGGTTTCCCATATCATGGGAGTCATCGGGGCTTTAAGTTTTGATGTCCCTAACAAGAGTAGGCCTAACCAGGGGATGCCTGCTAGGTCTGTCTCCAAAGAGATTCAGGCCGAGGTGATATCACTGGCTGGGAGAAACCATTTTATGGCTTGCGCCACCCAATAAGTCAGAGAATAACACTGGAACCATGGGAGTCCTGGACCCCCACTCGACCAGTGGGCCCTGAGCTTTGCCTTACTCATTCTCGATCACCTTCTCCTTCTGAATAAGCTGGGTATGGTTTCCCTCTCAGCTCCTGTAGTAGATTGGTTCCATTCTTATCTCATGAGCTGACTACTGACTGTATAGGTAGGTAGCACCCTGTCACCTCCCCTTCCCATCCAGGCAGGGGTCCCACAGGGTTCTATCCTGGGCCCCATACTCTTCTCCATTTTCCTCAAGGACCTCCCTTCTGCCTGTGCCAACTCACATATTTATGTGCATGCAGATGACACAGTTATCTACACTTCTGGTCCTTCCACCACTGACGTTGAAGGTCTGTTACAGCTAGACTTCCACAACGTCTTATGATGGTTCCAGTCTAACCAGCTTTTGGTCAATATCAAAAAAATAGTACCCATGACCTTTGGCACCAGCCAAAAACTGGCCAAACTCACCTCAGTGACCACTTTTTCCACCTTGGATAGCTCCCCACTTGAAGTGGGTCCTTCCTTCAAGTACCTTGGTGTGTGGCTTGACATTAAGCTTGACTCCTCTATTCACATCGACACCATCCATGCCAAGCTCCACCTTAAACTGGATGCCTTGCACAGAAATAAAGATTGTCTTTCCCTACAGGTTCACCCTGAGCTTGTCACCAAACTGGTGCTCCCTGTCTTTGATTATGTGAACATGGTCTATGGGTCCACCCCCTTCAACTTCCATGGCCAAACTGGATTCCCTCTGTAAGTCCTCCTGTTGCTTTGTAACCAAATCACCCTCTCAAATTCATCACTGCTCACGTTTCTCATCTCTGTTAATTCTTCCCCTCCATCCCATTGCCAGATGCACTGGGTCTAATTTATATCTAAATACTGGTTTGTCTCCCTTCCCTCTTACCTCTCATCACTCCTCTCCATTGTTCCTTCTGCAGTTTGCTGCCTCTTCTACAGGGACAATTGCACCTTTGCCTTACTATGTCCCTGTATCTCAACTGGCCAATCAGCCTTCACCTATTGTTTCCCCTCACTTTGGAACCAACTTACCTCTTCTTTTCATTTCACTGTCTCTCCTGCCTCCCTCAAACACCAGCTGAGACTCCTTCAGTTCACACTTGCTCCTGTTTTCCTTCATCTTAACAGTCCCCTTACACCTGGTGTAAAGATTAACTGCCACATTTTGTATGATCAGATTTGCTCTTTCCTTTGTCATTGTGTGTTGTGCTCTCTTCTTGTAACAATGTATTTATCTAAGTTGTATACTATTTTCATCATTTGCTCTCCTCCCCCATGTTACATCTGGAAATGAGCCCCAGCTCACATGGGAGTGATCTACAGACCTCCAGCACAAGGGGAAGAGATGGACAAGCTTCTGATAGAAGCCATCCATAAGATGGTGACTAAAGGGGAAGTTCTGCTAGTAGGTGACTTTAATCTGCCAGATGTCAAATGGAGCATTCCAGCCGCAGTCACAGCTCAGAACAGGGACATGTTGGATACCCTGCAAGGGGCTTGCTTCAGGCAGCTAGTTCTAGATCCCACCCATGATGGTGCAATTTTGGACCTGGTGCTCACCAATGGGGACAAAATTGCAGATGTCATGTTGGGGGGGGTGGGAACCTGTGGTCCAGTGACCATCTCACAGTGTGGTTCAAAATAGATGCAGTGTCAGAGTCAAACTACATGAAAGCAAGATTCCATGACTTTAGGAGGGCAGACTTCACAAACTTGGGGATATTTCTCAGGAAGGCCTTAGCATAGATGCAGGGTGGGGGGGTGAGGAACAGTGGGCCCATCTGAAAGGAGCCATAGTGGAGGCAACAAACCTTTGCATTAGGCAAATAAACAAAGGTAAGAGAAAAAGAAAACCACTGTGGTTCTCAAGGGAAGTGGCTGGGAAGGTAAGAGCAATAAAATTGGCTTTCTGGAAGTACAAGGAAACACAGAAGGGAGAGGACAGGGTAGTGTATCTGGACAAGCAGAGGGAGACGGGGAAGGTGGTTAGGAGCACAGAAGCACAAGCAGAGGAATAAATAGCCCAGACAGTAAAGAAAGGTGACAAGATGTTTTACACATACTTTAGTGAAAGGAGGAAGACAGGGGGTGGGTTCATAAGGCTTAAGGGAGAAGACAGGAAGTGTGTGGAAGGAGACTTGGAAAATGCATTAGTCCTGAACACATATTTTTGTTCAGTGTTCACAGAAGAGGGGGAAGGTGAGGGACCACAATTAAGTGGCAGGAAAAATAAGGGCAGGGAGGTGGACACCAGTCCATTTACAGAGGAGAGAGTTCTAAAGGAATTCGCAAAACTGAAAGTGGGCGAAGCAATGGCACTGGATGGGATACATCCTAAAATATTAAAGGAGCTTAGGGAGGTGCTGGCAGCACCACTGGCAGACCTTTTCAAGAAATTGCTGGAAGCAGGAGTGGTTCCAGAGGACTGGAGGAGAGCTGATGTAGCCCCTCTACACAAAAGTGGGAGCAGGGAGAAGGCTGGAAACTATAGACCAGTCAGCCCATCCTCAGTGGGAGGTGGGGTGGGATAATGGAATCACTGCTAAAAGAAAGGATTGTGGAACATCTTGAATCCAGTGGAGCACAGAATCCAACGCAGAATGGATTCACAGTGGGACGGTTAAGTCAAATCAATCTGATAGATTTCTTTGACTGGATGACCAGGGAAGTGGATTGGGGGAGCGGTGGATGTGGCCTACCTGGATTTCAACAAGGCCTTCAACACCAGGGCTGGATTAAGGCATAGGCAACATAGGCATGTGCCTAGAGTCCCTGCCTGCCAGAGGGCCACCAGCAATCCCCAAAATATATTTACTACATGTCCTTTTCTTCTGCCTGAGATTTGTTTTTGTGAAAGACTCAACTGCTAGGCAACCTGAGCAAGGAAGGGACTGAACTGTGACGTGACTCTCACCTACATGATTAGGTGTTAAGTGCACTGATAGCTAAAGGGAACCCCTGTCCAGGCTGACCTGTAAAGTGTGAACAGGCCCATTTCCTTTGCTTTGTCTCTCCACTCCCACTTAGAATTAAGTGTTACTCTTAAATATAGAAGATTAACAGTGCAATTCAATGTATGGTGTTTACATTTAATCTGACTCCTAAAATCAAGAAATGTATTGTATAATGCGTATCAATGGTACAGTTAAAAGTCCTACTCTTTTTTTTATTTCCTCATCTCATTCATTTTGAAGTTCTGGCCTTTATGTAGCTGTTTTCAGGGTGAACAACTAAACATATTTCCAGAATCCCATCACTAAATCTTGCCATTTATTGATCCTGGCTTACTTATCAATAACAGAAATGTTTGATCCTGGGAATGATTTCTTCTGACAATCACTCAATTTGCAATATAATCACTATAATTCATGACTCCTCAGGTAAATCACCAACTTAACTCCTTCACCACCCATGACCTTGGCTCTTTCAGAGATGGGTCTCTACCCTACCCTACCCAACAAAACTCCTACATCCTGGTTCACACTACCTGACAAGACAAAATGGTAACACCCACACTACAAGGGCACAAGTGTGTGTTGAGGGGGAGGAGCTTGGAAGAAGTGCAAATAAAGACATTTCATTTTATACCCCAAAAATATTTTTACCAGGCCACTTAATAATTATTTTCTCTAAATGATCAGAACTTGTGCTTCACAATAAACACAACCATGGAGACAAGCCATACAAAGACAAGGATAATAGACTTTAGAAGGGCTAACTTTGGCATAATGGGTGAATACCTGAGGAATGCATTAGCAAATGGCCAGAAAGGAGGGGTGGAAGAACAATGGAGAAAAATCAAAACTGCCATCATGGAGGCAACAAGCCTTTGTGTGAAACAAATAAAGAAAACAAAGTGGAATAAAAAATACTATGGTTCTCAAAAGAGGTGTCAGGGAAGGTTAAGGAGAAAAAGGCTGCATTCAAAAAGTATAATGAATCACAGAAGGAGCATGACAGGGAACTGTATCAATTAAAGCAGAAAGAAGTGGGGAAGGCAGTCAGAAAAGCAAAGTTCCAAACCGAGGAAAAGATAGCCAACTCAGTTAAGAAGGGGGATAAAACCTTTATAGGTACATTAGGGAGCACAGAAAGGTTAAGGGAGGGATAGTGAAGATTAATAAAGGAGAGGGGAGGTGGGCAGAGGGAGACAGTGAAAAGTCAGAGATACTGAATAAATACTTTTGCTCAGTATTCACAAAAGAAGAAGAGGAGGAGTTACCTAAACCAAACAATAGAAGCACTCTGGGTAGTGGGGTTGATGCCAGTCCATTTACAGAACAGAGTCCTGAAAGAACTTCTAAAACTCAATGTGGACAAAGCAATGGGGCCTGATGGGATTCACCCTAGAATCCTAAAAGAACTAAGGGAGGACCTAGTGACACCACTGACCACACTTTTTAACAAATCATGGGAGGATGGGGTGGTAACTGAGGACTGGAGGAGGGCAGATGTGATTCCCTTGCACAAAAGTGGGAGCAAGGCAGAAGCAGGAAACTACAGACCTGTTAGTTTAACCTCAGTGGTGGGGAGAATGATGGAATCACTTCTGAAAGAAAGAATTGTTGAGTACCTAGAGGCCAGTGGGGCACAGGACCCAAAGCAGCATGGATTCTCAGCAGGAAGGTCATGTCAGATGAATCTAATCGATTTCTTTGATTGGGTGACCAAAGTAATAGACCAGGGAGGGGCTGTGGATATGGCCTACCTAGACTTTAGCAAGGCATTTGACACAGTCCTGCACAAAAGATTAATAATCAAGTTAGCCAGCCTGGGAGTGGGTCCCAGAGTAGTAGCCTGGGTACCAAACTGGTTGCTCAACAGGACTCAGAAGGTAATAGTGAATGGAACACATTCCGAAGAAAGGGGGGTTACTAGTGGAGTACCTCAGGGCTCAGTACTGGGTCCAGTCCTCTTTAACGTCTTTATAGGTGACATTGCAGAGGGTCTGGAAGGAAAGGTATGCCTCTTTGCAGATGACTCAAAGATCTGTAACAAAGTTGATACACAAGGGGGGGTAGAAAGGATGAAAAGGGACTTGGCAAGGTTGGAGGAATGGTCAGACATATGGCAACTTAGATTCAATGCAAAGAAGTGCAAAGCAATGCACCTGGGAAATAAAAATCCAGGAGAAGAGTACACAGTAGCAGGGAAGGTACTAACAACAACAATAATGGAAAGGGACCTGGGGGTAGTCATATCAGATGATCTAAAGATGGGTAAGCAATGTGAGAAGTCAGTAAAGAGAGCCAGGGGGATACTGGGATGCATAGGGAGGGGCATCACAAGTAGAAAAAGGGAAGTGGTTACCCTTTGTACAGACAGTTGGTGAGACCCCATCTGGAGTACTGTGTGCAGTTTTGGAGACCTCATCTATGCAAGGACATAGACAGGATGGAAGCAGTCCAGAGGAGGGCAACTAAAATGGTGCAGGGTCTACATCAGAAACCATATGAAGAGAGAATGAGAGAGCTTAATATGTATACCCTTGATGAAAGGATGGACAGGGGGAACATGATAGAAACTTTTAAGTACCTCAAGGGAATCAACAAAGTCCAGGAGGGTAGCATCTTTCAGAAAAAGAGATGTGTAAGAACAAGGTGGCACAATTTAATGTGAGGAAATTTATTTTCACGAAGAGAGTGGTGGGCACATGGAACCACCTGCCTGGAGAGGTTGTGGGGTCTAAAACAGTGGGGGAATTCAAACATGCATGGGACAGACATAAGACAATTATAGTGGGGGGTTGTAGGAAGTAGGCTGTTGGTTAACTACAATCTGCAGCTTATCCAATAGGTAGGGAAATGGGCAGAATGGGTCGGCCAAGTGGTCCTTATCTGCTGCCAAAGTCTATGTTTCTTGTATGAATTGATGTTATTTTTTCACACTGATATTATTTGTTAAATTCATTTTGAAGCATTTTAGTTAGGTTATTTAGGTTTTATGTCACTTTTTAGGGACAGTAAGAAAAAATGTTTTAAAATTTCAGTGACTGATACACAGTGGCCAAGGAGCATGGTCACAGTGAAGGGGCACATCCATGGTGAAGGTGTACTGTTGCAGTTAGGGGGGCCCCAGATTTCTCCTGGGCCTAGGGCCCCCGGTTCCCTAAATCTGATCTTGTTCAACACCATTCCATATAAAAGGCTTGAATGGTCAAGAGTGCGGCCACTAAGATTTAATGCAAAAAAGTGCAAAATCATGCATTTGGGGCACAAGAACCCAGGGGAAGCTTACATGATGGGGGGAGAGATACTGACAGCAGCCAAACAGGAAAGGGACTGAGGGGGTAATCATATCAGATGATCTAAAGGTGGCCAGGCAATGTGCCATGGCTGTGGGGAAAACCAGTGGGATACTGGGATGTACAGGGAGAGGTATCGCCAGCAGAAGTAAGGAGGTGGTGATGCCTCTATATAAATCTTTAGTGAGATCTCATCTGGAATATTGTGGACAGTTCTGGAGGCCATATCTATATAAAGACATAGATAGGGTGGAGGCAGTTCAGAGAAGGGCAACAAAAATGGTGCAGGGCCTGCATCAAAAGTCATATGAGGAGAGATTGGAGGACCTCAGTTGGTACACCCTGGAGGAGAGGAGAGGAGAGCAGAGGAGAGAGGGGGGATATGATATAGACCTTCAGACATCTTAAGGGCATAAATAAGGTACAGGAGGGTAGCATCTTTCAGAAAAAGAAACGTTCTAGAACAAGGGGTCATGACATGAGGCTGGAAGGGGTAGACTAAGAAGTAATGTGAGGAAGTATTTCTTCACAGAAAGAGTGGTGGATGCATGGAACGGCCTCCCAGCAGAGTTGGTGGAGGCAAATTTGGTAGGGGAATTCAAAAATGCATGGGATTTGCAAATTTTGCACAGATGTACCCCAACGATAGGTAGGAGAACAAAGTTAGAGATCAAGTAGGATTTTTGGTTTTTGCAACAGGTAGGGAAAATGGGCAGACTAGGTGGGCCTGGCAGTCCTTATCTGCCATTACATTCTATGTATCTATGTATCTATGTAGCTCAGTGTGCCTTTCCCGGTCACCAATTTTCAAACGAATTAATAAATAAATGCTAGATAATGGTCTGAGGAACTGGTGACAGTTTTATTTCAGTAGCATAGGCTCAGAAGAATGTGAACAGTTCTCAGGTTACTTTTTTTGGTTCATTCTGCAGGGGGGGACTCAGATTTTCTGCATGCACAATTTGTGACCTTGGCAGAACTCAGGGCTGCTAATTACTTATGGCTGTCTATTGGGGGTTTACACAGTGCAATTTCTGCCATGTGGCAGTGTGGCAGTTGTGTCCTGTTGCATGTTTGTGAAGCAGTCCTTGTGGATGTTAGATGGCATGGCCACATAGTTGCACTGTCATGGTGCTGTCTCTCCTAATTGCACGCTGCTCACTATATGTAAAAGCCTTCTGCTGGTGGTGGGAAGGCAGAAAACAGAGCTTTGGTGCTCTGATAAAGGGAGTAAGGGAAATGTGGGGGCTGGTGGACATTAGTCTGTGACATTATTGGGGGGGGGGAGTGCAACTTCTGCTAGGTGGCCGGATGTAAACATATGCCCTCTTGCATGCTTGTACAGCAGCCACACATTTGCACAGTTTAGAAGAGGTGTCCAAAAGGGGGAGCAGTTCACTGCATATGTGAGATCCAATTCTGACAGCATGGATATTGCACCTGCTTGCCCTGCAGTCAGAGAAGGAAAATTTAATAGGAACTAGCATTATTGAAGGGGGGCCCTTGAAGCCCCTCACATAGTAGGGTAAAGTAACTATGAAGATGAGATAGGTGGGCATGACTTCTGTTAAGTAGCTGGGTGTAAAGATATGCCCTCTTACATGCTAGTATAGCAGTCGCACATTCACAGTCGAGAAGAGATGTCTGAGAGGGGAGCAGCTCACTGCATGTGATAGATCCATTTCTGATAAGGCAGGAGTCACTCCTGCCTGCCTGTACTGCAGCCAAGGGAAGGGGAATTTAATGGGAAGTGACAGCACTGAAGGGGGAACTTTGAAGCCTCATGTATAGTACTGGGTAAGGTAACTGTGGAGAAAGGATGGAGGTAAGTGGGTGTGGTAGACAATGGGACATAATGAGGGGGTCCCCAGGCTGGCAGCATACCTGATTGCATCTTTGCCTCAGATCTTCTGACCCCCAGCTTGCACTGAGAGTGCTACCTTTAGGTGTGAGGGCTGTTCTAGGGCCCTCCCCATGGGGGCAAGAGGGTAGGAAGAGGCACATGCACCCTCCAGCCTCAGGTGGGGTGGAGGTTATGGTGATACAGCACCAACTGGTGTGCTACAACAATTTTAAAATAACTGCACCAGTGTATGCCTCTGATACCTCCCCTCCGGTGGAGGGATGTATTCATATGGGACAGGATTAATAATGGATGATGGTTGTAGTAGCTGCAATGAACAAATATGAACTACTACCTAGCTTGCAAGGGTGAAACAGACCTTGTTTGAGGAGGTTCTGTGGGGAGGGCAAGGGGGTGAGGACTTACATGTGGCAAGGGGGGGAGGAAGAAGGGTAAGAGAGAGATGGAAGGAGTGGCAAGGGAAAAAGAGCTTGGAAGGGAAGGAAGGGGAATTTGGAGGGAAGCACATGACTATATGTTTCAATCTATGTTTCAAGGTCTAAAACATGGGAAATTATTCTACAATGCACATTTAATGTTTCCTATGTACAGTATGTTAGTGTATTGTGTATGCCCAGCAACCAGCTCTCAGTAATGGAGGGTAACACAAAACTACTTTCCTGGAATGTTAACAGCCTAAAAACCTACCTCAAGAGAAGGAAGGTGCTTGCTATTATTGAAAAAACAGAAACCTGACATGGTAATGCTTCATGAGACCCACCTGGCACTGGGGGAGGTAGAACACATGAAGAGACACTGGAGAGGGGAATGGCACATGGCAACCTTTAATTCAAAAGTCAGGAGGACAGCAGTATGGATCAGGCTGGGTTACCCTTGAAAGTTCACACACACCTTCAGTGATCTGGATAGCTGATTGATGCTGATTCAAGTTACTAATCATCAGGGTCAAAACTTGGTTGTGGACTCAGTGTATGCTCCATACATAGGCTCAACAGATTTATTTCAAAAACTCTTACTAGAAATGTTAAACTGGCAGGGAGAATGGATATTGGGGGGATGTGAACTGTTCATGGAATGGGGTTCTTGGTAGATCTTCCTGCACACACCTCACCATGCCAAAAGTTCATATGCCCTCAGGAACCTAGGTACAGATCATGATCTTGTGGATGCTTGCTGTCACTGGATCTCATCTGGAAGATATACTTTCTACTCTCATGCCCACACCTGCTATGTCAGAATCATTTTGTTTCCAGCTAGCCCTCATCTACTGTTGGGTGGGGGTCATGTCAAACATGTATCCATACTCCACTTTGATCATGCCTCATCAGTCCTCACACTTGGGGTGGAGGGCTCCCTTTCAGCATCTAGGATGTGGAGATTAGACTCAACATTGCTCAAAAGTGGTGCATACGGAGAGTATGTGAACTCCAAGATCCAGGACTATCTGTGCTGTACTGTCTCGTTTGATAGCCATGACCAGAAGAAGGCCAAGAAACAGATACATGTCCTGACTACAAAAGTTCAGACCTATGAGCAGACTCACATGGCCAATCCCACCCCTCAGGTGTATCAGGTTTTATAGAGGCTTAAGGTCCAGTTTATAACTGTGTGTATAGCAGGAGGTGTTGGCTTGGAGTGCTATAATCACATAAAGTGTATTGAGTGACTGTTGTTTATCTAATCCACAACTATCCCCAAGAGAGTGTATGTGTGTTGTGTTACCAAAAGCTGGAAACAACTTACAAAAAACAACCAAAAGAACTAAAGGGGGATATAAATCCTGTTGACTTGTGTACACAGTAACCCTAGCAACTGCTTGGGTGCCTGGGAACTGTAGTTCCTCAGAAGCAGAAGGGAACTACTGGACAAAAAATGGATTTTCTTTAATCTTTTAAAACTGCATTTTTAGCAGGTAGTTTCAGTTAGTGCCAACTTACACTGCAACATCAACTATAGACTTTTACTTAATTAATTTTACACACTGTGTGTTAATGGTGCTTCGACAACAGTAGCATCACTTTCAGGTTTGAACTGGATAAATTGCTTGACCCCTGCAAGCGGAGCCAAGCACGAACAGGGGCAATGTGAGCAGAGGCAAGTGTGTCTGCCATGTCAGCCAGAACAGAAGGGACAGAGGGCCAGGAAGTTTAAGTTCTGCATGACAGAAGTCACTGGTGCTTAATTTATTTGTTCTAGACTGAAACGCTGGAATAATTCCCCTGGGGAAAAATTACTATTAACTCCTTCAGCCTTAAAAAAAAAGTTCTCTCTCTTTCTTATATATATATATATATATATATATATATATATATATATACACATATACATATACATATACACACACACACATATATATGTCCATATATATATATATATATATATATATATATATATAGATCTCTGCAATGTAGGAATGACATTGTTATCAAACCAACTGATAAGGGCGTGCTGTTGTGGTCTGGCAAAAGGAGCTATACATCACTGAAGCCACACAGCAACTCTCTGACACAGGTTTTTTCTTCTCTTCCACAGGACCCCACTGCTGACTATCAGACTGAGGTCACCACCACCATCACCTCTGCTATTGAAAACAAAGAGCTCCCTGCTTCTGCTAAGAGACTCATAGTTCAGCATCCCCAGACATCCAGGTTTTATCTCCTTCCCAAAATCCACAAAACAGGTAGCCTGGGTCATCCTATAGTGTCTGCCTGCTCCTGCCCCACATCCCACATCTCTGCATTTTTGGACAGCCTCATGAGACCCCACGTTGAGTCCCTGCCCTCCTATGTTAAAGACACTAACCATGCTCTCCAGTTATTTGACAGGTTCAGATTCAGTGACTCTCATCAGCTCATCTTCACCATGGACATCAAATCCCTTTACACAGTGATCCCCCATGATGATGGTCTGACAGCTTTGCAGCACTTCTTGAATAAGCGGGAAGTTCAGCAGCTACCCACACACACACTAACTCATCTGGCAGAACTGGTTCTTACACTCAATGTTTTTTCTTTTAGTAACAGCTTTTTTTCAGCAGGTCAGTGGAGTTGCCATGGGTACCAAGATGGGTCCCAGCTTTGCTAATCTGTTTGTGGGTTGGGTGGAGGAACGTTTTTTTTCTCTCATTCATACGGACTGTGCCTGAACTCTACAAACGCTACATTGATGACTGTGTGGGGGCCACCTGCTGCTCCAGGGAGACCCTCCAAGTCTTCCTTGACAAGTTTACCATGGCCCATCCTTCCCTTCAATACACTGTTAAATATCCTCCTCTACACTACCTTTTCTGGATATCCAGCCGTCAGTACAGAACACTGGTCTGAAGACGTCAGTTTATTACAAACCCACTGACTCTCACAGTTTCCTCCTCCACAGCTCCTTCCATTCTAAACATGTCAAGAATGGCCTACCTTATTCACAGTTTCTTAGACTTCGCAGGTTATGCAGTGAAGAGGATGATTTTGCTGAGCAGACCCAAATAATGCACAGTTTTTTTATCAACAGGGGATACCCTAAAGGCACAGTGGACAGAGCACTCTCCCGGATCAGTAACATGCCCATAATCTTGACACCTGCAAGAAGGATACTGTCACACAAGAGCAACGGCTAATTCCACTACTGCTTCCTTTCCATCAGAGCACACCTTTTCTTCACAGGATCATCACCAGTAACTTTCCCATTTTGCAAACTGATCCTAACATTGGTGCTTCCTTTGCAGAACCACCTATTGCCTCCTACCTCCGGCCACCTAACCTGCAGAATCTCCTGGTTAAAAGCAGCCTACCTACTCCTACCAGTTCCTCCTTCCCAGGTACCAAACCTTGCAACAGGACTCACTGCTACACCTGCAAATTTATTTCCAGTGTGACTGAAATTTTGGGGCCTACAGGTGTTTTTCACATCACCAAGGAGTTCTCATGTACCTCCACTTATGTGGTGTATTGTATTCTTTGCAGGAAGTGTACAGCTATTTACATCGGAGAGACTGGTAGGCGCCTTGCTGACCATTTCAGGGAACATTACAGAGCAGTCAGGAATGTTAACACTGCTAAACCCATTGTATCCCACTTTATCTCCAGGGACCACAGTGTCAATGACCTTTCTGTTTGTGTCCTTCAGCAGGGCTTCTGACCATAGATAAAACATGGAAGCCAAGCTGATCATCCGCCTTGGCTCCCAGCAGCCCTCTGGTTTAAATGATAGACTTATTTTCCACTAACATCTTTCAGCCACCTCTTATTTTCCCTAATGTCTATTTGTATTTGTACTCCTTTAATTTCTTTTTCATTTTCACCGTAAGTCTTCATCTCTATCTCATTCCCACACATTTGTCACCTTTCAGCCTTCTTACTAGGTCCTGTTAATTAGTCCCCATCTGGGGACTTCCCTAGCTCTTTCACTCCTATTATGCCTTATCTTTCCCATCATCACCTTTTTGTTTCACAGATTCTCTCTTAATCTTGCCATTTATCACTTCTTCTCCCTGAGCCTCCCCTTTTTTCTTTCCCCATATATGTATATATATATATATATATATACATATATCTCCCTCATTTTACCTCCCCTCTACACTAACTTTGTTTTTTTTTTCTTTTAGATATTTCCCGAAGAAGACCTAAGGTCGAAACATAGATTTTTAACTCTATTTTCTGTTTTCAGCATGCATTTAATATAATCATTTTGTTTCACTTTTAGATCACATGCTGATGCAGCACCTTGTTTTACACACACATATATATATATATATATATATATATATATATATATATATATATATATATATATATATATATATATATATATATATATATATATATATATATATATATATATATACATACTATATGACTATATATATATATATATATATATATATATATATTAAATCATTTCACATTCACCTGGAAAAAAACATTCTGAACACAAAATAGCTTGTTTCAGATGTGTCCTGGGGGAAAGGGGAGAGGGAAAGCATAAGAACATTCTAAAAAAATATATGCAATTGCACAGGCTGACATACGGAGAAATATACAAAATACAGAGGTGGATTAAATATGCAGAATGTAGCAGAAATACGCAGGTATATTCAATAAGTGCAATATACAGTGGTAGCAGTTAGGTAACCTGAGTTCATACAATGTTCAAGTAGGTGACTACAATAAGTGCAAAATACAGTCACAGTATTTTGGACCCAGGGGAATGGAGGGAGGGTCAGCATACGCTTAAGGACAGTGGCAGGAGGGAGAGGTGTGGGATCAGAAAAGAGAGATTAGTGAGGGTTTTGAAGAGGCTGAGCGAATGTTTAAGGGGACAGAATTCCAGAGTTTAGGAAAGCAGAAGGAGAAGGCTGATTGACCAGTGAGAGTTTTGTGGGAAGGGAGCTTGAGGGAGCAGTACCCAGAGTTTCAGAGGGAGTAGGAGGAGGGAGTGGATGGAGAGAGCAGGGAGTTGAGATAGGAGGTAGGAAGGATAGCCAGAGTTTGGAGGTAAAGGAGGCACAGTGGGACTGACTGCGATCCTCCAGGGAAGGGAGGGAAGGGAAGGGAGGGAAAGAGCAAAGTAGAGAGTACAGTTGTGGGTGTGGGTAGGGCAGTTAAGAGCAAAATGGCAGGAGTAGAAGAGGGGATACCATCTGGCCAGGGTGGATTTGGGGGTGCATCATAGACAATATCGCCATAGTCAAAGATGGGGAGAATCATCTCGTTAAGGATATCTCAGCAAGCAGGAAGGGGGATGCAGCTCTTATGCCTAAACAGGGCACCCAGTTTAGGTTGGAGCTTTTTATGAATGGCATCTGTGTGCTGGGAGAAATGGAGGTGACGGTCAAGCCAGATGCCAAGGTATTTGCAGGTACATCGTCATTTGGGATACCAAAAAGGGTAAGGAAGGAAGGGAGGGAGGGACAGGAATTTAGAGAGCCTTGGTCTGGTGCCAAAGCACATAGAGACCGTCTTTTTGGCCTTTAGATATAACTGATTTGACTGAGACAATTTCTGGACTGAGTCGAAATCAGGTTGGACAATGGATACTAACTCACCTGGCGATGAACCAGTGACAAAGAGGGCTTTGTCATCTGCATACATTTGTATGGATGCAGATGAGCAGGCAGAGGGAAGATCATTTAGAAATATGGAGAATAAAAGTGGACCAAGTACAGAGCCTTGGGGGACCCAGATGGTAATGGGGGGGGGACATGGCTCCTCCTAGCCTCACAAATTGCGATCTCCCTGTGATGTAGGAGCTGAACCAGTGAGTGGTGGGGACTGAAAGACCAGCTGAACTGAGTTTATGGAGTAGGAGTGAGTGAGAGACTGTACTGAACGCTTTTGCTAAATTGACGAAAATGGTACCATTTAGAAGACCCTGGTCCATAGCTATATGGAAGGAATCTGTTAGTTGGAGGAGGGAGGAGGAGGTGGAATGGAATTTTCAAAAGCCAGACTGGAAAGGGGTAAAAAAGGAAGTGGAGACAAGGAAAGGAGTGAGTTGGGATAGCACTCTGTGTTCTTGGAGTTTGGAGAGGGTAGGGATGAGGGATATAGGTCGGATTACCAGGAGAGGAGGAGTTGCCGCCTTTATGGAGGGGATGACAGCAGCATGCTTCCAAGATGATGAAACGGAGGCCAGAGAGAAGGAGAGACTAAGTAAGGAGGCAATAGGAGAGGCAATGGCAGGGGCAGAGAGGTGAAGGAGCTTAGGGTCAAGCCAGTCAGGGCTGCTGCTTTGTAAGGGGTTGAGGGCTAGAAGGGCTTTCAGGAGGAGGATGGGGAAACAGGAGAAAGAAGAAAGGTAGGAGAAAGAGGTGGGGAGGGAGGGATGAGGCAGGGAGGGTGGGGTGGGGAGGTTGAAGGAGGAAGGGAGGAGAGGAGGGTAGAAGCTCAAGTGGTGAAATAAGTGTTGAAGGCAGCAGCCACAGATGGAGGGTCAGAGGCTGAGGAAGGCCCTAAATTTAGTAAGGGGGCAGACTGGGTTGGTGGGGAGAATAGGGCATGGATAACTTTCCAGAACTCAAGTTTCTCTGGAACAATGATGAGAACAATTCAGCTTTGGCTAACATAGTGGCCCTGGTGCAATAATTTCTCAGAGTGAGATACCTGTGTAAGTCAGCAGGGGAGCAGTAGACATTATTTGATTTCCATGTCTGGTCATGAACACTCTTGCAAGCCATAAGTTCAGCTGAGATCCATGGGAGGTGGGAGCCCCTGACCCTGGTATTGTGTAGGGGAGCATGCTGATCCCATATCTGTATGAATTTGGTACGGAAGTAATCAAGGGCTGTGTTAATGTTAGTGACATTGGAGATTGGTGACCAGTCAGTAGACTGTAGATCAGCATGGAGGATGGATAGGTCTAGAGATTGGAAGGAGCGGATGTGGATAATTTTCAGAGGTCCTTTAGGGCGGTGAATTTTTCACATGCAGTATGCAGTACCATGTGGTAGTCACTGAGTACATCAGGGAGGGCATCTGCATCAGTGATGCGGTGTGGATGGTTGGTGAGGACCCAGTCCAGTATATCTATATATTTATTGTTGTGGACTGATATATCAGTCCAGAATTCCTACAGTATATGTTCTAATTCTGTCAGCAGCCTAAGAGTTAAACCTGTGTCTTGCTACACTTTCTATTATATGTCCTTCTTTTTTCCACTGCCATGCAAGCACTGGATCAAACTGAGGATTTATTAAAGCTGTTGAGCATAAATGTGCCATAGTGGTCTGTAATAAATGTAATTTGTATACACCAAAGCTCTCATACAAAACAAGTGACTCCTTTTCATGTGGAAAATGCACTGCATATATCTCAGTGATTGAGGAAATAAAATCACTTAAGTTAGAAATCTAAAAAACTTAAGGAAACTTGTAAAATCTACAAAACCGACTCCTTTGTGCAATCAATTTCTGCAGAAAACACCTTCCTGGTGCATGCACAGGGTGATAATAAAGAATGAAAGAGATAGGGAAGAAGGTGATGATATAGATCTAACACTTGAAGTACTTCAGCAATCAAAAAGGGTTGGGAAGATGATGAGAGTAATAAAACAGCATGGTATATGAGTGATTGATCCAAACAGAGAAAGAAGGGGGGCGTGCACTAAACACACCAAGAGACATACTCCTCTCAAACAGATATGAGGTACTTAATGATTTAACTCTAAGTGGTAATGAAGTTAGCCCCTCAAACTGCGAGTTACATGCATACTGTAGAAATAGAATAGTAATTGGTGATTCCATTAACTGATATGCAGATTTTACCATGTGCAGCTCAAATAAATTGACCACTTCTGTAATTTGTCTCCCTGGAGTTAGGGTAAAGGATGTCTCAGCAAGGATTGATAAAATTATAAAGAATGATAGCAGAAACACAGATGTGGTCTTATGTCTTGGAATTAGTGATATAGGCAAAAGTCACATAAAAAAGGACATCTGTTACAATTGTAAGGCCCTTACCCCTGCCTTTTTGCAAAACGACAGGTGGCATGCTGTTGAAGCTGACAGCAGTACCTGGTGGAGACTGGGTTCGGGGAGGACTAGGTTGCTCGGCACAAGGGGCCTAGGTTTGGCCACTCTGCACAGGGGCACCCAAATAAATCCGAACACAGGAAGCAATAACTGTAATGTCCAAAACCAGGAATGGGATTCTAAAGTGTGGCTTTTATTCACATCTAAACTGAACAAACAAAGCATAGACGGACCCCCACAGGGCTACATTCCTGGTAATGCAGATTAGAGCAACAGAACACTTCTTCACTATTCCAGCCCTCAGGCTCTGAGCCCACCAGGCACACAGCCCGGACTTGCATGCAGCTTTGGGTACACAGCCCGACTTGTACACTACTTGGGTTTTTCCCATGGCTCGGCTCCCCCGCCGGCCACTTGTTCGCGGTCCATATGGGAATGAACCATAGATACATAGACAGTGTCAGCAGATAAGGGCCTATGGCCCAGTCAGTCTGCCCATTTGAGCTTGTAAGTTCAGTTTATGTTTTCCTAGAATTCTGTTGCCCCTTACCCCTGACCTCCAGAATTCCTTTATGTCTATCCCATACATTCTTTAAATCCCGTGATTGTTTCAGCCCCCACCACTTCTTCTGGCAGTGTGTTCCACTTGTCCACCACCTGTTCTGTGAAGAAATTCTTCCTCACGTTTCCTCTGAATCGTCCTCCCTCCAACTTCATCCCATGCCCTCTAGTCCTGGAACATCTTTTTCACTTAAAAATAGTGTATTCCTGCACCCTCTTCCTCCCTGTAAGATACTTGTATGTCTCTATCATATCCCCTCTCTCCCTCCTCTCTTCCAGGGAGTACATGTTCAGTTCCTTCAACCTGTCCTCATAGGACTTGTGATGCAATCCATGCACCATCTTTATTGCCCTCCTCTGAACCTTCTCTACCCTGCCTATGTCCTTACGTAAGTAAGGTCTCCAGAACTGTACACTGTACTCCAGGTGGGACCAGTTTTCCTGTTGGTGGCTCCCCAAACCACCTTAGAGCCTTCAACTCCTTAATGGAAATTTTCCTTCCAATCCCACATCTGGGTACTTCCCTCATCACTGGTCAAGTGCATGAGGCAAAGTAGAAATCCACAGAGCAAATCCGTAGAGGTGGACCTGGTTACTAAAGATGGGGGGTCTCCTACCTCCGGCTCCCACAATCCATACCCGGCCATTTCTCTGGACACTAAACAACTCTTTTTGAAAGCTTGGCAATGTAGATTACAGGGTAGACTTATATCACATCTCCTTTACGTGTCTTGACTTTCCCCTTGTGCTGGACTTGAACATACTTTTACTTTTGGCTAAGCCTATTACTCTAGGCCTCCCACTACTTCAGTGGTCCAATCCCCACTTTAACACAATTCTGGATGAAACATGGGCCCTTTGGAAAGAGCAGAACTCACCTTTTGGTTGCAAGTGCCCCACAGCTGAATCTTGAAATCTTCTTGTACCCCATACACATGGAAAAAATAAGACAGCTTCTTCTCTAGCAGGAACCAGGGATTGCCCCGGAATAGCAGGCAAACCTTCAACCCCCATCCCCTGAGGGATGAGGGACAGAGACCCATATCAGCGGTCTCCACCACTTTAAAGAACAGCTTACTGTGTCCCTCTTTAGGTGGAAACACACACCTTTCCCTAAAAGTAGCTCTATTTCAGAGCTGAGGCTCCAAGAACCTGTGCACAGAACTGCTGTGCTCCTCTCACAACAATCTCCAACTACAGACTGAACACTGGCTATTCAAATCTCCCAACATTCTAATCTAACTCCCTTCTGCAGATTCCAATGTGGCTCATGCTGCTGCAATAGTTCTATGGTGATGTCATCCCTCAGTCTCAGCTGAGACTGAGAACAAGGTGAGACAGTGTGAAATGCATTTAAATGGAGTTTCACAAGCTGCCTTCCCTGCCTACCACTAGGTCTTACTGGGATTCTAGTAACCCCGGGTAACAGGGGGGTTACACAACCTTTTGGCCCTGCGTAAACACCTGAAATCAAAATGGTGTAGAGCAGCTGAATATGGAATTATCTTCCTGCCAAGAGCTTGTGTTGAAAAAAACAAACAAACTATTGAGCAAATAAATATCAGATTGTCCAACTGGTGCAACAAGGAACAAGTAACCTTTATCGATAATAGAGAGGCATTTATATATCGGCACCACTTGTATACTAGGGATGGTCTTCACTTGAATAAAAGAGGGGCAAATCTATTATGTAAACAAATCTTAAATAGCTTTAATCAGGTTAATTTAATGATGATTTGATTTAAGTCTTATTTGATCTAATTGCAGTTACCAAAACCAGGTGGGACAACACTTGCAATTGGAAAATCATTACCAGATTATAACCTGTATCACCTAGGCAGAACCAATAAGCATGGAGGCAGAGTAGCTCTGTTCATTCATGAAAACTGAAAGCTTTTGAAATGTCTACTAAAATAAAAAACAGTACTGCTACTGAAACTCTCTAGGTTAAACTAACAGCCACTACCACTCAACCTATTTTAAATGGAATCTGTTGTAGGCCTCCTCATACTAGTTTAGAAATGACATTACAGATTCTAACTGGACTTGAGAAGGCAAATGAGATGGGTGGCATCTTGTTTATGGGGGATTTAAATCTAGGGGATATTGATTGGGGGAAAACACAGCCTCAACCTTTGCAGGAAAAAATCTCATAACATTGAATGAGCAGCAGGGATTAATACAGCATGTACACAGCCCCACTAGAATGGACAACATTCCAGATCTAGTTATAAGTTCTGACACTCTAAATATAAATTCATGCCATATTGGCCCCCCCCACTTGCAAGCAGCGATCATAATTCTTGTTTAACATTAATATATATAAGCAGAAAATTGATGGAATCACCAAAATATTAATGTATTTGAAGGCAGATGCAAGAAGTATAAATGATGAACTAAATAAAATGGACTGGAACAACATCTTACTTAACAAAGAAATAAATGAGATATTGGAAGAGTTTAAAAACATACTATTAAAAATCTGCACTACATATATACAAAAATAAGAAAATAAAGCACTAATGCGATGAGGCCTAAATGGCTATCTAATAAAATTAAGAATCTTATAAATAAGAAGAACAAAGCTTACATAAAAAAGGTGAAATACAATTCTGCTGAGTTTTTGGTCAGATATAAGTCCCTGTTAAAAAAAATTCTAAATATGTAATGAAACGTTGGAAGGCATTATTAAAAATATTATTGGCTCCTCTGTTAACATTGACCAGAAACAACATGGATTCATACCAGAGATACTTCAGCCCTTCTTCCTCTCTCCCGACAGCAAGAGGGTAGTGGTAAATCACTTTCGCTATTCACCTCCTGTCACTGTCAACGTAATTGCAGTTACTGCAGCACAGTTTACACCTTGCTATTTAAGAAGCACTATATTGACCTTGTACCTTTTTCTGGTACATACAGGAAAAAAGGAAGAAAAGGGAACTGATAGTTAGGTAAATGGAAGATGACAGAGTCATCAAGAACAATGAGCAGAAGGCTACAATACTGAACAACTTTTTCTGCTCAGTGTTCACCAAGGAGAATACTGGACCAATGCCTGAAAGCGGCATCAAGGCAACCAATAAGGGGAGCCCACAAATGGAAACAACAACAATTACCACTGGTAGGGTCAAGGAGGCACTTGCAATACTGAAGACAGATAAGGCACCAGAGCCCAATGGGCTGCACCTGAGAATGCTAAGAGAGCTGGCGGAGGAACTGGCTGACCCCTTAGCTTATCTGTTTAAAAGATCATTTCAGACAGGTGTCATACCAGGTGACTGGAGAAGAGCAGATGTAGTTCCACTCCATAAGGGAGGGAGCAGGGAGGAGGCAGGCAACTACAGGCCAGTTAGCCTCATATCTGTCACAGGGAAACTTATGGAACCCCTAAGCAAGCAGAACCTTGTGGAGTACCTGGAAGGGAACAGTCTTCAGGATGGCTATGAGAGTTAAATGAGGCACTGAGTGAAAACTCTTGCTGAAGTCAAATTAGAGCAAATCCACAGCGTAGCCTCTATCCAATTCCCTTGTCACCCAGTCAAAGAAAACAATCAGGTTAGTCTTACAAGACCTCGCTAACACAAATTCATGCTGATTACTATCCTAGAGACCTTTTCTCTCCAGGTAGTCCTCCAGGTCCTCTTTGACCAGTGACTCCATCATCTTCATACAAAAGAGGTACTAGTAAGTCTGACATGCCTGTAGCTCCCCACTTATTCCTTGCCCCCCTTATGAAGTGGAACTACATTTGCCACTCTCCAATCTTTTGGAACAACCCCCATCCTTAGTGAGCTGTTAAACTTTTTTAAATAAATGTTGTATTTAGGAAAAGCAAACATACACATAATATATTATCCAACAGTAAAACAAATACAATGCTTGCGAACATCATTTTACAACTATTGAAGAACGTCACAATCTAATACAAGATTTAACTATCTCATCATAAGAGGCAAGGAAGAAGAGAAAAGGAAAACCAAAGGGTGGGGGTTGGGGGGTATATATATAACATACTACACACTACAAATCACTAAACCCAAATCTAGAAAGAAAATGTATCCTATACTGTACATAATAAGATTATCTAGTAACTGTAATCAATATATTAACCTAAGTTCTTTGCAAAAAAACTTCATTAATGTATCAGTTATGGTTCTAGCAACAAAAGTTGGGAAATGTGCTGTTACGGTTTCCAAATCTAACACCCCACCCCATGCAGCAACAGGCGTGGGGGTTGCCTTGAAGTTGTCAGCCTTAATGCTTACCCCATTCTCCTATACTATACTCATCTCAGTTTATTTACTCATGGAATACGGTAAGCATTAGGGATGACAACCCCAAGGCATACCCCCCATGCCTGTTGCTGCATGCAGGGTGGGGGTTGGGTGTTAATGTTGGAAACCCTAACAGTACATTTCCCAACTTTTATTGCTGGAACCATAACTGATGCATTAACAAAGTTTTTAGCAAAGAATTTCCTTACTTTTTGAGATGGTATAATCTTAACCTTATTTGCTTGTGGGAGTGCAGTTCCCTCCGGGCCCTGCACTGCCATCCATCCATAAGGCTTGTGCTCCCATCACTCCGTTACGGTATTTCATATTTCCATGTGGGAGCACGTGGTGCAATCCATCCATAATATCTGAGATACTGTAATCATATCTGTATTTCCCTGTAGGAGTGCAGGGCTCAGTCCATAATGGTATCCGTATGTAACCCCCCCAAATGGGGGCTTACCTTACAACCCATTTGCTCCCATCTGCCTCCCAATGCCTGTATCCCTGATCTTGTCCCCACATCACTGCCATAGCCCAGGTCCAAGAAAGGTGCTCTAGTGTCCCAGTTTAGCCCTTTTCAGGCTCAGGAGCTGAGCTGCGATCCCTCATTGGTTGCAATAGCACTCCAGTGCTAGCGGGGATCCCACATGTGTGAACCATGCCTATTATCTCCCGACCACTGACTTTGTGGTCAATTGGAAGATGGTTCAGTGGTCCCAGTGCCCCTCCTCACCTAATGGAGGACTGGTGACCTCAGCAAGGGCCAGGAGAGCCCTCTTTCTTTTGTAAATAAAGAGTACCACGAAGTGCTCCAGAACTGGGCTCATGAATATTAATGAGAGCCTTGGCAGCCTTTTGAATATTAATAAACCACCCACCCTAGTGCAATGCCAATTAAAATATAGGTGCTAGGATGGGCAAAGACTGTAAGTAAATGTAAATAAAGGCAGTACTAAAATGGACATTAGGGGGGTTATTGTCAAAGGAGGAAATTATTTAAATAAAACGATTCTCCTGGCTGCCACAGTTTTTAAACATTAGGACTCAGGGAAACAGCCTGTCTACTGCCTGGGGGCACTTGACTTTAGCAGCAACAGGCTTAGGACTAAACAACAATGTTTAATATGGGCAGCAATCAAAAGGGTACACAAGGGACAACTATTGAACAATGGGGCAAACAGCTAAATAAAGTAAATCTCCTGGCTGCACCAGAGTTCTGGAGTTGGGACTGTGTTAAAGCTACAAGGGGGCTGAAAGTTTAGCAGCCATGATAGTGCAGCAACAGCCCATCAGAAAGCCAGGATTCTAAAGTAAGGAGTGCTGGGACAATGCCAGAGACTTGTGGGTCTTTACCTAGTGCTTATAGGGAAACTGCAGGGACCTAATTCAGGCACCAAAACAGGGAGCCTATTGTGCATCGAGTGAGGTTAATGAATATTCATTTTATGGACTGACAAGCAGGATCAGCCAGTTACAGTTGGAGCAACAAGTAGCTTCAGCCAATCAGGAGCCCCAGAAGAACTCCATAAAAGACACTGTTTTTTGGGCTGTGCAAGCAGTTCCAGTGCAGACCCCCCACAAGGGTGGGGGCTGAGGCCCTTTTCTCCAGAATGGGCTAGTGATCCAGTGCAAGCCCCTCCACAGGGAAGGGGGCTTTCTTCTGCCATAGAAACAAAGTGGCTGCATGAAACAGAAGTTCCTAGCCTGGGGGTTGCCAGAAATTGTCCTCCAGGGCTGGCAAGAACCTTTCCACATTTTGGGAAAACATGGCTGAACCTGTACCTTCAACTGTGAGAGAGCTGCATGCATGCATGTTCTGCCTCAGCAGTGAGAGTGCTGAGGAAAGCCTGAAACCTCAGAGAAAAGAAAGCTATTCTGCAAATGATCTGAATGAGTAAACTGCTTCAAACAAGTACAAGTGTGAGAGATCTTTGAGGGGCAGCAAAGCCCAGAGCGTACTGATAGTGACTGTCTTGCACACTGCATTTAACCAAAGCATAGAAAGGGTGAACATCTGCTTAGTGACCAGAGAAGGGTCCAGTTTAAGTATATAAATGTGACTGATTTGATAAATGCCTGCAGAGCTGGAAGGGGAGTACTCAGAGCTGGGGTTCTTCCTGTTAGTGCCTGGGAGGGTTAATGATTTTCCTAAATGTCCACTGGAGAGCTGCCAATGCCAGTGAGAGCCAAACTGGACTGGTCAAATGTTTAAAATGTCCAAGTTGGGGCTGCTAACACCAGCAATTGCTACAAGGGACTGCATATTGTGTTTGTGAGCCTGAGAGAGCTACAGCAATTAGTTTGCTGCCAAGTAAAGTGTCTGAGTCTGAAAAGATCCACAGTGTCAGCTCTGCCAACAAGTAAAGTCTGCTAAAGAGTAGTGAGCCATGCTTCAAGCTCAATCCAAGCACAAGTTGATTCAAATGGTAGTGAGTCAAGCCTCAAGCTCAGTCTAGTGTAGATGTGTTTCAAGTGGTGAGAATGCCAAGCTGCAAATATTGTCTTCTATAATGCAACAGGTGCCATCTAAGCTCCAGAGTTGATGAGAAGGGACTATGGTAGTCTGGGTCACCCTGGCTTTAGGGGAACCCACCCATGCTGAAAGGACTGTGTTTTGTGATCCACTTTGGGAACCATCACCTGGGCTCTGGTTGTGCACTCTGCTGTGCAGAGTGTGAGTGCTCATCCCTAAAATGCTTGGGAATGCACCTCTGACTCTAAAGTTCTCACCCAGCTAGCCAAGGGCGATGTCTGCCATGTGGAGCACATGGAAAAGGACCTGTGACTACTGAATTCAACTACTGAAAATGTGAATGTGCTGATTTGATAAATGTGCTGAATGCAATGTATCCAGCTTCCATTAGGCTTGGGACACATCCTGGTAGTGTGCCACCTAGGGTG
Source organism: Neoceratodus forsteri (assembly GCA_016271365.2). NCBI lineage: Eukaryota > Metazoa > Chordata > Ceratodontiformes > Ceratodontidae > Neoceratodus > Neoceratodus forsteri. Next base: position 1,327,042,825 of record CM057449.1, read on the forward strand.
CTGCCATATGCATTTCCCCTGGGGAGCACAGCCCAGATGTGGGGTTGAAACATGCCGGCACAGGTCCTAGCCTGGTTATCCAGCAAAGCGATTTCAGCCCAGAGAGGGCATGGCATCCAGAAGTTAATGTGTTGTGACACCTGCGAAAGCTGTAAGATCTCTGTAGTCAGTTCAAGTCTCCTGGCTGCAAGCCTTTGCCAGCAATTTAACCTCCAGAGATAAAGCCCACCTGCTCAAAGCACCTATTCCTGCCATGTACAGACCAGTGATGACTGCCATACTGTAAGTAATGCAATGGTCTTTCCCCACATCAGAAGAAGGGACTTGTACATAGTTCAATGTGGCCAAGTTCTGCAAGCAACAGTTAGTGTGTGTTCAAAAGTACAATTTAAAGTTAATCTGTTTGTTTCTGTAAGGACTCCAACTAGCCGGCCCATGTACATCTGCACCAAGTAACAGGCCTGCACTCTTAATCTTTGTTATTGGTATCTATGTTGAGATTATAGATTACAGTTAGATCAGGAATAGTGTGGATATTGTTATTGTTTTCAACACTGTGTTGAAAGTTAACACAGTGTTAGAAAACAATAGCAATTATCCACACTGGTACCAGTCCCCAAACTGTATAAGACCCCGCACTCTCACACATTAACCTGGATACCCAGTAACTAAAGTTTCTGATTGCAACTAGCCAGATAGATAGCCAGGGATCTAACTATCTCAGAGGTCGGTGGGTATTTCTGTGGTTGATGCCTAGAAGTAAAATGCCAAATGGTTCCTGTGATTTAATACTGATCTACTCCAATCAAACTGAATGTGAGTATTGCAAATAGCTTAACTTCTACTCCAGTTCACCCTTCCTAACCCTTCCCCATGTAAATAAATTGATGTTTTTGCATAATCCTGTCTCATGAGCATATTATTAGTAGCCAGTCATCAATTCACCAAAAGTCTAAAATGTGGGGGAAATGTTTAAAGGGTCATACTTGGGTTGGCATATTATTATTGTGGGTCGGTACAGCATCCCAAAGAGCTGTACCAGGTATTAGCTAGCCCACTTAAAAGTATGCTCTGGGTGGAGGCACTGCACATTTCATGTTATATCTGGGGAAAGAACCAGCTTAAAGTTACAGTACAGACCAGGCCCCTCAACCTTAGTTAGGCCTACAAGGTAGGGGTAGTGTAGCCCTTCAGATACCCAGCACCAGAATTACACATATTTGCATAATTTTTAGATAGTGTAATGGTATCCTTATTTGCCTGGGGGGAGCACAGGGCCCATCTCATAGTGTATTGTGCCAAAAAGCACTATGGAAAACACAGCAAAATTTGAAACCTGCATACCTGGACACCAAATTAATATATTTTCAAGAAATCAGCAAAAGGCACATTGGTGGTACATGCCCTTTAAACCCTGAAAATTTCACAGCAAAATTGGAAACCATTTTTTCACAGTGTACTAACAAAGAAACGACTGTGTACATCTAATAGTACAATGTTATCCTCTGGGAAATTAAGCAAACTTTAAACCCGCAGAAATCCACAGCAGTAATATATTTTCACCAAAGCAGCAAAAGACACATCTGCTGGGTAAGCCCTTTGTACCCTGAAAATTTCAGACCAAAATCACAAACCATTTCTTAACTCTGGAGTGACAAAAAAACACCTATCTTAAAATTCCTTTTTTGCAAATTGCTAAAAAAAAAATCCTGTTCCGCAGTTCTTTTTTCGCAATTTGCAAGAAAAGAAAATCCTTTTTCACAAATTGTGAAAAAGGATCCTGTTTTACAGTGTTTTTTTCCTGCAATTTACAAAACAGGATTGTTGCATGTAAAAAAAAAAACAGATTTCTAAGTAACTTATCAAACAACTAACCTCAGATTCAGATTCTACGGGGTCCTGATTAGGTAAAGACAACTGTTGTTTTTCAAACTCTGGAACAGTGTTAGGTCTTAGCCCTTAGCTTCTGTCTATCCTGTAAGACCATGTCCCTAGTTGTTGTCTTTCCCTCATTTTGTCTCTGACAATGCCATTTGGCTGCATCTTTTTCCTTCTGTAGCCAGATCCCAACCCCAATGCCCTTCCGTGCTAGTTAAGCTTACTCCTAGCCACTGTATGTCTGCAAAATACCTTTTTTTGTAACTTAAATCCATATGTGCTTATTTTATTGTTACCTTTACTCCTAGGATCACTATGTATTTTCTCACTATACAGTTTGTTCTGTTCTTTGTTATTTTTTTTTTTTATTTATTTCGTTTTTGTTGATCCGGTAAGTGCACTAGACAAATCCTGCCTATTTTCAGGCACGGCCCGGGGGAGGGGGATACAGATGAATGCCAACTGACCTTGAACCAGATTAAGCTGTTATGACATGGAGCCTATGTAAATGAGACTTTGGCTCAAAGATATTAATTCCAAGACCGAAATAAATAAAATAAATAAATAAAATAAAATTCTGCCAGTTTAGAGATTGCTGCCAGTCATTCCTTGAAGCAGGGGGAAGTATTTTTTCCCCTTTTAAAGAATGTGGCTTTTGGCTTCTAGAGCTGCAGGAAGAAGCCAGTGTTTTTTGGTGCTGGTTAAGGAACGTATGTCTAGGTGTGTCGCCCAGTAACCAGAAAACTGGTTCTGGAGGAACTTCAATTGACAGAACTGAGTTTGAAAACATTTGCACTTGGGATCCGAATACTGTGAGTTTCAGCCAGGATCATAGTGTATGGGTGAGTGAGCCAGCTCCCTGATGGCATCTCCAGCACCCATCTGAGGGCATAAGGCCCATTTTCTTCAGGACCTGTGGGTTACGGTACCATCTGTGGAGAATTTTCTATTGGATCAGTTGGTATCTCATGTCCCTGAAGTCAGAGTGTACACTTCTGAGCATACTCTGCCAGTCCTCGTTAGAAATTTGGGTTTGCAAATCCTGTTCTTAACTGCCTTTCACATGCAACAGATCCAGAACTGACAGGCTGAGTAGAAGGTCATATATTCTGCCTCTTCACCTGGTGGGATAAGAGACCCACTTGGAACTCCTTATTGAAGTGAAGAGTTATAGGATTCTACATTAACCCAGGACCTTGTGAAAACTGTTGCCCTTAGTTGGAGATATCGCTGGAAATCTGGTTTGGATAGATCAAATTTCTGGGCTATGGAGTCAAAGGAAGCTAAGTTGTCTGTCTGAGGCTGTTTGACTTGGTCCACTGTGATTATTCCACAACTCTCCCAAGAGCCAGTGAACAGGTTTCTTATTTATGGTGAACTACAGGTTTTGCCCTAGTGGCTCCCACCTCCCCAGATGCCTAGCCTTTCAATTGTGATATTTAGTGAAGCAGTGCCAGGCTTGACTGGAAAATAATTGCACAGGAGAGTAATTATTGAGGTTAGGGTTACCTCTCCCTTTAGAGTGCCTGATCCATGAAGGACTAGATCTGGGACCCGATTCCAAATGCAGCCAGACAGGGCTCAGGTTCCCCCTGGGGGAAAACCAGTAAATGTTGTGCCTAATCCCAGCTGCTTGATGCCAGGCCCATAGCCATGGTATTGCCCAGACACCCTATTTTCCTGGTGCTCTTAGTTTATCCACAGTAAAGCGGTGCTCTTCCCCTGCCCACAGAAAAGATGCAGAGAGTTTTCTTCAAAATGCAGTAGGTTCTTCTGTGGGATTGGCCCAGGAGGCTATTCAAACAGAATACAATCCTAGGGAAAGCCATCATTTTATATGCTGTAATTTTGCCTCCAAAAGTGAGAGTCAGTTTTCTCCATCTGTTAAATTCTGTTTGCAGGTCAGAAAGAAGGGGGTTCAAGTTAATATCTATGAAGGAACTGGTTCTAGCTGGTAGCAGAATACCTAAGTACTTGATGTGGAAAGGCATCCATTTTAGGCCCTGGTGCCTAATATTAGTTTCAGTTGTTTGCGGATTGAGTGGGAAAACCTCAGTTTTTGACCAATTTACTTTTAGCCATGACGAAAGCTTAAAATTATCAAGGATATGGAGTGCTGCGGGCAGGGATGTTGAAGGCTGTGCAAGAGCTAGAAGCAAATCACCTGCGAATGCCAAGGTCTTGCCCTGCATTTCTCCACAGGGTACGTCTTCTATCTCAGGCGAGTCTCTACTTTTGCATAAAGGTGGTTCCATCGCTATCAGAAAGAGTAATGGAAATAAGGAGTAACCTTGGAGGGTTCCCCATTTAAGCTGGAAAGCAGGTGAAATTATGCCATTTGTCAGAAGACGAGCAGTGGAGTTGGAGTATAGAAGCTGCACCCAAACTATGAAGGTATGGCCTATACCCATTGCTGCCCTAGCTTGGTAGAAATAGGGCCATTCTACTGAGTCAAATGCTTTCTCCATGTCTATAGTAGCCAACAAGCTTGGGATTTGTCACCTGGCTACTGTCCAGATGACATTTATTGCTGCCCTGATATTGTCCATGGCCATACATTCTTTAACAAATTGCACTTGGATATGACTGATAGTATGGGGGATAAATTCTTTGAGCCTATTGGCCATCACTTTGGCCAAGATTTTGACATCAACAGTAAGTAATGAGATTGGACAATAGTCAGTCATCAGCTGCGGGTCCTTCTTAGGGTTGAATAACAGGGTAATAAGGTCTTCAGTCATAGCATGGGGAAGAGTGACTTTGAATAGAGATTCTGTGAAGGTGGCTTGGACGGTTTTTTCTACATCAGGTAATAAGGATTGGTAAAACTCTGCTGGAAAGCTGTCCAGCCCTGGTGTCTTTAACTGAGGAAGGGCTTTAATAGCAGCTCTCACTTCCTATAACATGAGAGATTAATCTAATTGGCTATGTTGCTCATTCAAGAGCTTGGGTACAGGCAGCCCCTCAAGGAAGGTCTGTAGTGCATCATCCTGTTACTCTTTTGGGAGGTATACAGACTGGTATAAAAGGTGAGAAAGGTGTCCAATATATCAGTAGGTTGAGTGAAGTATCTGACCCGCATTTCCAAAGATGGAGCCAAAATGTGTTTTTTGACCTGCTGGACTGTAATGCGATAGGCCAATAGCCAACCTGCCCTTTCTCCTGATTCCCAATATTTGTGGGAAGTCCTCAAGATTGCCTTCTGTGCAGCAGTGGAGCTTAGAGTATTAATTTGGTCCCATAGCTGCAGCATTTCCCAGTACAGTTGCAGGGATTGGTTGTGTGATGCATTGTACTCTTGCTCTTCTAGTTTAAGAGCACGTTCTAGATCAGCAAGCTGCTTAGCTTTGTGCTCCTTGAGATGGGCTGTATAAATGATGAGTCATTAGTTGCAAAGAAAAGGCTAACCTCTCCTTTTAGCCAAAGTTTTAAGTTCTCTTGCAAAAAAAGGAAGGTATCAAGTTGCTACCTTGGGGTTTGGAGGCATCTAGTCCAACACCCAACATGAGGTGCATGCATGCATGCATGATCAGAGATCATGATGGGGCCTATGTCTATGTGCTGCATTTCATGCATAGTTTGTGCTAGCTTTTAGAAGAAATCGATCCTACTACTCATGCAATGAGCATCGGAATGATATGTGAAATCTGTCCTAGTGGGGTGCATATTCCTCCAAGGGTCCAGAAGCTGGAACTCTGTCACCATGCTATATAAGGCTTTTCTAGCCTTGGTAGAGGCAGCAATCAGGCCTTAAAGACGGTCCTCAATGGGGTCCCAAACCTCATTGACGTCCCCACCAGGGAGGAGCTTATCACCTGTTTAACGCATATTTACAATGTCTTGGGCCACGTCCAGAAACAAGGAGTCAGAGTCCATGTTAGGGCCATAGATATCTACCAAGAGGAACAGGGCATTATTTATAAGCTCTCTCACTAACACCTATCTGCCATCTTTGGAGTAGGCAGTATTTACAACTTGTAGCTGTAATTGTTTGTGAAAGAGAATTGCCACCCCTCCAAGCTTTCTTAGTAAATGAACTCCCCACCACCTGCCCCATCCATTCCCTAGAAAGCTTCTGTGTTTTCTGCTTCCAGCAGGTAGGTCTCTTGAAGGAAAGCAATGTCTGTATGTTCGTTTTTATACTTCAGGCATATTTAGAACATACTCTCTTTAAGGTGCATAAAAATTTGTTTTGTTTTAATGGGGGAGTTTAACCCTTGAACATTCCATGAAGTGAACTTATAGATGTTAGTTCTCATGGTGCCCTCTAAGGGAGCTGGTGTAATGTCTATGTGCATATAGGATGAGACATCACAAAGGCGGTATCCGCCAGTATAGATATAAAAGTAGGAGATGAAACTGTGGCAACTATGACAGTTTAGGACTTCACTTCTTATTGGGGTAGGCTGGAGGGCTTGTCCTTAATCTACTCTTCCTCTACACTCCCTCGGGTGTCCGGCCGGGGGGCTGGCCTCTCTTGGAGTGGAAGTAGTGGGCCACTGATCTTTTGGGCTGGCTGGATCCTGTTGCCCGCTGGTGGCCTTTTATTCAAGCCAAACCGATGTGGATTCTGAAACCCTGGATTTTCAGAAACTGAACTATATTTGTTGATGTTGGGCGGGTTGCATTATATTTATATTTTGTTGTATATAGATAGGATGTTTATTGTTTGCAGTCATAATTTTATTTAGTAATTATATTTTATTTGAGGGAACAATTTGAGCAGTGAGAGTGCTTTATTACATCTTTTATTCCACCTGTATCCGGTTCGGTGAGAGAGTTCCGGAGGGTGGTTTTTAAATTATTCCCTATGTTTACTATTTTATCATTAGTATTATGATTTAATTATTATTGTTTTTTTTTTTGTTTTAAGTACCAGGTAGTGAGAGGACCTGGGAATAATTTAGAATTGTGTTGGTTAAGTTTTGGTTGTCTCTCACGCTGTGAGAGGGCTTATGGGATAAAATAATTAATTAGGTTTTGTGTTAGAGTGCTGGTTAAGTTTAATTTTTTATTTTAGTTAGTTTTTAGTTGTAGGAAGATTGTGGGTAGTTTTATTATATTTATTGTTTTAATTTTGAGCAGCTTGATGTGCCTGCCTGCCCCGCCTGTCTTGTGCTATTCGGCCTCCACTCTCCATGCCCTCCGCCCCTTCTCTTTGCCCCGCCCGCTCATATCTATCGCGCCGATTGTGGCTAGGGATAACTCAAAGGGGAGGGGAACTGGGAGGGTGGGGGTTGTGGACAGTGGAGTGAGTGCTTTCCCATAGGGGTGGTTAGGCCTAGAAGACATCCTGGGGTGAAATGGCTTCTGGAGCATGGTAATCCCGTTCTGGTTCCCATACCCAAGGGCACCTCCAGTTTTGGAGGGCAAGTGGTTGGGACAACTCGCCAACCTCGTCCAACTCGGGCTTTGTTGTGCAATGCCAGATCTGTCTGCAACAAGACTGGTCTTATTACAGATTTTGTTGCAAGGGCAGATCTGGCTTGCATTACCGAGACCTGGTTGGATGGGAATGCGGCCCCCTTTTTAGAGGCCGCTGTTCCCACCGAGTACTCGGTTATACACCACCCGAGATTGGATTGGGGGTGGAGGTCTGTTTCAAGACCAAATTGGGCCTAACTGGTGTACCAGTTTAGGAGGCCAGGTCATTTGAGCGTACTGTGGTAGCTGGTGTAGGGTGCAGGATTGCTCTCATTTATCGTCCACCAGGTGATGAGAAGCTTTTCCTGCAGGAAATAGTAGATTTTGCTGCCGACATGGCCTTGGAGTTGCCCAGATTGATGGTTCTGGGCAACTTCAATGCTCGGGTCGACGACGAATCTTCACTTTTTGGTCAACATTTCCTCCAGGTGATGACATCTCTGGGCTTTACATAGGTTGTTTCAGCAGCTACACACAAGGGAGGTCACTCTCTTGACCTGGTCTTCCTCCTGGGGATCGAGGCTTCCGATTTGGTGGTGGAACCAGTCAGTTGGTCTGATCACTACTCAGTTGGGTTCAATTTTGAGGCCCCCTTGGGTAGGTTGGCCCCTGTGGAGTTGGTCAGGTACTGCCCATTGCAGGACGTTGTCCCTGAAGACCTGATGGCGGTTATTGACCTCTTGTTGTTTGACAAGTTTTGCACTGATCCTGAGCAGCTGGTAGTGGCCTATAATAGGGCCATATCAGTGGCACTCGATCAGATTGCACCAGTCCATGTTCACCCCCTTCTGTGTCGTCCCGTTGCCCCATGGTTTGATGGGGCTTTGAGAGGGCTGCGGAGGTTGGGGCGTAGGTTGGAGCATCGTTGGAGGAAGACTGCCTCTGATGCCGACCATCTTATTTTGCTAGAGCACTATAAACTCTACCAAACAGCAATTTCCCATAAGAAGGCAGAATTCCTGTCCAGGGAAATTTCTGTCGCACGGAATCGACCGGCTCAGCTCTTCAGAACTGTTGACAGACTGCGCAACCCAGCCTGTCAGCAGATCAGTTGAGCTTTTACGCAAACTGATTGCGAGGAGATCGCTCGATTCTTTGCAAATAAGGTTGAAGACATCAGGAGGCAGTGCCTCCAACCTCATTCCAAGGTTGTTGCAGTTGATCAGTGTCTTGTCGCAGAGCCTGGAATTTCCTGGAGTACCTTTGACCTGCCAGATTTCGTAGACACTATGAGGATTGTCCATGAGATGCGTCCAACATGCTGTAGTTTGGACCCTGGCCCTACTTCCCTGATTATGGGTTGTAGTGAGATCATTGGCCCAGCCTTAGCTTGGATTATCAGGTGTTCTTTAGATACGGAAGTCTTCCCTAGCTCTCTGAAGGAAGGGGTGGTGACCCCCCCTTCTGAAGAAAGCTTCTTTAGACCCAGATGACCTAGCAAACTACAGACCAATCTCTAACCTCCCTTTTGTGGGGAAGGTTATTGAGAAAGTTGTGGCGGTCCAACTGGATAACCATTTGACCATCCATAGTTTATACGAACCTCTCCAGTCTGGTTTTTGTAAGAGGCATAGTACAGAGACTGTTCTGGTTCGGGTGCTCAGTGATTTCCTGATGGCGAGAGAACGGAGACACCGTTCTATTTTGGTTCTCCTTGATCTGTCATCAGCTTTTGATACTGTGGATCATGGGGTCTTGCTCGAACACCTGAGGTCCATTTGTGGACTATTGAGTACGGTCCTCAGGTGGTTTTCATCTTTCCTTGAAGGGAGAATGCAGAGAGTGGTCTCGGGTTTGTATTTATCCGGGGCCTTCTCTCTGCCTTGTGGGGTACCTCAGGGTTCGGTGCTTTCTCCCATGTTATTCGCAGTATATATGCTACCCCTTGGAGACATTGTAAGACGGTATGAGCTGAGGTTTCACTGCTATGCTGATGATACCCAGCTCTACCTGTCTTTTGCACCCAACCAGGTTAGTGCTATCTTGGTACTGAACAACTGCCTCGCTGATATCCAAGACTGGATGAACATCAGCAGTCTAAAGTTGAACCCGGGAAAGACTGAGGTTATGGTGGTGGATCCAGGTCACAGGGTAGAGGGTTTGAGGACTGGGCTCCCCTCTGGATTAATCCTGGGGGTGGACCAGATCCTCACCTCTGAACGGGTGCGTAACCTGGGAGTGGAGCTTGACACTGGTGTGACCCTCCGTTATCAGGTGTCTGCAGTTGTCAAGACTGCATTTTTTCATCTTAGGAACATTGCCAGGATTAGGCACCTTGTTCCACCTAGTGACCTGCCGGTTTTGGTCCACATCTTTGTGACATCTCGCCTTGATTACTGTAACTCCCTTTACCTAGGACTTCCTGGGGTCGATACCCGCCGCTTGCAGCTAGTGCAGAATGCGGCAGCATGTTTGTTGACTGGGGCATCCAGAAGTTCTCATATTACCCCTGTGCTGCGCACTCTGCACTGGCTGCCAATACAGTGGCAGATCACCTTCAAAGTAGGTCTTTTGACCTACAAAGCCCTACACGGTCTAGGTCCCGACTATTTGAAAGAGCTCCTGGTGCCCTACACCCCTCTAAGTCAGCTCCACACGGCTGACGAGGGGTTGCTGGAGATTCCGAGGGTAAATCTGAAGTATTCTGGAGCTCATGCTTTTGGATTCACTGCACCTACCCTCTAGAATTCTCTGCCCCATCAGCTCCGGAGGAGCAGGACGGTGGGGAGCTTCAAGCAGGCTCTAAAGACTTTTCTATGGGAGAAGGCATTTTCTGCTTCGTTTTAACTGTATACTGTAGTTTTGTAATATTTGTTTAGAGTTGTTTTATTGTATGTATTGAATATGTCTGTGTCTTTCTTGATGTACAGTGCTTTGAAAACTTTGAAAGGTGCTTAATCAAATACATTTTATTATTATTATTATTATTATTTTTATCAAACCTTGTGTAAGGTAAAGACAGGAGTGGTTTCACTCTGCAATATCAAGTAAGCAATCCCACAGTCTGCAGGAGGTCACAGCAAAGGGGATCTGTTAAATCTGGTGTATGCATATGTTTGGCAAAGCATGAAAGTCCCCATTATTCAGCTGACAAAATTGCCCAAATCCTAACATACCCAAGGTATCATGGCACGGGCCATAATGTTGCAAGACATTATGTTGCATGCATATACCAAGCATTCCAATACAGAGCAATATATTACATACGGCATGTCTTTTTGGGGCTCACCCTCGTGCCCCCCGAACTCTCCCCAACTAAAATAACTCTGGAGGGGGTGGGGGGGGTTAAAGTAAATATTGCACAAAGTGTGAAAAAAAAATTCCATGCGCCTGTGACCAGGAATCAAAGCCAGTCCCAAACACTCTGCCGGATTCCATTGCTGCCAGTGGCTCGTCTCATCAAGCAACAGCAGCTGCTCAGTGGAACCCCTTCCCAACAGAGGTCTTATCCTCTGCCTGGGACAACAAGAGGGTGCAGTCTGTGCACAGACCCATTCACGGTATTGCATCTTCTCACTGTCCTATACTGCGCGGTTGCAGTTTCGGGATTTTGTAGTACACCGTTAAGCGTATGGCATATTGATCCGGTAGGAGGTACCACATATCAAACTAAGAAACACATTTACAACCTGGAATAGAACAGGATACATAGAAACAAAAAAAACATAGACTTTGGCGGCAGATAAGGACTGCTTGGCCCACCCAGTCTGCCCATTTCCTTACATACTGGATAAGCTGCAGATCCTAGTTTTACCAAGAGCCTACTTCCTCCTACCTCCCACTAGAATTGCTTTATGTCTGTACCATGCATTCTTAAATTCCTCCACTGTTTTTGACCCCATGACCTCCTCAGGAAGGCTGCTTCATGCATCCACCACCCTCTCTGTGAAAAAATACTTCCTCACGTTTCCCCTGAGTTATCCCCCCTCCGTCTTCAAATTGTGCCCCCTTGTTCTTGCACAACTCTTTTTCTGAAAGATGGTACCTTCTTGGACTTTGTTGATTCCCTTGAGGTACTTGAAAGTTTCTATCATGCCCCCCTTTTTCCTCGAGGGCATAAGTAGTAAAGTTCTTTTAGTTTCTCTTCATTTGGCTTCTGGTGCAGACTCTACACTGTTTTAGTTGCCCTCCTCTGGACTGCCTTCATCCTGTCTATGTCCATGTAGAGATGGGTGTCCAGTACTGCAAGCAGTACTCCAGATGGGGTCTCACTAATTGTCTGTACAGAGGGATAACAACTTCCTGTTTTCTATTGGTGATGCCTCTTCCTATGCATCCCAGTGTCCTCACAGCTCTCCTTACTGCATTCTCACATTGCTTGCCTACCTTTAGGTCATCTGATATGACTACCCCCAGGTCCATTTCCTTTTTTTCGTCGTTAATACTTCCCCTCCCATCGTGTACTCTTCCCTTAGGTTTTTGTTTCCCAGGTGCATTACTTTGCACTTCTTTGCATTGAATCTAAGCTGCCATACTTTTGACCATACCTCCAGCTTTGCAAGTCCCTTCTCATCCTTTCTATCCCTCCTTGTGTATCAACCCTGTTGCAGATCTTTGTGTTGTCTGCAAAGAAGCATACTTTTCCTTCCAGTTCCTCCACAATGTCACCTATAAAAACATTAAAGAGGACCGGTTCCAGTACTGAACCCTGCGGTACTCCACTAGTAACCCCCCTTTTTTCAGAGTGGACTCTGTTTACTATTACCCTCTGTGTACTGTTGTCCAGCCAGTTTTTTACCTTGGTTACCACCCTGGTACCCACTCCCAGGCTGGCTAACTTGTTTATTAATCTTTTGTGTGGGACTGTGTTAAATGCCTTGCTAAAGTCAAGGTAGGCCACCTCCACAGCCCCTCCCTGATCTACTACTTTGGTCATCCAGTCAAAGAAATCTATTTGATTCATCTGACATGACCTTCCCCCTGTGAATCCATGCTGTCTTGGGTCCCGTGCCCGGCTGGCCTCTAGGTACTCAACAATTCTTTCTTTTAGAAACAATTCCGTCATTTTCCCTACCACTAAGTTCAAAGTAACAGGCCTGTAGTTTCCTGTCTCTGCCTTGCTCCCACTTTTGTGAAGGGGAATCACATCCACCCTCTTCCAATCCTCAGGTACCACACCCTCCTCCCATGATTTCTTAAAAAGGGTAGTCAGTGGTTGCTCTAGTTCTCCCCTTAGTTCTTTTACAATTCTGGAGTGAATCTCTTCAGACCCCATTGCTTTGTCCACCTTCAGTTTTAGGGGTTCTTTCAGGACCCTTTCTTCTGTGAATGGACTGGTATCGACCCCCTATCCAGTATGATTATATTATTTGGCTTAGGTACCTCCTCCTCCTCCTCTTCCTCTTCTTTTGTGACTACTGAGCAGAAGTATTCATTCAATATTTTTGCTTTGTCACTGTCACCCTCTGCCCACACCTTTCTCTTTATTAAGCCTCACTATCCCATCCCTGGTCTTTCTTCACTCCCTAATCTATCTATAAAAGGTTTTAGCCACCTTCTTAACTGAGTTGGATATCTTTTCCTAAATGTGGGCCTTTGCTGTTCTGACTGCCTTCCCTGCTTCCTTCTGCTTTAACTGATACAGTTCAGTATAGAACGGCAAACCTTCTACAAACAGAAAATTATGTAGTAAATACATCATACCCAAACAGGAAATAAACTAACAGAAAGGCAAAAAGGATAGAAGAACAGCAAGAACACAGAGGAAACAAAACAGATCCCAAATGGCAACCACTAGTCTTTGGCTTAGACTAAGCTTATAACCTCAGCTAAGCTGTCTGTTCTCCCCTCGGGCTGGGAGAGGAATCTTGGAATCTAATGGTGCCCTGTGTTGCCCTGACAGAGAATGCTTTATAATGTATGGTGGAACGTGATTCATGATGGAAATCCATCTATAGAATATCCTTGTTGTGCTGCAGTAGCTATGTCATTTTGTTGTTGTGTTGTACTAGATAAGTAGCTACTGCAGCACAACTTTGAACATCCACATATGCTGCCTCACAGAATCTGCGGCTCCAGTCACCAATGCTGATACAAACTAAAGAGCGCGTTGGCAATCGTGAAAGACACTTTTTTCTTTTAATTTTCAATATCATGAGTGCCTAGACTCCTACTGTTGTGTGTGTGGGGGGACTGTACATTATAATAGACAATGTATAGTCCACTATGCACAACAAGAATGAGTAGCCATCTCAATGTTGCCATGGTGATTGAACCTCTCAAGCTTAGCTCTCGAGGTTTAAACGGTTGTCATGGCAACCTTTCAGTGGCTACACACACTTGTTGTGTATGGTGGACCATATATTATCCTCTATATTATGTACTTGGTTGTCTCACTCAGGGGATGGGAAGTATGAGGGGAAGGAAACAGGAGGGGGATTTGACAGGTGTTACCCAGGCTGCTGCCTTAAGTGAGATTTTTGTTGGGCCTGAGCTGGAGGGGTAAAATATAATTTGCAGTAGCCCAGGAGATCAACCCCTTGGGCCCCATTTGATCTTTGGGTTCTGCAACCTCCACGGCACACTCCCATATTCCCTCCCACCTCAGAAAAGTGGGTCAGGAACATTAGCAGGTTATGCCTGCCTTTTCCTACTGTTCCGTGTGTGGCATGTCTGTCACTGGCATTAACTGATGTAGCTCTATGGGCTGCCACCCCTCCAAGCAGTATTATATTAGATGTTGCATTGTGGCTGTAATCCTTCTGTCACAGGCACTTGGGTATAAGATAACACTGGACACAGTAATAGGGTACAACATACCCGCAGTGTGTTTTATTTTATACAAAAGTATAAAAAAATAGATAAATAGAAATAAAACAGTTCAAACAGAACAAGAAAATAAACAATAGCTCAAGGCTATTTCACATTACATCAGGTATCTCAAAACAATTTATCAGCTTTCCTGCTGTTAGAGATACATTTCTGTTCAGACACAGGTCCTTCTGCTTACCTTCCTTCAGGTTAAGTGAGACTAGCTATGCAGCTAATCTGACTCTTGGTGTTTGAGGAGGGCTTATATAGCCCTCCCACTTATGGGAAGTCCCTCCCATAACATCCAGTTAGTTCTAGAATGGTCCCTAAATAGGGAAACTCCTCCTCTATTACATAATGAGATTTTAACGCACAAGGTATAAATGTAACCCTCTGGGGACCACTGTCCTCCCATAGAAAATCCCCTTCCTGAGGTCTTGCTAACAGTCAGCACTTATTTTATTTGCAAACAGTGAAAACATTTATTTCATTTATACGTGTGCTGTATTGTTATAGTATGGACACTAGCCCTTTATATCTCAGGGCTCTATATATATATATATATATAGGGCTCCATTAGAGACCCACCGTGTCTCTTTATTCTTTAATTTGTTTAATTTCTTTATTGTGTTTAGTTTATCTTGCAGCCCTCTCCTTATTCTCAGGGCTACTTTGACTGCATAGCATTTCCACACACACATAGGGACAGTCCTGTCCCTTTAAATCATTTGTTTTCTATGTTGAAGCAGAGTGGTAGACTGCTAGACAATCATTTTCTAGCTGCTCTGCATAGCTTTGGTAAGCCCCTTTTTAATTATTTTTATTATGGGCTGTAGCTTTTAATGTCTAGGGACAGCCTAGTCCCTTTTTATTCACAAGTGCTCACTTTTCAGAGCGCACTGTACACTTGGGGAAGTGGGGTGTCTGAAAGGGGAAGTGAAAAGTGAAAGCTTGCCATGTTGTGGAAAGTCTGGTCTCTCTAGCAGCCTGGACTGGCTGCACACATGCCCCGAACTCCTCCACGGCTAACTGGAACAATTCTACAGCATAATTTTATATAAACCCAGCAGCTGGGAGTCTTATTAATAGAGGGGCATCAGTAAACATTCATGCAGATACCGAGCGGCAGCAAAAGTAAAAGGGAAAATTTGCTGCTTGGTTCAAACAGTTCCTGTTTCGATGCATGATTTCTTTAGCAGCCATATAACAATGGAATTTCAGCAAAAGAACATAAACAGCATAAGCATAATGCTGCTCCGTTTTGATTCATAATCCACCTATCTAAGTGGACATTTTTATATTTCAACTGACATTTTACACATTACCTTATTCATTCATATCTCTGGTACCATATACTTCAAAAGGGATAAGCATTTTATCTTCTTATCTCAATTAAGCACTGCAGCACTTAAACTTATAATATGACACAACATGCACTATATGCACTTTACTTATTCTATGCACTTAATTTTAAAATAAATGCACTTTATTCAACCAGCCCCTTATTTCATTCCTGCCAGCTGGCCTTTGCCTGGTGCATTATTTTGGGGAGTTCTTGGTGAGGTATGGATATATAGAAACTAGAAATAATGGCAGTAGGAAAAAGATTTAGTAAGAAATAAAAAAGACTGATGTACTGTAGGTGGCCAATCTACATCAGGGGTGGAAAAAGCTAAAGTATAGCATAGGGAGATACTGTTGCGCAACAGATTATGGTAGGAAAAAGAAGAAGATAGGAAAGGCATCCCTCCACTGGGATTATTGGACTGGCATAGTGCAGTTCTGCCACACCCTCCTAGCAGCTCTGTGCTGCCTGGATGAGAGTGTGGACTCCCCTCCAGACTAGGGCAGAACGCCAGGGCTAGTAGTGAGGCTGTGTCAATCTGGATATGTAGAGCGGCTATTTCAGTATCTGATAGTTTAATTAGTCACTATTCTTAGGAGCAGAGGGATAGGGATATCCCCTTTGCTAGCTTAGGCTCATTAATTAGGAGGAATTTGTACTGCGTTCCCTAGGCATCCATGAAAACCTCACACCTAAGTAGGATCTAGTTCATGGCAGCTGAGAAGTGAAGGAATTGCCAACCAGGAGATGTATTTTCTGAGCTTTATAAAAGCATACATGGGATTTCTTGTTGCCACTACCTGACAGCAGTCATTCATGTGACTAGGGTCTAATAACAAGGATGAAGTGGCTGCTATGCACACAGAGGCAACGTGCAGACAGTACATGTCCTCAGCCCAGGCCCAGTCACGAAGTGGTCCCAGTGCTATTGGGATATGGAAGGTGCCCACATTGGAAGTAAGGGGTTTATACATGATTCGCTGATAGAGGGTCCTACCATAAATGGATGGGGAGACAACGTAGTATTGGTTGGAAAGAGATAACCTTGACTAGCATACATATGGATTCAGAAGGTGTGGAGGGGGTGGGGTTGCACGCTGAAACTGTCCAGCTGTCAAATCTATGCTGCTATGTGCATGAGCTTGATCATTCAGCTTTAACATGCGAGCTGTAGGGGTAGGAAAACTTCTGAAATGGAATGACTGTTATGCCAGCTTGCCTGCGGGGATGCAGTCAGTCTTGTAGCACAAATACGTGTGCTTCGGGAGGAGAACATAGGTGCGAGCTTGGGGGTGGGGGGTGGAAGGGCGGTAGCCTCCACTTTTTATTCTGAATGGCAAAAACTAGTATAGAAAAAGTGCCCTTTGTACCCTCATAAGTGCCCTTTTGATTCTCAGCTCCCTCAGCTTTTACCATCTTCCAGCACCCTTGTGGAGACACACCACATCAAGAGGCATTACACAGCAGTGGGGGTGCCAAATAAGGAAAATTAGGAGAATTTCAAAGCAGGATTGAGGCATAGGCATCCCCCTCTCCCCGATTCCATCTCTCAGAAAGGCTGAAACTCCAGGCATATTTAAAATATAATCTCTAGCAGGACAGCTGGAAGAGGGGGTTCACACGTTCACAGCCATACTGTAATGCTCAATAAATGAGAGGGCAATCAGAGCATACTGGGAAAAGGGTCCAAAGGCACAACTTCAGGATCTCAGTGCCAATTGTTTTGCAAATCATTTAAGTTTTTCACAGAAGGCAGGAGCTATAGGGAAGCTTGTCAGGCACATTGGCCACTGTGAGGCACACCTCTCAACCTCTCTATTAAAGTTCATAGCACTGCCTTCAAAAATCATAGCAAAGAGCCAGAATGTGTAGCCCTTTCTTATTTTAAACAATATTGGGTCTACAGATAGTGGGCCCCATATACTTAATGATCAGGAATGCTTCTATCAACTTAATTCAATGATTTAATAGTTTGTGTGTCCAGAAATAGCTCTAACATTATGGGGAATATCAGTAGACCTGTGCAGAGCAAGGGTAAATCTGAGCATGAAAATCATATCGATATGTGAAATTCATAGCAGTTGATAGATATGCTGTGAGGTATCATTGCCGAGGTTGACAGAGTAAACACCATGTTTGACAGGACGGACAGTGAATGCAGCAGCCCATGAGAGTTTTGGGGAAAGGGTGTCAAACGATGGTCCCTTCAAGTTGCCGCATTCCAAGCACATGAGTTAAATACATAAATAAAATAACCTTCTTACTCAGTTTCATTGTAGATAGGTTAAAAGATGTAGCGGTCACCATGCACAGTCCACCCATTTACCAAGGTGTCTGAGGGGGCTTTTGTATTAAGTCTGTGTTTCTTCAGTAATGGGTCCCAGTGGCCTTGAACTACATCTGCCCATGTAGTCACAGGGATCTGCTGCACTTGTGTGAGGGCTGGCTCCACAGTGATCTTGTGCACCCTTCCCTCTGATTGAAACTGGGTGGTTGGTGCCCTGCTGCAGATTCAGCTCTGGAGCTCGGCCTTTCAGGAGTGACACAGTGTCCGGTGAGAGCTGCAGAAGGGTAGAGTGGTCTGGGGTGATTCGGTTGCTGAAGAATCATTAGCAAAGCATCTGGATCCCTTGCTACAGCTTCTATGATGGTGGTTGTTAGGGAGTTGCCTGTCAGTTGGTTCAGAGTTTCACACTGCTATTCTCCACTGCCTGCCTCTTTTCCTCTGGCACTGCTCTTGAGATGCCATACTAGTGGAGTGCTCAGGGGAGTAGGGTGATACTTTCATGGATGTGGTATTTTGGACCATGGGTGCACCTGCTGGTTGATTCTGCATGGATTTGATTTTAGACTCTTTGGAACCCCAAGTCCTTTGAATAAAATTGGAAGCCTCTGCAGGGTCTGTAAAAGTATGATAGACTCCGTTAAGTTCAAGTTTGAATTGGGCTGAGTAAGACATATGATAGCAGACCCCAATACTTTGCAGTCTGCACCATGCTTCTGTGAATGCTGCCTTACTTTTCTTAAGTTTAGCTGAGTATGCCTGATAGAGGAAGACAAGGTGGCCATGCCAATATAATGGACTCCTTTGCCTGTTGAGCTGGAGAAGGTGGTATTTTGTTGTGTATCATAAAAAGTAGACTAGCAAGGGTCTTGGCTTCTCACCCACTTTGGGCTTGAGTGGTAAGAATCTGTGGGTCTGTCAGGAAATGCTGCACAAAGTCCACCATATTTTTCTCTCTGTCCCTTCAGGTACTCCAATAATTCATAAATTATTTTGCCGACCCTGACATTCGAGGTCATCCAGCTTATCCCAAAGGAGGGCTATTTTAGATTTTAAACTATGTAACTGTGTCTCGCTTGCTGTCTTGGATATTGAGTTGCCAGAGGGTACCCTCTGCATCCAAGACCCTCAGTGTAAGGATTTCCATTCTGTCCTCTAGGCAGGTGATGACAATTTTTACCCCGGAAACCCCTTGTAGAATGCGCTCAAACATGTTGACAATTGCCAGGTCAACCACTGCTGAGCCTGATGCTGTCCTGATTACCATTCTGTCAGCCATTCCAGAATGAACTTTTTTTCTGAGAAAAATTTGGACTAAACAGCACAAAACTGGTATTTTTCATTTCAGCAAAACAAATGTAGATGAGATCCAATGAAATCAGGACGAGTAGAGCACTTAGTAAGAATGTGATCTTTAAATGTTAAAGCCTGAGGTGGAGAGCCAGCACTTTAAGCAGTCATCTTATGAGAAACCAAACTGGAAATTCCTGTGAGCTGTTAAAGTGACCTACCAGAGGTTCAGCCAGTACAGCTGCCAGCTCCCCGAGTAGCCTCAGATGCAACCCATCTGGTCCCAGGGCCTCATCTATCTTTAGGGCTGTTATTCCCTTCTTGACCCTTTCACTTACAAATATTGCCTGCCTCATCTCTGGAATCCCCTTAGTAGCCGCGTTGATGCCACTCTAGCAAGGGCTCACCATCCTTCCTAGTGAAAACTAAACAAAAGTAATCATTAAGGATGCCAACCTTTTGCCACCCCTCCTCCTCTATCAACTTACCCCCTCAGCTAGCCTTATAATCCCCCTGCTTTCTTCCTCTTTCCCCTAATATATCAGAACTGCTTTTACTGCTTTCTTTGCCTCCCTATTTTTCAGTATGTATTCTCCTCATTCTTCCTCCCCCTGCTTTTCTCTGTACTTGTAAAAAGCTTTTTTCTTTTTCCTTACCACTTCCCTGACTCTTGCTGAGAACCATAACAGTCTCTTAAACCCGTTCTTTTTGGTTGCCATTTCTATGCATAACTTAAGATGCCTCAAGAATAGCTCCCTTAATTGCCTCCCTTCTCTCTTCCACCCCCTATGTTGTCTACCCCGACTAACTTTTCCCTGACCAACTCCCTCAACCTGTTGAAGTCCACCCTTCTAAAATCAAGGACTTCTGCTCTTGACTGGAATTTTCTGGACCCAAGGGCTAGTTCAAATCAAATGGAATTATGGTTGCTGTTCCGCAGTGGCTCCCCTATTCTCACAGCTCCTACCATTTTTGAATTTGTGGGCACCACATCGAGGAATGTGGTTTTCCTGGTGGGTTCCTTAATTAGCTGTACCAGTAGACAGTCCTGAAAGGTGTCCAGCAAGGCCTGACTTCTGGTGCTTCTGGCTACTGGAACATCCCAATCGATGTCTGGAAGGTTCAGATCACCCACCACCACTACTTCCCCCTTTGCCACCCCTCTTTCATGTTTTTCCCTGAGCTCTCTGTCCCTCTCTTCCCCTTGCCCTGGAGGTCTATAAGTCATGCCAAAGTGCAATTTCCAACCTGAGGCTGCCTTGAGTTGCATCCACAGCAACTCTGCATTACTACCACTGATGCACCCATCTTCTTTAACCTGGATGCCATCATTTTCAAAAATGGTTCCTGTATCCCTTCTTAACATTGAGAACCCAGGAACCATCAGGTCAAGTCTTTATTTTCCAAAGCCCACATTTCTGTGATGGCCACAAGGTCCACCTCAGTGACTGCCATCAATGCCTGGAACTAGCTGGTTTTGTTACCCAGGCTCCTGGCATTAAGACGCATCCCCTTCCATCTGACCCCCTAGTCCTGGTTTGCTACTACCCTTGTGCATTCCTTGTCCTCTCATCCTCTTGTTCTCTTGGTATTTGCACATTTTGCATTCCCCTCTCTAACATCCCCTCAGCTGGCCCAGATAAGGCCACAACTCTCATTGTCCCCTCTGTGCTGCTACAAGCCCCCAGATGTGGGGGAGTACTAGCTTGGATCCTCTTCCTCTCACCTGCCACCATGGTTCCCCTAGTTCCAGTCTCCCCAGCAGTCAGTTTAAATGTCTGACATAGACGTCAGATTTCTGCCCCAGTGCACCGGCCCCCTCTCTTATCAGGTGAAATCCATCACTCTTGAAGAGGCTCCTGTCCCAGAAGTCCCCCAATCACCCACAAAGTGGTACCCCTTCTCCTGACACCATCCCTTAAGCCACCCCTTAAACAACTCTATTACATCACTGCTTATCCTAACCTGCTTCCCTTCCCTGCCTTACACAGGGAGGACTTTGGAAAAGGTCAGGGAGGTTGAGTGTGCTACCAGACTGACCCACAGTCTATGTAAGTTCTGCTTCACCATCTCCACTGACTAGTTCACCAGATCATTGGTACCCAGGTGTATCATCACCCCCAATTCCCCATCTACCATTCTCCCTATCCTGTCTAAATCCTGTTTGGTTATACTCAAGGTGCTCTTAGACTGTATCTCCATAAAGATTTTACTCCGGCCAGGGTCCTCAGTCAGAATTATGTACTGCATATGTTGTTTGATATGTTCTTATTAAAATAATAAAATATTAATAAAATAAAAATCCTGGATGGGCGTGGCACCAGGAAGGCATGGGACCATCCCCCTCCCATCCAAATCCCTTCCCCCACCTTCTCTACCCTCTTAATCATTGAGCTCCCTACCACTAAGACTATACTGGTGGACATTATTTCTTGGGTGCCATCACATTGTCCTGCCCTTTTGCACCAACTGACCCAGAGTCCCTCCCAGTGGAGTCAGTTACTTGAGCCTCCTCTAGGGGTGTGAAGCAGTTCACTGTCAGGAAGGTGCTGGGCTGGAAGACCTCCTTATGGCTACTCCTTCCCCTCATCCCCCTCCCCACCACTCTCCACCCTCCTGGACCAGTGGGTCTCTGTGTGAGTGGGATGTAGGTAGTGAGCTCTGTTTGAGCTGGTGCTGCAGCTGATATATTTCTACCCTTGCTGCCATTAGCTGAGCCTGGAGCTGTGCCATGGTTCTGCAGATGGGGCAGTGCCCACTCCTCCAGAGCATATCCCTAGAGAAGGGCGCCCCCCAACCGTCACAACTGATAGTCTCTCCCTCTGAACCCATCCCCCACACAGACCTATGAATGAGGCTAAACCTAGCTGTTGTGGATTCTAATAACAGGTTCACAGTTTACAATGTGTGGTATCCAACTGATTTGTGACAGCAAACAGAAGTCAGAAAGCTCAGCAGCTAAAGTACCAAATAGCTGACTAAATTAACTTGTAGTGCTCACCCAGAAAGGGTGTAGATGTAAGGCTCAGCTATAGCACAGAAAACAGTAATGAAAACTATTTTGTAGTGCTCACCCAGAAAGGGTGTAGATGTAAGGCTCAGCTATAGCACAGAAAACAGTAATGAAAACTATTTTGTAGTGCTCGCCCAGATAGGGTGTAGCTGTAAGCCTTATGTGTAACACAAAAAACATTTATCAACTAGCACCTACAGTATATTAGCAATAAGCACAACTGTGTGCTAAATGTGGAGAATCAAAGTGCTAAAGCAAATTACAATCACCATTGATTTTTTAAGACTTACTAAACACTGGTACTCTAAAATTGTATTCCAGAAATCAGTTGACTAAGTGAAATCTGTGAATTCAGTATTCTGCTACTACAGATTATATCACAGAACCAGAACACAATGCCAGAACATCTGGTACTTAGCAACAGAAAGCAGCTGACAAAAATACTAAGCTGCTGTTGCTTATTAAAAATAGAACAAGCAAAAAATAGTATTTTTTTAAACCAGTAGAAATTAGTTGCCCATAAAGCTCCTCAAACTACAGACAAGATCACAGTACCACATAACTGACAGGCTGCCAGAGCAACAGAACACATCCAAAATCTAGGAGAACATCTATAATGTATTATAATGTAGTAGGCATAATAGACAGCCTTGGTTATTAGTGTATAGTTTACTCCCAGTGGAAAATACACATAGACCTGATTGGCTACCTGGCGTACCCATGGGATGCTATACCTGCAGGCTTTGAAGGCATTCTGGAGTGATTCAGAAATGCATGTCATTTAGGACTGTTAATAGCAGGAAGGAATAGGAGATAAATAAGTTTAACTGCAGTTCCCAAGCAGTAATTTATCTTGATAGCTGTTCCTGTGAATCATTTTATGTTAGTAGAATGAAGGGAGCCCTAAAGATACAAACGGGGGAACATCTGAGTTCCATCCGGAACAAAGATACTCATAATGTGCTGTACTTTCATTTGGAGAAAATCTCAGGTACTGGACCACACAAATCTAAATTATGTGGAATTGAGAAGGCTGTGCTGGGTCCAAGGGCAAGAGCATATTGCATTACAAATTGCACAATAAGAGTCTGTTTGGAATTTTCAAACTGGGGGCTCTGAAGTCCCCAGGATTGAATGACGATAATCAACTCACAGCCTTCCTTAAACAGATTGTCACATGTGAACATTTATCAGTCCCCAGGATTTATACAAATGTAATTTTTATGCTGCATGTTTAATTTGGGGTCTGAAAAAGCAATATTGGTGCTATTAGAAACTTGTGATTTTATATAATGTCCTTTCCTTCTGACAGGTCAATAAGTTTAATGAGTCTTGTGTTCACAATTGCATTCTTCTATATATAATGTATGGGTAGCCCTTATTACCCACTGAAATCAAACAGATTACATAGAGAATAAAGGATGGGGGACTGTGCGTTATGAGAATTTAATACACACCTGAGGTGTGGGATGCTACATAAACCCTGAGGGCGAAGCCCAAGGGGTTTATCAAAGCATCCCACACTGAGGGTGTGCATTAAATTCTCATATGCACATTCTCCCATCTTTTATTTTTTATAATTTGCTGTCTGAGTGCTGTGACACACACACACACACACACACACACACACACACACACACACTTTTTCAATCCCCACCCCCACCCCCACCCCAACCCATTTCTCCTTCAGTCTAGTACTGGGGGGCACACTGCAGCAGCTCCCACACAGCAGCCCTAAATGCAGCAGCAGCTTCCACCTCCCATTCCAGAGCTGTCCCCTCCCCATTTCCTGTTCCTCTCCATCCTGTCCCTTAGCAGCCACACAACAGCACAGCAGCCTCCAGGTCACACTGTATAAATAATTAATTTTTATTTTAGTTTCAGTTCAAATCGCAATTGTGAGGGATCATGCTTATCTCTTGCTATAGAGAGTCAGCCACGGACTGCTCCCATTGTCAGTATGCCTCGTGGTCATCATCACCTGAAGCAGGTGAACCACAGGATCAACCAGATACTTAAAAAAAATATATAATGGTAGGATTAACGGTAGAATCAACCAGATAGCAAAAAAAATGATTTTGAAAATGTAAGGGTCTTGTTGTGGCGGCTCCTCGCTAATAAAGACATGGAGCCGCCATGTTTTAAGTTTTGTTTAGCCCGCCTACACAGAAAACAGGAGCCAGTGAGGGACCGCTCACTTTTAACAGACTGAGCGTGTGAATGCCAAAATAACTGACTGGTTATTATGGCAAATATCAACTGCTTGAGACCATTGAAAAAATTGCTCACCAGTAATTATAACCTTGTAATCCCACTATTGTGATGTTAGGGCGGGATATTTAGAAGGGTTGCAATGGCTCAACACAGTTGCACCATGCACAACTCACTGATGCACCCTGGTGCGATATTCAAAGGGGGATTGAGCCTGGCACAAATCCCGATGCGCTGGAGCGCATCAGTAATGTATGCGGCGCAGGTAGAGGGGGTCTTGCCCATGCATACTCTGCACATCCCGATATTCAGCCCGGGATGTGCTGAGCCCATGCATGCACAACCCCTACTTACGCTGCACACAGGTGAGCCAAAAAAATAGGAGCAACAGCTGGTCACCCACAGGTGAGCTGCCGTATTGCAGGGCGCAACACAGCAGCTGCCACCTGTGGGTGGCCACCCAAGCTCCGGCTGCACCTTTATGGTGGCGCACCCCCATGCCCGATCATGGGCATATGTATAAAAGTAATAGTCCTAAATCCCTGGTGGTCCAGTGGACTGCTCGCAGCCCGATCGTGGGCATATGTAGTAAAAATCAATAGTCCCATATCCCTGGTGGTCCAGTGAACCGCTCACAGCCCAATCGCGGGCGTTAGCACAAAATAATGCCACACCAAGCCAACCCTGGTGGTCTAGTGGTACCCCCCTCCCCACCCACCCACTGGGCCCCACTACCCGCCCCGGTCAGCGCGGGTGGCAGCTCCCCACCTGCTTGCCGCCCACCACCCACTGACTGACTCCATATGGTAGGGCTTCGCCCTGGTCCACAGCTTGAGCCAATGGGTGTGCAAGCCCAGAGTCAGTAGACATACAGTCCAGATATGTGAATGGATCCATTCACATATCTGACCGTGTAGTACAGTACAGGCTGCATGCCCATTGGCTCATGCTGTGGACCGATGGGCGACAGCCCTACCATAGGAGTCGGTTGGCAGGCAGTGGGGTGGCAAGTGGGTGGAGCTGCCACCCGCCACTGACTGGGGTGGGGCGTGTGGGGGCAGTGGCGGGTGGGGAGGGGGTACTACTAGACTGCCACTCAGGGTTGGCTTTGGTGTGGCATTATTTTGTACTGACACCCGCGATCAGGCTGCGAGTGGTCCACTGGACTACCAGGGATATAACATATGCCTGCGATGGGGCTGCGAGCAGTCCACTGAACCACCAGGGATATGGGACTATTGATTTCTACTACATATGCCCTCGATCAGGCTGTGAGCGGTCCACTGGACCACCAAGGATATAGGACTATTACTTTTACTTCATATGCCCGCAAACAGGCGTCGAAGCGTGTTGCCGCTTGTGCAGAGGTGTCGGTCCTCGGTTAGCCTGCAGCCTGGCAGGGTGCCAGGTGCAAGTCACCGGGGATAGGCGCACCTGCATGCAAATGGGGCCCAATGACATGCAAATGGCCTCATTTATGCCTTGCATACATTATGGCCCCTTTTGCATGTGCACTTTTGAATATCGCAGTGGTTGCGCCTAACGCAACAGCACTTGCACTGGCGCATCCCTCTGCACCACTCTGGCCACTTGTGCTGGCGCAGTGCCACTGCACTATGCCCACTGCAGGTGGCCAAGGTGTGATATTCAACTATTCTGTGTCATGGAGCAGCTCCGTTGAATATCACCCTGTCAACACCCCCTGCGCATCCAAGTTACGCTGCGCCCAGGCTTGTGCCACAGCCTGGTGCAGTCTGAATATCCCACCCACTGAACCTTATAAACCTCTCTCATCTATGTCATAGTAGTGGGCTTACAAAATGGAATGCCAGTGTTATTTAGTATGCTACACACCCAAAATGTCATTATTAGTCTCAGTACAGTATTCAAATAGCATTCCAATTGTCTCAGTTTACTGTTACTGAATCTAGTAATCACTATGTCTGAAAGTGATTTTAATTCTGGTGCTATTTCAGCCCGCTGTCGTTCAGTCCATGTATCCTAATAAATAGTTTTCCTACACAATCATGTGGCTGTAGTGCAGATTCGTTAATAAAAGCTAAATTACCTGTGTTTCGGGGGGGGGGAGGGTATAACTTCTCATGCTGAGTCCCATACACTATAAATGACAATGCCTGATGTGCAGGTGATAACCATGGTGTAATCATCTCTCGTGGTTGCTAGGGCAATGGTAAGCCTCTTGAGCTCTGCTCTTGAGGTTTACTGATGCCCTTGCAACCACTCAAGGTGATTACACCATGGTTATCACCTGTACATCAGACATTATCCTCTATGTTTTTAACTATGGTACATCTGTTTATGCCTTTTTGAGCGGAATACAATTTGTGGATTTTTTTCTCCTTTATTTGCACCATGGTTTTCATGGAGGATTTGGTCTTATATTTAACTGTAACTGTTGTGACTTTGCAGGCGTAGATGTATTTTTAAACAAAAAATGTTTTTTTTTCCGTCCATTGTTTATTCTCATCAGCCAGGACAAGCTGGGATCCCTGCAGCTCTGCCCCACCATCGTACACTGCCTCTCTACTCTCACCCAGAAGGCTGGCTCCCCCAAGGACTCCCCTAGTTGGGGGACCGCCTCCCCTCCAAAGCCACACATCCAGTCATCAGCCTCCAGTGGTCCCGTAGTGCAGCGGGTGGGGATTTTCAGGCAGGCATCATTTACACCTGTCCTGCCATCATTTTCCTCTATAATTTAGGTTCCTTCCTCATGCTGGGGTACACTCATAAGCATGCACATGTGGAGGCACACACATGCCACAGAGTCCCGCAGCCCTCCCTTCTTCTGCCCTCCTCAACCTGCCCTGCCACATGGCCTCCACCAGGTGGCAGTCATTGGGTGGAGCATGCAGATCCTCCCCCCCCCAGAAGAGGATAGCAGCCATCAGGCTCTCAATCCTGTCCCACTCCGGAGGACCCCCAGCAACCCAGGATCAGTGCCGAACCTGGGTCACTGGCATGGCACAGGTAAGGAATTTATGGCAAGCCCTCCAAGCCATTGGGCTGGCTAAACAAAAATGTTTTTTATAGTCTCTTTTGATACTGCTGCAGTAATCCTACATGGTACCTTTGAAGGCCTAGATATTACTGACTGGCTTTATTTTTTAACTATCTTTAATGTCTGTATGTTATATTGGGATATCTTGTCCTATTTCTGAGAGACCTGAAATGCATTAAAATTATTTAGTGACAGCAGGAATTTCATCTTTATGTATTATATGCTTCAGGTGTTACTTCAGACTAAGACATTACTAACATACTAAAATGCCAGCAGAATAGGCCTAACGGTCTTTCGAGTCTGCTTAATTGATCAGCCCCCACCCTGGGTGCTGACCTTGCTGCCCCTCTCGCCTTCTCTGGCTTCTCCCTTCCCAGTTCCGGATATTCTTGCTGCATTGGATTTTGCTTCCAGAACCCTTCCCCTGTACCTGTCCCAGCCCCTCTTGAACCCCTCCACCGTCTCTGCCTCCACCAGCCCCCTAGGCAGTGCATTCCATGGCTCCACCACCCTCTTAGTGAAGTAGCACCTCCTCCTTTCTCCCCTGAATCTTCTCCCCTCCAGCTTCCACCCATGCCCTCTAGTGCCCCCTCCTCCTTCCTTCGAAGCACCCTGACTGTTCCTCCCCTATTTACCCTCTTCATGTACCTGAAGACCTCTATCATGTCCCCCGGTCCTTCTCTCTTCCAATGTGTACATATTTAGCTCTTTGAGCCTCTCCTCATAGGTCCTGTCCCCAAGCCCCAAATCATTTGGTTGCCCTCCTCTGGACCTTCTCCAGGAGTTTAATGTCCCTCTTTAAGTGTGGCCTCCAAAACTGCAGTACTCAGGTGTGCCTCACCAAGCAGTCTACAGAGTAAATATCACTTCCCTCCTTCTGGAGGTGATCCCCTAGCGATGCATCCCAGCATCCTGTTGGCCTTGGCTGCGCTTCCTACAAGTCTCCGAGTTGTTCATCTTGACATTCACCACCACCCCAGGTCCCTCTTAGCCATCGAGACTTGCAGCATTTCCCCCCAGGGTGTACACTTGGCCCGGGTTCCTGGCCCCCAGGTGGAGTACCTTGCATTTCCCTGCATTGAACCTCAGCTTCCACTTTCTAGACCATCTTTCCAGAGCCTCCAGGTCCCCCTGTAGGTCACCCTCCCCTCCTCCCCATCCACCACCGCCCCCAGTTTTGAGTCATCCGCAAAGAGACTCATCTCACTCCTGATTCCTGTCCTTATGTCAGAGACCTAGGCATTGAACAGGAGGGGCCCTAGAACTGATCCCTGTGGGACCCCACTAATGACCCTCCTTGGGGATGAGACTATCCCACCAACTACGACCCTCTGGGTCTGGTCCTGGAGCCAATTGCCTATCCATCTGATCATCTGGTTCCCCACCCCCATTTCTCCCAGCTTATCCAACAGGCCCATGTGGAGGAACAGAGTCAAATGCCTTGCTGAAGTCTAGAAGAGGGCGCCACTGGTCTACCCAGGTCAAGGCACTCATCACCCAGTCATAGAGCTCCACAAGGTTTGTCCGACACGATTTCCTAGGATGAATCCATGCTGTCTATCGTCCAGGCACCCTGACTTTTCCAGGTCCCCCTAGCCTCTCCTTGACAAAGCCCTCCATCACCTTGCCCACCACCGATGTCAGGCTGATAGGCCTGTAGTTCCCTGCCACCTCCCTTGATCCCCCCTTGTGGATAGGCACTATATGCACCACCTTCCAGTCCTGGGGCAACCACCCTGTCCTCAGAGAGATGGTGAAAAGCTCCACCAGGGGTTTCGCCAGGACATCCGCAAGTTCCTTCCGCACTCTGGCATGTAATTTATCCGGCCCTGGTGTTTTCTCCGTCTTAAGGGAGCTGAGGGCTTCCCTCACACTCTCTGCTGTGATTTCCACTTCCGGTACCTCTTCTCCCTGCTTAGCCTTCCCCCCTCCTGCCAGTGATGCCTCCCGCTCTCCCCAGACCAGCCGATCGGTAAGGGTCCCCCCCTTCTCAGTATCTCTGTCTCCTCCCATATATGATGGAGCACCCCCATTTTCCTTGGTGAAAACTGAGGTGAAGTACTCATTTAGTACCTCAGCCTGCTCCCCTGGGTCTTGTGCCCATCTCTCCCCGATTTAATCCTGCTAATCTGCCCCTTCACCCTTTGTTTTTCCCCAATGTATCTAAAGAACCCCTTGTTCCCTCTCCTAATTTCCCTGGCCAGGTTCTGCTCCTTCCTTGCCTTAGCTGCCCTCACTACCCTAGTGGCCCTTCTAGCCATCAGCTCATACTCCCCTCGATCCCTTTCACTCCTTGAGCACTTGAATTGCCTATAGGTTGCCTTCTTCCCCCGCACCACCTCCTGGACCTCCCTGGTCCACCAGCAGGGTTTTCGGGCCCTACCGCATTTTCGTCTTACTCTTGCACAGGTGCTGGTAGCATCTCGCACCCCTCTCCTGATGATTTCCCACCTACTATCAGTGTCCATGTCTGACCCAATCACATCCAAATGCTCCTTAAGGATCCTTCCCATTTCCTTAAAATCCGTTCCCCTGAAGTCAGTTACCTCCGTCTTTGTGCAGCCTTCTAGCCCTCCTAGGTCCAGGCAGAACCAGACCGTGGCATGGTCACTCCCCGCCAACGGGTCCCTTACCTCCAGGCCTATAATCTGGTCACTGTCTGCCAGGACCACATCCAGTACCAGCGCCTCCCTGGTCGGTTCCCTCACCTTAATTAGATGCCTCCGGGACCGTGCATAACTGTTTTCATTTTTTTACCTTACTATTCCTTCACCCTTCCCCTTTAGTCTTCATTTTCATTGAACTATGCTACTGAACTGGAGGTACCAATGCTACCATGTTGCTGTTACATGGTAGCTAATGAAATTGTTTTTTAACATACAGGTATTACTTTTAATAACTTGCACTATTTTTGTTGTGCACATGGTTTGCACTACAGCACACTGTCTCTTTAAGAACAACACTATTTATCATGGCTATGTGTAACACAACAGCACTCCTTGATGATGCTTTAGGTGAAATCAGTCAGAGGTCCTGCTGTTGTTCATGCCGGTGTCTCCATGAGGGGTGGACATGTTCAGAAACTGTTGTTTTCTTTTGACTGCATTAAACTATTGTTGCACATCAAGCTGCCTTTCTGTACCTTTGTTCAGATGCTATGGTGGGTGGTGAAGGATGTTTTGTTTTGAGCCTGTTGCCTTTATCCTCTTGCACACCCAGCAGCCTTGGTTTGTCTTCATTCCTTCTGAGGCCTGGACCAAGTCAATTTATCATGCACGATACTGGGCAAAAAAATAACAAACTTATGTAGATACAATATCATTTTCTATATATGCCTACTATATAGAGGACAATGTATGGGCAGCAGTTAACAACCATGGTATATTCACTTTGAGAGGTTACCATGGTTTGTAAACCCTGAGAACACAGCTCAAGAGGTTTACAGTTACCATGGTAACCTCAAGAAGCAAATTCATGGCCCGGTGGTGCTGAGGGTTGAGGCGCTAGATACCTCACCTCGCGGCACGCAGGGGTGGGAAGGGATTGAGCATCTGGTAGACTGCTCTCCCTTCCCGGGGAGGGGTATAGGGACTGCGTTGCACTTGAGTAACCTCTGGTATCAGTTGGGGGTAGCCAGGCACCAGCTACATTGCTGCAATGGCACCAAGGGGGGGCAGATGCTGGTTGTGATTGTACATCCAAGCTCCGTGGGTGGGTGAACAGAAAAAGAGGGAAAACCCCAGCACCTGACAGGTGAAGGCGGAACCAGTGGTCGGTCCCCTTGCCCAATGTCGGGCTATCCAGCTCTGCCTCAGTCTCTCCCTCAGCTCCCTGGTTGCTCTATCAGACTTGCAGATAGAGCACCAGAGGTGTAGGCGGTCCTGCCCCTGGATGCTCAGAGCTGGGGGGTTGGGTGGCCAGGTGTGCAAGAAGGAGATGGGCCCATGGCCAAGAACGGAGACCAGAGGCTTCAGGCGGGCAGGAGCAAGACCGTACCAACTGTCCTCACCAGACAGAGGTCAGGATCACCGGTGAAAGAGGGGGCATAAAGAAAGTTGAAAAAATAAAGAAGAAGCAACTTCACAGAGGTTGTTAACTGCTGCCCATACATTGTCTTATATAGTGTATGGGCACCAGTGCAGGAATGGACGTGAAAAAATATGTTACTTTTACCCAGAAAGTTAATAAATAGTCTGTAGTACACACCGATTACTTAACAGATATAATACTCTTGCTGCACACAGCATTTCCACTTACCTGCCATTGAAGACGTGGAAGCTATGTGATTCAAGTTGAGAAACAGGCTTTATTTGAATAAATATAACAACACACCTTTGCTAGTAGACTAAACTATTTTAACCACAAAAAATAAATCATGGAGCAAAAGTCCAAAAAAATTCAGAAGCGGATCTGATTCCTGGGGTCAAACTGGGTCAGTGTACACTGTGCAACTTCTTCAGGCAGTGTCGTAGCAAAAGTTCATTCAAGGAGGAGATGCTTTGGGTCCACTCCATAGGATCAAAAGGTGCCTTGCTAGAGAAACAAAAAAAAAATAGCTTAAAATGCTGACTGTGTTGGGGGTTTATAACCTTTTTTATCTGACCACAAGTTGCAAGTTAACAACTGCCATTTGCATTTGAATGCTGCCATGTGGAGAAGATGACCACTGGTGCTATCAAATGTGACAATCAGCATCATTCTTTCTTATTATGGCATCGATGTGACATCCAAACAGTGGTCAATAGCAAGATGATGTCACAGTGATGCTATAACAAGACTGTGTTTTCACCAAATTTAGACAATAATAGCGTTCTTCCGTACATTATACATTCAGTAGGCTGCACAAGATGAAATCTGAACTAGACCCAATGTACCCCAAGTGCAAGGTGGGGAAGGGCACTTTTCTCCATTTCGCCCTCCCATACCCAAAAATCAGGGGGTTTGGAGGGAGGTATACACGGTGATTGAACGTGCAGTTAAGGTACCCATGCCCTTCTCATGCTAGAATTCTTGCTCGGAGGAGAACACCACTTATATTCAACAAGGAGAACCAAGTGTGAACTCTAGCATTTCTCAATTAAAAAAAAAAGAAGTAATTTAGAACTGGATGGGTACCTCACCCCCAACCATTGCCTAGTGGTCTAAAAATTTGATGGCGTGTCATAAAATAGAAAAGGCTCAGTACAGCAGCAAATGATTAGGAACATATATATAAGGCCATTTGGAAGCCCATTATAGCAGATCTGGAAAATTACCATTTTCCCATGTAGGGATTTGGACACCTCTGTGCAGAAGGTCCCGCAATAGTAGTAACTGCAGTAAATGAAATGAGTGAATTGTCCAAATGCACATATAAACCTTGAATGGAACATATAACTGGTTATGTGCAAACGTATTGTTTGTTTTTAGAGACTTGTTCCTTGACATGCATTTACTGTAAAATGTAATTTACAGTGAATTATTTCTATTGTGATGCTGTATAGCCATGAATATAAAAGTTTTAAAGTCTCTCTCCAATGAACAGTTGGATTGTACTTGAACATGCATTTTCAATAAACACATTTTACAAAAAATGCTAGTAGAACTTCATGATCACCTACCGTTGTGTTAGCTGGAAAAAAGCCTTTTCTATTTCTAAAGCTAATGAGGCATGTCTTCACTTTCATATGCAGGCATGGCACACACATGTTTAAACTATTTTTTAACAATTTACTATAAACTGCCTGCTATGTGGATACTTGCATCATTTTCATGAAGTTCTAAACTTCATATGAAAACTCTGTGATATACATACTTTGTAGAGTGTTTTGTAAAATGTGGAGTTTTACACTCAAACTCCGCACATAGCAGATTTTTATTTTTATGTGAAGTTCACATTTTTCAAAACAAAACACTTCACAAAGTATGAAATTTCATGGCAAAACTTCACTAAGGAATTTTTTTTAACTTTACCAACCCCTAATCATAAAGGTACAGACATTGCAATGAGCTTTCATCTCTGTGTGGGGCCCTGCGCTCACATTATTGCATAAGGGATGGCCCAGCAGTCCCATTACTGCATAATGTTATCCATATGTGGGAGCACAGGGCCCTGCACTCCCACCTACCTATAATTATAGAGAAGCATCACAGGCCTAGATACAGTCCAAGTAACCCCTGTGCTGCACATGGTGCAATATCGCAGTAATTATAGAAACATTGGAAAAAATTCCACTGCAGTTGTAATCATGGACTGGTAACCTGCATGCATACTTAGTACACTAAGGTGTAATAAATTTCATTTAGCAAAAAATCTGTATCTCGAAGCATTTTCGAGATATAGGCACCGAAAGGCGCTGTGTTCGCCACAATGTTATCTTATGGGAAATGTATCAACTTTGGAATGGTATAACTATGGAACTGATACAAATTTTTACACCAAACTAGCATAAGTCACATCTGTGGGATACCCCTTCTGTACCCTGCAAATTTGAAACTAAATGTCCTAACCGTTTCCTAGCAGTGAACTAGCAAAGTTTTTTTAAATCCTTGTTCGTGAGCTGTCAAAATCACCATTCATGAGCCGATCCCTGTTCATGAGATAGAGCCTTAGCATATAGGTTGTCATCTCAAGAATGGGAATTTTGACAGCTCATGAATGGGGATTTTGACAGTTCACGAACAAGGATTTTTTTTACTAATCCTTGTTCATGAGCTGTCAAAATCCCTATTTTCGAGCCAAATCCCCATTCATGAGGTGTCAGAATCTCTGTTCATGAGAAATCCTTGTGCATGAGATTTGGCCATCTGGTCATCTCACAAACACGAATTTTGACAGCTCACAAACAAGGATTTCTCATGAACAAGGATTTTGACACCTCACGAACGGGGATTTTGACAGCTTACAAATAAGTATTCTGAATCCCCATTCGTGAGGTGTCAAAATCCCCATTCATGAGCCTGTTCAAGAGATTTAGCCATCTGGTCCTTATCTCATGAATGGTGATTTTGACAGCTCATGAATGTGATTGTTTCGAGAATGGGGATTTTGACACCTCATGAATGGGGGTCAGCTTGCAAATGAGGATTTTGGCACCTTACGAACGGGGATCGGAAGTGAGTCACAAACAAGAATTTTTAAACTTAAAAATGGCTGTTTTTTGACTAAACTAAATGGAACAAAAGCCATGGGTTTGTAGAGGGCATCACCCTGAACAAAACCCATACTTCAGTCTCTACAGAAGACATCCCTGTGGCAAGTTACACCGCTTTGTTTTTGAAGAAAATTGAAAACAAGATGGCAGTTCGCGAACAGGGATTTTTCATACAAACAGGGGATCCCCACTTGTGAGTTGTCAAAATCCCTGTTCGTGAAGGTAAATACTTGTTTTCAATGGTGCAGCTATCCAAAAGACTGAACTGAGCATGCTCAGAACCCAAAATTTCAAAACTGAATAACTTTGGAATGGATTTATATTTTTTTTCATCAAACTAATGCTAGCTTGTTCTTTGTGGCAAGCTCTTTTAACTCTGAAAATTTCCTTACAAATACATAACTGAGTAGTGGACCCCTCTGTGTAACAACTTCCCTGACCTGCAACACATTAAAAACAAGCATACTATTCCATACTGACTACTGACTAATTGCAAACTGAACTAAAACATCCTTGTAAAACCTAATATTATACAACATGCCTATTTTCCCCAGACTTTTAAATAATGTATTAAAGTATAAATCTTTATTGGTTTAGCAAAAAATCATACGCTTCAAAAATACTAATTAAATTACTGCTGTTCTCACCTTGTAAAAATGTTAACATTTGCGTCTTATTATTGGGCTCCTAGGTGAGAGTTTCTGGGCCTTTTCCTCCTTAAAAAAGGAAATAACATTTCATTATAATTTAACTCAAATAAATCAGTAACTGAATAAAGCATCCCTAACTCTGATCATTTTTACCATGTGTAGATGTCCGCTTTTGGCGTCTTGCTGCATGTGCTCTTTACCTGACTTTAAAAGGGATCTCTGCCTCCTACTGATGCCATTTAATTTTCCTGGCTGTGCACCATCACCAGGCAACCCATGATGCCTGCTAAAGCCAACATCATAGCATCAACACCATAAGGTGTGATACGCTTGGTTGCATGGACCCAATACGGGAAGTCCCCTTATAGCTGCAAGGCAGCAGCTTCCCACAGACAAAGCTGCTTGGGAACTCTGAGGATGCAGTCAGTGCCTTTTAGTTTTTTTCTGGTTGTCAGTGCTCTGAATTTTTTTGTTTCATGCTCTAGTATGTTACTTTGGTAACACCCAGTCCCTGTGGTGCAAGATTGTTTTTCTGGGGCTGCTTTCCAATATCCCGTTTGAAACTACCCCCCCCCCCCATTAGCTTCATGTGTGGCTCCTAGTGATGTTACCTTCTTGGAGGGTAAACAGCCCATAACATTCTACTTTAATTATTCCCTTTAGGTACTTCTAGGTTTCAATCATAGTACCTCTCTCTCTCTCTCTTCTGGCCTCCAGTGAGTACATTCCTTGCCACTTGTGAAAATGGGCAACTTGCTCATCTTGCTAACAAGTATAAAAAATAAAAATTAAATTAAATTAAATTCCTAAGTCATTTAATCTTTCCTCATAAGATCTCCCCTGTTTACCATGGATCCTTTTGTTCACTCTCCTTTGAACTGATTCTAGATGGCATCTATCTTTTTTAAGTGGTAATTCCAAAAATGGATACAGTACTCCTGGTATGGTCTGACCAATGATTTATACAGTGGAAGGATTATTTCCTTTCTCTTGCTAGAGAAGGCCCTCCCTATGCATCCCAGCATCCTATTAGCTTTATCATAAGCCTTGTCACAGAGAACAGACATTTTAAGGCTGGCACTAATTACGCCTCCTAAGTCTCTTTCTTTTGAAGTTTATGTCAAGTGAACCCCCACCATCCAATATTCAGATTTTCAATGTTTTTACCTTAGTGTATAACTTTACACTTTTTGGCATTGAATTTTACCTGCCAAACACTGTATAATTTTTCCAATTTCATTGGATCCTCCTTTTGCTCCTTTACCCCTTCCTCACTGTCCACTCTGCCAGAAATGTTTGTATCATCCACAAACAGTGACATCCTGCCTTTTATTCTCTCTCTCACCGATGTCACAGATATACATGTTGAAAAGCACAGGCCCCAAAACCAACCACTGAGGCACACCACTTGTTACCCTGTTTACCTCTGAGTTGGCACAGTTTGACTACCCTTTGTGTCCTGTCATGAAGCCAATTTCTCACCCAGTGTTAAATCATATTTCCAACTCCTATATCATCCAAACTTTCCACCAATCTAATATAAGGCACCAAACTGAAAGTCTTACAGAAGTCTTAATACAACATCTCAAGTGATATACCCTTGTTCAGGTCTTGTGAAACACCATTGAAGAATTCAGTAATGTTAATCTGACATGACATTTTATAAAACCATGTTGCTTATTATCCTGGAGTCCCTGTAACTCCAGGAATTCCTCAAGCCTTTCCTTTATGATGGTCTCCATGAATTTACACACTATGGTGTTAGACTTATTGGTCTGTAGCTGCTTGGGTCCTCCCAATCTCTACTTTTTTGAAGCAGTGTGACATCTGCTACCATCCAATCATCTGGGATCACTCCTATGTCCAAGGAGCAAGTAAACAGATTTGATAATTTGTTAAAATGGACTGCTAGTGTCCTTTTCTCCACTATAGAGGGTGATCAAAATGTTTTCTGTCCACAGGCGGTGATTAGGTCACTATGGAGTAGCAGATACCGAATTAAATTTACAGAAGTTTGGCCGGCCCATCAGAGCAGTAGTGGTACCACCATTTGCTATGCTGGTGACCTGGATGCAAGACTGAGCCAAAGAATTGGTGGCTAGCCAGGGGTAGAGAGGACTGAGGATGCTTAAACTCTCAGGGCAGGATTCTCAAAGAACAGCAAAAATTCCATAGCTGGAGGAAAAAAGCTTCCAGCACTGTGGAAATGCAGTTGCGTGATATTCTTAAAGAAAATCCTGCAGCTGGGGGAATTCCGCAAAAAGTCCCACAGGCGCAATTGCGGGAATCCCGCAAGTGCTGCGAATCCACAGCTACTGATCCGCAGCTGTGGCAACAACTGAGGAGGCACAGCAATAGTAAATATATGTAGCTGAAGCAGCAGACTTTAACATTGCTACCATAATATGAAGCTGACAGCACACACAAAGACACCTGCAACCAGTCCCTCAACTGGGACCACTGCAGCACCACAGGTACCAGTGATACCATGGTACCACAGTGGCTGACTGTCACTGCTGGTTGTCCCTCCCTGGGGTGTTCGTTTGGCCTGCAGGGGTAGCACTTGCTGCAGGCTGGCCAGGTTCTACTGCCTGTGGGGCTCCGTCATGGGCTGCGCTGGGTCTGGTGGTTGTTGCCTGTTGCCATATCATGGCAATATGTGCATTTGTTGCTGTACCAACAGCCACTGCTATACTATCTGGGATGCTGTTACCTGTGCCTCACCTCCACCTTAATTGATTCCAATTGTTGGGGCACTACTGTGGTTTGCTGAGAGACAGTTACACCTCATTCTACTGTGTGTAAAATTTTTCCGCAACTGCAGAAAAAATCTGGCAAAGAATAGCTTTTTAGGGTCTGTGCCTTACTTATCTCACACCATTTTTCCTCAGGGACTTCCGCAGCTGCACTTTTTTCCACAGTCCGTACTGTGTTTGTTCCTCAGCTGCGGATCTTTTTGTGAATAGCACTTAGAACAGTCTCCCCTTTTTTTCCATAGCTAAGGCAGTTTGGGGGACTTAGGGTAGGTTTTGCACCTTCCAAAAGCTTTGTTAATCTATCCCTCAATTTAATGCATCTCTAAGTTGTTTAACTCCTTGTGCAACATGAAAGAGTCTTGTATCTTCTTTGTGCTAGCATAATTTGCTCTTATTTTTGTAAGAAAGATCCCAGTGCACCTTATTGTTATCTCCAAGAAGCAAAGAGGCTTCATCCATCTTTGGAGAGATGCTTAGTGGATATTCAGTATTGGTGCTTGACTACAAAGTAAAAAGGTGTAACTACTTTAAATTCTTAGTTGGAATTTACAGAGTGTGCTTGTGGCAGTTACTGCCTATGAACTGATGTGCTCAGACTGAAGGCAGTCAAGAAACAGAAAAAAGAAGGAGCATGCCCAGCTGAGGCTGAGTGACCAACAAAGCAAATATTATATTTTTGGTTGTAGCATACAGGGATTGGACACTTTTCATGCAGATGGGGACTTTGCATAGAGTGTGCTCACAGGCTGCAGACTTTCTGCAATCACTGTGCAAAAAGGCCAACAATAAAAATAAATAGAAACTGAGGCAGTGATGCTTCAGATGGAGCTTGACAAGCTACAAGCTGATCAAAGACATTTTGTGGAATCAGATCAAGAAAAGTGATGCCAGTTCGACTTGGAGAATATACATCATGAGTAGGAGGAGACAGAAAGGCAGCATCAAATCGAGCCAGAGAAAAAAGAAAGACAGTGCCAGACTAAGGCAGAGGAGAAAGAAAGACAGTGCCAGACTGAGACAGAGGAGAAAAAAATATATCGTCAGCTTGAGGCAGAGGGGAAAGAAAGTGCAAGATTGTGGCAAAGGGGAAAAAAAGAAAGTGCCAGACCGAAGCAGCAGGGAAAGAAAGACAGTATTAGATTAATGCAGAGGAAAAACAAAGACAGTGTCAGATTGAGACAGAGGAGAAAGAACGATAGTGCCAGACTGAGGCACAGGGGAGAAAAAGACAGTACCAGACTGAGGCAGGGGGGAATCAAAACAGTGCCAGATTAAGGCAGAGGAAAAATAAATACAATGCCAGATTGAGGCAGAGGAAAAAGAAAGACAGTGCCAGATTGAGGTAGAGAGGAAAGAAAGACATTGCCAGACTGAGGCAAAGGAAAAAGAAAGACAACATCAGGTTGAGGCAGAGGATAAAGAAAGGCAGTGCCAGCTGAGGAGGAAGAAGGAAGGAAGGAAGAAGGAAAGAAAGAAAGAAAGAAAGAAAGAAAGAAAGAAAGAAAGAAAGAAAGAAAGAAAGAAAGAATCAACCAGTCTGCAGCAGAGGAGAAAAAACTAAATATATGAATTTTGCTGGCACATGTAAACCATCTAATTTCAATTTCACCCTCATAAAAAATGATGGCATGGTCATTGAGTGGGTTCATGAATTTAAATACCTTGGCCTAACACTGGATGAGCACTTCTCCTTCGGCTCTCACATAACACAATTAGTAAACAAAATTCACCAAAGACTTGGGATCCTCAACAGGATCAGGCAATTCCTCATCCCTGAATCAAGACGTATGCTTGCTTTCAGCTAACTCCTACCTCTCCTAGACTACGGATCCATCATCTACTCACCTTAGAGTAATTCCATCACATTCAGTAGGCTCACAAAAGCATACAATAACATTATCAGGTTTGTGACTGGGCTCCCCATCATACACACAGCTGTGATCTCTATGAGACAGTACATTGGTTGTCCCTAGAGGACAGGTTCACATGGAAGGCTTCCACGTTTCTGTACAAAATCCTCAACAACCATTTACCTTACAGTGTCTCCTCTCTTTTCAAGAAGGTTTGCCCCACTTGGCTCACTAGGAGTGCTACCATATCTCCTTTTTCGGTCCTTTACTACAACACCTCTTTGGGGCAGAGATCTCTTATCTATAGAGGTCCCAAGCCTTTTAACACTCTTCCTTCTAACCTTGCGGGCAGACCCTCCCTCAGTACTTTTAAGGTAAAACTGAAGGAGCGTCTGCTCAATAAACCCCCCCTGCAACTGTCCTAGGTAGTATATCACAGTTTCTTTACTACTGCCTGGGTCAAAACCTAAAGGGCACCTACTGTACACAAACAACTCCTACAATATTGCTAGTATTGTCC
Organism: Neoceratodus forsteri; assembly: GCA_016271365.2. Taxonomy (NCBI): domain Eukaryota; kingdom Metazoa; phylum Chordata; order Ceratodontiformes; family Ceratodontidae; genus Neoceratodus; species Neoceratodus forsteri. The sequence continues at coordinate 1,327,082,948 of CM057449.1, forward strand.
CTCATTTTCTTTAATCCCTCATTATCTCTAATCCTGCCCACCTCATTGTTTCCATGCCTCCCTCCCCTTCTAAGCTTTTCTCTGTATTTTTTTTCCCACCCTCTCCCATTGGGTTTACTTATGTAAATTTGTACATATCATATAGACTTACTGTTAATATTTGTGGTTGCTGTACATAAGCTGCTTTTTCCTTTTTCCCCCACAATGTATGAAATTGTCTTATAAATAATTCACCCTGTTCTTTGTGCCTAGTTTTCCTGCATTGTACATTTTGTCTCACATTGTATATTTATAACCACGTGTTGTTACAAATTGTATATATCCACCTCGGTTACAATTGGACAACTGCACACTTGTAAAAATGGGCATTTTGCCCACATTTTACAGTATAAAATAAAAATGAAATGAAAGACTATGTCAGATTGAGGCAGAGGAGAAAGACATACTAGATTTGGAAGGAGAAGAAAAAAAGACAGCATCAGATTGAGGCATAGGAGAAAGAAAGATAGTGCCAGCTAGAGACAGATGAACAAGAAAGACAGCATCAGACTGAGGCAGAGAAGAAAGAAAAACAGTGCCAGACTGAGGAGAAGGAGATTTGCCATGAAGCAGAGAGGAGCAAGAAAGACAAAATTAGTTGAGTCAGTGGAGAAAGAAAAGGAATGCCCGAATTAATCTGAGATCAAGCCAATAACCACTAACAGACTTCTCAGAAAGTAAGTGATGAATCTGACTAATCAGCATAGATTGGGGTTGATTCAAAACCTATCTGATGGCCCAGATACACATACAGTATGAACATACGTACATACGAACATATGAAATGCCAGCATAAACAGGCCTCATGGTCTAGTGAGTCTGCCCGATTGTGCAGCTGCCCCACCCTCCCCTACCCTCCTATTAACTACCCTCCAACTCTGTCTCACCCTCTCTTATATCCTCCCACTGTTCTACATGATACCACCTCCTTTGGCAGAGTGTTTGGCTTATTTACCACCCTTTCTGTTAAAAAGTGTCTCCTGATTTCCCTCCTGAATCTCCCCCCCTCCAATCTCAGCTGATGCCCTCTCGTGTCCCTCCCCCATCTGATCTGAAGAATCCCTTCTGTATTAATCCTGTTAATACCCTTTAGGTACTTAAAGATTTCGATCATATCCCCCCATCCCACCTCTCTTCCAGGGAATACATTTACAGCTCTCCCAGCCTCTCCTCATAGGATTTATCCTCAAACCCCTGTATTATCTTGGTTGCCCTATACTGCACCCCTTCCAGCAATCTGATGTCCATCTTCAGGAATGGATGCCAGTACTGCACAAAGTATTCCAGGTGCCACCTGACCAGTAACCTGTACAGGGGTAGGATCACTTCTCTGTGCCTGGAGGAGATTCCCCTCTCTATGCACCCCAGCATCTTGTCTGCCATTGCAACCGCCTTCCTGCACTGAGCTAAGTGGTTCATACTGCCCGTTATTAGTACCCCTAGATCCTTTTTCTCCACTGTACTTACCAACTGTTCCCCTTTCAACTGATATTTCCTCCCCTGGTTCTTTCCTCAGAAGTGCAATACCTTGCAGTTATTGGCGCTGAACCTCAACTGCCATGTCTCTGACCATTCTTGTAGTTTGGTCAGGTCTTGCTGCAGTCCCCTCCACCCCTCTATGTCATCTACCACTGCACCAATCTTAGTATCATCTGTGAACAGACTGATCCTACTCCAGATCTTGTTTGAGATATCGGATATGAATATCCCGAACAGCACCAGTCCCAGTACCAAATCCTGGGGCACCCCACTCATAATGTCCCTTGGTGATGAGAGTCCCCCCCCACCACCACCACCCTTTGCTGCCTACCTCTCAGCAAGTTGGTGATCCAGTTGGCCATTTTTGTCTCCACCCCAATGTAATCCAGTTTCCCCCCAGCTTCCCATGTGGCACTGAGTCAAAGGCCTTGCTGAAGTCCAAATATGGGACATCCACTGCATGGCTCCTGTCCAGTTCCCTGCTAACCCAGTTGTAGTACTCGACTATATTTGTCTGGCAGGATCTGCCTCATACAAAACCATGCTGATGGACATCTTGGAGCCCATTGTCCTCCAGAAAGGTCACCAGTCTCTCGTTTAGGATTGACTCCATGAGTTTCTGCATGATTGAAGTGAGACTCACTGGTCTGTAGTTGCCTAGATCATCCTTTGGGACACTTTTATGAATGGGCACCACATGGACCATCCTTCAGTCCTGTGGCATACATTCTGTGTCCAGTGATGTACTGAACAGGTCTGCTAGTGGTCCCACCAGGATCTCCGTTAGCTCCCTAAGTACCCTGGTGCACCCCTTCAGGTCGACGCCCAGACAGTGAAACATGAAAAAAAGACCATTACGGGGACAATCGCTGTAATGGTCCTTTTTCCGTGTTTCCCTTCCCCCGGTGTTCTGCCCCCTCCCTGGACCAACTCCAACATGGAGTTGATAATCCTAAAGTCTGGGGGCATGGGGGTCAGAGTCCCCCACATGGGGTGTGTGTGGGGGGGTGCAGCCCCCCACAGAACACACTTGTTGAATGGGCGGCACAATACCTACATCAGTATTGTGCCATCGTTGTGTGGGAGGTCGACATTTTCACTGTCAACCTCCCTTGGTGCTTCCAAGTACCCTAGGGTGAATGCCATCCAGCCCTGAGCCTTGACCACCTTCAGTGCCCTTAGTCCCTTCAGTACCCTGTCCTCCGTAATTCTGATGTCAGTGCCCCCACCCCCATGCCCACTCCCCTTCCCATGGGTATCTGCCCCCCTCTTTCCTTTGTGAACACAGAGCAGTAGTGCTCATTCAGTGCCTCTGGCTAGTCCTCCCCCTTCTCTACCCACCCCCCATCTTTCTTGATCCTCACAATCTGGTCTTTGTTTCTTCTTCTCTCACCAATGTATCTGAAGAAGTTATTTTCCCTGTTCTTGATTCCCTGTGCCAGTCTCAGCTCTCTGGAAGCCTTGGCCGCTCTGACTAGCATGGTAACCTCCCTGGATTTCTTCATGTACTCATCTTTGTCCCCTTGCCCTCCTAATTTCCTAAGCCTCCGGAATGCTTTTCTCTTGGACCTCACCCCTTCCATTACCTCCTGAGTCAGCCAGCTCGGCTTCTTTGATCTCCCCATTTTGTTCTGTGTCCTGGTGAAGGTCTCAGTAGCCTTTGCCAGCCCTTTCTTAATGATATTCCATTTTTGGCTGTCACTCATGCATGTCTGAATTCCCACCAGATGCTCAACCATCATTTCCCCCATCCTTTTAAAGTCTGCTCCCTTAAAATTGATCACCCTGGTACCTGTTCCTCCTGTTACCCTTCCCATATTGAGTGTGAACCACACCGTATTATGGTTGCTCCCAGTCAAGGAGTCCTCCACTCCCAGATCTCTTACAGCCTCCCCATTTGTTAATACCAGGTCCAGAGTCCTAACCTCCCTAGTAGGTCCCCCGGATCAATTGCACCAGGAAGCTGTCCTGAAATGCAACTAGTAATCTATGCTCCTTTGCATACGTGGTGGTAGGGGTGTTCCAGTCCACCCTAGGGAGGTTGAAGTTCCCCACCACTACGGTGTCCACCTTCCTACAGACTCTTCTAATCTGCTCAGCCAACTCCCAATCCAGGTCATCCCTCTCAGCTGGTGCTCTGTACACTACCCCCACCCTCAGTGTCTTTCTTTCAGAGTCTTGAAACTGCATCCATAGGGCCTCTGTCCTGCCCTGCACCCCTCCTCTTTCATCCACCTTATCCCCTCCCTTACATAGATTGTCACACCCCCCCTTCCCCCAGACCTGTCCTTTCTGAATATCCTGTACCCTGGGATCATCATATTCTAGTCTGGGTTCTGGGTGGCCCATGTCTCTATGATGGCTGCAATGTCCACCCTCCCTACAGCCAAAAGAGCCTGTAGTTCAGCTGATTTGTTACTTAAGCTTTTCACATTCAGTGAGATCACCCTCCAACCTGTGTCTTTCTCCCTCCACCCTGATTTTCCCCCTCCTAATTTCTCCTTGTGTCCCCACCTCAAATACCTCTCCAATAGCTTGGGGGGTAGGTATGCTTGGCTTCCCTGTCTGGGATTTATTTATTTATTTATTTATTTATTAAAGAGATTTACCAGGAAAGGCATACTGAGCAGGGGACCGCTCGATTCCAGATGTGCCCTGGGGTAGGTGGTTACAAGGATGTAGTACATAATACATAAAGCACAATAGAACATACATAAATTGTAGATATCCAGCAAAGGCCCAATGGGATGGGTGAAGTTGCCGAGATGCATGTGGAGTTGTACAAAGTGTAGAGTAGTTACAGGCAGTATTTACAAGCAGTGAGTACAGTAGCAGTATTTACAGGCAGTGATGCAGTAGCAAATAACAGCAATTACATAGTGAGATTAGATTTACCTACTAGATGGGGAGGTGAGAATATCAGACAGTAGCAGAGGAGGGTCAATACAAGATGACGTATGGTACTAATTTAGAAAAATGGAGCCCAGAATAGCTGATAGGAATTGAGCAGGGAGTTCAGCGATGGGGAAGGCATAAGCAGTTGGTGGCGAAATGTGTTTTGAGGAGGGCATTTCGATGTGGAGTGCTTGTGGTGTGTCTGATGTCGGCTGCTAGGGAGTTCCATAATTTGGGGAGTCTGAAGCTGAAAGCAACCTGACCTGATCGGGTGGATCTGTGGGGGATGTGGAGAAGTCTGGAGTCAGAGTTCCTGAGATCATAGGTAGGTGGGGTGGCGGCGGTTAGGGATGTCGATAGGTAGGAGGGCAGCGTATGCGACCAGAATTTAGCAGTGAGTCTAGTGCAGTGCAACAATCGCTGATTTTGGAGAGATGGGAGGTCAAGGGATTTGTAGAGTTCGCAGTGGTGGGTGTTCGGTGGACAATCCAAAGCGAACCAGCAGAAGGAGTTATAAATAGGGTCGAGCCCGGCTAAGGATGTTTGGGAGGCGGCCGCGTAAATGACATCACCGTAGTCAAAAATTGGAATGATCATTTTTTGTATCATTTCTTGCCTGGTTTGTGTAGGGATGCAGAACTTGTTCGATAGAGGCTCCCAGCATGGGATGTAATTTTGCAGAGCCTCAACATGAGTAGAAATCAAGGTGCTGATCCAGCCAGGCCAAGATAACGATATGAGGAGTTGACCTCAAGTGGGGTCCTATCCAAGGTAAAGAAGGTGGGTGCATCCTTAGCCGGGTTAGCTTGGCACGGGAGCTGAAGGTGAGGGAAACAGTTTATTTTGAGTTTAGGAATAGTTGGTTCTTAATGAACCAGTGTTGGATGGAGTCGAAGTCCTTCTGAAGGTGAGATGCTACAGTGGTTCCAGATGGGCCAGAGGCAAATATCACCGTATCGTCTGCATATATATGGATACCAGATTGTGTGCAGACAGTAGGCAGGTCGTTAAGGAAAATTGAGAAGAGCAGCGGGCCAAGTACAGACCCTTGAGGTACGCCACTGGTGACAGGGAGGGGGGAGGATAGAGCCGTGCCGATGCGGACTGTTTGTGTTCTGCCTGACAGGTATGACTGGAATCAACTGAGTGCTGTCATCGTCAGACCAGTTTGGGCAAGTTTAGAGATCAAGAGGGGGTGAGATACTGTGTTGAAGGCTTTTGCTAGGTCTATAGAAATAGCTGCGGTAATGTCCCCGTAGTCAATGCCTGTAAGGATGGAGTTGGTGAGGCGGAGGAGGGATGTGGTGGTGGAGTGGTTTTTTCTGAAGCCAGCTTGAAAGGGGGTGTAAAAGGAGATTGTATCGAGATAATCGTGTAGCTGGGATAGAACAAGGTGCTCTTGAATTTTGACAAGGATGGGGAGCAGAGATATAGGCCGATAGTTTGAAGGGGAGGAGGGTTCCCCTCCCTTAGGGAGTGGAATGACTGTGGCCTGTTTCCATTATGTAGGGACAGCACCAAGTTTAAATGACAGATTATAGAGCATGGTTAGGGGGTAGTCTATGGCCGGGGCAGAGTTGAAGCATTTTTGAGTCTAATCCAGATGGGCATTTTCCTTTGGTTGTGTTTAGAGAGTGTAGGATTTTTAACACCTGGTCAGGGGTGACTGGGTGGAGTGAGAAGGAGGCCTGGGGAGGTGTGTTAGAGAGAGTAGGGGGTCCTTAGGGAGATCAAGTGGAGGTAGGTGGGGGTGGGAGGAGGCGAGGCAGCAGTGGTGGAGAAGTGGGCATTAAACTCTGATGCAACCTGGCGAGGGTCATTCACGATTCTGCCTGCTAGGTTGAGAGTGGGGGTGGGGGAATTTTATGGATTTCCAGAATTGAGATGGTTGGGTGTGGTTTTTGTTAAACGTCAATTTGAAGTAGTTTGATTTGGACTGACGTATGAGACATGTGCAGGCATTTCGAAGGGACCGGTATTGTTGTTGTGCCAAGTGGGAACCAGTGGTCTTGAAAAGTTTCCAGGCCCGGTCTCTGGCTTGGAGTTGTTCCATGAGTTTTGAGGTTACCCAGAGTAAGTGGGAGCCCCTGACTCTGGATCTCTTTAGTGGGGCATGTATGTCCCAGATAGCGAGGAAATTTGTAGAGAAGTAGCCCAGGGCCTCGTCCAAGGAGGTGGCACTAGGGATGGGAGACCAGTCAATGGTGGAGAGGGTGTTTAGAAGTGCTGGCAGATCCAAAGATTTGTAGGCTCTGCAGCGCAGCAGACGGTGTGGGGGAGCCGGTGGATGGAAGATTTTATACACTAGGTAAATCATGTGGTGGTCGCTAAGGGAGTCCGGTAGGAGGCCTGCTTTGAGTATCCTGTGTGGGTGGGTAGTGAGTGCCCAGTCCAGTAGTGTGTGTTTCTTAGATTTGTGGTTCAGATGGGTGGGTTCCCCTATTTGCTGGTGTAAGTTTAGTGCACTTATCTGGCAGCATGCTTTGGATGCAGCACATCCCATCCAGTTCGGATTGAAATCCCCGAGGACGTGGATTTCACTGCCTTCAGTGAGGGTCCTCAGGTTGCCTAGGTGTTCAAGGATGGAGGTTAGTGGTGTGTCCGGTGGGCAGTATGACCCAGCAAAGTATACTGGGATAGAATGGGGTAGGAGGATTTTGATCGAGGAGGGACTCAATGTTTATTGAGGGCATTGGTGAGGGATTACAAAAACTGGAGATTTGAGTGACGTACATGACAAAACCCATACCCTTCTTTCTCCTGCCTGTCTTGGCGGATTAGCGAGAAGCGAGAATAGAATTCCTCATCCGGTGATGGAGCTTCAGCCATGACTCTGTGATGATTATGATGTCTGGGCGCAGGGTAAGAACAGTTGTTTGTAGGGAAGCAATTTTATTTAGGATGCTGCATATATTTAGGTGCACGATTTTGAGACCTTTTGGGAGGGGTGTGGGGTGAGCTGGTGGTGGGGCAGCCATGGGTGCCTGTGGCCCTGGGTTCCATTCAACGTTCCCTGCTATGAGTAGTAGGAATACCAGGGCATTCCTTAACTGGCACATGATCTTTAATGGTGCGCCCCTCCGGGTATTTTGAGATGCGGGGGTTAAGTTTGTCTTTGGGGCTAAGAGGATTGAGGGATATAGGTCAGGTGCAGTAACGTGAAAAGAGGGGGGGAGGATAGAGGCCCCAAGTGTCCAGTTGTGCCCCAGGTGTAGGTAGTTTTTAGGTGGAGCAGAGGAGGAGTGGGGTGTAGGTTTGAGAGAGAGGGCAGGCAGTGGCACAGGGTCTGGTAGGGTAGGGTTAACTGAGGTAGGGAGGGAGGATGAGGCTATGCAGAGCAAGGTAATAGTAGCAGTGAGGAACTGCATATTTTTAATTTTTTTTATTTTTTGCTTTCAATACCAAGTGGAATTCCTTGTGTGCAGGAGGGAAACACAGACTGCTCAGCAGTGGCCGCTAGTGGTGGAGCAGTATAAGGGACTAATGGTAAAGTGGGCTGATTGGTTCACGAGGGTCTGGGGCACCACTATATAAAGAGAAGCCAACCAAGGGGGGTGGTGGGGAGCCTGCGCATAGCGCAGATGGGGCTAGAGCTCCTCCAGGCACTGGGAGCAGCTGCAGGAAGAAGAGAACTCGGGCTACCTGTTGCAGCGTGGTCCGGGGCGGTCCGATTTCGGCTATCCAGCGGCTGTGGGGAGGGCTGTGGGGACTCCTGCCCTCGTGACCTCCTCGTCTGCAGAAAGGAAAGAGAAGGACAGAAATAAATACAGGTGAGAGCAAATGGAGGAGGAGCGTGTTAATTCAGATGCTAATTTTGTTTAAGCCAATTTGGAAGAGAAGGAATTCCTGTGCAGCTACCCCTGTGCTCCAAACTTGCTAGTTCTTTTTAAATACAGACAGAGATAGTGCTTTTTAAATACAGACAGAATACAGGTCTACTGTTCCACCATACAGAATTAGCATAAAAGGAAATTCAGCAGTCCTATTTTTTTTTTTTCCGTCTAACACAATGCAGTAAGCTCAAAAGTTCTATAGATTGGAGGCAGAGAGCTGTGGAATGCTCGGTGCATGCCTGCCGCTTAAATTTAGATTGAATCAGGATTCAAACAAAAAAGGGCACCAAAGGCAAGAAACGAGCGGCGTGGCAGAAGCTCCTCCAGGCACTGGGAGCAGCTGCAGGAAGAAGAGAACTCAGGCTATCTGTTGCAGCGTGGTCCGGGGGGGGGTGTTCCGATTTCGGCTATCCAGCGGCTGTGGGGAGGGCTGTGGGGACCCCTGCCCTCGCGACTGCCTTGTCTGTTGCAGCGTGGTCTGGGGGGTCCAATTGCGGCTATCCAGTGGCTGTGAGGAGGGCTGTGGGGACTCCTGCCCTCGCGACCTCCTCGTCTGTTGCAGTGTGGTCCGGGGGGGTTCCGATTTCGGCTATCCAGTGGCTGTGGGGAGGGCTGTGGGGACTCCTGCCCTCGCGACCTCCTCATCTGCCTACTAGCTGTCCTCCCGCCATCCCCCCACCTAGTTTAAATCTATCCCTAATGTTATTTACCCCTCCAACCTCTGCTTTAATATCCCTTTCCCCTCGCCACTCAGGTGCAGCCTATCCCCTGCATATAGATCCTTATTTCCCCAGGTACTGCCCCAGTCACCCACTACCCCGTACCTCTTAGACTGACACCATTCCTCCAGCCATTTATTGAACTCCCCAATCCTCCCTTTCCTTCTCATACTCGTGCAGGGTACCGGGAGCACCTCTGAAAAGGCCACTGATTCCCCCACTTCCTCATATAGCCCTCCTAATTACTCAGTACTCCTTCTCACTACTTTCACCATCTCCTCCACCAGGTCAATAGTGCCCACATGCACCACTACATGCAGTTTCTTCCTGCCCTTCCTTGTGCACTTAAGAACTGCCTGCCCTGCCCTGTCTACCGTTAGCCTGGGTATAGCCTCCACCCATATTCTACTATGCCTCTCCTCCCTGCTGCCCCATCTGATCCTTTTAAGTATGAAATCACCAAGCACTAGTGCACACCCTTCCTCGTTCCTTGTCCCTGCCCCCACCCCTTTCCAGGGTATCCACTCTTACAGCATGCCAGCTCACTAACTCCATCCTTCTTCCCTACTACTCTCTGCCCCTTCTCCCCCATCCTGTCCCCTGCCCCTTCACTACTCTCTCCCTATCCCCCACATCCCTCCACCCTCTACTCCACCCCATCATCCACCCACCAGCACTGCTTCTCTCCCCTTCACCCATGTCGCCCTCATCTGACTTACTCCCTCCCCTTGTGGGTTTCCCTCTTCCTCCCTCTTCTGCTCTCCCCTGGTGATCACTCCTTCCCTCCCCCTCCACCAGTGTCACCAGTTCAGCAAACCTATTTCCTGCCCATCCTTCCTGGCTTGCCTCTGCTCCCTCCCCCCAGTCTAGCTTTCACACTGATGCTAGGCCCTTTGTTTGTTCTGCTCCTCACTTGAGCCACTGTTCCTCCCCCACGTTGTCCTCATGTTATTTCCTGGATGTGACCCTCCTGCCTCCTGGCCCCTTCCTCCTCCCCTCATCCTATCCAGCTCTCTACCAAGCCACAGCACTTCCTCCTCCAGCCTCTTCAACCGAATACAGATTGGACACCCTCCTAGTCTCCACAATATGTTAATCCAAACTGCCACCCCACATCCATCACATCCCACTATCCTACCCATTATACCAGTACTAACTACAAAATATAGTTCTATCTATAAGTGTCTAATCAGCCTAGTCCCTACTTAATAATACAATACCAACTCCACTAGCAGAGAAGCATAAAACATTACTAACTATGATACTATCCCATCCATACATTTTCCAGCAACATACAGCTTGAGGTGTTACACCCAAGTACAAAACACAGTACTATCTATACGGTTGTAACTTTTTACCTCTTTAACCAGAGCTACGTATCACTCTATAACATTACAAAGAACAATCCCCTCTGTTAAGGCATGTTAGTGGATGCACCTGGTAGTGCTTACCACCAATCCCAAAGAAGCACCACCCCAATAAGTGTGGACAAGCTGGAGGAGGGAGGGAGTAGGGCCCACTGCCACTCCCCATGTGAGTCAATCAGCATCTTACACAACTGCACACCTTAGTCCTATCCTCAGACAGAAGCAAACACTTCCTGTCTCTCAACTGGCACAGAATTGAACTCCAGAATACAGCCCTGCTTACACACCCAAAATACAGCCCTTATACAAACAGTACAGTTTAAACACCCAACTACATATCCCATTCCCAGTACAAGCAATTTGGACTAAAGCAAATGTAGGAAAACACAAAAAACAAAACTATTTCTCTTAGTTTAGCTTCACACAAACCTAGGAGACTCCTGCAGTGCCTGCTGCTTCAATTTATAGCCCCAAACTGATGGGAATGTACAGAATAATTTCATAGGTGGTTATAGGTCTTTACAATGTCATGAAATTACATAAATTGGAGGAAAGTACCCTGTCTGCCCATCTGTCCTCATTACTATCTATTAGAAGTCTAGAAGCTTATACTAATCTATTTGATGAGGACTTGAATGCTTAAAGTACATTGAAACTTGCCATTATAAAAAAGGTACAAGCCAACTCCAGGGAGCAATATGCTTAAAATGCATACATCAGCAGAGCAAATGGTGCAGTAGCAGAGTTACCATTCACGACGCTGGTGACACAGAAACAGGTCTGGGTCATTGGAGAGCCAGTGGGGGAATAAATTAGTTAGCACCCCAGAGGTGCTCTCCTCTGGGAAAGGGGAGAGCATTACTCCCACTAGAGCTTTCCCACCTGGGTGCCAACAAGTGGTAGCATACTGGAAGTCAGTTGGGTGGGAGGTTGTCGATCAAGCTTGCTGTCAATGGATTGTCATGTGCGTGAGTCTGCGTAAGCCCCATGTGAGCCAACATCCAGAGGGTGGAGAGAACAAACTCAGAACATGGGCCCCGGCATGAAGGATGACAGACCCTGGTACATCTGGGTCCCTGCACCACCACAGGCATCTCCTTGCAAAACAGGAAACCTAGGTGTAAATCCCCCCTACTCCCATCCCTGCATGGGGATAAGGTCAAGACTCCATGGAGCGCACAGATGCAGCTATTAAGGTATGTCAGGATCAACTTGTCCAATGAGAGTCCCTAAGGGAGGTGCATGCTGGACATAAAGAGAAAACTTAAAACAAATTGCATACATCAAAAGCAAGGCATGACATATATTTTGCTGAATTCACAGGGGAATTGGGGGTGGGGTGAAAGTTGTACACTAAATACAGAGGTGCAGATTCCAGTCCCTCAGGGCATTCTGCCACTTAATGATACCAGCAACTCTGACTCCTCTGTAAAGAGAAAATATAAATTTAATATGCAATGCTAAAAATGTGGTAAATATGGGACATTTGCCTTATGAATCCAGAAAACAAACAAACAAAAAAACAAGCACAATTGTGCAGTGGACGGTATCAGACAAGGGAGTCTGCATGCATCTAATTTTAATATAGGAATCCATATCTACCAGTTCAGCATAGCTTTTTTCATGCAGACAAACTAAATAGAGAAGATGTCACAGGTTTGGGTGGTTCTGGGGCTAATCATTCCCCAGTAGACAGGGGTTTGGTACTCGCATATATGTTTCTGACTGGTAACAGAGCTAGGGTCTGCATAGTAAATGAGCAGGTCTTTACAGATCCCATTGCTAAGGTTTTTCATTTCATTTCATTTATTTGGAATTGCAGGTGAGTACTCTGGAATTTACATTTCATTTTCAAGTACAACCTGAAGTCAAGTGAGAAATACAACATACAAATATACATGTTTTAACAGTATAAAGATACAAAAATGACAGAAATACAATACATTCATTTACATACACATTCTTTCAGACTTTTATAATGATTAAAAGCTGCTGTATTAAAAATATTCACAGATGTAGATTGCTTACTGTAACACTGAGAGGTAAATTGTTCCAGACAGAAGCAGCACAGTAGGCAAAGGATCTCTTGCCTGCGTTTGATCGTATGAGAGCCAAGACCAATTGAGACTTTGTAGATAATCATGGCTCATATATGGAAGATTATTTAATGAGTGAGTTTTGTAAAGTAGCTGAAATGCCAGTATTTAATATTTTGAATGCAAAGCGCAACATTGTAAACCTGTAATTGTTCTGTACAGAAAACCAATTGAGTTAATTTAATATTTGACAGTGGTGTGTTCAATGGGTAACCAAAAGTGCAAACTTCCCTGTTTTTTGTAATAAAGTTTCTTTTCTCGATATACTACAAACATGGGCCATATCAATGACCAATGATGCATAGTTCAATATTGGGAGAAGATTTTGTTGAGCGATAGCAAGACATGTTTCTTTTGATAAGAAATTTCATAATTGGTATACTGCTCCTATCTTAGCGTGTAACTTAGAAGTGACTTTATACATGTGAACACTGAATTTTAGGGATGAGTCCAAAGTAACACCCAAATATTTAAACAAATCTACAGTCTCAACTGGTCTCCCCCTGAGAAAACTGTAAAATCACTTGAATATTTTTTTACTTTAATATCAGATCCAAATAATATGACTTTAGTTTTTATTTTATTTAAAACCAGATTGTTCTGAAAGAACCAGTTTTGAATTTTAGTAAACTCACAGCTTAGTGTAGAATTGACTTCTAGAACAAATGCACTCTGAGACACCAATGCTGCGTCGTCTGCGTAGAGTATTAAATCGCAGATATGTGGTACTTGTGAGATAGGGTCAATAAAAAGAGTAATAAGTAAAGGGCCCAGTATGGAGCCCTGAGGAACTCCACACTGGACCCTGCAGAATGTGGAAAAAAACCCCATTAAATTTAACACACTGGAACCTATTATCAAGGTAGTCCCTGAACCAGTTAATAGCGTGGGTTCCAAGTCCCACATGTTCAAGACATTTCAGTAAGATGGTGTAATCTACTAAATTGAATGCCTTGGTTAGGTTCATGAACACTGCCCCTTTTGGGCCACCAATCTCAGTAGCCCTATGGACAGTGTCCGTGAACTCAACCAAGGCAGTGTTAGTGCTATATCCCCTCCTAAAGCCATGCCGGTTAAGAGAGATTAGATCATGAGTTCTGATATAATCATTTAGCTGTGAATGTACTATTTTTTCCTGTATTTTTGAAAGTGCTGAAAAGATTGCTATAGGTTGAAAATTATTGAATTCTGACTGGGACCCTGTTTTATGAATGGGTATTATATATGAATTTTTCCACAATTTAGGTATCAGTCCTGTTTCAAATGATAAGCTGAATATTAAACTAAGGGGGTAAACAATTTTAGATGATGGAAGCACCATGAGCTTGGGTGGGAGTTCATCATAGCCAGGTGCCTTATTCATTTTTTTACTTTTTTAGCACTTCTAGTATTTCAAAATATTTAACAATTTTTGAATGAAAACTCAGCCTAGTTAGTTTAACTTACTGATCAGAAGTGGTTTATTCCTGCTGACCTTTACAATATTTATCCAAATTTGTGAACTCTGAATTACATTCATTGTCTAGTAAGATAGGGTTAGTGAACACATCCCCATCCTTCAGCATACTAGTGTCGGCATCATTAGAAGGGGTTAGTAGGGATCTAATAGAACCCCAAACTTTTTTTGAGTTAGATTTTTCACTTGTTGCTTAAAGAAATTGATTTTGGCTGCTCTGATTTCCGTTTTACAATTGTTTCTTTTTTCCTGTATTCATTTAAGTCAAAGGCTGTATTACCTTTTTTTGAATTTTAGCCAGGCAGAATCTCTATCTTTCATCAGCTTAAAGAGATTTTCATTTAGCCATTTGGTTTTCCTCTCACTTATTCTCTTTCTAGTCACTGACACATATTTATCTACTGTCTCCATAAAAATGTCAATGAAATAGTCCAGCACGCAATCTAAGTCTGGAATAGCTTTCAAAGAAGACCAATCTACAGTACGTTAAATAACTTACTTACAAATGTGGGAACATCTAATTTATTATAATTCCTACTTTCTATATGTGTGGGAGACAGCTTTTGCATTCATCCACCTTTCCAGAATCCAAAGGTTGGGTGGTGGTCACTAATAGAATTTGGTATTAGATCACTGACAACAATATGCTCCTTTCTATTGGTTAAAAATGAATCTAATAGAGTGTGCCTATTAGATTTGAAGTTAATGTGAGTGGGATTAGTTATTAGTTGCTGCAGGCCTGAATCCAGGAGCCCAAAGCAAGAAAACCACCCAAACAGCAAGGATGTGCTAGATATAAGAATCAACACTATAACAAGAAAAAACAGTACCGTCTACCAATAAGCTAAAATAAAAGCAGACTCATCACATAATAAGGTGTCAAAAGTGCTTATTCAGCCATTTATTTGTGCAAAAATGCCCACAAAAGTCAGTCAGAGACCCTACCTCTCAAACAGGGATGCCAGCAAACAACCCTAAGCAATGACCTCCAACTAGTTTCACCCTAAATCATTATCAGGGAGTGCCCATAGTATGAAGAAGCACAACTTTATATGTGTCTCTTTAAGGCATATTGCCCAATTCTGTTCCTTAGTAAAACATATGTGAATTTACAAAGTGCTCATAATAATACAAAAGTGTACACCTAAACATATGTATAAACATTTCTATATGATGTGCAGACTAATACCTGTGACTAAAAAAGACCACCTAAGACATTTAGGGAATGCATCAATATTAAACATCATATATACAGTAAGTACATAGACAAAGGATCTAGCAGAACACCAATAAGTTTGATTAATACATGAAACATTATCATGAACTTCATGACAAATACCCTAACCCATATTTTAAATAATATCCCTACCCTGACCATATTTACTTTAAATAAATATCAATCATAAAGCATATAATAACAAACAACATCTCATAGTAGATTCAGTAAATACATTCCTAAATACTATTGGTCACAATGCATCAAGATATCAATAACATAGAAAAACATTTTTTATATACAGTATATAATATCAATATATATCAGGGTGGGAAAGGGAATGAGGTAAATAACAAAGAGAAGCAAAATCAAAAATATGAAAACCTCTGTTCTAGAAATCCACGGGGTGAGGGGAGGGAGATAAAATTCATAAACCCACTGTAATCTCCCCAGTATATAAAAACCCTTATCAACAATAAATAAGGGAAAGCATACTATTACCAAAAAACTCATTTTTGATATATTATTTTTTCCTGAGAAATACAGACAGATCAATAGCATAATTCAATCCTAGGTATCTCATGGCTCCCAAGGTGCAAATCCAAAATGCTTCTGGAAATGCATACAGATGAGTATGAATAAATAGGCCATTGATAGAGTAAAGGCCTATGGCGCATTCATAAGGTAGAAAAAATGGGCAGCCTGGAAGGGCCTTGAGGTCCTTATCTGCCGTTAACTTCTATGTTTCTATGTTCTTGTTTCCTTAGTAACAAATCTAGATCCCTTCCCCTAGGTCCCACCTTCACCTTCTCAATCCCTTGAAACTGGAATACATATTTGCCCCACCCTCTGTTATTATGTACATGTAATGCCAAAGCATTATGTATATCTGTCAATCTAATCAAACTGAGGTGTTCACCAACCCCTATTTTTAAATAGGCGTCTAGTTTTACCCACATAAAATGCTGTACAACAACATGTGGCCAAGTATATCACATCTTGTGTACTATACTTAATAAATTGTCATACATAAAACACCTTACTGTTATTAACTGTACTGAACACCTTTGTTTTCTTAACATACTGACAGTATACATATCTACCACATGTGTAGCAACCCCTACATTGTGGGGGCAACCAGTCTCCCATTCCAGATACTTATTTTGGGAGAAAACTGTGAACAAGCATGTCTTTTAAATTTGTACCCCTTCTGTAGGTGATTTTTGGGGGTGTCTTAGCAATTTCCATCAGCGTCGGCTCTGTTTCTAAAATATGCCAGCATTTATTAAGGCATTCCCTCACAGTACCACTTTTAGCACAGAATTGTGTTATAAATATATTCTCTTGTATTTAAGTAATACATTTCTATCAATCTTGTTGACTGTGTCCTCAGCTTGTGCTATCAGGGACTAACTGTAACCTGTCTGTAAGAAACGTAACTGTAGCTTCTTACTCCTTTCAGCATAAACATGGCGCTCAGTACAATTTCTCTTAACCCTCATAAACTGAGATTTTGGGATGTTGCTGATGGTGTGGCGGGGATGACAACTGCTGGCTAAAAGCAGAGTGTTACGGTCTGTATCTTTTCTATATAGATCTGTTAATATAGTTCCATCCTGGGAGACTGTAATGTCCAGATCCAATAACTATACATTGCTGGGGCTATAGTGTGCTGTTAATTTTAGATTTGGATTTGTTTTTTCCAAGTATCTAATACAGTCAAGCAATTCAGTAGTGTCTCCCCGCCACACCATCAGCACATCATCGATAAAACATTTCCAAAGATCTTTTTGATCATAGTATGGGTTAAAGTCTGAATCGTATATAGCACTCTGTTCCCACAAGCCAAGGTATAAATTTGCATATGGGGGGGCAAAGGTAGCCCTCATAGCTGTAACCCTGACCTGTCGGAAGTGCTGCCCCTGAAACATGAAGGTATTCATGGTTAAAACAAACCTAGACATTGTACAGAGACATTCAATGAATTCCAGTGAAAAGTCACTTTTCATATCCATCCAGTAAAAAAGGGCATCGAGGCCACCATCATGAGGAATGTTTGTATATAAAGATTGGATATCAAGTGTTACTAATAGACAGCCCTCCTCCATTTGTAGATCTCCCAGGATGCCCAGAATATGGGTGATGTATTTAATATGGGACCTGACCATAGGAACCAAATGACTAACATGTGTATCAACAAACTTCGATAATGGCTCTGTTAATGAGTCTATGCCCGATACAATGGGCTGTCCTGAGGGATCTAATAAAGACTTATGTACTTTTGGCATAACATACATTGTTTGCCTCACTGGATGGTGGACTGTAAGAAATTCATAGGAAACATCAGAAATTATGAATTTTTCATATAAATCCATCAAATATAGATCCATTTCTTTTTAAAGTTCATTGTTAGATCAGTTTTCAATCCCACATAAAAATTAGCATCTGCCAGTTGTTTAAATATTTCATTTTTACAGTTTTCTGTGTTCAAGATAATTATCAACCCCCCCCCCTCGTCTGCTGGTTTAATTGTTATATCCAGATTGTTACTCAGTTCCAATATAGCATTTCTCTCTGCAGTACTTATCAGATGATGGCCTGTCCCGGGGGGTGGGGATGGATGATATGGGTTTCTGAAGCACAAGAGATGGGAGGGTCTCGGCACCCAACTAAGGATCTAAGGTTCGAGCAGACTCGATAGACGGTAAGGCCTAATCTGCTGGCAAATAGTATGTTAGTATGTTAGTACTGATGTTAGAGTATTGAATATCCTGAAAATTTGCTTCATTTTTTTGAAGTTCATGCAGAAGGGCTCTTTCAAAAATCATGAAAGCAGGGGCATACTGGGGAATAAAGGTGGAGTGGTTCCTTAACTTGTTTTTATGTTCTTGTAAATTTGGTATGGATTGAACATAAGAGTCATCATTTAATTCAGTGGCAGAAAAAGAGTCAGTACTGTCAAATGCAAAGGTATCATTTCTTGAAAAATGCGCCTTAAGTTTCAGTTTCCTTGAAAATGTTTTAACATCTACAAATAAATTGAAGTTCTTTACCTGGCTAGTTGGAACAAATCCAAGGCCTTTATTCAAAACCATCTCCTGGGGCACAGTCAACTTCAGGTTAGAAAGATTAATAACATTAGTGGTTATTTGCATCTCCCTTTGTAATTCCCTGTCCCCTGATATCACATTGGTTGATTCTGCCCTCCTCGTTTCTGAGTCCACTGATATCCCCAGTAACTGTGTCTTTGCTGCTTTCCTTTTTTCCACCATTTGATTCCACCCCATCTTGTCTGTTTTCTAAGTTTGGGTGGTTTTGGAATTGAGCTGTCTGAGCACTCTGTCTTAGTGCAGGAGTTGCTGGTGGACAAATTGGGACTTATATTTGTTGTTCCACTTCCTCACTGACTTCTAAAAAATCTTCTGTGAAGGAATTCTGAAGTGAAGTGAAGTGATCCCTGATACATTTAAAGTGGTTGCCAGCTTCAATATGGAGCGAGTGATGACATCCTGGTGTATCTGGTTGAGCACTCAATGTTTTCTGATTTGGATTATTGGTTTTCTCTTGTTTATTCCACCATTTGCCTTTTTTATTGGTTCCACATAAAAACTCTAATAAATAATCCTGCCTGTCCCATTCAAATTAAATCATTTTGACTTGTTTCAGTCTCACTTCCTCCTTCTGAATAGTATGCAATAATTCCTTCTCAAAGTCCTGAAAATCTGGATGTTCCCTAAATTCAGAAACCCTCTCTTTTGTGGGCATTTATGCACAAATAAATGATGGAATATGTACTTTTTATACCTTACTTTGAGTCTGCTTTTATTTTAGCTTATTGGTGGACGGTGCTGTTATTTCTTGTTACACTGAATCCAGGAGCACAGTCTTATATTTAAAGGATACCTAAACAACATTTTGACAACAAACTATTCAAAAATCTGACTCCGTAGATGATTAAAGGAAAGGCTGTTGTATTCATTAATGCTAAAACTACATTTATATAATATACCTAAATGTGGTTCCAGAACTTTTGAAAATTGTGAAATCACCCTCCCAATTTCAAAAAACTGTCCTACCTGTTTCTTAAAATGGCCGCCAAATGTGTTATGTCATGACATCATCAGAGCCAAAGTCAGAGAGATATATGACGCTCTATAGTGCTAAGTAGTTCTTTTTTCCCTTTGTATAGAATTGTTTCACCCAAATGGTCACAACCATGTGCATTATTTTGTATAATACACATGTTAGGCTATGGTTGTGTTCATTTTTGTTTACTTTAACATGCTGAAATTGTTTTTTAATCCAACTGACTTTCTCTGTGGCAAACCACAGTGCATCCAGGATGCTACAGTGGGGGTGCTGGGGTGGTGTGTATGCTTAATATACACTTTTTAACATTTTTATTAAACCTTTATATTTCCTACTATTATTCTTTTCTAGTACACTTTTGACAGAACCTACAAATGTAATCCATAGTTTTGAATGTAAACATTTGTACAATCAATAAATCAGACTTCTTCAACAAAGTGAAATGCAGCAGCAGCAGCAAGCAAGTACGTTACTATGTGTGTGTGTCTGTGTGTGTGAGTGTGAGTGTGTGTGTGTGTGTTTGTGGTGGGGGGGTTGCAGCCACACCCCTTCACTACCCACTAGATCCACCACTTCTTTGTAGCAAAGTTCTTGTGCAGTCCAATGTTAGAGTTCATACCTTCTCAAAAATCAAATATATGATTGTCTTGCCTTCTTTTTCCATGGGAAGTAATAATGAAAATAAGAATCAGCATTTATATAGTGCTTTTCATACACATTGTATCCCAAAGTGCTTTACAGGCAATACTAGACCAGTAGTGAAGTGAATGAATGTGTAGTGGCAGCCATTTCATACATTAATATCCACACACATCTTTGGACAATTGCATGAACTGGTATTATGGGAAGGGGAATGTTGGCCAGGACGATGGGGTCAGGTAGTGATCAAGGTGCTGGCAGCCCCACATCTTATTTCTCACAGTAATCTGCTCATATTTCTCTCCTTCTGCACCCCCTCCCTGATTATAGCAGTACCTTGCAAGAGTGGCATTCTCAGTCCCCCTCTGGTATTAATCCTTCACTATTCTTTCTCACACTGAAAACTGGTGAGCACATCACCCTTCTGCATCATTAATGCAAGTAGTGCAGTCCCTGTTTTATTGTGACATATCAAATATAAACACATCTTTCCAGTAAGTCAGGCTGATAGCAGCAGGGAACAAGGGGAATGATGGGCTTTCCTAGCCTTAAAAGATCTAGGCTACCTTTGATTAGGCACTATTAAATGATGGGTGTGCACATCGTTATGCACGTCATTAAATAGTGCCTAATCATAGGTGGCTTAGATCTTACATGGGTAGGAAAGCCTGTTGTTTCACTTGTGCCATGCTGCTATCAGCCTGGCTTACCAGAAGATCATGTTTATTATTAATATGTAAAAGTAGCATGGGAGACTGTACTAACCACATTTATGATGCAGAAGAGTAGTGAACTCACCAGTTTTTGGTGTGGGGAGCAGGTGAGATGAATGAATGCCAGAGAGGGACTGAAGAGGCCATTCTAGCAAGATACAACTATATTCAGGTTAGTTGAAGACATGAAGGAGGACGTTGATCAGATCACTGTGAGATCTGAACTGTGGGGCTGCCAGCATCGTGATTACTACCTGACTGTGGATGAGAGTAGACAGCAATGACAAATACTCAGAGTGGAAGGGCTGCACCTAAGCTGTTTCTTGAATTCAGTGTGGGGAGATTACCATTGGGTTGAGGGGGATGCTAACGTTTGTTAGGACAGTATTGAGGGAGTTGTGTATAGCTCATTCAAGATTTGGAAGGGTGGTAGACAGTCTACTTGCATTGTGGAGTACAGCACAGAAGAATACTGGAAAAGAATTGCTGGGAACTGTCCTGCAGGGTTCTGAAGATCACAGGTAAAGGAATAGACAGACACTGGAAGTTGGGTGGATTCGCTTATGGCATTAGTATTCCTCTCCTGCTAATAATATTGTTATCCATTGTAAGTGCAGCCCTTATGAGGGCATGAACAGCAATTTTTCTGGTGGGTCATGATGCTTATTGCTTAGCCTTCCAGGAAGACCTAGTTGCTGGTTAATGAGGTGGGGAAAAAACACAACAGAGGAACTGTACATACTACCTTCACCGTGCAGAAGAGTGGCGATCCACTCAATGTTTATAGTAGGAGCAGAAGTCAAACATTGATAATGTGGACTGGAGAGTGATTTGTTAGGCATTTTTTAACAGTGCCAGCTGATAATGAGTATTGGTATAGGCGTGCACAACTCTCTGAGATACAAGATTACAATCTGAGGTGTGATAATTCTCTTCATGAGACCATAAGCACATATGCGGCTCCAGTCAGTACTAAGGACAGGCTATGGATGTTGAGGTGTTCAACTGAAGGCAGGCTAGGTGTAGGGGGTTCATGTGGAAAAAGAAACCCTTATTTGTGGATTAACAAGAGATCATGGAACTGAACCAGACTGGTACTTTGCTGTGTGACCTTAAACAAGTCACTAAATTCCCTTGTGCTTCCAGGCCACACCTGTAAACAACCTTTCAGCTTAGTGTGTCTCTCCTGGTCAACACAAAACAAAATTCAATGCATCACATAACCGCTAGATCATCAGGTATTTGAAATGTTATACTGTATTGCAGTTTTCCAAAGAAAAAGTCATCTGGATTGCAAAACATTTTCCGCAAGTTAAAGTAAACAAAATTAACAAAATCATAGCCTAATATGTGTAATGATCAAAATAATCCATGAGTTAATACATAGTGTTGATCATTCTGGTACCACAATTCAAAACAAAGAGGGAAAGAAGAACTAGTTAGTGCTATATAGGAATATATGTGGGTCTCTGTCTCTGGCTCCGATGATGTCATCATGACTCATCACTTAACACACTTGGCAGACATCTTAGGGAGAAACCAAGGCTGTTTTTTGAAAGTGGAAGGCTGATGTTTACATTTTTCAAAAGCTATGAAACTGCATTTATGTTATTTACATAAATGCAGTTTTAGCATAAATGTAAACAGCAGCTTTTACTTTACCTCGCAATGAAGCCGTATTTTAGAATTTGCAGTTTTAAAAATGGCTTATTTAGGTACCCTTTAAAGTGGTCTTTACCTATCCAGTTCAACTTAAAATTACCTACTACCAATAATTCCTTTTTGCAATGAATAGTCACTAGTTCAATAAAGTCCTGAAATCCCAGATTATTATTTTTGGGAGGATTATAAATACAATAAATACATAACTTTTTAAATGCTCCCAAACAGACTTCTAGCCCTAAATGCTCAAGGCAATGATGACTTAACTCAGCATGAGTAAGGGGTACTGCTGACAAAGAGATTTTAAGAGGGCCAGTAGAAACAGGGGTGTTTGATGAGTGTCCATTTAGCCTGGCAATTGAAAATAACCTCATGCTGAGGGCAGAGATAGTTTGTGCTGCCACCCAAGGCATAGAAAAACATTTGTAACAATACAGGGAGCTGGAATCTACAGTTACTATTGTGCCTACATGTCAGCATTGTTCAGAGTGGAAGCACAACTGACATGCTGAGGCACCAGGACTGCTCAAAGAAGTGCAGCTGAGTGGAGGTGTAACCCTGAGGGTTTCTCCATCCTTCCAGCTGGAAACACAGGCAGCATGGAACACTGGTTGGCAGTGTCCATGGGGTTCCAAATGCCAAAAGGCAAATAATGCCATGAGGGTAAAATAAGTTCATGTACTTGCATTGAAGTTAAATAATGGGACATAAGAGCTGTGTCATGATGCTTCTCGGGATGGACTAATGTAGGAGGTGGAAGTCAAACCTGAAGGGGATCCCACTGCAACACATGAAGAATAGGGAAGGTATGGAAGGAGAGTAGCCACAGAGTGTGTATATTCCACACAGAATGAGGCAAACAACTCTTCATTGGATATTTCTTCGCACAGAGGGGGGCATGTTATCCTTGGGAAAGTATCCAATGCATAGATTGTGAGTACACAACAGAAGGACCCATCTTTAAGCAAACTGAGGGAGGTTGCAAGGAAACAGCGGCCCAGAAAAGTTCCCTTATGTAGGTAACCTATATGGTAATGATGGGCTGTTTCTGAAAAAGTGGCCCAGAAAAGGAAATAGAAAGAAAAGGGTTGTGTACTAATAGGTTTATATTCCACATGAGCAGCAGAAACAACTGCTGTCTCTTTTCACAGTATTCCTGTTGCTGATCAGCTTGGGGGTAGCCAGAACCAGGAGGAGGCTGTTGTAGAATTTTTACTGGATGAACATCTTATAGACTATCAAGAATTGCTGCAGCATTTGTCCACACTTCCAGATAAGGGATAAAACCAGGGACAGAGCTAATTTATTTATTTATTTAGTTTTTGTTGACCAGGTAAGTGCACTAGACAAATCCTGTCTATTTTCAGGCACGACCCGGGGGAGGGGGATACAGATGAATGCCAAATGACCTTGAACCAGATTAAGCTGTTGGTGGTATTTTAAGTGAATGAGGGAAATTTGGCCAGGACAAGGGGGAAATTCCCCTACTCTTTTCAAGAAGTGCTATGTGATCTTTAACATCCACCTTAACTACCACCAATCCAGGCAGATGGGACCTCGGTTTAAAGTCTCATCCAAAAGACGGCACCTCAGAAGTGCAGCACCCCTCTCATGCTGCACTACAGTATCAGTACTAGGATATTAACCAAAGTGACAAGGCAGAATGAAAGCCATTACATAGAAACATAGAAACATAGACTTTGTCGGCAGATAAGGACCGCATGGCCCATCTAGTCTGCCCATTTCCCTACCTTCAGGATAGGCCACAGATCCAGTTAACCAACAGCCTATTTCTTCCTACCCCCCACAAGAATTGCCTTATGTCTGTCCAATGCATTCTTGAATTCTCCCACAGTTTTAGACCCCACAGCCTCCTCAGGAAGGCTGTTCCATGCATCCACTACCCTCTCTGTGAAATAATACTTCCTCACATTGCCCCTGAGCCACCCCCTCTATCTTTAAATTGTGTCCCGTTGTTCTTGCACGTCTCTTTTTCTGAAAGATGCTACCCTCTTGGACTTTGTTGAGTCCACTGAGGTACTTAAAAGTTTCTATCATGTCCCCCCTCTCCTTCTTTCCTCAAGGGTATACATATTAAGCTCCTTTAGTCTCTCCTCATACGGCTTCTCTTGCAGACCCTGCACCATTTTAGTTGCCCTCCTCTGGACTGCCTCTATCCTGTCTATGTCCTTGTGGAGATGGGATCTCCAGAACTGGACACAGTACTCCAGATGGGGTCTCACCAACTGTCTGTATCAAGGGATAACAACTTCCTGTTTTCTGCTGCTGATGCCTCTCCCTATGCATCCCAGTATACCCCCAGCACTCCCTACTGCCTTCTCACATTGCTTGCTAACCTTATGGTCATCTGATATGATTACCCCCAGGTCCCTTTCCTTTTTTGTTGTTGTTACTACCTCCCCCACATTGTGTATTCTTCCCCTGGGTTCTTGTTTCCCAGGTGCATTATTTTGCACTTCTTTGCATTGAATCCAAGCTGCCATACTTCTGACCATTCCTCCAACTGTGCAAGTCCCTTCTCATCCTTTCCACGCCTCCTTGTGTATCAACCCTGTTGCAGATCTTTGTGTCATCTGCAAAGAGGCATACTTTTCCTTCCAGTCCCTCTGCAATGTCACTTATGAAGACATTAAAAAGGACTGGACCCAATACTGAACCCTGGGTACCCCACTAGTAACCCCTCTTTCTTCAGAGTGGACTCCATTTACAATTACCTTCTGTGTCCTGTTGTCCAGCCAATGTTTTACCCAGGCTACCACCCTGGGACCCACTCCCAGGCTGGTTAATTTGACTATTAATCTTTTGTGTGGGACTGTGTCAAATGCCTTGCTAAAGTCTAGGTAGGCCATGTCCACAGCCCCTCCCTGGTCTACTACTTTGGTCACCCAGTCAAAGAAATCTATTAGATTCGTCTGACATGACCTTCCCACTGTGAACCCATGCTGCCTTGGGTCCTGTGCCCCACTGGCCTCTAGGTACTCAACTATTCTTTCCTTCAGAAGTGACTCCATCACTTTCCCTACCACAGAGGTCAAACTGACAGGTCTGTAGTTTCCTGCCTCTGTCTTGGTCCCACTTTTGTGAAGGGGAATCACATCCACCTTCCTCCAGTCCTCGGTACCACACCATCCTCCCATGATTTATTAAAAAGAGTAGCCAGTGGTTTCACTAGTTCCTCCCTTAATTCTTTTAGAATTCTGGGGTGAATTTCATCAGGCCCCATTGCTTTGTCCACCTTCAGTTTTAGGAGTTCTTGCAGAACCCTTTCTTCTGTGAAAGGACTGGGATCGACCCCCCTATCAAGAGTGCTTCTGTTAATTGGATTAGGCACTTCCCCCTCCTCTTTTGTGAATACTGAGCAGAAATATTCATTCAGTATCCCTGCTTTTCACTGTCCCCTCTGCCCACCCACTGTTCATTCTATTCAGCCTCACTGTCCCTCCTTTTGTCTTTCTCATCGCTGATGTACCTATAAAGGTTTTATCCTCCTTCTTAACCAAGTTGGCTATCTTTCCTCAGTTTGGTCCTTTGCTATTCTGACTTCCCTCCCTGCTTCTTTCTGCCTTAACTGGTACAGCTCTCTGTCCTGCTCCTTCTGTGTTTCCTTATACTTCCGGAATGCTATCTTTTTCTTCCTGACTTTCACAGCCACCTCTTTTGAGAACCATAGTGGCTTTTTCTTTCGTTTTGATTTGTTTATTTGCTTTACCTGTGGTAGATGAGCCTTTCTGCAGTGTCACAATGGACACAGTACCAGCCACACAGGGAAAAGGTTCATATCGGTGTTAGTCAATTTTTCTGCCAGATATCCAGAGGCAGTCACCATGTCCTCTGTGGAGACACAGAAAGTGTCAGTTGCACTGCAGGGAATTATTAGTTGAGAGCAGTTCCAGAAAGTTTTGTCAGACATGGGCACAGTTTTCATTTCTAATCTAATAGGAAATCAGTGGCAGAAATCGTGAATGAAACAAATCAGAACCTCTCTATACCAACTGCCTAATGGAAAGGTGTAACCTTCTCCTTAAAGGGGGTGTGCCTTTGACTGTCTCCAGAGCACTATTGCTGCATATCCCGGTGCTGTTCCTTCTCCCTGGTCCTGATCCAGACTGCAGAGTGCAGATTGCAGGACCCGGGGATGGACTGGATACTATCATTTGTTCTGCAGGCTCATTCAGTGCCCTTCTCACCACGGTTGGTGTGCACCACCTCTTTTTGTTCAACTGGCCTCTAGACTGTCTTCAGGGTCAGAGAGACCACAGCAAGGAGGGTTTTAATTTTCAAGCAGCTTTCAAAGTTGCACAAAGT
Organism: Neoceratodus forsteri; assembly: GCA_016271365.2. NCBI lineage: Eukaryota > Metazoa > Chordata > Ceratodontiformes > Ceratodontidae > Neoceratodus > Neoceratodus forsteri. The sequence goes on from CM057449.1 coordinate 1,327,109,477, forward strand.
GCAAAACCACTCCTCCCCTGGGAGCACAAACTTTGGAGACTAGTTCAGCTCTGCAAAACAACTAAATTAGTGCATCCTGTCTTTGTGAAACTGACATTAATTTGAAGACTAGTTCAACTCTGCAAAACAACTAAATTAGTACATCCTGTCTCTGTGAAACCAACATCTATTTAGAGCTCAGCTCTGCAGAACAGCTCTGAATTGTAAGCTGGCTCAAGATTTGTGTGCATGGTTTTCTCCAGGAACTGACAGCCACTGAAAGCCAGGGGTTTAGCATAATTAATAATGCATGAGATGCTAGCCACTGATATTTAAACCTTGGAATTCTGCACTACAGAGAGGCATGTGCAAATAGAGTGGATTTGTCTGATACAAAATCGCTGAGGAGAATAGAGCATTTATGACTATCTTTTACTTGCTATTCCTGTCTGACTAAAACATTTGTCCAAAACAGACTTGAGACCCCTGGGAAAGGGGATTGTTGCAACTAAAATGCCAAGCCAAGGCTCTAGCACTGAACTGCTGTGCATTTAGGAAGGTGGTAAACCAGCTGAATTCCCAAGTGACTGCCCGTCTATTGGGGTGGGTGAAGCCAAGTCCCCTTATAGGGTGAAGATGATCATTGTCATCCAGAGCATCACAGCCTGCACCCCTCACAACTGGAAACATGTTGGGTCTGCCATACCTTTAACCAGCCTACAGAACAGAGCTCCCATCATCCAAAGTCATTACTGCCTGCACCCTTTGCCACTGGGAGCATGCTGGGTCTGCAATCCTTGTATCCAGCCTACAGGAAAGACCATCCAGCCATCATCTGCTTAAACAGGGGAGATGTTCCAATGGAAAGAGTACCAGCCTGTTATCTAAAGGTCTTGAGTACTGGGTTTTACCCACAGAATGTATCATTCTTATTGTTTAGCTAGCTAGCGAGATACTTTCTGGGCATTCCTGCATGACCTTAGAATCAAACCCAGAGCTATACCTTACAGCCACAAGCAACATTTTTACTGTATATCCAATTGTGCAATTTGCCAGTCACCAGCTGCAGCCAACAACTGAATTTACATGGTACCACACTGAAGTCCAAGCATCATAGGCCTGCAACTCTGCATCTGTTTACACACTCAAACTGTAATTGGGAGCTCCTGGAGGGATTGTGTGGTTAACTGGTGCACCAGTGGGGGGGGGTGCTGAGCTACACCTTACAGTGTGGGTGAATGCAAGCTGCTGTCTTTGTTTATTTTTACCTTTGCTTCCATTATCCCCTATGTTGATCTCCAAATTTATTTACAACTGTTGATGTATTTTGCCATTATTGCTTTGCTGTTTATTTGCATGCATAGAGTGATCAGTGGGGAGGGGACTGTATTATTGCATTCCCTGTCACAGAGGGTGGGGGTGTATTTATTTCCTGTGGGGAAATACCCTGGCAGAGTTCTTTCATAAGGATCAGCATAGTTGGAGGCATCACGCCACTTTCCAAGTCCATTTCTAACCATGAACTCAGGCACCATTCATCTGAAAGCTTTGCAGACTTTGCCCTTTACCATAGTAGTACCATGGGGGTGATTTCAAAATGTGTGCTATGCTGACAAACACCTCAGTGACTGGGACACATATTTTCCCCACCTAATATTGGCATACAGGGAAGTGCCATGTGAATCCACTTGGTAATTGCCACTTCAGCTATTATATGGACACAGAGTGAGGGGGCCCCCCCAGATATAATTAAGGAAGCGTGATCTGGAAAGTCCACCACACCTGAGGACAATGCTGTGGAATATGTGCTAAGCTGCAGGGAGTGGCAATAAGAGCACATGAGGTTTGTCCTGGAGTACCTCGTGCATGCACAGCAAAAACTAAAAGTCTAGTATAATCAAACAGAATGCACTTTTGAGTACCAGGTGGGACAGAAAGTTATGGTTGTTATTCCTGTGCTGCATAACAAGCCAGGGGCAACATGGAAGGGGCTTTTGTAATCACACAGAGAGTGAATGATGTGACCTGTGTTGTGGAGATGGTTGAGGAGTGCCGCAATCACAGGCTGTATCACATAAGCATGATAAAGCCATTTTATGTCACGAAGCATTTGGTCATGTAATCACTTGTGAGGGATGAAGAAGACATTTACTGTAGATTAGGTGAGATAAAATGTTATTTTTATCCTGGAACTTACAAGTTAGGATGTGAGGTCCTGTTTTTAACAGCAGTTCTGCACAGGAATACATAAAAACTATGTAACAAAACATGGTAACTGATTTTCTGGCAGAAAGCAGAACAAGGTCCTCTGTGAAGTCAGTTAACCGCTCCCATAGGTAACTACAGAAGAAGGGGCAGAGATGAAAACTGTATTACAGACCTTTTAGGACATGGATGCTTCCACATATAGATAAACATATTTGGCTGAGCATGATTCAAAACACTATGGCAGGTAAAACTGCCATCTAGAGGGTCTCTTGGGAGCCTGCCAGTGGCAGAGAGTTCATGCATCAAGTGCTAAATGAAAAGCAGGCATTGAAAGTCCTTCAGGAGTCCAGCAGCCCATGGGCATTCTCAGTAGTTCTGATTCCTGAAAAGGACAGATCTGATCCAGCTTGGTTTTGCTCAAAAGTGAGAAAAGCTGCGCTAGACAAGGTGATGTGTAAAGACTATTTTAAAGTGCTATTCAGTCAGCTGAAAGATGTTCTGTGTTCTTCATCAGTACTGACAAGTCCAGACTATATCTAGAAAGGTGCTGTGCCTGCGGATGCTTTGGACAGAAGTCTAGGGGTTGTGCTGAAATAATACACATTAATGCCCATATATTCAGAATAGATATGCTGCACATCGCCCGGACTTGTGCAGGCCATCGTGGGCATGACCATATTCAAAAGCTATTGATGCACCACACACCCCAGACTGCACTGCCATGCACAATATTGTGATGCACTTATGCAAATGAGGGGTTCCTAATGCATATGCCGTGCATCACAATATTGAAATCCCTCAAGCGTAAAAATGGCCCGCTGCGCAAGTGCGTAGTTACACTTTAGAAACCATACTTTAACTATGTGCTGGGTAGGTTGGTGCCCCACACACAGTCTAGGGTTGTGTACACAGTCCCTTTTCAAGCCTTGATCACTGAAAAAAATGAAATAACTCCCCAATCCCTGTTTGCACAGTGTAGTGTCCACCCCCTCCCCAGCCCTGATCACTGTAATAAATAAAACAAACTCCAATCCTTAGTGTAGGGACCTCCTTCCCCAGCCCAGATCACTGTAATAAATGAAAACAATCTTGATCCCCGTTTCCATAGTGTAGGGACACCCATCCCCAGCCCTGATCACTATAATGAATAAAACAAACTCCAATCCCCATTTCCATAGTGTTGGCACCCCCCCCAGCCCCAATCACTGTAATAAATAAAAATAAACCCGATCCTCATTTTCATAGTGTAGGGACCTCCCTCCCCAGCCCTGATCACTGTAATAAATAAAAACAAACCTGATTCCAGTTTCCATAGTGTAGGGATCCCTCCTTCCCAGCCCCAATCACTGTAATAAATAAGAATAAACCTGATCCCTGTTTTCATAGAGTGGGAGGGGGTTACCTATAGTGCTGCGACATCTTCTGTCCCGACATCCTCAACAGTGACAGACACAATGCAGAGTGTTGGCATTGTACTGTTGGGGATGTTGTGTGCTTTCTTCAGGGGACTGAACCCCCAAACCCCCAAGTGGGGTCTCCTCCCCCAATACCCCATGGTCTCTAATTATGCAACTCCGAGTCTGAGTTGTCTCAGGAAGGGGATGACACACTGGGAGATGCACCGCCTGTGTCTGCAGGGACCATCACAGCAACCTGACACTTTTCATTGAATTCTATCGATGTGACGGTCCGTTGTGGTGATGGAGTAATATGATCAGTACATCATGTAAAAGTCCCCCCTCCCCAGCCCTGATCACTGTAATAAATAAAAAAACAATTCCCATTATCCATAGGGACACTCCCCAGCCCTGGTCACTGTAACAAATAAAGAAAACCCTGATTCCCATTTCCATAGTGTAGTGTTCCCCCCCAAAGCCTGATCACAGGCACAACAATGACAACCCTGATCCCCATTCCCTGGTGGCTAGTGGTCCCCCCACCCCTCTCCCTGGTAGGTAGTAACCCACCACCCCACACTCCCCCCCCATCCTGATCTGTGCCAGTGACTGGCACAAGACCCTCAACTGATTGGTACTGGAGCACGTACAGTAAATAGTTCACACTCATTGGTTGTCAAGACAACAATTGCTTTGTTATTTCACTGTACAATATGAATCAATCAGTCAGTGACTGGCCGTGGCAGGTGTGTTGGCTGTGCCCAGTCACCAGCATGGGTCGGGATGGGGGGGTGGCATGTTACTGCCTACCAGGGTGGGGAGGTGAGGGACCACTAGCCACCAGGGAATGGGGATTGAGGTTGTCTTTGTTGTGCCTGTGATTGGGTCTGGGGGGACACTACACTATGGAAATGGGAATCAGGGTTTTCTTTATTTATTACAGTGATCAGGGCTAGGGGGGTGCCTACACTATGGAAACAGGGATCAGGTCTGTTTTTATTTATTATAGTGATCAGAGCTGGGGAGGGAGGACCCTACACTATGGAAACAGGGATCTTTTTTTTTATTTATTGCAGTGATCAGAGTTTGGGGGTTGGCTCAACAATTCTGCCAGGTGCAGCTATACAAATGAGCCCATAATAGGCATACAAATGGCCCCATTGCACCATGCATGCCCAATGGGCTCATTTGCATGTTTGGGCTGAATATCGCCCATGGGGGCTGCGGCACATACAGGTAAGCACCACACAGTCCCCCTATTGGCGGTCTTCAGCCCCACACTTCCAAGGTCTGATATTCAAACCGACTGTGTGATCATGCCATCTGTTTGAATATGGCTCCAGAGCTGGCAGGCACATTTTTTTCATGCACCACATCTGTCCTGTGTGCGCATCTGGCTGGCTCTGAATATGGGGGCCTAAGAGCTCAATCCACTATAAGGCATGGATGTGAACTGTTTTGTGTACACTCCTGCCATGGAGTCCTGCACACTATTGCCTGAAAACTCTAGACAGCATCCACAGCCCTTGCCAGACTCTGTTCTGAATGTGGCGCTTCACGTGGGGGCAGGGGCATTCTGTGGCAGAGTTGTCCCAGACAACAGCATCCAACTGGATGCCTGTGTCAGCTATATTGTGGATTCCCCATTCTCCATGGGACAGGGGATCATGGGATCAATGGATATGTCAGTTCTCCAAGGACTGCTCTCTCTCCCCTTAAGGGGCTCTAATATATATATTTTTTAATAAGATTTTTTTTTCTTCTGTATGAGAATTTAGTGCTCATAAAAGGTGCTGGATTGACAGCACTGGAACCTGAAGTCCTCTGTTTATTCACATGAATGGTACAGCACAGCAATCACAGTCTAATCATCTCCACACTGCCAGCCAATCAACCTTGCCATGGAGGGGCCACTACGTAGGTGAGAAGGCAGTTCAGACTCCATGCCCATTCAATCCATGGGCTCTCATGTGAGAGTGCCTACAAGGGTGCCAGTTAGTGCCAATTGTGCTGTTGGTTTCTGATGTGGACATCTACCCAATGTGAAATGGACTGACACCACCACAACTCATTTCACGAAGGCCACTAAACAGCCTTTGGGTGATAATGTCTTTTGACTACTACCCACCTGTGGTGAGTTTGAACATGTGATCTACAGCTGAAATATTCCTTAACCCACTACCATTCCACTGAGCCATACAGTTCCCCATGGCACTAATGATTTAAAAATTAAAAACAGCACGTGTCAGAGAGCCCTTTATACCTGCTCAGAGAACTGGAGGCAGGTAGAGGGGAGGTTGAGCAAGCCCCCAAGGTCATGCAGTGGCTATGGAGGATGGGGTACACATAGACACTATGGCAGTGTCTTGGGCCGTGTAGGCTGCACCCCCCCCACACCAACCTTTTGTGCCATGTATCTGGAGTTGTGGATGTGGGAAGTTGGGAAGCAGAAAAAAAAGAAGAGACATGCCCAGATGAGGTTGAGCTACATGGTAACAAACTTCCACTTACTGTGCCTTCCGTGGCCAAACATACAACAACAAAAAAAGTACATAAAATGGATGAGCTAAAGGCATTTGCAGCAGAAGGAAGATCAGATATTATGACAATTACAGAGACATGGACAACATTCAACCATGACTGGGATTGCACTCTCCCCGGCTATGATCTGTTTAGGAAGGATAGGATGAAGGGGTGTAGGTGGGGTGATGTTGCACACCAGGGAGGGAATAAAGGTAATAGAGCATAGGAGACTATAGTGGGGTGGGGTGGAATCCCTATGAGTTCAGGTAATGGTGGATGAGGGAAAGAATCTCCAAATGGAGGTGGTTTGCAGGTGACCACACCAATCAGAGGAGATGGACAGGGCACTAGTATGGGAGTTCAGAAAGCAGCTACAGGGAGGGACTTGTCCAGATAGAACAGTGCAACATATCAGATGCAGATTGGAGCATTCCTGAGGCAGGAAGTATTAAGAGCCAAGCCCATGTGGATGCATTTCAGGACTATTTGCTAACACAGTATGAGGAAGAGCAGATTAGGGCTAGTGCCCTTCTGGACCAAGTTCTGTTGAATTAGGACAACATAAAGGTGGTAAGGGAGGAAGATCCTCTTGGGTCAAGTGACCCCAACTTGGTTTGGTTTAGCATTGCTCTCAAGACCCAGTGGCACAAATCCCAGATGATTGTACTGGATTTTAGAAGAGCAAATCTCAGGAAAATGGAAGAAGAGCTTAGGGAGAGACTCATGTGACAGGCCAATTAGAGGGGGGGTAGGAATAAAAAAGGGAATCCAGGTGGTATCTAAAGCATGTCTGAGACAAGTTGGAAAGCAGAACACGCAAAATAAACCCATTTGGTTCTCCAGGGAAGTGGGGAGGAATGCTTGTGCCAAGAAAATGGACTTCAGAAAAGATTAGACTGAACACATGGCAGCAAATAGTGTGCTCTTCCCTTGCAAACTGAAAGAGACCAGCTATACAGTAGTCAACTTTATTTATAAAGTGCCTTTCCAAGAAAGATCAAGCTACTGTACATATACATAAAAACATATACAGAAATAAATAACTCTCATATACATATTCATTAAAACCAAATACATTAAGGAGGGTTAACAGCTCAAATGGTTGAAGGTGTGAAGGAAAGGAACAAGGCTTTCTTTAAGTATATCAGGTTAAAGAGGGTCAAAAAGGAAATGAAATTCTGAAGAAGGAGGGTGAATGGAAAAGGAAGATTGGAAGAAAGCAGACATAAAATGAATTATTCTTCTTAGTATCCATCACAGAGGATGGGGGGGGACACTGCTATAGTGCATTGATAAAACTGGGATGGAGCTTGGTGATGGGGATGATCACTGAGTGCTCAAGGGTTTGACGGGGGATTAAGATGGGTAAGTCACCTGGACCAGATATCCTGCATTCCAGGGTGCTCGCAGAGGTGGGGCAGGCTCTAGTGGTACCCTTGGCAGGCCTGATAAACTGCTTGCTAGTGACCGGAGTGGCCCCATGGACTGGAGGGTGGCTAATGTACCTTTTCATAAGAGTGAAGACAGGGAAGACCCAGGCAACTATAAACCGATTAGCCTAACCTCACTAGTGGCAAAAGGTGCTTGACACTATTATCAAGGAACAATTGGTAGATTTTCTGAAGAAATGTAGTCTCTAGGATGGCAGCCAACATGGGTTCTTTACGGGGAGGTCCTACCAGACAAACTTTATAGAATTCTTCAGCATAGCCATTCAGACAACAGCCAAGTAGTCGATGTCCTGTAGTGTAACTTCAACAAGGCCTTTGATTCATTGCCACATTGATGATTGGTGAAGATGATGGGTAACTTGGGGTGGGAATTACTTAACTAGGTGGGTGAAAACTGGTTAGGTGGAAAAATCCAGTGCCTGGTGTTAAATGGAAAGCACTCGGAGGTCAGTAGTGTGACTGGTGCAGTGCCTCAGGTGTATGTCTTGAGTGCGGTACTTTTCAATTTGTTCATCTGTGACACTGGAATAGAAATCCTGGCAAAATGGGTATCTGCGGATGGCACTTAAATATGTGGTAGGGTGAACAGAGAGGAATGGATTAGAAACATGAAAAAAGACACTGGAGAAACTGGAAAAATTGTCCAAGACCTGGCAGCCGAGTTTTGTTGAACTTTCTTCCTTTCCCCTTGTCACAGCTGTGGTAGCACCAATGCTATGGAACTCACTTCCAGGGAGTATCTGTTGCACCTGCATGGTGGAGAACTTTAAAACATAATTATAAACGTATTTATTTGAGCAGGCATTCCCCAGCTAGCTAGTATTAGCTGATAGTATTTTAGTAACTATTATTTATTTTGCTATATCTTATTTGTTTGTGCTTTGTTAATGTACTGTGAATGTATTGCATTATGTACATTACTTTGAGCCTTTTGGAAAGAGCACATTATAAAGAGCATTTGCCTTGCCTTTCCTTGTCCCTATCCTGTGTACTGGCAAGATTAGGAAGGAGGGGGGTTGGGTGGAAGCAGGGTATGATAAGGCGGAAGCACTAAATGAGTACTTCTGCTCAGTATTTACTAAAGAGAGAAGGGGGGTGACACCCAAGATGGGTGAAATGGCAGACGAGGGGAAGTGGTGACAGATGGGGAAATCATGGAGGACAGAGTTCGAGAGGGTTTGAAGGCACTGAGGGTGGACAAGGCACCAGGCCCAGATGGCATCCACCCCAGGGTACTGAAGGAGCTGGCAGAGGTCCTTGCAGGACCTTTGGCAGACCTATTTAATGCCTCACTACATTCGGGGTGTGTACCTCAGGACTGGAGAATGGCTCATGTGGTGCCCCTCCACAAGAGTGGCCCCAAGGATGAACCGGGAAACTACAGACCAGTGAGCCTCACATCCATCGTGGGTAAGCTAATGGAGACTATCCTGAAGGAGAGGCTGGTGGCCCTCCTAGAGGCCAAAGGACTACAGGACAGCAGACAGCATGGCTTCATACGTGGCCGATCCTGCCAAACCAACCTGGTCGGGTTCTATGACTGGGTAACTAGGCAACTGGACGGGGACATGCAGTGGATGTCCTGTATCTGGACTTCAGTAAGGCATTCGACTCAGTGCCACATGGAAGGCTGGGAAGGAATTAGTAGGCACAGGGGCAGGTGCAATGCTGGTGAGATGGGTAGGAAACTGGCTGCAGGGAGGCAACAGAGGGTGGTGGTGGGTGGGGAGCTCTCACACCCAAGGGCAGTAGACAGTGGTGTCCCACAGGGCTCGGTGTTGGGACCAGTGTTGTTTGGGATATTCATTGCAGACATATCATGGGACATCAAGAGCAAGATCAGTCTGTTTGCTGATGATACCAAGGTTGGCGCGTGGTGGATGACCTAGGGGATGGCAGGGGTTGCAGGATGATCTGGCAAAGCTTGAAACCTGGTCAGACACCTGGCAACTGGGCTTTAATGCCAAAAAGTGCAAGGTGATGCATTTTGGGATGAAGAACCCAAGGAGGACTTACCAGCTAGGGGGAGTGCAGCTAGCCCAGACAGAGGAGGAGAAGGATCTGGGTGTGCTCATCACAGGGTCAATGAACAACTCGGCACAGTGTAGGAAGGCAGCTGCAAAGGCCAACAAAATGCTGGGTTGTATTGCAAGGGGTATATCCTCAAGGAGGGAGGAGGTGATTCTGCCACTGTATAGGTCATTAGTTAGACCACACCTGGAGTACTGCGTGCAGTTCTGGCGTCCGTATCTGAAAAGGGACATTAAGTTACTGGAGGGAGTGCAGCGCAGGGCGACAAAGATGATCAAGGGTCTGGGGGACTTATCATATGAGAGGAGGTTGAAGGAGTTGAACATGTACTCACTGGAGGAGAGGAGAGACAGGGGGGACATGATTGAAACCTTTAAATACATGAAAGGAATAAACAAGACAGGTACAGAGGGGCTGTTCAAAGTAAGGGAGGGAGGGCCACCAGGGCCATGATATGAGACTGGAGCAAGGAAGGTTCAGGAGGGAGATGAGGAGACACTTTTTACAGAGGGTGGTGGCTGGGTGGAATCGTTACCTGCAGAAGTGGTATGCAGTAGAACAGTGGACTGCTTCAAACGAGGATGGGACAGGACAAGGGGGAGGGTTAATGAAGGGGAAGGGTGGAAGGGAGGGGCAGCTGCAGAATAAGGGGTGCTAGCTGCACATTCGAGCAGACTTGATAGACCTCTAGGCCTTTATCTGCTGGCAAATTTCGTATGTTCGTATGTTCGTAACCCCACAGTGCTAGCACAACCCTTCGCCACTCTCCTTAACTTTACACCTTTGGTCTAACTATACAAGGCAACCCTCCAACTATCCCTGTGGGGGGTCAAGAGGAGGGGAGGCCCACTGAGCTTATGGTGCAACATGGTAGGAAAGGAGCATGGGGTCTGAGCATACCGCAATCATCATCCTGCCCTGATGGGGTGTTTTCCTCTCAGTGTCACCCAGACCTCAGGAGCACCACTGTCGAGTATGTCATGGGCATGTGCACACAAGGTGTACTGTTGCTTCAAAGTCAGCACTATGTCACCAACCCACCGGCCCTCTGACTGCACTAAGATTTGTTGTCACCCAGGTGGCAGTATTGTAGTGGAGGACATTACCCTACCTCCCTGGAGGAGGAGCTCTTCCACTGACCTGCCCTGATCACTCTGTCTCATTTCTTAAATCACATACTGGCGCTGTGAGCAGAAACCCTACTGCTGAGTGGATGGGCTAGCAGGCAGCTCAGATTTAATCCCAAAGTGTGCCATCCACATGAGAAGGAGAAACCTGTAAACAAAGTTCCTGATGGGGATGGGTCAAGATAAATCACATCTCAGAGGAAAAAGACCTGGGGGTTGTGGTAAGTGATAGCCCTAGAACCACTGCTCAGTGTAATAATGGCATATGGAAAAGCTAGTTGGATGCTGGGCTGCATAGGCAGGGCCTGCTCTGGTAGAAGAAAGGAAGAGATTGTGTCCCTCTGCAGGTCACTGGTGAAGTCATTCTTTAAGTACTGTGTGAAGCTCTGGAACCCTCACCTTACAAATGACAAAAATCTCTTAGAATCACTCTAGAAGAGGGCAAGGCAAATGATACCTGGGCACCAGGGGGAGACCTATGAGAAGAAGCCGGCTGATCTGAGCATGTTTACACTGCAGAAGGCAAAGCTCTGGATTTTTATTGTTGATTTGAACATGTACTCCTTGGAGACCAGAAGGGAAAAGATGATAGAAACATTCAAATACCTGAAGGGAATAAACAGGGTGGATTGCCAACTGTTCAGGCACTGCAAGTAGCAGGGGCAGAGAGCACAACAAGTAGTGTGTGTGTTATGGGGATTCAGAAGGAATGTGGAAAAGCACTTTTTTTTGAGAGGGTAGTAGGTAGGCGGTAGGGCTGTGCGAATACCTTTTCCCAAATACTCAGCCAAATATTCGATATTTAGGGCCCAGGTATTCGGCCAGAAAAGGTGTTTTTTTAAGTATAGCTTAACAAAGCACTTCAACAACACCATTAATCACACATTGAACCTGGTGTACCATATACACCTCAACAAAACTTCAACCACCAACATAGAGCTCTCACTAATGCAACACAATCTACATGTGGCACACTCAATCCACCACACCACACACATAGCACTCTGAAAACAATATCAAGCATTGCATTGGATCAGCACTGGAAGGTGTTCAGGGTCACAGTCATGGGGTAGAAGGTGCTTTGGCCATGGGAATAGGAATAGTGGTAACAGTGGCTGCCATAGTGGTGAAAGCTGAAAGGGTGGCTGCTGCAAGAATGGCACTGGTGGTGGTTGGAAGCACACTGGCTATGGATGTAGCAGCCATAGTGGTAGCAGCCATAGTGGTAGCAATGGAAACACTGGTGGTGGTGTCTGCTGCTTCCTGCACAAAGCATGTACACTTTAATGTCCCCCTACTACTGCAGAAAAGGATGTGACAGTGAACGTCCACAGGGATCAGTGCTGAGACTGGTCCTATTCAACATCTTCATCAGTGACATTGCGCAGGACCTAGAAGGTAGAATTTCCCTGTTTGCTGATGGCACAAAGCTCTGTAACACAGTAGCATGCCAGAGGGTGTAGACAGAATGAGAAGGGACCTGCAGAAACCTGAAGAATGGTCAGGGGTTTGAAAGTTGAAATTCAATGCAAAGAAGTGCAAGATAATGCAAATGGGGCACAAAAACCATGGCACAATATATCAGTTGGGGAGTGAGGATATAGCATGCAACAAGCAGGAAAGGGATCTTGGCGTTATCATCTCTGATGACCTCAAGGTAGGGAAACAGTGTGACAAGGCAGCAGGTAAAGCAAATAGGATGCTGGGATGCATAGGCAGGGGCATCACCAGCAGGAAAAGGGAGGTTATAATTCCACTATACAATACACTAGTGAGGCCCCACCTGGAGTACAGTGTACAGTTCTGGAGACCTTACTTATGTAAGGACATAGACAGGGTAGAGAAGGTTCAGAGGAGGGCAACAAAGATGGTACATGGATTGCATCACAAGTCCTATGAGGACTGGTTGAAGGAATTGAATATGTACTCCTGGAGGAGGGAGGGAGAGAGGGATATGATGAGGACATACAAGTATCTTACAGGGAGGGACAAGTGCAGGAATACACTATTTTAAGCGAAAAGATGTTTCAGAATTAGAGGCATGGGATGAAGTTGGAGGGAGGACGTTCAGAGGAAACATGAGGAAGAATTTCTTCACAGAACGGGTGGTAGACAAGTGGAACACCCTGCCAGAGGAAGTGGTGGGGGCTGAAACAATCACAGGATTTAAGAAAGCATGGGATAGACATAAAGGAATTCTGGAGGTCAGGGTCAAGGGGCAACAGACTTCTAGGAAAACATAAAGTAAACTTACAAGCTCAAATGGGAAGACTGGGTGGGCCGTAGGCCCTTATCTGCTGATACTGTGTATGTATCTATGTAACGTACAGATGGAACAGGTGGTGTCACTAATACTAGTAGTCTTACTGGTGTTTTTAGTAATAGTAGTAGTACTACTATTCCTAATGCTGCATGAACAAAAAGGCTTGCTTGGGGAGAAAACTATACAAGCCCGCCAAATACAGAAAGACACCCGTCTGTCATTGTCTATGTAGTCTATCTCACCACCTTCTCTGGAATTGTATTATGTATCAATAATATACAGTGGATCGAGACAAAATGCAATTTAGAACCTTGCAGTAAATTACATGTCGCAAAATATTGGATGACTAGAGGGCTTACTTGCCATTGAATTACACTGCTCCTCGCAGCATACTGCAGCATTTTGTAGTCATTTTGCAAGATACAGCATTGCATAGTGTCTGGTGCCACTGTATGAACAATGTTTTATAATTCTGATGCACTATTTCATCCTTGGGCATGTTACTTTTGGATTGTTTTGTTACAAGGGCTTCTCAGTCTCATTTATTATAACTTCACTTATTTATGGTGTGTGTTTCTTTAAGGATTGTATATTCATAGTGTGTTTGTATGTTGCTGACATGCCCACTGACAAAGATCATGTTCTGGTAAAAGCACTAGGGCTTTCTTGACATCTTCCAGCGTTAGCACAAATAAATGTATTGACAACTTTATGCACAACTGCTCTTAACTGTATTTTGTTACTGCACCCTCCCATCCCCGAGTGCTTCCTTTGTTCTGCATAGATTGTTTGGGGGTTTGGCGGCCCAGGGATGACACCAGCACTAATCACCTGGACGTGCTGTACATTTGTGGGTCTATTACCCTGTACCTCACCACTTGTGGCCAGCGGTGCAGATGCTTTTCTGGGGATGGGCCAAGCATGTTTGCAAGGTTGCTAAAGACATGATGGATCAGGTAACTAGTGGTTACTGTGTAAAACACAAACAATTACTAGGTAGTGCCTGTGTGTGATGCTTTACTTAGTGCTTGTGGAACTACAGTAATACTCACGCCCACCTTAGCAGTTATACTGTATCACAAAAAGCAGCAACATATTAAAAACACTGCTACTAAAAAGGGGAAGAAGAGGGCAACCTTTTTAGTCAAACATGGAATCAAGCAAGGAAATGACAGATGATGTACAGGCAACTCAGTGACACAAGCCTGCACTACTAAGTGCAATGATTTAATTAACAAAACAACAACAACAACAAAATATACATGTGCAGAGCTGTGCACACACAAGGCACAGACTCGGGGGGGGGATAATGCACAGGTTAATTGTGTGCAGTGGGCTGTGGAAGTGGGGGGAGGGGAGTCAGCCAACAAACTCCTAATTTGTTCAGGAATCTAAGCTCAGAACCAGAGGACTAACAATAATAATTCAGTGAGTCAAGCCTGACTGGCTTAGAACTGAAGAAGTTTATTTCAAAAACTGTGTGCACACAGCTGTGTACACGTGGGTCACAGCCTCATGAAAAAATATATTAAGCATGCACATGCAGGCAGGGCTTCAGTTAACTCCATTTTTTGAGTATTTGACTCCCAAAAATAAGGCTAAACTTCCAAAAGGGAGGAAGTCGTTGACTTCCTAATGTAAAAAACAAAATTGGGTGACTTCCTAAACTGAAGGCACAGAAGCAAAGAAATTATGGATTTTTCTAAAATAAATTGTATTTTACCACTAATATTTGTATTAACATCCACAAATTGATCCTTCTTAGAATACTGGCTTTATAATTGTGGGATCTGAAAAGTATTTTGACTTCTCAAAAATTGGAATGATTCCAGATTTTGATTCATGGAAGTATTTGACTTCCACAAAAAATAAATTTACTGAACCCCTGCATGCAGGGCAAAACCTCAAAAAATCAAATATTATGCACATATAGACAAATCATGAGCAGTGACCTACAAGAGGAAGAGTTAGCAGACACCCTCATCAATCATGCAGGAACAAAGCGTGGAACCAGGCAACAGCAAAAATACAAAACACAAAAATAAAATGTGCTTCATTCAAAAAAAATCACACAGGAGCTATGTCAGAGGGCAGCAGAAAAGGGGTGTTAGCAGACAGCCCTCCCAGTCCCTGTAACAGAGTACAAGCAGACAGCCCTCCCAGTCCCTGTAACAGAGTACAGCAAGAAGGACAAAACACCTGTCCCTGTAACAGAGTACAGCAAGAAGGACGAAATACCTGTCAGAAAGCCAAACATAGCTTTTCTGGCACTGATCAAACAAATTATACTGACCCAGAAAAGCCTGTGGAGCAAACAATTATTTCTTTTTTGGCAAGTTTAAGGTCTCAGAAATACTGCAGAGCTAACTCTCAGAAACCACTGTCTCCTGTCTTCTACCAGCTCGGCGTGAGGAAGTCACATGGTGTGCTTGCCTTTGAGCTCCAGAAACGGCTTTTGTTTGACCAACAAAACTCTGTGAGACTTGGAAATCTCACTGAATAGTAGTCCCCAAATAGTGGCCGAATAGTGAACTATTTGGGAAACACATCTGAATATTCGGGAAGCCTACTATTCGTGGTATTCGGAAAATACTATTCGGCCCATGCACAACCCTAGTAGGTGAAACTATCTATCCAGAGATGTGGTTAATGTGGATACAATTACATGATTTAAGAGAGGGTGGGGTAGGAAAATGATGTTAATGAAAATGATGGGGGGTGGATTCAGGCAGCTTAAAAGACAGAACTACTAGCAGAGAGCACTGCCTACGTGTAATTTATGGAAATCATGCATTTGCTGTGTGGGAAGCTCTATGGCTAATGAACTTCAACAAAAGGCACTGAATGTATTTTCAATCTTTTTGACAGTATACAGCCATATATGTTACAGCACAACAAAAACATTACAAGTGCCACAAGATGTACGACCATGCACTGGTAAAGTCAATTCTTGTTTCTGTAGACAACTGTATAAAGTAACAAGTGAATCAAACTATATGACCACACACAAGAAAATAATTCTCTGAGGACAAAGGGCACCTGTGCACTTAGTGTTGTTTAGAGACTTCTCATGTCCGCTATCTCCATTACATAAGATTAAGAGATAAAAAGACAGACATCAATCAGGCCCTCAGTGGAATTCTGGACATGCAAAGAGCCATTTGTATAGTGTCTTTCCCCATCATGAGCTTGAAAAGTATGACCATATTGAGACCAAAACTAGGAATGCTATTGCCTTGAAAACTGAACAGCAAGGCAAGTTTGCTAGCTCAATGAGCCAATATCTTTTATCAGTAATGTTACATACAAAATAATTAATTAATAAATTAATGTTCTGTGTTGTATATGGGTTATGTAATGGACTTGAATTGCAGGCAACTAATATGATCTTGTCTATCTTCATATCTTGTCTTATTTTATTCTTTTAATTACCAAAGAGAGTATGGGATATAAAACAATGAGAAACTCTGTCCATGATTTGACTAAAACCAGAAATAAGGGCCCCGTATAAAGTCATCATTTCTCGATATAACTCCAAATTATGTAATTTTGAATGCTGTTTTCATTGATATGTTATGAATTAATAACAAGAACAATAAAAAGTTTTCACCTTTACTGTTTCTCATTGGAAGTTATGTGTTAAACTTTTCACCAGGAGTCATAGGGGCTAAAATTATTAATACATGTCCCTAGGTCATCATTGTTCCATTAAATATATATAATTAGTGGTGACACCTTTAATGCATGGATAATATGATGGCTGAAACACTGTAATAACTGGCATGACATCATGCCCAGTTATTATAGCATTTCTTTACTCACACTCTCCCTGTTCTGCTCTCAGCACAGTTCTGTAGGGTAAAATTCATGTCTTTCAAAGCGGCATCCACTTATACAATTGTTTTTCAACTAACCTTGGCAGGCCCTAACAAATCTTGTCACAGGATATGGTATCAAGAGTGTGGGCAGCTGTCCAGAATTCCACAGAACCACCCAAAAAGCTGGGGCCCTTCAGAAGCAGCATAGGCAGCTAGAACCGTGTCTGCCCACATTTTTATTTAAATTCAAACAGTTTGCAATTCTGAGCCATGAGTCCTCTTATCAATTTAGGGACTAGAAATCTTTTTTTTTTTATTAAGTATACTTTATTAATTTTTCATAGGTACAGACATCTTACATACAGGAGACCATACAATATTATATATATATGTTTGTTGAACAGATAGGGACTAGAAATCTTGAAAAGATCCCTGTATGTAGGGAATAAGTCACCAGCACAAAGTTTCCTAGAACCACTGTTGCAGGGGAGACAGAGGTGACTGGTGGCCATGCAAAGGTATGTAAAACACCAGCACCAGTTATTATTAAAAAATAAAACATATTCATATGCGTGCCTATGAGGCTTTTTTTACACAACCTCGGTGTGTGATAACCTCATAAACCTCTGAGATTAGCTCTTGAGTTTTATGGGTTATCACACACCTCAGCTGTGTAAAACAAACTCATAACACACACTTGTACATGCATTATTCTCTATATTTATGGTATGGTGAGGGGTCACTGCTGAGCTTCAGGAATTTGTGAGATACTTAAATGCAAGCAATTTACCATGAATTAATATACAAGTGAAATCTCTTTCCTGACATACTCATTAAGAAGCAACAGAATAATACAAGATCTATGAGTATGTATTGCAAGTCAACAGGCCTCAATACTATTCTGTTGGCCAGCAGTTGCCATCCATGTTACACCATAAACAATGTCCCTAGGAGTCAAGATCATCATAACAGAAGGAACTGCAGTGAGCAAGAAGGCTATATGAGGGAATTAGATAATCTGGAAAAAAAGATTCCAAAAGAGAGATTACAGCATGGCTGTTATTGGCAAGGCAAAGGAGTATGGGGATAGCTTGGACAGAGCAACCACTTTGGCTCAAAAACAAAGGAGGAAACTACTGATAAAATCCAGTTTTCACATCTTATAGCACAAGAGCATGGAAGGTCAAGCAGATTGTACATAATGATTGGCATGTATTTTGATCAGACAGTAGACTGAGGGAGATATTAATGAATCAATGAGAGTGGTTTACAGAAGGGCAAATAATTTGGGTGATTCCTTTACTCATTCTGTAAAGCCTGTAAAGAAACTTAAGAATCTGTAATTCTCCTATCCAATGGTTGCAGACAATGTGATCACTGTACTGTACATACTGGCCTGCTATTTTTTGCAGTGAATCTTTTTATTGAGATTGCAAGGTCAAAAAATATTTGCATTACATACATGAAGAAATTACACTTGTGTTTAATGTGACACAACAGCATGAGGTGAAGTTATATATAAATCAGTCCATATTTGCATTTACTACAGATTTACCTTACTAGGCGGCTGCAACACAGACAAATGGAAATCATAGTACAATCTTGAGCATTAGGTTTAAGGTCTAACTATGCACCCCTGAGTCAACTACTTGGAATCAACATGACCAAAGCAAGGGGTCCAAATTAACAAGTGCATTCTCTTTCTCTAACCAAGAAAAAACAAGTGTCTAGGCCATGGTGTCAGTCCCATAGGTGGGGGATCATGGGAGGCACAGCATGTCCTTACTGGTACTCCTGGCTGTGTTTAGTGAGGTCACATGAACATACATCAGGTAGGCTTCCCACCTGAGATCCAATTTCCTGATGGAGTTATTGGCATAGTGAGCAACCCTAGAAAGAGCTAATGTAGCTTCCATGGCCTTAGCCCAGTCTAGTATTTATGGAATGTCTGCCAACTACTCCATCTAAGTAGGAGTAGTCTTTTTACTTCAAAGGATGCAGCATAGAGCTTAGTGCTATATTTTCCGCTACCTATTTTTATTGTTCTTTTTCCTGGGTGCTGTCTGATGACCACTGCCAGTGGCTCTATCTCAATGACAAATAGTAAAGGAGGCGGGGGGGATGACAGTGCATTATTGGTAAGCAGTCTTGCCGTGGGACCGCTGTACAGGGTTTGAATCCAGTGGGAGAAATTTTTCCCAAAATTGAGGTGTCGCATTACTGCATGTAAATATTCCCACTCTATGGAGTCAAACACTTTCTCGAAGTTGATCACGACCACTGGCTGGGGTGGATAACTATTGTGCCTTCTGGATAATTAAGATTTATGTCCTTAGGTGATCAGAGATCTCTCTCCCTTTAGTAAAACCTATGTGGGAGACGTGAATAATGTCCAGGAGAATAGATTCTAGTCTATGGTCCAATATTTTTGCTATGATTTTGGCATCTGAATTAATCAATGATACTGACCCATAGCTAGCTGAGTCAAGCAGGTTCTTACCCTCCTTGGGCAGCACAGTAATGATGGCCTTGTTTAGGGTTCTGGGGAAGGCCATCTTTTGGTGCAAATCATTGATCATTTAGAGTATTGGGTGTGCAACTTTGTTTTGGATCACTTGATAAAAATCTATTGGGAAGCCATCTCCTCCCAGCATTTTGTGCAGTGCCATTTCTTTCATCAACTGAATTACTTCCTTTGCCGTAATCAGGGCTTCTAGGGAGCTTTTCTGCTGCTCACTGATTCTGGGTAGATCAGGTGCCTTATAAATTCTGAAACTTATTCATTGCTCGCCATCGCTTGGGATTTATATAATTTGGTACAGAACTGCTTCATGACCTCATTTAGATCACGTGGGCATGAATGGACCTGCCTTTGTGTATCCATCAGTTTAGGGATATACCTTTCTGCCTGCTGCTTATGTAACATGTAGGACAGCATCTTCCCCATTCTCTCCCCTTGAGATCCATAACTCTGTTTTAGTCTGCTAATCTGTAATTCTGCCTTCCTAGTTGACATAGTGTTTAACCTAGTGCCAAGAGATCTCAACTTTGCCAATATGGTTTTGCTTTTGAACTGGTCGGGGTCCCATTTGTATTTTCCTTATTTCTCCTTGAGATGATCTTCTAGTGTTTGATATTCCTTTTCCCTTTGTTTCCTGCTGTAATTGGCATCATTTATAATTTGGTCCTTATGGTGGCTTTGAATGCCTCCCATATTATGGATGCAGATGCTACCCCTTGTGGGGGGGGGGGCGTTGTTCTACAAAATACTTGGTGGTTTACTTCTTTAACCATTGTTGGAATTCTGCATCCTTAATCAGCAAAGGGTCCAACCTTCAAGTCTGTGATCTAACCAAATAGGGGTCTAGTTTGGAGGATAACATCACTGGAGCATGATCCAAAATATACAGAGGGACAATCTCAGTTTTGGAAGCCATGAAGGTAATGTTAGGGGAAATAAGCCAGACGTCCAAGCAGCTAGCAATATTTCTGGACTTGGAAAAGTAGGAATAGTCCCTGTCGGCTGGGTGTTGTGCCCTTCAAATATCTGAGAGTTTGTATAACTTTGCTAGATTTTGTAAGGTGCCTTGAGCCTTGGCATGTTTTATTTATTTATTAGTACATCAGTTTACAACCTTTGAGCCAAAGGCTCATTTCCAAAGGTACCTCGTCACATTGAGGACACAGAGAACAGACTTTTTTTTTTTGGTTACAGCATACAAGTCACATAGCTTAACAAGCACAGGTGGTTACATACATTTATACGGTTTAGTTATAATGATACAGTCTCGCAAAAAAGGAAAAAAAAAACAGCTGGATAATAACAGTGGCAATAGGCAATGGGATGAGGTTGTGTGTGTGGTGAGGTGTGGTTCCAGCCTGCTATTAGAACGGTCTAGACAGACATCCATCACCAAATTGAAGTCTCCCCCTACTATAATATCTGGAGTGTCTGCTACCATACACAGAAGCACCTGGGATATAATGTAAAAAAAGCTCTGGGCATCTTCATTGGGGGCATAGAGGCTGGCCAAAATAAGGGAGCCTCTCGGTGTGGAAAACTTCACCGCTACCTATCTTCCTTTAGTATCACCCCATTGTGAAATCACTGTCCATTTTATTGACTTGTGAAGTAGGATGGACACCCTATGTTTTGAATTGTCAGCTGAACTGTGGGTTCCCACCCTACCCATTTTCTAGTAAGTTTACATGCTTCCTTCTGTGTCAGTTTTGTTTCCTGTAAGAAGGCTATGTGTGTGTTCATTATTTTGAGATTGGTCAGGACTTTCTTTCTTTTTACTGGCATGTTTAGACCCCATACATTCCAGGAAATTAGGTTCAAAGGAGTAGAGAACACCATACACCTCGTTTATATAATATATCTTTTTTAGGAGGAAATACCCTTGTACTGAAAACCCAGCTATTGAATGGCTGCCCTGCTAGGGTATTATCTGTGATTCTTTCAGGCTTTGGATAAGCTTCTTCTTGCTCTAGTCACTGTGTTGTCCCCATGCTTTGTATCCTTGATAGGAGAGAGCTCCAGTTATAAAAAAAATGTTGCTTGCACTCTATTTTTAAACTTTACAATATTATCACACCATTCAATTCACAGTACAAAACATCCAGAAGCACACATCTCCTATTCTTAAACTGTTTGGCCTTAGACCAAACCTTACCTACTAAGAGTCAGGAATTATGGTAGTATGCCCCCCCATGGGGACCTTCTTTCCTAAAATACAAGGGTTACTTTTGGGTCAGGAGTGGAATCAGACCATCCCTCCAATGACCTGCTATCCCTCTGTCCTGGGAGATAATCAGCACTATGCCATGTAACTGTTTAATTTTTATTGTTTTTGCTTTTTTTTACCTTTAGTGAGTCTATTCTCTTTTGAGTGCTGAGGGTTTACTCTGAGGGAACATTCAGATATAATACAGGTATGCAGGTGTTTAGTGGGTGGACTATTTATTTGTCCAGGCTTCCTGCCTTGTAGTGTGATCCTCAGCCTGCCATTGAGCTATAAGGGAAAGGCTGGGTCATTATAGTGTCTACACTGTGGGGGGAGGGTGATCCAGAGAGCTCTCTCGGTTTCCCTCCCCTGAGGGTGGGGATGGCAATTTATTTTCTGCAGGCATGTATGCTTTCTCCTGCCCCTGAGGCATTCTGTCATTAGACTGACTGTCTGGTCTCCATTAACAGTTTAGTTTTAGGGAAGTGCATCCAAACACCACGGGTACAATTCACCAGCTTGGGTTGCTTATTGGTGAAAGACGTGTAGCCTTAGGAATGCCTCTATCCTCTGAGGGTGGAGAGGGGTCTGGAGCAACATCAATCCATGCCTCTGCAAGGGGGAGTGCACATATACGGTGTTTGGGACTCCCTTCCCAGTAACCTTCATTTAAGCAATTTCCCTTCAGTGGCTCAGTACAGGCACTTTATACCATCCCTCTTACTTGCCTGACTTAAAATGAAGCCTTGTCTATGCTAGGTAGGTTTCCCTCCTGATTTCTTCACATGGCAACTCATTCTACACTGCTCTGAGTTTAGCACTAGCCTAGATCTGTGTGGCAACCGGTGACTTTGGTGCTTGCTACACCTCGACAATTTCCATGGTGAGTCAGAGCTTTTATATTTTCCACATTCATGGTAAATATGAGTAAAACATGAGGTTTTAACATGCTGTACTAACTAAATGCTCAAACTACAACCATTTAACTAATTATGTATTTGGAACTTAACCAAAACCACCCTGCGTACACCAAGGGTACTGTTAACCTAATATGCAGCTCTTACCCTATACCTACTCGGCATTGCTTGATCAATATTGTTCAACCACATGTTGAGCTGGGGGGTTGAAGAGAAACTGATTCTCAAAAAGAACCAAAGACCCATTACCATTCCCCTTTACCAGAGTGATTAAGTTATGAAGGTATGACTCTGGACCTTCTAATATTTTCTCCGGTCCCCCTCTCCAGACAAAGATAGCACCCACCTCCTGTTATGTGATACAGTCCTTATGTTCAGGTCTTTACTTTTACAGAGGCAATATTTTCCACTGTGTGTGGTGAAGGGCTGTCATGTAATGCTGGTGTCAGTTCTGTTTCCTCACAGAGACCCATTGTCCAGTCTGAACAAATGGGCGCCCAGTCCGGTAGACTTTCCAGTGAGGGGTCAGGTGACAGATGAGGTTGTTGTTCTTTGGTTGGCAGAATCAAACCAGTCAGTGTCATACTTCTGAGCAGGTCAAATCTATTAGAGGTCTTGATGGGACTGTTATAGATGGATCCACTGCTGACCTCCGATGTTGCTCCTGATCTCCTGTGGCTCTGGGAGTGGGTTTTGAGTGGAGGACCATTTAGAGTGACAGTCAGCTTGCCCCGCTTCTTCTGACAACCCCTCTCAATCTGTTGCCAGTTACTGGGATCATCTAGAGAAATAGCTCCGTTATTAGCAGGTTGGGTTAAATCCATCAGTTGGGCCTCCAGTCCTGATGGTTTCAATGGTGGCTGGGCAGTGGTGGTTTTCTCAGATTTCAGTAGCTGGAGATAGCTTTCAGCTTCGTTTTGTGATTGAAACATAATGTAAGTCCCATTTATTTAGATTCTTAACAATGCCAGATACCACAGCAATGTGAGTATATTTTTCTGATAACATTGCTGCCAGATCATGGCATATGCCCTCCTTCTTTGTGATAAATCAGGTGAGAAATCTTGAAATATCTGTATCCTGTGTCCTTCCCATTGGAGCAGGCTACATTCCCTAGCCAGCCACAATATAGCTTCCTTCACTGGGCAACTCAACAGTTTGCATAGAATCGGCCTGTGTATGTCTCCTGCTCTGGGTTTGGTGGCTAGGGTCCAATGTGCCCTTTCTATGTCAGGCAGTGAGCAGTTGTTTGCTTGTAATAAATCTGGCAGAATTTCTCATAGAAAGGTATCTCATAAAAAGCTTAGGCATTCTGGTTTTTTTTTGTAACATCTAAGTTAGTCCAATAAAAGGTATCAAACCATTTGCTTCTGGATCTGTTCATAGAATGGTGATCATGTCTTGTCCCTCAGCCCCTTCTGGTATGCCAATTATTCTAATAGTATTCCTCCTGGCGTGATTCTCTAAATCATTGAAATGTGTCAGAAAATGTCTCCCTGGGTTCCTTTTAAATTTTTATAAAACTGTTACAAATCCATCGGTGTCCCAAAACCAGATGGGGAGAAAGAGTAATCTGGGTCAATGTGGAAAATCAGAAAAAAGTATTCTTCTCAATCCCGATAAATCCAATCATAAATGAAATGTATTTAACTGTGAAACTTCTGTTCTTTTTCAGCTTCAGCTCTTTAAACAAATCTTTCTTTATCTTTTGCTCCAAATTATTTTCTTCATAATGTTTCACAACTTAAAGTTCCTTCATCAGACCTGGAGCTTCAATTTTTATCTAAAGAATGCAAAATATACTAAGAAAATTTATTTATCCATCATTTTTCATTTTCTCTCTTATAATTCAAAAAGATAATAGGACATCATTACTTTAAATATCCTTATTTAAAACTGATAATGGCACAGGTGGAACTAACCTATGAGATCACAAATCTTTTCTCTAAAGTAAGTCTGCCATGGGGTTGGGGGTGGGCCATTCATTTTTAGGAGCTTGTGAAAATCTGTTTCAAAAAAACAAAACCATCAATCACAATTCATTATTAGATTCGGTTTCCAAAACCAAAGAGGAATTTATATATTGCATTTATCTCTATGTGTTACCTTTTCAAAGTATAAATGCTTAAACTGAGACACTTTTTATGAAGCAGGATATCTGCAAAAGAACACACGTTATACATTCCTTAATTTAGAATTTAAATTCTTACTACAATAATATGTAGAGGTTTTACTCTTTAGCTTTCTATTGCAGAGCATTATCCAACCTCGTATTTCATAAAATTCAGTTCAAATTGTTAAGTACACTCCACTGCAAATTCCGTTTTACAGGAATGCCAGTGTAACTCCCACCGCCATTAGCAGACCATGATGGATGCTATGCTTGCTCTCTGTTACACCTTCCTAGGTGATGAAGAGAAGGGGCCAGGCTGTTGAGGTACGCAGGCCAAAGGTGTACTGATGTCATAGATGACGTCACCTCCCACAGCCCGGTCAAAAAGAAACTTCCCAATTGCTCAAATTGCAAAGAAAGTCCCACTAATCTCCCTGGACTTTTAGTCCAAACAATCCAGCCAAAACATCAACTGTCTATTCTTATGAGCTTAAACTTAACCTAGATACCTAGCAGTACAAACAAAAAGTAATTTCAGCTCTAATAATCTTACTAATAAACCATATAAATACAAAAATAATAATACAGATATCAGAAATACATCAAGGGATTATCGGAGGTGTAAGAATTGAATGAAGAGTGGGAGGAGGGAGAAGAGGAAGAGAGAAGGGGAAGGGAAGGTAATGCTAAGCTGGAAAATGAAAACATAGACAACAGTAGCATAAGGGAATGTCCCAAAATTATCATAGGTGATGGTTCACAGAAGGAAGCACATCATTTCAAAATGTTATCAATTGAGAGGGAAATAAAAGTTACTAATTTCATTCAAAGGTAGCCCAAATGACGTTTTCTTTCAGTCCATATCTGCTCACATACGTTCTCAGAGTAAAAATCCACCAAGCTTCCTGTTTCAGCAAAGCTGATTTTCTGTTTCCACCTTTGGCTTGTTCGTGTACTTTTTCTAATCCAAAAAACTTCAGACTTGAAATTTGGTGGTGTCTTTCAAAAAAATGTCTCGCTAAAGGTGATCTTAAGTCACACCTTCTGATTTTACTTTTATGTTCAGTTATACGTGTCTTCAATGATCTTATGGTTTCTCCAATGTAATAAAGTGCACATGGACAAATAATACAATACACTACATAGTCAGAATTTTATACAATGAAGTATTTTATGGTATACTGTTTATCATCCCAAGTGCTTCTTATAGTCTTACTCGTTTTACCATTATTACAGTGGACACAATTACCGCAGGGAAAATATCCTTTTATGTCACTTTTTAACCAACTTGTGCCTGTTCTTTCTTCTATCCAGTGTTGTGTTTTAACTACTTTATTACGAATGATAGTTGTTTTCCGTGCTGTGACTCAAGGTTTCTGTTGAAATATCCTATGGCCTGTTTCACAGGTCTGCAGGATATTCCAATTGGACAAAATAATACGTTTAATTTTTCCAAAACTTTCTGAATACTGAGTTGGCATTGTAACTTTCTCAGAAGAGGGACTCAAACCTAGGTCTTTATTCTCAATCAAACTTTTTCATTCCTTCTGGTCTACTCTCTTCTTGACCTCATTAACCACCATCTTAGTATAACCTCTGGCTCTGAATCTCTGTGACTCTACTAGATTTCTTTGGCATTTGTCTTCTGTGCCACTATTTCTCTTCACTCTTAGCATTTGGCTATATGGAATATTATTTTTTAAGTTCTTATAAGAAAATTTTTTGCATGCAAAACTGGGTTTTTTGTAATCTCTTTTTTGTATAAATTTCAGAATCTTTCCATCTTTCTTTATTATTTTCAAATCTAAAAAAGCAGTTTCTTCAGAGTCACAGGCTATTGTGAAGGATAAATTCCTATTAGCTGATTCCAGATAACCTTGAAATAATTTTGCCTCCTGTTGTGTTCCATTCCATATTATGAGTATGTCATCAATAAATCTTTTAAATATAATGATTTTTGATTTGAAAGGATTATTGTCTGACTGTACATGCTGTATCTCAAAGCATTCCATGTAAAGGTTGGCACATGTGGGTGCCAGAGTGGCTCCCATAGCCATCCCTGTTTTTTTGTAAATACATTTTGTCTTCAAATGCAAAATAATTATTTTCTAGCACTATTTTGGTCAGCTGCAATAAGAAATCCATGTCTGGTTTATTAGTCTCCCTTGTTGTTAAAAATTAATAGAGTGCTAACAGTCTTTCGTCATGAGGGATACTTGTATAGAGACTTTTTACATCCATTGTAATCAGTAAAGTATGGTCTAAGCTTAATATTGTTTCATTTAGATCTAATATTTGGATAAAATGTTTGCTGTCCTTCAGATGGGACCATGTGCCACTAAATGTTTACAGTAGTGGTCCACAAAAATTGACAGTGGTTCAGTAATAGAGCCACAGAAGACAAATGCCAAAGAAATCTAGTAGAGTTGTCACAGAGATTCAGAGCCAGAGGTTATACTGAGAAGGTGAATAATGAGGCCAAGAAAAGAGTAGATCACAAGGAATTAAAAAGTTTAATTGAGAATAAAGACCCATGTTCGAGTCCCCCTTCTGAGAAAATTACAATGTCAACTCAGTATTCAGAAAGTTTTGGAAAAATTAAACATATTATTTTGTCCAATTGGAATAACCTGCAGACCAGTGAAACAGGCCATAGGATATTTCAACAGAAACCTTGAGTCACAACATGGAAAACAACTATCATTCATAATAAAGTAGTTAAAACACAGCACTGGACAGAAGAAAGAACAGGCACAAGTCGGTTAAAAAGTGATATAAAAGGATGTTTTCCCTGCGGTAATTGTGTCCACTGTAATAATGGTAAAAAGAGTAAGACTATAAGAAGTACTTGGGATGAATAAAGAGTGTACCATAAAAGACTTCATTACATGTAATTCTTTCTGACTATGTAGTGTATTATATTGTTTGTCCATGTGCTCCTTGATCTAGCTCCTTGTTTTGGATGTGAGTCTGGTCCCCATTTTTTGGAAAAAAGGTTTTAATGTGCAGTTTGAGTTTTCTTCTGTCTTCCGATCAACAAATACAGATGATAAAACCTGTGCTTTTTGCTGGATGGATTAAATTGCTCCCATAGCTCTCCCTCCTGTCAAATCAAGCTGCCACCATTCTTATTGGCATGCTCCACCCCCCCATACTAGCCCATTATGAGGGATGGAAACAGCTTTGTTAACATACAGAAGAACCAGCAGCTGCATGTAAAGGAATTCTTCAGTTGCAATACCATATTTACTATGTATTTATTTATTTCATATGTTTCACCAGGAAAGACATACTGAGCTGAGTATCAGCTCAATTCGAGATGTGTCCTGGGGAGAGGAGTAATTGGAGATATATACATAGTATTTACAGAACATAAACAGGTAATTGTACAATGAAATGGCATAGAACAATTACAATGCGGAATACAACAGAGCAAGAACAGCAGTATTATAGTATGCATACCTGGGTGTAGTATATACAACAACCAACAATCTAAGTAGAAGCACCACACAAGAATGGCATATAATGCTTTCAGTGTGTAATAAATAGCATAACAGCAGTATTTTGGTATGCATACTTAGGTGCAGTGCATACAACAACCAACCATCTAGGCAGAAGCACTGCTCAGACATGCTGTGAAAGGGAGCAGAATAGAGTAGGTGGATGGTGTATAGCTTTAATGCTTCACTCCATGGGTAATGGGATACTGTTAAGACAGTTTGTTGAATGGTTCCCCTTATAGGACTAAGTCAGTGTTAGTGTTCAAAATGGGGGACCAAAAAATACTCCACTCAGGCTGTTGTAAAATTTCTCAATGTTCTTTATTTATTTTTGTTAATTGCCCTGATGTTTCGCATTCTTGTGCTTTTTCAAAGGGCTTTTCATATATTCTGTAGGAATAATAGATAAATATTGTTTATAAAGCTTTCATTTTTGAATTCCATTTCTTTTAATTATTCTTCTATTAAGGTTTTCTATTATACTTCATTACCACTGTGCTTCTTTCCCATGCTACTTATAGTATACACTCTGTACTCTATTCACTCTTATAACTAAAACTTTACAAAAATAATATACAGTAATAAAGAATATGTACCCTGTATTCATGCTTTGTTTCCACACTGGCCAGATGCTTTTTACTTCTGCCTTTGCCTGTTCTACTGATTCTTGATAGCAAGGAATTGCACCAAACTTGTGTCTTAACTATAATAATATAAACAATATGTGAAAATGCCTTCAGCAACCTGGCCAGTGTGGAATGAAAAGAAATGGAATTCAAAAAATGAAAGATTTATAAACAATATTTATCTATTATTCCTACAGAATATATGAAAAGCCCTTTGAAAAAGCACAAGAATGTGAAACGTCAGGGCAATTAACAAAAATAAATAAAGAACATTAAGAAATTTTACAACAGCCTGAGTGGAGTATTTTTTGTTCCCCCCCATTTTTGAACATCAACAGCAGAATAGAGTAGGCAGGGATTGAGGTGGTGTGTGCAAGGAGGAGGCCAGGAGGCAGTGGTTGTGTTAAATGGAAGAAGAGGAGGAGGGAGAGGTGGGTAGTTGGTAGAGAACTGGAGAGGAGAAGAGCTCAGGGGCAAGTGCAGGAGGGAGTGGTGAAGTTTTGGAGGATACAAGAGAGGGAGCAGATGGACATGGCTGTGCGGATGGGGAAGGGAAGGATTTTCCAGGGCTTATGGTGGTGAAGGAGAATGCAACTTGGCTGGAAGATGATGACCTAGATGGGAGTGCTAGGTTCCAGTAGCCAGAGCTACAAATGGAGTAGGAGGGGAGAGGAGGAGCGGAGAGTAGAGAAGTGAGGTAGGAGGGGAGGGGGCCCAGCCAGCACTTGGCAATACAGGAAGAGCCAAGTGCAAGCTGTCTGGCTTCGAGAGAGGAATGACAGAGTGAGGTGTAAAGGAAGCAGTGGTGAGTTAGAGGCTGGCAGTCAAAAACAAACTGGCAGAAGGAATGAAAGAGGGTGTCCAGTCTGGCCAGGGTGGACTATGGATCACTGCCATAGATGGTATCTCCATAGTCAAAAATGGTGAGAATCATTCTCTGTATAATGGCTCTGCACGCTGGCAGGGGAATACACCCTCAGTTCTGGTACAAGGCATGTAGTTTTAGGGGGAGCTTTCTGTGGTTAGCATCCACATGTGCAGAGAAGTCTAGGTGCCAGTCAAGACACACCCCAAGGTACTTGAAGGAAGGGACGTCTTCAAGGGGTGACCCATCCATGGTGTGGAAAGAGGGGAGTAGTGGGAGTCTAGAGAGCTTTTGCCTGATACTGAAGGTCATAGAGACCATTTTTCTTTCATTTAGGGACAGCTGATTGGAGTGGAACCAGTGTTGGATGTTGTTGAAATCCAGCTGAAGTCTGGTCATCAGATCAGCCAGTGAGGAACTAGAGGCAAATAAGATAGCATCATCTGCATCCATATTAATGGATGCAGATGTACAGGCAGAGGGGAGGCTATTTAGAAAGATGGAGAAGAAAATATGGATCAAACACCGATCCCTGAGGGACACCAGTGCTGATGTGGAGGGAAGGGGACAAGGAGTAGCCAATTTTTACTAACTGAGTCCTGCCCAGAAGGTATGAATGGAACCAATCTGTGGCTTGGGAGGATAGTCCTGTATCAGAGAGCTTTGAAAGCAGGATGGGGTGGGCTATGCTGTCAAAGACTTTGGCCATGTCGGCAAAAATTGCAGAGGTGATCAAACCCTGATCCATGCCTGGCAGAATGCAGTCAGTTAACCTGAGAAGGAAGGTGGTAGTGGAGTGGAATTTGCAAAACCAAACTGGAAAGGGGTGAGGTAGGAGGATAAGTCGAAAAAAGGAAAGAGTTGAGGAAGAAACATATATTCTTGGAGTTTAGCAAGGGTAGGAAGTAAAGAGATAGGGCAGTAGTTCCCAGGAGTGGAGCAGTCACTATCTTTAGGGAGTATAGAATCACAGAATCATGGAAATCCGATGGCAGAAAAGGACCCTCTGGCCCATCAAGTCTGCCCTCCCCCCTCACTCATCACCTATGTCACAGGACCTTGCATTCCCCCCACTTGCCAACCCCTTATGTCTGTCCCATGCCCTTTTGAATCCTTCCACTGTTTCAGCCCTCACCACTTCCTCCAGTAGTCTATTCCAGACCTCCATCACCCTCTATGTGAAGTAACGCCCCCTCACATTGCCTCTAAATCTTCCTCCTCCTTCTAATCTTAGATTATGCCCTCTAGTTTTAACCCCACCTTCCTTTTAAATAAGCTCCCTGCCCTCTCCTTATTGATACCCTTCACATACTTAAATGTCTCTATCATGTCCCCCCCTCCCTTCTATTCTCCAATGGATACAGATCTAATTCCCTCAACCTGTCTTCATATGGCTTCCCCTCCATAGGTGTGGTCTCCAGAACTAGACCCCATACTCCAAATGTGGCCTTACCATGGTTTTATAAAGAAGCATCAATACCTCCCTCCTTCTGCTAGTTATGCCCCTCCCAATGCACACCAACATTCTACTTGCCTTTCCCACTGCTTTGCTGCATTGATTACCTACCTTATGGTTGCTTGATACTATAATCCCCAGATCTCTCTCTCTCCTGCTCTGTTGGCTTAATTACCCCCCACACCAGAGTGTAAGCTGCTTGGGGAGTTTTATGCCCCATGTGCATCACTGCACACTTTTAAGCATTGAATTTCAGCTGCCAAGTTTCTGACCACCTTACATGCAGCTGTGGTGTGTATCATGTGGGAAGGGCCAAGCTGAAGCTCAAGAAAAGGGCTGGAGATCATGTCAGGGCAGTAAAATATGGTGATGAGAAGTATGCTGTAGCAGCATACATCAAACATTGCACAGAGAGGAAACAATGTGTGCCATTTTAGTGAGTATTCAGCAAGTTAAAACAGGTCCTAGAGATGGGGATAGGGAATTAGCATTGGTCAAATGCAAATCATTTTGGATTCATGAACTGGAGACTTGTGAAGATCAGGAACTGAATTATCAAAATGAATCAGCTCTGTTCCTTGTATAAATATTAGTCCCCAAGTATCTTAGATAGAAATGGATACCCCTTTTTTTTGTGCTCATTTTCTAGTAATGGTTCAAATTATGTGAGTCTTGATCCAATGTATGCAGAACCTTGCTGTTATTTTGTGTTTTCTTAATAAATCTTCTAATCCAAGGAACAGTCCCTGTAATGTTTACATGTGTAGGGCATGTGTGGTACATCTCTCTTATGGGAATACTTCACATTGTGCATCCTTAATTTGACATTGTTAAAAAGTCCAATAGTTATCTAAAAATAAATTCAAAATAATTTTGTTGTAACATACAGTATGTAGAACTATTCAGGTAAAATTGCTTTTTGGGGTATGTGTTATACATGTAACATATAGGCAAGGGTACTTTTAACAGCCACTTGCTGCATAAAATACTTATCTATTACAGACACTGGTGTATCAATATGAAATACACAATATAAGTGCATGAGTGTTTGTGGCTGTTATGTAGAAGTGTTTTTTAAATGATTTTATTTTGTTTTTGCTTAACTATGAGCATAGTATTATTGTATTGCACTCTATCACACATACACATCTAGTAAACAATGGGGGGGTGAGATAATAATAACAAAAATTGAAATAGACCTAGGAGTAATTATATCAGATGACTTAAAGGTGGGAAAGCAATGTGTGTGAGAAGGCAGTAAGGAGGGCTGGGGGGATACTGGGATGCATAGGGAAAGGCATCAACAGTAGAAAACAAGAAGTTGTTATCCCTCTGTACAGACAACTGGTGAGACCCCATCTGGAGTACTGCATGCAATTCTGGAGACCCCATCTACACAAAGACATAGACAGAGTGGAGGCTGTTTGAAGGAGGGCAACCAAAATGGTGCAGGGTCTGCCCCAGAAGACATACGAGAAGAGACTAAAGGAGCTTAATATGTATACCCTTGAGGAAAGGAGGCGGGGGGGGGAGATGATAGAAACTTTCAAGTATCTTAAGGGAATTAGCAAAGTACAAGAGGGTAGCATCTTTCAGAAAAAGAAATGTGTATGCCTGCCCATCAGCATTTCCATTCAGACGGGTCGCTGAGGGTCGCTGGGGAGAAGGATGGAACATCCAGGGACAGCTCTCCTTCTCCGGTGAAGGCCAGGGGATGCACACTGGCATAGGCTGACTCCTGGCGGAGGCTGGGAGTGCAGCAGTACAGCTGAGCTCGGAGTTCAAGGGGGAGTGGCAGACGTCGGTGTATGCCTTGATGTCAGGACGTCACTCCCCACAGAAAAACGGAAAAGAAGCTGCCTGGTCTGCTGGATGATGGCTGCCAACTCTCTGCCACCTCAGATGCCCCAACACCCCGGAATCCACCTCAGCAGCACCCGGGGACTGATCGTAGCGCGCACTGGTATCCCCCTCCTGGCTCCTTCCCTCTTGGAAGAGAGGGACCCATCCGGCGAAGGGTTATGCCGGTCCACACCTGGGTCGGCTGTGATCTGAGGTGATTAGGAAGGGGGTTGGGGCGAGGAGGTTGGGGGGGGGTCATGTGCAGCTGGAAGGAGAGGCAGGCCAGGGGCAAGGAAGGCGGAAAAAAAAAAAGAAAAGAGATGTGCAAGAACAAGGGGGCACAATTTGAAGATAGAGGGGGATGGCCCAGAGGTAATGTTAGAAATTTTTTTTTTTCACAGAGAGTGTTGTGGATGCATGAAACAGTCTTCCTGAGGAGGCTGTGGAGTCAGGAACAGTGGGAGAATTCAAGAATACATGGGACAGACATAAGGCAATTCTAGTGGGGGGTAGGAGGAAATAAGCTGTTGATTAACTAGAATCTGCAGCTTATCCATCAGGTAGGTAACTGGGCAGACTAGGTGGGCCAAGCGGTCCTTATCTGCTATTAAATTCTATGTTCCTATGTTTCTATCACTTTAAAGTAACTTGCCTTTTGAAGCACATTTGGTTCTATATAAGTTGTGAGCCATTAGGTGCCACTATCACAAAGCCCTGAAAGGGGTGAAATGTTAGGGTGGAGTTTGTGTGCCTGTGCTGCTGACTTCCCAGTGGAGGAGATTTTCACATTATTAAAATAAAACAAAAGCAATGCAATCGTGTACAAGAGTTTGTGTCTACACAGCTGTTTGGCGTTGAGTGCCAAAACCTTTCCTGTAAAAAACCTTTCCTGTTTCTATATATGGACAGGAATTGTAGCCAACTAATATTTTGACTTTGTCTGTCTCCAATTACCAACGGGAAACTTTGTCCATGATTTGACTAAAATCAGAATTAAATGCCCCTACATGAAGTCAGCATTTCTCAGTATAGCGCCAAATGATGTAATTTTGAATGACCTTTTCATTGAGGTGACATGAATTAATTGACAGGAACAATAAAAAAAGTGTTTGTCTTGCTTGTTTCTCATTTAGAATTATTTATGAAACCTTCACTAGGAGTTGTAGGAGCTAATTATTGATATATGTCCCTAAGTCATCATTGCTCCACTAAATATATATGTTGCCCATGTCTTCATCAAGGCATTTATTTATTTAAAGTTTGTAAACCATCTTGCTCAGCAGATAGCTCCATGGATGTGGTATCTCATTTTCATAGCAGTCCTAAAATATGATATGTTACAGAGAGTTACATACAGTCTCTGTATGCCATGCTGAAATATTTTACAATCACACAGTTGAAACTGTTACAATTATTGGCAACATTTACCATCTGAGTACAGTACTATTTACAGTACTGTAAAAGACAGAGAACCTCAGCACAAAAGCACTGAGGCAAGGGTTACCTGGCAAGAGAATTACAGTATATGGTTGCCTCTTGTTGTGTATGGAAATCCATACACAGCATTTTCTTGTTTTATGATAGTTCAAAGGTCACAAAAAGTTGTTGTAGTATTGTTCTGACATCACAACACTACAACAACTGTCCACCTGTAAGGCATGTATCTGCTGTGTTCTCTTTGAGGCCAACTTTTTGAATAAACTCACCCTGGTGCCACTCCAACCACACTGACACACAGTGAGTTTAAAAAAAAAATTTTTTTACTGGCTGTTTAAAATGTTCAAACTTTTGTTTGACAATCGTGTTCATGTGGGCAAATAGGAGGGCTAGCGAGTAGGTAGGAAGGTGGGATGGAGGTAAGTTATTAGCAGGATGCGTGCTGTCACTCACTCAACTAAAGCTAATTTTTAAGCCATATACTATATGAAACAGTTTATAGGCAACCATACACCAACAAGGACTGTGTCCCCATCTTGTGGTTGAAATGACAACAGAACCTTTGAGCTTCACTCTCGAGGTCCCTATGATATCATCTCCACCCCTCGTTGGCAACACAGCCTTGTTGTGCATGGATGCCCATACACTATTCTATATGTGTTTTGTGTTTAGTATTTTCAGATTGTGTGAGAGACCATTTGGCACTATATTTTCCCACTAAAGGGGACATTGCCAACCTCCCTTAGGCCTCGAAACTGTCCCTAGTTTAGAAAAACACATTTTATGATTGTTCACATTCTGTAGAATGTGCTGATACTTTGATTCTGATTCCTTTTTTCCTTTTAATGTGAAAAACAGACTACCCTCTATACTGCACTAGGGCCATTAGGCTCGCCAAGACTGAATAATTCTCAAACACCTTCGAATTCAACAGCAGCCATCCATCAAAATTCTGAAAGGTAGTCCACGCACTCTTCTCCCCACCAACTCAGCCACCTTTACCTGTCCTCAACGTGGGTGACTCCTCCTTATCTGATCCCCCTGTCAGTCACCTCCAAGTTTAACTCTTTCTTTACCTCCTGCACCTCCTCTCTTCTCTCCTCCCTTCCCCTCCTCCCTGTACCTTCCCCTCTCTGGGCCTCACTGCAGTCCTCTTCTACCCCCATTTTCTCATTCTCTTCTCTGTCCCCCCCCCCCATCTTCAATGCCCTCCTCGCACTTAACCTGACCAAGGGTAAGAGTTCTGATGGCTTGGACGTTAAACTCCTCTACCTATCAGCTCCAGCTATTTCCTCACCTCTTGCTGACCTTCTCGACCATCCTTCTTCAGTGCTTCTGTTCCATCAGACTGGAAGAATTCTACTTTTATTCCTCTATCTAAGGAAGGTGACCCCTCTGCTATCAGAAACTACTGCCCAATCTCCCTCCTCCCTAACCTGTCCAAGCTGCAGGAACGTATTGTGTTATCCCAACTCTCTTCCTTCCTAGACTCCTCTTCCTTCTTCACTCATTACCAATCAGACTTCTGGAAATACCACTCCACAACTACTTCCCTCCTCAGGCTCACTGATTCCATCCACACAGGCATGGACCAGGGCCTCTTCATGTCCGTCATTTTCGTCAATCAGTCTAAGACGTTAGACACTGTTTCCCACCCCTTTCTCCTTTCTAAATTCTCAGCTGCTGGCCTCTCAGAAACTGCCATCTGCTGGTTCCACTCCTACCTTGGGGAAAGGACCCAATCTGTCAAAATTGGTGACACTTTATCACCGCTCCTCCCTATAACCACAGGGGTCCCGCAAGGCTCAGTACCTGGACCACTGCTATTGTCCATCTTTCTTAATGATCTCTCCACTGCCTGCTTTCCACATCCATTCACATATATGTGAATGACGCGGTCCTATATATCTCAGGCCCCTTCACTGCTGATGTGGCGCACAGACTCCAGCTCAACTTTGACCAAGTTCAGCTCTGGTTACGCTCAAACCAGCTATTCCTGAACTTCCAAGAAGACCATCTCCATGTCCTTTGGCACAAGGCAGAGACTCTCTAGGGTTCCTTCCCTTTCCTCTTTCTGCACCCTAGATGGGTCCCCACTTGAGGATGTCACCACCTTCAGGTATTTAGGTGTATGGTTCAGCCAACACCTCAACTTCTCTGGCCATGTGGATGCTACTGTCAAAATATTGCACCCAAGCTTGGTGCCCTGTACAGAATCTGCAA
Organism: Neoceratodus forsteri; assembly: GCA_016271365.2. Taxonomy (NCBI): domain Eukaryota; kingdom Metazoa; phylum Chordata; order Ceratodontiformes; family Ceratodontidae; genus Neoceratodus; species Neoceratodus forsteri. The sequence goes on from CM057449.1 coordinate 1,327,145,980, forward strand.
CTGCATCCCTTTGCCGGCCCACCATGCTATTATCCAGAGAATGATCTTCCCAATATTTGACTATGGAGATGTGGTCTACAGTGCTGTCGCAAGGTACTTCCCTTGCCAGACTGGATGCGCTCTTCCATTCTTTCTGCTGCTTTGTACTTGACTGTCCCCCTAGCACTCACCACTGCTCTCTGTAGCACTCTCTTTATTTCCCCTCTCTTGAGGACAGGCACCATGCCTATTTTGTCAAGATTGTTAGCATACTCTGGTTTGGTTACCTCCCCTCCAACCTCTCCACCTCCCTTTCCCAACCCACTCCCTCCTCCCATGCCCTCAGGATCTCCAATGTTAAGGCCCTGGCTCTCTTCTCCACTTTGATGGCCATTGGCCGAGCTGCTTGCAGCCACTGTTTCCCAAAGCTCTGAAATTCACTCCCTGTTGCCATCAGGAATGCCCCCTCATCTCAGCTCTTCTCCTGCCTCCTCTGTGGCCTCTCCTCCCTCTCCTGCATCTGCTACTAATTTTTCAGCACCCCCTCCAGTACTGCCCCACCTCTCCCCCCACCTCTCTGTCTCCCTTCCTTGACTTCAAGTTCTCTGTGAGTGCAGTGATTTCACCTAGTAACTAGGCACTTTGCACTCTATAATGCACACAAGTGTACTTGTTATATTGTAATTGTTTCTGGTGATGCTTGTACTTTCATGCCTTGTATTGTATTGTATTGTATTGTATTGTATTGTACTGTATTGTATTGTATTGTTGTCTATCTCCCCCTCCCCCCAGAACGCATCTGGAAACAAGCAGTTTGTTGAGTATGCCTTTCCTGGCATACTCATTATTTAAATAGATAAACAAAAATAAGTAAAAAATATTGATGTTACCACACTATAATGTGTTGTTTACATTCCTTAATTAACCCCTGCTTCATCTTTTCTTGACTCGGCAACACCACCAAGAAGTCTAGCCACTCAAAATGCAGTGGGAGGAGAATACATTATTGCATCATGAGTGACTACTCTGTTTTGGGGTGTTCTTAATGTTCAGAAATTATGCAATAAGAGTAGATCAAGAATCTGAAACAAAACAAGGTTAAGTACATCACACCATTAGAATGCATTTTAGTTCTCCTAAGAAAGGAGGCTGATTAAACAACCAATAACATAAATGAATTTTAGAGAAGGTAAGCATTCATAAAATGCAGGTTTTCAATGAGAAATAGTATGATGGCAAAAGATTTAACAGTGTCCCTTTAAAGCAGAACCAGTCCAAATTATTTTGTAGTGATTTGCCCTGTAACTACAGATCTGTCTCTCTCCTGCCTGCTCGTGCCAGATTCCAGGAGACCCTCCTCTACTCAAGGCTCCAGGAACATCTCTCTACCTCCAACTGTCTCTCCCCATTCCAGTCTGGCTTCAGAAACCAGTACTCCACAGTTTCCTCCCTGTTCTGTGTCACTGACTATATCCAGTCAGCCATAGACAAAGGCCACGGCACTACTGCCATCTTCGTGGACTTGGCGAAGGCCTTTAACTGTCTCACACCAACTTCTGTTCAAAAAACCTCTCTCCACCAGCCTAGCCCCATCCACCACTGACTGGTTCAAATCTTATCTCCAAAACAGAAAACAATCTGTTCAAGTTGGCAATACCCTTTCCCCTTCTCTCCCTATCCAAACCAGCATTCCCCAAGGTCCCAAGGTTCCATACTCGGCCCAATCCTTTTCTCAGTTTTTATAAACGACCTCCCGTCTATCTGTTCTCCCTCAAACATCCACATGTACATGGATGATACTGTGATTTACCTTTCTGGTCCAAATGCCACTGACATAGCAATCCCTTTGCAACATGACTTCAACAAAGTGCAGTCTTGGTTCAGACAAATCAACTCAAATTAAACTCCAAAAAAACAGTCTTCATGTTCTTCAGATCAAGGCAAAGATTATCCAAACCCCAGATCACTCCAGCTTTTACCACCCTGGATGGCTCTCAACTTAACATAGTCAAGGCTTTCAAATACCTTATTGTCTGGCTTGGCAGCAACCTTGATTTCACTGATAATATTGACTACATCTGCTCCAAACTTCAACCTAAACTAGGCGCCCTCTACCAGCACAAGGATTGCCTCCTCTTGTCCACCCACTGTGATTTAGTCACCAAATCCATCTTATCAGTTATAGACTATGCAGACACTGTTTATTGCTCTGTACCCACTACCTTGCTTGCTAGACTTGATACCCTACTTAAATCATTTTGTTATTTCGTCACCTCATCCTCGCCCCCTCATGCAACATTACGCTCTCTACTCCTCCCTTTCTCTAATGCCTCTACCTGCGAGGCGCCCTACTCATAGCTTCACTTTTACCTCCAAATTCTTGCTTAGGTCCCTCCCCACGTAGATCAACTCCTGCCTTTCACCAGTTAGCTCCTCTATGTACTTCCTCCAATCCAGGGATGCTCGTATGTTCTCCCTGCCCCATCCACACACTTGCTCAGGTAAGGCTGCTTTCTCTTACCACCTCCCTTACCTCTTGAATCTACTCCCATGGGACACTGGTTACTCCCCCACATTCTCTGCCCTCAAATCCAAGCTACTAGTTGCCTCTGCTACTACTTGCTCATGTATTTCCCCACACCCTTGACCATGCAAACACCATTTCCTACCTAGCACCTCCTCCTCACAATGTCCCTACCCATCCTCTACCTCCAACCAGTTTTAAATAACTTACTGCCTGGTTTATCTATATTGTTTGTAATGACTTGTACATTACGTAACTTGTAATTGTGTTTTGTACGTTATACCATATGTATAAGTATGTAAGTCCATATGTATGTATATATGTATTATCCAGTACATGTGTACCCTATTCCCTGCCGCTACTGCTTATACAGTTTTGTTAGTTATTTTTATTCCTCTAAGTTTGTCTGTACAGTTTTGTTTTATTGCTCTGCTCATTGAATGCTGTAGTCCTCTGTATTTGTTTTTCTAACACCGGATCACTCCCGGAAGTGAGCTCAGGCTTAGTGTGCCTTTCCCGGTTACCAACGTTTAAATAAATAAGTAAATACTTCCCACAAAGCTTTGCATTATGTGAGTATCTGTAATTTTACAATACTTACAGTACATCAGTGGTAGATGTACATACATGCACAGGCCGTTATCTGTAGCAGAATTAGGTGTTCAGGTTTATACATTAACCTAGGTGTATGAGATGGCTCTTGAGCAAAGATTTAAAGGGGTCATGTGTTGGTTTGCCATGATGGGGTTTGGGAGCACTGGTTTATCTGTTTGGTCAAGGGTAGGAGACACTGCGACTTTCCTGCTGTGCTGAAGCCTATTCAGAAGTTTAAGACAGTCCCAGAAACTGTCTCTGCTGATCCAAGGAGCAGTGGTTTTGTGCTGAACATTTATTTATTTATTTTATGTACAGGCGTGTAAACCAATGCTTTTTTTCACTGTGATATTAGGCTTTGCTTGCTGTTTGTAGATTAGCAGTGATGGGTTCAGGGGTCACAGCCGAGAGCAAGCCTGAAGAGTCTGTCACAGAGGACGCCTACTTTATGAAACTCATGCTTGAAGGGGGGGCTACTACTGTGTGCATCGCCCACATTTCAACATTGAAAACATTGAACTGTAAAACAGGTCATCAGGGTCCAAGAAGGTTTGCAGTTTTGCAAGGACAAAGAAAAATAAATAAAAAATAATAATTCAGCCCTCCTGAAATAAATAGGGCTAGTCCCTAGGGCACCCCTCCCAAACACCAGAAATTTACTGCCCTCCACCCCCCCCATCATCCACCACACATTCCTGGAAAATGTTTTGTTTTTAAAGTATCCCTCTCCATAGCTCACCCACCCCAAGCTGCATATTCTGTATAATTTTAGCAGTTGCCCCACCTAATTTCCCTAGTTCACTACTCTAAAGGTCAGTAGTAGACATGAACCAGGCAAGCACTCTGTCCTGCCTCTCCTGCCCTCTTAAATGTGCAAAGTAGTAAAAACTGCTGACCCCTGTCCTGGCACTGTGCCAGAAGCCACCATAATTTTTTAATCCATCTTCCTTAATCTATCCCACAAGGCTGAAACATATCTTTGCTGTAGGCTCCCTTCTAACATCAGATCCACAATTCAGAAAGTGGAATGATAGTTGCTTGTTTCCAGACTAGCTCGGTCACCTTTTCCTTATCTTGCAGCATGTCATGCCAGTCTCATTCCTTCATTCATGAGTGTGGTCCTGGAAAGAAGGGGCAGAGCAGATAGCAACCATGACTGATGCCTGAATGTTTTTGTAATTAATTTCTGTCCTTCTGAAATGGGTATTTAAAAACAAATGCACAGTCATTGAAGGATGGCTGTGTTGTCAGTGATTTTGGTGTCAAGCAGTTCCTACTGTCCAGTTTTGCCCTTCTTTCATCACCTCACCCTAAGCCAAACAGTCTATGGCATCAAGTGAAATCTCTTTGCTCACTTGTGCCATATGGCAAGTAGTCCAAGGCATCCAGTGTCCATTTTCTTTACTGAATCCCATGCCCAAAGGCCTGTGGTGTCCAGTAGCACCCCCAACTTTCACCCTTCCCCAAGCCAAGCCCTGGTGCCCAGTAGTATCCTTCTTCTACATTCTGGGCAAAGCCAAGCATTCCAAGCTGTCCAAGGGCACTACCTCACCCTGACAGAATCAGACCCAGGTATCCAGTGGCAACCCCCTTCCTTAACCTTATCCCAAGCCAAGCAATCCCTGGTATCCAATTAAATCCCTCTCCCTTCCCCAAGCCAAGCTTGGTCCCTGACATCCAGTGGCACCCCCCCACCCTGCCTCAAGCCCAGGAGCCTCTGGTCTCCAGTGGCACCCCCTCATCTGGCATTAGCCAAGTAATCCCTGGTGTTCAGTGCCCCCCTTACACACCTCATCTATCTGCAAAGCAGTCTCATAGCCAGTGGAATACCCTACTTACCTTATCCCTATGTCAAATGACCCTTGAAGCCCAGTGGTAGCCCCCTTCACTCACCCTTCCCCTTCTACAATGGGAGTGGCGAGAGGGAGGAGGTACTGTTAGCCGCCAGTATCACTACTATGAACAAAAAACAGTTTGCCAACACTGGGGATGGGATTTATTTACTTTATTTTATTTATTTTATTTGAACAGCAGTTTGGAAAACCTTTGAGCCATAGGCTCATTTACAAAGGTACCTTGTCACAGTAAGACAAACCAAAATACACAGTATAGGATCCCAGTGCCTGTTCAAATGTGAACATGTGAAGGGCACAAATGCACCCACAACATGGTCACTGGCATGGTTGCATGCCCATCACCCTCTGAAAAAATCACTTAAAATGCTACCATGCATGCACAGCCATAATTACTAGAAACAGTTTTTAATTAATAGATTTTAAAACACTTAATTCCAAAAGCTACAAAAACACCACCTTGTAACACAATTTAATTAACCTAAAAGGCCTTATGTTTCACATTGTTTCCTTTTTTGCATTTTGCTTCCTTAACAAAATGTCTTAATTTGGATATTTCTATGTGTTTGTGACACTGTAGCTTGTAAACTACCTTATCGAATTGCTCTTGATTTGTAGAGCCTGCTGCAAAGGGTGAGTATTCCAATTTATAGTTCACTTGGTCTAAATACAGATGCCCTAAATAAGCACCCATTGCCAAACATCATACTTAGCCCTCAGCGATATTGATAATAAGTTGATCCTAGGAATGCTTTTTAGAGGTGGACGCCTCATATTCCCAAGCACAGGTGAAGGCAGAAAAATTACAATGCCATTACAACACCATTCATCACTGAGGTACTCAATAAACAGTAGACAATGTACAATAGGCAACACAGTTTATTTGTGCAAGCAATCGGTCATCTGACAAGTAACATGCAGAATTTTTCAAAGATTTTGCTGTTTTTAAGCACAGTCATGCTATTTGTGGAAAAATGTTTACACAACATAAATGGGTGACTAACTGTTTTGCTGCAGGTGAATGAAGTTTTGCATGAAAAATAATACATGCATCAAGAATATGATGACTACAGCATCTTGTATTTCAAAGTGGGGAAATTGTCATAAATGCATTCAAACACTGTAAAACAACCCACAAATGTGTGGGCACATTTTAGGTGCCAGAGCTACCTGCAGCAGTAATTTTGCCACACCTCTTTTAGCAGAACCTCTGAAAATTGAGCCCAAACATGCTGGGCTGCACCTGCTTTATCCAAATGTGCAAAAACATTTGAATGTTATTTGCAAATGTTTTAATACATTTGCAACAGTTTTCCTGCTTCACAACAGCTTCCATAAAAAGGACACATGCAAGATTGCTTGATGCATACATCATCATATGCGCTCAAATTGTTGCAATGTTACAAAATGCTAGACCCCCTTTCACGTGCTCTAAATTTTGGTCTCACATTGCACAATTACTGTAAAATCGTGGTGTAAATTCCAGACCACCACTTTGAAAATACAGTCTTGTGTATCAGTAACACACACATGCATTAAAAGGAAATTTATGAAAAAGGGTTGGTGAAATAAAGCATCCTGATTGGCTTTAAACATTCTATTAGGCATGTGTTAATCTTAGATAAACATAAATGTACATACGAACATATGAAAAAGCCAAAAGAAGAAGGCTATACAGTCTATTGAGTCTCCTCAACTGCAAGCCCCTGATGAGAGAATACAATGGACCGCCCCTCCCCTCCAACCCTGACCCTCCACTTCATCCTATCCCACCCTCTCTTGAACCCCCACTGTCTTTTGAGTGATGACTTCAGGTAGGAGTTCACTCCACCTCAACACCACTATTTGTAAAGAAATGTCTCCCGACCTCCTTACTGAACCTTTCTCCCACCTGCTTTTAACACTGCCCCCTGGTGGTCTTGTTTTCACTGAGATATACAAGGTCCCCAATAGTCACCTTGTTTATACCTTTCAAGTACTTGAAGGTTTCAGTCATGTTCCCTCTCTTCCTCCTCTCCTCCTGTGAGTTGAGTTCTTTAAGCTTCTCCTCCTATGCCCTGCCCTGGGGTCCTTGAACCATTTTTAAACCATCTCTATTGCCCTCCTTTAAACTGCCTCCAGCTAGTTGATATCCTTTTTCAGGTAGGTGCTCCAGTATTGCATGCTGTACTCCAGGTGCCGTCTCACCAAGGAACAAGAAGAAATGCACTAGCACTCCAGATCCAGGAGCTATGGAGCTCCAATGAAGTATATAACTCAAAGTTCGAGCGTATAAGCATATACAATTTATTTTAGCTCACTATATTAGTGTATTGCATACACAGAATAAACCAAGGTGGACTTTGTATGGTCAGGTGCCCCAGCGCTTTGCCACATAAGGCTTCGTCAGGGGGCGGGTACCTTGACCTGACAACCAAATTTTATACAAATAATCATAGTGACATCATCAACTTGTAATTAGCTCCTTAAAGGAGCAAGTACTGATTTAAACAATAAAAACACTCATTAAAACTCATTTTGCATGGTGTTAACAACACACCATGACTGTTATCTTAACTCACTTTATAAGACATGGTTTGGCTGAGACTAATACATTTCATTTATTATAAGATGCTATGCACAACTTGGTAATTTTTTGTCATGCATTTGACTGAAAGAGCACCAAATACAGCTATGATCTAATCCTTGCCAGCATTGTCATTTAAAATAATACATAAAATGAACCAAGTAACAAAGAGAAAAGAATAAACTCCACATTCTTGTTATTTAACTCTAATTAGTGTAACTATATACATACTGATCCTTATGGCAATAGAAGGAAGCAAATCCACATATTACTGACTGCAAATTATCCATAATCAGTATGGTGCCAGGCATCCCAATGCTCTCCAACCAACTCCAGTTGTTTGCCTGTCCCTGGTTTTCCAGTAATAGGTCTTCCAGTAACCAGAAATTCTGATAGTCCTGGTCATCAAATTTATGTTCCACAAACTATGAAAAAAACGGGAGTGCCTGCTTCTGTTTCCATTGATGCAATTTCACTTCTATCACCAAAACCCAAATTAATGTCAATTACCATGGTAGCAGTAGCTCGTAATGGGTTTCAAACAAAAAAGTTCTTTAGTTCCAATTTCCTGAAGAATTTTTCTTTCTAAGTCTACAACAATATTGAACATTTTCAGGCGAGGACAAGGTACAAATAAGAGCCCATTTGACAGTGTCTGAATTTGAGTATCCATTAATTCTGTATTTAGAAACAGAAACGTAGACTTTGACGGCAGATAAGGACCGCTTGGCCCATCTAGTCTGCCCATTTCCCTACCTACAGGATAAGCTGCTTATCCTAATTAACCAACAGCCTATTTATTCCTACCCCCCACAAGAATTGCCTTATGTCTGTCCCATGCATTCATGAATTCTCTCATAGTTTTAGACCCCACAACCTTCTCAGGAAGGCTGTTCCATGCGTCCACCATCCTCTCTGTGAAAAAATACTTCCTCACATTGCCCCTGAGCTGTCCCCCCTCTAGCTTCAAATTATGACCCCTTGTTATTGCTCATCTCTTTTTCTGAAAGATGCTACCCTCTTGGACTTTGTTAATTCCACTGAGGTACTTAAAAGTTTCTATCATGTCTCCTCTCTCCCTCCTTTCCTCAAGGGTATACATATTAAGCTCCTTTAGTCTTTCCTCGTATGGCTTCTCTTGCAGACCCTGCACCATTTTAGTTGCCCTCCTCTGGACTGCCTCCATTCTGTCTATGTCCTTGCGGAGATGGGGTCTCCAGAACTGTACACAGTACTCCAGATGGAGTCTCATCAACTGTCTGTACAGATGGATAACAACTTCCTGTTTTCTGCTGATGTTGCCTCTCCCTATACATCCCAGTATCCCCTCAGCCCTCCCTACTGCCTTCTCACATTGCTTGCTAATCTTAAGGTCATCTGATATGATTTTGATAAATGACACTTGATAAATTAATTATTTGGTACTCTGGGTTACTGGCCTTTGTATGGTGTTTCTTGCTGCCCCTCTTCCCCCTTCTTGCCTTTTTCCATTTTTTTGCCCTTTTGTTGCCTTGATCTGTTTGTTGATTTGCTGCTGACAATGTAACTGATGCTGCTCTGGATTGATGTGCCAATGTATTTACTGAAGTGCCTTCCCCAGCATCAACATTAGCAACAGTAGAATCTGAATCTGTGGGAACTGAATTTGATGTGGGGTCCTGGAAATGAACAGTTGTTCAGGACAAACAATCCTTTTTCAGTGCTGAGAGTCTTGGCTTCTACTGCAGTCAGTGGCTGCAGTTCTATGTTTTTAACAGTAGGTGACACTGCAGTTTGAGGTTGATGGTTCTTGTTCAGGTTCTGCCGATGACTTGAGGGGCAAGATGTTGCTCCTCTTCTGTCTGTCAGCAGGGGAGGCACACCTGTAGGTTCGAAAGACTTGCCTTGGACCTGTGTCCAGAGAAAGCCATCATTTCCCTGGCTTGTAAGCCTTCATTAGAGAGCAGATTTACTGCGGTCATCCTCACACTTTGGTTAGTGTAGCCTCTCAATTGATCTGAATCTTTATGGATGGGAGGCATCATTACAGACAGATAATTAATGCCCATAGACTCTCTAGAATACCACACTTTTAGAGATTCGAGGTGCTGCTGCTACACTCTGAGTGGGACAGTACAGAGCATGGATCTGCAGGCAGTTTGTTGATTTATTTCAGAACAGAGGCTACAAGGCACAGGGAATCATTAGGCTATTGATATATAAAACCCTTATAGTGATCCTTGTCAGTGGCTGCAACTTTTTTGTGGTTTTTGGTCCCCTAATTAAAACTGAGGCAGAGAAATTTGCTACTGTTTTGGTCTGTGGGCATGACAAAGTGCTCAAGTCACAGGTCACAGCAGATAATAGTAAACGGAGTCCACAGTGAAGAAAGGGGGCTTACTAGTGGGGTACCGCAGGGTTCAGTACTGGGGCCAGTCCTTTTTAATGTCTTTATAAGTGACATTGCAGAGGGACGGGAAGGGAAAGTATGTCTCTTTGCAGATGACACATAGATCTGCAACAGGGTTGATATGTAAGGTTGGGTGGAAAGGATGAAAAGGGACTTGGCAAGGATGGAGGAATGGTCAAATGTATGGCAGCTTAGATTCAATGCAAAGAAGTGCAAAGTAATGCACCTGGGAAACAAAAGGGGAAGAGTACACAATAGGGGGTGAGATACTGACAACAACAAAAATGGAAAGGGACCTGGGGGTAGTCATATCAGATGACCTAAAGGTGGGCCAGCAACATGAGAAGGCAGTAAAGAGGGCTGGGGGGATACTGGGATGCATAGAGAGAGGCATCACCAGTAGAAAACAGGAAGTTGTTGGCACTCTGTACAGACAGTTGGTAAGACCACATCTGGAGTACTGTGTACAGTTCTGGAGACCCCATCTCCACAAAGACATAGACAGGGTGGAGGCTGTCCAGAGGATGGCAACCAAAATGGTGCAGGGTCTGCACCAGAAGACATATGAAGAAAGATTAAAGGAGCGTAAGATGTGCAGCTTCAAGGAAAGGAGGGAGAGGTGGGACATGATAGAAACTTTCAAATACCTCAAGGGAATCAACAAAGTCCATGAGGGTAGCAGCTTTCAGAAAAAGAGATGTGTAAGAATAAGGGGGCACAATTTAAAGATAGAGGGGGGGATGGCTCAGAGGTAATGTGAGGAAGTATTTCTTCACAGAGAGGGTTGTAGATGCATGGAACGGCCTTCCTGAAGAGGTCGTAGAGTCAAAAATAGTGGGGCAATTCAAGAATGCATGGGACAGACTTGCATTTCTAGTGGGGGGTAGGAGGAAGTAGGCTGTTGGTTAACTCGGATCTGCAGCTTATCCATTAGGAAGGGAAATGGGCAGACTAGGTGGGCCACGCGGTCCTTATCTGCCATCAAATTCTATGTTTCTATGTCACAGAGGCCTCCACAGCCTCGATAGGCCATGCAGATTTGTACATACAGCCAGACATACGAATATACAAAGAAGCCAGCAGAAGAAGGCCATTTGGTCTATCAAGTCTGCTCATATTGCAGGGTTCACAGCTTGAGCTAATGTCCCTGCCCTCCCTCTCCACTCTTCCCATCCTCCCTACTCATGAGCCTTACCTTCCCCCATGCCTGTCCTAGCCTCTCTTAAAGCTGCCAGCTGTCTTCCATGAGATGACCTCTTCCAGAAGCACATTGCAAGTTCCCACCACCCTCTCTGTGAAGAAGTGCTTCCTGACCTCCGTCCTAAACCTACCACCCTCCAGCTTAAGACTGTGCTCCTTCGTGTTATGGTTACCACTCAGTTTAAAGAGACTCTCCTTATTAACCTTATTTATCCCTTTCAAGTACTTGAAGGTCCCAATCATGTCCCCCCTTTCTCCCTCCTGTCTTCCAGGAAGTACATGTTCAATGAACTCAATCTCTCCTCGTATGCTTTACCCTGCTGACCAGCTATTATCTTTGCAGCCCTCCTCTGGACCTTCTCCAGCAGGTTAATGTCCTTTTTGAAGTGTGGGCACCAGTACTGAACTCCGTACTCTAGATGTGGCCTTACCAGTGACCTATACAAGGGCAGTATAACCTCCTCTCTCCTACTACTGATCCCCCTTGATATGCATCGCAGCATCTTGTTTGCTTTTTGTTGCTGCTTTCTTGCATTGCATGGAGTGCTTCAGGTCACTAATGATCATCACTCCCAGGTTCTTCTCGTCCTCTGACGCAGATAGTTGAACTCCATCCAGGTAGTACTCTGTCCTGGGATTCTTGGCTTCAATATGTATAACTTTGCATTTCTTGGCATTGAAGCCAAGCTGCCATATCCTGGACCACCTCCTCAGCTTTTCCAGATCTTCTTGTAGGTCCTATCTCCCTTCAGCTGTGCCCACTCTCCCCACAGAGCTTGGTGTCATCTGTGAATAAGCAGATTTTGCCCTTAGTGCCATCTCCAATGTCATTGATGAAGACATTGAACAACACCGGCCCCAGCACTGAACCCTGCAGGAACCCACTGGTTACCTCTCTGGTGCCTGATAATTCTTCCCCCACAACCACCCTCTGGGTTTTGTCCCTCAGCCAGTTTTCCACCCATCTGGCCATCTTTCCCCCAACCCCGAGATCCAACAACTTCCTGATCAACCTTTTGTGGGACACAGAGTCAAAGGCCTTGCTGAAATCAAGATACAGGATGTCTACTGCTTGGCCCCTGTCTACTGTCTTAGTGACACAGTCAAAGAAGCCAATCAGATTTGTTTGACACGATCCCCCACCCATATAAACCCATGCTGCCTCTCATCCTGGAGAACATGCTCCTCCAGATATTCTACCAACCTTTCCTTTGGTATGATCTCCATGAGTTTGCCCACAATGGAGGTCAGACTGACTGGTCTGTAATTCCCCTGGGTCAACCTTGGGACCACTTTTGTGGAGGGGCACTGCATGTGCTGTTCTCCAGTCCTACGGTACCATGCCTGACTCTAGTGAACTATTAAATAGGTCTGCCAGTGGCCCTGCCAGCTCCTCAGCCAGTTCCTTTAGTACCCTTGGATGTACTCTGTCTGGGCCTGGTGATTTGTCCACCTTCAATAGCAGCTGCCCCTTCCTCACTCTATCCTCTTCTATCATTTCATCTATGTTTCCCTCCCTCTGCTCCTCTTTTCCCTCCTGAAGGCACTGGTCTGTCCTTCTCTCTGGTGAAGATGGAACAGAAGTATTCATTTAGTGTCTCTGCTTTTCCTCTATTATCTTTCACCCACTCCACCCCTTTCTTAAGCCTAACAATCCCTTCCTTTTTGTCCCTTTTCTCACTTATATATCAAAAGAAAGTCTTCTCCCCCTTCTACATTCCTTCAGCTATCTACAGCTCCTTCTGTAACTTTGCTTCCTGGATTTCCTTAATTACCTCACTAGCCAACCTTAGGTAATTTTCCCTATCCACCTCTCTCCTGGTCCTTCTGAATTTTCTATAGGCCAACCTCTTTTCCCTTACTGCCTGGTCAACCCCAGAATGGAACCAGCTGGGCACGTTGACCCTTTTGTTCTTCCCCCTGAGCCTAATGCACTCATCTATGCAACCAGTATTCCTTCCTTAATTATGGACCACCTTTGGTCCACTTCCATATCTGCTTTGATGCCACCTGATGTCTACTTAGCCCTTCACCCATTTTCCTGAAGTCCACCATCCTGAAATCCAAGATTCTGGTCTTAGTTGGGATGCTTTCCCTGCTCACATCCAACTGGAATGACAATAGGTGCAATGATCACTTCCACCCAGTGGCTCCCTGACCATTATTTCCTGTACATGCTCCCCATTTGTGAGCACCAGATCAAGAATTGCCTCAGCTCTTGCTGGTTCAGTGACACCCTGAGTCAGAAACCCACTCTGCAGTCCTTCCAGGATCACATGACTCCTAGCACATGTTGTGGATGGTATGCTCCAGTCCACCTTGGGCAGGTTGAAGTCCCTTACAATTACCACCTCTCCTTTCCCCACAGCTTCCAATATTTGTGAGCTCAGTTCCCTGTCCCTCTCCTCATCCTGATGGGGTGGTCTGTAAATCACCCCCCAGACTCACCTTTCTCCCTTTATTGGACCTTAACTGAACCCTTAATGCTTCCACCTCCCATTCCTTGGCCTCCTCCCTCATGTAAGTTATTCCCTCCCTGATATAAACTGCCACCCCTCCCCCCTTCCTGACTACCCTGTCCCTCCTGTATAGTTTATAACCAGGGATCGCAAGGTCCCAGCCATGGTGTGATGTTACCTAAGTCTCGGTTTCTGCAGCTATGTCCACCCTCCTGTCTGCTAATAGTGTCTGCAGGTTGTCCACTTGTTTCCAAGATTCTACGCATTCAGAGACACCACCCTCCACCTAGAATCTGACCTTCCTTCTCTTCCCTCTATTATTCTATTCACATTTATCCCTTGTGTGTGTGCCCCTCTACGTACCCTTGTTATGTATTCATCACGCCCTCCACCCTTTGCTAACTGTGTTCTTGCCCTTTTCACCTCCTCCCTCCAGACTTGTTCCATCACTGATGGGTTGAAGTTCACTGACCTCCTCCTCTTGGAGTCTGTGGGTCTGCATGCCTGCTGCCCCCTCAGTAGTTTAAATTAAGTGTAAAAGTTATGTATTCCCCCAGTTTGTCCCTGAGTACCCTCAAACCCTTCCTACTGAGGTGTAGCCTGTCTGGTGAACCTTGTGGCTCAGGGAGTGTCAGACCTTGCAAACCTATCCAGCAGCTGTTAGAGAAGAGAGTGCTAGTGACATCTTCAGGTTCTTTAGAACTGCGTTGAAGGTCATGGCATGGTGGATAGTGATATCTTTCTTTTCTGTATTGCTTAACACTGCTTTAAATAAATGATTGCCAGGCTTAAATTGTCAGCCAACATGCTGACCTGACAGTTCTGCTCTATACTGTTCAGATGGCAGTTGAGATCCACCTGGAAGCCAAGGAAGCTTGACAGTGAGTATTCTGTGTTACTGTACCAATGAACCTTGCCAAAAAAAAATTCCTTATAATTGGTACCAGTTCATCTCCTTTGACAGTGCCAATAATAGTGATTATGTTTCTATCATCAGACCATTTTATGAACACTTTTTTAAATCCTATCCTGTGGTTTTGTTGGTGTTATCTTCACCTTTTACAGCTCTAGTTAATTCAGCTGTTCATCAGTTAAATCAGTTGTACTTTTACTCACAGTTTCCATTGTTGGATGGTTTTTCGGTGGATGACTTGCTTTTTCAGGTTCATCTGGATCACAGAATGTGCCAGCAGATTAAACTGAGTTTCTGGTATAGCTGACATTTTCTTCATCAGAAAATGTTCAGCCGCATGTGGGTTCAAATCTCCCATCAGTGGATGTCTTTGACTGTAGGATACCATGCTGCTGCCAAGAGGTAGTGAGATGGCGGGGGGAGAGAGAGAGAGGTGCTGGAGAGTGAAGGTAAGTGCTCCGTATCTTTCTCTCTTTCTAGATCTCTCTCTTTCTAACTATCTCTCTCCTCTCTCTGTCTGTCTCTCTCTCTTTCTCACTCTGTGAAGGAATGTGGTCTCATTGGCTGCTGTGCTTGTGATCGTATTTCCTTTCTTCCTGACATTTTTCTGCTCAAACTGTGTATTAATATGCAACTACAATCAGCACTGCTATTTTTTATTCCCCAAAAGAGTATTTTTAAAATTTCTTCAGGGCTCATTGCCTACTGCCATCCATGTATTTTAAAGTGTGGAGTGACCGGGATGTGAAGAATTGGTTATTTGTGGCCAGTTTTGTGTTTGTTTCATCAGACTGAAGCAGGTATGATCAAGATGTGCGGTGGGAGCGGGCTGCACAATAACAGAGATTAATGGCATATATAAAACAAGCATTTGTCAATGCCAAATGTTGTCTTGCTGACATTGGCATTGGTAGTGCAGGAGTTAGAGAGATGCATAATAGGAATGGCAGTGAAGTATTGAACTGACGTCAATCCCACCCCCACCCCAAAGAGACTGACAGGCATTTGGGTGTGCCTTTGGGTCATCAGCCATAATGCTCATGCCATTTCACCTCACCCTACTCTGCAGACACTGACAAGTGTTGTGGTGCGCCTTGGGGTCTTCGGGCCTTATGCTCACCCCATTCCATAAGGAAATATGCTGAGATGGGTGCAGTATAGGAGAATGGGGTGAACATTGGGGCTGAAGAGTCCGAAACACACCTTGATGCCTGTTACTAGCTGCAGGGCAGGGGTGGGGTTGGGGGTGGAATGGTGTGAGCATTACAGCCGACAATCCCAAGTCACACCCCTGACGCCTGTCAGTCTCTACAGGGTGGGGAATTATGGCTGGAAACCCTAAGACCCAAGGTATTTGTTGACATTTTTACTCCAAATTTTAGACATGGGTTTTTTGTGACCCCACCTCATGAACAGTGGCACTATCAATTTGTTAGCCGAAAGGTGATTTTGCACAACGACTGCGCCATTTGGTGCCACAGGTGTGAAAACACATTTCAGGCAGGATGTGAAAAATGGCAGCTGCACTGTTCATGACAAGGTGTAAAAAAATAGCAGTGTTGAAAATCTGGAGGGAAAAAATGAAATATTGGTGAAGTCATGAGTGTGAGTAGAAAGTGTGCAATGCACACCCATAACACAATAAATTCAGGGATGTTTTTAACCAGATTTTCAACATGGGCATTTTGGGACCTCTGCCCTTGAACAGTGGCACTGTGATTTTGTTAATCTGTCCCAAAAGTTGATTTCCCACTGCGACCGCACTATTGTGCGCTAGATATGTGAAAACACATTTCGGGCAGGATGTGAAAAATGACAGCTCTACTATTCATGAGAAGGTGTAAAAAAATGGCACTGTTGAAAATCTGGAGTGAAAATATTAAAAATTATCAAAGTTAACAGAATGTGTGGAAACTGTGCAACACACGCTCGTAACACAGTCATTTTTTTGAATTTTTTCACCAAATTTGAAACATAGGCTTTTTGGGACCCCACCTCATGAACAGTAACACTGTGATTTCATTACTCAATCCCAAAAGGTGATTCCATGCAGTGAATATGAAAACACCTTTCGGGCCAAATAACAAGATGACAGTGTATGTGTTCATGAGGCAGGGTCCCAAATAACCCATGTTTAAAATTTGGAGCCAAAATTAAAAAAAAATGACTGAGATATCCACCTAACTTGAACCCCTCCCCCCCCAATGGTGCCATTATACAGCCTACTGGCATTTCTTCATTTTGCAGTTCGGCTTTGAAGAGTCCACCTGTGTCCCCATTCCACTGAAGATTGCAGCGCTGGACCACTGGAGGTAAGCATGGTGTGGGATGGGGTGGGGAGCGCAGAGGTGAGTGTGGGTTGGGGGAGAGAGGGTGCCGACAAAGACTGTTTTCTTTTTTTTCTGGTGCAAAACAAAAAAACGTCACTGTGTCAAGAGGATGGTCTTTTCTTTACAGGTGAAATAAAACAAATGTTGGGCCCACTGGGGTGGGCTCACAGTGTGCCCCATGACTTTCAGGAGGGTAATGTTGGCCACACTGGGGTGGCCTCCCAGTGTGCCACTCAGTGGGGGTGGGGTGGGGGGAGGAACATGCAGATGCAGTTGGCTTTCTGTGAGCAGAGGCACACTGCGGTGGGCTCCCAGTGTGCCACACAATGTGGGGGGGTTGCAGACATGCCAACATGGGGATTGCACCCCTGATGTTGGTCTTCTCGTGCCAGTCTCTACAGTTAGAAATACAAATTATTTCCCCTTAAGTAATGAGGAAGCTGCCCAGCTGCCCCCAACTCTGTCTCGGTGACTCGGCGAGCAGTGCAATATAGCGTAAATGCAAAAGGAACAGTCCTGATTGGCATCTCAGATATTACTATTAAAGCAGCTGTTCTGTACTTAATGGCTTACAGCTCCCACAGTCATTTCTAGTGCCTGAGCTCATCGATGACACTGCTTCTTATCCCTCACTCGCTGTGCAACCTGACCATGCACATTCCCCTCCAGCCGCTCCCGAACAATGAACAGGTACCACAAAAAGCAATGGCAATCCACAATTCCATATAAAAAAACAAATGAATTTATAATTTTGCTGCCCGTTCTCTTTCCTCCATACATCGGGGTGTGACATCAACAAAGGTACGTACGGGAGGCGTGTCATCTGTGCCGCTGCATGACGAGCTTGTCTCTGATTGCAGTGGCACATTTCTTACAAGTTGTGTCCACTTTACATAATTTTTGTGTCAGCGCTAACATGCTGGCTAATTGGGGAATGAGGGATGCACCTACTAAAGTGTACCCTGCATTCACCAGCACTAACACACCTCTGCATTTCTCCTACTACCACAAGATGTTGCTTGCACAACCGCAAGACAACATAAAAACAAATGAAACAAGTAAATTATTATTTTAAAAGAAAAGCCACATTTTATGCCTATTCAGATGAATTTGTGTTACACAGAAGTCAGGAGAGGGAGAGTTTTTGTTATGTCACTGGAAGTGGGTTGGTTGGGGACTGAACAATGTTGGGGAGTGGGCAACAGGGTGATCGAGCACCAGACTGAAGTAAATCTTGGATTGAAGAATTAGAAGCCTACAAGAAATAGACAAGAGTCAAAGCAAACATAGAGATGGCATTGTACACATTTCAGTGTTTTGTGCATTTCTTTTATTAATGCGGGATTATAGTCAGTTAAAACTTGCGTAGAAAACATTTTTTTACGCTTATGGCACCTTAGCACTTAAAGGGACACTGTCAACCTTTTTTGCATCATATTTTTTTAGGTAAAAACCCACATTTTATGATTGCTTACCTTCTCTGAAATTCATTGATGTTGCTGGTTGTTTTAGCCACCTGCTTACTTATTAGAAATGAAATACATTATAATGTATAGCTATACCCAGCCTTGTTTTGCTTCAGATCATGGAACTTTTATTGCGTACTTCCTGAACACTAGAAACACTCTCAAACAGTGCAACCACTCATGATACAAGAGTCTCCTCTACCCCCACTGTAAAATGAGTACCTAGATTGTATCGGGGGTGTTTCTGAGTCCAGAAAAGCTGCAGTGGGAGATGACCAAGAAATGTAAACAAACATGTTTTGATGTGGTAACACCAGAATGGTGGGCACTCAGTTTTTCACCTTTTAAAAGAAAAAAGGATCTGAATCAAACTACCAGTTGCATCAACAGTGTCTATAAAATGTGAACAATCATAAAATGAGTTTCTTCAACTAGGGATGCTTTGAGTCCTAACAAGGTTGGCAGTGTTCCTTTACCTATACAAGCATGGCTGCAACAAATTTATTTTTTAAAAATTACTGGAGGGCTTTGGTATGTACAGTAGGTTGCACTGTGCCCAAGTTGCCGGAAGGGTCCCTGACCTTGTGGTTGTTAACCCTTAATACCATGGGTCTTGGGCTCTTTTGGACAATCAGGATGCAGGATGTCTGTTACCCTTTTTATAAAATGGTAATACGGCACACCTAGGGGTTATGTTACTGTTCAGTTAATCACCCTATAGGGGCATATATCATGCCACATTCTACCTATAGAGGGTGATCAACAGAACATTAACTTAACCCTCGGAGATTAGGAATAGTATGAGCCGGAGAACTGTACAATACGAGCAGGAAAATTGCAACACGACGGGGAGGGGTGATATAGAATGGAGTGCACTGAAATGTGTGTTAAGGGGGGAACTCATCAAGGTAGCTGCAGCAAGAAAGAAGAAGAGAGAGAGTCGGGCCAGACAATTGTTGACCCAGATCAGAGAAATAGAGAATATCCTTTCAAAGAACACTCCGGCGGAAACTAGGGAAAAGTTAGTTAGGCTCCGCTACCAATATGATGAGATTCTGAGAGAAAAGGCAGAATACGCCATTAATAAAACGAAAGCCCTATATCTAGATCAAGGTGAGAAAGCAGGTCACCTTCTCGCCATGCGGCTTAAAGCAGCTGAAACATCCAGAATTATTCAAAGTATATCCTCCCTTACAAACGGGTCCATCAAAACCACCCCCCACGAGATTGTAAAAGAATTTGAGGAATATTACAGGGACTTATATAGCCCTATGTCCAACAGGCCAAGTGGCGAGGAGGTCAGAGCCTATCTTTTCACGTGTAATTTACCTCTGATACACGAGGACCAGAAGGAGATGCTCTCCTCCCCATATCAGAATCCGAAATTCTAAACGTAATTCAGATGCTCCCAGCAGACAAAGCCCCTGGACCGGATGGGTTCTCTCCGAATTTTTACAAATGCTTCAGGAGCCAGTTATGCCCAGGGTTAAAAAGACTATTTCATAGTTCTTACTTCTGAAATTGTTGATAGTCACCTTTTCGAGTCCCTGATAGTGCTTATCCCCAAAGAAGGGAAAGAGCTAGATAAGGTCCCAAACTACAGGCCCATAGCCTTAATTAATTATGATGTTAAAATCTTAGCGAAAATACTAGCAGCCCGCTTAGCTAAGGTCCTTCCTAGGTTAATCCACCAGGACCAGGTAGGATTCATGAACGGTAGAATGGCATCAGACCATTTCCGTAAACTATCCCACATTTTCTCAGCATCCAAGGATAGTAAAATCCCATGCGGATTGATGTCTGTCGATGCTGAGAAAGCATCTGACAGAGTAGACTGGAGGTTTCTGTCTTTGACCATTGAGCATTTTGGCTTTCCACCTCTCTTCATTAATAGGGTGTTTGCTCTATATAGATCCCCGTCCGCAAAAATTTATTGCAATGGGGTTTTTTCGGCAAGCCTACCTTTGTTATCGGGCACCAAGCAGGGATGTCCTTTATCCCCCACCTTTTGTTCAACTTATACTTAGAGCCCCTGTTGTGTAAAATTAGGCAGGATCCCAGGATTATGGGGATAAAATTGGTCACAGAAACTTAAGATTTCAGCATTTATGGATGACATTTTACTCTACATTAGCCACCGAACCTAAGTCGTGATGTCAAGCCATTGTGAGCTATGGTAAGTTATCCAACTACAAAGTTAACATAGGAAAACTCAGTTATTCCCCCTTAATATGAAAGTTTACAAGTCGGACATTTCGGAACTGGGTATACAGTGGACCCCACTCACCCTGAAATATCTTGGCATTGTCTTGGCAAGATCAGAGGCCAAAATGGTGAGACTTAATTTGGACGCCCTTAAGGTAACTATAAAACAAGACCTGGATAGATGGGGCAGACTTCCGCTTTCTCTCTGGGAAGGATCAACATAATCAAGATGAATGTTCTGCCGAGGATTTTTTACCCCCTAAATATGCTCAACGTATGGTTACCCCTAAAATGGCATAAAGCACTACATTCAATTATCTCGGAGTTTATCTGGGGAAAGAAATCTCCCTGTAGAGCCTATCACAAAGTTGCCTCCCCAAGGGAGAAAGCTGGCTTAAGGTTGCCACATTTCGGGTTATATCACTGGGCAAGTAGTCTCTGTAAATATTTACATTGGCTCCTGCTCCCCAGGGACTTGGAACTACTACCGTATGTACCTTTCTGTGTCAAATTGGAAACAGAGTTGATAAAGGGGGTGGGTGTAGATCCGAAAGCTCTCCTTTATATTCCATTAAGAACTCTCCCCTCTAGACTAGCAGCCACCCCAATTAAAGACTCCTTACGTACGCACATTCAGCTATGTGCTTCCCTTCATTATTCCCCGTGTGCAGATAGATACCAGCCAATATGTCATAACCCTAACCTGCGGATTGAGGGGAAAATGATAAACGAATCCTGGCTTCCCTTTTTGAAAGGGTTAAAGGTTGCAGATATCATGCATGGGGACAGGTGCCTCTCAGTTGCAGAAGTTCTAGCAAAGTACAATATAGGCCCTAACCAGACTTTCAAAATATATCAACTCATACACTTGTTGGAGAATTTCAAGAATAAATTAAAGGAGAGGAAGATAAATGGGAATGGCTCGAACCCTTGGCCCACAGGGCTTGGGAGCCACATGCGGTTTCCAAGGTCTACAAGGCACTGTTCGAGCAAGTCTATGCAGACACCGTCAACAAGCCGAGATTCTGGTTAAATCGTCTGGGGGACCAAGAATGGAACTGGGATCTTATATGGCGACACACATACCAGTATATCACTCAGGACAGATTACACATCATGCAATACCACTTTTTAAACAATTTGTTCTGGACTCCTTCCAAACTGTATAAAGTTGGACGTAGACCAGACCAGTCATGCTACCGTTGTCAGCAGGCTGATGGAGACCTATTTCACATCTTCTGGGAGTGCCCATTGGTAAAAGGGTTGTGGGACCAAATTAAACACAAGGCGGATCCTCTACTGGGCATTGAACATTACTTTACCCCAGAAATCTGCCTGATAGGTGACTATACTGGTATTGCTATAAAAACCTGAAGATATTATATGGCCTTGATCTCATCTTCGGTCAAGAAAATAGTGTTAAAACACTGGCTGGATAACACTTCACCTAATTACGTGGAATGGTTACAAGAACTACTCTTCAACTTAAATATGGAAAAATTTGGGGCTATGAGAAAGGGTAGCCCTTCGAAATTTGAGCGGGTATGGGGTCCCTTCCAAGCACTTTACTTGCTCCAATCTTAGTTAGCCATTGTAAGGCAAGTTGACCCTGGCTTGTACACCGATGAGCAGATTTATCTTAACCCTCACAGATTTGGGGGGGAGGGGGGTGGTATGAGAGGATAGGCAAGGTCGTTAAATAGGGAGGGGCTAACACTATAAAATTGTTTTGTTTACTTTCTAATGGTACATTGTAAGTAGCACTATGCTGTCACAGGTTATCATTTGTAAGACTCTGTTTTCATTTTTGTGCCAACAGTATTTCAATAAACTTGAATTTAAAAAAAAAAGAACATTAACTTAACCCTGGTCAAGGCTTATTGCTTAAGTGTACAGTTTTTTCTAAAAAATGCTCAACTTAATGATAATTGTATGATCACTTTGCCAGCTGTTCCAATACTCCACTATAGCAGAAAGCTTTAGTTAATCTTTCTACAACTTGAAGTATTCAAATGTGGAAAATGTAGAATATGTAAAATGCAGTGCACCCCTAGTTAAGACACTGTCTTTCAAGTACTTTGGGGTTCATCTTGACCCTATGCTATCCTTCGAATCCCATCTCTGACACACCTCCTCTCTTTTACATTAGAAGCTAGGTGCTCTCTACTGCGTTCAACATTTCTTAACTCCTGAGACCAGAACCCGCATTGTACTGGCAAACCTAGTCCCATCATTAGATTATGGAACGATTGTAATTGATATTGCCAGTAAATCCACATTACAGCAAAAACACAGTCTATACTGCAAAATATGTAAATTTGCCTTAGGTTGCCGGTCCAGTTTTCACCACTGTATTGCTCTCAAATCCCTTAATTGGTTTCCCCCTGACATCAATTCCAATCTAGCTATTGCAACACTAGTAAAGAAAACCATGCATACTGGGACACCTGCCTACCTCAGTAGCCAGATCTCTCTCAGCAACCTTCCTTCTTCCCACTCTGCAACCAAAACCAGCATAATAATACCCAAGTTTTGCACAAATCTGGGCCAGCGCTCTTTTAGTTATTGTGTAGCTTCTGTTTGGAACTCCCTACCTCCTTCTGTCAAAATATCTTCCTCTCCCTATGCCTTTGCCAAGCTCCTAAAGTCACACTACTCCTCAGTCCAAGCCTGCTCTTCCTTCTGAAAACCTCCCCCTGTCATGATCTCCCACATTATTCTAGCTGATTGCACATACCAACCAATCTCGGTCACATTTTTCATTCTCCTCCTCCTCCATCTTCCTCCTCCTTTCTCTATCCTCAATTCTACCTTTGTTTATTACATTACAAGCACTTTTGTATATTACATTGTAGATCACGTTTATCGTATATTTACAAGTATTAGCACCATATGTGCTCATACTTGCCTATAACCTGCTGTAAATTCATATGTATTCACTGTAATTTGTTTTCCTGTTTGTCTGTGCTTCTGCACCCAGGTAATGCCTGAAAAAGGTACTTGTTACCAGTGCACTCACCCGTTAAACAAAGTTAAATAAATAAATAAATAAATAAATGAATAAAATTGTAGTCCCACTTTGGTAGCATATATTCTAATGAAAATTTGGATGTTATCATACTTGATGTAACACCCCTCCCAAAACATTTAGGGCTTCTTAACTGGGAGCACCTGGCATAAAGCTGCTGACAAACTCTTTCTCCTAGTCTTCCAAGGACTGACAGAGGCAACTGGAAGCTACAGCATGGCAGCAGCCTGAGCTATCTTCCTCTCTGTCACAAATGTGAGAGTATTACAGGACCAGAGCAACCTTTTTTTGCTTCAGTGCCTGTGACATGCACACCAATTGTGATCACTGCAATACACAATGAGGGACCGAGACAGATCTTTCATCATGCATGGGACAAATTACGGATGAAAAAACTGGATCTCTGCCAGAAGGTAACAAAGAGCCATGGAGGTCACATTGACTTGGAGCAGAGTTCAAACATAGAAACATAGAATCTGATGGCAGAAGGAGATTGATGGCCAATTAAGTCTGCCTATAGTTGATGCAAAAAGCACTCAGCAATTTTCCCTTCTCCTGGTCCAATTCACATGACTGGGAAAGGTACTCATGCAATCCGAGGCAATAGCCACTTTGGCTGTTGGGTACAATTGCCACTGCAAAAACCACCAGCCAGAAGCCACAATGAGAGAATGATGATTAAAAATGAAATAAATGATGAAAGTCATGGGTGCTACCATGTTGTAACCCTCTAGTCCCACTGGACTATGTAACCAGGAGTCTGAGGTTATTTCCAAGTCAAAAAACCTGTAGAGCAATGAAAAGAAATAGGAAGTATCACAACAGCCACAACTAACCAGAAGTGAGTGCACATCATGATATCCATTAGATGATTTCCAGAAAATGTAGTTTTAAGCAAAGGAGTACAAAAGGACAGCCAGTTGAAGGATTCCTTTGCCTAAGAATATCTTCTTCGAAGAGATTCATTCAATAGACAATGGAGATGGTAAGTTAGACTGCTGCATAGTTCCAGCACCAGATCAAATTAGCTAGCCAGACTGATGGAAGTAGATGTGCTTTCTTCAGCTCAGCCTTAGGGATGAGCATCAGCAGAGTTTCCTGCCTGGGACTGTGCATCCAGTAGTTCAGAGCCTGAGGACAGGTGTTCCCACCCAGGACCCAGGGCAGCAGCCTTTGGAGCAGGGGTTGCATTATATTAGCTCTGATTCTGTGAGAGAACTCTGACTGATTTTGTCTTTTCCAGATGTAGGGTTCATCCCTGAAGAAGGCCCAGTTCTCCTATGCCTGAGGGGCAGGGAAAAAAGGAATGAAGGGAAGGTGACACAAATGGGAAAAAGAAGGTAAGCAAATCAAAGGGTGGGACAGCAGGAAAAGAAGGTGGTAGCATGAATAAGAAAAGATGGAAAGCAAAGGATATAAGGTGTGAGGGGATAAGAAGTGGAGGGCCATGTGTGCTAATGGTAGGAGTTTAGGAAACAAAATCTGCAACTTGCCAAGGCTATCATGGCAGAAGCACACCAGGATCCAATGGCCATCACTGAGACATGGTGCACTATGCACCATGACTGGGACATGCCCATACCAGACTACTCATTCTTTAGGAGTGACAGGGCTGGGAAAAATGGAGGAGGGGTGGCACTGTAGATGAGTAAGAGAGTAAAAAACACTGAACTGAGGGTACAACAAGGTGAGAACAGTCTAGAAGTGCCGTAGGGCACCCTGGAGAAGGGCTTCTGTCTGATTGGAGTAGTTTACATACTGCCAACAAAAAGTGATAAGATGGACAGGTCTTTATGGGAGGCCATCATCAGAATGGCAGGGAAGGGAGAACAGTTGATAGTTGCAGATTTCAATCCACAGGATGTGAAGTGGAACCTACCAGCTGCAGCTTCAGCATGAAGCAGATCCATCTTAGACCTCCCACAGGTAGTGTTTCTCAGGCAACTTGTAAAAGACCCTATTTGTGGGCTAGACAGTGTTGGACTTGGTACTCACAAGCAGGGACAGCATTGTAGACATCACAGTATGAAGTCCCTTGGGTACCAGTGATTACTGGATGGTGTGGCTCAGTGTAAGAAAAGGAGCTGAGGTGAGCCACATGAAGACAAGGGTCCTGGATTTCAGGAGGGTGTATTTCAAAGAAATGAGTGACTACCTATGAAAATGCCTCAAGGGGGATGGATAGCCATGGAATGGTGGAGGTGCAATGTATGAAAATAAAGGAGGGGTATTATTAAGGAATGAGTCTTTGCATGAAAGAGGTAAAAAAAAGACAGGAGGAAAAGGAGACCATTATGGTTCTCCAAGGAGGTGACAAAGGCAGTGTAAGGAAAAAGAGCAGCTTTCAAGAGGTAAAAAGAAACTCAACAGGAAGAGTACCAGACAAGACAGAAGGAAGCAGGAAAGGCAGTTAGGAGAGCTAAGGCAGAGGCAGAGGAAAGGATTGCAAGGGAAGTGAGGAGAGGGGATACGACATTTCTGATACATACTGCAAGTGAGAAGACAAAAGCTAGTTGTAGAATAGTGAGGATGACAAGGGTGGAAGGGGGAGACTGTGAAGGAGATCAAGAAAAGTCTCACATTTGAAACAGGTATGCTTGCTTTGTCTTCATAGTAGATGGAAGGTAGGATAGGCCAATAGAGAGAATTGAGAACAGAAGTGAGGAGGGAGTGAATACAGGGCCATTTTCACAAGAAAGAGTACTGAAAGAACTTGCAGTCCTGAAAGTGAATAAGTCTAGTAGACCAGATTGGATATATCATAGGTAACCAAGGGAGCTCAGAGAGATTCTAGAGGCTTTACTGACAGCCTTGATAAACAGCTCATGGGAAACAGGAGTCATTGCAGAGGACAGGAGAAGTGCAGGATCCCATGCATTAGAGTGGCAAGGAAAGAATCAAGTAACTACAGGCCAATCAGCCTATCTTTAGTGGTGAAGAAACTACTGGAAACCCTACTAAAAGAGAGACTGGTTAATTACCTAGAAACCAAAGGGCTGATGGACTACAGGCAGCATGGGTTCAAAGGGGGAAGGTCATGTTACACAAATCTAATAGACTTCTTTCACTAGGTGATCAGGAAAAAAGATCAAAGGAGGGCAGTGAACGTGGCCTGTCTAGACTCCCACAAGGCCTTCAACACTGTACCACACAGAAAGCTGCTTAGGAAGATAACCAATTGGGGTTGGGGCCACCATGGATAAGTGGGTTTGCAACTGGCTAATGGATAGGAGACAGTTGGTAGTGGTAAATGGCACACATTCTAAAGACAGGAGGATGACCAGCGGGGTACTGCAGGGTTCAGTGCCGGGACCAGTCCTCTTCTATATCTTCATAGGGGCATTGCAAAGGAACTGAAGGGGTAGTTCTGTCTTTCTGCAGATGACACCAAGATCTGTAATAGGATGGACATCCAAGAAGGAGTGGAAACAATGCACAAGAATTTAGGGAAACTAGAGGAGTGGTTGAAGGCAAGACAGTTGGGGTTCAGTGCCAAAAAGTAAAAAATCAAGCATCTAGGGCACAGGAACCATGCTGCTGATTATGGAGGGGAAGTATTGACAGTCACTAGGTGGCAAAGGGACCTAGGGGTTATTATTTTAGAAGATCTCAACATGACAGCACAGTGTGACAAAGCTGAAGACAAGGTTAGTGAGATGCTGGGGTGCATAAAGAGGGACATCATCAGCAGGAGGAGGGAGGTGGTGCTGCCACTGTACCATTCTCTGGTATGCCCCCATCTGGAACACTGTGTTCAGCTGCAGGACTGCATCTTATGAAAGACATAGGGTGGAAGCAGTCCATAGATGGGCAACCAAGATGTTGCAGGGGTTGCAAGGGAAGCCCTATGAGGAGAGACTTATGGATCTCAATAGCTATACTCTGAAGGACAGGAGAGAAAGGGGTACCGAGTACCTCACAGGTGTGAACAGAATGCATGGAGAGAACCTCTTCCATAAAAGTATGAGTTCCTGACTAGGGGACATGCAATGAAAGTTGGGGGAGGGGGCATTTTCAGGAAGGATATGAAGAAATACTTCACAGAAAATAAGCTAAAAGCATGGAACCAACTGCTACCAAAGCTGTGAAGGCTACATTGGTGGAAGGCTTCAGGCATGCATGGGATAGACACAGGGACATATTGGTACATAGACAGGGAGGGGCCCCAGAGACCAGTCGTGGTCTGCGGAGGTGTAGTGGGCAGGGTACCCTTGGGCAAATTCTGTTTTTCTATGTATGCAGTGGCTGCCAGTCTTTCAATGGGTGGAGAAGATAATCCTCTCCAAGAGGGAAAAATAACTGACTAGGATCTTCACGGGTATCATCAGGCCCATAGCAAGGCACAGTGCTCAATCTTATCCCCAGAATTGTTCTTGTTACAGTATAAACATTGGGTGAGATCATTAGACAATACATCTTAGAGTTTCACTGCTGTACAGCTGCAACTCAGCAGTACATGCCTATTAGTCCTGACAACAAATAGTAACTGTGCTGGAGAATTGCCTAATTGACATTAATGCCTGAAAGGCATCCAGTTCGATTAGTTTGAACCCAGGAAACACAGACATGTGACTGACAGAACCCAGCCTACACAGGTTAACAGTGATGAGTAGTGAACTAATGACAAGTCGTCTCAACAGTACCCCACTCTGAGCCATGGAAAAGGGTCATCCTAGGTCAGTGTTTAACGCTAAAATATCAGGTGTCAGTGGTGATCCAAAATGACTTTTCCCTTTTAATTAAATCTTTGCCCATATTAAGCCCTTTGTAGCACATGCAGATCTGGTAACTAATGCACAACATTGTTAAGTTCAGGTTCAGTTATTGCAATGCTTTATAACTTAGGCTAAATGGGAGTTCAGTGCATGCTTGCAACTGGTGCAAAACACAGCAGCCAGGCTAACATTCAGGATTTTGTTCTTTGAGCATGTCATGCTGGTCCTCCACAAACTGCACTGGTGGTTTAATGGTGCATTGCCTTTAAGCTGGGTCTTTTGACCTAGAAAGCCCTACATAGTTCATGCCTCATCTCTCTGAGTTATATCTTGGTCATGTACAATCCCCCATGCCCCCTCTGCTCCACCAAATTTGACCTACTGGTTGTCCACATATCTTGTTTATGTCACTCAATTGATAGACCTTTCACAGTGGTGGCACCATGTTTTTGGACTACTTTGCTAGGTGGGGCCACCTTGGTGGAGATGCTCAAGAGGGGCCTTTAGGCCTTGCTTTTCCATCAGGCTTTCACGGATGGGTACTGGCTAGTTTAGATACTCTGATGTTGCTGCTACAGTACAATGACTGCAGAAACTTTTAAACTCCTGTTTATGTAGTTATGTTAAATATTTTCTGTTTTGCTTCTATTCATGATATTTGTTTTTATGTTTTTCTCATGGATGGTTATTATGCGAGGTGCTCTGAGCCTTTCGGGAAGGGTACCAAATGAATAACATTGTGATTGACTAGTTTCACCACCCTAAAGCAGGTTAAATTTGGTGTCTTCAGAATGAAAGTGGAGGATGTTCCCCAAGGACTGTCGTGCAGCTGCATCTTTGGTGATGTTACTACTTATCTCTGCCCAACCCTGTATCTCCATTAGTTAGCTAGGGATTAGTTATACATTATTACACGTACCCAAATAGTGCAAAGCATTGGGGAAGTACAGTATACGAAAATCATCATGAAAGAACTACGCTGGTTATATTTTAAGCAGGAGAGTATAGTGCCAGATAAACTCTCCTACACTCTGCAAAGGTTGAAAAATTAAGACACAGAACTATATTTCTTCCTTGTTAGTTCATCAGTTTGCCTTATCTCTACCTCAGTCCAGGGGAAGGGGGTACCAGCCCCCTGATGGCCTTACCAGTTTGGGTCATGGTGAGACCCAAAATAGGAAAACAATTTAAAGGACAACAAACTTCAGTACAAAGCAGTGAAGCAAGGATTACCCTGTGATTAGATACAGAAACATTGGGCAAGACCTTCACGGCAACTATTAAGTGCCCAGAGAAATTGATTTCTACGTTTCTAAGAAGACACTATTGCTTTGATTACTTTACTAATTGTGTTTGAGACTGTGTATTAGGGCTGTGCATGGACTGAATAGTATTTTCCGAATACCACGAATAGTAGGCTTCCTGAATATTCGGATGCATTTTCAGACTAGTTCAGTATTTGGCCACTATTTGAGAACTACTATTCTTTAGATTTTCAAGTATCACAGAGCTTTGTTGGCCAATCAAAAACTGTTTCTTGAGCTTAAAGGCAGGCACACCATGTGACTTCCTCCCTCTGAGCTGGTAGGAGACAGGAGACAGTGGTTTCTGAGAGCTGCTCTGCAGTACTTCTGTGACCTTAAACTTGCTCAAAAAGAAATAGATTTTTGCTTCACAGGCTTTTTTAGGTCAGTACTGTTTTTTTGATCAGTGTCAGAAAAGCTATGTTTGGCTTTCTGACAGATATTTTGTCCTTATTGCTGTACTCAGTTACAGGGACTAGGAGGGCTGTCTGCTAACACCCCTTCTCTGCTGCTGTCTAACATAGCTCCACTGTGATGTTTTTGGGTGAAGCACATTTTATTTTTTGTGTTTTGTTTTTTTGCCGTTGTCTGGTTCCAGGCTTGGTTCCCTGCATGACTGATGAGGGTGTCTGCTAACTCCCCCTCCTGCAAGTCACTGCTTATGATTTGCTGTATATGTGCATAATATTTGATTTTGTGAGGCTTCACCCTGCATGTGCGTGCTTAATATATGTTTTCATGAGGCAGGGCCACACGTGTGCACAGCTGTGTGCACACAGATTTTGAAATAAACTTCTTCAGTTCTAAGCCAGTCAGGCTTGACTCACAGAATTATTATTGTTAGTCCTCTGGTTTTGGGGATAGATCCTTGTACACATGAGGAGTGTGTTGGCTGACTCCTCCACTTCTACAGCCCACTGCACACAATTAACCTATGCTTGTGAATTACCCCCCAACACGAGTCTGTTCCTTGTGTGTGCACAGCTGTGCACGTGCATTTTTTTGTTTGTTTATTGTTGTTTTGTTAATTAAACCATTGCACTTAGTGGGGCAGGCCTGTCTCACTGAGTTGAATGGATGTCATCTGTCTGTTCCTTGTTCGGGTCCATGTTTGACTAAATAGGTTGTCCTTTTCTTCTCCCTTGTTAGTAGCAGTGTTTTTCTTTGCTACTACTTTTTTGTGGTGCAGTATAACTGGAGAGGTTGGTGTATCACTGTAGTTCCACAAGCACTAAGTAAAGAATCACACACACACACACACACAGGCACTACCTACTAATTGTTTGTGTTTTACACAGTAACCACTAGTGACCTGATCCATCATGTCTTTAGCAACCTTGCAAACATGCTTGGGCCAGCCCCAGCAAAGCATCTGCACCACTGGCCTCAAGTGGTGAGGGACAGGATGATAGACCACAAACATATAGTACATCCAGACAATTACTGCTAGTGTAGTCCCTGAGCTGCCAAACCCCCAAACAATCTATGTAGAACAAAGGAAGCACTGGGGAAGGGGGTTACAGTAACAAAATACAGTTAAGAGCAGTGGAGCATAAAGTTGCCAATACATTTGTCTGTGCTAAGGCTGGAGGATGCCAATAGAGCCCTGGTGCTTTGACCAGAACCTGGTCTTTGTCAGGGTGCATGTCGGGAATGTACAAACACACTATGAATATACTGTACAACCATAAAAGAAACATGCCATAAATAAGTGAAGTTAAAATGAATGAGACTGAGATGCCCTTGTAACAAAACAATCCACAATTAACATACCCAAGGATGAAACACTGTATCAAGATTATAAAACATAGTTCATACAGTGGTGCCAGACAGTACGCAATGCAGTATCTTACAAAATTACTGCAAAATGCTGCAGTATGCTGCAAGGAGCAGTGTAATTTAGTGCCAGTTAAGCCCTCTAGTCATCCAATATTTTGTGGCATGTCATTTACTGCAAAGTACTGAATTGCATCTTGTCTTGCTCCACTGTATATTATTGATAAATAATACAATTCCAGAGAAGGTGGTGAGATAGACTACATAGACAATGACATACAGGTGTCTCTCTTTATTCGATGGGTTCAAATATTGTTATCCCCAAGCAAGCCTTTCAGTTATTGTAGAATTGGTAATAGTACCATTACTACTAATACCATTAGCAGTACTATTACTGCTAGTGTCACCACCTGTCCATCTGTACGTTCACTGCCACATCCTTTTGTGCAGTAGTAGGGGGGCATTAGAGCATACATGCTTTGTGCAGCAAGCAGTAGACACCACCACCAGTGTTCCCACTGCTACCACTATGGCTGCTACATCCACAGCCAGTGTGCTTCCCACCACCAGTGCCATTCTTGCAGCAGCCACCCTTTCAGATGTCACCACTACTTCAGCCACTGTTACCACTATTCCTATGCCCATGGCCGAAGCACATTTTACCCCATGTCTGTGACCATGAACACCTTCCAGTGCTGACCCAATGCAATGCTTGATATTGTTTTCAGAGTGCTATGTGTGTGGTGTGGTGGATTGAGTGTGCCACATGTAGCTTGTGTTGCATTAGTGAGAGCTCAGTGTTGGTGGTTGAAGTGTCATTGAGGTATATATGGTATACTAGGTTCAATGGGTGATTAATGGTGTTGCTGAAGTGCTTTTTTGAAGTGTCCTTATAAAACACCTTTTCTGGCTGAATAACGAATAACGAATACTTGGGACCCGAATACTGAATATTCGGCCG
The DNA here is from genome assembly GCA_016271365.2 of Neoceratodus forsteri. Lineage (NCBI taxonomy): Eukaryota > Metazoa > Chordata > Ceratodontiformes > Ceratodontidae > Neoceratodus > Neoceratodus forsteri. The sequence goes on from CM057449.1 coordinate 1,327,178,242, forward strand.
AATATTCGAGAAAAGGTATTCGCACAGCCCTACTGTGTATATTATCCTTTCAGAGAGTGGTGGAATTCAAGTATTAGTTGATTACCTGCCTTACTTACTTCCCCTTTCAGAACCATGTTCATTGTTCCTGTTCCCTCAATAGACATTTCTCCTTTTTATCTTTTTCTTTTTTGTTTCACATTTTTGTTTCATGTTGCATCCTTGTGTTTACAAAGTGTAGCGACTGGGAGTTATTGCACTATTGTATTGTTATTTGCTCAGTGTGTGGGGGGTTGCTATTAAAGATGGGAGAAAGGTTTGTAAGAGAAATGACCCCTTCCCCACAACTGGAGGTTGTTTATTTCAAGTAAGACCAAAGGCAGAGGACAAATTGTGACTCCACAGTTCATTCATTTCTGATCAAAATTTAAACAAATGAACTAAACAGCACATTAACCAAGAATCAAGCCACAAAAATGTACAAACATAGAAACATAGAAACATAGAAGTTGACGGCAGATAAGGACCGCAAGGCCCATCCAGTCTGCCCATTTCTTTTTCTACCTTATAAATGTGCCATCGGCCTTTGCTCTGTCAGTGACCTATCTATTCATAGTCATTTGTATTGCTCCCTTATGCCTATCCCATGCCTGTTTGAAGCCCTGCACTGCACAAAGAGGAAGGAAGCATCCCAGTTTGCACTTTGACACATAGGGTGTCCTCTGGGCATCAGTGCACCCTTAGGGAGGAGCTTGTCCTTCACCTCAGCCATGCTAGCTCACTCAAGCAGTAGCTACTTAAGGGAGATGACAGCCTGAAAGCACAAGAGAAGAAGGGGGAAAAGAAACTCTAAAAAATTAACTTAAAAAAAGCACTTTTTTTGCTGTCTAAAAGCCACAGATACAGAAGTATATCCTGATATTTGATTAAGATTATGTGAGTGTCTTGGAGGGACTAGTCTACTTGCTGCAGAAACAGAAAGTAAACTGCAAACTGTAGGTGGGGCCAAGGCCAAGGTGATGGATGGGTGAATGGGAGAAACACAGTAGTGCACTAACTGCAGTGGTTTACCCAAAGCAGTTGGCTCATTGTAGCACCCTAAGGTGCTTTATCTTAGGTTTCTGTTTCATGTCTTATTTCATGTCATGTCACCCGTTCCCCAGATCTCCTTATTTTGTGATAATGACTGGGCTTGTGCAAGAAATTATTTGAGCTACTTGTACAGTATACTAGTATTTATGAGGAGTTTCGTTCTGGGTTCCTTGCCCCCAGCTGTAGTGCCAGCAGACACGTTTCTGCACCATTTCTCAAGTGTTACATGCATTATATATGAGATGAGCATTACTGGGTGGGCAACAGGTTCTTCTCCCTGCACATCTGTGCTAGAGGGATAATTTTTGGATCAACCAAGACTTCTTTTGGGTTCATTACCTTGCACTGTACTGCCTGAAGTCTAATTTGTTTGCAAAGTTTCCCAAGAGTTATGTGTGTTACCTTAGGGGACATGCAGACTACTGCAGTACTAGGTGAGTGTTAGTTTCTGTACCCTGTGATTTTGTGCTAGAGTGGGAGAAGGTTCATTTTTTTGAGCTACTATTGTGGTACATTAGGGACTCTCAGATCAGTTCTGGAAGACACGCTTGCTCCATCATGCCAGAAAGCTAACTGTTGCAGTTTACCACGTGTTAATAAGCAACAAAACATGATGGGGTAGTTGTCAAGGGTCAATACACACCCAGATACATAGTGAGGCATGAGGTGCTTGCACCAAGAGCCTTCAGCATCTGGAAGTGCATTAATCTATGACAACCCCCCCACACCCCAGAGTGTCTTATTATGATTATAGAAAAGGTCTTGATGCAAAAATGTGGATTATGGAGAAATAATTAAAATAAACAAGCATTTGTCAATGCTGAAAGTTTGATGCTCTGCACCAGTACATCCTCAGATGTTACATGGGCACTTGGGCTGAGAGTGCAAGGAATGTTGGGTATGGCAAACAGCTCTCTTACAGGTTGCTATGGACAACACTAAGTGCACAGGATTCACTTTGGGAAAAAAATTCATTTTTTTTAGCACTTAGACAGATATCAAGGGTATTGAATAAACAGGACATTTAGGAGAATAATAACTGTCTTGAGGATAGGAGAGTGCTGGTGTGGAATGAAAGAAAGGCAAATACTGGGATCACTGCAGGAAGGATGGCAAGGAAAATGGTTGTGTACAAGAAAAAAGAGAATACATGTAGAGATCTGCCAGTTATTCTTTTTATTGAATTTCAATATCTGTAATGTCAGAACCATGTTAAGGTCTGTGCATCACTCAAATCATGGCAGGTCTTGGTATATATGTAAGAGTTAAAAAGGGAGGAGTAAGGGTAGCATACAGGGGAGGGGTATGGATGGCTAGGGCATGGGGGACATAAGAGTTATGGGAGAAGGGGTGGTAAAAAAGGAAATAAGGGCAGGAGGAGGCAGGAGAGGATTGCAAAAGTTGGTGACATCCATATACCCACAGTTCTATAAGTGTAGGTTCACCTTTCAAATGGCTTTCATGTAATATAGACACAAAAAAGTTTAGAATGAATATGTGTCTTTGCCTAGGTTAACACTGTTTGCAATATGCACTTGCTGGTGGGGTGAAACGGAGGTATAGTATTATTTTTTTTCCCTATATTTAAAAGTTGCCACAGTAAGGAGACTAACTTCCATACTATAGAGTGGCAGGCAAGGGTTAATTTTTCTTTAGAAGAGTTGCTAGTTTAGGAGAAAAAAGGCTGTATTTTGAGACATCATGGTCAGTTTCAAACTGCCTACAGACTAGGCAGAAGAAGTAAGAAAACCTTTAACAGTAATAAAATAATAAAGACTGGCACAACACAGTTCACACTTTCTGTAGCTCTCCCCTCAATTTTCTGATGTAGTCCATTCAGGTTGTTACTGCTGCTGATTTTAATGACAGGCTTCTGGTGTTGACAGCCCATGAGCAGTTTGTTGTATTGCTTCATTCACATTAAAGGACTGAAGCCCTCTAATTTATTGGCTTTGTTCTTTTGAAGTGCATTCAGCCAAAGAAGAATGGTGTCACAGTTAAAGTGCATGGTTATTGGTCTAGACTGCTTCACCCCATACAGTTTTTAACTGGGGGTAAAATCCTGATGTAGGGCAACCATGTTTCGGGCACCCAGGGTCAGGAGAGTGAGCATCTGGGCAATGTATTTCGGCATTGCATAATATATCCTAAAGCTATGGGTTGGTTGCCGGTATGACCAAAGATGTCCAGCACTACATTAACAATTGTCTGATATGTGTACAAAACAATTCAATCCTAACCAAAAGGAATGCTAAATTACTTCCCCAGCAACAATCTGGCCCTTGGCATGCAATTCAGATAGATTTCATTGGACCATTGACTAATACCAGCAAAAACAACAAATATGACCTTGTGGGCACTGATCTGTTCTCAAAATGGGTTGAGGCTTTTCCCACCCACCAAAGCACAGCAAAGGCAACTATAAAACTCCTGGTATAACAATTGTTTTCCAGGTAGGGCCTACCTCTCAAAGTAGACTCTGAGCAAGGAACCAGCTATACAAGTGAGTTGATGCATGAAACACTCAAACTTCCTGGAGTACACCAGATGTTTCACATTCCATACCACCCTCAGTCTTCAGGTCAGGTAGAAAGAACCAACAGACGGAAAAAAAAACATGTTATCCCAATTAATTGAGGACAATCCCAAAGATTGGGATTCCCTTTTGCCTTTACTCCTAATAGCAATTAGGGGTACTCCTGCAGCCACTACCCAGTGCACCCCATTCAAGGTTATGACCAGTAGAACCATGAGATTACCTGAGCACCTGTTGATTGATCTGAACACACCCACTGCAGACAGAGTGTCCGTCGACACCTATGTTGCTAAACTTAGTAATTACATTATCCAGACCCACTTGTATGAGGCACACCACATAGTTAAAGCCCAACAAAAATCCAAACATCACTTTGACAAATGTGCACAAGAAGTGGACTGGTAAGTTGAAGACCAGGTAATGGTACTCATATTTGCACATCCTTCCTTTTGCCAATAAATGGGAAGGACCCTACCACATTATCAACAAACTGAGCCCTGCAGCCTACCAAGACAGACTCACCCACCTGAAGAAAACCACTGATAAATTGCTTCATGCTAATCAGCTCAAGTTGTATAAAGGAGACTAACTGCTTTTCCTAACCTGATTGGGCAGAATCGTACTTACTGACCCTTTTTCTTTCTTCCTTACAGGTATACCTGCAAGGTGGCTATCTTGCTTCTGTTCCTCACTACAGGAATACTTTCCATTATCCATTCCAAGGATATAAGCCAAACACCTGATACCAACACAAGTCTAAGGCAACTCCTTCCACTTCTCCTACCAGCAGAAGAATGCTACCTTACTCCATGCAACAAACCCACCACCATCCCTGAGGGAGTCAGCATAGATGTTCCCAACAAATTGATTACTGTTTGGGAAGGCACAGATGCCTACCTGAATGCCATGGTCATGGCATCTGACAAATCATCACTCCAAATTGAATGGCAAACCGACAACAATGGACAACAAATCCCAGCTGCCTGCCTTTCCAAAGGCACTTTCCAAAGTTATCCTAATACCAGAATTACTCCTAATGGCAACCTTTTCTATACAACAAGCTAACTGCAAATATGTAGGTTTGTACAACCTTACTGCTCTGATTAGCCCAACCTTTTGTGATAACTTTCCAGGAGACTCTGAAAGAGACTTTTGTATACAACACTACATGGCTGCAGCAGTTATGTTTCTATCAGTAGTTCCCCTTACTGAGGCACAACTCACACAATGTCCAGTTCAAGAATCAGGTCCAGGGAGGCGCTGTAGAGCATCGGACTGGACAGACATTTTTCTAAAGTGTTACGTCTTGGCCTCTCAAAACTCTTACTTTTTAATAAGTAGCCGAGAACAAAACCAACCTATTTTATAAAAAACACGATCGGAACTGACGGTGAACAAAATGAGCCGGAAAAAACATCATCAGAACACCTCATCAGGGCTGGAGACCTACTTTAACTCCCCGGTTGGACCAGCGCTTCTGGCAAATCGGGAGGCCCAACTTCTTCCTCGCCATCGACAGAGCTAGCGCAGATTCTCCCCCTCCCAACAAAGTTACAGGAGACGGGAGATGAGACTAATAGGCGATTGGCGGCAATGGAGCAGAAATTTGTGGACGTGCAGAGTAAAATCGACGAAAATACCCTGGCGACTACTGACCTAAATGCAACCTCGGAACAGCAGTCTGGGATCAATGTGGGCCTCATCCGAGACGTCAGTTTCATGAGGGCAAAAGTGGAGATGCTGGAGAACGGTCTGAGGCAAAAGAATTTTAGGATTGTAGGTCTTCCACCATGGTATGCCAGTCGGACGGAATTGCTATCGGCACTTGATCGCTTGATCTTCGAGGACTTGGAGTTATTAAAAAAGGACATGGGTGTCACCACTGTGCAAGCCTTTACTATCCCTCTACACCCTGGCTCAAAAGCAGGTGCTACTGCACGACCATTAACCGCAATCGTGACCTTATCTTCCTCAGAGGCTAGGATTCCTTTGCTACAAGCAGCTAGGAAAAAAGGGGACATTGTTTGGGAAGGGAGTCGCCTGGGCTTCTTTCTGGACTTAGCCTCCCAGACACAAGGACGCAAGAAAAAACTGCAACCCATTAAGAAATCCTTACTGGCCAAGGGTGTGCAAGCTCAGATGCTCTACCCTGCACGATTGCAGATTATCCACCAGAAAAAGACATATACTTTCACTGACCCTGAGGCAGCTTTAAGTTTTACAGAAAAATTACTTTCCCAAATGGAACCAGTGGCTCCTGATTCAGATGCTGAAGGGGAACCTGCATGAATGTAATATGGCTATAGATACCTCAAATCTTACTCAGTGTAACTTGGTCAGGCCTTAAGACACACTTCTGAGGCCCTCCCAGGAAATGCTTCACAGTATATAATGATTATAGGTTAGCTGTGAAATTATTTTAGAGATCTCGAAGAGCCCTACGTTAAATAACCTATTGGTAATTGTTTATTTGCAACTGGATAGGAATTTATTCGTGTACTCTAGTGCACAGCTCTGTTTGCAGACTTTAAATCTATCCTGGAAAACACTCTTTCCCCTGCTTGGTCTCCTTTTGAGACCTTGGGTATGTAGGGTGCTAGCTTAGCTTAACCGAGCCCAGACAGCCTATTGGTCTGTACAGTGTCCAGTTAGCATGTGGTCTTTTCCCCCAGAGTTTTAAGTCTGCGAGTGGGAGGAAAGCTTGACGAATAGAAGAGGATTTATCTTTTCTCTGTTTAGATCTGAAGTGAGAGTACAATTTACCTACAAGCTTATTCTCTCTGTACATTTACTCCTGCTGATATTGTAGTGGAGAATCTTGTCTAGAATCACATAATACTGACAATACTCATTGTTAAACTTACTGAAAAGTCAAGATATGTTATCCACTGTCTACTGGAATATGTAAGATGCGTGTAGCTCTTTGTAACTTGAAATCTCATAAATAAAGAATATAAAAAAAAAAAAAAAGAATCAGGTCCAGCTATTGGCCTGGCTGCCACATCACTTTCAGGCACATTTGTTAACAATGTGCAGTTCATGCGCATCCCCGTCATTTTTAATTTTTTACATTGGAACATGGCCAAGTTTGGCATGTGCTCTAACACAAACACATCTAAGTTTCATAGAACAGTAGTACCTGTTTATCTGAACTGCTCCATGGACATCTGATTCATTTGGATAAATAAGCAGTCAGATAAATGGGGCTGATGGCATAGTATTGCCACAGTATTTTGTTTTGTAGTCTGGCATGTCTCCTCACTTAATGCAGCACTGTAAAGTTGCTGTACTATGTTTAATTCTCTAGGAAAGGACTTAGTATCCTACAGTGCAATGCTACTATGGTGGAAGTGGAGGAAGTGGTAAAGTGGGGTAGAGTGTTGAACACTGCAGTATTTTTTATTTATTTTTATGCTTATGTGTAAAATGGTCTCCTAGCTTAGTACAGCACTGTGGGGGAAGTGGTAAAGTGAGGTTGAGTGTGGGACACTACAGTATTTTTTTTATGCTTGTGTGTAAAACAAACTGAGGTCAGTACTGTACTGTATTGTACTGTACTGTACTGTATTAGCAACAGTGGCAGTACTGCTTGTAGCGACTACTGCTTTTGATGTTTTGGGAAAAAGTCACTGATTGTTTTATGCAGCAATGATGCAGCCTTCTTCCAAGTTGCAGTAGCCTTAAGGTTATGTAGCAACAGTAGGTTTAGCAGGTTGCAGTCTGGTTGGTTCTCCAGCCAAGTGATGCAGTCTTTGAATGCCTTCTCTGTCTCTGAATGGTTTGGGACAGCTTTCCCAAGTGGTTCATTATCACTGTTTTCATCCCCATTAGCAGTGATTTTTAGGTTGTGTATTGCTGCTATGATGACATCCTAGTCCAGATGCTCTTCACCATCTTCTGCAGCATCATATGTGAACCACTCTTCCAGATCTTGCTCTGTGGCTAGCATACCAAGATTTTTGGTGAGATCAGTCAGCTCAGCAAGTTCTGTGGGGTTTGTGAGTTCAGGATTAGCTGCCTGAATTTCAGCAATATTGGAGGTGGCTGCTGTGCTTGGTGCAACACTTGGGTCAGGTACAACAGTGATAGGCAAGGCAGGACGTGGATGACCAATGCCAGACTTTGTTTAATCATTCTGTATAGTCTCTGGCCAAATGGCATCCCATGCCTCTGCCGCCATATAAACAACATCCTTAAGCATCAGAGATTTCACAGATTTCACAATCTCCTGCAGAGTGCTTTGTTCATTTTTCTCATCGAGCATTGTCTGCAGGAGTTTTTGGCGATAGTTACACTTCATGATCTCAAGAATGCCCTGTTCACAGGGCTGTAGTTTTGAAGTGGTGTTTGGGGGAAGGAACATGCACTGGATGGTGCCATCTCATGTTTTTACAATGGATAACTCCAGATGAGCTGAAGAGTTATCCAGCAGTAACAGTGCCTTCATTGGGAGCTTGTTAGACTTTAGGAAGTGCTTCATGCTTGGGACAAAATCCTTAGTGTACCATTTAGTGAATATGGCACCATCCATCCAGGCACTTCGTTGGACTATCATACAAGGTTGGGAGGTTACCCATGTTGATGTGCTTAAAGCACCGGTGCTCCTTTGACTTGCCAATAAGGAGAAATGGCAGCTTGAAAGAACAAGTGGCATTTACACACCCCGGCAGGGTCACTCAGTCTTTTTCTTTCTTAAAGCCTGGTGCTTCTGTCTCAGAGTCATGAGTGAGGGTCTTGTCAGGAAGGCAGCACCAGTAAAGACCAGTTTCATTGGCATTGAAAATCTGTTCAAGGGATCATTTTTCAGCCTGTAGGACAAGATCAATTTGGCCAATGAAAGGCTCAACAGTCTCAGAAGCAGCACTTAACTTTTCCCCACACAGACGCAGCTGCTGAATGTCTTCCCACTTTTTAAAGTGGTGCAGCCAGCCATCACTAGCAGTAAATTCACCCTCACTGCTCAGCTTGATATGAAATTGGAGTGCCTTTTCCTTGAGAATGGGGCCAGAAATTGGAGCTCCCTTTTCTCACTATTGCTTAAACCAGAGGTAAATAACTGTCAAGCTCCTCACTGGCACACATTCGTATGTTGCGGTGACTTTCAGTGCCATAAGTACCCTCCATCATCATTGAGAACTTCCTCAGCTTTTCTTTGGCCTCTTTAATGTCAGAGATGGTTGAATTTTCATCCCTGTTCTCTCCATTCTCGAGATGCTCCAGAATATGGAGCTTGTCAGCCAGGGGCAGTACATTCTGTTTCCTCTTTGTGGCCATCGTCAGCACAGCTCAGGATGAACAGCAGGCAGAATCCAGGGAATCTAGGTGAAATGGGCATGAAGAGATATTTATCTGTTTCAGGTGCTTTGAACAGCTGATCACAACCACAAACCACAAACCACAAGTTAAAAAAGTTGTGAAAACTCGGTGAACACACAATGGGATTGTTAGATAGGGCAGTTCGGTAAATGGAGGTTCGTTAGAATGGGGATCTACTATACCAAGTTACTAGATATCCTTGCAGGATATCAGACATGTAAGCAAGACCCAGTAGTTGGGTCACATACTACTGAACACTTAGGTGTATTTCAACCATGACCAGACCCACATACTAAGAATAAGAAATGTAATCGCAGTGACACTGTTGACATCACAGGTGCCACTAGCACCATTTCCAGTCTCTTCAGACCTGACATGTCCATCTGGAGCAGAGCAGATATAGCTGCCATTAAAAGCCAAACTATAAAATTCCAGATTAGCATGAAGAATGATGTTTTACCCCCATTATTGCATGGTGTAGATGGGCTTAGTCAGGAAGAGAGGTAGAGTGAAGCCCTGCAGGATGAAGCGCAGTGTCACAGGTTTCCTGCATTACAAAAGGGATTTACTCCTATTGAAATGGCATTGTTTGCAGCAGTAACTCTATTGCAGAATTCTACAGAGTTGGGCTTCATCTTGATGGGCTTTACTGTATACTGTGTATAACATGCACAATATAGCAAAAAGGTTTAATGAAAGCAAAATTAATGAACTTGTGTTCCAGAATAACAAAGAGGCAGACAAGCAATATATTGCCAGACAAAGTTTATGTTCAGCCTATGCCTCCTATGTAATTATCACTATGAATGATCTCTTCTGGGATTTAGAATCAGGAAGCATCCCTGAACTCATCCATGACAGGAGACTAGCAAAATGGTATTGTCCACACTGTAGATCTGTTTCATGTATTACACTGTGCATGTCTAGGTCTGTTTCCATTCCTCTATCAACTGCTAGAAATCTAGGGTATGTCACATGTCATACCAACCATGGTTCCTTTCATACAGCTCATCAGTGCTGCATTCATGACACCATGTTTGTAGCCTTTACTGTCTCACTGCCATGTTTTGATCCACAAACTGCCATCGCGGACAAGCTGGCCTCCATCCATGCCATAGGACATCTCAATGACAACATCTTCAGGGAGAGAATCTACCTCCCACCTCTACTGGTTTTCCATTCCACCCTGGAAGCTTGGGTAGCTCCTCATGCTGACTGTTGCTCCAAAAAGGGCTATCACTATCTCTGCAGATGTGATGTATTCAACATCATTAAGCCTATCTGTGACTACTCACTGGAAAGCATTGATTGGTCCTTTACTTTGGACTCTGATCTTTCTTCCAATGGAACTTTTAACCCTAGTGCAACCACTTCTACTTCATCACCAGTTGGCAACACTGGACATCTTTATAAGGACTACACTGAGGAAGTTCATCGCTTCACAACCAGGATGATAAAACAATCTTTCACCTGTCCTATTTGACTGCAGAAATGGTGGATCCCCACAGTGACAGTGTCATACAATTCTGATGGTCAATATTGTGTCATCACTAATAAATCTTTTACTTCTGGTTCACCTAACTTCTGTTTTATTCTTCATCAGACTACAGTTATTAGTCATACTGTCATTACTCATGTCCCCATCCCGGAACCAGACATCACTGACACTGACCTGGAGTATTTACTAGCTCTGTCTCAGTACTTACCCATTTTTAACATCCACAGAGACCCTTTGAACTTAGCACTTAAGACACTTTTAGTTATAAAGTACACCCATCTCATCTACATCAGCAATAACATCTTCAAAGCTGGAGATGCTCTCAGTACTCTTATCCATGATGGTGGTGATTTAAGCACTGCACTCTCCAATACCTGGTTAAAATTAACTTTCAAAGGTTTTGTGATTATACAATTATTTTTGATATTTTTCATGATACTAACCCTCTGCTGTCTGAGGCGTACTTTAAAACAACACAGTGAACAATTACAGTTTCTTTACAAGGCTCATGCTTCTGGCTTATAACAATGCTAAACCCACAACTTACCCATTAGTTGTTGCTTTTTCAGTAAGGCAACAAGGGGGGGGTGTTAGGCCTGGTCCCCTAACCTATATTGGAAACCCACAGTACAGTGCTGACAGCATCTACAGTATTATCTAGTTGCAGCTCCAATGAGCCATAATCAGTACTAACCTATTAGGGCATAGGTACCTACCATGTAAGAGTAAGGTATCAGGGATAATATATGTGATTATCGCTATGTTTTATTGGAAATATATTTGCAGTGTACCAATAATGCATTCTGTGTCCTTTGGCTGACACACATCCTAATCTTCTGAGAAATCATGTATTGTATTGTACAGCCTGCACTGCCGTTGTGCAGAGTTATGTAACACTACACTTATTTTTATTATCTTTCTGTAATTTATGTGAATCCTTTGTATTAACATTTTTAGCTGACCTTACAAAAATTGTATATCTTTGGATACTGTAGAGCCACCTAACTTTTGGTCAATAGGGCTTTTTTTGTATATCTAATGCATGCAAGAAGGCAAAGTTGCCATAGTAATTATCTTACTATATAAGCTAATGTAAGACAATTTTCCCCTGAGTCCATCTTCATATCATGGGGTATAAGTAAACTCTGGCTCCTAGTGTCTACTTAAGTAAGGCTCTGTGTAGGGCACTGGTCGGGTGTTGTGTAATAAATGAGTTTATTGCCACTTATGCCATTTGTCTGTTGTTTCTTCTATTGGCTCATTACCACCAAGAACCTGAGAAGTGATTCACCTCGACAGTGTCATTTGAAACTTGAAGCAGAAGTAATCCTAGCACCAATATAACTGATACTGAAGATTCAGAGAGTGGTCAACAAGCATCAAGAACACATTTTTAGGGAAGGACATGAACAAAAAAGATCATAAAAAATAGAAACATCTAAATAAAGAAAAAGAACAAACATTTGTCAATGCCAAATGTTCGTCGTTGGTACTGCTGTTGTACCGAGTCTTGCCTGTACATGTTTTTACAGTACTAAACAGTTACACAGGATAAAGCAGATGAAATGCAATATCATTTTCAGTGGTGTCCTGCTCTGACACATTGTTAGATTGTAATTACCCAGGATAGGGCAGGTAAGAAGCAATATTCTACTTTTAAGTGAGCTTCCACATTTTGACCCCAATGTACAACAGTCTTTTTATGACTTAACATCATGATCAAGACAGGTGGAATTTTTAAAATCCCATCTGAAAGGCGATTTCTCTGTGCGACTATGGAAACAAGTTTCGAGGAAGATTTGAAAAGTTACACATGCCATGTTCTGAAGGTGAGATAACACAAGGGATATGTTGAACATTAGGGGCCAAAATTTGCAAAAATAAAGTTATGAGTAAATGTTAAAACAATTTGTTTCCTCATAACTTAATTAGTTTATCACATTTTTACCTCACATTTTCAACATAATCTTTTTATGGCCATTTCTGAGCATGACAGGTGTCATTTATAAAACAATGGCTGAAATGTCATTTTGCGCCACAAGTGTTAAAACACATTTTGGGTAGGATCTGAAAAGTGACAGCTGTCACATTCATGAGTATAGGAGGGTGTGGGAATAGACAACACTAACACAGTGGTAAGAGTGTAAAACACACAAGACTTCTGTGTGATATTTATTTTCCAAAGGATATATTCTTAAATTCAGAATAAATAATCCAAACTAATCCAAAAACAAGAAAATAAATAAACACACTAAATAACAAAAATACTAGCTCTCCAGAGCTCCAACAATGTTCCACCTTAACAATGCTGCCACAGAGTTAAAATAAATTACAAATAGTAAATTTCACAGTCGTCTGTGCTTTTTCCAGTTGTACCTCTACTCAGTGCAACTCTCCTAGCTCTACTAGCTCTTATTTGTAAAGGCAGACTTTTTATAGGGAATCTTAGTACCATCATATGGTCACCTGACCCACCCTAATTTATTTACGCAAAGAATCTAGGCATGTGGAGGTTCAGCTTAACCCAGAACATTCAATTATTTGTACAACATCAGGATTTACCACCTTGTCCTTTGTTAGTGATTTAAAAAAACATTATATCAACTATATAAAGTTAAGGGCCACCTAAGGGCCTAGGCCCCTCCCTCCCTCCTTTTGGTGACATCATCAAAAAGTTTACTATGAATAGGGCTCAGAATGGACCAGCTGGCTCTAAAGAGCCCACCAAACTCTAAGGGGAACTACGCAGGACAGGTAGAGTTCTGGGGTATCCTGTCTTCTAACCCTTCATTTTATTTGTTGCCTTTTGTGATTTTATTATTTTAAGCATACAGAAACTCAGCATGCTATACCTTCTTACTCACATTGGAAAAAAGACATAGTCAGGTACATAACAGTCTTGCACATCTGTATCGCCTCTTTAGTTTCCAGACATCTTTCTTGCTTTCTTGTTGCAGCATCTAACCACAAATAGGAAAAATGCCTAGTTCTTTAAACTCCTCTACAAGTGTGATACTACTGTATCTGTCTTTTCAGCTGAAATTATCAGCTGACAGGAGACTTTTCATTTGGACCCTTCTTAAATTGGTACACAGCTTTCCACAGCCATACAATTCATATAGGGATTTCTTTCTATAAGACAGCTCCTGTACAGTATCGGGACTCAGCCGCTCTTGCTGTGCTACACAGAGCTAGGTAGTAGCATGGCAAGCCTCCCAGTTCTAGCAGCGCACTTAGAGCCTGACTGCACAGCTCCTCTTTACTCTAATTTTGTAGATGCACCACTTCAAGACATCAGGACAGGTGCTTCTTTGCATTTCGGTGACCTCCTCCCTGGCTTTTTACAATTATACCACTGGAGGGTCGGCCAAGTGTGGCATCGAGAAGAAAATGGGGTAAAACAAATGCACTTTTTATTTAAACTGCAGCAAGCAGTAACTTACACTCCTCACTTTAAAAATGCTAGAAAAAGGGGAGTCTTGACTTTGTACAGGCATCCCTGTATTATCTCTTATTACCCTTTCTATCTACGAAGGCTTTTCTACTTTATCCAAGCCTTTTACCAGCCTATAGAGGGCATAATGTACACTATTGCTACCCATGCACATTTAAACTGTACTGAGGATTAACAACCCTCAGTAATCTTTCTTTTTACACCACCAGAAATGAAGCAGAAATATAGCAGGGAAACATAGAGTGAGAGGCTACAATGGGAGGCCACCCCCTTGTAGTTTGAAATAAGAAAAAGGGTTAAGAAAGACCCAAAGCAAAGATTGCTATTGCAGTAGAGTATAGAAAAAGGGTTAAGAGTAGAGGGGTTAATGTTCTGGGGTGCATCTCAATATTATTTCAGGGAAGGAAAGGAGCCAGACATTCACAATGAGGTGGGGTGAAAAAATGGCTGTGCTGAAAAGCTGGGGTCAAAATACTGAAAATTAACAGCATTTTGAGTGTATATTGAAGAATTGCAACATAGACTCATAACTTTGTTGCTTTCTCATATTTTTACCCCACATTTTCAATTTAGCCTTCTTATGACCCCACATAGCCTTATTATGAGCCCATCTCATGAACAAGCATGGACAACATTTTCAAATCCTGCCCAAAAGGTGATTTCCTGCCACAAATGTGAAAACACATTTTGGCCAGGATTTGAAAAATGACAGCTGCCACATTCATGAGGTGCTGTGAAGAAATGTCTATGTTGAAAATTTGGGGCCAAAATATTGAGAATTATCAGTTATGTGCCTGTGTTCATAAATTTCAGTGTAAGCTCATAACGTTGTTTTTTAATATTTGTATGCCTAATTTTCAACATAGCCTTCTTATGACCCTACCTCATAAACATGGGCAGAGAAAATTTTCATCTCCTGCCCAAAAGGTGATTTCGCACAGTGACCGCAAAATCACCTTTCGGCATTCAAAAACACATTTTGGTCAGGATTTGAAAAATGATAGCTGTCACATTCATGAGGTGCTGTGAAGAAATGGCTATGTTGAAAATTGGGGTCAATATATTGAAAATTACCAAAGTTTTGAGTCTGTGTTCATAAATTTCAACATAGGCTCATATCTTTGTTGCTTTTTAATATTTATACCCCAAATTTTGAATATAGCCTTCTTATGACCCCACCTCATGATCAAGGACAGAGAAAATGTTCACCTCCTGCCCTAAAGGAGATTATGTAAAGTGACCATGAAATCAACTTTTGGGACAGATTTGCCTAATTTCACTGCCATTGTTGATGAGGTTGGGTCCCAAAAAAAGGCATGTATAAAATTTGGGGCAAAACTATTCAAAAATTACCAAGTTATGCCACTAAGTTCAAAACCCCATTGAACTAATTTGAAAGACATATCTGATTTCCTCAATTTGCGGTCTGACATTAAGGAGTGAAGACATGTCTGTGGCATTAGAGTGAAGACGTGTCTGTGGTCCAGAGAGGATTACAGTGTTGGACCCCCGATAAGTAAGTAAGGGCTTGGGGAGGTGTGAGGTGGTGGGTGCTGAGTGGGAAATTCTGGTGGGGGACAGTAATGGCAGCAACAAACATTGATGGATGTTTTTATTTTTTACAGGGTTTAAAAGAACTATGGGGGATGGTTTTCTTTGTTTCAGATAGTGACAATGTGGGATTGGACACCCCCTGTGTCAGTGTTATGGTTGACAGCACCAGGGGGTGGGCTCCCCAATACTGCATAAGAAAAACAAGCAGGGTGGGAGGTAACAGCCAGCATAGGGGATTGGGCATCCCTGTGCTGGAATTTTAATATGGGTTAAGCATGGGGGGGCAGTTATGGTGGCAGCTGCAACAGACATTGATGAATGTTTTCTCTTTTGCAGGGTGTATTTAAAAAAAATCTACGAGGGATGGTTTTCTTTATTTCAGGTGGTGACACTTGGGGTTTGGGCATCCCCAGTGTCAGTGTTATGTTTGGTGGGGGGTGCTGAATGACAGGGTCAGGTGGGGGGACAGCAAGGCTGGGGCAGCAACAGACATTGATGTTTAGTTTTCCTTGTTACAGGGTATAATTCCACTTCATTAGACTGATAATGACAGATCAGCTGTACTTACTAGGCAACACAGATCAAAGAAAAGAGATGACCTACAGTATGATTGGGCCAGCTCTTTCCCTTAAAATACACAATGTTTCCATCGAGCAATCCAGAACACAGTCATGACCAGCCTGGCTGATGATTGGCATGATATTGATGAGCCCCTAGCAGATCACTATGCACTGGACTGATAGGGTCACACCCCTTTTAAAGCCACTCTCCTAACAAAATGTTCACTGTGTGTGCATGCACGGTGAACATAAAAAGGACAAACAGAGAAAAAGAGGTGGGGGAAGTACCAAATATAACCACACACAATATAGTGAAAGGCCTGCAGGAGACAAAAAAAAGTGATAAATTTATCAGCACAAGTACACACTAATGATCAAGTACATGTATATGTATGTATGCTGACTGAACATGAAAACTTGCACAGCAAAATCCCTCACATAGACAGTCATGATAGGTTTCAAGATTGTTGCTGTGAGTGACCAGAGCATGAAATTTCACCCTTTTGCTGTCCTTCACTCCCCCCCTTAAATCAACTCTGACTCAGAGTTAGATATCTATAGAAGGGGGGCATGGGGGCACAGCCACCCGCATGGGGGGTTTGGGGGGGTGCAGTCCCCCAATA
This sequence comes from Neoceratodus forsteri, assembly GCA_016271365.2. Classification (NCBI taxonomy): domain Eukaryota; kingdom Metazoa; phylum Chordata; order Ceratodontiformes; family Ceratodontidae; genus Neoceratodus; species Neoceratodus forsteri. The sequence goes on from CM057449.1 coordinate 1,327,194,854, forward strand.
GAAAAACACACAATGTATGACAGGCAAAATTTCACCTGTCAACACTGGGGATCTCACCATGCCAAACTTCAACAACATTGTTGTTGATTCAACATGGTAAAACCATATATGTATATCAGTGTCAGTGGTTCAGTAGGTAGCACACTCGCCTCAGAGGCCAGGAGATCAGAGGGCTGTGGGTTCAGTTCCCACATCTGGCACTTGGGTTAATATCCCAATACTGACACTGTAGTGCAGCATGAGGGGGTGCCGCATTCTGAGGTGCCGTCTTTTGGATGAGACGTTAAACCGAGGTCCCATCTGCCTGGATTGGTGGTAGTTCAGGTGGATGTTAAAGATCCCATGGCACTTATCAAAAAGAGTAGGGGAATCTTTTATTTAAATCTGAAACAATCATAACAAAATTATACAAATCAATAAAGTATACATAAGCACAATAAAGATAAAATCAAAAAAAATAAGAAAATATTAATCCATACAACATCTCTAAACAGAAAAAAACAATATTATAGAAATCAAAACAAAGCACAAACAACTGTTATTCATAACCATATAAGTCATTTGGAGAGAAAATATAAACCCTCATATCCCTCTTTCCCTCTATGACAGTTAAGAGAATTCATTTAGTAACATCTAACTTTTCATAAGAAGATGTTCTCTAAAGAAAATCAAAATGATCCCAATATGTGTGCCAAACTTCTGTTGTCAAAGAAAATTCCTCTGTTCTCCGCAAAACCTGTAAATCTTTACATAATATGAAAAACAGTTCCAATGCTGAAATGGATTGTTGTTGCAAAGTAAATCTGCATCTACTTATCCATAGCCAGTACAAAAAAATGTACCATTACCGCTCAAAGGGTACTGTGGTGAAAATTCATCAGTTCAGAAGGGAGTATTCCATAATACAATAGAACTGGAGAAGGTGGCAAAGAAAATACCCCCTTCCAATGTTTTTTTACCACATCCCAAAACTGTACAGCGTAGGGACATTGAAAATATAAATGGTCCATTGTTTCAAGCACTGATACACAAGTAAATCTAGAACAAAATCGATCTTGGAAGGATTTGTGTTTTTGATTCCCTTTCACATTAATCCGCCCATGTATTCCTAACCAAACCGTATCCCACATATAATCTGGTATTCGTGTATCTAAAATATATTCAGAAATCTGTTTTCGGTGTGGACAGAAAAATCTACAAAGGGTTGTACTGAAAAGCTGGATGCTAACACTTCAAAATAGAGTGCTCTTCGAGGAAGTTTTCTCACTAACTCATATTCAATTTTCCAAAGTTTAAGTTTATCAAAAATCCCTTCCCAGTGACTCCCTAACCTAGGTACATGTTTATTTTTGTGGACAAAATTATTCTCCCCTCCATTCACACAATATACCTTCCAGCTTCCTAGAAACCCAAAGCCCCCAAAATTGTGGACATCCATTCATCAAGGGAAGAATATTCTTATATAAAAATATTGAAAAGAAAAATAAAATAGGGTTTAACATCCCTATACCTCCATCCTGAATTTCTTTATATAAAATATTCCTTTTAATGAGATTAAGCCGACTTCCCCAAAAACAGCAAAAAAAAAAAAACACCCTAATAATTTGCCTTCTAAATCTTTGGGTAAAGAAAAAATCATACTAATAAATAAAAAAATAGGAACCAAAAAAAAGTTTTAACATAATATACATGCTTTTTCTTTGAAACCTTCCATTTGTTCCATTGGACAACTTTAGATAAACCCACTTGAATGGCTTGTCCCCAATTATAACCAGCCATATCATTCCCTCCAAAATACATACCTAAAATTTTACATGGCACCATGGATACCGGAAACCCTCCACAAACATCAGGTTCAGAAGGAAAACCACATATCCTTAAAATTTTGGTTTTCTCTGGGTTAAGGCCTGCACCTGTAAATTTACTGAAACTTTGCAATAACTTAAAAGCTATAAGTAAGGAATTTTCATCCTGTAAGAGTAAACACAAATCATCCGCATAAGCAATAACTTTATAAAACTGGCGATCATACGAATATAAACCAAAAATTCTTGGAGACCTTTGCAATATGCGTAACACTGGGTCCAAAGAAAAAACATACAAAAGAGGGCTCAACGGGCAACCCTGTCTAACTCCTTTATATATACCGATTTTCTTCCCTAAATTCCCATTTTCATAAGGCCTAACATAAGCTAAATTATAACATAATTGTAACCAATGAATAAACTGTAACGGAATCCCATAAAACCCTAAACAATCCCACAAAAAAGAATGGGAAACCCTGTCAAAGGCTTTTGCCTGGTCCAAACTAACAACATAACCTGGACCTCTCATATCCTTTGTTTCTACCACTTCCTCACTTGTCAATTCCCTTAACAAAATCAAAGCATCGGTGATGTTTCTACCAGGTACTGAACAAAATTGGATAGGAGTTATTAACTCTGACATCACCGATGCTAAACAATTCCCCAGGAGTTTTGAAAATATTTTAAAATCAACATTTAGTAATGTGATTGGTCTTCAATTTTCTATATTGTCCCGTGCTCCAGATTTAAAGAGGAAGATCAACAATCCCTCATACATCGTAATAGGCAAAAATTGTTCTACCATAAAAGAATTAAATAAATTCAACAAAACTTCCGGCATAATTTGCCATAATACTCGATAAAATTCACCTGGCAAACTGTCTGATCCTGGTGAAGTGTTAGACCTTAAACTACTTATCACCCTATCGAGTTCCTGCATCGAAAAAGGGTCTATCATTTGTGTAGCTAAAGTTTAATCCAACCTAGGAGGATCAGCGGCCTGAAAAAGAGGCAAATTAAATTCCTCCTTCTCAGGAAACTGTCCAAAAGTCTTCTCTACATAATCCTCAATTACTCCCATGATACCCTTATTATCCCATACCTCTATAGTATGTGACGAAATCAGAGAAGAAATCACTTTTTTTCCCTTCTCTTCTGACTAGCTAAATATGGATTTACTTGATCAGCCTTACCCTGTGTACCAAAGGATTGTTCCTTTAATAATAAGTGCAATCTATTATATTGGAATTTAGCCATCTTATCCCTAATATTGTCAATTTCGGACACCAAATCCTCCCCACCCTCATACTGTCGAGAAAACAACTCCTCAAATTGTGACCTATACCCCAAATATTCATTTAATTGAGAGAGTGCTCTCAGTCTCCCCATAATTTAAAAAAAACCCACCATACAACATTTAAAATCTTCCCACCATTGGCCAAGATTCTCATATAGTTCCACTGTAGTAACTTTATCCCAAATTATAATTTCCAACTGACGAATAACTTCACTATCCAGCAATATCGAAGTATTCAGTCTCCAAATACCTCTACCTACAGCCCTCTGAATGGGCACTGAAACCCGAAACCCAATTAGCCAATGATCTGAAGTTTCTATCGGAATAGTTGCTACTTCTGTTAAAGGTAGTGTCTGCTTAACAAAAAAAAAATCTATTCTAGAAAATAACTGCCCTTTATAAAAGGTAGGTTTTGCCTTCCCTAAATGCCCCAAATGAATGTCTTGTAAACCAGCCAATTGAACAATGGTCTTTAACAGTGTTTTGTCACAAAATTGTTTCCCTGTAATAATCCGTTCTTGGAGATTGATATTAAAATCTCCACCCCAAATAATCTGGTGACTAGTATGTAAAAAGGGCTGAATTTTTTGCAACAGCTTAACCCTTAAAGCCTTGGTTTGAGGTCCATACATATTAATCAGTCTATAAGAAACCGAGTTTAACACAACATCCAGTAACAAAACCCGTCCCGGTTCCAGATCTACCATCCTCAAAATTTTAACTTTGGATGAGGTGAAACAAAATCCTACACCACAACAAACCTCCATCCCTATAGACCATACAGTACTACCCCATTTCCAGTCACCTGAAGCTCGGTTCGTTTCAATACTTGAATGGAGCCTGGTATCCTGTAAAAAATAAACATCATAATCCAAATGTTGCAATACCCCAAAAGTAGCTATTCGTTTTGCTGCAGATTTAATACTATTAACATTTAAACAAGCTACTGTCAAACTGAATGACTCAGGGAGGAGGTTTCGGAATCTTCCCACTAGATCTTGTTATTCTTTTCTGCACTTTCTGAGATTTAGAAAGCTCGGGCTGTGACCCAGTTTTTTGCAATGGTTCTACTTCAGTGAAGGGACTATCTGCAGAAATAGATATGCCATTCCCTATCGGATGCTCTAGATCTACCTGATCTCCCCAAGTGGAGAAAACTGAAAATCTATTATTAAGGGGTAAAGGAGACAAAGGGGGTCCTTCACTCACTGCTAAAAAAATTCCCTCCTGTGAAGGAACTCCTATTCCTATCGAAGTCTGTACATCATCCATTCTGTCCAAATTCACACTTTGTTCCACTGTAGATGAGACTGCCTCAGTATGCTTCTCTATGGAAAGCCCCAGAAGAGGACCCTTACGAGAAGGAGAACTCAGAGGTGTAACAAACGGAGTTTCCTTATTTCCTCCTCTCTTAACCTGAGGATTATCCACAATCATCTCTAAAGAAGTATTAGGACTCACAAAATTAGGGTCTCATTGGTGAGATGTAAAGTCCTGAATTTTACCTTCCAATCCCCTGCCTCTACCCACCCCTCCTCCCCTACCCCTTCCTCTCCTTCTACCTACAGGGAATGATTCTGAAGGAAAAAAGGGTGTCCTAGCTTGATTCAAAAAATATTCATGATCTGAAGCATCATCTAAATTATGTTCAGCCCATGGACACTCAGCAAAGGAATGGGCGGCATCTCCACATAAATTACATATCAGAGAAGCCTGACAATTAACTGCTGAATGGCCCAGTATTCCACAGTGAAAACCTTTAACTTGATCACACTCATTACTTAAGTGCAGTAAAGAACCACATTTATAACAACTCTTTGGTTGTCCTGCGTAAAACAAAATCCCCCTATCCCTCCCTAAAAAGAAAGAACTTGGGAGATGTTGTATACCCTGTTCAGTTTGAGTTAATTGTACTCTAATAGTCCAGCCCCCAGTCCAGAAACCATTTTCATCCATAATGGGCCTTGGATGGTTAAAGACTGTACACCTTTTTTCTAGCCAAAATAAAATATTACCAATATTAACACCTTCATTACGAAAAAGAAGAGTAACAGTCTTAATAGTAGGCTTCGTAATTGGAATGGCTAAAAAGTCCTTCCAAAGTTCTGTGTCTTTAAGGTCATAGTACAGTCACCAGAATTTATCCAAAGCCATCATAGTACAAAAGCTGACATCGTATATTGTATCTCCTGGGGCATGAATAAATGCATATATATCAGCTGGAGAAAACACCAGCGAGTCAATTATTAATTTTTTGCCCACCCACAATCTATCAGGGACAATGGGGGCCAGACCTTTGTAGCGCAGATGTACCAAGTATCATCTTTTTGCTGCTTCGGCTGGCTTCCGAAATAGGCCAGCATAAGTTTGTTTTTGCCCAGTTACATTAGACAGTACCTCATGTTCCTTATGCATTCCATCAACGACAATCGGGACCGACTCATTTCCCTGGCCCGTCAACATCGCACCAAAGTCACTGTCCGTAATTCCAATAGAAGATTCTTGTGGTAAGCTTGTAGAAGAAAATTTTGACAAAACAGTCTGAACAGGAACCGAGTTCAAGGAAACCACTTCACTCGCGTCTGGCGCAGTTCTTCGAACCACCGCCTCACTTACAGGACGCGCAGACTCAGTGACCACAGATGGGGACTCTAAACATACCGGGACCGTCGTATGCTGAGCCCCAGAAATAATACAGCAACTATCTACCATTTCTTCACTAGGCAATCCAGTAATTCCAGTTACAGGGATATTCGGGTCAGGAACCCAAATTCCTTTTTGAAGAATCCATCCAGCGCCACCAAGAGCTTTCCCTGGGGTCCATTCTGTGGAAGAGCCACTAAAACTCATGTCCCCACCAGCAAATGACTCGAAATCAGTAGTTTCTTTCTGCACCTGCAAAGTATCCGATAATGTTCCCGAAGGCAAGGCTAGAGGCAAACGTTTATTCCCTTCTTGTATTGGGCTAACATTTGATCTTTTTCGCTTTGTACGTTCATCAGCTAAACGTAATTTTTGAGCCTGAAACTCGGATTCAGCAGCCTGTAACAGGTCTAATAGATGCTTTTTCTTATCCTCCAACTGCACCTGTAACAACCGTTCTTCTTCCAATCCTGGGTTATTACCCAAATGTCCATTTCCCGACTGATGCTGGCATGCCATCACTCCCTGATCCATACTTTCTTCTTGAGCTGATACTGTGTCCAGAGCTGCAGCACCACATCCTTCCTCTGCCTCAGCAAACTCCAAACTGGAATCCTCCATCCTGAAAGCTGAAACCAGCCCTCTACTGGCCACAAAGCGCCAGCAGAGTAGGGGAATTTCCCCAGTGTCCTGGCTAAATTTCCCTCATTCATTAAAATTACCACCAACAGCTTAATCTGGTTCAAGGTCAGTTGGCATTCATCTGTATCCCCCTCCCCCGGGTCGTGCCTGAAAATAGGCAGGATTTGTCTAGTGCACTTACCCGGTCAACAAAAAAACCTAAATTAAATATGTATCAAAGCAGGAAACATTTAAATCTATTGACTAAGTCAGCACAATTTTAGCAAAGTCCCGTTGTGTCAGATACTTTTCAGATAACTTTTTTATTCATTTATTTATGGAGACCACTTTCAAAAGCTGAGCCCTGTGTTTTACTAAGACTACCATTCTTGTCTCATCATATACCTGGCACACCTGTGCCTGATGTCTGCTTTTTCTCACTCCCACCCTCTCTCTATTTCACTGCACTGCTTCAGGGCACTGGCATTAGGGTGCTGAGTCACTACAGTGCAAAAACACGACTTTGCCACCCCCTCCTCGAGGTCCACCCCCAAGTTAGGATCTATAGTTAGGAGGCACAGCCCCCCCCAAAAGAGTGAATGGCAACATTGCCATTTGGCACTGTAGCGACTCGGCGCCCTAACGCTGGCATGATCTGATGGTGGAACCCCTCTATTTTATATGTTTGTTTATAATAGGTACTATCAAAGTTGCCACCCTCTTTTCCTAACACTACACGATTTATATTCCACTTGATGTGCTTTTTATGTTATTTATTTCAAATGTATTACATATTGTATCTATGTATTTAAATGGACAATGATTTATGACATCATATCTTGCACTTTGCTAGTGGGTATTTAAGTCAGTTCCTTTGTCTTATGTGTGTGGCTCCCATATGAAGAGGCAGTGTGCCTCGAGGTGCTAGGAGCATTGTCCAGCTTGTGTGCAGTAAATTGTATCTGAGCAGTATTCAATTTGTGTTGGTTCTTATGGATTCTGAACATGATAGAGGCATTCAAGTTTTTGCAAAGATACAGTAGGATCAACCACTCTGAATGTTTCCAAGTGAATTAAGCAGTAAGGCATGACAGGGTGTGTGGTGTTGTGTAATAATGCCATGCCTTGGGTGGGCTGAAGCATGAGGCTGCAGTCCGAGGACATTCAACACCTAAGAAGTGTCATTATTTCACAAGAACACACCCTTGGTGTGCCTTATTGCTATTATATAATGGCTTGTATATAAAAGAAAAAAAGATTAAAAAAATTAAAAATAGATTTTTTAAGTAATTTTTGCAATGTGGAGGTACAGTATATGTATTGAAAAAAGAGTCCATGATTACTCCTTTGACCACTAGGTGATGCTGGCATTATACAATATCTGTAACCCTCCCTCACTCTTCACAGGACTTTTATTTGTGTCTCATCTCCACCCCTTGCCATCTGTGATGCTTATTATTAAAGGTTTTTGCATTTGTTTATAGTATTCAGCAGTTTCTACATTTGTTTAAAGAACTCGGCAGTCACCTGCTTCTGCAATAAGTGAAGTGTGTTTTAGCTAGTGGTTATGATCAGTAACTGAAAAGGGCAGCCATTCTCTGTTCCTTTGTAGTACTGTCTGCTGTCTCACTGCAATAAGTTATGTTGAACTGTGTTTTAGTCTTCTCCCAGTGTGTGTCTCTGCGCTCCTGAATGGTGTATTTTATTTAGTCACTTGTCCTGCATATTTCATTTTAGAAGACAGTAGATTAGAAGCATAAAAGCTGACACTAAGAGTGACACGTTTGTGCCACACTCATGCTTGCAGGATCGGGGGACTGAGGCTGTTATGGCTCTGATTCACTTTTTCTGCTTTAAGGAGAAACAGAGTGAGGAGAATAGAATTAAGTAATGGTGCTATATGTGAAGAATCTGAACGAGGAAAACACTGTTTATGAATAGTTTTGTCTGGTGGGGGAATGTGAATCCCTGTCAGTTTCAGGGTGGGTTGAAAAGGAAGGGATTTCTTTTAGTGTTCTGAATTCATCTCAGTGCCTGGCCTAGATACATTGATGTTACTGTCAGAAAACATCACTATCTCTGGGGCAGCCTGACCAATCAGAACACCAGAATTGCTCAAGCCATTGTATAATAAGAATTTAATTATAAGGAGCTATAACCTTAAATTAATGGGGGACAAATTCAAAAAGGATGTGAAAAACATCTTCACAGAGAGAACAGGAGGAAAAGTGTAATAGCTCCTAGAATGGTAGTCATGCAGGCACAATTGCTGGATTCATAGCTGGTTAGGATGGTTTAAAATGGTTTATTAAAGGGAAGAAATGGGGAGGCATGGCCAGCTTGCAAATATTGTCGATGCTTTAAGGCTAAGCTCCTCATCTGGAGGCTCTCAATCTCCTTAAAGTCAGTGGCATCTGTGATCAGATATACAGGGGGAAAGCTCCAAATATCTAGCAAATGATGTCTGTCACCTCTAAAGGTTTGAAAATGCAAATTCAACTTATGTTTTCCAATTACTCGAGGCCAACAAGTCTACTGGAGACTCGGACGAGAACAGGCAGCATGGCTGCAGAGTGCTCTTAGCAGCCGAGGAAGAGGGATACAAGACAAAAATCCCTCAAATCATTAATCTCTACCATGCAATCAGAGATACACTCTTAATTTATGAACATAAATGCTCAGATGGCACACTGGCAAGTTATAATTGAAAAACTCAGCTCTGCCACATCAGATCAGACCATGAGGCTGACTGAAGTCAAACAGCGCATTAGCAGCATGGAAGACCAGGTCAACCAGTTGGCTTGAGACAGGGATACATTGCAAACTGCCCTTAAAAAACTCCAGGCAAAAGTGGATGACCAGAAGAACTGGGCTCGTAGTAAGAATACAATAATGATAGGCCTACCTGAGGAGCTGGAAGGATGTAATCCAGAGTCCTTTATACCTAGCTGGGTAAAAGAACACTTGGAGTTGGGTTCTGATGGCCATACTTATGAGGTGAAATTGGACCACCACACACTGGGAGGCTAACCCAGACATGGTGAATGACCCCAGCATTTTCTTGCAAAATTCCATTGGTATCAAAATAAGGAATTGATGTTATGAGCAGCCAGAGCCAAGGGACATGAGCAACTGGAAAATGTCTGAGTGCTCATTTTCATGGACTACAGTTGGGAGCTCCAAAGAGAAAGACAAAAGTTTGGAGATGAAAATGTTCCACTCTGCTGACTGAGATGGCTTCACCAACATATGTACCTCTTGAAGCTGTGGATCTCCTGCCTGGCCAGCCATCAAGTGTCTTCACCGATATGGAGGAGGTCCAAGCATTTACCAGGAGAGAGGAGTCTGCCATCAAGGGTCAAATATCTGCAAGGAGAACTGTTCCAGCAAGATGAAAGAAGTTTTCCCAAATTCAATAAGGCTGAGGTAATGTGTGTCTTCTTAACTGCGGCTACAGCAAAAGGTTATAAACTCCCCTAGGGCCCTTCCCTGCATGTCAGCCTCTCCTAGCATGTGTGCAGAGACATAATCACAACTTGTCACAAGATGGTGCTTTCAGATCAGTCTTCACCATTGCAATGGTGAATTAAGCAGAAGTGAGCTATGGGTCCATTAATGCAGACTTGAATGTCTATCTCCCTGCTGATCAGTGAATAACAACCTTGCCGGGAGTGGGGAGGCAGAGTACAGCTGTAGCTATGGGAGGAGGAGGAAGTCAAGATTCCATGAGCAGCCCCTCAGAGTGACTTGCTTTGCAAGAGATCCAACCTTGAAATGAGAGCTTAGTGGCTAAGACTTTCAGTGTACTGGCTCTGATGGGCAAAGCTGTCTGAAAGGTCTCTCTCAACCCTGGAATCAATAGGAGGTAGCTAGTGATCCATCTAGGGCCCTTTCCCACACTCTCCTTTACCTTGCCACTGCTGTGTGAACAAAACTAAAGAACTTGTGCTGAAATGGTTAGGCAAGAAACGTGACTCATGGCAGCCAGTGGAAAATGGTGTACTTTGTGACTTATAACCACCTCTGTGGAAATAACTTACTCAGACTGGAACTGGAACTGACGTGACCTGGTTCTTGGATTATGGTACTATTGGACCTGCATTGTGGTGGTGGGGGTGTGTGGGGAGTAGCCTTGGCCATGGGGGGGATGGACCAGCCATTTGGAGCCCTTCCTGCTAGTATTTGTCTTTTGTCAGCTCCTGTCTGACAGGAATCTAATCTTGTTATGTCATCACTGGCTATTGATCTCCCACTTGCATGGACCCTGCTGGACAGAACTGGCTTGGGGGGCTGAAGATCATCCTTTGGCCATTCCCCAGCATCCCACTCCATCCTGCCTCCATGAGATAACAATACTGCTTGCATTGGTGACCCTGTTGCTGGTAATATGTAAATCTCTGCTTAGCTATTTGGTGCAGGATGGTGACTAAGGGGCTGGTACTGCTGACAATGGCACCAGAATAGTTGCAGTCTGGTTACTAAGCAAATCTTCCAATGTTTTAGCCTCCTGGTGCAGGGGGTGGCACACAGTGGGGTTGCCTCAGTTGTGGGAGGGACGGGATGGGCCAGCCCTGTGGAATCTCCCTGGCTTGCCACCATGTCATAGCATTGTCTGTGGAACCTATAGCTGCTGGTGGGGCTTCATAATAAAGGAAGCCAACACTAAACACTACCAACATTGCCCTAAATGGGGGACCAGGCATTGCCTCCACTAATGTGTATTGATCTAAGGAATATTGATTTGTGTCATGTGAGTTTTATAATGTTTGTACATTGTTCATTGACAAGTTTGTTAAGGGTCCCTTTTATGCATACAATTAGGGGATTGGCTGGTTGTTGTCCCACAAGATAATTAATTGGCTGTTTAGCCCCATTGTTGTTCTTATGAAAGCTGAAGTGGTAAACTGAATGTGTGTCCTATTGAAATGCTGGGACTCCCACCCCATGCCCCCTCATCACTGGGGGAAGGAGCCTTTGAAATACAGTGCTTGCTACAGTTAAGTTGGACGGTACTGCGGTACATTGGATCGAGGGGTACTGTACCACTCAGTATACCACTCAGTGTTGAACCAAATGTAATTCTGTTGTGCGGTATAATTAGCCGCATAGTGCAATTCATCATTAATCCAGGAGGTGGTGGCAGCAACTAATAAGAAACCCTGAAGTGACAGCATTTTTATTTCTCTCTGTCTGTACATGTGCACCAGCAGTTGGCATGTATTAATTGTCAGGTTTTTAATACAGAATTACAATTGGTGCTGCACCGAGGGGTATACTGAGATTTGAAAACCTAATCAACCACTGGTGTCTCTTTTATCCTGTTTAATCCCTGCCAGTCTGTGTTTACATTGCCCAAGCAACAGTTATAGAGTTGTGGCTGATCTTTCTAAAATATAATATAAAAAAGTATCTAGAGCACAACAATCGTTTTTTACTTGTTATTGATTTATTCAGCCCTTTATCTCAGGTGCAAGTTGTTTGTGAGGAAAACATCAAGATAAATAAACCCTGAAGTTTTTGCATTGCCCCAACCCCCTCTGTGCCATCTCCATACAATAGACTCGAGCACTCATCTGCCAAACCCCTCAATAGTGGCTCTGACAACTTGAAGTTAACTAAAAATACGGTATGTCACTGTGCCAGTGATGCAGTTTACAGACATCCACACATGTCCATGAGGTCACCACTCTCTCAGCTTGTGAAAAGTTGTACCACCCTTCTACCTACTGAGAGCTTACATATAGTGCCTCTAAGTTTGGAGCATTTACGCAGCAATTGTCCCCACAGTTTATTTTGTAGGAACATCTGCCAGAACTAGACTCATAGTGGATTCCCTGCAGGGGGAGGGCCTCAAACAACTGGTACAGCAACCCACAAGAGACAGGGCTATCCTAGATCTAGTACTGACTAACAAAGAAGGGATCACAGATCTCCAGGTAGAAGGTCACCTGGGGGCCAGTGACCATCACATGGTATGGTTCAATTTGGCTACTACATCTAAATCATCCCATTCCAAGGCAAAAATATGGGACTTCAGAGGAGCTGACTTTGATAAGATGGCCAACAGAGTTAAGCTAGCCCTGGCAAAGAAACACAGGTGAGGAGGTACAGGCTAAGTGGGCAAGCATTATGATACAATACTTGAAGCAACATCCCATTGTGTTAGACAGAAAGGAAGTGCAAAGAAGAAGGAAACCACTTTGGTTCTCAAATACAGTAGTAGAAAGGACAGGGTCAGAAAAAGGCTGGCCTTGGGAATAAAGGCAAAAGCCTGAAAGGGATGAAGATAGGGGCATACCAACTGCCCTAAGGGAAGCAGGTAGCAAGGCAGGCAAAGTCCCAAACTGAGGAAACACTAGCACAAACGGTAAAAGAAGGTGACAAGACTTTCTATAGATACATTAGTGAAAGGAGAAAGTCCAGAGGCATTAAGCTAATGGAGAAAAGGGAGTGACAGGAGAGGAGGACCCTGTAAAGGCATCTATCCTAAATAGATACTTTTGCTCAGCATTCACTGAAGAGAAGGTAGGCAGGGCCCACAGCTCAGCATCATGGACACAGGGGAGGGAGGGAGCACCATCCCTTCAAAAGAAAGGGTCCTACAAGAGCTTGCTAAGCTCAGGGTGGATAAGGCAATGGGACGGATGGCAACATCCCAGGGTACTTAAGGAGCTAAGGAGGAACTAGCAGAGCCATTAGCAGAATTGTTTAGTGAGTCTCTGAGCACAGGAGAGGGTCCCAGAAGACTGGAGAAAGGGCTCATGTGATCCCACCCACAAGAGTGGTTGAGGGAGGAGGCGGGGAACTACAGACCGTCAGTCTTACCTCAGTAGTGGGCAAGATTATGGAAGCACTCCTTAAGGAAAGGATAGTGTAACACCTGGAATCCATAGGGGCACAGAGATCCAAAGACAGCATGGGTTTACAAAGGGAAGGTCCTGTCAAGCTAATCTCACTTAGATTTCTTTGACTGGGTAGCAAGTGGTGGACCAAGGGGAGCAGTTGATGTCGCCACCTTGACTTCAGCAAAGCGCTTTGACACTGTTCCGCATAGAAGATTGATAAATAAGCTAGGTAGGCTCGGTGGGTCAGAAGTTGGTCAACTGGGTGGCAAACTGGTTGACTGGCAGAAAACAGAGGGTGGTGGTAAATGGTATACAGTCAGAAGATGCAAGTCACAAGTGGGGCACCTCAGGGATCAGTCCTGGGGCCAGTCCTATCAACATCTTCATTAGTGACCTAGCAGATGGACTAGAGGGTATAGCTTCTGTTTGCAGATGACACCAAGATCTGCAACAGAGTAGATGATCCAGATGGGGTGGGCAGAATGAGAAGAGATCTGGATAAACTAGCAGAATGGTCAGAAGAGTGGCAACTCGGATTTAATGCAAAAGAAGTGCAAAATCATGCACATAGGAAGAGAAACCCTGAAGCCACTTATAGGCTGGGAGGAGTTGCTAGATCACAAAGGAAGAAAGAGACTTGGGCATCATCATCACTGATGACCTGGGAAATCATCAAGCAGACCTCTAAAGCAGTAGGTAAGGCTAGGGGGTGTTAGGGTGTGTTAGTAGGGGTATCTGGAAGTCGTAGGGAGGGATAATAATCCCTCTGTACAAGACATTAGTTGGAGGCCCCATCTGGGTACTAGTGCAGTATTGGAGGCCACACCTTCACAAGGACATTAACCAAATTGAGGCAGTCCAGAGAAGGGTAGCCAAAATGGTGCAGGGACTGCATCAGAAGACATATGAGGACAGATTAACGGAGCTCAATATGTATACCCCTTGAGCAAAGGGTGGAGAGAGGTGATATGGATCTAGACATTTAAACACCTTAAGGGCATAAACAAGGTGAAAGAGTCTAACATGTTTAAATATAAGAAAAATAGTAGGACAAGAGGACACAGCATGAAGTTAGAGGAGGCCGATTAAGGGGAATGTGAGGAAATTCTTTTTTTCACAGAAAGGGTGGTAGATGCATGGAATGGCTTACACAAGAAGTAGTGGCTATGAATACAGTGCAGGGCTTCAAACAGGCATGTGGATAGGCATAAGGGAGCAATACAAATGACTATGAATAGATAGGTCACTGACATCGCAAGGCCGATGGCACATTTATAAGGTAGAAAAAGAAATGGGCAGACTGGATGGGCCTTGCGGTCCTTATCTGCCGTCAACTTCTATGTTTCTATGTTTCTATGTTGTTTCCAATCTAGCTGAGACTTAAGTTGACAAAACAACCAGCTTCTTAATGGAGCTGCTAGTGTTTTCAAAAATACCATTTGTTCAATGAAATTCAAAGTGCTTCAACACTTAGTTTATTGCAATTTATTTATTTGTTTCTATCAATTGGGCACTAGTTGATTGTCTGTGTGCATAATAAAATTATAGAGCATTCCTGAGGTTTGTTGTTAAATGAGCTGTAACCCATTTGCTAATGAATAACTTGCTATGTGAATGCCTTTGCTGCCATTATGTTGTTCCATTTTTTTCTGTTTTTTTTCCAGACATGATGTCCAAACAGTGTTGTGGCCAATGGGTGTTCAACTAAATGGAATCATGAAACCTGTCCTATCAATTGCCACATTGTGCTGGCTAGATGACAGTACATAATCACTTTATTCATGTCCTAATGTCCATATAAATTATTTGTAACAATTACGGCTGTGGCCCAAATTACATTGATTTAGTGGTTGGGGTTACAGAGTAGTATCTTACTTCTTCCACCGCCATGTCACATTTGTTCAGCCACTTCATTCAAGTCTGTGTCTGTCAGTGCTCTAGCTGACATTTTGGTGGTACAGTATGTTAGAGTATTTGATGTGTCTGTACCTACTGTAGTTCAGCTAGGATTCTGTTTTCAAAAGAGTAAGATATGCCTGAATACCCCAGTCAGTAAAAATGACAGATTTGCTGCTGACAGTTTGAAGCTGGTGGTTTCATCAACTTAAATCTCAGCTAGCCAGGAAACAAAATAACTGTGGGTACAACAGCTCCATAAATGCCAAAAAAACAAAGGCACTATATGCAAGCCCTCAGTAGGTAGAAGGGTGGTACAACTTTTCACAAATAGTGAGAGTGGCGACAGCATGGATGTGCCTGGATGACTGTAGACTGCGTCACTGGCACAGTGACATACTGTACATTTAGTTTACTTCAAGTCATCAGAGCCACTATTGAGAGGTTTGGCAGATGAGTGCGTGAGTCTATTGGATGGAGGTGATGTGGACAGGGAGGGGGGATGCACAAATTGTCTGTAAAAAAATTGAAAATTGTCATTGTTCCAGAAGGCATGCATGCTATGTTTTGAAGGGGTCAGGTTATGCAGCTGAACCGTGATGGTGACCACCAAAAATAGCACACAGAAAAACATTTTTTATTAATAATATTATGTTTAGCAGGTCCCAAGGGGGAGCCATTTTTTACTCTTCCACATTTTTGCAATTATGAATGAAAACATGTCATACTATAGTAGTAACACCTGATTGGCTGATTGTAATCAGATGTTACTACAAAAGGATGATGTCTTTTCATTCATATTTTCATTACTTTCTGCTAATTCCATCCACAATGTCCACCCATGATGGTGAAGGATGCCCTAGATTTTCTGGTGGACAGGTGGTTTCTGCTTTTGTCTTAATCTAAAGTTAAAAAGTGTTACAAACAAATAAAATTTTTCTTAACAGCTTCCCGCCAGTCTCCCATCATAGAATCCTGCTAGTGATTCCCATTCTATCTACTGGGAGTATCTTCTACAGAGTTACTCTTTGGAGAGCTGCTAGACTGAGTCTAGATAAAGGGGCTTGACGTGGACTTACTCTTGCACCTGATATTACTGTCTCTTAGTAGGACCACTGCCACACTTCCACAAGGAGCACAGAAGTGCAGCTAAAGTAACATCAGAGGAGTCGGGAATGAGCCTCAAGGTTGCAAAGTCTCTGCAACTGGCTCAAAAATTCACAAGAGCAGTTCATTTAGCAGCAGGCTGTGCAGGTCTTCAGGCTAATACTACTGGCAAGGATACCTTCTGAACTGGCAAATGTGTTCTGCACACAACACCTGATGTTGCTGGCTCCTGAGGGTGAGCATCAAAAGTAGCAGACAGAAAACAATATATTAATAACATTATGTTTGGCAGGTCCCAAGGAGGAGCCCTTTTGCACTCTTCAACATTTTTGCAATTATGAATGAAAACATGTCATCCTATAGTAGTAACACCTGATTGGCTGACTTTTGGCCAGTCAGATGTTACTATGATAGGAGGATGCCTTTTCATTCAATAATTTTGTTCCTGGGAGTTTAGTCGGGAGTACCCAAAACAAACAAAATGTATACCTTGTGATCAGTTGGGACACCTAGTATAATTCACTGAAATTAGTTGCAGCACATTCCCCTTAATTCACATCAGCAATGTCATAAGCCCCATGGTTCACAGATTTATTATGTGAATTTTAAGATTTTTGAATATCAACATTATATCTTCAGTGGTTTAAATGACAGAGGTTATTTTTTAGTTATGTTAAATAGCAGAGGGCATTTTTTTGTGCATATGTTAAATGGCAGAGGGAATTTTTTTTTTTGTTATGTTAAATAGCAGAGGGTAATTCTTTTTGTTATGTTATAGTATATTCAAACTGTTCACACCATGGTTGTCTTTTTTGGCATGCCACCATGTTACAGCAGAGAAGGGAATGCTAGAGAAGGCCCATTGGCATTTTGCTGCCTCCCTCAGAGCTCTATCAAGGGCTATTAGTATACTGTAGCTTTCTACAACCCCTTGAATTCCCAAATAAGAGTTAAATCACATGTGAATATTAGTTTTCACATTGAATTGGCCAATATATGTATTATCTATCATTTGTATCCTAACATCTCATATATATTAAAATCTAGATTAAATATTATTCCAAACAACCACATTATAACACAAGGCACCGGCAACATTCTATTTATCTTGTAATAGGACTGCACACAAAGCAAACCCCAAGACAGGTATGGAACAGAAACGCTGCAGTGCTCAATGGCTAAATTAAATTTGGCACCATTTCCACACAAAGGACTGCCACATACTGTATCTTCCCTCTGCCTTTTACTCAGCAGACAACTTCTGATAGTTTTTTGCCAGTGTGTCTTTCCCCAAATGTACTGCTGAAAACATATATTTGCTGTGTACTTTAATTGCTTTTTAGTCTTTTAGTAGCCTGAATTAATGTTGTTCTTTCTTGCCAGTATATCTTTGCCTGCTGCCTAATCTCAATATACACTGTATTCCCTATTTGATGTAAAACTTTCTAGCAGCCTGAATTAATCTTGATGTGTTCTGTACAGTGCTTTAAATTCATTTCTAGCCTGTATAATTTGTTACCTTTATTCTATTTCCTTTCAAGTACCAAAGGAGCACAAAGTATAGAGTAGCCTGGTAATTTCATTTCCTCTCAGTGCTACTTGCTCAGCATGAACTGTTAAAATAACTTTGTCCAGCATTCCATGTAACAGATTGCTTCCCAGTAGTAAAGACTTTAGGGTAAAATTAAAATTAGGCACAATTTCTGCAGGCTTCCAGACCCCTCACCCTTTTTAAAAACCCCTTTTTCTATGCTTACCTCACTTATCTTTCCTGTTCTCTCCTCTCTCTCTCTCTCTCTCTCTCTCCACAGCATATACGCTCCCCCATGGGTGAATGGTCATGAGGGCCAGTCTACTAGGGCCCTCCCAGAGCTGCAAGGCATCATTCTCCCACTGCAAACCCCAAGACAGGTATGGAACAGAAATAACTAGAAACACCAAGCAGGAAAGGGATCTTGGGGTTATCATCTCTGATGACCTCAAGGTAGGGAAATAGTGTGACAAGGCAGCAGGTAAAGCAAATAGGATGCTGGGATGCATAGGCAGGGGCATCACCAGCAGGAAAAGGGAGGTCATGATTCCTTTTTTTTTTTTTGATTAAATTTTTATTACAGTTTCTAATACATAACACATCATGGTCATGGTACATTCGGTGGAAACATGTGCATTCAGTATTGAAATAAAACAAAATGAGTTAAATAATAATAATAAAAAAAAGAAGGTCCCCAGTCCCCAACCCCCACATCCCTCCCCCCAGATCTCCCGCCCGTGCCAGACACAATTACCCAGAATCTTAGCTTATTATAAATTTCAGAACTCTAAGTCTGCTATGGTGGTGGTATTTGTTAAGAGTATAATGCAAGGAATGGGGCCCAAATTTTGTTGAATTTGCTCAGTCTGTTTTGTAAGCTAGAGATCATCTTCTCCATTCTGATACTGTTTAGCAGCTCCATCAACCATTCATTGTACGTCAACGCTTCCTTGTCCTTCCAATGACTAAGTACCAGCTTTTTAACAGTCATAGCTATAAGAGCCATATGATACTTCTGTGAATTTACTGGGATTTCAGAATAATTTCCTAATAGACAGATGTCAACCGAGAACAACTCATCAAGCCCTAAAAGGGGATCTGCCCTCTGCTTGATCTGCGACCAAAGGGGGGCTACTTTAGGACAATGCCAGAAAATATGAGCTAGATTACCCTCATCTTGACCACACCTCAAACAAGTGGCAGAGCGTTCCTTGTCAAATTTGGCTATCTTCTGGGGGGTGTAATATAAATTGTGTAAGATGCAGAACTGCATAAGTCAGAGCCTGTCTTGAGTAATAAATGTATGGCAACCTCACCAGAGTATCTCCCAGTTGATAGGGATCTCTGGCAAGAGAGTTTCCCAATAATCTGTGGGTCCAAAAGGCCCAGGATGTATTCTATTATATAGGGCATTGAATATTTTAGACACTGCATGGGGGAGGCCTGCAAATTGAGTCAGTTCTACCCAGAAAGGGGTAGTTTCTGGCCTTGGGGAGTGCACTCCGATAGTCTTCACTAAAATGTGCCACAATTGGAATAATTTAAATATGTTGGAGGTTGGCAACCCCAACTTTCTTAAGATGTCAGTGGAAGAAGCCCATTTTTGTTCTGTTCCTGCCCAAAAATAACTGAGCTTGACCTCCCGGAATTATGGGATCCATGAGGGGGAAAGAGTTTTCCCGTCCAATCTGATATTGGGGTTGCCCATAAGAGGTTGTTCCAAGTCCCCATGGTGATTATATTTTATAACCTAACAGAACTGGGAGTGGATCCTCACCGATGTGGCGATTGGCGATCCAAGCCAAGGTTTAGGGAGGTTCTTGGGTAGGACAAAGAGAAGCACCGCTGGGGAAAGATTATGATGGCGGAATTGTGCGGACTCTGTTTGGACCCAGAGGGGTATGTATGCCTCGGGATGGCCGGGGTCAGGAGTGGTAAGCCATCTTAAGTATTTATTTGCGTGGCTGGCCCAATAATAGAGGCCGACATGCGGTACTCGAAGTCCCCCTTTGAGCTTAGGGGCGGCTAGCTTATGAAAGGCTAGACTGTGCCCTTTACCTGCCCAGATAAAGTTAGCAAAGATATTATGCACCTTTCTGAACCATGCTTGGGGTAGCCAGATATTCAGGAGTCTGAGTGGGTAGAGTAGCCGTGGGAAAATGTTCATTTTGATAAGGTTGACCCTGCCCAAAATCGTCAGAGGAAGAAGGGACCATCTATTTAGATCTTGAACAATGGTGTTTAATAAGGAATCCATATTGTGTTTACGCACCAAGAAGACACTTCTTGAGAGGGTAATGCCTAAGTATTTCAATGATTTCCTTTCCCAGGATAGGCCTAGGACATTGACCTCACTCCTCATCACTCTTTGGTTGAGAGGGAACACTACCATTTTCCCACATTTCATTTATAATTTGATAGTAGGCTATATTCTCTGATAACCTCTAGGAGGCGTGGGACACCTTTTCCGGGGTATGAAATGCAGAGAAGTAGATCATCTGCATAGGCCAATACCTTAATTTCAACCTCCTGTACCGATATGCCTTGGATCGTGGGGTCGGCCAGTAGCCTACAGATAAGGGGTTCAAGGTATAAGTTAAAAAGCAGCGGGGATAGGGGACATCCTTGCCTTGTACCAGAAAAGACAGGGAACCTATCAGAACAGCACCCGTTACAGAGAACTCTGGCTGTCGGAGAGGTGTATAAAGCTTGTACCCAGTTCTGGAATTCAGGGGGGATGCCGAAGGCATGCAATGCCCGGAAAAGGAAGTTCCAGTCAACTCTATTAAATGCTTTCTTGGCATCCAGAGAGACCAAAGCCACTGGGAACCCAGCATCTCTGGATGCCGAGAAAGCATGGTCCAGAGTTCTAATATGATCGCTAGCCATCCTACCAGTCATGAAGCCCACCTGTTCTAATCCTATCAAGTCTTGAAGAACGGTACTCAATCAATTTGCTAGCAGCTTACTCAGGATCTTGATATCCTGATTGAGTAGTGAGATCAGCCTATAGCTTGCCACATCTTCTGGGGCTTTACCTGGTTTTAGAATGAGAACAATTATTGCTTCGAATAATGAAATATCTGTACCCTTTCCAGCTAGAATCTGCTGGAAGACGGGAAGAAGTAATGGGGTGAGACTCTTCGCAAATGTTTTGTAGAAGTTCAGAGTAAACCCATCAGGCCCTGGAGACCTATCATTGGGGAGGCTGTCTATCACTCCCAAAATTTCCGATTCCGTTAGAGGAGCACATAGAGCAGCATGCTGCTCTGCTTTGAGAGAAGGGAGGTGTGACTCCTTAAGATAACGATCCAACTCCACACTGGGGGAGGGGGGATCGCCATCGGTAAGTACAGAGATTGATAGAATTTCTGAAATTCTGAGGTGATTTCTTTGGGGTCAACCAGTAGGGGTCCATTGTGTGATCGGATTGCAGGGATGAATCTGGCGAACTCCTGTTGTTCGACCCGGGCAGCAAGAAGATGGCCCGCTTTCTCCCCCTGATCAGCATAAGTGGCTTTTGTTTTCAGCATCAGATATTCTGTTTTCTCTCTGAGAAGTTCCAAATATGAGCTTTTCAGTTTGGTTAGGTCTAGTAGGGCCCACTCTGGTGTGTCGGGGGATAGTTTTTTTTCTATATCTCTAATCTGTCTGAGAAGTTGTATTAGTTCTTGCTCCCTTGATTTTTTCCTACTTGATGCCACCCCGATTAATAGACCCCTTAGGTAAGCTTTGAGGGCCCCCCATTCCATATCAGGTTTACCCATGGAGTTAGAGTTAATTGACATGTATTGGACAATATGGTTATTAATATATTTTAATATTGCTGGGTCTTTTAGAAGTTGGCTATTAAGTTTCCAATGACCATTCTTCTTGGGGATACCAGATAGGGAAAGTTGACATGCGACCACTGAGTGGTCAGAGGGCGGTCCAGGTTGTATGGTAGAGTCAACAATTCTGGGAACCAAGCAATGCGAAGTCAGTATGTAGTCAATCCTAGAGGATGTCTTATGTACGAGAGATGTGAATGTAAAGTCCTTCTCTGTAGGGTGCAATATGCGCCACGCGTCGCACAATCCTACCTTGTCCTATAAATCCCTAAGGGCTCTTTGTGCCAGTGACAAGCCTCTGGGTCTGTTTCCTGTGCGGTCTACATTAGGATCAAAAACCACACTGAGGTCACCTCCCAGAATCATCGGGATATTGATAAGGGGCACCAGTTTATTTAAAAGTTCAACAAAAAATTCAGGAGAATCGGAGTATGGTCCATAAATACTTCCCAGGAGCACTTCAACATTAAAAATTCTTTCCTGAACAAGAATATATCTCCTATGAGGGTCCCTGATAACATTACTTGAGACAAAAGGGACTTTGCTAGTTATCAGTATCATGACTCCACAGCTCTGCCTTGTGCTCTGAGCTGTGAATACTTGCCCTACTTGTTGCTTCCTCATGCTTAGCTCTTCTGAGATCAGCAGGTGAGTCTCCTGTATAAATGAGACATCTGATCTCAGGAGCCAAAGATGTTTACAGACCTGATATTGTTTGGTTTTCTGCCTAACTCCTTTGACGTTCCATGAAGAGAAAGTTAAGCTGTTCATCTTTGACTAGGGCTACTCATATAAGACATTTTGGGCCGCCAAACAGTGATCTAATCTTAGCCACAACCTCATTGAGTTTGTCCAGAAAAGCCTGATCTGAGCAATTCCCTCCCATCCCCTCTTCCCCATGAATACCCCCACTTAACACTTGACATTATTTGTGATAACATCTGAATTTCACCCTGACCCACCCCCTCCCTATCACAGTTACAGGCAGTGAACAACAGAACCTCAGCATACCCTCCCACCTCAGCCCCCCAACCCTTCTACAACCCCACCACCCTGAAAACTAGTGAGACCCCATTGTAAACCACAGGGTTATGGTACAACTAAATGCTTCACCAAGAATATCGACAATAAAGTCCAAACAGCTTTAAATATCAACTTTGCTGACTTCAGAACTTGTCAGAGAAACATCATTCTGTATGGCATTCACATAAGTACTAGTTTTAGTGATCAGCGTGCTTCAGTCCTATTGGACAACAATGTGGCCATTATCAAGTCTGCATGGCCCACTAAGTAATAGCATATCCTCATAAAGTTACGGTAATCAACAACAGAGAAATTAGAGCACTTGTGCCAATGAAGGAGAAAAACAACGTTTCTAATGAGAGTAGTAAAACTGATCATGAGTGAACATGGTGATGGATAGTGTCTGTTTCAAAAAATAGGAATGTCAATAAATGAGTCCAGCCCGTAGTATATGGGTAACTTCATCGGGAACTCAAGAATGCCATGTCACCCACATAATTTAGGCTAGTTCAAGCTGTTGCCTTGTGTCCCAGATGGAGGATTGAAACGGGACAGCAGGGAAGAGTTAGCCTTACTAAGATAAGAATGTTGTGAGGGCTGTAAAGTTAATAAACTCCCTGCAAAAGTGATGGGTTTCAGTTGAAAATGATGAGTTTGAGGAGCATTGAGGGAGAGTTTTGGTTGCTATCTGCCCCTGTTGCACACCAGACAGAACTTGTTCTTGAGATAAACTAAGTGGCGCCGCTGCTTTGGCAAGCTGATGCGAGCGACTGTATATCCACATCGCATGGTGTCATGCACCCTCTAGTGGCAGCGGATCAGAATAACTGGCTTTACATTGAAGTCGAACACCTTCTGGTAAGATTTGTTGGAAGCGGGTGCTAATATGTAATTGTAGTGGGGAATGAGGGTCCAGACAGCTTATAGTTTGTGCCGCCGCTAGAATATTGATTCGACAGAATAGGAAGTAGTGGTGACAGTACTTGCCCTTAGCGCTGAAAACAGCTGGGTTGAAACCAAGAAATGGGAGGACCATTACAGAAGGGCAGTGATTAACATCTTGAGAAAAAGTTAGGCGCTAGTAGAATAATAACAGACCTCTGGTCACTTCGTGGCACTCAGGTATCTGAATAAATCAGGGAAAGCATTTTTGAGAGTTTTCGCAGCGATGTCTGGATCCTCAAAGGAAGCCCAAGATCCCAAAATCAGGACTCCCAATTTAGCAGGATAGGTCATACAGAACCTTACACTGGCAGCTATCAACTTAGAGACCAGAGGGTGGAATTGGGCTCTTCTCTGTCTGACTGAGGCAGGCAGATCTTGCGTGATTCTGATCTTCGTGCCTTCCCAGCGCACTTCCTGCAATTCTTTTATTTTGGAGAACAGATGCTGGCGCTCGAGAAAATTCAGGAATTTAAAAATCAGGGGACGGGGGGAGGCACCGGATAATGGCTTGGGGCGGAGAGCCCTATGTGCGCGTTCAATAATGTATGTTGGGCCGTAAGGGGATGGTACGGCTACTTTTTCAATCAGCTTTTGGATAAAACTGATCACATCCAGTCCTTCGGCAACTTCTGGGAGACCTATGAGGACCACATTGTTCTGGCGGCTGTGACCCTCAAGGTCCTCAATTTTCATCTCCATTCTGGTGAGCTTTTGACGGATCAGCACAATTTTGGGCTCCATCTTGTCGGTTCGTTTTTCCACAGGTTTAATTCTGGCATCAGCGTCCAAAGATGTTTGCTGCAGATCTTCTACTGCATAGGTGAGTGATTTAAGCTCAGATGTTATCTAGCTCATACTTTCCTTGAAAGGGGAGAACTCCATAAGAAAGCGTTGCAGGGTGAGAGGTTGTTAGTCAGCCATAGAAGCTTCCGGCGTCGACTCATCTTCGCTCCCCGAGGCCCTGGCTTTCTTCGGGGCCTTTTCGGGTGAGACTGGAGGAGTATGTTTTGAAGAGTTTTTCTTTGATTGCATCTTTCCCGAGAGATGTAAGCTTGGTATCGTGAACTCAGCCCTTTCTTGGATGAACAGAGCTCTAATCAAAGTGTAAGCTGTTAGGTGATTCGTTAGAATAGTTGATAAATTGGGTCGGAGGGCTGGAGCTGTGGTGGAAGGCTGTTACCTGGAGGACTGCATCACGTGACTCCCGGAGGTCATGATTCCACTATACAAGACACTAGTGAGGCCCCACCTTGAGTAAAGTGTACAGTTCTGGAGACTCTTACCTACGTAAGGACATAGACAGGGTAGAGAAGGTTCAGAGGAGGGCAACAATGATGGTACATGGACTGCATCACAAGTCCTATGAGGACAGGTTGAAGGAATTGAATATATTATCTCTGGAGGAGAGGAGGGAGAGAGGGGACATGATAGAGACATACAAGTATCATACAGGGAGGAACAGGGTGCAAGAATACACTATTTTTAAGTGAAAAAGATGTTCCAGGACTAGAGGGCATGGGATGAAGTTGGAGGGAGGATGATTCAGAGGAAATGTGAGGAAGAATTTCTTCACAGAATGGGTGTTGGACAAGTGGAACACCCTGCCTGAGAAAGTGCTGGGGGCTGAAACAATCACGGGATTTAAGAATGCATGGGATAGACATAAAGGAATTCTGGAGGTCAGGGTTAAGGGGCAACAGAGTTCTTGGAAAACATAAACTGAAGTTACAAACTCAAATGGGCAGACTAGGTGGGCCATAGGACCTTATCTGCCAACACTGTCTATGTCTCTATGTATCACGTGGCATTAAAAAAAAACAACAAAAAAAAACTATCAGTTCTTTTTCTGGATGGCAGGTTATCCTCTCCTTCCACCAGGAGCTGCTACATTGTATGTGCATTGCTTTGCATCTTATATCTTCTGCTTTGTTTTCCCCATCCCCTCAAGACACATCGGGAATCGAGCAGTACTCTGGTCAGTGTGCCTTTCTGGTAAAACTCTTAATCAAGTAAATAAATAAACAAATAAATAAAGTGAAATAACCACTTTCCTTAGCATGGCCCTGTGCAAGCCTACCTTATTTATTCCTCCTCACTTCATACCTCCTCACAGTGGCCCCCTCAGCTCTGTACCCAAGTAGGCTCTCTCCAATTATGCCTGCACCATACACTGCCCGAACACTCTCCAGCAATCCTCACCCGAAAAAAACACCCTGTATCCCACCTGCATGCCCCCCCCATCGGTTCCGGGATCCTGCCCACTCTGATGCTAATCCCTGCATCACTCATTAAGCTGTCAGAGTAGTCATCTTAGCCATCCTGCACACCAGGAGACTAAAATTCCCTGCTACCTACTCCTTCGTCCTTATCACCCTTCTTATCGCAGGTGACATTGAACCTAACTCAGGCCCTCAGATCAGCCCCCAACCACTATGCCCCTACAAAGGACTCTCAATTACCCACATAAACATTCATAGCCTTCTGCCCAAAATGGACCAACTAAACTGCTGAATGTCCATGCATTCTCACTATGTCATATGCCTAACTGAAACCTGGCTGTCTGCTAAGACCTCTGACTCCTCTATAAATATCCAAAACTACAACCTGCTTAGACAATCAATCAATCAATCAATATCTTTATTTATCCAGGCAGGCACCATTGAGCAAGCTCATTTACAAGGTGGATCTGCGATCCTACAGTGACAATACAGAAAGACAAGTTACAATAGTACAAACAGTAAAAATAGCTGCTATTATAGTAAAAATGCACATTTACAGGTCATATACATTGGACATAGAACTACAAGGAGTCATGGATAATGAACTTGTGCTGGATCCAAGCCCAAAAACTATGCATTTTGTAGTGGGAAATGTTAGGGAGAGGATAGGCATACCAGATAGAAGATATCAAGCACATAATGTAGGAAGAGGTGGGGAACAGGGGCGCAAGTGAAGAGGACCCAATTGTTAGAGCAGAGTGAGGGATTGGGAGGGTGGAGGACTGTACAAAAGGCAATGAAGCAATTTTTGCCCCAAAATGTGGTGACATATGGAGGAGTAAAGCTGCCATTGTACTAAGTGCAAGAGGAGGAATATAGTAGCAGGGGCATAACTGGGAGGGTCCTGGAAGTTGGGGCAGAGGGAGGTGTTGGATGGATGAGGGACCGAATATTTTTGGGGGCAAAAGACGATAATTATCCTCAAGTGCTGTTCAGAGTGTCAAAGAATAAGATGTGGGAGTTCAGCAATGAATCCTGTGGAGCTGTTGGTAGGCATGCTACAGGCAGAGGCACACACTTCAGTTGGGGCGGGGTCACCATTTGCAGGCCACCATTTGAGGGAAGGAGGTTAGTTAGCGTCTAGTAAAGCAGCTGCAAATTTCCGTAATGCCATCACAGTAAAGTCTTTTGAACAAAAGGGTACTTACTGGGGTTTTCAGCTAAAGTATTTTTGGGGTTTTATTCCATATTGATGAGAGTGAGAATCCAAAGGCAACTCTCCCGACTCGTGTGAGTACCCTGGGTATACTTAGCAGAAGCTGTAAGCAGCTTCTAAGGGAATAATTCCTGGGCACAATCAGAGACAGACAGTTGATGATGTATGGAGGGAGTTTGCCACTGAGGACTCTAAGTGTCCAGAGTGCTGCATTAAAGTTGCGCCTATAGTGAAGTGTGGTCCAGCCCATGGTGCCATATAGTGTGCAATGATTTATAGAAAAGGGGAGGTCAGTGATGAAGAGTATATCTCTGTGGTAGAGCGAATCCAATTTTCCAAGATAGGAAGCTCACAGCTACTGTATATGAAGTCTGTGTAGTCAATTAAGGACAGGAATGTGGCTTGGACTAGTCATTTCTTTGCATCTGCTGTAAGAAGTCTTCTTATCCTGTAAAAAAGGCCAAGACTTTGCCTTAATTTTTTCAGCAAGTCTTCCATGTAATCAGTGAAGGAGAGTTTACAGTCGATCCAGACCCCAATACTGAGGCAAACATGGTGGTGGTGTTGCCATCTATGCAAAGCAACCCCTTTCATGCATGACCACTCTTAGAGAGGCTCACCCAAGCTACCATGAAGTCCTCCTGGTCCAACATGCCCTCCCTACCTGTCTCCCTCTATTGGCATACTCTATTCTGCACCTCGACTTGCTCATGACTCTTTTGCCTCCATCGTAACAACATTTCCCAACCTAACCTACAAAGGTGAACTAGTGTTGGTAGGTGACTTTAACATGGACTGGCTTGCCCCCTTCCTCTAAGGCCCACATTCCTAAAATAGAGTCTCTAAATCTCACACAACTAGTAAACGAACCTATCCGCTACAACCCCTCACTCCCACAACCACTTCCTACTAGACTGGATCTTTGCCTCTCACCCACACAGGATAACCTCTTCCGGTGTCCTTGCAATGCACTTAGTGACCACCGCGTAACATACTGTATCCATAAAACTCACACGCCCAAGTCTGCACCAAAGTATATAAATACTCGCCCTCTAAATGCACTGGACACTGAATCCCTACTAGCCAGCCTCAGTCACGCAGACTGGTGCCAGGTGTTTTCTGCCCCAGATGTTGACACTGCCTTTCCACCTTTCAGCACACTTTCATGAGGATCTGGGACTCCCATTCCCCTCTAAAGAAACTTAGGGTAAAGAAGCACCACCATCAGTGGATCTCTGTCTCAATGCTTGCCAAATGCAAGGCCAGAGACAAAGCCTGGTATACTTTCAAATCTCACCCAAAACCCTATAAACAGGCAGGCTTGCAACTCCCTCTGAAATGGCTGCACTAAAGCCATAGGACAGGTGAAAGCTGACTGCTTTAAATTGCAGCTGGCCCAGACCCACCCCTCCAAATTCTGGAATGCTGTTCACTTGCTTCTTGATCCTCCAACACAATCCAGCTCTCCAGCCCTCCTCCATCTTGGCCAGCCTATCACTGACCCCAGTGACATTGCCAACACCCTAAACAAATTCTTCACTTCATGCACTGCTTCATGGCCCTCCACCCAATACTGCTACCCCCCACCTCCCCATCACCATAACTATTTCAATTTCTCACCTGTCTCTGAACAAGAGGTCCTCATTGCCCTGCGTTCTTTAAATACCAGTAAAGCCAGCCCAGATGGGATCCATCCCAAGCTCCTGCAGATCTCTGCCCCTGCAATTACCAAGCCACTAATCTTTCTACTCAATCTCTCCTTTTTCTCAAGCAAAGTCCCTGAGGCCTGGAAATCTGCATCTGTTATCCCCCTCCACAAAGGCGGAGAAGCATTGACTCCCAGAAGCTACAGGCCAGTCTCCCTACTTCCAGCCCTTGCTAAGCTGCAGGAATCTCTCACCCTCTCCAGGCTATCAGAGCATCTTACCACATACAGTCTCCTATCCTCTCACTAGTCGGGTTTTAGAAAACAACATTCCACCACCTCCTCACTCCTACAGGTCACAAACCACATTCACACTGCCTCAGAAAAAGACCTGCTAACTGCTGCTGTTTTTGTCAACCTTGCCAAGGTCTTCAATTCCATGTCCCACCCTTTTCTCCTAGTTAAACTTAAGGCGCTGGTTTAGCCCCCATCTCATTACAGTGATTTAAATCCTACCTCTCCAACTGATAGCAGTCTGTCAGAATCTTGGTTGTCTCATCCTCTTTCCTCCTCATCCTAGCTGGTATGCCACAAGGCTCTGTCCTTGGTCCCATCCTGTTCTCCCTTTTCATTAATGACCTTCCCTCCACCTGCACAAAATCCAGCATACACATGTATGCGGATGACACCATCCTCTTTACCTCAGGCCCATCAACTCATGAAGTCCTACTTACTCTCCAGTGTGACTTCAATAATATTCAGCAATGGCTCAGTCAAAACCGACTCAAATTAAACACTACCAAAACCATATCTATGAACTTTGGCACTGCTCAGAACTTATCAAAGCCTCCCAACCACCCCCATCACCTCTCTGGATGGAACCCCACTAGACCAGGTCACTACGTACAAATATCTGGGTGTTTGGCTCCAATCCCACCTATCCTACACATCCTACATAGACACCACTGTCGCCAAACTGCATCCCAAACTGGGTATGCTTTATCGGCACTGAAATTCCCTTCTGCCACCAGCCAGATGCCAGATCCTAACTAAAATTATCCTCCCCATCTTCGACTATGCTGATGTAGTCTATGGCACAGCATCAGGTTCCACTCTGTCCAAGCTGGATACCCTCCTAAACTCTTTTCGCCATTTCACGACAAATTCTCCCCTCAGAACCCATCACTGTGACCTATATTATCTCCTCTGACTTTTTTCCTGCTGTCCAACAGATGGTATATCCACTCCCTAAACCTTATATCTAAGTTCTGGTTTAACATGCAACCCTTCTACCTGTTAGACTGTCTCTCTTCTGCTACCATCACACCTTACGAGCTGAGACAAAGAAACATACACTCGTTTAGCATCCCTCACCCATCTTCTTCATCTGGCCTTGCCACTTTTTCCTTCCGGCTGCCCAATTTGTGAAATAAACTCAGCCTCTCCATCAACAGTTCCTCCTCTTACGACGCCAGTAAAAATCAACTTCATTCTCTACCACCACCCTCCTGTCTATGCTCCAGATGACTAACTCTACTACCCTCAGGCTCTCAAAACTTCACCTATGCACTTTCTCTACTCACCTTTCTAAATGCACTTACTACCAGTAGATTCCTCACTAGGTATTTTCTCATCTGACCTAAACTGTGCACATGACCCATTTGAGCTACCAATTATCATTGTTTTACTGTAAATCCTGTACTGTTTTACTGCTTTATTACTGAAAATCAGATTGCCTCTCTTGTAAAATGTTATACTGTTTCTTTAGTACTCTATCACTTGTTTACCCTAACCCACTGAAATTATGTCTATACACTAAGTGTGTGTGTATCTTACAATAAATTTATGTACTACAATCCCCATCTCCCCCTGGGTTGCACCTAGAATCAAGACTCGGCTCAGTGTGCCTTTCACGGTTACCAACTGTTTAAATAAATACAAAAATAAAAATTAAAGAAAATATAAAATAGACTTGCCCCATAGATTGACTAGCAATCAATAAATTTATCAAATTACATGTTGGATAAGGGGCAGGTAAACATACTTAATGTCATTGTATTAATTGTCATAATTGTCAATTATATCCTTTTAACCAATGGGATGCAACATGTTGATCCCTTTTATCTTCTGTCTTCAGATGAAGCAAATTTGACTTTCCTCAGGTTGTAACAGCAAGTCCCAAAAGCTGTGTGCCATTTTCGTTTAATTAATTTGGGAGGGCAGTTTGTGCCAGACTGTAGCAGTATTGGGCTACCACACTGGAAGGGGCAGCAACCACATAGGTCAGACCACATGCCCCATTTTTTGGTACATAGTAACTCTGAATGGAGAAACACCAGACCAGTGAAGTGGCTCTTACCCACTTCCAAAGGTTACCATAAGTGTGGTAGATTCAGTGTGTGTGTAGTGTAGGTATAGAAAAACCCAACACTGTATTTCAGCATCTCATATTACCTAGAAAAGTAGACCTATGAGAATTTGTCAGTTGCACCACTGATTTTGTTGTCTGTGGCCAGTGTTGCCATGCTCTAAAGTGTGTATCAATATGTACAGTATTGGGCTACATAGTGTGAGATCACACAGTGTATCCTTGACTTTGCAAATTCCAAATTATTGGTTGTAAGGGTCCTTTTAAATAAGGTTTAAATAAGGTTGTTTATCTATAACAAATGCTATCTTTGCACCAGAATTCAACTGCTACAAAATGAGAATGAGTGTAGAAAATTATAAAATGGCAAAGATAATGCTGTTTGTACTGTGCCCTTATTCATTTCTTATCTGAAAGAAGTCTGCACAGTTCCAAATCCCAGCCTGGGAAAGCAAAAGAAACAATGTGTTAAAATTTGTGTAACATTGTATTATGAACATCTTCAATATGTTCATAGTTATTTTGTATCTCTGTTTAAAATGTAACAATGTTGCAAAAAGAGTAACACATACTGTGTTGCTTTTTTGGTACTCAGGAGGCTACAGTATTTCAAACTGTGCCGGTTTCTTTCTGATAAAGCATTGAATAAGTGGCATAGAAAAATACGCGAGAATTAGGCCATGAGAAAGGATAGGTCTACTGTGGAATTAATTCATGGTTGGGGGTGGTGGGTTGGGGCAGAAGGCTGAAGGCTGAGTGCCTCCAATGACCCAGCTGTGGATTAATTCCACAGTAGACTCATCCTTTGGAGTGGCTCAATCCTCTGGTAACATGGCAATGATTGTATGACTAATATTCTGAATAAACGAGAACCTACAGACTGATTTAGTTTTGGAATGCTTTATGCTGAGCTGTTAAACATGGTGTACATATAGTACAAAACAATTGGAACACACCTATTGGAGATATTGTGGCTGCTATTTAAGTTTTGCAAAAATAGCTTTCATTACAAGCTTTACGCTTTCTAACATCAAAAACATATTTTAAAACTTTTCAAAAACGTGCAGCTAACTTTCTATGCTACTTTCTTCGATTTTCATCTGTGTATTACAAGATATGGGTTACACTGCATGATGGGAGTGTGCTAGGGTAGATCTTCATGTTTTGTTCCTGCAGTTAATTGGCAGACCAATAGGTGGCTGTGAAACAATGTTAGCAGCACAGCGCTCTTTTTTGAAATGTACTGAATTGAGACAATCTGAAAAAAAATATATAGATCAAGTGCTATTTTTCTGAGTATTAACTTCATTTTTTTCCTCTCTACCACATTAATTTTCATGTGAAGTGCTGGGACACATAGGGCCCAATTCTAAAATGGGTTGGGTTTGGCACAAGTCACACATTGTGACATGCGTTACACCGGGTGTGATTACAAGAGGTGGCCAGAGCCATGGCAAGGGTGGCCTGCTCCCAAGG
Source organism: Neoceratodus forsteri (assembly GCA_016271365.2). Taxonomy (NCBI): domain Eukaryota; kingdom Metazoa; phylum Chordata; order Ceratodontiformes; family Ceratodontidae; genus Neoceratodus; species Neoceratodus forsteri. The sequence continues at coordinate 1,327,227,321 of CM057449.1, forward strand.
GGACTTCCACCAGCCACATCCCCTATGGCATGGTGGAAAGAGGGTTATGGCAGTAGCTGCACCCTATTCTGAAAGAGCAGCTGCTGTAACCCCATTATGCTATTCTAAGTCACACTGCGGCACTGCGGGGTTAGACCAGTTGTTAGCTGGTCTAAGGGGCATCCGTCCTGACCAAATGGTGGTTGTACCCCTGCAGTGCCAAAACATGCATACAGCTCTGCCCCATGGCTCCACCATCTCTGTGATGCCCCCATCCCAATACCAGGATGCCACCCACCGACGCCAGCCTTGCACCTCTGCCATACTGCCGACCCCCCATGACCCACAGGGGCTTGCAGGCTTTTTTCATGTCTGGGAGGGTTCGGGGGGCTGTTTTTCATAGTTGGCAGCTTATGGCATCCAGGTCCATTGCACCATTCCCGTGGCAGAACTCTGCAGCAGCTGCCATAAGTCATAGGACATAAGTGCCCTGCCTGTCTTGGAATAGGGTGCAGGGTCCCTGGTGTAGCCCACATGTTACAACTCGTATACACCCGCGAGTTGTGACATGCATCTTGGAGTCAGAACCATAGTGTTATTCAGAGGACCCAGAATACATTGCACCAAAAGTTGCTTACATAGCAGTAGATTATGAGTGATTGTAATAGTATGAAAAAATATTGTCACAACATAATTATCAGTATATGTCAAGTTGAACTGTAAAATGTTTAGTAAGTCATAGAGATATGCACCAGTGACAACATAAAACATTGTTAAAATAGTGAAAAACCCTGTGCCAGAAATAAAAAAAAAAAGTGATCAGAAGAAACATGTTTCTCTTTATCTTCTGTCATCCATTAATGCTTACTTGTATACTGCTTTTGCCTGAGGTGGATTGTCAAGGTACTACATCACAAACCATGGTCTACTTGGGAATTAGACCATGTTTGATGAAGTACCACCAGTTACATTTAGGCCAATAGAAATGTAATATTTCAGTGTGCAGATTTATGACATGTTACAAATGTTAACTGTCTTATTGTAAGAACTTATACTAAAGATTTTCTTGTTCTCACTCTATCTCCTCCTCCCCTCTCTCTCTTCCCTGCTTCTGCTTCAAAACTTCTTAGCAAAGGAACAATAAAATCAATCAATCAATCAAATCTTTATTTATTCAGGTGATCATCATTGAGCAAGGCTCATTTACAAGATGGACCTGATAAGGTCAAGGTTCGAATTGGTGCACAGCAATTACATCACATACTTATGAGACAGTTATACATACAGAAACAAGAACATGTTATTTATAACACAATAATATACAGAGAATTCACATGTTAAAGCTTGGCAAGAGAAAGTTAAACTAACATCTACAATATGTACAATACATATATATCACAATGAGGGCCATGACAGTCACTCACATAATGAGTACAAGGATGGTGAAGGGAATATTGGGTGCCATATACTGGCGGTGTCTGGCTAGAAGGAATATGCCATATGTGATTGGAATAAGGTTTTATGGGATGACTGTTCTATCTCTAGCGGTAGCAACTGCATTTCTCTGTGAAGAAGGCTGTACAGTGCTGCTTGAAGGATGTAAATGGAATGATAATGGACAGTTTTAGGGATTTTTGTAGGGTGTTCCATGCTACGGCTAGAGAGTAGCTGATTGCTGCCCTCTCTATTTTTGTGTTGACTTTGGGCAATTTGAGCAGGATGATATTGTTGCTTCTTAGGGCATAGGAGCTGGGAGTGGTCAGGTTGAAGCAGTCCAGGATATAGCTTGGGAGTTTTTTGATAAAGCTCTGTAGATCCATAGAGCTGCATTCTGCTCCTCCTGACATGAAGGGAAACCCATCCAACTGAATCATAGAGAGAACAATGGTGAGTATTATATGGCAGGTCTGTAATGAACCTTATTGCTCTATGGTATAAGGTATCCAACTTTTGAAGGTAGGGAGTGGAGCAGTGACTATAGAGGAAGTCTGCATAGTCAATGACTGATAGAAAGATGGCCTGGACTAATCTCATCTTTGAATCTCTATTAAGGAAGGGTTTTAATCTGTAGAGGAGGCCAAGCCTTAGGTGAAGCTTTTTCAGCAGTTGTTCTAGATGCTGAGTAAAGTCAAGTCTGTTGTCAATCCAACACCTAGGTATTTGAAATTTTCAATGTACTCAGATTTTCTCCAAGTATAGTGCATATCTGGGGAGACTGATTGAAGAGGATGTGTTGGTGGAGTTTTGGGTTGTGCATCATTGCTTTGGTTTCTTTGCATTTAGCAGAAGCTTTTCTCAAGAAGCTGATGTTGTAACAGGAGAATTCTGTTAGGATTTCATGAGCAACTTTTTAGGTGAAGGGTTGCTGACATACAGTACAGTGTCATCAGCAAAGAGATGTACTGAGGACTTGGTAAGGGTTGAATCAATTTTATTTATATAAATAGCAAAAAGGATAGGACCCAGAATAGAGCCTTGGAGGACTCCTCTTGACAGTGGTCTTAATGGGGAGAGGTCACCTTCAGCTTTTACCTGCTGTGATCAACCGGAGAGGTAGCATCTGAACCACTTAAGGGAGGATGGATCTAGGCCAATGGAGTGTAGGGATGAAAGTAGCAGTTCATGGTCCACAGTGTCGAATGCTTTGCTCAGGTCCAGGAATACTGCACAGACATTGTTCTTTTTATCCAGTTCGGTTTGCCAATCATTGGTGACCTTGGCTAATGCAGTGATAGTGCTATGTTTGGCCCTGAATCCAGATTGAGCTGGATTTAATAGATTAGCATTGTCCAGATATTCCCTTAACTGAATACTCACTACTTTCTCCAGCATCTTGGATAACACAGGCAGGATGGAAATGGGCCTGTAGTTATTAAGATCCATAGGGTCCCCTGATTTTAGAAGGGGGACCACTTGGGCTGTCTTCCACAGCATGGGAATAGAGCCAGAGTTTAGGGAAAGGTTAAAGAGGTGAGTTAGGGGGACTGCAAGCACATGACACGCAATCTTTAGAAAGAATGGGTCCAGAAGATCTGCTCCTGCACTTTTTTTGGTATCTAGATGCCATAATAGATCCTCAACTTGTTTCAACAGTATAGGTTTGAAGCTAAAGGAGGAGTCAACTCTTTGTTCACCAGTATAGTGGGAGCTTAAATGATCCCTTAATAGGTTAGCTGGGGAGGAGTCAAAGGCGCTGTTGTGAAGTGGTTGTTGAATGCATCCAGGATTTCCAATGTGTCAGTAATGGGGCCATAGTTACTGTGTAAATGGGTTGGAAGGGGGTTGTTAACATCCTGGCCCATCATCCCCTTGATGGTGCCCCAAAATCTAGCAGTATTATGGTAGGAGAAGTCGAGCTGGGCCAGGTAGTAGGCAGCCTTTGCATCCCTAACTTTCCTCGTGCATTTATTCCTGGCTTTCCTAAAGATCATCCAGTCCATGATATTCTTAGTTTTTTTGCTACTTTCCAAAGTTTATCTCTCTCCAGCAGTGCAGCTTTGAGGTCAGCTGAAAACCAGCGACAGGATTTGTTTTATTCGGATACTAGAGATTGGGGCATGGGTGTTAAGGGCATTTAATATAATGCTATTTAGCACCTGCTGAGCTTTTTCAGAATGTGCAAGATAGAACTTTGCCAGTGTGGAGAGTAGGCTAGACCATGCAGATATCCTTCAATATTGATGTTTTCTTGGATCTCCTCATGAGGAATTTTGCATGATCTGTTTTAATGCTGTTGGATCTTACCCTCTCGATGGTGCAGTGGTCACTTATGTCGCATAGGAGCACTCCAGCATGTGTGAATAGATGTGGTTTACTCACTAGTATGATGTCAAGTAGAGTACTGTTACTACTATTCCTTGCATTTAGTCTTGTTGGTTCATTAATTAACTGTGTGAGCCCATAGGTGTCACAGAATGATACCAGGTGTAGCTGCCTGGGTGAGCCAGTTGAAATTCAGGTCCCCTATGATAATGACTTCTTCAGTACAGGACTTGACCAGGTTTCCCAGGTGGGATAAGAGCTTGTGTTCAGCAGAGGGGGCTCTGTAGCATCCAATTAAATGGAAAGCTGCTGTATTGGGGAGAGAGACTTTTAGAGATAGACACTCAAATTCCTTGGGCATAGATGTTGCAGCAGTACAGGATACAATTAAACCAGCTTTTACATATATGGCTACTCCGCCTCCCCTTGTTTGGTGATCAGCTCTGAATAGCTGATAGTTAGGTAGGTTAACTTCCTGTCCATTGTGGTGGTCTTGAGCCATGTCTCAGTTATCACAAGAAAGTCTGGCAAGGTATGGGCAACCCAGGATTGTAGCAATGTAAATTTTTCAACAGACTGCATACATTAATATGCAGGAAACTGAGGCCTTTAATTGAGGATAGATCTGAGGGAGAGGTGATGCTTCAAGAGGTCCAGGGTTGATTTCTACATTACCAATACAGAGCAATAGGAAGATCAGTAATTTCATAAGGGCTGCCAGTGATAGGGAGAGGGGCTGTCTTTGGTCCTCCTTTTTTATTCTGTTGTCACTTTATTTTGGGTGCTCCCTGTGGATTTAGGTAGTGTGTCGGGATACCAATTAGCAGTTTGATGACTAGGCTTAGTGGGGATCTATATACCCAGTAGTGGGGCCTTGTCTGATATATATGTGTGATGTGTAACTTTATGGTGATTGTACCACTGTAGTCGATGCAGCAATGGCAAGACATATATGAGGGTATGGGTGTCAGCCACGGGATGTTCCAGAGAAACTAGGTGGGTTGACCACTTTAGATTGTATAATAGGGTCATCTTCATTGTGGAACCCTATGGCTATTAGTGACAGCAGTATCAGTAGCAAGCTCCCATTCTGAGGGGATATTGATAGTTGGCAATAGGGAGAGCGGGTTGCTGATTGGTTGGGTCAGCAAGCTGGTGTGACTGTCTATTGGTTTAGAGAAAAGTGCTGTGGGCGGGAAGAGATTTCGGTGGAAGATGCCTATAAATTAACACACAGGAAGGGGAAGGGCAGGTGGGCAAACATTTTGGCGCTTTCCGACTGCTCCTCGCTGTTCCTCCCAGCCTTGTGGTTCCCAAGTTCAGCTAGGTGCCGCCGACCGCCCGCTGGCGGAGCGAAGCCCCGGCGCTCAGCTGGTTGCTGTGGGCTGAAGGAAGCAGGCTGGAGAGAGACAGAGGAGGGTGCAGCAATTAATAAAGGCAGTAGCAAGCCTTTTTCTGAGCGTCACTGACCAAATCTGCACTACAAAGGACTGTGGGGGGGGTCCTGTGGCGCCTCAGCATCTGACCCACCTTACATATTCAGACAAGGAGCTGCAATTACTTTAAAGAGCAGTAAAACAGTAGTTTCCCCTTACAATACAATATTGGATAACAGCACTTTTTTTGATGATTTACACATATAAAACTAGAAGGAGAGTGGCGCCTCAGCATCTGGCCCACTGCTGCTAACAGAGTCCAGCAGAATTCAACAGAATCAACAGCAGTTGCCCTCTATAGATGTCTCACCAGAGTGGAAGCAGCTCTTCTGGGAAACTTGCAGTAGAACACCAGGGGAAGAGTAAAAGACAAAAGGAAAAACAAATTTTCAAGTCCCACACAGATTTCAGCAATGCAAACTGAGCCAGTGTAAGTCAATGGGGCAGGAGAGCCAATCGGCTGCTGTGCCTTGTGGAGGCAGCTAGCTACCGATTAGCTGCCTTTCCCGACTGCTCCCCGGCTGTTCCTCCCAGCCTTGTGGTTCCCAAGTTCGTTTAGGTGCCACAGACCGCCCACTGGCGGAGCGAAGCCCCGGCGCTCAGCTGGTTGCTGTGGGCTGAAGGAAGCAGGCTGGAGAGAGACAGAGGAGGGTGCAGCAATTAATAAAGGCAGTAGCAAATAAACACATATTGGTGTAATGGTTTTAAACATCTCATCTGAAGGAAAGCACCTCAACAGTTCAGTACCCCCCTCCCCCAAGGCTGCGGTGTGACTTGCAAGGATCCCTCTTAAGTGATTACATGCTTTAGAAATCTACAAAACACCCCACCCTATCAGTTCTCACCATTCAATTCACTTGACTTTAATTTAGTGTGTGTTAAAAAGAGGTCAGTCACTATGAAAACTGATAGCCTTACTAATGGTTCTTGCGGGAATGTCTGGTGTGTGATAGTATACTGCAGAAAATGCATGCCACCACAACCAGCAGGGCACTGTGATGGTATTTGTACCATGCAGGTGACAGTATAAAAATTCCTGTGACTAAAACCTGATATGCAATGGTGGAAAATTAAAGTTCTTTCAATTTCTCTTCTGCTAAGGTTCACAAAACTTTGACAAAAGGGCATTCCAACAGCAAGTTTTCAAATGTTTCTACTTGCTGGTTACAGGGAAGCCTTGGGCAGCAATGTTCCTCCAGTGCCTTAAGAGGCGTGGGGTGTGTGTGGGGGGTGTGGGGTAGTGGTTACAAGAACAGATTAGTCACTCCAGTCAAAGATGTCCAACCAAAGTTTGTGCTTGGCCCCAAATGTCTGGGAGAGCCCGAGAAAATCAAATGCCCAGCTTTGAAATGTTTATCTCTCCACTAGAACTGAATTTGAAGCACTGGTTAAAACATAGAATTGTGTGCCAAATGGGGTGCCTTATCAAGAAAAGTTTTTCTTTATTCATGCTAATAGCAGGATAGCAACAATTCATTTACAGTAGCTTCTAAGAAGACTTGTTTTCTAAACAGACCACTCTGTTCTAATAACTATATATTTCTTTTGCTTATAATATATGTTCCACCAAAAGATTTGCCATCTACAAGTCCCATTTATGCTATTCTCTAATTTCTAAATAAAGATTCTTGGCAGACTCTACATTTTTACTGACTGACATCTTAGTTTTTCATTCAATTTATTTATTTATGACATTTTGATAACTGGGTGAGCCCACTGAGACCAGCGGACCCTTTTTTAGGGGCAACCAGGAATTAATTACATACAGTGCAAACAGGAAGTTCATGATATTACAAAACTACATAGTTCAGAAAAGAATACATCAAGGATATCATACAGAGAAACAATGGTTATGCACAGGGAAATTAGAGTACATAAGTCAGATATGCATTAGCAACATCAGCATAGGTGAGACAATTATAGACTAATGAATTTTTAATCAGTTATTTTGTATTCTGATACTTGTTTTCTTTGTTTTATGTTGGGTGGACACAAGATCTTGTGTGTGCTATAAGCCCCGTTGTAGTGTTTGATGGCATGTCCTAACAAGTTGTACACAATTGCTTATTTTCAGATCATTCCCTACTCATCTCCCTCGTATGTGGATGTGTAGAGCTTTTAGTGGCAGTATTTGAACCTGAGGGCACCATGCAGTGCTCAATGACCAGGTCCCTTTTAGTGATGCTGTATTTTGTTTTGGGGTGGGAGGGGTTTACACTATGCAAAAGACTGACAATAAAAGTCATAGTTATTTTCATTCAGATTGCTCATTTCTGTGGGTGTCGGTGACCAAGTGAATGTGAAGTGGAGAAGACAGCAATGCATTAGATTAAACACTTTCTGTGTGCAGGACCCAACTAATACAATCAAGCTGCAGACATGGCAGACACAACAATATGATGCATTTTCAAGTGTAATACTGTCACTGCGTTCTGTGGTATAGTTAGAAGGTAACAGTATCCTCCTGTACAAAGTGTAATTTTCTTTATTGTTTGGCAGCTGTCAAGATAAGTCTCTGGCAGCCAGAACTATACTTTGCTTATAATTTGTGAGGTCTTCTCCACTTCCCACTCACTTGCCCAAGTACATAATGGACACTGGTCAGAGACACCCACAGATATCCATGACTTGTAAAAGTAAATGTGTGTTTTATAGCCAGTCTTGAAAGTGAATACACTGCCCCTTCCCCCCCAAACCCCTCAACAATCCCTGTCAACACTGACAGGGACCTTGGCATTGAGCACTGCATGATGCCACACTGATCAATGGCTGTCACTGAAATCACTACACATCGACAGTGAGGGGATAAAAATAAGGAAGTAAGTGGACACAATCCAAGATTTAAAGCCTTTTAGAGAACTCTGACAATTGGTGCAGATACATTCAACAGCTCTTTTGCTCCACCACACACAGAGCTCCGCCCAAGCACGAACATCAAGCATCAGCATGCAGTATAAATGTAAACATTGTTAGACTTTGACTGAATGAAATGAAAATCTAAGATGTTGCATAGTAAATATGCATATTCTAAATCAAAACTTTATTTTAAAATTTGCTGACATTGCCCACATTGTGACAATTGCTGCCAAGGTACAACATAGATCGTGCAAAAATGAGTTAGTTAAAACTTAAGATAGCTCCTTTATTTATCACTTTTTGTACAATTTTAAATATAAAGCCACAAAGTTAATCACTAAATCCTGACTGAATGAAAGTGGTTTGAACTCCCGAAATTATACAATCAAAGTAACATACAGGCAGATGAAGATAACTCTAGGTTTTCTCCACTAATAATTTTTTTTATAAAACTTAAAGATACAGATTTGAGTTAAACTTTACATTTTCACCCATACCCATTTCCCACCATGATAACCTGGGTCCAGCCTGGCTATACCTTATCCACCCAACTAGGAGACTGAAAACTGAAGTCACTGCTGCTGTGTAGCCTGAAGCATATGCACAAATGCTAAATAGTTGGCCCTTCCCCCAGCCTTGATTTGACTATTTCACTTCTGTGAAACACACATCACACCTTCACATGAAAACTGGGTCTTCCGGGTGGAACAATGCCACAGGCATAGCCCAACATAAGCACTTTTACACAAACATAACATACACAAATGGTTTGCGTCGAACCAGAATAAACACTGTCAAATGGTAAACATGGTCAAATTCTTGGTTGAGAAAATAAAATAGTTTTTGAACTTCTAATTAAAACAACTGATGAATGTGACTATTGGATATAAAAGGTGAGGGTGTTTAAGCAGTTGGGGGGGCATTCTGTATCTGTTTATGTCTTTATCTGTTTAGTGCAGTTGTGAGAACTACAAGAGATGATTATGTATTGTAAATATTTAACCCTTGTACACCTCTTTCTCTTTCCATCCAGTCTCCACAACAGAAGTCCTAGTCACCCTACGCTCCCTTGACCCAAATAAAGGCAGATGCCCTCTAGGACTTGACGTCAAACTTCTATACCTCTCAGCCCCTGCCATTGCAGCCCCCCTAGCTGACCTCCTGAACCTTTCTTTTTCCTCTGCACAAATTCCAACAGCGTGGAAGGAGGCAATAGTCATCCTGCTACCAAAGGGTGGTGATCTTTCTAGCCCAGGAATTGCACCGATCTCCCTCTTCACCAATTCTAGCTAGCTACAGGAGCACCTAGCCCTCTCCCAACTCACTCAATTCCTCGATCCACCCGCTTCTTCACCTTATCAGTCGGGTTTTGCAAGTTCACTCCACCATTACAGCTCTATTAAGACTCACAAACGATATTGCCTCAAGTATGGACAAGGGGTTCTTCACCTTGGCCATATTCATTGACCTGGCCAAAGCTTTTGATACCGTTTCCCACCCTAAGCTTATCTCAAAATTGCAAGACGCTGGCCTCTCTGATCTTGCCACCAACTGGTTCAAAGCCTACCTGACAGACAGAAACAGGCAGTTAAAATTGGCCCCCACATAACCCCCTCACTCCCAGTCTCCATGGGGGTCCCTCAGGGCTGTGTTCTGGGCTCCCTACTCTTTTCCATATTTCTAAATGACCTCCCACTGTCATGCTCCAACTCAGCCATACAAATGTATGCAGATGACACCGTACTATATGCCTCCGGCCCATCCATTGAGGCCCTAAACTCTGCCCTTCAACAGGACTTTGATGCCATACAAAACTGGCTAAGGTCTAACCAACTCATCCTAAACGTAAAGAAAACCATCTCCTTAACCTTCGGCACGCAGCCTAGACTCTCCTGGCTAGTCGCCCACCCCACTTTCCATACCCTGGATGGATCCACCTTGGAATCATGCACTTCCTTCAGATACCTGGGGGTTTGGCTTGATCATCACTTAGATTTCTCCATCCACATTGACTCCCTACTGAAAAAACTACACCCAAAGCTAGGAGCACTATATCGCAATAAAGGCTGCCTACCAACCTCGGTCAGGAAGGAATTAGTGCTCAAAATGATTCTTCCTATTCTTGACTACGGAGACGTGGTCTACAGTGCGGCCCCCCCATCCACCCTGGCCAGCTTGGACCCCCTCTTTCATTCCTTCTGTCGGCTCATCCTAGAATGCCCCCTCACGACCCACCATTGCGACCTATACAGCGCCCTAGCTCTCCCATCACTGGAGTCCAGGAGGCAACTCCATTGCGCCAATCTCATAGCCAAGCATTGGAACAACTCCCTCCCCCCCATCTCAGCTCTGTCTTGTCAACGCAACCCCCCCAGGCATACTCCCTAAGATGCTCAGACTCTAAGCTGCTACAAATCCCTTTCATGCGCACATCAAAGGGCCAATCTGCTTTCAAATACCGACTGCCCAAACTATGGAATGACCTCCCTGTTGGTATTAGGCTCTCTCCCACCCCAAGGCTCCTGAAACCTCTCTTCCAGGCCCACTTCTCTGACATATGCAACTGCAACCTGCAGCCCAGACCTGCTACTACGCTGCACCGTAACATGCCCTGAACTGTACAAATAACCAGTACTTACTATAATAATTATACACCTACTGTCACTGTCTGTTATGCCCTGCAGTCATAGGCCCTAATCTATGACATAGCAACTATGTACTTTTATAGCAACTATTGTACCCTGCCTCTAAGTCCAAAACTGTAAGTCACAAATGTTTGTCTAGTCCAGCCTGCAACTGATCTGGACCTGCTGTAACCGAATGCTACGATCTGCACAATATGTCTAGCAACTCACTATAACTGTTGTATACCTATTGTCACTGTCTGAGATGCCCTACGGTCATAGGCCATACTATGACTTAACAACTATGTACCCTGATCTTTAGGTCTAAACCTGTGTATCTCTAACTAATGTGTTAGTCCAACCTGTAACATTTCTGGATCTGTTTAAAATCACACTATACTACTCTGAACCTGTAATACACCTTTGTTTGTGCTCCTGCTTGTATTGAATGTAACCCCCAGGTCGCATCTGGAAATGAGTGGTCCCCGCTCAGTATGCTTATCTGGTAAATCTCTTAAATAAATAAATAATATGATAATGTGTGACATATGGTCATTTTTGGTTATATAGTAAAGTAACCAAAAACAAGACACAATTCAGGTGTTTTTAATTTCTATGCTTGCCATTGAAGTTGAAGGTTTGTTTTAGTTCCTATCCTCTTTGACAGCTTGTGCCTGAAGTTGCTCTTGTTTGGGCTGTTTAAATCTTTTGAAATGGTAATGCCATTGATAGTAAGATCAATTACTTACCATGACAACAGATGTTAGAGTTCACAAAGCCATTGAGTTAACTGGGGTGAGGGCTGATTGCTGTGTGAACTATAAGGCTTATACATCACTGATTAGCTTTACAACTCTGACTTTGCATAGGAAGAGATATAGCCACCTCTGCTCCTCCCTAGCCTTCACTAGCATACCCTTCTCTGCCTTAACATGGTGGTGTGCCAAAAAATATACCACCCCCCAATAAAAAATGTCTTCTGCCATTTAAACTGCTAGAGATAGAATGTTGGAGTTTAAAAACATTGACATTCACATAATACATCTGTGAACTATGAGGCTTTATGACATCACTGATGTGAATGAAGGGAATTTTTGCAGCATCATATTTCAGTGAATTATATTGGGTGTCTATGTGATAGTATTACTGATAGCAGAAAGGAGACTACAGAAAGATGACACCTTACCTATCCTAAACATGAAACTTATTTTTCAGCCTGATTTGTTCCCTAATGCTAAGTAGGTGACAATGTATCATAGAAACATAGAAGCTGATTGCAGATAAGGACCACAAGGCCCATCCAGTCTGACCATTTATTTTTCTACCTTATAAATATGCCATTGACCTTTGCTCTGTCAATGGCCTATCTATTCATACTTATCTGTATTGCTCTCTTATTCCTGCCCCATGCCTGTTTAAAGCCCTGCACTGTATTCATATCCACCACTTCTTGAGGTAGGCCATTCCATGCATCCACCACCCTTTCTGTGAAAAAGAACTTCCTCACAATACCCCTTAATCGGCCTCTCTCTAATCTCATGCTGTGTCCTCTTGTCCTGCTATTTTTCTTATATTGAAACATGTTAGATTCTTTCACCTTGTTAATGCCCTAAAGGTGTTTGAATGTTTAGATCGTATCACCTCTCTCCCTCCTTTACTCTAGGGTATACATATTGAGCTCCGTTAATCTGTCCTCATATGTTTTCTGATGCAGTCCCTGCACCATTTTGGTTGTCCTTTTCTGGACTGCCTGAATTTTGTTAATGTCCTTGTGAAGGTGTGGCCTCCAGTACTGCAAACAGTACTCCAGATGGGGACTAACCAGTGTCTTGTAAAGAGGGATTATTACCTCTCTCTTCTGACTTGTGCTACCCCTACTAATACACCCTAACATCCCCCTAGCCTTACCTACTGCTTCAGTGGTCTGCTTGGATGATTTAAGGTCATCGGTGATGATGATGCCCAAGTCTCTTTCTTCCCTTGTGACTGCCAGCAACTCCCCTCCCAGCCTATAGGTGGCTTCAGGGTTTCTCTTCCCTATGTGCATGATCTTGCACTTCTTTGCATTAAACCCCAGTTGCCACTCTTCTGAACATTTTGCTAATTTATCCAGATCTCTTCTCATTCTGCCCACCCCATCTGGATCATCTACTCGGTTGCAGATCTTGGTGTCATCTGCAAACAGACAAACCTTACCCTCCAGTCCATCTGCAATGTCACTGATGAAGATATTGAAGAGGACTGGCCCCAGGATTGATCCCTGAGGTACCCCACTTGTGACTTGCATCTCTTCTGACTGTATACCATTTTTACCACCACTCTCTGTTTTCTGCCCATCAACCAATTTGCCACCCAGTTGACCAACTTCTGACCTACCCCAAGCATTCCCAGCTTAATAATCAATCTTCTATGTGGAACAATATCGAAAGCTTTGCTGAAGTCAAGGTAGGCGACATCAACTGCTCCCCCTTGGTCCACCACTCTGGTTACCCAGTCAAAGAAATCTATGAGATTAGTTTGCCAGGACCTTCCTTTGTAAACCCATGCTGTCTTGGATCCTGTGCTCCTATGGATTCCACGTGTTGCACTATCCTTTCCTTAAGGACTGCTTCCATAATCTTGCCCACTACTGAGGTAAGACTGACTGGTCTGTAGTTCTCTGCCTCCTCCCTGCTACCACTCTTGTGGAACGGGATCACATGAGCCCTTCTCCAATCTTCTGGGACCTCTCCTGTGCTCAGAGACTCACTAAACAGTCCTGATAATGGCTCTGCTAGCTCCACCCTTAGCTCCTTTAGTACCCTGGAATGTATACCATCAGGTCCCATTGCCTTGTCCAGCCTGAGCTATCAAGCTTTTGTAGGACCCTTTCTTTTGTGAAGGGACTAGTGCTCACCTCCCTCCCCCGCATCCATGGTGCTGAGCTGTGGGCCCTGCCCTACCTTTTCTTCAGTAAATACTGAACAGAAGTATCTATTTTGGATAGATGCTTTTACATGGTCTTCCTCCTCGCACATACCCATATCTCCTTTGATCTTAGCAATACCCCCTCTGGATTTTCTCCTTTCACTAATGCATCTATAGAAAGTCTTGTCACCTTCTTTTACTGTCTGTGCTAGTGTTTCCTTGGTTTGGGCCTTTGCCTGCCTTACTGCCTTGCCTGCTTCCCTTAGGGAAGTTTAGCATCCCTCCTTATCTTCATCCCACTGTGTTCCCTTATATTTCCTGAATGCCAGCCTCTTGGCTCTGACCTTTTCTGCTACTATTTTTGAGAACCAAAGTGGTTTCCTTCTTCTTTTGCACTTCCTTTTCCTCTAACACAATGGGATGTTGCTTCAAGTATTGCATCCTTAATGCTTGCCCACTTTGCCTGTACCCCCTCACTTGTATTTCTTTTTACCAGGGCTAGCTTAATTCTGTTGGCCATCTTATCAAAGTCAGCTCCTCTGAAGTCCCATATTGTTGCCTTGGAATGGGATGATTTAATTGTATTGGCCAAACTGAACCATACCATGTGATGGTCACTGGCCCCCAGGTGACCTTCTATCTGGAGAACTGTGATACTTTCCCTGTTAGTCAGTACTAGATCTAGGATAGCCCTGTCTCTTGTGGGTTGTTGTACCACTTGTGTGAGGCCCTCCCCCTTCAGGGAATCCACCATGTGTCTAGTTCTGGCAGATGTTCCTGCTGGTATTGACCAATCTGTATCTGGCATGTTGAAGTCTTCCATTATCAGAACCTCCCCTTTAGCTGTCATGTTTTGTATATCTTCTAACAGTAATGTGTCTATGTCGTCCCCAGGGTCTGGGGCCTGTGGACAACCCCGGTCTGTATGGCTGTCCCATTTCCTGTTTCCAGAGTGACCCACAGTTCTTCTGGCTCCTTATGTGTATTCTGAATTTCTGTAGCTTTGATACTGTCATTGACATACAGGGTCACTCCACCCCTACTTTTTGTACGTCGGTCTGTTCTGAACAGTACATAGCCAGGTACTGAAGTCTCCCAAGTGTGGTTACTGGTAAACCACATCTCGTTAATTGCTACTATGTCCAGTTTAGCCTCTGTCATTATTGCCTTCAGGTCTGGGATCTTGTTTCCCCAGACTGCGAGCATTTGTGTACATGATTTTCCATTGGTCAGATTTTGGTGTGTTAGTTGTTGGGTGAGGTCTGGCATTTCCCCTGTGCATCATATGGGGAGCTGGACCTTTTTCCTTACCTGGTGGTGCAAATGAACTGCAAACATGCTGAACTCCTGTTTGACCACTAGATGAGGGGGGATGGGTGTTCTTCCCACTCGACGAATTGGGTGCTGCACCCCTCTCCCCATTTGCTAGTTTAAATATTCTGCAAAGACATCAAACTTCTGCCCTAATGCACTGATTCCCTCCTTAGTCAGATGCAGTCCATCAAATTTAAAGAACTTTCGCTCCCAAAAAACTGTTGCCAGTTTCCTACAAATGTGTGTCCTTTTTCCTGGCATCAGCCCTTGAGTTACATGGTTAGCTCCCATATCTCCCCTTCTCTATCCTTCAGTCCATCTGCCCCCCTCTCCCAGACTGGCAGGATCTCAGAGAAAGAGATGCCAGACTAAATGGATGATAGTTTGTCACCCAGCCCGGTCAGGTGTTCCTTGGTCTCCACAACTGACCGGCTGGCGAGATCATTAGTCCCTATGTGTACCAGGACATCAATGTTTTCCCCTGCTTCCTGAACAATTTTAGCAATGCAGTCAGTGTCTCTCCAAGCTGATGTACCAGGGAGACATCTGACCATTATCCCTGACTGGAGATAGGTATCAACTCCTAGAATCATGGAGTCTCCTATGATCAGACATTTTTTGGATTTCTTTTTTGCTTTTTTTTTGTTTTGGTTGCTGGTTTGGGTGAGGTTTGTTGTGCTAGCTCCTGTGCTGCAGTGTCCCTGCTCTGCAGTGTCCTCTGCCCCTTTGATTTCGGAGATAGAGGCAGATACCTGTTTGTAGTTTTGATATGGTTTGTGGAGGTAATATGTTGGAGAGTACTGAGTGATGGGGCACCCGATTTGCCCCTCCTAACCACCTGCCACCCTCCTGGACCAACTACCCTCTGCGGTCAAGGTACTTCTGTTGGATGTTGGGGAAATAACGGGTGGTTCTTACAATATATTCCCCCTTGAATATGAAATTTGAGGCACGCAATCTCTGCCCATGCTGCCTGGAGCTGAGCCCTAAGATCTCCAGTGGCCCAGCATTTATGGCAGTGTCCTAAATCCTGTAAAACTGCCCTTCTTAAAAGTGTTCCACAGTACCTACAGTTAATGATATCCATTCCAGATAATTTGCTGGGTTTGTAACCTGGTCAGAGTAATTAGAAGGAAGAAAACACAAGCAAAAGTTGGATTTTGTGTTTTCTTTGTGTATTTTTGTATAACTTGTTATAACAAGTTAAATTACTAGTGCTCCTGTAAATGAGGTCACTGTGTGGATACTCCAATGATCCGCCTCTTCCTGCTTTGCCACAGGAAATGTCACGATTGTGCTACCCTATAAAAGGAGTGTAGGTTGGGGTGGTTGGGGATGGGGTGGGTGGCTGATCCCTTCCCCTGCCAAAAAAAAAGACCACGGATGAAAGAAACAAGGAGGTAAGAGCAGAAACAATCAGTCAGCAACAAATGCAATAACCCTGAAAGCTTATCCTAACGATAGATAAAGCTGTAAAACCTGTAAAGCACCACCAGTAATAATTTCACAGAAGATATAACCTGTAAGAAACACTTTGCTACAGAGAAAAATAAAGCAGTAACAGAAGATATACCTTGCAAAAGACGATTTGAATCAGAAGATTACAGCAGTAATCTGTTAGCACACATCTGTAGGCACACCTTGTAATAATGCAGCAGAAGGTATACCCAGCAACAACAATTTGAATCAGAGAAAAATAAAGCAATAAAATGTTAGTAACAAACAGTAACAATCCCGGTGAGTACAAAAAAAAACAAAACAAGACACAGTAAATCTGCCTAGCCAAAAGAAGTCTTAATCCTTTCCCTTGCTCTGGTAAGGTTATTTGCTCTGTCCTTTCAAGCAACCTAGAAGGAAAGAGCTCATGTGAAGCTAGGTTCCTGGGAAGCTACTGTAGGTTAGTTTTACAACTCTGAATGGAAATCAGAATTAAATAAATGAATACATAAATAAATAATTATGGGAAAACTGTGTGTAAATAAATAAAGATTCATTTCTTAAGGGGGGGCAGACTTCTGTTCTCAAATCCAATCAGACATGTTCAATTCGGTTTTGATTGGTTGGACGGGATAGAGATACTGAAAATAACTGTATTGTGTACTTCCTTGAGGTAAATAATAACAAACTTGTAATTTGTGCAGCTCTTGTTCCCTCAGTTGTGTTTTGTTTCCTACCTAGCTGAGATTTAAGTTGTCGAAATTACTAGCTTCCTAATGGAGCCGCTGGTGTTTCCAAAAATATCATTTGTTTTTTGAAATTGAAAGTGCTTCAATACTTAGTTTATTGCAATTTATTTATTTGTTTCTATCAATCAGGTACTAGTTGATTGTCTCTGTGCTTAATAAAAATATAAATCATTCCCGAGGTTTGTTGTTATATGATCTGTGACCTATTTGCTGTTTCTTTCTGTTATTTTTTTTCCCCAGACATAGTGTCCAAACAGTGCTGCAGCCAAAGCAGCTAGACAGTATCATGAAACCTGTCCTTTCAAATGCCACATTGTGCTTGTTAGTTAGCAGTACATAATCACTTGTGGTAGCTTTTCTGTTTTACTAGCTCCCACACTTGTTTTCTTTAACAGTTTGTTGTCATATGACCTGTATTAAATCATCTTATTCAGACATATGTGTTGTTTTTTTGTTTAATTTGCCATACAATATGGCAGAAACAGAGTGGCGACCATTTCCTAATGCGCCTTACTGATCAGCTAGTGTTACCTATGTGAGTTTCACATTGGGAGGCCATAAGTCTGAGGTTCAATGTGGGGAATGTCTCCTCCCACAACCTCTACTTAACTCCCATTATTCACTCATCTGACTAGCTTAGGGAATGTTTTTTCCTGGGCTCCCTGCATGGCTCGTGTGGCTGTGCTGTCTCCTGCACCTCTTGCTGCTTGTCTGGTTTGTTTTTGTCTTCCTCATTTGTCCCCCAACCCCCATTTCCTCTCTCTCTGTTTCTGTTTTCTCCTGTTTCTTGTGTTTTTTCCCTATCTTTTCTGCAATGGCCTAGTTGCTCTCCCCTCTCTCTGTGGCTCTGTTCTGCCTCCCCGCTCTTTCCTCCACTTATCTCTTTTCCTGCTTGTGCTTGGTTCCCCCATCCATATTTCCTTTTGGGCTTTTCACCCCTTGCCATCCCTGCTCTCATTGCTCCCAGCATCCATTCTCCCTCAACACCATTTCATAGGACTTCCTTCTGGCCCTTTCCTGTGATACCCCACTTCTTGTTCACTCCCCTCGAGCATCACTTTCTCCTCCTCGACTCCTTTGCCCGCATGTCAGCCTGCAATCACAAGACCTGTAGTATCAATGGCAATCTGCACCTGCAAATAACCAGCCCTGTATCTTCTGGTTTTGCTGGTTTTCTCACAGCATCCCTACTATGCCATGCTATTGCAGCAAGCGTCTGCTCCACCTACCAAGTAAGTGCCTCTCATCAGTTGCTATTATCATCCTTTTCCCATAACAGATAACCTGGGCTGTGGAGTCATGTTATGAACCCATACCTCCCATGTTTGAATTACTCACTCATCAGATCACAAAAAACGAGCCTGCACCTTGGCTCATACTGATACTGAAACTGCCATAATACTCTTACAGGAATCATGTCACAGCTCACACTTGGATACACTCTCTGGCTTTGAGTGCCTTTCCAGGTTAATCACTTTCCCCATTTCTCTTTCACCCTCCCAAAACTGCTGCTGTACCACTCCTTCAAATGTTTCCAGGAGGGCCCAGACATTCTTTTCTCACCTGACTTAAGCCTATCCTAGTCAATGTACCATAAGCACTACCTTGACTGACTTCACACAAAATACTAATTGGTGTGGTGTGGGGGGGTCATATGCTTCTGTCACTTAAACTGGCACAACTGCATATCACATGGTACCTGCATTTTCTATATGCCCAGTGTTACCACATGGATCACAGCAGCTGGAGTTCAGCTTCTGCCACTGTTGCTCAGCTTGCTTGTGGTACTGGGGGTGGAGGGATACAGGCTGGCCTACATCAATTACATTGCACTTTGAGACTAATTCTATTGCAGTACTGCAATTGGCTCTGCTGCTCCCTATCCTATTATTCCTGTTTCACTGTGTCCTAAATCTTGGCTGGATGCTCCTCATTTCCATCCCTATTCTGGATGAATTGCTCTGTCCTCCTCAGGACATTGGGGGAGTGCTCCTACATGCTCCAGCTCCACTGAACCTAGTTGCTCCCCATTCAGTCCCCCTTCCTGCCTATGTCCTCTCCACATCATCCTGTTTATGTGCCTACCTTTCCTATCATTCTACCTCTGTCTTACCCTACCTGTATATCATGCATCATGCCTATTTCATTTCAATTCCCTACTCTACTCTCTGTCTGCACAAGCGTTAGGTGTCTTCAGCCAGCCCATAGCAGCAGTACTCAGAACGCCATCCCTAACTTGCACCTTCACAGATGCTGAGCAAATGTAGGCTTCCCCAGTCTATTGGGGATGGGATTCTGTTACATTCATCACTTCCTACTACTCAACATCCTGATATTGTCCATCCCTAACTCTCCTTGGCAGCATCGAGTGCAGGTTAGCTCTCACCAACTACCAGGGATGGAAGCCATGTCTGAAATCTACCTTGTCATGCCATGCCTTCTCTAACCTTATCAGTTACCACTTCCCTTTAGGAACAGAACTTCTTCAACCATGTACTCTCATCCTACCTCTCCTAGCTGCATCAAGTCAAGATCGTCTTGCCTCGACCGTCATGGATGGATGCCTGAGTGTCTGTTCTACTGCTTCCCACTTACTTATTATTGACCTGCTACTGGATGTCACTACCCTTCTGGATCTGGGCTTTATCCTACTCAAATTCTCCATGTTATTGCTACTTGGTTCTGAAGGCTGGGTGTTGGTCTGAGGAAGAAGGCTACTTACAAGTGTGTTATTAAACGCCAGGCCAGCAGTGGCAAAGTGATTGTTGAAAGTCTGCAGTATCCCTAATTTATCGTTAATGATAATAGTAACAGTGGTAATTTTGGAAGGAAGTGCACTTCCTGGAGATTGGCCAGATAGCTCTTTTATGGTGGACCAGAACTTGGTAGGACAGTTTGACGTAGAGAGTAGATCGGTTTGATAAAAGCTGGCTTTGGCCTCTCTGACCAACTTAGTACAGAGATTTCTAGATGCCCTGAAGAGACACCAGTCTGTGTCAGCACAAGATTTATGAGCCTTTTTCCAGAGGTAATCTCTTTTGAGTAATGCAGCCTTCAGATCCGGTGAGAACCAATGACAGGTTCTGGCTTTTATTTGTGCTTTAACCAGGGGAGCATGGCTGTTTAGGGCACTGGATATGATTTCATGAAGAACATCATAGGCATCGCTCACTGACTGAGCCAGGTAGAAACTCTGCCATAGCAAAGGGTTTTTTAGATCACAGAAGTATGCGATAGGATCAAAGTTCCATTTGGATCTTTTAGTGGAAAACTTTGATGCAGATAGAGGTTTGGTAACAGTTCTCATGCCACCAATAAAGCAGTGGTCACTAATGTCCGCTAAGAAGATACCAGCATGGGAAAAGGAATGAGGTCTGTTAACAAGGAGAACATCCAAGAGGGTGCTTCTCATTGGATTTTTTTTGTCGATGTGAGTAGGCTCTGTAATAAGTTGAGTGAGCCCATAAGAGTAGCAGAATTGTTTCAGGAGTAACGAGACCTTAGTCAGCCAATCATAGTTAAGGTTACCTAGTATGATTGTTTCCATTGGGGTAGTATCTAGGTGGGATGACAGGTGTGTCAGAAGTTGCAGTCCTACTGCTGGAGGTCTATAACTGCCTATGATGCAGAATGCCATTGATGGAGAAAGCTTGACTTTAAGAGAGAGGCATTCAATTCCACAGGCAAAGGATGTAGCTTTTAATATAAATACTGAGAATTTGTTTTTAACATAAATGGCTACTCCTCTACCCCTGGTCTGCCTGTTGGTTCTGAAGAGGAGGTAGTTAGGGATGTTTACCTCTCTGTCTGGGGTGGACACCCAGAGCCATGTTTCTGAAAGCACGAGTACGTCTGGTGCAGTATGAATAATCCAAGCCTGGACTGAATCGAGCTTCTTTAAAAGACTACACATGTTAGTATGCAAGAAGCTAATTCCTTTCAAAGTTGTGAGTTCATAAGGAGATGAGAGCACGTTCATAGGGCCAGGGTTAAGTTCGATATCACCTGAGCATAGGAGTAGAAGGAGCACAATTTTCCTTAAGATAGCAAGGAGAAGTTTAAAGGCACAAGTCTTTCTACGTCTGGTATAGGTTTGAGTACATGGGTCCAAAGACTGAATCATCTTATTGTGCTGCCCTATGGATACATATCCTAGGATCCATGCAGAATAGCACCAAGCCATACCTAGTTTGAATGGATAGGGTATAGGACCACATAGAGGATATTGGTTAGCAATTCCACTTCAGGAGATTCCACAGACTGTGAGGGGCTCAAAGGCATACAGTGGCAGCATAATTTGTTCATAGTGTTGGTATATGGGGAGACTAGCATGGTAGAGCATGCACCTTTGTTGGAATCAATTCTGTCTGGTTGCCTAACCACATAGGGTATTATACAAAGGCTGTTGAATAAGTGTAGCCAAACAAGGCCTGTCATGGTTGCCCTTTATGTAAGTAAGGAGCATACTGCAGTAGCTTCTCCTATCTAAGTTATATAGGTCCCAGGGGTCGTTGTTCCGTATCCGACTGTTTGGGGAAGTTAAAAAATGGAGTAACGCAAGATAAATGTATATCACCCTTGGCTAGAGAGAGGAGAGAGTAGCTCAAATTAATATTGGGGCAACACAAAGGCTAGCAGTCTGAGTGAAAACAGCTCAATTAGCAACTGAAAAGCCTGTGATTTCTTTGGCGCCTTGCAGTCTGGAGAGAGCTAAAAAGTCATGAAGAGGCTGTAATACTTGTTTGCTGGGAACATTTTTAGACAATAAACACAGTTTTTTTCACAAATCAGTCACAGTTCAGTCATTTGTAGTACAATTTTCAAGTAAAACAGTACCTTAGCAAGACAGGATATGCTAGTCAGCAAGACAGGATATGCTAGTCAGCAATAAACAAAACTAAAGTACCAAAATGGTATGCCTCAGCAAGACAGAATGAGATAAAGCTGCTAGAAGGCTTAGTTGCAAAAAGGGGATGGGAGGAATTGCAGTTGTTGACAGTAAGTAACCAATAAATTGAAACATGAGATAGAAGTGGGCAGAGACTGTGTACATTTAAAGGAGGCCAGGTAAGGGGAGGCATGGTGGGATGAAAAATCAAGGGGAAGTTTGCAGAGTTAGCACTGCATCAGTGCGCATACAGTTGGAGAGAGACTGCAGCAGGGGGGAATGGTAAGTTACTTTACACAGGCCGAGCAGAACAGGCTAAATTAAAATATATAAATTAGAAGCCGAGTACAGGGATGCAGGCTTATATTAAGCCACACGTCTCGGGTGATCCTGTCTCAGGTGAGTGAGACCAGCCAATCAGGGAGTTTTACACAGGAGTGGAGCCAATAGCGCTACCCTGAGAAGGCACTGAAATTGAAAACAGCAAATTGCAAGTGATGATCCGGTTCAGCGTTCACACAGCCCAGAGAAATCGTGGCAATTTTTCAAGCATCGTAACTTGTCTATCTCTTTGGGGAGTAGGTGCATCATGCTCCTTGCACCATAGAGGTGCTATGGCTGGATCGTGACCGCTGCCCAAGGGGGCAAGTGGCACCTGTAAGGAAGGAGACAGCAGATTAAATAGGAGCAGATGGGGGGGTGACTAAACAGAAACACACAAAGAGAACTGAGCATCAACTTGAAAGACAAGTTAGGGGGCAGTCTCAGACAGAGGCAAGGTGCCGGCTAACTCGGGAATCCAAAACAAGCACAAAAGAACAGACTGATGGGGGAGGGCAGGAGGGACAGAACAGAGAAAGAGGAGGACAGGGGGACAAAGGAAGATGATTAAGAATGAAAGTCAAGGGCAGAAGCCTTAGAAGTTTATTTGAGGATAGCAGGCTACAGTACATCCGTCAGCATGGCTTAACATGATTGAGGTCATGTCAGGCAAACCTGATAGCATTCTTTGAAGTAGTGACAAGAATAGTTATCATGGTGGAGAAGTGGACTTGGAAATCAGAAAGGCATTCAACAAAGTGCACCGCAGAAGGCTGGTAAACAAACTGTAAAACCTATGTGTTGGACAGAAGATAACAAGGTAGTTGCAGATGTGGCTGACAGATAGAAGCCAGAGGGTGGTGGTCAATGGGGTGCACGAAGGGGTGTTTGGGATGAGGAGTGGTGTGCTGTGGCAAAACATGCTCAATATCCACATCAGTGATATAATGGAGTGACAACAGGTTAAGGTCTACATGTTTGCAAAAGAAAAGAACATTTGCAACTGGGTGGATACGACAGATGTTGAGGCTATGAGGGAGGATCTAAGGTTGCAGGAGTGGTGGTGTGAAACATGCAAAAGTAATATTAAACACTGTGAAATGCACAGAGATGCACATATGGAGAAATAATCCATGTGCGGAATACGAACTAGAAGTGGAGGAAATAAAGCAATCAGAACAGCGAAAGTACCTAGGAATCCCAATCACAGACAACCTTAAAATAGGTACCCAATGCCGCATGGCAACAGATAAAGTTAACCAAATGCTGGCATGCAGTTTGTAGTGGGATAACCCTTATAAGATGAGACCTACTGATTTAACTCCACAGTACCATGGTGAGGCTACACTGGGAGAATGGGGTTCCATTCAGGAGACCTCACCTATGGAAAGATAAAGGTGGCATAGAAATAGCACAGATAGGGGCCTAAAAGGTGGTACATGGGCCCTTTGAGAAGCCATATGACAAGAATGGGTGGGTGTTTGATCTGCACCCAATGCAAGTCAAGAGGGGGGGGATATGATAGAAACATTCAAGTATGTGAAGGTGATTGGTAAAGTGGCAGTGGGTGAACTTAATCACCAGAAAGGCCTTCAATGAAATTAGTGGGCATGGACTAAGGGAATAGGGTGGTTGATTAAAGGGGGCCACAATAGAACATGCATTTGCTAAGAGTGTGGTGGCACCCTTAAATAGTCTGATGGTTGATGCAGTGGAGGCAGGAATGCTGGAGGGATTGTAAAGTGCTTGTAACCAACACAAGTGGTTGTCTCGGAGATGAAGGGGGGGACTCAAAAGGGGAGGGGCATGTAAAAAGAAGGAACAGGGAAGACTCAATGGGCCAAGAAGGTCCTTTTCTGCTATTGCATGTCTTTGAATCTATATGTCTGTGAATTATACCATGAACACTTCATATGTGTTTGCGTGCTGACAGCAGTGCCAAAAATGATTGACAGTATAACGACACCATCTCCACAGCACTCTGCAACCACGTTGTGCTCTACACTAAAAAAAAAAAAAAAAAGTGTCAGCAGTAATGGTACCAAAGCTGTACCAAGCCTAGAGAAAACAGATCATTACTGCATTATAATTTATGTCATTCTTAGTTTGTTGAATGTCATTATGTCACAATCACACATTCATGAAAACTATAGCACATTGAGACAAAATGTCCATGCTGAATGTATCCAATGTTAGAAAGTATCAATGGCAAAAAGCAATAAAAGTAAATGCAACTTTTTTGAGACACAACATATGGTGTATAGAGATGTAAAACTAGTGAAATCTGTTCTCAGCCGTGTCCCATAGTTGCACGCTCAAGTTACAATCCTTACTTCTGACAAATAGAAAGTGGTGTGCACACTCTAGTATCACGGCCATATTCAACTAATGGCAAAGGGAGTTTCAAACTTATCAGATTATCCAAAGCTAATTGTGGTACAATAAATTATCATCTTCCATACCAAATGTGTTCAAAGGGAACATAGGTGCATTACCATGAAGAAGAGATTCATATGTTTGTGTAGCTCAATCAATTTGGTTGCAATAGAGCCCACAATGCATCCAGGGGTTAATAAACAGAGCTGATTTCGGTTGCAAATCAAACTTTCACCTCTACAAATACTGTATCAGCAAAACCACTGGTTTACAGTCCTCCATAGTTGGGGGGATCAGGTTGCAGTCATCTTCTTGTAATATAGAGCAATGTTTTGTACAGGCCACAGGTAAAGAACTTATGTACCCTCAAGTGTGGAATGGTGTAGGCATAACATTAAATGCTCGAGCCTCAAGTCTTCATGAAGATCAAAGATGTGTGATATATATTGTGTAACCTCATGCCAGTAAGATTGTGTGTTAGGGGAAAGGCATAAAGATTTGCTCGTGGGTTGCATGCTCCATCCCACAAGCCCTCCAACACTTAGTCAGAACACAGGGAGACTGTTTCAAAGGAATAGTGTTGACCTGGAAAAATCAGGCTCAGATTTTCCTGTAATATTCCTTCCATAAAGTGGAAGAGGTGGTTGACCACACACCATGCCACTCTCTTTGCCATTGTTAATCAGTCACATTTGTATTACGAGCCCTCTCTCACTTAGAGCTAGTGAGGTCTGCCTTAAATGATCTACTTCCTACCAAGGCTATCTAAAGTAAAAATATAGCCTTTTACCCACCCATTGATGAACAAATGGTGATGAGAGGCAGCTCCCCTTCTTTTACTTGTGTTTGAGCTACTGAGATTTTTACGTGTTTAAAAAGACAGCCAACAATCTGAAAAGAAAATAAGTGATCTGGGGGTTCTAGTGCAGAAATGGTGCTGTGACAGCTCAAAATAATCAATGATGGTGTTTTGCAACAAGTGCCATAAAGTGCAAAAGCCAAGATTAATCTGTGTTTGACACCATGCATCAGTATTTGAGCCTGAGAAGCAGTAATACAGTTTGAAAAACAAGTGAATGATCTTACTTTCATGATGCGTTTGCCAAGGTTTCTGGCACTATGCCAAATGTCATTAGAGTGTTTAATGGTACCATACTGATTTCCTATATGGAAAGAAACCACAATAAATCAGACTTTGAATGAGATCTGAATGTTTGAGAACACAGTGAATATCATGTTGTGAACTTACACATCAAGTACAAGATGTGTGGATGTGCATTGGTGACAGCCTCCTCCACCAACACATTGTCTATTCAAAAGAGTATCCATCGATATTTCAAATCCCAATATCTCCATGTTGGTGGACTTTAGTCTAGTTTAATGCTTGTCCACCACTTTGACCAGCAGAACTTCCTTTGTCTTTTGGTCCATACATGTATATGAACAGTAATGGGCTGAATGGCCAGGGCTGTCCATCCGACCATCACCTAAAGAAAAATAAATTAGTATCAGTTTTGCGTGATATGTGCACTGTATACATAATTAAGACAAGTGTGCACATCAAGTAGCAAGAGATAGACGATTGTATGGACCAACTTTTGCAGTGGCCCAGTAGTTCAAGGCCAGTCAGTTGGAATGCGTGCCAGTAGATTTCCTACTTTGATTGCCAGATTGGCAAACACTATGTTAAGAAGCTATGGTTGCAATGATGAACAATACATGCATAAAAAAAAGTAATGGATTCCGAGTAGACTGGTTCCAGAATTTTGTTTTTTAAGGGCCACCATTTAGGAAGGGTTCCTAATTCAGCTCCATGGTGGCTAGATGTGCTGATCCCTTCCACTTCTTAGTACCACTTCAGTCTGTGGTACACACACGCGCAATCAAGTTTTGTGCTGTCACTATATGAAAAGCACGGGTGGCCTGCCACATAGACATGAATGTGTATGTTGTCCCTAGTAAAATTTGTGTTGTTTGGATGCTTGTTATGATCAAGTCATGGACATCGCTGAACTCAAAAAGACTAGTTAATCAGATGCGCATGAGTTATTACAGACAGCCATCCAAACCACACCAATAGCACTTTAAAAACAGCTCCATTCATGTTTATGCGCCTTGCCACCCACGCTATCAGTATAGTAACATCACAAAATGTGATAGCATGGGGGAGAGATCTGGGGGGGGCACCGCAGACTCAAGTGGTACTAGGAAGTGAAGGGTAGCAGTGCAACTCAACTCCATGTTATCAAATTATGAACCCATTGCCTTCCTAAAAGGGTGAGCATTAACAAAATTCTGGCACTTGGAACTCAGAGCACGGTAAGGGTTTCTCATGCTTCAGGGTTGCCATTTTGTAAAACAGCAAGTCAGTTGCTCTTCAAAGTAAATACTGCACTGCATCTTTACTGAATGAAGGGGGTGCCAGTGCTGGGTCTTTCCAGCTTTCTAGTGGTGGCGACTTACGTGCTTACACACGAAGTGACATACTGGACCTGCACGCATGTGTGAAGAGACACGCACAGTAATATGCATCGGAAACACCAGAACTAGTCTAGTCATGGTAAGCAGTCACTGTGGTGAGAGAAGCAGGACCTAGCACAAGCTGGAAAAACAGGTTGGGACAAAAGTGATAGCAATGGGTCCCCTACACTGATTATGTAACTACCAGCTTGTAGCTGACCTTGATGACAGTGAAAAGAACATGCAATGCTGGTCAGCAGGCTAATCTTCCTGGAGCATGGTGCAATGGGCAATGCAGGCAATGTGAGTCAAAATTTAATTATTTGTGTGGCCAGTCCCTGAGGCTCTGGGCATCTTACAGATATAAGCATAAAATGCTGACAAAAAACCTAAAAAGTACTGAAAAAAACTGAAAATAAATCTGAAAAAAAACCCAATAGGGCTAGTAGCTGCTCAGTACAGTGGATGGCCTAGGAAAGCAATCAATGAAAGCCAGATCAAAGATGTGAGCATTCAGCCACAGCTTAAGAACACTAATTGTAGTGGCCTCAAGGACCGCAGATGGAAGTGAGTGCAACAGGGTGGGCATAGAGACATAGAAAGCATGGTCACCCGATGTCTTAAGCCAAACCCATGGAATATCCAGGTGAGCACTCACAGAGCAGTGAAGGAGCAAGCAGAGGTCATATGTTGCAGTCTCACCGACAAGTAGCCAGGACATAGTCTGTGGATGACCTTATAGATGAGCAAGAACACAT
Organism: Neoceratodus forsteri; assembly: GCA_016271365.2. Taxonomy (NCBI): domain Eukaryota; kingdom Metazoa; phylum Chordata; order Ceratodontiformes; family Ceratodontidae; genus Neoceratodus; species Neoceratodus forsteri. The sequence goes on from CM057449.1 coordinate 1,327,255,188, forward strand.
TGAAAAGCATCCACTGCCAGACATGCAAAAAGTGCAGAGCATGCTGGCCCAACGTCACATGGCTGGACCAAATTTGGGCTTTTAGCAACCAGGGAACAATATTCAGCAACAGCTGCAAAACCCAGAGCATCCCTTCCATGTCTACAAAATATAGAGAGTTACAATAGTCTAGCCTGGAGGACACAAAGGCATGTACCATGGTTGTCAGATCCTCAGGTGTACAGAGGTGCTTAATCCTGCCAATGTTCCAGAGGTGTAAGAAATCACCATTCACTACAGATGATACCCGATCTTCAAAGGTCTGCCTGCAGTCCAGGATCACACCAAGATTGTGCACCCTCTATGAAGTCATCAGAGGAGCAGAGCCACTGAAAAGCACTGTGTTTTCTCCCAGGGACTATTCATCATGCCAGTGAACTGGCTCAACAACTAGCACCTTTGTTTTTTTTTCTGGGTTCAGTGTCAGCCTGCTAGAAGAAATGCAGTCATTTATTTTTGGCCAGACCACAGTAAAGCACATCAATAGCCCCAGATGTTCACAGAGCAAATGAGAGATGTGCCTGTGTGTCAACCACTTTGCAGTGAAACACCACGCTGTATTGTCGAATGATGTCAACCAGGGGTGGCATGTACATTGTGAACAGCATCAGCGACAAGACAGAGCCCTGTGACACTCCACGTGAGAGGGGCATTGAAGCGGTGAAGGAATAAACCATCACCTCACACTGCACCCTGTAGGAGCGATAGTACTCAAACCATCTGATAACAACCCCAGTGTATCCACAGAATTCACAGAGCACATTCAGAAGCATGCCATGGTCCACAGCGTCACATGATGATGCGAAATCGGGGAGCACAAGAACTGACATATGTTCTTCGTCTCTTGTACTAAGCATATCATCATGTATCATGTCTTGCACCATTTCTGTGCTATGTCTAGCCTGAAAACCTGACTGAAATGGCTGATAGATTACAAAGGACACCAGGCAAGCATTGAGCTGATGTGCTACCAATTTCTCAACACATGTATACAAAAATGGCTGCTTGGAGATATTATGGTAATTGGCCAGGACGTCAGGGTTGAGGGGAGGTTTTGTCAGAAGTTGCTTCACCTTCAATTATCTCAAGGGCACTGGCAATACCACTTCCAGCTTCAAGCACCAGGAAATCATGGCAAACACTGAGACAGCAGCCTTGGCACATCCCATTAAGAAACACTTCAAGGCTGAGAACAGTGCACAAGATTTGTGCTGTTGCTCTAAGGCCACCCTAGTCACATCTGGCACATACACTGGCCTAAACTCATCCCAGACAAGCAGAGGTGACTGTTCATCCATGCCAGGCTACTGCAAGGCAGTTGCTTCCCTGAAGGAATCCATCACCTAATGGATGACAGTTGGTCAGAGAAGAATAGAGCAAACTCTTCACCTAGAGTGACTGTAAATGTCTTCTTCGGCTGTAGAGAGGCATGATGAAGAAGCCTGTCCACAGTCTAAAAATGCTGTGGTCTGTGCTTTCCTGCTCAAATCACATTGGACAGCAATTCTGCATTCCTATGGGAGATTGCCCTCAATTTGTCATCTTAGTGAACATGCAGGACCAGTGTGGCAGCCTCCAGCTGGATCTTATACCATCAATGATCCAACTTCTGACCCTTGATCTTCATTACCATGAGATACACTGCAAACCAAAAGGATCTCAGGTAATAATATCCGGGTTGTATACGCACTACAATGCTAGTGTACATTGCTTCAGGACCACATTGCTACAGCTGGCCACTACCTCAATGGTGCCAATTGTTCAAGCTGCATCAACCCTAGATTGGTCAGCTAATGCCAGTAGTCCATCTTGGTGCAAACTGTTTAAAGGGTGGTAGCTGACCATGTCCATAGGGTTATAAATTACATTTGGGGCCCCAAACATGAAGCCCAGGGTGCAGTAATAGGACCAAAAGACCAGATCAGTATTGAGGCTATCAACCACAAGGCCAAGCCAGAAAACTGCATCGAGTATGTGGCCGTGCTGGTGGGTCACAGAAACAACAACTTGTGCCAGGCATAGTGATGACATCAGGAGGATGGTGTAATTGAACTGCAAGGATTCATTGTGGAACCAGGCATTGAAGTACCCCAGGATTAAACAATTGGGGAATCCCACACCTGGTCTGTGATAAAGTCTGTTCCCTTCTGCCAAAATTGTACTCCCAGCACCGGTGGGTGGAAAACAAGTAGAATCCTGCAACCTGCACCTAGACCACTGTGCATGGCGATGCACTCAAAAGAACAGGTAATAGCAACTTGATGGAAAGTGTGGCACAGGTTGAATCTAAAAACAATGGTGACTAATCTGACCCTGCAATACTTCCTCAGGCAGGGCTGCACCAAGTTCCCAGAGGAGACAGTGGCCTGCAAAACTGTGCTTTCATCTGCACCCAGCCAGGTCCATGTGATGCATGATCGGATGACTGAGGAAATCAAGTACTCAAGCATAGTGGTACTGTTACTCATTGACCTGGCATCACAAAGCACTGTGTGAACAGGACTAGAGGAAGCATATGGCCATCTAGCTGCCTCTGGGTATGGAGACCAACCACACATCTTGCTTAGCCCTAGGCTCTGTTTAAAACCAAGCCTTCTCTGGCACATCATAACCTCAATTCTATTCACCACCTCTACTCAGCTGCCCTCTGCCATCAATAAGCCATTCACCTTATCATAATCCGAACTTTCCTCCAGCATCATGAATAATTAGATGCAGCTGGGAGGTTGGTGAAGTGGTGGTGGTCAAGAAGCACAGCTACAGCATAAGTGATGTGCACCTGGTCATGGTCACAACACATCCATGAACTTTCAAAACATACAAAACCAAAAACCTATAGTAAGGGAGAAGTTTTTTAAACAATAAATGTGTGTGATGTTTTAATACAAAACTAGCAACCCCGCAAATCACGTACACTTCATCCACTCAAGTTATAACAACACCGAACAGATACTATAGTCAACACAGACACCACACAACCTAGACACCTATATACATTGTACCAGCCCCAGCAACTGCCCCCCCAACCACCCAACCAAAAAAAAAATAATGTACAGTATAAAAATGGGCAACAGGGGAGGACACAACAGTTAATATGAGCTGCATCCATTTCAAAAGTAAGCGAGATTGGCATCATTTGGGCTTTTGTTGGTCACTTCCTTGGTAAACCAGTGTCTGTGCCAGTTTTCAGTCTCTAGGCACCAACATCAGTGTTCAGCTTTTTACTCAGAAACTTTCATGCATTATGTTCCCCAGCAACATAAACAAACAGATCTCATTATCAGGTTTAATTATGTAATGTTATCGAGCCACTGTAAGTAGAGTAAATCAGAAGTATCATGGAGGTGGCCCACCAAGAGTTTCTGCAGGTTATTAATATTAGTCTACTCTGTGGCCCATTGGACACCAAGCTTTGGGCTAAAAAGTCAACCCCTGTGATTGATGGTGACATACCCATTAAAATGACAGAAGTATTCTTCCATGCCTTGACCATCTTCGACTCTTACCCCTTCCACACATGTTCAATGACTGGCACTATATACAGTCTTTGGAAATGGAAGAATGATGACTCACTGATCATTGCAAGGTTAAGGAATTGTGCAAGAAGTGATATTTTTCCAAAATTGTTCCAAGAAAGTAGAATGGAACTTGCTGTCATTAGATCTCCGGTATTGAATCCATGCTTAAGCTGGGGCTGGCTTGACCATCTGTAGCTAATGTGGCCATGCAGGCAGATCTGCAAGTGAATGACATGGATGTAAAATCCATTGAGCATCAATGAATAACAAACTACATAATGCATTGTAAAAGTCGCACACTTTATACAAATCCATAGCAAGGTCAAACAGGTGGCAGACGTCAGTGAAGTAGAGATGTTGTGAAATTAAATTTTGCTGGTAAAATTGCAGCAAAATAATCAATTTTGCCATGCGAAACATTTTGTGAAATTCCACCATTCCTCAAAATTTTTCACCGGTTGCAAAATTTCACCATGAAACATGACATTTCACCTCGAAATGTGCAATTTCACCACATTTCACCTGAATGTCACCAAATTTCACCTGAATTTCAGCATTTTGTGGGTGAAATTTCACATTTCACAGCAAAATTTTGCACTTTGCCTGCAGAATTTCACATTTCGCACCCATGAAATATTTCGTGAAATGCATGAATTTCGCAAAATATTTTGCGGAGCGAAATTTTCTAATTTTGCACATCTCTATCATGAAGATATCTTTAGCTACATTCCACACATGACAACTCACCAGTGTGCACTTGTTTGCCAGTTCCATCAGGTTGTTAATGAGAACCAAGTACAGATTCTGCTGCACAACTGTCAACAAGATATCGCTGTGTTCAGGTTAATTGCTTATGTTGTTAGTTGCCCCTTCATTTGGTGTATTTTGATCCTGATCATGTCCCTCTGCACATTCCAATCACTCTGTCTTCAATACATGATGCAATTAAGTCATCATTGAGTAGTACACTGTGAAGTTTGGCATTGAAAAACAAGGTTTTTCAAGTACCACAAAACAAGCAAACATACATTATAGTACAAGGCTGAACTGTATAAATGAGTATTGTGAATTGGAAGTACCGTTCAGACCTGTAGGAATTGGACACTTCAAAGGCACTGCCAGAGTCACTGATGATATGACAGCCATCTGGATGACCAAGTAGCTCTTGGCAGCTGAGACTGTGAACAAAAAGACACAAGCACGTGAATGAATGTCAAGGTCAGACTCTCAGTGAAGACAGTCAGTATCTCACCTGAGAAAAGGAAAATATGGTGAAGTCGGCATATGTAAGAAAGATGAATGGTTCTTTCTTTTCACTGTGTATCCATAGTATTGTGCCATACCACCACTGCTTAATAGTGGCTCCACATCTGAGATTGTATCTTTAACTATGCTGAAAAGTATAAAAAGTATGAATATGAATTGTGCATCATGGGCACACCACAATATGAACAATGCATGTCAAAGTCTATAGTTTTGTACACTAATTTCATTTTTTGGTTGTACACCACGAGTGTACACAATTGCACCTGTGAGTTTGAACAAGCATGAAAATGCACCAGTCAAAGTACATGTGTCCTAGTATACCTCTACCCCTCCAGTAAAATGAAACACAGACAGTGACATTTTTAAGAAACAGGGTAACATACTTTTGTTATGCCTAAGTCCTACACCATCTACTGACCCACATGTCCACACCACATGACAGACTGTTCACTTTACTGTTATACTGCTGTATTATACTAACATATGTAAATGGGGACCCACTGTACAAGACTGGGTGCTAGGATCGTGCTTGCCACTGATATTTACTATTACACACAATATCATATCATATTATAAATTGGTCTTTTCCTTGTCTTATTGTTTTATTGTGTTATTCATATTCATTATGCATTCTATGCTTATATTTTGCTGCAACACATTTACTTGTATTATGTGTGGCTTGTATGCTGTTTTATGCCTTTTTTATACCTTTTATAATCATGTTAGCATGTATATTATGTGCGCCTTTTTTACCAATGTATCATTTTCTATGTATTTCTGTTTATTCTGCATTATTTTTGTTCTTAGATTATAGATGACAATGCATTTCATTTGTTCTGTGTTTCTTATTGACTTTGCAACATCATTTCCTATGTATTTTCCCAAGTGATTATTATGATGCCGTGTCCAACAATGTATGATTATCATATCTAGAACTGCTTTGTTATCTGTATTATATTGCTGCTTACACAGTCATCTGCTCTATTACCAAACTGCTTGTTGTTTGTATTCTTTGGATAGTCATCCACCATCCAAGAATCTGAGGGCAGTCTTGTCTCACCATAACACTTTGACCATGTATAAACAGGAGTAATAATTGACACGTCGATCAGATGCATCACAACTATCATGTATCAGCGTGCAGAAGAAAACATTTTGGATTGTTACACAACCATGATGATAACACAAGGAGTGCATGCGCATCATTATGAGACAGCAGCAAGCTATACCTTTAGTTCTGATTGATATTGCTTTGTACTGACAGTGTGGAAGAATGCAGCAGCGATGTCGTAGTATGTCCACCAATATGTCATGCCTCTATGTGTAATTGTGGAGTAGAATGTTGAGTGTGTGTTCTTTCCTGCACAACTTCCACAGTAGGGGTTCTCAAGCTATTCTCATACCTTGAATAAAGGGGATTGCAACAGAGTTAAGCATATATAGGTCCTGACAAACAAAGAATGTGTGTGCTCAATTATGGAAATATCAATATGCAGAAAATAGCAATAAAATAATGTGACGCATACTTGAATGGCAATAAAATTGCAACAGCCGGTGAGATAGCAAATGTCTGTGTCATATCAACTTACATGTCCAGGAGAAATTTGGCCACATCTGAATGTGATGACAGTTGCAGCGATTGTTTGATGAACATCCACCTTGAAAATTGATCACAAACTGATATGCAGCATTTGTTATGCTTGGCATCAAGCTCTTTCTTCAGACTTTTTTTGTGGAGTGGGTAACTGTGCGAGCTCTCAGACGTTTTGATGGCTTTGGTGTCTGAAGGTTTGAACTTGGTGTCCAGAACATCGTGGAACTATATGTTGATCTAGAAACAAAATTTGCAGACAAAAAATGATAATCAATATGTAACAGTATAAAAGGGCGTACTATCACAATGTTTGTTATTTGCATCAGTCATATTGTAGTTAATGAAAAACACAGTGTAGGTAAACCAGTTCACTGTGCATTGAGTATGTCACAAGGAAAATACAAGCAAGAAAAAAGGCACTATGTTGCATTGTGAGAAACCATTGTTACAAGATACATTTTATGTGCACGATAAGCACTGTATCTGCTAGTGTCATGCATGGTGTTGCACGTATACACAGCATTGTACACAGAATACAGTCAATGGCATATTTACCAATAAAATATGATGTCAATGAACCACTGCTGAACACCACAGCCACCAACAACAACGCCTCCACCAGTCCCGTGGACAAGCATACACAAGAAACAGCAAACGTGTTCATCTGGCTGGCTACTATGAAGAAAGGTAGAGTGAACCATATTAGGAAGCAGTACATTCATGCAGTATACGTTGTTTGATTGTTTCAAGAAATGGCCACCTACAACTTCTTCCAAGAGCATTGACATGCACAACAGCAGGCACAAACAGACATACTTGTCAGCAGGTCAAAATAACATTGTGGATGGACTAAAGATGACACAGAGTAACCAGCACAATGAAATAGACAAATGTGAGTAGTGCCTGTTCAGGTACAAGCATTTACTCCATGGCAATCAGTGGATAACAAACAACATGATAGACAACTATGACAATGATAGTGGTTGCTGGCTCTTGGGTATCTGTATCCTATGGTACAGACAGTCAGGATGTCTATGTGGTAAGATTAAGAAGTAGTCTGTTATGCTAGTGAATTCTGAATTGTGTTTTATTCCCATTACCTGAAAATGCCAAGAATGCCACTATGAGCAAGTCGATTTAAAGCACTTGTTCATCCAGGGAAAGTGTGCATAAATGCACAACTGACCCTTAGGCATTATGAGGCTTGCACACAATGGGAAAACAATAAGGAAAACATGACGCTTATTTGTTGTGGACTATGGCAGTAGTGAATGAGAAAGAGCTGTGCTGAACATCCAAGCTAAAAGAAACATAAATTAATGGCAGACTACAGCAACAATGTGCACCGACTCTACACACTCGTACTGGCATGAGAACAAAGTAACCTAATGGATCATCTGATAGATTCTTTTTCCTATTGAATTGGTTTTCCATCACCTATGGCATCCACCTTTGAATCCCTCCTCCAAGATTCACCCTGTGACACATTTGTAGGCACCTTTCACCATTCCCATGTTGAAAGACTTACTCATGTTGCCAATTAGCTTTTCAGAAATATGGTACCCTTCTGTATCATCTGTATGACATAGAATTTGGTCTACATCACCAGTTATCCCACCAGAATGAGTTGTCACGTAGCCGATGGGCCAGTAACACCCACTAACCCCATTTGGACCATGCTATGCACGGCAAGGTTGATACTGAATAAAAGTGCAGTTGTCATGCACTGGATGTCTTCTGTTGACATTGCTTGCATCAAGGAGACTGGGCAGGGTGACAATGCTTGTCAGAGTTTCGCGGCTGGTGTTCACCGCTGGATACTCTGCAGAGCACTGTCAAAGGTGGGTGGGGAACACAGGAGTGATGGTGTGGACATTGTCTTTCAAGCCAGTTAGTGTTTCAGCATGCGCCAAGTTGAAACACACAGGTATTTTGTGTGTGTGGACGTGTGCGAGGATCCAGGTGAAAGATGCAGAATTCTCTTCATATATCAACTCCAGGGTGCTGAGAAGATTCCCAACTGGAGGTAGTGGAATTAGTTGCTGAAAAGATGCTGAAGTCCCAAAGGTGGTTGGTCCTGGGTGATTTCAATGCCTGTATGGATGACGAAGCATCGCAATTCAATAATGACTCCCTCCATTTGATGTCATTACTGGAACTAGCACAAATAGCTACTTCTGTGACCCACTGCCATGGCCACATGCTCGTCATGGGATCTGAGATGGGTCTTCAGGATAGTTTCTTCAGGATTGATCAGATCTCTTTGTGTGCTCACTGAATCATGTAATGCCACCTTGTCACCTCCATGAATAATCATGCCCATGCTCAGAGGGTCAGCTTTGGCCCTTTAAGGTGTCTATCCTCAGTGCAACTGCTGGAGATGGCTGACCTATCTAAACAGGCTTCTACATGTGCAATTTTCAAAGGCAACAAGAAAGGGACTAACAATGCACTAGATGGCATTGCACTGGTCCATATAAGACCCTGATATTCTCACTGTAGATCACCAGTGTTTGACAATGATTGCAGGGCATGGAAGACCAGGGGTCAGAAGTTCGTGGGTTGTTGGTGGCAGACCTGGTCAGATGAAGAAAATCTTGACTTACTGGCTCATCACGATGAGTACCTAGGGGTAATTAATCATAAGAAGGCAAAATTCAGGTCCAGGGAAGTTGTTGAAGCAATGAACAGACCAGCCTAGCTTTCCATTTCACCCTGCTCTTCCACCCCTTCCAAAACCTTGATTCCCTCCCTGCTGTATGGTGCTACTCCCCCCATCCCACCGTTCCGATCCTATATTTCAGACAGTAGACAGTCAATTCCATCCTGCTGATCTGCCACAGAAAAAAGTGTTTGCAGTCATTGTATGTCCCACAGCTGGAATTAGTTGTGATGCCACTGTATTCTCTGACCTGCAGCTATTCTACATGTGTTGACACCTTACAGATGGATTCCAATATAACCATGTCAAACTGTCTACCGTGTGCTTGAGGTATGTAGTTCCTAGTGTAATCCAAGTGTTGGCAGTGACCATCCCCAGGTTAAAACTCAGGTCCTCTGACCTCCACCTGCAATCAACATACCTCACAATCACTAATAAAGGGCATGAATGTAATAGAAACCACTCCTCCATTTAGAACAGTACTTTCGTCCAGAAATAGAGTATACCCTGGCATATCCACATCCCAGTTATGGGTGCCATCATACCCTGTTTTGGTTATATAGGGAATGTCAAGCTCATCATGTGACATAAAGTGGTACAGATCCTGGATTAGATGCCCCAGCAGTAGTGCACATAGTCTTCCAGATTTTGTTTCTTCAATGCGTGCCATTTACCAACTAATGTTCATTCCTCCATAAACACCCCCCAACCATGCTGCAACCCAATTTTTGTGTCAAAATGTTAGCACTTTTATTCTTGTGGTTGACATTGTATGTTTTGTACCCTTAGAGTCACCCATGTACCAAATTCCCATATGAACATACTGGCTGGAATCATGATACAGGCAATTGCTTGTTAGCAGGTTTTCATCTGTTTAAGCCTTTGTGGTGAATGCACTCCGGGCACTAAGCAGAAAACAAATGTTGTCAACCATAATCCCCTCCTCAGCACAGCACTGGTGTCCAAAAATGATAACCAAACTGCTTGACTATGTCCCACAACCATGACAAACTGCGCATATTTGAATGGTTTGTCAACTCCACTAACTGTAAGTTACATACACCAGTAGTTTGGTGAAATACTGACTGCTCACTTGCCAATTGAATAGACAACTCCTCAATGTTTGACTATGCACTCTCATACTTTTCAACACCAACCGTAGCCTAAACATGTGGTCAAAGAGTTGGCAAGTTAGGGCCTATAGAAAACACAAAGTCACAATCATAGCTCCATGCTCCCACATAACCTGTGAGGTAAGTAAAAAAAGAGCATTGCAGAATTAGGCAGAATATGTGTAAATGCATATGCTTTCTGCACTGCCACAATGCTGACTGCACAAGGGGTACACATCCATTGTTAGTATCAGAGATAATGAGATGATAATTATGCCTGTTAATCTATACTCACAGGCCAAATGTACCATATCAGACTTCAGTTTATAAAGTTCAGCCATTCTAATGACATTTCAGAGGTGTTGGCTGTGACTAAAGTGAGCACTGATAGGAAACAAAGGATCAGCGAATTGAACAAATGGCTAGTGGGATGGTGCAGGCGGGGGGCTATGGGTTAGTGAGGGACTGGGGAACAACATGGAATGATGAAAGCCTATTTGCTCAGGACAGACTGTGCCTAAACGGGGAGGGTAAGGCGGTACTGATAATTAAACTGAAAGAATTCATAGAACAAACATATGGTTTAAAGTAAATTAGGGGGATGACTCACCAAAAAGCGGGACAAAGGACAGAAGTATCAGGAGGCATTCAGCCCCTCCCAGGAAAGGGAAGGAATGTTGAATAAAAACATGCTAGGGAGAAGGGTGGATAGGGAGGGAAACTGGTGGAGGGGACTCTCCACAAATGCTAGAAGCTTGTGGAAAAAGATGGAGGAAATAGCAGCATTACTGGAGGCAGAGGGGTTAGATATTGTAACTGTGACTAAGACCTGGTGGACAAAGCACCACAACTGGGAAGTGGGGGTTCTGGGGTACAGGTTATTCAGGAATTATTGGAATGGTAGGAGGTGGGAAGGGGTAGCACTATACATCGGGGGGAATCAAGGTCTTGAAAGGGGTGGAAGAGCAGGGTGAAATGGAAAACTTAGGGGTCACACTGGAGAAGAAGGCTGGGGCAGCATTAAGACTTGGGGTGATATACAGACCCCCTTCACAGAGTGAAGAAACAGACATGCAGATGCCACAGAAGGGTCAAAGAATGGCTCAGAAGAGGAAGAATCTGCTAGTGGGGGATCTAAATCTCCCAGATATAGACCGTGAAATTTCATTGGCACAGTCAGCTAGCAGCAGGGAGATTCTAGGGTCACTACAGTGTGCCATCTTGCAGCAGCTGACAAGGGAGCCCACCAGGGAGGGAGGGTAACCTACTGGATGTGGTTCTAACCAATGGTGGTAGCATAGAGGGAGTGGAAGTGGGGGCAAGCTGGGGGATAGTGACCACAGCACATTGGGCTTTAGGATCAGAACAGGGAAAGAGGCTAGACAGACTGCCATGAAAGTCATAGACTTAAGATGGGTAGACTTCCCCAGGATGCAGGAGATGATCTGGGAGGAGGTCAGGGGATGGAAAGAGATGGAGGGAAGGGCAGAGGACCTCTGGAATAAAATCATGGAAGGGCTTCTGAAAGCAACAGGAGGCTATGTGAGGAGGATGTGGAAGCACAAAAGAAAGAGGCCACTGTCATTCAATAGGGAACTGAGGGGGGCAATAGGGGAGAAGAAAAGGACTTTCAGGGAATATAAGAGGATGCAAGGGAGAGAGGATAGAGACACTTACAAAGAGAAGTTGAGGGTGACAGGGCACAGGATTAGGAAGGCTAAAGCAGAGACAGAGAAAAGAAATTGTTAGGCAGTCAAAATGGGGGGACAAAACATTCTTTTGGTACATAGGGGAAAGGAGGAAGGTAAGGCAGGGGATAGTAAGGATCAAGGGGAGGAGGGTTGCAGTTGGAAGGGGATTTGGAGAAAGCAGAAGTGCTAAATGGCTACTTCAGCTCAGTTTTCACAGCAGAGGGGGAAGGTAGGGGAACAGAGTTGAGTGAAAATGGACAGAGGAGAAGGGTGGGTGGGTTCTAGCCCAATCAGTGTGGAAGTGGTAAGAAAGGAATTGGGTAAATTGAGGGTGAATAAGGCCATGGGCCCAGATGAACTAAACCCTAGGGTGCTCAGTGAATTAAGGGGGGGTACTGGCAGAACCATTGGCAGGGTAATTTAATTTGTCACTGAACACAGGGTGGGTACCGGAGGACTAGAAGAAGGCAGATGTGGTCCAACTTCATAAAAGCGGTAGCATGGAGGAGGTGGGCAATTATCGCCCAGTCAGTCTCACATTAGTGGTGGGCAAAGTAATGCAGAAAATATTGAAGAAAGGGTGGTGAGCTATCTGGAGGAGAAACACAGAAAACATAGAAATTGTTGGCCGATAAGGACCGCTGAGCCCATCCAGACTGCCCGTAGGCCCTATACATTATATGTGGCCACTGACCCTGTGTGATCAATGGCTATTCATCACTTCCTCCCCCTCAAGCTTCCCTTATGCCTGTCCCAAGCATGCTTAAACCCCTCCACTGTGCTTGCCCCCACTACCTCTGGTGGCAGACTATTCTAAGCCTCAACTACCCTGCAAGAAGAAGGGGTGGAGCAACAATCAGGAAACATCAAAACTGCCATCACAGAGGCAACAGGCCTTTGTGTGAAGCAAATAAACAAATCTAAACAAAAGAAAAAAACACTATGGTTCTCGGAAGTGATGGAGAAGGTTAGAGAGAAAAAGATAGCATTCAGGAAGTATAACAAAACACAGAAGGAGCAGGACAGAGAACTGTACCAATTAAAAGCAGATGGAAGGGGAAGGCAGTCAAAACAGCAAAGGCCCAAACCGAGGAAAAGACAGCCAACTTGGTTAAGAAGGGGATAAAACCTTTATAGATACATTAGGGAGTGAAGAAAGACAAAGGGAGGGATACTGAGGCTAAATAAAGAGGAGGGTGGGTGGGCAAAGAGGTACAGTGAAAAAGCAGGGATACTGAATGAATACTTATGCTCAGTATTCACAAATGAAAAGGAGGGGGAAGTACCTAATCCAGTCAATAGAAGCACTCTGGATAGGGGGGTTGATATCAGTCCCTGCACAGAAGAAAGGATTCTGAAAAAGCTCTTTAAACTGAAGGTGGACAAAGCAATGGGGCCTGATGGGAATCACCCCAGAGTTCTAAAAGAACTAACAAGAGAACTAGTAATACCACTGACTACGCTTTTTAACAGATCATGGGAGGATGGTGTGGTACTTGAGGACTGGATGAGGGAGGATGTGATTCCTCTTCACGAAAGTGGGAGCAAGACAGAGGCAGGAAACTACAGATCTGTCAGTTTGACCTCAGTGGTATGGAAAATTATGGAATCACTTCTGAAGGAAATAATTGTTGAGTACATAGAGGCCAGTGGGGCACAGGACCCAAGGCAGCATGGATTCACAGTGGGAAGGTCATGTCAGACGAATTTAATTGATTTCTTTGACTGGGTGACCAAAGTAGTAGACCGGGGGGGGCTGTGAACATGGCCTACTTAGACTTTAGCAAGGCATTTGACACAGTCCCACAAAGATTAATAAACAAATTAGCCAGCCTGGGAGTGGATCCCAGGGTGATAGCCTGGGTAAAAATTGGCTGGTCAACAGAACACAGAGAGTAATAGTAAATGGAGTCCACAGTGAAGAAAGGGGGTTACTAGTGGGGTACTGCAGGGTTAAGTACTGGGTCTGGTCCTTTTTAATGTCTTTATAAGTGACATTTCAGAGGGACTGGAAGGAAAAGCATGACTATTTGCAGATGACACAAAGATCTGCAACAGGGTTGAAACACAAGGTGAGGTGGAAAGGATGAGAAGAGACTTGGCAAGGTTGGAGGAATGGTCAAATGTATGGCAGCTAAGATTCAATGCAAAGAAGTACAAAGTAATGCACCTGGGAAACAAAACCCCAGCGGAAGAGTACACAGTGGGGGGTGAGATACTAATAACAACAAAAATGGAAAGGGACCTGAGGGTAGTTATATCAGATGACCTAAAGGTGGGCAAGCAATGTGAGAAGGCAGTAAGGAGGGCTGGGGGATACCGGGATGCATAAGGAGAGGCATCACCAGTAGAAAACAGGACGTTGTTATCTCTCTGTACAGACAGTTGGTGAGACCCCATCTGGAGTAATGCTTGCATTTCTGGAGACCCCATCTCCACAAAGACATAGACAGGGTGGAGGCTGTCCAGAGAAGGGCAACCAAAATGGTGCAGGGTCTGCACCAGAAGACATATAAAGAGAAACTAAAGGAGCTTAATATGTATACCCTTGAGGAAAGACGAGAGAGGGAGGGACATGATAGAAACATTCAAGTACCTCAAGGGGAATCAACAAAGTCCAAGAGGGTAGCATCTTTCAGATAAAGAGATGTGCAAGAACAAGGGGGGCACAATTTGAAGACAGAGGGTGGGATGGCTCAGAGGTAATGTGAGGAAGTATTTTTTCATGGAGAGGGTTGTGGATGCATGGAACAGCCTTCCTGAGGAGGTCATAGAGTCAAAAACAGTGGAGGAATTCAAGAATACATGGGACAGACATAAGGTAATTCTAGTGGGGGGGTAGGAGGAAGTAGGCTGTTGGTTAACTAGGATATGCAGCTTATCCATTAGGTAGGGAAATGGGCAAACTAGGTGGGCCAAGTGGTCCTTATCTGCCATCATATTCTATGTTTCTATCTTTCTGTGTAGAAAAACTTCCTCACATTATCTCTTAATCTACCCCTTCCAATGTCATATTGTGCCTCCTTGTTCTGGTACTTTTTCTACATTAGAAAAGGTATCTCACCTGCACCTTGTTTATGTCCTTGAGGTACTTGAAATGTTCAATCATGTCCCCCGTTGTCTCATCTCCTCTAATGAGTACATATTGAGGTCCCTTAGTCTCCCCTCATATGTTTTGTGGTGCAAGCCCTGCACCATCTTTGTTACCCATCTCTGGATAGTCTCCATCTTATCTATGTCCTTGCACAGGTGTGGCCTCCAGAACTGCATGCAGTGCTCCAGGTGAGGCCTTCCCAATGTTTTATACAATGACATCACCACCTCCCGCTAGTGATACCCTTGCCTATGCACCCCAGCATGCAAGTGGCACTCTCTGCCACCGTTGTGCACTGCTTTGATACCTTAAGGCCATCACAGATGATAACCCCTAGGTCCCTTTCCTCTTTGGTGACAGTCAGCTCCTCCCCCCCAACCTGTAGCTCTCCCCAGGGTTCCCTCTACCCAGGTGCATTATTTTGCACTTCTTTGCATTGAACCTCAGTTGCCACATCTCTGACCATCTTTCAAGTTTCTCCAGGTCCCTCTTCATTTTCTGCACCCCTTCTGAAGTATTCACCCTGTTGCAGACCTTGATGTCATCTGCACACAGGCAGACCTTTCCATCCAGCCCCTCTGAAATGTCACGAATGAAGACATTAAACAGGACTGGTCCTAGTACTGATCCCTGTGGTACCCCACATTGTGACATGTAGACAGCTAGTTCGGAGTACACTATGATTTTTTTTGTAATATAAAAATGTGTTATGGACTGTCTCTCATGAGAGATGCTGAGACAGCATGTGAAACACACACACACGCACATGCACTCAGGTTTTAGATACAAGGTGTTACCTGGAAGACCATAAGCTACTTACAGGTTAGAACAGGCCTTGATCAAGAATCTCCTGTTTTTCTAAGTTAAATTTAGCTTTAACTGCTAAGATGGAAATCAGTATCCATTTTATGATGTTTCGAGGAAGAAACCAGGTTTGGCACACTGGTGTGAAATCATAAATGCTTTATTGTCTGTGTGAGAGGGGATACTGCTCATAGATGAAAGGAAATTTAGAGACTTGATTGGGGAAGTCACATGGAGAAAGGAGTTTCTGCTGATGTAACCTTAATTAACTTTCCTTCTAAAATGATAAAACATCCCAGGTGTATGATTTTTAATAAACAAAGGAGGAGCTAGGTGACCTCACACAAAAGGGGTTGGCAAAGACAGTTTTTTAAAGAGTATTCTGTTTTCCTTCAGAGACACTTTTATCTAAACTCTGACAAAGAAACATCTTTGAACACTTTAAGCAGGTATTTAGAGAGAGAGACAAATCTAAGTATTGTAGTAGTAATTGCACTGTTAAAATCTTGTTCTTTTAAAAGATTGTATGGTTCTTGTGATATATAGTTCTGTATTTTATGTTTTACATACTTTTATCTATTTTAGTAAAACTCTATTTTTAGAGCCTACTTGGTCTGTCTTTGAATTTCTTTTCTTTAACAAGTGAAGTATATATGGTTAAAGCAGACACTGTGCATAAGCCTGAATGGTGATACCAAACTGGAAAAAGGTAAGAGTAATCTTGGGCCTTTATTAGAGTTTTTAAGGGTTCATTTTGTACACCTGGTTAGGTGCCCGTAGGCAAAGATATCTGGCCCACCGAAGACAGAATTATCTGAGCCTGTGCATTGGGTATGCTAGAAAGAGGTTCACATTTTGAATCCCTCCAGAACTGAGACCAAAGGTTGATTCGAACCCACAAAACAGACAGGAGGGTTACCCTGTTTCTGTTAACTGTTCACAAGACTGTGCTCAGAGGTTGGCACTTTGGGAGTAGAGGGCTGACCTGCTGAGTGGGTTTGTGACAGATTGGTTGACAGCAGTGTGATATTTTGGTATTACAAGCTTTTATTGTTCGGTGTGTCAGCTTGGGACCGTCAGCTCATTTGCAAAGAAAGAAAAAGGCTGTGATTTATTTTTAAAAAAAGGAGACAGAACTATATCACTTGGCGTACAGTCAAGTTCCTACCCATTTTATTTTTTTTCCTAAAGTGCAAGTCAGAGTAGCAGTAGTTTGGGAAGATGGCTTCCAACTACAGCAGGCACACTGTAGACTGCCTAAAGCAGTTGTGCGGTGACAGAGGAGTCCCGTTCGAGGTGAAAGCCAGCAAACAGAACCTAGTAGATGCCCTGATTGTAGCAGATACCCAGAGCAGTGAGTCACCGACCATGACTGAAAAGGACCAAACCTCGAGTGTGGCAGGGCTAGCGGCCAGTGATGTGTCCAGATCTGATGAGGAGGGCAACAGGGCCACTGTCAGTGAAGGGCCACAGCAGCAGGGGAAGGTCACCAGTATCCTGGATTCAGAAGTACTCAGGCTACAAACTGAGTTGCGCAGAATGGAGCTGGAGTTCCAGAGGGAGGCTGAGCGAGAATGCTGAGAGGCAGAGCATGAACAGAGAGACGCTGAGCATGAGGAGTGTGAGCATCAGCAAGCTGCAGAGGAGAAGAGGGAGAAAGATGCAGAGAGGCAGAGCGAGAACAGAGTGACGCGGACCGTGAAGAGTGTGAGTGCCAGAGGCAACATGAAATGGAGAAGCTACGACTCCAACCAGCGGCACCAGAGCAGGTAAGTGGCTTGGGTTTAACTGGGACTACAGGACTGGGTTACAAATTGAATTCCAAATTAATAGCAAAATTTAAAGAGGGGGAGGATATGGATGCCTTTTTAAATTCTTTTGAAAAGTTTGTATTCAGTCTAAAATTCCTAGAGAGTCCTGAAGCTTCCAGCTATCCCCGCTACTTACCGGGAAAGCTCGGGATGCATTGGGTCAAATAGACAATGAGGACAGTGATGATTACAGCAAACTTAAAGCTGCACTGTTAAAGAAATTTCAATTAACTGCTGAATCATACAGAGCTAAATTCTTTAAGCTCAGGAGAAGCCCTGATATGAGCTATGAGGAGCTAGCCATGAAACAACGTCAGTTTTTAAAACATTGATGGGAAAGAACTGAGGCAAACTCTGTTGATAAAATTGAAAATGTGATTTTGTTAGAACAGTCTTATTGGGCATGCCCAGCAGAACTAAAAACCTAGCTGGAGGACCGAGATCCCAAAACAGTGCAAGAGGCTGCTGAACTCTTGGACTGCTATTCCAAGAGCAGACCTGTTCTGAGAGTGAATGGGTTGGGTGTGGCAGTGCAGAAAGGGAAAAGCGCACCTTCAGGGCAGCTAAAACCCTCTCTGCCTCCACCAAAACCAGTTAGCCCAGGTTTCAGAGAAAAGATTTCTCTGAAAAGAGAAGTGAATGTTGGTTATGTAAAGAAACTGGGCATATTGCCAGACAGTGTCCCAAAAGAATGAGCAATAATACACATAATGGTACTAGAAAAGAAATGGGTTGTTTGTGTGTCCCTGGAAGCATGCCTGTGAACATGAAGGAACACATGCACCCAGTCATGGTGAATGGTATACAGACACAAGGGTTAAGGGACACAGGGGCATCCTTGACCTTGGTAAAGGGGATACTGGTAGAGCCTGGTCAGCTTATACCCAATAAATAGATCACTGTACAGGACTTCACTGGTGAGGCAAAAACATTGCCCCTCACTAGTATTCTCCTAGACTGGGGTGAAACAGGGGGAACTGTGCAACAGGTGGCTGTAGATAAAAACCTTAGCAGTGGATGTGATCCTGGGAAACAATCTAAAACAGGGGATGGTGTGTGCAGTTATCTATAGCCAAGTGGCAAGGGAAAATTGTAGTTCCCTGAACCCAGCAGAAGCCATTGTGGAAACCGCTGAGAGGCTGGTTCCCCAGCCTGTGTCTCCAGATGGGGAGACTAATGAAAAAAGGGTAGAAGTTTCCCCAGTAGTAAGTAACCACACAGCTACAGAGGGTTACTCCAAAGAGGGAGGGGTGACCCATTGTCAGAGGGTTGGGATTGACAGTGATCCTGGGTGCCCTGATGCTAGTGCTAGGGACCCTAGTTTAGTGACTGAAGGGGACCTGTCCCATGCCTTGGGAATTTGTGAGGGGTTGGCAGCTGCTTAGAGAAGCAACCCTAGTTTAGAGAAGCTGAGGGCTTGGGCAGACTCGGATGGTGCACAGGGAGGTGATGGCAGACATAAGGTTTATTGGGAAAATGGACTTATGTATACTCAGGCAGTACAGACAGAGGGA
This sequence comes from Neoceratodus forsteri, assembly GCA_016271365.2. Lineage (NCBI taxonomy): Eukaryota > Metazoa > Chordata > Ceratodontiformes > Ceratodontidae > Neoceratodus > Neoceratodus forsteri. Next base: position 1,327,274,293 of record CM057449.1, read on the forward strand.
GGGGTGCTAGGCAGGCAGCTTGTCATTCCCCAGGGGTACTGTGATCAGTTGTTCAAGACTGCACATGATATTCCCTTGTCTGGTCATCTGGGAATTGGTCTCACGATGCAGCGGTTGGCCCAGAATTCTACTGGCCTAACTTCACCCAGCAGGTGAAAGAGTATTGCAGGTCTTGTCACTGGTGCCAAGAAATAGGGAAGGCAGACAAGAAAACCCAAGCCACCCTGATTCCATTGCCCATAGTAGAGGAGCCATTCCAGAGGGTAGGAATGGATATTGTGGGGCCTTTAAATACCCCCAGCTCCTCAGGGAATAGATTCTTCCTGACTGTGGTGGATTATGCCACCCAGTACCCAGAGGCAGTCACCCTATCCTCACTGAGGACAGACAAAGTGGCAGATGCCTTACTTGGGATTTTCTCCAGTGTTGGGTTTTGGCAGGAGGTTATCACCGATCAAGGGGATTCCTTCATGTCGGACCTGATGAAATGTTTATGAGAGAAGTGTGGGGTAGTGCAGAGATGCACAACACCGTATCACCCACAACCCAATGGGCTTGTGGAAAGATTCAATGGTATCCTGAAGTCAATGATCTGGGCATTTGCTAAACAGCATGGGAGGGACTGGGAGAAATACCTTCCTCACCTGTTGTTTGCATAAATGGAGGTGCCCTAAGAGTCGACAGGATTTTCCCCCTTTGAACTCTTATATGGATGCCAGGTACATGGACCCATAGACTTGATCTGGGAGGACTGGGAAGACAAGCATGTCACCCAGGGAACTCCCATTGTGGATTACATCCTTAGGTTTAGGGAAAGGCTGAAGGAGCTTATGGGGACAGCCCAGAGCAACCTGGCAGCTGCCCAACAGAAACAAAAAGTGTGGTACAACCACAGAGCCAGAGCTAGCTCATACATGGTGGGTCAGGAAGTCATGGTCCTTATTCCAGTCTAGAAAGACAAGCTGCAGGCTGAGTGGGCAGGACTGTACAAAGTGGTTAGGAAGGTAAATGACGTGAACTACATTTTGGAGTTACCTGACCGAAGACAGACAGAAAGGATGTACCATGTCAACATAATGAAGCCATATGCAAATAGGGCTGACATGGTGTTTGCAGTGTGTAGTCCTGGGAAGGGGAGGGATGAAGGAGACCCCCTTCTGGACTTTCTGGAAGAATGGAAGTGGAAGTCCTCTGTGGAGGCAGTAAAATTGTCTCACCAGCTGGCCCCGGACCAGATCCAGAAAGTAAGGGAGGTTTTAGCAGACTTTGCCCCATTGTTTAGCACCAAGCCTGGACTAACTTCCTTAGCAATGCACGATGTGGAGACAGGGACACAGACGCCCATTCGGTGGACAGCATATCGGGTGTCAGAGGCTGTATAAAAGGACATTAGGATGGAAGTGGAGGAGATGCTGGATTTAGGTGTAATCCAGAGATCCCACAGCACCTAGACCTCACCTGTAGTCCTTGTGCCTAAGCTAGATGGCTCTACTCATTTCTATGTGGACTATCTTGGACTGAAAGTAGTCATGAAGTCTGATGCCCACCCGATGCCCTGGACGGATGTACTCCTGGACAAGTTGGGAGGGGCGACCTACCTTATGACCATTGACCTGACCAAGGGGTATTGGCAGGTAGAGTTGTCGGACAGAGTAAGGGAGAGGTCTGCCTTCATCACTTCAATAAGCTTATTTGAATTTAAAGTAATGCCTTTCAGAATGAAGAATGCCCTGGCCGCTTTCCAAAGGTTGGTGAACCAGGTGTTAAATGATGCTGAGGAGTACACCGTGGCATACCTGGATGACATTGCCATCTTTAGTACCAGCTGGGAGGAACACCTTTCCCACCTTAGGGAAGTGCTTGGCAGGATACAGAGGGCCTGGCTCACCGTCAAAGCTGAGAAGTGCCAGGTGGCCATGAGAAAAGTTGCATACCTGAGGCATGTGGTAGGCCAAGGACAGCTCCGTCCTAACCAAATAAAGATAGAGGTAATCCAGGCATGGCCCAGACCAGAAACACAGAAGCAGGTCAGGCATTTTCTAGGGACAGCAGGGTACTATAGAAAATGTGTACCCAATTACAGTGCCCTGGCTGCTCCCCTATCTGACCTGACAAAGAAAAAGATGCCCAAGAAAATTACCTGGGGACTAGCCTGTGAGGAAGCCTTTTCCAAACTAAAGGAGGCAATGTGCAGTGCTCCTGTTTTGACAAGTCCTGACTATAGCAAAATCTTTATAGTTCAAACTGACACCTCAGACTTGGGTATTGGGGCAGTACTGAGTCAGACATCCAGCCAAGGGAGGGATCACCCAACAGTGTACCTGAGTAGGACGTTACTTCCCAGGGAGCAGGCATACTTCACTGTGGAAAAAGAATGTCTTGCCATAGTGTGGGCCATAAAGAAATTAGAGCCATACTTATATGGGCAGCATTTTGTGGTGGAGACTGACCACAACCCCCTGCTTTGGCTGATGCAGATGGGAAAGAACAATGGTAGACTGCTAAGATGGAGTCTTGCTTTGCAAGAGTATGATATGACAATTGTACATAGAGCTAGAGCCAGGAACCAGAACTCAGATGGTCTGTCTCGCGTGTATGAGGAGTGAACTGATTTGGGAAGCTCATCCAATGCTGGGGATAGTGCCCCCAAATTCAGTCAAGGTGGGGAGGATTGTGACACGTGGACAGCCAGTTCGGAGTACACTATGATTTTTTTGTTATATAAAAATGTGTTATTGACTGTCTCTCATGAGAGATGCTGAGACAGCATGTGAGACACACACACACACACGCACACACACACAGGTTTTAGATACAAGGTGTTACCTGGAAGGCCAGAAGCTAATTACAGACTAGAACAGGACTTAATCAAGAATCTCCTGTTTTTTAACTTAAATTTAGCTTTAACTGCTAAAAGGGAAATCAGTATCCATTTTATGATGTTTCAAGGAGGAAACCAGGTTTGACACACTGGTGCGAAATCATAAATGCTTTGATGTCTGTGTGAGAGGGGATACTGCTCATAGATGAAAGGAAATTTAGAGACTTGATTGGGGAAGTCATATGGGGAAAGGAGTTTCTGCTGATGTAACCTTACTTAACTTTCCTTCTAAAATGATAAAACATTCTGGGTGTATGATTTTTAATAAACAAAGGAGGAGCTAGGTGACCTCACGCAAAAGGGGTTGGCAAAGACAGTTTTTTAAAGAGTATTCTGATTTTCTTCAGAGACACTTAAACTTAGATTGTGGGCTTTTAGTGACACTGTACTTTCTTTTTTGTCTTTACTTAGAATTGTTTTTGGGCTGTTGAAAATTGAAAACGTAGTGGTGGTGTATTTCTTTGCTGTCTTTAATTGCTGCAAATGTTCAGCCCCCCTCCCTCCCTTTCCCCCAACTCTTAATTATATGCCCTGTTAAATCTGATTGACAGGAGCTAAACACAGGGTATAGTAAGGGGTGTGGAGTAGGAGGGGCATAAGGGTGAAGATGCCCACCCTCAGCACGACAAGTGTTTTGATTCATTTATTTATTTCTTGGTTTATTTTCTTTTTTAAAAAAGAAAAGTATCTGAGGATCAGTGGCAGGATTTTTAGGACAGTAAATTAACAAAATGGAACTAGGAGAGCTTCAGTAGCAGACAAGTAGTGGAATAGCAGTATAATTGCAGTATAATGTGGAGTGGCGCAATGCAGTGGCTGTGGGGCAGCAGTATTCAGGCAGACCTTCTGGACACTGAGGTGCTGCCCTATCTGCATGCATCTCTCTGGACTGTGGGATGAGGTAGGCAGACTCAGAGCAGAAGTAAACTGGGTCAGGAGTACCATCACCCCTATCCAGAGACCACCCAGTCCAATGCAACTGCCTCAAATGATGCCGAGAACGAGGAGAACTTGGATGACAGTGGGCTCAGAGAGGGTTAGAGCGGTCAGGCAGAGGCACATCCCAGATCCTATTCCACTCAAGAACTCATATGCCACACTGGCAAACGGAGACAACCCAATAGAGGTACCCAGAGAAGTGGAAGGAAAGGATGTGGAGGTTAGCCAAGGAGGTGACCTCAGCAGGGAAAGCAGTGGACCCCAGAGGAGGAGGAAGTGAATCCTGGTGGGGATTCCATCATAAGAGGATCCAGCTGGGAACACAGGAGGGGAGGACAGGAAGGTGAGGTGCCTACCAGGTGCCATGGCATGGAGGGATGGAAGGAAGATCCTGGGGATCACTGGGAAGGCAAGACGGGAAGGTGAGCTGGATGTCATTATCCACCTAGGTACTAATGACCTGGCAAATGGGGAGCCAAAGGAAGTTCAGGAAGAGTTTAGGAAATTGGGGAGGGGTCTCAAGCAAGCAGCTACTTCTGTTACTTTCTCAGAAGCACTACCTGTGAGAGGCAAGGGAGAGCATAGGGGTGCATGCACCAGGAACTTTAACTCATGGTTGAAGAACTGGTGCTGTGAGGAAGGGTTTGGATTCATTGGTGGCTGGGGACCCACCTGAAGGGATGGAGGTTTGTTCAAGCCTGACGGCCTGCATCCATCCTGGAGGGGAATCCAAGCACTCAATGATAAGTTTACATGCTACATTGACAAGCATTTAAACTAGCAAAGGGGGGTGGCAGGCCAGCAAGGAGGGTACCTACTTGCTCATCCCCCACAGCTAGCAGTGGAACCAGTGAACCAGAGGAGTGGCTATCTCTACAAAGCAGTGTGCAAAAGATGGAGATTAGCACCCAAGAGGTGGATAGGCAGAAAAGGGCAAAGTTCAGCAGAAGGGCAGACAGCAAGGAGAACCAGGGATAAAGGAAAACCAAGGAAGGGGCTGGAGTAGAACAGCGAAACAGTCTAGGGAGGTCAAATCATGGAAAGCCATGTGTGCAAATGCCAGGAGCCTTAGCAACAAGATGGAAGATCTGGAGGCTGTCATGGTGCAGTCAGACCTGGACATTGTGGCCATCACTGAAACCTGGTGTAATGATAACCACGACTGGGAGATGGCCATACCTGGCTACAACATATTCAGAAGAGACAGGGCAGGCAGGAAGGGAAGAGGAGTGGCACTGTATGTGAAAAATGACATAAGGGCCACAGAGATCCAGGAGGAACAAATGGGGAGAGATACTGTGGGTTAAGCTGGAAAGGAAAATGGGCCAGCCATCCGCACAGGTGTGGTCTATAGACCACCAGCCCAGGAGGAAGAAACAGATAGGGAGTTGATTCTAGCCATCCAAAGGATGGCAGACAAGGGTGAGGTAGTACTGGTTGGAGACTTCAATATTCCAGACGTGGACTGGAGCATCCCAGCAGCAGCATCAACTAGGAGTAGATTTATCCTGGACTCCCTTCAGGGTGCCTTCCTCAAGCAAATGGTCATGGAACCAACCCAGCAGAAGGAAATACTGGACCTTGTGCTCACAAACAGGGACAGTGTGATGGGGGTAACACTGCGGGAGCACCTGGGGAACAGTGACCACCAGTCATTGTGGTTTGAAATCACAGAAAGAGCAGAACCAAACCACACAAAAACACGTATCCTGGATTTTAGGGGGGCAGACTTTGGGACAATGGGGAGATACTTGAAAGAGGCATTAAGGGGAATGGGACAGGAATCAGGGGTTGAGGAACAGTGGACAGTATTTAAAATGGGGATTACAAGAGCAACAGAATTATGCATTAAGCAGGTTAGCAAGAGGAAAAGGAAGAGAAGACCATTATGGTTTTCCAAAGAGGTAGCAAAGAAAGTGAAAGCCAAAAAAAATTGCATTCAGGCAATACAAAAAGACACAGGCAGAAGAGGATAGGGAGAAGTACCAGGAAAAGCAAAGGAAGGAAGGGAGGTCAGTAAGGGAAGCCAAAGCTCAGACAGAAGAACACATTGCAAAATCAGTGGGTAGAGGGGACAACACCTTTTACAGGTACATAAGTGAAAAAAGAAAGGCAAAGGGAGGGATAGTGAGACTGAAGGGGGAGGATGGGGGCCACGTGGAGGATGACAACAGTAAAGCTGACATATTGAACAGGTATTTCTGCTCAGTCTTTACTGAGGAAGAGGAGGGTAATGGGTCTGAAGGAAGTACAAGGGGTGAGAATGGTGCAGAAATGGACACAAGTCCCTCTACACGAGAAAGGGTCCTGAAGGAACTGGAAGTAATAAGAGTTGATAAAGCAATGGGGCCAGATGGGTGCACCCCAGGGTACTTAAAGAACTAAGAGAGGTGGTGGCTGAACCTCTGGCTATCCTGTTTAGCCGATCACTGGAAACAGGGGAGGTACCCAAAGACTGGAGGATAGCAGATGTAGTCCCCTTATACAAAAGTGGGAACAAACAGGAAGCGGGGAACTACAGACCAGCCAGCCTCACCTCGGTAGTGGGGAAGATCATGGAAGCACTACTGAAGGAGAGATTGGTGGAACATCTGGTTGTCAATGAACTACAGGACCCAAGGCAGCATGGTTTCACCAGGGGGAGGTCATGTCAGACTAACCTCACTGAATTTTGTGACTGGGTGACTAGGGAGGTGGATCAGGGGGTGGCAGTGGACATGGCCTATCTGGACTTCAGCAAGGCCTTTGACACTGTGCCACATAGAAGACTATTACACAAGTGGAGAATATGGTGTGGGCAGGACAGTAGTGTGGTGGGTGTAACTGGCTGGGTGGCAGGACACAGAGGTGGTGGTAAATGGCTGTCACCCACAGAGGGAAGAGTGACCAGTGGGGTACCACAGGGATCAGTGCTGGGACCGGTCCTATTCAACATCTTCATCAGTGACATTGCGCAGGACCTAGAAGGCAGAATTTCACTGTTCGCTGATGACACAAAGCTCTGTAACAGAGTAGACACACCAGAGGGTGTAGACAGAATGAGAAGGGCCTGCAGAAACTTGAAGAATGGTCAGGATTTGGCAGTTAAAATTCAATGCAAAGAAGTGCAAGATAATGCATATGCACAAAAACCCTGGCACAATATATCAGTTGGGGGGTGAGGATATAGCATGCACCAAGCAGGAAAGGGATCTTGGGGTTATCATCTCTGATAACCTCAAGGTAGGGAAACAGTGTGACAAGGCAGCAGGTAAAGCAAATAAGATGCTGGGATGCATAGGCAGGGGCATCACCAGCAGGAAAAGGGAGGTCATAATTCCACTATACAAGACACTAGTGAGGCCCCACCTGGAGTACAGTGTACAGTTCTGAGACCTTACCTATGTAAGGACATAGACAGGGTAGAGAAGGTTCAGAGGAGGGCAACAAAGATGGTGCATGGATTGCATCACAAGTCCTATGAGGACAGGTTGAAGGAACTGAACATGTACTCCCTGAGGAGAGGAGGGAGAGAGGGGATAAGATAGAGACATACAAGTATCTTACAGGGAGGAACAGGGTGCAGGAATACACTATTTTTAAGCGAAAAAGATGTTCCAGGACTATAGGGCATGGAATGAAGTTGGAGGGAGGACGATTCAGAGGAAACGTGAGGAAGAATTTCTTCACAGAACGGGTGGTGGACAAGTGGAACACCCTGCCAGAGGAAGTGGTGTGGGCTGAAACAATCATGGGATTTAGGAATGCGTGGGATAGACATAAAGGAATTCTGGAGGGCAGGGTTAAGGGGCAACAGACTTCTAGGAAAACATAAACTGAACTTACAAGCTCAGATAGGCAGACTGGTTGGGCCATAGGCCCTTATCTGCCGACACTGTCTATGTATCTATGTACTTTTATCTACACTCTGACAAAGAAACATCTTTGAGCACTTTAAGCAGGTATTTAGAGATAGAGAGACAGATCTAAGTACTATAGTAGGAACTGCACTATTAAAACCTTGTTCTTTTAAAAGATTGTATGGTTCTTGTGATATATAGTTCTGTATTTTATGTTTTACATACTTTTATCTATTTTAGTAAAACTCTGTTTTTAGAGCCTACTTGGTCTGTCTTTGAATTTCTTTTCTTTAACAAGTGAAGTATATATGGTTAAAGCAGACACTGTGCATAAGCTTGAATGGTGATATACTGGAAAAAGGTAAGAGTAATCTGAGGTCTTTATTAGAGTTTTTAAGGGTTCACTTTGTACACCTGGTTAGGTGCCCGTAGGCAAAGATATCTGGCCCCCCGAAGACAGAATTATTTGAGCCTGTGCATTGGGTATGCTAGAAAGAGGTTCACAGTTTAAATCCCTCCACAACTGAGACCAAAGGTTGATTCGAACTCATGAAAGAGACAGGAGGGTTACCCTGTTTCTGTTAACTGTTCACAAGACTGTGCTCGGAGGTTGGCACTTTGGGAGTAGAGGGCTGACCTGCTGAGTGGGTTTGTGACAGTCACCTCCCTTTTCCCCAGATTGTACCCCATTTACCTCCCTTCTCCCCTTTGAATCTCACAGCCCCCCCCCGGTTTTTCTTCTTTCACTGATGAACCTATAAAATGCCTTATCCCCTTTGTTTACAGACCATGTTAAGCCCTCTTCTGTCTGTGCCTTCACCCTCCTAACAGCCTTCCCTGCCTCCCTTAGAATTTCAAGGTGCACCTCCCTGTCCTCCTCCCTTTGACTTGCCTTATATTTCCTGAAAGTCAGTCTTTTAGCCCAGACTCTATACCCCACCTCTTTTGAGAACCATAGTGGTTTCCTACTTCTTTTCCCTTTGGCCACTATCCTAATGCATTGGTTTGTTATATCCACTATGGCTCCTTTCAGTTTCTCCCATTGTTCTTCCACCCCTCTATTATCTCTCCCTTCCCCAGGACTGCTTGTATACATCTACCCATTTCAGTGAAATCCACCCACTGAAATCTAATACTCTTTCCCTTGTGTGGCTTACCCCCAGGACACATCTGGAATTGAGCAGTTTGTCTGCTCAGTATGCCTTCCTGGTGAAACTTTTAAATAAATAAATAACTAAATAAATAAATAAACTGAGTCCATGTCTCCATGCTGAACCATTGGTCCATACTAGGTCCAGAATTGACTTGTCCCTGGTTGGCTCATGCACCAGCTGCCCGAGTCTAACCCCCTGCAGGGATTCCAGGATGGCTGTGCTTCTGGCTGAAGCAGCCACCTGGGTAGCCCAATCCACATGTGGCATATTGAAATCCCCTAGTAGAAGGATTTCACCTTTAGCTGACATATCATGTACAGTATGTTCTCTACTAGTTCCCTGTCTACTTCATCCCTCTGTGCTGGAGGCCTGTAGATCACCCCTGTGTATTGTTGTTCCATTCCCTGGCTCCAGACTGACCCACATTACCTTGGCCCCATCTTCCTTGAACTTCTGTAGCCTTTATACCACCTTTGATGTACAGGGCCACTCCTCCACCCTTTTTACCATTCCTGTCCCTCCTGAACAGTATATAGCCTGGTACTGCTATATAGGGCCATGTAGAGCAGGCTGCAGGACATTCGGCACATGGCTTCACTCGGGGTAGGTCATGTCAGACAAACTGATTGAGTTCTTTGATGAGGTGATGAGGGTGATCAATCAGGGTGGGGGGGTGGATGTGGCCTACCTGGACTTCAGGAAGGTCTTCAACACAGTACCCCACAAGAGGCTGGTAAACAAGTTTGGGTGTTTGGGGCAGAAAATAACGAGATGGGTAGAGAGCTGGTTAACAGGTAGGATCCAGAGGGTGGTGGTAAATGGGGTGCATTCTGGAGAGATGGGGTGATGAGTGGGGTCCCACAGGGATCGATGTTGGAGCCCCTTCTGTTTAATATCGATGTCATAGCAGAGGGGCTTATGGGGAAGGTCTGCCTTTTCACAGATGGCACAAAACTCTGCATCTGGCCGGGGGGGGGTGGAGGCAATGCAGAATGATCATCAATTACTAGAACAGTGGTCAGAAACTGGAAGCTAAAATTCAATGCCAGGAATTGCACAGTGATGCACTTGAGGAGGAAGAACCCACATGCCACCTACACACTAGGAGAGGAGAAAACAGTGGCAACCAGACAGGAGAGGAACCTAGGAGTTATAATCACCAACGAACTTTAAGGCGGGGGCCTAGTGCTGCAAGGCAGTGGGCAAGGCAAACAGGAAGCTGGCATGCATAGGAAGAGCGATAACCAGCAGAAGGAGGGAGTTTCTGATGTCACTCTACTGCTCCATGGTTAGGCCTCCCTTAGAGTATGGGGTGCCGTTCTGGAAACCCCATCTATGGAAAGACATAGATGGCATGGAGAGGGTGCAAAGAAGGGCCTCTAAAATGGTGCGTGGGCTAAGGGGGAATCTTATGAGAAGAGGCCACAGGAGTAGGATTTGTATCCTCTAGAGACAAGGAGAGTGAGAGAGAGAGAGATAGGACATGATTGAAACCTTCAAGTATGTGAAGGGGTTCAATAAAAGGTGGGAGTGCCTTTTTTCAGTTAAAGGGGATACAAGAACAATGGGACATAGTCTGAACCTGGAGGCAGGAAGGTTTAAGGGGAACAACAGGAAGTACTACTTCACGGAGAGAGTGGTAGAGCCCTGGAACAGTCTGCCAATGGAGGTGGTGAGGGCCAGGACTGTGAAGGGGTTCAAGAGGGCTTGGGGCAAGCACAAGGGGTTGTCAAGGGGAGGAGGGGGGATTAGTAGGGAGGGGGAATGGGCAGACTCGATGGGCCAGGAAGGTCATTTTCTGCCTACACATATCTATGAATCTATGGATAAATGGGCTGTAATGTTGAACTTTCAATCATAAAGTTATAACATAGCAAGACCCATAAAATAACAGTGGTATAGTAGTGTGCTTGTCTGGCACGGGTGCACAGACGTCGGCAGGCATACGTAGTGTACGCTACTGCATACATTTAATTTTTACCATGGGTAGCATTTGTGAGGTCCATCTACACAAGTCTTTGCTACTGCTTTGTACACACCATTCCCTGCATGCTATGCCAGCAAGCATTAATGTGCTATTTCCAGCGGGCAGGGGCATGACCAGCCAGCATTCAGTTTCTTGTATTTGGGATCCTCCGTACTCTGTGCACTAGCAGCAGTAAGCCTGCATGATCCCTGCCGAACTGAGGACCATAATGTCAGTTGGGATCTTTAAGTTATCAGTGCCAGCATCACTCAGAGTGCAGGGGGGGATCAGCAGAACAAAGCACAACATCTCCGAAGGTAGTTGAAACATGACATGTCACCAAGCCAGCATGGGAAACAATGCTGGGAGAAGAGCTGGCTTGGCAAACAATGGTGGCAGTACTGATTTTTCAGCATTTTTAGCCAATTTGGTGTGGTGTTCAAATCTCCATATCAAAATCCAGATGATGGTGCTAGGTGACCAGATCACCGGGTATGTGTATGCATAGTTTGGGTGAATGCATGCATGTGTGAGTGTGTGCATATGGGTGTGTGTGGTGTGTGTACAAGACCCCTCTTTTTATCTTGTTTGCTCCCCTGATGGTACTAAGATATTTCCATTCTCTGAGCTACTCTATAGGTCCTTAATCCATTGATCCTATACTTTCTAATGTATTAAGGATTACATAAGTTTGTTCTGTAGGACATAGGTTAGCCAGTAAGGTGGGTATTTAATGTTCTAGAAAAGCTGGGGAGATGGCATGTTAGTACATTTAACTTCATGTGTAGATATTGGGTAGCCTTTAGTGTAACTAGTAACTTTATATGTTCAAACATCGGCAAAACTCAACATGCCCACACACTGACTTGCCAATTAATTTTATCATTTTACTTTTGATGGTCCTATTGCTGGACATTTTATCACTGTACCAGTGGTTAACGTGGATTTTATCTGATGCTTTACTCCCCAGATGTAGAATCAGAAAAGTGCTATTTTGTCTCCATTTGTTTCACTCACTGCTTCTTTATGAATTGATATTTAATGGAAATGTTGGCTTATGTGCTCTGGTTAGACTAAACATGCTTCTCAGAAATTGACATGACAGTTTCTTTGTTTAACAGCCTATTGAATTTCAGTCTATCTGCACAATACAGGATTCAGTAGCTGCAGTAACTTACCCAGTTCTGAGCCTGCTTTCTCCTGGCTGTTGTTTACATATGTACAGTAGCTTTGTCCCCAAGCTTATGCAATGGCTGATGGCATTTAGAAAGCCTTGTTTACTCCACCAGTGAGCAAGGTTATGTACTGTAGGTCTTTTATTCTATTTGCTTAACTCTACTAACTTTGTACAGATGTTTCAACATCCAGTTATTGTAGGTATGACTCGATGTGCCATCCTTGCAAACCGTCTGTGAGAAACATCACCCCCAAAATGAAATGTTCCAAGAGTTTAATCCAAATTTATTCAGAAGTACTAATTGGCAGCAGGGCCAGCATACCCATAGACTCTAGGGGCACATGGTCCGCACATTATTATCCAAGCAGACAACTAATACTTTTTGGAGTAAGAAAGGCTAAGACCAGTGGTCAGCCAACTGGCACTGCAGTAGTGCCACTGGTCTTGACTCTGGTGATGCAGGTTCAGGAACAAGCTCAGATCATTGGGGGTTGGCTTAGGGGGGTAGGGATTGAGCATCCCCAGGACACTTTCCCTTTCCAGGGAGGATGGGTTCCCATCCTCCGCTGCAATACTATCACCACAGTGACCACAGGTGGCAGTGTGGTAGGAAGACCAAAGGGTTGGTGGGGCTCCGAAGATGTTGGAACATTGCCATGCTTACCGTGAGCAGACATCATTAGATGTCAGCACAAAGAGCTCCTGGGGTAACCATAAAGAAAAAGGAAAAATGGCCCTGGTCCTCAGAGATGACATACATTGGTATATCTGGGGCATCAATCTGCTGGCAATGCATGCACCTCCTGACACTTGTAGTGTACTCGGGGTTAAATCCACCACCCTGACCCTGCCTGGGAGTAATGTGAAGCAGCATCGAGTAGGCACCATGCTGGTGTGGTCTGAGTATCTCTCAGATATGCCTTGGATATCTAGAAGGAAGTCGAGGACCAGAAATGAGAAGGGAACATAAAGAAAGAGTTGAAAAAAAGAATTACTCTTGGCATGACATCCCTGCTTGACAACCTGCCTATGCTTGTAGGTTTTTGACTGACAGTCCACTAAGTTGTCAATATTAAAAGCCTATAAATAAAAAGTTAAAAAAGAGAATGTCCACTAGAATCTGACAGGTTCTAAAATTTGGAACCGAATGTAACCTAACTTCCCCTTAGAACCAAAAATGCATTAAGTCAGACAATCAGGGGAAACTCAACTGAAATAACTGAGTGCTACTGCCTGAAGCTGAACTTTAGAAGTCACAAGTTCAAACAGGGAAACATACAATGCACTATCTCCTAATCAAGCAAATAAGCAAAAGTCAAATTAATTGAATCATATTGTTCATGAGCTAGAAAAACACAGACATACTGTGTTAAAAAAAATGTAAGTTACTGCAGCCCCCCCTCAAAAAAACAGCAGACATGTTTCTGTGCAATACTGTACATGCATTTCATCATAAGCACACAAGCACAAAACATCTTTGTATGCACAGACACATCAGTTACTACAGACCCTGGGCTTCATTTTTTTCCCGCTTTGCTCTGCCACTGCACCACCTAACCAGCTACTCCTTCTGGCTGTTCGTCATCCATTTTGTCTGCCGTCTCACCCTTTGCTGCTGCTTCCTATCACCTAACTCCACAGACAATCCCCACATCCTAGTAGTGTCCAGCTTATCCCAGCTGGGGGGACCACTCCATAGGGGAGTGGAGTAGAATTCCTGCAGAGGGGGTTCTCCAAGGCATGCAGGCCTGGGGGGACTGGAATTGTGAGTTAGGGGGACTGTGGCATGGGGGGACTAGGCAGCTGTCATCTGGATGGCTGAGATTGCCATTGTTTCTATTTTCTGTGCCTGTCCCCACACTATAAGGGCATTTACCACAGCAACATCCTGGAGATGGAACCAGCCAGTGAGTGGTCCCCCACACTGGTAAGGCTCAGCATACCACCATGTGTCACTCTCCGAGTGATGTTGCGCAGTACCCCCTCTGGGATGAGAACATCTGTGTGAATACCCTATCACTGTCTCTGCCAGCCTGCACTCCTTAGATCCTGGGCTGGAACTGGGGTTGCCAATGTGACAAGTGGGTGCCCTACCTCTCAGCACCATGGAGCCACAATAAGAAATTTTCAGAAATGGAAAAATTGTACAAGTGTGGCAAAAACGTTTAGCTAGTGAGAGTACCTTTACACAACCACAGTTTTTTTCCACGTGTGCAATTTTCAAAAATACTGCCTTTTTGCAAACTTTTCAACATTTTACACCAGCCTGTGCAGATTTTGTTTTCTGCTCAGCTGGGCAAAAATGCTATGGTATTTCCAGGTGCAGCATTTTTTGCATACAAACACAAGAATGGACATTGATGCCCATGTGCCAAAAATGCGGAAAATAGCATATTTGCCAGTGCCAGGAATTTTCTTTACTGCACTACTGATTTGTGCAGAGGGACTTAGTCACTGAGACATGCCAGGCCATTTGATATTCTGCCCCAGTACATGCAGTAACTTTTGTTATGTGTTTGTGTCATAGGGATGAATGAAGAAGCAGGTATAGCACATGTAACACCCCCCCTCCTCTATGGGGGGGGGGTTGTGTTGCCAGCTGCTTGTTGCTCTTCTCCCATAACAAGAGTTTTCTGTACCTGTATGGTAGCTACTGGTGCAATGAGCCCACACCTGCACTTACACAGATAAAATGCTTCTGCATGAACAAGTTACCTCTGCATATTTACAGGGGTGTGTTATTTAGCACTTTCAAGATTATGGTCCTTGATGATTTAGTAGATTGGGATATGGTGCCTTTTGTTGTAAGCCACTAGTTTACATCTGGCCCAGTTTGGTAATGCCTAAAGCTTTCACCATATAATGGCTGTTGCATGGCCTATGTGAAATGAGTTGATCAGGTCACAGTTCCATTTCTAGTAGACAGATGTCCACATCAGAAAACCAACAGCACAACTGGCACTATAATTTGTATCCTTGTTGTCAGTCTCACATGTGGGATCACGGGCTGAATGGTCATGGCATCTGAACTACCTTCTCCCCTTCATGGTGGTTGAGGCCCACTGGTGGGTAGTGTTGCTTTGATAGTGCCTTTTGGCATCTGAGTGTCCTCCAACAGACAGTCCCGCTATCCGTCTTCAAATCTGGTAACATGGGGGGGCAGTGTGGGCAGCACTGAGTACAAATATGAAATTCCAGGCTACACCCCTGCACAGTCATGGGATCAGTTCTGCCTTGTCCCTCATTTCAAAGAAAAACAGTAGCCAAGTATGTCAATGCACTGTGAATCTTCCAGCCCTGGCACTGGTCCACCATAGACTGTCTAATCCCCCTCCCCATTATCACTCGATACTGTTTATCCCAAAACACAGTGCTCGAGTCATCAGTCACATACTTTGGCTTTGCAAAGGGAGTGTGCAGAGATTACAACAGTGACAACACCATTTACACAACTTAAATCAAAAATGACCCCATTCTCATGCTCAAAATGTGCGTGCAGGATGGAGTCACGCACACCAAAGTACACAGCTTACTCGGTTCCACAATGTCCGTGCCACCACCAACACACACGTTGACCTTTGTCATGGGCTGAACTCGCCATCAGTACAGTGTGGTCTGGACTCTAACACTGGAAATCTGGAAGGTCATACAAAATTATACAGCGCAAGCTGCGTGGACCTGCCTGAGACCTCTCCCTTCACTGCTGCCTGGACAATTTGCTTATGGCAGTGAAGGATGGCATGAGTGGCAGAGCGATGAGGGAGGTGGCAAGGGTGGAAGATTGTGAAGCGATGAGGGATCGGTGCTCACAAGGCGCTGCAACGCTGCACTGAATAACACTATACATGGGATTAGGCATCACTGCTGTGGTCCATGTTTCTTGCCAACCAAATATCAGTCCAGTGTAAATCACTGAGTCATTAGGAGCATATGCAGGCATGCACTGAATATATTACAGGCACATCCACTTGTTGCACAAGCATGACTATACCAATAGGTATTACAGCCATGACATGAACTTGTGGGCAGAGAGTTATAAATATGTGATGTGGAATTGCATACTGGCACTGGTCACTGAACTTAGAAGGAATGATGTTGAAGCTGGTGAAATCTACAGAAGCCACTGATTTGCCTCCAAATGGCAATAAATTCACACAGAGCTGCCACTATTTACTAACCACATAAAAACTTTTTAATGGTCTCTTTTTTGTGGGGCCACTGCAGACTGACATCTAATAAATTGAGTAAAAAAATCCTAGTACAAATCTTTTTAGATTAGAAAACAAATGGTTCACGGACAGGTGCATGTTGAGCAAGGGTTAGAAATGTGGTCACATCAGAGGGACCCTGAATTTTCCTCGGGGGTCCGCCGCATCTAACATTTTGTATATTCCACCGGCTTCAACAACATCCATTCGAAATTCAGTGACTGGTGCCAGTATGGAATTAGACAACACATATTTATAACTAGCTGCCCACAAGTTCTGACCATGGCCCCATAAGATAGCATTACCTTTATGCCTGCAACCCAAGCGATTGCTCTTAAAAGCTATTCCATATGTGCCCGTCTATTTTCATAACTCTGTCTTGAACTGGGACCAAAGTTGCTCCTCTCACTACCAGCCAGGCAAACGTTTTAATTTGTGAGCATGTACTTCAGATGGTGGGCAGTATACAATTAGTGCTAACCATGTTGGGTTCTTTTTTGGCACCAGTGTGATCGAGATGGTGCGGCACTAGTTGAGACTATTGTGGGATTTTGGTCATGACAACACTGGCACATACTTCACAACAAGGGCAAACATGAAGGATATCTAGCTACAAGTGAAAGATGGATTTGAAATCCAAAACGGGGCAAAAATCAGACAAGGTGGCAAAGCAGTCTAAAAAGGCATTTTGCAAAGACAACGTCTCATACACATTAAAATGCACAATACATAAGCCCTTACATGTAGAATAAACACCATTGGAATACAT
The DNA here is from genome assembly GCA_016271365.2 of Neoceratodus forsteri. NCBI lineage: Eukaryota > Metazoa > Chordata > Ceratodontiformes > Ceratodontidae > Neoceratodus > Neoceratodus forsteri. The sequence goes on from CM057449.1 coordinate 1,327,291,226, forward strand.
CAGCTACAGCATACACCCTGGGGATTGTTGCTAAAGAGTATTACAGTGTCTGGCCAAAGTCCTGATTTGTGGCAAAAAACAAGATACGTTGGGGCTGGGTTTATGCCATTACAGCAAGCACACAGATCTAAATCTATGGGCTTATGTAGTGTACACTCTATACTGTAGGAGAGGTTGCCTTTGACAAATACTTTATAAACTATGATGACACCTGGCCAGATTTCGGCCCCATTATGGAACTCAAATAGGTCACACACTTGTACCTGGATATCACAGCTTTGGACAATCTGGTCAAAAGCAAGAGAGCCAGCTGCCATGAAAGTCAATCCAAGGAGACATTAGTCTGTTTCTGTAGCAACAATGCCACGAAATACAAAGTGAACATGAAGCAAATCAATCACTGTGCAAATGACAAGAGAGGTAAACTATCAATACCTTCACGGTGACTGAGGCTACCAGAATAAGCAGACCTGATGTAGTTGAACTTACCAGTGGTGCCTAGACAAACAAGTAGGAACCACTGGAGCTGTGCATCTTGGATGAAGGGGAAACAAATCATGAATGGAAAAGCTTGGCCAGTTCAGACAATGATCATGCGGGTGCTCGCAGAAGGGGGGGCGGAGAAGCTGTGAGCATGGCGGGAGGTCCTGTAGCCACAGGAATCAAATTAGGGATGAACTTTGAACTTGCAATGAATGAAAATAGTACTCAAATAAAAAGACAAGAGGCAGAGTCAGAGCAAAACAATTTTATTTAGATATTTAAGCGAACTAGAAAGGCAGAAACATCAGAATGCAAAGACAGAAAAATCCTGACAGTGCAGCTTTAATGGCAGCTCCACATCAGAAGACTGCCCTTCTTTCACCATTTCAGTTGCACCACTTTTCACAAATTATTTTGAAATCTTGCCTGGGTGACTCGCTCCTCTCCCTTTCTTGTTTCTCTTTGCTGGCATTCTTCTTTTCTTAAAGTTCTGCAAGACAGAGATTAAACTGTTACTTTTGGGCACTATTTCTCACAGCACAGTGGGGTACAACAACAGGATGAGTAGGGTGCCCTGCAGCCCAAGTCATTAGATGGATTTCAAAAGCTGGGACGTACTTTGACAACCAAGCAGTGACACAGTCTGGGAGGGATACCACTGGTGTTCTCAATAACAGGAAAATTTGGCAAAATCCTGTGAAAATCAATCTGAAAAACTGTTACTTTTGGGCAATATTTCTCACAGCAGCACCCGGGGGTACAATGACAGGTCAGATAGGGTACCCGAGTGATTATTAGATGGATTTATAAAGCTGGGACATACTTTGCCAACAGAGAAGTAACACACCTTGGGAAGGATATCACTGGTGTTCTCAATAACAAGGGAAAATTCAGTTAAACCCTGCAAAAATTAGTCTGGAACACTGTTAAGTTTGGATGCTATGTCTCACTCCACACAATGGGGGGTACAACAACAGGTCAGGTAGGTTTTCCAAGTGTTTATTAGATGAATTTCTAAAGCTGGGATGTACTTTGCCAAAAGTGCAGTAACACAGACTGGGAAGGATACCACTGGTGTTCTGAAAAACAGGTGAAAATTCAGTGAAATCCTGCAAAAACCAATCTGGAACACAACGGGGGCACAACAACAGGTCAGTTAGGTTACCCGAGTGATTATTAGATGGATTTATAAAGCTGGAGAGTACTTTGCCAACAAAGCAATAACACAGTCGGGGGAGGGAATACCACTGGTGTTCCCAATAACAAGAAAATTCAGTGAAATCCTGCAAAAACCCATCTGAAAAACTTACTTTTGGGCACTATTTCTCACAACAGCACACGGGGGTACAACAACAGGTTGGGTAGTGTACCTGAGTGATTATTAGATGGATTTATAAATTTGGGATGTACTTTGCCAACAGAGCAGTAACACGGTCTGGGAAGGATACCACTGGTGTTCTCAATAACGGGACAATTCAGTGAAATCCTACAAAAATCAGTCTGGAACATTGTTAAGTTTGGATGCTATGTCTCACACCACAAAACAGGGGGTACAACAACTGGCCAGCATACTACCACAGCCTACCAGGGTGAAAAGATGGATTTTGACAGCTACTATGCTGTTCAAAATGTATGTGTGGGGGGAGGGTGACTACAAGGCAAAGGAATAGATGATAGAAAGCTTTTTTATATTATTTTAAAAGCCCAATGTATTAAAAAAGGAAGGGGAGAGAGATTGCAAAACATAAAGGGGTGGAGGGGGGAGGTTCAGAAGGATTCAAATCAAAATCCACACCCACTCACTCACACTATCACACACTCAGTCAAAATCCACACACACGCACTAGAAAACCACCCATATTGTAATCCTGCACTCAACAGACAAGATTTTAAATGTTTTAAAAGTCAATATTTAGGAAAATCCTCCACAAATGCTCTGCTTGAAAAGCAGCTCCTCTCTCCTCAGTCTTTCTCTCTCTCAACTGCATGGAGAAACGATCCCCTGAGCTTTCTATTGGCTGTTCAGCCACATGTGACCTCCAACCCCTCAATACTTAGTGAACTTCACCGGTTTGCAGCAAAATTCACTGGTGAAGTTGACTTCATGAATGCCAATGTTTGGAATTTGACCTAATGAGGTATGAAGTCATTTCACCTGAGAAGCTGACAAAATTCTTCATGAAATTCCCACTTCGCCCGGTGGAATATTTTGCGAGGTTATGCTTCTTTGCGAAATATTCCGTGGAGTGGAATTTTGTGACTTCAGACAGCTCTAGTTATGATTGGCTGCACTATTTCTGGCAGTTGTGGCTATTTTTTCCCACATCTGTGGGAAAATATTATGCCCGGTAAAGCCTCCCAAAATGCATATCTCTGGTGTAAATAAATCATCAGGGCCCAGGAGGGGATCCGCTTTACTCTTGATAGTTTCCCACACAGATGTGATGGGTGGACACTCCCAAACAATGTGAAGTAGGGTGCCCTCAGCCTGGTTACATCTCCCACAAGTAGGGGAGAGAAGTTTGCCCATCTTATGTAGTTTAACGAGAGTCAACTATATGTTTTGGAGAATCGAGAACTGCATCAACCACAGACGATCTTGCATGATATGTGAGTGGCAGGATTTCTAAAACTTCTCCCAGTTGATGGCCTTGTGAGGGAATCCATCCATCTAGTAGGCCACCGCCCAATCCACTGACCAGAAGACTAGAGCATATAATGCAATGTTTATGTGGGAGAAGGAGTGTGGTTGCTGGGATAGGGCAGCCAATGGTTGAAAAAGTGTGGATTTCTGTCTGTGATCCCCTAGAGACATGTTTTTGGTGACCAGCAAATGATGCACTTGAAATAATTTAAAGACCCCCAAGGGACTGAAGGAAATTTTTGTATTAAGTCCCTCCCTGAGAGATAGGCCATGCCTGACACCAGATCCTTGGGACAAACACCTTGTAGGGAGGGGTGCCAATTTATTGACAGGGAGAGGCCTCCTATATGAAAGTTAGGATTCTGACAGATTGGTTGCTCTGGATCCAGGAATGGATTGTATTTAAGAGAGGAACATATCTGAGTATGTACCTTGACTGAGGTGGCAATGGGAGTTTCCAACCAAACTCTAGGTAAATCCTTCACACAAAGATGAAGCATAGCCTGCCTAGCGATGCCCCCTGAGTCTATTAATCTTTTTTCATTAGGAAGCCATGAAGGCACATATGGGAATGAGTGAGAATCTTCATCCAGACACAGCCATCTTAAATATTTACTTAAATGACTTGCCCAATAATACAGGTCAGAATGCGAGAGCCCTAATTCCCTCTTTTCTTTTGGGGTAGCTAATTTGTAATATGCACGCCTCAGGGATTTGCTGTGCCAGAGGAAGTTTGCCACAGTCTATTCCATGCAATCTTTTAAACCAAGTAAGGGGCAGCCATAAATGTAAAATGCTGAGGGGATAAATGATCCGGGTAACACATTCATTTTGGTCAAGCTAATTCTGCCCCAAAGAAATAAAGGCATGTCCTTCAAACAGGAAAGATCCTTTTGTATTACATGCCGAAGAGAATCCAGATTAAGTTGCTTCCGCTTAGTGTCATTTTTTGCCAGTATAATACCTAAGTACATAAGACTACTCTGAGACCAAAGCAAGCCTGCCTGGGTTGCTACATTCTTAAGGGTTCTGTTATTGAGAGGGAAGACCTGCATCTTGTCTGGGTTGATCTTATAATTGGAGACATTACTATATTCAGTAAAGATTCTCAGGGCAGACTGGATAGAGAGATCTGGCTGAGTAAGATGTAATAAAATGTCATCTGCACAGGCCAAGACTTTTAACTTGAGGGACCCAACTCTGACCCCATGAATACTAGGGCTGTTCCTGAGCTTCCATAAAAGTGGCTCTAGGTATAAATTAAATAAAAGGGGTGAAAGGGGGCAACCCTGCCACGTCCCTGACTGCAAGGGAAAACTAGAAGAAATTACCCCGTTACAATATATTCTTGCACATGGGTTGGTATACATTGTTTAAATCCAGCGGATGTACTGCGAAGGGAAGCCAAAGTTCTTTAAAACTACGAACATGAAGTTCCAATCTACCCTGTCAAAGGCCTTCTCTGCGTCCAGGGAAACCAGCACCACAGAGTGGTTGGACTCCCTGGATGTGGAGAAAATGTGTGCCAGTTTATGTAAGTGGTCCCGGGAAGACCTTCCAACCATGAACCCTACTTGTTCTGGGCCTATCAAAGCAGAAAACACCTTGCACAACCTATTAGCCAGTAGTTTGGAAAGAATTTTAATATCATTATTGATCAACAAAATGGGTCTATAACTAGAGACCTTATCCTCTGGTTTACCTGCCTAATGAAGAACTACCACTAATGCCTCCAGCAACCAGGGGTCTGAAGGAGTTTCTGATAAAATAAAAGTGTAGAACCTATGTAACCAGGGGGTGAGTTGACTAAGGAACGTTTTATATAAATTAGGAAAAAACATCTGGGCCCAGGGCTTTTTCTAAGGGGAGGTCACGAACCACAGTCCTGATCTCCACCTCTGATATAGGGGCTAATAACAAAGCCTGAAGCACGTCACTCAGAGAGGGCAAAGGAATTGGAGCGGGAGGCAGTATAGCGCAGTGGTTTAAGGCTCTGAGCTGCAAATCTGGAGACCTGTTTCAATCCCACAGCCCCCACTTGCATACTGTGTGACCCTGAGCAAGTCACTTAACTTCCTAATGCATCATGGAATACTAGTCTGCAGTAATCCAGCTATTCTCGTGACAGGTTGCTGTCTCCCATAATGAAGATGCCACTGTCCCCCCCAACAAACAGATACCCCACATACAAGACACCCCATCCCCCTGACCCCCATCCCCAGCACACAAATGCTTTGACAGAAAGCGAACTGAGCATAATCCCTCCATCCCACTCCCTCCTCCAAGCCTCTCTAATAGCGGTGATAGAATGCTAGCAAGAATCAAAAAGGCAAGATAACCAAACTCTGTCCACCCTCCCATGCAAATCATCCTGCCCATGATGAACAGGCTTACCAAGCTATATCCCTCCCCACTCCCACCTATTATTAACCACATTTAATTACCTTAAATGAATAAACAATCTTAATAGCCCAACAGGGGCTCTGAATAAAAGTAGCTAGATCTTACCTAGGAAAAATGGAAATTACACAACTTCTCCCCTTATCATTCATCGAGAGAATGCACCTTCAACTCCCAAAAGTGATACGAACTATGCAGCCATCAAAACTGAAAAAACAAAAGTAGGGCTATGCTGCCAAAAAGGGAAAAAGAAAAATTATCCATCAAATGCCCCCTCCCACCAAGTAATAAAATTTACCAGGTGTCAGCATCAGAAATGAAATGTCACTAGTCTTGAAGAAGTTAGTTTGTTACCAGCGGTCTGTGTCCTGAAACCATGATCTGACATACACGCTGCCTTAGTCTGTGCACAAGTCCAAATTGGGGCAGGAACAGAAGAGCATGCCAGGAGATAAAGCAGAAATTCTGGACCTACACTCGTTGGGGGGTTGGAAATTAAAGATATATAACACACTGGCCCCCTATGTTGCAAGTAAACCGCATTGACTCATGCGGGAGTATGCATCGAGTGAGATAAAAAGAAAGACAAAATCCAGGTCTGCAGGGGGGCAGAAATGCACTAACCCAGTTCGAAACAGCATCACCCTGGCATGTCTAGTCACCAGCCAGGGTCCAAACTCCGAACAAAAACAAAGAAATAAGGCACAGACTGCAGTAGCTCCAAAAGGGAAACCAGTTGAAAAAGGAAATTAGACCGCAGCATAAGAGCGGGGCTTTGCATCTGTCTTGCGCTTAATAGGCAAGGCAAGGCAAAATTTATTTAAAAAATGCCCAATCCCAGAGGCTCTGGGCACTGCACAAAATAAATAAATACAACATCAAAAGATAAAGAATACATCATAGGTTTAAAAACATAAAAAAGATTATAACCCAAGATATTATTATCGTAGTCTGCTAAAATCCATAATTCAACCCCAAAAAGCTTGGGAAAATAGGAGAGCCTTCAGGCGAACCTTAAAAATATCTACAGTAGGGGCACCCCTGACCCCAGATGGCAATGAGTTCCAGAGAACTGGGGCAGCAACACTGAAAGATCTGAAGCCAGCAGATCTTAACCTTGTTCTCGGAATCACCTGGGGGCCCCTGCTGGAAGATCGGAGGGGGTGGGCAGACAGAGCAGGTGCAAGAAGGTCTAACAGATAACCAGGGCCCTGCCCCATGTAAGGCCTTATATGTGAGAAGACCCACCGTAAAGAGGATCCTCCATCTCACCGGCAGCCAGTGCAATTCACACAACACTGGTGTAATGTGGTGAGATTTTTGCTGCCTGGTAAGTAACCTGGCAGCTGCGTTTGCACCAGCTGCAGCCTACAGAGAGATCCTCCAGTGACCCCGAGGTAGAGCGCATTGCAGTAGTCAAGCCTAGAAGTAACTAAGGCATGCACCAAGGTAGGGAGGTCCAGAGGCGGAACAAGGGGCTTTATCCTGGTGATATTTCTAAGATGGAAAAAACAGGAATGGACCGTGGAGGATATTTGCACCTCCATAGTCAGATTCCTACCCAAAATAACACCAAGATTTCACACCCAAGAGGAGGCCTTCAATGAAACAACTCCCAGAACAAGTCCAGTCGCTGAGTCAGAGGCCATCCTATCATGTACTCTGTTTGACTCCACTACCAGTACCTCCGTCTTGTTGGGATTTAGCCACAACCAGCTGGAGGCCATCCAGTCGTTGATCTCAGCAAGGCAGATGTTTAGCACGTCCACTCCATTAGATGTTCCTGGGGCAAAAAATATATATAGCTGGGTATCATCAGCATAACAATGAAAACCCAAGCCATACTTCCTAATGATCCCTCCCAGCTGAAGCATGTACACTGCAAACAACATTGGGGCCAGTACCAACCCCTGAGGGACTCCGCAAGATAGGAGGCTAGAAGTGGAGGAGAAATTCCCCATCACAGCCCGTTGCCTCCTGTTGGTAAAAAAGGACTCAAACCAGTGAATAACAGTACCGGTGAGTCCACAGAGCTCCCTAAGGTGGTCAAGCAACACACAATGGTCCACAGTGTCTAATGCTGAGAAGAGATCGAGGAGAACAAGAATTGTCTTATCCCCACGATCTCTCGCCCTGAGGAGATCATTCTGCACCTGAACAAGCACAGTTTCTGTGCTATGCCTCACCTGAAATCCCGACTGAAAGGGACTGTACAACTCATGAGTCATGAGGTGCTCTTTCAACTGAAGCGCCACCACCTTCTCAACTACCTTTGCCAAAAAGGGAAGGTTGGATATAGGTCGGTAATTTGCCATGACCTCCGGCTCCAAAGATGGTTTCTTTAATAGGGGTCTCACTAGTGCATCCTTCAAGGCATCAGGAAAGACCACCTCTGATAAGGAACACTGGACAATCGGAGCAAACACCTGGCCAAAGGTGTCAATGCATCTTATTAAGAAACGCATCAGCACCGTGTCCAGCTCAAAAAAGATGTGCTTCAGATTGGTTGCTACCTCAATGACCTCACTTACCTCCATCAGTCTAAACTCCCCCCAACCAGGCAGAGTGCACTCAGAACACTTTAGGCAACCACTGCCACCTACAACATTGCTGGCTGAAGAAGCCACCTGCCGGATACTGAACACCCTGTCCGAGAAGAACCGAGCAAACTCTTCACATTCAGTACTAGAAAAAACCTTCCCAGGCTGTAGACAGGCAGGATGAAGTAGCCTGTCCACAGTCTGAAAAAGTCTAGCTGGTTGGTTCTTCCCGGCAGCAATCTCCCTGGACAGGAACATTGCCTTCTTACAGTTGATTGCCCCCTGGTATGCATTATAATGCACACACACAGGGCCAGTTTGTCCGCCTCCAGGATGGATCTCCTCCAGCAGCGCTCTAACCTCTGACCCTACTTCTTCATTTCCCTGAGAGCCCCATCAAACCATGGGGACCTCAGGTAAGAAAATCTGGGTCGTGCAGTTCGTCAGGGGAGTCAATGGCGTCAGATAACACCCTATTATAGGTATCAACCCCAACACCAATATCTCTGATGCATGCATCACCCACACTAGACAAATGAGCTGCTGCCAAAAAACCCTCAGGGGTCAAACCCCATAAAGGGTGACAGCTCATCATCTCAGTATAAATATATATAAGTATAATAAAGACCTTAAAGGTGAAAGTCACCAGTTGCATCTGACCCATGTAATTCCAGTGGAATCCTTAGTCACAATACCGCTTGACAAAACCTGCCTCAAAACAAAAAAGTAGAAGCTGTCTTGCAGACACAGGCAGAGGTCGATGGACTCTTGGCCGGGTGTATCCCAGAATTGCAGTTCAAGCCAAGTAGCAGTCCCACACCGAATAAACTAAAAGAATAGACACCAATGTAGTCACAGATTTGACATTAGGAAACCAGAGTCTGAAAGCTGCTTCTAACCAAATAAGTCCGGGGAAGTCAGGCATGAGTCCAGACCTGGGCAGGCCACTGATAACCAGAACTCTGCAACTGCCTCCTTAGTCCTGCTTCTACCAAATTAGCTGGGGACTTCTAAACCACATGCAAGCTCAAAATTAGTGACCATACTGTGGAAAACAGGTAAGAGCAACATTCACCGACTGCCACTGTAGTCAGCGGTTCCTAAAGACATCAGACAGGGCCACCGCAAGCTCCCTCTCAGCTTCTGATGGAGTTTCAAAGCTTCTCCACTGCCTATTCAAAGAAATCTGCAACTTGGCTGGATACATACAGTATGCAGAATTTGATATCCACCGGTATCAGTTTTGCCACAATTGGGTGGAATGCCGTGTGTTGCTACCTTACCATGGCTGGGAGATATTGAGCCACCTGGATCTTGTGATCACCCCACTTTACTTCCTGCAGCTCCTTGATTTTAGCAGGAGGTGCTGCCACTCCTAGAAATTAGGAAATTTAAATATTAAGGGTTGATGTGGTGCTCCAAGTTGCGACATCGAGTGTAAAACTCTGTGGGCCCTCTCAATGCAGTAAGAAGGTCTAAATGGTGATAGGCCAGCCAGCTTGTGCACCAGTTTTTGAATGATGAGGGTCGCATTGGTGCCCTCTTCCTTTTCGGGCAAGCCGATTAGTACAACATTGTTACGCCAGCTTATCCCCTTGAGATCTTCAACTTTAGCTTCAAGCCTGGAGATTCTTTGTCGAGTGATGGTGAACTCTGGGTCCACCCAGTCGGCTTTTTTCTCTAAGGACAGAATTCATGCTTTGCTGTCTCCAGTACACCTAGTGATGTCATCCAGGGCTACAGAAATGGATTTAACTTCTGTTGTGAGCGATTTTACCTCCTCCCGAAAGGGTCTGAACTCCTCCCACAACCTGTCCAAGGTGAGCAAATTTTGGTCTGTGGAGGTTATGGCTGTTTTGCTGCCGGCTGTTGCTTGCAGCCTAGATTTTTTGCTCTGCTTCTCCGGTGTGGGAGGAGGTGTATGAGCGCATCTCAGCCTTCATAATTCTCCCAATACTGTCCAGAGTCACTTACCTCTTGCTTGCAGTAAACAAGGCAGTTCAGTGGTAGGAGAAAGTGCAGATTTGTATTGCCAAATAACTGAAAATTCACACGCGATAGCGGGAGATGAGCAGGAAGACTGCTACTCGGATGGCTTCATCACATGACCGGCCACATCTGCTACAATGTTGATAACAAGTTTGGACAAATGAAAACTATTTACCTTAGTGTCTCTAGTCCCTTGTGCACATCTTCGTGCATGACACCAAGCAATCGCCTTGCTCAAGCTTGCCCCTGCTCGCTTGGAGTGTTCCCAGATATAGTCCATGATCCGAAAGTAGCTTTCCAGGTCACAGAATGAGCAAGCACACAAACTTCAAAATTAAGCACTTAAAAGTGCTAATACAGTCACTGTGCACCCAGGAGTGTTAAAAGAACTGCCTTATTCAGCACTAAAAATAAAATAGGGCTCACAGACAGCAATCAGTAGTTCTTGGGGATCTACCCTGGGACTACAGTTCGCAACCTTCTTCCTGTAGTCCTATGTCAGGGACCCCTCTACAGTATACAGCAGGCAAATGTTAATTAGCAATAGCAATATAAGGCCCTGGGTTACACTGTCGCTCTGTTTCCAAGTCAGACTCACAGTGTATTGCCCAGAAAAGAAGCAAGTTCTGTCTTAATGTACTGTATATAAGCTGCTTCAGTATGTGCTGATCCACTTCTTTTCTGAACAGTGTGGAACAGAATCACACAAGAAAATTAGAATGTACTTTAAAGTTTTTATTCAGCAGGATGCCGTATCAATAGCGATGCAAGGCAGTGCAGTTCACAGTGCAAAAACACACACATAGACAGGTGTTCAATTAATTCATTTATTTTCAGAGAAGTACGTTCAGCTTCTCACAGATTTGCTGTAGTAGTTAAATCAGTTTGTGGTAGGTGTCACGAGCCCCTGGCCCCCAAACCTCGGACAGCCTGGTAGGACCTCCTGTATACAGAGAGGATCCCCCTATTCAGGAACTCGTGAGCAGGAGTAAGGGTTTCAAGAAGACTTACCAGCCTTCCTTTTCCCAGTGGGAGGGTGAATTATGTAGTTTTGATTTCCCTTGACTCTGCACTACTTTCAGTATTTGAATCCCACCACAGCCACCAGCTACGTCTTGCCTAAGTAAATTCCAAAAGTTAATGCAGCTGCACCCACACTTCAACAGAGAGACTGAAGACTTTGCTTGCTTGTAGTCAAATTATTTAATGCAGCATAGTAAACACATTCACCATAGTGAGAAGTTGAGAGGAACAAAGTGGTGGAAACACCACCACTCCTTACGTTTCACCCCCCGCACGGGGGTTTCATCAGAGAATGAGTCATTGTATTAGAGGCAATGTTACTTTAAGCTCAGATAATAATTTTTGGCTATCAAATTAAGAGTTGTTCGGATTTTTAAAATCTCTATATGAGGGTTAGCTGATTTAAATAGGCCAGTCAGGCTCTTTAAATAAAAGTTTTTTGTTCTCTCCACAGGACAGTGATCTCCAGAGCTATTTGACCATTAAGGACTAAATGTATTCAAACTATGACTCTGGCTATTAAAGAGTTAATGTTTTTGTGGGGCACTGGTGATAATGTTATACTAGGTATATGTGGAGGTGTAGTCTATTTTATAATGAAGTGGAATACTGCAAACATGTCATTGGCTAATTTGTGTTTAAATTAATTGCCTCTAATACCATGACTCATCCTGTGATGAAACCCCAGTGTGGGGGGTGAAACGTAAGGAGTGGTGGTGTGTTCACTGCTTTGTTCCTCTCAACTTCTCACTATGGTGAATGTGTTTACTATGCTGCATTAAATAATTTGACTACAAGCAAGTAAAGTCTTTGGTCTCTCTGTTGAAGCGTGGGTGCAGCTGTATTAACTTTTGGAATTTGCTAAGCAACCTAGCAGCACCACTTCTCCTGATGCTCACTTTGTTCTGAATTGGTCTTGCCTAAGTAGTTTTTATACGATAGCCAAGCAGTTCTATCTTTCAGGGACACAATCTTTTCAAAACCCTTCTGTTTAAAATGTTAAATCACACAACCAGACCCCAGGCAGAGTTAATAAGAATATCATAAAAGTTTACGTAAAATAAAAGCAATACAGAAAAGTCTACAGTTTGGAAGAACTTCAAAAAGCAGACAATAACAAAAGTAAAACTGTATGGTTTACAGAAAAGACTAGATACTGTATTCTAAACTATATATTGTTCTGATGTTAGAATCCAGACAAGATTTTAAATCTTCTTGTACAGGTGAGTTCTTAAGCAACAGTTATGTAGCAAGTGTGTATTCCAAGTCAAGTCTCTGAAATGTTCTTTTTTAAAACGTCTTCAGGAGCTTCCTTGGTGCAAAGTCTTGGTTTTCAAAATTCCAACTTGAAAATCAGAATTTTCTGTTCAGTATGTGAAGAGTCTAATTCCCACACACTCAGGTCTGGTTTTAGAGATTTTTCCAGGCTTACACATATACTTTCTGGTGTAAAAGTATATGCCAGCTTGGCCAGACAACCTGACTCCAATCTAAACACTATTCAATTGCTCTGCATTTGAAGTGTGTGTCTGATAATATACTTGAGGGTCATTTTAGGACACACCCACCTTATTTTTTCTCTGGGGTGTGGTTAATGATTCCAAGACAATACAGATATTAGGGTGCAACAGTTTGCCTTTCCCTGTAGGTGTCACTGTGGTTCCATGTCAGGTTTCATGTCAACCCCAGTGACATCTGGTCAATGCATTTGGCTTGACCCCTGACCGCTAGGTCACTACATTACCTTTCCCTGTCATGGAAAGCCACAGTGGGATATTTTATGCCTTCCTGGGCTATATACCTGTCTCCCTTATCTTGAGACATGTGCCAGATCCACCCTAGCCATTAGAACAATTCAGGCTATTTTCTTTGTAATTTCATTCCTAAAGCCTTTTGAAGAGATGGTGTCTTCATTCTAAAGTACATGATAGCATTTACAATATAAACCCACATAAATGGATATAGGCCTATCGTACAACACTCCTGCCTCCTTAAACAGAACCTGGGGGGAACACGCCCCTATTGGAGGCAGTTCTTCTTAGTTCTGTTATAGATTCAGTATGTGGGATAGGTCATCTGGGCTCCCTTCTTGGATCCAGGCCTATGCAAAATCTCCATGTCATAAGTCTGCAAGGCAATACTCCATCTCAGAAGTTTCCCATTTGTTTTCCCCATTTGACCAAACCATATTAACTGGTTGTGGTCTGTTTGGACCTTAAAATGCCTCCCATAAAAGTATGATTCCAGTTTTTTTAATGCCCAGACTAAGGCGAGACATTCCTTCTCTGCTGTTGAATAGGATTATTCCCATGGAAGCAGCTTTTTGCTTAAGTATACAATGGGGTGCTCTCTCCCCTGATTGGATAGTTGGCTGAGGACTGCCCCATTCCCACATCTGAGACATCCGTCTGTACAACAAATGGCCTGTTGTAGTCTAGGCTAGGCAGCACTGGGGCCCTGCAGAGCGAGGTTTTCAGCTGCATGATGGCTTGATCACAGTCTGCATCCCATTTTACCTTCCTAGGCTTATTCTTTGTCAGCAACCCAGATAAAGGAGCAGCCAGGGAGCTGTAGTTGGGAACTCATTTTCTATAATACCCTGCTATCCTAAGAAAGCTCCTGGCTTGTCTCTGGGATTCAGGTGTAGGCCATGATGCAATAGCCTCTATTTTTGCTTGGTCTGGGTGGAGTTGGCCTCGCCCCACCATGTGTCCCAAATAAGTGACCTCTGCCATGGCCACCTGACACTTTACTGCCATAATAGTCAGACCTACAGTCTGTATTCATCCCAGCACCTCCTTCAGGTATATCAGGTGTTTCTCCCAGCTATTGCTGAAGATAGCAATGTCATCCAGGTAGGCAACTGCAAAGTCCTCTGTATCCTGTAACACCTGATTTACTAACCACTGGAATGTAGCAGGGGCATTCTTCATTCCAAAGGGCATGACCTTGAACTCAAACAGGCCGACTGGGGTGATGAATGCTGACCTATACCCTAGCCCTGACAGTCAGTTCCACCTGCCAGTAGCCCTTTGTCAGGTCTACTGTAGTCAACTATGTCGCCCCTCCCAGTTTGTCAAGTAGTTCATCTATGCATGGCATTGGGTGGGTGTCAGATTTCATGATGGTGTTAAGCCCACAATAATCTAAGCAGAACCATGTAGTTCCATCTGGTTTTGGTACAAGGACTACAGGTGAGGCCCAGGGGCTGTGGGATTTCTGGATCACCCCTAAATCCAGCATTCCCCTACCTCTCTCCTAATGTCCTTGAGGACTGTCTCTGACACTTGGTAAGCTGTCTTATGTATGGGTGCTTGGATTTCTGTGTCTATATCATGCACCACTAGTGTTGTCCATCTGGGCTGTGCCATAGATAAACAGGCAAAGTCTTGCAAAACAGTCCTCAATTCTTGGGCCTGTCCAGGTGTCATCTGGGGTGACAGCATGATGGTCTTCACAGATGATGCCTGCTTGCTCTCGGCTAACAAGTCAAAAAGGGGGTCTTCCCCACCTAACTCCTCTCCAGGACTGCAAACTGCATGTACCATGTCAGCCCTATTAAAATATGGCTTCATCATGTTCATATGATACATCCTGTGAGTGTGTTTTCTGTCTGGTAACTCTACAATGTAATTAACATTGTTTACCTGCTGTACTACATTGTATGGCCCTGCCTACTCAGCTTGCAGCTTGTCCTTCCAGACTGGGATCAGGACCATTACTTCCTGTCCTGCCCTATAAGACTGCGCTCTGGCTCCATGATTGTACCAGGTCTTTTGTTTTTCCTGGGCAGCTGCCAGGTTGCTCTGGGCCATGCCCGTAAGCTCCTTCAGCATCTCCCTGAATTTTAACACATACTCCATTATGGGAGTCCCCTGGGTGGCATGCTCACCTTCCCAGTCCTCTCATATTAAATCAAGGGACCCCTCACCCTGGGAAATAAAATAGCTCGAAGGGTGAAAACCCAGTTGACTCTTGTGGCACTTCCCTGTAGGCAAACAGCATCTGGGGCAGGTATTTCTCCCAGTCCCACCCATGCTGTTCTGCAAATGCCATAAGCATAGCTTTTAGGGTCCCCTTAAATCTCTCTATGAGACCATTGGCTTGTGGGTGGTAAGGCATTGGGCGCCTCTGTATGACACCACACTTCTCCCACAAGCACTTCAATAGGTCTGACATGAAGTTACCTCCTTGATCAGAGATAACCTCCTGTGGAAACCCCACACAGGAGAAAATCCCCAGAAAAGCATCTGTCATCTTGTTTGCCTTAATGGAGGACAGCGCGATGGTTTTGGAATAGTGGGTAGCACAGTCAACATATGTCAATATATTCCTTTTTCCCAAGGAACTTGGGGTATTCAAAGGACCCACAATATCCATTCCAACCTTCTGGAATGGCTCCTCCTCAAGTGGTAAGGGAATCAGGGCAGCCTTGGCTTTGTTTCTGGCCTTCCCTATTTCCTGACACCAGTGACAGGATTTACAGTATTCCTACACTGGCTTGGTAAACTTCTCCGGATATATTGACGCCATCCAGAAAAAACTGCGCCCCAAGCTTGGTGCCTTGTTCAGGGACTGTAGTTGCATCCCTCCTATGGCTAGGCGTGAACTTGTTCAGAAGATGATACTGCCCATTTTTGACTACTGTGACATAGTCTATGGTGCTGCCCCTAAGTCCTCCCTGGCCAGACTGGACAACCCCTTCAATTCCTTCTGCTGCTTTGCCTTAGATGCCCCCCCGCACTCACCACTGCAATCTTTATCATGCCTTATCCTTCCCCTTTCTTGCAAATAGGTGACTCTCCCACCATGTTAAATGCATATTCAAGCACTGGTTGGGTGAGCTCCCTTCCTACCTCACCTCCTCCTTTATAACACCCCCTACCCTCTCATTCCCTTAGATCAACCAACTCTCGCACCCTGGTAGTCCCCCTCAGATCCACCCAAATCGGCCAATCCGGTTACTCTCACCAGCTCCCAAAAATCTGGAATTCCCTCCCCTCTCAAATCTGCACTCATCCTCTGCCCACTCCATCAGCTGTGCCCTCAATAATTACCTTGCTCCTAGCTGCTCCTGCCATGTCCCTCCCTAACTCCCTCCTCTAAGCCCTGGACAAACCCTACCCCTCTACCATCACCTTAATTTTACCCTGTGCATGCCAACCCAAATTCCTAGCTTTCCTCCACTTCCTCCAAATTGCTCCCCCTTATTGGCCTCCCTTGATCTCTCACAAAATGTAAGGTACCCTGAATGGTCTCCATGGGTCCTTCTCCTACCTCCAAAGGAGCTTGTATCTCTCATCTACTCCCTTCCCCCACCATCCTGAAGGGGTCTGTCTGGGACACCTCCTTATCCCTTTCCCTCTGGTCCCACCAGCCCCCTAGCAGGGTTCCTCGCATCCTGAAGTGGTCTTCAGGGACAAGACTCTTTCCCCTCCCAATTCACCTCACTGCTGCCTCTCTTTTCTCTCTTTTCCCCCTTTTCTTTCATGTAAGAACTTGTTACTTATTAACCCAGCATTTATTATTGTCCACCCTTTTACCTGTCATGTGCAACACTGTTGTAACACTGTTTGTAACATTTGCTTTACAGCTGTATGTTAATGATGAACTTATAACTCGAATGTTTAATGTCTCATTCCTAATGTACCCCTTCCCCCCAGCTTGCACCGGGAGATGAGCGGCTTGTCACTCAGTATGCCTTCCTTGTGAAACATTTCAATAAACAAATAAAATAAATAAATAATATTGGGCCAATAGAAAGTGTGTGCTAAGTGCTGCATAGTGTGAGCAATGCCCAAATGTCCAGGCATGGGACTATCATGAACTACTATGAGCAAAAACCCACAATACTCCTGGGGAACAACAAGCTGCCTGCCCATCACCGCTCCCTCTGTCCTGATGTCGTGTGTGTGTAACAGTCCATTTTCCCAATACACTATGTTTTCTGTCACCTCCCTGTGGCCCAACAGGCTCTGCATGGGCCCTCAGCTTCTCTAACCTAGAGTCTGTCCATTGTGCTGCTGCTAAGTCTTCCAACTTACCCAGAGCATGGGGCATGCCCCAATCAGTTCCCAGGTGGAGATCCATAGCTGTGGCAGTAGGGGACTCAGTATTATAACCTTCTCCTTCCCTTGGGCTATGTGTCACCCCTCCCTCCTGAGAGCAACCTTCAGTAACAATTGGGTTAACTGCCACTAGGGGAAGTTCCATCCCCCTGTTATTACCCTCTTTTACAAGAGCTTCAGGTTGGCTGGCCTGTCTCTCAACCTCTCCTGTCTGAATTTCTGTGGGGTCCTGAAGATCACAGGAGCCTCTATTCTTCTGGCTCCTGGTCACAGCACAAACCGCTCCCTGTGGAACATCATTCCCCACAATAACATCCATAATGAGTTTTTCAGCTACAGACACCTTCCTTACCCCTTCACCTGCATCTCCCCAATCCAGGCTAACACTGGTTAATGGATAAGTTTTCCTTTCCCCTGTGTAATCCCTCACAGAGACAAACTGAGTTGGCAGTATTTGTTCAGACCCCACCAAATCCCCTTTCACCAGGGTAAGAGATACTCATGTATCCCTTAGCCCCCTGGTTTGTACCCCATTCACCGTGACTAGGTGAATATGCCCTGTCATATTGTCAGGGAGAGCCTCAGATATACAGTGGGCTATTATCTCCAATTGCACAGGCCCTTTAACCTTCTGTTTTTTTTTTAGGACACTGCCTAGACAGATGGCCTATCTGGTAACAATACCAGCATTCATCATGTTACTTGTCCCCAACCTCCCTTTTGGGCACTCGGGGAGTCCCTTATTTTTGCAGGGGCCCTGTGTTTTTTGGTTGTCCAAAATGCCCACTTTCCCTTTCACCACTGAATTCCCTTTGGGAGCAGCCCTGCTTCAAGCATAGTGATCCGCCAGATCTGCAACCTCTTTGACAGTCTTAGGATTTCTGTCCTCTAGCCAAAGCTTTAAGTCAGGTGAGTAAATCCAAAAAAACTGTTCAAACAATACCACCACTTCAGTAGCTTTAACAGAATCTGCTTTCGTCCTCTCCCACCAATGTTTTAAATATCGATGCTGTTTTGTGGCAACCTCCTCAAAGCTAATTTCCGGCACCTTTCAGAGTTTCCAGAACATTGGTCTGTATGCATCAGGGTTCAGATCATATTTTTTTTAATAAAGCAGTTTTTAACTTGTAAAAATCTTTACTTTCAACATTGTCCATCTGCCCCAGTGCTTCCCTTCCCAATAAGTAGTGGAGACAGGTGAAAGCTCCAGGTCTCTTTGGGCAGATTGGCCTGGATACAGACCTTTTCAAATGAATTTAAAAACATGTCCATATCCCCCTTAAACTCAGCAATTAATTTTGAATTTAGCTTGTACCCAAGTTCTGGAGATTCAAACTCACCCCCACCACTGACCTGCTCAGGGGTTGTTGTCAGTTGGAGCATCAGCTTTTGCAGCTTGTGTTCCCTCTGGTGCTGCCATTCTTCTGACTCCACCTGGAGCTGCCATTTTTTGGCCTCTCTCTTTTGCTGTTGTTCCTCTGCCTGGCACTGTCATTCTTCAGTCTGGCACTGTCATTCTTTAGCCTCTCTCTGTTGCTGTTGGTCCTCCATTTCCATCTCAGACCTTTTTTGCTCCACCTGAAGCTGTTTATCCTGCATCCACAGCCTTCTTAGCTCAAACTCTTGGTCTTTAGATGGAACCTTCTCCTCCGGGCTCTGGATCTCCGAAGTCACCACCTCTGGCACTAAGTGGGATGGTGCATCCTCCATCTCAGCTGCCAGAAGGACCTCCATGAGTTGCCTTTTTTTTTGGTTTTCACTAGGAATGCTCTTCTCCCCACAGATCTTCAGTTGTTCCAGGTTCATCTTGCTGTACCAAACAGGCATTCTTCTATGTACACTGCTCTGCTCAAATAAAATTCAAACAGGATAGGGTCTATTGTCAGCAAACAAATTTCATTTTCCCCTTTCCAAATTCTGCCCTTGATTGTGTGATGGTTTTTCAAGACCATTCAAAATCCCAGTAGCTGGCACCAATTCTGTCATGAGCCCCTGGTCCCCAAGCCTCAGACAGCCCAGTAGGACCTCCTGTTTGCAGAGAAGATCCCCCTATTCAGGAAATCGTGAGCAGGAGTAAAGTTTTCAGGAAGACTTTCTAGCCTTCCTTTTCCTGGTGGGAGGCTGGTTTCTGTAGTTTTTAATTCCCTTGACTCTGCACCACTTTCAGTATTTGAATCCCACCACAGCCACTGGCTACGTTTTGCCTAAGTTTTATACAACAGCCAAATAGTTCCATCTTTCAGGGACACAGTCTTTTCAAAACCCTTCTGTTTAAAATGTTAAATCACACAACCAGACCCCAGGCAGAGTTGATAAGAAAATCGTAAAAGTTTACTTAAAATAAAAGCAATACAGAAATATCTACAATTTAGAAGAACTTTGAAATGCAGACAATAACAAAAGTAAAACTGGATGATTTACAGAAAACACTAGATACTGTATTCTAAACTATACCTTGTTTTAATGTTAGAGTCCAGACACAATTTTAAATGTTCTTGCAGAGATGAGTACTTAAGCAACAGTTATGTGGGAAGTGTGTATTTCAAATCAAATCTCTGAAATGTCCCTTTTTAAAATGTCTTCAGGCACTTCCTCGGTGCAAAGTCTTGGTTTTCAAAATTCTGATTTAAAAATCAGTATTTTCTGTTCAGTATATGAAGAGACTAATTCCCACACACTCAGGTCTGGCTTTAGAGATTTTTCCAGGCCTACACATATACTTTCTGGTATAAAGGTATATGCCAGCTGGGCCAGACAACCTGACTCCAACCTAAACACTGTTCAACTTCTCTGCATTCAAAGTGTGTGTCTGATAATATACTTGAGGGTCATTTCAGGACACATGCACCTTATTTTTTCTCTGGGGTGGGGTTAATGATTCCAAGACAATACAGATATTAGGGTGCAACAGTTTACCTTTCCCTGTAGGTGTCACTGTGGTTCCATGTCAGGTTTCATGTTAACCCCAGTGACATCTGGTCAATGTGTTTGGTTTGATCCCTGACCGCTAGGTCACTACATTACCTTTCCCCATCATGGAAAGTCACAGTAGGATACGTTATACCTTCCTGAGCTATATACCTGTCTCCCTTACCTTGAGACATGTACCAGATCCACCCTAGCCATTAGAACAATTGAGGCTATTTTTTGGTAATTTCATTACTGAACCCTTTTAAAGAGACAGTGTCATCATTCTAAAGTACATTACAGCATATACAATATGAACCCACATAAATGGATATAGCCCTATCATGTGACAGTAGGATTCACATTTAGATTCCAAACATTCCCAAAGTCTGAATAAGAATATGAACCAACCTGCTATGGATAAAGTGCAAAGTGGAAAGTGCAAAGACAGTGGACAAAAACCCTGTGCTGACACTTCTTCATCCAGTTTGCTTTCATCAGCAAACTGAGCTAAATCAGTTATGTATAACCTGAAGAAAACTAGCCCCAACAACGATCCTGATGACCCCACTAGTTACTTTACAATGGAGGGTGAAGTGCACGTTAATGTTTGCACTTTGTGTTCTAGATGTGAACCTTGTTGATATTCATTGAATTAAAATTGAGTTTATGATTGCTTCAAGTAACTTCCCTGTAATTTTATTGAGGCATATGCACAAAGAAAATGCAGTGGTTGTGCAGTGCACAACACATATGCGTAAAGGTAAATGATCAGAAAATGCTCATGCCTTAGCCATGCAGCATGCATGTAGGGCATGCAGTGGCATCAAACAATTCACCTGCATAGCCCTGTTGCAGCAGCACTATACATGGGTGTGGGGGTGTGGCTGTATAACAGCATGCATGCCCTGCATGACGTGCAACATGTCGCTCCAGCACATGGTGCAGCATGTGCAGCATTATGCCATGTGGAGGGCTGCCATAAACTTCAAGTGCACAGGGCAGGCATACAGGGTGGGACAGGACAGAATGCCTGTTGTGTATGGTCCCACGGGCACACGATTAGAGGGATCTCCAGTACAGATGGCCTGTAGCACCACAGAATATCAAAACCAGTTGTGTAACACAGTAAAATGTAAACAATTCCTTATCATTGGAGACTCAATGATCAGAGAAGTTGAACCACAGTTAAGCAAAGATGGACAGACAGAACTGGAGGTCAGATGCCTTCCAGGGGCCTCAGCTAAATGAGATGGAGAGCACATTGGCAGGATAGTGGACCAAGTGGCAAAAGGCCTGTGACTCCTGGTGCACCTGGGAATGAAGGACTTGGTGATCCAGTTAATGGAGGCAGTGAAACCGAACCTAGTAAAGTTAGGTGAATGACTGACTGCAAGATTGAAATCCCTGGCCTTCTCTGAGGTTCTCCCTGTTTGGGGTAAGGGAGGGATCACAAACAAAATAATACAAGAAGAGATTAAAATTCAACAGCTAGTTGAAACAATGATTCAGAGAAAAAAGGATCTCTTTATGTGGGGAATTTGGGGGACTTCTGGGACAGAAGGCTCTTCAAATATGATGGGCTGCACTTGACAAAGGAGGGAGTAAGGGCACTAGGGCAAACGTTCAATGTCCACATTGGTTGTTAAAACTAGGTAAGAGGGAGCAGGAGGCTAGGGAAGCTATCAGAAGAATGGATAGCTACTTAGCTGACACTCCCCCTCAACCAGGGATCAAAAGGAATGAGTCTCAGACAAACATCACTAACCTATGGGGGAAAGTCAAAGGCAGTGGGGAAGGAAAATAGTTTGATAAACAACATACAGATAATATGAGCAGGGAAGAGAGAGAGTGCAGCCAGGTTCATGGAAGGTGTTTTTTCTTAACACCAGGAGCCTAGGGAATAAGATAAGTGACCTGCAAGCATTGGTTGCTGACACCAAGGTTGACCTGGTAGCCATCACTGAGACAAGGGCCACAGAGTGCAATAAATGGGACCTTTTGGTCCCAAGATATGCATTCTACAGAAAGGATAGGAAGGCAGCCAAGGGGGTAGCACTCTACATTAGGGAGGCCACAGCAGCCACAGTTAACAACAATGACAGCCACACATATGTCAGATCCTTGTGGGTTAAACTGATCTCAGCATCAGGGAAGAAGTTGCAATTGGGAGTGATATACAGACCTCCAAGTCAGTGGTAAGAAAGGGATAGAGAGCTCACACAGGAAATCAAAAAGGTTTTGGGAAGGGGAAATACACTGATTGTCTGAGACCAGAACTTACCTGACATAAACTGGGATGTTCTATTGGCAAAATCTACCAGAAGTATGATCTTCCTGGACTCTGTACAAGAAAGCATGCTGACGCAGTTGGTAAAGGATCCAACCAGGCAGGGGGCAATCCTGGATGTAGGTCTTACTAACACTGAGGCAGTAGGGGCAGTTAGGGTCAGGGAACCACAAGCCAATAATGGCCATAACACTGTATGGCTTGAGATTTCCTCCAGAAATGAAAAACATAAATCCCAGATGGAAGTCCTGAACTTCAAAGAAGCAAACTTTGGAAGGTAAAAACAGACAGTATGGGCCATAAAGGAATCAGTCCTGGTAGCAGAAAGGTGAAGAAAAGAAACAGGTACAAGAAGCCCATTTGTTTCGCAAACAAGGTCCAAACAGCAATCAAAAGGCAAGGGAGACCTTTCACAGGTTCAAAATGAACCAAGTGGTAGGCAAATGGGATAATTATGCCAAAAAAAAAGAAAGAAGCAAAGAGGGCAGTTAGGGATGCAATGGCAGAAACTGAGCTCTGGATTATGGAAAGGATTAAATCGGGGGAAAAAACACTCTTTTATATACATTCAAGAAAAAAGGAAAAAAGTGGAGGGATCACAAAATTGTTATAGAAACATAGACTTTGACAGCAGGTATGGACCTCTTGGCCCACTTAGTCTTCCCATTTCCCTACCTTTTGGATAAGCTGCAGATCCTAGTTAACCAACAGCCTACTTCCTCCAACCCTACCTGCCAGAATTGCCTTATGTCTGTCCGATGCATTCTTGAATTCCCCCAGTTTTTGGACCCCACGACCTCATCAGGAAGGTTGATCCATGCGTCCATCACCCTCTTCTTGAAAAAATACTTCCTGTTGGATGGGAACAGACTGGTAGAGGAGGACAATCAAAAGGCTGAGATCCCGAACAGCTTCTTCTGCTCTGTATTTACCAAGGAGAAAACCAGACCAATGCCAGAAAGTGGGATAAGGGCAGCCAATAGAGGGATCAAGATAATGGAAACACTGACATTTACTATAGATAGGATCAGGGAGGGACTGACAGCCCTCAGGTCAGACAAAGCATTGGGGCCAGACAAAATGCTCCCAAAGACACTAAAGGCATTGGCAGAAGAGTTAGCTGAGCCCCAAGCACACCTGTTCAACAGCTCACTGAGAACAAGAGTGGTATTGGAACAGAAGGAGAGCTGATTAGTGCCACTCCACAAGGGAGGGTATAGAGAGGTGTTGGGGAATTATAGATCAGTTGGCCTGTCTTTTGTTGTGGGAAAGCTAACGAAGTCCTTAATCAAACAAGACCTTGTGAAATACCTAGAGACAAATGGGCTTCAGAACAAAAAGCAACATGGATTCATGGCAGGGAAGTCATGCCAGACAAATGTTATTATTTTTTCAATTGAGTGATGAGGGAACTAGATAGGGGGCACACAGTTTATCATCTCTACTTCAGTTTCAGCAAGGCCTTTGACTCAGTGCCACACAGACGACTGCTGCAAAAGTTGGAGGACATGGGGGTTTTGAAGAACATTGTCAGATGGGTAGGTAACTGGCTCAATGACAGGAGACAAAGGGTAGTGATAAACGGGGTGAGATAAAATGAAGGAGAGGTCACAAGTGGAGTCCATCAGGGTTTGCTGTTGGGTTCTGTCCTGTTCAACATATTCATTGGCGACATCGGTGATGGCATCCAGGGCAAGCTTGCCCTGTTCGCAGATGACACTAAGCTGGGAGGGCAGATGGACAGCCAGGAAGGGGCTAGGGATCTACAAAAATTAGAGCGATGGTCTAATCTGTGGCAGCTGAAATTCAATGCAAAGAGTCAAACTTATGCATCTGGGAAAAGGGAACCCTAGGAGGGATTATTGGCTGAATGGGGTTAGACTGAGCATCACCGAAGAACAGCCTGGAGGTCATCATTGCTGACACCATGAAACAAGCAAACCAATGCAATAAAACATACAGAAAGGTGAACAGAATGCTGGGATGCATAGGCAGAGGAATCTTTAGTAGGAAAAGAGAAATGATCATCCCCCTCTATAGCTCTCTGGTAAGACCACACCTGGAGTACTGTGATCAGTTGGAGGTTGCACCTGAAGAAGGAAAGGGATAGACTTGAGGCAGTGCAGAGGAGGACAACAAAGATGATCCAGGGTCCACAGGGACTCACCTATGAGGATAGGCTGGCATCATTTAATATGTGCTCGCTGGAAACAAGGAAAGAGAGAAGGCACATGACTGAGACATTTAAGATCCTGAAAGGCATAAACAAGGTGCTGAACATGGATGAGCTGTTCCATAGGATCACCAGCTCAATGACTAGAGGACATGAGTGGAAACTGAAAGGGGGGAGTTTCAGAAGGGATCCAAGGAAACACTTCTTACTGAAAGAGTGGTGGAGCCATGGAATGATCTGCAAGTGGAGGTGGTGGGAACATGGACTGTGATGACTTTCAAGCATGGGTAGAACAGATACAGAGCTCAATTAAGGGTCATTACAGTAGGTGCAAGCAAAATAATCAAGGCAAGGGTTAGCTCTCTGGATCATTAACAGGTCCTAGGTATCTCATGGGCAGACTCGATGGAGCCTCAGTCTCCTTCTGCCATCATTTCCTATATATCTGTGTACTGTATCTATATAATGTGCTGTAGAAATAAACAGCAAGGAGATACCGGTGGACAGCAAGGAACAGCTGGGTCAGCCCCCCAGATGGCGGCAAAAGTCCCAGAAGGTGACATGCCCATGCTGACCAGAATAATGTTAACACAGGTGTAATATGAAAATAGCTTTAATAGAATAACAACAGGCAAGGAGACTGACACCCCTGCAGCAGTCATGCATGGTATCCACATAAATATATAACAGAAAGCACCTGTCAATGGACAGGCATATCACCCAAGGACCATAAACTGTGATGGCTGCACCATCCTCTGCAATCCGTTCCCACTCTGTACTCACTTGTTGTCCTCATCCTGGGAGTCCCCACTGGAACCCCAGGGTGTGGTGTCCATGTAACTCCTAGGCACCAGTACCAGCACCAATCTCCTTAGTCAGCCATGATACCCCTGGAAAACATGCATGCAGAGGATAGTCATGAGTGGGCTATACAAGCAGGGCCACAACTGGACACAACCAGCATGCAGTGCCCCCTCTACTGTGTCTCACTGGTATATACCTTTGTAACCCCCCTTTTCTCTCTATATCTAGGGGTCCTGATGTTATATAGGAGGGAAAGGGTACAGACCAGAAACACTCCATGATACTTCTCACTGCAAACTATGCAAAGAGATGGTCTACTTTGTGACATCATCATAAATAGAGATGGCCTACCTCTACCCCAGCAGGATCTCCTGGACCAGGTGGCAGTGTATTAAAGAAATGGCAGTCGTTCAGGTGACATCTGCTGTTACTGTCCCCAGACTGGGGGGGGGGGATTTTCCTTATCTCAGGAGGCAAACTGATAAACTGAGAGTAATTAAAAATGAATTCATTAGTTCTCACTTCATTACTACACAAACGGACACCACGATCACAGTTACTGCAAACCAAGAACTTTATTCTGGACATTAGAATGATTCTGCCCAGATTATTTGATTTCACTATAAATCAAAGCTGGAGCAGCTCCATGGGGCTGAGGGCAACAGAAAGTTCAAGCAGCAGTTTCAATATTATTTCAATCAGTGTGCAGCAGGATTTTATACATACAGGCCTAGAGCGAATATATCAAACTGGCTTGTTAGTTTTAACAGCTTTTCTACAGAAACTCTTCTCAAAGAATTTATTCCTTTTCCTGGTATCCCTTAAACCTCCAGATAGGGAATGCCTTACACCTTCTGTGCCAACCAAGCCAAAATGACCTCGGTGGATTTGCAGCCTAAGCCTCTGAGGCTGCTCTTAAACATTATCTTCACTAAGTTCCTGAGCCAAATGGTGGACCAAACTTCTAGTGATACTCCAGATCAACATTGGGCTGCACTAGTAAATGGTGGCTTCATTCCTTCCTCAATTCCAAGCTCCCCACAAGAAAACCACGGCTCTTAATGGGTCTGATGGACCTACCCCAGACACGGGCATGGTAGGTCCCGGGTACTGCCCCAGACATGGGTACGTCAGGACCTACAGCGATTCCTAGACTGAAACTCTCCCAGGCCTCTAGATTTTCCTCACAGGCAGCATGCCATGCAGGTAAAACACACCAGAGCTTCTAACTCCGATGTGCCCTGCTGCAGTGCTGTCACCATTACAACAGTCCCACTGCCCGAACACCCCTTACCTTAATCGGGGTACCGGGACCCCTGCACCATTGAGGGATTACCTGTACCATTCAGATCTTGTTCCTTCTGCTTTCTGCCCTTTTTATGCACTGCAGCTGATATTCAAATCAAAGGAGGGGATATTCACCTAGACCCACATGATCACTACTACTACTACTGCACACCCTCCCTCGGAGTATCGCCTCCGATCGCACCGGTTGCATACTGCTGACCTATGTACTTAGGCCAATGGGGAGTCTCCCTTCAAACTGTCCCTACACCAACTGCCAACTCCGCTCCGCCTCTTACCTGGGAAAACCAGGGCCTTAAATACCTACCTTGCTATTGTCCCCTCATGGCAGCATAGAAACAAAGCCGAAAGGCACTTACCAGACAAAACAGCACCACTAAGGGGGAAGGTGGGGAGAGATGCAAACACAGGCTAGTAAGCCCACCTGATGGGGGGGCTTACACTCTCCCCTACCTTTAAATCATTTCTTCTAGAAAATGGGCCAGATGAGGGCCACCGGCGACCCCAAGCAACCAAGTGGGTATGCACACTTCCCACATAGTCCTGAGGCCACCGGGCATGCCAAATCCCCCTCCCTAAAGTCCCCTCCTACTTTAAGGAGCAAGGCTGGTCAAAATTGAATTATGTTATATGAAACATTAAAAATGTTCTTAAAACTAGAAACTAATCACCTAGCTGTCACTTTAAACATGTTAAACTGGAACAGGCAATTGAATAACTCTTTTAGATAAATATATAAACATTTTCCACCATTCACTTACCATTCACACATCAGGCACTCTTCCATTCACTCCCCACACACACTGAGCTAGGAATGTATAAACCTGTCCCAAATGTACAGAAAATAGAGTGTAGACAACTTTTTTCTCAAAATATTAAGCAGATCATATTTCTTTAAAGTCTCAGGGAGGGTAAGCAAATGATTAAGTGCAAGTCTTCAAGATGAAAACAGAAGTCCTCCTGGGTACAAATTATTTTCTTTAGTAATGTCAACCAAAACCTAGGCATACAGTTCAGTTAAAAAACTGTCAATTCTATCTTATACTGTTCAATCAACAAGACAGTCCTGGTGTGTTCTCAACACCATTTAGTCATTTTGCCCCAGATAGGGGCCCACTTCCTGGGGAAAATATTGTCTGAGTCAGGCTTAGTTGTTTAATCTCCAAATGAATCCTTTGAAATAACATTGTACTTCTGACTGTGCACTTGCTAGATCTTGTGCCAGGGCAAAATGCTAAACAAGGTGAAGCTAGCTCAGGGGCAATAGAAACACATGGAGCAGGCTTTCTGAATAATGTGATGAGTGGGGTGACCAGTGCCTCCAGGTCTTGACTGCAGTTTGTTGAGCATCTCCTGAAAACCCAGTCTGACCTCTTTTCTTCAATTACATCCCAGAGATGTTCAGAAATATATGGGTACTCTGTGGTGGGGTATTTGATACAGATCCTCTTTCTAATCCACTGTTCAGCCTGGGACCACTCAGGCAACTCCCTGATGCTGGAGCACCTAGCAGCCCCTGTCTCCAACCACACGCCATTCCTCTAAACAGTGTTAGCTGGGTCACTCCTCAGGAGGCCATCCATCTGATCTCTAAGTGCTTTGCACTGTGTCTACAGCTGAGGAGTGGTATCTGGTAAAGTTATGGCAGGTCTGTGGAAAGGCCTAGGGATCACCCATTGTATTTCATGGTCTGAAAACTGGTAATGCTTTAGGGGTCCTCTGGTATCTAATGGAGCAGGCTCCTCCCAATCTTCCTCATGCGTTACTTCCACCTTTGTGAGACACACCTTTATTACAGGGTGAGCATTATAGGGTGGAGGGGCTTTACTTGCTGATTATGCACTGGGAATGCTTTTGCCGGGCAGGGATCCCACTGGAGACCCCCTGGGTACTGTGGGATCCCCTGATGCCAACTGCGACCCCTGCCCCTCCTGCCACCATGGGAATAGTCACCAGCCAGGAGGGGATCAAGCTGGGCAGATGGCTGTGCTCCCTCTCACCACCCTCAGTTGTCTCCTCCACTGCTTTGATCTTCACATCTGGAGACCCCACCTTTACTTCTACCATCAAGTCACTACTTTCTTGAACTTCTAACTTGGCTTCAGCTCCAAGATCCAGGCTTCCATGAAACAACAGGAGCCCTGCCCACCAAGATGATAACTGGATAACAGCAGGGCTCCCCCAAGGGGTCCTCTATACCTCCTGGTGCAGCACTGGAGCAGAGTGCACAAACAGGCAACTTAACAACTACTTCACCTCGAAATCTACATCTTAACATCTTTCCTCGGCCTGTCCCTCCCTGCTGAGTTCCAGAACCAGGTGAGCAAGGAGGTAGAAATGGTTGCATAGGGCTCCTCTTTAGATGAAAACCCTTCCTCCATAATCTTTTGCAGATAAATCACCTTAGCTGGTCCTCAAAATACCTCTTTATTGCTGCTGACAGCTCACTTTCTTTCTCTTTCTCTCTCGCTCTATATATATATTTCTCTGAGTCTCTCAGTATCCAGTCAGAAAATGGCGCCTCAGGCATGATTCCCTTTCAACACCTTTTCCGAACTGGCCAATCGCTATTGCTGTCTCACACCACATGACCAGTCCCAGCCACAGAGGAGCCAAATAAGAGAAAGAGAGAAAGAGAGAGAGAGAGGTCTTGAGGAACTCCTGCACAGGCCTGCAACCTGCAATAATTGTGCCACACAGACACAGGCCTTGGAGCAGCCAGGCCCCAATGACTCCCCCACAATAACAGTACCAACAGGCACAGGGGTACACAGTGGCAGAGCTAGGGGTGGCTGGGAGGGTGGTCACCCCTCCTGGCTGCCCCAGTGTGAGTAGTGGTGCCCCACCACCATCTTTATTCAATGTTTAGTGCCCATTGTGGAGCCCATGATTGACTGAATGGCCCCCCCAGCTCCCAAACATTCCCAATCCTGGATCCGCCACTGAGGGTACAGAGAAATAGATCTCAGATGAGCCCACACATCTGTAACCCCCCTTTCCCTCTATGTCTAAGGGCCTGATGTTATGTAGGACGGAAAGAGTACAGACCAGAAACACTCTATGGTACTTCTCACTACAAACTATAACAAAAAGATGCTGCCTTCTTTGTGACATTTTCATAAATAGAAACAGCCTACCTCTACCCTAGCAGGGTCTCATGGATCAGATAGCAGTTTATTAAAGAAACAGCACCAGTTTAGGTGGCATCAGCTGCTACTGTCCTCAGACAGGGGTGTTAGATTTTCTTTATCTCAGGAGGCAAAATGACAAGTTAAGAGTAATTAAAAATGAATTTATTAGTTCTCACTTCATTAATCTAAAAACAGACACTATGATCACAGTTACTGCAAACCAAGAACTTTATTCTGGACATTAGAATGATTATGCCCAGATTATTTGATTTCAAAATAAATCGAAAACTGGAGCAGCTCCATGGGGCTGAGAACAACAGAAAGTTTAAAAGGTAGTTTCCAGGTTATTTCCAATCAGCATTCAGCAAGATTTTTATATACACAGGCATAGAGTGAAATAGACCAAACTGACTCCTTAGCTTTAACAGCTTCTTCCACAGAAACCCTTCTCAAAGACTTAATTCCTTTTCCTTGTTTCCCTTAAACCTCCAGATGGGGGAGTGCCTTACTCCTTCCATGCCAAGTTCTGAGCCAAGACAACCTTGGGGTGGATTTGCAGTCTAAGCCTCTGAGGCTGCTCCCAAACATTATCTCCACAAAGTTCCCTGAGCCAAAATGGTGCACCAAACTTGTAGGGCTACTCCAAACCAGCACTGGGCTGCACTAGTAAATGGTGTCTCCATTCCTTCCTCAATTCCCAATTCCCCACAAGAAAACCACAGCCCTTAATGGGTCTGATGAACCTACCCCAGTCATGGGCATGGTAGGTCCCAGGGCCTGCCCAAGATACGGGTATGGCAAGTCCTATAATGAATCCTAGGCCAAAAGTCTCCTAGCCTTCTAAACATTCCTCATAAGCAGCATGCCACACAGGTAAAACACACCAGAGCTGCCACCTCCAATATGCCCTGCTTCAGTACTGCCACCACTGCAACAGCCTCACTGCCTGCATGCCCCTTACCTTAACTGGGATTCCAGGACCCCTGTACCACAGAAGGATTACCGGCACCATTCTGAACTGGTTTCTCCTGCCTTCTGTTCTTTTTACCCACTGCAGTTAATGTTCAAATCAAAGGAGGGGATATTCTCCCAGACCCACATGACCACTACTACTACTGCGAATCCTCCCTTGAAGTACCATACACTGCATTGCACCGGCACTGCATACTGCCAACCTACTAGGCCAAGGGGCGAGTCCCCCCTCAAAACTACCCCAACACCAACTGCAGACTCCTGCTATCTCTCTTACCCAGGAATACCAGTGCCTTAAATAATTACCATGCTGCTGCCCCCTGGTAGCAGCATGGAAACAAGGCTGAAAGGCACTTACCAGACAAAACAGCACCAGTAAGAGGGAGGGCAAGGAGAGATGCAAACACATGTTAGCAAGCTCACCCAGTGAGGAGGAACTTAGACCTTGGACTGCTCCTTCATGGCCAAAATCTTCCTAACATTGAACTTATAAATGGCATCTCTGGAGCCCACCCTTCAAGACAGAAAGTAGGCAGACAGAGGGGCCACCTCCTCCACCTCATCACCATGATAGATGCCACCCTATCTGGCTGCTGCATGTGCTCAAGGACTATCCCTTCAGAGCACCCATGGAAGTTCTGTGGAGGCATAAGGGGAGAACAATATTACTACCACAGAACACTACACACAGGGCATGCATGCATGCACAGTATAAACATAACAGGTGGATACTACCTCTGGCAGCTCTGTCACCTGCCATAGCTCTCCACAGTCTGGGGTGTCTTGAGATGCTGTGGAGGACACCATCCACAGTTTGCTGGGGTATGCCTTCACACACCTCGTGCCCCACACTTGCCGGAGATATACTGCTACTAGCCACTGCCACCATCCTGTACTCCAGTCAGGGCTACAGTGATCCTGTGATGCCATGTCACCCCGGTGGCATGCTGGGTACCTGCCCCTTTAAAGGGCCTCCTGTCAGTATGGAATGCCCGTGCAGCATCCCAGACAGGGCCTCAGCATCTAATATGCAATGTAATGCAGCACCAGAGGGCTACACAGGATGTGCCCAGGGCTACTTCTGAATGTCCTCTTACTGGATGGCGAGAGGGATCATAAGCAAGAATTGAGGGCATGCCCATGCCACATTTATCCCAGCCAGAGCTGGAAGCCATCATCCTGTGGGCACACACTGCCTGGAGAGATTCCACCTTGACTACGACATGATCACACAGCTATGTGATATGTTCCATGCAGAGATTGCACTACATACACAATGGTCACAGACAATGTCTGTGGAGACAAAGATGCTGCATGCACTGGCTTGCTATGCCACAGGGTCTTTCTAGAGGGTTGTGGTGGATGTCATGGGTATCAGTCAGTCCTCTGTGTTCAGGGCACTGCACCACGTCACTGACACCCTGCTACTGGATGTGAATGAACATATAGCATTTCCCACTGCAGACGCTGATGCACAGTCTGCAAAGGAGGCTTTCCATGCCATGCCCAATGTACTGGGGGACATTGACTGTATGCATGTGCCAATTCAGGCACTGTCGGTGGATGAAGAAGCATACTGGAACTGAAAGGGGTATCATGGCATAGACTGCCAGGTAGTCTGTGATGCTGCAGGAATTATTACTAATATGTGTGCCAAGTACCCTGGGTCTTGTCATGATTCCTACATCTTCAAGAGATCCAAGCTGAGTGCCCTCCTCTGTGCGTGAGTGGGCCAGGGATGGATGGCTGATAGGAGAGCATTTGTACACTGCACAGGTGCTATACTGGTGGATGCATTGACATAGCACACTGCAAACACTGTTGTTTACCAACTGCATAGGTGATAACAGATATTCACTGTGGCCATACCTGATGACCCTGAACCTGGAAGTACATCGTTCAGTGAAGGAGGCATACTGAAAGGTACACAGAAAGACAGTGTTTGATTGAGAGGACAATATGGCTGCTGAAGATGCAGTTCAGGTGCCTAGATCTGACAAATGGCACGATGATGCTTCCCCGGAGTAGGCATGCAGTGTTCACAGCACGTGCTGTGCTGCACAACATGGTAATGCAGCATCAGCTATCCTTGCCTTGGGAAAGACAAGAGGATTTCCCTCTGGGTGATGAGGGAGGGGGCCAATGAGGGGTGTGGCATAGAGTCCTTGTCTGGCTGGGCAGCATGTCACACTCATGTAAGGGTCATTCTGCCATGGTGGGGGGACCAGAGAGTGAGGCACTGCAATGAAGACCCACCCAGAGTTCCATTCTCCTTGCAGTGTGTGTGTGTGGGAGGGGCATCGGTGTCCATACTCAGAGAAATTGGGGGGGGTATATGTGACAATGAACTGTTGGTGCAGTTTGTGGTAGTGTACTGTGGGGGGTTTATGTGGCTGTGTACTGTGGGGAGTTTTGTGGAGGTGAACTGTGTCCTATGTTATGTGTAAGTTATGTGCTTTAGTGACACTCTGTTAGTGGCAAGGGGCTGCTGGCAGACATCACATCTTCCTTACTTTTTACTGCCCTAGCGATGTTAATGACCACTGTTGCTTTGCCCCCTCTGCATGGCCACCTGTCTGGTTGTTTGGCTTGCTCCTGTTGTAGTTGGTTGTCTTCCCACTCCTCGTGATCACTGAGGCTGGCAGGTGTGTGGTGCATCAGAGCCTTTGGGTGTGCCTCAGGGACAGAAAGTGTGGTTGTGAAAGTCCCAGCTAACAGATGGTCAATAAGCCTCTCAAGGAGGTTGCTAATAGTGTCTATACCTCTGTGCATCCCCCTCACCTTCATGGTCAACTCCTTCAGGACCTCAGTGTTCTGACACTGTACCTGGAGTCAGTCACATTCCAGCTGCCTCACTTCACGGTAGTAGGTCTGCAGTATTTCACAGGTAGGTGACTGCAGCATCCAGCTGGACTGGCAGATTAAGGCCTCTCATCCCCACTGTTACATCGGTATTGTGTTTTACCCTTGGCCTACCTGAGTTCCACTGGCTACCATGGTGGGTGAGCCACCTATGTCCCATGTCTGTCCAATGGTGCTGGCAGGCCATACTGGCAGGCCACCAAATGTGGCTGTACTCCTGTGTACTCAGTGCCCTGATGGCTGTCCCAGAGTAGCTACCCAGGGTGTGGCTGTGGCAGGCTTCTGAACAGGGAGTGTTGGGGGTGGCTGTTGGTGGGAGCAGTGTCCATATTCTCCTCATCTAACTGTGTATCCTCTACTGCCTTCATGCATGTGTTCTCTGGTACATAGTTCTCATCCATTGTGCCCATGGACTCTCCTGCATTGTATGTGCAATGAGAGAAGACTGGGTGTTACAGGCTGTTGCAATGGTGAGGGCATATCTGGGTGTGATATGGCCCACCTAGGATACCACCAACCTGCACCATTCTCCTGTCCTAGGCTGCCAGTGCAGGACTCTAGAAGTGCAACAGGCTCCACAATGGTTGCAGCCTCCTGGTCAGGGATGAGCCTCGTCTCAGGGTCTGTAAGGTGCACCACAGGGTGGTAAGCATTTCCGTGGTGTCCTGACCATCTACCCCTTGTCTCTGTGTTGTACCACATATCTGGCAGTAAGTTCATGCCCTCATCCACCCCATGCAGGTCCTCCTTGGTGAGGGTGTCTTCCACCATCCTTTCCAATGGGGGGTTAGACTGTGACCCTGTGTGGGCACCCCTTTGTACCCATGCCAATCTGTGACCTCTTGATAAGTGCCAGCTTATGCTTGACAACCAACTGCAGGTCACACCACTGGTGCTTTGTGGCCAAGAGTATTCATGCCTTAAGACTGACTGCATTAACGGGGGCCTGTATGTCCCACCACAACTGGGATTTGGTCTTGACTGGCACCTTCAGGGACTCTACCCCATACTAGATGGCATAGTTCTTGCAGATGTCTGTGACCATGGCTGTAACCTGTCAACTAGTGAAGATGGTGGACTGTGTCGGGCCACTGCTGCATGTCTCTCCTTGTCCACTCTTTTTAGTCCAGGCACAGTCCATGCCACTGAGCCCCAGCAGTGGACTGGGTACCTCAGGCACAGTTCTGCCTTTCTCCAACACTGCTTCCTCCCTGTCTTCCATTCTACTATTCATGTCTGTGTTTCCATGCAGGGTGGTGCCAATACCCATATATGGTGGAGTCAAGAGGTGGAGTAGCACATAGTAGGCCTACCTGGGGTCCACTCAATGTAGTCCTACATACATCTGTATGCCATGCCCATGCCTCAGCCTGTCTTGTGTGCACGTTCGTGTATAGCATGTACCTAGTTCTGCCTGTGAGGCATGTAACTGTGTGCAGCTGCTACTGGGCTTGCTCTGACCCAAAAAGTTACTAGCAAACATTGAAAATAAAAACACTGGTTAATGTGGCCTATACTGATACTTTAGAACTAACTGGGCAATAATATATTAAAAGAGGGACAAAGAATAGGTCTATCATAAAAAAAGCTTGTTTGCTCCTCTATCACATACTGAGAAAAAATGTGATATAATCAAGAATTTAGTAACTACAACAATGAATTTTTTTAATAAAACAAAATGTAAAACAACAAAAAAAGAAAAATTCCCAAGTATTAACTTATGAAACAACCCAAATTATAGATTTAGTGGAAAGACAATGTTTTTCTTTATTCATGGTATGCATTAGGAATAAATAGCTAGCTGGATGTAACAAAAAATGGTAACAGCATGGAATGGGTGAACTGTAAACTGAAATATAACTGAACTGCATGAACTGATTGTGTTTGACAGCAAGCTGAACTGTGTCTGCCAGTAAGGTTAACTTTTGTCCAGTAATCTCAAACTAAGCAGATGTACCAGAGGGGAGGAGCACGTCACATCAGAGGAGCGGCTACCTTCAAATTCTCATGCTGTACATGATGCAAGTGCAATTGGTGAAAGTGCCACTCCATAAACATTTTAACTGGATAAAATAGAACATTGTTTTTAGTGATGTTGGTACCAATTTGTACTTATTTAATACTATAATATTACTTCTTTCAAAGTTTTAATAGTGCATTCTTAGATATTTAATACAACTATATTATTTATTTATTTAAAAGTCACTAATCAGGAAAAGCACCTTGAGCCAGAGCTCATTTCCAGGTGTGACCCAGGGGTAGGGTATAAAAGGAAGAAAGCATACAGAGCAGTAAATAAAAGAGGCATAAATATAAAATCAAAATCCAGGATATAGGATTAGCTATTACGGTCCATGTGCTCACAAAGGTAATAATTAACAAGTGCTTTTTTCTATATTTACAAATAACATAGATGTGCTTTGGGTGAACATTGAAATGTCACTCTCACAAGTACTGGGAAAGAGCCTTTCTGCAAGCACATGGCCCAGCAAATGGCATTGTTCAGATGGTAATCTTTACTTAACAGTAAAGGGTCAGTTTGGAAACCTGTTATATAATTGCATCAAATGTATTCCACTTTAGAAGTTTCCTCTCAACTCTATATAAGTTGTAGGAATTTTGTAGAGGAAAAGAGATGAGAAGAATGCTACTAAATATGGTGGCGGTGGAGCTAACTTGCTGGATTCAGTTGTGTGTGCAAATTCGGCCAGATGCCACCACTTTGAGATTTCAGCTACTGTACACCAGAGCACATGTTTAGATTATTCAATGCCTCAAAGAGTAACAGGAGTAACAGATGCAATTCTTTTCATAAGATCGAGTTACAATTGCAGTTGGACTTGATAAAAAGAAATCAAAATTACAATAAATCAAAAAGTTATGTACTCTGGGTGTCGTCAACTTGAGTGGGGACATAGAATTGAATCTGGGCCATGAAAGGGAGCTAAATAAGATAGTGCATGATAATGCCAAAAGTCTGGGTAGAAAAGAACATGGATCTATTTAGGACATGGTTAAATTGGGAAATCCTTGAAATAATTACTATATCTGAAACATGAATTAGTAACAGGATCAAACAACACGGGTTGAATTAAATTATTACTACAGTTATAGACAAGACAGGGATCCGTTCGTATGTGTGTGTGTGGGGTATAATAAAGGTAAAACATTCTCTTGTGCACACAAGCATTTTGTATGCAGGAAAATTGAAGAAATTGAATGCCTGATAGTTGACGTAGAGTTATTAGATTTGGTAGTAGGTGTAATTTACTCTTCAACAAAAAGTAAAACAACTTATTTTTGAAAAGTAGGCCCATACAATAATGGGATTTACAGGAAACAGGAGAACTGTATTGATTGGTGATTTCAATGCAGTTTGGGGGTGCCCACATGGACAAAAACTGGAGGATACTTTTCAAAGCTTAAATTTAACCCAAATAGTAAATATCCCTACTAGGAAAGGTAATTTGACCAGTCCAGGAAATATACTTGATCTTATTTTTGTCTCACCAGACTTACTGGTATCAGAAAAATGGTCAACCAAACATAGAAACATAGAAGTTGACGGCAGATAAGGACCGCAAGGCCCATCCAGTCTGCCCATTTCTTTTTCTACCTTATAAATGTGCCATCGGCCTTTGCTCTGTCAGTGACCTATCTATTCATAGTCATTTGTATTGCTCCCTTATGCCTATCCTATGCCTGTTTGAAGCCCTGCACTGTATTCATAGCCACCACACTCTTGTGGTAAGCTATTCCATGCATCTACCACCCTTTCTGTGAAAAAGAATTTCCTCACATTCCCCTTAATCGGCCTCCTCTAATCTCATGCTGTGTCCTCTTGTCCTGCAATTTTCTTATATTTAAACATGTTAGACTCTTTCACCTTGTTTATGCCCTTAAGGTGTTTAAATGTCTCGATCATATCACCTCTCTCCTCCTTTGCTCAAGGGTATACATATTGAGCTCCGTTAATCTGTCCTCATATGTCTTCTGATGCAGTCCCTGCACCATTTTGTTGCCCTTCTCTGGACTGCCTCAATTTGGTTAATGTCCTTGTGAAGGTGTGGCCTCCAATACTGCATGCAGTACTCAGATGGGGCCTAACTCAATGTCTTGTACAGAGGGATTATTACCTCCTCTTACGACTTGTGATACTCCTACTAATACACCCTAACACCCCCTAGCCTTACCTACTGCTTTAGAGGTCTGCTTGGATGATTTTAGGTCATCAGTGATGATGATGCCCAAGTCTCTTTCTTCCTTTGTGACTGCTAGCAACTCCCTCCCAGCCTATAAGTGGCTTCAGGGTTTCTCTTCCCTATGTGCATGATTTGCACTTCTTTGCATTAAATCCCAGTTGCCACTCTTCTGACCATTTTGCTAGTTTATCCAGATCTCTTCTCATTCTGCCCACCCCATCTGGATCATCTACTCTGTTGCAGATCTTGGTGTCATGCAAACAGACAAGCCTTACCCTCTAGTCCATCTGCGAGGTCACTAATGAAGATGTTGAATAGGACTGGCCCCAGGACTGATCCCTGAGGTACCCACTTGTGACTTGCATCTCTTCTGACTGTATACCATTTACCACCACTCTCTGTTTTCTGCCAGTCAACCAGTTTGCCACCCAGTTGACCAACTTCTGACCACTCGAGCCTACCTAGCTTATTTATCAATCTTCTATGTGGAACAGTGTCAAAAGCTTTGCTGAAGTCAAGGTAGGCGACATCAACTGCTCCCCTTGGTCCACCACTCTGGTTACCCAGTCAAAGAAATCTATGAGATTAGTTTGACAGGACCTTCCTTTGTAAACCCATGCTGTCTTGGATCCTGTGCCCTATGGATTCCAGGTGTTGCACTATCCTTTCCTTAAGGAGTGCCTCCATAATCTTGCCCACTACTGAGTAAGACTGACTGGTCTGTAGTTCCCCGCTCCTCCCTGCTACCACTCTTGTGGGCGGGATCACATGAGCCCTTCTCCAGTCTTCTGGGACCTCTCCTGTGCTCAGAGACTCACTAAACAATTCTGCTAATGGCTCTGCTAGTTCCTCCTTTAGCTCCTTAAGTACCCTGGGATGTATGCCATCAGGTCCCATTGCCTTATCCACCTGAGCTTAGCAGCTCTTGTAGGACCCTTTCTTTTGTGAAGGGGTAGTGCTCACCTCCCTCCCCTGTGTCCATGATGCTTGAGCTGTGGGCCCTGCCCTACCTTCTCTTCAGTAAATACTGAGCAAAAGTATCTATTTAGGATAGATGCCTTTACAGGGTCCTCCTCCTCACATGCTCCCTTTTCTCCATTAAGCTTAGCAATACCCCTCTGGACTTTCTCCTTTCACTAATGTATCTATAGAAAGTCTTGTCACCTTCTTTACTGTTAGTGCTAGTGTTTCCTCAGTTTGGGACTTTGCCTGCCTTACTGCCTTACCTGCTTCCCTTAGGGCAGTTTGGTATGCCTCCCTATCTTCATCCGCTGTGTTCCCTTATATTTTCTGAAGGTCAGCCTTTTGGCTCTGACCTTTTCTGCTACTGTATTTGAGAACCAAAGTGGTTTCCTTCTTCTTTGCACTTCCTTTTCTGTCTAACACAATGGGATGTTGCTTCAAGTATTGTATCCTTATGCTTGCCCACTTGCCTGTACCTCCTCACCTGTGTTTCTTTTGCCAGGGCTAGCTTAACTCTGTTGGCCATCTTATCAAAGTCAGCTCCTCTGAAGTCCCATATTTTTGCCTTGGAATGGGATGATTTAGATGTAGTAGCCAAATTGAACCATACCATGTGATGGTCACTGGACCCCAGGTGACCTTCTACCTGGAGATCTGTGATCCTTCTTTGTTAGTCAGTACTAGATCTAGGATAGCCCTGTCTCTTGTGGGTTGCTGTACCAGTTGTTTGAGGCCCTCCCCTGCAGGAATCCACTATGAGTCTAGTTCTGGCAGATGTTCCTGCTGGTATGACCAATCTATATCTGGCATGTTGAAGTCTCCCATTATCAGAACCTCCCTTTAGCTGTCATGTTTTGTATATCTTCTAACAGTAATGTGTCTATGTCCTCCCTCTGGTCTGGGGGCCTGTAGACAACCCCAGTTCTTATGGCTGTCCATTTCCTGTTTCCAGGGTGACCCACAGTTCTTCTGGCTCCTTATGTGTATTCTGAATTTCTGTAGCTTTGATATTTTCATTAACATACAGGGCCACTCCTCCCCCTTTTGCACCTCGGTCTCTTCTGAACAATACATAGCCAGGTACTGAAGTCTCCCAAGTGTGGTTACTGGTAAACCACGTCTCACTAATTGCTACTATGTCCAGTTTAGCCTCTGACATTATTGCCTGCAGGTCTGGGATCTTATTTCCAGGCTGTGAGCATTTGTGTACATGATTTTCCATTGGCCAGATTTTGGTGTGTTAGTTGTTGGGTGAAGTTTGGCATTACCCCTGTGCATCGTATGGGGACAAACCTTTTTCTTACCTGGTGATGCAAATGAATGGCAAACACGCTGAATTCCTGTTTGACCACTAGCTGAGGGGGGAGGGGTGTTCTTCCCATTCGACGTATGGGGTGCTGCACCCCTCTCCCCATTTGCTAGTTTAAATATTCTGCAAAGACGTCAAACTTCTGCCCCAATGCACTGACTCCCTCTTTAGTCAGATGCAGTCCATCAAATTAAAGAACTTCGCTCCCAGAACTGTTGCCAGTTCCCTACAAATCTGTGTCCTTTTTCCTGGCACCAGTCCTTGAGCCACGTGTTTAGCTCCCCTATCTCTCCT
This sequence comes from Neoceratodus forsteri, assembly GCA_016271365.2. Lineage (NCBI taxonomy): Eukaryota > Metazoa > Chordata > Ceratodontiformes > Ceratodontidae > Neoceratodus > Neoceratodus forsteri. The sequence goes on from CM057449.1 coordinate 1,327,331,585, forward strand.
TCTCTGACCTTCCGTCCATCTGTTCCCTTCTCCCAGACTGGCAGGATCTCAGAGAAGGAGATGCCGGACGAAATAGATGATAGTTTGTCACCCAGCTTAGTCAGGTGTTCCTTGGTCTCCACAACTGACCGGCTGGCGAGATCATTAGTCCCTATGTGTACTAGGACATCAATGTTTTCTCCTGCTTTGTGAACAATTTTAGCAATGCGGTCAGTGTCTCTCCATGCTGATGTACCTGGGAGACATCTGACCATCACCCCTGGCTGGAGATGGGTATCAACTCCCCGAATCATGGAGTCTCCTATGATCAGAAGTTTTTGGTTTCCTTTGTGCTTGTTTAGTTTTGGTTCCTGATTTGGGTGAGTATTGTTGTGCTAGCTCCTGTGTCGGTGTCCTGCTCTGCAGTGTCTTCTGCCTCTTTATTTGATTTCAGAGATAGAGGCAGATACCTGTTTGTAGCGTTTATATGGTTTTGGAGGTAATGTGTTGGAGAGCAGAGTGATGGGGCACCTGATTTGCTCCTCCTAACCACCTGCCAACCTCCTGGACCAACTACCCTCTGCGGTCGAGGTTTTCTGTTGGATGCTGGGGAAATGGTGGTGGTTCTTATAATGTATTTCCTCTTCAATATGAAATTTGGGCGAGCAATCTCTGCCCATGCTGCCCGGGCTGAGACCAAGATCTCAAAGGCCCAGCATGTAGGACAGTGTCCTAAATCCTGTAAGACTGTCCTTCTGAAAATTGTTCCACAGTACCTGCAGTTAATGAAATCCATTCCAAATAAGTTGCTGGGTTTGTAACCTAGTCAGAGTAATTAGAAGGAAAAAAAGGAAAAAAATGCAAGTAATGGTTTAATTGTGCTTTGTTTAACTTGTTATAACAAGTTAAATTACTAGTGCCCTGTAAATGAGATCACCTTGTGGAGGCCCACTGATCCGCCCCTTCCTGCTCTGCCACAGGAAATGTCACAACTGTGGTACCCTATAAAGGAGTGTGGCGTGGGGTGGTTGGGGATGAGGGGTGGGTGGCTGGGCCCTTCCCTGCCTAAAAGAAGAACCACGGACGAAAGAACAAGGAGGTAAGAGCAGAAACAATCAGTCAACAACAAATGGAGTAACCCTGAAAGCTTATCCTAATGTTAGATAAAACTGTAAAACCTGTAAAGCACCACCTGTAATAATTTCAGAGAAGATATACCCTGTAAGAAACACTTTGCTCCAGAGAAAAATAAAGCAGTAACAGAAGATATACCTTGCAAAAGACAATTTGAATCAGAAGATTACAGCAGTAATCTGTTAGTACACACCTGTAGGCACACCTTGTAATAATGCAGAAGAAGGTATACCAGCAACAACAATTTGAATCAGAGAAAAATAAAGCAATGAAATGTTAGCCACAAACAGTAGCAATCCCTGTGAGTAAAAATCAAAACACCACCACACAGTAAATCTGCTTAGCCAAACTAAGTCTTAATCCTTCTCCTTGCTCTGGTAAGTTTCTCTACTCTGCCTTTCAAGCGGTCTTAGAAGGAAAGAGCTCAGGTGAAGCTAGGTGCCTTGGCCAGCAAACCAAGTCCTCCCAATCTAGGCAATCACAATGTAACATGGTGTACTATCAGCATTAACTTGAAAATAAAATCAAAGCCTAAACATGTACATTCTTTCAAGAGATGTTTCAAGGGGTACAATAAGATACTTTTTGAAAATTATGTATCAAGTCAAGTGTGGTATAGAATTTCCTAAATACCTGATTTGAACTTGTCAGTAGAAGAAGTTACAACAATGTTTCAGGAAGCATGTAATATTTTTTCTCCCTTTAAGAGTTAGATGAAAAAAACAAACTTTGTGAATGAAAGCTTATAGTACACACTGCAAGCCCATTAGTCGACAGTGTTGACCAATAGTATTCCAGTGCTTACTGTAAGCTGTCATTCTGTGACAGTTCTGTTGGTGGGCAGCCATGAAGGTGTGTGGGTTGGTTTTGCTGCCCACTGGCTTGCTGGTGATGCTGGGACAGGGGATCAGGGTGGGGTGGGGCCATCAGTGTGTGGGGGGTCCACTAGACTACTAGGGAAATTCTGTATTTATTTTTCTATATGGATGAGGATTGGGGATGAAAGGAGCATGCCACTACAATACCAGGATAGTATGTAGTATAATTGTCCTTTATGATCGGACTTCAGGGTGGGAGAAGGGTACCACTGGACTACCAGGGAAGTGTTATGGGACATATTTCTTATGTTATCAGACTTCAGGGTAGAAGGGGGGGCACTAGACTACCAGGGTGGATTCAGGAATATTTTTTAACCATGTTCAGGGTTCAGGTATAGGAGGGGGACCACTAGACCACCAGGGAGTTTTCCATGTTTCTATGGGGATGATTATGGCTTTGGATGGGTGGGTGGTACCACTAGACTATGAGGGACTATAATACTTCCACAACATGCTATGGCACTGGACTGGGTGGGGATGTTTTCTGGGCACCCCCACGCATCCTGCTGGGTTCATCCCTGCTGACCGCATGCAAATGGGGCCATAATGACATGCAAATGGCCCCATTTGCATATGTTGGTCTGAATATCTGGAATTTGCACCCTGCATCCCAAGGATGCGCCATGCTTCCCCTTTCCAGGTATTCAGACTGCGAAGGGGGGATGAGCTGGCACATCCTGGGAAGCTCCCATTTGCACCGCCTGCATCTTTTACTATATTCAGATGGTATGTGAGATCACGCATCTGGTTTGAATATAGCAATTATGCACTCCAGCACAACTCAGTTGAGCCGCACACACACTTGCACCCTTTCTGAGCACAGTTTGAAAATCCTGGCCGATGAATACAATGAAATCAGAAGCAATTGCAAGGAAAAATAATGGAAATAGTGTCCCTATGCAAAATGAAAATGAAACTGGTGATAAGATCTTACCAAAGTTTAGATTTAGAAAACTTACAAGAAATTAAGTACTCAAAGTAATAAATAAGCTAAAAGTGAACAAAGCCAGTGGATTGGATAACATAAGAAAACAGGCTGCTGAAGGACTCAGCATTGGAAATATCGCAAACTCTAACAGATAGTTTTTAATTGGAGTCTAAATGAGGGAACCTTTCCACAGAGTTGGAAACTATCTAAGATAGTACTGATTTTTATGAGTGGGGATCCCCAATCCCTTCAATTATCACCCAATAGCACTCTTATCAGCAGTCTCCAAATTAATGGAAAGAATAGTACACAGACTGTTGTATACATATCTCAAAATATATAATAAATTAATACAGTTTTAATCAGGTTTCAGAAAGGACTTGTCCACAACCACCGCACTCATGGACCTACTTGATTTGGTAGCCTCACCATTGGGGACTGCCAAGTCTGTGGATGTGATGTTCATGGACCTATCAAAAGCTTTTGATTTAGTAGATCATGAAATCCTGTTGGATAGATTAGTGGTATTGGAATAATGAAGGAACTATGTAGATAGTTCAAATCTTACTTACCTGATAGGTCCCAGATGGATACCATCAGTGGTCACAATCAAAAACTTTGCCTGTGGCAAGTGGGGTGCCACAGGGATGAATACTAGGTCCTCTATTGTTTTTGATTTACATAAATGCTTTGCCTAGTTCTAAGAAATATACTAATATCAGACTGTATGCAGATGATATAGTTCTGCTATCATAAGGAAGTAGCCCTGGGAAGGTGGAAAACAACCTGTAGCTCAATATTTTGTGGAATGCAGGAGTGGTTCACCTTCTCAGGTCTATAAATAAATATAAAAAAAACACAATACATGTTGTTTAGCCCATCACAAAACAGTACCATAAAGAAAACTTCTAAATTAGAAATAAAACACAGATGGCACAATTCTAACACAATCTCTGTGTCCAAGTATTTGGGAGTTTATTTTGACCAGTGTCATTTGAACTGCATAGTAAGGATTTATTTATTTATTTAGCTTTTGTTGACCGGGTAAGTGCACTAGACAAATCCTGCCTATTTTCAGGCACGACCCGGGGGAGGGGGATACAGATGAATGCCAACTGACTTTGAACCAGATTAAGCTGTTGGTGGTATTTTTAGTGAATGAGGGAAATTTGGCCAGGACACCGGGGAAATTCCCCTACTCTTTTCGATAAGTGCCATGGGATCTTTAACATCCACCTGAACTACCACCAATCCAGGCAGATGGGACCTCGGTTTAATGTCTCATCCGAAAGACGGCACCTCAAAAGTGCAGCACCCCTCTCATGCTGCACTACAGTGTCAGTACTGGGATATTAACCCAAGTGCCAGATGTGGGAACTGAACCCACAGCCCTCTGATCTCCCAGCCTCAGAGGCGAGTATGCTACCTACTGAGCCACTGACACTGACAATTAAATGACAATTTAATTAAGAAAGTTAATGCAAGAATAGCAGCTTTAAGATGCATCTCACATTGCACTACAAAAAGTGTTTGACTATTTGCAGCAAATCAATTACTCATACTAGTAATTGATTATGGGAGTCATATATATGGGGATGCTAACAAACAACTTGATAATCTGGATCTCAGTTACAATAGGTTATCAATATTTTTTTTTAAATTGTGATTATTATATCCATCATTGCACAATGTATGCAAGTTTAGATCGGTGTCCACTTGAAATAAGAAGAAAAGGTATACTTGTGACCCAAATTCATGTAATCTTAAAAAAATAATAAACCAACATGTTTATCAAGTAAATTACTAAAACCAAAATATAGCTTCCAACTAAGAAAAAAGGCAGACAGTGATTTAATTGTTCCAAAAATAAAAACAACTACAGCAAACTGACTTTTCAGTATAAGACAACCTGCACCTAAAATGAATTCCCCATACAACTCAGAAAGTTAGAAATATTCTCACCAGCCTGTAAAATGGCAATGAAGCAAGAACTGAACTACAGATGTGAATGTACAGGTGAATTAGTATAGCTTAGTTTAAGACCCTGCTGATTGTGATTATTTAAGTAAACTTTATTTACTGTATTTTTCTCTTTTTTATATATGTTTTCTTATAATCTTGTAAGAGTGTCTGTGTTTGTTGTGTTTCATGTTTAACTTATATCTAAGGTACCATCTTACAGGAACACCTTGTAAAAAGGGCATTTGTAACCCTAATGGTGATATTTTCTTGATTCCTGTATAAATAAAGATTTTACTACTACTACTACTTCTTAAGACAAGCAGAATTCTATCTATCTATCTATCTATCTATCTATCTGTCTGTCTGTCTGTCTATCTATCTTTTGCAAAAAATGGCATTAATGCAACAGTTAGGGTTTAGAGTAAACTGAGAAAAATAGGGAAATGTGATGTTAGGGTTTCAAATCCTAACACCCCTGAGGCAAATGAGGGTTAGAGTCTTCCTTGGCATTGTCAACCCTAACACTCACCCCTTTACAGTGACAGAAAACCTGAGGCGTGATGCAGTCAGGTTTGCATGCTACATGAATGCATAGAATGGGGTGAGCATTAGGGCTGACAAAGTCAAGGAAGACTCCACCCATCATTTGCCTCAGGGGTGGGGCAGTAGTTCTATGGTCTGAAACTGTATCATCACATTTACCTACTTTTTTCAGTATAATCTGAACCCTGACTGTTTCATTAGTGCAGTTTTTTTGCAAAGAATCTCCTTACTTTTTGATACAGTAAAATTGTGTCCTTATTTGCCTGTGGCAGCACAGGGCCCTCTGGGCCCTGCATTCATATCCCTCCATAGATGCATATATGTTTGGGCCCTGCACTTGCATTTGTGCCAAAACAGCAACCAAATTGTCAGCATAGCATTCTTATTATCCCACCTCATGAATCCAGTTGAGAAAATGTTCAAATCCTCATTGAAATGTCATTCCATGGTGTCAAAATGACAATCCTTGCCACAGGTGTGAAAATACATTTTGGCCTGGACTTGAAAAATTACAGCTGTCACAGTCATGAGGTGGTATAAAAACTGTTGAAAATTTGGGGTCAACATATTTACAATTACCAAAGTTATGAGTGAGCGTAGTATAATTTCAATGTATGCACATAACATTGCCATTTTTACATATTTTGACCCAAATTTTCAACATAGCCTTCATATGAATGACCCCACCTCATGAACAAGGGCGGTGAAAATGTTCAAATCCTGCCTGAAAGTTGATTTTCCAAGCAAAGGCAAAATCACCTTTTGTGCCAGATTTGCATCATTCCACCATTATTCATGAGATGGGGTCCCAAAAGGCAATGTTGAAAATGTGGGCTCAAAATATATAAAATAGCAAAGTTATCCATCAAAGTTAAAACCCCATTGAAATGCATTGAACCACACTTACCTCGGTTTCTCTTATTGCAGTCAGTGATTCCAGCAGTAAGACATGTCTTCAGCCTGAGAGTGGATATTTGCACTGTGACCTGTTCAGATGAATAAGGGTGTGTGGGGGAGTACTGGGGGTGTGGGGTGGTGGGTGCTGAGTGGGATGTGGGGATGGGGGCAGATCAGTGATGGAACATTTTCTTTTTTTGCAGGTTTACAAAAAAGATTTGAGGGATGATTTTCTTTAATTCAGATAAGGATGATGATTGGAGGGTGGTAGTGCCACTAGATATCAGAAAAAGATTATATAATTACTGGGATGGTAGTCAGAGGGTGATGGTGCAGCTACCCCCCTTTTCTCTCTATATCTAGGGGTCCTGATGTTATATAGGAGGGAAAGGGTACAGACCAGAAACACTCCATGATACTTCTCACTGCAAACTATGCAAAGAGATGGTCTACTTTGTGACATCATCATAAATAGAGATGGCCTACCTCTACCCCAGCAGGATCTCCTGGACCAGGTGGCAGTGTATTAAAGAAATGGCAGTCGTTCAGGTGGCATCTGCTGTTACTGTCCCCAGACTGGGGGGGGGGGATTTTCCTTATCTCAGGAGGCAAACTGATAAACTGAGAGTAATTAAAAATGAATTCATTAGTTCTCACTTCATTACTACACAAACGGACACCACGATCACAGTTACTGCAAACCAAGAACTTTATTCTGGACATTAGAATGATTCTGCCCAGATTATTTGATTTCACTATAAATCAAAAGCTGGAGCAGCTCCATGGGGCTGAGGGCAACAGAAAGTTCAAGCAGCAGTTTCAATATTATTTCCAATCAGTGTGCAGCAGGATTTTATACATACAGGCCTAGAGCGAAATATATCAAACTGGCTTGTTAGTTTTAACAGCTTTTTCTACAGAAACTCTTCTCAAAGAATTTATTCCTTTTCCTGGTATCCCTTAAACCTCCAGATAGGGGAATGCCTTACACCTTCTGTGCCAACCAAGCCAAAATGACCTCGGGTGGATTTGCAGCCTAAGCCTCTGAGGCTGCTCTTAAACATTATCTTCACTAAGTTCCTGAGCCAAAATGGTGGACCAAACTTCTAGTGATACTCCAGATCAACATTGGGCTGCACTAGTAAATGGTGGCTTCATTCCTTCCTCAATTCCAAGCTCCCCACAAGAAAACCACGGCTCTTAATGGGTCTGATGGACCTACCCCAGACACGGGCATGGTAGGTCCCGGGTACTGCCCCAGACATGGGTACGTCAGGACCTACAGCGATTCCTAGACTGAAACTCTCCCAGGCCTCTAGATTTTCCTCACAGGCAGCATGCCATGCAGGTAAAACACACCAGAGCTTCTAACTCCGATGTGCCCTGCTGCAGTGCTGTCACCATTACAACAGTCCCACTGCCCGAACACCTCTTACCTTAATCGGGGTACCGGGACCCCTGCACCATTGAGGGATTACCTGTACCATTCAGATCTTGTTCCTTCTGCTTTCTGCCCTTTTTATGCACTGCAGCTGATATTCAAATCAAAGGAGGGGATATTCACCTAGACCCATATGATCACTACTACTACTACTGCACACCCTCCCTCGGAGTATCATACTCCGCATCGCACCGAAGCTGCATACTGCTGACCTATGTACTAGGCCAATGGGGGGGGAGTCTCCCTTCAAACTGTCCCTACACCAACTGCCAACTCCCGCTCTCGCTCTCTTACCTGGGAAAACCAGGGCCTTAAATACCTACCTTGCTATTGTCCCCTCATGGCAGCATAGAAACAAAGCCGAAAGGCACTTACCAGACAAAACAGCACCACTAAGGGGGAAGGTGGGGAGAGATGCAAACACAGGCTAGTAAGCCCACCTGATGGGGGGGCTTACACTCTCCCCTACCTTTAAATCATTTCTTCTAGAAAATGGGCCAGATGAGGGCCACCGCACCCAAGCAACCAAGTGGGTATGCACACTTCCCACATAGTCCTGAGGCCACCGGGCATGCCAAATCCCCCTCCCTAAAGTCCCCTCCTACTTTAAGGAGCAAGGCTGGTCAAAATTGAATTATGTTATATGAAAACATTAAAAAATGTTCTTAAAACTAGAAACTAATCACCTAGCTGTCACTTTAAACATGTTAAACTGGAACAGGCAATTGAATAACTCTTTTTAGATAAATATATAAACATTTTCCACCATTCACTTACCATTCACACATCAGGCACTCTTCCATTCACTCCCCACACACACTGAGCTAGGAATGTATAAACCTGTCCCAAATGTACAGAAAATAGAGTGTAGACAACTTTTTTTTCTCAAAAATATTAAGCAGATCATATTTCTCTTTAAAGTCTCAGGGAGGGTAAGCAAATGATTAAGTGCAAGTCTTCAAGATGAAAACAGAAGTCCTCCCTGGGTACAAATTATTTTCTTTAGCAATGTCAACCAAAACCTAGGCATACAGTTCAGTTAAAAAACTGTCAATTCTATCTTATACTGTTCAATCAACAAGACAGTCCTGGTGTGTTCTCAACACCATTTAGTCATTTTGCCCCAGATAGGGGGCCCACTTCCCTGGGGAAAATATTGTCTGAGTCAGGCTTAGTTGTTTAATCTCCAAATGAATCCTTTGAAATAACATTGTACTTGACTGTGCACCCTGCTAGATCTTGTGCCAGGGCAAAATGCTTAAACAAGGTGAAGCTAGCTCAGGGGCAATAGAAACACATGGAGCAGGCTTTCTGAATAATGTGATGAGTGGGGTGACCAGTGCCTCCAGGTCTTGACTGCAGTTTGTTGAGCATCTCCCTGAAAACCCAGTCTGACCTCTTTTCTTCAATTACATCCCAGAGATGTTCAGAAATATATGGGTACTCTGTGGTGGGGTATTTGATACAGATCCTCTTTCTAATCCACTGTTCAGCCTGGGACCACTCAGGCAACTCCCTGATGCTGGAGCACCTAGCAGCCCCTGTCTCCAACCACACGCCATTCCTCTAAACAGTGTTAGCTGGGTCACTCCTCAGGAGGCCATCCATCTGATCTCTAAGTGCTTTGCACTGTGTCTACAGCTGAGGAGTGGTATCTGGTAAAGTTATGGCAGGTCTGTGGAAAGGCCTAGGGATCACCCATTGTATTTCATGGTCTGAAACTGGTAATGCTTTAGGGTCCTCTGGTATCTAATGGAGCAGGCTCCTCCCAATCTTCCTCATGCGTTACTTCCACCTTTGTGAGACACACCTTTATTACAGGGTGAGCATTATAGGGTGGAGGGGCTTTACTTGCTGATTATGCACTGGGAATGCTTTTGCCGGGCAGGGATCCCACTGGAGACCCCCTGGGTACTGTGGGATCCCCTGATGCCAACTGCAGACCCCTGCCCCTCCTGCCACCATGGGAATAGTCAACAGCCAGTGGAGTGGGATCAAGCTGGGCAGATGGCTGTGCTCCCTCTCACCACCCTCAGTTGTCTCCTCCACTGCTTTGATCTTCACATCTGGAGACCCCACCTTTACTTCTACCATCAAGTCACTACTTTCTTGAACTTCTAACTTGGCTTCAGCTCCAAGATCCAGGCTTCCATGAAACAACAGGGGAGCCCTGCCCACCAAGATGATAACTGGATAACAGCAGGGCTCCCCGAAGGGGGTCCTCTTAAAAATTCCTCCTGGTGCAGCACTGGAGCAGAGTGCACAAACAGGCAACTTAACAACTACTTCACCTCGAAATCTACATCTTACACATCTTTCCTCGGCCTGTCCCCTCCCTGCTGAGTTCCAGAACCAGGTGAGCAAGGAGGTAGAAATGGTTGCATAGGGCTCCTCTTTAGATGAAAACCCTTCCTCCATAATCTTTTGCAGATAAATCACCTTAGCTGGTCCTCAAAATACCTCTTTATTGCTGCTGACAGCTCACTTTCTTTCTCTTTCTCTCTCGCTCTATATATATATTTCTCTGAGTCTCTCAGTATCCAGTCAGAAAATGGCTCTTAGGCATGATTCCCTTTCAACACCTTTTCCGAGACTGGCCAATCGCTATTGCTGTCTCACACCACATGACCAGTCCCAGCCACAGAGGAGCCAAATAAGAGAAAGAGAGAAAGAGAGAGAGAGAGGTCTTGAGGAACTCCTGCACAGACCTGCAACCTGCAATAATTGTGCCACACAGACACAGGCCTTGGAGCAGCCAGGCCCCAATGACTCCCCACAATAACAGTACCAACAGGCACAGGGGTACACAGTGGCAGAGCTAGGGGTGGCTGGGAGGTGGTCACCCTCCTGGCTGCCCAGTGTGAGTAGTGGTGCCCCACCACCATCTTTATTCAATGTTTAGTGCCCATTGGAGCCCATGATTGACTGAATGGCCCCCAGCTCCCAAACATTCCCAATCCTGGATCCGCCACTGAGGGTACAGAGAAATGAATCTCAGATGAGCCCACACATCTGTAACCCCCTTTCCCTCTGTCTAAGGGCCTGATGTTATGTAGGGCTGGAAAGAGTACAGACCAGAAACACTCTATGGTACTTCTCACTACAAACTATAACAAAAAGATGCTGCCTTCTTTGTGACATTTTCATAAATAGAAACAGCCTACCTCTACCCTAGCAGGGTCTCATGGATCAGATAGCAGTTTATTAAAGAAACAGCACCAGTTTAGGTGGCATCAGCTGCTACTGTCCTCAGACAGGGGTGTTAGATTTTCTTTATCTCAGGAGGCAAAATGACAAGTTAAGAGTAATTAAAAATGAATTTATTAGTTCTCACTTCATTAATCTAAAAACAGACACTATGATCACAGTTACTGCAAACCAAGAACTTTATTCTGGACATTAGAATGATTATGCCCAGATTATTTGATTTCAAAATAAATCGAAAACTGGAGCAGCTCCATGGGGCTGAGAACAACAGAAAGTTTAAAAGGTAGTTTCCAGGTTATTTCCAATCAGCATTCAGCAAGATTTTATATACACAGGCATAGAGTGAAATAGACCAAACTGACTCCTTAGCTTTAACAGCTTCTTCCACAGAAACCCTTCTCAAAGACTTAATTCCTTTTCCTTGTTTCCCTTAAACCTCCAGATGGGGGAGTGCCTACTCCTTCCATGCCAAGTTCTGAGCCAAGACAACCTTGGGGTGGATTTGCAGTCTAAGCCTCTGAGGCTGCTCCCAAACATTATCTCCACAAAGTTCCCTGAGCCAAAATGGTGCACCAAACTTGTAGGGCTACTCCAAACCAGCACTGGGCTGCACTAGTAAATGGTGTCTCCATTCCTTCCTCAATTCCCAATTCCCCACAAGAAAACCACAGCCCTTAATGGGTCTGATGAACCTACCCCAGTCATGGGCATAGAGGTCCCAGGGCCTGCCAAGATACTGGGTATGGCAAGTCCTATAATGAATCCTAGGCCAAAAGTCTCCTAGCCTTCTAAACATTCCTCATAAGCAGCATGCCACACAGGTAAAACACACCAGAGCTGCCACCTCCAATATGCCCTGCTTCAGTACTGCCACCACTGCAACAGCCTCACTGCCTGCATGCCCTTACCTTAACTGGGATTCCAGGACCCCTGTACCACAGAAGGATTACCGCACCATTCTGAACTGGTTTCTCCTGCCTTCTGTTCTTTTACCCACTGCAGTTAATGTTCAAATCAAAGGAGGGATATTCTCCCAGACCCACATGACCACTACTACTACTGCGAATCCTCCCTTGAAGTACCATACACTGCATTGCACCGGCACTGCATACTGCCAACCTACTAGGCCAAGGGGCGAGTCCCCCCTCAAAACTACCCCAACACCAACTGCAGACTCCTGCTATCTCTCTTACCCAGGAATACCAGTGCCTTAAATAATTACCATGCTGCTGCCCCCTGGTAGCAGCATGGAAACAAGGCTGAAAGGCACTTACCAGACAAAACAGCACCAGTAAGAGGGAGGGCAAGGAGAGATGCAAACACATGTTAGCAAGCTCACCCAGTGAGGAGGAACTTAGACCTTGGACTGCTCCTTCATGGCCAAAATCTTCCTAACATTGAACTTATAAATGGCATCTCTGGAGCCCACCCTTCAAGACAGAAAGTAGGCAGACAGAGGGGCCACCTCCTCCACCTCATCACCATGATAGATGCCACCCTATCTGGCTGCTGCATGTGCTCAAGGACTATCCCTTCAGAGCACCCATGGAAGTTCTGTGGAGGCATAAGGGGAGAACAATATTACTACCACAGAACACTACACACAGGGCATGCATGCATGCACAGTATAAACATAACAGGTGGATACTACCTCTGGCAGCTCTGTCACCTGCCATAGCTCTCCACAGTCTGGGGTGTCTTGAGATGCTGTGGAGGACACCATCCACAGTTTGCTGGGGTATGCCTTCACACACCTCGTGCCCCACACTTGCCGGAGATATACTGCTACTAGCCACTGCCACCATCCTGTACTCCAGTCAGGGCTACAGTGATCCTGTGATGCCATGTCACCCCGGTGGCATGCTGGGTACCTGCCCCTTTAAAGGGCCTCCTGTCAGTATGGAATGCCCGTGCAGCATCCCAGACAGGGCCTCAGCATCTAATATGCAATGTAATGCAGCACCAGAGGGCTACACAGGATGTGCCCAGGGCTACTTCTGAATGTCCTCTTACTGGATGGCGAGAGGGATCATAAGCAGAATTGAGGGCATGCCCATGCCACATTTATCCAGCCAGAGCTGGAAGCCATCATCCTGTGGGCACACACTGCCTGGAGAGATTCCACCTTGACTACGACATGATCACACAGCTATGTGATATGTTCCATGCAGAGATTGCACTACATACACAATGGTCACAGACAATGTCTGTGGAGACAAAGATGCTGCATGCACTGGCTTGCTATGCCACAGGGTCTTTCTAGAGGGTTGTGGTGGATGTCATGGGTATCAGTCAGTCCTCTGTGTTCAGGGCACTGCACCACGTCACTGACACCCTGCTACTGGATGTGAATGAACATATAGCATTTCCCACTGCAGACGCTGATGCACAGTCTGCAAAGGAGGCTTTCCATGCCATGCCCAATGTACTGGGGGACATTGACTGTATGCATGTGCCAATTCAGGCACTGTCGGTGGATGAAGAAGCATACTGGAACTGAAAGGGGTATCATGGCATAGACTGCCAGGTAGTCTGTGATGCTGCAGGAATTATTACTAATATGTGTGCCAAGTACCCTGGGCTTGGCCATGATTCCTACATCTTCAAGAGATCCAAGCTGAGTGCCCTCCTCTGTGCGTGAGTGGGCCAGGGATGGATGGCTGATAGGAGAGCATTTGTACACTGCACAGGTGCTATACTGGTGGATGCATTGACATAGCACACTGCAAACACTGTTGTTTACCAACTGCATAGGTGATAACAGATATTCACTGTGGCCATACCTGATGACCCTGAACCTGGAAGTACATCGTTCAGTGAAGGAGGCATACTGAAAGGTACACAGAAAGACAGTGTTTGATTGAGAGGACAATATGGCTGCTGAAGATGCAGTTCAGGTGCCTAGATCTGACAAATGTACGATGATGCTTCCCGGAGTAGGCATGCAGTGTTCACAGCTACGTGCTGCTGCACAACATGGTAATGCAGCATCAGCTATCCTTGCCTTGGGAAAGACAAGAGGATTTCTCTGGGTGATGAGGGAGGGGGCCAATGAGGGGTGTGGCATGAGTCCTTGTCTGGCTGGGCAGCATGTCACACTCATGTAAGGGTCATTCTGCCATGGTGGGGGACCAGAGAGTGAGGCACTGCAATGAAGACCCACCCAGAGTTCCATTCTCCTTGCAGTGTGTGTGTGTGGGGAGGCATCGTGTCCATACTCAGAGAAATTGGGGGGTATGTGACAATGAACTGTTGGTGCAGTTTGTGGTAGTGTGCTGTGGGGGGTTATGTGGCTGTGTACTGTGGGGAGTTTTGTGGAGGTGAACTGTGTCCTATGTTATGTGTAAGTTATGTGCTTTAGTGACACTCTGTTAGTGGCAAGGGGCTGCTGGCAGACATCACATCTTCCTTACTTTTTACTGCCCTAGCTTGATGTTAATGACCACTGTTGCTTTGCCCCTCTGCATGGCCACCTGTCTGGTTGTTTGGCTTGCTCCTGTTGTAGTTGGTTGTCTTCCACTCCTCGTGATCACTGGAGGCTGGCAGGTGTGTGGTGCATCAGAGCCTTTGGGTGTGCCTCAGGGACAGAAAGTGTGGTTGTGAAAGTCCCAGCTAACAGATGGTCAATAAGCCTCTCAAGGAGGTTGCTAATAGTGTCTATACCTCTGTGCATCCCCCTCACCTTCATGGTCAACTCCTTCAGGACCTCAGTGTTCTGACACTGTACCTGGAGTCAGTCACATTCCAGCTGCCTCACTTCACGGTAGTAGGTCTGCAGTATTTCACAGGTAGGTGACTGCAGCATCCAGCTGGACTGGCAGATTAAGGGCCTCTCATCCCCACTGTTACATCGGTATTGTGTTTTACCCCTTGGCCTACCTGAGTTCCACTGGCTACCAATGGTGGGTGAGCCACCTATGTCCCATGTCTGTCCAATGGTGCTGGCAGGCCATACTGGCAGGCCCACCAAATGTGGCTGTACTCCTGTGTACTCAGTGCCCTGATGGCTGTCCCAGAGTAGCTACCCAGGGTGTGGCTGTGGCAGGCTTCTGAACAGGGAGTGTTGGGGGTGGCTGTTGGTGGGAGCAGTGTCCATATTCTCCTCATCTAACTGTGTATCCTCTACTGCCTTCATGCATGTGTTCTCTGGTACATGGTTCTCATCCATTGTGCCCATGGACTCCTGCATTGTATGTGGCAATGAGAGGAAGACTGGGTGTTACAGGCTGTTGCAATGGTGAGGGCATATCTGGGTGTGATATGGCCCACCTAGGATACCACCAACCTGCACCATTCTCCTGTCCTAGGCTGCCAGTGCAGGACTCTAGAAGTGCAACAGGCTCCACAATGGTTGCAGCCTCCTGGTCAGGGATGAGCCTCGTCTCAGGGTCTGTAAGGTGCACCACAGGGTGGTAAGCATTTCAGTGGTGTCCTGACCATCTACCCCTTGTCTCTGTGTTGTACCACATATCTGGCAGTAAGTTCATGCCCTCATCCACCCCATGCAGGTCCTCCTTGGTGAGGGTGTCTTCCACCATCCTTTCCAATGGGGGGTTAGACTGTGACCCTGTGTGGGCACCCCTTTGTACCCATGCCAATCTGTGACCTCTTGATAAGTGCCAGCTTATGCTTGACAACCAACTGCAGGTCACACCACTGGTGCTTTGTGGCCAAGAGTATTCATGCCTTAAGACTGACTGCATTAACGGGGGCCTGTATGTCCCACCACAACTGGGATTTGGTCTTGACTGGCACCTTCAGGGACTCTACCCCATACTAGATGGCATAGTTCTTGCAGATGTCTGTGACCATGGCTGTAACCTGTCAACTAGTGAAGATGGTGGACTGTGTCGGGCCACTGCTGCATGTCTCTCCTTGTCCACTCTTTTAGTCCAGGCACAGTCCATGCCACTGAGCCCCAGCAGTGGACTGGGTACCTCAGGCACAGTTCTGCCTTTCTCCAACACTGCTTCCTCCCTGTCTTCCATTCTACTATTCATGTCTGTGTTTCCATGCAGGGTGGTGCCAATACCCATATATGGTGGAGTCAAGAGGTGGAGTAGCACATAGTAGGCCTACCTGGGGTCCACTCAATGTAGTCCTACATACATCTGTATGCCATGCCCATGCCTCAGCCTGTCTTGTGTGCACGTTCGTGTATAGCATGTACCTAGTTCTGCCTGTGAGGCATGTAACTGTGTGCAGCTGCTACTGGGCTTGCTCTGACCCAAAAAGTTACTAGCAAACATTGAAAATAAAAACACTGGTTAATGTGGCCTATACTGATACTTTAGAACTAACTGGGCAATAATATATTAAAGAGGACAAAGAATAGGTCTATCATAAAAAAGCTTTGTTTGCTCCTCTATCACATACTGAGAAAAATGTGATATAATCAAGAATTTAGTAACTACAACAATGAATTTTTAATAAAACAAAATGTAAAACAACAAAAAGAAAAATTCCCAAGTATTAACTATGAAACAACCCAAATTATAGATTTAGTGGAAAGACAATGTTTTTCTTTATTCATGGTATGCATTAGGAATAAATAGCTAGCTGGATGTAACAAAAATGGTAACAGCATGGAATGGGTGAACTGTAAACTGAAATATAACTGAACTGCATGAACTGATTGTGTTTGACAGCAAGCTGAACTGTGTCTGCCAGTAGGTTAACTTTGTCCAGTAATCTCAAACTAAGCAGATGTACCAGAGGAGGAGCAGTCACATCAGAGGGCGGCTACCTTCAAATTCTCATGCTGTACATGATGCAAGTGCAATTGGTGAAGTGCCACTCCATAAACATTTTAACTGGATAAAATAGAACATTGTTTTTAGTGATGTTGGTACCAATTTGTACTTATTTAATACTATAATATTACTTCTTTCAAAGTTTTAATAGTGCATTCTTAGATATTTAATACAACTATATTATTTATTTATTTAAAAGTCACTAATCAGGAAAAGCACCTTGAGCCAGAGCTCATTTCCAGGTGTGACCCAGGGGTAGGGTATAAAAGGAAGAAAGCATACAGAGCAGTAAATAAAAGAGGCATAAATATAAAATCAAAATCCAGGATATAGGATTAGCTATTACGGTCCATGTGCTCACAAAGGTAATAATTAACAAGTGCTTTTTTTCTATATTTACAAATAACATAGATGTGCTTTGGGTGAACATTGAAATGTCACTCTCACAAGTACTGGGAAAGAGCCTTTCTGCAAGCACATGGCCCAGCAAATGGCATTGTTCAGATGGTAATCTTTACTTAACAGTAAAGGGTCAGTTTGGAAACCTGTTATATAATTGCATCAAATGTATTCCACTTTAGAAGTTTCCTCTCAACTCTATATAAGTTGTAGGAATTTTGTAGAGAAAAGAGATGAAGAATGCTACTAAATATGGTGGCGGTGGAGCTAACTTGCTGGATTCAGTTGTGTGTGCAAATTCGATAGAATGCCACCACTTTGAGATTTCAGCACTACTGTACACCAGAGCACATGTTTAGATTATTCAATGCCTCAAAGAGTAACAGGAGTAACAGATGCAATTCTTTTCATAAGATCGAGTTACAATTGCAGTTGGACTTGATAAAAAGAAATCAAAATTACAATAAATCAAAAAGTTATGTACTCTGGGTGTCGTCAACTTGAGTGGGGACATAGAATTGAATCTGGGCCATGAAAGGGAGCTAAATAAGATAGTGCATGATAATGCCAAAAGTCTGGTGAAAAGAACATGGATCTATTTAGGACATGGGTTAAATTGGGAAATCCTGAAATAATTACTATATCTGAAACATGAATTAGTAACAGGATCAAACAACACGAGGTTGAATTAAATTATTACTACAGTTATAGACAAGACAGGGGATCCCGTGTGCATATGTGTGTGTGTGTGGGGGGTATAATGTGCGTAAAACATTCTCTTGTGCACACAAGCATTTTGTATGCAGGAAAAATTGAAGAAATTGAATGCCTGATAGTTGACGTAGAGTTATTAGATTTGGTAGTAGGTGTAATTTACTCTTCAACAAAAGTAAAAACAACTTATTTTGAAAAGTAGGCCCATACAATAATGGGATTTACAGGAAACAGGAGAACTGTATTGATTGGTGATTTCAATGCAGTTTGGGGGTGCCCACATGGACAAAAACTGGAGGATACTTTTCAAAGCTTAAATTTAACCCAAATAGTAAATATCCCTACTAGGAAAGGTAATTTGACCAGTCCAGGAAATATACTTGATCTTATTTTTGTCTCACCAGACTTACTGGTATCAGAAAATGGTCAACCAAACATAGAAACATAGAAGTTATTGACAGATAAGGACCATAAGGCCCATCAGTCTGCCCATTTCTTTTCTACCTTATAAATGTGCCATCGACCTTTGCTCTGTCAGTGACCTATCTATTCATAGTCATTTGTATTTGCTCCCTTATGCCCTATCCTTGCCTGTTTGAAGCCCTGCACTGTATTCATAGCCACCACATTCTTGTAGTAAGCTATTCCATGCATCTACCACCCTTTCTGTGAAAAAGAATTTCCTCATTCCCCTTAATCGGCCTCCCTCTAATCTCATGCTGTGTCCTCTTGTCCTGCAATTTTTCTTATATTTAAACATGTTAGACTCTTTCACCTTGTTTATGCCCTTAAGGTGTTTAAATGTCTCGATCATATCACCTCTCTCCCTCCTTTGCTCAAGGGTATACATATTGAGCTCCGTTAATCTGTCCTCATATGTCTTCTGATGCAGTCCCTGCACCATTTTGGTTGCCCTTCTCTGGACTGCCTCAATTTGGTTAATGTCCTTGTGAAGGTGTGGCCTCAATACTGCAATGCAGTACTCCAGATGGGGCCTAACCAATGTCTTGTACAGAGGGATTATTACCTCCTCTTACGACTTGTGATACCCTACTAATACACCCTAACACCCCCTAGCCTTACCTACTGCTTTAGAGGTCTGCTTGGATGATTTTAGGTCATCAGTGATGATGATGCCCAAGTCTCTTTCTTCCTTTGTGACTGCTAGCAACTCCCCTCCCAGCCTATAAGTGGCTTCAGGGTTTCTCTTCCCTATGTGCATGATTTTGCACTTCTTTGCATTAAATCCCAGTTGCCACTCTTCTGACCATTTTGCTAGTTTATCCAGATCTCTTCTCATTCTGCCCACCCCATCTGGATCATCTACTCTGTTGCAGATCTTGGTGTCATCTGCAAACAGACAAGCCTTACCCTCTAGTCCATCTGCGAGGTCACTAATGAAGATGTTGAATAGGACTGGCCCCAGGACTGATCCCTGAGGTACCCACTTGTGACTTGCATCTCTTCTGACTGTATACCATTTACCACCACTCTCTGTTTCTGCCAGTCAACCAGTTTGCCACCCAGTTGACCAACTTCTGACCCACCCTAGCCTACTAGCTTATTTATCAATCTTCTATGTGGAACAGTGTCAAAAGCTTTGCTGAAGTCAAGGTAGGCGACATCAACTGCTCCCCTTGGTCCACCACTCTGGTTACCCAGTCAAAGAAATCTATGAGATTAGTTTGACAGGACCTTCCTTTGTAAACCCATGCTGTCTTGGATCCTGTGCCCTATGGATTCCAGGTGTTGCACTATCCTTTCCTTAAGGAGTGCCTCCATAATCTTGCCCACTACTGAGGTAAGACTGACTGGTCTGTAGTTCCCCGCCTCCTCCCTGCTACCACTCTTGTGGAGCGGGATCACATGAGCCCTTCTCCAGTCTTCTGGGACCTCTCCTGTGCTCAGAGACTCACTAAACAATTCTGCTAATGGCTCTGCTAGTTCCTCCTTTAGCTCCTTAAGTACCCTGGGATGTATGCCATCAGGTCCCATTGCCTTATCCACCCTGAGCTTAGCAAGCTCTTGTAGGACCCTTTCTTTTGTGAAGGGAGTAGTGCTCACCTCCCTCCCCTGTGTCCATGATGCTGAGCTGTGGGCCTGCCCTACCTTCTCTTCAGTAAATACTGAGCAAAAGTATCTATTTAGGATAGATGCCTTTACAGGGTCCTCCTCCTCACATGCTCCCTTTTCTCCATTAAGCTTAGCAATACCCCTCTGGACTTTCTCCTTTCACTAATGTATCTATAGAAAGTCTTGTCACCTTCTTTTACTGTTAGGTACTAGTGTTTCCTCAGTTTGGGACTTTGCCTGCCTTACTGCCTTACCTGCTTCCCTTAGGGCAGTTTGGTATGCCTCCCTATCTTCATCCCGCTGTGTTCCCTTATATTTTCTGAAGGTCAGCCTTTTGGCTCTGACCTTTTCTGCTACTATGTATTGAGAACCAAAGTGGTTTCCTTCTTCTTTTGCACTTCCTTTTCTGTCTAACACAATGGGATGTTGCTTCAAGTATTGTATCCTTAATGCTTGCCCACTTTGCCTGTACCTCCTCACCTGTGTTTCTTTTGCCAGGGCTAGCTTAACTCTGTTGGCCATCTTATCAAAGTCAGCTCCTCTGAAGTCCCATATTTTTGCCTTGGAATGGGATGATTTAGATGTAGTAGCCAAATTGAACCATACCATGTGATGGTCACTGGACCCCAGGTGACCTTCTACCTGGAGATCTGTGATCCTTCTTTGTTAGTCAGTACTAGATCTAGGATGCCCTGTCTCTTGTGGGTTGCTGTACCAGTTGTTTGAGGCCCTCCCTGCAGGAATCCACTATGAGTCTAGTTCTGGCAGATGTTCCTGCTGGTATTGACCAATCTATATCTGGCATGTTGAAGTCTCCCATTATCAGAACCTCCCTTTAGCTGTCATGTTTTGTATATCTTCTAACAGTAATGTGTCTATGTCCTCCCTCTGGTCTGGGGGCCTGTAGACAACCCCAGTTCTTATGGCTGTCCATTTCCTGTTTCCAGGGTGACCCACAGTTCTTCTGGCTCCTTATGTGTATTCTGAATTTCTGTAGCTTTGATATTTTCATTAACATACAGGGCCCTCCTCCCCCTTTTGCACCTCGGTCTCTTCTGAACAATACATAGCCAGGTACTGAAGTCTCCCAAGTGTGGTTACTAGTAAACCACGTCTCACTAATTGCTACTATGTCCAGTTTAGCCTCTGACATTATTGCCTGCAGGTCTGGGATCTTATTTCCCAGGCTGTGAGCATTGTGTACATGATTTTCCATTGGCCAGATTTTGGTGTGTTAGTTGTTGGGTGAAGTTTGGCATTACCCTGTGCATCGTATGGGAGACAAACCTTTTTCTTACCTGGTGATGCAAATGAATGGCAAACACGCTGAATTCCTGTTTGACCACTAGCTGAGGGAGGGGTGTTCTTCCCATTCGGCGTATGGGTGCTGCACCCTCTCCCCATTTCTAGTTTAAATATTCTGCAAAGGCGTCAAACTTCTGCCCCAATGCACTGACTCCTCTTTAGTCAGATGCAGTCCATCAAATTTAAAGAACTTTCGCTCCCAGAACTGTTGCCAGTTCCCTACAAATCTGTGTCCTTTTCCTGGCACCAGTCCTTGAGCCACGTGTTTAGCTCCCTATCTCTCCTTCTTCTGACCTTCCGTCCATCTGTTCCCTTCTCCCAGACTGGCAGGATCTCAGAGAAGGAGATGCCGGACGAAATAGATGATAGTTTGTCACCCAGCTTAGTCAGGTGTTCCTTGGTCTCCACAACTGACCGGCTGGCGGATCATTAGTCCCTATGTGTACTAGGACATCAATGTTTTCTCCTGCTTTGTGAACAATTTAGCAATGCGGTCAGTGTCTCTCCATGCTGATGTACCTGGGAGACATCTGACCATCACCCTGGCTGGAGATGGGTATCAACTCCCCGAATCATGGAGTCTCCTATGATCAGAAGTTTTTGGATTTCCTTTGTGCTTGTTTAGTTTTGGTTCCTGATTTGGGTGAGTATTGTTGTGCTAGGCTCCTGCATGAGTGTCCTGCTCTGCAGTGTCTTCTGCCTCTTTATTTGATTTCAGAGATAGAGGCAGATACCTGTTTGTAGCGTTTATATGGTTTTGGAGGTAATGTGTTGGAGACAGAGAGTGATGGGGCACCTGATTTGCTCCTCCTAACCACCTGCCAACCTCCTGGACCAACTACCCTCTGCGGTAGGTTTTTCTGTTGGATGCTGGGGAAATGGTGGTGGTTCTTATAATGTATTTCCTCTTCAATATGAAATTTGAGTGCAATCTCTGCCCATGCTGCCCGGAGCTGAGACCCAAGATCTCCAAAGGCCCAGCATGTAGGACAGTGTCCTAAATCCTGTAAGACTGTCCTTCTGAAAATTGTTCCACAGTACCTGCAGTTAATGAAATCCATTCCAAATAAGTTGCTGGGTTTGTAACCTAGTCAGAGTAATTAGAAGGAAAAAAAGGAAAAAAATGCAAGTAATGGTTTAATTGTGCTTTGTTTAACTTGTTATAACAAGTTAAATTACTAGTGCCCTGTAAATGAGATCACCTTGTGGAGGCCCCACTGATCCGCCCCTTCCTGCTCTGCCACAGGAAATGTCACAACTGTGGTACCCTATAAAGGAGTGTGGCGTGGGGTGGTTGGGGATGGGGTGGGTGGCTGGGCCCTTCCCTGCCTAAAAGAAGAACCACGGACGAAAGAACAAGGAGGTAAGAGCAGAAACAATCAGTCAACAACAAATGGAGTAACCCTGAAAGCTTATCCTAATGTTAGATAAAACTGTAAAACCTGTAAAGCACCACCTGTAATAATTTCAGAGAAGATATACCCTGTAAGAAACACTTTGCTCCAGAGAAAAATAAAGCAGTAACAGAAGATATACCTTGCAAAAGACAATTTGAATCAGAAGATTACAGCAGTAATCTGTTAGTACACACCTGTAGGCACACCTTGTAATAATGCAGAAGAAGGTATACCAGCAACAACAATTTGAATCAGAGAAAAAATAAAGCAATGAAATGTTAGCCACAAACAGTAGCAATCCCTGTGAGTAAAAATCAAAACACCACCACACAGTAAATCTGCTTAGCCAAACTAAGTCTTAATCCTTCTCCCTTGCTCTGGTAAGTTTCTCTACTCTGCCTTTCAAGCGGTCTTAGAAGGAAAGAGCTCAGGTGAAGCTAGGTGCCTTGGCCAGCAAACCAAGTCCTCCCAATCTAGGCAGCAATCACAATGTAACATGGTGTACTATCAGCATTAACTTGAAAATAAAATCAAAGCCTAAACATGTACATTCTTTCAAGAGATGTTTCAAGGGGTACAATAAGATACTTTTTGAAAATTATGTATCAAGTCAAGTGTGGT
Source organism: Neoceratodus forsteri (assembly GCA_016271365.2). Lineage (NCBI taxonomy): Eukaryota > Metazoa > Chordata > Ceratodontiformes > Ceratodontidae > Neoceratodus > Neoceratodus forsteri. Next base: position 1,327,354,816 of record CM057449.1, read on the forward strand.
ATAGAATTTCCTAAATACCTGATTTGAACTTGTCAGTAGAAGAAGTTACAACAATGTTTCAGGAAGCATGTAATATTTTTTCTCCCTTTAAGAGTTAGATGAAAAAAACAAACTTTGTGAATGAAAGCTTATAGTACACACTGCAAGCCCATTAGTCGACAGTGTTGACCAATAGTATTCCAGTGCTTACTGTAAGCTGTCATTCTGTGACAGTTCTGTTGGTGGGCAGCCATGAAGGTGTGTGGGTTGGTTTTGCTGCCCACTGGCTTGCTGGTGATGCTGGGACAGGGGATCAGGGTGGGGTGGGGGCCATCAGTGTGTGGGGGGTCCACTAGACTACTAGGGAAATTCTGTATTTATTTTTCTATATGGATGAGGATTGGGGATGAAAGGAGCATGCCACTACAATACCAGGATAGTATGTAGTATAATTGTCCTTTATGATCGGACTTCAGGGTGGGAGAAGGGTACCACTGGACTACCAGGAAGTGTTATGGGACATATTTCTTATGTTATCAGACTTCAGGGTAGAAGGGGGCACTAGACTACCAGGGTGGATTCAGAATATTTTTAACCATGTTCAGGGTTCAGGTATAGGAGGGGACCACTAGACCACCAGGAGTTTTCCATGTTTCTATGGGGATGATTATGGCTTTGGATGGGTGGGTGGTACCACTAGACTATGAGGGACTATAATACTTCCACAACATGCTATGGCACTGGACTGGGTGGGGATGTTTTCTGGGCACCCCCATCCTGCTGGGTTCATCCCTGCTGACCGCATGCAAATGGGGCCATAATGACATGCAAATGGCCCCATTTGCATATGTTGATCTGAATATCTGGAATTGCACCTGCATCCCAAGGATGCGCTGAAGCTCTTCCAGGTATTCAGATCATGAGGGGGATGAGCTGGCACATCCTGGAAGCTCCCATTTGCAATCACTTGCATCTTTACTATATTCAGATGGTGTGAGATCACGACTGGTTTGAATATAGCAATATGCACTCCAGCACAACTCAGTTGAGCCAGCATACACACTTGCACCCTTTCTGAGCACAGTTTGAAAATCCTGGCCGATGAATACAATGAAATCAGAAGCAATTGCAAGGAAAAATAATGGAAATAGTGTCCCTATGCAAAATGAAAATGAAACTGGTGATAAGATCTTACCAAAGTTTAGATTTAGAAAACTTACAAGAAATTAAGTACTCAAAGTAATAAATAAGCTAAAAGTGAACAAAGCCAGTGGATTGGATAACATAGAAAACAGGCTGCTGAAGGACTCAGCATTGGAAATATCGCAAACTCTAACAGATAGTTTTTTAATTGGAGTCTAAATGAGGGAACCTTTCCACAGAGTTGGAAACTATCTAAGATAGTACTGATTTTTATGAGTGGGGATCCCCCAATCCCTTCAATTATCACCCAATAGCACTCTTATCAGCAGTCTCCAAATTAATGGAAAGAATAGTACACAGACTGTTGTATACATATCTCAAAATATATAATAAATTAATACAGTTTTAATCAGGTTTCAGAAAGGACTTGTCCACAACCACCGCACTCATGGACCTACTTGATTTGGTAGCCTCACCATTGGGGACTGCCAAGTCTGTGGATGTGATGTTCATGGACCTATCAAAAGCTTTTGATTTAGTAGATCATGAAATCCTGTTGGATAGATTAGTGGGTATTGGAATAATGAAGGAACTATGTAGATAGTTCAAATCTTACTTACCTGATAGGTCCCAGATGGATACCATCAGTGGTCACAATCAAAAACTTTGCCTGTGGCAAGTGGGGTGCCACAGGGATGAATACTAGGTCCTCTATTGTTTTTGATTTACATAAATGCTTTGCCTAGTTCTAAGAAATATACTAATATCAGACTGTATGCAGATGATATAGTTCTGCTATCATAAGGAAGTAGCCCTGGGAAGGTGGAAAACAACCTGTAGCTCAATATTTTGTGGAATGCAGGAGTGGTTCACCTTCTCAGGTCTATAAATAAATATAAAAAAAACACAATACATGTTGTTTAGCCCATCACAAAACAGTACCATAAAGAAAACTTCTAAATTAGAAATAAAAACACGAGATGGCACAATTCTAACACAATCTCTGTGTCCAAGTATTTGGGAGTTTATTTTGACCAGTGTTTGTCATTTGAACTGCATAGTAAGGATTTATTTATTTATTTAGCTTTTGTTGACCGGGTAAGTGCACTAGACAAATCCTGCCTATTTTCAGGCACGACCCGGGGGAGGGGGATACAGATGAATGCCAACTGACTTTGAACCAGATTAAGCTGTTGGTGGTATTTTTTAGTGAATGAGGGAAATTTGGTCAGGACACCGGGGAAATTCCCCTACTCTTTTCGATAAGTGCCATGGGATCTTTAACATCCACCTGAACTACCACCAATCCAGGCAGATGGGACCTCGGTTTAATGTCTCATCCGAAAGACGGCACCTCAAAAGTGCAGCACCCCTCTCATGCTGCACTACAGTGTCAGTACTGGGATATTAACCCAAGTGCCAGATGTGGGAACTGAACCCACAGCCCTCTGATCTCCCAGCCTCAGAGGCGAGTGTGCTACCTACTGAGCCACTGACACTGACAATTAAATGACAATTTAATTAAGAAAGTTAATGCAAGAATAGCAGCTTTAAGATGCATCTCACATTGCACTACAAAAAGTGTTTGACTATTTGCAGCAAATCAATTACTCATACTAGTAATTGATTATGGGAGTCATATATATGGGGATGCTAACAAACAACTTGATAATCTGGATCTCAGTTACAATAGGTTATCAATATTTTTTTAAATTGTGATTATTATATCCATCATTGCACAATGTATGCAAGTTTAGATCGGTGTCCACTTGAAATAAGAAGAAAAGGTATACTTGTGACCCAAATTCATGTAATCTTAAAAAAATAATAAACCAACATGTTTATCAAGTAAATTACTAAAACCAAAATATAGCTTCCAACTAAGAAAAAAGGCAGACAGTGATTTAATTGTTCCAAAAATAAAAACAACTACAGCAAACTGACTTTTCAGTATAAGACAACCTGCACCTAAAATGAATTCCCCATACAACTCAGAAAGTTAGAAATATTCTCACCAGCCTGTAAAATGGCAATGAAGCAAGAACTGAACTACAGATGTGAATGTAACAGGTGAATTAGTATAGCTTAGTTTAAGACCCTGCTGATTGTGATTATTTAAGTAAACTTTATTTACTGTATTTTTCTCTTTTTTATATATGTTTTCTTATAATCTTGTAAGAGTGTCTGTGTTTGTTGTGTTTCATGTTTAACTTATATCTAAGGTACCATCTTACAGGAACACCTTGTAAAAAGGGCATTTGTAACCCTAATGGTGATATTTTCTTGATTCCTGTATAAATAAAGATTTTACTACAACTACTACTTCTTAAGACAAGCAGAATTCTATCTATCTATCTATCTATCTATCTATCTATCTGTCTGTCTGTCTGTCTATCTATCTTTTGCAAAAAATGGCATTAATGCAACAGTTAGGGTTTAGAGTAAACTGAGAAAAATAGGGAAATGTGATGTTAGGGTTTCAAATCCTAACACCCCTGAGGCAAATGAGGGTTAGAGTCTTCCTTGGCATTGTCAACCCTAACACTCACCCCTTTACAGTGACAGAAAACCTGAGGCGTGATGCAGTCAGGTTTGCATGCTACATGAATGCATAGAATGGGGTGAGCATTAGGGCTGACAAAGTCAAGGAAGACTCCACCCATCATTTGCCTCAGGGGTGGGGCAGTAGTTCTATGGTCTGAAACTGTATCATCACATTTACCTACTTTTTTCAGTATAATCTGAACCCTGACTGTTTCATTAGTGCAGTTTTTTTGCAAAGAATCTCCTTACTTTTTGATACAGTAAATTGTAGTCCTTATTTGCTCAGGAGGCACAGGGCCCTCTGGGCCCTGCATTCATATCCCTCCATAGATGCATATATGTTTGGGCCCTGCACTTGCATTTGTGCCAAAACAGCAACCAAATTGTCAGCATAGCATTCTTATTATCCCACCTCATGAATCCAGTTGAGAAAATGTTCAAATCCTCATTGAAATGTCATTCCATGGTGTCAAAATGACAATCCTTGCCACAGGTGTGAAAATACATTTTGGCCTGGACTTGAAAAATTACAGCTGTCACAGTCATGAGGTGGTATAAAAAACTGTTGAAAATTTGGGGTCAACATATTTACAATTACCAAAGTTATGAGTGAGCGTAGTATAATTTCAATGTATGCACATAACATTGCCATTTTTACATATTTTGACCCAAATTTTCAACATAGCCTTCATATGAATGACCCCACCTCATGAACAAGGGCGGTGAAAATGTTCAAATCCTGCCTGAAAGTTGATTTTCCAAGCAAAGGCAAAATCACCTTTTGTGCCAGATTTGCATCATTCCACCATTATTCATGAGATGGGGTCCCAAAAAGGCAATGTTGAAAATGTGGGCTCAAAAATATATAAAAATAGCAAAGTTATCCATCAAAGTTAAAAACCCCATTGAAATGCATTGAACCACACTTACCTCGGTTTCTCTTATTGCAGTCAGTGATTCCAGCAGTAAGACATGTCTTCAGCCTGAGAGTGGATATTTGCACTGTGACCTGTTCAGATGAATAAGGGTGTGTGGGGGAGTACTGGGGGTGTGGGGTGGTGGGTGCTGAGTGGGATGTGGGGATGGGGGCAGATCAGTGATGGAACATTTTTTTTTTGCAGGTTTACAAAAAAGATTTGAGGGATGATTTTCTTTAATTCAGATAAGGATGATGATTGGAGGGTGGTAGTGCCACTAGATATCAGAAAAAGATTATATAATTACTGGGATGGTAGTCAGAGGGTGATGGTGCAGCTAGACTCCAGGGGAAATAAGATCATTACAACATGACAATTAGAGGGTGGGGTGCCACTAGACACCAGGGAAAGTTGAAATAATTATGAGGACAACAATCAGAGGGTGAGAGGTGCCACTAGACACCAGGGAAAAGTAACATCATTACGGGGACAGCAATCAGAGGGTGGGGGTGCCACTAGACACCAGAGAAATCGGAAATAAGTATGCGAATGGTGACTGGAGGCTGGGGTGCCACCAGATACCAGGGAAAGCTGAAATAATTACAGGGATGGCTATTAGAGGGCATGGGGTGCCACTAGACACTAGGGAAACTTAAAAATCATTACAGGGACAGAGAGTAGGGGGTGCCACTAAACACCAGAGAATTGGTGGCTCACTGCTCTTAATGTAGCCTGTTGCATGAGTTCCAGCTGCAGCTATAGAAGTCAAGAAAGTCCCACTGTTCTCTGACTGAGAACATGGGTGAATGACTCCTTTCACTAAGCTGGGCACCCCAGATTTTGGGTGCCCAGAAAATGTATTTCTGGCCACTGTAATAAAAAAACAAATACCAGTATCTAGCTAAATGGGTCCCATTGAGCTATGTTCAGATGTTTATTTGTTTTTTAAATACATAATTAGTAGGTACTTTTACTGAAAAATAAAGAAACAAGATGGTGGCCATTGTGAACTAAAAAAAAGAGAGGTTTGTGAGACCTATTTTTGGTTCAGTATGCAACAAATCTGTTAACAAAATAACACACTCACAGACAAGAAATTTCTGGTTTGTATGTAGTGGCTATTGTTTAAACCCTTACTACTCAGGAACCGTTTAATATTTTTCTCCAAACCTTTGAAAGTCACTACCTCAGCACAGGCCATATGCACCCTGAAAGTGTTGGGCAGAAATTCAGTACTGTGTATCCTGTACATGAGAACAAAGGAAAAAACTGCACAAGGTGTCATCATGAAACTCACTACATTTTCACAACATGGCATGTCAATGGAAAATGCTAATTTGTGGGCTATTCTGACAAACCCCACAAAAGTTATTAAACTGCAAAGTTAGGGGGTTAACACTGAGCACCCTATTGAGCCCTAATGATGGGGATGCTGCCATGTACCTATAATATATATATGCAGAAATAAAAGCTCTCTACTGTAAGCATTCTTCAAGGTGTGAAAGAGCTCCTAACTTAAAAAACACAGTCAAAAGTCCTAAAATTGACAACAAATGAAAAAAAGGTCTATTTGCATGGTTTATGAAAAATATGTATGTACAAATTAAAAAATAAAAACATGGATTGAGGATCTAAACCATGCTATCACAGAAATACAATGGAATAATATAATAAAATCAGTTGTTACATATAAAGTAACTAAAGACAAATCAGTCCAATTTAAAATAGTAAATAGAGCCTATTTAACACCATTAAAATGACATAAAATGAATGTTGTATCAGATTCATATTGTTGGCACTGTCATGCAAACAATGCAGCCATGTTGTATTTTTTTGGGATGTATAATTATGCAGAAATGGTGGCTGGAGATTACCAAGATATTACAAAAACTTCATATTAACACTGGTTAGTTCAGACTTAAGAAAATTATATTAGATTGGATAAATATTAATCTTTATACAAATGGGGAAGTAAAAATAATCCCAGCTGCCACTATGGTGGAAAAAGAACAATACTGACATTTTGGAAAGAAGCTGATATACAAAAGCATTTCTCAAGGATTGAATGGAAACAATTATTTATGACCCAACTATATGATACTGATTTATTTTAATTCAGGTTGTATGTTTTGGCATTTATATAACCTACCAATGAAAGAGTGGTGTAGAGGTGAATTTCTATCTGTGTAGGCATACATTGTTTACAATAGCTTGTCTAATACTTTATTTATTTATTCATAAAAATGTATTATACTATGTATAAACTCTTTCTTAACAATGTTTGTACATGACTTGCCATGTATTTGGATTGTTTCTGTTTAATAATATGAATTTGGACTGTGTTGATAATTTTCCTCTTGTACTAAAAATATTTATTAAAAAAGGGAGTTCCAAATAAATGGGGCTACTACCAAAAATGCCCTGCTCCCAGACAGCTTTAGATTCAATCTCAGAATGACCAAAAGCAAACCCTTGATGGAGTGGAGTGAGTGGGATGTGGGGATGGGGGCAGATCAGTGATGGAACATTTTCTCTTTTTTTCAGGTTTACAAAAAAAGATTTGAGGGATGATTTTCTTTAATTCAGATAAGGATGATGATTGGAGGGTGGCTCACTGCTCTTAATGTAGCCTGTTGCATGAGTTTCAGCTGCAGCTATAGAAGTCAAGAAAGTCCCACTGTTCTCTGACTGAGAACATGGGCGAATGACTCCTTTCACTAAGCTGGGCATCCCAGATTTTGGGTGCCCAGATAATGCAGTTTTTTTTTTTTGTTCTCATGTACAGGATACACAGTACTGAATTTCTGCCCAAAACTTTCAGGGTGCATATGGCCTGTGCTGAGGTAGTGACTTTCGAAGGTTTGGAGAAAAATATTAAATGGTTCCTGAGTAGTAAGGATTTAAACAATAGCCGCCACATACAAACCAGAAATTTATTGTCTGTATACCAAGGCAAGTGATCTTTAATGTAGGCAGAACCCAGTCGGTGCAGGGCTTTATACATACAGCAATCTTAAAGGTGGTGCACCACCTTATTGGTAGCCAGTGCAGATCCTTCAGTGCAGGCATATTTTGATCCACATATGATGAGCAGGTGAGCAGTGTGGCTGCAGCATTATGCATCACTTGTAGGCAGTTCACTAACCTCTCAGATATCCCAGGTAAAGAGTGTTACAGTAGTCGAACCTTGAGGTTAAGCATGCATGTACCAACTTCACCAGGTCCCTTGAATCAGATAGGGCTTAATCTACGAGATATGCTGAAACTGAAAGAATTCACTATGGATCATGGCTGACAACTGATGTTCAGGTGTTAGCTCTGAGTCCACTAAGTACAGTATGTTAGTCTAGACACAGCCAAGGTTCGTCTGCAGTATTTTGGTCCTACCATAATCATGAAAGGTTTGCGATCAGTTTGCAAGATAAATATTTGTCTAATTAGTTAATTGTGGGGTTTCTGGACAGCACATAGCAAAACTGAGCACCATCCAGCAAGGAAAAAAGGCACCACAAGAAATAAAAAAAAATCAGCTTGCAATTTTTTTGTAGCCTTTAGCTTGTAAATCACACCACAGTGCAATACAACACAAACCTTATAGCAAGAAGTTTACAGAAATACCATGCCAGTCTGTGACTGGTAACATTCAACACTAACATTTCATTCAAGAGTCCCCAAGCTTCGTCAAAGTGATAGTGCAACCCAAGTCCACACATTACTCCTCCTCTTAAACCTTCTGGCACTTTTTCACAGCTTCTCCTTTAGCCCTGCCTACATATGGCTTCCCAATTCTGGGCTAACTGCAATCCTCACCCAAAATCTACTCTTTGTTAAGTGTGACAGTTAATTTATGCACTCTAGCAAGCATTAGTCAGTGCATCTATGTATTTAATATATGCTCTCTTCATTGTGTTCAATGTAAAATTCCATACTGTTGTTTCATGAGGGCTTCTTTCTTAATCTCCTTTGTTGGACTGCCTTTGTATTTCATATTTTGTACTTTGTATTTTTGTACTTTATATTACCTTTATATCTGCATCTCATCCCCCACCCACCCCACTCCGGGTCACACCTGGAAAATAGCCTTGGCTCAGTGTGCATTTCCAGCTACTAGAATTTTAAATAAATAAATAAGTAAATAAAACTATAGCAACAATTCATGATGAATAAATACAACACGGTGCAATAGTACTATTTAAAAATCTAATAAATTAAAACATGTCCTGGAAAGGGGGCAGGTACTATACTTCATAAGGTGAATATATACAGACTGGTTGATAATTAGAAAAATAGTAATAACTGATGCTATACCATAAATCACAACTTCTGAAATATTTAATATCATTACAGTATATGAAATTGATACAAATAATAAATATCCACCATATCCACCCAATTGATCATATATTAATGGCAGACATACATATAAAATGTGCCATGACCAGTGGTTTAAGTTAGAATAATAAGTATTACAGAACACTGTGTGTATAATATTCCATATAGCTCAGCAGTACAACAGGAAAAAGAATCCCACACCACAAGACGTATGTTTTGTTCACGTGATCAAATTACACTCTAAAATGTCACATGTAAAATCCGGTGATGCTAATGCCTTTAATGTAGCTTTCGCAGTAGCCAATGTGGGGATTAGGTCCCTTGGCATCAATTACAAAACCATAGTTCTGTACTGAGGGTTGGAGGAATGAACATTTGACTTAATAACTCAGACCCCAAATTGGTGTAGATATTTACAAATAAGCTTTAGGTTGCTAATACGTTCCTGGTTATTGCACACAGTCATGGTCAGATCATCCAGATAACACACCACTGGTAGTCATTTAAGGACCTTAGCTGTTACTGTAGCTGTTTTGTAGAAAGCCACTGCAGAGTCTACCCCATGTGGTAGGCAAGTATAATAGTGCAGGCCGAAATGTCTGTTTACAGTCACAGATTAGTGTGACTCCTCATCTTGTAAAACTCATTAGTAGACTTGTGACACATCTAATTTAGTAAATGTTTCATCACTATCAGTTGAGCAAACAATTCTTCAGGTGTGGGAAAAGGGTACTATGAAACACTCCACTTCCCACAAATTTGTTCCACTCACATTAGATTTGCCTTCACCTTAGGGTTAGTGTTTGCAATGCACAACAGCAGGGATAATGTCATACAGTTAGCACTCACCCACAAAGGGCAGACTAGCATGTCTGTTGGCATTTCACATAAACACACAGGAGGCACTTTGTCTTACCTCAGTTGTTGTCTTTATTTTTCATAAATCTCACAAACAGTGTAAAACCAAAATCAGCTTATCAGTCTCTGAAAAACAATGCTTTTCCTGGATCAGTTGCCTAATCCATATACGTCTGTTACTCTCTGACATTTTGACATGGAAACCACACCTTCCTGAAAGCTTTGAGAACTGTGTGGTTTCCTTGTCAAAACGGCAGTTGTGGGAGTGTACATATGTGTGTACCTGTTATTGCCCTGCTGCAGTACTGTAACTCAGAGAATTGTTTTTCATATTTTTCATAACACCATGCTAGTGTTCTCTGTGGTTTGTACAACAGGCACATTACTGGCTGTACATGTGTTCAGGTATCACAGATAATATAGCCCTAGTGTTCTATTACACGTGTATGAGTGTCACATCAATACATAGCATACAGTATATACTAGGATTTCAGTAACTGACTTGGTTTTCACAATTGTAATGTGAACACAGTCCATTTAGCAGGTATTCTTTCCCCCTCGCCAAGTTATTTCAGACTCTGGCATATTACATTACAGGTACTTGTGGCTTCCAATGCTTTACTTTGGACGTATAAGGATTAGGTTTTCACATTACCTCTTGTGACTCCTCCTGTTGGGAATATTTTCCTTTCCTTGCATACTGTCTGTAATGCCTACTCAAATGTCCCATTCCTTGGCACTGGTGGCACATTGCCTAGTAATAGGCATGGAGAGGGGTTGTTTTTACCTCAGCAGAAACACCATCTCCTGTTGCCAAATATGTTCAGGCTTGACACAGCCTACTTTCTGTGGAGATCTGTTTAAAGCCTAGGGGTTACCTTTCAATTACTTCTATACCAGCAACAGTATACAAAGCTCATTTTAAGTTAAAGTCTTTGCAACTAGCAACCTTTTTTCTGGATTCCCTCTAATCAGTGACCAAAGCTAAACCTGTCAGTGAGGCTTCTTCTGAAAAGGTACCAACGTTGCAGTGGTGAGTTTTTTTTTCACAGTCCTGCTATCAACTAATTTATTCCTTCCCTCTCTTTTCAGTTTTGTAGATGGAACTTAAATCACCTTGCAACTACTAGGAATTTGGGGTTCAGGCATTTTTTTCATAAGCCTTGCCAGCTCCTCAAATAATATTTCACTAGGCTTAGCAGCTCATGTTTTCATCAGGCTATGACTTTTCCCACAACAAATTGCAGATACTGTAGCAGGAAACTTTTTTTTACTACATCATCAATTTCATTGATAATAAAGTATTGCTGTAACCTGTCTATATATTTATTCCTGTTAGTGCCAGACTAGAACTCCTCCAATTTCCCCAGTGCAGTCATACCACAGTAATTGCAAAGTGAAACTGTTTCACAGATCTACGATAAGCTTTGTCACTGTAAACTTTTCAGGCAGTTTTATATACTATGCAGTTATACCAGTTCAAATTTCTGGTATACTGTAGGTACTGGTTCATGCTCACCATCACGTGCTTTGTCTTACTCAATATCAGGAGTCACAGACTTTGACTTTGGGTAGCAGGCATGCCTTTTGTCACTTCCATTATAGCTCTGAGCAGACTGACTGTGTCCCAGATAACCTGTTCCCCTTTGTGCAGCTGTACTACTGTAAATATGACCCCCACAATGAAAAACCATTACAGGTTATGCTTCTGCATTGCATGTCATGTGAAAGAAGGAAGTACAGCATTAGCAATCAAAGTGGCAGTTAAACAAAATTTATTAGCGACACAGGCTGCAACATCACAGAATAAACTGATTACAAAAATGTTGCAAAGGATAACAAAATAGTCACATTCCCACTATAACAAAAAACTCTTGACATGTATGAAAACAGTACCTCACCAATAGCTTGCTTTATGAGAAATTGCTAGTAATATTTTTTTCCAGAGGAAAAGAAAGAGGGCTGGATTTCTAAAGAATTGCAGCATCATTTTGCCAAAATTGTGTTACTTAAAACATGACCGTTAAACCACATGAAACATTTTCTAACTCCATGTCTAAGTGCCTCAAGTTGTGCACCTAAAATGACATGAGGAATTTTTCTACTGTAAAGTGATCAAAGTTGAACATTAGCAGTGAAGCAGCTGAGCTGTGGCAGAGCAACTGCTGCCAAGTCCTGCGTTCAAAGCTCGGAACAGCCACACTAGAGTATTTCAGTCTGTCTATCAGGGTATCCACACAAAATGGACTATGCACCACTCTTCAAGACAGCACAGGGCCACTGCCAACTCAGCCAGCAGCAAACAATAGTTGCTAACACTAAGCCTATGGGATAGGTGTTAAAACCTATTTCTAGATATTAATTTTCTATTAAGTACAAATTTGAACATCAGTGGAAAGTGTTGAATTTGCAACACTACTATGTAGTTAAGTCCAGTTTTTCAAACTTGGCCTTACTGTAGTTATGTCCAGTTTGCAAAGTTCCGATTTAGTTTTACCCAGACACAACTGTCAGACCAAATGTAATTTGGTCTATCAATTACAGTTATATAGCCATTTTTAGTGCAGAACTGGATGTAAATTACTATAAATCAGCTTGATACTCTGCAGATAATTTCACCCTGTCAAAACAGCTCCAATAACAAAGAACTTGGTGTAGAACTACCAGGGCAATTCCTGATATTTACATAACTAGGAGTTATGTCCATTTTATGATATGTGTATGTGTATGCGTGTGTGTGTGTTTCCTACTTACATGGTTTCCCGTAGTTACAGACAGGAGTCTGGAGAATGTCTCTTTGAAAGCAGTAAACACAGTGAGAAAAAAAACACTCAGTATGCTGAATGAAAATATTATAGCATCAAATATGTTAATAGCATGTCAATAATGAACAGAAACCACCAGAAATAGTTGATTTAAATTAAAAATTGTATATGTTCCCTTTAACGAGCCCCTGACACCAGCTGGTTAACTTTGGAAAATGTGAGGTTTAGGCACAATTCAGTTTATAGTTGACATATTTTTGCAATCCTTTTTTTTTTTCATTTGGACATTATCCTTCTGACCATTTCCACTAGGGGCACCTGTGCCATCTGTAGACTGGGAATTTTGGCTGTCTATTTGGCAATAATAAAGTTTGTATTTTTGCAGTATTTTGGATTAAGCCTGATTTTTGCCAATAAGGCACTGTGTGAGTGCAGACCACTCTTTTGTTTGAATACCTCCCCATTGGCCCCTTTTGGCTGCTGACACTCTGCTTCCAGGACTTACCCCATCTAAGTCCTACCTCATTGCATGAGAGGTTGCCATGGATGGTGGTGGTGCGGTGCCTGCAGGTTTGCAGTGCCATAATACCAACATTATGGTTCTTTTCCACCTGTTACTCCCCTTGAGTTAGAGCTGGCAGTCTGCAATGGCACACACGTAGACTGTAAAGACAGAGTACGCTCTCAATGCCCTCCTCCGGCTTTCAATTCTGATGATCACTGTTGCACCACCAAGCCTTTTCTAGGTGACAGCTCAACAGAAGTACATATTGCCACCTCATGCTAAAGGAGGAGAGCCATTGATGGACGTTCAATCCACCTGCCTCCCCTCACCAACATCTCCTGCATGGCCCTGGTCAGTTTCCGATGCTGGGTTGCTGGTGTGGCAGGAGATGAGGAGTTTGGTACCTCAGCCCTCCATGTCACAGGCCCAGCTACAAGTTTACTGTTCCTAATATTTCTTTATATAGTTTTGCCCGTGACCCTGAGAGGGACTGAACCTGCAACCCATTGTTTTACAGTTTGGTGCTTTTACCCTCTGTACCATTCAGCCAGAATTATAGTTTTACACTTCTTTCCCCTTTTTCTTTATTACTGAAGGAACTGACATATAAATAACATTACTGTCCTTTGGACTTTATTTGCTTTGGCTGCCTACACATGAATTTATGATGCTGTTTATGACATCATAATTATCTTTGCAATCATTTGCGTTCAGTGCACCCCCCCAACTGCTCAAAAGAGCCTGAAATTTTTTTAAAGTTTATACTTCCTTTTTTTTTACTTATTATTTATCTTCTCCTCTATTGCCCCCCACTCTCCACTCAATCAGACCCCTACAACGCCACATACTCTGACCCTCCCGACATACAAGTCTGCCCCTAGAGTGCTCAGCTCACCTCCTTATGTCCCTTGATGGCCCAGATAACCCCCCAGGCAGGGTGAGGAGAGATCCCCCTTACCTCCCTCAATGTATTCCAAGGAATGGGCCTGCACAGTGGAGTCTGCCCTGATTCTGTTGGTGGGTGGCGTGTGCTGCACAAGAGGTCTTCACCTAGGAGGTGAGGAGGGTTGTTTTCCGTGTTCTGGTCCCCATGCTGGTGTGCAATGAGGAACAAGGAGTCAGGTGCATGCTGAGATGAGTGTCTGCTCCAGTCCTCTTCTGGCATCAACCCTGCATGGTGGTATCCCCCTACCACACTAGCATCCCCGAGTGCCCCAGTAGGCGGCGGCAAAGTGGCGGGGAAAGCATCCCACCCCAGAGAAGGAAAGCAAGCCGTGGGGTGCTCAATGCTTCTCCCCCTACCTACCCTCTGGTGGCTGAGTCCATTCCCGAATCTAGGTTGCCAGTGTGGAGCGAGGTGTGGTGTCCAGCACCTCAACCCTCAGCGCCACCGGGCCGGCTAAAGTTTATGTTTTCTTACTCACATACCTGTCATTCCCTGATTTTCAAAATGGGGTTCTTTGTTTTCAGATGTCAGCTGACAGTTGAAATGAGCCCATCCACCACTGACAAGGTAAAACCCATGGATGGATAACTACTCTAACATTTTAAATTATAACTCACTCATCTGAGCTGGAGTCCTCACTGTGTCTTTCTATGAGAGACTCCTCTTGAGTTTCCCCTTGTTCACTTCTGTAATGAGAGCAAATACCTTAAAGCTTGTGTATAGGGAACATGCTAGTACAGACGGACACACCTCTCCCAATTAATAATCACATCAGAAGGTTAACAAATTCTACCCCTGCTCATTCACCAAATTTAACCACGTTTCTTCTAAATGGCTACATTTTATAGAGGTGTGCTACTGGTTTATTGCCCATATCAAAACTTGCATTCTTATCACTTCGTGATTTTTAAAAGGGGTTTCTTAGTTTTCAAATGCTAGCTATTGGTGGATGGGCTCATTTCAAATATCAGCTGGCACCAGAAAACTAAGAAACCTTTCAAAAATCATGGCGTGACAACAATATAAGTAAGAAAGTATAAACTTTAAAAAACTGCAGATTGTTTTGAACAGTTGGGGAGAGTGCACTGGACACTGCTGATTGTATTGATACACGCCACAAACCAGTAGCATTCCCTTAGAAAATGCAGGAATTTATAAGAAATGTAATTACATTTGATGAATGAGCAGGGGTAGAGCTTGCTAACCCTCTGATGTGACCATAATGCTCTCCATTACAACATGCTGGGATGTCATAAACAGAATGGTGACTGCAGAAATAGACAAGCAGACAGAGCAAGTAGTGCAACAGATCCTGATTCTCTGTAAATGTCCTTAGTAATAAAGAACTAAGAGTCGCACTTACAGAAAAAGTGTGAAATATAAGCTAAACTGTGTCTAAATATCATGGCCCAGATATTCAAAGGAGATGCACCAGGGGCAAATCCTCAAATTGCACCCTTGGGCTACTATATTCAAATTGGGGTGATGCGCCGCACAAATCTGGATGCACCACAGTGCAAAGATAGTGTATGCCGCACATCCAGAAAGGGGGTTCCAGTACATACATGGCACATCCCCATATTCAGCCAAGATGTGCAGTGCAGCTTCCCGCATATCTCAGAGATGTGCCATGCAAAGATAGGCATTGAAAAAACATTCCTAAGTTGCAGCCACCCACAGGCAGGCTGCTTCATTGCACAGCACAATACAGCAGCCTGGTCCCTGGGTGGCTACCCCCCATCCTGATCATTACAGTACACATATAACCTCAGAACAACCCTGGTAGTCCAGCGGCTCCCCCATCCCTGAGCAACATCCAATGAATAATCTTTCTGAGAATAACCCTGGTGGTCTAGTGGTACCCCTCTCCCAGCCCTGACTGCAACATGTAATGAACTGCCAATCTCTCCATGATAGTCCTGTGTATCCCCCACCAACTAAGCTACCCACATCCCACCCTACTGCCCCTATACCAGCATGGCCAGTTGAGCCAGCAGGCAGTAAACTCACCCGCACACCTTCACAGCTGCCCGCTGGCTGCACTGTCACTGAATAACAGCTTAAAGTAAGTGCTGCAAGACCATTGGTCAACACTGATGACCAATGGGCTTGCAGTGTGTACTGTAAGCTTTCATTCTCAACTTTGTGAATGACACAGAGTTGTGAATGAAAGCTTACAGTGCACACTGCAAGCCCATTGGTCAACAGTGTTGACGAATGTTTATTCTCTACTTATTGTAAGCTGTCATTCAGTGACAGTGCAGTCAGTGGGTAGCCGTGGAGGTGTGCGGGTGGGTTTTGCTGCCTGCTGGCTCAACTGGCCTTGCTGGGATGGGAGAGCATGGTGGGGTTTGGGTGTCTCAGTTGGTGGGAGGTCCACAGGCTACCATGGAGGGCTTGGAAATGCAGTATATGTTGCAGTTGGGGCTTGGAGAGGGTTGCCACTAGACTACCAGGGTTATTTGCTGAAGGAGTATTCATTGGACATGGTTCAGGGCTGGGGGGGTACCACTAGGCCACCAGGGTTATTTGCTGAAGGATTATTCATTGGGCATGGTTTGGGGATGGGAGGAGGTGCCACTAGACTACCAGGGAGTTGTGATATTTTCCTATGGCAACAGACTGTGCAGGGTGCCCGGCACATTCTGCTAAGTGCATCCCTGTCCCAGACATGCACATGGGGTCATAAAGACATGCAAATGGCCCAATTTATGCCTTGCATGGCTAATGACCCCATTTACATGCCACAGTCTGACTATCTGAAATGTGCAACTGGCGCATCCCCAAGCTGCGCCATACATCCCCATTCCAGGTATTCAGACTGACTAGGGGGATGCGCCAGCACATCCTTAGTGGCCAGCATTTGCCCAGATCATATTTTTAGGTATATTCAGAAGGGATATGCAATTGCGCATCCCATTTCAATATATCAGTTTTTTGTTCTGGCACAACTCAGTTGCACAGAGCAGCCACTTGTGCGCCTTTCGGGCACAGTTTGAAAATCCAGGCTTCTATTTCTAAAAGTTGTCCTAACAACACCAGGAACTCCTGAAAGCTCTATTGCACTGCAAATTAATATTTGGCATTGACAAATGCTTGTTTTTATTTGGGAGGAAACCCCAATCAGGTTCACCGTGTCATCTGCTATGATGTACTTGCCCCCATCACAGTCCCCCAAGGTTTGCCCTGCATGCTGGTGCTCCATGTGCAGCACTAGGGAGAGGCCCAAATCACATTGTGGGTGTGGGTCCGTGTAGTGGAAGGAATCTGTTATACTCTTAGCCTCATTTGTTTTTCAAAGCTTGAGCAGGAGCCAGATGCACCACTGTGCAGTAACTCACAGAGGTGATGCAGCATGCTCAGGTATCTCACCAGCACTAGTACTAGGTGAAACTTTTATTATGCTTCAAAAATTGTGCAAAATTCATAATCTAGCACGTGTGCAATTATTGTGAGATTGCACTAAAATTTGGCTTAATTTCACCAATGCTCTTTTATTGAAATAGCACCATTTGTTACCAAATTGTACATTTTTAAAAATGCACAATTGCAGTAAATAGTACCACTTTTTTCCCAAACTGCACATTTTTATACATGTGTTTTTTGAAAAGGTGCAACTTCAGGCCAGACTGACCATTTCAAATACACTGTTTCAGTTTGAAAATCGCAAAAAAATAAAATTGTGAAATTACTGCAATTTCATGAAAAATGTACAAGCCAGATATTCTTTATACACTAACAAGCACATTAGTCCACTCTGATTCTGTGGTTCTGCTGTGGAGGACACATCAATGCATGTGTTGCAACCTTCCCTGGCCAGCAACTGGGGTCACTGCAGTAGCAGTAGCAGCACAACAGTACCACCCTCCTCGAGACAGAGAATGCTGACTCTGCTAGTGCTGATGTCTCTGCGCTGTCCAATATATAAGACCCCTTGTTTGCTCCCAAACCAGAGCCACCTACTCATAGTACATATGCACAGCTGAGGGAACAGTTAGGAAGTAAAAGGATTCATACAACATATCCAGAACACAGTTACTCCAAATACACGTGCTATTTACACAGTGGGCAACTAACTGAAAAATAAATGCTTATTTTACATGTTGCAATATCAAAACCCATGTATTTTTCACTTAATTGTACAATTATGATATATTGCACTTCACTTGGTGTGATGTACGACTATATGCATTTCAATAACTGCAATACTGTTGTCATGTCACTTGTCTTACCAGTTCATTTCTGCTGAACTGTATATTGCATTCTCTGTATAAGTGAACTGTATTCCCTGTTGAATGTGACTTATTCTGGATCACTCCAGAAAAAGGGACGTCTATTTCAGTGAGCCAACCCATTTAATAAGATTCAGTAAATAAATAAATAAGCTTTGACTGACAGACCCAGGTAAATAATACACAGCAAAATCCTCTTTTCCTAGCATCCAATCAACTGTCTCTTGCAAACTTGAAAAAACTCAATGGTCACCATATTTTTCTCCTATCCGTTGCTGAGATGTAACTGCAACCCCCCCTCCCCCCGAAAGCAGCCTTTTTGCCCTCTCAAAACATTACAGAAGAAAGTAAAAAAAAATACCTTATTAAACCACAACAAACTGTATTGGGGAGGGGGAACAGATAAAACAGTAAAAATATATATTTTGTTTTTAAAAAACTCATAAATACTGAGAAAGAGGTCAAAAGATAGCAAACAGAAACCTTTTGTTTTTTAATTTTTGCAACAAAGTCTACTATTTGGTCACATAAGTGGTACAAAATAGACATGCAATGGGCTGGGTGATAGGGTAAGACTTTCATAACTCCCTCAGTCATTGTCACCCATGAGATATGGTACTGCCACCTCACTCATAGAATAAAATTATTTTCACACTACCCATTACCTGGCCCTTACTGTATGTAATGATATCGGGAAATGTGCATTTGAGGTTTTCTAAAACAACTGAGAAGGGGTGTGCGTTATTACAAATGTATTTGAGTAAGAAGGGAAAGATTCCAAGTTGGTGGGGATAAGAGAATGAAATAAAATTACATTCTTGTGATGTATACCAAAAGAGTGGGGTAACATCAGCCACTTTCTCCTAGTTTATGGTATTCAGACTTAACCAGCGTGAATTATACTGTAGCTTTTAGATACAAAGTAGTGTGGTTTAATGTCTTCCAATCTCTGAGACTGCAAAAATGACACACGAGTAACTTGTTTACATATTTTTGCATTGTAATCAACTGCATAGAGAGTCCTGGGCTCCTTTCTCAGTTACCATCATTGGCACTAAGAAGCTAGTGTACAACTATTTAGCACCACTGGTGACCTTGCAACACTGTTTAGCCTTCTTCACGTGGGTAACAGGCATTGTAACCAGTTCCTGGCCTATATGCATGAAAACAAAAAATGGTAATGCTAAATGCATGCTGAAAATAGAAAATAGTGTTAAAATTGATGTTACAACCATAGGTCTTCTTCAGGAATTGTCTAAAAGAGAAAAAAGCAAAGTTATTTTTTTTTTGCACTCGTAGTTGCAGGTACCCTGTGTCCTAAACTGTGCCATTTTGGTTGATTTTGTGTGACTGAGAAGAAAATGTTTTTTTTGCAGCTACTGCTGTTTATGCCCCTTGCATCTCCAGCTGGCCTGCATCTGCTCAGCTACCCAGCCCCATCACCCTGGCACCTTCACCTCCAGAGTTTCCACAAAGCTTGGCCCCCCTCTGCCCTCTGGGTGGGGGTGGCAGAGGCCCCCCTCACTCTCCACCACAAAACAGATCTAGTTTACGTGGAGCTGGCCATACTATATTTTTTCTTTATGTCCTGTCACCTGTGACATCAGCGTCAAGGGTGCACAAGTGCATGCATACACTATCATGTGCTGTGCAGCACCGGCTGCTGTCCTCCATCCCCACAAGTTGCTCAGAACTGTACTGCCACCTGTGGTAACCCCAGGGGCAGTATAGCAGTAGAGCTGGCTGCCCTTCCTCCCTGGTGGACTGGGTCACCAGCAGCTCAAGCAGAAGCACCACCACTGCACTGGCAGGCTGGCCAACCCTATGATTGAAAGGTTTTAAGCTCTTCATGCAGTACTACTTGACTCCACTGTGAAGAATCCTTTGGGCTTCCATTTCCATTCTTCTGATTTTGGGTTTTATGAGTATCACAATCCAGGGCTTTCATATGGTTGGGAAAATTGTAAAACACCACAAAATGTCAACTGCGGTGAAAGGTGAAGATAAATATGTGTCATGTTGAATGAGACAGCAATGAAATGTACATAAGATAAATTTGCAGCTTGGATAGTACAATGCATGCGTGTATGTGTCAGGAGTGGTTCATAATTGTTTTACTATGTAGGAGTTGGTAAGTGCCTGCTTTTAGCCAAAAGTCTTAACTGTTTCTGCTCAAACACGCATCTCAAGAGAGTGGAGGAGGGAGGAAGGATGTAGTCATGATTTCAATTAAATTTGCATATTGTTGTTATTAAAGAATAAATGGATAGCTATTAGATGCATATTTTCTGAGGAAGTCAGCAAAATAACTACAGTGCTTATCATTCTGCCATCTTCCCTACACTTGGTACTATCCATGCTTTCTGAACAGGCAGACTGTAGAAAATGAGGCAAAAGCACTCAAACCTAATTTGCATTACGAATGACAGACACTGGAAGGTCTGCCTGAGCAACAAGGCTTGTTGCCTATGTGGCCCTTGTAATTTCAACACTAATGCAACTAGAGCTGTATGTAGCTAGGAAAGTATTAGAAGGACTGAATTGTTAACCAAATTATTAAATTACCTGCTTTTATTACAATTTAAATCACTGTAGTGTGGGATTCATTTTTCCCCCAGTTAATCTTTTAATTGGTGTATATACAGTATACATTCACATATATATGTGTGTGTTTGTGTGTATGTATATATGTATGTACTGCATATATCTATATATATTGAACAGACATATCATAAGTATGGGAAAAAGATACAGGTAACAGTATAGCACAAGTAAGAAAATGACAGTGTCTAAGAATAACATGGTCTTACATATATGCATGAGACTTATCTGAAACATGTCTGACACACAACAAATTCACAAAATTGTACAACACAATAAAAATTAACAATGAGAGACGTTGGCAAAGTAAATGAGGTAGTGTCTAGCATTTTACTCTGGACATTGGTGAAACTAAGTATTAGGTACAGTTTTTGATTTCAAACAGTTATAAATGAGTTGCCAGCAAGCATCAAAGGCAGAAAGTTTGTCCAACACCTCATGAAAGAGGCAATCAGATTTTGCAGTATGGGATACACTAACCACATGTTTATGGCCCACACCTTCCCCAGAGGGCATACAGGTGGCTAGCTATCCTTTGCACATAGGCTGAATTCCTACTTTTGGCCCACTGGAGATCGTCTAGTATCACCTCCATTGGAGAACTTATGGTTAGCTATAACATACTGCAGAATTGGGACTCATTTGTAGTTACCTACATTTTTTGTTACCATCAGCCATTACTTTTCTGGTGTGTATGTGTGTGTTTGTGTGGGGGGGGTCTGTGAAAGTAATAGGAAATTAAGTATTTTAATAAGAATAAACAGTTTGGATCATTAAAAAACAACATTTGTCATTAGTGACTTAAGGTGTTGGGCTGCTATTAAGATAAATAGGCTTCTCAAGTTGCATTATTCCACCTCAAAAGAAAACCATAACAGGATCTATCCTGTGACCCTTTGTGTTTTTAAGCAAAATACGACAGTTGTGGCATTTTGGTAGTTGCTGTTTGGTGTTATTAGATTAAAAGTGGACTTTTGTCCCAAATTGGGGCATTTTTGAAAGATCACAAATCTCAGACTTCGCCATTAACATAGCAACATAGACTTTGACAGCAGATATGGATTGCTTGGCCCACCCAGTCTGCCCATTTCCCTATCTATCGGATAAGCTGCAGATCCTAGTTTTACCAACAGCCTACTTCCTCCTACCTCCCACTAGAATTGACTTATGTCTGTCCCATGCATTCTTAAATTCCCCCACTGTTTTTGACCCCACGACCTCTTCAGGAAGGCCATTCCACACATTCACCACCCTCTCCATGAAAAAATACTTCCTCACATTGCCCCTGAGTCATCCCCCTTCTAGCTTCAAATTGTGCCCCCTTGTTCTTGCACACCTCTTTTTCTGAAAGATGCAACCCTCTTGGACATTGTTGATTCTCCTGAGATACTTGAAAGTTTCTATCATGTCTGCCCTCTCCCTCCTTTCCTGGAGGGTATACATGTTAAGCTCTTTTAATCTCTCTTCGCATAGCTGCTGGTGCAGACCCTGCACCATTTTAATTGCCCTCCTCTGGACTGCCTCCATCCTGTCTATCTCCTTGCAGAGATGGGGTCTCCAGAACAGCATGCAGTACTCCAGATGGGGTCTCACCAACTGTCTGTAGAGGGATAACAACTTCTTGTTTTCTACTGGTGATGCCTCTCCCTATGCATCCCAGTATTCCCCCAGCCCTTCTTATTGTCTTCTCACATTGCTTGCCTACCTTTAGGTCATCTGATATGACTACCCCAGATCCCTTTCCATTGTTGTTGTTGTTAATACCTTCTCCCCCCCATTGTGTACTCTTCCATTGAGTTTTTGTTTCCCAGGTGCATTACTTTGCACTTATTTGCATTGAATATAAGCTGCCATACTGTTGACCATTCCTCCAACCTTGCCAAGTCCCTTCTCATCCTTTCCACCCCCCTCCCCTTGTGTATTAACCCTGTTGCAGATCTTTGGTCTTCTGCAAAGAGGCATACTTCTCTTTCCAGTCCTTCCACAATGTCACCTATAAAGACATTAAAGAAGACTGGTCCCAGTATTGAACCCTGTGGTACCCCGCTATTAACCCCCCTTTCTTCAGAGTGGACTCCATTTACTATTACCCTCTGTGTCCTGTTGTCCAGCCAATTTTTTACCAAGGTTACCACCCTGGTACCCACTCCCTGGCTGGCTAACTTGTTTATTGGGGAAGATTTTACACCATTAATGAAGTCACAATGCACAGAAAGGAGGATGCTCCACTCCTGTAATTCTTTAATTATTTTCACTTTATGTTTGTATCAAAGTACCATTTACTGGGGGACGTTTTATGTCTACCATGAAACTTTGTTCCAGCCTGGCAGTGGTACAGCCCTCACTCTGAGAGAGATTCCTCAGGGAGACTCTCTCCTTCATATTTGTAATGCTTCCATGACTATCATTATTTAATAAATGCAAGTATGTGTGGTCATTTAATCTCAATAAATGCTATGATTATCATCTTGGGGTGAGGATGAGTGTGGAGCTTAAATATCCAATTTCCACTTTAAGAAGGAATAGAGGAATGAAAGGGGTTGGTTTCTGGTGCCCCATACCCTGCTCTGTGAGAACCAGTCTGGTAGCAAGGGGACCCAGCATCTCCAATCCCTCACTTGCCCCAGTCTGCCTGCAGGGTGGATGGGGGCAGAGACAACCTAAGTGTGGCCGTAGTATGGCAGACAGAACACCAGCCCACACACTGGGTGGCCTGACTAGACAGATGTGGGGAGAAGTTGGTTATGGAGTTGAAACCAGGTGCATAGTGGTACTGTTCTCTAGTACCGTCTTCTCCCATGATTACCAGATATCTACCCACCCTTCCTGAGGATGGGCTTAAACACATGGCTAGCTTGGTCTGCCCCCTAGGGGGATAACCACCTGATAGGATTTCATAAGTATTTTCCCTCTTTTTATCAGTTAACTTTTTTCTTAGGGTTTTCACCTCTAAAAATTCCTCCAGGCTTGCCATCCTTGGGTGCAACAGAATATTATCACAGTCTACTGCTAATGTGCTAGGGGAGTTTCTCCCGGGCTAAAGTAACTGGCTAGGAGGTGGGGAAGGGAAGCCTTCACCTTGCACTGACAAGCAACCTCTTTTTGGGTGGCCAGTGGCATTGAAAGTGGGTATCTCAGAAAGACAGTTGAGCACCCACACTAGCAACACTGTTCCTACAGGCCAGGGATTGCTTGATTGACAGTTACCTTAGAGTAAGTTTCTCCAAGAGAGGTACATGATCACCACTGCTAGGAAGGAGGAGATTGGCCTAGCACTGCATCCAGAACAAATGCTGCAAAGCTCTCCTTCATCTCATTTTGCCCCATACATAAAGCCTAGCTGTGGGGAAGGGGTAGGCTGCTGCCCCCCCTTACTTCCTTTCTCTAAGAGTGGGCAGTGTTCCTCAGAAAGACTTCCTCCTGTGCAAATAGCATATGTGTTATGCCAACCATAAGTACTGTATTACTATGTAAATAACTGCATGCCTGTAGCCATTAAATCTCAACAAATGGTATGGTTGTTATCTTGAGGAGGTGATAAGTGTGAAGCCTGAATAACCAGTTAATCCTCAGAGAAATGTTCCTTTGTGCAAACTGAGACAAAATAGCTGGGGGTTGTACTATGGGATGGAGTTGCTAAACAAAAGCTACAAAATATAAAGTAGAAGTAGACTGTCCACCTTCCAGGACTAAGAAGCACTTAAGATCTTTTTATGTTTGCTTTTGCGCATGCACAAGAAACATGATGTGACAGCTTGGGAGAGAAGCAGGTTGTGGAGGTGCAGCACTGTTACAGCCAAGGGAGGCACTGCATTAGAGGGCTTGGCAATGGTGGACCAATGGAGGTGCAGTGTGCCAATGACACTGGTCTCCAAAAGTGCACCAAGTTGTAACGTTTTCACAGCAGCAATCCTGGGCCACCTAGTCATTGCAGCATCAGTCATTGTGCTGCAATGAGGGAGTGACCCGTCATTGCAGGGTGGGACGTTAGCTAGCTTAATACTGTTTGTGAACATGGTGGGCAGCTTGCCGCCATGTTCACCAACAATATTACGCTGCCCCATGCTGAAGGGGTGCCCAATCCCCCTTGGCAGCAAGTGCCCCCCCGATGGTCTTTGTTTGCAGATGGGGGCCCCAATCCCTGCCGGCTTCAGTGGGCCAATCTCCACCCAATTTTGTTGTCTGCCAATGGGGGACCCCACTCTCCATTGGCATGATGATCCCCCCCATTTTCTTGTGTGCCAACAGGGGTGCCCAATCCCCCGTTGGCTACAGCTCCCCCCAAAAGACTCCATTGGCATGCTGGGAGCTCACCTCAGCATACCAAATGCCCCTGTTAAATGGAAAACCATCCCACGTTGTCTGTTTTGTTTTCCCCTGTAAATCATAAATGGTCCCTCGTGGTATCCCAGCCCTCCCTCCTGCAACCCACGCCCAATCACTGTGCACCCTGCCTCCCACACCTCCCACCCCATACTTACCTCCAGAGTCTGGCGCAATGATCTTCAGTGGACCGGGAACACGTCTGCACTCTTCATAGCTGACCGCAAACTGAGGAAATGCCGGTAAGCTGTATAATGGGATAGATAGGGTTTTTTCAACTTTGATGTATATCTCAGGCATTTTGGGGAATTTTGACACCACATTTTCAACTTGAGGTTTTTGGTACCCCTCCTCATGAATTCGGTCAATGTCATGGCGTTAATCGAGCCTGAAGGGTGATTTCACAGTCACTGTGTGAAATGACCTCTGGGAACTGAGTAATGAAACAATGGTCCCAGTGCTCATAAGGTGGTCTCTCAAAAAGGCTATGTTGCAAATTTGGTGAAAAAATTCTTAAAAATGACTGTTTTATGAGCCTGCGTTGGGCAGTTCCAATGCCCGCTCGTAAGTTTACGAATTTTTTACATTTGCACTCCAAATTTTCAACATTGCCATTTTACCACACCTCCTTATGAGCAGTACAGCTGTCATTTTTCATATCTTGCCCAAAATGTGTTTCCACGCATGTAGCGCACAATGGTGCAGTCGGTGTGCGAAATCAATGTTTGGACAGATTAAGAAAATCACAGTGACACTTCATGAGCAGAGGTCTTAAAATGGCTATGTTGAAAATTTGGTGAGAAAAGTCCATAAAATGACTGTGTTACGAGTGTGCGTTGTACAGTTTCTACGCATGCTTGTACATACCGTCACACATTTGCAATATTTTCACTCCAGATTGTCAACACTGCCATTTGTCCTCACCTCCTTATGAACAGTACAGCTGTCATTTTTCACATCCCAGCCCAAATGTCTTTTTGCACTTGTGGCGCAGACTAGCACGGTCTTTGTGGGAAATCCATGTCTGGGACACATTAAGAAAATTACACTGACACTGTTCATTAGCAGAGGTCCTAAAATGGCCATGTTGAAAATTTGGTGACAAAAGTCCATAAAATGACTGTGTTACAAGCGTGCATTGCGCAGTTTCCATGCACGCTCATAACTTCACACATTTGCAATATTTTCACACCATATTTTCAACATTACCATTTTTGCTGCACCTCCTTATGAACAGTACAGCTGTCATTTTTCACATCCTGGCCGAAATGTGTTTTCACACTCCAGCAGAGAATAGCATGGTCACTGTGGGAAATCACTGTTTGGGACACATTACAAAAATCACAGTGACACTGTTCATTAGCAGAGGTCCTAGAATGCCGATATTGAAAATTTGGTGATGAATGTCCATAAAATGCCTGTGTTATGAGAATGCATTGCGCAATTTCATCACACCTTTATAACTTTGCACATTTGTAATATTTTCACTCCAGATTTTCAACACTGCCATTTTTCCACACCTCTTTATGAACAGTACAGCTGTCATTTTTCACATCCTGGTCAAAAAGTGTTTTTGCAGTTCTGGCGTAGACTACCGTGGCTGCTGTGGGAAATCAGTGTTCAGGACAAAGTAACAAAATCACAGTGTCGCTGTTCATGAGCACAGGTCGTTAAATGCCTATGGTGAAAATCTGATGATGAAACTCCATAAAATGGCTGTGTTACGAGCATGCGTTGCGTGGTGTCCATGTATGCTCGAAACTGCAAGCATTTTTAATATTCCCACTACACATTTTAAACATTGCCATCTCTTCATGCCTCCCTATGGATGGTACAGCTGTCATTCTTCACATCCTGCCCAATCTGTGTTTTTGTGCATGTGGTGCAGAATGGCACTGTCACTGTTGGAAGTCAGTTTTCGGGACACATTGACAAAATCACACTGCCACTGTTCATGAGAAGAGGTCCCAAATGCTTCCATAAGGTGAGGTCACAAAAAGGCCATGTTCAAAATTTGTACTGTGAATACCAACAAACGCCTGAGGCATTATGGTCTCTAACCATTAAGTCCTACCCTGTACAGACAGACAGGCATCAGGGTGTGCCTTTGGATTGCCAACTGTACTGCTCATGCCATCCCACCCCTACCCCTTAGCCACTGACAGGCATCGAGGTGTACCTTGGACTCTTCGTTCCAAGACTTCACCTCATTTTCCTATGCTGCACTCATTTCAACATATGTCCTTTTGGAATGGGGTGACTGTAAAGCCAAACACCCTAAGGCACAGCTCAACACGTATCGGTGTCTGCAGAATAGGGTGAGGTGACATGGCTTGACCGTCATGGGTGACGACCCAAAAACTTACCCCACATCCTGTCCGTCTCTACAGGATGGAGGTGCAGTTCATGTGAAGTTCAGTACTTCACTACCATTCCTAGTCTGCATCTGTCTAACTCCTGCATTTCTAATGCTAATACCAGCAAGCAAACATTCGGCATTGACAAATGCTTGTTTAGATTTGGTGTGGGTACTGAAAGTTCATACCACATTTCACCACCATTGTTGAGCCCCCTTACTATTCTTACCCATAAGACGTCCTCTGATAAAATGATGTGATCTGTCATTTGCCAGAGAGCTATTGATGCACTGAAGGGGGCAGTAGTCTGTCTTTGATCCTGTTCTAAGGGTCTCACTTTAGAAAGATTTTCTAGTAGAGTTGCATGTTCAGATGTTAAGTTGGTGAGGTTTTGGTGCAGGAATTTGAAAAAGAAGGGTGCCCACTAGCTTACATGAACCACAAACTTCAGTTAAGAGAAACCAAGAATGCAGTTGTAGAAAAAAATGTCATACAAGTCATTAAATGAGGTTCCATGTCCTTTCAGTAAGTGCACAATGACAACAAGCATTACAGGGAGTGCAGATCACGGAAAACCAAAACAGCGATGTGCACTATAACAAAAGAAAAAACAGCAAGTGGCTCCTACCTTTATGTACGGTGGATGATATTTACCTACTTTTTATGCAGGGGGCTATGCCCCTGTGTCCCCTGGAATTAATATAACTACCTCGGGGGCACATTTCAAGGAGGGGGAGAAACTCGAGAGGGGATGCAACTTGAGGAGGGGGACAGAAATCAAGAGTGGGAGAACGGTGGCAGGGGAACAAAGTTGAGGGAATGAGACTTCACAAAATAAAAATTAAATGACCCCACCCCAAATAAAACATAAAATAAGACACTCTAGGGAGTTCAAAACCCAGGTCCACCAGTGGCAGTGACTATAGTCATCACGTCAAACAAGCATTTGGGAACCGGCATCCCCAACAAAGCCTCATAACCCTACATAGTTGATTCTGCCTCAATATACACCCCCTTGCTACTTGCTGACAATCATTATTCAGTTACCCTCGCTATTCTTTCATGGTTGCTATTCCCACATGCGCACAAACTGAGTTGCTCAATTTGAGTCACCCATATCAGGCGTACCATTAAATGATGCTTGTAAAACTCCCACTACTAGTTGCTTATCCAAGAGTTTTTTTTATTTTTCTCCAGACAGTGGAGTGGGACACAGCCCTTTTACAGCCATGTCTGACATAAAACAAATACACAACAGATACAACAATCAAAAATAATAAATGTACAAAATATTTAAATAGCACAATAAAACATGGTACATCAAAATAGAGAACTAAGAGTTCATAGTAGAGTCTGATCATCAAACAAGACAATGTAGAGAGCAGATAAAGGTCCAACATGTATGATTACCTGATGGTACTATTCCCTTCAACTATATTGATTCGATTCCAGGTTAAACATCAGTCTGGGGTTATGAATAGGGTGGAAGCCTTCCTTTCTAGATAACTGGACTGTGTCAGTCTCCCAGAAGCAGGAGAAATGTGACTGTGAGTCACTGTAACCCCCAGTCCCCACCACCATCGCCACCACTGATGCAGGACTCAAGTGAGGTCGTTTGAGGAAAGGGTGGGAACAGACTGTGAGGTAAAGTGACCCACTCTCATAGATATATATGTGTTTTAAGAGTCAACGGTCAAATCCCTTACAATGAAAAACACTGCACATTCAGATAAATGCTCAAAAAATGTAACAATTTTTTGGAGAGTTGCACAACAGCTGTGTCAGGACAAAAAAATAAACCCTTAAACAACCCAATGATTTTTTAAAGTTAAAAAAGGCTTTTTATCAGAGTTAATGCCCCCTTCAAGCTGCTGCTTTTTGTAGCTTTCATCTCAAGTTTATTTGAAGGAAAGCTCCATTGAGCATTCTCATTTACAAGGAGGTCCTGGTAGAACAATGCAATACATCGAGACAGTACAATATAAAGAGTAAGTACAGAACAAGAGAACAGTAATTCCAGTGCAATGGCAATTTCTGTAATGAAAGGGCAGTAATATCAGGGAACTTTGGGAAAGCAAGGGGTATGTACAATCAAACAACAGGAGACGGGTACACCGGGATACAATGTTGAGAAAAGATGTCAAACTAAGCACTGGTTGGGCAGTACAGAATGGGGGGCAACAATAACCTGTGAATCAATAAAGGGATGCACACACCAGTAAGAACATTGTTTTAATTGTTGCCCAAATTTCATAAATTCC
The DNA here is from genome assembly GCA_016271365.2 of Neoceratodus forsteri. Classification (NCBI taxonomy): domain Eukaryota; kingdom Metazoa; phylum Chordata; order Ceratodontiformes; family Ceratodontidae; genus Neoceratodus; species Neoceratodus forsteri. The sequence goes on from CM057449.1 coordinate 1,327,384,579, forward strand.
TGGTGAATCTGCCAGACAAACCAATTGGAGAAGAAACAGGGTAATTGACTGAACTCCTATTTAAATACAGTGGCTCCAGCCAGGATGCACTGCAGTAATGCTGCAGTGCATCACAAAATGCTGCAGTATGCTACAGGTAACAGTGTTATTCAATGACAAATAAGCCCTTTTTTACAGCAGTATTTTGTGATATGTCATTTACTGCAGTTACTGCATTGCACAATGGCTGGGCCTGCTGTACAGTATGAGCACGCTGTACTGTGCAAACACATGAGGAAATTTCTCTCCTATAGAAAAGAAATGGGTGATATCATACAAATACTGGAGTATATTACTGTTAAAAATACTGTCTGGTTGGTAACACTGACTCAAGAGTCCTTCTACTCTAATATTTCCATGATAGTAACTGGCTGCATTGAAATCTTATCTGGGTTACAGAACCCCATGAAATGATCAATTCCTAGAGGTTGTTGTACAACTGGTCAGATTCATGACTGCCATTCACAAATATGTTAATGGTGAGATTCCACAAATAGGTAAGATAATACAGGTACATGAGGATGCTAGAGTGGCTGCTGGATTGACAGCCATAGCAGAACTTCAAACTGAGCAGAGAACAGTGGTACATTTTCAGAGAAATGTGTGCCTAAATTTTTTAAGTACAGAGTAACTACAGTCTATTGTTGTAGAAGATTGATAATATCCCACAAATAATTGAAACATATTTTGGGGACTGATGTTTGAGGAAAAAAATGAGCCTCCAAACAACTGCTATTTTAGGTAAATCAGTTCTTTATGTATGTGTATGTGCCACCCCTACATTCCTCAGGCCAGAATTTCATACATCCTTGGACTAAGTCCCACTCTGCAGCCACTGGAGCGGAAACAAATCTCTGCACCTGCAGATGTTCCCATTCTCAGCAAATGCTCCGTATGGATGGCAGGCACAGCTGACAAGGGTGTTATGCCTGGCCCAACCAGAAATAACATTCTAGTGTTGCTGCACCAAAAAACAGCTGCATACTGCTGTAAATCATGGAGCCAGACGTAAAACGGACCCTTCTTTGAAAATCTTGCATATGTGAGAAAAACCTCAACTTTGCAAGTGAAGACTCACTTGCACCAATTGTTTTCCCATACCTGCACCACTTTCTGAGGTTTTGAAATTCTGGCCCCCTGATGTGTAGGCTGCTTTACTTAGTTAAGAGCAGTGGTGCTGTGACTTTCAGCTATGAATGTCGAATGTTAGGGTGGCATGTAGCATTTGAATAAAGAACTGATGTTCCTGAAACAGCAGTTATTAGCAGACTTTTTTTTTCAACAAACATGAACTGTACTGTTCATGCAGACTCCACCTGCTGACACAACTACTGCTACATGACAAATTGCAGCTGAGCTCAAGTGAAGCCAAAGGATTGCAGTCTGAGGGTGGCTAACCCCCAAATTCGTAATAGAAAAAAAGAGAAGTTGCACTCCAAAAATGATGCTCAGCCAAGTGTCTAAATCTATTCACAGAATTTAATATGAATTACAAATTACAACTGTGCTAAATACCCAACACACACATACAGAAGTAAATGCCCCAACTGATTTACCTGAAACAGTAATTGTTGGTAGACTCTTTTTTTCAACAAACATGAACTGTATAGCCCATGTAAACTCCACCTGCTGACACTACTGTCCCCTCCAGGGTCACAGTGGGAATCCTGGAGTTTTGCACTCATGTTTTGAGGGCTGATCCCAAACTTAGGCATCATTTTAGCAACCTTCCCAAAATTAGCAACCTTAGGCCACTTCCTCTGTTATCCATAGTATCCTAACTGTTTGAGTGACTACTGCATACACAAACTAGTAATGTTTTAATTATAACTTAGTTTTTGTAAATTTTAGTTAGTTTTCCAGTCTGGCCACAGTACTGGATCCACCGTATTAAAGGTATTTGAAGATGTTAATTTGGCAGTCAACTAAGGTGAATATAGCGGTGTCAGCCAGCATGCAATGCAGTATCTTGCAGTATTACTGCAAAATTCTGCAGTATGCTGCAGGAAATGGGGCAGTTCAATGGCAATTAAGCCCTTTTGTCACATAGTATTTTGTGACATGCCATTTACTGCAAGGTATTGTGTTGCATCCTGGCTGGTACAGTTGTATGCTGGGGATATCATTTTTGATTTATCTAGGGCTTTTGACATGGTGGATCCTGATGTGCTTTTGCCTAGACTGCATTAAATATGGGCAGTGATGATACAGCATGATTCAGCAGCTATTTGTCTTATTGTAAGCAGTGAGCCAGACTCCATGGCCTTATGTCTTCTCTGACCCCCTTGAGGTTGTTAAGAGCTTCTCTCAATGTTCAATATTAGGCTCTTTGCTTTCCTCTTTTATATTTAAAAAATTTGTGACTAACCATCAGTGAGGAGGAGTACTAATTATATACAGATGACATGGTATTCTATGCCTCCAGCACTTCTGTTCTAGAAATTCAAAAGATTCATCAATTTCTCTTTACCTGTTTACTATTTAATTTCTTTAAATCTAAGTCGGTATTGGATTTGGACAAAAAATGATATGGTGTTTGTTTCTGCCTCACATATGAAAAAGTATTTGCCTGTATCCCCCTAGAGATCTCTGTGGTTATGGAGATATCTCAGCGGTGGTAGATGCGTGCACATACATGAGTTTTGGATGGACCCATTTGTTCAGAAAATATCAATGTTTAAAAGTTTAAGAACCTGGTCAAAAATCATTTTTTGTATAAGAATAAAACCAACAGTATCTGCCTCAAGCCTGAACTAAATGTAATCCTTTCCATGTTACTGCAATTTTGGATTATGTTGACATGTTTTGCTTCCAAGACTAGTCTGGCAAGCATGGTGTGTTATGCAATTATCTGTCCAAACCAATCCTGCCACTTACAGTACATACAACACACAGTGCTATAATTTATACAGTTTGTTAAACTGCTTTGTACTCAAGTACAGGAGAGAATTGCGTTATGTTATGTTATATGTTGTATTGTGCTGTGTCGTGTTGTGCTGTGCTGTGATGTGATGTGATGTGATGTGTTGTGATGTGATGTTATATAGAATAATACATGGTATAAAATGTATAGCAAGAATTTTACACACACCAGAGGTGTTGGATGTTACATAAACCCCAAGAGTGAAGCTTGATGGGTTTATACAAGCATCCAACAGAGAGGGTATGTCTAAAATTCGAGTATTACACACTACCCCATGTCTTGTTTTATACAATTGTTGGGTAGCATTTTCTCACCTTGAAAACACTGCACAGTAATTATATAAAATAGTGGCTCTGGTAGCATGTTTGTGCAGGAGCGTGGTTCACTTGCACTTTTTGTTCTTTTTTACTTTTTGTTCAAATGCTCCAAAATTTGACATAAATTAACTTAATAACAGCTATTGTTTTGAAGGTGCTTGTGAAAACACTTATTAGGAGTCCTTTTACTGTGAGCTGATGGAGGTGTTCATGCAAGGGAGACAGCATGTGCATGCATGGAATAAAGGGGAACCTGGTGCATGTTCACCATTATAACCAGTTGGTTATAACAGCTACTTATAGCCAGCTTTCTCTATGGGAGAAAATGCTCACCACTTACTATATTATGTTATATTATATAATAATTATATTATATTATATTATGGTAGGACGGTAGTGCTACCATAGTTAGGGTTGAGGAGCCATTTCTATGTTAAACCCCAAAACTTTGCACCGTAATAACTTTGCAACTGTTTCATGGATTTGGCTGAAATTTGGAATCTGCGATCAAGAACCATAGGATCTGCCAAGTTTCGTACTGGTCGGATATACGGCCGCGAGTTACACATGATCTGTGCGCCGCACGCTTTTTCTGAAATCTCTACGACCACAGGTCGTACGGTTTGCACGACTGGCCTGAAATCTTCAGGGAACGTGCGGCTGGGGTCCCCGATGTGCCTTTTGAAGATTTCGTGAAAAAATATTAAATGGTTCAAAAGTTATTCAAAAAACAGTTTCCCATTATAAGTCAATGGGAAAAGTTAACAAAAGTTCGAGCGTCGCAATGCATTTTACTTTCACAAATGGGCCTGTTACTTTTTCAAATCGCCATTTTGTTTTCAGTTGGTGATCAGAAAAATGGTTGGCATTTAAATTTGGGACCCTCTAGCAACCTAATTTTTTTGTATTCACCTAGTCGGACCCTGAGGATGCTTGCCATGTCTTTATTTTGTGGTAAAACACCCCAGAAATATGTTTTTCAAATTTCTGGAAAAAGTACTTTGCAAATTACTTTCGTGCTCATGAAAGTGTCGAACTTTTTTGCGAAAGCTTTCGCAAATTGCGACAGTAGTTTTCCATCTGTGGGAAAGTGACAGCGATTCTTTGGCACTGCACTGCAAAAGAACCATTGGGAGTTTTGGGCTGAAATTTGGAGGGAACAGAGTTGACATCTCACAGATGTGCCTTTCAGTGTTGTATTGAAAACATATTACACGGCGGCAAAGTTACGGCACTCCAAAGTTGATAGTTTTTCCCATAGGATAACATTGCGGCGCCCGACGCATTACAGAAATCCTTTGGATCCCTGCTGCAAAATAACGGTTTGGTCTTTTTTCCTGAAATTTGGAGGGAAGACAGCCAACAGCCCACAGATGTGACTTTCAGTGGTTTGGTGAAAAAATATTACAGGGACACAAAGTTATGGCACTCCGAACTTCTCTTTTTTCCCCATAGGATAACATTACGGCGTACGCCGCGCCTTTCAGGGCCCGTATCTTGGAAATGGTGCAAGATACAGACTTTTTGTCAGAAAAATAGTACAAAATTAGCCAGGACAGTTGTAAATCATATGACTTTTACATTTTTTTCTACATCGTACGGTTCCTGAGATATAACGTATTTAGTATTCCAAGTTCTCATTTTCTGCTCCGATACTCATTATTATGCATACATTATTTGTACTCACTGTCTTTCTCTATGCAGGTTTTGGGGAAAACCAGCCTGTGCACTTATATTAATGTTACTGTTGCCCTTTTCACTTGCGGTTCCGTACCCATTTCACTTACCGTTGACGTCTGTGCCACCATGTGCGTTATCCTTTGCGTTTTCATTTGTGCTTGCGTTTCTGTTATTTTTTGCCATTTGTGTCTACAGTACTGTTTCTCTTTCTGTTTCACTTTGCATCACCATGCCCATTGACATTTCCATTTGCAGGCACCATGTTACTATGTGACAACACATCATGTGGCAAACCGTTCCCGTCTATGCCACCATGTGCGTTACCCTTTCTGTTCTCATTCGTGCTTGTGTTACCATGTGCGCCACTGTTAGCACTTCTGTTTGCATTGCTGTTCCTGTTACTATGCCACAAGACATCATTACATTCACTATTTCTCATTATCATTCTCAAAAAGAAGAGAAATTAGAGGCTAAAAACTCCTTTTAATGCATTAGTTAGGGTTGTTCCACAGCAACAAAAGTGAGGAAATTCGGTGTTAGGGTTGAAAACCACCCTTGGACCCCCGCCCCACCCCCCAACCCGGCATTGGGGTGCGCATTGGGATCGTGGGTCCTAACTCTCACCCCATTCTCCAATACTTCTACTGCTTTACACATGTGATGGGGTGAGAGTTAGGTCCAACCACAACCAATGTGCATCCCGGTGTTAAACCTTGTTCAGGAAATGGTTAACCTCTTCATGTATGTCAATAAAAGATTAACATAAGGCTGTTAGGATGTTTGCAGCCAATCAGAAAGCTCCATTTCTCAGACCCTTTTTATAATTAAGTAATAAGGCATGAGAAGGGGGGTTATGTTAATGGTCTGTTAATCACGTTCTAGGGGTGTACTGTGGCATGTGGTGTAGCCGAGTGCCACATGTCCCTACAGGGTTATTAACTGACCATTAACATAATTCTTGGGAGTGACCTATTGCTATTATAATGAAACATGTTTTTAGACAGTGTTAAACCTTGTTCAGTGTGTCGTTAACCTCTTCATGTACGGTAATAAAAGATTAACATAAGGCTGTTAGGATGTTTGGAGGCAATTACAAACCTCCATTTAACATGTCTGTGTTACTGTGTGCGTTACCGTTTATGCTCTCATTTTTGCTTGTGTTACCATATGTGCCACTGTTAGCGCTTCTGTTTGCATTGCTGTTGGTGTTACTATGACACAAAACATCACCAGCAGGGTCAGGTAGGTGTAGCACCCAATGGCAGACAAAATTAGGTAGTATATTGTAATTGTAGATGCAGATGACAACACAGATGTATTTGTAAACTGAAGCATACTGTATACCCTCAGCTTGTATATGTACCATTGTGTTCTATTTCATCTACTGTTTGCTTTCCGGTCACCCTGAAAAGGATGTCCGGGGACCTGTGGGCCTACCGGTTATCAAATTCAATTACAATAATGCATGATGCAGGGTTATGTTAATGGTCTGTTAATCACCTTCAAGGGTGTACTGTGGCACGAGTGTAGCCGAGTGGCATATGCCCCATAGGGTGATTAACTGACTATTATCATTACCGTTAGTAATGCCTATTGCTATTATAATAAAAATGTTTTTTAACTGTTTAAAAGCTTGTTCAGGAAATGGTTAACTTCTTTATGTATGTCAATAAAAGATTTACATAAGGCTGTTAGAATGTTTGCAGCCGATCAGAAAGCTAAGTTTCTGAGACCCTTTTTATAATTAATTAATAAGGCATGACAAGGGGTTATGTTAATGGTCTGTTAATCAAGTTCTAGGGGTGTACTGTGGCACGAGGTGTAGCCGAGTGCCACATGTCTCTACAGGGTGATTAACTGACCATTAACACAATTCTTGGGAGTGACTTATTGCTATTATAATGCAACATGTTTTTAAACAGTTTTAAACCTTGTTCAGTATATCATTAACCTCTTCATGTATGGTAATAAAAGATTAACATAAGGTTGTTAGGATGTTTGCAGCCAATTAGAAAGCTCCATTTCTCAGACTCTGAGGTACACATAGTAGTGACTGCATGGTACATGTATAGTCACAGCTGTGTACTGTTGGGTGCTGATGTGCGGCACCTTGGTATAGTAATAATGACTGCATAGGCACAGGAAAAGTAAGTACATTGCTGAGTTTTTTACACTGTTAGGAATTATGTCAAATGTGACATGCAATGTGCCACATTGTTGCATATGCTTAGATACTGACTGTATGTCATAGGCACGAAACAAATTGATGGAGGTATAGTTGTAGCAGTATTAGTTAACATTGATTTGTATGCTTAAGTCAGACACACTTATTTTTATGTCATAATGGTATTTAAAGTAAAGAGTCGACACAGGTGGTTATGGTTTTAAAAAATTTATTGCCAATTTGTCAAATGGAGAAAAGGGCCAATCAAGACTGAAATTTAGTTAACAGAAGCAGTCTCATAATACAATCTTTGTATGTGTGCAATCATTGCTCGTCATATATGTAAATGTGTAAGAATAATAAGAACTGTATAATATGGATTAGAGTAAGTATGTGATATTATAGGAAACTAATCAGGTGTTGTGCATTTCTAGTCATGTTTCACTACTTACTACTCTTTATGTGAGGAAGTAGTTTCTGACATTCGACCTGGAATTCTAATAGTCAGGCTGAAGCTGTGGTGCTTCATTATATATTTACCATTGAATGTGAATAGAGTTTGTAAAAAAATGTAACTTTTTTTAAAATGGTTGTATGTTGTAATTATGTGTAGTGCATTACTTGTGTGATATGTTAATAAGGCAATGTCAGTAGTTTGTGAAGTGTGATTACACACATGATAGACAAGTGTTTTGTTGTTATTGTGTGACTGCTAATGTGGATGTTCCTGGGGTGGGCAAAAAACCATATGTTGACTGTCTAAGTAATACAATATACAAAAATGTTAGTTTTTTGACGTTTGATTGGTGTTATTTAATAATATGTCACTGACTAGGCGCAAATGGAAAATTCCAACCCGACCCCTCAATTGAGGCGATCATAAATATTGTCGGGAACAGGAATGCAGTGTGTTGTGATCAGTAACAGTGTCTGATTTACAATTGTCAATATTTTTTACATACGTTAGAATTACTTATGTGACAAGTTGAAAAAATAGAATATTTTTACGTGAACAAATGACATATTATCAATTCTTACATTAGCTTTTATGTAAATTCTTAACTTGTAAATACTAAAACTGTGCATGGTATGCATTTTTTAACAAACTTATGGTTAATTAAATGTAGTTAGTATAGTGCTGAATAATATGTAAAACATTCAGTTGTACTTTAGTGTTAGACTAGTATTTTTAGTACAAGTATCAAAGTAGTTATTAACAATGTACACCTGAATACAAATCTTTATATTATGTACAAGTAATTGCAAACACATGTAAAAGTCAATAAATGATATTCTGCAATTGGTTCTTATTTACAGTTGTGTAATTCAGCTTCTTGCATTATCAGTAAAGGTAGTTATTTTTACATATGTACAATACTAGTATTATGCATGAAGGCGTGATAGTTCTACACTGTTGCATGGTGAGCGAATGATGTTCTCTATATGTCAAGAGTCAATAGACAAATTGAAGTGTTGATAGACAACTTGTGACAGAGTGGAATGTTTGGTGAATGTTAGAAGTGTTGCTCAGTTATTTACGATAATAACTGAGAACTTCTCTTTGTTTGCAAAGAGTAACACTTTATAACTCATATCAATTTGTTGTTATGTATGAGTTGATACATGGATAATTAAAGATATGTACAGAGGATGAGAACAGTAAGGCCTCAGTTTTTAGATATACAAACTTTGATAGACATGTAATCATGGTTTCTCTAGTGACTGTGAATATTGTTGGCGCCGATTGAAGCCACTACAACAATTTTCATGTAGTCACTGATCCACACAAGATCTTACATGTTACAGTGTATGGAATGTCTCTGTCAGAATAGCATTTTGTTGAAATTGTATGGTTTATTTAGAGTCGTACATTATACAACATTGTAATGAGGTATGAATGTTTTTGGGACAAAGTAGTCATTTTTTAAATGCAACATGTTTTGTCCTATTCTTCTGAAATATGAAGGTTATCATAATTCTTCAATATTAGAAGATATGCATTTTTTAAGTGTCGTGGCAGTCTCTGTTTAAAACTGCATAAACAAAATGTTGTGATCCTTGAGAGGCAGTCTAGAATGCTGTCTCTCTTGGATGCACAACAGCAGACTGTCAACCTCGTGCTCGAGCCGGTTGTAGCAGTGGCTGACGGCACTGTGGCCAGTACCAGTGCATCACCTCCACCAGCACCATCTGTTCCCGCAGCTTCCCTGAGCCACACTGACCACCCTTCACAGTAGTCTGGTATCTCTTCCGGAGGGCGCAACAGCTTCCACTTCCTTTGCACCTCCACATTGAATCCAGTTTCCAGTTTGGATTGCCTCAAGCAGTGCATACATCTCTCGCAAGTCTTGCCCAAAACTTCATTTACTTACAAAAGACTTTTAAGAATTTTTCTTTTTTTTTGTTGTTATATATGTAAAAAAAAATTATTTTCATTAAATATTTATTTGTGTATGAAGTAATACACACTTTTATAAGTATTTTTTTATTTTTCTTAATATATTTGTAAATATATATTTTTGTATTGTTTTATAAAAAGAAAAATATTTTTGTTTATGTTTCATTTTTAATATCTTAAATATTTTATAGTAAAAAAAATACTGAATTCATACTCTCTTGTGTTTGGTGTGTTATTGTGTACTGAGGATGTTTATTGAAAATAGTTTCAAACAAGATTTACCCAACTGTTATTTTCTCATTTATGAAAGATCATACCACACTATTGTGGTATTACAGTTGTGATTCTCCATAGAAGTAACTTAGATGTGTGACAATGCTACCTTACACTATTTGTGGCACACTGTTGTTGTTTCATACACCTAGTGCTACAGAATGTGTGTATGTGTATCATGATGAAGATGAGTATGTCCCTGCTAGTACAACAGTGAAATTTCTCTGTTGGCGTACTTACAGCAAAGTTATGTATTCAGTACCAGCAAACCTCTTTCACCTCTCTTCACATCATTGGTGCTACCACCTCAGTTGGTTGTAAAACCAGCGTCTATAAAATCACAAGTTACTATGGTAACATATCCATTTGTTCAGTACATGAAGTAATGGTGTCCATCTCATGTCATATACTCTTTTACTTATGTACATCTTTTTCTTTACATATGTGGTCACAAAGAAAAAGAGTAAGACACTGTTACATAAAAATACAAAAATAGAATAACAATGACAAATTACTATGAATACAGTTATATAAAAAACAATATGATTTACAGTGAAGTACTGTTAATGTTAATAACAGTAAATACTACAAGACTTGAAGTATTCCTGATATTGGAACATTTTTGGTATGTATGTGCAGTATTCTTACAAATATTATTCATGTACTATACTGACTAATAGTTCTGAAAAATACGGGATATTCATGGCAAAAAACTCAGTTTAATGCATTAGTTAGGGTTGTTCCACAGTGACAAAAGTGAGGAAATTCGCTGTTAGGGTTAAAAACCCTAACTCCGAATTCACCCCCCCCCCAGCACCACACACACACACACACATATGCAAGTATGGGGGAGGACCAAGTCAACACAACCAATGACAGACATACAGCAGCAGGTGACAGAAATAACAAACAATTGTCTAAATGTACTACGAGACATCCCCACCCACCTGACCAGGTACTGCATGCTTAGTGGAGATCAACAGCAAAACTGAGGCCATGTACACCAAATGTACACATCCCTGATTGCAGCTGCACACAATGTACCACACTTAGTAGTTGCATGGCCTTACCTACCAATGCCCCACAGCACACCAGACCTCGTACTGTGCCTTTACTCAATATAAATTATGAAGGGGCATGATCACAGTTGTACAAAGGTTTTAACACTAGTGAGTATACATAAATTGCAAGAACTACATTCATTAATTAGAAGACACAGCCATGGTCAACATAAAAGTAGTGTTGCTTTTAGTATGTGATTTACATAGTAGTACATTCACTGCAATGGTTTATTCAAGATAGAGAGGCTGATGTAAACGTATGGAAACGCATTTCCTTTTCAACGCTATGAAATTCGTACTGCCAGTATCAGATGCATTCTTACTGATGAAGGTGTACTGCTGATGTACATACATAGACCTTCAGTGTGTTTCAATACTAAAGATGAAGTAAGTATTCTTTGTAAGAAACAGTGTAATTGCATGGATCAGGCCAAGCAACTTTTAAATATCATAGCACTACTGAGCCAACAATGATGTACCTGTATTGGAGATGTCTATAGGATAGATTTTCCTGTAGGCACTTACTGAGTATGTTGTACCTGAGAAAGACAATCTCATTGCATCTGTGATGACTAACTTATTCAAATAGTCATACATTTACTATTGTTGCAATGAGTGATCTACGCCACTTATGGACACAGTGTAATTTTTTAACAGTTGTTTCATACTCAGGCTGTATGCCTAGTGTTTGGGTTTGCCACACTTCTGTCACTGATGCTATCAAAGTGATAACTATGTTAATTGTGATACAACAGGAATCAAGTAGGTATAGTATAGATATAAACAGAATGTCTTTTAGTATTGATCTAACTCACAATGGGGTAAGTGTACTAGGACAGCAGGGGTTATTCTCTATCACTGACTCTGTCAATTATAATCACACTAAGGTTTCGATGACTGTAATGATCAAGTTACACTGTTCATCTTCATGAGTTCATATTCACAGCCATTCTCCATTAACTAGACAGTGTATGGTGTAACTGGGTGGGACACTGAGTTGCAAAGCTGCTGCAGTGCCTAGCAGAGGGAGAGTATCTACTCATAAAGACAATTAAGCAATAAGGCATGACCAACAGTTATGTTAAATGGTCTGTTAATCACCCTGTAGTTTTACGTTGAATGCGCGTAGCCGAGTGCCATGTCGCTAGACAGTGATAAACTGACCATTAACATAATACCTGGGAGTGGCTTATTGCTATCATAATAAAACTGTTTTTAAACAACATTAAACCATGTTAATCATATGGTTAGACTCTACATGTATGTTAATAAAACTAAACATAAGGCTGTTACAATGTTTACAGTCAATTAGAAGCTGCATTTCTCAAACCCTTGTTATAATCAGGATATTATACCTGTACAACTCCTTGGTTTTGCTCAACTCTATTGCTCAGGTGGCCCACCACATGTGGTGTGGTCTGTGTGGGGCATCGGTGGGTAAGGCCATGCAACTACTAAGTGTGGTACGTTGTGTGCAGCTGCAATCAGGGATGTGTCGTTTGGTGTACATGGCCTCAGTTTTGCTGTTGATCTCCACTGAGCATGCAGTACCTGGTCAGGTGGATGGGGATGTCTCGTAGTACATTTAGACAATTGTTTGTTATTTCTGTCACCTGCTGCTGTATGTCTGTCATTGGTTGTGTTGACTTGGTCCTCCCCCCATACTTGCATATGTGTGTGTGTGTGTGTGTGTGTCTGTGTGTGTGTGGTGCTGGGGGGGTGAATTCGGAGTTAGAGTTTTCAACCCTAACAGCGAATTTCCTCACTTTTGTCACTGTGGAACAACCCTAACTGATGCATTAAACAGAGTTTTTTGCCATGAATTATATTATTATACCCCAAACTGCTCTACCTATCTGCCTTTGCTATAGCTACTCCTCTGGCTTCTCCACCAAACCTATTATTTGCTCTTTCCTAAGTTCTCACATCCTGGAAACACTCTACATGTTATCTCTCTCCCTGAAGGTGACAATTCCACAGCCCCAGGGAACTATCAAGCTATCTCTTTACGTCCTATCCTTGCTAAGCTCCAAGAACATATTGTCCTCACTCAGTTCACCCCTTACCTTGATTCTATTTTATTTTTCACCCCTTTCGAGTCTGGTTTCCTCAAGTCCCACTCCACTACCACCTCCCTTATGCAGCTCACTGATGCCATACTCACCACTAAGGAATTAAGGAAGCATCAACTCCGCCATATTTGTTGACCAGGCAAAGCCTTCGACACAGTATCTCATACTCTCCTTCTCTAAAAACTCACAGCTGCTGGGCTTACATCCTCAGCGACAGCTTTGTTTCATTCCTATTTATCAGGCAGACCTCAGTCAGGGAAGATCACCTCCTCCCTCTCTCCTCCTCTCACCATCAACACTGGTGTACATCTGGGATCTGTACTCTGCACTATTCTATTTTCAATATTCCTTAACAATCTTCCTACTGCCTGCATCTCATCCCAAATCCACATGTACATGGGCAACACAGTCCTCTATAGGTCTAGTACTTATCCCTCTGATGTGGAGGTTCGGCTGCAGCAATATTTCAATAAGGTGCAGTTATGGTTCCAGGATAACCAGCTGTTCCTAAACACCAAAAAGACAGTCTCCATGTACTTTGTCTCTTGACAGAGGCTTTCTAAACTCCAATACCCCCTTGCCTTCCTATCTCTGGATGGTACACCTATTGAAAATGTCACCACCTTTAGAGAAATTAGGGTATGACTTGACCATCATCTGGACTTTTCAGCACATGTGAATTCTATCCAAAATAACCTACCTCCAATCTTGGTGCTCTTTATAGGAACAAGGATTGCATTCCATGAGATGCCCGCTGGACAATCATGCAGAAAATTATCCTCTCCAACTTTGACTATGCTGACATAGTCTACAGTGCCGCACTTGAAACTACACTGGCCAGGCTGGACACCCTCTTCAACTCCTTTTGCCACTTTATTTTATCTTTCCCCTTTCACAATCATCACTGTAACCTGCATACAGCACTATCTCTCACATCCCTGGAGTCCAGAAGTCTGTCCCGTACTACCACTTCCATGGCAAAATTTTGGGCTTGAAACCTTCCCTCCAAGCTCTCTTCCTCCATCTCAACTTCCACCCAATGCACCTACTCCCTCTGCAACTCTGACCTAAGATCCTTTGCTATTCCCCACTGAGCTACCACCACTGGCCAATCCGCCTTCTCCTTCCACTGTCTTGAACTGTGGAATGTGCTCCCCCCTTCCATCCATTATGCCACTTCACACTTCTTTATCTCCTCCCTACTATCTGTCTACACAACCCCTACTTTCTCCTGCCAAATCCTTCTGACCTCACTTCACACACTGCCTCCTCAAATCCCCTCCTAATTCATTGACTGAATATGTGTACCTACATCTATCGTACTTATTCTGCCTGTATCTTATTTTATTTTTGTTATAACTATTGTAAAAGTTGGTGTCATTTTAGAAATTTTTGCCTATGATGTACTTGCACTACTCCTGTTCCCCTTCCCACCAGCATGCATCTGGAAATGAGCAGTTCTGCTCAGTATGTCTTCCTGGTGAAACGTTTGATTAAATATATATATATATATATAAAATGGGTGAGCAAATAATCCTTCAAATCCAATATTCTGATTGTATAAAACACATCACATGACCATGCACATATCAGAGCATGACCGCGCACCTGCACTTTTACCCCCAAAACAATTTTTACATTTTGTAAGATAGATAAACCACTCTGAGGTGTGCAGTCGTGCTTTGATATATACATGCCTTGAGTGGTTGACGCACTCGGCCTGTGACCTCATAGGTACAATGCACACCAAGGTGTGCGTATATCAGAGTGTGACCACAAACCTCAGAGTGGTTTGTCTATTATATATATATATATATATATATATATATATATATATATATATATATATACATACACACACACACACATATATATATTTATGTGTGTTGTGCGATGTCATATCATGTCCTATCATATTATCTTATCTTTAAAGTATTTAAAAGGTGAAGTCTTGCCCTTTATTTTCTCTACACTCACCTGTAAGTCTCATATTAGTTCTTTTTGTTTGGATGGGCATAATGAACTTATGATCCCCAAAATGAATTCACCTCATGGGTCCTCAGTGTTTGCTATGTATTAACATACAGACATACAGTATGAAGTTGACAGAGGAAGAAGTCCATAAGGTATATCAAGTCTACCTGATGCAGAGCCTTATGTCCTTGTGTTTACATAGGGCCCTTGCTTCTGTGCTCTTACCTTCCTCTTTACCCTGCTCTACCCCCTCCTGAAACTATGGATCATAATCTGATCAACAATCTCTGATGAAAATTCATTCCATCCTGTCGTCACCCTCTCCAACATGAAGATTCTCCTGGTTTCCTTCTTGAACCTCTCCCCCAGCAGCCAGTCTGTAAATGAATCCCCTTGTATTCTTGTTTTCACTTAAGCTTAAGGGATTCTTGATATCCACCATGTTTATACCTTTAATGTACTTGAACTTTTCAATCATATCCTCCCTCTTCCTTCTCTCCTGCGGTGAGTACATATTCAAGTTTCTCAGCCTTTCCTTGTAATGTGCTGTCATGTTGGCCTTGGATCATTTTCATATCCCTTACCTATGCTGCCTCTAGCTGGTTTACAGTATATTCTTTCTCAGGAAGGGATTCCAATACTGCACACAGTACTTCAGGTGTGAATGTACAATGGGTCTGTACAGTGGTGGGATCACCTCCTTCCTTCGGTTAGTTGACACTCTAGCTATGCACTCTATTGTTGTGTTAGCTTTGGCCACTGTCTTTTTGAATTACATGGATGGCTTTTGGCTGCTAGTTATAGCTATCTCTGATCTTTTTCTTCCTCTGATAACAGAACTTTCACCCCCCCCCATCTGTATTCAGCTCTCAGGTTCTTGCAACCAATAGGTAAGACTTTAACATTTTTTGCATACCCCAGTTACCAGATACCAGACCATCTCTCCAACTTTGCAAAGTCTTCCTTAGGTCCCTGACCACCTGTACTATGTCCACCCTTCCACAGAGCTTGGTGTCATCCACAAAGAGGCAATTTAAGCCCTTTATGAGGTCCTCTATATCATTAATGAACACATTAAACAACACTAACCCTGGTGGGACCACACTGGTCACTTTTCTTATCCCTGAGGGTTCCCCACTACCCTTTGAGCCCTTTTTCTGAGCCAGTTTAACACAGAAGTATAGACAATGTCAGCAGAAAAAGACCATTGGTCCATCCAGTGTGCCCAGTTTTATCCTACTGTACCCTGTGACCTATTGTGCAGACAGGGTTTTCATCCTCCCACCCACCCCCACCTGCTGTACTGCTACCCCCTGAGTAACAGTTAAGCCCTTTGCTCAGTCCCAGCCATGCTTGAACCCATGAATTGTTTTTGCATACACCAGCTCTGCTGGTAAGCTGTTCTATGACTCAACTACTCTCTTTGTAAAGTAAAACTTTCTTGCATGCCTCCTGAAACTGTTCCCCAACCAGCTTACATTCATATCCATTTGTTCTTTTTCCATGTTAGGTTCAGAATAAACAAAACCTCAACTATGAGGGAAATCTTGAGGAAACTCCCAAATCACAACCCATAGCTGTGAAAATCTTTTCAGTATAACCCCAACTTCTTGTTGGACTCTCCCCAACACAATACCACAAACTAAAACATATGAAATGCTGCCACACACTGTTATTTTTTCTTTAATTTGGATTCCACAAATGTAATGCCATTTTTCTCTCCTGGAGCACCCAAATACAAAAGTCAAACATTTTGCAAAGGGTGGAGCAGCAGTATCCTTCCAGTGTTGTAAAAGAACCTTCTTTCCATTAGTAGTTGCAAAATTTATGATCTGTATCTTATTGAAGATGAATCTTTCTGACTCCATCACTGCAGTTTCTAAAAGAAGAATCCCTGAATTGAAAGGGAAATCCACCCCCAATATACAACCCAAATATACCAAGATGGCATCCCAGTAAGCTCTTATGTTAGGACACAACACTAACATGTGTGACAAAGAACCTTTGTTTACTAAGCACCTTTGATGGTTATCCAGTAAATTAAATGAAAGTTTATGTAATTTGGCAGCCATATGATAGATTCTGGACAATATTATTATATTGCATCGGTTTAAACTTGAAGCTTTTGCATGTAGTCTTTAGCGAGCTAATTAGGACTGCCCATGTGTCTTTATGTAGAGAGACATTTAACCTTTTTTGTAGCATTCTTCAAATCAGATGAATTGTCCATTCCATATTGTGAAAGCATTACATGTAGTTTCCCTATTAGTTTATGATCATCCAGAGACAGATTTAAGAAGAAAGATTTTATAGGTAAAAAGGTATCTGCTGCAGATGTCCTGTGATTTCATTTATATAATTTTTTATTTGAAGATAATGAAGAAAATTCCCCAATGGGAAGGTCAAATGTACTTTTAAAAGTGCAAAAATCTGCAAAAGTTCCATCTATATAAAGTTGCCTATATTGCACCAGTCCTTTGCACTTCCATTTTGTATAAGAGGTCTCTAATCTAGAATAATTGGGATTGTCAACAACTGGAGAAAAAGGAGATATAATCTGGGTATACGTCATACTTTTATAGGCCTCATACCACAGCCTAACTGTATTGTTTTGTATTTTACATTTATTTTTTTTACCAGGAAAATGCTTAATTGAGCAATGATCAATTACAAGGAGGTCCTGGTTAGGATAACTAACATTACAAAAGATAATATGGCAGCACACATGATACAGGAAATTAAAAATCAGTTTATAAATACAGTACAACAGATTTATTCTAATACAAAGACTAGATACAAAAGAAGTATACATACATAAGATTTGGAGCAACATAAGCACATTCAGAAAGCTACTAACAAATACAGTATTTATCATGCAGGAAAACAATTGCACAGTATTTTAATAGCATACACATTTGTCAATACAATATTGACCAAGTAAACCTTAAAATAAAAGGGTCTGACTAACATATTTAGTTTAAGTGATTCTTGCAGGGCATTCCAAGATGTGGGGGACAACCCATTTAAAGACTATCTTACCAAACTTCAAATAGTGCCTTAGGACATTGAGCAGAACAGTATTACATTTTCTTAGATCGTACAACCCTGTAGATCTCTGAAGAAGACTTGACATATATGTTGGCAATTAATTCTGCATAGCTTTGAAGACCAGAAATGTACATTGCTGGGCATTCTGATCTCATCTGATGTCCAACCCACTACTATATAGAGGAGGCAATGATGTGTTCTGGACCGCAAACCACTAATGAATCAAAGTGTTCTATGATAAATCACATCTACGTAGTTTAGCTAGACAAAAAAACTGAGGTGCTTCTGTATATGATATCACCATAAGCTAGTTGGGAAAGAAAGGTCACCTGAATAAGTCTCTTTTTTTCTTTGTCTCAGGGCTAAAACAGAATTTGTATCTATAATAGAACTAAACTATCTGGTGTAAATTTTTACAGAGATGTTCAACGTTCACAGTGAAAGATAACTTGCAATCCAGCCACATGCCCAGATACTTGAAGAAATCTACCAGTTCCAACCTTTTACCTGTTAGAGTTGTAAATCCTACTAAGGTGGTGGGCAGTGTTGATTTGGAAGGGAGTGCCATGTACTTATTTTCTGTGGTATTTAGAAGATTTTTTGAAGCACAGAGATTAATTCAGAATTGGTCAAATGCCTCTTGAAGGACACTCCTAGCCATCTCTGGAATAGGACTAGTAACATGAGAATAGTGCCATCTACATAAAAGTGCAGCTTTACATTTACAATGTTAGCTCCCATTTCATTAGTATAAATCATAAATGACAATGGTCCTAATATGGACCCTTGTGGCACTCTTTTGCAATGTTGGGCACATGAGGATGATAATCTTTCCATCTTTAGTTGCAGTTATATCACATTATACAATGGCAAGAAAGAATCTTGGACTGTGATTGGTCAGTTTGGTGCTGGACCCATGGCATTATCCTAACACGTTGCCACAGGACTAATCTCAGCACTGTGAACCCATGTAGATGATGATGTGCTTGATGCTCTGCTGGATGATGTGCTTGATGCTCTGCTGGATGATGTGCTTGATTGTTTCATCTTCTCTTAAAAACCAAAAAATATTTTTCCACACAAAAGATATCTTTAAAATGATTTATTTTATTCTGTATAACAACAAGCCATTGTATAATAGGAATAATGCACTCCAGGGTGTGTGTCATTTGGAATAACGCCATGCCTGGGGCATTGGATGCACTTGGCCTGCGGCCTCTTGCCAAACCCCCCAGGTGTGCCGTTATCCTTGCATGACACACACCCTGTTGTGCATTATTACTCCCTAAAGCAAATAAAAGCATCAAGACCTATGCCAATATTCGCAAGTTTACTCTAGAATATTGGGATCCACAGTACTGAAAGCTTTACTAAAGTCCAAGAATATTGCCACATTAGTAAGTTTTTGATTAAGTGCAGCAAACCAGTTATTGGTAACTTTAACTAACACAGTTGTTGTTCTGTGTTCAATTCAGAAACCTGATTGCATAGAGGTAATGATATTCAGTTTATCAAGGTATTCTGTAATCTGCTCTTTTACCAGTTTTTCAAGCAATTTGTCTAGGACTAGAAGAATGGAGATGGGCCTATACTTATTTAATGCAGCCTTATCTCCCAATTTAAATAGCAGAATTATTTGAACAGTTTTCCATAGTAGTGGGATTTTGCAGTTTGCTATATAAAAGTTGAAAAGAAAGGTTACAAGAACAGTTAGGATAGACTAACCCATTTTTAGAAATGAGGGCTCAATGATATCAGCACCAGCACTTTTGGGGGGGGGGTCTATGTTTCAGAGTAGCTATTCCACCTGCAGAAAGGAGAACTGTTGGAATTGGAATTGGGCTGAACTATTAGATGTCAAACTAGGTAAGTTTTGAGGCCAGATCAGTGGCACTAAGGGTTGAGACACTAGACACCACACCTTGCAACATGCCAGCAACCTGTGTTTGGGAGTGAGTTAAGGGCACAGGGGGTCAGCAGGAGAGGAGAAGGTTGGAGCATCCACAGACTGCTCACCTTCACCGGGGAATGGAGGGCTGTAGGGGTCAGTGATACTGTGCCTCTCAGTGGTAGCTGAGTGGTACTGAGCTACCAGCTCTCTAAATTGGGTGACATGAGATGAAGCAGATGTTGTCAGGGGTGCATGTGAGAGCATGCGAGAGCCAGCCTAGATGTCATTGCACTCTCTGCACTCACCATGGTGAGAGATTGGGCACCACCATAGAACACAGAAAAACCCCGACCCTTGGGATGGCAATGATGCATCTCACCCTCATACCCACCATCGGACTCCACCCACCTGGGTCCCGATCCTTTGACCACAATACCTGCCTGTGGAAATTGGATTCCAAAGAGTGCCACAGTAGTGGAGGCAGCCCCATCTCGGGGGGGGGTTCAAGCCAAGGGGTCTCCATCAGGTTGGTCCATGGGACTGGAGCTCTATAAGGGGGCCCAGAATGGGGGAATCTTAGACTGGGCAGGGAAAGCCTGGAGTGTCATCAGAGAGAGAGATCCCCAGGGTCAGTGATTGGAGTAAAAAGAATAAAAAAAACTAGGTCATTTTGGATGGTGAATGGGATATTGGCTGTAGGCGTTGCTTCAAAAGCATTGCAAGCAGAAGCAAAATGTGAGTTCAAATTTCCTCTCAATTATTTGCAGTAGATAATTTGTTTCCAATTTGAAACTGCCTAGAAAGTGATGAAGTGGCTGGCTCTCCTTTCATGCCCCTTAAGGCTCTCTAGAATTTGGAGGGATCATTCTTATCCTTATTCAATAATGTCAAATATTAATTAGCTTTGACAAAATTAATTAATGTGATGCAATGATTTCTCTTTTGCCAAAAAGTTGTCCTGTCCTGCATTGCCTTGGTACAGTATGTATAGCTTTTGCCAAATGCATATCTCTATCCCTCAGGGCTTATTTGATTTCATTAGATTTGGTTCCGTGAAATTGGTAATATTTAAGATAGATGAGTTTTGGGTACTTTTAGGGTTGGACCTGGTAGGCTCTGAAACAAGCTCTACAAAACCAAATTCATCACATAATGTCTTTAAGTCAAAGTTTAGGTCCCCTATAGTAAAGGTGTCTTTGTTATTATCATTAGCAATTTTGGATAGACAATGTAGAATAACCGACCCACCTGTAGGAGGTCTACAGCAGCCTATTACATTAATTGATTGAGCTTGTGGGATTGATATAGAAACTGCAATACATTCAAATTCAGTTGGTTTAGATACAGAAGCAGTTAAGGAGGATGTCAGTTCGTTTTGACTTAGAATACAATTCCTCCATCAATTGCTAAGTGATCCTGGCTGTATAAGTTATACTCCAGGATGGAGATATTAACATCAATGGATGTGTAAAGCCATATTTCAGTTAATAAAAGCACATCTGGGTTTTGAATGGACAATTGAGATTTTTGTGTCCTACTTGCTCAGTATACTACGAATGCTGATAGCCATAAATTTCAATCCATTTGAAGTAGCAAATATCTTATCTTTAAGGATATAGGGTCAGGTGTTTTGTTCATTATTTCTAGAATAGAGTAATAATATCATAAGGAATTGTTTACTTAAGTATATGGCACTTTTGTGGACACGCTTGCTATGTCTGGTATTAACTCTGCATCGTGAAAGTACATGAACTGCAATGTTCTGCTGGTTAGCTAGCAGGTTAACAAAAGTCAAAACTTTTGAGAAAAAGGGAAATGCACCAACATTTTTCCTGATTATTGAAAACCCTAATTCAAATTATGCTTTAATATCATCCCATGTAATAACTGAAGATTCTAATTGGAACCATATTGGGGTGGGAAGTATCATATTCCAACAAACAGTTTCTAACACCTTCAAGCTTTGCTGCCATATAGTGTAATTTAAAATTGTGTAGTACTAAACTAACACTACCAACTAGACAATGAAGCTTGGATTTTGCAATTTGAGTTGACTGTTATTCCATATGAACCTTATAATTCTCTTATCTAATATTTCAAAAATTCTTCGCAACTTCTATTGGTAAAGTTTGGAATAAAAGCATAAGACAAGGTAATAGATTCATTTTTATAATACTTATCCTTCCCCATAAAGAGAAGAGTAAACCTTTTTGTCAATACGAATCACACAATTAGCTTAAAATAAATTTTAATATCCCACATTATTTGTATACCAAGGCAGCAGAAACTTTGGGAAACTTTACAAAATATACCGAGAAGATTCTGTAGTGAAACAAAACTACCTGTATTGCCTAAATACAGTAACTCTGTCTTATCCCAATTACTCTTATAACCTGACACATAGCATAAGAAAAGTATGATATCAGAGTTACTAATTAATTGATTATATCATCTAAGAAAATCAGCACATCATCAGCTTAAAGAAAGATAATATTTTGTTGATTATTAATTGTAATAACATTCATCTGTTTATCCAATCATTTAAATTGCACTAGAGGCTCCATGTAAAGAGCAAATAAAAATGGAGACATGAGATATCAGTGTCGTGTGCCTCTTTTTAACAGCCATGCTTGAAATCACTGTATTAGTTTTAATCTTTGCAGAGGAAAACTTACATATGATGTCTATCCACTTATTAAACTTTGAAACAAAACCAAGAAGACAAAGTACAGATTTCAAAACAATTCAATTTACCCTGTTGTGCTGCTTCTCAGCATCCAACACCAAGAAGGCTGCATTAGGAAAGCCCTTACCTGATATAATATCTAGAGTTCTCCTTATGTTGTTAGTGAGCCTCTTTCCCCAACAAAGCCCACTTGACCTATGCATATCACTTTACTTATATGTGTGTGGAGATGATTGGCCAAAATGTTTGGAAAAATTTTATAATCAAAAGTTAGCAATGAAATGTGTCTATGTGAACCACACTTATCTGCAGATTTATCATTAATAACAATGTAATATAAGCTTCATTGAATGACGGAGGAGTGGCATCTGATAGGGCATTGTTATTAAAAGTAATGTACAACACTGGAATAAGTTCCTGAAAAAAAGTAACAAAAACTGTATTAATGAAGCCATCTGGCCTGGGAAACATTGCTTTTGGAAGAGTCTTGATAACTGTTTCAATTTCAGCCAGCAAGATTTCAAGATCTGATTAATCCACCTCAGTCTCATCTAATTTATTACAGTTGACTACAGAAAGAAAATTGAGAATTTCTTGTTCTGTTGGTTTAACCTCAGGAGTATATAATTGTTTCATAAAAAATTGTAAGCTCATCATTAATTCTCTTTTGATCTTTATAAAGTTTTCTGTGATCATCAGTAATGGATATTATTCCCTCAGAATTAACTTCCAGTTCTGTCTAAAATGCTAACAAGTTGTCAGGGTTATCTGCCATAAAATAATATGTGTTTTGGTTCTAATTCTGTATAAGGTAATTATAACATTCATCCCATCCAAGATCCACTGCAATGATACAGTTGTTGAAAGTAATCTCCAGATCCTCGAATAATTTAATTCTCATTTCATCACTGCTGGCCTAGCTTTTGACTCCTCACCATATGCAGCATGCACTATCAACCAAGTCAGCCTAAACACTGCTCCACAAACTACAGCCTACCCATTCCAGCTGCTCTCTCTCAACTTCAAAGAAGTTGAAGATCTGCTCATCAATTTAGATACCATGAAAAGTGCCAGAGATGATGGTCTCAAACCATTTTTTCTAAAACTTGACTATCCCTATTTTACTGCCCCCATTCTCCATATATTCAACCTCTATTACCACTGCCACTGTTCCTTTTTGCTGGCAATCCGCACACATCCTACCCTTATTCAAATCAGGGGAACAATATGACCTACATAACTACAGGCCCATCTCAATCTTGCCTATCCTCTCAAAAGTTTTCAAAAAATTGGTTTATACATAATTAAAAAAACATATCAAAACCTATACTCTCCTAAACCCAGCTCAATCTGACTTTCACCCTAATCATAGCACCATCACAGCATTGGCCAAAGTCACTAATGACCTGGTCTCTGCTATGAATTCTAAGAAGATCACAGGAGCAGTCTTCTTAGACCTAAGTAAAGCATTTGACACAATAGATCATAACCGAATAGTGACTAGCCTCACCAAAATAGGTGCCACCCCATCCGCTGCACAGTGGTTTGACAGTTATCTATCAGGAAGGACACAGAAGATCAAAGCAAGCAGTTTGTTCTCAGCCTCCTTGCCAATTGGTAGGGGAGTCCCACAAGGTTCCATCTTAGGTCCTATCCTCTTCTCTTCTCTTCTCCCTATACATCAATGATCTTGACTTACAAATAACTAAGTCAAATCTGCATTTCTTTGCTGATGATACAGTTTTGTACACATCCGGTTCTACATTATGTGAAGTCATGGACATACTCCAAACTGGCTTTGTACAGCTAGAAGCTAATCATATTAATGCCAAACTTCTCCTAAATGCCAAGAAAACCAAAGCCATGATCTTTTCTCCTAATGCCTAACTCTGCCACCATCTTTGACCTGCCCAATGATTTTATTGTCACCTCCTTAGGCGAATCATTGGAAGTCACCTCCAAATTTAAATATCTTTGCATTTGGCTAGATAATAAGCTGTCCTTTAATGATCACCTTGACAACCTGACACAGGAGATTAAAAGCCAGACTAGGCTTCTTCTTCTGCAATATGTCTCTCTTTCCACTAGAGACCAGATTCAGGCTTGTTCAGGCCATGTTCCTCCCCTTACTTGACTATGGGGATGTAATTTACACCTCTTCTGCAACTACTATCCTAAACAAACTGGACATCCTCTAACACTGTGCTCTGTGCTTCATTACAAACTCTCCATACTGAACCCATCACTGCAACCTGTATGCAGCAATTGGCTGGACATCACTTACCACTAGACATATGCTCTATGCTGGTGTCTGGACCCTAAAACTCCTTCTAAACAAACTCCTGAGCTACATAACATCTCTCATTCATATCTCCTGCAGTGCATATTCACTTAGGAAGTCAGATTTTATCCTCCTCGATGTGCCCAGAACTCGCACCTCCTTTGGTAAACGCGCCATCTCAAGTGCCCTCCCAACTGTCTGGAATTGATTACAAACTTCCTGAAACTAGTCAGTGTTGTCCCTGTGAACATCTTCAAAAGGCTAGCTGCTTCTAAAATAAAATACACATGTAGCTGTTTTTAAACTCCTTCTCCATAATTATTTCTTACCTCATCTTCCCAACCTACTGCTACCAGTTCTAGTCTGTACAGAACTGGTCTAGCACTGGCACCTGTCTTCTACTTGCCTATGGCAGGTAAACAAAATGATCCTTGCAGCTGATCTCATGACTTCTCTCCGCCTTTATCTCTCCTTCTCTATATTTTGCTCCCCCCATTCCATCTTATCCCCCATCCTAACTTCCTCTTATCTGTTGTTTTACCACTTCTTGTTCCTCTCTTTATCTACTTTTGCTTCTCCCCCACCCTCCTGCTAGTACTTTAGCCCCCCCCTGCTCCCATTGCCTCTTATCTCTCAATTTCTCTTTCTCATTTTAACTCCACTCTCCTGTTTGTATTTAAAAAAAATCCCATTCCTAATGCTTCTCCCCAGGTTTATGCTCTCCTACCTGCACTGTTACTTTCTAATGTGATCATTAAGTATCATTACTTTCTAATTTGAGTACTATGTATTTTATGGACCTAGTCTGCACTCATTACTACTGTTATGTTTTTCACTACATGTATCGTGCAATTGTCTATGTACGTGACTCAGGACCTCCTTGTGAATGAGCTTGCTCAAGGGAGTTTTCCTGCAATAAACTTGAACTTGAACTAACATTCTTTCAGTTTGAGTAGTGTGTGCAAATCTGATTGGGCTCCAGAAAGTATATGATGACTGTCTGCAGTTTTAATTGTAATTGATTTACTAAATGATTATGAGTTTTATTTTCAAAGGCTGAGTAAGATACAAAGAGCATCTAAAGTAGGCCTTCATTTAGGGGGCATGGCTTGGCCACCTAGGAAATGGCAGCATAATTCCTGAGCATATTCCTAGCTGAGGATAATCCGTGGCCAGTCTAACTAATCCCAGGATGTGAACCCTCTTGTTTTTAAAATACTTTTTTCAGGGAACTGCTCTCAATTGTCCGGTGTAACTTTCTTTGGCGGTAGCGCACTATAACATACCTATTGTAAGCCAGTTACCTGCTAGTTGCGCCTATTAGTTAGGCCACAGAAGCATTGGGCCTAATCCTCGGGAGTCCTAGTGTATTTGCTCTATTCAGCTTACCAATGGAGCCCACACCAGCACCCCTTCCAGCTCAACTGACCCCAAATGATGTGGCGACAGGAGCTTCTCTGCCTACACTCCTTCCAACTTAAGGTACTACTATGCAGCCGTCCTCCATGGAAGAATCACTAACGTACATTACTCGCATGTTAGAGACAGTTCTGTTGTGAGTTGATAACATCAGCATGACCTTAACAAGCACTACTGCAGATATACACCATTTAAAAGATTGCTTAAATGTGGCAGAGCAAAAGGTGGAAACTCTTGAGATGCAACAAGCCAAATTGGTGCAGAGAGTGCAGATGCAAGATTTACAACTGGAAACGCTACTTACCAGGGTACAGGATCAAGAGAATAGGGGAAGACGGAACAACATCCGTATTATTGGTGTTCCCAAGGGCTCCGAGGGAACATCCATGGAAAGGTTTCTAAATGAGACGCTTCCTAAGATGCTAGGGGAACGATGGAGAGTCCCAGTTGAAATTGAAAGAGCTCATTGGATTGTTGGAAGAAAGGATAAGCAGCAGCTAGCTCCATGACCAATCGTGGCATATTTCCTGAGATATTCTACTAAGGAGCACATCCTAAGTGCTGCTCGGGATCTAGGTGAAATTTGGTGGCAGGGAGCATTGATCTCAATATACAGGGATTTTGTACAGGAGATGGCAAACAGGTGCAGAGCCTATGGCCATATCAAGAAAATATTATCTGCTCACAATTTCCATTACAGATTTAAGAGTCTTACCAGGCTGTTGGTCTCTAAGCAGGGGAGGGAACTGCTGGCGGACACTCCAGAGGAGATCAAGCGATAGGCATCTAAGTTCTGACCTAACCTACCTCTTCAAACTTCATCCCCCAGAAGGCTCTGGGACCCCTCTGATACCAGTACTAGGAACTGAATTTATCAGCCACGGAAATCAGAGGGTTGCTGCGCTACAGGACCAGGTCCCTGTTTTGACGAATCCCCCAGAAAGAGGACCCCTCCCATAGGACATATGCCTGCATTTACAACATCTGCTAGCTCGGGACAAACATTCCTTCTTCCCAGGAATGCCAGTTCAACCCCACAACAGTGATTACAATCTAGAAGTGGTCAGAATTGTCTCCTGAGCAGCAAAGAACAGCTCCACCAATGAAGATGCCTAGAGACGAATCTTCCATGACCCGACCGGACTGCCCTTTGAATACACTAGAGCTTTCGTCTACCAGTCATGGAAGCTGCATGGATTGGGCTGATATACCAGAATCCTCTCTCTTGGAAGTGGTGGACTTTTCTAGACAGCTCAAACCAGGGAATAAATCATATGCTGCAGCGGTAGCTTCTGAGGAAGTCCTTGATTCAAGTGGTAGCTCCCAACAGGCACTGAACCGAGATGTGGAATCCCCTGGCTGAAATTCAGATTGTGCTGACTGTAGTATGTAATACCTCAATCAAATGATGGATCCTGTTTGCTTTATTAATGAAGATATAGGGGCATAGCAAAGAACCTCCCCTTTACTGCTGGAACTCTCTGGGTTATGTTGCTCTGATGGGGATGGACCCCCCCCATGACCTAAGGGGCAGATGATCTCTCTCTTTTATGCCACCACCCTTTAAGTTTGGCAGTAGGATAAGATATACTATGTATGGGCTGTTAGGCCCTCATAGTTTGCTGTTTGTAGTAGCAATGAACCTGCATTGAGTATTGGACTGGGACAGGTGCAAACACTATAGAGAGTTTGGCCCTTATGTTTTCAATTGGGGTAGTTTCACTTTTACCCCTTACCCTCTTCCTTCCTCAATCCTTCCCCCCTTCCCTACCTTGCTCATACCCACCCCTCCCAGGATTATACTTTCCCTTGGGAATTGTTCAGGGTGAGGATTGATGAGTTCACTTTAGGTTGTGTCTCTCCTCGTCAGCCCTTGAGCACAGACACAAGTGTAGCTGAGGATACTGTTCTTGTTATATCCTCTTTCACTGAGGCATCTGTAGCTTTTAGTGTTTAATCGCTTTTTGGATATGCCTTATTATCATTGTATACCTGGGCCCTGGTTAGTGCAAGTATTTGCATTTGTTAGTTTCATAGTTTTAGTTTGTGTTAGCTATAATTGTTACTGAATACACTTCCTGCAGACACTATTGGTAATTGATATTTTCTCTTGTATCTTAGTGTGTAGCACCCTCTTGGTATTTGCCAGCAGGTCACAGTAGGTCTGATAGGCATTAACTTTTAAACAGAGTATTTGTGTTGTATTCCACTTAGCCACGTCGGGGTAAGCCCATAATATTTCTGACTATTCTATTATCATGCCCTCAACCACTGTACAGGGTCTAGGTCTGGTGTCATGGAATGTAAAGGTCCTCAATCACCCATAAAATGCACTAAGGTGCTTCAGCATTTATGTTCCATGCACACAGATGTGGCCCTGTTACAGGAGACACACCTCCTTAATAAGTCTATTCCATGGCTTAGGAAATTGTGGGTAGGAGCCATACATGCCAGCTCAGCATCCTCTAAATCAAGGGGGTAGCTATTTTGATTCAGAGATCGAGTACTTGGGCAGTGGAGGAGTCTCACTCTGACAAACAGGGAAGGTGGGTAGTAGTCAAATTAAAATCATGCGTGGGCAAATTGATAGTATGTAATCTTTATGTCCTGAATGTGGACCAACCAGAATTTTTTCCAAATCTGAGTCAAGCTTTCGCTGGGTTATTGTAGTCCGAACCTGATACTCCCTTACTAATAGGAGGGGATTTTAACTTAGTGCCAGACATATTCCCAGATAAATCTCGTCCTATACCCCAAAACTACCTGAAGACATATGCTGCTTTGCAAGAAATTATAGCAGAATGGGACCTAGTGGATCTTTGGAGGCATGACCATCCCTCGGGTCGAGACTACACATACTATTCCCCCTTGCATGAAGCTTATAGTCGTATCGACTATTGGCTGGCCAACCAGCCAGCTTTGAGTGGAATCTCAAATAGTTCTCTAGGCAATATTATTATTTCGGACCACGCACCAGTGATGCTCATTTACTCCACCTCCAAATGTCGAAACACTGGCACAAGATGGAGATGTAACCCTATTTTAGTTAAGGACCCTGAATTTCAGCAAACTATGCAGAAAGCAACTTGGGAATATTTTACTTTTAACTCAGATGGAGAAGTCTCAGATAGTACAGTATGGGAAGTATTTAAAGCCACTCTGAGAGGTCATTATTATTGCCTTTGCTGCGCACTGGAATAAAACCCAGAAAAAAGAGTTAGAGCTGTTACAATCAGAACTCGCTGCTCTAGAGGGACGTTTTAAGGCTTCCCAGACCACTGCTGCTAGAGATCACTCCGAGACGAGTCGAATTGTGGGGCTTAAATATCATATAAATACACTGCTACATTACAAGGTGGAATGGACTCTGCTTAGAGCCAAGCATCAATATTGGGCAGGGTGCGATAAAGGGGGGAAGCTTCTTGCTTACCAAATGTGGAAGCAGCAAGCATCTTCCAAGATACATGCCCTCCGCACTTCCACTGGTTCCATTGTTAGTGACTCTAAGGGCATTAATGAGACCATGAAACATTATTACCAGACCCTATAACAATCTAAATCCACAGACACGTGGGAACAGGTTTCCCATAATTTGCGCCAGTTCTGTCAAGGATTCACAATACCCTCATTACCTCAGGAGCAAGTTGACTATTAGACAGTCCTAGCTCAGATACTGAGCTACGACAGGCCCTACTCCGCATGGCTAAAGGGAAAGCCCCAGGGCCAGACGGAATGACTGTTGAACTATACCAAGCTTTGGATCAAGAAATTGTGTCCCCCTTGCTACTTGCTCTACAGTGTGCCCACTCTTCAGGGTCCCTCCCCACCACAATGAATGAGGCCCTGATTACAGTGATACCTAAAAAGTCTGACGACCTCCTTAATTGTTCTAATTTCCATCCTATATCACTATTTCCAGTGGATACGAAGATCCTGGCTAAAATATTAGCTACCAAATTGCTGAATATCCTTGTCTCTATCATCCACCCATCCCAAGTAGGCTTTATGCCTGCCAAGGTGGGCTCAGACAATACCAGATTGCTGCTGAACCAGAAGTGGCTAGCAAGTAGAGCTAAAACCCCTATGGCTGCTTTAGCCATTGACTTTGCAAAGGCATTTGATACAGTGGAGTGGAATTATCTCCATGAGATCCTTCCCATATATGGATTTGGACCCCAATTTTGTTTATGGGTCTCGACCCTCTATAATTCCCCGAAGGATAGGATTCTCATTAACTCCACCATCTCTTCCTCCTTTCCATTGTATGGGGTACCTGTCAAGGCTGTCCCTTATCCTCCCTTCTCTTTCTAATTGCCCTTGACCCACTACTCTGAGCTCTTGACACTACTAAGGGGCTTACAGGCATTTCAGCATATGGCAAATCTTATACTGTGGCAGCATATGCAGATGACCTATTACTCACCCTATATCACCCCCGGGATTCATTACCAATAGCCCTTTCAGTCCTTAAAAATTTCACAACATTATCAGGCCTACAGGTTAATCAACGGACAACTATTTTAGCCTCATTGAATTCACTCTGTTCATGCCAATGCCTTCATGGTACGGAACTCAGATGGGCTGCGCAAGGCTTTTCCAACTTGGGGATTTACATACCTACTAACTGGGAAAATTGTGAATCAACTAATTTTACCCCTCTTTTAAAACAACCAAACATAGAAATAAAGCGCTGGTGTAAATTGCACTTATCCCTGTTGGGCAGAATGGCTGTGATAAGAATGCTCTTGCTCCCAAGGGTTCTATATTTATTTAATAATCTCCCAATACGACTCTCTCCCAAACTCTTCTCTTCCCTCGAGAAGCTGGTATCCACCTTAGTATGGGTAAATAAGGCATGCAGATGGGGAAAGAACAAACTAAGGGCACACTGGTCTAAAGGAGGCCTTGGGGTGCCTTGGTTTCAGAACTACCACTTAGTAAGTACGGCTGCCCAAATTACAAAGTGGTTTATACTGCCCAACACCTCTTTTCCACTGTGGGTTTGCCTTGAAGTGGATATGGTGGCCCCAACTCCACTCAGGTCTTTGTTGGGCCCTGGTGGCCCCACAGGTAAGGGCCTCTCTCCGGTAGTGTATCACTCTTGCCATGCCTGGTGGTGCATTATGACTCTCTCCCACACCCCCAAAGATGCTTGGGCCCCACCTCTGGCATATGCAATTTCATGGCATAACATCTTTATCACACTAGAGGGACAACCTCTCAACTGGCCTTCCTGGTAGGGTAAGAGTATTTGCTATGTGAAGGATCTAATGTTGCCTGGTTTGAATACACTATTATCTTTTGCCCAATTAAAGAATAAATTTAACCTCCCCAGCACTGACGTTTGGTGGTTTCTCCAAATATGTAGCCTTATACATGCCCTCTTTTCTCGTATTCGGCCAGATAACAACTGGGAATGGCTTACCACTCTACATAAAGAAACCTCCTCTCAAGGTTATATAGGTAAATGGTACGCTATAAGCAGAGACTGTCAACCTGACCCCACTGAACATTGTAGAACCCGATGGGAGGCTGAGATGGGCATAGCTATATCTGAAACTACCTGGGCCAGCTGCCTTTGAAACTCGCATAAGCTGTATAAAGAGTCTAAAAGTCAGTTAATACAGTTACAAATTTTTTTACGATGGTACAGAACTCCGGCCATTCTGTGTTCTGCAAGACTACTGCCACACTCCAACTGCTGGAGACGTTAGCATCCTGATGCCCATTTATTCCATATACTGTGGGCCTGTCCACAAGTCTCTGCTTTTTGGTCTGCAATAGGGCGGGAATGTTGCTTGGTCTTGGGTACAAGAAATATCCAGTTAGACTCTAAACTATTGCTGGGGGATTTGTCAGGGCTTATCATTTTGCCAAAGGCCCTTCAAGAATGGGTCATGCTAGCCCTATTGGAGGCTAAGAGGCTCCTCTTAATG
Organism: Neoceratodus forsteri; assembly: GCA_016271365.2. NCBI lineage: Eukaryota > Metazoa > Chordata > Ceratodontiformes > Ceratodontidae > Neoceratodus > Neoceratodus forsteri. Next base: position 1,327,416,741 of record CM057449.1, read on the forward strand.
CATTGGAGACAGGTTAATAACCCAAGTATAGGCATGTGGCACACAGCTCTGGTTAAGTTGGCCTTTTTAGAAAGGTTGACCTATGCTCACCGAGGTCAACTGGACTATTTCTATTACAAGTGGGATCCTTACCTTAATTCACCACTGTGTAAAACTCTTCCCTCTTTGTGTAACCCCCCCCCTTTCTGGTTCTTAGATAGACTTGCTAAAATATTTCATTTATCCTACTGGCAAATGAGGAGCTACAGATAGGATGGGTAGTATATACTGATGCATATATTTTGTTTACGTGGTGTTTAGACTTCTGTGACATGCAGAGTATTGTAATTTTATTTTTTTAAGGGTATTCTTATGTGTCTATGTGTTTTTCTTATGAGAGAAATGTGTATGGAAGTGTGATGTAAAACCTGAAAATCTTAATAAAATCTTCTATGCTAAAAAAAAGTAGTCCTTCATTGTTTCCCAAAAAAATTTAATAGGTACTCTATAGATTATGTTAGAGTTCCAAATATCAATATTTTTTTCCCTAATTTTATCACCAAATTATTTGTCATATTGGTCACATTGTTTTTAACTATTAGGTTGCCTACATTAAGCTAGAGTAAAAAAAAAAAAGTCTGATAATGCAACTTGACCATAGCCTATATATTCTTTTTTATGACCAGTATTTTGAGAAACAAGTATTAAACAAGTATTGAACATGTACTGATAAGTTATTTGCATTGTTATATGACTGAGTTAGCATTGAAAACTGGCACTTGTTGCCTAAAGGTATCTTCCCAAACAATAAATATCTAAAAAAAATCTAAATATAAAAATCTAAGTGCCAGGTAGATTTTGGGGTGTGAATCATGAGGGGATAGAATAGAAGCAAAAGGTTTCTTTATTTGGGAAAATGACCTAAGTGGGTCAATAAAATTCAGATCCTCTATAATATTCATGACTGTTCTAACTGCATTCTTTTTTGATTCTGTAGAACCCGAGGAATGATCTAAAGCTGCAAGAGTTAGATTAAAATCTACTACAATCAAATAAAGAAGGACCATCTGCTCTAATTCTAACCAAAAAAGTGAAAAAAAGCTCCATTATCCTCATTCAGGGCATATTTATTAGCTAAAGTTAATGTTTGTTTCAATTTTTTTTTAAATTCACTGTAACAGTACAGTCAGTGTTAAATTTTAAAGCAACTTTATTGCCATTGATTTTTTTAATCCATTATCTAAACTCAAACCAATGCATTTAAAGCATAATGGTCAGTGATCATTCAAACCAGTTTATAATGGATTGCCAGCTTTTTTGCATCTAAATATTTTCTACAATACTTTAAAGATATCAGCATGTATACAGTCAGTTTATAGTTGAATGCTTTAAAATATATAATTAGATAAACAATATAACCTAAAGGCAGTTAAAGTTTGACACTGACTGTACTGTAAATATCTACAGTTTTAGCTATACAAGACTTTTACTATTTATTTTTAAGCAGTATTCCATACAATAAATAATCCTCTTAAATTGGTCATATACTGAGAGAGCAGAGACCCCCTCCATCTAAATGCATTTTTATACAGTACATTTTATATCCTTTTCCAAAAAGTTACCTTCCTGGAGACAAATACAGTTTGCATTTTTTCCTTGTAGTTTCCAATAGTTTTTGTTTTTAAGCTTAAGTCTGGCCTTATTTGATGTTCCAGGATAGATATTGTTATTGCTCAACCATGACCGACAGTAAAAAAAAACAGAACACAAACAAGACATCCCCATCTAGGGGTGTACTATGGCAGAGGCCAACATTTAGATAAGTAGTACATAACTCTGATCCAGGGTTTCCACCGTATGATATGTATTTGTTTTCTGTCATACCTCGATAATTTTCCTTGTGCAATGTCATATTGTCCAGATGTAGAGCCTTTCTAAAGGAGTCTATGACTCAAAGGGTTGTAATTCTGATTCTTATCAATGAACAATAAACAATCAAGAATAACTTCCAGTACCTACAGTTTATAACTGCTATTAGAACACTATCAATCATTTATTGATTTTAGTGACCAGATGCTGCAGAATCAGATTTTAGATCCTCAGCTGGATTTATTACTTGAAAACCCTGTGTGGAGTCTTTTGGAGAAATGTTATCCTTAGAAGTGGAATTCTTTTTGTATCATAATCTTCTCTTTAATTTTTTGAGAAGTGCTGTTTTAATTGCTTTCTCAGCTTCCCAGTGGGGAAGTAAAAATCCTTAGCGTCTCCTGCAAATAAACCTGAAATTTGGCAGGTGGGATGATTGTAAATCTAATACCTCTCTGTACAAGCATTTGCTTTGCAGTTGAAAATGCTGCCTTTTTTGCCATCACTTCCCAAGGAAAGTCTGGGTAGACCTGTATAACCCAATCCACCCAGGCTTGTTACAAAACTGCCTCTCAGTCTTGGTGCTGGAGGGGTTCAATGAAAACAAATCTTTTTAAATTACCTCTGTAGTTCAGGCTTATGCAGCTTTGTGGGCTCTGTCCTGTTTGACTGTTGAGTCTGAGAATGGCCCATTCAATAATTCTGAGAGCAGTTTTTCAAAAAATAAAACAGGATTGGATCCCACCACTCCCTATGGTGTCCCTTCCAGATTCAGGTTACAGTGTCTTGCTCTAGTCTCTAACTCCACAACTTTTGTAGTCAGGGCAGCTAATATTTTGGTGTGAGCCTTAACAGAAGTTTCCACAGGGGTTAATTTCTCTTCAGTTGTGAAAACCCTTTGTTCCATCTCCTTGACTCTCGTATCTAGAGAATACATTTTATTAACCAAACCAGTTATAGATTCTTACTTAGATGAAACTAAATCATTCATTTGTGTAAAACCTCATCTTACTTCCTGAATAAGTGATACGTCATGTACAATTCTGGTGCCTTGCTCAACCAATTGGAGAATAGAGAACTCAAAGAATGTAGGATACTCTTTGAAATCTTTTTTTATCTGACTTTTCTATCTTGTCAGATTTTGTTTTACTCTTAACTGACATTTCTGAATTTACTGCCACAAAAGGAGTACTCTAAAACTATTCCTTTATCTGTTTATCAAAAGGAAATAGGAAGGTAATCTTTTTGTTCTCCAGCCATAGTAATTTTCTTGCCATCATATAATTAATTTTAAGATATGGGGGTTAACCCAGAATGTTGGTCTCTCAGTCCAGCCTGCTTTTTTTTACCTTTTTAACAGTCCACTAGTGGAAGGTATTTCACTAACCCATCAATACTTTTTTAAATATAAAAATCACAAGAAGAAGAATAGAACACATTGTAAATTATTTATGTCAGGTAGCAGTCTGTCTATATAGTAGCTTTTTTTTTGGAAATTATTTGGCTTAATTAAGGTGGTTCGAGAGTCTTTTCCCTTTGCCAAAATAGTGACTTTGTTCAATATTTAATAGATGAAAACTCAACACCCCATAGCTAAAAATATGTATTACTTAAAAATCAACAAATTATAGCGCTATATGGCTGCTTTTCGAAACACCCCAGAGGTGCTACAAAACGTACTTTGTCCAAGCTTTCATGCCTATGATTCTAAATTGAGAAATATGTAGCACTAACAGAAAAACTATGAAGATTATGTAAGTATAATGTCTAAAAGGAAATAAATTAAGCAAACAGGCTAGCCACAGATCATACTATAATTACTGTTTTGGTTCAGAATCACTGAGAACCTATATCAATTGTTAAGCTCTAGAATCCAGTACACAAATAATTATTCAAAAAATTAGTAACTGAGAATATGAACTAGTAATTCAACCTATTGTGATACAATCTGTCTTTAATTTCCCCTTTGATTTGCTATACGCCAGACACCACTCCAGAATTTATTTTTGAGCAGAATAGGTGAAATTTTGATGTAGAGAAAAAACAGCTGCTGTGTTCGCACCCAGCCAGCTCAGCAGCCAGCAGTCCCATGCAGGATATTGAAAAGATGTGTACTTTTTACTCTGCAGGTTTCTTATTCTTGGAAATAGCACCCCTGACTGCCTTCACTACAAGTACTGAAGTGCTTACAATACCGTTGGGTTTACAGATTGGCTCATTCTGCTTTCTGTTCTTTTCTCTGGTTGTATAAGTTGGGCGTACAAAATACCTCTTAGGAGAACAAGCAACAAAAATAGAAATAGAAAAGTAAAACAGAGCTGCTAATGCAGTCTTACCCTACTGGCTCAGTAGCTGATGAAGCACAACAATACCACAGTTATATAGAGTATCCAAACCAACCACACCAGCATCTTGCTTAAATCAGTTTCTATTCAATTGTGCTTACAGGACTGACAGAGCACTGGGTTAATGTCACTCTACAGCTGCAGTTCCATGTCCCAAATGATTATGCAAACTGAATAGTTAGTTAGCCAGCTGATGCCTTCCATTCATGATACTCACAAAACAGGTGACAGACCTTCAGGTAAAGGGAAAACAACTTACATAACAATCTGTTTTAAAGAAGTAACAACATACTGCCTATTTAACTTAGAAAGTATAGAAGTCCTGCTGAAAACACCAGCTCTGAACTCACTCAACTCTGGTGGCCATCTCTCTCCATTACTTGTTATGCCGCTTTGTTTTTGATCTGCCATTCCTGCTAAATATAGTTCCTTACAGTTTACCTTGGTTATTCCTTTCAGCAACTATCTTGTCCCCCCTCTCCCTTCTGGCCTTCAGCAAGTTCAGTGCCCCATGCCAGTCTTTATAGGATCTGCCCTGTTGGGCCTAAATCATTTTAGTTACTCTGTGTGCACTGTTTCTAGCCTGTCTGTGTCTATCCTCAGGTGAGGATGCTAGAACTGGGCACAGTACTCCAGATGGGGTCTCACCAGAGATCTATAGGTAGTATTACATCTTTTCTCTTGCTATTGAGACCCCTTCCAATGCACTCCAGCATTCTCGCTGTCTTGCTGTACACCTTGTTAAACTGGCTAGTTTGTTTTCGGGAGCTGCTTATGATGACCCCCAGATCCCTTTTCTCTAAAACAGTGGTCAGCTTAATCACACCCGTCCAGTATTCCTTTCTGGTGTTTTTGTTCCCTGTGTGCATCACCTTGTATTTTTTGGCATTGAATTTTAACAGCCAGACATTGGACCACCTCTCTAACCTTTGGAGGTCCTTCTGCAACTCCTTTAACCCCCCTAATTTTCTACCATGCCACAGAGCTTAGTGTCATAGGGCATTCCTTCTACTATGTTGCTTATCAACATATTGAAAAGGACTGATCCCAGGACTGACCCAGGCGGTATCCCACTTATGACCTCTCTTTCCCCTGATTTGACCCCATTTTCCACCACCCTGTGTTGTCTCCCTCTAATCAGCTTCCCACCCATTTAACTAGGTCCTTTGCTGTTCCCAGATCCTCCAATTACTTCAGCAGCCTTCTGTGTGGCACTGACTTAAATGCCTTGCTGAAGTTGTAACAGTGTAAATCTACTGCTTGTCTCTTGTCCACCGCCCTTGTTACACAGTCAATGAATACAATCAGGTTGATCTGAAAAGACCTCCCTGCCATGAACTTATGCTGCTTACCATCCTGGGGCCTATTTCTCTCCAGGTAGTCCACTAGGTGCTCTTTAATTAATGTTTTCTTCAGTTTACCTACAATGGAGGTAAGGCTGACCGGCCTGTTGTTTCCAGGCTTCTCACTGTCCTCTTCCTTGTGTAGCAACACCACTCCCACTGTCTCCCAGTCTTGTGGTGCCACCCAACTGTAGTGCACTAATGAATAGCAATACCATGGGTTCAGTCAATTCTAATGTCAGTGCCTTGAGTACCGTCAGGTTCATCCCATCTGAATGTGGAGCCTTGTCTATTTTCAGGACTGCAAGCCCTTTTCTTATCCTTTCTTTTGTTATTACCACTTGTCCCATTTCTGGGATTCCCCTTACAGCAGCCCTCATGCCACTTTTCAGCAGAGGCCCACTATCCTCCAGTGTGAAAAATGAGAAGAAGTAGTCATTTAGAATGGCTGTCTTCTGCTCGTGCTCCTCTGCTACCCTGCCATCAATATTCAGTCTAACAATTCTTTTCCCTTTTCTCCCTGATATACCTGAAGAACTGTTTTTCTCCTCCCTTGACCCCCTCCACAATACATAGCACTCCATCTGCTTTTGCATCCCTGACTGACTTCCTGGCCTCCTTCATCTTTAATTGGTATTTGTTCCATTCCTTCTTATCCTGTTTTTCCTTGTAGTCAATGAGGGCCTTTTGTTAGCCCTCACTGCCTCCTTGACCTTCTTAGAGAACCAGCTTTGTCTCTTGTGCCTATTATTCTTGGTAAACATTCTCAAACATTATTTGATTGCTTCACTAATGGTCCTTTTAATTTATTCTCACCTCTCCTCCATGCCCCTGATTTCTTTCACTCCAACTAACTTGCCTTTGACTGATTTTCTCCTTTAATCAAAGTCTACTCATCTGAAATCCAGAACCACAGTAGTTGAACAGGAAGCACTAATACCCATGGCCAGTTCAAAACATATGGCATTATGGTCACTGGACCCCACTGGTTCCCCAACCTGCACTCCACCTACTATTGCTGAGTTGGTGAGTACCACATTGAGAATGGCAGCCTGTCTTATAGGATCCCTGACAAACTGCACCAGCAGGCAGTCTGGTAACATATCTAGCAAGGCCTGACATCTGGTGCTCTTAGCTGCTAGAATGTCTAAATGTATATCAGGTAGATTGTGATCCCCCACAAACACTACTTCCCCCTATGTGGTCCCCTTCTCATTTTCTGCCCTTAGTTCCACATCCCCCTCTTCTCCTTGCCCCACTGATCTATAGACCTCCTCCATGTGCAACTTCTTTCTCAATGTTGTCATAAGCTGTACCCAGAGTGATTCTGTATCCCCATTTCCTCCCCATTTCTAATTTGCCACCCAGCTAGTCAATTTTTTCTATCCCTAGGTTCTCCAGTATTTTTATTAACCTGTTATGGGGAACAGAGTTGAAGGCTTTACTAAAGTACAAATACAGAGTGTCTGCAGCCTTCCTCCTGTCTACTGCCTTCGTCACCTAGTCAAGGAAGTTGATCAAGTTAGTCTGGCATGACCTCCCCAGCATAAACCTATAGTGTCTCTTATCTTGGAGCCCATTTACCTCAAGGAACTTAACCAGCCATTCACTCAAGATAGACTCCATCAGTTTTCCAACTTTGGAGACCAAACTGACAGGTCTATAGTTCCCTGTGTCACCCCTTGGTCTGTTCCACAGTCATGGTTCTCCACTCCTGTGGTACCAGACTCAGATTCAGTGAACTGATAAACAGCTGTATCAGTGGACTTGTAAGTACTACCACAAATTCGCTTTGCACCCAGGAGTGCACGCCATCAGGTCCTGGGGATATGTCCACATTTAGGGTCCTGAGCTCCTTCAGGACTCTGTCCTTCTAGATACTCTCCTCTGTCATACCCACCTCCCTATTCACAGTTACTGACCCATCTTCCTCTTCTGTTAAGACAGAACAGAAGTAGTAATTCAATACATCTGCCTTTTCCTTACTGCCTTTCACCCATCCAGTCCCATATTTTTATGTTCGCTTGCACACATGTGCAAGAAACATAGTGCCATCATCGGAGTTTTTGGAGGTGTGTCAGCCCTCTTCCAATTCAGTCAGTGTGTTTGCAGGCACGGCCACAGTTCTCCAATGCCTGCTGGAACTGTCTATGACAGCTCCAAAATGCACTGACATACAGTTGAAAGGGGGAGCTACGCTTCAGTGAGCAGCGATCAGATATCGCCTGCTCATGCACGCTCCCCCTACACACACATTCACACACACACACATATGCTGCGTGCTGCCCCCCGAACGCACACACTGTATAGCCAACGGGGGTGCCCAATCCCCCATTGGCTGTGCTGCACCCCCCCAAAACACAGTTTCATATGCCACGCTAGTGCTAACCCCAGCATGGCTACATCGTCAGAGTAGCCAGCGGGGTACCCAATCCCCGCCGTCACTGTGCCCCTGAGTATAGGGTGCCATGCTGGGAGGCCACCCCAGCATGGCAACAGATGCCATGGCCAATAGGGGATGCCCAACTCTGTCGGCTCTACACCCCCCAGCTGTCCTTCTGCCATGCTGGGAGCCCACCCCAGCATGGCAAATGTCCCTCGTCGTCCTCATAAAAAAAAACCCTGAAAATCAAAAACAGTCCATCGCTGTGTCTGCCCCACCTGCACTCACCCACTGCGCACCCTGCCTCCCCACACTCCCCCTCACCCCATACTTACCTCCAGAGCTCGGCGTAATGATCTTCAGCGGACCAGGAACACATCTGCACTCTTCAAAGCCGACCGCGAACTGAGGAAATGCCGGTAAGCTGTATAATGGGATAGATAGGGTTTTTTCAACTTTATTGCATATCTCAGGCATTTTTTGGAATTTTTGCACCAAGTTTTCAACATGGGGTTTTTAGGACCCCTTCTAATGAATGCTGTCACTGTCATGGTGTTACTCGGGCCTGAAGGGTGATTTCGCAGCCACTGCGTGAAATCACCTTTCTGGAATGATTAATGAAATGACACTGCCAGTGTTCATAAGGTGGGCTCTCAAAAAGCCTATTTTGAAAATTTGGTGGAAAAATTCCTAAAAACGACTGTTTTATGAGCGAACATTGCGCAGTTCCTACGCATGCTTGTAAGTTAGCGAATTTTCAATATTTTCACTCCAGATTTTCAACATTGCCATTTTACCACACCTTCATATGAGCAGTATAGCTGTCATTTTTCACATCTCACCCAAAATGTGTTTCCTCCCATGTAGCGCACAAAGGCGCAGTCAGTGTGCGAAATCAATGTACGGGACACATTAAGAAAATCACAGTGACACGGTTCATGAGCAGAGGTCTTAAAAATGGCTATGTTGAAAATTTGGTGAAAAAATTCCCAAAAATTACTGTTTTAGGAATGCACGTTGCGCAGTTCCTACGCACGCTGGCAAGTTTGCAAATTTGTAATATTTGCACACCAGATTTTCAACAGTGCCATTTTACCGCACTTCCTTATGAGCAGTACAGCTACCATTTTTCACATCTCGCCCAAAATGTGTTTCCGCACATGTAGCGCACAATGGTACAGTTGGTGTGCAAAAACAATGTTTGGGACAGATTAAGAAAATCACAGTGACACTGGTCATGAGCAGAGGTCTTAAAATGGCCATGTTGAAAATTTGGTGACAAAAACTCCATAAAATGACTGTGTTATGAGTGAGCATTGTGCAGTTTCCACGCACCCTTGTAAGTTCATGAATTTGTAATATTTTCAGTCCAGATTTTCACCAGTGGCATTTTTCCACACCTCCTTCTGAACAGTACAGCTGTCATTTTCCACAACATGGCCGAAATGTGTTTTCACACTTTCAGTACAGAAATGCGTGGTCGCTGTGGGAAATCATTGTTCGGGACAGATAAAGAAAATCACACTGACACTGTTCATGATCGGAGGTCCCAAAATGCCTGTGTTAACAATCTGCTGTAAAAAAATCCCCAAACTAGTTACATTATGGGTGTGCGTTGCACAGTTTCTATGCACGCTCGTGACTTCACTAGTTTTTTTAAGATTTTCACAGCACATTTTCAACATTGCCATTTTTTTACACCTCCCATGAACAGTACCGCTGTCATTTTTCACATCCCGTTCGGAATGTGTTTTCGCACCTGTGGTGCCAAATGCCATAGTCGCTGTGCAAAAGCAGTTTCCGGCTAACAAACTGATATTGCCACTGTTCATGAGGTGGGGTCACAAAAACATGTTCAAAATTTGGAGTGAAAATACAATGAATGCCTGAGGCGAAAGGTTTCCCAACATAACGCCTCACCCTGTAGAGAATGACAGGCATCAGGGGTGTGACTTGGGATTCTTGCCTGTTATGCTCATACCATTCCACACCCTGCAGCCAGAGAGAGGCATCAAGGTGTGCCTCGGACTCTTCGGGCCCAAACTTCACCCCATTCTCCTATACCACACCCATCTCACCATATTTCCTGATGGAATGGGGTGTGCATAAGGGCCAAAGACCCTAAGGCACACCGTGACACTTGTCAGTGTCTGCAGGGTAGGGTGTAGTGAAATGGCATGGTCATTATACTTGACAACCCAAAGACACACCCCAATGCCTGTCACTCTCTGCAGGGTGGTGGTGGGGTTGGCTTCAGTTCAATACTTCGCTGCCATTCCAATTATGCAGCTCTGTAACTTCTACACTACCAATGCCAATGCCAGCAAGCAAATATTTGGCATTGACAAATGCTTGTTTAGTTTAACAATACCCTGCTTCATTGCCATTTTCCCTAATGTAACTGAAGAAGGCCTTGTCTCCTTCCTTGACTCTTTCTGCAATTTGCAACTCTTTCTTTGCCATCTTACTAGCCTACTTTGACTTCTCCAAGTAGGTTCCCCTGTCTTCCTCCTTTTTAGACTTGTTTTATACTTCTTATTTTATTTCTAGTTATTCTTCCACTGTTACCAGATTTATCAAACCCTTCAGATGCCTGCAAGGGTATTTCTGTAGCTGCCACCACTCAGCATAGACATTCTCTCAGGGTATCTCTATGTCTGAATTCCACCAGAGCCACTGCTCACATAGTACAGCATTTTTTACCAAAGGGTAATGACCCACCCCTCTTAGTCACAGCTGAGAACACCACACTTTATGAACAACATATGGTAATTCTAACCTTCTCTTCAGAAGGGGAAACACAGTGTTTGTCAGTTAGAACTCAGTTGCCTGTATCTCAAAGGATGCAGACACAGAAACATAAAGCATACGAACATATAAAATTTGCCAGCAGATAAAGGCCTAGAGGTCTATCAAGTCTGCTCGAATGTGCAGCTAGCAGCCCTTATTCTGCAGCTGCCCTTCCCTTCCACCCTTCCCCTTCATTAACCCTCCCCCTTGTCCTGTCCCATCTTCATTTGAAGCAGTCCACTGTTCTACTGCATACCACTTCTGCAGGTAACACATTCCACCCAGCCACCACCCTCTCTGTAAAAAAGTGTCTCCTCATCTCCCTCCTGAACCTTCCTCGCTCCAGTCTCATATCATGGCCCCTGGTGGCCCTCTCCTCCCTTACTTTGAACAGCCCCTCTGTACCCGTCTTGTTTATTCCTTTCATGTATTTAAAGGTTTCAATCATGTCACCCCTGTCTCTCCTCTCCTCCAGTGAGTACATGTTCAACTCCTTCAACCTCTTCTCATATGATAAGTCCCCCAGCCCCTTGATCATCTTTGTCGCCCTGTGCTGCACCCCCTCCAGTAACTTAATGTCCCTCTTCAGATACAGACGCCAGTACTGCACGCAGTACTCCAGGTGTGGTCTAACTAATGACCTATACAGTGGCAGAATCACCTCCTCCCTCCTCGAGGATATACCCCTTGCAATACAACCCAGCATTTTGTTGGCCTTTGCAGCTGCCTTCCCACATTGTGCTGAGTTGTTCATTGACCCTGTAATGAGCACACCCAGATCCTTCTCCTCCTCTGTCTGGGCTAGCTGCACTCCCCTAGCTGGTAACTCCTCCTTGGGTTCTTCATCCCAAAATGCAGCACCTTGCACTTTTTGGCATAAGTCGTTGCCAGGTGTCTGACCAGGTTTCAAGCTTTTCCAGATCATCCTGCAACCCCTGCCATCCCCCAGGTCATCCACCACCTGCCAACCTTGGTATCATCATCAAACAGACTGATCTTGCTCTTGATGTCCCATGATATGTCTGCAATGAATATCCCAAACAACACTGGTCTCAACACCGAGCCCTGTGGGACACCGCTCGTCACTGCCCTTGGGTGTGAGAGCTCCCCACCCACCACCACCCTCTGTTGCCTTCCCTGCAGCCAGTTTCCTACCCATCTCACCAGCTTTCCACCCACCCATGTGCCTACTAACTTCCTTCCCAGCTTTCCATGTGGCACCGAGTCAAATGCCTTACTAAAGTCCAGATACAGGACATCCACTTCATGGCCCCTGTCCAGTTGCCTAGTTACCCAGTCATAGAACTTTACCAGGTTGGTTTGGCAGGATCTGCCACATATGAAGCCATGCTGTCTGCTGTCCTGTAGTCCTTTGTCCTCTAGGAGGGCCACCAGCCTCTCCTTCAGGATAGTCTCCATCAGCTTACCCACGATGGATGTGAGGCTCACTGGTCTGTAGTTTCGGTTCATCCTTGGGCACTCTTGTGGAGTGGCACCACATGACCATCCTCCCTGTCCTGAGGTACACACCCCGAATGTAGTGAGGCATTAAATAGGTCTGCCAAAGGTCCTGCAAGGACCTCTGCCAGCTCCTTCAGTACCCTGGGTGATGCCAACTGCCTGGCGCCTTGTCCACCCTCAGTGCCTTCAAACCCTCTCGAACTCTGCCCTCCATGATTTCCCCATCTGTCACCACTTCCCCACCTGCTTCTGCCATTTCTCCCACCTTGGGTGTCACCCCTCTTCTTTAGTAAATACTGAGCAGAAGTACTCATTTAGTGCTTCCACCTTATCGTACCCTGCTTCCACCCAACCTCCCTCCTTCCTAATCCTTACTATGTGGTCCTTACAGCTCCTTTTCTCCCTGATGTACTTAAAGAAGTCCTTCTCCCCCTTCTTAATGCCTTGTGCCAGCCTGAGGTCCGTAGATGTGCTCCCCTCACTGCCCTTGTCACCTCCTTCGATTCTGTCAAGTACTCCTCTCTGTCCTCCCCCCCCTGTTTTCTTGTACTTCCTAAAGGCAGCTCTTTTCCTCCTTACCTTTTCCATGACCTCCTTGCTCAACCAGCTCAGTTTCTTAGCCCTAGCCTTCTTGCTTTTGGCTTTGCAGCAGGTTTTGTTTGCCTCCACTATCCCCAGCTTTATGAGCTCCCACCTCTGGTTAGTATCCATACTAGATTGAATTCTGGCCAGGTACCCTTTTACCACTTCCCCCATCCTCCCAAAGTCGGTCCTCCTGAAGTCCAGCACTCTTGTGCCAGATTCCACTCCTTCCTTGCCCATATCCAATGTGAGCCATACTGAGTGGTGGTCACTCCCTGACAGCGGTTCCTCCACTGTAAGTTCTCTCACAAAGTCCCCATTTGCCAGCACAAGGTCAAGGGTATTCCCTAACCTGGTTGGTTCACTGACCATTTGCAGTAGGAAGCTGTCCTGGAAGGCATCCAACAGTACCTGCTCCCTCCTGTTCCTGGTTGTTGGGGTACTCCAGTCAACTCCTGGCATGTTGACGTCCCCCACAATCACCCACATTACCCTTCTCATATATAAAATGATATTTTAATACTTCAAGATATTCACACATATAATACAGGATACTACAGTAAGACCATGGGGAACAGTGCAGTACTTTTACAGAGGTAAAATTATTTTCTTCCACACAGCAGAAAGAAAACACACACAGAAAACTCTTACTCCCACTTCCTAACATTCCAAAAGAAGAAACAGCTAACTGCATAGGGCCCTAGGTGAATTACAGCAGACTCAAACCTTAGACATTAACTGTTTGGAGTCCCAAACCTAACTTACACTTTCAGGGTCTGGCAAGTCCTTAAAACCCGACAGCTGCCAAACCCCTATGACACATCATCTAGTATGTTACTCTAACATCATAGATTTAACACTTCCTTCATATCCTAGAAAATCTCCCATCTGGAAACCTGGTCCAAATTAGACTCTTGGGTTTTTGTAGATTCAGAAACCTTCTCATTTTTCTGAGCCCTATCTACCCCAGCAGATGCTGCTGTATCAGTCATTACATAGGAGAAGTTTCCTGACATGAAAAGACACTTCTTTACTTTGAAGCACTCCCATTAACTGTCCAGTGGTCCTGCCATGACACAGGACAATAGAGATAGTCATTTCAATTGGAGACAGTCTATCTGTCTCTGATAAAAATCTTGACCTTTCCCAGGAATATCAACATTGTTCCTTCAGTTGATAAGTTCTAACTGATACCCATGCAGAAAGAATTAAATAAGAAAAATACATTAACATGTATAAACAGCAAATTGTTGCTTCTCTCCCATCACCCAGAGAAATGAACAACAAATTTATTATCAAAAGACTAAAATAAAAAAATTTAAAAAATAAACATTTATTTTTCATGTCAGCTGGCAGACTCCCATGCTATGCCCTCAATTCACTCTCTGTGTGAACTCCACATTTGGTTCTCATAGCACCTCTCCTACTTAAAAAGACAAAAGGGGAGCTAACTACTGTCTGGTCAGCCTGTCTGTGATCCCTTGCTGCAACACGCTGCAGTGCCTAATGTTCTTATTACAGGACTTCAGCACCAGGTTCCACCTTAACAGTTTGAGTTCTGCCTGCAGGTCTTGTGCAACCATGTAAGGAAGTTGTGATCAATGACCAGGGTGAACTTCCTCCCATACATCAGGGCAGGAGTGGGGGAAGTGGGGCAAGAGTGGGGGGTTCCTACACTATGGCAAATGAGGAGGTGACTGATTTTAGTGTGACTGGGGATCAGGGCTGCAAAGGAGGGACCACTACACTATTGAAAAGGGATATGGTGCTATCACTATTGTGATCAGGGCTGCGGGGGGGGGGGTTGGCCTGGCACATTCTGCCAGGCACAGAAATGCTAATGAGCCCATAATGGGCATGCATGAGGCCCTATTGCAGGTGTCCAGTGATATGGGTGAAGCAAACTGAGTGACTCAATATAAGCAACTCAATTTGTGCACCCGCAAAGACAGGGAATATGGAAGAATAATGAGGGTACATGTATAGTGAGGTAGGGAGAATAGAATAGCAAAGGTGAGGGGATTAGCAAGTGTAGTAGTAGGAGGAGGTTAAGGAGTTGGATTCATTGGGTTGTTGCTGAGCTGGCTGCCTGGTGTGGCAGTTAGGGTCACTACCTATGGTGAATATGGACCTGGGTTTGGGACCACATGGTGCTGTTCAATTTTTTTAGCTCTGGTTGCTGCACTGTATTTGAATATTGTTGCAGTGCTCTGGTTCCACTCAGGGTGTTCCCCCACCTGTGAGTTGTCCCTCCTGCAATGGATGCACTTTCCTGAGTTTGTCTCCCTTCCCAGTTGCCCCCTCCCATGTTTGCCTCCCTCCCCCAGTGTCCACCCACCCTGGAGTTGAGAATCATAAATTGGAGGGTGCAGGGGGCTTGCAGGATATATTTTTATTGGGATTGTCACTGATATTGTAGGCAGCGTAGTGCTGATTGCCAAATTTGTTTTTGGTGTTTAGCACTTGCCGTTATGCGAGCTGCTATTAAGGACTCATTCATATCACATGGAACCCCTGTTGTACCATGCATGCCCAATGAGCTTATTGGCATAGTCTGGCTGAATATTGCCCATGGGGGATGCAGCGCATCCAGGTATGTGCCACGCATCCCCCACTGGCAGTCATCAGCCCGAACTCTGGTTGTGCTACCCACACATGACAGCCGACCACTTTGTGCAATGCATCATGGGTTCCATATTCACACAGCTTGCACAATATGTGCACAATATGTGCCGCTCGTACATTCTGGGTGAAAATGGCAACTGAGACAGCCAGCGCATCTATTTTGCGCAACTCAGTGTTATACATGCACATCTGGCCAACTCTGAATATGTCCCCCCAGGTACGTAAATCTGATTAACACCCAGAACTGCAAGGCTGCTGGTTTGTTTTGGATCTTACCTACTTATATATTAAGTTGGTGCCTGGCACCCAACCCTTGATAACTCGAGATTTCAATACACTTCTATGAACTTTAAAGGCTCACCTTTCTTGTTAGCAAGTCCTTCCCTTAATTCTTATGGGGCTGGTAATCCCTAATTCATATAAATATTTTACCATGTGTGCTTTATCCTTTGAGAATGATAGGACTCCCCTTCCTCAGTCTTGGTTTACTCAGCTTCATCGCCTTGTCTGTTTTTTCTTGGAACAGCAAAAAGACCCATACTGTTTTTTCTAAGTTAGTTTTAGCTAAGTGTAACCCCTCCCACCCACTGCTTTACACAGTTATCCACCCCCTGCACCCATAACTGGGCATAGACTTCAGAAACACATTTAGCAATGGTACCATCCCTAGCTTTGGGGATGCATACCAGGCTCATTCTTCTAGAGATCAAGGGTTGGGGGTGTACAAAAGCAATATGACCTATAAGGTTTTTACAAAAACCAGGTCCTGAGGAGAGAACTTTTGGCTAGGGCTATGCTAGACCTAACTTCTGGAGGGGTACCTAGCGATGCCACACAGGAAGCAATAACGTAACTGTCCAAACCAATGTTATGGTTCTAGAGTGTGACTTTATTCCAAAAGATGTTCTCTAAAGCAAGGGTGGACCCCCAAGGTTTACAACTCGTACCACCAGGAACTTGCAGAACAACAAAACAACTGTGTCTGACAGAAACTCTTTGTAGTCCCACACTCTAGAAGACACAGAACATCTTGCACTTGTATTCCCAAACAGCATAGGACATAGGACATTTTTTCCAGTGGCACGTACCACAACTGAACACACATTTACTGAAAGAACACTTGTACCTTGCATTCCCATATAGTATAGGCCATAGGACATTGCTTCCAGTGGCATTGGCTGCAACTGAAAACACATTTACTGACAGAACTCTTGTACTTTGTTTCCCACATGTCGTAGGACATTGAACATTACTTCTAGTGGTACTGGCCACAACTGAACATACATTTTGCTAATAACTAGCACAACCCACTTCAGGGGGTAAAATTTTCAGACATTGACCCTATGTCTAAAGTAACCAGGCACCCTTACTAAACTTGTAGTCCTGAACTGGTTACTCCAGATGGGGGTCAGCCCACCCTTTGCTCCCAAATCCATACTCGGCCATTCTTTCAGAGTTACACCTTGAACATTAAGAAACACACTTTGGAAAATACTTAACTGAACAAAACTTTGGCATCTAGCATTTAAATCACTACACTGGTAGTGGAAAAAACTAAAGTCCTGAAAAAAGTGATATAGTCATACCCCTGGACATCACACACTTCAGCCAATTTTAAATTAGAACAGTCTCACACTTCTGATTTCACAGAAAAGTTGCACATTTCACTTTTAGCCAGAGAACACAACAACACAGGTAATTGCTTTCTGCAGAAAAAGTCAGATCTTACTCACTGTTAGACATTTCAGGCAGCTTCAAAACATCCTGGATCAAAAAAGGGGTTGCCCCGGTGATCCATCCACTAGCAGTCCTGTTCACCCCTCCAGGGATGAAAATCAGAAGATCCTGCTGTAGACAACAGTTTCCACCACTTCTCTTGGCAAACTGAAGAATACCAGGACTACGGTGAGAATGCAGGGCCCTCAATCAGAGCCCGCAGCTGAGCAGTTTTCACTCCACTCACTTCCAACTACAGACTCACACTGACTCTCGTCTCAACATTCTAAACTCCTTTCTCACAGCTGGCTAAGGCTTATGCTGCTGTGAAAGTTCCAAATGAGCTTATCCCTTCTATCTCAGCTGAAGCCAAGTAAACAAAAGAGTGAGCAGGTGAAAACCCCATTCAACTAGTTAATCACCAGCTGCCTCTCCCCTCTTAGCACTGATACTGAGGGGATTCTAGTAACTCCAGGGGACTGGGTGGTTACGTAAGCATCACGGGGACTCCAGCTTCCTGATTTTTATTGGTGCTATCTGGTAGCACAAGCTAGCCAATTCCTGGCCTGGAGTCTGCCAGACATGGGGATTGCACCTGAATACCCCCACCCCTATTGGAAGGATATTGAAATTAATTTGTGCAAGGTTCATGTTATTTTTCCCTAAGCATTACTGCATATAAATTGGTCTAAATTCCCCCCTTGAGATAAACTCCTATAGGATGGTCTGTCCAGTTTAATTTCCAGCTATTTGGGTCCTTGAATATGCTTATCATAAAGATACCACCCAACCTATCCGCTCTAACTCAAATTTTAAAATCGGAGGTAAAATTGTTTCATCGTCTTTTC
The DNA here is from genome assembly GCA_016271365.2 of Neoceratodus forsteri. Classification (NCBI taxonomy): domain Eukaryota; kingdom Metazoa; phylum Chordata; order Ceratodontiformes; family Ceratodontidae; genus Neoceratodus; species Neoceratodus forsteri. The sequence goes on from CM057449.1 coordinate 1,327,434,679, forward strand.
TTTCAGCTGCCAGCTTGGATCATCTTTTCTGTATCCTGCAAGGTAACCATTTAATTTTCTTTGATGAGTTTCAGACTACCCATCATCTTACCCAGGCTGCAATTTTTCCCTTTTTTCTACAAGCTCATTTAGTGCAAGCCTTTTTAGGACCTCACCCTTGGTCTTGGGTTGATAGTACAGTCTATCACAACTTAGTTGCATCAGTGATTAAACCACATGCTATTTCAGTTTTATACAAAGTCTTAAGAGATGCCATAGGTGAATCAGCATGACCATGCTGTGATTACTGGGAAAAAGAATTCCCCACCAATGCTGCCACTCTTCAGACTTCTCTGCCAATGTAATCACATTTACTGTAATATTAAATCATATAAGTTATGTTTTATGCAATATAAAATTTTGCATAATGTATATTATATGCTGCAGAAGTTGTAGAAGTACTGACAGAAATCTATAGTAGTTCAATCTGCAAGAAGTGCAATGTCCAGGTAGGCTCCCTTCATCATATTTTATTGGACTGCCACATTACCCATTCATTTTGGTTGCAAATTCAATCTCATCTGGATCCACTTCTAGGATTGCAGGATGCCTTTCCCCCTGAACTTTCTCTTTTGGGGCTAGGAGTAGAGCCTTTGTTGGGCCACCAAAAGTTTCATATGACCCTTCTTACTGCAGTAGCCAAATTGGTTATTTTTCAGCATTGGGCAGACACCCAACCCACCCTCATAGAGGGAATTGCATGCTGAAATGTTGTCTATTCTTTGGATGGCAAAATCTATAACTAGTTTGTGACATGCCCTCCCTGCATTTCACCACTGATGGAAGAAGTTATTCACTCTTCTGCTAATCGCTTGATGTACTTAATAGATTTTCAGGTGTTGATACCATTTACTTATTAATGACTGATTGGTATTTAGTTTTATTGGTGTGTAGATTGTTAACTAGCTTTAGCCTTCATTTTTTTCCCCATATTTTCCTTTTTCTTAACTCACACTGTTGAGGGATGCTAGGCCCTATAATGTTATCATTTGTGTATTTGCTGATTTACTTTAATAGTTGACCACATACTGGTGCCCTGTACAATAGCTTATGTGCTGTTCCTGTGTACTTTTGTTATTGCACACAGTTATGTGTTCCTTTGTTGTATGTTTGTTGGTTTTGCTTCTGTTGTTGTTCTAATAAAGTGAATTCAGTTAAAAAAACTGTTGAGGTAAACTGTCTTGTGTGTGTTACTGAAAATTGCTCTGTGCTGGACTGTTGCCAGTTTTTGGATTCACCTTTGTGCTGAAGCTCCCCTCTGCAAGTGTGAAGCTCAGTCTGTCTTCACGGTAAAACACCACGGAACCTGCAGCTGGTGAGAGGGGCATGGACTGGGAGTCTGCGTCTGCAGTGGAGGAGGGGCAGTCATCTACAAAAGACGCTTGCTGCTACCGCGCAAGCATGGTAGCGTGAGCGTGAGTGGCACATGCGCCACTCTGCACCAAAAAAGATTTTGCTTTTAATGAAAGGCTGCATTCATCCTGAACTGTGGTATTAATATGTAGAAATTGGGAAACGCTTGTAGTAATTAAGTATTTAAAGTTTCAGTTAAACTTTAAAATTTATTATTAAGGAACAATATTTGAAATGTGCCTACTAACAAGTAGTCATGCAGAAATATTTAATACACTATGTTTTGCTTATAGTACATGTTAATCAACTGAAGAAGATCAAATTTTGGGACCGAGAGATTGCTCCGTCCCCGTGAAGCAGCAAGAAAGAACTGCACTATGGCTTCTGTCTATTTCTTTGGGCCCAGTGAAATTTACAGGACCAGAAGAAATATGTTTTCTAAGCAGTGGAGACTATTTAATCAGGTCAGAACTCAAAGTTTTTTACTTAAAGAACCACAATTTAAACTAACCAAATCATTTATTTGTAGTATAATGATGCTTTTCGCAGGTGACATGGAGATGAATCCCGGCCCCAACGAAAATAATAAGCAAGACCAAAAAATAACACTCAAAAATGCAAGAAGCACTGTAAATAAAATGCATGAATTTCGAATATGGGCAAAAAGTTATGAACCAGATGTGATAGGATTAACTGAATCATGGTTATCTCAAGCCATACAGAATACTGAAATATCTATGGATGGTTACAATCTTTTTAGATTAGACAGGGGAAAGATGGGAGGTTTTTTTTATATATACTACAGAGAAACTGGGACTGGGAGAAGTTGCTTTTCAAGGAATTTTAGGAGGGATTGAATGCCTGTGTGTTAAATTTGAAAGATTGCAGTTCTTAATTAGTATAGTATATCCCCCAATGGTAAAGACTGCTAAGTCTGAGACATTGGCATCAAAACTAGCATCCTTATCAGATGTTAAAGATTTAATATTGATTGGTGATTTTAATGCTGCCTGGGGAAACCAAGGGGATTGAAACTAGAAAAAAGTTTTGAGATACTAAATGTTAATCAAATAATAAATCAAAGTACTAGGAAAAGTGGGGCTAACAGTCAGGGGAGTATTTTGGACTTGATATTTCTTTCCAAGGGTTTTGCTCTAGAAAAGTGTCAAATCTTACCTCCTAATCTGGGTGATCATAATCCAGTATACTGTGTCATAACAGACTTAAATCAAATAAGTGAGGGAGAAAAGATTACCTTAAAAAGAAATTTTAAAAACTGTCATCCTAATAATTTTGTTCTTGATTTAAATTGTGTAAAATGGGATAGACTAAACTTAATTCTAGATGTAAACTTGGGAGTTGAAGAATTTTCTAAAATATTTTTGGAGGCTTGTAACAGGCATGCACCATTCAAAAAAACTAAAACAAAGAAAAAGCACCTCCCCTGGATAAATGAATACCTGAAAAAGAAAATTTGTATTAAGGGCAGAGCCTGGAAAAAAACAAATAAAACAAGAAGAGAGGAAGACTGGGTTAATTTTAAAATTAAAAGGAATGAATGTCAGAGATTAATTAGACTGGCAAGAAAAAATTTTACAGTGCTAAAATTGAGACTACCCAAGACCCAAAACAATATTGGAACTTAAAGAACTAGATAACCCTTTGAGAGCTAAGCCTCACATAAAAATGTGTAATAACAGGGAGAGCCCATTGACTCAAAAGCATCAGCTCAGCTGTTGAATCACTGTTTTCTAACACTGTCGGATATTGCCATTCCAGTTGGTTTACCAGTACAAACAGATCCTGTTAATAATCAATTAATAATGAAAATTGTCCCCTTTTTTATTTTAAGAAAATAAAAATCTCAGAAGTCAGGAAAGAGATTGCAAAATTAAACATAAATAAATCATGTCGTATGGACAACATAGAAGTTAAATTTATTAAAGATGCTGTAGAAGTTCTATCATCAATACTGACTGACTTATTTAATCAAAGGCTTGATGGAAAATGTCTTCCCCTCTTGTTGGAAAGCAGCAAAAATAGTACCCATATTTAAGAGGGGGTGACTCTAACGATCCCTCAAACTATAGACCAATAGCGATCCTCTCCATCCTCTCCAAGTTGATGGAATGGATGGTGTTCAGCCAACTGTATAGTTATTTAGAAAAATACTCAAAACTCACAAAATACCAACATGGTTTTAAAGCAGGTTACTCAACTTGCACTGCACTCATGGACTTCATGGATAAAGTGGCAGTGGACCTGGATAGGGGGGAGTCCATGGGCACAGTGTTTGTCGACCTGTCAAAAGCTTTTGACTTGGTCGACCACCATCTACTATATGAGAGGATGGAGAGGACCAGGATAGCTCCCAGATCTTTGCAATGGTTTAAATCATATTTGACACAAAGGAAATAGTAAGTAGTAATAAATGGACATTTTTCGGAAGTGGGTTGCATATCAAGAGGTGTTCCTCAAGATTCAATCCTGGAGCCGTTATTGTTTCTGTTATATATTAATGAATTACCTACTAAAATAAACAATACACAAATTAGGCTTTATGCTGATGATACAGTTCATTTAGCATCAGCAGTATCTCAAAGTGAAATGGTGGCAAAACTACAGTTGGACTTTGATATTTTGCAGGACTGGTTTTCCAGCTCCAAACTTGTGTTAAGCAACAAAAAAAAACTCAGGTTAAGTACTTCAATAAAAAAAACAACAAAAGTTATTAAAAAACAGATAGGAGATGGGGATTTAACAATGAGAGATGGAAAAAAACTGGTAGTCACAAACCAATGCAAATATTTAGGTGTAGAGATCGACCATACTTTATCCTTTTCAGCTCATATAAATAATATACCAAAGAAAGTTAATAAAAGGAGCATTGCGCAGGTCATCAGGGATATTAAATCAACAAACCTGGAGGTTAATCGCAAACCAATTAATAATGCCTGTACTAGAATACGGAAGTATGGTGTATAATTTTGTGTGTCAAAAACACTTAAATTAGTCATATCATATAACCGACTGGCAAGATTTGTCTGAAACTGTAGTTTTAATACCCATCATTGCACATTGTACAAAGATTTAAACTGGGACAGTTTACCAGTATGGTTAAAAAAATAATATTCAGTATTTATAAAATAAAAAATGGGATGATATATGGAAATATGGACTTGTCCCCTGTTTGTAAGAGCTATCCCCATGTTTTAAGGTATATGAAGCACAGGGGTCACATTTTTCCAAAAATTAATACAACATATGGAACTATGACACTTGAGGCACAGGTGGTGAAAATTTGGAATAAAATCCCCTCAGTTAAGAAAAGTAACTAAATTATCACAGTTAAAATCAGGTTTGAGTGATGTATTTTTTTCTGAATGTACTTGTTTTTAATGAGGTTTCAAAAACTGTGAAAGAAATTAGAGCCTGTTGAATGAAGAAATTATTTTGTATTGTATCGTGTCAGTACTGTTTATTGTGTGTCATTTAAGAGTGAGGATCCTGTATGTATAGTTATAAGTTATTGAGTGTTTGACAACTTTGATATCTTTGATAACTTATTGTAAACTGAACATTTTCACACAAGACAACTTTGAAAATAGGTCCTTCGACCTAAAGTTTTATAAATCCTGTATAAAAATAAATTTTTACTACTACTACTACTACTATTAAGTGGCACATCAGATAGAATATCTCGATTGCCAGTGGCTGAATGCCGCAAGTTCTGTGCACTGTATATATGGTACACCTGGGGCTTGTAGCATTCACAAGTGTTTGAAAATCCTGCATACAGCCTTTTTTAGTTTAATAAAGCTTTTTCTCCCAGGAGTCAGATGGGTGGGCTCTTCAGCCTTGTCCCCACTCCCCATAACTGGCATCTGCCTCCTCTGGTCCACTGGATTTATTTCCCCCATAGGGTCCCCCCATGGTGGGGCCAGAGTAGGGAGAGCCATCATTTCTCTGGTATACAAATTCAGATGTGCCCAGGGACCAAGTGGTGGTGTGGGCTGAGGGAGATTGGGCAGCACTTGTTTAAACCCACCTGGCTCCATTTTCCATTTTTTCCCACTACCCTGACCATTGCAGCATGGAAGTGCATGCATGTGGAGACACATTTGCACCACCAAACTGCAGTCCTTTGAGTTGCTGGAACCTGCACTACCACCAGGCCTCTACCTGGTGTCAGTCAAGGACTAAGACATCTTGCCACCCCTCCCTGGGAGAGGAGGGTGTTCCTTGGGATGTTTGATCCTCTTCCTCTGACCGACTGCCAGTGTTTCGAATCCATTTCTGAACCTGGGTCACCAGCATGGTGGCAGGTGAGGTGCAGGTGCCACTGGCCATACTCCACCACCCCTGGTTTTATTTGCCTTTCTGCCTCTGTATGAACCCAAACCCACAGTGCCTCTAAACCCTCCCCATGTCTTCATTGTGGCTCTAATGGATTGATTATGATACTGCACCACCCCCATTACCTTTCTCCCTGTCCCATCTATAGAGGCTGTACCCTGGAATGAAAAGATCCCAGTCATGGTTGGGGAAAGCACATGTCTCAAGGACTGCAACAAGATCCATCTCCCCCTCTTGTTATAAATGTCCAGTTATCTGTAATTCATTACTTAAGTTCTTTTTAAGTTAGCACATGTGTGTTGAACATTTGAGGGGTATGACACTGTCTGTCTAATGCAGAGTTCTCAGCAAAGGGCTCAACAGTATCACACCAATCATCAGCCAGCCTGATCTTGATGCTGTCTTGCCTGAAGTGGTCTGCACTTGTAAAGAAAAAGCCACACCAATCGTGGCAGCTTTTTCCTTTCATCTGCAGGTCACCACCCAGCAAACAACTGTTTGCACTCCAATCAGCCTGGCTGATGTCTCCATCCCCCCTTGCCACCCCACTGGTCCCTTCCCTCTCCAACCCCTTGCTCCCCTGGCTGATGCCTTAAGCCCTGTAGGGCATAGATAAATTTACAATAGAGCAGCCGGAGCAGTAATTCTGGAAGGGCAGGAGGACATACCTCTCACCCTGTTAGGACCAAAATCAGGGACACTCTGCCCAAAAATCATGGACAAAAGACCAAAATCATGGACACCATATTTTACTCAACGTGGCGCAGCACCATCGCTTGGCATGTACATCATGCGATGTAGTACTGTACATAGAAACATAGAAGTCAATGGCAGATAAGGACCACAAGGCCCATCCAGTCTGCCCATTTTTTTTTCTACCTTATGAATGTGCCAACAGCCTTTGCTCTGTCAATGGCATATCTAGTCATACTCATCTGTATTGCTCCCTTATGCCTATCCCATGCCTGTTTGAAGCCATGCACTGTATTCATATCCACCACTTCCTGAGGTAGGACATTCCATGCATCCACCACCCTTTCTGTGAAAAAGAATTTCCTCACATTACCCCTTAATCGGCCTCCCTCTAATCTCATGCTGTGTACTCTTGTCCTGCTATTTTTCTTATACTAAAACATGTTAGACTCTTTCACCTTAATGCCCTTAAGGTGTTTGAATGTTTTGATCATATCATCTCTCTCTCCCTCCTTTGCTCTTGGGTATACATATTGAGCTCTGGTAATCTGTTCTCATATGTTTTCTGATGCAGTCCCTGCATCATTTTGGTTTCCCTTCTATGGACTGCCTCAATTTGGTTAAAGTCCTTGTGAAGGTGTGGCTTCCAGTACTGCACGCAGTACTCCAGATGGGGCCTAACCAGTGTCTTGTAAAGAGGGATTATTACCTCCCTCTTATGACTTGTGATACCCCTACTAATACACCCCAACATCCCACTAGCCCTACCTACTGCTTTAGTGGTCTGCTTGGATGATTTCAGGTCATCTGTGATGATGATGCCCAAGTCTCTTTCTTCCCTTGTGACTGCCAGCAACTCCCCACCCAGCCTATAGGTGGCTTCAGGGTTTCTATTCTCTATGTGCATGATCTTGCACTTCTTTGCATTAAACACCAGTTGTCACTTTTCCAACCATTTTGCCAGTTTGTCTTCTCATTCCTCCCACCCCATCTGGATCATCTACTTTGTTGCAGATCTTGGTGTCATCTGCAAGCAGACAAACCTTACCCTCCAGTCCATCTGTAATTTCACTGATGAAGATATTGAAGAGGATTGGCCCCAGGACTGATCCCTGAGGTACCCCACTTGTGACTTGTATCTCTTCTGACTGTATACCTTTTATCACCACTCTCTGTTTTCTGCCTGTCAACCAGTTTGCAGCCCAGTTGACCAACTTCTGACCCACCCCGAGCCTACCCAGCTTATTAATGAATCTTCTATGTGGAACAGTATTGAAAGCTTTGCTGAAGTTGAGGTAGACGACATCAACTGCTGCCCCTTGGTCCATCACTCTGGTTACCCAGTCAAAGAAATCTATGAGATTAGTTCAACAGGACCATCCTGTTGTAAACCTATGCTGTCTTGGCTCCTGTGCTCCTATGGATTCCAGGTGTTGCACTATCCTTTCCTTAAGGAGTGCCTCCATAATCTTGCCCACTACTGAGGTAAGACTGACTGGTCTGTAGTTCCCTGCCTCCTTCCTGCTGCCACTCTTGTGGAGCGGGATCACATGAGCCCTTCTACAGTCTTCTGGGACCTCTCCTGTGCTCAGAGACTCACTAAACAGTTCTGATAATGGCTCTGCTAGTTCCACCCTTAGCTCCTTTAGTACCCTGGGATGTATACCATCAGGTCCAATTGCCTTGTCCACCCTGAGCTTATTGAGCTCTTGTAGGACCCTTTCTTTTGTGAAGGGACTAGTGTACATCTCCCTCCTCCTGTGTCCATGGTGCTGAGCTGTGGGCCCTGCCCTACCTTCTCTTCAGTAAATACTGAGCAGAAGTATCTATTTAGGATATATGCTTTTACATGGTCCTCTTCCTCACACACACCCTTATCCCCTTTGATCTTAGAAACACCCCCTCTGGACTTTCTCCTTTAACTAATGTATCTATAGAAAGTCTTGCCACCTTCTTTCACTGTTTGTGCTAGTGTTTCCTTGGTTTGAGCCTTTGCCTGCCTTACTGCCTTCTCTGCTTCCCTTAGGGAAGTTTGGTATGCCTCCCTATCTTCATCCCACTGTGTTCCCTTATATTTTCTGAAGGCCAGCCTTTTGGCTCTAACCTTTTCTGCTACTGTTTTTGAGAACCAAAGTGGTTTCCTTTTTCTTTTGTACTTCCTTTTCTCTCTAACACAATGGGATGTTGCTTCAAGTATTGCATCCTTAATGCTTACCCACTTTGCCTGAACCCCCCTCACCTGTATTTCTTCTTGCCAGGGCTAGCTTAACTCTGTTGGCCATCTTACAAAAGTCAGCTCCTCTGAAGTCCCATATTTTTGCCTTGGAATGGAATGATTTAGTTCTAGTGGCCAAATTAAACCATACCATGTGATGGTTACTGGCCCCCAGATGACCTTCTACCTGGAGATCTGTGATCCTTTCCCTGTTAGTCAGTACTAGATCTAGGATAGCACTGTCTCTTGTGGGTTGTCATACCAGTTGTTTGGAGCCCTCCCCCTGCAGGGAATCCACTATGTGTCTAGTTCTGGCAGATGTTCCTGCTGGTATTGACCAATCTGTATCTGGCATGTTGAAGTCTGCCATTATCAGAATCTCCCCTTTAGCTGTCATGATTTGTATACCTTCTAATAGTAATGTGTCTATGTCCTCCCCCTGGTCTGGAGGCCTGTAGATAACCCCAGTTCATGTGGCTGTCCCATTTCCTGTTTCCAGGGTGACCCATAGTTCTTCTGGCTCCTTATGTGTATTCTGAATTTCTGTAGCTTTGATATTTTCATTGACATAAAGAGCCACTCCACCCTCCCTTTTTGCACCTCGGTCTCTTCTGAACAGTACGTAGCCAGGTACTGAAGTCTCCCAAGTGTGGTTAATGGTAAACCATGTCTCACTAATGGCTATTATGTCCGGTTTAGCCTCTGTCATTATTGTCTGCAGGCCTGGGATCTTGTTTCCCAGACTGCAAGCATTTATGTACATATGTAAAGTACCTTTAGTTTATGCTTTTTAAATATCTAATTCAGTTGCATACTATCAAATGGCATAATAAAACACAGGCAAATATTCTGCATGTATGTGTTGTAATTTCTCTTCATTTATGTACTTGAAACTAAAGTGGAACATAGGCACTGCTAAAGAAATATTTTTTTTAGTATCCAGTGTTAAGTTAATTTTCAGGCTTTTAAGGGGTCCATTGCTATTACTTTCCAGACTTAAAGGAGCACTACACTGAATCTATAAGTCATTTTCCCCAGTAGAAGCTGTTTTTTAAATACTTCTTCAAATTGTGTTATTGCTCTAGCTATCCAGGCTTTTCAGCTATCATAGTGGGTGTTTCAAATTTACGTGCTCCTGGTAAAAAACACTTTTTGTATGATGTGGTTTATGTCCCTGTTCTACTCTTCTATTGGTGGCACAATGCATATGTGTTCTACTATAGAACTATGTGGCTGACAGGGACATAAACTACATCATACAGTTCAAAACTGACACTTAACACCAGCGTGTAAAGCAGAAACACCCACTGAGGTTCCTAAAAGGCCTGTATAGATGGAACAATGTCATGTCAATTAAAAGCAGCTCCAATACTTTTCTGACGTGCAAGATGAATGCCCATAATAGTAATCCAAAGAAACCAGCACTGACAAATGATCCATAATCAAGACAAGATTTATTCTTGTGACAAGTCCTTGTAAGTACATGACCAGTGCACCGTGCCTGGTACAGCAGCCATGAGTTGAGCCCACTAGTGGCCCTACCACAGATTGGATTACTATAGATGGAACAATAACAGAAAAAACAACTTCTATTAGGAAAAATGACTTGCAGGCTCAGTGCAGTTCTCCTGAACAGAAATATACTGTATTGGAATACAATGTATGTGTGTGTGTGTGTGTGTGTGTGTGTGTTTCTCTCTCTCTCAGTTTCATTCTAGAAACTGAGCCTGTGGAATGCAGGGGGAAGGGGGCTGCCTCTTCCAGACTGCTGTTATCCACTTAGTTTAACCTGTGTTGCTGGCTGACACATCAGTCCAGAATTCCTAGACTCGCTAATTCTGTTGGTAGCTTAAGGGTTATGCAACACACTGGCATTCAAAAAATCCATGAGAGAAGCAATTAATTTGTGACTGCGGGACAAGCAGTCTAAATTCGTGAAGTCCCGGTAAATCTGGGACACTTTAGAGGTATGTTGGAGGAGGCGCTTTCTTCCCCTGCCTCCTCCACTTCCCACTGACTCTTTTTGCTCCTTTTCTCCCACCCATGTGGAGTAGGCCACAGCCTAAGCTCCATACAGGCTGAGAGTTTACAGTGCCTAAAGGCACTTTCACTTAAGTGCCATCATGCTAGCAGGGCTGGCTGCAACTGCAGCCCACCATAGAGACATATGAGGTTGAACAACAGGCTTAAAGAGCTAGTGGACATCGTGGTGCTCAATCCCTATGTAGGCATGTATCCCCTCTCAGCCAACTTCAGGGTGCTAAATCCCCAGGTTGGCATTGATCCCCCATGCCAACATCGGGGTGATCAATCCTCTTGTCAGCATGCATCCCCTTCCCTCCACTAGTGTGGCTCACTGGGAGCCCACCCCAGTGTGCCAAAAAACTACCCCTTTTATGTTTCTGACACTGGGATGCCCCCTCCTGGTGTCAGATGTGCTGCTGTCCCCACAACCCTATGTTCTCACCTGATCTCCGGGTGCCCAATCCCCAGATTGGCATTGATTCCCCTCCTCCAGCACTCTGGCACACTGGGAGTCCACCCAAGTGCACCGAAATCCATTTTATTAATATTTCACCTGTAAAAAAGAAAACAGTCCCACAAGGTCTTTTTTTTAAACCTGAAAAAAAAAGATAACGGTTCTTCATCATTCCCGCAGGCCCCCCTCTCTCAACTCACACCCTCCCTCTGTGCAACCCACTTCCCCACACACACACACACCCTCACCTATACTTACCTCCAGAGGTTGGGAGCAGTGATTTTCTTTGGACCGGGATCATGTCTGCACTCTTCAAAGACCAACTGGGGACTGAAGAAATGACGGTTAGCCCTATAATGCCAGTCAATGGGGGTTTTCAACTTAGGTTGATAGCTCAGCCAATTTTTGCAGTTTTGGTCCCAAATTTTCAATATGAGGTTCTTGGGACCCCACCTCATGAACACTGCACTGTCATTTTGTTTCTCAGCCCTGAAAGGTGATTTCACGGTCACTGTAGGGAATCACCTTTCAGGATCAATTAATGAAACAACAGTGCCACTGCTCATGAGGTGGTGTTCCAAAAAGCCCTTGTTGCAAATTTAGTGAAAAAACTCCAAACAATGACTGCATTATGAGCGTCTTTTGCACAGTTTCTATGCACGCTCGTAATTTTATCAATTTTTTATATTTTCACTCCAAACTGCCAACATTGCCATTTTTTCACACACCCTTATGAACAGTACTGCTGTCATTTTTTTCCATCCTTCCTAAAATGTGTTTTGCACCTGTGGCATAGAAAGGTGTGGTTGCTGTACAAAATCAACTTTTGGGACAGATTAACAAAATCCCAGTGCCACTGTTGATGAGGGGAGATCCCAAAAAGGCTACGTTGAAAATCTGGTGAAAACATTCTAAAAAATGACTGCGTTACGAGCATGCATCACACAGTTTCTACACACACTTGTAACTTTGCCCCTTTTTCACATTTTCAATCCAGATTTTCAACATTGCCATTTCTTCACACCTTCCTCATGATCAGTACAGCTGTCATTTTTCACATCCTGCCCGAAATGTGTTTTCACATATATTGCACCGAATGGCACACTTGCTGTGTGAAATCATCTTTTGGGATTCAGTAATGAATTGATGCTGACACTGTTCATGAGGTGGGGTCCCAAAAATCCCATTTTAAAAATTTGGAGCAAAAAACCATAATGCCCACCCTGTACAGACAAACAGGTGTCGGGGTGTGACTTGGGGGCATTGGCCATAATGCTCACCCCATTCCACCCCACCCTGCAGCCACTGACAAGCATTGAGGTGTGCCTTGGGGTCTTCAGCCCTAACGTTTACCCCATTCTTCTATACTGCACCCATCTTAGCTTACTTTCTTATGGAATGGGGTGAGTGTAAGGGCCGAAGACCTCAAGGAACACTGCGACACCTGTCGGTGTCTTCAGGGTGGGGTGAGGTGGAATAGTGTGAGTGTTATGGTCGACGACCCAAAGGCACACCCTCAACACCTATCAGCCTCTGCAGGGTGGAGGTTGACATTGCTTCAGTACTTCACTGCCATTCCTATTTTGTGTCTCTCTAACTCCTGCAATACCAATGCCAATACCAACCAGCAAAAATTCAGCATTGACAAATGCTTGTTAAATATTGTAATAGTTTTGTACATCACTGGCTTGTGAAGCTGTGTCACCTAAGAAACCAGAAGTGAGGTCCTGGAAGGAAAAGATCCCGGTCCAGATCATGTTACGTAACTACTTGGTGGCCTTTTTTGTGCAAAGCAAAGCCTGTCTGGCTTTTTCTGTTATATGGATGTTCAGATTTTTATTTTGTTTCCTACTGAAAAGGAAAGAGGTTTGCCAAAGTTGGCTTCCAATCTCACATGCCCATGTAACCTCCCCCTCCTCGTTTTTTCTCCTGGCTGCCTGCCAATAGTCCCGACTCCCAACAAAAACGCAGCAGCTACACAAGCATTCCTTCCCTGTCTACAGCGCATGGCTTTGCTCGGTGTGTCCCCAAGGTAGTTAACTGTGTATGCGGCCAGAGATTGTAACCAGCAGTGCTCTTGGTGGAAGCTGTGACTTGAGAGTTTAAAGTGGCTTCCATGGCAGTGTGCAGTCCTCGATCCTGACAGAAGTAGTTAGCTGAAGAGTGATATACAACAAAAGCCACTGCAGTAAATGAGGGTACCACCTATAGAAACTGCAGACTGGATTTGTGTAGTGGGTTTGAGAGATGGTCTGCTTTCTTGCCCACAGTGCCAGACAGCAGCGGTGAGATCTGCATTAACAAAAAATGTCACACTTGAGAATGAGAATACCGTAACTCAGTTGCAGCTAATGATGAAATGCTGTGCAAGCTTATTTGAAACATGGTGAGGTTTTAAATAAACTTGCACAGCATTAATTGACTTCTATGCATGGTTAATTTTTTCTAGGAGGAGATCCTACATGTCTCAAGTCATAATCTCTTGTGTTCTCCGATTTAGATCTCCACCATTCTATCTGGCTCCATGGTCAAGAAAGCAGTTTATCTCTCAAAGCCGATACACAAATCCCTGTCTCCAGTTTCCTATCCATACCACTCCAATGAAGAGGAGAGAGACGACACTGCTTGCAGCTCATTCTGTCAAGAAAGCTGCTTGTCTTTTCAAACCCACTTCTGCCGGTGTTTTTATGAACTTGCTGCCACTCTGGTGAAGAGAATATCCCATTACACATTTAGCATTTTGGGCTAGTTGGCACTAAGACATCATCGGGACTAGTGAACAGTGCTGTGCTCACATTAAACAGATGCTGCCAAACCACAACCAGTTTTCACTTGATGCCTTAGAGGGGTGAGTTGAATATGTAGGAGCAGATGTGACCCAGTGTGAGGAGGGAAAGGAGTGGGTTGCGATCGACAGGACTGTTGGGAGGAGGATGGCATGGACATTTAGTTCCCTGGCCATAGAACTTCTATGCTGTGCACTAGGATTCAAAAGCACCAAGCAGCTTGCCCCCCACTACTTTATATGCTGCCTACAGGCTAGCGCTCAAGACCAACAGTACTTGCTAGAGCCGAGAAAAATAGTTGCAACTTGGGGGTTGACTCGTGTTAGAACTAAAATATAAACAAACAAAAAATTAAATAACACTGAGAACAGAAGTAACTCAGTACTCCAGTAAGCTCAAAGTGGTTACAAATGCTTGATACACTAGCTCTTTAAAGTTCACAGACAGTGAATGAATGACGGTAGTAGGATGGAAAAAATGCTCTTCATTTTCGCTTCCCTGTGCTCTAACCACTATGCTGCACTGCCTTACCCTTCATGTAAGTAATAACCCAATCAGCACAGAATTGCTGAAATGTGGCACTCTCATGCCCTGATCTGTTTGTTTATTTCTTGTATGTTGTTAAACATTAATGAAGGAAATAAAGCACTTTACTTTCCATCATATGTAGTAAGGGAGGCATGATTCTTTAAAATAATGTTTTTTCCCAGTATATGTTATTCATTATTGTAGTAATAATTAATTTACTAGAACCAAACCACCCTCATGAAAAAAAAAGTTTTCTTCTGGTGTTTGTGGTCCAGGCCACATTTGCAGTTGCTTTCATGTACAGTAGTGCCTTCTAACACTATTTGCTGTTGTTGATTTTGGTACCAGCAGAAATCTCACCTGTCATGGATTTTTGGAGTGGATCCATTTAGTTTCAAGGCAATTATTTTACATTTAGCTAAGTATCCTAAAACTGATATTTCTGATTGTTGCTGTACTGGTCTGAAGGCTAATTCAGCATGTAGTTGAGACTAATGAGTGCTTTTTAAGTTTACCCTGCATGCATGCACAGCGAACGTATTGAAATGATTTGCTTTTGAGTGGGTGTGACATTGTCTGCCCAATGCAGAATTCACTGCAAAGGACTCAGCTGTGCCACACCAATCATCAGCTAGGCTGATCGTGACCGTGTTTTGTCTGAGATGGTCTGCACTTGAAAAGAAAAAGCCACACCAATCATGTGGCAGCTTTTTCCTTTCATCTGCAGTCACTGCCCAGCAAACAACTGTTTGTGTCCCGATCAGCCTGGCTAATGTCTCCCGGCCCCAGTCCCTTCCCTCACTGGTCTGGCCTTTTCCACTCTCGCTGCTGCCTCTTTACTCTGCTCTCACCATCATGGGTGGACAACCAGGACTTTTGTCCCAGGCTCTGAGCTCTGGGGCGTCTGCCCAAGAAGCAGGGTTTTTTTTTATTCTGGCTGTTTCCCCCTACATTGCCTAATACCCCAGCACCACAAGCCCAGAGGGGGGCTTTTATTCCTATTTTGGTGGTACGACCACCCCCATCTGCCTTGCCAATATAGTTCCCCAAAGTTAGGAGCACAATAACAAAACAGGGACTCTCTCCCCGACATGGCATTTTCCTTCTTTCTTGTCCACCTACCTTCCAGTCCCTTGCCTATAGTCCCACAGACCCCTTCCCCTCTCCTCTCTCTTTGTTTGATTTTGCACCATTCAGCTCTGAGAAAGAGGACCATAGGCAAGACGCCCTCCCTCCCAAGTCATGGTGCCAGATCCTTGGGGCTGCCAAGTGGGACCTCTCACACCCTACAAGAGAGCCTGGGAGGGACTAAAATGAGAAGTTGGTGCCAGAGAGTGGAGGGTTGAGGATGCGGGGAGCACAGACAATAGAAAGTTACCTGAGGAATAAATAAGAACCTTGTATTGTTGGCGAGAAATGTTGCTACTCAACTGCATGTAAATAAGCCTGCACTGGGACCTGTAGCCCTGCCCCACCTGGTACAATACTAATACATGTACCGATAGTGAACTTCAGCATTGACAAATGTTTTGTCTGTTTTTTTAAAGATATTGTCACTCTTCTTTTCTTTTAAATGGTCATAGACTGTTTATTTTTCAAATCAATGCCTAGTCCTTAGGCTTGTTGGTGATTTCCAAGGACCTTAACTTAGATTTCACAGATGATGTATTCTGTGAGTCTCTCCCCATCATACCCACTCTCCTTACCCTCCCTGTTGCCAGTTTCCATGTGGCACTGGCCCATCTTTCGTTTTCATAACAATTTTATTATGTACACTGGTGATACAGAAAAGGTTGTCAGTTACTGTGCATTGCTGCAACAAATGAGGTATGCATGATGCAGCAATGCCTTTTTTTCCAATGAGAGTTTACTCCAATTAGCCCAAAGAAACTGTGGTAACAGGCAACATTTTTATGATTAGCATTGTATGTGTTATTACTAATTTTATTATGTATGTGTTTGTTTTTTCCACCTCAGGAAGAAAAAATATTATTTGTTACTATGCAACTGCATGCAATTGTAGGAAACAGCACCTAACATCAGCTTATATTTCCATGGTACCATTGTAAATCATGTTTGCTCAGGGTTTTTTAACCCTGAACAAATTTAAATGAAGTGAAATATGGTTTACAGGCTGTCCAGGAACCTAAGGGATATCTTGGTTGACAGAGCCCAAACAGTAGAGGTGTCTAGAATTGTCAGATGGTGGCTGATGCAGTGGTAGCTATTAATACTGCACTTACAGCCTCATTACAAACTATATTCTTAACTAGGGCTGTGCTGAATGTTTAATTCCTGACAGAATGAAATTCCATGGAGTATCGAAAACTTCTGCCTAGTTCCAAAATTCCACATTGGTTAGAATCTTACTTTCCACCATTGCACAGAATGTAATTCTGCAGACTTTTCCCCACAGAATTCTGCAATTTTTCAATTTGTGGAATATTATTCCACAGATAAATCAAGCATATATTTTATGTTTCTGGCGGGGAATTTATTTTCATAATTATGTCAGTAGTATATACATTTTGTCTTTTACTCGTGCCTGTGGCCTGTTGTAGTAGTACTTTTTGTAAGTGGTTACTCAATTTAAGTTTTTAAAGGTTGTTCGGTAGATCATGGAATGTATTCCATGGATCAACAATTCTGTAGAATTCTGTTCCACGGAATCTTTCTGAGATCCAGTTGGATGAGTTACATGTGTTGCATTCAACAGGGACAAGTTTATTTATTTATTTATTTATTTATTGAGGGGACTAGGAAGGTAAGCTATACTTTCTACAGAAAGTTTCATTATTTTCTTATTGGCATTAAGAATTGCAGGATTCCATTAAAGTGTAGTAATTTTATAACCAGAGGAGTTGTAATACAACTGAAGTTGCTTGATTTCTGTGCTAGACACATAGGATTTGGAAGGATATTTGTGCAATATTTTGGAAGTGTCCTGCTGGCTGAACAGTGAGTTCATTTTTATCCCTGGATTCAATAGAGCGGTTTGTGTAGGAGCAGTGGTCTAGTACATTGTGGTGTTGGTTGACTTACTATAAAGGGCAGTACTCACCAGGGTGGTGGAGCAGTGGTGTATTTGATTGTTTCTAACAGTCACCAGTGGTTGTGGCCTACCCACCCACCCTACCCCTCACCCGCCCACCCCAGGCATGGCATTTCCTTTATAGCCAAGGTTCTGACATCACTCTCAACAGGTCTTGGAGCAGAACTGTCATATTCTTAATTACCCAGCACAGTGCATAAAGCGTAAGTATACACACACACAAAAAAAAAAAAATTTGTATATTACTCATTGTATATTATAAGGAAGTGGACATGTGGGGGAGGGTGCAATGCACTGGCTGTGGGGCAGCAATTTTCTGGGAAACATTCTGGAACCTGTGTTGCTGCCCTTTTTTCAGGCAACTGTCAGCTCTGAGGGAGGAGGTTGCCCACCTCCAGGCTGAACTGGCAAGGACTAAGGAGGACTCCCCCACCCAAAGAGCACCAGTTCCACAACCACTGCCTCAGAGGTTGCCATGTGTGAAGAGCAGATGGACCACAGTAGGTTCTGGGAGGGTGAGGGTGGTGGAACAGAGGCGTAGCCCCCGAGTTGCACCTCTACACAAATCATATGTCGGTCTGGCAAATCAAGGTTCCTCTATGATGACACCCTCATTGGAGACTGAGAAGAATGCTGGAGACATCCACAAAGGAGACCCACAAAAGAGTGGCAAGGGACAACACAAGGGAAAGAAACAGCTTCTGATAGGGGACTCAACTGTTAGGGGTGTAGACCTGGGGAAGGGAGAGGAGAGAGAAATAAGGTGCCTGCCTGGTGCCATGGCTTGGAGGGACAGGAAGCAAATCCTCAGGATTGCAGAAGCAGCATCACAGGAGAGGAAACTAGATATCATTGTCCACCTCGGGACAAATGACCTAGCTAGGCATGAGATCAGTGCAGTGCAGGATGAATTTGTGGAGTTGGGAGGGGCCTCAGACAGGTAGCAAGCACGGTAACCTTCTCAGAGGTGCTGCCAGTCTATGGCAGGGGTGAGGCTAGGGTACTGCACACCATGCGGTTTAATGAATGGTTGCAAAACTGGTGCAGAGCACAGGGCTTTGGCTTCATTGGGGACTGGGGGTCCACCTGGAGAAATGAAGGTCTATACTGGCATGATGGTCTGCATCTGTCCAGGAAGGGAAACATGCTCCTAGGTGACAGGTTTAAAGGCTTCCTTGGCAAGCTTTTAAACTAGCCAAGGTGGGAGGTGCTGATAGGAAACAGGAAAGTTCAAGTCTCCCCCTGCAAAGCATGGCAGGTAGTAGGGTAAACACTGAGGTACAGAGCTTGACAGAGGGCAGGACAGGGGTAAATGGAAAAATAGACAAGGGCAATAAGAGCAGGGATGGGGTAAAAAAGGATAAAGCCAACATTAAATGGAGGGCAATGAGTACCAATGCCTGTAGTCTTGGAAACAAGCTTCCAGAGCTAGTAGCCCTGATGGAAGTGGAACACTTGGATATTGTGGCAGTCACAGAAACATGGCATATGGAGAACCATGACTGGGATGTCAACATACCAGGGTACACAAGCTACAGAAGGGACAGGGAGGGTAAAAGAGGAGGTGGAGTAGCTCTCTACATAAGAGAAGGGATCAAAGTAACAGAACTAAAAAGTAAAGGGGGAGGATAAGAGGAACTCTGGGTCACATTGGAGACAGGGAATGGCATCACAATCCGCACAGAGGTTGTATACAGACCCCCGTCTCAAGGGGAGGAAATGGACAAGAAAATGATAGAGGGCATTATCAAAATGGCTGAAAAAGGGGAGATACTGTTGATGGGGGACCTGAATATGCCAGATGTTAACTGGGCAACATGGATGGCAGCCACATCCAAGAGCAGGGTCATTCTCGATGCCCTACAGAGAGCATGCCTTAGACAGCTAGTGGTGGAACCCACTCAGGAGGGAGCAATATTAGACCTGGTACTCTCAAATGGAAAGAGGATCACAAACTTAGAAGTCAGTAGACACCTGGGAACAAGCGACCACTGCACAGTGTGCTTCACAATAAACACAACCATGGAGACAAGCCATACAAATACAAGGATACTGGACTTTAGAAGGGCTGACTTTGGCATAATGGGTGAATACCTGAGGAATGCATTAGCAAATGGCCAGAAAGGAGGGGTGGAAGAACAATGGAGAAAAATCAAAACTGCCATCATGGAGGCAACAAGCCTTTGTGTGAAGCAAATAAAGAAAATAAAGCGGAATAAAAAACCACTATGGCTGTCAAAAGAAGTGTCAGGGAAGGTTAAGGAGAAAAAGGCTGCATTCAAAAAGTATAAGGAATCACAGATGGAGCACGACAGGTAACTGTATCAATTAAAGCAGAAAGAAGTGGGGAAGGCAGTCAGAAAAGCAAAGGCCCAAACCGAGGAAAGGATAGCCAACTCAGTTAAGAAGGGGGATAAAACCTTTTATAGGTACATTAGGGAACATAGAAAGGTTAAGGGAGGGATAGGGAAGATTAATAAAGGAGAGGGGAGGTGGGCAGAGGGAGACAGTGAAACAGCAGAGATAATGAATGAATACTTTTGCTCAGTATTCACAAAAGAAGAAGAGGAGGAGTTACCTAAATCAAAAAGTAGAAGCACTCTGGATAGTGGGGTTGATACCAGTCCATTTAAAGAAGAAAGAGTACTGAAAGAACTTCTAAAACTCAAGGTGGACAAAGCAATGGGACCTGACGGATTCACCCTAGAATCCTAAAGAGCTAAGAGAGGACCTAGTGACACCACTAACCACACTTTTAACAAATCATGGGAAGATGGGGTGGTACCTGAGGACTGGAGGAGGGCAGATGGATTCCCCTCACAAAAGTGGGAGCAAGGCAGAAGCAGGAAACTACAGACCTGTTAGTTTGACCTCAGTGGTGGGGAAAATGATGGAATCACTTCTGAAAGAAAGAATTGTTGAGTACCTAGAGGCAAACGGGGCACTGGACCCAAAGCAGCATGGATTCACAGCAGGAAGGTCATGTCAGACAAATCTGATCTATTTCTTTGACTGGGTGACCAAAGTAATAGACCGGGGAGAGGCTGTGGATATGGCCTACCTAGACTTTAGCAAGGCATTTGACACAGTCTCGCACAAAAGATTAATAATCAAGTTAGCCAGCCTGGGAGTGGGTCCCAGGGTGGCAGCCTGGGTAGAAAACTGGCTGCACAACAGGGAACAGAAGGTAATAGTGAATGGAACACATTCTGAAGAAAGGGGGGTTACTAGTGGAGTACCTCAGGGCTCAGTACTGGGTCCAGTCCTCTTTAACGTCTTTATAGGTGACATTGCAGAGGGTCTGGAAGGAAAGGTATGCCTCTTTGCGGATGACACAAAGATCTGTAACAGAGCTGATACACAAGGTGGGGTAGAAAGGATGAGAAGGGACTTGGCAAGGTTGGAGGAATGGTCAGACATATGGCAACTTAGATTCAATGCAAAGAAGTGCAAAGTAATGCACCTGGGAAATAAAAATCCAGGAGAAGAGTACACAATAGCAGGGGAGGTACTAAGAACAACAATAATGGAAATGGATCTGGGTGTAGTCATATCAGATGACCTAAAGGTGGGTATGCAATGTGAGAAGTCAGTAGGGGAAGCCAGGGGGATACTGGGATGCATAGGGAGGGGCATCACAAGTAGAAAAAGGGAAGTGGTTATCCCTCTATACAGACAGTTGGTGAGACCCCATCTGGAGTACTAGGCAGTTTTGAGACCTCATTTACGCAAGGACATAGACAGGATGGAAGCAGTCCAGAGGAGGGCAACTAAAATGGTGCAGGGTCTACATCAGAATCCATATGAAGAGAGAGACTGAGAGAGCTTAATATGTATACCCTTGATGAAAGGAGGGACAAGGGGGACATGATAGAAACTTTTAAGTACCTCAACGGAATCAACAAAGTCCAGGAGGGTAGCATCTTTCAGAAAAAGAGATGTGTAAGAACAAGGGGGCACAATTTAAAGTTAGAGGGGGGATGGCTCAGGGGTAATGTGAGGAAATTCTTTTTCACGGAGAGAGTGGTGGACACATGGAACCGCCATCCTGGAGAGGTTGTGGGGTCTAAAATAGTGGAGGAATTCAAACATGCATGGGACATACATAAGGCAATTATAGTGGGGGGTTGCAGGAAATAGGCTGTTGGTTAACTAGAATCTGCAGCTTATCCAGTAGGTAGGGAAATGGGCAGACTGGGTGGGCCAATTGGTCCTTATCTGCCGTCAAAGTCTATGTTTCTATGTTTCTATGAGGCATCAGAATTACAACCCTTTGAGTCGTAGACTCTTTTGCAAAGACTCTTTGTCAATTAACAAGGAGTGCCAACAATAGCACAAGAAATACAAGCAATAAACAATGGAGAGCAATAAAGGAGCATCACAATCATTCAAAATAACAGAGCAGTATTACATACAGAGGGCAGAGAGAACCCAGCGTCGAGCGCAAACCAGAGTACAGAAATTAAGCGTATGAGCACCAAAGACATTATTAAAAATGCAGTGAAAAAAGTGCACTAGGAGGCATTACAACAGTGAAGGAAGCATTGTAGCACATTACAAATATCAGGTAATACAATATACAAGGAGTAAGGGAGGTGGGGAAGGGATGATAGCTGGGCTGGTAAAAAGTGAATATACTATCGTCAGTCGCATGTGGAGTTCTGGGCAAGAAGGCCCTTGAGTGAGGTTTGGAAAAGACCCATCTTAGTGCCACTAGTAAGAGCCACAGGTAGGCTGTTTAACCAGTAGGGGGCTCAATGATAAAATGCTCTTTGACCTAGGGAAGTTCTGCAGTAGGGAATCAAAAAAGGGGCATTAGAGGAACTCCTGGAGACTCCTTGGAGGAGGGAGGGCTGGATGAGACAGTGCAAACTAGGAGGGGAGATTTTCCACTGAATATTCATAGCCAGGAGGTAAGTATGATATTTAAGACAGTATTCGAAGTTAAGCCAATTTGAGTGACTGTAGAGGCCACATGTGTGGGTCATTCTTTCACAACCTGTCACTAGGTGACAGGCTTTATTTAGAGCAGTCTTTATGTGATGAAGGGCAGTATTATCAGCTGAGCTGTAGAATACAATTCCGTAGTCCAGCATGGAGAGGACTGAGGAAGACACAGCAAGGTGGAGCACTTCAGGGGGAGGTAGTGTTTGAGCTAATAAAGGACGCCAATTCTGGAGCTGATGGTGGAACAGAGGGGGTGGAAATGTGCATGATAGGTGAGGGTGGAGTCAAGGGTGATACCCAGGTATTTAAAGGAGTAGACTTGCTCAAGTGGGGGGCCTTGGGAGCATGGACAAGTAATGAAGCACTATTGTGGGGGTTTTGGTGGTGAGTGAAAATCATAGTTTTAGATTTTTTATAGTTTAATACAAGCATGTGCTCCATAAACCAGGCTTCTGCTTTGAAAAAGGAATTCTAGAGGGCATCCTGCAGGGGTAGAGGTTGAGGGTTGCTCCAGAGAATGACAGTATTGTCAGCATAAAGAAGTAACCAACCAGTACAGGCCCTAGGCAAGGAGTTCAGGAAAAGGCTAACTAGAAGCGGGCCCAGGATGGAACCCTGAGGGACCCCAGATCGAACTAATAGGCAGAAAGAGACAATAGTGTCAATTTTGACCTGCTGGGACCTGTCAGTTAAATAGCTCTCAAACCAGGCTGTGACCTCAGTGGTCAGTCCCATGGAGCCCATGTGCCACCTTTATGACTGCTGCAGACATTCGGCTGAATTCTAAAAAGACTTTGAAGGTGAAAAAAATGCACAAGCCTCCAAAAAATCATGTAGGTGCAGAAAAAAGGCCATTTGCACTGTGGGATATTCTCAAAATGTCTGCAGCAGTGGGGAAAAAATTCAGCAATTTGCAGAAAAAAACACAGCTGCAGAATTACTTTTGGAAGAAAAAAGCCATTGAAAAGAAGGTATCATCCCCTTAATAGCTATTCTTAGCCACTGCTGCACCATAGCTGTGGAAAAAATGCTGCACACATTCTGCACCAAAGAGTGATCCATAACTCACATCCTAAACAGAAAGCAGTGTGCTATCAACTAAGAACCAATTGTAGTGGGGGATGACACACCATGCAACACCAACCAGGGACCTTATAGTAGTGTCAGATGTCAGACCACTAATAGCACGCAATACTATTGAAATGCAAAAGACTGCACCCACATGACCCACTGCAGCCCATACACTGTAAGAGCTCCATAGGCAGTAGATGCAGAGGCAGTAGCAAACAGAAGTGGGGCAACAGAAGTAGGCAAATGTAGAACATCAGAAAAACAATCCGCATCTACAAAGTGCCACAGGGTTCTTGGGCCAACTATATGTGGAGTGCAAGGCACTGCCATCATTGTATGACTAGGGAACACTAGTAGATGATGTGGCTGTACCTGCCTGTACTGTTACTGCCACACGTGTGCTGGTCTTTCCTGGTTGTAGTTGTCCACCATAGCGTATTGTCACATCTGGTGCTGTTGTGCATGGTCAGGCAGGGCATGCTGCTGTGGTTTCAATAGTGGGACTGGCTGCTGGCCTCCCTGAGTGTCCTGGTTCTGCTGCATGGTTTGCAAAAGTTGCAGTGGTTCATGCTCTAGTTTATTTGGATAATCTGTTTCCATTTCTGCTGAGCCTTTATATTACATCTGCAGCTATGGATCCATGCATGTGCAAAATCCGCATATGCAGCATTGCGTAAATCACTCTTTTTGCGATTTTCCATTCATGCGGAATTTTCAGCTGAAAACATCCTTCCCATGTATCTCCACAGTCTGCTGGCCTTTTTTTCTGCACATGCACAATTTTCTCCTCTCTTTGAGAATCCAGCCCCTTGAGTATTGTATGAAGGAAGCATCTGCTCTGGATCTTCAGTTTACAAGCTGTCGTAAAAACAGTGTTAAAACTCAGAAATTCCATGAAAGTTTTAGTGCAGTATTGTAGTAGAACAGTGATAGAGTTGTGTGGGTGTTTCGGTATCAGTCTTTTATTTATTTGTCTGTGGTTTTATTTAGTTCTCATACTGAATGTTTCAAATTCTGACAAGTGCCATTACCAGTGTGGGAGGGGCAGGAGGGCTGCATTGT
This sequence comes from Neoceratodus forsteri, assembly GCA_016271365.2. Taxonomy (NCBI): domain Eukaryota; kingdom Metazoa; phylum Chordata; order Ceratodontiformes; family Ceratodontidae; genus Neoceratodus; species Neoceratodus forsteri. The sequence goes on from CM057449.1 coordinate 1,327,459,260, forward strand.
AGGCCCCAGCTAGTCTGTTAGAGATATTCAGCTGCTGCTTCCTTAATATTATTCTGCTAGAAGTGTTTCATTTTCCTCTATAGACTAGAGAAGGAAGTTTTAAGCCAAGATTTATTATTAAAGTAGTGTGTGTGTGTGTGTGTGTGTTTTTTATGTTAAGATTTCTATAATTAATTATTTGCAGCAATTTTGCTCAGTTTCTCTCAGTGCTGTGAAACTAGATAGTCAGTCACTGAATGTGTAATGTGTACACCTTGTGAAATGCAGCACTGCAGTGTGGAGTAGTCTTTAGTCAGTTTCATTTTTTGTTGAATGAGAAAGGGGTAGTAGTCAATTCTGCCTGTTTGCAGTCTCTTCCTAGGGTAGGGAGAAATACAGATGGCAACTAAGTAAAATTGAACCAAATTATTTGGCCAGGACACTGGGGAAATTCCCCTACTCTGACAGAGGGGAATACTCTGTCCAACATGGCAGATGCTCTGGTGACCACGGCAGAGCTGGCTGGTGAGGCAGGAGACTCGGTCTCTGCTCCTGTCTCTGATTTACTAGAGACCGTTTCAGACAGAATTCTGTATGAAAGTGTACTTACTGTGACTGAAGCTGCTCCCATGGATTGTACTGTTCTTCCCCCTGCTCGTTGCAGTGGCCCTGATGGAGATCGTAGAGACGCCTCAGCTGTTGTGTCCAGCGAATCGGAGGTACTGCAGCCTGCTATACATGGTGAACTGGTGGAGGTTATGAGAGATACGCGCCTGGTGGACAACGGAGCAGACTTGTCTAAGCGGATGTCACAACATGATGCGACGTCTTTTGAGAAGACAGCCACGGGTTGGGGGGATCGTCTCCTGGCAGTTCCTGGATCTCATCCTACTTTTGGGCCTTCTGTTGACCCGCTGTTGCCCCGGACTGAGTCATCGCCTTTTGTTTTCACCGCCACGGCACAGCCGCCCACGCAGCAGAGGGTGCACAGCTCGGGGATCACATTGCAGGATTCCTCACCAACAATGTTGGAAACTGGCAGCCTGATGTCTTTTTCGGAGATATTGCCCCAACATAAACCCGTATGGTCCATAGAGCAGGCTTTGCAAGGGGCAGGCTGGATACAGGAACCCACGAAGGGACAGTGGATCTCTGGTCCGTCCTCTATTCGGTCCCCTAAACCTGAAGACTTCCTGGAGGAACAATCGAAGGGACTGGAATTGAATGAATCTCCTGACCCCTTGAGTTTACCAGGGGAATTGTTACTCACCCAAAACCCTGTATTATCCCTCCTACAGGATACGTCCTCTAAGGCATCTCCTATGATGGAATCCATGGATTTTACTGGCGGACCCTGATCTACCTCTCCTGATCAGGGTAAGACTCCACATTCCTTTTCTTCCCTCTTTAAGGTACCTGTTGTAGCTGCTAAGTGGCATAATGCTGTCCAGCTTATTTATAAAGGTGGACTTTCTGACCCCCCGGATCGTGTCTTTGTGGCTAGATCCCTGATAAAAGATTCTTTGAAATTTTTTGCTCACGAGATATATGCCTTGATACATGTCCCTGGAGAATCTTCCTTTGATGTCAGTTTTCAGACATCTCGTGGACTTGAACGATTTTGGTCTAGATACCATGCTTTGAAGAGTACCCCCTTATGGACCCCCTTCCAGGCCATCCCCCTGTCGAAGCCTGTCTTTAAATTTATTACAGTTATGTTCCGTAATGAAGGTGTTGATGTCTCTGATGTGATGTACTGGCTAAAACAGCGCTGCATGGTACAGGGTCAGCCTGAAGCCATTCTGGACACTGAAAATATTTGGACTGGGGGTTGGAGGTTTCGGGTGCTGTTACACACAAATGACTCAGGTCCTGTGCACCTGCCTAATTCCTTTTTTTTAGGATGAGACAGGGGAGTTTTGTTTTATCCTGGCCAACCCAAGGTCTGTTATAGATGTGGGGATCCCTCACATCTCAGTAGCACCTGTGATAAAATTAAATGTAATAACTGTGGTGAAATGGGTCATGTGGGGGTTCACTGTCGGAATGCTAGTAAATGTAACCTATGTGAAGAATTAGGGCATGTATTCCAGAATTGTCGATGGGCTGCTCGTGCTCAGGAAGACCATGATGGTGGGGCTGATCAATGATTTGTGATTACACAAGCACAAAAAGCACGGTTACGTGCATCTGTGGCTAAGCACCCCTCTGTTACAGGAGACTCAATGGAGCAGCCCCTACTGCTAGCACCTCCCCAGAACACTGTTCCTCAACCTGACAAGATTGTACCACCTTTATCAGTACCTGAACCCCCCCCCGAATGGAGGAAGTTAGACCTGTTGCTCCTGATGGGGACTCTGTCCCAGGTCCTAGTAAAATGCTACCTCCCCATGATCCTACTGCAGGTACACGCCGTAGGTCTCTGAGAACTGCTTCTCGGCCTTTGCCGCCTCCTATGACATCCTTGTCGCCTACTCCCATACCCCTGTTGAATTTTTTTGAGTTACTTCAGCCGACTTCGGACGACGCAGGTGGTGAGTCTGACTCATCCTCGGTGGCGTCCTCCCTCCCTGATGGTACTGCTGACACTGGACCTCCAGTGGGCATTGGACTATCACAGAAACATAAGGCTAGAGTTAGTCTAAAAGGGAAGAATATTGTTGGGAAGCGGAAACTGTGATGTTTTATATTTTCCTGTTGTCTCCATGGCGCAGTTCACTTGTCACACTATTAACGTTAATAGTATGAAACGTGCTCTTAAGAGACGGTTGTTTTTTCTTTTTTATGACTTTTGCCATTGGGTATTTTCTTATTGCAGGATACCAGACTCCATACGACTCAAGAGATCAGACAAGCAAAAAATGATTGGCTCTTAGGCCCCTCATTCTGGTCCATAGGTCAAGACCCCTGTTCAGGCCTTGGCATTTTGATAAATATGCCTGACTTTCATCTTTTGAAGCTATTTAATTTGGTACCCGGTAGGGCTCTGGCTTTGGACTTCACCATAGGTAATTGCCCTTATCGAGTTATCAACATTTATGCACCACAACTTAAATCAGCACGCATAGCCCTTTTTACTGAGATTCGCCCTTACTTGCACACTTCATTTCAAGTTTTATTTTCTGGTGACTTCAACTGTGACTTGAGTCTTCAAGAGAAAAGTTCCTTTGCCACTACTAAAAAACTGTACTGTGACTCACAGGAACTGAGCAAGCTGATACATACTGCTCATTTAGTTGATGCTTATTTTTCATTTCGGCAACAACATACCCCTACGTTTCATAAAGGTAAATTGGCTACCCGCATTGATTTTGTTTTCTTGTCCCGTACTTTACCAATTGTTTCGGCTATGGTGCAGGCAGTGGCCTTTTCGGATCATAGCTTGCTTTCTATTGGTGTTGGTACTGCAAATCCTTTCAAAAGGGCGGGGTTGTGGAAATTTAACACCTCCCTGTTACAGGATAAGGTGCATAGACCTCATTCGGTCCTTCCTTTTTTACGCAAATCTGTGTTTCTTTGTTATGATGACCGATATAGTGGTGGTTTGATACCAAACATGTGTTGATATCATTCCTGAAACAGTATAGTCGTACGAAAAGTAGGAGCCAATATTTGGACTACTTACAAAGAAGAGCGCATCTTCAATCGCTTCTTTCTTTGTCATATACCACGGGTCATGACCTTTCCTCTCAAATTCAATTGACGCGAGCAGCTATGTTGCACTTCCAATCTCGACAATCACGGCAACTGTATCACCAACATAAATTTCAGGTTACTGGACCACGGGAGATCATTTGTCCCTTTGAGTCTAACTCTCGTCGGACTGTTCAAAAGACGATATTAAGTCTTGCAGATTCCACGGGGACTATATGCTCTACTCAAACTGAGATTCAGCAGATAGTTGCTAACCACACGACTGCTTTGTTTTCCCCCTTCCTACAGACTTTCCTGACCCTGCTGCCCTGTATGAGAATTTAGAGATCCCACTCCCTTCTACAACAGCGGTGGAGATGGCATGCCAGTCCATTATGACCTTGGAGTTGTTAACGACAATTTCCTCTCTGCCATTACGTAAAACTCCTGGCCCAGATGGTCTTCCGACAGCTCTTTATAAAGTTCTGGGTGACCACTTACTTATTGAACTTACCTCTGTCTTTAATTCTTTGTTGAACAGTGAGTCTGTCCCTTTAGAATTTACGACTGGTGTTTTGCTTTATATCTATAAACAAAAGGGGGAAGCCCACTCTCTTGAGAATTGGCACCCTCTTTGTATGCTGAACACTGACTTTAAAATATTGATGAAAATAATAGCAAAACGTTTAACAGGTATTGCAGAAACTGTTCTGCATCCTGTTCAATCTTGTTCTGTCCCCAACAGGAACATCTCAGATCATTTGATTCTGATCCATGAATTGTTCTCTCATGGGTACTCAGCTTCGACTTCGGGATTTGTGGTTTCTGTGGATCAACGAGCAGCATTTGATTCGGTGAATCATAGATTTTTTATGGCAAGCACATAGTTTTTTGAATATACCGGCCATCATTATTCAATGGTTACGTAATTTTTATAGGATGGCTACAGTCATGCCAGTAGTGAACGGCTGGGTGGGACCTCTGATACCTGTTCGAAGAGGAGTTCGACAGGGGTGTCCCGCGAGTCCAATACTATATGTACTGTTTTTGGATGTTCTGCTCCGCCATGTGAATATGCTCCCACAGATACATGCTGTATCGTGTCCTGTAACAACAGCACCATACAAAGCTATAGCATATGCAGATGATATCTGCTTCTTGGTGGCGGACGAGGATTCAGTGAAAGCCTCCTTGCAGGAATGTTCTTTATTTGGGACATATTCAGGAGCAACTCTAAATTTTGAGAAAAGTGTTCGTATACAGCTAGGGTCTGCTATTGCACCGATTAGGAACATCGGACCATTGCAAATTGTAGAAGGCCCAGTTCAGTTTTTAGGATTTATTTTGGTACTCATGCCGATGACATTTATAATTGACTTCTAAATTACAACAAGGTCGCATAAAGGTAGCCTCATGGAACAGGAGTCAGATTGGGAAAAGAAAGAGTCTATTTAATTAAGACATATTTACTTTCCTCTTTCTCTATGTTAGCTATATCTTCCTATTCCAAAACAATTGGAAACGGTGATTCTTAGCCTTTTTTCAGGCATTATGGGAGCAGGTTAAACCCGATAAAATGGGATGTCACCTATCTCCCTATCACGGATGGTGGTGTGGCATGACTAATCCCTTTTGTTTTTATCCAGTATTTTTTCTATGGCAAACATTAGACCACTTTTGATTAACTTCGCAGAAAGGATGGGAAGCGTGGTTCTATGATTCTTGTAAGGTATGGTTTCACCAATGGGAACATAATTCCCTCATATTCGTGCCTCGGAAACACACCACCTTATGTGGTACATTTCTCGTCTGAAGCAATGGCGGGTTACCCACAAGTGCTTCTCACTAATGCTTGCTAAATCCCTGTATAGATTGCTTCTTTCCTCTGTGTGTACAGTTCAGTCCCCTTTTTAAATGCCCTACCCAATATTGTCCTTCTCTGCTTACCTTTGCGTTGTAAGCGAATCCCAATACATATGTGGGACTTCCATTGGTTATCCTGCCATGAGAGAATTAATGTTAATCGAACCATAAACATAAACAGCTTCAAGACAGGTTGTGTTCTAGGCCCTCCTGTATTGATGAATTGAAACTATTTCTCATTTATTTTTGATTGCCCTCTTATACAACGTTGGTGGGTTTTTCTGGCCCAAAATGGGGTATGCCATTGCTTCAATTTGTCTCTTACCCAATGGTCATGTATGGAGCATTCCCCTCAATGGTCTCTGTGGAACACTGATATTTTAAATCGTATTTTTGTTGTAATTAAATGGCATATCTGGATGGCAAGATGCCAGTTCACCTTACAGCAGAAGATCTGTACATATCTAGAAATTGAACAAAAGATTGTTCGGGATTTGAAAATTGTTTATGCACGTGAACTTGTATCTCATTCCAGGCCTGGTCTGTTTGCCCTTTGGAAAGCTCTACCTTGGATTACAGACTCAGATGCGCCGGTAACTTGAAAGACTTATGTTCTCTCAGTATAGTTTCCTTAGTTTTCTTTTCTTTGTTTTATCCCATACCTTCTGATATGAGCACTGTTGTATATTGTCTTGAGTTGCACCTGATTTGTTCTTATTGTATTTTCTTTACTGTATATTGCCTGATTTCTTGTTTCAATAAAACTTTCCCCTACTCTTGTCCAGTAGGGGGAATCCTTGGCCGTCTGTGTCAGAATGGCCAGTATTGCTGAACCTCCGAATGGGATGGATGTCGCTGGTGCAGGGGACTTGGCCTCCTCTCCTGTTCCTTATTCACAAGAGGCTAAGGAATTAGAGGTTATTGCAGCAGAATATGAATCACCTGTTTCTGGAGAGGATATGTTTATACGGTCTGGCTCAGCTACACCGACTGTTCTACAGCTGGATAAATTGGTTAAAAAAGGTACTGTTTGTAAATCTAGGCTAGCGTTATATCAGAAAAAGTCTAAGTTGCTGTTGGAAATGAAAAAATTAGAGTGGGAGTTAGCGGATCTCCCAGCTGATATTGCTCTGGCTGGTCTAGAGACTAAAATACCTGTTATGCCTACGTCGGGATTTCCTGCAATGGGAGACTCTTCCTTTGTTGTTTCATCCCATTTCTTCGGACTTCAATGTTCAAAAAACGGGCTTCACTGTGGTCGCTCAGGCTGGCAGTTCAGGTGGAACTACCTCTGTGTGCCTAAAGCCTGCGGACCCCTTTGTACTGGAACCTTCCTCTCAGCAGCATGCTTCTGTGACCTCCGCTGTGGTTGCAACTCCAAGGACAGTCGGTTCTGATCCTCTTCCGGCAGAGTTTGTCTTCCCGGTCAATCAGTCATGTCCTGGATGGAGTAAAACTTTGGGTTCTTTTCTCCTCTCCCTCAAAGTGTTGCTGTTGATAATGCTCCTGTATCTGCTATTTTACACCCGAATGATGTTCCTGGAGGCCCATCTTGGTCTCCACAATGAGCACTACGTGAGGCTGGTTGGGAAATGTCGGATACTGGGACCTGGTCTCCAGATTCACAGGACCACTCATACCTCCATATGCTGGAGAACGTTACAGTTACAGTGGCCACCAACGCTGATCCTCTGAGTTCCATTGTTTTGCCCCTGGGTAAGGATTTTGATTTTCCTGCTACACCTTTTACGCCTGGCTCTGACATTGTAGTCCCTTTGAGGTTTTAGATCAGACAGATAGTAATGGGACTTTAAAACAATAAACTTCTGATGTTGGGGTTGCTTTAAATGTTACTGAGGCCCTAAATACTAGTGTAGTGGAGGATGCCACTAGGGTGGGCCCTCCTCCAGAGGTTATTGCTCAGTTATCTAATTAGCATTCTAATGCCCCCTTTAAGCTTTCTGATCTTTTCCAGAATAGGAAGGAACCTGTACCACGTTGTAATGCTGTGCATATTTTATATAAGGAAGGGTTGCAGGAGGCACAGGACCAAGTTTATTTTGCTCGGGCCTTGCTGAAAGGCTCCATGAAGTTCTTCTCTTCAGAGATTTTTGCTCTCATCAATATTGGTACCTTCAACTTAGATGTTAGTTTCAAAAATATTTCTAGTCTAGACAGGTTTTGGGCATGGTATAATGCATGTAAGAATACACCCCTTTGGTCACCCTTCCAGGTAATTCCTCTCATGAAACCTACCATTAAGGTTATTACAGTTATGTTCAAGAATGATGGGGTTAATGTGGTGGATATTTTATTTTGGCTTCATCATCACTGTGAGGTTTTGGGTACTCCCTCACCTACTCTGGATAGTGAACACATTTGGGATGGTGGTTGGAGAATATGGGTTAAATTGTTTGTGACTAATTCTGGTACTGTGCATTTACCTAGTACCTTTTATTTAGGTAGGGATAGGGGTGCTATTTTTTATGTAGGTCAGCCTCAGTCCTGTTTTAAGTGTGGATCCTGGGCTCATCTTAGTTTAGCCTGTGAGACTATTAAATGTAGTCATTGTCTGGAGTTTGGGCATGGGTCTGCTAAGTGTCTTAATCTTTTTCGGTGTAATCTTTGTGAAAATACTGGACTCGCCTATGATAAATGTCCTTGGGCTTCTCATAATAGGGATGATTGCCCTTCACATGAAGGCATTATTGATCAAGCACAACATTTGCGAGCTAAAAAGGTTGCTGACTTAAGTCTCAAATCTGGGATGACTGCTATTGCTAAGGAGGTCTCTGAGTTGTCTAAAGCTGCTTCAAAAGTGGCTGAGGCTGTTCCTCCCCCACCACTTGGTGAAGTTGTTACTGTGGATATACAGGTTGAGTCAGACAATCTGGTTACTGCTCCTTTTATTTCCTCAGACCTTGCGGTAGTGCCTGACATGCCTCCCCCCCCCCCAAGCTTGATGATTCTGGTTTTAAAACTGCCTCAAAAAAAAGACCACGGTTGGGGAAGAAAGTAAGGCTTCCGACATCCTTGGAGGGACAGGATAAAGAGGGGCTTCCTGTTGATTGGGATCAGGGTAATAAATTTGCTTTGCTGGGTTCTGCATCGATAGATAGAGAGTCAGCTGATGAGGGTACTGACACCTCCTCTTTGTTATCTACTACTGATACTGAGGAGAAGGGAAGCATGGATTCCATTGCTAAAAGAACCAGGCAGTGCAGGAAAGCTAAGATAACATGAGCTGTAGATTTTTGCTGTTGTCTTTTTTCTTCTCTACTTTTCTTATGTCTTCCCTTTCTGTTGCTACTATTAATGTTAATAGCATTAAGGGGGGGTTGACTAGTACATTATTTTCCCTTCAGGCTGTTGCCTGTGATATTATCTGCTTATTGGATACCAGACTTAAAACTCATGCAGAATTGCAGGCTGCATTCCGAGCTTGGCCACTGGGTGCTTCATTTTGGTCTATTGGGCTTGATACCTGTGATGGTATTGGGATTCTTTTTACTAATCCTGCTCTTTGGGTTACTAGGTTGGTAGATATACACCCTGGGAGGGCCTTATTGCTGGATGTTACATATCATAGTGACAGATTTCATTTAGTTGCTATATATGCCCCTCAAACTAATGCGACTAGAGTTTCTTTATTTCATGATATACACCAATATTTACATACTTCCAGACTAGTTATTTGGTTGGGGGATTTTAATTGTGGCTTACACCAATCTGATAGGGGGTTAAAAACTTCGAAACTGTTTCGTGACACCAGCACCCTTAATGGAATTCTGCATACTGTTGGATTGCAGGACTCTTATCGCAGTTTGCATCCCATTGGAGGATACACTTTTTTTAAGGGTAAATTGAAAACCAGGATTGATTTTATTTCTGTGTCCAAAATTTTACAGATTTTGTAATCTACTACTAGGGTTGTGGAATTTTCTGACCATGTTTTGTTACGTTCCGAGATTTCTTGGAAAAATACTCCTCGCTGTAAAAAGAGTGGGTGGAGGTTGAATAATGTTTTATTGCAACATCCTAAAATACTAAAAGCTTGGCATAGTCATTGGACAGCTGGAATTTCATTTAGTGACTGTTATGATGATATTTCTGATTGGTGGGAGGATACTAAAAAAGAATGAAAAGCTCTGTTTCAGTCACTAGTTACTTCTAGGTGTCGGTCTGATTATTTCCAATATTCGGAGTTACATCATCATTTGCAGCACTTGATTTCTTTATCAGAAACTACTAGTCAGGACTACAGTTCCCAGATCCAGAATATTAAGACTAGAATGATGTCCCTTCAATATACTAGGGCTAAATCCTTGGAACAGTAAGCTAGATTTGGTACATAGGTTAGACCATCTTCTATAGATCCCTATAAGAGTTGTCAGGATCGAGTTAAGCATCGGTTTATCACAGAATTACTTTCCTTTTCTGGGCAGTGTGTCTCTTCCCCAACAGGAATCCTGTCCATTATTGAGGATAGATTTACAACCATATTTGCAAGTCAGGAGGTTAGTGGAGACTTAGCACAGGTTTTACAAACCTTACAGTTACCACAGGTTCGGCCAGAGGATGTACACATGTTGACACATGATGTCACTGAAGAGGAGGTTATTCATGTTATTAAGCAGCTGAATTCTACTTCTGCCCCAGGTTTGGATGGGTTGGGGACAGAATTTTATAAACATTTTCTTGAAGACTTGGCTCTGGTTTTGGTTGTTCTTTATAACCATGTGTTGAAGTCTTCTTCTTTTTCTGCTTCCATGCAGGAAACAGTTTTAGTATTGCTTCATAATAAGGGTGCCCAGAATAATGTAGAAAACTAGAGACCACTGAGCCTACTTAATACTGACAGAAAAATTGTGGCTAAGATTCTGTTGAATAGATTGAATAATGTCTCAGACTATTTAATTAGTCTTGAACAGACGTGTGTGGTTCCAGGATGACAGATGAAAGGTAACCTAATAGTGCTTAGAGAGTTGTTTTGGCAGGCTGATTCAGGTCAGGTCTCAGGATGGGTGGTGGGTGTAGATCAAGAGACGGCTTTTGATCAAGTTTCACATAAGTTTTTGTTTGCTGTTCTATCTGCATTTGGTTTCCCAGTAGATTTTGTTTCCTGGATTAAAGCACTTTATGCCAATATTTCATTATGCCCTAATGTGAATGGGTGGTATGGTTGGCAGGTTAATGTTAAGAGAGGGGTGCAACAGGGTTGTCCCCTTAGCCCTCTTTTATATGTTTTTTGTAATGATATTCTACTTAGACTTCTACATCACTCTCCTGATATTCAGGGTATTCTGGTTCCCCATACTAGTTTTTTTGTTAAGGCTATGTCCTTTGCTGATGATATGGTTCTTATGTTGGGGGTTAATACTAAGGAGGAGGTCCTTTGTGCTGTTTTGAGGCAATATGCAGCCATTTGTGGTTCCAGGATTAATTGGGATAAGAGTATTGGTATCCAATTGGGAAACACCCCATTCCATCCTCTGGTTTTTTAGGGGTATAAGGATACAACGTGAGGCTTTGATAATTCTTGGGGTGTGATTTGGGGGTCGGGACATGGCATATACTAATTGGATGGTTAATGTTGGGAAGGCAGAGCGTTTGGTTCAGGGTTGGTATAATAAGTTAATTGGTAAATAGGAAAGGGTGCTTTTGATTAAAACTTTACTTTAACCTATTTTTTGTATCTTAGTTATGTTTTCCCACCTCCTCAGTAGCTATTTACTAAATTATTTAGTATTTTTTTCAGGCTTTTTGGGGATCAAGGTTAAATCCCATTAAAAGGGAGATTACTTATAAGCCCATTGTAGAAGGTGGTATAGGAATGGTCAATCCTGTTGCCTTTTATTTTAGTGTTTTTTTTAGTTATAATTTTGGTCTGGCCTTGAAACCTGGCTTTAAGTTATGGTGTCCCTTGGTTCTGGACTGGATTACACCAAATAGACAGCTTTGGGATCAAGGTTCTACTAGGTTGTTTGGAGAAAAAACACCTTTACCGGATTATGGTGTTGAAAGTTTTAAGATGGCTGTGAAATGGAAACTTTAACTTCAGGACTTTATGATTTTGGATAGAAAGGCTGTTTATCATGCTATTTTGGATAACAATAGTCAAGTTGTGGTAGAATTTCCTTTGTGTTCATCTGCACAACCGATTTGTGTGTTACGACAACTGCATAATCCTCGCATACCTTTAAAAATGTGGGATAGTTTATGGTTAGGAAATTTTGGTAGGCTTCACGTAAAAGGAAATCATAAACATAAAAAGATGGAAGACAGATATTGTCCACGTGATTCCTGTCCTCAGGTTTTAGAAACACAGCGTCATTTGTTTTTAGAATGTGTCTTTGTGGTACAATTCTGGGCCTTCTTAAGTGCAACTTGGGGGGAACCTGAATTTTCATTGTTAACTTATTCTGACATTATGTAAGGTGGGAATAAGGCCTTATGCATGAAATATAATCCTGAGAATATGTATGTTATTTTTGTTGTGCTTCATTATCATTTATGGCAAATTAGATGTTTGGGGGTTCTTCAACAAAAATGGGTCTCGCATGTTGAATTATTAGCAAATATTAGGAAATCTTTACAGGATATAGTACAAATGGATCTACTGCATTATAGCAGAGAAAAGGTTGCACATTTCTGGGTTAATTGTATTAATTGGTATTGAATTTATTGTTTGTTCTTGTTTCCTTTTTTTGTCCTGCTTTTCTGTTCTGGTTTATAATTCTTTATGTTTGATTTCTTATGTACTGTTTTGTTATGAAGTTCAACTTTCTAGTAAAAAATTCCCCCTACTCTTGCAGTAGGGGGACCTGACGCTGTGACTTGTGGTCATTCTGCAGCAGAACCTGGAGGTGGAAGGTCTGCAGGTAAGGGCTATGATGGCCCAGGAATCTATAGAAATGGAAGTTCCTCTGGAGGAGGGATACACTGCAGAGGCGGCTGGGTTGCACCCATTGGGTGGCCAGCATATCGCCCAAGTCGGTGGTCCCTCAGTGGTGGAAATTGAGCAGCCTTTAAGTCTGGCTGAAAAACATCATTGTTTGGAGGAAGAATTACTACGTGTCAGTGAGTTAATGGCAAAGGAAGGGTAACGGCAAAATCTATATGAAGATTGAAAACGGAATTACGCTGACACTTCCCTGGGTGTTGCAATGTCATCAAGCTTGACTAAGATTCATGCAGCTGCAGAGAAGCCTACAGCGGACTTGGCTTCCTCGGGCAAGGCTTGGGGAGATATTATGGATGCAGCTTGGTCGCTGGATAGGGCCCTGCAAAATACGGGTTGGATCCCTATGTCGGATGGCCATTGGAAACCGGTGGGTATAGTTGATGGTACAACGGATGGTCTTCCTGCACAGATAAGCATTGATAACTCTGATTTACCTTTGCTGACTGTGGGAGAGGGTGTCGCTTCCATAACCTTGAGCCTTCCCCCCTCGTAGTCCCAGAGGGTGGGGTAAACATTGGAGATGCTGATACAGACCAGCCGCAGGCTTCAGAGGTTTCGGCTAGGCCTACATATGCTAGCCACTTTAGACAAACTGTGGAGCAAACTAAAAGGTGCAATGCCATTTGGTTGAGATGCATGGGGCCTCGGGAAAACCCCCCAGATTGTTTTTTTGTGGGGAAAATACTGCTTAAACAGAGTATGGGTTTCTCTCCATCAGAGGTCTATGCACTTATTCATGTTCAAGGGGAGTTTACATTCGATGTTAGTTTCTGCACTCCTGCTCTGTTGGAAACCTTTTGGTGTCACTACCTGAATCTGAAAACAAATCCCCTATGGTCTGACTTTATTGTTTTGCCTCTAACTAAGCAACCCTTTCATGTGATAACTATCCTTTTTAGGAATGAAGGGGTTAATGTTGTTGATATTGTGCACTGGCTAGAAAAAAGGTGTGAGATTCAAGGCAATCCTGTCCCCATTTTAGATGATGAGGGGTTTTGGAATGGGGGCTGGAAGTTTCGAGTCAAACTGCAATGTACTGATACAGACCTCATTCATCTCCCTAATTGTTTTTTTTTTTTCTGGGCAGAGATAAGGGTTTCCTTTTTTACCCGGGACAACCCAGGGTTTGTTTTAAATGTGGGTCCAAAATACATATAATCACCTCCTGTGACATCCTGAAATGCACTCACTGTGGGGAAACAGGCCACCCTAATGCTCACTGCTTCCAGCAAGCAAAATGTAATCTCTGTGATGAGATAGGACATGTTTTTGGGTCTTGCCCAGTTGCTGCTCAAAACACGGAGGAAGCAGATTTTGGAGTGCAAGACCATTACATAAGGTTGGCAGTTAAGCAGGGCCACTCTCCCATGGGAACGGTATCTCATGTGACCCCTTCTGGGGGTATCCAGGCGGTCAAAAAGACCTTATGTGATGGGATGGCTCCTGCCCCTGTTGCTGCTCCCATACCTATGATTCCAGTGCCTTTGGATATTGTATTAGGTGTCACGGCAATTGCTAGTGAGGCCCCCCCCGCCCCAATGTCCTCTGGGGAGGACTTTACTTTGGTCATGGAAAAAAAGGGGAAGCAAGCTAGAGGGAAAGCTAAGCAGTCAAAGAAATCTACTACCTCTGCCACTTCTCTTCCTCTGGCGGACCCTAATCTATATGACATTTTGGCGGATGAATCATCGGGTTTGAATGAGGCTGTACCTCTCTCACAACCTGTAACAATGGTACTTCTAGAGAGTCAGACGGAACCGAAACCTCAGGATTGTACAAGTGGTAGGGTGACAAGAGCCTCTAGTAAGGTGAAGTAAAATCTGTTCTGGGATGACTGATTGCTCATTTTCAATTTTGTGTGGCGTCTTTGAATGCTAATAGCATAAAATCCCCTGTGAAGCATCGAAACACCTTTTCACAGTTTGTGCACTAGAACTTGGACTGTGTCTTTTTTCAGGATGTTCGGTTACACTCTTCAGATGACTTGTCTGCTGCTACTGCAGGGTGGATCTGGGGAGACTGTTTTTGGTCACAGGGACAGGATTTATGCAGTCGGGTTGGAATTTGTTTTTTTCTTTCACATATTCAGGTGGTGCACCATATAGAGTTTGTTGAAGGTAGAGCTTTGCTCCTGGATATTAAATAGGGTGACACCTCTATACGTTTGATTATTATTTATACTCTCCAAAATAAATTTGATAGGGTTGCTTTGTTTAAGTCCCTTTTCCCATTTTTATGCACTTTTTATCCAGTTATTTTGGGGGGTGATTTTAATTGCTCCTTGCCCTCCCAAAAACCTCCTGTTTTGGGAAAAAAGGTCTATTGTGACGCGTCTTGCTTGGCACAGGTTATTCAGGATGCTGGGTTGGTTGATGCTTTTGGGTCTTCTGCAAGTGAAAACAGAAACACCTATTTTTGTGGTCCTAGGGCTTCTAGGATTGATTATTTTTTTCTTTCTTCTGGGTTGCTCATGCAATCACAATTGTTGCAGGAAGTAGCTACATCTGACCATATGCTTCTTAAACTTGTTTTGGGGAATGTGCCTGAGACCCAGAGGGGTCCTGGGATATGGAAGTTGAATATCACTTTATTAGATATCCCTATCGTAAGGGAGGGGTTCCGTTCTCTTTTGATTGCACGTCAGTCGTTTTTTTTTCTATATGAGGATTTGACCAAGTGGTGGGAGGACACAAAACTGACATAAGGGTGTATTTTCAAAAAATGGGACGTATAAATGGGAAACAGCAGCATAATGAGCTGAAGTATTTGAGGGAGCATATTAGTGTCTGGTCGGTCTTTCAACAGCATCTAGGGTCTGGGTGTCAGAATAAAGTTAAGGGGCTGAAGGCTGAACTGGCTCATTTGCAATTGAAAGTTTTAAGTGATATGGAAAAAAAGCATAAGTATGGGATTTCTGGGTCAAAAATAGTTACTTTACCGTTTGAATCTGCTTGGCTTTTACGAGAGACAAGAAGTAGGATGTATTTAAATACTGCTGAGGGAGAGAGGGTAACGTCTAATGCTTGTATTTTATCTGAAATACATACTTATGCTTCCAGATCTTTTCAGAGCAATACCCTACTGCTTGTTTCCATGCGAGCTTGGTTGAACTGTAGACAGTTACCACAGTTGGCACCAAAATTGTGTAGTTCGTTTATAGAACCTATATCCCTGGAAGAACTCAGGTCTGTAATCTGGGATCTTAAAGCAGGGACTGCCCCTGGTTCTGATGGGCTTCCTCATGAAGTGTATAAAGAAATATAGGAAATTTGGGGGGTAGAACTGGGCGAGGTCTTCAATGTTAGTTTACAGTCTGGGAATCTCCCTGAAAGTATGCTGCAGGGATTGTTATTGCTGATTTACAAAAAAGGGGACGGGGTGATTTAGACAATTGGAGACCTTTGTCACTCCTTAATACCGACTATAAGATTCTCTTGAAGGTTTTGGGGAATAGGTTATGCGGGGTTTTGGATGTACTGATATATCCCTCACAATTTAGCGGAGTCCCAAAAAGGCGGGTTCAGGATGCTGTTATACCTCTCAGGGAGATTTTGCAGAAGGGAGTCTCACAGGAAGTTTTTGGTCACCTTGTTTGCCTTGATCAGAATAAAGTCTTTGATCATGTAGAGTATGCATACCTTTGGGAGATGCTGCATAGTTATGGATTACCTTTTGAGTTTATAACATGGTTACAGACGTGTTATAGGGGTATTAGTTTACTGCCTAGTGGTTGGATAGGGTGTAGGGTATTGGTGCATAGAGGAGTACATCAAGGATGTCCACTGAGTCGTCTGTTATATGTGATGTCCTTAGACCCCTTACTGTATGCCCTGAATATGTCACCAAAGATTACAGGTCTCTCTGTTGGTTGTGAGGATACTCAAATTGTGTCTGTGGCATACGTGGATGATTTAGTTTTGGTTCTGGCTGACAGTTCTTCTGCTAAAGAAGCCCTTTTGTAATTGAAGACTTTTTCTGGCATTTCTGGATAATATATTAACACTTTAAAAAGTGGGATATTACCATTGGGTTACGATGCTGCTGATGTTGCCTTAATATGGCATATGCCTATAGATTTTACTTATAGGAGAATACTTGGTGTCTATTTTGGTGGGGCCAGATGCTCCTAGGTATAATTGGGAGAAGCAGTTGTTGGTGGCACGAGATAGGGTGGTCCTCTGGAATAAAGGTCAGATGTCAAAAGCCAAACATATTTATCTTATTAAAACTTTTTTATTATTTTATTATTTGTTTTTGGTGGCGGTGTATCCTTCCCCACAATCCTTGGAAGCTTCACTTTATAGTGTGTTTTTCTCATGTTTATGGGGCAGCAGATTGAACCCGATGAAGAGGGGTATCACTTATTTATCCATTAATGAGGGTGGTTTAGGGATGCTGAACCCTGTGGTGTTTTTTTATATTACGTTTATTTTTTATAACTTGACACCTCTATTAAAGGGGGGAGCTTAAGGTATGGTCCCCATGGGTGGTGGATGTTATAGGTCAACTGATTGACAATTGGAATCTCTCTGAATTGTTACCCCACCAGACTAGGGTGTCTCAGTTTCCTAGTCATTTTCAGGGAATGATTGGGAAATTGAAGGCTTGGTAGATCACCAAACAATTCCTCTGTTTATATTCCCAGAAATAAATTTATACTGGAGTTGTGCAGGATTTTTTTTATGCTGCACCATGGTTCCTAGAATTGCCCACAGCTGACTGACTTTCAAAACAGAGGTTATTGTCCAATAAGAGAGTACCCAAATATTTATGGGACCTTTTGTGGCTTTGCATGCATAAAAAACTGGGTGTGAAAGGGAATTTAAAGCATAAGGAACTGTCAGAGAGATTTTGTCCCAGAGAGGAGACTTGTATGGGTATAGTTGAAACATTGCCACATTTTTTTACTGTTTGTCCTTTAGCTGCGTCTTTTTGGTCTACTTTTCATGCTGCCTGGCCACTAAACCCTTTTCAGGGTCAGTCATCAGATATTTGGACTGAGGGTGTGCTTCTGGGCTCATGGGTGATTTATGATACAACTACTATAAGACTTCTGATGGTGTTTATTGGCTATCAGCTCTGGCAGGCCCATTGTAGTTTAACACTTAGAAAACAGCTGAAATCAGAGAGACAGATTTTATATAACATTAGAAAAGATGTAACTAGGTGGCAGATGTTAGAACGGGAGAGAGTACATCCAGATCTATATAAACTGTGGTGGAGAAAGATGTCTTGGTTAGATACGGGTTGAAGATTATGACTGCTTGCTTTATATCCTTTTGACGTTGTATTTACCTAAGGATTCTGATCTAAGGGGGACCTTTCCCACTAATTTTGTAGCTTGGAGGGATTGGTCTACAGATCTGTTGCCTATACAGAGAGCTGGAGGTAATTAACATTGGCTTTTGGGTTCCTCTTTGGCTGCTATTTAAGTACGATTATATTGTTTATTTTCTTTTCATTCCCATTTTTTGACTTATTCCATTATACCTTATATGTTGCAAATACATTTTTTTTCCTTTTGTAGTACTTATTGGACTTCATAACAGCTCTGTTTTCATTTTACTCCTGTATATATGCTGCACTGCTTATTTTTGTTTCTAATTTTTTATTATACATTGGGCTGGGTATTCAAAAGGGTTGCACCACGGGCAATAGGGTTGCGCCTGTGCAAGTCCAAAATTGCGTCATTCTGCGATATTCAGCAGGAGGCAGTTGTGCCCCCAAGTCATGCTGAGCAACAGCGCAATGCTAATGAAGGCATGCTCAACCGGAGGGGGAGGAACCATGCATAAACTGCACAGCCTGATATTCAGCCGGGCCGTGCAGAGTTGCAGTGCAGCACAACCCCTACTCCGCGCCTGCACAACTCTGAGTCAAACAAAAAAGGATTAAGTCGAGGGCCACCCACAGGTGAGCTGCCACATTGCAGGGTGCAACACAGAAGCTGCCACCTGTGGGTGGCCCTCCACTTGTTCCCTGTGCCCCCCCTGCAGCCCGATCATGGGCATAATAGTAACCCCCTGCCGTAGCCCAATTGTGGGAAGAACACACTCCCCACCCCTACTAGCCCGATCATGGGAGATCTCACTCCCCCGACTACCCGGTCGTGGGCAGAATGTAATTGAACCCCCACTGGCCTGATTAGCGAGCAGAACGGAGTTCAACCCCCAAAGTCCAATATCCCTGGTGATCCAGTGGACCGTCGAATCCTGATCGTGGGCACAAGGTCAAACCCACCCCCAAAGTCCAATTTCTTGGTGATCTAGTGGCCCCCACCCCACTCCACCCATGGAGCTCCACCACCCCTGCTCCCCTGTCAGCCAGCGAGTGCAGCACCCCACCCACCTGCCACCCTGCCGCTCACTGACTGACAGCTCAGTAGGCTGCATGCCCATTGGTTCAGAGCAAGAGCCAATGGGCTGCCACTACATACTATAGTAGAAGTTCAGGATATGTGAATGAATGAATTCATTCACATATCTGACTTTGGGGTGGGTTTGACCTTATGCCTGTGATCGGGCTTCGGGTCCACTGACCACCAGGGATATTGGTCTTTGGGGGTTGAACTCCGTTCTGCCCACGATCGGGCCAGTTGGGGGAGGGTTCATTTATGTTCTGCCTGCGATCGGGCCAGTTGGGGGTGGGGGGAGTGTGTTCTACCTGCGATTGGGCTAGTGAGGAGGGAGATTTACTTCATGCCCGCGATCGGGCTGCAGGGGGCATCAGTCCCTCGACGGCTGCTGCCTGGCAGGGCGCCAGGCACAAGTCATCGGGGATCAGCACACCTGCATGCTAATGGCATGCAAATGGGGCCATAATTAGATGCAAATGGCCCCCGCACCTTGCATACATTATGGCCTCATTTGCATGTCACCTTTGAATATCGGAATTTGACGACGGCACAATGGAATTTGGCGCCAATCGCATCTGAATGCTCCACCTGATCACTTCATGGTGTGCAAATTCCACCGCGCTATGCACAGTGGCTGTGGCCGGGGGCGATATTCAAAGGAGTTGCTCAGATCCTTTTTCTCCGAAGTGCCACACATTATAGATACACTTGGGCATACTGTGGATTCTGCCTTAGTATTTTTACAGCTGACTGATGTTAGACTTCCTTTGCACCTTTGGGATGTTACATGGCTGTCGAGCCATGGGCATCTTGGAGTCCGATATTCTCTGAAACACAAATCCCTGGAAGACAGGATGTGCCCTCATGACTCTTGTCCTAACGTTCTGGAAACAATGCATCATTTTTTTCTGGAATGTTGGTATACTCAATCTTTCTGGGATTTATTCTTCCAGAAATGGAAAGTAAAGCATTTCACTGTTATCACATATGTTATTTTGATATATGGTATTTATCCTCCTGAACTGTAGTGCTATCATCCCAGTACTCTATGATTGCTCTTTGCTTTTTTCATGTTTTATTTATGGCAAGCCAGATGCACTTTCCTACTACAGCAGAAGAACTATACAAATGTTCAAATACTGACACATATTTTACAAAAATTATTGAATGTTTACAATGCTGAGGAAAAATCACTCTCCTTCAACAAGTTTAGTCAATACTGGAAAAATTGCAAGTGGATTTTGACTGCATTGAAATAATGTGATTTCCTTTATTCCTTTTGTATAATATTTTGAGTTTAGTACATTGTTAATATGCTACCCCGCTTTCTTTTCTTCTTCCTTTAGTTTTATTATGTAATATTTTTTTTGAATTTTGTATTACATTATTGATTGTTGTGAATTTTCTTTCAATAAATCATTCCCCTACTTTTCAACAAGGGATGTTGTCTGCCTCCTTATGGAGGTCCATGGAGCTTGGAGAGGAGACGGTGCAAGATGTCCTGGTGGAGGAGTTTGTCTCTCTCTCCCCACCCATAGTAATGAGAGGACAACTAAGAATGGGGTTCAGCCACTGGAGAACACTGAGGAAATATTGGACATGGATGGTGATGTCTTTGGGGGCAAGATCTGTCCCGTTATTGAAGAAGAAAGAAAAGTGGATGTGGATACAGAAGAACAGGAGGAGGAGGAGGAGGAACCAGACAAAAATGTCTTAGAAAATGAAATCCAGGAAATAAAAGAGCTTTTTTCCTGTCAGAATTGGCTGAAGAAGAAACCCAATATGCTGAACAAAAGGCTAAAATGAAAAAGGGAATGAGGGTCCATTTCCCTGAGAGCTGTCCTCCAAAAATGGCATCTGAAGTCTCAGATGACATTGTCAATTTACAAACTGACAGGCACCTGAAGGAGGTCAATGAACAGAGCAGAATCAGCTGAGTTGTGACTCAGTAACTCAGACATGCTGTTAGCTGGAGCAAGAGGAAAAGAAAAAGAGCTAAAAAGAGCTGTAACCACAAAGGAATCCCCTGTAATAGCAGTGGCTGGAAGGGAACAAAGTAATAAAACTATCACACCAGGCATATTTTGTTTTGGTAGCTTGGCTACTACTTCAAAGGGTGATGGAATGAGTGCTGCAGAATTGCATGGAACACAATGTCAGCATCCTAAAATGCCAGGGAATCAGACACAACTGAAAAGTAATGCAAAGAATTGGCAGAGGTTCCATAGAGTGCAATATGATGCTCTGACCAGTACATGGATGGTTGGAAAAGCACTCCTGCATGCGGGCTGGATTAGGAAAGCAGATGGATCTGGCTGGGACCTGAACTACAAGGAAGGTTTCCTACAAGTACAGTAGTTCAGTGTTCAGCTCCATTTTCTGGAGAATAGGGGGAGGTAGTGGCAAAGACTATAACTTCACAGAGTGGCTCTCAGCATGTAAATAATGTAAAAGAGGGTTCCCAAAACTCTGTCTTAAATTTAATTAGAAGCAACTGTGCCTAACAATGAAACAAATCCCTGTTGATCCTAAAGTGGTCATAGTATCAGAGGCTTTGCAGAGCATAAACATAAACCATCAGAAACAGTCTCAAAGTAGAGAAGACATACCATAAAGTAAAACAGCACTGGGAAAGAACTCTGAATGTGATGCAGGGGCCTGTGACCCCTGAAACACTGAGCCAAAATACAGTCTCCAGAGATGAAAGCATGAATGTAACAGGGCTTAAACAAATTGGGACAAAGATCAGAGGATGGTCTTATTGAAAATATTGTGAATCAAAATACAGGAAATGCAGAAAATAGATAAGCTGGACCACCTGAACAGGGAACAAGAGAAGAAAATGTAGCTGACAGACAATGGGGTAGAGAACCTAA
This sequence comes from Neoceratodus forsteri, assembly GCA_016271365.2. Classification (NCBI taxonomy): domain Eukaryota; kingdom Metazoa; phylum Chordata; order Ceratodontiformes; family Ceratodontidae; genus Neoceratodus; species Neoceratodus forsteri. The sequence continues at coordinate 1,327,480,930 of CM057449.1, forward strand.
TACCAGGCTTTTCTAATTGTTTTAAACGTGCTCCAGAGCCAACAAATTGAAGAAATGAGGTTCCCCTAAAATACTGAAGGTGTAGTTCTGAAGCACCCAACAGAATGTTTATAGCCCGCAAACATTTAAAAGAAAGTATGCACTTTTATGTGTATGAGATTTATGCTTTAATACAAATGTCAGGGGATACAACATATATTGGTTTTAAAACACTAACAGGATTAAAAAGGTTTTGGAAAAAAAAACACTATGAATTCAAGGGCACTACTAAGGACTCCCTTTCTAGCTATCCCACTAAGAAAGCCTGGATTCAAAAAAGTGACAGTACTTTTCAAGAATGAAGGAGTTAAGGTGGTCATTTTGTACTAGCTTAAAGAAAGTTGCAGAGTCATAGAACATTCAGAAACAATTCTGAACTCTGTGTATATTTGGACAGGAGGCTGGCCTATCAAAGTAACCTTGAAACAATCAATAGAAGGGCTGACACACTTAGTGAACTTTCTTTTTGGGATGACACTCATGTGTCATATTTTATGCAGAGCAGTCTAAAGAATGCTATAGGTGTGGAGCCCAGACTCATTTAAGCAATGCCTGTGAACAAGTTAAGTGCAGCCTCTGTGCTGAAATTGACCACACTAGTATACAGTGTAAAACTCCAATGTGGTGTAACCTATGTGATGATACTGATCATACATACATACATAATGTGTCCATGGGATTCTTATAATAGCCCTGATGCTATGGAACCTACAGAGCATAAGTATATTGTTACAATGGCTCAAAAAACAGAGCACAGAGAGGAACAGTCCAGGTCCACCATGAGCATGGGTACTATGGAGGGACAAACAGACATGCCATGCACAAGTAAACATATAATAACTACATATATAGTGAGTGAAAATGTCTTGGCAGCAAACAAAGAAGCAGTACTTCCTGTAACACAGGAACAAAACCAGCCATCTACTGGGCCAAGTCCCCCAAGTTTTCTCACGTAGAGGTCTTGATAGAAGCAGAATTGAAGATAGACAAAGAAACTGATGAGAATATGCTTGGAGTAGAATATGGTCTTGTGCCTCCCCCCCTCAACTCCTAATAAAGAAGTTTTTTGCAGAATAACTAGATCCTAACGAAAAAGACCACCAAAGTCTGAACAAACTGGAACAGAAGTATAACCCTCATGAATTGCATTCAGACCTTTAAGTTAAAGAAAAACTGGGGTGGCACAGAAGACAAGACTGATGCACCCTTGATGGTGTTATCACAGTGAGATCCATACTCAGAGAATGAAGCTGCCTTCACCAATATCCAAACCTAAAAAAAAGCAAAACAAGGAACACAGCTGAAAGTGCTGGGAAAAATAATGATGCCATGGAGTTTATTCCTTTCTATTTTGTTTTCTGTCTAGTTCACTTTCCTTAATAATAGCTAATGTTAACAGTATTAAAAACTACAGGAGGAGCATGGTAATATTCTCTGTCCTACAGGATTTAGGAAAGGATGTGATGTTCCTGCAGGATGACATGTCATTCTGACAGTGAAACATTTATGCCAAAGACAATCACAGTGACAACATCAGCAGATTGCTGTAATGGTCACACAGGACCCCAGCATGGCTTCTCCAGTAGCTGCACCCCCACCCCAAACAGTTCTGACTTGGAGTTAGTTATTTTAGAATAGGGGGGTGCAGGTGGTGCAGCCCCCTGCTACAACACACTTATTTTCTGGACGGCACAATGCTGACTGCAATTGCAGTCGACATACTGCCATCACTAACATCGGGTCAACATATTTTTTTTTGAACTGGCATTGTAGAACCCTGCAGGACACATGTTTACATTCCATAACAGAAATATCTTTGGCAGAAAAGGAGTGGTGAAATGGTACTGTACCTCCTCCTGGTCTATTGGGGAGGAGGTGTGCTCTGGTGTGGGAATCCTCCTCACTTCAACAGAGATGAAAGTCACCTTTTGGTTGACATCTTTCCAGAAAGAGTTTTACTCCTGGACATTGAATTCCAAGGTGCATCATTCAGACTGATAAACATATACACACCACAGTCAAAATCCAGCATAATTTATTTTTTTAAATTAATTCAGCCGTATTTGTGTACTTCTAGAGATATCCAGCTATGTTAGGACTTTAATTGCAGCTTTTCAGCTGCAGATTGGGGCAGGAGGAATGAGAAGGTATTCTGTAATACAAATATTTGGGAAGGTATATCAGATGCATATGCACTAGTAGGAAAAAAAATCAGAACATACTTTTTTAAAGAAACTGTTTCTTTAAGAATTGATTTCTGGGGTGGCACGTTTCTTACCATAGCTCCGCTGTTTGTTAGCTCAAACTGCTTTTTCATCTGCATTGGTTTACTTTTCTGGTCAAATGGCCACACAGAAAATCACAAATCTTAAAGAAAGAGCAGAGATAAGAGCTGAATCATTGGATGAGTTTTTTTCACCAAAAACCACCACAGGAAAACTAGCTCTGCAATGGGGGACAGCTGGATTACCGCTCTGGACCACAGAAATGACTTCCCCAGCAGCACTGCATCCACAGCCGGGAGCAAAGGCAAAGACCACAACAAAGCCCACTTTCACTTCAATTCAAACTTTCTTGGTGGAATTTCCAGCTGACACCAAAGATTCATTTGAAAAACTAGAGTTCCCTTACAGACATTTCCATTCACCGTGGAAATATCGAGACTAAAATGATTAACACTGATGAGTGGGCTGAATCCGCAAAAAATGCACAGAAAAACTTTCAGCAAGTATCATAACTGTAGAAGGGGCAGTTAATACATCTCTTCACAAACAGCTGAATACCATGGCTAAGATAGAAAAAAATTGAAAATACTCTTTTGCTTAGAAATCTACATTTAATTGGATTCTTTAAAAATCCTGAACTCATAGTTGAAGCATGAAATTGAGATGATATTAACGTTGTATTTTTCACCAGATCAACCTGATGTTTTGGAATCAGTATCCAGACCTCAAATGAGAAAGGAATTACATAAAACAACAAAGTATATCTCAATCTCAATCAGCGGCAAGGTACATGATTTGCACCTTTACCTCTATTACACAAAGGAACAAAATGCTCCATGCTACTAGAGAGAAAAAGGGATTTATATATGAGGGTACCAAAAATTCGGTTCAGGGTGTTAAAGCTGGGCAAAACATTGCAAGCAGCACATCGCAGTCAATAACACCACAGGTAATCAACATTGCAGGCATCAATACCGCAGAACATAGCACAGTGGGGATAGACTATCGCAGGACATAACAGTGCAGACAGGGAGCAGGACAACTGTCCAGCTACACATGAGGTAGGTGTCTTCCTCGAGGCAGGGGCACTACAGGCATGGGTAGCATTGTCTGTGGCCTGAGTAGGCAGGCTGTCTGTTGAACAGGTTCAGAGGCTGTGGGTGGGTCTGCAGTCCTGGGGCTCACAGGGTTGTGCAGAGTGGTGCTCTGGAGGCACATCCCTCCACGGGGTGCAGGCACTGGGATCCGTGGCTACAGTATACCCTGTGGAGTCCCATCAGTGCCCAACCCCTGCTTGGCTTCCAGGTGTTGGCCTTCAGTAGCTATTGGTGCAGCAGCAGGGTGGCATTGTGGCTGTTCTTCGTCGGTCAGTGTGGCACTGTACTCCTGCTTCCTACATCCCGGTGCCATGCTGACTGGGTGCCACACCATGTCAGCTGCCATTGCCCTACCTCCATCTCCAATTGGGGTCTGTGGGGGTTGGCAGCACACTGCGGGCTGATAACATGCGGTATTGATGCCCACGATGTCAATTACCTGCAGTGTTATCAACCGCAATGTGCTGCCTGCAATGTTTTGCCCGGCTTTATTTTGCCAAAGATGTTAACACCCGGAACCCAAAATTCACCTATACCCTGATTTTTGTCTCACAACTCAGAGATGTAGGAAATGTTTTTTAACTGTGAGACCTGAATTCCTACAAGTTGGTGTATCTGCTGTTCCACAGTCCCCTGCAAAATTAATAGTGGCCTTTCAGACTAAAGATTATTTATTTCTTGATGTGGATGCAGCACAGGCATTTTACAAAAAATATTGCCCTGCCTACAGACTTTGGATCTGACCTGGATGAACAAGAAGATGAAGAAGCAGTAGACAATACTCAATACATCCCTGTGTCTATGTAATTTTGTAAATGGGACTTGAATTATTGTTTGTTTGGCTTTATCCCACCTAAATAACATTTTAAAATATGGGCAGCTGCCTGGAATGCTTAGCTTTGCATTTTTCTTTTTTGTTGGGATGATCAAAGCTTGGAGTATGAGAAAATATATAATTATTTATTTGTATCATGAAATGGGCTCTTAATTTTGATTTATAAAATAGTAAACTGGAGCCCCCAAAAATTAAAAAAAAATTCTTTATACTTTTCGGGACTGATGTATTTGAATTTGTTTTTTGAGATGTGTTATAGTAGATGAACTGAGTGCAATGCATTTGAATTTCTCTCTGATTAATACAAATAAAGTATAAAAAAAGAATTGATTTCTGGTTCTTTCCTGCTAACTTGAATAAAGGTCAGGTAGCAGCGTTACCTCTTGAAACTTCTGACCACAGACTGGTTTTGTTAGAAATTGGTACTAAGCAAAAGTGGTCTATAGTTCCTGGCATTTAGAAGATGAATGCATCTAGTCTGAAAGATTTAGATCTTATTGCACAGATAACGGATCTTCAAGCAGCTCATAAATCAATGTTTAGAATGTATGAAGACCCTTGGGAATGGTGGGAGGACATGAAGGTAGATATTAGACAACTACTTCAAACCTCTTCTATAACTACAGAATGGAAGAAATATCTTGCATATCTGACTTTTAGAGCACAACTGTTAAAACTATGTACTGTACCTTGACACATGAAACTAAAACAGATTTCTCTGACCACATTTCACAGCTAAAACAACAAATGTATACATTTCAATATGATAGATCCAAGTCTCTTGTTTTAGAAGAGAAATATGTTACATAGGGAAAAAAACTGCATAGTAACCCATAGAATAGTTGTTTGGATAGGATGAAAAATAGGTTGATTAAATCCTTAGTAGATGAAAATGGCATCATAACATCAGACTAGGGCTGTGTGAAGTTAAATTTCTGCTAGTGGAATTTTGGTGAAAGTCAGAATTTCACTTGTGCAAAATTTTGGAATGCACTTAGACAACTTTTGTGAAAAGTCTGACTTAGAATGGCTGAATGAATGTATGAATTGCATATTAATGTATTACACTGGACAAAGAATTTTCACAGACCTGATCACTCTGTGGTCAGTTCTGTGGAATTTCTTTCCACAGTTTAATACATTAATCTCCACTCCATACATTTATTCTGCAGTTCAGTGAGTCACTGAAGTGTGGAATGAATGTATGAGTTGTGGATTAATGCATTAAACTGCAGAAAGAAATTCTGCTGAACTGACTGCTGAACTGCAGAATAATTACATGCATTATAGATTAATGTATTAAACTGTGGAATCAAATTGCTCAGAACTGTCATTCTGCAGTTCACGTATATTATTCCACATTTCAGCTAGAAAATTCCATGGAACAGGGTAAAAAATTCACCAAACATATTTGGAAGATTCTGATATCACGAAAAGCAGAAGTTTGGAAAAATGTCACAACGTTTTGCAAAAGTTCGACAAAAGCAAGATTTGAAACTTCCACCCAGCTCTAGTTCAGACACAAAAAGTATATGACAGGTAGTAGAAACATATGTGAAAGGGAAATTTGGTGAAACTGGTGTGAATCAGGAGGGGGAGTTAAACTTTTTAGAAACTCTAATGTTGCCCCAACTGTCAAAAGAAGGCAAGCAGATGTTGACTGCAAATATAACCACTTTAGAAGTACAAGAGGCTATTAAGTCCCTGTTTTTAAAAACTGCCCCAGGCCCAAGTGGGCTATTAAGTGAATTGTATAAGGAATTAGTAATATCTATTTATCATACGCTTATGATCTATTTAACCACATGGAGGATAGTGGCTCCCTCAGCTCCAGTATGTTGCAAGGAGCAGTGTTTTTTATATGGAAAAAAGGGGACAATGCAATCATTACTAACTGGAGACCTCAGTCTTTCAAATTTGGATTTTAAAATTCTGGCAAAAATAATAAACAAAAGATTCGCAAAAGCTGAACAGCATCTGATAATCCCATCACAGGCCTGCTCCATACCAGGAAGGAATATTCAGGATAACCTGCTATTCCTAGGAAGGATGCTGATCAGATAACCTGGGGGGAGGGATTGGAAGGTTGTGTTATTTGACTGGATCAGCAACAAGCTTTTAATTCCCTGTTACAAGAAAATATATGGAAAGTACTTGAAGTCTGTGACCTTCTGGGTTCCCTACCTTTATTTATTTGATTAAGGTACTATATCAAAATTTACATTATACCATTAGTTATTGGTTAGGTTTGAAACCCAAACCCACTAAAGAGAGGAACTGGACAAGTGTGCCCCCTGAGCGCACTTCATTATATTTTTAGTATTGACCCAGTACTTAGATGCATTGATTCATTACAAGATTTTTTTTTTATTTAGTTGTTTAACCAGGTATAGCATACTAAGCTGAAAGCTTTTTTACAAGAGCGACCTGGGAACACAAGAAGGTTAAGTGACTTGCTCAGGGTCACACAGTATGCAAGTGGAAGCTGTGGGATTCAAACCCAGGTCTGGTCTGCTGGATGTCACCAAATTTGCAGCTCAGAGCCTTAGACCACTGCGCTATACTGCCATCCTAGATGAAAGATGATGTTGCTATTCATGCAGACATGGGTCAGGTGCTGATTAAAGCTTGAGCCTATGTAGATGATATGCTTTTAATGGTGAAGGATCTAAAATCTGGGAATGAAGCAGTTAAAGAGATGTCTGATCTTTCATGGAAGACATGAAGTTTAATTAATAAAGACAAAAGTATGGCTCAGTGTTTGGAGGAAGCAGGAGAAATGGAACTGGAAGATATGCAGACTACTAGAGAACAAATACAAATCCTAGACATCAGTTTTGCAGTTTTGGATACAGAGACATGGCCTTAGAGAATTGGACAAAGAAACTAGATATAGCAGAGAAGAAAGTAAACAGGTGGAAGTCATGGCGCATGACACAGAGGAAGTGAGTATTATATTTATAGTTCCTATATTTTATATATTTCTTGTGTTTCCTCCTCCAGTGTCAATATAAACAAAATGTTATAGTGTTTTCTTTAGATTGTTGTTGGGAAGCAGGTTGAATCCTGTTTGGAGGTGTCATACTCGTAGGCCCATTTAAGAAAGGTGGTTTGAGAATGGTAAATTCACTAGTTTTATTTTTTTGTATATTTTTCTAATTTAATTTTAACCCATATTTTTAAAAATATAGAATCTTAATGAGTAGCCCTGTTTCTTGGAGAGTTCCTCCCTTTATGGAATAGGGGGAAATTAGATTTATCCAAATATTGTCACCTTCCATTATATATGAAAGTCTGTTTTCTTAGACTGAAACAATGGAAACTCACAATTCAACAAACCAAGACATGGTCCAGGAAAAATATATATTCCTATTTTGTCAGCAACTTCCTTGTAGAAGACCCTGTTTTTCAGAATGCCACTAGAGTATCCAACAATATTGTCACACAGGCCACAACTGAGCCTTGCATTCCGGGTAAAATGTGGGCTGCAATATGACTGTTCAGCCATGAAAAACTTAATGTGAGAAAAAATCATAAACATTAAGCTGTAGCTGAAAGGGTCTACCTAAGACCAGAATGTGCAGGAAGTTTAGAAACTATACAGTATTTATTTTTTGATTGTTCCTTTATAAAATAATTCTGGTCTCTTCTGCTGTTTCAATGGAATAAACTTTGTGTTGCAACCGCTTTGTATGACACATTAATTTTAGACCAGCTAAACAATGCTTGGAAGATGTGAAACTCAGGAACTATGTTATTTTCACATGTTTAAAATAGGCAATTTGGCAAGAAAAGTGCCAGTGGCTATTGCAACAGAAAGACCTTACCAGGATGGACTTACTCTTTAAAGTAAGGCATGAGTTATCTGTGATATAGCAAAATGAATTTGGCTGTCTCACTCGCATACAGTTTCATACATAATAGAAAAGGGTGCTCTAGACTATAATTTGGAGCAGGTCTGTATTGGACACTCCACAGAATTTTGATTGTTACAGTTTTTGAGGTGTATGGTTGGAACTCTGTGGTGGGGTAGATAGATATTTATATGCATTAAAATGGTGTGATTCTATGTACTTATAGCAAACAGGAGTAGGCACTAGGACAGTGGTGCAACCATACTGTAAAACTAGAAACAAAAAACACTGAAAGGTAGAGCATACACAAACCTCAGTTCATGCAAGGGCACCAGTCTGTGTGATAAAATAAACATTAAATTTATTTATAATGGCATAAAAAGAGGCATATTCAGCCTGACATTTTTCGGATGTCCAAGCATCCTTTTTCAAAGGCCTTTGAAAAAGGATGCGTGGACATCTGAAACGCATCACGCTGAATATGCCTCTTTTTATGCCATTATAAATAAATTCAATGTTTTTTTTTATCAGAGACTGGTGTCCTTACATGAATTGAGGTTTGTGTGTGTTCTACCTTCCAGTGTTTTTTTTTTTTGTGATTCTATGCATGTCACTGCTTTTGGTTCTCAATAAAAAAAATACCCCTACTCTTTGTCACACAAGGACACAAGTTTACAAGTGACACAAGGTAAAAAATCAATCTTTAGACAGTTTTAATGCCTGTCAAGAAAGCACTCAGAGGTGAGTTATCACTGCTTTACATTCAGACATGAACAGCCCTATAGATTATGATATAACACATATGATATCTATAGTACAAGACTTTGTACAGTCACACTTTGGAAACACATCCATACAGTGATGTGTCCCAAGTTTTCTCAGGTGTAGACATTCTGGTATTAACTGATGATCTGCTTTCCACAGTTAACAAGCCCAATATAATGGCCAGAAGTTGAGGCAAGGCAAGGCAACTTTATTTCTAAGGCACCCAATCCTGGAGGCTCTGGGTGCTGTACACAATAAAAACAGAATACAAAATACAGAGATGACATTTGTGCAGTAGCAGCATATTTAAAACAGCATTCATAAAAGCATAAATATAAATATAAAATATAAAATATGCTATAGCTGAGGGTAGGGCATGGGGGGAGATACAGTGGTAGCCACAGACATTGCCAGCTATTTCCAGATATTTCATTAAATTTCTGAAGAGTTTATCTCTGCTGCCCCTACTGTGGAAATGCAGAAAGCAGGAGCTATTTCTGGAAATATCACAGAAATTTGGGGAAATAGCTGGCAGTGTCTGTGGCTGCTACTGTAGCTTATCTAGCTTAAAAGCCTGGCAGAAATGATGAGCCTTAAGCCTTTGCATAAAGACATCAATTGAGGGGGCCTCCTGGACTGCAGCTGAAAGCATGTTCCACAGGGTCATCTCAGAGACATTAAATACATGGTCACCAGAGGTCTGGAGCTGGACCCTGGGAACATCCAGAATGCCCCTTGAAGTGCAGTGGAAGAAACGGTCAGAGGTCGCAGGTGACAGGAGCTCAAACAAGTAGCCAGGACCCAGCCTATACAGAGCTTTATAGGTGAGCAAGCCTACCTTGAAAAGGACCATCTATCTGATTGGCAGCCAGTGCAGAGCATGCAGGACTGGGGTCACATGGCACGACCAAGATAGTTCCACCAGTAACCAGGCCACTGCATTCTGCACTGGCTGCAGCCTGCAGAAGGTCCCTGAAGTAAAGAGCATTACAGTTGTCAAGACTGGAGGTCACAAAGGCATGTACTAGGGTAGGCAGATCTTCAGCCGGAATGGGGAGTTTGATCCTGGTGATGTTCTGTAAGCGGTAAAACCACTCTTCACAACAGATGACACTTAATCTTTGAAGGTCAGTCCACTGATTAGGATCACACCTAGATTTTGCACCCTTGGGGAAGCAACCAACAGAGCAGACCCTAGGAAAAGACCAGTGTCTGCTCCAGGTAGCAACCCATCATGTCTACAACCCAGCTCAACCAGCAGCGCCTCTGTCTTGTTCGGATTAAGTTGCAGCCCACTGGAAGCTATCACATCATTGATTTTAGCCAGACAGGTGTTGAGCACATCAACCACACAGGATGTCCTGGGGGAAAATGATAGATACAGCTGTGTGTCATCTGCATAGCAGTGAAACTCCACACTGTACTGTCAAATAATTTCACCCAGGGGCAGCATATACACCTCAAACAGTATCAATGACAAGATCAAGCCCTGTGGAACTCCACAAGACAGAGGCATTGGGGTATACCATGATGATAGCGACCGCATTTGGGCAACTATCATAACGGCGACCCATATGATGATGCTATCATTATGGGCGACTGTAGGGGGATGGAAAATGTTGCAACTGTGATGTTAGGGTGGGTGACAGGAAGGGAGTGTGGGCAACAGGACGTGGATGGATGGATGGGGAACAGGGATGTGACTCTGTGGTGAGCCTACTTTTGCTGACCCAACCATGTGGTGTGGTAGGGTAGTTGGCTCCAACAGAGCAGGTTCTGGGTTCTGGACTGGGGGAGGGTGTTCCTTTTGTGCTTCCTGTGGCTGCAAAGCTTAGATTTTTTTAACCAGTATGTGCCCCTCCCCGACATACACCCCCCTGGAGTTCAGAATCTTTATTTAGGGGTGTAGGGGGGTGCAGCCCCCCTGCATACACAATTCCCGGTAGCCTTTTTTTGCATATCGCCAAAAATGTTTTCGGCAATACTGCGGGTCGTGATAACAGCAATCGCCTTTCTGCAGTCGCTATTATCACATAGAACTGGCATTGGTGAGGTGGAAAAATTCCCCATTACTACCCTCTGCACCCTGTCTGAGAGATGGGACTCAAACCATCTGATGGAAACACACCGGTGAGTCCACAAAATTCACAGAGCCGTTCGAGAAGCATAATCTGGTCCACTGCATTGAAAGCTGAAGAGAGATCGAGGAGCACAAGAACTGACCTGTCTCTTCTATCTCTAGCTCTGAGATAGTCATTATGCACACTGACTAGTGTAGTTTCTGTGCTGTGCCTAGCCTGAAAACCCAACTGAAATGGCTCGTAGATGTCAAAGGACATGAGCTGATCCTCGAGCTGCTGTGCTACCAGTTTCTCAACAACCTTGTTCAAAAAAGGCAGGTTGGAGATACAGCAGTAATTTGCTAGGATGTCTGGATCAAGGGAAGTTTCTTTAGGAGGGGTCTCACCAGTGCCTCTTTCAGAGGAGCTGGGAACACCCCCTCCACCATTGAGCACCTGGCTATCCCTGCAAACACTGAGCCAACAGCCTCGATGCATCTCATCAAGAAATGCATCGGGGCTGGGTCCCATTCACAAGATATATGCTTCAGCTGTAAGATCACCCGAGTCACCTCAGACACCTCCACTGGCCTAAACTCTTCTCTGGTAGGCAGAGTTCCTCTGCTCCAAACAGACCAGCAACTGTGAGGCAGAAATCTACCTGATGGAATCCCCAGCTGGATAGCTGACACCCTGTCAGAGAAGACAGATCGAATTCCTCACACAAGGTGGATGAAAAGGCTTTTTTGGCTGAAGACAGACTTGATGAAGAAGCCTGTCCACAGTCTGGAAACGCTAAGCAGGTCTGTTCCTCCCTGCTGCAATCTCCCTGGACAGGAACTCTGCCTTCTAATGGGAGATTGCCTCCTGGTACTCATGATAATGAGTGCACAGGACCAGTTTGTCAGCATGTAGCTGGGACTTCCACCAACAATGCTCCAACTTCCGACCCTTGATCTTCATCACCTTAAGATCCCCATCAAACTACGGGGCTGTCAAGTGAGAAGATCTAGGTCATATATGAACTGGTGCTATGGCATCCAGAGCTTCAGACACCACCTTATTATAGGTGGCCACTTCCTCCCCAGAGCCAATTGCACAAGCTGCCTCAACCCTAGATAGGTCAGCTACCACCAAAAGTTCTTCTGGGTCTAGCTCTCTTAAAGAGTGATAGCTAACCATCTCCACAGGGAAAGGACTATTGGGGGGGACCCCAAACATGAACTCCACAGAGCAGTGATTGTACCAAGAAACCAGCTCAATCCTGAGGTTATCAACTCCAAGACTCAGCTGGAACACCAGACTGAGTGTGTGACCATGCTGGTGGGTCACAGAAGCAACTGCTTGTGTCAGGCCCAGTGAAGACATTAACTGGAGGAGGTCATAACTGAAACATGAGGATTCATTGTCAACTTAGGCATTGAAGTCCCCCAGGATTAAACATCTGGGGGATGCCAACACCTGGTCAACGACGAAGTCTGCTACCTCCTGCAGAAATTCTCCCCCCGGCCCAGGTGAGTGGTAAAGGAGGAAAATCCAGCAGCCTGCACCTGGACCCCCACAAATGGCGACACACTCAACAAACCTGGTGTTACCAACTGAATGCACTGTGAAGCCCAGATTGGCTCTAAAAATGATGGCCACACCCCCTGTCTCGCAATCCTTCCTCAGGCAGTGCACCACGGACTACCCTGTAGGGACGGCAGCCACTAAAACTGGGCCAGCATCGTCATCCAACCAAATCTCCATAATGCAAGCCAGGTTGACAGAGAAAATCAAGTCCATAAAAATAGCAGTCTTGTTCCTAAATGACCTGGTGTTGCAAAGCACCACCCAGAGGGGATTAGGGGAGGCGGACGGTCCTATAGTTATTTTCCCACTCTGTCCTGTGGGATCCCTGGGTACAGGAACCAAACAAGTCAGGCATCTCCCACAGCACTGTTTAAAACCAGGGCATCTCCTTGACATTACAACCTCAATGCTCCTCACCCCCTCATCCTCCACTGCTCTCCGCCAGCAATGACTCAACCTCCGCCTTGTTATTCTGACCTCTCTGCAGCATCTAGCTGAAACTGTAATAAAAGACCTCCAAAATAGCATCTCACCAAGTCTGAATGGACTCTCTTCAGATGTTTGACCATAAACCAGCTTCTGTCATCATTGACACAAGCAGCCCTGATCTTTTTTTTGTACAAAAAAGGAGACCCTACATTTTTACAAAACTGGAGGCCATTGTGTCTTCTTAATACAGACCAAAAAAAATTTCAAAAATCTTAGCCAATAGATGGTCATTGGTCTCCACAGTGTTATTATCTCCATCTCAAACATGTGCTATACCAGAGATATATACTGTACATGACAATGTATTGATAATTAGAGAATTAAGGGAAAGAGGTAGACAGGGTTCAGCCAAAGGTTATTCACTCATGTTAGATCAGGAGAAAGCTTTTGACTGGGTTAGCCATAATGTTTTATTTCAAGTTTTACAAAGATATGGTTTTCATCATCATTTGGTACATTAAATTAAATTACTGAATAACACTGCTATAAGGTGCCGGCCTGGTGGCACTAAGGACTGAGGTGCTGGTAGCCTTACCTCGCTCCACACCAGTGACCCATGTTCGGGAATAAGCATGGGACACTGGGGGTTGGCAGGGCAGGAGAAGAATCAAGCATCTGTCAAACTGCTCTCCTTCTGTGGGAAGGGGGGTCTACAACAGTTGGCACCTGGTTGCTCCCTGGAGGAGGCTGGGGGACATGGTGCTGTGCTGTACAATGGGTTGGAGTCTGGGGCAGATGCCTGTATGGAGTGCAAGTGGATGCATGCAAGCTGCCTTCTGCCATCATCCTTGTATGTCCTCAGCTCCAGGGAGTAAACAGCAAAAATGGAGGAGGAAATGTGTGTCTCGGGTGGTGTAGCTTGATGGCCATCCACAGGTGCCAGCTCTGGAGGGTGCCTATCTGGATCCATGATAGGCAGGTGACTAAGGGGGCTTCCCGCCACCCAGCTGCAGGGGCAAGCCACAGGGGAACAGGCGTGACCTCTAGTAAGTACAGACACCCAGACGGCGGCTGGATCCCAAGGTGGCTGCCAGAACATGGGGTAGCAGCCTGGGTGCATACACATAGGAGGCAAAAAAAATGAATAAATAAATAACACTGCTATAATGATTCCACAGGTTAATTATTTGCAAGGTATCCAGCTACTTGTACAATGGAGAGTTTGACAAGGTTGTACACTGAACCCGATACTATATATCTTTTTTTTTTTGACACACTTCTTCGACTATTGAATTTAAATTCAGGGATCAAAGGTATATTGCTCACTTCAGATACCAAGGTCATACAAACATTGGCATATGTTGATGATTTGGGCCTAATCTTACAAAATTCTGACTCAGGAAAGGAAGCAAGGAAAATGACTGCAACATACTCAAACATTTTTGGTACTTATATAAATTATGGAAAAGTACTGCAGTTCACCTATGTCTCCCAGAGGAGGACAACTCACTGAAGAAGTGGCAAAAATGAACTTGACCTCTAACCCTGTTAGAATCCTAGGTATAATGTTTAATACAGATAATGATGCTACTCAAAATTGACACCAATGTATCTAGATGGCAGACAGGACTGTAGAAGTCTGGAAATACAGACCTTTATATAAGTAGAAAAGAGTACACCTGATGAAAACACTATTAGCCCCTTGTTTTATACTTTTAAGTTATGTTTTCCCTCCACCTTCGGAACTTGAAACTAAAATATAAAGTTATATTTTTTCAAGACATAAGGGGATCCAGACTAAACCCAGTTAAGAGAGAAATAACATATAACAATAAAAAATGGATTGGCTTAAAATGGCAAACCCGTTATTTTTTTTCTTTAGTATATTCCTTAGTAGTAATTTTGGCTCTTCACTGGGTAATACGTACTAATCCTGGAATCCTTTTTGTGGAAGATTGGTTAGTGCCAACTATACGGGAATGGCAAATAGATTATAGATTATTTTTTCCTGTAATAATCAGTTGCATATACAGTATAACCCCAATGCCTTAAAATAACTTGTTGTGCAAAGTAAAACACTGGCAGTTAACAATGGAAGACAATAGTAAAAACTCAAGAAGAGGCTTTTATAAGATTATTATGGAAAAAAAATAACTTGTCACTAGAGATAAAATATTGTTTAGTCATATACTATATAGCAGAAGCCATTAGTCAATTAACAAATCCCCATATCCCTGAGTGTATGTGGGAGATCACCTGGATAGGAATCCATGGCAAAATGGCAGAAAAGGACACATATAAACATAACTGTGTGGATAAAAGAAAATGTCCTCAGTCCTCATGCACTGATGATCTGGAAACCCAACAAGGTTTTTTATTGGCGTATCCTTGTAGTGTAAAATGTTGGGAATGTTTGAGTTAAACATGGACTGAACTTTCATTTGTCACAGTTACATATCAAATTATAGTACTGGGAATTTATTTGTGAGACTACCTAAAATTCCTGAAAAACACATTACAATTATGTTTTGCCACCTTAAGTATTATTTATGGCAAGCTTTCTGTGCATTAACCATACAACAAAAACATGTTCCATGACAAACTACAGAAAAAAGGGCATTAGAAAACATTAGAAAAATATACAGTAAAGAAAGGGCCACATTACCAAATTCCACAGTACAAGAATACTGGAAACATTCTTGCAGATCGAGAATTAAATGTATAGATTGTTATCAAGGAAATATGTTTCCATTTTTCTTCTGTTTCGTATGAGAAAAGAATCTGTTTTGTTAGGAAAGTAGGGGTATTATGAAATTGGTGACAAACTCATTTATTGTTACCAGTCTTTCTTTCTTTCTTTCTTTCTTTCTTTCTTTCTTTCTTTCTTTCTTTCTTTCTTTCTTTCTTTCCATTTTAGTTTCCTAATTTTGTTTGTTTTCTTTTATATTTACTTTCTGTTTCCATGATTTATGTGATCATATGTATGGTTTAATTTATGTACACATATGCCTCTGTATTTTGTTTTGTTTCATATATTTCATTTTGTATGATTTTCTTTATTTTAAATAAAAAAAAATTCCCCTACACTTTTCAAGAAGTGCCATAGGGTCTTTAATGGCCACCTGAACAACCACCAGAACAGGCAAACAGGATCCCAGTTTAACTTCCTATCTGAAACGCAGCACCTCAGGAGTACGGCATCCACCTCATGTTATACTACATTGTCAGTATTGGGTTTTACCACATGTTCCTGGTTGGGGACAGAACCCAATTCCTTCTGATTTCCTGGACTCACAGGCAAGTGTGCAACCACCGGATCAACTGATATGTTGCCCTATTCTTCTGCAGGAAACCCTGGTTTCAGATACTTAATGAGCCCTGAACATACTGTTCCATACATATTTTTCAAACATAGCTTTCCCAGAGTTGTACCTGGAATTAAAAGCATTTGTGTCACAAGCCCTTTCACATTCTCTGGTTGCCACTGTGCACTTGACAACTGATATGTTGAGTAGTGGGCTTGGCACAGCTCTATCCTAGCTGTGCAAAACAGCACACTGGGCACATTTACCAAATGTTTGTTGTGCCAAGTCTACCAAGCCTTATGATTCCCCATTGTACTGAAGCCACCACCACTGTTTCTGGGGTGTATCAGCAGGCAACACTCAGCATGACATCCATGGATTTCTTCTTGCACAATGCACATAATATTTTGAATGATTTGAATAACCAAATCAAAGAGTGGCTAACACCATACAACCCTAAGGCTGGATTCATTGCCAGTGACAATGGCAGGAACATGATGAAGGCAATTAAAGATGACTCATTCCACCATGTTCCTTGTTTTGCTTACTACCTCAGTTTGATTGTTCAAGACTTTATAAAAAAAAAGTTGAAATAGACGTCATACTGACTACTGCTTGTTGTCTCTGTAGCCATTTTAGCCATTCAATTTAGTCATAGAACCAGCAGAAAGAGTTTCTAACCAAAAATGGGCTTTCACTCCACTGCCTGAAACAAGCGGTGACAACAAGGTAGAATTCTACTCAATACATGCTAGGACAACTGTTTGAACAGTATGATGTTGTGATGGACTTAATCATACTGCACTGTGACCATGACACATCCATTCTATCTATCAGTGTTGAGTAGTAGAGGCTGATGGACACGGCACGGGGTCAAAATGTCGCATGGCAGAATGCTGTGTGACTTAATCACATTGCACAATTTATTTATTACTATTGATCAGTGGGGGGCTCCACCCCCACACCCCCCATTATGGGGTGCTGTGCCCCAGACCCCCCCACTTAGGATTCTAACTCCAGGAGGGTCTAACACAGAGATCGCACAGGTCTGGGGTTCACGCATAATGCCGTATGCTATTAAGCATATGACATTATGACCTGGTACGGATGGACACACTCATCCAGATATCCCTACCATTTGAGAATGCTACTCAAGCAGTAAGTGCAGAAAATGCATGCATCAGTCAAACCATTCCATTGATTTGTGTCCTGTGGCTGGCTCTAGTTACATCCATGAGCAGTTTGACAGGACTGATGATATTGTAGTCAGTAAACTAGTTCAGGGCATGCTTAATTGTGTGCCCTCAGATGAGCTGTTGTGCAGCATGATTGAGCTCTGAGAGTATGCAGTGGCGATCTTGTTAGATCCTAGATTCAAACATGGTATAGTGTCACTTCTTGAAGGGGAAATCAGAGGCTGACAGGCACTTCTGGGCATGGACTGGGTTGGTACACAAACAAATGGTTGCACTTCACCAAGGGAGGGATGGAGAGAGGGAAAGCTTTTTCAACAAGGAACCGGTCTCAAGGACTTACAGTAGTTCATATCCTCTTCAACTGCATTCTTCTACCATGTCTAACAAATTCTCCTCACCCACTCTCACAGTTAATAATAGTTGGTGTGGTACAGCTAGTGTCAGTCTTCTATGGGCTGTTTTGTCTTAGGTGGGAGTGTCCAGTAAAAAGGTTGTTACTTCTCATCCAGAGATCCAGATATCTGCAGCCTCAGGTGGCCAGGCACACATGGAAGACCCTAAACAGTCTGGGCTAGATGAAGGACCCCTTTTATACTGGCAGTGTAAATCTGACATGTAGCCTTCACTGGCAGTAGTTGCAGTGGAATACCTCACCAGTTCACTAGCTAGTGTCAGTTCAGAGACTGTGTTCAGCACAGCAGGGGCAATAATTATAGACCGTCAAACTTGGCTAACAAGCTGGAACATGGAGATCTAAACATTTATCAAAATGAACAATGTGCATATCCCACATGACTAAAAGCTAAGTTTAAAATTATGTTTCACTTATGGTGAGCATGAGGATAGCAGAAATCATACACAGGTGCTGATGGAGGAGGAGGAAGGGGGAGGATAGTGCACTGGAATTCGGTAACTCTGATGAGGAGAATGCAGATGGCCATTTTGAACGTGGTCAGCCAGTACAATCACAAAAGTAAACACTGGTCAAAAAGAAAGCATATCATAAAAACTGGCATAGGTATTACAACTGGAGGCAGTGTAGTTGTTAGTATACTAGTTTTTATTGACTACTATATGTACAAATTATTTTCTATGCTAGACTTTTACCCTTAATAAGTAATTAAAAACTTCCACTTCTCCACAACAATGTTGCACTCACTCACTGCTACACTCTGTTCTTATAACATCACCAAAAAGTTAAAATAATTATCTACCAACACACATCAAAGTGGCATCCAAGGTACTCTCAACCCCCTACTGCCTACTACATTTGATGTTCATATTAAATTAGCATGCTTTCATCAGCCATGAAACCATTTTAGAAACAGCAATAACATCAGATGTATCCACCAGCCACTTTATCTGCACCATCCTTCTGTGCCTCCTCCATGGGATGCTGCTACCCCAAAGAACCAAATAAGAGAACTGGTAGCTGCCTTGATGCTGGTGCTGCTGCATCTAGCCCATCCTCCTGTTCCTTCTCCTCCCTCATTTGGTACCCTGCTGTTGCTGATGCTTCTGCTGCAGCATCTGGTCCACCCTACTGTACCTCCTCTTACTGTATGTGGTGCTGCTGCCTCAAACAAACAAGCACGAGTGAACTGATTAGTGCCCTGCTGCTGCTGCTGTTGCTGCTGCTTCACAGTTCATTAACAATTGATGGAACCTGTGGACATCATCAATACCAGTGGTTCCTAAGCTGCATCTTCTCATCTGTCTCATGCCTTCTGTATGACCTGCTGATGTGGTTGTTCTCCCTGCAGGTGTTAATATCATGCTGCATTCATGGGATGGCCATCACATACATGAAAGTAAATATGGATGTCTGATGACCAGCATTTATGTATATTTTATGTACTTTTATATTTTAAATTTGTATATCCATGCTTGTGATGGATTCTGCCATTTTCATCCTGCTTACACCAAACCCAGAACCATCACCTGCCATCTTCTAGAATAACTGTTCAAGTTTCACCTTCTCAGTTCTAGACATCAGTGCTTTCCAACCATGGCTGAGCTTTTGCGAGATGGTACAAGTTACTCTTGACTGAGTTTAGTTTGGTGTACAAGTGAGAGCTGTGGTTTGTTGTAAAGGACCGTTCTAGTGTGTTTTCATCATGCCCTTTATCCATATTATTTTCCAGACTGTTTTCAGCAGCAGAGCAACAAACATCCAGTATTTGGAAAATGTTCCTTTTTATGTTGGCGTGCTTGTGCAGCCAACATCTTGCAGCAGTGGGGATTTGGAGGCGCGGTCACTGTTGGGCGAATGCAGGGCACGCACCAGTAGGTGCATCCCTCATTTTCCAATCAGTCTGCATGCCGGTGCCACACCATGCATAGTAATATGGTGAGCACATCTAAGGAAAGGTCCAATGCAAGCCGAGCAAAGCTCGTAACAAGCAGCAGACCCTTTCTACATGCTCGCCAGCAACTAGCATGGCGGCTGAACTGCCGACTTCAGGGGTGCCCAATCCCCTGGTTGGCTTGCCCTGTGAACTGTGTGCAGATAGGGGAGCCCACTCCCCATTGGCAGAATGTGGCCCCCCATTTCGTTGTTTGCTGACGGGGTGCCCAATCCCCATCGGCATCCATCTCCCCCCTTTCCCTCTGTAATGTGCCGTCGGGGGAGCCCACTCCCCATTGGCATGATGTTTCCCTTCTTCTGTGCAACAGGGTGTCCAATCCCGTCGGCTACTGTGCCCCCCAAAAAAGCAAGAAACCACCTGTAAAAAAGAAAACCATCCACAATGTTTCGTTTGAACCTGCAAGCAGGAAACGGTCTATCATGGT
This sequence comes from Neoceratodus forsteri, assembly GCA_016271365.2. Lineage (NCBI taxonomy): Eukaryota > Metazoa > Chordata > Ceratodontiformes > Ceratodontidae > Neoceratodus > Neoceratodus forsteri. The sequence continues at coordinate 1,327,501,100 of CM057449.1, forward strand.
CTTCCTACCCACCACCCACACCCACCCAGTACACGCCCTGCCTCCCCACTCCTCCCCTCACCCCATACTTACCTCCAGAGCTGGCCATGATGATCTTCGGTGGACCGGGAACACATCTGCACTCTTCAAAGCTGACCGCGAACTGAGGAAATGCCGGTAAGCTGTATAATGGAATAAATAGGGTTTTTTCAACTTTGGTACATATCTCAGGAATTTGGGGGAATTTTTGCACCAAATTTTCAACATGGGGTTTTTGGGACCCCTCCTCATGAATTCTGTCACAGTTATGACATTAATCAGTTCGGAAAGGTGATTTCACAGTCACTGCGCAGAATCACCTTTCGGGACTGATTAACGCAAGGACAGTGGCAGTGTTCATAAGGTGGGCTGTCAAAAAGGCTATGTTGCAAATCTGGTGGAAAAAATCCAAAAATTGCTGTTTTATGAGCGTGCATTGTGCACTTGCTATGCACGCTCGTTACTTCGCAGATTCGCAATATTTTCATGCCAGATTTTCAACGTTGTCATTTTTCTACTCATTATTGTGAACAGTGCAGCTGTCATTTTTCACATCCTGGCTGAAATGTGTTTCCGCACTTCTGGCTCACAATACTGCGGTCGCTGTGGGAAATCCATGTTCAGGGCAGATTATGAAAATGTCAGTGACACTGTTCATGAGCAGAGGTCCTAAAATGTCTATGTTGAAAATTTGCTAACGATACTCCATAAAATGACTGTGTTATGGGCGTGCGTGGCACAGTTTGCATGCACGCTCGTAACGTTGTGCATTTGTAATATTGTCACTCTGGATTTTCACCATTGGCATTTTCCACACCTCTTGATGAACAGTACAGCTGTCATTTTATATATCCTGCCTGAAATGTGTTTTCACACGTCCAGCGCAGAATAGCGCAGTCGCTGTGCAAAATCACTTTTTGGGACAGTATGAGGAAATGACAGTGACACTGCACATGAACAGAGGTGCTAAAATGCCTAAGTTGAAAATTTGGTGCCGGAACTCTATAAACTGACTGTGTTACAAGTGTGCATTGCACATTTCCCATGCACCCTTGTAGATTCGCACATTTGCAATACTTACATGCCACATTTTCACCACTGCCATTTTTTTACTTCTCCTTATGAACAGTACAGCTGTCATTTTTCACATCCTGCCAAAAATGTGTTTCCGCACTGCACTACCAAAGCCAAAGCCAGTGCAACAACATTCGGCATTGACAAATGCTTGTTTTTAACTACCATGGATGCCACAGCACATACACACACTCAAAGAAATGGAGTGTCAGTGTGACGCATAGCTCTCTTTCTTTTCCTTAGTTCCCTTGCTTACCATCCTCCAGTGAACAGCGTACACTATCTACCACTTATGAGTAGTGGGCATACATGTGCCAGTACAGAATTTTATCATATAAACTTTCTCTCATTGAGGAGGATTGTGTCTGTATAACACTTATTCTTTATCACCACACTGGCCTTGGATGACTCATGCTCATCCTAAAATTACTGTGATTGTCTGTGCAATGTGTTTAATTTTTTTATTCCATTTTCTCCACAAGTAATGCTAGTGAATAGTAAAACTTTAGGTATCTTACTATGCTACAGCAGTATGTATGGGGTAGGTGGGGGTATGTGACTTCATGGCTCAATTTTCAAATGATGAACTACTGTAATACACAAGGTGTCTGCGACTAAGGTGCATGATGCAAGTGGCACCTTGTGTCATAGTTTGCAGCATTTCTTACTTTCAAATGCTGGCTGCAGTGAAATTGGGATGCCGTGTGACAAAGCCCCCCATGCACCAGCCTTGTGGCAAAAGTGACCATGCGCCTGGTTGCAAGGGTGGGTGTGCCACAGCAGGGCTGCACCAGCCCCTTATTTGGGATTCTATGAGCCCCATCATGGCTGCAACAGGGGGCTCACAATAGACCAGCCAGAAGGTTGTCTAAGGGCCCTGCACCATTGCTTGGCAGAGCAGTGAGTGAGTTGTGGGAACTGGAAGGTGAAGAATGGAGGCTGCTGTGGCAGTGAAAGTGCCATAGAGTATGAGGAGGCATGACGGCAGTTACAGTGAGTGGAAAAGGCACCTGGTAGAGGTGCCATATGGCATATCTGACAGTTGATGGGACTGGCTGGGGGAGGTTGGTATGGTGATACTGTTATGACAAAGCCACAGGTGGAAGCCACCCTGGCACCTGCCCCACGGACCCTATAGTCCAGTGGGGCAGGTGCCGGGGCTGCTTCCACCTGGGACCATGTCATAATAGTATCGCCATGCCAACCCCCCCACCCGGTTCCCTCAGTTGTCAGATATGCCATATGGTACCTCTGCCAGGTGCCTTGTCCACTCACTGTAACTGCCTCTATGCCCCCCTCATGCTCTAGGGCATCCTCACTGCCCCAGCATCCCCAGTCCCCCCACCTTGTAGCCAGAGTTGTCTCCTTTCCTCCGTGGGTTGTATAGACTTGCACTGTGGGAGGGGGTGATGGAGCCCTCTGTCAAACTCTGCTGGTGCACCCAATGTTGGGTGCAGCCCAGCAGCTGCAGCAACTTCTGGGTCTTTAGTGCAGGGACCACTAATTTTACAAAACTGGGTGCAGGATCCTTGATGCACCCAGAGTTCACCACGGCCCTAGATCACAAATTGCAGTGATCAAAGTGCTCTTTGAACATCAAGCCCCATGTCTTTATTCCTGGTGTTGTAAACAATTTTTCCTTGTGCTCCCCTTCGCAGGTCTATCTCTTTCTGGCGCTTCCACTCTGATGAGGACATCCTGTTCTCATACCTTGTGGGTGCCTTGTTTCTGACATGTTGTTACATGCATGAAGGTAAGTAGTATGTTTCTAGGATTACTTTTCCTCTTTTTAAATTCCATTTTCCCCACAGGTTAGATTAGTGAAAAGTGAAGTTTATGGCTTTGACTGCCCTATAGCAGTCTGAATGAGGTAGATGGGAGGGTGGATGCCATCATCTCTTTATTTTGGGTGTTCTAGACAAATTTTCCTTATGCTCCTCTTTGCAGGTCTGTCTAAATCAATGATGAAGCATGTGGTCCATCCTCCTGTCTCTCCTCCCCCTTCACAGGGTGCTTCTGCCACAAAGAAGAAAATACTAGTGAAGTGATAGCTTTCCTGTTAGTGTTGCTGCTGCTGCTGCTACTGCTGCTGTCATGCCCATCCCCATGTGCCTCCTGTGATATACTTTCAGCATCACTATTTAAGACCACTGGTGTCACCAGTTACCTTCGCAGATGGGAAGTATTCAGTTCATTCATTGCCATGGTGCAACACAGAACTATTGCAATGGCATGTTGTGTCACAAAGTGCAGTGGATGGAAATTAATATGGTCATTGTCACCACCAGAGGCATTTCCCTCTCTTACTGCCAATCCCAGTGTTTCACACACCCAACACCAATCACTGATGGTACTTCTATTCCAGTATGATTATTACAGATTAACTACAGTACACTGTTCCTCAAAAAAAAATATTTCGTATAACAACAATAAAAAACACAAAAATGAGCACTTCAATGAAAAACATTAATAAAAACTATATACAAGAGAACAATATACAGAATCCACTAATAAAGCTTTCTACTGAGCCTGTAGTTGTGGTGGTATACCATGAGTATAGCAACCGAATATGGGTACCACATCAAAACAGCGGCTCATATTGGGCGCTATACTCATGGGCTTCCCTGCAAGGGTAGCGACTGCACACGACCGCTATGGTAGTGGACAGGTACAGAAAGGGGGGGATAGCGAGGGGAAGTGGAGGCACAGGGAATGGGTTTTCAGGGATTGGTGTACCTGCTGCCACTGAGATAGCCATGTGATGTGGTGGTGTGGGTGGCTAGCTGTGGTGCAGCAGGTACAGGGTTTGGGACTGGGTGCATAAAACATTTGCTGCTGCCTGCAGTTCCTGTACTTAATTTTTTTGTGCGATGTAGGTTTTTGCTCCCTCCCTGACATGCACCCCCCCCCCGGAGTTGATAACCCAAATTCAGTGGGGTGCAGGGCGCATCCCTCCCCCCATAAAAACACTTTTTTTCCATTCTGGATGTCAGGTTGCCTGAAAGTGTGTATCGAGTATTTGCTTTTTGGCCATATACACTTGCCATAATAGCAATCGCTATTCTGCAATTGCTATTATGACATGGAACCATTGTGGTGGGAGTGGTGCTGCAGGTGTTGCCAGCTGTGATGCTACTTGCCCCAGCAGACCACAAATGGTATCCAGCAGCCCAAGTATTTCCTTTTGGCTGGCCATAATGGATTTCATGTTCTTTCCCTTTTTTTATGTTTGCTTGCACGCATGTGCAAGAAACATAGTGCGGGGATCCAAAATGCTGTGCCGTACAGTTGAAAGAGAGAGCACCGCTTCAGTGAGCAGCACTCCCCCTCCCAACACACATGCATGCACGCATATTGCATGCTCATACGCTCCTCCACCCCCATGCACACACAGTATAGCTGATGGGGTGCCAAATCCCCCGTCAGCTTCACACACCCCTCCCCAAAAAAGCTGTGCAGATGCCACGCTGGGAGCCCACCCCAGCATGGCAAAGATTGTTATAGCCGACAGGGGTGCCCAATCCCACATTGGCTCCATGCTGCCCCCTCCCCAAAAAGCTTTCAAGGTGCCACGCTGGGAGCCCACCCCAGTGTGGCAAAGCTTGTTGTGGCTGATGGGGTGCCCAATCCCTTTGGCTCCAGGCCCCCAAACAGCCTTTCCAGCTGCCATGCTGGGAGCCCACCCCAGTGTGGCAAACATCCCGTGCGCTTCCTAATAAAAACCTAAAAACGGTCCTCGCAGTCTCCCTGCCCCCACCCGCACCCACCCACTGCATACCCTGCCTCCTCACAGCCCCCACCCCATACTTACCTCTGGAGTCTGGCTCAATGATCTTCGGTGGACTGGGAACACGTCTGCACTCTTCAAAGCCGACCGCAAACTGAAGAAATGCCGGTAAGCTGTATAATGTAATAAATAGGGTTTTTTCAACTTTGCTGCATGTCTCATGCATTTTTTGGAATTTTGGCACCAAATTTTCAACATTGGGTTTTTATGACCCCTCCTCATGAATTCTGTCACTGTCATGGCGTTAATCAAGCCCGAAGGGTAATTTCATGGTCACTGCGTGAAATCACCTTTCAGGACTGATTAACGAAACGACAGTGCCAGTGTTCATAAGGTGGGCTCTCAACAAGCCTATGTTGCAAATTTGGTGAAAAAATTCCTAAAAATTACTGTTTTACGAGTGTGTGTTGCGCAGTTCCTATGCACGCTCGTAATTTCGCGAATTTTTAATATTTGCTTTCCAGATTTTCAACATTGCCATTTTACCACACCTCCTTATGAGCAGTACAGCTGTAATTTTTCACATCTCGATGAAAATGTGTTTCCGCGCATGTAGCGCACAATGGCACAGTCGATGTGCGAAATCAATGTATGGGACACATTAAGAAAATCACAGTGCCACTGTTCATGAGCAGAGGTCTTCAAATGGCTATGTTGAAAATTTGGTGAAAAAATTCCTAAAAATTACTGATTCACGAGCATGCGTTGGGCAGTTCATATGCACGCTCGTAAGTTCACGAATTTTTAATATTTTCACTCCGGATTTTCAACATTGCCATTTTACCACACCTTCTTATGAGCAGTACAGCTGTCATTTTTCACATCTCACCAAAAATGTGTTTTCGTGCATGTAGCACACAATGGCACAGTCGGTGTGTGCAATCAATGTATGGGACAGATTAAGAAAATCACAGTGCCACTGTTCATTAGCAGAGGTCTTAAAATTTCTATGTTGAAAATGTGGTGAAAAAATTCCCCAAATTGTCTGTTTTAGGACTGCACGTTGCGCAGTTCCTACGCTCACTCGCAAGTTTGCCAATTATTAATATTTGCACGCCAGGTTTTCAACATAGCCATTTACCACACTTCCTTAAGAGCAGTACAGCTGCCATTTTCACATCTCACCCAAAATGTGTTTCCGCACATGTAGCGCACAATGGTGCAGTCGGTGCGCAAAAGCAATGTTTGGGACAGATTAAGAAAATCACAGTGACACCGGTCATGAGCAGAGGTCTTAAAATGGCTATGTTGAAAATTTGGTGATGAAAGTCCATAAAATGACTGTGTTACGAGTAAGCATTGCACAGTTTCCATGCACCCTTGTAAGTTCATGAATTTGTAATATTTTCAGTCCAGATTTTCACCAGTGACATTTTTCCACACTTCCTTATGAAAAGTACAGCTGTCATTTTTCACAACATGGCTGAAATGTGTTTCCACACTTTCAGCACAGAAATGCATGGTCACTGTGAGAAGTCATTGTTCGGGACAGATAAAGAAAATCACAGTGACACTGTTCATGATCGGAGGATCCAAAATGCCTGTGTTGACAATCTGCTGTAAAAAATCCCCAACTAATTACATTACGGGTGTGCGTTGCACAGTTTCTATGCACACTCATGACTTCACCAGTTTTTTTAATATTTTCACTGCAGATTTTCAACATTGCCATTTTTTACACCTCCCCATGAACAGTACAGCTGTCATTTTTCACATCCTGTTCGGAATGCGTTTTTGCACCTGTGATGTTAAATGCCATAGTCACTGTGCAAAAGCAGCTTTTGGCTAACAAACTGATCTTGTCACTGTTCATGAGGTGGGGGTCTCAAAAAAACCATGTGGAAAATTTGGAGTGAAAATACCAACAAATGCCTGAGGTGTTAGGGTTTCCGACCATAACGCCCCACCCTGTAGAGAATGACAGGCATCAGGGCTGTGACTTGGGATTGTCGCCTGCAATGCTCATACCATTCCGCCCCACCCACACCCTGCAGCCACTGGAGAGGCATCGAGGTGTGCCTTGGACTCTTCTTCCATAGCGTTCACCCCATTCTCCTATACCGCACCATCTCACCATATTTCCTGATGGAATGGGTGTGCATAAGGGCAAAGACTCCAAGGCACACTATGACACTTGTTGGTGTCTGCAGGGTGAGGGTGGTGAAATGCGTCAGCGTTATGCCTGCTGACCCAAAGGTACACCCCAATGCCTGTCACTCTCTGGAGGGTGCTGGTGGGGTTGGCTTCAGTTCAATACTTCACTGCCACTCCTATTATGCAGCTCTGTAACTCCTACACTACCAATGCCAATGCCAGCAAGCAAACATTCAGCATTGACAAATGCTTGTTAATGCGCCATTCCAAGCCACTGTCACTATAGCTGCATGGCATATTGGTGCATTATCCTCTTGGAGTAGCTGCCTGCTGTTCTCCTCAACCTCAATTCTGGCATGGAAGACCTTCTTGATGTTTTTCAGCTTTCAAGATGCCCACGTGCAGAGGTTTCCAGTGGGCTGTGGTGTACCTTTGGCCATCACTGTAAGCAAAGGAAGTAAAGTATATTTGAAACTCCGTTAAATGCAATTATCAGCAGTATGTTAATTGTTTACCATCATAGCGGTTGGTGTATCTCATGTGGTTCCACCTTACCCTACACTTTTTGTGAGAAAGATATTGGCCCAACATGGTAAGTGCTGCTGAATCACTATGCTTAACTGTTCTTATTTGATTTCATTCAGCCTCACAGTCCTCTAAATTCAATATGAGGACTTCAGTAAGGGTTAAACACAAGCCCTGGGATGGATGCAATGCAAGACAGAAACATGTGATTACTGTATAAGTTGGTTACATAACAGTTTTCACACTAATTTTTTATGGTCTCTAGAACTGGACACATGACAGTACTCCAGGTGGGGTCTCACCCACAGTCAACAAAATGTGGCAACACCACTTCACTCCTCCTGCTGGAGATACCCCTCCCTAGGCACCCCAGCATTCCACTGTCCCTAGCCACTGCCTTGTCACACTGTCTTGCCACCTTGAGGTCATCAATTATGATTTCTCCTAGGTCCCTTTCCTGTTTGGTGACCATCAGTACCTCTTGTTTTCTCCCAGTTTGTACTCCATCTCTGTTTTTGTGCCATATGTGCAGTATGTTGTACTTTTTCTCATTGAAATCCAATTGGCATGCCCTTGACCACTCCTCGGGTTTTCTCAGATCTCTGCACATTCTTTCCAACCTCTCTGGAGTGTCAGTCCCATTGCAATTTTGGTGACATCTGCAAAGAGACATAAAGTACCTTCCCTTCCAGATCATTTGCAATGTCACTTATAAAGACATTAAAGAGGACTTGCACCAGTACTGAGCCCTGAGGCACAATGCTGGTCACCATTCTTTCCTCCAGGTGAACTTTATTTACCAACACCTTCTGTTGCCTATCCCTTAACCAATTTCTTACCCTGTTTAGCACCTTAGGAAACACCCTATGCTGCTCAGAGTCCTTATGTGCCTCTTACGTGATATGGTGTTGAATGCCTTACTAGTGCAGAAACATACACTTCATCAGCAGATAAGGGCCACTTAGTCCACCCAATCTGCCCCATTTTCCCTACCCATACTTTCACCACAGACCTGACCTGATTTTCAGCTACCCCCTGTTTGCCAGCTAAAATTTCCTTGTGCCTATTCCATGTGTGTTTGAAACCCACCACTGTTTTCAACCCCACTACCTCCAGTGGAATACCATTCCAGGCATCTACCACTCTTTCACAGAAAAAGTACTGCCTCAAAGCCCTATTAATTGTTATCCCGTCCAGCTTCATCAAATTTTTCCTTGTTTTTGTGCACTTTCTCCACTGGAAAATACTTCCCCTGCTACCTTGTTCAACCCCATGAGTTATTTATAGGCCTCTATCATATCTCTTCTCTCTCCTTTCTTCCAGGGTGTGCATATTAAGATCTCTTAGACTCTCCTCTTAGGGCATCTAATGCAGCCCCTGTACCATTTTAGTTGCCTCCTCTGGACTACTTCCACCCTATGTCCTTTTTGAGATGTCTCCTGAATTAAATACAGTAATCCAGATGGGGTCTCACCAACAATCTACACAGTGGTAGCACCACCTCCCTCTTCTGGCTGGTTATACTCCTCCCTAAACATCCTAGCATCCCACTGGCTCTACCTACAGCCTTGTCACACTGTCTTACTACCTTGTGGTCATCAGTAATGATTACTTCTAGGTCTTTTTGATGTGTTGTGACCATCAATACCTTATCACCCCATATGATACTTTTTCTCTGGGTCTCTGTGCCCCAGGTATACAATTTTGCATTGTTTAGCATTGAACCCCAGCTGCCATACTCTTAACTACTCAGGTTTTTTCAGGTCTGTACACATTCTCTCTACTCCCCCTCTCCCTCAGGGTGTCCACCTGATTGCAGATTTTGATGTCATCTGCAAATAAGCATACCTTACCTTCCAGCTCTTCTGAAATCTAACTTATAAAAACATTAAAGAGAATTGGACCTAGTGTTGAACACTAAGGAACCTCGCTGGTCACTTTCCCTCCCAGAGTGAATTCAGTTTACCATCACCCTCTGCCACCTACCCATCAACCAATTTTATTCCCAATTTACCACCTTAGGACCCACACCTAAACTGGTCAATTTACTAATGAGCCTTCAATGTTGTACAGTGTTGAAGGCCTGGCTGAAGTCCAAGTAGGCCACATCCACAGCCTCCCAATCTATTTCCCTGGTCACCTCATTGAAGAACTCAGTCAGATTCATCTGACATGACCACCCCCCCATGAATCTGTGCTGCCTCGAGTCATGTAACCCACTAGATTCAAGATACTCTGCAAGCATGTCCTTTAAAAGTGACTCCATTAGCTTCTGCACAACAGATGTCACACTTACTGGACTGTAGTTACAGCCTCCTCCCTGCTACCATTTTCATCAAGTGGGACTACACCTGCCCCCTTTCAGTCCTTTGGAACCACTTCTGTTTCCAGTGAGTTGTTGAATAGGCCTGACAGAGGTGCAGCCAGTACCTCCCTAAGTTCTCCAACACCTTTGGGTGTATCCTGTCTGTTTCACCCCTTAGTTTTATCCAGTTTCAGATTTACCAGTCCATTTAGTAGTCACTCCTCTGTAAATGGACTTGTGTCTACCTCCTTCCCCCCAATGTTTCTGCTGCTTGTGTTTGGCCCATCCCCTTCCATCGTAAAGACTGAACAGCAATATCTGTTCAGGATATCTTCTTTTTCATGATCCTCCTCTGAACATTTCCTCCTGCCTTTCTTAACATCACATGCCCTCCCCTAGTTTGACTCTTTTCACTTATGTGTTTGAAAACTGGGTTGTGCATTTAGTTACCCCTTAAGCTATTCTTTACTCAGTTTAAAAAAAATTTAATCAGTGACTGCACACTAACAAAAGACTCCATTTCATTGTAATCTGAAATTACATTGATGATCATTGATCATCAGACATCAATCCATAAAAAGGAAAATATCATAATAACCTTATTCCTGGTCCAGGTTGTCAGTCTTGAACTGGTTCACTACCACTGTCACCAGCTGTTTCCCATGTATCAGCAGCAGCAGAGTCTCCACTTCTCTTGACCTCTTTGGCTTGTTGAACAGCCGATGATGAAAAACAAAAGAGTACAACTAAATCAACAAGAAAAATGAATGATGATGTTCATATATGTAACCCTCCTATTTCCTGGGGTTACTAGAAACCCATCAGTGTCAGTGTTAGGTAGGGAAGGCAGCTGGTGAATGACTAGTTAAATAGATTTTCACCTAGTCCCTCTCTGCTTGCTTGCTTGGTCTCAGCTGAGAGCAGAGTGGTGATGTCCTTTAGAACTCTCACAGTCTCATAAGCCACATAGCTTGTTGTGAGAGTGGGAAGCTTTAGAATTTTGGAGAGTCTTAGTTCTGTGCTCAGAGAGTGAGCAGTGAGGAGTGAGAAGAGCCAGTTTTTCACACCCTAGTTCTGAGAACATCTTTTGCCTGACTTTTGAAATGGTGGAAACCATCTCCAGGATTCCTGATGCCCTCATCCCCAGTGGGATGAGAGGAACTGCAGAGGATTTGAGGGGCAATCCCTGATCCAACCTAGAACATTTTGAAGCTGCCTTTGGTGTACAGAGTAAGCAATAATACCCAACATTTTGGGCGGTATTGGGGAATACCGGACCACCCAGGGGCGTAATGAGGCCCGACGCCACAGGTGGAGGGCCTTATAGCCCCTGGAAGGTCCTGTATTCCCAATACCCCCCACCCTGGAGGGTATTATTGCACTTAGAAAATGGGCATTGATGAATATTTTAATCAAGTAATAAAATGAGAGAGAAAATTAGTTTCAAATGGATTAGAAATGCTAGAAAAAAAGTTTGAGGGTAAAGTAGTCCTTCTCTTTCTGCGGTATTCCATCTCTGTTGCCCCCAGAGCCATTCTTTTCTACTTATGCTCCATTCCACATACCACCACCTCTGCAAGAAGAGATGGAGTTTTTATACAGTTTTCCCCAACAGTTGCCATCATTCTGAGTTTATAAAAACAAATAAACAAAAAACAGAAGTCTTCTCTCCTGCAAGAAGATATGACTGTTGGGTGTGCGACCTTGCATGACCCTCCTTCATAGAACCAGGAAGTGTGCAATTTGCGATGTCCATGTGAGTGCTCTAAATTATTTTCTTTCCATTTTTCAAGTTTAACACCAAGCGCTGTTATACTTTTCTAATTTAAGGTGAACAGTACTTGTGGCAGGTAGGTTGATGGAAAACCCAGATGTTAATTGCAGAAGCTTTTTATTTCCTAGATCTTATTTTTATACTGTGATCATAAAAGATGACAAGTGAATTTCATTTGAGAGAATGTGGAGGAGCTTCACAGTCAGCACGGTCCCAGGATCCCTAGTGTGTAGCGCTGAAAGGTATGCTAGTGCTACAAGAGGGAGGGGACGTTATGAGTTACTCGCAACCTAGTTTTCCAACACAAAAAAGCCTCACATTTATAGTTCTGATTGAGCGGACACAGAACGAGGGAAGTTGGGGAGAAAATACTGTTGAGCAGTAGTGCTGAGCACGCAACCTGCTACCAGTGGTAATGTAAAGTAAGAGAGCTGTTTTCTGTGTCTGGGGCAAAATGAAAAGATGCACAGACAGTCTTTACTTTTAAAAAAAAGTTTCCATTACTGTGATGTGCTGACACAATGTGTGTGTGTGTGTATGGGGGGAGTTATCTCTCGCTAAGTGAGAGAACAACATGGCGGCAATTTGAAATTAAAGGTTCTATTCGCACAAGGACTTTGGAACTAAATCAGGTCAGTTGAGACTGGTACCTTTTTTACCCGGGATCTGTTGTCTGATAGACACACACCTTGTCAGGGGTATCAGCCAATCAGAGCCAGGGGATTTCTTGGCCCATTTTCTAACTGTGAGTAGATTCTGTCTGAGAGTTACCCAGGATATGTACCTGTTGTTTTCTGTGGGGTGACACTCTGATAAAGGGACCCAATTCACCCATTTCTGTTTTGAGACTGTTCTCAAGAAGTTTGTTTTAAAGTTTGCTGACAACAGTGGATGTCCCAGGTGTGACTAGGCACTTTGTTCAGAACTTTAATGTTACACTTCCTTGTAGTGTTCAGATGCTTAAATGTACTAAACATTTAAATACAGCATAGTTCTACAGTAGCAGTTAATGTGCAACTCTGAAAAAATGGCTGGGTATGGATGAGGAAGCAAAAATTGGCCAACCCCCCATCTGGAGTGACGAATTCAGCACTTGGGTTCTGTAAGGGTGCCTATTTTATTGAGTGAATATGGCCAATGCCTGAAGAATAAAGTTTACCCCCAGGATGTGGGTTGTCCGAGTCTTGAGCACCAGTGTTCTCCATCATGACAAGATGCCACAGTGTCTTCATTAAATGTCTATGTCATATAGGAACTGCAGATAAGTTTGTGGCCAGTGCCACATAGAAGAGGAAATGTTTGTGTACTCCATGGTGGCCATTGCCACAAGAAGTGCTTTCAGCTTAGCCTTGCTGCTGAAAAGGTTTAAATCCTATGCAATATAGGAAGTAATGAATTTCTGTCAGAGTAGAGAGGATGTGCTTCTGCATTTGTCTTGTGCTTCAAAGTGTAAACTCTTGCGGTCCATCTTTGCTTTTGTGTACCAACTGTTTTTTGGAATAAAGCCACACTCTAGAATCCCAACCTGGTATGGCCAGTCTAGTTACTGTTTCCTGTGTGGATTTACTGGGTACCTCTGTCAGAAGTACAAACCTAGCATTGCCCTCAGCAAATGTTCTCTCCTCAGGACCTGAGTTTCGGTAAAGGTCTGTTTGTGTCTTGTACATACCTGCAGCATATTGTTTTGTACCTCCACCCCTCCTTTGTTCCCCTAGACAGAAATGGTAAGGGAGGTGTGCCTACTAGTTAAATAAGTGGCCGGTGGGGGGTTACATATATTTTTAATGTACCAACAATAAGAGAATAATAAGCTTTTAATAACCAGATCAAAAGGTGAATACGAAATTTCTACAGATATGACTACAATTGTGTCATCCCTTGCTTCTTGATTACCAGTGTCTTCCTGAAAAAGGGAACATTCATGGCAGGGCTATAGATGTACAGTATGTGAGGGTTTAAAAGTCATTGATTTTTCATGAGGCGTTTCACCGTCACCTTCTTCAATGCCTTGGGGAAAACACTCTCCCTCAGGAAACGCCTGATGATCTCTGACACCACATGTGCTGTGCCAATTCCTCAGAGAAGTCCACCAACAGCCTAATGGGCCCTGAGTAAACTACACACACAGAAAATGGAGTGCAATCCACAAATCAGATGTTTCAGTCATTGTGTATGCTGCTAGATTCAGACAACATTGAAAACAGATGGCCAGTGTTGGCAACCCCTGCTCACACCTCAGGAAGAGAAACATTGAGTACAAAGGTGTGAGTGAGTTATCCAGAGCCTGGGTGGACTCATTCCCCTGCCCTGGACAGAGTTTAAAATGTTACTTGTGGACATTTATTCTACACTCGCTTACATCTGCTAACACCTTGCTTGTCCCACTTACCTCTCACTTTACACAATCACCCATAAAAAAGAAGTAAAGAACAAAATCAAATAGTAGAATGGAACACTTTCCTTATAAAATACATTGTCAGTAAAATAATGGAAGAAAAATGTAAAAGTTAAGCAAATACAAACACTTCCACTCTTCCTGCTCACACAGGAGCTGTGGAGAGGGCCATGCAGAGAGCTACTAGTAAAATATAGCCATTTCAGTTTTGTGGATGTAATGTAAACTAACAGTTTCGGTTTGGCTGTGGTACAGGGGCCCTCCTGGAAAATTGCTGCAGCAGGTACACCAGGAAAATGCATAAAAGAGGCTCCAGGGCTGTAAAACTCATATCAGTATTTTAACTACATTTTTACACTGGTTCTGTGTCACCTTACAGTTGCTTGAAGTGACCAGCATGCCATATTTAATTAGAAAATACATGATGCATGCAAATATTTTCAGAGTTGGGAAGGTGGTTGGGCAAGTAGTACCCGACTGACGGGGGCACACTGGAAAATTTCTAGGTACCCAGTTAGGCTAGTTCAACTCCGACAAAAACAGCTGACACGTTAAAAACAAGCATTTGTCAATGCCGAACGTTCGCTTGCAGGTATTTGCAGCGGTATTTGGCACTTGGACATGGCTTAAAAAAATTAGTGACAAAGAAGTACAAGCATTTGCCAATGCTGAATGTTGCTTGCTTCTATGTGCTGTTTAGGTATTTGGAAGTCATTGGAGTGCAAATATTGAAAATTAGCGAACTTACGAGCGTACGTAGGAACTGCGCAACGCACGCTCGTAAAACAGTCATTTTTAGGAATTTTTTCACCAAATTTTCAACATAGCCATTTTAAGACCTCTGCTCATGAACAGTGTCACTGTGATTTTCTTAATGTGTCCCATACATTGAGTTCGCACACCAACTGCACCATTATGCGCTACATGGGCGAAACATCGCTTTATGAGATGGAAAATGACAGCTGTACTGCTCATAAGGAGATGTGGTAAAATGGCAATGTTGAAAATCTGGAGTGGAAATATTGAAAATTGCAAACCCACGAGCGTGTAGGAACTCATGGAACGACGCCTCAAAACAGTCATTTTTAGGAATTTTTTCACCAAATTTTCAACATAGCCATTTTAAGACCTCTGCTAATGAACAATGTCACTGTGATTTTCTTAATGTGTCCCATACATTGATTTCACACACCGATGCGCCATTGTGCACTACATGGGCGGAAACACGCTTTGGGTGAGATGTGAAAAAATGACAGCTATACTACTCATAAGAAGGTGTGGTAAAATGGCAATGTTGAAAATCTGGAGTGAAAATATTAAAATTCACGAACTTACGAGCCTGCGAGGAACTGCGCAATGCACGCTTCAGAAACGGTCATTTTAGATTTTCCACAAATTTTCGAAATAGGCTTTTTGAGAGCCCACCTTATGAATGCTGGCACTGTCATTTGTTAATCAGGCCTGAAAGGTGATTTCACACAGTGACTGCGAAATCACCCTTTGGGCCCGAATAACGCCATGACAGTGACATAATTCATGAGAAGGGGTCCCAAAAACCCCATGTTGAAAATTTGGTGCAAAAATTCCAAAAAGTGCCTGAGATATGCAACAAAGTTGAAAAAACCCCATCTAGCCCATTATACAGCTTACCGGCATTTCCTCAGTTCGCGGTCGGCTTTGAAGAGTGCAGACATGTTCCCGGTCCAGCGATGATCGTCGCGCCGAGCTCCGGAGGTAAGTATGGGGTGTGAGCGGGGTGTGGGGAGGCAGGGTGCGCAGTGGGTGGATGCGGGTTGTGGGAGTTGGGTGGGGAGACAGCGATGGAACGTTTTCTTTTTTTACAGGTTTGTTTTTTTTTTTTTTTACTCAGACGACTCGGGACATTTGCCATGCTGGGGTGAGCTCCCAGCGTGACAGCAGAAAAGCTGTTTGGGGAGGTGGAGCCGATGGGGATTGGGCACCCCGTTTGCAGATGACTCAGGACGCTTTGCCACGCTGGGGTGGGCTCCAGCATGGCACCAAAGATTTGGGGCGTGACGTGCTACCAGCACACAGTGGTGGTTTTCTTTGAAGAGAAAACCACTGCTGTCATACACAGCACTGCATCGATTGGTGCAGGACCGCCACGCCTGCTCAACGGAGCAGGGGATTGCACAGGACAGGCACACCTCCAAAGTGTCTCATTCTGCCAAGATGTTGCTTGCGCATGCACGCAAGCGAACGTAAAAATTAGCTCTGTTTTATTGTGCAAACAGGACCATAGCTTAAGAGAGGGGAGATCAAATCTGACATGGATTGCTACTCGTGAGAGGGGGATGAAAAAAACAAAACTGGCAATATGAAAACAGAAAAGCACAGCAGTGCCCATTCTGTAAAATAATTTTGTCTGAAAAACAACAGCACCATTTAATGGCATGTATATCAGTAGAGGGACTACTTTACAATAATGCATATGGTTTAACTTTTTCTAAATTATTTTTTAATTTGGAATTATTTTATTGAAATTCATTTCTTGATTTTCTTTTTTTTAATTAGATTTTGTTAACTGGGTATGCATGCAGAGAGTAAAAGTTACCTTTTCAAGGGTGACATGGATCATTAAGATCTGAAATGTTTCTGGAGCTTCAGTAATCAGATGGAGATTGATAGAGACTGACATTGTGAAACTATTTGCTCAATAAAATGATACATTAAGCAATAAAATAGGGTGGTGAGTTCACATATTTTTTAGTGTGTATTAATTGTGACTAGTCAGACCAATTGTTATTTCTTGTATTTTTTTGTCTCTGTATTTTTGCACCCATACTCTGTAACTACCTTTCTGTGTTGTCCTCCTGTCAAGATGTGGAACATTTGAAAAAAGAGCATTTTTGCTCAAAGGTTATGTCCGAATGACAAAATAAATAAATTAATTAATAAATTACACAGAAGCATGTGAACTGCACAAGTAGAGAAGCAAGAGCAGAAATTAATTTAAGTTTTAAACACACATTTTCTAAGCTCAATAATACACACCAGGGTTGATGGTGGTAAAGCCACAAGGCTTATTGTAATCATGTTGTGTATATTACTTACATTACAGTGTTAAAAGGTTAATAGGAGTACAATAACGCTCACCATTAGTCTTGTGATGGCTTTTTCAATCCTCCACCAAGGTCAAAACACTGCCAAGACACTCAAGAATGTGGGAGTCCCTTCATTAGATTCATTAGATATCATCCCACTGGTGTTTCAGCTGTAGTATTGTGGGCTCCAGCCTTTTCCCATCTAGTCTGGACTATTTCAGCCCAGACCATTTTCTCCCCAAAGAGATCAGTGGCTTTTTTGCTGACATCATGCCTGGCCTCCTGGGGGTGGAATGGGGATGACACTCCCTTTGAGTTGTTGCTAGTAGTGGTGGTATTGGTGACCCTTTCCTTGTTTGCCATTACTGTAGCTATGTGTTATTAAACTCTGTTTCCTCTCCACTACTATAAAACTGCATGATCATTTGTAGAACCAAGTAATGCAATCCCACAGATACCACTATTGATCCTGCCATTTACATACACCACAGCTACAAACCTTGAAATAGTAATCTGACACATTTAAAATGTCATCAATGCGAGTCTGAATACTATTGCACAATTCAAATGAACCACTGAAGACAATGCCACAGAAATGAGTGCAGAAATCCTGTATGGTTGTAATTTAACTTTCAGCACTCAAGATAACTTTATAGACCCCAGGTACATGTCTCCAATCCATTTGGAGTCATGTGGGTGCATTTTAAGTTAAATTCACCCACTTGATTTTATGGAAATTACATGTAATGGTTGCAGAACAATTATCCTTGGGATAATGTTGTTCCTCTGAATATTATCCCGTGGATCACTGGGAATTTGGCAGAATGAACAGCAAATATCCATGAGAAATTCCACAGGAGGAATGGCCATTCCATGTTAATTCCACAGGCAGAATTCCACATTCCACATATTCATAACCAAAAACAGGAGAAACAAACAATATTACATAATGTGTTAACTGCTGAACAATAGGTGTGGTGTACTTCACAGCTTATGCTTGTGGTCATTTTCTGTGAGAAAATTAGAAACCTGTTTAAAATCAGGGTTTGGGAATACATAAGGGCCACTCAACAGAGTAACCTGGCCTATACACAAGCCAACCATATTCAAACAGCAGGAGGTGACAGAAATAAACACAAGGTAAAATGTTTAGATTTGGAAAAGTACACAAAAAGTAAAAGAGGTGGACTTTGATCATTTTCTCCACAAAAGAAAGGTTTACTGAGCATTCACACTTGGGACCAACAGGTGGTCTGGCAAAAATGATCATTTGGAAGAGGCCCCCACCTTAGCCTGTCTCAGCGTATGGTAAGGAGAAGAAAACTGGTCCATTTTCAAATTTGGTTTGACTTTGAGTTGAGCCCTGTGAATTTGGTTTGGCTACAAGAATTTGGTCAAACCATTTCAGCTCCTAATGCAGTCACTGTTGTGGAGTAAAGTAGACTACTAATAGGGACATACCTTGTAAAATAAATATTTTATGGCTAGTTTATGTACTTGTGACAGGTGGTGTTTTCATGCCACTGCTGGGGATTGGTGTGTCTGTGGCAGTATAACAGAGTCTACATCTCAATATGGTATGGTGCAGAGGTACAGTAATGGTCAATATTCATTTTGGAGCTCAAGGCTTATGCCATTTGTGGTCTCTGCTTTCCCTCCATGACAATTACTATATACTCCCTGACCCAATGCATTTTCAAATTATGTAATACTACCCCTCATATTTTGTATCCAAAAACATCAAAACAAATGAAAATAACATATTTAGGGCATTACATTGCCTTTCATACTATCTTATCGTCCAGAGATGGAGATTTTTAGTTTTGTTTTCTTTTTTCTATATTTCAATTTTTTATATAGTAATTAAACTTTGAATACAACTGCTGCCTACTCCAGTGAAAGTTGTAGTCAATTGACTACAAGATGTCAGACTGGACAACTGTATGCCTGTGTGTGGTCAGACACTCATTCTGTAGCCCTTCAGTGGGTGAGTAAGGTGACACTAGGAAAATGGATTTTGCATAATTAATAATTGCTCTTTGTGAGTGACACACGATCATATTGAGCTTGCTGGTGACAATTAACAATGTGAAACTCCTTACACTGTCATCAACAGGAGGACTTGCGGTGGTGGTATGCATCAGAGTAGACCATGCACTGCTGCTGCTGCTGCAAAGAGTGGTGAGCTGGACTGCAGTGCCAGTGCCAGTGGGAGTCTAGGGCAACAAGAGGTGTAGGCATAGGAATAGTAGTCAAACTCAATGTTACTTGGTATGCTGAGTGTGAGAAAGACTAAGAATGAAAGATTCTATGGACCTAGCCTTGAGCTATGTGGTATGGCAATACTGCTACAGTAGTAGTATTCCAACATCATTCAAAAGCAACCATTGTGGGAGGGTCTCTGACAAACTACAAACACACACAACAGGACACAGAGGGCAACAGTGAACAGAGTCCACTCCGAAGACAGGGGGGTTGCTAGCAGGTTACCACAGGATTCAGTACTGTGTCCAGTCCTTTTTAATGTCTTTTTAAGTGACATTGCAGAGGGACTGGAAGGAAATGTATGCCTCTTTGCAGATAACACAAAGATCTGCAACAGGGTTTATACACAAGGGGGGGTGGAAAGGATGAGAAGGGACTTGGCAAAGTCAGAGGAATGGTCAAAAATATGACTGCTTAGATTCAATGCAAAGAAGTGCAGAGAAATGCACCTGGAAATCAAAAACCCAGGTGAGGAGTACACAATGGGGGGGGGGTATTAACAACAACAAAAATGGAAAGAGACCTGGGGTTAGTCATATCAGATGACCTAAAGGTAAGTAAGCAATGTGAGAAGGCAGTAAGGAAGGCTGGGGGGTTACTGAGATGCGTAGGGAGAGGCATTACCAGTAGAAAAGTTGTCATCCCTCTGTACAGACAGTTGGTGAGACCACACCTGGAGTACTGCGTGCAGTTCTGGAGACCTCATCTCCGCAAGGACATAGACAGGATGGATGCAATCTAGAGGAGGGCAATTAAAATGGTGCAAGGTCTGCACTAGAAGCCATAAGAATAGAGACTAAAGGAGCCTAATATGCCTTACCATAAATTGTGGATTGACACTGACTTACTTTAACCTTTTTCTTAAGATTTTAATTCCCTTTAAATTCACTTGAAACTGTATTTAATCCAGAATAATTCTTATGGCATTTTCCTATCTTACGAATGGCTTAGTTTTGGCAGTATACACAACGAAATATGCTAATTTTCAATCCTTTGTATTTTTTGCTGAAAAAAAGTGAAACAAATTGCTTTTTTGAATGGATTTATTTTTTCCTTTTTTGGCTTTATTTGAAGAGAAATATGCAAATTTTCAGTTCTGGATTACTTTTGGATTTTTAATAAATCTAAAAGAAATGTTTTTAGTTTTAAGCAAAAAGAAATCCTAATGGAATCTTTATGGCTTACCTTTGGCTGCATGTGCAGCGAAATACGTAAATAAGCAAGTTTTGCTTACATCTGGATTTCTTTTAGAAATATTCTATTTACATTGTAAATGCATTATCCATAAACTGAATGCATTTCCAATATAAAGAAAATATGTCTAAAAAAATCCAAATGTAGGCAAAGCATACTTATTTACATATTTTGCTGTATATGCAGCTAACTGTAAGTCATAAATAATCCATTGTCATTTCTTCTCTTAAAACCCATATCTTCAGCCTGGTGGTGCTGAGGGTTGAGGCACTGGATGCCACACCTTACGCCATGCCAGTGACCGGGTTTGGGAACAAGCCTGGGCCACCAGGTATTGGTAGGGGAGAGAGAGGATCGAGCATCTGGAGGACAGCTCTCCTCTCTTGGGGAGGGATTCAGGCTTGCCCAGGACTGCAGCAGCCCCAGGTGGTGATCAGAGGCACTGCGCATGCCAGGGCAGTGAGTATTGGGACAGAGCTGTAGCATGCATCACCAGATGCCACTGTACGTCTGAGCTCTCGGGGGGGGAGGATCGAGGGCATAAACAAGGGAAAACAAAACCCTGAGGTGCCAGCGAACTCCACAGGCAAAGGCCAACATGCCCAATGCCGGCTGCACCCCAACCGCCGAACTCTACCATCTGGGGACTCCTGGCCTCTCCAAGGGCCCAGGGGAGAGACAGGAGTCCTGATACCAATTCAGAAGTCGGGGGAGCTGCAGTTCAGGCAGGTGGTCAGGAGCTGCAGGTTGAGAGAGGGAACCTGAGAGATGCTCCAGAAGGTAGGAGAGAAAAAAAAAAGAGTTAAAAAAAGTATTACATTTTTTCCCCCATTTTGTTTAACTAATCATTGCTATATTAATTAGTTACTTTGGATGAATAATGATCACCACATGAAAATTTGTCAGATTCATAGACATAGACAGGGTGGAGGCTGTCCAGAGGAGGGCAACCAAAATGTTGCAGGGTCTGCACCAGAAGACATATGAAGAAAGACTAAAGGAGCTTAAGACGTGTAGCCTTGAGGGAAGGAGGGAGAGGGGGGACATGATAGAAACTTTCAAATACCTCAAGGGAATCAACAAAGTCCAAGAGGGTAGCATCTTTCAGAAAAATTGATATGCAAGAACAAGGGGGCACAATTTGAAGAAAGAGGGGGGACAGCTCACAGGTAATGTGAGGAAGTATTTCTTCACAGAGAGGATTGTAGATGCATGGAACAGCCTTCCTGAGGAGATCATAGAGTCAAAAACAGTGGGGGAATTCAAGAATGCATGGGACAAGCATAAGGCAATTCTAGTGGGGGGTAGGAGGAAGTAGGCTGTTGGTTAACTAGGATCTGCAGCTTATCCGTTAGGTAGGGAAATGGGCAGACTAGGTGGGCCAAGTGGTCCTTATCTGCCATCAAATTCTATGTTTCTATGTTTCTATTAACTGAACCCAAGTGTTTTGTTGTTACTTTACTAGTGAAATAAGTACTTTGCCTTTGTACTCTGTTTCACTCAACCAGACCATACACCAAGATTCGAGCCCAATCATCTCCCTCTCTTCTTGAGTCCCTAATATTCTTGGTGGGCAGAGGGCATCACTGGCATTGGCTGAAGAATTTATTAAACTAAATGTTTGTGCCTGTAGGAAGTCCTGCAGGATGGCTGTATCCCACCATAACCAATACAAAATTTAACCGCACTTCAGAGTAACATGCAACATATGTCCAGGATAAATATTCCAACATAGATAAGTAGCTTGAAAAAATCTATAAATGCTGCAAGCACACACAAACTTTTCAGGCTGTAGCTACTTATTTGTGTTGGAATATTTATCCTCGAATATATGCATCAATACTAGGCTGATTAAACCTATTGAATTCTCTGGTGGGCCCACTAGCCCTTACCCTACACCACACCACATTTCCCTGGCACAGTTGTTTTTTCATCCAATGTATCTCACCATACCTTACACCATATGGAGGTAGGGATTCACTAGTGGACTAGTAGCCCATGGTCAGGACCAGATTTAGCCAATGCTGCTGCCCCTGCCCCATGCATGGCTCTCCAAAAGTGGCTCACAGGGGCAGGGATTGTGGATGCAGACAGGCATAACCATGACCTGCAGGACAACACACTCCACATAGGTGCAAGTTACTTGTATGTGGAGTACCTTTGAGGACTGGGCCCCAAGAACCATTACAGTCTGGCCAATATTTTACATAGTCCCTTAAATGACTGAAGAAATAATAACATGACTGTGAGGTGGAGCCAGAAGGCTGACAGCTCAAATAAATTTTATCCACACTAAAACAAATGTCTGCCTCGCTCTACCTATAGTATGATGCAAATATCCTAGTGGTCATTCACTGCCCTGCCCTCCCTCCATGTCTTCTTCCCCAGATACTCTTACTAGCCCCATGAACCTGTCACCCTTGCTTGAATCTTTCCACTAATCTGAGGTGAGCCACCCATTCTTGCAACTTGTTCCTAAATGCTTTCCTAGCATCCTTTCTAAATCTCCCTCCACTCACTGCTTTCACTCCCCCCTCCGTGCCTGCTCTTGAACAGCTCAGGCTTTTTGTCCTGTGAAGAAACTTTGAATACTAACATACTAAAATGTCAGCAGAAAAGGCCTAACGGTCTTTCGCGTCTGCTCGTTTGGTCAGCCCCCACCCTGGGAGCTGACCTTGTTGCCCCCCCTGCCTTCTCTGGCTTCTTCCTTCCCAGTTCCAGATATTCTCACTGCATTGGATTTTGCTTCAGGACCCTTCCCTATACCTGTCCACCCTCCTGAACCCCTCCACCATCTTTGCCTCCACCAGCCCCTAGACAGTGTGTTCCATGGCTCCACCACACTCTCAGTGAAGTAGCACCTCTTCTTTCTCCCTAAATCTCCCCCTCTAGCTTCCACCCATGTCCTCTAGTGGCCCCTCCTCCTTCCTTTTAAGCACCCTGACTGTTCCTCCCCTATTTACCCCCTTCATGTACCTGAAGACCTCTATCATGCCCCCCTTCTCTCTTCCAATGTGTACATATTTAGCTCTTTGAGCCTCTCCTCATAGGTCATGTCCCCCAAGCCCCAAATCATTTTGGTTGCCCTCCTCTGGACCCTCTCCAGGAGTTTAATGTCCCTCTTTAAGTGTGGCCTCCAAAACTGCACTCGGTACTCAAGGTACAGCCTCACTAAGCAGTTATACAGAGGGAGTATCACTTCCATCCTTCTGGAGGTGATCCCCTTAGTGATGCATCCCAGCATCCTATTGGCCTTGGCTGCTGCCTTCCTGCAAGTCTCCGAGTTGTTCAGCTTGACATCCACCACCATCCCCAAGTCCCTCTCAGCCATCGAGACTTGTAGCATCCCCCCCTCGGGTGTACACTTGGCCCGGGTTTATGGCCCCCAGATGCAGTACCTTGCATTTCCCTGCATTGAACCTCAGCTTCCACTTTCTAGACCATCTTTCCAGAGCCTCCAAGTCCCCCTGTAGGGCCACCCTCCCCTCCTTCCCTCCCCATCCACCACCGCCCCCAGTTTTGAGTCATCCACAAAGAGACTCATCTCACTCCTGATACCTGTCCTTTTGTCAGAGACGTAGGCGTTGAACAGGAGGGGCCCAAGGACTGATCCCTGTGGGACTCCACTAATGACCTTCCTTGGGGATGAGACTATTCCACCAACTATGACCCTCTGGGTCCGGTCCTGGAGTCAATTGCCTATCCATCTGATTATTTGGTTCCCCACCCCCATTTCTCCCAGCTTATCCAACAGGCCCACGTGAGGAACAGAGTCAAATGCCTTGCTGAAGTCTAGAAAGAGGACGTCCACTGGTCTACCCAGGTCCAAGGCACTCGTCATCCAGTCATAGAACTCCACAAGGTTTGTCTGACACGACTTCCCCGGGACGAATCCATGCTGTCTATCGTCCAGACACCCTGACTTTTCCAGGTCCCCCCCAGCCTCTCCTTGACAATGCCCTCCATCACCTTGCCCACCACCGATGTCAGGCTGACAGGCCTGTAGTTCTCTGCCACCTCCCTTGATCCCCCTTGTTGATAGGCACTATATGAGCCACCTTCCAGTCCTGAGGCACCCACCCTGTCCTCAGAGAAATGGTGAAAAGCTCCGCCAGGGGTTTCGCCAGGACATCCGCAAGTTCCTTCAGCACTCTGCGATGTAATTTATCCGGCCCTGGTGCTTTCTCCATCTTAAGGGGCCTGAGGGCTTCCCTCACTCTCTCTGCTGTGATTTCCACTTCTGCTACCTCTTCTCCCTGCTTAGCCTTCCCCCTCCTGCCAGTGATGCCTCCCCCCCTCCCCAGACTCATTCAGCAATGTTCTCTCTTTATCCTGCTGGTTTCCATTATAAATATGTTTAGGTCCACTATGATACAGTATATCATCTCCATGTAGGACTTTTCTTGCTGCCCTACACTTCTTTTTGTTAACTTCCTCTGCACCATTTTAACTCCATCTCTGTCCTTTTTGAGTGTGGATCTAGAACTGCATGCAGGATTCCAAGTGTGGGCACATCAGAGATCTGCCCAGGGGAAGGATTACCACATTCCTTTTGATGGGATGCCTCTGTCTTTGCACCCCCAGCAAACAATTTGCCTTTACACTGCTCTACTGTACAGCTTTGATTATTTAAGTTGTTATTAAAGACCCCCATGTCCATCGCATCTATAATTTGTTTCCAACACTTCTACCACCAGTATTTTAGTTTCAGTTTCTTGACCCCCTGTGGGCATAACTTTTCTCATCTTTTTTTGCTTTGAATTTTATTGCTAGACCCTTGACCATTTCTCCCATCTTCACATTTTTCCAGTGTCCTGACTCCCTCATTACACAATCTACTGTGTCAGCATTGGATTTTAAAATTAAGGGACAACCCCCGGCGCATGCCCTACACTCAAACTCTCCTCACCCAACTGCTGCCCACACTGCAATCCCCAGGCCCAGCCCTGCCCCCACACTCCAACTTCCTCTCCCCGGCCCCACACTCCAACTCTTGGTCCCCTGGCCCCTGCCCCACATGCCAACTCTGCCCCTGCCCCTGCCCCACACTCCAACTCTGCCTTCCCGGCCCCTGCCCCACACCCATCTCCCTCCACCCTGCCGCTGTCCACATTTCAGCTCTCCTCCCTTCCCTGGCCCTTGCCCAACACTCCAACCCTCCCTCCTCCCCTGGCCCCTACCCCATACTCCAACTCCCCTGCCCCCAGGCTCATGCCCCACACTCCAACTCCACCTCCTCTGGCTCTTGCCCCACACTCAACTCTCCCCAGCCTCTGCCACACTCCAACTCCCCTCCACCCCAGATCTTGCCGCATCGCCAACTCTCCCCAGCCCCGCCCCACCTCCAACTCTCCTCCTCTGGCCCCTGCCCCACAGCCCTGCCCTACACTCCAACTCTCCTTCCCCCTGCCCCTGTCACATTCCAACTCTCCCTCCCCTGCCCCATAGCCCCTGCCCAACACTCCAACTCTCCCCTCCCCCGTTCCTGCCCACACTCAATTCTCCCCCTGGCCCCATTGAAACTCCAACCCTCCCCCAAGCCCTACCCACACTCTAACTCTCCTCCCTCCCCTGGCCCCTACCCCACAAAGCAACTCTCCCCTCTGGCCCTGCCCTATACAGCCCCTGCCCCACCTCCAACCCTCCCCTCAGTTCTGCCCACACTCCAACTCTGCTTCCCCAGCCCCTGCCCCACACCCCAACTCTCCTCCCCAGCCCCTACCTCACACTCCAACTCTCCCTCCCCAGCCCCTGTCCACACTCCAACTCTCCTCCACCTCCCCAGACCCTGCACCACACTCCATCTCTCTCCCTCCCTCCTCCCTGCTCCACACTCCAACTCCAACTCCCCGGCCTGTGCCCCACACTCCAACCCTCCCCCAGCCCCTGCCCCACACTCCAACTCTCCTTCCCTGCCCTACACTCCAACTCTCCCTCCTCTAGCACCTACCCCACCTCCAACTCTCCCCCTGGCCCACACTCCAACCACTCCCCTGTTGTGCCCCTCCCTCTCTCTCCCTCCCCAAGCCCCTACCCCTACACTCCAACTCTTCCTCCCCAGGCCCCTATCCACTCTCCAACTCTCCCTTCCCTCCCCTCCCTCAGCCACTGACCCACAATCCACTCTCCCTCCCCAGCCCCACTCCAACTCCCCTCCCCAGCCCTGCCCACACTCCAACTCTATCTCTCCTCCTGCCTCACATTCTAACTCTCCCCAGGCCCCTGCCCCACCTCCAACCCTCCCCCAGCCCCCCACACTCCAACTCTCCCCCTGAGCTACTACCCCACACTCCAAATCTCCTCCACGGCCACTGCCCCACACAGCCCCTGCCCACACTCCAATCTCCCTCCCCAGCCCCTTTCCACCTCCAACTCTCCCTCCCTCCCTCCCGTCCCTCAGCCCCTGCCAACACTCCAACTCTTTCCCCGGCCCCTACCCCTCTAACTCTCTTCCCCTCCCTCCCCTCCTCTGCCTCCTCCAGCTCCCCTCCCCCCAGCCCCTACCCCACAATCCAACTCTCCTTCCCAGACCCCTACATCCAACCTGCCTCTCCCCGGCCCCTGCCTCACACTCCAACTCTCCTCCCATCCCCCTAGCCCCTGCCCCACACTCCTACTCTCCCTTCCCTCCTCTACCCATACTCAACTCTGCCTCCCTGCATGCCCCACACTCCAACTCCCTTCCCAGCCCCTGCCCCACACTCTAACCTGCCTCCCTCCCTCGCCCCACCTCCAACTCTCCTTCCCTCCCCCAGCCCCTGCCCCATGCTAACTCTCCCTCCCCTCCTGCAGCCCACTCCAACTCTCCTCCCTCCCCGGCTCCTACCCCACTCCAACTCTCCCTCGGCCCCTGCCCACACCCCAACTTTTCTCCCCTCCCTGCCCCACATTCCAACTCTCCCTTCCCTCCCCCAGCCCCTGCCCCACACTCCAACTCTCCCTCCCCTCCCTCGCCCCACAGTCCAACTCTCCTCCCTCCCCGGCTCCTACCCACACTCCAACTCTCTCCGGCCCCTGCCCCACACTCCAGCCTTCTCTCCCCTCTCCCTCTGGCCCCTACCCCCTCCAACTCCCCAACACTCCAACTCTCCACCAACACTCCAACTGTTCCCCCCCGGCCACACTCCCACCTGGCTCTCTGCCCCACTCCTACCTGGCTCCCCTGCCCACTTACCCACTTTTCAGCTCCCACTTCCCAGGCAGACATCACAGTAAGGTACTGATTGTTTTTTTGGGTATGCCTGTCTCAGCATGGTTCTGAAGTATGTAGAGCAGAGATAATAGCATAAATCTGCTTTTTAGTCAAACCAGTGGCAGTCCCTCTCCTGGCTCAACCCCCGCCCAGCACCAGCCACCCTGTCTGAGCCCACTAGGCCCCACAGGCAGTGGAGCTAGAAGTTACAGATCATTGCAGAGAAAGGTGCCTTCTCAGCACTTACATTTTGTTAAAAAGTCTCCTGAGTAACTGGTGAGCTCTACCATGGGATGCTAAGTCCTCTCCCTCGGGTTTAATTAAGGTAGCCAGGATTCCTATGTTTGTGAGCCCCCCCCGTATGAATTCAATTGGTTCCCTTCATTATCATTGCTGCAGCTGAACCCAATAACCAACTGACCTACCCTGCCAAATCAAAGTACCAAAACTGACCTTACCACATCACTCACTGCTGTTGGCTGACTGAGGCCCAGGTCTTTCTTCTGGAGACCCTCTCTGTCTCTCTCAGAGTCTGGTGATGACTCTGATTTCAGTCCAAGCCAGATGGTTCAGGACAGTTCAGCAGCACACGCACACACCCGTACACGCCACACTCATCTGACCTCAGTAGGCCAGTCAGTCCATCCAGCCGTAGCCCGGTGATGACTTGATCAGACGGATCATGAAGCATGGATCATGCACAGTTTGTCTAGTTCGCAGACCCCATCAGCAGTACATGTAACCACACGCTGCCTCCTCCAACCTCAGCAGAAGGCCAGTGAGCTACATCAAACCGCAGACCAGCAATTATTTTTTAGCAGCAAGGATGGTATTGACTTCAGGATCAGATCAGAATTGCACACCACCATGAGTCTTGCAGCTCAGCCCTCTCACTAAAATCGTTCTGCTTTATGCAGAAAAATAATCCCAAACTGACGACACAGTTTGAAAAGACACGCTCATCCCATGTTTCCTTCTCTCTAATGACATCTCCAACCGTCCCTCATACATGCACGGTGTGGCTTGGTCCAACCGCAAGGTAAACTGGGACACTGAGTCTTAATAGAAGCCCAACCCAAAAATACAAGATTTAAGGAGGAGAGGGAAAGGAAGAGAGAATATTCAGTGTCAGAAAGTGGAAAAAAATTGGCGCCCCAGTATATTAATAGTGTGTCTGGGCTAAAGAGTACATAATTCAAACAAGTAAAGACCTTACACGTAAGACTGGAACCACAAGTATATAACCGAGACCTCGCTGTGAATGGAGTAAAAAAAAGCCACACTTATTTAATACAAAGCATTAAAAATAGATACGGTGTACTAAAATCTTTCCCCACAGTGCAAAAAGAAGCTAGCACTGTGGGGATCAAAATGTAAGCCTTCACTTAACCTGAACATAGCAGTTAACCTTTGCAATATTTTAGTATAACTGCTTTTGTGATGTTTAACAGTCATGGGCCATCACAATGTCCTTCACTGTCAGAAGCCTTAAGTTAGCCTGCTAATAGTACAAAAGATTTAAATGAGATGCAAATTAGAAGGCTAAAATAGCAGTTTTCGCAGCAGTCTGGATGATGGTTAAGGACTGCTTTGTAGCAGTATGCTTGTACTGCTGATGAATACCTCAAATTGTTGTATGACTGTTATAAGTAAGATTAAAAATATTGCTTAGGACTGGGCTTTACTGTTAAGTGAATATTTGGTGCAATGCTCTTATCCTGTGTGGAAGAGACTAATAAGGGTTGAATTTTATGAATTCCTATACTCGTTATGGTATCGCAGTGACACCAAGAAGTTCTTATACCCTTTTGACTATGTCACAATGATGCCATAACATTAATGCATTTACACATGTGAGTCTTCCAGATTTTGCGGCTGCTTGTTTTGGAGAGTATTGTTGACAAGCAACTACTGATGAATCCACATAATTCTATGGATGACCCTACAGGTACATAAATCGAGGAGGCATGGACATGATCAAAATAGCTCTTAGATGTGAGTGGGGCTTTAACATGGTGTGGGGAGGGGCCAGAGTCTGTTGCTAGAAGAAAGGCAGAGCGTAACAGGCAAAATGGGTTGGCAAAAGCAGTACTGTTTTAAATGCTGTCCACACACTACAAAGATGTATACTGACAGCAGGTTGACACCACTACTGCGAAGACCAACACATCAACAGATTTCTCCTGAAAATGTCGAGTCACTGTGCTGGTCCTTGCAGACAGTGACGGTGCAGCTCCCAGTGTTACACCCCCTCCCTGATCCAGCTCCAACTGGGAGCTGGATATCTAGAGACTAGCAGGTTTGGGGGTGCACCCTGATTACACATTGGTACTTATATACAATGCTGACACTAGCATTGTGTCCTCGGCTGCCGTCTGGGTCATCAGCATGAGCACCATAAACCCTATAATGTAACCCCTCACCCATGCCTTTTAACAAAATGACAGGTGGCATGCTGTTGAAGCTGACAGCAGTACCTGGTAGGGACTGGGTTCGGGGAGGATGAGGTTACTTGGCACAGGGGGCCTAGGCTTGGCTACTCTGCACCCAAGTAAATCCGAACACAGGAAGCAATAACTGTAATGTCCAGAACCAGGAATGGGATTCTACAGTGTGGCTTTTATTCACATCCAAGCTGAACAAACAAAGCATAGACGGACCCCCACGGGGCTACATTCCTGGTAATGCAGATTAGAGACAACAGAACACTTCTACACATTTCAGCCCTCAGGCTCTGAACCCACCAGGCACACAGCCTGGACTTGCATGCAGCTTTGGGTACACAGCCCGACTTGTACACTACTTGGGTTTTCCTCACTGGCCCAGCTCCCCCGCCGGCCACTTGATCCATGGTCCATTTTGGGAAATGAACCAGTTTTCCAATTGGTGGCTCCCCAAACCACCTTAGAGCCTTCGACTCCTAGAGGAATTTTCCTTCCAATCCACGTCTGGGTACTTCCCTCATCACTGGCCAAGTGCATGAGGCAAAGTAGAAATCACAGAGCAAATCTGTAGAGGTGGACCTGGTCACACTAAAGATGGGGGTCTCCACCTCCAGCTCCCACAGTCCATACCCGGCCATTTCTCTGGAAACTAAACAACTCTTTACTGAAAGCTTGGCAATGTAGATTCCTGGGTGAGGCGTATGTCACATCTCCTCTACATGTCTTTTGACTTCCCAATAAGCTCTGGATTTGAACATACTTTTACTTTTTGGCTAAGCCTATTACTCTAGGCCTCCCACTATTTCAGTAGTTCAATCCCCACATGTCACACAAGTCCCAGGTTGAAAAACATAGGCCCTTTCAGGAAGAGCAGACACTCACCCTCCGGTTGCAGGTGCCCCACAGGAGATTCACAAATCTTCTTGTTTCCCAAAAACTCTGGAACAAATAGGAAGCTTCTCCATAAGTAGCTAGAACAGGGTTTGCCCAGGAATATGCAGAAAACCCTTTCCTGCCCCTCCCAGAGGAGGGGCACTGAGACCTGAATCAGAAGTCTCCACCACTTACAAACTGCTTCTGTGTCTCTCTTTTGGTGGAGACACACACCCTTTTACCTAAATGTATCCCTCTGTCAGGGCTAAGGCTCCTAGAGCCTACACAGAGCTGCTGTGCTGCTTTCACAGCAAGCTCCCAACACCAACTGACCTTACAGACTACTGTTCAAACCTCCCAACATTCTACTCCAACTCCCTGCTGCAGATTCCATTGTGGCTCATGCAGCTGCAATAGTTCTATGGTGATGTCAACCCTCAGTCTCAGCTGAGACTGAGAACAGAGTGAGACAGTGTGAAATCCATTTAACTGGAGTTTCATAAGCTGCCTTCCTTGCCTACCACTAGGTCTTACTGGGGTTCTAGTAACCCCGGGTAACAAGGGGATTACATAAAGACCAATGAATTAGGAACATTTAACAACAACACTATGTTCCCTTTGTCAAGGTTGCTATGCCAACTGTAAACCTCTTGAGGTTTACTAGGTTGTCATAACAACCTCTCTAAGGGACCACAACTTTGTTACTAACTGTTCCCCATTCATTACCCTCTATATTTTTGTTGCCATGTTAATCCCACAGCTGATTTCAATTTTATAACATATACTTATTTTATATAAATTAAATACGCAATATAGAGACCAAAAATATACTAGTTTACACAGCCTATCTTGTAACTTATAGTTTATTACTCTGTCAACATAATGCAGAGTCTAAGCAATAATAAATGTGTGTTGTTATCAGACAACAGTTTGCCCCGTGAGGCATGATGTGTTTCCACCAAGTTCCTTTTAGCACATGAAGTGTTCTTATCAGGCAATAACCCACATCTCAAAGTCTCTTATTCCACTTCAGCAAACAGAGTTGGTAAGATTAAGAGAAGAAAATGTTGATGCTCACCAACAGAGTGATGACAATTCAGTCCCACTGTAACTAGATCCCTGGATATCATACCTTTCCGATTGTGCTTGAAGGATATTAAAAAATGTACCTTCATGGGTTAGTATCCATCACATCAGACCTCAATGCGTCTAAAAGGATGACATGGCTCAGTGTGAAGATAGTGATAAAGTACCCAGAAATTCAAGTTTTTACAACTGAACTGTAAAAAAATATATATATAAGCTTTTAATTACATTTTTCTGTCCCATCCACCTCCCACTAATATGTGTAGCCCCAGAGGCTTCCTGGGTGGGAACATCCAGCAGCATGAGGTCACACACTGCCAAGGATATTGCTGCACCCCTCCACTGGAAGCTGTTGAGAAGTTCTGCAGCAGAACCCTTCCCTGGGAGTGAAGCATCCAAAGGATGCTTTGAACTCCCTCACTGCTGGCCTCTGCTTCTGACATCTGGGCTCATGGCATGACCCAGGGTTGCCAGCATATCAGAGTGATGAAATATTGTTCAGTGCCACAGAGCTGGCTGAATGATGCTTAACTGTGATACTTTTATTTTACTAATACAAGACAGGGTGTGTGTCTGTTATAGAACATATGCATGCCTGCAGTGGTTGTAGGTATGAGATTCAGTCAAGTGCAAGATACTTTAGGCATGTGTATATTCTGCAACAAATGCACACCTGTTATGAACTATTGCTCTTATGAAATGGCTGAAAATAATTTGATTCACATTTCCATTTTTAATATAGCTTATTTGGAGGACTTGCACTGTGTAATCCTAATTCATAAAGTACTCACACCATTGCATTCTTATTAAGGAATACCAAAACTCTTATTTATGTTTAAATAGTGATTTGTAAGTAATAACACAACAGGGTATGCATTATGGTGGTATAATCACATGTTTCAGGTGAACTATTAGGCGCGAGGCACAGCAGAGTGCCATTTAATGCACCTGCGATGTGAGGTTACTATCATCATGATAGTGCACACTGTCGGTTCTTATTGTTTACATCAAATCAAATTTCTATTCAATAGAACACAACCAGAAAGCATTGCACATATAAAAAAGAAAGGCTGGTGCCAGCCCTGTGTCTCACTGCTAACGCTATCACCCACCATGCCAACAACATGTGTTTTGGAAGCACACCTGGGTTGCTGGTGGTCATCCAGGGAGGGAAGAGGAAGGAGCATCAGCTATATAGTATTGCTCTCCTCGCACTTCTTTTTAAACTGTTTTCAGTGTGACCAGAGTGCAGCGTGAGACTCACAGTGAAGACTTTTATTCTTTATTCATTACAAATTGGGTTTACAACCTTTGAGTCAGAGACTCATTTACAAAGGCACCTCATCGCAGGGAGGGAAGACATCAAGACAGTTATTACAGTGCAGATTAAAACAGAGGATAACATTACAGATGCAGTAAAAGGAACATTTGACATAGATACACTTAGGTTACATAATATAGTAGTCTGTATGTTACTTAGGTTACATAATGTTACAAAATTGTGAGTTACAATAATGGATATAGTAGGTCCTCAGAGAAGACAGTGGGTTACATCCCTATTTGGACCTAGTAGGGAAGGAGTGGGTCTGGGGAAGGGAGAGGCTGTCCAGTGGACGTTGTCGAGCCAGCAGGCAAGGCAGGCAGGTACCCAGGGTACAACAGGGGGTTAGTTGCACCTACAACAGTGGGTATTAAAGGTATGGTTACGAAGGGCTGTTTTGAAGGAGCCAATTTTTGGCAAGTTGGAGATGCAGCTAAGGAGGGAATTGAATCAGATGGGGGCTCGGTAGAGGAAGGATCTCTGGGCAAGAGAGGTCTTGGTTCTGGGCACCTGGAAGGTGGCCTTAACTGAGCTACTGGTGGTGACGGATGATGGTGACTGCTGTAGGGAGGTGAAGACCCCTGGGGGGGAGAGTCCTAACAGTGATTTCTTAGCGATAAGGCAGGTCTGGTAGAGCAGTCGCTCTTCAAAGTTGAGCAGATTGGTCATAGTATAGAGAAGGCAGGTGTGAGTGCGGCTGGGGGCACCGGTCAGGAGCTTACAGGCCTTGTTGATGGAGAGTTGGATTTTGGAAAGGACAGTGTTATCAGCTGCGGCTTAGATGGGCAAGCCATAGTCCATGAGGGACAAGACAGAGGAAGTGATGGCCAGCCTGAGCACAACCTGAGGCAGGCAGTCCCTGTACCAGTATAGAAGGCCAATCTGAGAGTTTATGGTGGCTGACAGGGCATTAATGTGGGTGTGGAAGGAAAGGGTAGTATTGAACGTGATGCCTAGGTACATGTATGTGGTCACTTGTTCTAGCGGGTGCAGAGTGTTGGGGATAATCAAGAGGGGGATATTTTTAGCTTTATTTTGGTGGTGGGAGAAGAGCATTGATTTGGTTTTCTTTAGGTTAATGACCAGTCTGTGGTTGCCGAACCACCTTTCGGCTTGGTTGTAAGCTTGCTGGAGGGATAACTGGAGGGAGGTGGGATTGGGATGTGAGGCAATGAGGACTGCATCATCGGCATAGAGGAGCATTTTACTGGTACATGAGCTGGGGAGGGTGTTGAGGTAGAGACTAAAAAGTACTGGACCCAGGATGGAGCCCTGAGGGACCCAGGAGCAAATGGGAAGAGTGCTGGAGAGGGAGCCGCTGATCTTGATACGCTGGGATCTAGCAGAGAGGTAGCTAGAGAACCAGGAAATGGGACTGCCAAAGAAGCCAAGTTGGTGGAGAGAGTCGAGTAGAAGGGGATGACAGGCAGTGTCAAAGGCCTTGGAGAGGTCAATGAACACTGTTCCTGCAAGGCTGCCAGAATTGAGAGCAGCATGCAGGTGTTGGGAGAATTCCAGGAGAGCCGTGGTTGTACTGTGTCCTGGGCAGAAACCGCACTGCTCTGGACACATAATGTTGTACTTGGTTAGGTATTCAGAGAGCTGTATCGACACCACTTTTTCAATGGCTTTAGAGAGTGGAGGAGGATGGAGATCGGCTGGTAATTGTTGGGGGTGGACCAGTCCCCACTCTTATGTATGGGTGTGATTTCAGCAGTTTCTAAGCACTTGAGAACTGACCCAGGCATAGAGACTGGTTTAGAAGCTTAGTCAGGGGGAATAGGACTTCATCCAAGACCATACAGAAGATCCTGGAGTCGAGGGGGTCACTGCTGGGGTTATTGCTGCCAAGGCTTCTAGCAGGTGCAGCCTGGCTTCTTGGGGGCATAGGCTGCACAGGTAGAATGGTGGGTGATGCAGGACCGGAGGGAGAGAGGAGGGGATTGGGTCAAAGAAGCTGCTGGGGAGGACTGAACTGAGGTCAGAGAAGGCAGTTTCAAGGCAATCGGCTATAAGGAGTGGATCTGTGGTGGTGGTGCCATTGGTGGAGAGTTGGGATGGTGGGAGGGAGTGGGACTTCCCATTTAGCTCTTTAATATTATCCCAGAAGGTCCGTGCTGAACCCCAAGTGGAAGCAAGGGTGGTCTGGTAGTGCTCTGCCTTGGCCCGCCTAATGGCCCAAGTGCACTTATTGTGTTCTGCATTGTAGGCCTGTCTACCAGATGCCTTTCCAGATTCTGCAGCAATGTGCCAGAGATTACCTCTGTTTTTGAGACTCTGGAGGAGGGGTGGGGTGATCCATGGGGCATTGCATTTTTTGGAGCGGATCCTGGTGAGGGGGGTGGCGAAAAGGTCACAAGCCTTACAGAAGGCATTTATGAATTGGTCAAGAGCTGAGTCAATGTCAGGGGTGCACTGGATAGGGGACCAGTCTAGCTGGGCTAAGTATTATTTTAATTTTCTGAGGCCACTGGGGTGTAAGCGGTGGCGTAGGGTAGCCTGGGACACTGGCTTCAGAGTGGAGGATGACCAGAGACAGAGGACTGGGGAGTGATCGCTAAGAGAGTCGGGGAGGACAGTGACATCCCGGATTTTGTAGGGGCGGTTAGATATAACAACATCTAGGAGATTGCTGGTGCCAGTAGAGTGGTTGAATCTGGTGGTCTGGGTGACTAACTGGGACATATTCAGGGCAGCAAAGGAGTCCCTTATATGGGATGCAGTGGAGGCAAGCCAGTTAACATTGAGATCACCTAGTATGACTTGCTTCACTTTGTGAGGGGAGATGTGAGGTAGTCAATGAGGGACTGGACTGCTTGGTTTTGATTCCTCGGGGGTGCGTAGGAAACTGTGAGGAAGAGAGGGCCTTGGGCAGGGTCAGGTGTGATTTTTAAGGTGAGGGCTTTGGCTCCATAATCAAGTTTGGAAGCTGGGAGTGCCTGATCTATAAGGGAGTCCTGTACGAGAAACATAGAAGTTGACAGCAGATAAGGACCACAAGGCCAATCCAGTCTGCCCATTTCTTTTTCCACCTTATGAATGTGCCATAGGCCTTTTCTCTGTCAATGGCCTATCTATTCATACTCATCTGTATTGCTCCCTTATGCCTATCCCATGCCTGTTTGAAGCCCTGCACTGTATTCATATCCACCACTTCCTGGGGTAGGCCGTTCCATGCATCCACCACCCTTTCTGTGAAAAAGAACTTCCTCACATTACCCCTTAATCAGTCTCCCTCTAATCTCATGCTGTGTCCTAATGTCTTTCTATTTTTCTTATATTGAAACATGTTAGACTCTTTCACCTTGTTAATGTCCTTAAGGTGTTTGAATGTTTCAATCATATCACCTCTCTCCCTCCTTTACTCTAGGGTATACTTATTGAGTTCAGTTAGTCTGTCCTCATATGTTTTCTGATGCAGCCCCTGCACCATTTTGGTTGCCTTTCTCTGGACTGCCTCAATTTGGTTAATGTCCTTGTGAAGGTGTGGCCTCTAGTACCGTACGCAGTACTCCAGATGCAACCGAGTAGTGCGCAACCACCACCGCGTTTGCCTACTCAATCTTCCCTGTAGATGGTATATCCAGGGAGGGTGATAGCAGAGTCAGGGGTGGATTTAGAGAGCCAAGTCTCTACTAGTGCAATTATGTCAGGTTGATATTGAACGACCCAGCACTGGAGGGCAGCGGATTTCTTTAGGAGACTGCAAATGTTTAAGGATGCAAAGCGGAGGCCAGTTGCAGTACAGGGTTTGGAAGGGCAGGAAGTCATAGGTCCTGGGTTTGGGTGAACATTACCAGATAATAATAATAGCAATGTGATTATTCTGGTTAGTGGCCAGTGGCAATAGAGACCTTTGGGTCTACACCCAGCTGAGAACTTTACAATCAGGGTGCATGGGATAGATAAAGTGCTTAGGGTGGGAATGGAAGGGAGAGCTGGGTCCAGGTCGGGCCTTGAAGGGCGGAGGGAGTGGGGGTGTTAGCAGGATGGGAGTGTTGGTGGGGGTCATGGGTGTGTTGAGGGTAGGGAAGGGCTGAGTCATTGTGGGGTAGTCTGGGGATGAGGTGCCTAGTGTGGAGGACAGGTGATCCAGTCGGTGTGAGGTCTGTACCAAGAGGGTGAAGGAAAGCAGACTTAGTAATGGAGTGTAGGTACCCATAGTTTTATTCCTATAGTAGAGAATAAGGGTGCAGGCTGACCTTCAGTGAGGATGACTGCCACTGTGGAGTAGCGGTAGTGCTGCTGACTTTGGTGCAGAAGGTACCAGGTTCGAATACCCTGGGGGGGTGTCTTGGAGCCTAGTGGGGAAGTTGTCTGGGGTTGTTGAGAAGAGCTGGGAGTGCTAGTAGGGGGTGAAAGAAATGGAAATAGTGACTCCTAGTGGTCACAAAGGCACCAAGGGAGTAGGTTAGGGGTTAGGTGGGGGTGTGTGGCCATTGGGGGATTGGGTAGGGAGGTTAAGTATTGAGTAGAGTAGAGTGGGGGAGAGGTGCAATGAGGTTTTCCAGGTAGGGGGACAGAGCAGCTGAGTAGTAGAGGAAGAGTGTCCAGGAAGTAGTAGAGAGTAAGGAGATATAGAGCAGCTTTGGCATGGTTGGGGAGAAAACCCCTCTAGTGGGTGAAGAGTATAAGCTGCAAATGGGAAACATCAGTGTCAATCAGTAGAAGAGGGAGGGGGCAAAGACTGATGAATAGTGATAGACTGACCACACAATAGAAGAAATGAGACAGGAACTGTATTGTGTTGGATTGGGTAAGTGTGCTTAAAACTGGGCCCTTTAGTGGCTAAAAGATATAATCTGCTAAAGAAAAAGTCAGGGAAAAAAAGGCAGGGAGATTCTGAAGCACATTTTGTTTTGGGGGGGCACTGTAGCAGCCTCAATGGGACACCAATGGGACACCAAGGTCAAGGATGCAGCCCACAGACTTACAGCTCTAAGAGAAGGGGCTCAGGGCAGATAGCAAAATCACACTACCTTAAAACCTCCTCAAAACTTAAATCAACTCTTAAGAAATCTTTATATCAGACTAAACATTACTTAAAGTGAGAAATCAAGAACATGTCAAGCAGAGGTCAGTCCTAGCATTAATTTATTGGCAGCAGTTCCTAGAAGACTTCTGGATTGCTGCACATAGTGCGAGAAACACTGGCAATCAGTGACAATTGAGATTCCTCCAGGGGTAGATGCCAAAATTCAGAGTTCCAACCTGCACCTTGCTTGGAGGGTAAGCTTTGGGCAGCTTCTCCTTAGTCTGCTTATCAAACTGCAAAATGCAGTTTGCTTGAGAGGAAACAGCCTGAAAGGGCACAGTAGTCCCCTTGCTTGGAGGGTGAGCTTCGGGCAGCTTCTCGTTAGTCTGCTTATCAAACTGCAAAATGCAGTTTGCTTATTCCACAAAAGAATATGTGCCTGGTACAGTGCAGACTTTATATAGCCCAGCTTTTCCCCACAGAGTGCTTCACATCAGAAAATGCCCACTGCCGATGCCACTTCTTAGATGCTGGCACAGAGCTTCAGTTCTCCAATGAACCACTGTAATAACTGGGTGTGATATCACAACTGGTTATTACTGCATTTAAAAGCAAGAAAGCTCTTGTTGAAAAAGGGTCTCTCCAGCTATTTGGATTTCTTTACTTAATAACAAGAAAAATGTATGCAAAAATGCATTTGACATTCATTTGTGCCAAAATGCAAACCACCACCAAAAAGTAGTCAGATCAGTGTATAGGAAGCTGGGATACAGAAAGTCAGTACCATACAAGGCAAGTTCCTTAATAGTTACTGCTGGTGGCCTCCTAGCAAAACTGCATCTTCAGATTAAGTCTGGTTGATGTTAAAACATCAGTGCATGCTACAGGTCCTGTGGGTGTTTTGCCATGGCTTTCATGTCATTCTTACCCATTTACATTCCTGAAAGTTAAGCTCTATACAGTACTGTTGCATTGCAAGTTATGAATCAGACACACAGAACTGCTGATTAGCACAAAAGGCACTGTGCAAAGTTTCATATCTGACAGCATTTCTGCAAGGAGACACCCAGCAGTAACCATGAAGGAATAAGTGCCTGGTACAGTACAGACTTTCTATAGCCCAGCTTCATATGCACGTATACAACCAGGTGGCATTTGCCTTTTTATATAAATCAATGTCAAATGTATTTTACTACACATTAATCAGTCTCAAAGTACTGTGTATACTGTTTTTAGTGCTGACATGACTCTTGACTGGTGTTGTGCAGTTTTTCTGCATTACTTTGATATTTTTCCATTGATATACATTTACCAATGCACTGACTGAGGTACTGTTTGCGTGACAAAGATTTCTTACCTGGATCCTTTAGACAGTGGGATGGGGTTTGGGTGGCTAGAGGGAACGTCCAGTTGCACCTGTAAAATAAGAAAAGCAAAGGGGTCACAAAGGATCTGCAGCTCTTTAACAACTAATGGGGACAAATGAGAACTCTAAATATAAAACAATATGTATTTGATACATGCGGCAACTAACTGGGACAAATAAGGAACTCTAAATGAAAAAACAATTACCTGATGCATGTGGTCATTGTCCTACAATGTCGGGGGTGGTGTCTTATGGTTCCACTGGATCAGCAGACAAAGTGGAAAATGGGTTAGTGAGAGTATGACTAATGAAAATACCTATCAGCTGTGTCAGGCAGAAAGGGTTTGCGGGGGGGGGGTAAAGTGGGCTGGTCAGGAAGATACCAGTTTCACAGCAGCGATTCAGGTTTCGGAACTTGGGCCACTCGTGGATGTCAGTGTGGGGGATAGGGACAGGATTCAGTGTCCCTGGCCCTCTCTCCTCTGGGAGGGGTGCAAGCTGCTCCACTCACTGACTCCCACCAGGGCAGGATGGAACCACCAACTTTCACAAATCTGCAGCATTGACAGGGCGATGAACTGCCAAAGTGACTGACAGTCAAGGGGTGGATGTTCATTCCCTTTCTATACCCATCATGGGGGGGGATCTGGGGGGGTGATGGTGCTAGGCAGCTCAATGCAGCAGGGGTCTATCATTGGTGTGGGACCAGCAGCGACAAACAGGTACACTCTTCCCTTGTATCTAGTGGCAGCCCCTACCCTCTGAGCACCCATGCCCTATATATACATCACTGGTGGCTAGCAGCACCCACTGCCCCACCCACCAAAAACAATTGTCCCCTTGCCATGACTATATTACCTGCATGCACAGAGGCTCTTCTCCCTTGTAAACCTGTCACCTTGATGGTAATATTTACCCTTGTGTCTAGTGGCAACCCCCCCCCCAGAAGTCCCATTCCCCATACTTACCTTGGTGTTTAGAAACAATTATCCTGAGAACACCCAGGCCACTGATTGCAATATAGTTCATGGTGTCACATCCAACAAGATTAGACATCCACACATCTTAATGTAGGTGTCACTCAACATCAGCTAATCACTGGCTGTAAATTGAAAATCTTAAAATGTACACCAGTTGTGCCCCTGATCTATGCTACCCAGTGTCCTCCTAGTCTCACAGCAGGGTGCCACATGGCATGGCCTCCATGCAGGAATCCTCTTTGTTTGCATGGAAAGCACAAAGTGACCTTGTGGGGCAGTCCTTCTATCTACAAAAATGAAATTGAAGTAAATGGCACCAATCCTACCTGTTCCTAAAAGAAGGGGAAAGGGTCTTTCTGGGAG
Source organism: Neoceratodus forsteri (assembly GCA_016271365.2). NCBI lineage: Eukaryota > Metazoa > Chordata > Ceratodontiformes > Ceratodontidae > Neoceratodus > Neoceratodus forsteri. The sequence goes on from CM057449.1 coordinate 1,327,542,196, forward strand.
TGTACTGAGTTTCAGTCCATCCCAGTGCTGCCGCCATGGGTTGCTCCAATGACATTTCCCTGCAACAGTATTAACACAGCAGCTAAGCTGAGAAGTGACTTTCTTTTGCATGGTGTTCTCTGCTTTGCTGTAGGTGTAGCAAGAATTGGTATAGATAAAAATGCTGTACCAACCAAAAATCCAATAATTTACCCAGCTAGGCTGGAAGCCATCTCCAGCTTAGTCACATATTTAAAAGACTGGGGGTGTATGGGTAATGGGGTGTGCCTTACACTCAGACGTTTCAGTCTGTCCTCCTTCCCAAACAACTTTTGCCTGCACTGCCTCTACAGTCACTCAGGTGGCAGTGTTGCAGTGGGTTCTGACCACCACTCTCCCCAGAAGAGAGCATCCTCTGGAGTGGATAATCCTCCTTCACCTGCTCTTAGGATACTAGGTGCAACTGTATTAATTGAGAGGTTGCACTGTGGAGAGGCTGTACTTGGGGGCTTGCTGGTAAGTATTTGGAGAGTAGTGTGATTGTGGACTTAAGAGACTTGATATTTAAACTGATGTTGGCATGAGTGTGTTTCTGGATTTAGAGGATCGCTTGTAAACTCTCACTATGCATTACAGTGTTCTGTGGTTTAGAGGTGTAACCCCCCACCAAATGGGGGTTCCCAAAAAGTCTTCCTTGAGCTTGCTTAAATGATCACTGCCAGGCTGGTGTCCTGCGTTTTAGCAGTTTAAATGTATTGCCAAAGAGTGCCTGTATAGCCTCTGTGTACTGTCTCTTTAAGAGCTGCATGCAGTCATAATTAATCTGAGAGGGAGCTCTGTTAGAATATGTACTTGTTTGCTGATAATTTGTTAGAGTAGTAATAATATTGCAGTTTGTTCTAACCTGCCTGCTTTGCAGCATGGACAGTTCTGTTTGTTTCTATCATCTTGGTCCTGGACTGTCAGAATGGGCCAATCAGTACATTTGGGACTCTAAAATAGAGCCTGCCTACAGGGGCTTGGTGGGGCCAAAACTTGTAGGAATTGTAGTTTTGGGCTTTTGGCGCCTAAAATAACCGTGAGGGGGAGCCCTTGTTGTGACTGACACAGATCAGCCAACCGAACCTTTTGGATCTTGGGGACAGTCCCACACTGCTTGCAGTTTCAGTTAGATCTGAGTTGGGAAGTGAAGAAGTAACAGCTCGAGACAGTTTGAGCAGCAATCCATAGTAGATTTGCATGGGAGAATGGTAGAAAGGCCTGAGTTTGGCCTGCATGCCTGCCTGCTGTCCCTGAGAGGGAACTTGTGTTTTTTTTTTCCAGACTGAATCCAAATTTGGAGAGCGAATTAAGCAACTGAATTGTGACCAGACTTTCACCTGAAGAAGACCGAAGATTTGTTGAATGCAATCAGCCTGTCAGGACTTTCAGCTACCTCTGAACTCCTGGATTGTGCAGAGACTCTGTAATGGCGACCGAAGAGCCATTTGCCTGGTACAGTGGAATTTCCTTACATGTGAATGTGCTGTGTGCTTATAGTGGGTCGTGATTTGGTTCCCCACTGTGTGTCTGAACTGTGTTTTGCTTGCTGGAGGCTCTATCCAGCTCCACAGACTGAATCCATATCCATTTCCATTTGCCTGGACCCTGCTACACAGAGAAAGTCATCGATGAGAGAACGGCCTGGGAATTAGCCCCCAGTTCAATGCCTTGAACAGCAACAATGCCTCAGTGATTCGTGTGGGTACTGCTTCTCTGGGCACTCCAGCTCAACAGCCTGCAGTCTTGATTTCATTCTGCCTGTATCCAGTATTGGGTATCATGAGTAAACATTAGGGTAGCACCCTGCAACAACAGCTAAATCTAAAAGTGTTGTCATCTGATTGTCTAGTTGCCTTTTCTTTCACAAACTGAGCCCTTTGGCTCCAGATTACAAATAGTGAGTGTTGTGCATGTTGCTTTCTTCCATCACAGGGCTCCAACCAGCTGCAACATTCCTGGCTAGCCTCCCATTTTCATACCTGGATATCCAGCACATGTGACTGTGTAGAGACTCTGAACTGCATGCATAACTGTTTGATTAATATAGCTTTTAAGCAAATCAACCTGATTATGCCCCACCCTTGTTCAAGTCCCCTGAATAAATCAGATTTAACTTTGTTTGCATTTAACCTGACTGTGGTTTCAGTTTGTGCCAAAAGTATTGTACTGCTGCTATTTGCTGTGCTTAACCTTGTTTTACAGGGGGTCCCCAGGGTCAAGCTAGAGGAACCAGCCCTGGTGGTAAGTGCAAACAGTGTGAGTAATTGTCTGTTGAATAACGGTCATAGAAACATAGAAACATAAACTTTGATGGCAGATAAGGACCACTTGGCCCACCCAGTCTGCCCATTTCCCTACCAATTGGGTAAGCTTCAGATTCTAGTTAACCAACAGCCTACTTTCTGCAACCCCCCACTATAATTGCCTTATGTCTGTCCCATGCATGTTTGAATTCCCCCACTGTTTTAGACCCCACAACCTCTCCTGGAAGGTGGTTCCATGCGTCCACCACTCTCTCCATGAAAAAGAATTTCCTCACATTACCCCTGAGCCATCCCCCTAACTTTAAATTGTGCCCCCTTGTTCTTACACATCTATTTTTCTGAAAGATGCTACCCTCCTGGACTTTGTTGATTCCCCAGAGGTACTTAAAAGTTTCTATCATGTCCCCCATGTCCCTCCTTTCATCAAGGGTATACATATTAAGCTCTCTCAGTCTCCCTTCATATGGTTTCTGATGTAGACCCTGCACCATTTTAGTTTCCCTCCTCTGGGCTGCTTCCATCCTGTCTATGTCCTTGTGGATGTAGATGTGGTGTCCAAAACTGCACGCAGTACTCCAGATGGGGTCTCACCAACTGTCTGTACAGAAGGAAAACCACTTCCCTTTTTCTACTTGTGATGCCCCTCCCTATGCATCCCAGTATCCCCCTGGCTCTCCTTACTGATGTCTCACATTGCTTACCCACCTTTAGGTCATCTGATATGACTACCCCCAGGTCCCTTTCCATTATTGTTGTTGTTAGTACCTCCCCTGCTATTGTGTACTCTTCTCATGGATTTTTATTTCCCAGGTGCATTACTTTGCACTTCTTTGCATTTAATCTAAGTTGCGATATGTCTGACCATTCCTCCAATCTTGCCAAGTCCCTTCTCATCCTTTCTCATTGTGAAAGTAATTATTGTATATTGTTCAGGCCACTAGAAGGGAAAGAGGGGGGTTACAGTGTCCTGGAGGGCCATGCCCTGGTTAGCTTGACCACTAACAACCCTGACCTCCAGGTGGAGGCACCCATTTCATTACCCAGGCCCCTTAACCTGCTACTAGTGAAGCAGGCAGGGGTAGTAGTCCTTGGGATAGCGCCACCTAGGGGTTATGTCTTGAAGGCACCACTGGGATTTTGTGCCTTCTAGTGGCCAAAAATTATGAATTATTGTTAAAGATTAATGGCTACCCCAGTAGAAATGGCTGTACACCAGTTGGTGGGGTGGTGTACTGGGAAGACGATCGACCCCCAAAATGCTTTGCTTATACTGGATATTTCCCTGGGTACCAGTAAGGACACTGTAGAGTTAGCACTCTCCAAAGTTGAATGCTTAAAAAATCCTGTGGTGGTGGGTCGACAGGCTGATTTAATCACCCAAACTTTCATAGACTTGGTAGAGTGTATTGTCCTCATGGACAGCTCTAAAGTGCCACAGACTATTGCCTCAGAAGGGGTCCTAGCCACCTTGAGAGTGATAACAAAAGACAGTAAAGACCCTGGGAAGGATGAGTTCCCTCCATTATCTGAGACTTCGGAGGAGAAATTTGCTAAGTTGTTGCTGGAGGAATGGAAAACTGTAGAGGACTTTAAGAAACTATTTCTGCAACCTGGGAGTTTTCCTTCCCCAACACCCCCTCCCACTCCAGCACCTGTTACTGCCCCGCCTTCTGTGCCCATGCCAATGCTGGCCTCTGTATCTGTACCAGTCATTAGTCATGACTCATACCGAAGGCTGAGAATCTTCTCGGGCACCCTCCCCACCCCAAGGGGGAGGATGACTGGGAGATCTGGATCGACTATGTTGCCCCCTTGGTACCCAAGTGGCAGTGTGCGGAGGCTGAGAAGTGGAAAAGAATAACAGAAAGTTTGAGGGGCTCCACCCTTGAAACCATTACATTTTTGAGGTCCACGAACCCTGATGCATCTGCTCAGAAGTACCTATCTGTACTTGAAGGCAATGTTGGGAGCATTGAGTCAGGGAAGACTTTGATGTGGAAATTCCAAGGTACCAAACAATGGAAGGGGGAAAGTTTGTCTGTGTATGTTACTCGCCTAGAAAGAGCTCTGAAGAAAGCTTACCGGAAAGGTGGGGTAGCCACCAGTGATTTGAACTGTGTGAGACTGTGGCACATACTGCAACATGCCAAGCATTCTAAACTGCAGATCATCCAGTTAAGGCTCCTGGATAGTAGAGGTAACCCACCTGACTACTGTGACTTGATAAAAGAACTCTGGGAGGTAGAAGGTGAAGAGGGAGATTGCTATTATGGGGTGAGTGCAGCCCAAGTGATCATGGCACCGGAAGGCCCTTCTGAAATGGAAACCACTATGAGTGTCCCACCGTGGGCTAAACGGTGGGTAGAGGAGTTGCTGAAGGAAGTCAGGAAAGTGCATTCGCTGAGGTATCCCCTGCTGACAGAGACCCTGGCCCCTGTCAGGACATGACTGTTATGGGGATGGGGATGGGGGTGAACCCTCAGGCATCCTCTACTGGGGGTGGCTTCTCGGCTGAGCTCAAGGAATTGACTGCCACCCTAAAGGAACTTTTGAGACATGGTACACTACCAGCAGAAGTCAGATCACAATCTCCCATCGATGCTCCAGCATCCCCTGCTATGTTTTCCCCAAGGATGCCCTGAGAGCCTGTCATTTGTCACAATTGCAGCAAGAATGGCCATATAAAGAGGGAATTTTGGTCTCAGAAGGACTTAGAGAAAGTGGTGAACTGGCTTCAAGGAGAGCTTCGGAAAATGAGTCAGTGGTCAAGGGGTGCACGAAATGACCACAGTGAAGGCTTCAGCCATCCTAACTCAAACCCCTCTGTGGCTAAATCTTCTTTCCAGGCCCCTGCTGTCATCCCTCCAGACTGGTCCACATTAGTGGGCCCTTCAATGAAGACTACTGTGGCTGTGAATGGTATTCCTACTCGGGCTGTGCTTGACAGTGGGTCGCAACTGACCATTGTATTTCAGGACTGGTATAATAAACACTTATCTGATGTGCCATTACAATCCCTGGAAGGCCTACATGTGTGGGGGCTGAGTGGCAACTCTTATCCCTACCTAGGATATGTCCGCCTCTGGTTGTCTTTTCCTGCAACTGTAATTGGTGTAGAGGAGTAAGTATAGACACTGGTCCTAGTGTGTCCCCCCACCGGACTGTATGATGGGGTTCCCCTGTTAATTGGAACAAACGCCTACATGTTTGGGAGACTAGCACAACTCTGCCATGAGAAACAAGGGCAACTGACTGGATGAGCCCCTAAGAATTCCAGCCTTAGTAAAAAGGGCATATGACTTACAACAGAAACCCAATGAAGAGGACCCAGATAAGCCAGTGGGGATAGTGTGGAAAAAAGCAACCTGACTCCTTGGTATTGGCCCCCAACGCCTAGTGCACAATCCATGGAGAAGTCCACCTAAAGAGAAACATAAAGAACAAAATATTAATGTTGGATGCACCAGGTGATGGAAAGTTGCCAGAAGGATTATTGGTTAAACCCAGCATCTTGCCTGCCCATGCCCATGCCGATGCATGATGAGTGATGGTCCAGATTTGAAATGTGTCAGATCGGAAGGTCCGAGTGAACAGAGGGTGCACTCTAGCTACAGTACACTGTGCAGACACTGCAGTATTACCCAATAACAAGTACTCTGACCAAAAGGAGTGAGTGGCCCTGGACTTATTTGACTTTGGTGCTTCCTCGCTGCCAGCTGAATGGAAGGCTAGGACTAGCAAGAAACTCACCCAGGGAGACCAAGTGTTTTTATTAAAAGAATGGGACATGGGGTGTGTCCAGGGTGCAAAGCATCATATACGCCTGCATGACGAATGGCCATTTGAAGGGAGATCCTGACTCCTTGCCTCAGCTGACATAGATGATGTGAGGAGACACCTGCAGGAAATGCTCGCTGCTGGCATAATACAGGAATCAAGAAGCCCATATGCCTCTCCCATTGTGGTTGTGTATAAGAAGAATGGGTCGGTGAGGATGTGTGTTGATTATCAAACCCTGGAACAGTGGACTGTCACAGATCAATACACCATGCTCAGTATACAAGATGCCCTGGATTGCTTGAATGGGAGCAAATGCTTCTCAGTATTGGATCTTCACAACGGATATTACCAGATTCCGATGGCCCCAGAGGACCATGAGAAAACAGCCTTCATCAATCCTTTCAAGTTCTATGAATTCCTGAGAATGCCACATGGGATTTCGGGCACCCCAGCCACCTTTCAGCGATGGATGAAACGTGTGGTGGAGGATATGAACTTGCTGGAATGTCTAGTGTACCTAGATGATGTCATTGTGTTTGGACACACATTAGAGGAGCATGAGACCCAACTGTTTAAAGTCCTAGACTGATTGGAAGACATCGGACTCAAGCTTTCCATTGACAAGTGCCATTTTTTTCAAACCTCTGTGAAGTATGTGGGGCACATAGTGTCTGCAGAAGAGATAGAGATCTATTCCAGTAAGGTCGAGTCACTGACTATTTGGCCCCAGCCTCATAACTTGAAATAACTACAATGTTTCCTGGGGTTCTGTGGCTACAACCGCAGGTTCATAAAAGACTATTCCAAGGTGATTCGCCTGCTCCTGAATCTTGCCCAGGGTTACCCCCCCCACCAACCATAAATACATGAAAGGGGCTGTCAAAGAACCCGAGAAAGTATGCTTCTGAACAGGTGAACCTTTTGGGCCCCGCTGGACACCCGAATGTGAAGCAGCCTTCCACAAAGTCATATACCAGCTCACCCATGCCCCTATCCTCACCTATGCTGACCCTAACAAGCCCTACGTGCTGCATATTGACGCTAGTCTGCAAGGCCTAGGAGCTGTGCTGCATCAAGACCATGAGGATGGTTTGAGACTGGTCGCTGTCGCCAGCTGGAGTCAAACCCCATCAGAGCGAAACTATCCTGTGCACAAGCTGGGCTTCCTTGACCTAAAATGGGCCATTGTTGATCAGTTTCATGAATATCTCTATGGGGCAAAAATATTGGTGAAGACTGACAATAACCCGTTGACCTATGTACAGACTTCAGCTAAGTTAGATGCCACTGGGCACCGGTGGCTCTCTGCTTTATCAACCTATGATTATGCTGTTGAATACAGGCCAGGACTGAACCATATTGATGCTGATGCCCTGTCACAAAGGCCAGACTCCAAGAGTCATTGAGTCAGGTTGTCTGAACCTGACATCTGAGCATTGTGCCAAAAGTTTGACAGAGATGAACAGATGTCTGCGGATACAGTGGGCTGTCTAGTAGATTGCTTGGGCCCTCCTGAAACCTGTATACCGGCTGCCTATTGCCATTTCTCTGCTCTAGATATTAGTGCACTACCTCAACTTGACAATGACAGTATTCAGTGGGCTCAATCCCAAGATCCTATGATTCAACCCGCACTTGATGCCCTGCGTGCAGGGAAAGATGTGTCTATAGATGTGTCTAGGTTGTGTTCCCCTGACTTGCGAACTGCCCCATTGTTTAAAGAAGGCCCCCGGTTGAAGTTACTCAATCAGTTATTATACAGAGAGACAGTGGATCATAGTGGTCAAGTACACAAGCAACAATGGGTCCTGCCCATGGTCTTTAAACACTTGGTACTGAGGTCTCTCCACAATCACATGGGGCACCTCGGTATTGACAGGACTCTCAACCTGGTATGATCTCGAGTCTATTGGCCCAAGATGGTGGCTGATGTTGAGCACCATGTAAAGACCTGTAGTCATTGCCTCCAAAGAAAAGCCTTGCCTCAGAGGGTTGCCCCCCCATCAATATCACTACCAGTGCCCCCATGGAACTGGTCTGCATAGAATTTTTGTGTTTAGAACCTGATCAATGGAATATTGGCAATGTGTTAGTGGTTATGGATCATTTCACATGGTACGTACAAGCTTTTCCAACTAAAGATCAAAAAGCCTCTACCGTGGCCAAGATGCTAGTGGAAAAATTCTTCACCCACTATGGTGCCCCAGTGGATCCACTCTGACTAAGGCAGAGACTTTGAAAGTAAGGCTAATCAAAGAAATGCTTTCTCTGTGGGGGTGCGGAAGTCAAGAACCACCCCTTATCACCTGCAGGGGAACCCTCAACCAGAACATTTTAACCTCACCCTTCTAGACCTGCTGGGCACCCTCCATCCAAAAGACAAGCATAAGTGGAGCCAGCAGATTAGCACCTTGGTACATGCATACAATTGCAACGAAAAAGATGCTACTGGGTTCTTCCCCTACCGCCTCATGTTTGGGAGGGAGACCCGACTGCCAGTTGATGTCTGCTTTGAGGTCTCTCCAGATGGGGTCTGAGATGAAAACTACCTGCAGTATATACAGAAACTGAAAGCTCAATTGAACCATGCATATCAACAGGCCCAGACAATGGCCGCCAAGAGAAATCTCACCAACAAAGAGAGGCACAATAAGAAAGTAAAGGCTCAAGAGCTACGGCCTGGAGACCATGTGTTGTTACTCAATTTGGGACTACATGGCAAGCACAAAATTGCTGATAGGTGGCACCATCTTCCTCATGTAGTAGTTGGAAAGTTGGATGATCTACCAGTGTACAAGGTACGTCCAGAGAATAACTTCAAAGCTGTCAAGACCATGCACCATAACCGCTTACTGCGTATCGGCCAAGTTATTATTGAAGCTGAGCCAGCAGTCATTGCCTCCCCTGGGCTGGTGACTTGTGCTGCTGCAAAAAAAGAGACTGAGTCAACCTACCCCAGTAGTTACAGATTTAAGGTTTCCCCCTCAGCAGGCCCAGAATGATAGTGTCTGTCAGTCCACCTCTGATGAAAGTGACTATGGTAATGCCTATTATCCCTCTTATGAACTGAGTCAGTTGTTTCATGGAAATCCTATGCAGAATCATGAGGATGAAGCTGGGCCTTCTGGACTGCCTAACCCCCAGCTTCATCCTTGAGCCAATGCTCCCTGAAAGTGAAGTACAAAATATAATGTCTGAGGCAGCAGACTCCCTGTGTTTAGTGGAACTGTGTGACTTACCCAAAGAAGGGGCTGATGGTCTGAGTCTCTCTGGTGACACACCAGAACTTGAACAACAATATGAGAGTGTTGACAGCACCCCTTCAGTGCCACAAAGCCTAATTGTGCCAGAACCTTCTCTAAATGAGCCAAGTGTTGTTGCAACAGAGCCTACAGAGCAAGGAGCTGACAGTACTCCCAGTCTGGACATTCCCATCCATGCAGAGGCACCCCTCACAAATGATGAAAGCTCCAAAGTTAGTGCTGAAAGTACAGAGACTGTGGCTGTTCCCCCCAGAAAGACTGGCTGAGCTGTCAAGCCAGTATTGCGCTTTAGTTATGATTCTCCCAGGAGGCCAGTGGAGTTGCCTTTCAATGTGGTTCACAAAGGTGTTTATATTTCTCAGAGCTCACTACCCAAACTGAGCTTAATGGCCAATTCCAGGTTGATTGTTCTTCCTTCTCAGTATAGTGCCCCTGCCCCATACAGCCCCAAGTTAACTGATAGGGAAGGACCTCCTCCTACATTGTTTAATGTATAGGAAGTTATAACATGAATCAGTATTGTGATGTCACAAGTGTGTTAATCACAGTGGAATCAGTATTACCTGTATGAAACATGCATAAGTATTGTCCTTAAGGATATAGTATCATGAAGTGTAGTGAATATGTATAGTAAAGTAATAAGTTTATGTTAACTGATGCATCATGGTACAGACTTGACACGGATGCCAAGTTTTCTCCAGGCAGGGAAGGGTGTAGCCCCCCCACCAAATGGGGGTTCCCAAAAAGTCTTCCTTGAGCTTGCTTAAATGCTCACTGCCAGGCTGGTGTCCTGCGTTTTAGCAGTTTAAATGTATTGCCAAAGATTGCCTGTATAGCCTCTGTGTACTGTCTCTTTAAGAGCTGCCTGGACTGCAATCATAATTAATTTGAGAGGGAGCTCTATTAAAAGATGTACTTGTTTGCTGATCATTTGTTAGAGTAGTAATAATATTGCAGTTTGTTCTAACCTGCCTTCTTTGCAGCATGGACAGTTCTGTTTGTTTCTGTCATCTTGATCCTGGACTGTCAGAATGGGCCAATTAGTACATTTGGGACTCTAAAATGGAGCCTGCCTACAGGGGCTTGGTGGTGCAAAAACTTGTAGGAATTGTAGTTTTGGTCTTTCGGCGCCTAAAATAACCTGGAGGGGGAGCCCTTGTTGTGACTGACAGACAGATCAGCCAACTGAACCTTTTGGATCGTGGGAAAGTCCCACACTGCTTGCAGTTTCAGTTAGATCTGAGTTGGGAAGTGAAGAAGTAACAGCTCAAGATAGTTCGAGCAGCAATCCATAGTAGATTCATGTGGGAGAACTGTGGAAAGGCCTGAGTTTGGCCTACATGCCTGTCTGCTGTCCCTGAGGGGGAACCTATAGGTTTTTTTTGGGACTGAATACGAATCTGGAGAGCGAATTAAGCCACTGAATTGTGACCAGGCTTTAACCTTAAGAAGACTGAAGATTTGCTGAATGTGATCAGCCTGTCAGGACTTTCAGCTACCTCTGAACTCCCAGATTGTGCAGAGACTCTGTAATTGCGACCGGAGAGCCATTTGCCTGGTACAGTGGAATTTCCTTACACGTGAATGTGCTGTGTCCTTATAGTGGGTCATAATTTGGTTCCCCACTGTGTGTCTGAACTGTGTTTTGCTTGCTGGAGGCTGTATCCAGCTCCACAGACTGAATCTGTATATATTTCCATTTGCCTAGACCCTGCTACAATGGCCCAGCCAGAATACCTGCTAAGCAGAGAAAGTCATCAATGAGAGAATGGCCTGGGAATCAGCCTCCTGCTCAATGCCTTGAACAGGAACCATGCCTCAGTGATTCGTGTGGGCCCTGGTTCTCCGGGCACTCCAGCTCAACAGCCTGCAGTCTTCAATTCGTCCTACCTGTGTCCAGTATTGGGTATCATGAGTAAACATCAGGGTAGCTCCCTGCAACAACAGCCAAATCTAAAAGTGTTGTCATCTGATTGTCTTGTTGCCTTTTCTTTCATGAACTGAGCCCTCCGGCTCCAGATTACAAATAGTGTGTGTTGTGCATGTTGCTTTCTTCCAACACAGGGCCCCAACCAGTTGCAACGTTCCTGGCTAGCCCACCATTTTCCTACCTGGGTAACCAGAGTGTGTGACTATGTAGGGACTCTGAACTGCATGCATAACTGTCTGATTAATATAGCTTTTAAGCAAATCAACCTGATTATGCCCCACCCTTGTTCAAGTCCCCTGAATAAATCAGATTTAACTTTGTTTGCATTTAACCTGACTGTGGTTCCAGTTTGTGCCAAAAGTATTGTACTGCTTCTATTTGCTGTGCTTAACCTTGTTTTACAGGAGGTCCCCAGGGTCAAGCTAGAGGAACCAGCCCTGGTGGTAAGTGCAAACAGTGTGGGTAATTTCCTGTTGAATAAGGGACATTGTGAAAGTAATTATTGTATATTGTTCAGGCCACTAGAAGGGAAAGAGGGGGGTTACAGTGTCCCGGAGGCTGTGCCCAGGTTAGCTTGACCACTAACAACCCTGACCTCCAGGTGGAGGCACCCGTTTCATTACTCAGGCCCCTTAACCTGCTACTAGCGAAGCAGGCAGGGGTAGTAGCCCTTAGGATAGCACCACTTAGGGATTACAGAGGTTTACTGTTAGATGATTGCTGGGTATTTTTGTGTGTAGGGGCTTGCTGAATGGTTGCTGGGTAATTTTGAGTGTAAGCTTGCTGTTAAATGAACACTGGGTATTAAGGTGCTTTGGGGTTTAAAGGCTTGCTATTGCTGGGTGTTAGTAGGACAGCCTTACTGGGTTTTGGGACAAGTGGACAGGAAGCAAAAGAAGAGCAGGAAAAAAGTAAGTGTGGGGAGTGGGTGAAATGCAGTGGTTGTGGGGCAGCAGTTCACAGAGAGACCTTCTGGAGACTGTGATGCTGCCCCATCTTACTGCACCACTCTGGGTGAAGGGAACAGGTCTGTCGGCTCCAGGCATTGCTGGCTCAGTCTCAGAAGAATGTCACTAGACTCAGACTTGCATTGACCTGGAGTTGGAGGATTGTTTCTCCCACTCAGAGATCACCTAGCCAGACACACCTGCCTCAAAAGATGCCAGCAGTGAGTAGCTGTTGGGACCATGGTGGGCACAAGGAGAGCACGGATGGTGGGTTCTGGAAGACTGAGAGGTGCTGGTCACAGGCACATTCCTCAGCTGACACCACTAAGAAATTCCTACACTGTTCTAGTGAAGTGTGACTGCCAAGAAGTGGAATCCAAGGCGGTGGACAGAGAGGATGGGGTCACCCTAATGGAGGCCCCATGGAGGGGAGAATCCAAGAGGAAGAGGACAAAACTTGTGGTGTGGGACTCTACTGTCTGAGGGATAGAGTTGTGGGAAGGAAAGGGGGTAGAGAGGAAGGTAACGTTCCTTCCTGGCACAATGGCTTGGAAGGATGGAAAGTGTATCCAATGGATCACAAGGGCAATAGGAAGGAAGAGGGATCGGGAGAATTCAGACACAGCAGGGAAGATCCGTTGAGGATTAGCTCAAGGTGCTTGACTTGTACTCACTGGAGATCAGATGATGGAGGGGTGATACAAGAGAAACCTTCAGGTTCCTGAAAGGTGTAAACTTGGTGATTGTGAGGGACTATGCAACATGAGCAACAGTTCACATGCACAAAGTGGTGGAAACCAAAACCATAAATGGATACAAGTATGGCTGGGAGAGATTGAACTGTATAGTCCTTCAGGGTGCTAGTAGTGAGAAGTGGAATGGGTGGGTGCATAGTTATGTTAGTACCCTGAAAGGACATCAGGTGCCAGTGTTTGATAGTGAACTACAGGCAGACTGTATGGACCACAGGTCTTTTTCTGCCGCCATTGACTGTTTCTACCAAAACATAGCTCACCTGCACATAAGGGCAACACAGTACCCACTAAACCAATGGCTGGCACTGCACACTTTTTTTTTTTTTTGCATATTTACCAACAGTTTTAAATAGTTTTTTTAGGACTCCTTCCTTATGAATATGACAGAAGTCATAAAAAAAAAGCAATTAATAAATCAATAAATAAAACTACTAGCTAAGCTGTCATTTTACACCACAAGTGCAAAAACGTGTTTTGGGCAGGATTTGAAAAACACCACCTGTAACATTCATACCCTCTCAGGCCAGAGACACACTGATGCACAAGCGCGTAAGCACACACACACACACACACACACATATACTGTAATGGGAATGGCCACACCATTACTGTCAAATTAACAAAGTGGTATAAGTCGAAAGTCTCTTATCCAAGTACTGTACTAGGGAGCCAGAGGTAGGAGTCTTTATGGGACAGTGTCTTTGAAACCTGTAAAATAAATGACAGAAAAGGGGAGTCACAAAGGATCCACAGTTCTTAGAGTAAATGGAGTGGAAAGGAAATGTTAGGCATATAAAGAATGAGATACTTATCTGATGGGGAAGGAATGAGTCAGCATCCTGTCAGACACGTAAAATAAAGAAAATTAGGTTAATATGGAGAGAATACAGTAGTAGCAGAAGCAAAAACAGAGACCTGAGAGATACAAGAGGTATAGGAAAGCAAGGAAGGAAAAGGAGACATTTAGAATTAAAGGTTACAGTTGGATCAAAATAGAAAATTGACATATAGGAGAAAGGAAATCAAATAATAAAGATATGAAAGTGTGGAGAAAGTGCTGTTTGGGGAAAAGACTCAGCTAAAACCCTTTAGTGCTCTGGATGGCCAGGTGGACAGTATTTTAGAATGGTAGCTCAGGTGGGCTAGTGGAGCCTCTTTTGGACTAATGGCCCAGATTTAATGAAAAAGGGAAGGGGGGGGAACGGTTTAACAAGGAAAGCAGAAAGGCGCACTAAGCTGAAGCTTGGTTCCAGCTGTCATCTGGGAGCACAAGGATGTTAAGTGACTTGCTCATGGTTACACATTATGTAAGCGGGGGTTGTGGGATTAAAACCCAGGTCTCCAGGTTTGCAGCCCTGTGTCCTAAATCATAGTGCTGTACTGCTTCTTAAAAAAGTAAAGTTAGCACTGCTGGTCCTATGGGCTAGGAATGCTTAGGAGGACTGCTTCCTAGAACTGGTAGCCCAGGTGGGCTATAATTCCCTGCAGACAAGTTGCCAATTATGTTACATGAAATTAGAACCCCATTCCTGTGGTCGAGAGGGCTTCCTGGGTCCTGATTTTGTGCTGGACAACAGGGAGGAGAGTAAAGGAGGAGGAGGAGGAGGACAAGCTGGGGCTGCTGCTGCAACAGCCATCCCTATAGCACAACCACGCTAAAAATGTGAAGGCATGTGTTACTTCAAGCACACACGGAGCTCAGGCTGTTGCCTGCTCCATGCCAGTGGGAGAAGGGGAGACAGACGCTCAGCGGGAGGTGGAAAAGGCCATGGTAGGAGTACTCCCTCCACCTTCTCCAACTGGAGGGAAGTGGAGTGTCAAGAAAGTCAATACTTGGTGCTATTTCAGAGTTACAGTAGCAGTGTACACTTCTTGCACACTTCATTTCAGTCTGTTCTCCTAGTGGTTAATCAGTGTACATGTATTGTTATGGTAGTATGCATGCAGTGTTGGTACAGTGTGTGTGAATTATGTTAACACTATAAATGTACCACAAGCACATTGCAATGTGCAGTGTTATTTTTCACTTCCTACAGCAGTATTGCAGGGCTTTTTCAGTGTGTATGAATTATGGTAATTAGCAGACAGAAACACCACCTCAGATGCACTGCAATGTACAGTGTGGTTTGATGCTCAGTAGCTCTCCTGACAGTAGTGTTGCAACGCTGTTTCAGTGCATCTCAAATCTGGTCAGTACTTTTTAATGCTTGTAAATTAGGTTAAAGGTAACAGGAGTACATAGCAAAACACCAGCAGATGAGTGCACATCCTGAACAATAATTCCAAATACCACAAAACTGCAACTGGCATCCCAAGTATTCCCACTACTGATGGTACTTCAGGAAGTGATTTAATATAAAATTAAGACCCTGTCCTTTCCCAGGTGGTAAAGGCTAGTTCCTAGGCCACACCGTATACACCCCTGTGATTTAACCACCCTCACTCCTTCCCTGTTCTTCCACATGGATTAAAAAAAAATGTATACACCTGGCATTTTTAAAAGCCATCTTCCTTAGCGAGAACCCCCCCCCCATTATCAAACCATCATTATTTAGATGTTAGGTTCCTCTTCTGACCCCTCAAGCCATGATATAGGGACCACGTCTAGCAATATATCCAATATAGCTTGTCCCTCTCCCTTCCCTAACCCACAGAACAGTCTGCCACCAGTTCTATCTGTTCACAAGCTGAATGGTAGCGCGTGATAGTGTGCATGATTGGGGGGAGAAGGCAGAATGGTGTATGTCATTCATGATGCTACGGTATGCAGAAATCAATATTTTCTAGCATTATCAATGACATTCTACTCTCTGGCCACTCCCTCTCACTCACTCACTGGTGCATTCATGCTATATTGCACAGCTGGTCATGCTCTGGGTTTGTGGAGGGGGCCACAGCAACTGGGCTATCCTGAACATCAACAGAAAGCCAGTAGTAGTACAGGGCAGTTGAGTAATTATGACTTACTTGCTCTGACAGGTAGTCCAGAGCTGGGGTATCCTGGGTTTGGGTATTCAGGTAGGACCTGAAAGGGAAGAACAGAGAAGTTTAAGGTGATACAAAGGGTCAGAGATCCTAGAGGAGAGATTAGAGAGAGAGATTGGGGGGGGGTAGAACTGAACAAAAGATATTTATATGATTAATGGGAAAAATTTATTAGTACAGGGAATTTCTAGTAGTGAGAGTAGACACAAAGAGTGGAAAAACAGAACAAGGGTACAGTACAGAATAGGAGTAAAGGAAGGGGAGTTTTAAAGGAAAAGATACACTTTAGGTCAAAGTAAGGAGAATAATGAAAATAAAAATGCAGACAGGTAAAAAAAGAGAATAAGTGATATTAGGGGCTCAGCAAAACCCCTACAACTCCCCTAGGTGGTCTGCTGGTGACCAGCAGATTTAAGTGGTAGCTCTGATGGGCTAGTGAGGATGCTTTTAGACTAGTGGTCCCTAAATTACTTAAAAAAGGGACACTGGTGGTTCTGGGGTCTTGATTTGTCCCAGGAGGCCAGTGGTTTACAGGTATAACCCTGGCAGTGTAGTGGGCTACCTCCCCTGTAGCCAGTGGTAAATAGTGATTTTTAACTACATTTAACATTTTCCTGGCATCTAGTGGGGAAGGGGTCTGCGGGCTCTGACTGTATGAAGCAGGAAGGTAGGCTGCTCAGAAAATTGCCAATCAGAAATGCTGGGGCTGTGTAGCCATCAGTTTAGTGCTAGTTCGCTAAAGTGACAGTGCCGGCAGGTGCTTTCAAGTCTCAGCCCGCACAGAGTTCAGACTGTGGCCTGCAACATGTGGGTGGGAAAAAAAGATGGGAATGTTTTGGGAGGTGGAGGGGCTAGGGCAAATATACCTCACTCTACCGATCAGCCACACAGTGCCTATGTGAAGACCACCAAGGGGCTTGCTATGAGGGTCCGGAGGGAAGCCAGCAAGAAACGACAAGAAACACTAGCTAAGAGGCATGGCAGCTGAGTGTAAGTGTCCTGACGGGTTGGTAGGAAGGGACTAGGAGAAAAAAAAAAGCACAAGATGGGGGCCACAAGGCTAGCCAGGTGGCACTAAAGGGTTGAGGTGCTGGATGCCACACCTCGTGCCATGCCACCGAACAAGGTTCAGGAATGAGCTCAGGCCATCGGGTGTCAGTAGGGGATGGAAGGGATCAAGCATCCGGATGACTGCTCTCCCTTCCTGGGTAGGGATCCAGGGAATACACCACTCTTGGGCTGCCCATGGCAGTGGTCAGGGGCAGTGCAAGGAACAAGTGGCGATTGCAGCTGCATGGGGCGGAGTTCCAGCGGACATCAGCATGTAGTGCCACTAGATGTCATTGCATATTAAGAACTCTGAGGGGCAATCACATAGGAAAACCCTCTGGTGACCAGTGGAGATGAAGGAGACCCCAGAGCCCTGCCAACATCCCACTCATATCGTGATCTCCCACGGGCAACCCAATGTCATGGTAGGGCCCTCTAATTCATGACCAGGCTGCCAAAGGTGGGCAAACCATCCCCAGAGGGTGATCCGGGGGGGCTGGACTTGCCATGGATCGGGAGGGAGACTGGTGTGTGTGTGTGGGGGGGGGGTTCAGACTGCGAGTAGAAGGCAGAGTTGAGTGGGTACTCTGGAAGGATGCCCTGGGCATCTGGAGTACAAAAATGGAGTCTACAAAAAAAATAAAATGATGGGGGTCACAATGGAAAAGCCATATTGCAGCTGAAGACCAATGCCCCAAATGAGCTTAAAAGTAGCTGTGGGAGGTAGGCGGGGGAAATCAGTGGGCTTCCCAAGAGCAGCATGCAAGTGGCAAGCAGTACATACAGTAGAGCTGTGCAGTGGCTGATTAGCTAGTCCCTGGTGCTCTAAAGGATTGGCGGGAGGAAAAAAGCATAACAGCCAGGAGGGCCCATGATATATAACACACAGCAACAAATAGAAGGAACCTTTATGTTTTACTGGATAATCTGAGTAGTTTTGCTAGAGGAAATAGTTATACAAGAGCTTTTGGGTTTTAGATGCACTGTAGTGAATTTTGGAACTTATTGTGAACATACAACACACTTCTGTTAAAGTAATGGTGTGAGATTGTTGGGTTGCATAGCCCATTACTCTGCTGCAGTGATAGTCCCACCTTGTCAAAATTATAAATTGTAATGTTGTCCTGTAAGAGAGGGAAGGGACTGTAGCTCTGGCTAAAATACTGGCCAGTTGATCCCTTCTATTTCCCAGTCTGCTGACCACACTGCCATGCTAGGACATTTTGTGACATCTGTCCACAGAACCCTTCAGCAGCCCACCTCCATCAACAGAACCCTACAGCAGGCCACCTCCATCCAAATCATCTTTCACCACACCACTTCCATCCAAAGCACCCACCAGCCACCTCCCCCAATGGTCCGCACCATACTAGCCTCTTCCCTCCATAGCCCCAATTCAAATGCCCCTCACTGCACAGCTTTGGATAATAGCTTCCCTCCACCATACCCCAACATTAGCCCCCCTTCCTCCACAACACAAAACAGTTGCTCAGACAGTAGCCCCCACCCTCCAAAGTATCCTAAACTAGCTCCCTTTATCCACTGCCCCAGACAGCACCCTCCCTCCATGATGACCACCAATATCCCCGCCTCCACTGTCCCCCCAAAAATGACCCTGTTTCCTCCACAGCTGCAGTACTAACCCTCTCCCACCAAGGTCCCTGACACTCACACTTTCTCACTCTCAGCTCCCTCCCACATGCTTGATCAACTCTGACACACACTGTACTAGGCATGGCTACAGCATACAGTCAACCCACGTATAGGTGGAAGTGGAGTCTCTTATCTGAGTAATAGAGAGTGGGAGGTAGGTCTGTCAGGTAGGATGTCTAAGACCTGTAAAATAAAATGCAAAAGAGGGGTCAAAAAGGATCTGTAGTTCTTACAGAGTAAATAGGGTGGAATGAACAAGTTAAAGACAGAATGATACTTATCTGATGAAGAAGGCCAGTTTGTGTACTGTCAGACCTAGAAAAAAAATCAGGTTAAGATGGAGAAAATACCATAGCAAGAGCAAAAACAGAGAGCAGAGAAATGCAAAAGGTATAGAACAGCAGATAAGCAAGGGAAAGGGTGAATTTAGAATTAAAGGTACAGTTGGGTCAAACTAGGAAAAAAGACACACAGAAGGGAAATAAAATAATACAGGAAAGAAAAGAGAAGGTGTTTGGGGAGGAGCTCTGCTAATTCCCCTTAGTGTGCTGGATGGCCGGGTGGACAGTATTTCAGAACAGTAGTCCAGGTGGGCTAGTGGAGCTTCTGATGGACTAATAACCCAGTTTTACTGAAATGGGGAAAGGGATGGGGAAACTGATTAACCAGGAAAAGCAAACTAAGCCAAAGCTTGTTTTTAGGTGCGGCCCAAGATTACAGGGAAATTAAGTGGCTTGCACAAGGTTACATAGTATGTAACAAGGGCTGTGGGATTTAAACTGTGGTCTCCAGGTTTGCAGTTCAGTGCAGAAGGTACAATGTGGTGCATACTTCCAAGGTCCTACTCAGCACAGAATGCCAAGCATGTCCATAGTATGACCATGCCCTGCAGACCCTGACCCAATCATTTGCCCAGATACATGGATCATGTTGGTGATAAGCCCCCTCGGCAGTTACTGGCTCCCTTGACCTTCCTCCCCACTGGCCCCTACAGGCTTCCTTAGCTCTCTTTCCCCTCAGCAACTACAGGCTAATGCACCCCCAGCACCCTTTAACCCCCCACCTCCCTCAAACCCCAAAGCTCTGTAGTGAATTCCTGTAGCCCACACATCACTGCTGTTAAATGGGATGACAGATTCACAGGTTCATAGCTCAAAGTTTAATTCCAATACTGCCCTCCCAGGATGGCCTAGTGTTTGGTTGAAGTGCTGGGAAGAAGAATACACTTCTGTGCACCTCGACTGCACTAATTAAACCCAACTCCCTTCCTCAAGTTTGAATTTTAAAAGAACAGCAGCCCCTGAAAGATCTAAGTATTTCCTCCTCCCTTACTTAGTCTCAGGTTTGAATTCACAGGCTACAGTACAGACCCCTAGAGCTAGTCCTCCATAGCATACCTCTCAACCTCTTGCCTCCTGAATCAGGGACAAGGCTTAAAAAAATCAGGGACAAAGACCCAAAATCAGGGACACATCTTAAAAATTGATACTATTCATTCAGAATGCTGATAGAATAAGAGGATTTGTGTTAAGATGCATTTTCTAAAGAAGAACAAGTCTGAATCTTTGATGTTTGACATTATTTTGTGATTTTAATCCCCACTCTTCTGTCACAAAAACACAACTTTTAAGAAGGACAGAGGAAACTTTTGAGGAAAAATCAGGGACATCCCTGAAAATCAGGGACAGTTGAGAGGTATGCTCCATAGCTCAGAGTTTAATTTACTGCACTAACCAATAAACCCAACTCCCTTCCCCCTCACTCAGATTTAAATTTGCAGAGATGCAGCAGCCTCTTCAGAGCTACGGCTGGGATTCTGGAGCAAGAACTAGATTGACTTTTACTTGTATATTATTTTCAAACTTTTTGTGGCTCCTCCTTCAGATCTAACAGATCTTGCTCTGTACAGTTTGGCCTAGATGGTTTTCATCAAATTACTGTTTACTGCTTAAAAGATAAAAAAAAAATCCCATCTTTTGGTTCTTATATGCATCAGTCTGCTCCAGCTGTTTCTTCTGTTTGCAGAATGTTGCTTGGTGTAAGAGCTTTGAAGTCTGTCTGTAGTAGCTCTCACATTACTCGCTGAAGCATGGCTTTTCAACAGCTCACTAGTGTGCAGCCAGACTTCCCATCCTGATCACATCTGGTTTTGTGCCACAATGCAAAGGGTCCCCACATGCGCAGCTAAACCTATCTCCTTTATGAAATATTCCTACTGGACCTAATATTTGTGTTGCTGTTTACAAGGTGACATATTTTCAATGCAGCACCTTCCTATGAACTACAGTGTTAGATAAATCCACCCAGTCATTGTGTCATCTTTTTCCTTTTTACTTATAGCTTTTTTTGCTCTTTGATATTTGTTCTGTATTTTGCTGTGTTTGTTAAAAGGAACATAAATAAGCCCCCAACAGTAAAAAGTAGGAACAACTAAAAGGTAGGAAAGCTATATGCATGACAAAACAACATCATTAAAATGAATTGTTCTGGGCTACTGAAAATCTTGTCAGGCAGGTGGACTTTTCCAGTCAACTAACCCTGCCTGCTAGTGGCTGTAAATGTTATTATCAACTCCTGGAAATGACAAAGGGGATGACAGTAAAACATAGGTCCCAAGTTTTACCGTCTAGAATGCTGATCACTGCAGCCAAGGGGGTAAACATTTCTGTCTGATGGGGAGCAGCATTAAACCCTGGAAAAATTTTCTAAACAAAACCTAAAAAAAAATAAACACTAGAAGATATCACCTGATGGGTGCACTGACTTGAGATGGGTGCACTTCAGACTAGGGGATGCTGTACTAATTGTGTTAGTTTCCTCACAGATTTACCTGTCTGGTGGTCTGCCTTACCTAACTTTCAATCTGCATGCAGTAATTTTTATTGTAGCCACCGACCTGTCACCACTCACATATTATAAATTCTGCTTTCACAGTGCTACTAAATTAAATGTTTTTTTTTTTTCATTTTTCATTCAAACTTGGGCCAGTTCTCACTATCTCTGTCAAGTGCAGCACACTGTTCTGATTGCCAACCCCCCATCTATTGCAAATCAGCAGTCACTCTCACACAGTGGTCTAACTCGACCTCTGCTCACTTACCCAGCAAATTTATCACTGGAGGCAGCAATGAATTCAATTAAAAATTGCAGGTTTACTGAACAGCTTTCCCTTTGCCTTTCACAGGCTGCATACTGGGCCACATCCTGGACCATGCTCTGATTCTCGCTGCTTCTCAACCTCTGAGTCCTCCAGCCCCACCTCACT
Source organism: Neoceratodus forsteri (assembly GCA_016271365.2). Classification (NCBI taxonomy): domain Eukaryota; kingdom Metazoa; phylum Chordata; order Ceratodontiformes; family Ceratodontidae; genus Neoceratodus; species Neoceratodus forsteri. Next base: position 1,327,564,109 of record CM057449.1, read on the forward strand.
ATAACCCCCGGCTCCTTGGAAGATTCTACCATGATGTGTGACAACATCGTGGCAACTGGAAAAATGTTTTTAACTTGTTCCTCTTCTTGGCTTGTCAAAAAAGAAACTGTCTCACTCTCAGTTTGCCTAGCTGGGCTTGTCCTTGTTATCCCGTTCACTCTGATTTTCCCATGCTCTGATGTCTGCAGGACACAAGGACAATTCCACGGCTGTGCAATGGAGCTAAAGAGGCACTGAGAATGCGTGCCAGGAGCACGTGGCCACACTGTCATTCTGCACATGAATGGACCGGGAAGCTCAGGGTTTAGCGGGTCCTTGGGTTTTTAGCTTGAAACTGGGTTGGACCCATAAAATTCGGATCACTTGGGGGGTATGGTAAAAGGAGGTGCAGCACAAAAAAAAAAACATGCATGTGGCTATAGTGAAAGGGGGACTTTAAGAAAGAGGGCACAACAGTGAAAGGGAGTATATTAATTTGAGGCTTCAGTAATGAACAAGACATGAGGACTTCAGTGTAATGGAGAGGGGAGTCAAAGAAATTAAGCTGGGACTGCAAAGAAGAATAAGAGCAGGGGGCATGAGATCAAAGAGGGCAATCACAGTGGGGGGGGACTGAGTGCCATTCAACTGAGGAATTTTCTCCTGCTTTTGCACCCTCCCAGTCTCTGCCAATGGCCACCTACAGTTCAGGTTGCTGTGTAGGGACAGATGATGCTGTATGGTTACCCACAATGACATGGCCATCACTAATCTGCCACAGGTGGTGCTCAAGTTGTGGGAGAATTTACTGGGCACAGAAGTTGCTAGTGGGGACTGCTGAGGCTACTGGCTACTTGTTTGGCAGAAAATGCCTAAAGTAAACAGGTGATGTTATGTAATGCCAAGTCTATTTGCAACAAGACTGCTATTATAGCAGATCTTGTTGGGACAGCAGACCTGGTGTGCATCACTGAGACCTGGTTGGATGAGAATGCAGGCCCAGTATTGGCCTCAACTGTCCCACCAGGTTACTCGGTGATACATCGTCCGAGAAGGAATCATAGTGGTGGGGGTGTAACCATCTGTTTTAGATCAGAACTAAACCTTGTTGAGGTACCAGTGGGGTGCACCAGATCCTTTGAGTGTATTGTGGGGGCGGGCATGGGGTGCAGGATATTACTTTTCTACCATTCAACCGGAGATAGGAAAATATTCCTGGAGGAAATCGCAGGCTTTGTTGTCGACATGGTTTTGGAATCCCCATATGGTTGATTCTAGGGGATTTCAGTGCCTGGGTTGAAGATGAACTCTCACTATTTTGATGTGATTTCCTCCAATTAATGACCTCATTGGGCCTCATGCAGGTTGTTACCTCCGGTACCCACATTATGGGTCACTCACTGGATCTGGTGTTCCTCCTGGGGATGCAGATCTCTGACTTGGTGGTGGAACCAGTTGGATGGTCTGACCATCACACAATAAGGTTTGGTTTTGGGGCTCCCCCTAATGGGCCTGCTCCTATGGAGATGGTCCAGTATGGCCCTTTGTGATGTGTGACCACGAAGGCCTAATAATGGCAGTACTGGACCTATCAAATAAGTCGAGGGAATGCATGGATCCAGGGGAACTGGTACTTTCCTAAAATGCAGTGATGACAGCGGGCCTGGATTCCATTGCTTCTGCTCATGTTGGCCCCTCACCCTCTGTCCAAGGTCTTCATTTTTTAATGAGACCTTGAAGGAGTTGAGAGGAGTGGGGTGAAGATTGGAGAGGGCCTGGCGGAAATCTGGCCTTGATGACGACAGGTTTATGTTGAAGGAAAATTATACATGATATTAATCATCAATCTCCCGTAAGAAGGCAGAGTTCCTGTCCAGAAAGACTGCCACTGCACGAAATCAACCAGCTCAGCTCTTCTGGACTGTGGACAGATTGTGCAGTCCAATCTGTCTTCGGTCTGTGGGACCTTTTTCACAAGAAAAGTATGCTGAGTTTGTTAAATGTTTTGCAGATAAGGTTGCCTCCGTCAGGTCAGAGATCGGCCAGTCCATTTCCAATGGACATTGTGATGGTCAGTGGAGTGTCACAAGTGCCCGGTCAGTTTGGACAAATTTCAGCAGGCTGGAACTCCTCGACATCATGAGGGTCATCTAGTCTTTGCAGCCAACCTGCTGTAGTTTGGATCTGGGCCCGATGCGCCTTTTGGTGGGCTGCGTAGATGAGATCAGCTCGATCCTTGCAGAGATTGTTTAGAGTTCACTGGAGAGTGGGATCTTTCCTGATCCCCTTCAGGAGGCAGTTGTGCATCCACTCCTGAAAAAACCCTCCCTTGATTCAAACCATCCTGCTAACTACAGACCTGTCTCAAACTACACTTTGTGGTAAGGTTATTGAGAAGGTGGTTGCGCTGCAGCTAGATGACCATCTTACCACCAACAATGTCTATTACTGCTACTTGGAGGCATGACATACTCTATTCTGCCCAATCCAACAGCAGGAACCCCTCTTCCATAGACAAGCCACCCCCTGCAGCTGCCACCCCCTCTCTCCCATCAGGAGAGGCCCAGGGAGTGGAAGATCCACAGCAGAGAAGTGCTGCTCAGCTTTGTGTACTGGGAGGGGGTGCTGCTTGGGTGAGGGGAGAGGCTGTTTGGAGGGTCCAAATCCACAGACTGTGCTTTGACTGAGGGATGCTCATGTAGCTCATGGGCACAGATACAGGCAGTTTAAGGGAGTAGAAGCCATCCTTGAGTGACACATGTACCTCAGGCTTATCTCACCTGCAACCATTCCTCCACACATAGGGGAATGCCCCCCCCCCCCAGAATCCACTTGGCAGAGATGGCAGGCTCCTGAGACAACCCACCCTGGTGGCAAGCACTACACATGACACTTTGCTGTGGTTGTACCACATGTGCACCCACACCAGTGTCACTGCACAGTCCCACATGCTCTGCTGGTACCATGCTGTGCCATGTGCACTACTGTTACTTTGCTTTGCAACATGTGCTACTGATACTTTGCTGTGCCATGAGAACTGCTGTCACTTCTCTGTGCTACATGCACTGAAATAAGATGTGCTATTCGATATGAAGTGCGGACACTGCTGGGCCATGTGTAGTGACAGCGTCATTTTAGGACACATGCAGTGCAGACACCACAGTGTGTCACAAACAGCACTGACACAGCACTGTGCCAGTTGCAGAGCTGACACTTAGCAGTGCAATATGCACTGCTAACACCACATAGTGCCATGTGCACTGCTGATAACACACTATGTTACATGCAGTGCTGCCAGTTGGTTTCTATGCAGACATTGCATTTGCTAGATGACATGCAGATACTGTGTGGTGCTACATACACTGCCAACACAACACTGTGCACAGTTGTGAGTAAACTGTGCCACTTGCACTGCTTGCACATCACTGTGCCATAGGCAATGCCATCACAACACTGCCATGTGGCATACTAACACTATGCTGTGTCATGGTGATGCTGACACAGCACTTTGCCACATGCAGTGCAGACATTGCACTGTGTCACATGTGATACCAACATTGTGCTGTGCCACGCAGGGTTCCTGATAAGATAGTTTCGTAGTGAATACTGCTCACTTTTGAACACTGGTGAGTAAAGCCAAATGTTTATGCATACAAATAGCAAAATGTGGTGTGTGAGTACACATTAAAATGCTACAAAAAATCATTTGTGCTACTTGCCTTCTTTTATTATTGTGTTTTGCCACATACTGCCAGGTGAAATTAATGAAGAGTACAGCTGAGCACTTTACAATCCCATTTTGCTGGCCTGCCAATGCAGCATAATGCTTTCACTTGTGATGCTGACATCCTGCATTAGGAAGTGAGCCCAGAATGTTGGAGGGCTAGCTTGGGAGAGGAGGACTGAACGTCCCATAGACTGCTATTCTCCACAGGGGGAGGGAAGCATCTGACTTTTGACCAACCTCTAGTGAAGACTGGGGGTCTGACAGCTGGTGTTTGAGATCTTCGGGAGGTGTAGCAGACATCCAGTGCTCTTTGCACCACTGTGATATTGCACACCATGCCTCCATGTGGGTCAGCATATACAAAAAAAAATCAGCTGTGCAGGAGGACGTCCACCCTCCACTAGACCCAGGCAATGAACTAAGGCAGTCCCCACTCCCCAGGATCAAAAAGCAGCATCCATTTGGGGTGAGAGTTAGGTCTATGATAGAACAGTAGGAAGACATTTTAGGCCACTGTAGGTGGGCCAAGAGGTCCTTTTCTACTGACTACTTCTATATTATTATTTTTTTTCTGGCCTGGTTTTTCCAGTCCCTCAACCCAGCAATTGCTCTCCTAGCCAACAGACTTCCCACCCTGGATGGGGCACCAAGGTGGGAGATCTCTCCACAGGAATATGGGTTGCAAAGCTCTGACTTGCCCCCTAGGGTGGGGTCGCAGGAGTGAGACTCCCACCCAGTGGACTATGGTCTGATGAGGAGCAGCAGGGCAGGGACCATGATTTGTGGATGGCTTTTTGCGGATTTTTCCTCCTGGAGTGGGGACATGCAATGATGCCAGCATCCACCACACAAAATGTGAGATGCTGGCCATGCAGGATCCACAGCCTCCGCCAGGGGTCCTCAAAGCACCAGACACACTACCTCCTTCCCCCTTAGAGAGGGAGAGCAGTTGTGGGATGCTCAATCCCTCTCTCCTTGGCCGGCCCTCTGACTCCCGGGTCCGTCTCCAAACCAGGGATGGCAGTGCCACAGACAGATGCCTTGCTGTGCTGCCAGGCTGTCTATAATGTCTATATTTCTATGAGAGACCCCTCCCCAGCAGCCCCACCCAGGAGGCAAATCAGGATGCATTTCAGCAGTGTGGGTAGGTCTTGGGAGATGGGGACAGGTGGTGGGGTCGAACAGATGGCGACCGGATGATGGCAAAAAAAAGCACCTTGCAGCTCATTACATTTTGCATGTTTCTTTTTACATCTATTCAGAAAAATGATTTGGGGGGCTTCTCAGCACTATCCCTCTCCCTACAGATCAGTGCTTGTCTTCCCCAGGCCTTCTTCATGGAGGGGCACCATCAAAGATTCCCCCATGGCAGGGTCAAGAGAGGAAGGGCCAAACTCCCCCCACCTGAGACATAATCTAGTTCAGACCATGGTTAGGGTGGCGGTATGGGACCATAGACAAACATGTAGGGCTTCACTGAAATGCCAGCCTCCATTTTCCAGTTTTCTCTCATTCCTTCTGAAGCCAATGTGAGGCATGCATGTAGAGGCATGCAAGCATCACCAGCCCACTGTGCCTCTCTTCTGTGCCACCCTTGCCTGTGCTATTACCAGTCAGAGGTTGGGCATAAAAGCCCTCCCTCCTTAGAAAGAGAGAGTAGTCCCAAGCTCAGTCTGTCCCCCTCCCCAACTGGCCCCAGCAACTGGAATATGCTTCCAAACTCAGGTCATCAACATGGACTGACATGTGGCATCCAGCGCCTTAACCCTCAGCATCACCGGTCCATCCCCTTTGTATGATTTAAAAAATATATATATTTGTGTACTATATATACACATCTTGATGGGAAATTGCATTGTCCCTTTAAATGTCTTGCCATTAAACACTATATATATATATATATATATATATATATATATATATATATATATAGGTTTTACAATCTCAGCATCACACCTTGAGAAAATGCATAGAGCATCTGTGAAATATCAGCTGTGAGAGTGTGTGATGCTGTACGTTGAATTCAGTAAATTTAATTATTATCCTGTAACACAGCAGTGTCCTTTTGCATTTGATGAACATTGATGAATGATGAGCCAACTTTTTGTAACTGTTAGAGTCAGAAGTGATCACATCGACACCCACGTGAAGTGGGCAGTGTTTGGAGTCCCAGCATGGACTTGGGGATGGGTCTAGGAGCCTGCGGCTAAGGGGTGGGCAAACCAGATTCCATTGCTGGCTGGGTGGGTCTTCGGATACTAACAGCCAAGGCTGAGTGGAATCAGTATACAGCTGCAGCTATTGGAGGATGGGGACTATAGGATCCTGCAATCTGGCAAGCTGATTTTTTTGTTGAGTGCTTTCTGAAAGTTTAAGATCTCAATCTGTGCTCAAATGCATCTCTAATTAACATATTCTGAAACTAAAATCCTGAACCAGTACTCAGTTACTAATTTAAATACTCAACAAGACCTCAACTGCACAAATTGAGTTTTTGTTGAGTGCTGGTTTAGTTTAAGTGCTCAACATTTAGCACTCAAATCACGTCAATGCATGTTTTCTTGATGCTCAGCTACTATGGGAGAAGCATTGGTGACTGCAGTTCTGTATGGGTTATTCTGTGGAATCTCTATACTGCTTCTAATTGCTAACTGCTTTTAATAACAGTAAACATGGTTAGCAGTATTTAACATTAGACTCAGCTAAGAATGACTGCTAAACTGAATGCTAAACTGATTGACTGCTAAAATACTATTAAGGAACTCTATTTTTGCAGTCAGAAGGCCAGCTACATGCTAATATACTGTTAATATAGCAGTCTGCTTGGGTATTTTTGTACACTGTACCTGTTTTTAGACGTTGTTTTAAATAAATGTTTTTTTTACTCCATATTCAACGGAGTGGTTAGGTATATACTTGGGGATCCTGTGTTATGTGTGAGGTCTTATTGGGCAGCTTCAAATGGATTTTAGACTTGGACACCTATTTTTAGCCATCTAAATAGAGTTGGTTGAATTTTCCAATGCTGTTCTTTTTTAACAGAATGTCTTGAAGGAGAATGCAGCAACCAGAGTTTAAAAATGTTATTAATCCTGCCAATGTCCATGACTGCACACTTAGGAGAGGGATTTCCCCTTAAAAGAGCAGGGTTGGAAAATAGAGATGAGCAAGCACGGGGAACTAACAATGGGTGTAAAGGTCTGAAACCCCACTGAGAATAAAATTCCTTGTGTGCAAGGCACATCCATAATAAACTACTTGCAACATATTTGTGTAAACCATACCACATCTGTTTTTTTAGGGATTTTTTTTGCATCTTCTCCAAATCTAAATTAAAATAATGCTTTGTAAACAAATAAACTTATTTGAATCATCAGGGCCAGTATGGCAGGTATGCAACCTGAATAATGGGCTGCCCTTAACAACATGGCTGCCAAAAATAGGACATATGGGTAACTTACAGCCATTTGGGCCATGCTTTAGAGCTCCTGGGTAGCTGTCAGGAATGAGAGATCCTTCATAATCTGAGCATCAACAAGATCGGATCTGTGGTGAGCAGATAACTGTAAAGATGCTTGGTTCCAGTTATTGGAGAGCTTCAGGTCTATCCCCACTGTCTGCCGCGAGTGCCTTGCACAAGACAGCCGCTGGGGCTTCATGTGCATGTGTGATTCACAGTGCGTGCACAAGATCCAATAGTGCGTGGGCCACAGTGGGAGTTCAAACAAAGGGGAACTATATTTGCCATAACCTAGGGGCTATTAGTGGCCGAACAAAGAATCAGAAAATCATGGGCAAGTAATGCACAAGCTGTGGTCACCATTATGGACCAAGGCCAGTACCGGGGGTTCCCTGTGAGAGTCTGATTGGTGTGAAGCATCTGGGCTAAATAGGAGCCTATTTCACACTGTTCTAAGGCATAACACTGGGCTGCATTATTTACAGTAAATTAATGTGGAAGCTTTCTCCCCACAGCTAATCTAGGAATCCCTAGAAGGGATTCCAGGTTGCCACCACACTGGCTGGAGAACTTGAGAACCCCACTAGCGGGGGGGGGCCTCATTCCTCCAAGCAAACCATAGTCTTTATGACCACTGTGGAGGCTTTCACCAGACAGCTAATCCAGGAAAGCTAGCAGGGGGTCCTGGACACCACCATGCTGTCTGGAGCACTCAAGAGCACCACTAGCAGGGAGGCCCTCACTGTTTCGGCAAAGAACTTTGTGTAACCACTGCCTGATGGGATGTGTAGGGGCTTCAACTCAGTCACTCAGTAATCCAGCATCCAATAGCAGCCTTAAGAGTCAGCAGGTGAGAAACTGTCTAGAAGAGTTGTATGCATTTCAGGGAGACAGAAAACAAATTGCAAGTGGATTTTAAAGTAGCTATGGCTATGACATGAATTTTAGCTATAAGAGTTCCCAAATGCCACCAACTTGTGCTGCTGGTTGCAGGATAGAAGGATAAAGCAGATATTATGAGTAAAGTAGAGTCTCACATCAATAAAAGGATCACAAGCCAACAGTTCCGCTTTACCTTAGGTTGAATTTTTCCTGCTGGGGCAGGGCACTTGGCACACAAAATCTGCTGGTACAGCTGGTTGAAGATATGTTGGTATGCCTATACAATTCTCACAAGGTGGAGCATTTTGCAATAAAACAGGAATTAATGCAGGGATTGTGGTAAATATATAAATCGGCTCAAGGCCTAAAAAAAATGCTTTTGAACTGAAAAAGAACTGAAAAAGAAAATCTATTTTCAAGCCATGTTTAGTCTTACTTTCTTGAAACAAGTTTAGAAGCATTTTTAAATCCTAAATAAATCGTCAGTGGTTGAGGGAAAAAATCAGAAAAGAAGACAAGAGTAATCCACAAAAAATTAGAAAAACAACATTGAGACAGAAGTAAGCTGAAAACAATCCAAAAAATGGGTTTCTTTTTTGTAAGGGATGTATACGATTTCATAGTGGAACCAGTTGGCTGGTCAGATCACCACACTGTGAGGTTCAGTTTCCATGCCTCCCTTACAGGCCTGCCCCTGTGGAGATGGTCAAATGCTGCACTTTGCAGGACGTGAGCCCTGATGGTCTATCAGCGGTATTGGACCTATCGGGAATTCCGGAGGCAAGCGAAAGCCCAGAGAGCCTGGATCAGGCTTATAACAAGGCTGTTACTATGGACCTGGATTCTATCACTCCAGTGCGTGTTCATCCTCTCTCATTTTGCCCTCGGTCCCCATGGTTTGATGGGACCTTGAGGAAGCTGCGGCAAGTTGGACGAAGGTTAGAGAGTAGCTGGTGGAAATCCGCCCAGGAGGCTGACCACATTGGATTGATGGAACATTATCAAATCTCTCAATCAGCAATCACCCATAAGAAGGCAGAGTTCCTGTCCGGGGAGATTGCCACCACTCAGAATCAACCAGCTCAGCTCTTTCTAACTGTGAACAAGTTGTGCAATCCAACCTATCTTCAGTTTCGAAGAGCCTTTTCACAAATTGAGTTTGATGAGCTCACTCGCTTCTCTGCAGATAAAGTGGCCGGCATCAGGGCAGAGATCCTCCCGGCTCACTCTATGGGAGCTGACAGCAGCTGGTGTCCGGTCACTCTCCTCAGTTTGCCTGGAGTTCCTTTGACCAGCTGGAAATTGTGGATGTTGTGCAGATTGCCCAGGGTATGTGCCCAATATGCTGTAGTTTGGATCCGGGCCCAACTTCCCAGATAATGGGTTGTTCTGCTATTGGCCTTGTCCTTGTGAAGATTGTTTGATGCTCCTTAGAGTCTGGTGAGTTTCCTAGCTCCCTGAAGAGGCGGTAGTGACACCACTCCTGAAGAAAGTTGCTCTGGACCCAAACTGTTTTGCAAACTACAGACCTATCTCAAACCTTCCCTTTGTAGGGAAGGTTATTGAGAAGGCTGTGGCGCTACAACTGGAGAACCACCTTACTATCCATGGCATTTATGAACCCCTCCAGTCCAGTTTTCGTATGAGACATATTACTCTGGTTCGGGTGCTCAATAATCTCCCGATGGTGAGGGAACAGAAGCACCGTTCAATCCTGGTACTTCTTGATCTCTCTTCAGCTTTTGACACCATGGACGATGGAGTACTTCTCGGGTGCCTGAGGTTCATCTGTGGCCTGTCTGGTACAGTTCTCAGATGATTCCAATCTTTCCTCACTGGCAGATCTCAGGAGGTGGTGTCAGGGATTTTGTCCACCGATCCATTTTCTTTGCAATGTGGGGTCCCTCGGGGTTCAGTGTTGTCCCCCATGTTGTTTGTGGTGTATATGCTACCCCTCAGAGACATTGTAAGATGGTATGGGCTGAGGTTTCACTGCTATGCTGATGATACCCAGCTCTACCTGTCTTTAGCACCCGACCAGGACAGTGCGTGCTCTGTCTTTAATAACTGCTTCACAGAAATCCAGGACTGGATGAGATCCAGCTGCCTGAAGTTGAACTCTGGAAGGACTGAGGTGTTGGTCACCGGACAGGGGGGTCGGTGGCCAGACAACCCTCTGGACTTTGTCTAGGGGCGTACAGTTTCCTTCCCCTGAATGTCAGCAATCTTCAAGTCCTCATTCTACCATCTTAGGAACATCACCAGGATTAAGCATCTTGTTCCATCTGGCGACCTTCCAACGTTGACCCTCATCTTTGTGACCTCTCACCTTGACTACTGCAACTCCCTGTACCTAGGGCTACCAGGGGTTGATATCCACCACTTGCAGCTAGTGCAGAATGCTGCAGCATGGCTGTTGATGGGGATTCCTCATTCGAGTCACATCACACCAGTGTTGCACGAACTGCACTGGCTGCCGATTCAGTGGCAGATCACCTTTAAGGTCGGGCTTCTGACCTTTAAGGCCCTGCATGGACAGGGCCCCGGACTATCTGCAAGAGCTCCTGCTTCCTTACTGCCCCGGAAGACCACTCCGCTCAGCGGATGAGGGGTTGTTAGAGATTCCCAGGGTATGTCTTAAAACATCAGGGGCCCATGCTTTTATGTATGTGGCCCCAACCCTGTGGCATTCTGTACCTCATCAGATACGTGAGTGCACGACTGTGTAAAGTTTTAGAAAGGCACTGTAGACTTATTTATGGCACATGGCCTACTCAGATTGATTATTTTTAAGATATTTATCTACTTGCTAACAGGCTGTATGGACATTTTCATGTTTTATTGGTTTTATATGTTGTAATGTTGTATAGCACCTTGGTTTTGGAAAAGCACTTTAAAATAAAGTTTTATTATTATTTATTTATTATTATACCCTTGAGGAAAGGAGGGAGAGGGGAGGACATGATAGAAACTTTCAAGTGCCTCAAGGGAATCAACAAAGTCCAAGAGGGTAGCATCTTTCAGAAAAAGAGATGTGCAAGAACAAGGGGACACAATTTAAAGATAGAGAGGGGATGGCTCAGGGGCAATGTGAGGAAGTATTTTTTCACAGAGAGGGTGGTGGATGCATGGAATGGCCTTCCTGAGGAGGTCGTGGGGTCAAAAACTGTGGGGGGATTCAAGAATGCATGGGACAGACATAAGGCAATTCTATGGGGGGGTAGGAAGAAGTAGGCTGTTGGTTAACTAGGATCTGCAGCTTATCCAATAGGCAGGGAATGGGCAGACTAGGTGGGCCAAGCGATCCTTATCTGCCGTCAAAATCTATGTTTCTATACTGAGTTCTTCTGTTTTGTAAGATTTTGACCACACTCTATTGACCTCACTTATTTTCTCCCCTCAGACTTGATGTGATACAATGTAAACAGACCTTTTGGTCTAGTGTACTTACCTGGTAAACAAATAAATTGAAACTAAAACTGAGAGGTGGCCCTGTATTTTAAAGAGGGCCTGCAGGTAAGGGAGATGTAGAGTCATTCTGGGTGGAGACGACATTATGGGGGGATAACGGTGTGCACAGGGTATAGATTGTAAAGTCAATAGGAGGACAAAGACAGGGCACTAGGAAATGAAATTAGGAAATCATCAGTTGGAGGGGTAGTATTAATGGGAATACCAGAATGCACCAAGTGTAGACTGGTTGATCAAAGCAGCCAAGAGTCCACTGGCACAGGTGCTACAGGAATGCTTTGTTGTACAGTGGGCCAAGAAACCCACCAGGATGGGGGCTATCCCGAATCTGTTACACTCTGTAATGAGGATTTCATTGGGCATTTCAGTGTGATACAGATGTTTGGGTCCTGTGATTGCAGTTCAGTGTGGTTTCAGATTGACGTGGAGACCCATTACTTCGACTCAAAAATGAAGAGCCTAAACTTTAGAAGGGTAGATTTGGGGAAAATGGGTGACCTGCTCATGGAAAGATTGGCAAATGTAGGGAGGGCAGAGGGAGTAGAGGCTGAATGTGATGTAATCAAGAAGAGCATAGCTGAGGTGCATTAGACAGGTGGGTAAGAAAAGAAAGTACAGAAAAGGAGTGAAGTTTACCAAAGGGGTAGGCAAGGCTGTTAGACCTAAGAGGACAACACTGAGTAAGTACAAGGGATAGCAGAATGAGAGCAACAGGGGGTATTTAGAAAAGCTAAAGGAAGCCAACAAGACAGTTAGGAATACAACGGCAGATACATAGCTCAGAAATGGGGAAGGGGTCAGGAAGTAAGAGAAAGCCTTTGTTTCTTACATTAAAGAAAAAAGGGAAGATCTAAGAGGGAATTGTCAAGATGAGTGGGAGAGGAAGGGTGGAAGATGGTATCAAAGGGCATATATCCTGAACAAATATTTTTGTTCTGTATTTACAGTGGAAGAAGGTAGATCACACCCATATTGTGGGATCAGAGACTGAGGAGTGCAGAGAAGCAGACTAGTGGTAGGAATGATATCAGAGGAAAGAGTGGTCAAGGGACCCAGTGCCCTGACAGTGAATAAATCATTGGGACCTGACAGCATGCACTCTAGAGTGTCGAGTAAAGTGTGTCAGACACTGGCAGCACTACTGGCCAAGTGAGTTTGGTTAGCCTGGCCTATCCAATGTATTTGACTCCTTCCTAGAGATAAGGGTCATGTTAGTGGATTGGAGGGTAGCTAATATGGTGCCACTCCACATGAGTGGGGACACAGATAACCTCCAAAACTGTAGACCAGAAAGCCTGACCTCACCTCAGGGGTATGCCAATTGGAGAGAGAAACCCCAATAGTGAAATCCCCCACAGCGACAATTTCGACAAGATTCAAAATTGTCACTATGGGGGATCTGCAGGTAAAATTTTGCCCTTACACTGACTTTTGCCCCTCTTCGTGTTAACTCCAACTTGGAGTTAACAATAGAAGTGGGGGTGCAGGGTGCAGCCCTCGATAGAAACACACCCGGTGTCTGACAGTCAACATCAGGGATCATGCTATGCTGAACCTTGACAATGGCATACTTAAACTCACCTCACCATAGGTAAACTCACCTCAGTAGCTGGGAAGTTGCTGGAAACCATAATAAAGAAGTACTTGGTGGTGTTCCTGGAGGCTAATAGACTTCATCACCAGAGGCTACATGGGTTCATGGCAAGCAGGAGAGGACAGGCTGGGGATGATGGACAAGCTGATGATGTGGGATGCTTGCATGTGATAGAGACCTATAAGTACCTTACAGGGGTAAATGGAGTACAGAAGGGGGGGGGTCTATTTCAAATGAGGAAGTGCAATAAGACAAGAAAGCATGCAATGGAACTGGAAGGGGGAAATTTAAGAGGGATGTGAGGAAATACTACTTCAGACTGGTGAACACCTGGAACAGTCTGCCAGCAGAGGTGATGGGGATGAGAACAGTTGGGGACTTCAAACATGCATAGGATATGCAAGGGAACATTGGTAAATAGGCAGGGAAAGAGTAAGAGGATCAACAGAGACCAAGAAGGGTCTGCTGTGACAAAACAGGCAGAGAAAATCTGGACAGACTGGGTGGGCCAAGCAATCTTTTTCCACTGACAATTCCAATGTTTCTGTGCAAGAATTATATTAGTAAAAAACACCATAAACATAAGCAGGGACTTCCCAAAAACTTGCACAAAAAAGAAATGCCACAAAGTGCTTTAAAATGTCACTTTTTGGTTCAGAAAAGTAAGCCACAAAGTACTGCAGACCTTCCTTCATTACGTACTGTAAAACTGTACAGCAGAGCAAGAGGAGCAGTCATTTGTGTGAGAGTGTGTGTGTGTTGGAGGAGGAAGAAAAGGGAAAGAGTTGCTATAGCTGCTCACCCTTTGAATCTTACATTCCTGCCTAGCAGAGGGCCATGATGTGGCAAAATTGCTTGTGGAATAATTTTTGAGTATTCTGTCCAGTTTAACGGTGAGTGGCATAATTGTTTGATGAACTGCAGAATTTTAAACATATATAGAAAATTCATATCACTTTTCCAGGAGTTGTGTTTAGTAAGAGGGGCAGTCTCTATAGCAAAGAAGGGGTTCCTATAGCAGGTAATGTTTTAACTTTGTCATTCCTGTCCAACTGAAGTCAGCCACATGACTGCATTGCTTGCAGAATATGTTTCTGCAGATTTCTACTGCAAATGGTGGAATTTTACTATAAACTACCAATTAACTTTATGGAAAGGAAGATTTGTACAGTTCATCAATGAAATTCTGCCATTTGTGTGATTATTCTGTTTAACAAAGCAACATTTTGCAGTAAAGTGAGAATTTTGCCTGTGGCAAATATTAGCAAAATTCTATGAAAAGTATGAAATTTGGAACATTTTCATGGAAGTGGAATCTAGAGTTTTCACCCATCCCTAATAGAAAAGACAGAAATTAATGGCTCTTTGGTATAATTCCAACTGGCTCACTTTTATATAAGGAAATAGTCCATACATTGTTTAAAGTATTTGTGGGACCATACTGAACATGGGATTGGTATAGGTTTACTAAGAAGATTATTACTAAATATATTAGAGACAATAATATGCAGGAAGATATTGCTGTCATTACTGTATTTATGTCCTCAATATGGTTGTTGGAAAATGCTTGGGTTCATAGTTAGAGATTCTTAAGGATGTAAACAGAAAGGGTGGGATATTCAAAAGGGTTGCACCATGCGCAATAGGGTTGCGCCTGGGCAAGTCTGAAATTGCGCCATTCTCCGATATTCAGCAGGAGGCAGTTGTGCCCCCCAAGGCAAGCTGAGCAACAGTGCAATGCAAATGAATGCATGCTGAACTGGAGGGGGAGGAACCATGCATAAACTTCACAGCCCGGTATTCAGCGGGCTGTGCAGAGTTGTGCAGGCGCAACCCCCAACCTGCACCTGCACAACTTTGAGCCAAAAAAAAAGGAGTAAGTCGAGGGCCACCCACAGGTGAGCTGCCGCATTGCAGGGTGCAACACAGCAGCTGCCACCTGTGGCTGGCCCTCAACCTACTCCCTGTGCCCCCCTGCAGCCCGATCATGGGCAAAAGTGTAAAAAACCCCACCCCTGACTGGCCCGATCGCGGGCAAAAGCATAAAAATGCCCCTCCCCGACTGGCCCAATGCGGGCAAAAGCTTAAATAACTCCCCCACCAGCCCGATCGCGGGCAGCTGCAATTTCCCCCAGAACATATCCCTTGGTGGTCCAGTGGACCGCTAAGCCCAATTGTAGCAGGCTGCAAAGATTAAACTCCCACCCCCAGAACATACCCCTGGTGGTCCAGTGGACACTCAAGCCCGATCGCGGGCTGCATAATGTGGCAACAGCCCCAAGACCATATCCCTGGTGATCTAGTGTCCCCACCCCACCCACCCGAGCCCCACCACCCACTCCCCGCGGCCGGCAGGCGGCAGCATCCACCCGCCTGCGCCCCACCGCCCCGACTGACTGCCGGTAAGGCTGCACGCCCATTGGTGCAGAGCAAGAGCCAATGGGTGTGCAGCCCATACCGTACAAGGCAGTCCAGATATGCCCCCTTTAAGTCGACATCATCCTTCCTAGCTATCTCCTGGTCCCATTTCCCCACACCACTCTCCTCCTCAGTCTATTCCTTCAGCTGCCTTCTGGCCACTCTCTCCCACTTCTGTACCCTCTCCCTCCACTCAGCACACCCTACTGGCACCCCCAGCCAGTGCATGGCAAAATCCTGGTCTCTCCGTGTTCTACGCTGCCACCTAACCATCGCCCTACTCCTTCTGACTGCAGGGGATATACACCCTAACCCCAGCCCAACCCTAACCACAGACCCAGACCACCCCTTACCTAACCCCTCAGCCAAGGCCACCACCAACACTCGTCCAGGCTGCCTCCCCTGAGGCTTATGCCTTCTCCATCTAAATATTCATAGCTTAGCCCCCAAGCTCGATCAGCTTCAGGTCCTAGCCACCCACCACATCCCTGACATAATCATCCTATCTGAGAGCTGGCTAAACTCCAGTCTACCAGGTAATACCATTGCTATTCCAAGTTTCACTATCACAAGGTAAGACCGGCCCTCCAGAGGCGGAGGGGTGGCTATCTACATCAAATCAGCCCTACACTTCTCAGTCTCTCTTACAAAAGCTGAACCCAAAGCTTACGAGCTTCTCATGGTAAAACTGTCCCTTCCCTCCTCATTACCTATCTTTGTGACCGGTATTTATTGTTGCCCAGGCACACCTACCACAATAGTCACCGACCTACTGTGCCAACTCTCATCTCTTGCCCAGTCAGGTGAACTATATATCATGGGTGATTTTAACCACAACTGGCTAGCACCCACATTTAACAAAACCCAAATTGAGATTACCACTCTTAACCTTAGCCAAACCATTATTGAACCCACACGCTCAAACCATAAGTCCGGTAATCACTCCCTACTAGACTGGGCGCTTACATCCCACCCACACCGCATCATCAGTTCTGGCCTCCACCCTGATTCCATTAGCGACCACCACCTAATCTACTTGGTCCACAAAATACACAGAGTTAAATCCCCTCCCAAATTTATATTCCTACGGTCATACAAATCCCTCTACCTCTCCCCACTCCTGGAAGACCTATCTCACTCAAATTGGGTCCCGAGTTCATGCTGCTCTAACATGGATTCGGCCCTTACGCACTTTCAGAACACCTTCCTCTCCACCTGTGATAAAAAACACACCACCCTGCGCCGGGCTAGAGTCCGTGGGTCTCACCTACCCTGGATATCCCCTGAGCTGATAGCTTGCCAACAAGCCCTTGACAAGGCCTGGCGTAACTACAAAGCCATGCTCCTCCCAAGCAACTTTATCACATATCGCATGCCCCGCAACAAGTGCACAAAGGCCATCCACTTAGCTAAGGCTGAATATTTCAACAACACCCTAAATGCAAATCTTGGGAGACCTTCGAAATTCTGGAAGGTCATTAACTCCCTTTTCTCCCCCAAACAGCAAGACCCCAACCCCTCCTCCTTGCCCAAGGGACTCTCCTCTCTGACCCCCTGAAGGTAGGCTCTGAGTTTGATTCCTATTTCACTACTTGCTCCTTGGCCCTCCTTGATTCCCTATCTCCTGCTACCACCCCAACCCCCCTTACATCTGTTACCACACCAGTGCCCTAGTCATCTAGCCCCCTACCAGCTGGTAGGAACCCCTTTTCCTTCAGACCCATGTCCCCCACTGAAACCCTAGATGCCCTTCACTCCCTGAACCCCTCCAAAGGTAAATACCCAGACGGTCTTGATAACAAACTCCTCTTCCTATCTGCCCCCACCATCGCTACTCCCCTCGCCGCCCTACTAAATCTATCTTTCACCACCAAGTCTCTCCCCTCCGAATGGAAGCATGCCACTGTCCTACCCCTTCCTAAAGGTGGTGACCCTTCCTCCACTACTAACTACCGTCCCATCTCCCTCCTCCCCACCCTCGCCAAACTCCAGGAGCACCTAGTGCTATCTCAGCTCTCCCACTTTCTCTCTGAAACTAACTTCTTCACCCCATTTCAGTCCAGGTTCTGAAAACACCACTCTACCACCTCCTCCCTACTAAGACTCACAGACTCCATCCTTACTGGGATGGATAAAGGCCTAATCACTGCCGCTATTTTCATTGACCTAGCTAAAGCTTTCTACATGGTATCGCATTCTCTCCTACTATCCCGCCTATCGGGGCAGGGTTAGCAGCATCCGCCACAAACTGGTTCAGTGCCTACGTACTAAATGGAACCCAATCCACTAAAATAGCAGACCACACCCCCCCCACATCACCACCGGCATTCCCCAAGGCTTAGTTCTTGGCCCCATCCTCTTCTCCATCCTTCTAAATGATCTACTGAATTCTTGCTCATCTACCGTGATCCACATGTATGCAGACGACACGGTCCTCTTTACCTCTGGCCGGACACACGAAGAACTCACTTCCAAACTTCAAATGGACTTCAACAAAATTCAACACTGGTTCAATACCAATCAACTCTCCCTAAATGCCAAGAAAACTGTCTTTGTGTCTTTCAGCACTAGACAGTGTTTATCCAAGCTCACCCCCCGATCTTCCATACCCTAAACAACACCATCCTTGATGAAGTGCCCTCCTTCAGGTATCTAGGGGTTTGGCTCAATTGTCACCTCTCCTTTTCCACACACATGGATGCCATCATCTCTAAACTGCGCCCGAAACTGGATGCCCTCTGCATGAACCGCACTAGTCTCCCGCTACCTGTCAGATGTGATTTAGTCCTGAAAATGATTCTACCCACCTTCGACTACTGCAATGTCATCTACAGCTCTGCCTCAAAGACCACCCTAGCCAAACTTGACCCCCTCTTTAATGCATTCTGCTGCTTTGCCCTTGATGCCCCCCCACTCACATCACTGCGAGCTCTACCGTTCACTGGCCCTGCCATCCCTGAGCAACCGGTGCCTAATTCATAGTGTTAAATTCACTTCCAACTTCTGGCTCGGCTCCCTCCCACCCTACCTCGTATCCTCCCTATCTTCCCCACCTACCCACACCCACAACTCAGGTCCACCTGACACTGGGCTTTTTAATCATCCCCCGAGAGGACCACCGCCCCGGTCGTCAGCCCTTCTTACCTCTTCCCTAAACTCTGGAATGGCCTGCCGGCCTAGATCCACCATTCTTCATCCAAATGCTCCCTATCCTCTGCCCTCACTAACTTCCTTGCTCCAAATTGCAACTGCCTCTGACCTCCCCCCCTTGATAGCTTCTCTTCCCCTGTCACCCTTTAGTGCCTGACCAGTGGCTTGGCCATGCCTAATTGTCGGCTTATATACTGCCCTACGTACTTACACTCTCACTCTTACTCACTCTTCTCTCTCCTAACATCCCCCTTCTCTCTCTCTTTCCTAATTAACCTACACTCTTCAGCCTACTCACAGCTACTAACTCCACTCTCCTCCCCTCCCATCTTACCTAAACATTCCCACTCTACACTAAATGTTTACTAGTCCACTCCTCCCCTACCCCCCCAACTTCACTCTCCAATCCCTACTGTCAACTGGTGCATCTTGCTGCAGCTCAAGTCCTGCTACTGGCACACAAGTTCTGATACTGGCACCCTAGTTCTGTTACTCGCACTTATGTAATTCATGTGTTGCCTCATTGTGTACCCATGATATGTTTGCCCTGTCCCTGATGATCATGTTCTGTACTGTTCTTGCTTTGATATGTACCCATGATATGTATACCATGTCCTTGATAATTATGTTCTGTACTGTTCTCCTTATGTAACAAGTTCAAAAGTAATCCCTCCCAACTGTATGTTATCTCTATTGCTCTGCTGCTAATCTCAACTATTGTATGTATACCTGCCTCCACTGTAACCCTTCCCCCCAGGTCGCAACGGGAGACAAGCATCTTTTTGCTCAGTGTGCCTTTCCTGGCGGAACATTTTCAATAAATAAATAAATAAATGACAATATGTTGCATTGTCTCAAAGTTATATATACTCAAAACCTGTCATTTTATTTTTTGCAGGAAATTTCATGAAATAATTTCATCTGCATATACCTCAGGCACCTTTGGAGTAAGACATGTATAAATTAACATCAATAACCTTGTCATAATACTTATACAATTATCTAAATACGGAGAAACTCACAAAAATGCAAATGTTTGTAACTTCTCCCCTCTTGCAGGCATAGGCTTAACATCTGATATGCATATCCATAGTGTATCTTGGTGTCTGACACAACTGGATAAATTGGTTTAGCAGTTTTAAATTTGTAGTAGAAACAAAAAAAATATTGGTAACATTTTCTCACATATTTATGGTAGCATATAGATGAAGTATCCAGAATTTGTTTTGTGGAATTTAACATTAACAATGCACATATTACTACTTCATTTGATAAGCTGGGCTGAGCTTTTTGCAGTCCTGCTGTTCCTCTCTGGGTGACGATTCCCACCCCTCTTTTTCTTTTGGCATAGCCAGATTGACTCAGTAGATCTACTGATCCCACTGACATCATCTTTGCTCTTCACAGTGACAAACTCCCTTAAAATGTGAGTCACCTGCTCCTTTTCCTGTTGACCTACCCTGTTGGAATAGCCAGAATACTTCCTTCCTGCTGTCCCAGACATTGTCTTCTCCCACTAGATCTTTTTGAGTACCTCTAAGTCTCAGACTTGCTTGTACATCAGGATTCCTGGATCATAAATTTACTGGATGTGATCCTTAAATATTCAGGATAGAATTGTTGACACTCCATGTTTCCTTGCTCCAACATGGGGGTCTACCACTGTTGTGCTACCCAGCTCAGCTGTCCATTTCTTGGTGAAGCTGTGCATCTAACTCCAGACCCTGGTGACCCCCTGCACTAGCTGCCTCTCATACCCCTATTCTTTAATTAGAATCCCCCAGATAAGGCTGAGTGAAATTAACAAATTCCAGTTTTAGTGAATTTATCATGAAATTCTACAATTTTCACAAAGACACATATGATTTGACATTAAGTACAGATATTATTTTGCAATTTCTGGCAGCAAGCAATTAGTAAGCATTAAGCTATGTTAAAAATAAAATTGGCACATACAGTCTCCTTGTAAGGTCTAAGGACCTGCCAAATTTAATGGTATTACATTCTCTAGTTTTAAAGTTTCAGGGGTTTATAAATTTGTAGTTTAAATTTTTGCAAAATTACATTTTTAAATGTTGTGAAAGTTTGACTACTTTAATTCAATCCCATTTAAAGCTGCAAATATGAACTTTTTCAGGAATGACCATGTGGTATAGCAATTTAAATGTTTCAACTTCGGTTACATTTGGATATGTTGTTTTACAATTACAGGGAAGTAACTGAAATTAACATTTAGACAACATGTTTGGAAGGCTATAACTCAGTCCCATTTGAAGCTAGCAATATGAAACTATGCACATATACAAATGTAGTGATAACCTGTATACCTGTCAAATGTTATAACTTTTCAATGAATACTATCAAAATTATACTAAAATGACAGAATTCTAAATTTTAGCAAAATGTTTGTCTAACTATAACTCAGCTCCCATTGAATATTGAGACTTAAAATGTGGTGCACATATCCATGCTGGATGCTTCTCTAAATCCTGACATTGTGGAGAAATGTGGATGAGAAATCTTAAATTGATCTCAAAGTAACTGAAAATTAAATTTTGATGAAATGTTTGGCCACCCATAATTCTGCCCCCTTTTCACCAAAGACTTTGAATGTTGGCACACATTTTCAAAGCATTGGTTACTGTTTATAGTCCAAATGTGGTGTTATTTGGACACATATGTTTAACATGATAGTGACATAACTGAAATTTAAGATTTGGCAAAATTTTGCAGAATTTTCACAAAATTTCTGTAAAATTCCATGGAATCAGAATGTTCATTCCACAGGTATTCCATGGATGGAATTTTATATTCCACACAACTCTAAACTGTCTTGCAGATCAGGATCAGGTTAGGTGGATTCAGTGTTTAGTTTTTGGAAAAATGATCCAGATATGTACTTTTTTAAACATTGAAAAATCCCTTTTCATGAGATGATTTTATTTTTTCATATGAACATATGAAAAAAGAGTTGGTCCATATGAAAAAGGATGATTTCATATGAAGAAAGAATTTGGGCTTAGTTTTTTCCATTTCTTTTTTCATATAAAGGCATTCTTTTTTTGTATGAATAAAAAAGCATACGAAAAATGATTCATTCATATGAAAAAAGAATGGGAAAAAAAACAACTCCAAATTCTTTTTCATATGAATTAAACCTTTTCATAGGAAAAAAGAATGCCCTCATATGAAAAAAGATTTTGAACTTAGTTTTTTTTTCCACATTTTTTTTTGGCTTTGGTAAGGCCCACTAGGCACAAGTGCCTGTTTTCAGGGGCGACCTGGGAACACTGGGCGGTTAAGTGACTTACTCAGAGTCACACAGTATGCAAGTGAAGGTTGTGAGAATCAAACTCAGGTTTGGTCTGCTGGACGCATCAAGCTTGTTCACATCCCATTCCTCTAACCTCTAGGCTATACTCCCAGCTCAATTCCAATGTTATCCTATGGGAATTTTCATTTGAACCTCAACAAGTCATGACTCCCTCAACATTTGCACTTAATGGACAAAATATATATCAAAATAAAGGTCTTAATGAGTACTATAAGAATAATACATAATCCCTCTAAGCAAAGTATGGCCCACGTAAAAAAGAAAAAACATAAAAATTGAAAATGTTAAAATTCTCATAGGATAACATTGGAACTTTACCAAGCCATTACTTCCTCAATAATTTGACTTAAGAGACAATTGATATATCAAAACAAAGGTATTAATGGGTACTAAAAGAATAACACATATCCCCCCACTAAACATTTAGTGGCAATTCAAAAACAAAAAAAACAAAAACAAATGAAAATTTCCATAGGATAACATTAGAACTTCAACAAGCAACAACTCCTTAAACATTTTATTTAAGGGGCAATGTATATATCAAAACACAGGTTGTAATGAGTGCTACAATAATAACCAATATCCCCCCACTAAACATTTAGGGCCAATATACAAACAACTAAAAAATGAAAATTCCCATAGGATAAGATTGGAATTTCAAGAAGCCATAACTCCCTCTATTTTTGACTTAAGGAACAACCTACATATAAAATCAAAGGTTCTAATACATACTACAAGATTACCACATACCCCCCCCCAAAGAAAAACATTTAAGGGCAATATAATAAAAACAATAAAAATGAAAATTCCCATAGCATAACATTGGACTTTCAACAAGCTATAACTCTGTCAGTTTTTGGATTTAAGTGACCATCTATATATCAAATCAATGGTCTTGATGAATACTAGAAGAATAACACATACCCCCCCCCAAAAAAAAAACATGTAGGGACAATATGCAAAAATAAATAATTAGCATTCCCATAGGATAACAAATGGAACTTCAACAAGCCATAATTCCCTTAATACTTGAACTTAAGGGGCAATGTATATATAAAAACAAAGGTCTTAATGCATACTACAAAAATAACACATCCCCCTCCTAAAACATTTAGGGGCAATATAACAAAACTAAAAAATACAGATTCCCATAGGGTAACATTGGAACTTCAACAAGCCATAACTCCCTCAGTATTTGGACTTAAGGGACACTTTATTTATCAAAGCAAAGGTCTACTACAAGAATAACACATACCCCCCCCCCAAACATGTAGGGGCAATATAAAAAAAAACATAAAAAATACAAAAAATATAAATTCCCATAGTACACCACTGTAATTTTAACAAGCCATACAACAAAGGAAATAAATTGCTGTTTTGGTAGAAATGTAAGGCCCTGCACTTCCACAGCAACAGAGATGTATGCATCTATTGAGACATGGAAGCCCTGGGCCTTGTGCTCCCACAGGCAAATGAGGATACTCTCTCAAAAAGTAAGGACATTTGTTGCAAAAAACTTTGTTAATGTACTAGTTAGAGTTAAACTGACAAAGTAGGGATATATGATGTTAGGGTTGCCAGCACTAACACCCTACCCCAATCCTGCATGCAGCAACAGGAAAAGCCATCACACTTTGACCTCTCCAGCATCTTTGCAAATCTGGAGTGGTGTGTGCCTTGCAGTTGTTAACCCTAATGCTCACCCCATTATCATATACTGCACACATCTCAGCTTATTTACTGATATAATGCTCACTCCATTACATCAGTAAATAAGCAGCCTGTTGCTGCATGCAGGGTTGGGGTGAGGTGTTAGTGTTGGCAGTCTTAACACCACATTTCCCTACTTTTGTCAGTTTAACCCTAAATAGTGCCTTGGTAACATTTTTTGCAATGATTATAGTATCTGAGTGGTCAGTGGAAAAACATTTGCCACTCATTGAGTTTTAGTCCTAAGGACTGAAGTTAGTGGGTTATCTTGGACAGCTGGAATGTAGATAGCCAGACCCAAACCTGACTATGCAAGACTAAATTCTTTTACTAGTTGACACTGCTTAACATTAGTTAATGTTTCTCCTCAAGTCACTATAATTCCAATCTATATTAAACATAGAAACATAGAAATTGTTGGCAGATAAGGACTGCTTGGCCCACCTAGGAGTCTGCCCATTTTCCCTACCTACTGTAATACTGCAAACCCTACTTGATCTCTGGCTTTACCCTCCCTTTCCTAACCACTAAGGTTCCATTATATCTTTCCCATGCATACTTAAATTCTGTTACCATTTTTGCTCCCACTACCTCCTCTAGTGGGCTGTTCTATGCAAACACCACCCTTTCTGAAGAAGTACTTTCTCACATTTCCCAAGTCTACCCCCCTCCAGTTTCATATCATATCCCCTTATCATGTCCCCTTGTTCTTGAGCATCTTTTTTTTTTCTGAAAAATGCTTCCTCTTCTACCTTATTTATACCTTTGAGGTGTTTGGAAGTCTCTATCATACCCTCTTCTCTCCTCTCCTCCAGGGTGTACATATTGAGGTCATTAAGATTCTTCTTCATAGCACTTTTAGAGAAGGCCCTGCACCAGCCCTCCTGTGGACCACAGCACTCAAGGTGAGGTCTCACCAATGATTTGTACAGTGGTATCACCACCACCACCTCCTTCGTTCTGCTGGTGATACCCTTCCCTATGCATGCCAGCATCCTTTTGTCTCTATCCACTGCCTTGTCACACTGCTTGGCTACTTTAAGGTGATCAGATATGATTACCCCCAGGCCCCTTTCCTGTTTGGTGGTCATCAGTACCTTGTGTTCCATCATGTACTCTGCCCTTGGGTTTCTGTGCCCCAAATGCATGATTTTTTTACTTCTTCACATTGAACCTTAGTTGCCACACTCTTGACCACTCCTCAAACTTACTTAGATCCCTCCTCATTCTTTCCACCCACCTGGAGTGTCTACCCTGTTGCAGATCTTTGTGTCATCTGCCAAAAGACATACCTTCCCTTCTAATCCCTCTTCAGTGTCACTAATAAAGACATTAAAGAGGACCATCCCCAGTACTGATCCTTGTAGCACCCTGCTGATCACCCCCTCCTCCTCAGAGGGATATTAGTCTATTGCTGCTAACTAGAATGTTATTATTTATTATGTATGATCTTAATAAATTATGTAAGTATAGGCATGCTATAGTATACCTGTTTTTGTATGTGTCTAATGTACAGCATGTGCTCACGTTATTGTAATGACATTTTTGTCAATCAAATAAAAAATACTTCTGCTACTACCACAAATGTAACAATACTGTGCAAAACATTTATGTTAGGACACTCCACTTGTTCAAACATTCAAAACCATGTGAGATATTTATGTTTTCATGCATAAAACCATATACTGTACATCCATTGTCATCTACATAAAATGTCCTATAAGATGCAGATTGTGGCAGTAAATATTGCATTAATAGTAAATATAGGGGTTGCCATATTGCTTTTCATACTGTATATTTCTGCTTTCATGGTGACAGGTGCAGAGTTAGATAGAGCAGGCCCAAAGGTAGCAAACAAAACCCAATGAATAATAAAATATGCCAGAAAGCCATTCAAACTGTTAAAAAATATGTGAGTAACAACAGATACTTAAACATAAAAGAAACAAAGATATGCAAGGTGGATCGATATGTATATGGTCTGTCCCAAAAGATGCCAAAAGTCATTATTCTGGGTGCATGTCATTGTCTCACCATCGTCCTCTGTAAATAACTAGTTGCACATACCAAATTGTTGAATATTGTTAGTCTTATAATGGTTTCATACACATAAGAATGTATTTGTTCCAGAAAACAGCCTTGGAAACATTTTCAGGTGCACAGAAAGTGTGGGAGAGTGTGTTTCTGTTGCCCCTTAAGGAAGTCTATTGATTAATTAAGTTAGAAAAAACAACTTAGTATTAGGCAACAGGCTTGTTGGACAGAGTTAGGTTAAGTCATTGGGAACAAATAAAGAACAATAACTTTCTTCAGATTTGTTCCTTTGATAATTGCACCTGTTTAGGAAGTTTTGAAACTGAGCAAAGCAAAAAATGCATGTGCGAGTGGGCCCACATGTAAAAAATGGTTATATACAGTACCATGAGGGCAAGAAAGAAAGATGTGCTTCTAACATTTCACCTGTAGATGGTATCCTCATTATCCCTCTTTATTAAGTTCTGCATATTTGGCAATAATCTGTATTTTTCCTGTTTATTCACTTGTTTATAAATAATTAGAACTAATCAGGACCTCCACGTGTTCCGGTTCTTATTTAACACCGGTCAGAATTTTTCAGAGTTCTTCCAGCCTTAATTCTAGCATGATAGGCAAGTCATACTAGTAATAAATGGTAACATCTCAATGCTATCCTGGACATAGACACTGCACTGGATTTCTTTAGCTATACTTTTAATAATATATAATTTATATATTTAAATATTAAATTATTTTAATCATGGGCACAGTACTTGGTAAATATAGACTTTGATGATAAAGTGTGTTTTTCTTTTAAGTTTGAGAAGTTTGTATTAGAAAACATTGAACAAGAAAACAATTGATTTTAAAAGCTATTCTGATCAGACCTGACATTAAAAAAATATCTTAACTGCATGTTTTATTTTATTTTATCAGGGATACTAGAAATAGGATGTTAACATTTACTCCCTGGAACCTGTTATTCTGTTTTTTTTATTGCATCTTGTCCCAGGCAATCTTCCCAGAGTGCAGTTTGTCAAGGCACATTTTTTTTTGGAGGGGGGGTTCAAATCATTTTAATCATGAAGCATTGGTGTTAGTAATACATTTAGAAATACATTTTAACAAACTTGATATTATCATTATCACATAAGTACTCTGTGCTACCCCTGTTTCTTCCATTTGATATTATCTTCTAGGTTATTAGAGAACTCAGATCAGATACGTTTTCAAATATTGTAACTTTATCGTAGATTCTATGATATATAGCATTCACTTTTTACTGTATAGGTGTTGTTTAATAAGCAATGTGTTGCTTTATCTGGTCATTATCTCTACTTATGTAACTTTGCATATGTGGAAATGGTTATATATTTTTATTAAAAAATAATAAAAAGATTAACTGCAAAAAAAAGAAATACATTTTAATTGTATTTACAGTTAAACATGCAGTTTCATGTCAGTGCACATTTTTGGGGGGAGGGAGTTCAAATTATTTTAATCATGGGCACAGTACCTGGTAAACACAGAGTTTGATGATAAAGTGCAGTTTTTCTTTTAAGTTTGAGAAGTATGCATTAGAAAACATTGTACAAGAAACCAGTTGGTGATTTTAAAAGGTATTCTGATCAGGTGTGACATTAACAAAAAAATCTCAACTGTATTTTTTATTTTATTTTATCAGGGACACCAGAAACAGGATGTTAACATTTACTCCCTGGAACCTGCTATTCAGTTTCTTTTTATTGCATCTTGTCTGAGGCAATCTTCCCAGAGTGCAGTTTGTCAGGACACATTTTTGGGAGAGGGGATTCAAATTATCTTAATCATGAAGCATTGGTGTTAGTAATGCACTTAGAAATACATTGTTTAATTGCCTTTGAAGTTAAACATGCAGTTTCATGTCAGGGCACATTTTGGGGGGGAGGAGGTTCAAATTATTTTATTCATGGGCACAGATCTTGGTAAATACTGACTTTGATGATAAAGTGTGTTTTTTTTTATTTTTTGTTGTTGAAGAAAGAGAGAACTCCCTGTTGTGGTGGTGGCAAGTTCAAAATTAGAAATGCTGATATGACACACAATGGGACAGCACACATCTCATTTTGATGGAGTAAGCAGGCCTCCTTCACTTTTCATTTATGCAGCTTCAGTGATTACTGTTGACACATCTTTTGATACTAGTGCTAAGACAGCTCTTTATTGAAAATATAGGTGCCTCAATACAAGATGCAGCTAGAAAAAATAACATTCATGTAGAGTTCTTACATATTTGTTTAAGACACCAGCTCAGCGTTCAGCTGTTAAAATTCCCAACTGATGTTTTACACTTTGCACATCCTCAAAGTACTGTGCAACAATTTGTTAGCTATAATTTAAGTTCTGCCAGTGTGTATAATAACCTGGCAATGGCCTTCCATTGATCCAGTTTGTAATGACATGCCTACATTGCTTTTGCATACAATTACTAGGTAACCATAATGTCACCTGTTACACATTGATTCTTTGGCTCCTAAATGGCAAAGCAGTCCATTATACACACTTAAAACAGGTATCTAAAATATGCTCTTTTCAGGCTAGAACAGGAGACAAGATCAACATGAATTTTTTCCATTTCAAAAATGGAAGCTGTAGTCCCAGACAACTCCCCCAATTGTTGTACCTCTGCATGTCTCGTTGGTAGAATGACTGATCTGTGTGTTTTTTTTTGTTTTTTTTTTAGAAGCTTCATCTCTAGCCAGTGAAGGAGCACACCTTGCTCTTGAGGACATTTAGCATATCCCAAACCACTGACTGTCATTTACATTAGTCCGGTCGGAAGAAAGGTGCTACTTCATTTTATCATTAAATTTAAAAAAAAGAGTAAAGGCCTAATATCTTGAAACAGATTTAAGAAAAATTATTCTGTACTTACTTTGAGACACATGTTTCCAGCTCTCCTCTTTATAATCGGAGCTGCTGATGCCACAGTGAAAACTTTGAAAAAACTAATAACTTGGTACAATTCAGTTTACTTTTTAAATATATTCTGTAGATTTTTCCTGCCTATCTTTTATTACAGAGGAAATTTGGATGACTATATGATCTTTATCTGTTAGAGCTCATCTGCTGCTATAGCTAACTCCCTACTTCAAGTCATAATGCTATGTTGTGACATCACAGTCTGCTGTCATGGCAGTAACTGTGATGTCACAAGCCATGCATTATGACCGTAGGTAGGGAGAAAGCACCAGAAATATATGAACACTTCAGGAGCAGCAGTCCTCTTCATGCAGATGGCCTCAGTAAAAAATAATGGAGGGGGGGGTAATACAGAACTAATGTGAAATATAAACTGAACTGTGTCTAAATATTAGGTTTTCTTTCACTTATCCTGAAGGCATTGGATGCTCTTTAAGACTGGCACTCTGCTTGGGGAAGGGTACTCATTGGAGCAAGGTGGCAACATGTATGTTACATGTATGTTTCAGTGCTAAGCTATAACACACTTGCTTTCATTGTTTTTCCTGTACTATAACTGTTTTGAGACATTCCAATAGATGCTTAAACCCATAGGTGATTACTGACAGCAAAACAGTGCTGCTTGAAAAGTTTTTCAACCCAAATTAGTGAACATGTGACTGTGACTCTAGGGGCAGTTGCCTCTCCAAAGACTGTCATGACTATAACGTCTCCCTCTGTCTGTCTATCTGTATATCTATGTAATTATCTATATTTCTATAAATTGCATCTATCCCTATTTTTACCTACTGTATAGGTAAAGTACACCTGCATATTGCATTTGCCTGCAGTCTGAACACATATTTAAGATACAGTGCATATTTGTACTCCACTCCTGTATAGACCTCATACTGTCCTGATATTACCATTATCACAGGCATAACTACCTTAACCTTATCAACAGTGACCCCTTATAAAAGTTACTATCACATTTTCTCTTCTAATGAAGGCCATCATTACACCTGACTGCCTGACATCAACACATTACTTAAATATAACTTACATCACCGCATGGACAAATCCCCTGTTTTTCTCTATAAAACTGTAAATAATCCCAAGACTGAACATATGCCAGCCATTACTTTTTCACATACTGCCACCTATTGTACCTGTCAAATCTATATTGCTTACCATTCCTTCCATTGAAATCTACACCTCCATATCTTCTCCTAATAATGTGTCTGCCTTCCTTAGAATGCAAAATAAAACAAATCTTGCTAGTTAAAAATCATTGTGTTGTTTCTCCATGTCTCATTAACAGTTTCACACAACCTTACTAACTTCATTATGCAGCCAAGGATGTATCTGATCAGATTTTGTTCTCCATGTTGCTTTCCCCTGACCTTTCACCTTCTCTGTATCTTGTTTTTTGCCCCACCTCTACCAACTCAGTCTTGTGCCCTGGCCTGTTTTGTGAGGTATACTTCCTACTCAGTGGCACTCTGCATTTCAACCTGCTTTGATGGTGATGCTATTCACTTGCTTTTGTAGAACTGCTGGATCAGTATACCTCACCCTGCCCCTCACTACCATGAAAAACTATACTTTTCCCCCTGTTGACAAGGTAACAGTAATGTCCATGCGAGACCCAGACTCCATGTCTAATTCCTCACATGATGACTGAGTACCTGCACTGGGCTTTGTGTTCATAGTTGTGGTGCTGCTGTATGATGTTGGTGTTGTGGTAGGGTTGTGGCATCATATAGCTGTTCACACTGGACTGGCAATTGTTGACACCCATACAAAGGTGACTGTGGTAGTTTTTATATTGTTCAAATGAGATAGACCAGGATATTACTTGCCTTTAAATTTCTGGATGGATAATTTCTTTGCTGGGTAGGGGAACTAGAACAAAAACTACTTGAAGGAGTATAAGAGGGAAGCTGATGTACGTCTGGATTGCTCAGGGTGGTTTCATCAAAAGATGCATTGGATGACTGGCTTGGAAGGCTGCTTGGACTGGAAGTTGTGCCAGTGGACATTTGGGGAATAGTAAACAATGATTTAATTGGCCATATTGTCATGTACACAGCATTAGTTCTCACAATATTAGAAGTTTGACTTCCAGTCCACATCCTACCATGACCAGTTCCTTCTGCACCCTCACTGCTTACTGAACATGTACTTGGTGGAACCATGATGTGCTTTTTTTCTCACCTCATATTCCTGTCTCCTCCTGTTCATTTCTTCAGATTTTACATGCATGTTGATGACACCTGCACAAAGATGATGACACAACACTGCAGCCTTCAGAACATAACCATGACAAGCAATAATAATAATAATAAATATTTATTTGTATGGCACCTTTCAACAATCAAGGTGCCTAACAGTCATTTAAAATAACATATAAAAATTCACAGCATCATAAATAGTATAAAAACATATAGTACAGCTCTAATAAGATTTATATCAGTCACCAAAAGCTTGATACCACAGATGCGTTTTAAGGGTCTGTTTAAGTACCTCCACAGTCACATACTCCTGTAACTGACAGGGTAGAGAATTCCAAAGGGTAGGGGCCACATGCATAAATTCCAGGGTCCCAGAAGATTTTAAACACACCCTTGGAATCTCTAGCAACCCCTCGTCAACCTAGTAGAGTGATCACCCAGGGCAATAAGGTACCATAAGATCTTTCAGGTAGTCCAAGCCCTGTCTGTGTAGGGCTTTATAAGTCAGAAGACTAAATTTAAAGGTGACCCACCACTGTACTGGCAGCCAGTGCAGTCCGCGCAGCACTGGGAAAATATGACAGGACCGGGAGGTTCCCGTCAAAAGCCATGCCGCTGTGTTCTGCACCAGCTGCAAGCAGTGATTTCCACCCCAGGTAGCCCTAGGTTGAGGGAGTTGCAGTAATCCAGGTGTGAGGACACAAAGGCGTGGACCAACATGGGAAGATTGCCAGATGGAACAAGATGCTTAATCCTGGAGATATTCCTCAGATTGTAGAAGGATGACTTGATGACGACTGACACTTGTGAACATAGTGTCAGTCCTTCATCAAAAATTATCCCCAGGTTTCACACCAGTTCAGAGGGTGGGAGTGATAAGCCCCAAGGAAAAGTCCCGAGGCCGAACCTACCCAGCGCCCCAGGTCCACAGCCAGCACCTCAGTCTTTTATGAGTTTAATCTCAACCAGCTTGACTCCATCCATTCCTGGATTTCTGCAAGTCAGTTGTTAAAGACTGAGAGAGCTCTATCCTGGTCAACTGAAAAAGAAAGGTAGAGCTGGATATCATCAGTATAGCAGTGAAACCTCAGCGCATACCTTCTTACAATGTCTCCAAGGGACAGCATGTACATTGTGAACAATATGGGGGACAACACTAATCCCTGAGGAACCCCATGTGATAGAGGAACTGGATCTGAGGAATGAACCCCTGACACCACCCTCTGAGTTCTTCCAGTTAGGAAATATGTAAACCTACTGAGGACTGTACTCGACAGGCTGCAGATGAACCTCAGGTGACCGAGCAGGACCCCATGGTCCACAGTGTCAAATGCTATGAGAGATCTAGAAGAACCAAGATGGAACAGTTTTTTTGATCTCTTACCATCAGGAGATCATTGAGCACCTGAACCAACACTGCCTCAGTACTATGCCTCTTTTGAAAACTGAACTGGAAAGGTTCATAGATGTCATGGATAGTCAAATGCTTTTCCAGCTGTGTGGCCACTACTTTCTCAATCACCTTCCCTAAAAAGGGGAAGTTTGAGATTGGTCTGTAGTTCACATGGCAGTCTGGGTCCAAGGAAGCTTTCTTCAGGAGGGATGTTATCATCACCTGCTTCAGGGAGCTAGGGAACTCACCTGTTTCCAAGGAGGACCAGACTATTCATGCAAGGACCGATGTCAATACAACCCATAATTGGGGAAGTTGGTCCTGGATCCAAACTACAGCATATAGGGCATGTATCCTGGACAATCCACATGACATCCATGAACTCCGGCCAGATGAAAGTACTCCAGGAAAGCTTAAGGGCAGTGGCTAAGTGCCGATCCAAAGCAACACCCTTAGAGTGTGCTGGTTGGAGCAACACCCTGATGTCAGCCACCTTAGTCGCAAAAAATCAAGCAAGCTCATCACACTCTACTTGCGAAAAGGCTTTTCAAACCTGTAGATAGGCTGGGTTGCACAGTCTGTCCATGGTTTGAAAAAGCTGAGCTGGTCGATTCTGAGCAGTGGCAATCTCCCTGGACAGGAACTCTACCTTGTTATGGATGATTGCAGACTGATAGGCTTGATAATGGTCCATCAATCTAATGTGGTTAGCATCCAAGGCGGATTTCCACCAGCAATGCTCTAGCCTTCATCCTAATTGCTGCATCCTCCTCAAAGTCCCATCAAACTAAGGGGACCGAGGGCAAAGGGAGAGAGGATGAACATGGACAAGAGCAATGACATCCAGGGCCATAGAAATGGCCATGTTATAGGCCATTGCTAGGGCCTCTGGGTCACTCTTTGCCAATGGAAGGATCGATAGGTCAAGCACCGTCGCCAGGCCTTCAGAACTAATATCTAGTAAAGGGTGATACCTGACCATCCCCACAGTGGTAGGCCTGTGAAGGGGGTGCTAAAACTGAACCTCACGGTGTAATGATTGGACTATCCAACTGGTTACACCCCCAAATCTGAGGCTTCGATCCCCAGGAGAAAGACTAAGTCAAGAGAGTGACCATGTTTATGGGTAGCAGTGGAAGGCCCAGAGATGTCATTAACTGGACGAAGTGCTGTCCAAATTGCGAGAGTTCATCATCAATCCAGGTGTTAAAGTTGCCCAGAACCATCAGTCTGGGCAACTCAAATGCCATGTCAATGACAAAGTCTGCCACTTCCTAAAGGAACCACTTCTCATCCCTGGGTGGACGGTAGATGAGGATGATCCTACAACCTACACCTATTACCACAGTACACTCAAATGACCCAGTCTCTTCAACTGGTACACTCATGAGGCCCAGTTCAGTCTTGAAACAGACAGCAACCCCCCACGATCCAATTTCGAGCAGTGGATAACCAAGTACCTTGCTGGAGTTGCAGCCTCCAGTATGGGGCCAGAGTTCTCATCCAGCCAGGTCTCAGAGATGCAAGCCAGGTCCACCATTCCACCAAGATCTGCAATAATTGCAGTCTTGTTTTAAATGGACCTGCCATTGCATTACATCGCTCGAGCTGAATGAGCTTCCAGGGCCAACTGAACCACCTGCCCATCAAAATTGGTAGTGCCCTTGGGTGTTAAAACCAGGTATGCTGGGCCATAATCTGGGTTCCATTATGCCCCAGGGCATCTTCTGGACCTTATGACACCAATGCAATGCCGTTCATTCACCCTCCACCATTCTCACCCCCAACACCCCCTTCCCTCCCGACGGGCAATACCCAGCACTCTACTGTGCTGGTAAGTTGTAAACTGCAATGGGGGGGAGATAAAGGGGTGGAGGGTGAATAGCGCACGACTGTGGCGGCATGCCTCCAATGTATTCTGATGACCACAGTAAACCACAACTAAAAGCAATTAACAGAAGAATCTCTAATCACTTAATTATACCAGTTATACTAATAAAACAAAACAAAATTTAACAACATTTAAATAAAATACAAAACAAAAATACAAAAACACAAAACCCTCAACTGTCACTTGGGGGGGGTAATTTTAAATAAAATCTATAACTAAACTTAAAACAAAATACATAACCAACAACAATTTCGAAACCTAACCCCCTAAAAGCTGTATTTTTAAAATTATAATTATAAATAAAATAACATTCTTATTTAGTCCAAGTCAACAGATTTAAATCAATCCGAAGGCTAGATATAGTCAATGCATGTATAAAGCAAATTGTAGAAATATTCAGAATTTCCAGTCCACAATGGTCCTCACACCACCAGAGGAGAGTGGTAGATGTACTTAAACCTCAATAATTTCCCCAACCTCCAAAATACTCTCACTACCGGGGGAGGGAGAAGTTACTAGAGATATGTCCAGGCACATTGTTAATCTGGTGCACTCTCACTGTACCAGAACTGAGAAGAGAAGGCACTCTCACTGCCTTCTAATCAAATTGTAAATGAAGGAAAAATAGTTAAATAGGTCTGACCATGTTTAGGAAAACAAATCCAGATGGTCCACTTCTGGTTGTTAAATTACTCCGGAGCCAGAGCAGCCCAGACAAATCCTGCTAGGCAGCCAAACCATGAACCCGTGGCCTATGATATAGGCCCCCTTCCAGGCCCGCTTACTAACAGGCCCTGCAGGAAAACCTAAGGGCACATCGGCCCAAGTTGTGGGCTACCCAACGAGTAAGGCCAAGACCCCCGCTCAGCCGCATACCGCAGTCAGCAAACCTGCAGGGTCAGGGCACTAGGTCCCTGCTCCAAGTCAAGCTGATCTTGGAATTAACACTAATTCTTCACAGACTGCCAACTCGGAATACAATCTCCGCCAGTACATCCACAATCTTCTCTTGGGAGACTTCTCCTAAGAGATCCAGCTTCTCTTCACTCCTGCCCCTAACAGCAAATAGAAATTCCCAAGGTCTTTGTCAGCTATCTCAGCCACAAAGAACACAAAAAGCAGCAGTAATAGATCCCCAGCTGGCATTCAAACTCACAGGAGTAAAAAACAGAGGCCCAGCTGACCAAGTGTGCAGTGGCGGTAACGGGCCAAAACAGGACAGCCCAGTGCACATTGTGGAGCAGTCACTAAATCACCCTGACACCGGTCCTGGACTTTGGCACACTCCTACTAGAGAATTACCCCGATTTACTGCCGCTCCAATTTTAACTCCAACTCAGGAGAGGGGACTCACAGAACAGTTTGGGAATAAGCAACAATGGACAGGAAAATCCAAGTCCAAGTAATCCAAACTCAGCTCCCGCTCGGGAGAGATGACCCACAACATTGAGGGATTCAAATGGACAAGAATGTCCAAATCCGAATAATCCAAGTTCAGCTCCTGCTCGGGAGAGATGACCTGCAAAGTTGAGGGAATCTAAATGAACAGCTAGACGACCGGGAGTCAGTAGAAAATACTGACAGAACAACAAACAACGGGTCCGAATATAACAAGTCCATATGTGACAGCGTACTTTAAATAAAATCAATAAAACAAACTAAAAACACAAACGCAAAAATAAAACATTGGAACGCTAAGCTACAGAGCAGTCGATGGCACACCCAGCCCAGTGGTCATTTTGCAATCAGGATATATGATGACTCACAATAGTAATCAAAAATGTTGAGATGCTCACATTACGATCATTATGAGATATTAGCAAGAACAACACCTCCAGGCCATATCCTTCTTAAAGACTCTCATGCCATCCGACCCAGTGTCTCACACAGCAGCCTACATCACTTTTTGCTCACTTACTGACCTGCTGGTCCACACACATTGGATTTTTGTGCCCTGTGCAACCAGAAGTCAATAAATAAAAATCAGTTTTTACAAAAATCCTTAAAAACTCCCTCTGCACCTTTCCATTCACCAAAGCCACTCATTGCCCTTTAGCAAGGAGCAGCTGCAGGTCTGCAGCAACACATTGTACTTTCTTCTACTTTGCAGCAGCACACAATTTCACTTGCCTGCTTGCCTAAGACTACATTGAACTAGCTACCTAGAATGATAAAGCACTATTCTCTGATGATTTCTAACTTTTTATTCACAAATTACTCTTTTCTCAGAGAAATCAATAGCTCACAAGAGTCACATCCATCTGTTCCTAGAGACCCGGCATTGGCACTGAGACGTGCAGCAGGAGAAGTCATCAATCTCCATCATTGCTGACTGGCTGCTGCAGATCATTGTGGTTGCCAAACACTTGTACATGCTCAGTGTGTATTTCTAGTAAAAATAAGCTGTGTCCTGATGTCAAAGTTCTGGAGTGTAACTAGGTCTCTTTAGACCCACTTCACAGGTGTCCAAAGTGCCACAGTTTGGCACTTCCACTAAATAACAATTTGGCATTGGCTTGCCATTAGTTTAGAATAGCATTTCTGAACCTTTTGTTACAGTATTTTTGCTTGCCTTCCAATAAAAATAACATTATCTTCATAGGGCATCTGTTTCTAATTATTTCTTTATGAATAATATCTGATAATTATAGTGTTTCGAGTTCATTTATTGTTTAGGCAAGGGTCCTAAGCACTCTTTCACTGATATTTATATTTTGCAGATCATTACTGGATGTGTTATGGTTACAGCATATTTAGTCATTGAAAGCTGGGCAAGAGTGCAATGTGAGCTCATGCAATCTGCATATAAATGTTTTATAGGTCATCACTGGATGTATCATGTTTACAGCATAACTTAGTCTTTGAAAGTTGGGAAGAGTGTAATGTGAGCCTATGTAATCTGCAAGTAAATTCCATTATTTATTATGTTTCTGATTTCTCCTTTCTCTTTTAAACATATTAGTCATGCATTTTAACATTGATTTTAACTTGCACATTTGCTGTTTTGCACTACGATTATTTAATGGAAACCTTTCCTATATCAAATGTGAACACACTGCACCTTTATAACTTGGGCCATAATATTCAGAAGCATCAATGTGTGCCATGCAAAACAGCACCACCCTTGAAATAGTCTACAGCTGTCAAGGAGGCATATTCATACAGGCAATTTGTGCCCTTTCAGGCATGCGCTGCTTCTATGAATATCGGGTTGTGGAAGCACTGTTCAAAGTGCATATGTTCTGCACAGCAAATCCCCCTGCTGGCAATGGACTGGACACAGTAGCAAAACAGGACAGTGCATCCCGAATGAGATAGTAATGTTGCTCCTGGGTGCCATATTCACAGGCAGGCATGCTAATGACCACATATGGCACTCAAGACACTAAGGGGCCATTTACATGCCAGTATGTGTCCATTAGCAGCTCTGCAAGATGCCTCAGTGCATGTGTGTGCATGAAGGCATAGTGCAGGGCTTCAGACATTCCCTCATCCTTATCCAAAGCTGCTTGCATGAGCTACTGACCTAGCTGCACACCAAAGGCACTAACCCAAACAGTTCAATGGAGCCACTGACCTAAGATACGTGCCATAGTACTCCACCTGAGCTGCTCACCAAAGTCAATGATCTAAACATATCATTGAAGCGATTTACGTAAGCTGCTCAATGAAGCCATCATCTTACATTGGGTCATTAAAGCCACCAATGTAAGCTGCTCTCCCAGTCTCCAGTTTAAGCTGCTCACAGGAGCCATTGTCCTAAGCAGTTAGATGGCTCTACAGACCTGAACTGTTCACTAGAACTACAAACTAAAACTGCTAACCAGAGCCTCCATCTAAGCAGCCCATAACACACAGACCTAAGCCGCATGCAACAGGCTATGAACAAAGCCACTTGACACACACATTTATTTATCTAAGCCACTGATCCAAGATTCACACCACCACTGTATACCTAAAGTTTTATTCTAACAAACTTTAAGTAAGCAGCAGTCATGCTTCATACATTATAACACACACAGTTAGGTCAGTCTTACTGTATATAGATGTGATGATCAAGCAACTTTTGCTGGTAGTCTGACTTACTTTGTCACCTGCTAGTTACTTTCTGTGGCAATTGGGTCCAGAATGCATTAATCAGCAATGACAGAACTGGCTGATTGGGGCAATTTTCAGCAGCCCAGCAGGGTTTCTTAAGTGGTATGGACCTTTACTGTAAAAGGTTTCCTAAAAGGGGACTAGTGTTGTGTCAAATTGAAAAATTTCACACAGTGAAATATGTTGCATAATCCCTGCATTACGTGAACATTTTGCGGGTGCGAAATGCAAAATTCCCCACTGGTGAAATGTGGAATTTCACCTGAGAAATATTAATTTCACCAGCAAAATGTGGAATTTCGCCACCTGCGGGCGAAATTCCACATTTGCTTGCAGGAGGGATAATAATGTATATAAAAAAAAAGTGTTCTTCTCCTCCCGTCCACCAGATTAAAATCCCCATGATTCCACATCCCTGGTGTCTAGTGGTCCCACCCCTGGCCGATTGCTGGCCCACAATATGAAGAATTACCCCCACAGAGATTCAGACCGTCCCTCATCTCTGATAAATATCTCTGGTGTCTAGTATTTCACCCCAGGCCAATCACTGGCCAAATAATGAATGACCCCCAGATTCACACTACCCCCACCTCCATTGTCCGTAGTGCGGGGCCTGGCCAGCATCAGTTGTCTTGTAAAAAAAACCTTTCCCTGGTGTCTAGTGGACCCCTCACCCCCCATTCTGTCTATAGTAACCACACCCCACCCCGCAGCCACCCATCTATGACCCCTCCATGGTCCACTGGCACAGCCCTCCACTCATCTCCACAGTCGGCAGCCCGACTAAGCTCTTTCACAATGTGCCCGAGTGAGAGTGCCCACCACTTTCAATGAATGAACATGTGCATGTGCTCATTCATTGAAAGTGGTGGGTTCACTCACTCGGGCTCATTGTAAAAGAGCTCAGTTGGGCTGCCACCATGGAGATGAGTGGAGGGCTGTGCCAGTAGCTGGCGAAGGGGTCATAGATGGGGTGTGGTTACTACCAACAGGATGGGGGTGTCCACTAGACACCAGGGAAAGGTTAGTTTTTTTTTTTTTTACAAGAGGACTGATGTTGGCCTGGGCCCTGGCACTTATGGACGATGGGGGGAAGGGGGGATGGGTGTGAATCTGGGGGAGTGCCATTCATTATTTGACTGGCAATCGGTTGGGGGGGGTGGGGCCACTAGACACCAGAGAAATTTATACTTATTGGAGATGGGAGACTGGCAGGGGTTCAGTTAATTTATTTTTGATGGAAGTCTAAAACTTCCATTAATCAAATTCTGGAAGTCATTCCAATTTTTGAGAAGTCAAAATATTTATAAGAACCCATTTGTGGAAGTCAATATTCTTGGAAGGACCAGTTTATGGATGTTAATTCAACATATTAATGGTGGTAAAATACAATTCCTTTCAGCAAAATCCATCATTTCTGACTTCCATCCTTATAGTTTGGAAGTCATCACATTTTTTGTTTTACATCTGGAAGTCAGTGACTTCCTCCCCCTTTATTTTGGAAGTTTTTGCCTTATTTCTGGAAGTCAAATACTCCAAAAATGGACTTAACTGAACCCTTGGGGACAGGGTTGACTCTCGGCAGGGAGGATAATTCTTCCATATTGTGGGCCGGCAATCGGCCGGGGGGGTGTGACCACTAGACACCAGGGATGTGGGATCTGGAGGGGGGAGAGAAATATTAATCTGGGCTGGACAGGAGAGGGGAAAACACTTTTTTTTAAATTTTTATACGAAATTCCACATTTCGCACCAGCAAAATTCCAGCGAAATGCCCAAATTTTGTGAAATATTTCATGGAGCAAAATTCTCGATCTCACCAGTATTTCACCAGCGAAATAAAATGTTGCTGCATCTCTAAAGGGGATGAGTTATTAGTAAACAAAGGCTTGGAGATGCTATTTCTTGATTGCACTTAGGCACATTCTTACAGATGCTAAATAATCTTTGAGAGAAAGTTGTGTCCCTTAGACAAACAGGACATGTAATATAGCAAGATAGGCATCTCCCAAAATTTCAAATCTGAAATGATTTAAGCCAAGTGGATGAATTTGAGTGCAAGGAAGTAACATCGCAGCCTCACTCGAACAAGGCACCGGAGAAAGAGGGAGAGGATATAAATACTTCTATCCCATTCTTCTAACTCTCTTCACTAGGGTATCTGCATGACTGGGTCCATAGGAAGAGCCAAACTGTGTGTTTTCAGAGAGAGTCAAATAAACAAACTGTATTGTGGACAGTAAGGTAAGAAGATCTTGTAACTAGTAATAAAGATAGAAGCATTTACCTTTTTTTTATTTAGATCTTGGATTACAAATACCTTTGAACTTAGAGCTCTTTTACAAAGGTTCACATCAACAGCATAATATAACATGTTAACAGAACAAAAAGTATGGCTAAACAGTATACATAGAGAAAGGAGATCAACAGGTTTACAGACTAAATAGGGTATGGTAAAATAATTGTAAATAAGAAAAGAAAGCAATAGTTGACATTCATAGTAAATTAAAGAATAGAAATGAGTAACGCTAAGCAGTTTCATGCACAGGAATGCATACAGTAAATTGAAAATCAGCCAAAACAAGCTTAGTCAGTTACTGGTAAAATCATAAGGTAAGTTGAAATCAGCCAACAGGCCTTGTCAGGACAGCTGGGGGGGGGTTAGGTAGAGGGGAGGAAAGGTGAAGGGGTAGGGAAGCAGGGGAAGGGGATGTCAGAGATGGTGCTAAGGAGATTTAACAGTAATTAAATGCTAGGGTTTTAGATTGCCAAAAAGGGCTTAGTGGAAACAGTCACAAGAGCGAGTGGCAGAGAGTAGTCGCTGTAGCTTGGATTTAAAAGGGCCCAATTTGGATTCGAAGGAGATGTCACAGTTGAGGGTTTTCATCCAAAAAGGGGCTCTATAGGTGAAAGATCTTTGTCCCTGGGAGGAACGGTAGCGAGGGACCAGAAAGAGCTGGGATTCAGCGCCATGGGTATAGCGGGTATTAAGAGAGGGGCTGAGAAGACCTTGAATTCCAGGTGGTAGGAGGCCTAGGGTTATTTTCTTAGCCATCTGGCATGTTTGATATTTGATGCGATCTTTGAGTTGGAGCCAACCAGTTTGGGCATAGAGGCTGCAAGAGTGGGTGAGATAGTGGGCTCCTGAGATGAGGTGACACACTTTGTTTAGAGCAGTGGAACTGTACCAGAGGGCAGTTTCAGTGGCAGATCCATAGATTATCAATCCATAGTTGATAATGGAGGTAACACAGCTCTGTACAGCCAACCTTAAGGCTTCTGGTGTAAGGGAGTTCCTGTGTCTGTAGAGGAGGCCGATGCGAGTATTGACTGCTTTGGTAATGTTGTTAATATGCACCCCATAGGATAAGTTGCTGTCAATGGTGACGCCAAAATACTTAAAATATTGTACCTGCTTAAGCACGGTCCCAAGACTGTTAGAGATAGTCAGGGGATGATGCCTGTGTTTATTGAGGGAGCTGCTGAAGAGCATGAGATTAGTTTTTTTATAGTTTAGCACCAGTTTGTGATCACTGAACCATTTCTCTACTGATGCAAATCTGAGTTGCAACTTGCT
The DNA here is from genome assembly GCA_016271365.2 of Neoceratodus forsteri. Lineage (NCBI taxonomy): Eukaryota > Metazoa > Chordata > Ceratodontiformes > Ceratodontidae > Neoceratodus > Neoceratodus forsteri. The sequence continues at coordinate 1,327,605,983 of CM057449.1, forward strand.
TTCAAGAGGCGTGGGGTCTGTGTGACTTGTGTAGATAACAGCATCATCTGCGTATAGTAGGATTTGTTCGGGGCAGGATCTTGGAAGATTGTTTAAGAAGAGACTAAATAGTAGAGGGCCCAGGATGGACCCTTGTGGGGCACCTGAGTGAACTGGTTTAGAGTCTGAGATGACATTGGCAATTTTGACTTGTTGAATGCTGTTCTCCAGATAGCTTTTAAACCACTCATTAGAGTTGGCAGAAATTCCAGCATTGCTTAGCTGTTGCAGTAGTAGGGGGTGATGGACCGTGTTGAACGCTTTTGTCAGGTTGATAAATGCGGCCCCAACTATCTGTCCATGGTCCAGAGATTTGTGTATGAAACCAGTGAATTCCATGAGGGCTGAGAAGGTGATGTGTCCTTTTCTGAATCCATGTTGTTGGGTACATTGGATCTTATGTTCACCAAGATAATCTTAAGCTGGTCAGCTACAATGCACTTAAGTGCCTTGGAGAGGCAGAAGTATGGAGATGGGCAGGTAGTTCACATGGAGAGACCTGTCACTGCTTTTGTGTACTGGGGTTACCATGGCTGATTTCCATCTCTTGGAGAACTGGGCAAGGCTAAGTGACAGATTAAAATTCCAGGTAAGAGGCACTAGCACGTTCTCTAGTGTGAGGGACAACAGTTTAAGATTGAGGGAATCCCCACTGTGTCTAGATTTACCAATTGCCTTGAGGATGTGTTTACGGGCTTCCTTCGGTGAGATAGCTTTAAAGTAGAATGGGGGGGCTAGTAGGTGGGGGGTGACTAGTAGGTATGGGAGTGCTATCAGAGGTGGGCAAGGTGACATCTGCATCAAAAAGGTCTGGTGGAGAACACTGCTGAGGTCCGTGAATGCATTATCGAAAGTATTGGCAGTAGTTACAGGGTCAAGGGTAGTGATCCCATCTAAGTCCAGTATCGTAGGTAGCAATTTCAAGGTTTTACCTGTGATTTCTTTAATATTATCCCAGAAAGCTTTTCCTTTGCCCCAGGTATCAGTAAGCATTTCCTGATAGTGTTTCATTTTTGCTAGACGGATGGATCTAGTGCAGTCATTTCATACTCTTTTGTAGTTCTGGATGTCAGACTGTGTGCCAGTGGCTTGGACATGGTGCCAGAAGTGGTCCCTTATTTTCATGTGAGCTAAGAGTTCTACAGAGAGCCAGGGGCTGCAAGGGCCTTTGATTTTGCATGTTTTTAGGGGTGCATGAGAGTTGCAGGCAGAATTATAGGTGTTGATCAAGTGTTGAAGTGCTGTGTCAACATCCTTCGTTCTGTAGATTGGAGACCAGTCTTGCACTCTAAGGAGGGATTTAAGAGGCTCCAGGTGACCCCAGGCAAGGACTGTGCTGGTAATTGTCCATGGTGGTGGTTTGCAAAATTTATTTGTCCATGTACAGATGACATGGGAATGATCACTGAGCGTATCCAGGAGGACAGTGGTGTTAGTAATGTGGTCTGGATGACTAGTTAGGACCCATTCAAAAAGGCTTTTAGTCCCCGTTTTGTAATTGGATCTGGTTGGGGAGTCAACCAGCTGGGAAAAATTTACAGCAGAGAGGGCATCCTTAATGCTCTGATTTTCAGGTGAAAGCCAGTTTATATTGAAGTCTCCCATCAGAATTGACTCCAACTCTGGTGGCTGGTTACTGTTACGTACCTTTGCAAGTGTGCAAACTTTCTTTTGTAATCCTGTATGTGTACTGCAGTTTGACTACGTATAAACAGTGTAAATAATTGAATATTATTTGGACAACCAGTGTTTAGTAATAAATTAGTTATATTTCTAGGACTGGAGTAACTGATTGTTTGTGACTGCATCTCCGAGGGAAGGGTACCTGGATAAAGAGGTACATAGCAAATGTCTCACAGAGAGAGAGAGAGAGAGAATGGAGTGGACTGTGCCCTACCATGATCAGAGGCCCTCACTTTGTGGAATCTAAAAGGTAGAAGGTGGCAGAAAATGGTCATCAGAGCACCTGGGTGTGTGGTCTTGTTAAATGCATGATGCTGATGGTGGCATTGCTGGTCCAGATGGTCTCAGTGGCAAAGGTCTGAAAGAGAGAAAGAGGCCTACTGGGCACTGTGGGGTGCTCTGACCAGCACAATAGAATAGAGCAGTGTGAGTTTTATTTTCTGCAACTAAAATTCATTCAATATTTGCATATTTCACATTCATGGATTTTCACAGAATATTCAAATCATTTTATAGAGTTTCTCAAGGCACAAAATCTTAATCTTATGTGAAAAAACTAAGTTGTTGGGAAAAGAGCCTCTTATGGGAAGAAAGAAAATATTTCCTGCCAAGCACAAAGTCCTCATGTTGCAGACAAACCTCAAGATGTGGTAAAAACTCTTAAGTTATGGAGGAAAAACTTTGAGAATTGTCAGCTGCACAAAATGCAGCATTTCACAAAATGTTTTCAAATCTCAAGAATTTTGTTGGATTTAAAATTTCAAAAATTCCACACATATGGTCCTTATAAGCATGATCTTTCTCTCTTCACTTTATACAATGCATGATATACTTTTTTTAGTTCTGTTTCTGGTTCCCTGGCCAGGGCAGGGATGTTCTCCATTCCTGCCCAGGACCCCACAAACCTCCAACCCCCAGCAATCCTCCAGCTGCCCAGTATGGGAGGTTCATCATTTAGCCCTCACAGAGGGGCTCTCCATAGGGAGAGACCAGCATTTCTCTGGGACCCAAGCTGAGGCTTACACTGGTGTCATTTCAGTAGTGGTGAGTTAGCTGCAGTCTTGACATCATCATGCTGCCTCCCAGAGGATCTTCTCTCCTGTAGTTACCCAGAGGTGTTGCCATTCAATGATGACAAGCACATACTGTGCATGCTCCCATGCACAGCATGCTATGTCTGTCAGTGCCTCCACCTTGCATCGTGCGGTCCCTGGCTGATGAATTCCCAGCCTGTGCTAGGAGTCACCCTGTCATTGGTTGCCACATCTCACACCCCTGGAAGAAAACAGCAGCCCAGAGAATGCTCATTCCACCTCCCCTGGCCAGCCATCTGTTGCTCCAGGTCCACCCCCAAACCAAGGTCGTTAGCATTATGAGTGGTAGTGTTTCATCAGCAGTCTGGTTATATATGATATTCTTAGATTCTATGATATCAACTCCCTGGCTGAGATCATTCACCTAGGTCATTTTGTTCAGTCCATGATATTTAACCAATACCAGAAGTTGTTAAATGTTGATGTGCTCCAGATGACATTTCCAGAACTATGTTGAATATTTCTGTTCCCTTCCATTCTCTTGATGCCCACACACTTCTATCAACACTGGAATACCACATTCCAATTATTTTTCACTCTGACTTTGCAAACCTACTATAACTATGGTATTCATAAAAGACCAGGGGACCCAATTTTTTTTAATTAGTACACTTTACTGAAATTTTCAAAAATACGTACAATAGCATAAAACTAGAGCAATTGTTATGTTCTACAATGAGTTCATAAACAGAAGTCATACATACATTCCACAAAAGGAAAACTCAAAAATGAAACCCCTACACCCCTCTACCTACAGTATCTAGAACTTGGTTAGCACATAAGAGAGATGCATATGCTAAAATTATAGCCTAGCACTGGTGTGCATCACAGGATTACAGTAAGATAAAATAACCAGCTCCATTCTAGGCATTATGTACCTAAATTTGTAGCTCTCAACGGGGCATAGAGCAACTCCCATCACCTCCTAAAAAACATGGTATCTACTGTATGCTGCACTGAGGCCAGCATTTTCTCCATGCAAAAGGCTTGTAATATTTCAACATGCCACTCTGAGAAGGCGGGTGAGTCTTGATCCAGCGAATGCCTCAATATGATTTTCTTAACAGCTATAGCGATGAGTGTAAAATGATACCTCCTGTGTCCCATAAGTTGTTCCACCCCTACCCTAAAAGACATCTCTCAGGGGTGAAAGTGTGCTGCAACCCAAGAGGAGGATCGAGAGAACTGTATACCTGCTGCTACAGAGGTTGGGTCTTCGAACAATCCCATACTATATGTTTCAGAATACCTAACATGGTACAACATTTATATATAACAGGGAATACATGCCAGGCAGGCAATTTCTCAGGTGTATAATACATGTCTTGTAACATTTTAGTTTGCATCAACTTATAATGATCAGTTTTGTGTGTGTGTGTGTGTGTGTGTGTGTGTGTGTGTGACTAGTTTTGCCCCATGCCTTGTCTGAGGCCTCCCAGGTCAGTGCCTCTGCCCAGTATTTTTGCCAGTTTATTGAAACTTCAGGGAAGCAGGTCTCTTATGGAACTATAAAGGCAAGTGCCAGTTGGGAAATGCTGGCACACCTGTGTGTACAGGAGGCCATGCCCCCAGTGCTTTCAAGACTGCATGTTTCACTTGCAAGAAAAAGAAGGCATTTCTCACTGGGAATTGATATTTTTCCTGAAATTGAGAAAATGTGGCCTAGTTGCCCCCTGAAATAGTATGTTCTCAAGTGGACATGTTTCTCTCGAGCACTGTCTTCTTGACAATAGTTTCCTCCCATTCTGAGATCAGTATTGTGCCAAAGGAGTTGGGAAGTAATCGTCTCTAGGTGGGTCTTAGCAACTGTAGCTATCTGGGCATAGATGAAAAGCAAAATGTCAATTGGGGTGGCCCTCAAAACCTTGGGTAAAGTCGCTGTCCTGGTGCAAAACAAGGAAGCAAGGGAGAGGCCATGATGCTAGCAAAGGAATTCCTCAATTTCCAGCCATTGTGGGAGGTGTGGCACATCAGATACAGTCAGAGCTGCACTCCATTAAAAATATTTAACTAGCTGGGCTGCATGATAATATATGAGAAATTCCAGGAGATTGAGGACACCTGCCTGTTTAGAAATGGCCAGTTTAGTGTATGATCTCTTAGGCTGCTTACCTTGCCAAAGAATGGCCAAGAGACTATGGTGCAGCAAATACTGTAACACCATTGATGGGGGAGCTTCCCTAAATGCATAGTAATAAGATATAAGAGCCTAGGAAGGATATTCATTTTGATTATGTTTACTGTCCCCCATGAGGAAATAGGAAGGGTGGACAATCTATGAATATCCTGTTTTATTTTTACTAACAGGGATGTTAAATAATTCTGCATCATTTGGTGCCAGAAGAAGGAAATATGAATGCCCAAGTATAGTGGGGAGATGGTAGATGAAGTGAGGCCAAAATGGTTAAGATCCTGCACCCTGACCCTGTAGTTTAAAGGGACAACAACTATCTTAGAGACATTAAGCTTAAAGATCATTCACCTAGGTCATTTTGCTCAGTCCATGCTATTTAACCTTACCAAAAGCCTCCACATCTCTGAGGCCTTCATGTATGGTGCTACCAGGGTTTTGAACAGGCAATAATTTATCATCCGCATAAAGGGACAATTTTGTAAATCACCAATCATGTTTTTTGAAGGTCAGTCATGACAGATCATTATTAATTATCAAATGTCACCATGTGATCATCAAGAGAGATTGTGATTTGAGATCATTATCTAGATCATGATTTAATTATCAAGCATGTAACTTTCAAATCACCAACTGATGGTTATTGATTATTTTTGTAAGCTTAAATCAACATGAGAGTTTGTGATGATCTGTGGATGATCAAATGATGATTGTTGATGATCATTGATGACTTTATTAGTTCTGTATTGTAAGACAGTAAGTCGCATGAGTAATACTTATCAACATTGTTGTTCCTAATATGAAAATATGAATGTCAAATATCAGCAAAAGCAAATCAATTATAATGTTAATCATGTGAAGTCGAATTGTAATCCCTTTAGAAATCAGAAATGCAATATTCGATATAGTATACACATTTACATAACTAATTTGCGTATTTCCGTAGCACAGTTTATGAACCAAAACAATGGTAATTTCTATTTTTGAAATAATTTTGCCATGACAGTAGTATTTTGCCTGCGTTTATGAAAGGTTTTGAGCAGAAACCAGGTACTTGTAGAACTTCACTATAACCATAAAAGGAATCATCTAAAGGAGATATATAAACTGATTTGTGCCCTCATAACAGTAGTAAGAAATGAGGTATCAGAGTAAGTATATTGGAAAACTGAGTGCTTGTATAAAATATGTATCATAATTGATAGCACCAATAAAGATGTCTAAATAAAAGACAGAATAAATTTCAAAAGTATAAAAAGAAGATAAATTGATGTTTTAAACTTATTACAGTACTCTTGGCCATGGGAAATCATGAAAAATTATGATGATATAGGATAATCATTAATCACAATCACCATTTCCAGAACATGATAGTTTATGATTGGCAGCCATTTAAGATTCATGTTTAATCATTGTTGGTCATGATCACAGTAATTGTTTCTGAAGCTTGATCATGATCTTCTCACATAATTGATGATTATTAATGATACATCATTACAAAATCATCATCTTTTCAGCTGGGGATTGCCTTGGATGGTGCTATTCAAAGTGAGTTCAATCGCAAGGAGTTCTAAATATAAATTAAACAAAAAGGGGTAAGGGAACAGCCCTGCCTTGTACCATTAGACAGGTGAAAGTCTGACAACAGCACCCTGTCTTCTAATTTTAAAACATCTTGATTAAAACTAGCAGTGTTTACCAGATGAGAGGGTCTGTGCTAATGGAGTACACGTACCAAGCAACAGACCTCTAGAAGAGCTATGTGGAATGCAAAATTCCATTGGTAGAATCTGTGCAGAATAGCAATTCGGCTTCCAAAATGCTTTTCAGAACTTCTTTTTTAATTCTGCATAGTTCTGAAAAGCATTTCTGTGTAAACCTCAGAATAATATTCTGCAGATTATGTAATCTGAAAAATTTTAGTCCATGATTGGCAGAAAATGAATTTACAGTTCAGGTAAACTGTGGAATATTGTTCTGCAGTTTAGAGTTTATGCAATTGCAGTTAAAAAATTCAACTATTGGAATTTTGGAATGCTATTGAAATTAGGCAGAATTTCTGAAATTTCTCAGGATTCTGTCAGAAGCAGAATTTGAAAATGCTGTGCAACTATAGTCTCTAACTCTAACTCTAAGAGTTACCAGGTTATGACACCACCTACAGTATTTCAATAATTCTTACAATATTTTGAAAATAAGAAAACTACATCATTGTGAGCCCCTGTAGCTGCATAGCAACTAAGCAAAATATTATGATTTTTGGAAAAAATGTTTTTTCGTAAGAGAGAGTGTACTTGTAAATAATCTGGTAACTAGCTCTAAGGGTGCCTGAGTTACAAGCACTCACATTTTTGCTAAATATTTGTGGAGCTATGCTCATAAGTAGACCATGACACTTTAAGATCTGGCAATTTTAAAACTAGATAACACACTTAGGGCCCTATGCACGCTGCTAACACACTGCGTAAACCAGGTGCATTCGCATCAATACATTTGAATGCCATGGAGCGGGGTCCTGTGGACCCCATGCAGCATTCATGAAATGGAGCACAAGTCAGGAATGTGGCCACCTCCCCTGCCACATGGACTGCAATCTGCTGGGGGCATTCCGGGGGCATGCCATCACTACATGGTATTCACTAAACCTTGTAGTGCTGGCCACATGGGTGTGGAGGGTGGTACAGGGTGCACCAGGGTAGACCCTGCCATAACCATCTGGCCACCCCCATGGATGCCTCCTGCCAGGCATGGCTGGACATAGACATGACCCCCCATGCTGCTATGGTCCACTGGGCAGTGAGGGGGGCTGTGACTGCCAGTTGAGCAAGTGCCCAGCACCAACCTGCATGTATGGGCATCAAAGGGAGGCAGTGGCAGTGCTGGAGGGAAGGGGGACACTGCCTACCACTGGGCGTGCGGGTCTGGGTGCCTACTGTAGGCAGGCACTACCCTGGACCCACACCTCTCTATGCGAGAGATTCACTTCATGACTTGGGAGGGGCATCCCATTGGATGCCAGTCTGGGACCTCAACTCCTTCTCCCCCGGCCACTATGCAGAGTCCTGCACACTGGGGAGAGGGGCTGCGGACCAATGGCTGCCATTAGTGAATGCTGACATGTGGTCAAAGGGCCCTATGCACATTGTGGGCACAGATACAGTACGTGAAAAAAAGTGTGTGCCCCATCTCTGTAGCTGTGCACCTATGGAAAGGGGCACACACTTTTTTCACGTACTGTATCTGTGCCCACAATGTGCATAGGGCCCTTTGACCACATTTTGCAAGTTTAAAGACTTAGAATGATAGTGTATAAACTTTCAAATCTATTTTGTAAAGGATGTCTGAGCTATAACAGCAAAAAATACAAATTAATAGAAGTCTTAAAGAGCTACTGATGCCTCAAAGAAAACCTTGAAATTGAAACCCTTAATAATTAGGTACAATTCTACTTGCGTGCCATAGATATTCTATATATTTTTTCCTCCCTGTTACTTATTACTAAGAAAATTTGCATGCATACATGATCTTTGTCCCTCAGAGATCCCTTCAAGTTCGGCTGCTTCTATAGCTTACTCCCTACTTCAAGCCATAATCCTCTGTTGTGACATCACAATATTTTGCTATGTGAGTAACTGTGATGTCACATGCAATGCATATGCCCTCAGGTAGGGAGAAAGTAGCAAGAATAGATGAACTGTTCGGAAGCAAAGATCTTGTTTTGATGCAGATGACCTCAGTAATAAATAATGGGGAGGAGGAATACAAACTACTGTGAAATACAAGCTGAACCATGGCTACATATTGTGTTTTGATAAAGTTCTGCTGAAGGTGTCAGTTGCTCTTTAAAGGTACACTTTCTTGGTTTTTTACATAAACCATGACATTTTGTGTTAATTTTGTGAAAGCCATAACCATTAATTTTGCCTAGTCATATCCCTGACCTGCTTCAAGAAGGAAGAAAAAGGCCGGGTGTAGTGGTAAGAAGGCAGTATTTCTTTTGGGACTCCATAATTGGCACAGTGGGTGAGATGGGAGTCTATTGCATTATGATGATGGCCATGCAGGTAAAGTACACAGCATAGATGAAATAAGTGCTTTCCTGAGCCTTGCAGTTAGTTGGAGGCAGGTATAGATTATCAGTGTCCACATTGGTATGAATGACATAGAAGGCACAGGTCATGAGAACATGAGGAGGTGATTCACAGAGCTATGGATGTTCCTGAAAGAAAAGGTATTCATAGTGATTATTTCCAAGATCCTCATGGCTATGGGACTCTTGAGAAAGAGCAGCAGATCATTAGGCAGGTCAACTGTTCCTAGGGGTCTTTCACAAGAGGAAGGGTCTTCCTTTTTCGGTCAACTGAAAGGCATTCTTGGGCAAGGGATGCCTTCACACCTAAGATGGCCTGCACCAGTATAAGGATGAATAGTGGGTACTGGTGAGGAGAATGTACAGGGCAGCCAGGTGGATTTTAAATTGGAGAAGAAGGGAGGGGGTAGTGTAGGGGTTCACCAGTGCAAGAGTTGGATGCAGGGAGTCACCAAGGGAATGATAGCAGAGCTGGAGAGCATCAGAACAGGAGCCCAATATTCAAAAGTTTGCCCGTGGGCAAAGTGATTGCACCTCATTTGCCTGGGGTTTGTGCCCAAGCACAATATTCAAAGGGGCAGTGGTATGCACTAAACAAGTTAGCACCTGCACAAACAATAATGTATGTGGTGGGCAAAAAGGGTGGGGGTCATAAATTCTGGCTCAGTGCAATATTTACCGTGGTAGCATTGAACAAAGGGAATAGCACAGATCACCTTAAGCTGTGCAGTTACCACTAAGAAGATACCTGACTTACTTTGGGCAACCCTAGTGGCTGGAAAAGCCATTGCAACCTACAATCATGTTGGCAGTTGGTAGAACACACCTGCTACCTGGCATCCAGTGGTCCCACACCCCTCCAATCCCTGGAACCATTAGAATAAATATTTCCCTGATGCCTAGTGGTCCCTCCATCCTCTGATCCCTGTCCCTGTTAGAATAAAATATTTCTCTGGTGGCTATTGGCCCCCAACCCTCCAATCCCTGGCCTTGTTAAAACCAAAGTATTCCCTGGTGGTCAGGGGTGCCCCCATCCTCCAATCCATGTCCCTCTAGAATTAAATATTTCCCTGATGCCCAGTGGTCCACATCCCCTGATCCCTGTCCCCATTAGAATAACATATTTGCCTGGGGGCCTAGTGGTCCCCCCACCATTGGGTCCCTGACCTCATTAGAATTAATTTTTCCCTGGTGTCTAGTGATCTCCCCCATCCTCTGATCCCTGGCCCCAACAGAAAACCTTCCCTGCTTTCCAGTGACACCTCCCAACTTCTGAATGCTTACCTACAAGAAGTCCCTGGCATCTAGTGGCTGTCCCTGCACCACCCACACTTGGTTCACCACCCTGCCATCCACTCCTTACCATAATCTCTGGTGCCACAGAGAGCCCATATGGCAAATGGCACAGCCCTCTTTTACCACCTTGGCTGGCCGCTGTATGTAATGAGAAGGTGCATGCATCTTGTGTACTGTAAAGGAGCATACTTACTGTCTACTGTAGACAGCATACACATTCCCTTTACAGTATGCAGGATATGTGACCATGTCCTTGCATACATTCTGTGTATGCAGTGACATGTGAGGCCCCTGGTCGGTCACGTAATTGCTCTTTCACCTTGTATGCCCCTACACTATTAAATAGTCTGTCTGTTACAGTTAAAACTGTAAAAAATGTTAAGCAATTCAGACACTTGCAGATTGATTACTATCACAAAAACAACAAATATAACTGCTTTGTCTGATGTACAGTGGACACATTTTATCTTGTAAATGCTTGTTAATTGTTATTTGTAAGTCTTTGTATACTGTATTGTATTTATTGTCAGGTGTGACTGAAAAAGGGCTGTGCCCAGTCACCACCTAAAAACAAACAAAAACAAATATGGAAGCTGGCCGAGATGGTGAGAGGAGGGCTGCATCAGTTGCTGTATGGTCTCCCCGTGGCACCAGAGATTATGGTAAGGAGGAGTTGGCAGGATGGTGCACCCAGTGTAGGTGCTGTGTGAGGAACACTAGGCACCAGGGAAATATTTCCCTGCTTTCTGCTTTTGTGATTTCTCCTGACTCCTGATGGATTACCAGACCACACAAGCAAGTGAGAGGCCCATGATCAGGTACTCAACACCACCAGTGGTGTAGTTTTTGATTATTAAGCCACCTCCCAGCTCACTGGACTGAGCAATGAAGCTGCTGCAGAAGCCTGATTTCTACCTGCTCCAGAGGGATCTCCAGACCATACAAGCAAGTGTGAGGCCCCTGATCAGGCACTCAGCACTACCTGCAGTGCGGGTTTTGATTATTAAGCTGCTGCCCACCTCACTGGACAGAGAAACAAAGCCGCCGCCAGTGATTGCTTTCTCCCATCTCCCAAGGGATCCCCAGACCACACAAGCAAGCGTGCAGCCCCTGATCAGGCACGAGCACTCAACACCACCTGTGTTGTGGCTTTTGACTATTAAGCTGCCGCCCACCTCACCAGACCAAGAAACAAAGCTGTTGCAGAAGCCTGCTTTCTCTCAGCTCCTGAGGGATCCCCAGACCATGCAAGCAAGTGTGAGGCTCCTGATTGGGTGATCAACACCACCGGCAGTGTAGCTTTTGATTATTAAATGCCTTCTTTCTCCCAGCTCCTGAGGGATCCCCAGACCACACAAGTAAGGTACAATACCCGATCCACTGCCACATTCAACTGTTGCTGCCCAAAATAGATGCTTACCCGACTGGGTACTTTCCTGGGGAAATGGCCACTGATTGGCTGATTTCACAAGCCCACTCTGTTTTCTAAGCTCTGCTTCTCTTAAGTGCCATGGCTTTTTTGGGCTTCTTGTAAAGTGTGTTAACTGCATTTTATGGGTACAAACATTGTTCAGTAACATTTATGGGTGAAAAAACTGTCCAGTAACTGCTGTTTAAATCAATTATTGTGTGTTAAATTCCTCTCACTCTACTTCTGCCTACTGTAAGCTCTTCTGTTCTCCTCTTGTTAGCCCGTCCCGTTTCCACCTTTTTTACCTAATTGCTCTCTTGATTAGACCTCTGCTGCAAATCCGCTCTTACTCAACTCCTTTTGTCTAGCTTCTTTTGTCCCCGGCCCTCCTGTTGATCTCTTGTCTCCTCTCTGTCTCCCATGCCTCCAAATCCCACTTGGCTTTATTAATTTGTGTTTTCTTCCTCCCTCCCCAGTGTGAGGCCCCTGATCAGGTGCTCAATACCACTGGCTGTGAGGCTTTTGATTATTAAGCCCCCGCCCGCCTCACCGAACAGAGAAACAAAGCTGCCGCAGGATACTGCTTTCTCCCAGCTCCCGAGGGAACCCACCGACACCCCTCCTGCTCTCCCTATCTGGGCATTTACTTATATAAGCTAGGTTGGTCACCTGACCTGGCTGACATTTTTTTAAGTGTCTAGTTTTCCATTGATAGATTATATGCGTCTACCACTAGAGGGCCTTATTATTTTCTACTGTAAGCCCTGCCCCACTTCCCTTAGTAATATTACATTCAAGCATTGCAGGATCATGTTGCCACACAACCCTATCATGCTACCAAAAACAATGGATACTTTACACTAGAAATACTTCTCCTAATTGCTGTCTTCAGCCAAGGCACACTGTGAGAACCGAAGCAGCAACACCAATCTTGGAATTACTTTCTTTCACAACATCCATTATGATTCTGGCATTGTAACTACTAATCTGTTATTCACTTCTAAGGTCTTGTGGACTCCTTTATGGTTCCTGGTGCACCTGCAAACCATCAAGGAATTTGTGCCCTGTTCACCACTGGCATTGCCACTTAGCCTTACTGTGATGCATACCAAAAGAAGAAGGAGCTCAAACTCATGTCAGTCTCACAAGCTGAATTTCAAACAAGTGAAAGGTTTCCTGCTTAGACTTATCCTAATGTTGTTGTTACTGTCTGGAAATATGCACTCTGACCCTGGCCCAGCAAGATTTCCTTCACCTAGCAATGCAATCAAGACTGGTTCATTTGCGTTGGCTTCTATCAACATCTGCAGTTTGTTATGTAAGATAGATAGACTCCATGTCTTGGTCACACAGCAAAACCCTGACATCCTTTCCACAGCGGAAACATAGCTTTCCTCGAAAAGTCCAGACTCAGCTGTTGCTATACCTTGTTATGCCATCTTTATGCAGGACAGACTAACAAAACAAGGGGGTTTCTGTGCCATATACATCAAGTAAACTCTCATTGGACATGCACTATCAATGGACAGCCTAGGTAATGCCACCCAGGCATTAGCCATCAATGTTCTACTAGGAGCTCACAAGAAAGCTGTAACAATTGTGTTCATCTACATACAGTAGCACCTAAGAACCACGTCACTGGCTTACTTAGTTTGATGGAGTACATAAGGAACCTGCCCCACAACTCTGAGATGATAATTATGGGTGACTTCAGTGTCAACTGGCATTCCTCTGAGGTATGTTCCTTTAAGGAAACAAGCTCTGCACTTAACCTTACCTAGTTAATTTCATCACCAACTAGGGCTAATTACAAGATGGTACTAGTACCCTTCTTGATTGGATATTGTCCAACTGCCCTGATTGTATCACACATGTGAATGTGCTCCCTGATGCGTTAAGTGACCACTACCCTATTACCTGTAACTGGTCAAATAAATTCAATAAACCTCCCCCCAAAACAACTTTTAGCAAGGTGCTAAAGTGGGGACACCTTGAGCCCCTGAAACGACACCTCTGAAGTATTAACTGGTCATTACTTGATGGAACAAATGATATGCATACAGCTCTGGACCACTTCATCAAGCACTTTAATGTAGCTTGCAATATCCATGCACCCTTGAAAAAAGATAAAAATCTAAGGGACCATCAATCCCTGGCTATCCGCTGACTTCATTAGTCAGATGAATCACTGAGATCACCTCTGGCACTGTGCAAAGGCTACTGGCAAGCATGCAGATGTCCAAGAATACGAAACTGCCAGGAACAAGTGCACCTGGGCTAGTCACATCGAAAAAAGCAAGTATCATAAGGAACAACTTGCTAACTATTTGGGTGACAATAAAACCTTTCGGAACAGTATAAAAGATGTAACAGGTAAAGACACTAAGGTTGCACCCACCATGCTTAATATTAATGGAGCCCCCACTCTTGACCCACTGACCATTGCCAATATTTTCAATAATGCTTTCACAGACCTGGGCAGTGTCCTCCCACCAGATTTCTTTGAGAACTCCACTGAAGACACTGAACAGTGGGCAGATGATTCACTCCTTGCACCACCTCCATTTTACTCTTTACAAAGAGGTCCTGCTGTAAATGATCAGGAAATACCTATTAAAAGTACTAGAGATGTCAAGGCATAGTGCTGACTCCTTAGACCTCAAATTAGTTGTCCTAACCATTGAAGAAATACTGATGCCCACTGCAAATATTCTGACTCTCACAGTGAGATTGGCACAAGTCCCCCAAATCTGGAAGTCAGCCCTAATTACCCCTATTCTCAAAAGTGGAGACTGCACTATACACACAAACTATAGACCTACAATATCTCTATTCTTCCACCTTTATCTAAGGCACTCAAGCACATAGTTGCAGATCAGTTGGTGGATTATATGGAAAAATACTCAATCCTATGCCCTCAGCAGCATGGATTTAGAAAGGGACATAGGACCACCACAGCACTGCTAGAATGCACTGGTTTCATTCACCAATCTCTGGATCAAGGTAGCCTGGTGAATGCAGCCTTCATAGATATCACAAAGGCTTTTGATACTGTGAACCACACTCTGCTTCTCAAGCCACTGTCCTCCATTGGTCTCTCAGCAGATACTGTGTACTGGTTCAAAAGCTATCTAGTAGACCACTCCCAATGGGTGAAGTTAACCAATGTCACCTCAGACCATCAACATGTCTGCTCTGGAGTACCACAGGGCTCCATACTGGGTCCACTGCTCTTTAGCATCTTTCTTAACAATCTCCCTTGCTCCTGTCACCAACAGATATTTTTTTATTTACATTTTTTCCACCACCCTGGTTGCCGTCCACCCGGTACTCTCAACCGATTCACCGGACCGCCCGACTTCACCCCAAATCGGCCTCCTGGTCCTCCATTACCCGTGGCTTACCCCCACCGGTGGGGCCACCTGGGATGGAAGGAACATCCGCAGGAACCCGTAATCGGTTGGAGGACTTGGCCTGGGGGCTAATCGAGCTGTGGCGGGCTTCATGGAGGTGGCGGCAACGCCCCTTTTCCGTTTTCTGGGAAGGCGGGGCGTGCAATCAGCCGCGATGTCCTGCCCGCCTCAATGCTCTTTGAGCGCAGCAGCGTGGGTGTTCCTAGCCTCCGCTAGGAGTCCCCATCGCCCCGGATGCTGCCCGAACCCTCCCCCTGGAGAAGGAGAGCAGTCCAACGGACGCTCAATCCATCTCCCCCAGGCCAGCCCTCCGACGACTCGGGTCCGTTCCCGAACCCGGGTCGCCGGTGTCGCAAGCGGAAATCCCACCGCTGCACCGACGGGCAGGCTCTGTCACCAACAGATCTACTCCATTTGGATGATGCAGTCATCTACACTAGCAACACTGAACCTGAACCTCTGGAACACTAACTTCAACTCAGCTCTAAGGAAGTGGAGAACTGGTTCAGGAAGCACAAGAGCTGAGTCTGAGCTACAAAAACACAAAAGTCATGTAGTACTCTCGTGCTCGTAGCAAACACAGATCCAGTACCCTAACCATCAGGAACTCCTCTGGCATTCTGCTTGAACAAATTCAACATTTCAAATATCTAGGGGTAACCATGGATAGCTCACTATCTTACGCCCAGCATGTTTTGAATGTAGCCAGGTCTGTCAATATCAAGATAGGGTCACTCCACAGACATTAACATAGTCTAACATCTAAAGCCCTTAGACTAGCAGTCTATAGCTCCATCGTATCCATTGCTGATTATGGTCTGGTCATCTACAGCTCAGCTTCCATCACCTCCCTCTGCAGAATATCAGTGGCACTTAATAAAGCATGCCGACTACTTACTGGAGCAGCACACCTCAACCACAAGTATGAACTGTATGCACAAACAGATTGGCTTTAGCTAAATGAGAGGATTCACTATCAAACCTGCTTGCTAACAAAAAAGGCACTTCTCAGGCTCCTGCATCCTGGTGTTACAAACTTACTCAATCCCTTTTGCAGCTCCTAGCACATGCGTAGCTCAGTCAACCAACTCTTCTCTGTCCTAAGATGACGGACTACCCAAGGGCAATGTTCATTTGCATATAGAGCACCACTTTGGTTTAATGCGCTGCCCAGAGATATCTCTTTCATACCAAAATTGGGACCATTTAAAGGCACTCTTCATCAGCATCTTACAGCTAACAGTTCCTGCGACTGTTTAACCTGACATGGCACAACCTCAGCAGTATTGACCCATTCCTAGTGTTCCTACTTCTTCTCCTTTCACTTCATACCACCACTTTCACCTGAACTACCCTACCCTATTTCCTGTCTCCTTTCCTTATCCTTTCTTTCACCCCACCCCTCTCACCCTCCACCTTCTTTTCATTGTCTTATCTTCACATACCTGAACATTGTTCATCCATGAATATCTATACCTACTTGACAAAGCCCCTTGGGCTGCTTCCTTTTATTAGGTTTATTTGATTTCTTTCTAATTCATATTTTTAATTTTAGTTGCAATGTTAAAGTCATTTTAAACACTTTATTGTTGAAACTTTCTGTAATATCTTCCTGTGTATGTCTCTCACCCTTCCCACTGATGTGGAACCTTTGTAAAAGGACTGTTTTGTGCTCAAAGGTATTGTAATCCAAGAATTAATTAATAAATTGATAAAACATAAATAAAATACATTTTATTCTAATAGGGTGGGGATCAGAGGATGGAGGACCCCTAGGCACCAGGGAAATATTTAATTCTAATAGGGACAGGGATCAGAGGGCAAGGGGACCACTGACCACCAGGGAATACTGTGTGTTTAATGGGGATGGAGATCAGAGGATGGGAGACCACTAGGCAAAAGATAAATATTTAATTCTAACATGGACAGGGTTCAGAGGATGGGGGACCACTAAGAATCAGATAAATATTTAATTCTAGCAGGAATAGGGATAGGATTGGGGGAGGGTCACTGACCACTAGGGAATACATTGTTTTTAAGTGGGATGGGGATAGGAGGAAGGGGGGTGGCTGGGCACCAGGGAAATGTTTATTTTAATGGGGATGGGGATTGGAGGACAGGGAACTACTAGGCACCAGGAAAATATTTAATGCTAACAGGGATGGGGATCAGAGGATGAGGGATACACTGGGCTCCAAGGAAATATTTAATTCTAATAGGGACAGGGATCAGAGGAGGAGGAACCTCTGACCACCAGGGAATACACTGCTTTTAATGGGGATTGGAGGATGGGGGACCACTAAGCATGAGGAAAATATTTAATTCTAATGGGGATAGTTATTGGAGTACGGAGGCAATTAGGCATGAGGGAAATGTTTATTTTAACATGGGCAGGGATCAGAGGATGGGGGGACCACTATACACAAGGGAAATGTTTATTTTAATGGGGACAAGGATTGAAGGATGGGGGGACCACTGGACACCAGGGAAATATTTCTTTTAACAAGGACGGGGACTGGGTTGGTGGGGCCAGCCATGTGGATGCAAAGCTGCCACCCCTTCCCATGCAAATGAGCCCCTAATGGGCATGCATATGGCCCCTTAATGCCTTGCATGCCCAATGACCTGATTTGCATGGTGCTGGCTGAATATCACACCAGGAGCTCCCATTGCTATTGGGTCTGGGGGTGCTGTTCACTGCACTTCCAGGATCCATGTCAGGACATCACTACTCAACTTAGCATTATGCCAACATGCTCCTGTATTCAGGCAGATAGCACCAGTGTACTATCCAACTAAATGTAGCATCCTTAGGATTATGGGCAATGGGCAAGTGCAGCAAAAATCTTTGTGCTCTGCTTTGCTCCTTTTCCAGTATCGGGCCCCAGAAGACCACCAGAAAGAGCATGGAATCAGAGAGGGGCAACAATTCTCTTTAATGTATACCAGTTTAAGAATCACACCCAGCAAAATTGGCAGGCTCAAGGTCTTGATGCACTTGGAAGGACAGGACTTAGGGGCATTAATAGAGACCTTGTGGAGGGATGAAAATGACTGACACGAAGAAGGAGAGATTTAGGCAATTCTGATGGAATAGGTCTGACAAGAAAGGGAAATGGTGGCTCTCTTTTTAGGGCAATGTCACTGGGGATCACAACGAGGATATCAGGGAAATACAGTACCACAGATTCCATTTGGGCAATTTTGATTATTCACAGAACTAGTGATGTACCAAAAAAGGAAGATATCCAAAGTGATCATTTTCAAGATCCTTATGGTCATGTGGGCCTTTGAGGAATGATAGCAGACAACTAGGCAGACTAACTCTTGCTAAGGGTCTGTTGCAAGAGGAAGGATATTGTTTTTGTTCTGGCCAAGTGGAGGGCATTCTTGGGCATGGGATGTTTTCAAACCAAAGGTGGACTACACCTGCACCAGGAGGGAATGGAGGTACTCATGAAGAGGATGGACAAGGTAGTCATGGAGATTTAAATTAAAGAATAGGTTAGAAGCCTAGTGCAGGTGGTCACCATGGCAGAAGTCAGATGCAGGGAGTCCCCAAGGGAAGGGCAGCAGAGTTGGATGGCACCAAAATAGAAGTCCCCCTAGTGAGAGCAAGGAAGCACAGTGGAGCAACAATTATCTTTTGAATTCAGGCCAGTATGAGAATCACACCCAGCAAAATTGGCAACTCAAGATCTTGATGTACTTGGAAGGATAGGATTTAGTGGCACTCACAGAGACCCAGTAGAGGGAAGAAAATGACTGGAGCACCAAGATGGAAAGAGTCAGGCCAGACTGAAAGGATACAACTGACAGGGAAGAGGGATGTCTCTGTTTTTATATCAGGGACAAACTGTGCTATGGAGTCCATTTGAGTCTAATTAGGGGAAAGAGGGCAACCTACTCACACAGGGGTATGCTAAAGGATTTCAAACAGCTCAGAAAAGCTTGATGTTCAGCTGGTTAATTAAATTAGGAGAGCATCCAGGTAAGATGCAGTTGTGATTAGTGCTTTTCAAAATTAGAATTTCCACCAGTGGAATTGTGGCAGCATTAGTTATTCCACTTCTATAAAATTATCAGAAAAGTTTAAAAATGTTCATGAAAATTTGCTAGTAAGTAACCTGTGGTATTTGCTCTGTAGTTTTAAAACCGCTCAACTGAATCTCTAGACATTTGATATGTTTAGAGTCTATCCACATTGTGTAAGTGTGCAAAATGTCAGTTCTATACCTTTAAGGGCACTGGGATTATCAGACTCCAAATATTGATAAACTTTCATAAAATTTCATGAAAAAATTAACTGTGAAATGTTGTACCTGCATAACTTAAAGATAACCAAATATTATTACATTTAGTTGTTGCCAAGATCCCAGCTGAGACACTTGCTTCTATCTCTTCTTTGTTTGTGTGTGTTCCATAAAATACGCACTCCGCACTCTTGTGACTAAAATTGTAGTAATCTGTGCAGCACTAAGTTGTGCATTGGAGAAAGAGTAATGTGCTCCAGGACAGCCCTGTTTCCAATTGCCTTGGTGGTGCTGCTGGTAGTGCAACCAGAATGATATTCCAGGCAGCCTGGGTTCAAACCACAGCTGAGGCACTTACTTCTTTCTCTCTTCTGTTTGTGTGTGTTCCATAAAGGTGCACACCATGCTGTTGTGACTGAAAATGTAATTATCTGTGCAGCACCAGGCTATGCACTGGAGAAAGGGTAACTTGATCCAAGGTAGCCCAGTTTCCAGTTGCCTTGGTAGCATAGCTGGTAGTGCAATGGAAAAGGTATTTGGGGTGGCCTGGGCTCAAGTCCTAGCTGAGGCACTAACTTATTTCTCTCTCATCTAGTTATATGTGTTCTATAAATATGCACACTGTACTCTTGTGTTTGAAATTGTAATTATCCTTGCAGCACCAGGTTGTGCATGGAGAAAGAGTAATGTGTTCTGGGATGGCCCCATTTCCAGTTGCCTTCAGGGTGCAGCTGGGAGCCCAACAGGAATGGTATTCTGGGTGGCTTGGGTTCAAGTTTCAGCTGAGGCACTTAGTTCTTTCTCCAATCATAAACAGTTTCCAATATGTAATCTATTTTATTTCCTCTGTAAACTTAAAACTACTCAACTGAATCTCTCCACATTTGAAATGTTTAGAGCCCATCAACATTGTGTAAGTATACAAAATGTTAATTCTTCTATACCTTTAAAGACAGTGGGTTAATAAGAATCATAAGAATTTGGCACCCAGACCATGCATGCAAAGTGTCATACAATTTCATCAAATGGCGCCAAAGTTATTGATATGCCTATATCGGGGATTATCATTAAAGTGCCTATTCAACCCATGCTCAGAAGACAAATATTTAAAATCTTATATCATAAGAACTGCTTAATATTTTTTCACTGAACCTTTGAATCATTGAAAGTCACCTCCTTGGGCTGAACCACTTCTACCCTGAAAGCTTTCAAACAAAATTTCAAACCATTTTTTGCTTTAGATATAAGCTGTTGAATGAATGGCTTTGATGCCATTTGATAAAATTACATGCCACTTTGCATGCATGCTCTGCATGCCAAGTTCTGATGATACGTCAAGTTTCGTAATGGTAGCTTGTCCAGATTCTATAATCCAGGGAGTGTAATACCAGTAAAAACACACACTTTTTGGCTGGTATTTGCTGTTGTCTACAGCAAAAATGGTTTGGAGTTTTGTTCCAGAATATCAAGGTAAAAGTAACTTGGCCCAAGGGAGTGTCTTTTGAGATTGTGAGAAAAAATATGTACAGTATGTTGTGAGCTTTGTGTCTTAATACCTTTCTCCAATGAAATTACATGAAATTTTGAATGCACTCATAGGGTGTAAGTTCTTATGATTTGGTAAATTTCGTGATGTCTGCTCATCAGGATTCTGTTCTCCACAGAGTGTAAAAATAAGAAAAAAAAAAAAAACACTTTTTTTTGGCCTTTATTTGCTCATAGCTATGGCAAAAGGAGTTTGGAATTTTGCCCTGGAAATTTTAGGGTAGAATTGTCTCAGACCAACTAGAAGACTTTTCAAAAATTCATACAAATATTAATTGGTTCTTGAGTAATTAGGTTTTAAATATTTGGCTTCTGAGCTTGGGTTGAGTAGTCACTTTAATGGTAAACCGCAATGTGTGAACTATAACAATGTTTGTAATGTTCAACGAAATTGCGTGACAGTTTGCATACATGGTCAAGGTTCCACTTTCTTATGATTTGGTAACTTTTGTGATTGCAGCTAGTCCCAATTCTGAGATCCAGGGAGTGCCAAAATAAAAAAAAACATTTTCTGGCCATGTCATTGCTCACATCTAAAGCAAAAGAAGTTTAGAATTTTGCTCTGAAATTTTCAGGGCAGAAGCAGCTCTGCTTTTTGAATACTTTGTAAAAAAATCTCAATGACTCTTGAGTCATAAGGTTTTAAAAATGTTGCATCTGAGCATGGATTGAGGGGGCAATTTAATGTTAAACCCTGATTTGTGCACCTTAATAACTTTGGTACGATTCAACAAATTTGCATGAAAATTTGCACATGCGGTTAACGTGCTAAGTTCTTATGAGTGTACACATTTTTCTGATGGTCTCTCTTCTATATTCTGAGATACACAGAGTGTAAAAACACTAAAAATGAAACACTTTTTGGCCAATTCCTGATCATGTTTAGAGCATAAAGGATTTGAAATTTTCTTTCAGATTTTTCCGTGTAGAAGTGACAAGGCCCAAGGATGTAACTTTCAAAGATATTGTGAAAAAAATAATAATTGGTTCTTGAGTTATAAAGTTTAAAAAATGTCACTTCTCAGCATATTCAGTAGGGTTTTCAAGATGGTTTGGTGTTACCTAAGAATTTGTCCTGGTACACACATACTGCTGGACTATAGGATTTGCATAAGGCCCTTTGAGTCATATACAAATTCTGAAAATGCACATGAAGCTATGACAAGAGATTTGTGAGGTGACTGAAATGTACTACAAAAGTAACTGGTTCTATGCAAATTCTATGGGCATACACAAGGCTGTTGTGTGGTATTTGCGTAGGGCCCAAAGGGCCCTCTGTAAATCGCATACCCATGAAACTCTACACTGTGAAATTTGTGTAGGTCCCAAAGGGCCCTGCACAAATCCTGAAGATGCACGCAACATTGTGCTATGCAATTTACATAGGGCCCCAAGGGCACTACACTCATGTAATGCTGCACTGTGGAATTTGCATAGGATCATGCAGTTTTTGAAGTCCCACCTCCAAAACAGCATTGATGAAGTAGAGAAAGTGCAGTCTAGGTCAAGCAACAAAATACAACAGGAACAGGGGAGGCTATATGAGCAGTATCAAACACATGTATTACTACATATATATTTTATTAACTTTCTAAAAAACTACATATATATTTTATTAACGTTCTAAACAAGAAAGGAAATTCATTGTAAAAAACTGCATTAATGCACCAGTTAGGGTTCAACTTAAAGCCAAAAAACTATGGAAACATAGTGTTAAGGTTTTGAAACCTAACTCCCCACCACTAAGCATCAAAGGAACAAGATCACACAAACAACCACAGACAGCCGTCATCAAAAAGACAAACACTCAACTGTTTCCAGACTACATTAATGAAGTAGAGCTTATATGGTACCTTTGAAAATGTGCATACAGCATGCTGCTCTTTTAAAAAAGCTATATTCCAACAGTGTTCTTCAGAAATGTAACAGTGTGACTGCAGCAGTGGATGTGTATGACTTGCAGTGTGCAGTTGTATCTGTGGCTGTAGACAGCCATTGTCAGGGACCAGCTCTTCTGCAGCCACTGATATACATGCACACACATACACACCCTCTTCTGGCTGCAGATGCACCGATCCCTGTGGGACCAATGCTTTGACAGCCACAAACACAAATCCACAACACCCAAATTGCAACACTATGGCTGGCTGCAGATAGACATGCCTACTGCATGACACACACTTCTGGCTGAAGAAGAGAAGGCCCCTGTAGGGCCTGCATTTCTGCAGCCACAAATACAAATCCACAATACCCATATTACAACATTGTTTTTGCAACCACAGATACACATTAATGCTGCAAGACATATACACTCACTTCTGCAGTCACACTGTTATGTTTCTAAACAGCACTAATGGAATATGTTTTTTTTAAGTGCAGCATGCTGTATGCATATTTTCGAAGGTACCACATCAGTGCTACTGCATTTGTGTCATTGGGAAACAGTTATATGTTATTTGTCTTACCTTATAATGACTATCTGCCAAGAGCATGGGAGTGGTACAGTGCAATGGGCATGGAGCTACAGTCTTACAAGACAATGATGGAGACTGAAGTGCTGCCCCAGTTGTACTCACCTCTTTGGGTTGAGAGCAGACATTGCTGTACTCTGGACTGAACTGCAAAGGATGCAGAGAATGTTCTGCTCCACCTAGAAGTCACCAAGTCTGCTGCAGTTACCCTAAAAGATGCCTAGGCAGAGGCAGAGTGGTTGGGCCATGGTAGGCTTAGGCTTCAGGAGGGCTGAGGTGATTAGAAGGATGCCTACTCCTTAGCTTGTACCATTGCAGAATTCCTTTGCCATACTTGTGAAATAGAGAAGCTGGAAGGAAGCACCCATAGCAGTGGGAAGAGAGAAAGTGGGGTCCTCTGAAGGTGGAGGCCCCAAGGAGGGAGGAGGCAGCATCTGGCTGAGGAGGAAGCAGCTACTGAACTGTGTTACAAAAGTATCAGGTCTTTTGTAACTTTCATGGATGTACACAAGGCTGTTGTGTGGTATTTGTGTGCCCAAAGGGTACTCTGCAAATCACACACCAACAGGATGCTGCACTGTGAAAATTGTGTAGGTCTCAAAGGGTCCTACACAAATACTGAAGATGCATGTAATGTTGTGCTATGCAATTTGCATGGGTTGCAAGGACACTATGCAAACTGCACACTCACATAATGCTGCACTGTGGAATTTGCATAGGACCATGTAATTCTTGAAGTCCCACCTTCATAACAGCATTATTGTTAGAAGGATAGACTTGGGAGTGTGAGGGGGGAATGGAGTGTCTCACAGGTGCTTCAACCTGGAGTTATAGAGAGCAGATCCACAGGATCACTAGGCAGCAGGAGATGGGAAGGAGCTAGATGTCATTTTCCATGTGGGAACAAATTACCTGACAATGGACAGAAGTAGTGCAGAGAAATTTGGGGGAGCTGAGGAAGGGCCTCAAGCAGGTGGCATATGGTAGCTTTTGCCAAGGTGTTACCTGTATACAGGCAGGGAGAAGAAAGTGTACTACACAAAGGGGATTTTAACAATTGGTTGAAGGCATGGTGCATGAAACAGGATGTTGGCTACACTGGGGACTTGGGACCAACCAGAAGATATGGGCTTTTATAGGGGAGGCATCCTGCGACCTTCTAGAAAGGGGAACAGAGTCCTCAGTCAGAGGTTTAAATGCTACTTGGATGAGCATGTATATATTAGCTGGGGGTAGGCTGGAGAACTAAGGGAGACAACAATTGCATCCTTCAAATGATGAAGCAACAAGGAGGAAGGGACTAAGAGGATTAAACTCCCCTTAGGGCAGTGGCAAAAGATGACAGGGGTACAGACAAGGTAGAGGACAAGGGGGTATAAATCAGGGAAGCAAGAAGGAAGGAGTTAAGGAGACAGGTAACAGAGCTGGAAATAAGAGAAGAGGTGGGAGAGTAGGAGTATCGGGGAACAATACAGGCAGGAGGGGGGAAGCAGGCAGGGAGGGAGTAAGGTACTGTATAGAGAGCCATGTGAATCAATGCAAGGAGTCTGGGAAATAAAATACTGCATTTGGAGGCTATTATGACAGAGGCTAGCCTGGATTTGCTAGTCATAATGGAGTTGTGGTGCGCTGACAGCCATGACTGAGATATGGTCATATAGGGCTACTCTCTGTTCAGGAGAGACAGGAATGAGAGGAGGGGTTGTACTCTATGTAAGGGAGGGAATCAATGCCATGGAAGTTCAGGAGCACCCAGAGGAAAAATAAGGGCTGGAGGTACTGTGAGCTATCCTGAAGACAGGCACTGGGACCTCTATCCATACAGGGGTGGTATACAGACCGCCAACAAAGAGAGAGGAGTTGGATGAGGAACTTGGGGAAGCCATTATAATCATTCCAATAGGCAACAGTGATCGCTGCACAGTGTAGTTAAACATTAAGATGGGAAAGGAGGCAAACATCATGAGGACAAGGGTTCTTGACTTTAACAGGGTGAATTTTGTTTTTTGCTCCTACACTGCCCCCAAACTGGCCACTGCTTCAGGCCACACATTATTTAACCCACTCCCACCAGTCCACTCCCCGCTGCTATTGTCTTTCTCCCCTGTTGGTGTCACGCTCTGGTAGACCCAGCATAACCCTGCCAGGAAGGCCCCCTCCCAGGAAGCAGAAGAGAGGAGAAAGAGTTCCACTGTCTTGACTGGGAGTGCAGGAGAGGACTAAGGTGATTGAAGTGGTGTGTTATGAAAGATTTCTTGATGCAGGGGAACACGTGGCTGTCATTCAGTCAGCTGGGTGGGCGTTTTCCATTTTCTGGGGCCCCTTCCACATCCCACAATCATGTGACTGCAGCTGTATCCTGTGGGCAGGGCCAATCAGCAGTGTGTGGTCACCCACACCACCTAGAACATCTCTGCTCACCGGCATAGTGGCACTGAGAGTTGAGGTGCTGGACACCACACCTCGCGCCATAACGGTAACCCAGGCTCAGTGACGGACTCAGGTAGCCAGGGGTCGGCAGGGAAGGGAGAGGATAGAGCATTCGAAGGACAGCTCTCCTCTCCTTGGGGTGGGATCTAGGGATGCTCAGTGTCCTGATGACCCCAATGGAGATCGGGGGTACTGCAGGTACACCAGCCAACATAAGGGGCAGAGCATGGCAGATGGCAGCAGGGCAGCTGTGCTCAGGCATCATTGCACATTGCACTCTAAGGGGGAACCAAAAACAAGAAAACCTCCTGACAGCCAGGTGAGGTGATGGTGGGTCTCCCGGGGCAGAAACCCCACATGCTCAGTACTGGCCAAAATCCTGACCCTACCCCTGGGGATCCTCAGCCTCCTCCTCTGTGGGCTGGCAGGAGAGGAGTGGAGGGGATCCTGATACCAAAGCTTCAGTTGGAGGAGTGGTTCAGGTGGGTGGTTGGGGTGGATGCCGAGCGAGCCCACTAGAGAGATACCTCAGACTGTCAGGTGAGAAACAGAGTTGGGGGGAAGTCACCAGCCAGAAGCCACTGCCACTCAGTCCAGCATGGCCCACCCCCAAGGAGGGAAGAGTCCAAAGGATGCTCTAACTCCCTCCCTCCCTGCCAGTTTCTGCTCCTGATATCTGGGCTCATGGCATGAACCCAGGTCGTCAGCATGCCACAACAGTGCCTCATCACGTGGTGCCACACAGCCAGCAAGAAGGGTGGATTTTAAAGAAATGGGAGACTCAAGGGAGGGACACATCAGTTGCATGACACTATTCGTTATGCCAAGGGGTCCCTGGTATCAGGGGTGGAACAAGAAAAATGAGAAAATGCAAGATACCATCCACTGCCCACCACAGGCTCCACACTACCAACTAATACTTTTCCTCAATGATTGACACTTCAACACTGTCCAGGGGAATGAGGCCTGGCCTTCCAACAGGCCTTCCCATTGGGAGGGGTTATCTGTGGGGGAGCTGTGAGGTTACGATATACCCAAAGATGGCAACTGATAGGACTGGGTGGTGCAGCTGAAGTGATAGGAACCATTCAGGATGTAGGTGACTAAACAAAAAAGAAATGGGAGACTGCCTCAGAAGCTGCCTCATGGGGGGATTGCCAGAGAGGAGTAGAGGCACAGTGGGGAAAAATAAGGGAGGACAAAATTAAGGCAACCAGCCAGTGTTTGAAGAAAGTGGGTAAAAGCAGAAGGAAAAAAATGTTATGGTTCTCTAGGGAGGTAGCCAAGGTTACAATGGAAAAAAGGGTGGCATTCAGAAGGTATAAGGAAACACAGAGAGAGGGAGACAGGGAGGTGTAGCAAAAAAAACTGAGGGAAGCAGGAAAAGCAGTGAGAGGAGCAAAAGCACAGGCAGAGGAGAGGTTAACCAAAGGAGTAGCTAAAGGAGATAAGACTTTCTTCAGGTACATAAGTAAGACGAAGAAGGCAAGGGGAGGGATAGTGAGGATAAGGAGGATGGTGGAGGGACTATGCAGAAGAGGATCAAGAAAAAGAAGACACCCTCAACAGGTACTTCTGCTCAGTCTTCACAATAGGGAGGGGGGAATGGACTGCCAAGGAGCAGTAGGATTTAGGTGGGGAGATGGACACAAGCCATTTCCAGAGGAAAATTTCCTGAAGGAACTTGCAGCTGTGAAAGTGGATAAGTCTATGGGATCAGAAGGGATATATATCCAAGGGTAATAAAAGAACTCATGGAAGTGCTAGCTGCCCCACTGGTGGCCTTATTCTATAGCTCTAGAAACAGGCATGGTTCCGGAGGACTGGGGTCCTTTTATATAGAGTAACAGCAGGTAGGAAGCTAACAACTATAGGTCCGTCAGCATCACTTCAGTGGTCATAAAATAAATGGAAACACTGTTAAAGGAATGATTCGTAGAATATCTTGATTCTAACATGATGCAGCACCTCAGGCAGCATGGATTCATGGGGGGAGTTCACGGCACACTAATCTAATTGAGTTCTTCTCCTGGGTGACCAGGGAAATAGATCTGTGGAGGGCAGTGGACATAGCTTATCTCGACATTAGCAAGGCCTTCAATGTTGTGCCACACAGGAGACTGATAAAGAAATTAAGCAGCCTAGGGGTGGGATCCAAAGTGGTTAACTGGGATTGAAGCTGGTTAATGGATAGGAGACAGAAAGTGGTGGTTAACAGCGCTCAATCTAATGTTGGCAGAATGACCAGTGAGATGCCGTAGGGCTGAGAAATGGGACCGGTCCTCTTTAATGTTTTCATAAGTGACATTTTAGAAGAACTGAAAGGGAAAGTATGCCTTTTTGCAAATGTCACCAAAATCTGTAACAGGTTGAAAATTCAGGAAGGGGTGGAGAAAATACATAGGGATCTTAGGAAACCCAGGGATTGGTCAGGAGCATGGTGGTTGGAGTTCAATGCCCAAAAATGCAAAATCATGCACCTACAGCATAGGAACCCAGGACCTGAGTATAGGATGGGGGAGTACTGATAGTCACCAATCAGGAAAGGGACCTTGGGGTTATCACATCTGATTACCTCAAAGTTGCAAGGCAGTGTGACAAAGCAGTAGGTAAGGCCAGTGGGATGTATAGGGAGAGGTATCTGCAGCAGGAGAAGGAAGGTGGTGTTGTCCCTATATTGCTCGCTGATGAGATCCCACTGTAAGTACTGTGTCCAGTTTCTGGAAGATATACCTCAGAAAGGGCTTAGTACATAACAGTACCAAAAAAGTGTACTTTTTTGAATGATTATATTGATGGCAGGACAGGCTTCACTGTGAATGCTGGATGATGTGATTACTGGTTGGTGCATGTGGTGAGTACTGTATGGTGAGACCCCTAAAATGCCATATACAAGAACACATACTGCATGTGTTATAAATAAAAATGTCAAAAATAAAATTGGGGCACATTTTTGGGAGGCTCATGGGTCCAATGTTAGATGATTTCAATTTCAGACATTACAGCAGGTCAGTTCACTTGAAAAAGGAGGAGATATGGTGAAAATATTGTTGCAGAGAGAATCCAAGTAGATAGCAACACTGGGCACCCTCTTCCCTAGAGGCTTAAATGACCAGCCAGATTTAAAGCCCTTTCTTTGAGATTTGGACAAATGGTGAGCTCTCCCCTATTCTGCAACCCAACCCCACATTCTTTTTTTTTTGTTGTTGTTTATTTCTATATCCCCCTTATAGTCAGCCCACATCCATCCGCTGTCCTAGTGCACCCTGGCTCCAATTGAGGCCCTCACCCCCAGCGATACACCATGGGTTGCCCCCCATGGTGGGGAGGCAGCGAGTTCCCCTTACTTACCACCAGGAAATGGATCCAGTACACTGGGGGCGACTTCCTAGGAGCCAGGAGATGCATCCCAGGATGGCCATTAAGCCATGTGATCATGTTTTTTTCTTGTTCTTTTCTTCCCAGGAGATGGAGCATGCAAAGAAGCCTGCAGAGAGAAGCGCTCAAGTGTCCACATGCACTCCTTCCAAGCGTCTGCCACAACTCCTCCCCCTTCTGCTATACTGCACCCTGTCCCCCAGCCTCCACTAGGGAGCAAGAGAGCACTAACCACTGAGGACCCCCTCCTGGAGAAGGAGAACAGCCCATCGGATGTTCAATCCTTCTCCCCTGTTGACCCCTGGTGGCCCATGCTCATTCCCGAACATGGGTCACCGGCATAACACGAGGTAAGGCGTCCAGTGCCTCAGCCCTCAGGGCCACTGAGCTAGCACAGCCCCTCATTATAAATTGATTGTATCCGCCTCTGCAAACCTCTTTGCTATAACATACAGTATAAGGTTGATACAGTACTTTGTGGGACATCACATTTTAGAAATCAGTTTATTCATGATGTTTAAAGAGCAGCTGATGTCTTCAGGAGAACTTTAACAAATCATAATATTTAGACATAGTTTAGTTTGTATTTCACATTCGTTCTGTATTTCTCCACACCATTATTAATTACTGAGGTCATTTGCATGAAAACAAGATATTTGCTCCTGAAGAGTTTATTCATTCCTGTTGCTTTCTCCCTACCTGAGATCATACTGCACTGCTTGTGACATCACAGTTATTCCCATGGCAACAGATTGTGATGTCACAACAGAGAATTATGACTTGAAGTAGGGAGTAAGCTATAGAGGCAGATTAACTCTAAGGGATAAAGACCACGTATGCATGTAGATTTCCTCAGTAATAAATAATAGGGAGGAGAAATCTATAGAATATACATTGAATCAAAGCTGAACTGTGCCTAATTACAATGTTTTTTCAAACTTTTCTTTGAGGCATCAGCAGCTCTTCAATGTGTACCTAATAGCCCTTTGTTGCCATGTTATGTATGTTCAATAAATATAGAATAAATGATGGGGAAGTGTGTGATATGAGAATTGAATGCACACCCTCAGTGTGGGATGCCACATAAGCCTCAAGGGCAAAGCCCAATTGGTTTATCAAAGCATTCCACACCAAGGCTGTGCATTAAATTCTCATATGCACACTTCCTCATTTTTTATTTTATATAATATACTGGTGAGCACTTTTTTTCCAGCCCAAGTGCTCTGACTCTCTCTGTCACACATACATACCCTAGTGCTTCTTGTACTGGGACCCTGCCTCTCTCTCTTTCTCTCTCTCTCTCTCTCTATCTCACACACACACATGCCTTGTCTCTGTTTTTTTCTTTATTTCTTAGTGTCTTTTCACACTCACATATACCTCGTCTGTTTTTTTTTTCCTTAGTCTTAATGTATTTGGGATCGCGATTTTGATCCTGGTTCAGGAGCACTGCCAGACGGTGTCATTCCCACTCACAGTGTCAACGAAGGCACCGAACAGCAGGATCAACCAACTGAACCTTTTTTTATGTTTATTTAAAAAAATGTAAAGGTAGGATTGACCAGATAGGTAACTGTACATTTGTGGGACAGTGTAGCAGCTCCTCACTAGCAGAGATACGGAACCGGCACGGAGTCACTATAATTTAGAAACAGTGCAACCTTCCCACATGAGGAACAGAGCCAATGTCAGAGCTGTTGTTCACTGTTGCCCATACGCTGTCTTTTATAGTGTATGGGCACCTTACAACTCTGCAACAACAAGGTTTGAGCCAAAGTAGGAAGTGCACCAGCCGCAGCCAACAGAAATGGTAAGATCAAACCAGGTATGGAGTGAAGGTGGCAGCACGATCACCCAACCCCCGCAACACAGGATCAATGAGATACAAAAACGGAAGAGGCACTTACTTTTCAATTAGGACGTCCTCCAGTGCCAACGCTGAACTGCCATACAACAACTTTAGGAAAAGATGTACGGATCCAAGCAGCTTTCTGGCCATTTGACCACTCGAGGACACTAGAAGGTGGCCACTCGATCTGACTCCAAGTTGTTGTACCATTGATGTGACGTACCATCGATGGTATAATAACATCATGATGACACATCTATGGTACAACTTTAGGAAAAGATGGAATTTAACAAATAACAACATTCTACCATACACTATATATGAATCTAAATGAATTGAAAGTGAGCATGTATAAATTGGACCATCAGAGTCCCCATTTCATTCTTTATCCACATTAGTCCACCAGACTGATACTACTGTCCAAGTTTTCACTTTTTAGTTTTTTAAACCCTGTTTTGGTGATGTCCAATGGACCAAATAAATTATATAAAATGTATGATGTCTCATTAATGTGAGTGTTAGTGATGTCCTTTGACAATACACAGAATTAACCAGAGACTATATTAGTTGAAAAGCAAAATAAACAAAGCTGTGCTGTTTAGCTATATTCCTGCCTTGGCAGGGATATCTAATCTGGAGGGTTTGACTTGTGGATCATATGTATAATGTTTTTTGTACAATGGGGGGGGCATGATAGAAATGTTCAAGTATCTCAAGGGAATTAACAAGGTACAAGAGGGTAGTATCTTTCAGAAGAGATGTACAAGAACAAGGGGGCACAATTTGAAGATAGACGAGGGACGGCTCAGAGGTAATGTTAGAAAGTATTTTTTCACAGAGAGAGTTATGGATGCATGGAACAGCCTTCCTGAGGAGGTTGTGGAGTCAGGAACAGTGGTTGAATTCAAGCATGCATGGGACAGTCATAAGGCAATTCTAGGGGGTGGGCAGGAGGAAGTAAGCTGTTGATTAAGTAGAATCTGCAGCTTATCCATCAGGTAGGGAAATGGGCAGACTGGGTGGGCCAAGTGGTCCTTATCTGCCATCAAATACTATGTTTCTAAGTGTACAGTATTTATTTATAGTCTTTTAATGTTTGTCATGTTGCACATCAGTACAAAGAAATAACACTGTTTGATGTAATCTGCATGGTTATTTTTGTCCAATCACTGTGAACTTAGAATATATAAATGGTATTCATACCCACAGGCTCTGGCACCTGATGAAACTTTATTGTAAAGTGCCTCGTAAGAGCAGGGTAGCCTGGCATTTTGTAGCAGTTTGGGACCACTATGCAATCAAATTTAAGCTTCTGTTCTGTGATTGCCCTGATGTGTGCACTGTGTTTCAGTCTTTGCCCTCAGAAATGATATAGACAAGGTGGAGGCAATTCAGATGAGGACAACTGGAATGGTGCAGAGTTTGCACCAACAGTCCTGTGAGGAGAGACTGAGGGATCTCAACATGTACCACCTGGAAGAGAGTAGAGCAAGAGGAGACATGATATAGATCAACAAGTACTTCACAGGGGTAAACAGGGTGCAAGAGGGGAGTCTCTTTCAAATGACAAATAGCACCAGGCCCAGACATAATGCAATGAAGCCGGGGGGGGGGTGTTGTTATGAGGAATGTGAGGAAGTACAACCTTACTGAAAGAGTTGTAGATGCCTGGAGCAGACTTCCAGCGGACGTTGTGGAGGCAAAAACAGTAAGGGGATTCAAGCATGCATAGGATAGACATAGAGGAATATTACTAAATAAGGATTGAAGAGGAAGGGTCACTGGAGACCAGTTAGGATATGTGGAGACAGACTAGAGAGGGACCATCTGGGTAGACTGAGTGGGCCAAGAGGTCTTTTTCTGCAATAAAATTCTATTTCTATGTGAAGGTTGCTTCTGTGGTCTGGTCCTTTTGCTGTTGGGGGGGGGCTAGGTGGATGGAGAGTTAGGGTTCAGAACCTTAACACCACATTTCCATACTTTTGCAGTGTCATGTTGCCCCCTAACTGTTGCATTAACACAGTTGTTTGCAATGAATATGAGTTATATGCAGGACATTTTTATAACATTTCACAAAGAAATAAACTACTAGATTTTGAGCTCCTCAGAGTTCAAGAACCATATAATTAAATGTCTGTCAATTTGGCAGTTACTTTGAGAACTACCCCAGGGCTGGGGGTATGCCAATTGTCAGTTCTCAAGCTTAAAGAAATACTGAGTTATAACTAAATGAATGTATTGGCAATATGTCTCAAAATTTCACAGAAAAATAAATGAACAATTTGTGAGTTCCTGTAAGTTCAACAGTTCTGTACATAACTGAATGACTGCATATTTGGCAGGTGCTCAGAGCTTTGCTGCTTAGGTGAGAATGCCATTGTTTAGATATCCAGCAAAAAGGATGGCTGAATTATAACCAGCTGAAAATATTGGCAACAGTTTGTGACATTTCTGACCAATTTTGAGCCCATGCAAGTTCAAAACTACATATCCAAATGTCATGAAATTTAACAGATCTTTTAATCTTAATTCTGAAAGTGTGCATAACAATGTTTAGACTTCTACAATAAAGGATGGATTTGTTATAATAGGCTGAAAATATTTGTGAAATTTCACATATGCAGAACCTGCAAATTTTACCTAGCCTTAATTCTGGGTAATGTGAATCTAGATACTGCCGCTCTGGAAGAAATGTCAATTCATACAACACTATACTTGATAAAGTTAACCTTAAGCAAGTTATTACAAATTCTAATAGAGGTACATTAAACACCAAAATATTGATTGGATCATGGCAAGTAGTGATCATCGGCTAGCCTTGGTAGGGAATTTCCAAGAGTCCATTAGTGGTCATGCCCAATTACTGTGTCTGGCACAAGGGGGTTCTCTGCCCTCAGCCTAAAATAATTGAGTTTTGAGTTTACTATGTATTTTATTTGCCTGCCTTTCTGGATTACCTAGTCATAATAGGTTGGCAATATTTCAATACTATTCCTAGTGTTAATTCTGCATTTCACTTTTTACTTTGGCTGCACTTGTGCATCCAACGTTTTGTGGCAAGGATAGGGGATTTCGGGGGGGGGGTCACTGCTGAGTCCATTGCAGTTCACAAAAGCAAGGGTTCGGCAGTGTACACCAATGGCCATGGGCTGTGGTCCTGACATCACTCTTTGGTTTGTGTGCTGAAACATTGTATATTTCAAAGTACCAAAGTCGCTCCAAGCAGAGAGGGCTTCGGTCCTTGAAGTCCTCAGCAAACGGCTAAGCAGCTTTCAAAGGAGCCTGTCAATTGTTAAAAAAACAAACACATCCATCAATGCCTGTTTTGGCCCCCATAACTGCCCTCCACCCAACCATCCCTCTCAGCACCCACCATCCCACCCCCCAAAACAAAACACTGATACTGGGGGTGCCCAATTCCCCCAGTGTAGCCACCTCATAGTTTTTTCTTTCTTTAATTTTATTCATATGTTGCCTGTAACAAAGAAAACTGTCCCTTGATGTCTGTAGCTGGCACCCTGTAACTGCTCCCCTACAAACCCTCCTCTGAGCACCCCCGGACAAACATTACACTGACACTGGGGTGCCCAATCCCTGATGGTCATCCCTTGCATTTTTTCTTTAACTGTTCCCCCAAGCAACCTCCTCCCTCCCTCCCTCTCAGCACCCACCACCCCATCCCCTATTAACATAATACTGACACTAGGGTGCCCAATCCACTTGTGTTATCATCTGAAATATAGAAAACCATCCCTCATTGTTTTGCTGTTGTGTTTTTTTAACCTGTAAAACAGAAAACATCCATCGTTGTCTGCCGTACCGTTAGTCCCCCCACCAACCCTCCCACTCAGCACCCACCACCCAATACACCCCCAAGCCCTTACTTACCCAGCGGGGGTCCAACATCATGATCTTCTCTAGACCACAAAGTCATCTTCACTCTTCAATGCCAGACTGCGAACTGAGGAAATTAGGCATGCTATTCAATGTAATTCAATGGAGTTTTGAACTTAGTAGCATAACTTGGGCATTTTTCTATATTTTTGCCCCAAATTTTCAACATACCTTTCTGTGGGACACCACCTCATGAACAATGCAAGTGACATTAGGTGAATCTGTCCCAAAAGTTGATTTCACTGTCACTATGTGAAATCACCTTTTGGGCAGGAGTTGAAAATGTTCTCCACCACTGTTCATGAGGTGGGGCATAAGAAGGCTATGTTGAAAATTTGGTATAAAAATATTAAAAAACAACAAAGTTATGAGCCTACATGGAAGTTTGCAAACACAGGCTTGTAACATTGGTAATTTTCATTATTTTGACCCAAATTTTCAACATAGCAATTTCTTCACAGCACCTCATGAATATGACAGCTGTCATTTTTCAAATCCTGGCCGAGATGTGTTTTCCCATCCTGAAAGGTGATTTTGCAGTCGCTGCATGAAATCACCTTTCAGGCAGGAGTTAATAATTTTCTCCACTATCATTCATGAGGTGGGGTCATAAGAAGACTATATTGAAAATTTGGGGCATAAATGTTAAAAAAAACATAAAGTCATGAACCAATGTTGGAATTTATGAACGTATGCTTGTAACTTTATTAATTTTCAATATTTTGACCCCAAACATTCAACATTGACATTTCTTCACAGCACCTCATGAATGTGACAGCTGTCATTTTTGAAATCCTGGTTAAAAAAATGTGTTTTTGCATCCCAAAAGGTGATTTTGCAGTTGTTGCATGGAATCAGCTTTCAGGCAGGAGTTGAACATTTTCCCCACTATTTTTCATGAGGTGGGTCATAAGAAGGCTATGTTGAAAATTTTGCAATTCTTTTTTTAAACATCAAAGTTATGAGCCTACATTGAAGTTTGTGAACGCAGCCTTGTAACTTAGGTAATTTTCAATGTTTTGACCTAAATTTTCAACATAGAAATTTCTTCACAGAACCTCTTGAATGTGACAGCTGTCATTATTCAAATACTGGCCAAAATGTGTTTTTGTACCTGTAGTATGAAATGACATTTTGTTGGAGATTTGAAAATATTCACCTACTGCATTCCTGAAGCAGGCTAATAGAAAGGCTATGCTGAACATTTGGGCCTGGATATTCAGACTGCACCAGGCTGTGGTGCAAGCCTGGGTGCAGCGCAACTTGGCTGTGCAGGGGCGTTGACAGGGTGATATTCAACGGAGCTGTGCCATGGCACATGGCACAGCATCACTGACTATTGCACCCTGGCCACCCGCAGTGCACATGGTGCAGTGCCACTGTGTCAGCACAAGTGGCCAGAGTGGAGCGGGGGGATGATCTAGCTCAAGTTCCATTGCACTAGGTGCAACAACTGTGATATTCAAAGGTGCACATGCAAATGGGTCCATAATGCATGCAAGACACAAATGGGGCCATTTTGCATGTCATTATGGCCCCATTCACATGCAGGTATGCTGATCCCTGGCGACTTGCACCTGGCGCCCTGCCAGGCTTCAGCTGTCGGGGACCGACGCCCCCTGCACAGCATGGAAATGTGCCCCACTGCCTGATCACGGGCATATGTAGACTTTAATAACCATCCAGTATCCCTGGTGGTCCAGTGGACTGCTTCACGTCCGATTGCGGGCTTAAGTAATAAAAATACCGTCCAGTATCCCTGGTGGTCCAGTGGACCACTCACAGCCCGATCGCAGGCATATCCTGTAGAAATACTAGTCCCATATCCCTGGTGGTCCAGCGGTACCCCCACCCGCCCACTGAGCCCCACCGCCGCTCTCCCGAGTCAGTGGTGGATGGCAGGTCCCCACCCGCTCAACCCCCCCACCGCCTTGCCTACCGACTCCCTATGGTAGGGCTGTACACCCATTGGTCCACGGCATGAGCCAATGGGCGTGCAGCCCGTACCATACTACATAGTCCAGATATGTGAATGGATCCATTCACATATCTGGTCTGTGTCTGATCTCTTGTACAGTACCAGCATAGGACCTGTAACCATAAATCACTGTCATCTGCCAGCACCAGCCAGCCAGCAGCTCCACTTCAAGCAACCTGGTCTCTTATACTTGCATATGACCCATAACCAAAAATCACAGCCACCACCCACCAGCCAGCCACCAGCTCTACCTCCAACAGCCTGATCTCTTGCAACAGCATAGGATCTGTTACCAAAAATCACAGCCACCAGCCAACACTAGCTGGCCGGCAGCTCCCCCTCCAGCAACCTGATCTGTGGTACCAGTAGGACCTATTACTAAACATTGCAGCCACCACCCACCAGCCATCCAGGACTACCTCCAGCAACCTGGTTTCTGGTACCTGTGTAGGACCCATGACCAAAAATAATAGCTAGCAGCCAGCAGCCAGCAGCCAGCAGCAAGCAGCAAGCAGCACTAAATCTAGCAACATAGGAACCGTGACCAAAAATGACAGCCACCAGCCATCAGCACTACAGTATCTCCAGCAGCCTAGTCTCTGGTACCAGAAAAGGAGCTGTGTTCAAAACTAATAGCCAGCTGCCAGCAGCAAGCAACACTACATCAAGCAACTTGGTCTTTGGTACCAGTGTATGAGCTGTGACCAACAATTACAGGCACCAGCTTCCAGCCAGCCAGCAGCACTACCTCCAGCAACCCAGTCTCTTCTGCCAGTGTAAGACACAGTGTCAACAGCCACCAAAAATGACACCTCCTTTGATGATGTGGCAGACTGCCATGAAGTGCCAGGTTGTTGGCCATGGTGATTTTCATTGTTTTCCAATAAATTATTTAGCTAGCACCTTTTCAAGTGTGCACCATTTTTCTTGTTTTGCCCAGAGCCAAAATGAATTTCCATCCAGCATTCTGGACTCTTCACCAGCAAAAGACCAATTGCCAAAGGGCAGCCAGCCAGCAGCACTACTGTACCTTTTGCAATTCAGTCTCTTCTGCCTGGGTAAGGCTAGTTGCTAACAGCTAGCCAAAATGAACTTCTTTCTAGCAACCCAGTCTCTTGTACCAGCATAAGACACATTGCCAAAATACAGCCCGCAGCAATACCTCCAGCAATCCAGCCTTTTGAACCAGTATAAAACTGATGAACAAAAGCCTGCTAACAACCAGCCAGCCATCTGCACCACTGACAACATCACCTTCAGCAATCTGGCCACATGTACCAGCATATTGAATGACAGCACTAGCAGCAAGCTATATGGCCTCCAGCACCAGCATCTCATCTAACAGTCTTCCTTTCTCTACTGTGACGGTAAGTGTCTGACTCCATTTTCCAAAGCAATCATTTTATATGAATAACACTTTATCTCTACAGGTTAATCCCATGAATCCAAGCTGTTAGTGCCCCCTGAATAAAACAGTCATTTATGTCCCCTAGTGTATCCCTCTCTTGCAGGTATAACCATTGACAGCAGCTTTATTCAGGGTACTACTATACCTGGGAGACCAGCCTTCTATGGTAATGTATACACCCCAGTGAATTTTGACCCACACTTCAGCCAGAGTGAGTTTTATCATTTTAATAAGGAGCAATTTGTTAGTGTACATCTTGGTTGAGATTTCAGTTGCACTTTGGAGCCCAAATTAGACGACTCAGGGTGGTACATGCAGGTAGTCAACAGATGGCATCAGGGTCGTATAGAGCTAGACCTGCTGGGTGAATGGCACATGGCCAACCCTAGATCAAAAAAATGCAATTTTTTTTTTTTCAGATCCACATAAGACATGGTCCCAACTGGATTGTGTAAGCAATAAGTCACAAAGGGGCATTGGTTGTGCTGGTTTTACCATACACTCAGAGCATAGTAAAGCATGGGGCTGTAAGTCAACAGTCTTCAGTGTCTGGAAGTGTTACAAATCCAGCACAACCAATACCCCAAAGTGTTTAACTGTGCTAATAAAACTGGTCCATAAGCAATGCTGAAAAAATGAAAACTCTAAAAGTTTTAAAAGCCACACCAATATAATCAAATATTGCTAAAAATGTAAAAATATCTCTTCACAGATGGTTTTTACCTGTCAGCCATCTGTGTTTCTAACACATTGTTTACCATGGGATACATCAATTTAGAACTCTGCAGTATTCCACTAGTAGAACATTACCTCTACTTCTCCGCCCCCCACACACACATATAGCATGGTATCATGGAATACATGAATTAAAAATTATGCAGAATTCTGCTGGTATACACACACAGACAGGCCTCAAGTGGAGCCAGAAACTCAGTTTCATCTGTTACAAGGTAAATATTTGAATAGGTCTTTGGCAATAATAAATTAATTTGTTTGTAACTTTGGTTCCATGTCACTATCAACCTTTATATTAAACACGTAACCAAAATGATCATGCAGTACATTGACCACATCTCCTGCTGCATCTATCTTTTTGTTATTTGTTAATGAATCAATCATAGCTACATTTACTTATAAATAATGTATGCACCCATAAAATTCATTGATGTTTTTTGAATTATTTGCTAAGTATCTTTTATAGGTTCCTTTACTCTTCTTTATGCATATTTACATTTCTCTACCATATCTCTATACCTGGTCTTATTTATCTCAATATTATCAGCAGTCCATAGTTTGTACATTTGCTTTTTCTTTGCAAGTAATCTACATAGTTTTTTTATTCATCCATTGGGGGTTTATTCCCCTGCTGTTATATTTGTTTTTGTGGGCACCCTTTTTTGTTCTAGGGTTAGAATTTTATGTTTAACTATATCCCATTTAGCATGAACTGATTTTTTCACGAACGCAGCCTCCAAATTCCATTGATGTAATTCATTTATTTCTATATAGTTACCTACCTTGTAATTATACAATTTGTGATTATTTACAACTTTTCCAGCTCTGAAGTCTAATTTGATTGTAAACATGGCATGATCACTTGGTCCAAGTGGCTCCTGAGTTTCACAATTATTGTTTATTCATTTCACATTAGTTATTACTAACAATAGGCATGGGGTCATAATGTTGTGGCCTAAACCATGCATGTTATGACTTCGCATGAACAACAGCATGTGGTAACACAGCAGCGGCATATAATGCCAACCTCAACATGATTACAGCACACCCAAAAGGTCTTATTTTCTTTTGCAGAGTCCTTCACCCACCACATCCCCATGGGAGGGCTACCCCACCCCCAGAACTATATAATCAACTCGAGGGTGTGGACACAGGGCAAGGGAAATCCCTATCTGCACTTATCCACAGCACACAAAAATTGCAAAATTAAAGATTCCCTAGCAAGAATCAAATCCTGACCCTCCCAGCCCACCACTGCAGGATCAGGAGCTGTAGCCACTCCACCATGGGAGTGGCTCGACAAAGCACCTGACCGGCAGTGGTTACATCCACTTCCTCTTCCATGGAGAGTGTCAGGGAGTAGCAATACTTTCATATTGCTGATATTCCCCTGTCACTCTAAACCCATATGTGCTACTGTCAGCACTGTTCTTCATGTGCAGTTTAGTCCACGAGATTATGACCTGGTACCCTAACTCTAATATTTTATTACCTCTAGTTGATTTATCTACCATTTTTTAACTCATATTCATTAATTATATTCATTAACTAATTTTCTGATCTGTTATTAGTTGTTTCTTTTACCCAGTCTATGTGGCCAAAATTGAAGTCTCCCATTTTTAGTATATTCCTGTTCTTCTCTCATTTCTCTCTAATTTCATTTAATAATTTCTCATTATATTCTGTACTGCTATCCATAGACTTTGTCGGCAGATAAGGACCACTGTAACACTGTTTTATTTTCCTGTTCTGTCAATCAGTAGTGTTTCTAATTTAACTTCATTTGAATTCATAGTATCCATGACCTGTGAGCTTTTTAAACAGTTGTTTACATATAAGGCCACATCCCCTCCAACTTTGTGCTGCCTATTATTCTTGTTTAGTGTATACCCCTCAGGGTGCTGCCCCAGTTTATACTGTTGTTCCATCATGTCTCAGCTACAGAAATGACATCATAATTCTCATGTGTAATAATTAGATTTAAATCATCATGTTTATTATTCAAAGTTCTAATATTTAAAATAAATATTTTTTAGGGATCTTATATTATATTTGCAATTCAGTTTTTTATTATGCTGTATGGTAAGTGCCTATTAACCACTATAATCAGCAGTTACATAGCTTTGTTATGCACTGTTTAGAATTTTAAAAGTTGTTAACCACACTTTGGAACTACCAAACAGTGGCAAAACAAAAAAGAATGCACCAGAGTTCCATAATTCTCACACATAGAATGCAAACATTGTTTTTTTGACCATACACTATAAAAGATGATGGCTGGAGATCGGGTGACAACCACACTGAAATCATCTCTCGTGGTTGCTAGGGCTTCAGTAAACCTCTCGAGCTGCGCTCTCGAGGTTTACCATGTTGCCCTAGCAACCACTCGAGGTGATTACAGCGTGGTTATCACCTGATCCCCAGCCATTATCCTCTATATTTAACACCCTTTCCATAATTACATCTGTTAATGTTGTCATCTTTGTAGATATATTATGTTTGACTGCCCCTCAACATTATTAATCAGTTTAAATTCAATCTAATGGCTATTTTAATCCTTTTTCCCATTAGTGCTGATCCCTTTTTGTCTAAGTAGAGATGGTTCCTGAAGTACAGGTCCTGTCTATATACAAAGGTAACCCGATTTCTCAGGAAT
Source organism: Neoceratodus forsteri (assembly GCA_016271365.2). Lineage (NCBI taxonomy): Eukaryota > Metazoa > Chordata > Ceratodontiformes > Ceratodontidae > Neoceratodus > Neoceratodus forsteri. Next base: position 1,327,647,737 of record CM057449.1, read on the forward strand.
TTAAAGTTTTCCTTTGTTGCCCACATTCTTAGCCAATAATTATTATTTTTTTTTATCTGTTTGCTCTAGTCTGGCTCATGCCACTCATAGTATCTCAGATAATATTAGTTGGCTTTGTATTTCTTAATTAACTTTCTTATTTCTCTAAATTCATTTTGTATCTTTAAAATCAGAGTTTCATTTATACCATTCATTCCAACATGGATTATCATTAATGGTGGAGTTTTCTGTGCTTCACTGAGGTTCTTCAATTGTTGCCTTATGTCTTTGGTTTTGGGCCCAGGGAGACAGATATTGTACTTTGCTGTCTGCAAATCTTAGAAAACAATCCTCAACTACTATTGTTTCGATGATTTGAATTTCCTTTGCCTCATTGTCTCTACTATAATTTCCTTTTGATGTTGGTTCAGTATTTATTTCCTCTTCCACATTTTCCAGTATGCCAAAACTGTTTTGATTCTCATAACTAATGTGGTGTTCTTCTGTTAACCATTCTCACTTTGATCTTTTGGTCTCCCTTACTATGCACCAATCTTGTCCAATTTCTTTGTCTTTATCCATTCGTTTCCTTTTATCCCGACTATCTGAATCCAATGCAATCTAATTTCTGTTGTCATGACTGTTTGAATTATTTGTCTCTTTTAATGCTATTGCTTTTCTATTTTTCACCTCTAATTCAATTTTATCCAAACTTGCCTCAAATGTTTCCAACTGTGTTTGCATTTCCTGCATTTCTGCCAGTAAAGCTCCATTTGTTATGCATTTGTCACAGATCAATCTATTCTGCCTGAATATAGATTCTACCAGTAGATACATATTATATTCTTTGCACTTGATTCCTAGTTCTCCATCCAATGGGGTCCATTCAAAAATGGGATGGATTGCCTACGTGATGCATATCCAAGGCATGTAGGCAATCCTAAGTTCGAATGCTACACAGTGGTGGTCCAGTGGAGCCCCAGCAGCATTCATAACAGGTGCACAAGGTCCTTGAACACACAATCCCCCAGCCGATCATGCCACTCTGCACCAGAGGCAGGCTGGGGGTGTGTCATGGGTGTGCCCACACTTCGCGTGATGCACAAAGGTGTGGAGTGCCATGCAATAGGGGGCATGACTTATGGCAGGAGGGACCCTGCCATAAGTGTTATGCATCCCTCCCATGCACACACATAGCACCGCAGATGACAATGCCATCGGGTACAGTCCTATATGGGTTCATGCATACAGGCACCTCAGTGTCATGGGTCACAATCAAAGCAGAAGACTGACCATTCCTAGGGTTTGATGGTATAGGGCATCACATGGGGGATGGGCACACTCACACCTATTGGGCTTGTGGTACGTGAATGCCCAATGGTCACTATATACACATATGCCCGGTGTCAGTGTGGCACCACCACTATCACATGGTTTGTGCTGTCCCACACACACACCATACCAGAGCTGTGGGTTGGAATGTTACACCCATACAGCATTTCACTACTGTATTCTGCAATGCCGGTCCTATGACCATAAGTCTACCAGAACCCATAACGGGAGCTGACGGTGTCCCTTTAAATCCATGGGGTTCTGCATCTTCCCGGGAGCCTCTACATGCACGCAGCAGGGATCAACTCTGGGACCCAGGACAGGTATCCAATTAGATGTCTGACTGTGTCCTGTGCACTGTACCCCTCCACCCCTGCAATCTTGTGCACTGGGGTGGCAGGGCCATGGACAGGTGCTCTGTGGGTGTGTGTGATTGTGAATACAGCTCATCTTGCACCTGTCTGGGGCCACATAGTTCCGCAGGCATTATATGCACATCCCGTGCATACAACCTGCACCATAGTGCATAAGGCGCAATGTTAGCAGTGTTTCCATTTTATTATCTAAGATATTAAAAGTAGTAAAGATTTATAGATATGTGTCCCCAGAGTTGTTGCCTCTGAATATATTAGCCCTCTATCTCTATCTTTTAAAGTATTAATACTTTGTTCAGAAGTCAATAATTTGGCCTGAACTACCATCGTAAGCACTTAGTTCTAGGGTTGTATAAATATTTGCTTAACTAATATAACACAATTGCAATTTATGTGATATTGAAGAAGCTACAGTAATGCTATATGTGCACAACTATCCAATCAGCATACAACACCTGCTGATTGCAAACTAGAGTAGCACTATGTGGGTCATTGTATATCACTTTGTTAAATTATTTACTTGTGTAAGGTCCAAGGTCTAAGTGCGGTGACCTGCTCCCTCTGCTCCCTTGGCAGATGCAGGCAGATGCATTTGCCTCTACTCACATCACCTCCACTCTCAGTGGCACTACTCATGCTTGGCACCACTTACAGGAGGCTGAGCTTAAATGGTAATGGACCAAGATGTGAGGGTCAAGGCATGCTAGTGCTCCGTGTGCCACAATAAATCACAGACAGCTTAAAATCTGCTCAGTTAGTTCTCTAGATGCTGCTGAGTCCCAATTGCACATAAAATAGAATTAATCCAAAAAACTAAACTAAAATTGTTCCACTCCTGTGTAGTCACCACAGAATACCCACGGGAGACTACAATACTCAGCAGTCCTTTGGTGCTGTATCCAGGCAGCCCCCCTCCAACCACCCACAGAACACTATCTCACTGTTTTTTTTAATCAGGTTTTTTGTTATTTACCTTTTGCAATCAACACAGGTGATTGGAATTTAGGGGATAGGGAACTGCACACACACACACACACACACACACACACACACACACACACACAACAACATACAAAAATGCTATCAGTTAGCTCACATCTTGGTCCATTACCACTTAAGCTCAGCCCCCTGTAAGTGGTGCTGTTCACAGGGGGCCAAGCTTAAATGATAATGGACCCAGAAGTGAAAGACAGGCTAGTGTTCACAGTTTAAAATCTACTCAGCTAGTTCTGTAGATACTACTGAGTCCCAAGCTCACATAAAATAAAGTTAGTCAGCCAGCTCAGTGCTGCTGATGGTTGTGGTGCTGGACGCCACACCTCGCGCTATGCTGGCAACCTGGGTTCGTGAATGAGACCAGGTTGTTGGGGGTTGGCTGGGGCAGGGAGGGCAAGGAGCGGGACTGAGCTACAGCAAGGTGGCTCTTGTCTCCCGGGGAGGGATGAGGGGGTTTCCCCATCACTTGGCTGCCACCTGGTGGAGGATGAGTGACAGTTTGACAATGTGGAGCCCAGCAATAGCTGTGGGGTGGGGTGTAAGTGGACAAACCAGTACCCAGTATGCGTGTGTGCCTCCATGCACACACATAGCCATGTTTGCTGGGGTCCCGGGATCAGGGAGAAAAACCGTGGAGAAAACGCAAAAATGTAAATAAACAAAAAATGTTAGTCACAAAAAATAAAAATGCTGTGTTCCTGAGTAGTTTCTGTAGAATACCTGTGGGAGACTACAATGCCAAGAAGTCCCATCACAATACACAAAAATGCAACCTAGTAAGGCTATGAAGGGGATTTTCAAGGTCATCAAAGAAACACCAGCAATGGAAACTTTGAACAGTACTTGATTTTTTTTTTATTTGTTTATGTGTGAAAAAAAATTAAATTATTTACTTATTTTGTTTAATTTAAGGGACTTTTTATTTTTTGGAACCAGTTAAAGTTTCTTTTATATATGAGTAAAGGTAGCAGTTTTGTGATGGGAATCAGAAATGAGAGAAGCAGCTAATGAAGTCTGTTTATGAGTTGCCCAAATTCCAAATCCCACTGCCAGAATTTGTACAAAACTGTGTGATTTTGGAGAATTATGACATAGGTCTCAGAACATGTTTAGCTGATCAAGAAGCAGGAAATTTCCAACCCATTTTATAAGCCCGATGGGCAATATCATACAGTAAGAGATGTAACGTATAGCCCATTAATATTTCCAGATCATGTTACAGTGAATGTTTGACTGTTGGTAGAAGGGCTGCTAACGGATCTTTGATGTGATATTTCCCTTCTTATCTCCTTTTGGATGAGGATTTCCAGCAGTATATACAAGATCTGTGGGACATTTATATTTATGTAAATGTGGTGTCAGCCCCATCTCAGGCTGTCATATGGAAGGCTGGGAAGGCCTCTACGTGGGGTACATGGAGCATGATCATCGGTTATGTGGCAGGAAGGAAAATGCAAAAGCAAGAAAGGCAGAAGGAGCTGGAGGGAAATCATAAAGAGTTAGAAAGGAAATCATTTGATGATAAACTGGAAGGACTAATGAAGGAGATTACTACAGCTCAGGAGACTTATAACCACTTATTCACTGTGGGATGCATGGACATCACTCTTTTGCAAGGTAAAGGATTTATGAGTGGGGCAAGAAGCCTGGAGTATTACTGGCATGATTGGTTAAGGGCAGAAGGGGGTTCAATGGCTATCCCACTACTGAAGGATGAGACTGGCCATTTAGTGAATGAGTGAAGATCTGCTATGTATTAAAGAGGTTGTACCAGCAGTTGCACAGTGCACAGGACTTAGGGGCAATTTGTTTTGACTCATCCAGTTTAACCTGAGTGTTTTCTATTTTCTCACCATGACCGCTCCACCCCAAGGCTCAGCCTTCATTTATAGGCCTTGTCCTATAGGGCCTTACAACATTTTACATCCCACACAGGAAGTAACAGGCAAAAAAAAATATAGCAATAAGGAGGAATTAGCAGGTAGAAGACTGAAGAGTGAAACAGTTATGATGGGAGTGGTGCAGTGCAGTGGTTGTGCAGTGCAGTCTTCAGGGAGGCATTCTGGGGGCTGCGATGCTGCCCTGTCTGCAGACATCTTTCTGGGCTGAGGGTGGAGGTTGCCTGTCTCTGCACAGTGCTGGCCAGATTTCAGGTGGCGTCCACAGTCACCCAGAGACCAATGGGTCCACAACGTGAACCTCAAAGGATGCCCAGCAAAAAGAGTGACTGGACCATGGTGGGCTCAGGGATGGTGAGGGGGGATCAGAGGCACAGCCCCCAACTACTGCAGCTCAATAACTCCTACGCTGTCTTGGAGGAATTGGAATGCCCCATACAGGCAACCACAATGGGGACCAGGGAGAATGGTCAGGACTCCAAACTGGAGCCCCAGGGAAAGGGGGCAGGGGACCCCAGAGGAGGGGGATTCTTCTCCTAGTGTGGGACTCTATTGTCCGGGGAGTGAAGTTAGGTACACCTAGTAGGAGAGAGAGAGGTCAAGCATCTCCATGGAAGCGCTGCATGGAGGGATGGGAAGTGAATCCTTAGGATCGCTAGGGCGATAGCCAGGAGGGAGGAGCTGGATGTCATTGTCCACCTGGGGATCAATGACCTGGCACACAGGAAGGTGGAGTTAGCCAGAGTACAGGAGGATTTCAAGAAATTGGGGGGGACCTGAAACAGGTAGCACATTCCATCTCATTCTCAGAGGTTCTACCTGTCCAATGCACAGGGGAGGCTAGAGCACTCCACATCCAAACCTTCAACTCCTGGTAGAATGATGGGTGTGGAATAGAAGGATTTGGCTTCATAGGGAACTGGGGCCTGACCTGGGCAGATGCGAGCTTGTATCAGGAGGATGGCCTGCATCTGTCCAGAAAGGGAACCTCTTGTCTTTAGTGAGATGTTGGAATTTTATTTTATTTATTTAGCTTTTGTTGACCGGGTAAGTGCACTAGACAAATCCTGCCTATTTTCAGGCATGACCCGGGGAAGGGGGATACAGATGAATGCCAACTGACCTTGAACCAGATTAAGCTGTTGGTGGTATTTTTAGTGAATGAGGGAAATTTGGCCAGGACACCGGGGAAATTCCCCTACTCTTTTCGATAAGTGTCATGGGATCTTTAACATCCACCTGAACTACCACCAATCCAGGCAGATGGGACCTCGGTTTAACATCTCATCCGAAAGACGGCACCTCAGAAATGCAGCACCCCTCTCATGCTGCATTACAGTGTCAGTACTGGGATATTAACCCAAGTGCCATATGTGGGAACTGAACCCACAGCCCTCTGATCTCCCGGCCTCAGAGGCGAGTGTGCTACCTACTGAGCCACTGACACTGACAATGCTTCAGCAGAGAGCATTTAAACTGGCCAAGGGGAGTGAGCCAGGATAGACAGGTGGCCAGGAACCCCCTCCATGGGAACATGCAAACACATAAGTTGACGACAGGAACAACTGAAGCAGGCAAAGAGGGGCAGGTAGGCAAAGCATGTATAAGGGGGGAAGTGGGGCCAAGAGCACATGAACACTAATACTGGGGTGGGGGAAGAGGCAAGAAAGGGAAAACAGGAACAGTGGGGGGGGGCTGGGTGTAAAACATGGAAGGTCATGTTCACAAATGCCTGCTGTCTGGAAAACAAGGTTCCAGACCTGGGAGCTTGATGACAGATGCAGATCTCGACATAGCAGCAATAACAGAGACATGGTATTCTGCTAATCATTGCTGGGATATCAATGTACCAGGCTATATACTGTTCAGAAGAGACAGTGAAGATAAAAAGAGAGGGGTGTGTGGCCCTGTACATGAGAAGGGATAAAGGCTATGGAACTACTGGGAAGACAGGGGGAGGCCAAGGCCATGTGGGTCACCCTTGTATCAGGAAATGACACAGCAATACGTACAGGGGTGATCTACAGACCTCCGGCACAGAGGGAAGAAGTGGATAGGGTACTAGTGGAGGAAATTCACAACATGATGGCTAAGGGTGAAATCCTGTTGATGGGGGATTTCAATATTCCAGATGTGAATTGGACCACCCAGCCAGCTGCTTCTGCCAAAAGCATGGCCATCCTGGAATCCCCGCAGGGGGCTGGACTCAGACAGTTCATGGACAACTCGTTGCCTGCAATTTTGTTGCCTTGAACTTAGAGGGGACAAGTGACAGAGGATAGTAAATGATCACACTTAAGCTGGTCATTGTCAATTCGTAGCCGCATCTTAACCGTGACCAAATATCAATGCTTGAGTATTGCAGAATTACGTGTATTATGTTTACCTGACCACTGTTCATTCTCTTCTCGATCAGTTCTCCATTGTATCCAATGCATGCTCCTCCACTTCTCTGTCAGTTACCATTGCAGACATTATTAGATTACGACGAGTACAGCAACACCACAGATATAGGAAAGGGTCGCTCATCTGATGACATCATTTGTCAGTCTTCGGAAAGTGATGGTAATAACTAATGGCTATATAAAGTCGAGCCTGTCAGTTAGCTTGCAGTCACTGCTGTACCAAAATGGAGTTTGTGGAGTCACAGAGAGGAAAGCATAAATTGCGTCTAGACAACTTTTTGTACACTGAGGAGAAGGATGGGTCAGAAGGAAAAGTTATTTGGCACTGCGAGCTTCGTACTTGCAGGGCGTGCTTGCACACCAAGTGGGACTCTATATTGAAAGATCCAACTGAGCATAGCCATGCTTCTCAACACAGTCATGCACAGGTCATAAAAGTACAAAATGGCATGAAGCAAAAGGCAGCTGAAACAGAAGAGTGAACACGCAATGCTGTTATGCAAGCACTAGAAGCCATAGATGTCAGTCATGCACATCTGCTGCCTAGCCAGGAAACATTATGCAGAGACATCTGCAGACAGAGGCAATTATGTGGTCCTACTGATACAGCCATGTCTCAGTTTGCACAGACAGTAAATGGTGAGGAGTTTAAAAGGGTAAATGAAGAAGACATGGTCGAATTTGCCAGTGAGTCTGATCTGCAAGTATTCAGAAGCCACCGTCACTGGTTCTGTGATGGCATGTTCAGTGTTGCACCTCAGCAAGATGACCAGTTGTATACTGTGCATGCACTGGTCAAGGGTGTTAACAGACCATGTGTGTATGCTCTTTCGCCTGGTCACAGTCAGGCAGTGTATCGATGATTCTTTGAACTACTGACATTACTAGGTGGGGAAACATATATTCAAGATACTGACTTTGCACACAAGGTTCACTGTTTACTGGCATTGGCATATGTGCCAGTGGAACATGTTGGGCACTATTTCAAGACAATGCAAGGTGATGCAGATTTTTTGGATCTGGAGTTCATGTTCGATTATTTTGAAGACACTTACATTGGTAGGCCAACACAAAGCAGAAAGAAAAGAAGGCAACCAAGGTTCCCTGTGTCTTTTTGGAATCAATACTCCAGAGTGCTTGATGACTTACCACGAAGCAATAATGCCATTGAGGCTTGGCATCATGTGTTCTCCTGGACAGTCAGCATTAGCCACCAGACCAGAGCAAAGCTGGCAAGAAAGCTCAGACAAGAGCAGCATGCAGTATCGCTCCAGAGACGCCAAATGGAGCTCGGACAGGATGCGCCCAGGAAAAACAGCAAATACACAAGGCTTCAAAAAGTACATAAGTAAATCTGTCAAGATGTATGCTCATACACACCAAAAAAATATTCACATGCCATGGCAGCAGTGATTGAAATTAACATTACGTGACACCACTTTCCACAAACACTCATGATTTTACGCACTCGCTTTTAATAAAACAAATCCTCCTTTTTCCCTTGATTTTAATAGATGCTTTTACACACTATATTTTAATAAAGAATTTATAGTTGCACACAAGCACAATTCCTGATTTTAGACACTCGATTTTAATAATACAAATCTCCTTTTTTCCCCTTGATTTTAATTCTGCACACTTGTTTTTAATAAAACAGATCTCCCTTTTTCTCTTGATTTTAGTACTGCACACAAACAGTATTGTACTGCACATTTTAGTACTGCACACAAGCACTTAATGGTATACCAAGACAACTACTGTACTGTCGATGACAGTAACTGTGCGACGATTATAGTAGCGTCCATTTTATCTTGCTACCAGTTGTCCACTATCAGTTCTCCGTGACGAAATGTCCAGGGACTAATTGGCCGTATGCAGACTCAGACAGGTGGTGCATGAACCAACCATGGACAAAGCAATTCTGGTCCTGGTATGGACCAATGGAAACAGAGATGAAGGAATCCAGGTGGAAGGACAGCTGGGATCAAGCAACTACCACATGGTGTGGTTTGGCATGGAGACAGGGTAAGCCACACAAGAGTAAAGGTACTGGATTTCAGGAGGGAAGAGTTCAATGAAATAGGTAGATGTTTAAGAGCAGCCCTGGAGAAGGGAGGGATAATGGAGTGGGTGGAAGAACAGTGGGGGAAACTGAAAGGAACCATTGTGGAGGTAACTAACCAATGCGTTAGGACAGTGTCCAAATGAAAGAGAAGAAAGGAACCACTATGGTTCTCTAAAGAGGTGGCAGACAAAATAAGTGCTAAAAGAACACGTTTCAAGAAGTATAAGGGGACCCAAAGGGAGGAGGACAGGAAGGTGTACCTTGAATGTCTAAGGGAAGCAGGGAAGGCTGTTTGGAGAGCCAAGGCACAGACAGAGGAGGATATAGCATGGACTGTGAAAAAAGGGGACAAGACATTCTAAAGGTACATCAGTGATAGAAAAAAAACAGTGGGGGAGTGTGAGGCTCAAAGGGAAGAGGGTGAGTGTAAGACAGGGAATCTAGACAAGGCAAAAATACTGAATAAATACTTCTGTTCGGTATTCAATGTGGAGGGAGAGGGCCAAGGACCACATTTAGAGAGCAGAGTCAATGGGGGGGGGCAGAAGTGGACACCAGTCCATTCACAGTGGAAAGAGTTCTGCAGGAACTCACAAAGCTGAAGGTGGATAAAGCCATGGGTCCAAACGACATACACCCTGTTCACAGAGTCACTCAACACAGGCGTGGTTCCAGAGGACTGGAGGAGGGCACATGTAATCCCGCTGCTCAAAAGTGGGTAGGGAGGAAGTGGGAACTGCAGGCCAGTCAGCCTCACCTCAGTGGTGGGAAAGATCATGGAGACACTGCTGAAAGAAAAGATAATGGCACACCTAGAATCCAATGGTGCCCAGGATCTAAGGCAACATGGATTCACAACAGGAAGGCCTTGTCAAATGAACCTGATAGATGTTTTTGATTGGGTGACTGAGGAAGTGAACCAGGGAGGGACGGTAGATGTCACCTACCTAGATTTTAGCAAAGCCTTTGATACCATCCCACACAGAAGGCTGGTTAACAAGATGAGTAGTCTGGGCATAAGGCATAAGTCGATACATTGGGTTAGAAACTGGCTGACAGACAGAAGGCAGAGGGTGGTGGTAAATGGGATTCATTCTGGGGAGAGAGGGGTGACCAGCGGAGTGCCACAGGGATCAGTACTGGGACCAATCCCGTTCAATATCTTCATTAGTGACATTGCAGAAGGGCTGAAATGAAAGGTCTGCCTATTTGTGGATGACACCAAGATCTGCAACAGGGTGGATACTCCAGATGGGGTGCAGAAAATGAAGTGGGACCTGGAGAAGCTTAAAAGATGGTCAGAGGTGTGGCAACTGAGGTTCAGTGCAAAAAATTGCAAGATAATGAACCTGAGTAGGGGGAACCCTGGGGAAAGCTACTGGATGGGGGGGTTGCTGACTGTCACTAAAGAGGAAGGTGACCTAGGGGTTATTATATCTGATGACCTTAAGGTGTCAAAGCAGTGCGCAAAGGCTGCAGGGAGGGCCAGTGGCATGCTGGGGTGTATAGGCAGAGGTATTACTAGCAGAAGGTGGGAGTTGGTGATGCCATTGTATAAAACACTAGTAAGGCCTCACCTGGAGTATTGTGTGCAGTACTGGAAACTACATATGCATAAGGATATAAAAGAGGTAGAGGCTATCCAGAGAATGGCGACAAAGATGGTGCATGGGTTGCACCACAAAATATATGAGGAGAGACTAAGAGACCTCAATATGTACTCACTGGAGGAGAGGACAGAAAGGGGCGACATGATAGAAACCTTTAAATATCTCAAAGGCATAAACAAGGTGCAGGTGGGGGGATCTTTTCCACTGTAGGAAAGATACCAGAATGAGAGTACAAGATATGAAATTGGAGGGGGGTAGGTTAAGAGGTAATGTGAGGAAGTATTTCTACACAGAGAGGGTGGTGGGTGCTTGGAATAGGCTGCCATAAGAGGTGGTAGGGGCATGCACAGTGGTGGGGTTTAAACATGCCTGGAACAGGCACAAGGGTACCTTGGGCCCGGCAGGAGTCATGAAAAGCCATTGATCACGTAGGGTGAGTGGACGCATACATGTATAGGACCTGTGGGCAGACTGGATGGGCCTAGTGGTCCTTATCTGCTGGCAATTTCTATGTTTCTATATTTCAGAGGGCCAGGGGATGCAGTCCCATGTTAAGGCATTTTTAGACAGGATTACTATCTCAAAAATTACAGAAGAGCTGATGGTGACCCGTGTGCCTAAAATTACAGGGGAGAAAGTTGCCACAGACATTTGAATGCGGAAAAGGAGAAAGGCTGGGGGCCCTGATGGGTACATCACTGAATGTTACCAAGAGACATGAGAGGAGGGACATGATGCCACTTGGGTGAATGGAAGCTGATCATCAAACTCGACTCCTAATGACATTTAAAACTTTTAAAAATATACTTTGCTGGCAACAAAAAACAGTCACCTGAGCTGTTATTTGAACCAACACAGTATTCCAGGATGGATTTGGGGGAGAACTGTGCTACTAGTCCAGACTCTCCTAAATGAGATACCAAATGACTCAAAGCTGACACCGAGGTGGGTAGCAACATCAAAGGCATCAATATGACTGCTGAACAGCTATCGAGTATCATCAATGAGATGGCAGCCCTGAGGGCCACGTTCACAGATGCAATTACAGAAATAAATGATTAAAATAAAAGTGGATACCCATGAAACCAAAATACATATTTCTGAAGCCCACATTGCTAGCCTAGAGAGATCCCTAGAGTGAGAAAAAAAAAAGAATGAATCAGAGACTCGAGAAGCTTAAAAAATAGAATAATGTATCAAATACCTGGAAAACTGTTCTCACCATAACAACCTCCTATTATACAATGGCAAGAAAAAATCCTGGACTCTGATTGGTCAGTCTTGGGCTGGACCCGTGATGTTATCCCAGTACAACATCACGGGTCTAGTTTTCAGCCTCACTGTGAACCTGTAGATGATTTTTTGCTTTTGCTAGATGATGTGCTTGATTGTTTCCATTGTCTCTTAAAAAACAAAAATATTTTTCCACACAAAAACATCTTTAAAATTATTTGTTTTCTTCTGTATAACAACGAGCCATTATATAATAGCAATAATGCCCTCCAGGGTGTGTGTCATTTGGGTTAACGTCACGCCTCAGTTGTTGGACACACTCGGCCTGCGGCCTTGTGCCCAACCACCTGAGGCGTGACGTTATCCCAGCATGACACACACCCTGTCTGGCATTATTGCTTAATTATTTTTTCTCTCCCTTTATGGAAAGAGTGGAAAACTGCTGAATTTATACAAACTGTGCTTAAAACTTTGTTCAGATTGCCTAAGGGCAAAACAGAATATTCTGTTTAGTGGAATCATTACAGTTTAGCACCAAAGCCTGGTCCCACTGACAGACCAAGAGTATTTATGTTTTGATTCACTGGTTTTCAAGATAAAATATTTGTTCAGCAGCAAGCACATGGGATGTCCACTTTAACTTACATAAGTACAGAAATAAAACTTTTTAATTATCACAGTCACAGTATCTGTATCTGGGAAAAGAAAAACCAGTATGCAGACATAAAGGTAGGCATACACAAGGTTAATTCCCACTTCATCTGATGTACCCTGCAAGATTACAGCTCTGGCTGAAAAATAGCTCTCAAACTTTTAATACTGTGACAACTGCAGAACAAGAGTTAGCCAGGACTTTTCTGAACACCTTCCCATATCAGTGCCCTGCCCAGCTCACTCAGGAAACCCTGGGTCCCACATAATACACCTGCCTGATGCACTAAAGTGTTAGCTTGATGTAACTCTTCCCTAGCACTGTTGTTGTGAACTTAAGCAAGTAATCCCCTCCAATGGTAATTACCATCATATTCAACATAGCAAAACTTTAAATATTGTGAAAATTCTTGTCATTCACCAGCTCAAATTCAGGCAGTGAATCGAGTGGTTGCAATGCAGGGACAGGAATAGCAATAGATGCATTGCCATCATGTCTCTCCCATGCCTTGCACATGGTTGTGAGTTTGAGCAGCTGTGTGGATGCCATCTTGAAGCGTCATGAAAGAGTGAATCCCCACCCCCCTCCCCTCAACAATTCCCCTGTGTCTGGACTGAGCTTGATCATAGAGGAGTGCAGGGGAATAATGGAACTTGCTTCCATAACTCTTTAACTCCAGGTTAGCCTTGGCATCTGCATCCTACCATATCCAAACAGCATACTACATCACACCAGAGTGGTGGACCAAGGGGGTGCAGTTGATGTCGCCTACCTTGACTTCAGCAAAGCTTTCGATACTGTTCCACAAAGAAGATTGATTAATAAGCTGGGTAGGCTCAGGTTGGGTCAGAAGTTGGTCAACTGGGTGGCAAACTAGTTGGCAGGCAGAAAACAGAGAGTGGTAGTAATCGGTATACAGTCAGAAGAGATGCAAGTCACAAGTGGGGTACCTCAGGGATCAGTCATGGGTTTGGATCATGGTGAGCCCACCCCACAAAAGCTAAGTGACAACCGACCTCAGTACAAAAGCACTGATCCAAGGGTTACCCCAAAGTGAATTGGCCATAAAGTCAAATTTCAAAGAAATACAAAATCACACATACCTGCATGATGCAAAGCATCATGGGATGTATTTGCAAATCATCGTGAAATTTTTGGCTGGTTTGGCTTTAAGCAGGAATGTGTGGTGCCAAAGGGGCCTCTCACACAATCTGCAAAGGGTGCAAACAGAAGACACAGACACATGTTTCGTCCTACTCAGGACTCATCAGTGTGCCTTGTCTGTATCACACCCCAGGGGAAATGAACCAGCCCCGAGCTGGTCTTATGGGTTTGGGTCATGGTGAGCCACAAAACAACAAAAAACGAGCTAAAAGACAAAGAACCTCAGTGCAAAAGCACTGAGGCAAGGGTTATCCCAAAAGGCATTAGCTATAAAGCCATGTCATACAGACGAGGCACACTGATGAGTCACATGTACAGTAGGTCAAAATATGTGCCCGTGTCTTTTGTTTGCATCTTTTGAAGATTGTGTGAGAGGCCCTTTGGCACCATGCATTCCTGCTTAAAGCTGAACCAGCCACACATTTCATGGTGATTTGCAAATGTATCCCATGGTGCTTTGCATTATCGGGATATGTGTGATTTTGTATTTCTTCGATACTTGGCTTTATGGCCAATGCCCTTTGGGGTAACCCTTGCCTCAGTGCAGTTGCACTAAGGTTCGTCTTTCAACATACTTCCATGCATAACTCAGGTACTTTCTCAAAACACTCCCATAAGGTACTGGACATGTAAAACTTTGCACATGAGCAATTGTGGAATCTGTTTCTTCCAATAAAGATTTCTAAATAGAAAACAAGATAAATTCCAAAAGTATAGAAACATTTTTTTTCACTTATTGTAGTAATCTTAGCCATGGGCAATTATGATCATCATTAATCACAGTCATCATTTCCATAACATCATGGTTTTTGACTGCTGGCTAGTTAACATTTATATTTAATCATTATTAGTCACAGAAACACAGAATTTGATAGCAGATAAGGACCTTGTGCTTATCCAATGAATGCTTGAAGTCAACAACTGTTTGGGCCCCACTACCTCCACTGGGAGACTGTTCCAGACATCCACCACTCTTTCACTGAAGTACTTCCTCACATCTCTCTTGATGTTACCCCTTCCTTCCCACTTCATTGCATGCCCCATGTTCTCATGCATTGTTTCCTCTGAAAAATACTGCCCTCTTGTACCTTATTTATCCCTGAGAGATATTTATGGGTCTCTATCATATTCCTCCTCACTCTTCTCTCTTCCAGGGTGTACATATTGAGGTACTTCAGCCTCTCCTCATAGGGCTTCTGATGCAGACTATGAACCATTTTAGTTGCCCTCCTCTGGGCTGCCTCCAATCTCTCTATGTCCTTCCTGAGATGTGATCTCCAGAACTAGACACAGTACTTCAGGTAGGGTCTCACCATCAGTCTATGCAGTAGCAACACCAGCCCCTTTCTTCTGCTGCTGATATCCCTCCCTATGCATCCCCAACATCCCATTGGCCCTACCCACTGCCTTTGTTGCATTGCATCACCACCTTGAGATCATCAGATATGATTATTCCCAGGTTCCTTTTCTGTTTGGTAACCGTCAATACCTCTTCTCAGAGATTGTACTCTGCCTCTGGGTTTCTGTGCCCTAAGTGCATGATTTTACACTTTTATGCATTGAAACCCAACTGCCATACCCTTGACCACTACTGCAGTTTTTGCAAGTCTCTACACATTCTTTTCAACCCCTCTGGAATGTCCACCCTATTGCAGATTTTGGCGTCATCTGCAAAGAGACAGACCTTCCCTTCAGCTCATCTGCAATGTTCCTTATAAAGACATGGAAGAGGACTGGTCCCACTACTGAGGCCTGTGCCACCCCTGCACGTCACCCTCCCTCTCTCAGAGTTAACTCCATTTACCACCACCCTCTGTTCCCTATCCCTTAAAGCAGCAATACTAGATAAAATATTGGATCTTTTGCAACAGTTTGTTCCCTGTGCTCTATTGAGCGCATACCTGGTAACCTTTCTTGTTTTTGCTGTACTATTACCCCATAATTTGCTTCATTTTTCTTTGTTTTTGTTTACATTTCTCCCACTCGGGTTAGATACTAATTCCCAACACTACTTTGCCCAACACACAATTGCCCAACTCCTTAATTCTGACACCCGAAATGTTGACTGGTATGAAAGGCTGAGTTATGAAATCCCAACAAATAACCTGTTCTGCACACCTTGCAATAAATATCACCAACTTTGTATGTAAATATAACCAAATCCTTCTACTTGCTGCAAAATAACTCTTTAAATCCTCTTTAAAAGCACTTCAAATCCTACTTCAGTCAGGGAAACAACTGTGCACTGGGCACTGGCATGAACTTATCGATGCCCACTACTTTGGAGGGACATTTGTTGGACAAATACTGTAAGAGTACTAGCTAGATGAGCTACAACATCACACTGTGCACCAACATCATTTTACTGTTTACATCCTTTTTTGGCCAAGGAAATATCAAGAAAATACAAAATCGGTCTTGGAAACAACTTAGTACTTATAATAGAAGATATGTTAAACAAAAGGAATGACTACAAGCCATGCTCAGTATTCAATTCCAGTTAACAAATTTCTGCCCTGCAGGCTTCTTCAGGCTAACTAACATAAACCAATGCAAGTGCTACCTTACAACAGTAAGTCCCGCTGACACACTGATCTGTGGTTTTAGTCTAGCGATCAAAAGTGTCTCTGCAATGTTTCTCTCAGTTATACTTCTGCAAACATCCAATATTTTTAAAGTAAATGGGCTTTCTACTGTTATCATTGGATGCTCAAAATGGAAATGAGCACCAAAGGGTAACGAGGTGTTAGCGTTACTGATGGCACATACGTGTTCATTCATACGATGTTTCACATAACGCTTAGTTTCACTTATGCATTTCTGACCAATGTGCATGTCAGTCCATATATACAATTTGTACAATCACATGTATTTGGACTTTCACTAAGGGCGCACAGCCTGCATACACACTTGTCTTCAGGCAGGTTAGCCATTACAAGTAACAGTCTCAATTTCAGGTGACTAAAACTCCATATCAATTGAATGCTGAGCTTGGCTTGTGGTCATTCCTTTTTGTTTAACATCTCTTACATGCAATCAATAACTTAGTACACGTTGCACATGATCGATATCTTATTACTTACTTAATACTAAAAGATGGGTTTTTCAAAATACAGGATATTGAAAGATGGGATTTTTTATGCTGGGATTTGAATCGTGTAGGAATTTTGCAGTTGGGTTTCCATTTGTCAGGATTCCATCAGTTGGCAATTAGTACGGATCCCCTCCCACTTGTCATGTTGAATTGAAACCCTCTGCTGCCAGCCGCACATGTGCATGACATGCAGTACTGCATAAGGACAGTGGAAATGAGCAGTGCAGGGTCCCACAGAAGTAAACAAAAGTTGTGATGGGACGTGATGGGGGAGCTCGGCTGCAAAGTGGGCACCAGCAATATTTTCTGTGGATCCACAACAATGGAAATACATTTTAAATATTTAAAAGAAAAACTAAAGATCACTAGAAAATAATATTTACAAATATGGAAACTGGAACTATGGCTGCATGCTTCCAGCTAAAAAGCAGAATTTTAAAAATCACATCCTGATTATCCAGTATTGCTGCATTAACCAATTATTTACACAGTTTATGACCTTTGGAACCACCCCTAAATGCCACTATTGTCTTGTGAATCTCCTGTGTCAGACGGTGTTGAAAGCCTTTCTGATATCTAAGTAGGCAACATCCCACACCCCACCTTGATGTATTTCCCTGATCACACAGTCAAACAAATCTATCAGTTTTGTCTGACATGACCTTCCTCATGAATACATGTTATTTCAGGTCTTGTAACCCACTGGATTTAAGATATTCCACAATCCTTTCCTTTAGAGGTGTCTCCATTAGCTCCCCAACCACTGATGTCAGGCTGACTAACCTATTGTTGTCAGCCTCCTCCCTGCTACTGCTTCTGTGAATTGGGACTATATATGCCTTCTTCCAATGCTCTGGAACCACTCCTGTTTCTAGTGAATTGTTAAAAAGGACTGTCAGAGTTGCAGCCAGTGCCTTCCTGTGCTCCATCAGTATCCTTGGGCATGCCCTGTTTGGCCCCATAGCTTTGTCCACTTTCAGATTTTTGAGTCCTCTGTAAAGGGATTTGTGTCTTCCTCCCCCTCTCCAGTGCTCCTGTTGCTTTTATGTGGCCCATCCCCTTCCCCTTCCTCTGTGAAGACTGAACAAAAGTATTTGTTCAGAATATCTGCTTTTTCCTCATCCTCCTCTGCACAGTCCCCACCTCCCATTCTTAACCTCACAATCCCTCCCCTAATCTTCCCCTTTTCAAATACATACCTAAAAATGTCTTGTCCCCTTTTGTTACCCCATGGGCTACTCTTTCCTCAGTTTGCACCTTTGTGCTCCTCACCACTTTCCCTGCTGCCTTCTGCTTCTCGTGATACCCCTCCCTGTCCTCCTCCCTGCACATCTCTTTATACCACCTGTAAACTGTCCTTTTAGCCTTCACATTTTCAGCAACTTCCTTTGAGATTCACAGCAGTCTTTTTTTCCTCTTGTTTTTGCTCGCTTCCTTTGTGCAGAGGTTTGTTGCTTTCACTATGCGTTCCCTTAGGTTAGCCCATTGTTCTCCTATCCCACCCAGGTCATTCCTCCCTGTTGCCACTGAGGCATTTCATTTTCCATTTATTTCATTTTATTTTAAAATGAAAGCCTATGCACAATAAATGCCAATTTTCATAGCGAGCTATGGCCATGGTACAAATAACAAAGTGTCAATGACATATAAAAGCACATATACAGACAATGGGAGCTATTCACAAAGAGGCAGGAACTACATGCTAAAGGTGCATATCCCACCCACACAGCTCCGCACCCAAGGGAGATCCGCATGGGGCTGCATTCACCAACACCCACCTCTGTGTGGCTCCCTTCTGCAGCCCTGCCACTCAGGCATGCAGGATCCCTGGGGGCAGCCAGGTGCAGAGCGGTGGACCTGGGCAGGCAGCCAAGCCAATTGGCTGCCTGACCCGGGTCCCAACAGTGGATTACTTGTGCCAGCGGAGCACCATGTTGGCAGCTGGCATGCAGTGTGCCAACTGTATTGGAGGTAATGTGCCCAGTTCACCTCCCCCAGCCCACCATTTTGGGGGGGTTTGTGGATCCCCACCATCACTGCCGTAGCCGCCGGCTGCTACCTGGGGGGCATGTATCTGGTTTATGACTGTCCTGCAATGGCATAGCTGGTAGCCCCCTGCACGCAGCACTCCCCACGTTGGTGCATGCAGTGGAGTGCTAGCACAGCACCCACCCCCCGGCCCACTCCAGTGTGGAGCTACACAATTGTCCAGGGGAGTGCATGCGTAGTGGGGGGTGTATGTGTTTCCTGCACCATGCAGTGGGGGCACAGTGACTGTGGGCAGGTTCGAGGTGGGTTATGTGCTGGAGTTACGCGGCGCATACCCACTCCACACCTTCATGAATAGGGCCCATTAAGTACAAAAAACAAGTAGATAAAATACAGTGGCTATTACAGGTGTCTATCATACTGATAAGTTTTCTTAAAGCTGTAACAAAAGAATTATAACTCACTAAAGTCCTGATAGTTTGAGGCAAATTATTCCAATAACTACTAATTATATAGTAGGAAGCAACTTGTGCAACATTTTTAGAGCACTTCAGTAATTTTAAGCATAGGTTGTCTGTCAATCTAGTTTTAATATTGAACAAAGTTGGTCTTTCCACCAATAATTTTAATTTAGTTGGCACTTATCCATTTGCCAACTTCTATGCCCAGCAACCCAGTTGTTGATTGATTCTTTTTTGCAAAGTAACCCAATTCAAAATGCTGTATAAACAGCAAGTATGACAATCTAATGGAAGATCAAATGCAAATCTACAGGCTTTGGTTAACAAAAGTGCAATTCTCTGCATTACAGATTTACTGACAGAATAATAAATTAGTAAGCAATAATCTATAATAGATAGAATATGTGTTTGTTTAACAAGTTTTTTTTTTGTATCAGTTGTGTAATTAAGCCTGTTTCTATACAATATACATAATTATTGATTTACAGACTTTGCAACATTTTCAGTGTGCTGGTGGTAGCTGAGCCAACTATCAAGAGTCAAACCTAAATATTTATACTCAGTGGCCTGCTCCAGAGTAATTCCATCAGATGTTTTTATGGAAATAGGCATTAGTGAACTTGAATGTTATCCAGAATGAAATAACATAACTTTTGTCTTTTTTTCAATTCAGCCATATTTTGTTGTTCATGAACCATTTGTGAACCACATAAAACTCAAACTGTAATGTATTGGACAAGCAAATCATTATTCCAAAAAAAGATAATTGTATCATCCATGTAAAACAGGATCGTTGAAGATTTTATGACACTAGATAAATTGCTCAAAAAAAGACTAAAAAGCAAGGGTCCAAGGATTGATCCTTGTGGAATACTTACTGTTACAGGTACAACTTTTGAAAACAAATTGTGAATTTTAACCTTTTGCACATGGTTGGTTAGATAACCTTTAACCTAAGATGTAACTGAATTTGAAAAAAAACAAGTTATTTCAGACTCTCAATCAACTTTGAATGCTGTACCAGATCAAAAGCTTTTGATAAGTCTGTGTAAATAGAATCAAATAGATCGCCATTGTCCAAGACCTCATGTACAATTGTTAGTAAATTTGGCTAGTGCTGTAATGGAACTGTGATTTTTTTCTAAAACCATGTTGATCTACTGTCTGTAAATTATGTTTTTCTAAATGTTCCATATTCTGATTATGTATTATCCTTTCAAGAGTCTTAGACAGTGGCGATAAAACAGAAATTTGTCTAGGCAAGGCAAATTTTATTTTTCAGGGCATCCAATCCCATACTAACAATACAAATAAATTAATATAAATAAAACAATAAAAATGGCAGTGTACATAAGTACAGCTACTAAGTGTCTGTATTAAAACTGAACTCCGGCAAGATAAGACTGGGCACCCAGGGAGGACTAATATACAAGGTCTAGGAAGGCCTGATTAAACAAAAAGACCTTGAGGTGGGCCTTAAAGACCTCAATCAAAGGGGGCCTCCCAAATAGACGGAGGAAGAAAATTCCACATGATGGGGCCAGTGACACTGAATGTTCTGTTGCCTTCAGTTTTTAGCCTCATCCTGGGAATTGCCAGGAGGCCTCTAGAGGAGGACTGGAGGGAGTGGACCAAGACAGCATGTGTAAGAAGGTCTGACAGATAGCTAGGATCCAGCCCAAGTAGGGCCTTAAAGGTGAGCAAGTCCACCTTAAAGAGGATCATCCACCTCACTGGGAGCCAGTGCAGGTCATGCAGAACCAGAGTAATATGATAGAATTTTGGTTGCCCATTTAGCAACCTAGCAGCCACATTCTGCACTAGCTGTAGGGGGTGGAGGTTACCCCCCAAGAGCCCAAGGTAGAGTGCATTACAGTAATCAAGTCTGGATGCCATGAATGCATGCACTAAAGTGGGGAGGCACATAGGTGGAACTAGGAGCTTAACCCTGGTGATATTCCTAAGATGGTAAAGGCTGGTCCGGATAATGGATGACACCTGAAAATCAAATAACAATCTGCTGTCAAAGGTCACACCAAGGTTTTGCACCCTAGAGGAGGCCCTCAATGGTACAGACCCCAGGAATAAACTGGTTTCAGCACCAGAGGGCAAACTGTTCCATCTTCCATTTGACTCCACCACCAGTACCTCCATCTTATTGGGGTTCAATCACAACCAGCTGGAGGCCATTCAGGCATTGATCTCTGCAAGGCAGTTGTTAAGTACTTACACACTAGAAGCTCCAGGGACAAATGAAAAATACAGCTGGCTATCATCAGCATAGCAATGAAAACTCACGCCGTATTTCCTAATGAGCTCACCAAGGGGCAGCAGATACACGGCAAACAGCATTGGTGACAGCACTGACCCCTAAGGTATTCCATAACACAAGAAGCTAGAGGAGGAGGAGAAATTCCCCATCACTACTCATTGCCTCCTGTTTGTGAGATATGACTCAAACCAGCAGATGACAGAGCCGGTGAGCCCACAAAATTCCCTCAGGAGGCCAAGCAGCACACACTGGTCTACCGTGTCAAAGGCTCAGGAGAGATCGAGGAGGATTAGAATTGTCCCCCCCAATCTCTAGCCCTGAGGAGGTCATTATGCACCCTAAGTAATGTGGTTTCAGTACTATGCCTTGTACGGAAACCAGACTCACATGGCTCATAGAGATTGAAGGCTGCAAGGTGCTCTTCAAGTTGCTGTGCCACCACTTTCTCAACAACTTTTCCCAAATGTGGGAGGTTGGAGATCGGATGGTAATTTGCCTTGACATCAGGGTCAAGTGATGTTTTTTTCAGGAGGGCACAAACCAGTGCCTCCTTCACGGCATCCAGAAAAATCTCCTCCATCAGAGAACATAGAAACATAGACTTTGACGGCAGATAAGGACTGCTAGGCCCATCTAGTCTGCTCATTTCCCTACCTACAGGATAGGCCACAGATCCTAGTTAACCAACAGCCTATATCTTCCTGCCCCCCACAAGAATTGCCTTATGTCTGTCCCATGCAGAACACCAGACAATCAAGGCAAACACCGGCAAACAGTGTTGACACATCTCATTAAGAAACGCATTAGCACTGGGTCCAGTTCACAGTATGTGTGCTTTAACCTGAGAGCAACCTCAATCACCTCTGATACCTCCACCGGTTTAAACTTCTCCCAACCAGATGATCACTGTAGGCTGCTGTAAGGCTCACTGGTGGAACACCCCGCTGGATGGTGGACACCCTATCAGGGAAGAATTGAGCAAACTGTTCACACAAAGTGTCAGAAAAATACTTTTTTGTCTGGAGACAGACAGGGTTTAGGAGCCTGTCCACAGTCTGAAAAAGCACAGTTGGTCAATTCTTCCCAGCAGCAATCTCCCTGGACTGGAACTCTGCCTTCTTATGAGTCATTGCCCCATGATACTCACTATACTGTGAGCACAGGGCCAGTCTGTCCGCCTGCAGGCAGGACTTCCACCAGCAGCACTCCAGCCTCCAACCCACAGTCTTCATCACGTTGAGCTCTGCATCAAACCAAGGGGACCTCAAGTGAGAAGATCTGGGTCATACATGGGCTGGTGCAAGGGAGTCGAGTGCCGCCATCATCATCCTATTATAGGTGGCGACAGCCATGCCCGGACCCCCTACACATGCACTTTCCACACTAGATAGATCAGCTACCGCCAGAAATCCCTCCAGGTCAAACCCTTCAAATGGTGGTAGCTGACCATCTCAGCAGAGGGAGGGCTCTTGGGGGACCGAGTGAGAACCCCACCATGCAGTGATTGGACCAAATGACCCCGCCAATCCTGAGGTTACTAACTTCAAGCCCCAGTGAGAAGACCAGGTCCAACATGTGGCCATCCTGGTGGGTTGTGGTGGAAATTTCCTGTGACAGGCCCAAAGATGACATGGTCTGGAGGAGGTTATAACCTAGCTTAGATTATTTGTCATCAACCAGGCATTAATGTCCCTCAGGACCAAACACCAGGGAGACTCCAATATCTTGCCGGCAACAGGATTGGCTACCTCCTGCAGAAATTCACCTGCCACCCCAGGGGGCAGTAGATCAGGAGAATTCTACAACCTGCGCCCGGACCTCCACTCATGGCCACACATTCAAATGAGCCTGGTCTTCCCATTGAGCGCACAGAAAAGCCAAGCTCAGATCTAAAACAGATAGATACTCCTTCACCCCTGCCTTCTGCTCTGGGGCAGTGCACCACTGAGTATCCCGGGGGGGAGAGTAGCCTCTAAAACTGGGCAAGCATCATCCCCAACAAAGGTCTTAATAATGCAAGCCAGATCAACTGAGAAAATCAAGTCTGCAATAATGGCAGTCTTGTTCCTAATCAATCTGGCATTGCAAAGCACTGCTCTCAGGGGATTGGTGGAAAATGTAGTCCTTCTGGCTACCTGCCCACTCTGTCTGGTGGGAGCCCTGGAAATGGGAGACAGATACCTCTCACCTATATCACATGGCTGCATTAATATCCAGGGCACCCTCTGCACCCGACCACCTCGATCCCCCCCCATAGTGCACGGGGCACTACACTATACCCTACCAGTGCAACTCCTCTTTATCCCAACCTCCCAAAAGTGACGTGCTGTAGTGGTAGAAACTGGGAGGCTGTTAAAAGGCTGTAGAATGAGCAGCTGGGATGCCCCATGCACTATCCAGGCCCACCACAGGCCCCCCAGCCTTCCCAGATTCATAGAGTCCAACCACAAAGGGCCCCTGGCAACTAGCTCACACACTCACTTCAATCAATCACATTACTAATACAGACAATAATCCTAGCCACTCAAACACCATCCACACTAAAACAACAAAAAAATCCAATACCCAACCCCAGTGCCACCCAATAGCTCTATAGCTTGAAGTTAGAAATCTATCACCACTTTTAAATATTGGAGAACAAAAGCATGTTTCCAAAATGAAGAAACTACACTATAAATCATGTAAAAACTCAATAGTCTTGTAAAAGGAATAACTAGTTCATCTAACAATTTTGAAAAATTTTAAATCTAGTCCATCAGGACCAACATGATTTTTGATTTTAAATTTCCTTAAATATTTCAGGCAAGTATTTTCACTGATGATTTTAAAGTAAAACTGAGGAATAGTACAGTTATTTTCTAAGCCAGTAGAATTGTGCCAGACAAAATCAGTTGATGGCAGAGTAGATGCTAACTTTTCAATTTCACTTGCAATATACTGATTAAATCCATTAGGTATACCCACTGAATCATTACATAAGGTTCCATCTAAAGTCGCTGCATTTAATGTAGTTCTAAAATTAACATTAGAAAGTTTATTTATGTTATTCCAAAAGGAATGAGTGTTGTCAACTAAAGAGGATTGTCTGTCAGAAAACTATTTAGATTTCAGTAGTCTAACTTGTGTTTTGCACTGATTTCAAAATTCTCTACATATTAATGAAAACATATTGTGTTTCGTGTCTCTCTGTATTTGTACCAGAGATGGTTCTTTCCCTCATCGATTACAATAATTGGGGGGGTTACCCATTTTGTGTGAGTTACCACTTTCTGTAACATTTCTATATGGGGCAAAAGTGTTACAAGCTCTATTAAATTTGGTTAAGAAAAAATCAAATGCCAGGTCTATATCCGGAATATAATCAGTAAAAGACTAGTCTATCTGACCCAATCTGTTTTTAAGATCAGTAATGCTATCCTTCTGCAGAATCCTAGTCCTCACAGTAATAGGGGGTAATATTTGTATTTTGCTTGTCCAGGTACATTTTATTGGCGAATGGTCACTTAAGGGGTCAAGAGGAATTTTTACATTTTTTTACCCTTTTTTCATTGGTGACTAACAATAAGTCTATATTTGTATCACTACAGTACCTGTGGTATAGTTAATAAGTCAATTCATTTATAAGTTACGCTAAAGACATATCACCAATAAAATCACAATAATGTTTATTGCTTTTGGCATTCCAATCACAATGCAGTTGCAGGCTAAACTTGAATCACGAAAAAAATCTCAGCTTCTTGCACACAGTTTTACTGTATACTTGTAACAACATAAGTGGCATTGAAATTGTATTGATTTGGACATCTTTGTTGTCCTAGAGGTGCTTGGTATGGTTATGTCATCTCCACAGTGCCATTTGAAGGGACCTAGAATATAATAAGAGTTTGGTTTAACAGAGTACTGTTAGATGTAAAAAATAAATAAATAAATAAAATAGTGAAACCACTTCATTTTCATCCCATAGGTTTTCGCTTACATCCGTATGTGCGGTTTTGAATTAAAATGAAAAACAAAATGATGCTCAATTTTGTTGCGGAGAGCTGTGTCACCTCCCCCCCCCCCACACACACACACACACTCACTACTAAATCATCTTTCTCGTTTGATTTTTTATGTCTTTGCAAAGCATGAACCCTGTAAAGATTTCAAGCCCAGCAATTTTTTTTGCACTAGAATATATATTTTTGTTTTATTTTTTATACAGTTTCATAGTTTACATTTCTGTGTACATGTGGTCTTTGATTTCCTGCACATCCCTGATACGGGCTCATACAGGAGGAGATATTCAAGTGACTCCAGCTTCATTAAAGAGGAATAAAAAGAAATAAAATATTCACATTCACATTCAAGCTGATTGATTGATAGAATTAAGAACTAAATTAAGAATGAATATAGTAATTTCAGTAAGAGGTTGCCATAGGGCTGGTGCCAAGACTATGATGTGAATGAGGTGACCTGCATATCTGTCAACCTCTCATTTTTGCACTGTACAATGTTCCATTACCAAAAAAACAAAGGAGCAGAGGCTGCAAAGGAAATATTTGAACTTGAATTCTAAAAAGCAGAAAACAGATTAATAAAAAACTGCAACTGATAATGTGTACTGCTTAAAAAAGAAATGCATGTGCCACCAATTTTGATCTGATGGCTGGAGCATCAGAATGAATATATCAATTCATGGTAGCCAGTAACCCAGACAAACACCCATATTCTTTGTTTTGCAGTCTTTTCATTGAATATACCCACACCCCTGAAAGAACTTTTCCACACCAGTGCTTTTACGAAAGGGGTGGTTATCATGGAAAGTTTCAACCACTGTTCACTTACTGTGAATGGTTCCCCCACAACTTGCCTTCCCCCACCCCTGTGGCAGGGTTCCACACCTCAAACTGCAATTCCGGAACCAGCTCTCAGGGTCATCATAATCTTGGCACCATTCTGATTGCAAACTTCTTCCTGCAAACACAGCATTTGTTTAAAAATAGATGACCTCTACATGAATATTATTGTGAAATTGATTGAGGTTTCAATTATTAAATAATGATATGTTTTTTAGATATCTGAATTCTCACTTGTACTGATAGATGTCCTAATGTAGTTCTTAATTCTAACCATCAATCAGCTTGAATGTAAATGTGAATGTGTTACATATTATATAGAAACTATGGGTGAATTTGAGAATGCAGCTGCTACTGCCCCTTTTCTTTTTTGCACCACACTGCACACTCCTGATATTCGTGATTCTGGTAATGTAGTCACATTCCTCATCTTTACTCTGCTCTGCTTCTGGCACAATCAAAATGATAGAACTTTGCTTGTGGGTAGATGATTTATTTGTGCCTATGCTGGTGCACTGTAGAATAGTTTACAGAATTAAAATAAAAAGGGAAATACATTTTCAAGTTGGCAGTTGGAGTTGTCTGTGTTTGTGTGTGTGTGTGTGTGTGTGCGCGCGCGTGTGTGTGTGTGTGTGTGCATGCCGAGGGGGCTTGAAATATCCTGGCAATAAGAAACACAGCTGGAGGACAGTACAGACTTGCATGATGTGTATCAGCAGTTGCGCTCTCGTTTATCCGAACCCCCGGCTATGTTGGTAAAAAAAATGTAACATACATTAAGGGATCATTTTCTTAATTACATGTTATAATGGTCATTGTGATTGTGTGTTTGGGGTGGGTGGGTGCCACTGTCTTCAAATCATGCATTTATAAATCATTGCTAACTTTGTTTATACCAGTAAATACTACAAACAGCTCCAAGCTGGTTTTGTTCTGCCAGTGATCATTGTAAACCAGTAAAAAATACCCCTGCAACAGATGAAAGAGTAAAAATAAATGAGGTGGAAATGAAAATTAAAAAAGAGATACAGATATGCCAATGCTAAAAAGAACTCATACTCGTTTATCACATATAATCAATCAATCAATCAATCAATCAATCAAATATTTTATTGTTCGGCAATAAAGGCATTACAATATAACAAAACAAAAACTAACTCAAGCATAAACAAATAAACAGCCTAGGTCATTATTCAGTATCACCATTGTACAAATATTTAAATGCCTGCAGCCAGAGACCAATTTTTGAATCTCTCATTCAAATCTATAAAAACAGGCACATTACATAAATAGTAATCATGACAATCAATCAATACATATGGAGAGCTGCTATATTGGATTCCAAAGGTTTTCTCCTCAGCATTTACAGTAAGCAGTAAAACTATCAGGAACAGTAAACTTTCCTAATTTAAAATTAAAGTCCTCCAGCAATGATTATGGGATAAAAGTTTTCAAAAGTTCACCTAGTTCTCAGAATTCAATTCTGACCCAAATAGGGTCCACAAATTTATTTTGCCCATATGCATAAAACTTAGGGTCCGAATTTGTCAGGCCTAACCTAAAAAAATGTATATAATCTACAACAGATAATCTTTAGGCAGAAAGGAAGCTCCTGTTTTATGCTCCTATTTCACACCGGAGTCCTTCTTTTATATAAAATTAGTTTCCATATCGCAAGGGTGCCCAAAATAGGCCTGTACAAGATAACCCAGATATCACTCCAAAATATGTATTTAGAAATGACAGCAGCACTCCATAAACAATAGGAACCAACTGCTAGGGGCTAAAGGTGATGATAATAAAATTGCACTATAAATTTCTTTCATTTGAATTACAATAAATTCTAAAAGGAAATTAAACTCCATTAAGAGCACCAAGATATCAGGAGCTCCATTGATACTCAAAAGACCATTGAATATAAAATAAAATAAAAATTTTAAAATATTTATAACACCAGACAGAGGGCTCTTTAGAATAAATAATTCCCCACACAACTCTCTCATTTACTTAGTCACTTAGGAGAGTTTTGTTGTGAGCAGGAGCTTTTATAGAATTCAGAGCATTATTGTATCAAACAGAACCAGTAACCACCACAAGTGTCTCCTTTTCCTGGAGTTCTCTATCCACAGTGGCTCTGTATAACAATATTTACTGCAAATTCAATCCCAGAAGGGAAATAAAAGAGTACCATTTTTGCAGAAGTTCATCCCATACCTTTCGGTATCTTCAAGACAAAAACAGTACAGGGGGAAAGCAATCCTTAAGCTGGTTCTCTGGAAGTCGCTAAACAAAGTGTCTCTTACCAGAAAGGGCCATCGTCAAAGGTCTTGCATCAAATTTTACCCCCTTTACCTTAAGGACCAAAAACCAAAGTTTCCTTCCATTTCCAGAGTCCAATCACAGTCCAACCATAATTCTACTTCTGTTTCAGTCCGACTCCAAAAATATGGGCAACACTGAGAAAATAAAACAGAAACAATGCTCCCCTAAGAGCAGTAAGCACAAACTTTAAACAGATACATTTTCCACACTTTAACCATCCGGCAACCACGGCATAACTGTTAAAGGCTTAAGAAAAGCCGGTAAGCACAATGTACGACTATGATTTCATCTCCTTTGTTCTCCTTTAGTGTCGTTCAGCAGTCTTTTCTTACAGTTCCTGTAGTCTTTCTGTTATAAAAACTGACCTGTTTCTTTGAGCAGATCCACAAGATCCTTGTGGACTACTGCTCATTGCTGCACATTATCAGTGATCAGAAAAGCATGTCTGCCAGACTTTAGAAAGACGTCAAGTACACTATAAATATGTTTAAAAATAGTAGTGGGCTTCCTCGAATACGTTCCTGTTTCATAGTTTCGTTTAAAAAAGAGCCTCTGCAGTTTAATGGCAAGAGAATCCTTCGAGACAAACACACACATCTTATGCCTCATAGTCAGTACACAAGCTGACAACTGTTTAGATACAGCTAAGATCCAACAAAAATACCCTGCTATGGCATACTTACACTCTCTTGCAGCATTCCGACTATGCTGCAAAGGATGCCAAAAACCAACGGCTGACCAACCGCTAGTTCTAAAACCAATTCGGCATAGCATATGCGGTGCCCATACTGCTGAAAATAACTAATCTCTGGGCAACATTCATCCAAACACTATAAGTTTCATTCATAAAAATACCGCAAAAGCCATATTTTTTCTGACTCACAAGAAACAGCGACATGGTGCAGGGAGTGGGGCAGCCTTGCAGCCATCTTGTTGCCTCTCCCCTCCACATGTAATCAAATCTGCTTGAGTTGGAACACAAAAATAATGATTACAAGCTCCCATGTTACAAAGGGTACATCCTTGACTGTTCTTTTAGTAACACATGACCACCTCTTACTGAAACAAATATGGGTACCAGAATTATTTTAAAAATTTTGCAACAGTAGGCGAGGTACAGGAAATGTGTACAATACCAAATATAGTGGGGATATTACCTGGCCATGGGAAAAGAAATAGCAGACGTATTCCTCCCCTATTGTGGAAATTGAAGTTCAGGAAAGATCATAGATTCGAACAGTTAAGTCAGTGAAAGCAAGAGAAGATGGAACCCAACAGTCAAAAATGGTTAAATCATAGACAAAATAAGGTATTGTTTTCACAAAAAAAACCAAAAAAAACATTTTTAGCAATTCATGTGACTGTACGTCCTTCCCATAAAATGTCCTTAATATATACTTTTCATGATGCTACGACCTGAAATCCACCCTGAGAATTTTGGGCAAGCTACTAATAGTCTAACTAGTCAACACCAATCATATCATAATAATACATAAACATACACAGTGAAATTGCCCTATCTAATGCATTATAAAATCTGGCCATCTTGTCCCTCCCTTGCGATCAAAGATCACAATCAAAGAATCTCATGATAAAAGAATTTTCAGGCTCACGATCAAAGAATAAAAAATGCTGAAACTTGAGTTTTAGACAGAATTACATGGAACCACCACCATGCCTCGATAGAATGGAGCCCTCTGAGCAAAACCCACCCTCATATGTGATCCTAGATCACTCCTGGGCTGAGAAAATAGAATTTTTAAAAGGGCCATCTCATCCGTCCCTCACGATGCTGGATCACGATCAAAGAATCTCGTGATCAAAGAATTTGCAGGTTCGCGATCAAAAAAATTGCACGCTTGTGATCAAAGAATAAAAAATGCTGAAACTTAACTTTTAGGCCACACCGAACAAAACCACTGCCATGCCTCAATAGAATGAAGCCCCATGAACAAAACCCACTCTCATTTGTGTTCCTAGGCCACCCCTGAGCTGAGAAAAATGTATTTTTACCTCACGATGCAAGATTGCGATCAAAGAATTTGCAGGCTCGCGATCAAAGATTGTTAGCGAGCCATGATCAAAGATTTTAAATGTTTAAAACTCTATTTTTTTACCATTTTACACTGAACCAAAGGCATGGTTGGATAGAACGAGGCCCACTGAGTAAAACCCATCCCAGTTTTACTTCAGGAGTGACCCCTGAGCCGAGATATTTGATTTTTTTCGATTGGAATTCAAAAACAAGATGGCGGACCTCGCGATCAAAGAATTCTCAGGGACAAAGATTCTTTGACCACAAGGCTGCAAATTCTTTGATCGCCAGGTGGGACGAGATGGCTCAAATCCCATTCCTTGTTCTCAAAACAACCACATAAATTTTCCCATTGACTTACAATGGGAGCTTAAAAGTGGAATAACTTTTGAAATGCTTTAATATTTTTTCACCAAACAAAAAGCGACATGTTCAGCCAGCCAAGCTCTTTCAGATGAGCCATCTTGCAGAGCAGCATGCCACATGACAGCCACACAGGGCCATGGGCAAAATCTCCCAAACTGCCTCCAAAACTGGATAATTTAGCATTTTTCAGTGTTTTCGTGTGCAAAGACCAAGTCCAACCAAAATGAAATTTGGCAAATCAAGAGATCTACCATCTGCATATACCAAATTTCAAGCAAATCAGTTGAATGGGTCCAAAGTTATTAAAGTGAAAAATTTTGACTTTAACATAGAAGTGCCTTCATAGTCCTAATACAGTGGTGCGACCGCGTCACTATAATATATATATATGTATATTTTTTTTAATTCAATCCCTACTGCTCACTCACCCCAACCGATCACTGACCACAGTGTATTAATTAAAGTATCCAGTGTCTATCACCCCCCCAACAGATTGCCAGCCACAATGTCAATAAAAATATATATTTAATTAAATTCCTGGTGTCAATTGTGGTCCCCCCCCCGCTGATCTCCAGACAATCAGCCACAATGTAAAAATACATATTTTTTAAATTAAATCCCTGGTGTCTAGTAGACTTCCCCTTCCCTCCACCCCATCAGGGAGTGCACCACCACCCAGCTTCCCCCATCCCAACCCTGAGTGGGCCACTAGCACAGCCCTCCACTCACCTCCTCTGCCAGCAGCCCGACTGACCTCTCTCAATGAATGAGAGCATGCGCACGCATTCATTCATTAAGACAGTTTATTCAGGCTGCCAGCCATGGAAGTGAGTGGAGTTTGTTTTAACATTGTGGCCAGTGATTGGCAGTGGGGGAGGTGACAGACACCAGGCATTTTAATTATTGCACTGTAGTCAGTGATTGGCAGGGATGGGTGGGGGACCACTATACAATAGGAATTTAATTAAAATATATACTTTTTTGCTTGCCTGGTGGCACTGAGAGTTGAGGCCCTGGATGCCACACCTCGCACCATGCCAGCGACCAAGGGTTGAAAGCGACCTCGAGTGCTGGAGGTCAGCTGGGAGGGAGAAAGATTGAGCATTCCAGGAACTGTGCTCCTCCTCTGGGGCAGTGGGAAGGGATGACCATGGATGTTCTGGCTCCTGGCAGTGGCTGGGGGTTGGTGCATGTCACAGTCCACTGTTGGGTCTACGCAGGCTGATGCCAGACATGCTGGGCGCAGACACACACATGGAACATCCTTGGTGTCATTGCACACCCACACTGTGGGGGGGAACCAAGCACAAGAGAAAATCCTCCTCACCCATGTGAAGGTGGTCTGCGGGCATTACGGCAGACACACCCAAGTCAACTCCCCTGGTGCTTGCCTGGCCTTCCACAGTGAGCGGGATAAGTCCCCACTGTGATGTGGCTGGGAGGGGTAGGACATAGGGGTTGAGCTCTGTCTGCAGCTGGGGTGGGGCCGAAGTGACAGCCGGATGGGGAGGAACCATAGGTATAACCTCCCCCAGCCGAGAAGAAATAAACAACATAAGAAAAAAAAATGTAATTAAAATATATACTTTTTTGACAGCAATTGGTGGGGGGGCCACTAGACACCAGGGATTTGAGGAATTCAACACGTGTAACTTCTTCTTGCTTTGTTTGTTTTTTTAGTGCAATTTACACTTTACAAAAACCAAAAGCAATGCAAAGTTACAAATGGTGAATTCTCATTAAACTGGGCAACTTCACGAAATGATTCATGGAGGCGAATTTGGTGACTTCGTCAAAACTTTGCTGTATCTCTATCCAGAAGTTTATTTCCTAGACCCTTCCCCACTTTGTTTCCTTTTTGCCCTGCATCCTTTTCACCTCTCTTTTTACAGCTCATGTTTCTATCCCCTTTCATTTCAATCATATTGCTTTTTTCTTTATTTTGCACCCTGGGAGATTTACCTTCCCTCAGGTCCTCCATTCTCACTGCTTCAGCCTATTTGGGGGGGGGGGGCAGTTTACGCCTACCTGATTTCTTCAGCCACCCCTATGACTAGTTTAAATGTTCATCAAAGAAACTTTTAACCCATCAACTGAAGACTGTGATTCCCTTTCCAGATGAATGCAGGCCATTACCCCTGTATAGGCCCTTATCCCTCCAGGTTGGTCCCCAGTCCCCAGTGTAGCTGAACTGCTCCTGTCTGCACCAGCCCTTCAAACATGAATTTAATTTTTCTGGTATGGAGATTCTTACTCAAGCTCCTGCCATAGACAGGCAGCACCTCAGCAAAAGCCACTGAGCATGCTACCTGCCTAAGGCCCCTTTCCAGCTCCCTAAAATCCCCTTGCACAATCCTATCCCTACCCCTGGGCAAGTCATTACTCTCCAGGTGTACAATAACATTCAGCTCCCTCTCCTCCCCCACCACCCTAGTAATCCTTAGGATTTGCTTTCCATCCAGCTATAGCCTTTCCTGGACTAGATGAAGAGAGATTTGAGAAGGAGAACACTAAAGGTACAAGAACCAAGAAAAACAAGGGGATGAGGAGGCATGGTAAACACAAGAGTAGCAGCAAAACAGCATCAGCGGTCAGATGGAAGGGGTATGTTATAATGCCAGGACCCTAGATAACAAAATCAGTGAGCTCCAGGTGCTGATGGCGGACACTGATGTGGGCCATGTTACCATCATGGAAATGTGCGCTTCAGAAGATAACGACTGGGAAGTGATGGTCCTTGAGTACTCAATGATTAGGAGGGATAGAAGAACAGGTAGAGGGGGGTGAGTAGCCCTTTTTTGTCAAGGAGTGCATTGAAGTGGTGAAAGATGTGTGCATTAGCAGTAGTACAGGGGAGAAAGAATCACTGAGGGTGTAGTTCACTGAAGCCTCAAGCAAGAAACTGCGTTTGGGGATGATGTGTAGACCTCTGGGGCAAGGGAAGGAAAGGGACTGGGAGCTCATGGAAGAAACTGAAAGAGGGGTAGGAAAAGGGAAAGTGGTGGTGGTGGGTAATCTGAACCTGCCGTGCATCGAATCGGAATGTTCCAGTGGCCAGACGCACCAGAAGTCAAGCATTGCTGGATGTATTCCAAGACAGTCTTCTGGTACAGCTAGTTAAGGAATCCACCAGGCAGGCTGCAATTCTCAATGTGGTGCTCACCATCTCAGAGGTGGTTGGAGCTGCGTGAGAAGGAGTACCACTGGGGAACAGTGAACATAACTCCATTTGGTTCAAACTGGCCCGCGTGTCCGGTAAACCGCAATCTTTATTTATTTTGTTTATTTTATAATTTTTTGGCCAGGAAAGACACACTAAGCCAAGGCATGTTTCCAGGTGAATCCTTGGAGCACAGGGGAAGTTACATAACTTGCTCATGGTCACACAGTATGCAAGTGGTGATTGTGCAATTTAAACCCAGTTCTCCAGGTCTGTAGATCGGTGCTCCAAACCACTACACTATACTGCCCTTGATTTTAGACAGGCAGACTTCAATAGGTTGAGGGAGCTGTTCAGAATTCTGTTAGAAAAGGTGGACAACATAGATAGGGTAGAAGAAAGATGTGGGCAATTAAAGGGGCCATTTTCCAGATAGTTATGGTATGCATAAGAACGGTAATGAAAAATAACAGGTTCAAGAGACCGTTACGGTTCTCAGCGAGGGTCAGATAGGCAATAAGGGCCAAAAAAGGGCCTTCTACAAATATAAAGAAAAGCAGGGGAAGGAAGAATGGAGGGAATATTTACTGAAAAATAGGGAGGCAAAGAGGGTGGTTAGGGAGGCAAAAGCAGACACAAATCTACATATTGCAGAGGGGGTCAAGAGCAGTGAAAAACAGTTCTTCAAATATATTAAGGAAAAAAGTAGGGGGAATCTTAAGGCTAGATGAGTCGGTAGGATAATAGAGGTGGAAGGGCAAAAGGCTGCTATCCATAATGAGTACCTTTCTCCAGTTTTCATTAGGGTGTGTGATGGGCTCTTTCCAGAGAGTGGCATCAAAGTCGCCACTAAGGGGGTCCCGAAGATAAGGCAGCCAATATTTACTAACAAAAGGGTCCTGAAAGAGCTAACAAATTCTGCCAGCTATGACCACGATGCACATAATGACCAGTGCACACTACTGGAGGCGGCAGCCAGCTGAAAACAACGAATCACACAAACAGTCAAAGTAGAGGCATTCAAACAGGAATCTACAACTTTACAGCAAAAAATAATTCTCCTTGTTCAATTGCCCCTAATGTACTTCTACCTGCCTCCCTTAAATGTCACCCACCTTTTACCCACTTCCTCTCACCTCCTCCATGCCCTACCTAGTCTCTTCAACTTCCATCTCTTCCACCCAGTTTGACTAGGCCTCATGGGCTGATCCTCTCTTTTCTCCTTTTGTAGTAGTTCAGTCTTCGATTGTCTTCCAAATTTGTATATGCATTTCACTCCATGGCATACATTGTACAATGCCACTCGGACTTGTTCATACTTGTTCACTTTAGTTCCTTCCCTTACAGAAATATAGGTGTGCTGTGTACATGAAGAATGCATGCCACTTGCTTAACTGTGCAATGTTTGCATGCGGTTTGCATACACAAAGTGAACTTATGCGAAATAGGTCTAAAAAGCAAATCAGGTTAGGTTGCTGCAAGTTTGACATGTCACAGCAAGTAAGCTGGTGCGAACATCTTCTGAAAATGACATCAAGTTCACTTGTTGCACATTTGACATGAGTGCAGCAGTTAAGCTGGTATGAACATCATTTAAAAATCACATCAGGTTCACATGCTGCACACTTGCCAAGTGTGCAGCAGTTAGGCTGGTTCAAATCTCGTCTACAAAAACACATCAGTTTCTATTTCTTATATGACTGCTAGCAATTAGTTATTAAAATACATTTTTATTTGAATTCCCATAAAAATTAGGTAAACCCATTAATTCTGATCCTTTTGCAAGTTGTTTAATGGTTTTTGATTTTTGCCAATAAACTAACATTAATTTGTAAAGTATTGTTTGCTTACTGCATTAAATGCCTAGGATATAGCCAGTCAACATCCCCCAATCCAGATGTATGAAGAGAGGACTCTGTGTTGTGAAGCCTATCCTTTTTTTTAACCATGAAAATTCCTTATATAGATTTAGTGCTACAAATGTGTTTCTCTAAGACTATTTTATCTCACTTACTTTCCATTGTCATTCTGTATGGAGCATATACACTATGGTCATGCTCAGCACTCTTTGTGCTGAGTAGAGTCTTGGCAGCATTAACCATACCTCACATTTTGTCACTGAAATGAGGGACATGGACACTCAAAATGAGGGACACTAACCCACATGATGATCAGGACACATCATGAGACATGGAGATCCAGTACCAGAACACAGTGGAAATCATTGCATTAGCACATGAGAATGAATGTCTACCATTAAGCAGGGTGCCATTTAGGTAGGTAGAGGAGGGCAGTTGCTCCACCTCACCACCATATTTGTGCCTAGGTTGTTCTTATGGTGTGGCAATAATGGCTTTAAATTTGGATTTAGTCTTTTGCACAGTAAGTGCCCACCTGGCCTATATGTGCTCACACTGCAGGTACTTGCCAAACTTGACAGTGTCTGTATTGTGTTGTCCACTCTCTCCACCTATTACCGGCAGCACAATCACATGTGATGTGGATGAGCTCCAGCCAAGAAAGAAGGCATGAACCTTGCAAGTGCGACACTGTCTTTCCCACCACAGAGTAGACAGACTGCACACTGCAGCTTGAAGGAGTCAGTGAGCACTGAACTCTCAATGGCAGTGTTGGTGGCAGCATATTTTTGTTGTTCTACTCTTAGTGAGTCTTCATCTTCACTGGTGGCTGAAGGGGCAGAGGGCGAACTAGAAGCTAACCCAAGACTAGGCTACCTACTTACTCTACTAGGCTCACCTTACAAAAAAAAAAACAGCACAGACCCCACGGCAGCAAACTAGGATTAGCAGCAGTGGTGACAATGGTGTGGGTAGCCTTCATAGGCCTTGATCAGTGCAGTGCAGCAGCAGCAGCTACCACAGCAGCAATCAAGCCAGCAGCAAGCAACCCAGATTAAGTGAGTTTGGATGGCAAGGTAACTTGGTTGAGGACCACTTTAGA
This sequence comes from Neoceratodus forsteri, assembly GCA_016271365.2. Lineage (NCBI taxonomy): Eukaryota > Metazoa > Chordata > Ceratodontiformes > Ceratodontidae > Neoceratodus > Neoceratodus forsteri. The sequence goes on from CM057449.1 coordinate 1,327,684,943, forward strand.
GACCTGTGATGGTTGGGACTAGCATCCAGCTTCTGGCAAAGAAGAGAGGGGGAGCTTACTGAAAACTGGGCAGGTGGCACACTATGCCAGTCTGCAGGTTCTGGTCATATTCATATGGCTGGGTAAGTAAAAGTAAATATATATTTTTTTTTACAGGGGGATTGGGGAAGGAGGAAGGACTGAAATATTGATGTGTTTTTCACATTTCTTCACCTTTGGTGGCTTCATGATCCATAGGAGATGGATATTAAATGGAATAGAGTCAGGAGAAAAATCGGAGAAAGTTATTTTTCTGGGGGGCAGAACTTCAGCCAGGAAAAAATTGGTTAGTAACTTGGTGGGTTTAAGCCCACATCTGATGCACTGCTATGGGGTATATACAGATGAATCTTATACATTTGAATGTTCCCTGATTTGCATATCATGTTTCAGTCAAACTAAATAGGTTGTGCCTTTTAGAGACTTTACAGACATTCTAGAGCTTTTCCTTGCATTCATGGACAGTTGAGCAGTGTGGTATGCACAGACTATTTGAGCCCCACTATAGTCAGGCTTATGACACCCCCTCCAGTTACGCTGACCTCCACATCCCCACATTCAGGCACATTATGACAAAGGGCAAAGGAGACTGCAGGGGTGTGCACCATTGAAAGGACTGGGGGTATTTTTAAATTACTATTTTATACATTATTGATGGAGAGTTGGAGATTAATGAAGACCACCACTTGACTAACAAGGGCCTTGCTAGTAGAACAGTGCCTTCATTATTTTCCAACTCACCATCATAATGTATAAAATAGTAATAGAAAATAACTCCATCCATTTCAAGGGGGTATGCTCCAGCATTCTGACCAGTGGACATCATCTTTTAAAGACTCCTGCCTCTGGCTCCCTAGTACTCAAGTAAGAGACTTTTTACTTATATCTATACTTGGTGGGTTGTCTGTAGCATCATGGTTATACCTGCATCAGTGTGTGTGCATGGGGGGACTGGTCATGTAGAGGGTGTGTGTGTGTGTGTGTGTGTGTGTGTGTGTGTGTGTGTGTGGAGTTATTGCTACTTATTTGTTTGCACCTTAAAGTCTGTTTACATGGAAACATTCAAAACTATGGAGAGAAAATAGTAGGAGTAGGCCAGATAGAAGTAATTAAGTGGTTTTGTGTGTAAGTTTATGTATTGGGGGTGGGAAAAACATGAGTTTCCATTGGTATGTGTGCTACAGTTCAACTATGAAAGTGAGATGAGAGAGAGAGAGAAGAAAACTGAAAAGCATAACAGTGGCTACAAGCATGCTGCATGCATACAGATGTATTCAGATACAGTGTGTATTGAAGTACAAGCAAGCCATATGTGTGCAGACAGTATGGCTTAGTGGTTAAAGGCACTGAACTGCAAGCCAGGAGAAATGTAGGCATGAAAACCTGGATTTGAATCTCATCAACCCCCACTTGTGTATGGTATGATCTTGAGCAAGTCACTTAACTTTTAAGTGTGTAGTTATCAATGACCACTTGCTTTTTTGCATGCATGCCACATGCATGCAGTCTTTCCCAATTTAACATAAAAATCATGTTTCCGCACTTGCTTGCTGCACACATGCCATATGCATGCAATCGGTTCCAATGTAACATTTAAATCATACTTGCAGCATGCTTATCACTTGGGTAGTTTTATGTGTGCAGCATGAAAATCTTTCATATAATTATTTCTGTGAGGGTTATGTTAGCTGTGGTTTGTCTTGTTTTAACCTTAACCCACTGTAAGCTTGTCAATGTACGTTCTGCCTGCTGGCAGCATATTGTTTTTCTACTTGTGTAATCTCTGATGTGGAACCTATGTAAAGAGCTTTCAGCTTAAAAATGTTTTAATCTGAGATTTTAATAAATAAATTAAATAAATAAAATAACTTCGTTCTTGCTTACATGCAGAGAGTTCTCAAAGAAAAGCCAAATATCAGCGTTTGTAACAAGTTGCAGCATCTCGCAGCTGCTCCAGCTCTAATTCTTAGTGCTTTGACTCTCACAAGTCTTCCGAAGGGGGTGAGGCTGGTAGGAAAGTGGTCACCTTTAAAGCATCAAGATACTTAAAGAGCTGGCGACAAGTTCAGGAGAACTTTAGGAGAACTTTAACAAAACATAATATTTATGCATTGTCCAGCTTGTATTTCCCATTAGTTGTGTATTCCTCCTCCCCATTATTTAGTAGTGAGGTCATTTACATGAAAACAGGATTTTTGCTCTGGAAGAATTCATCTATTCCTGCTGCACTCTCCCTACCTGAAGTCATAAAGCACTGCCTGTGATCTCACAGTTACTCCCATGGCAACAGAATATGATGTCACAAGGATTATGACTTGAAGTAGGGAGAAAGCTATAGAGGCAGATGAACTCAAAATGAACTCTTAGGGACAACAAGCATATATTCATACACCTTCCTTTAGCAATAAATTATGAGGTGGAGAAATATATAAAATATAAATGGAATGCAAGCAGAATTGTACCTAATTATTATGTTTTTTAAAGTTTTCTTAGAGGCGTCACTAGCACTTTAATATTCATGAAAGCAGAATGCTAATTAATTCAAAAACAACACATAGAATGTATATCAAAAAGGCTAGAAAAATAATAGCGATAATTACTTAATTAAAAACTTCACTTAAAGAGCAATGCTGCTACTGCTATGTGCAACTTTTAAACATCAAAGACAGAATTTCCTCATAATAATTATAACGCTTTGTGTTACTGCTATAGAAGTACATAATAGATGTAAAGATAACAAAAAGAAGGGTAGCATGAGAAATGATGAAGGAAAAAGTTAGAGATAAATAAACCTGGAATGCAGCATTGATTAATTACATGGCATCCACAGTCAAATACCCCTTTGTGAATGAGTCACTTACTGGTTAGGAAGGAGGCCCAAGTCTACAGTTAAAGATAACTCAAGAAGTGTTGAATGTGCTTATACAACTCGTATGATGTATGCCTGTGTGACTTAGATACATTTTGGCTGTTTGCCTCTCTATCCATGGGATATACCACCATGTAGTGGTACGATGACGAGGAATCCTAGTGAAGGGTTCCACCCCATAGGTGCAGCGAGAATGAGTTCCTTGGCTAAAGGTAGCTTAGGAAAAAGCCCACGGGAAAGAGAGATGTGCCTCTTGAGGAGGAGAGGAAGATGGAAGGGCAACAAAAGAATCAAATCCTAGACTAGCCAGGAGGAGCGGCCTTTAAAAGCCTAATGGAGGAGTGGTTTGTTACTTCATTGATTGAACTACTGGCATAGTCTTGCAATTCAATGTGCTTACACAACTGGTATAATGTATGCTTGTGTGACTTAGATACATTGTGACTGTTTGCCTCTCTATCCATGGGATATACCACCCTGTAGAAGTACGACGGTGAGGAACCCTAGTGAAGGATTCCACCCTTATAGGTGCCACGGGAATTATTCCCTTGGCTAAAGGTAGCTTAGGAAGAACCCCAAAAAGAATACCCAAAAGGGTGTCAAGCATCAAAGGAGGTGAGAAGTCAGAAGATATCGAGGATGGAAATTAAAGTGATAGACGTAGATGAAGGACAGAAGAAGAATGAGAGATGACGAGGACAGTGAACGAATTGAAAGCTGACAAGATGCAGAAGGGTGACTTCCTAAGGAAAGAGGGAACAGTCGGGCCACCATCCGACTCCATCCAACAGCAGAACCTAACTATGAACCCTATAAAAGCACTAACCCTGTCTAATATTATGACCATCGGCACAGAGAAGAGGAAAAACCCCCTTTGAGGAGGAAACCTCTGAGGATCCAAGGCCTAGGTCACCTTTCCTCCAGATTAAAGGACGTTTTGGTTAGTGAGGCTCAGCTACTGCAATTTAGAGTTGAGAGCGGGGGAAGAGGAAAAGATTCCAATTTGGAAGAAGCTCTTGCTCAGTCCTTCTAACAGGAAAGCTTTTGAGGGTTGTGAGTGACATCTCTGCAACTAGACACCCAAAAGCAAAGGAGGACAGAACTGACAATTGAGGCACTCAGCTGGCCTACAAGATCCTATGAAACAGACCAGGTGAACCAGATGCAGTCAGATGGAGAATGGTGTACGGTGCCTCCGAACCCACTCGGGCAGCCAAACAGGCCCTGATGATGACAGCCCCATCCCTCACAGCCTGAAGTCATAAATTCTACATCTAGAGGTGTCACCAAAATGATGACTGAAGGTCCACCCGGAGCAAAGACATTCTCACTATGGACAAGAGAGAAGGACCCCGCTCCGAGCTCCGAATGCTCTAGATGCGGACTTCGGGTGCAGAGCAAGACCATTGGCTACATGCTAGCCCTGATCCATGGAGCAATGGACATGGAAGGCACATCTCTGAGTGGAGAGCAGACTGAGTCGAGGTAGCATAGGACCCATATAAGGGATATGCTCGATTAGGCGATGTGAACAAGTAGACCTAGGGAGAGGTCAGATTGAGCAAAGGAGACCCCAACATGAGTCCAGAGGAGGTAGGTTGCAGTAGTAAAGATGAGAGTGCATGCCAACTAGGTCCATTGAGAAGCCAAATCAGGAGTGGAGAGAATTTCATGAAGGTAGGAATGAGAACAGCCGGGAGAAGCCAGCAGCTCACGGGTGAGGTACTAAGTGCCAGAAGTAGTGAGGTTGGAGCCATGAAATCAGAATGAATGAGTGGAGATTTGAGATAGATATACAAGATATGCTGAAGGAGGGAAGCCAGAAGGCTGGCAAGGACTGCAGAATGGGAATGAATGGTACAACGGGGATAGACGAAGATGGCCGGGCAAAGCCCACAGCCTACAATGAGTTGAGAAGTCAATCTGGGAGGAAAGGATAGTTGAGAATGAAGGAAAGAGAAATGATGGCAGAATGAAAGTCTGGAAGGTTTGAATGTTGGACTGTTTTGTCTTATCCCATTTATATAATCATAGTAGTGGTTTTGCTTCGCAGTCGGTCTGTTTGATACTGACTTGTCTGTTTGATACTGACTTGGTTCTGTATACATACTCTGCTGGATTGTTTGTGGTATTATATATTTTGTCTGCCTTTTTTTAATAAAGTTTACTTAGTTTGAAAAAAGAAAGCTTGGAATGCCAGAACAGTTAAGGTGAGATAAGATGGCAAGTAGGGTATAGGGAGGATGAGGTTCAGTAATGATGGATGTAGATGCAGAGTGGCGAATAGATGAATTAAGTGGTCCAGAACATAGGACTGAGATAAGAGGAGGAGACAAATAGGTACGGTGACAGTGGGATATGGAAACACCCCCAAAAGAAAACACAGGACGAGGAAGTAGAAGAGGGTCGAAGGAAAGTAGGAAGGATCAAGCTAAGGAAAAAGAAAGCAGGGCAGATGAACAGATCCAAGGGATAAATGGAGGAAATAGGCAGTGAAGTACTGACAGAAGGTTCTGTAGAGAGCCCCAGGGTCTGTTGTCTGCCGTTCAGCTGGCCATAGTTAGGGTATGACTGTAGAACATTCATGGCCAGTTGTAGCAAGGCTAAGTGGGGAAATGAGTGCTCCACTGCCTCAGGAGCACAGACCAAGAGGAGTGGAGAAAGACACTGGAGGTGGCAGGTGGCAGTGAAGAAGAGAAGAGAAGTTGCAGAGCTGAGGAGGCAGAGCAACTGATGGCTGGCCATGCTGCTGATAAGTCGCGGTACTGAGCGGCAGTGAGTAGGGCAACTGGTGAGAGCGGAGCAGGAGAAAGTTGACAGAGCTTGCAAATGCCTCCCCTGAAGACAAGAGGAGGAATGATGGAAAAAAGCAGATGGGGCAAGAAGCCCAGGTAAACTACATGGTACGAAGCCACACAGGTAACAGCACGGGAGGCCCCCACCCCAAAAATGAAGAAAAGAGTCAGGCAGCATGGGCAGGGTAGCAGGGAGGATGCAGCAAGTTATAGATGAAGGCAACCCAGGAGAAAGGCAGGAAGTGAAAGCCAGCGACCAGCTCAGAAACATCCCCCAGAGCCCAAGCATGAATTCTGTAGCTATAGGCAGAGCAGGGAGCTGGCATGGTAGGGGATGCACCCCCAGAGTGCCAGCAGGGAACTGAGCAGAGGCCAACATGGGAGCTGATGCAGGTAGTGCTGGTAGAGAGAAGAATCGAGGGAGGTAGAGAGATGGAGCAGGGATGCCCAAATCACCATGCAACCACAGCGAGGAGGAGGAGACAGGAGTCCCAGAGCATGCCTGCAGATCAGGAAGGAATGTGGCAGCAGCTGACAGTAACCCGGGCGAGGAGGCATGGGGGGAGGGGAGAGGAGGGGAAGGAGAAATGGAGAGCCATGGTACAATGGCGATGAAGGTGGAGGGAGTGGACAAAATGGGAGATGAGAATGTGCAGCCAGAGGTGCAACATAGGGGAAATAGAAGCCCAGAGTAAAGGAAGGTGGTGCCTCCATCCGCAATGAAAGAAACGAATCCTAGACTAACCAGAAGGAGCAGTCCTTAAAGGCCTAATGGGGAGAGTGGTTTGTTGCTCCACCTATTGAACTACAGGCATTGCCTTGCAATTGAAAATCATACCTGAAAGCAAAGAAAAGAGAATATAAGTTAAACATCATTCTAAATATTAATAATATACAGTTAACTAACAATTCTAGGATTCATGTGTAATGTTGCTTGTTTACATCTTCAGCAATGGTTTGAGGTCCCATTGATTTTAAGACCTGTTGGTTTTACACTATTCAATTTGAAAATCCATTTACTTGTAGTACAATTAGCTTTGTCAGCACCCATTCTGGGTACAGGGACCCATTCAAGCCCCATGAACTTAAGATCACCAGGTTTTGACCCATGACGCAGAGTGAAATATATAGCCAAAGGGGTGTCTTGATGGTTGTTGATGATGGATCGTACATGCTCTCGTATCCGTTGTCTGAGGGGGCGAACTGTCTTGCCCACATACAATAAACTACAACTGCACCAAAGTACATAAACAGCATACAAAGTGTCACATATGATCAGTTCCCATATGTCAATACTGTGTTCCTGAAATTTAGGATGCTGAAATTTGTTGCTAATCGCTGCATATTTGCAGACATTACATCTGTGAACGTTTGTAAAATCCTGTGGGTCTCTTGGGCAATCCACAATTGGAAACACTCCCTGTGTCACTTATTTTCAAGCTGCAGTGCACTAATCTGTCTTTCAAGTTGTGAGCTCCAGTAAAGGTGACCCTTGGTCTAAGGCTCACTGCAGGGCCCACATCATTATCATTTAGCAAGATTAGCCAGTTTTGATAAAAGACATTTCCTACTCTGCCTGCCACATGGTTATATTCTGTGACAAAGGTGCATGGCATGGTATCCATGTTGTCAGTTGCCACATCAGACAATAGTGATTCCCTCAGTATGTTTCTGACCCTGTCTTTAAATTTCATTAATAGATTCATGTCATACCCCCTATCCAAGACTCTCCCAAATAATTTGTCAGCTTGTGTTTCAAAAGCCAAATCAGTATTGCAGTTTCTGCGTAATCTCAAAAGCTGACTGTATGGATTAGATTTCTTTAGACTGGGAGGGTGGGCACTACTGACATGAAGACCTGAATTTGTAGTTGTAGGCTTCCTATAGGTTTTGGTATCTATTACTGGTACCTTTCCATCATTTTCATTCATAGACAGTGCTAAATCTAAAAAATCTAAATTGATTTAGCTGGGGTAAACTCCCCTCTCCCCAGTTTCGGGGGCTTACTAAAAGTTATCTTTCTCACCCCTGTAGATGGTGCTAAATAGCTTGGTAGGCTATGGGTGGTGCCTGCCCCTTGGGTGTGGTGACCCTATCCTTATGATATAAAAAGGGTAGCGAGAGAAAGAGAATGGAGGCTGGTGAGACAGCAGAACACAAGTTGGGCTGGGGTTCGAACCCCAGCCTGGGCGTTGTGGCCTAACTCAGCGGCGATGGTTTGGCACTCAGGTCTTTTAGGAGATATGCAGGGAACTGGCTGTATGGATGGGAATCCACTAAGAAGAGGAACCACAGCCTGGAGAAAATGATTGAGATCCGCTTTTTGCTCATGGCACTGGGGCGGGGTGGGGCCCTGTCCAGAAAGAAGATGTGAGACAGTGGGGGTGCCTTGGTGGTGGCAGATCTGTAGCAAGGCCAATCCGAAGGTGGCAGCACCAGGTAGGTTGTACCCATGTTGCACACTGCCTTTATCATTTTGGTGGCCTGTGAGAGAAGCCTTTCCTGGTTGTGAGTCAGGCCCAGGATTGGGGTGGGTCTCGGCATTAGGCCTGATGCTGCAGAAAGTGTGGAGTTTTGAAGGAGATGGCTGTTGAGAGAACTGCCTGCTCAATAGGTGGCCCGGTGCCTGTTGGGTGCGCAGCAGATGGTACCAGGCTGGGTTTGGAACCAGAGACGTGTCTGGGGAGCCCTGGTGTGTGGTTAGACCTTGATGTGTTTTTGCTGTCTGTCCATATTCCTGAGCCTCCAAGACTCAGCCAGCTAAGTAGAGCTCATTTTTCTAGCTTATCTAGGCCTAAGTTATGTGCCGCAGCCCTGTGCTGCAAAAATTGTTGTTGTCATCCCTGTTCCTGTCTCGTTTTGCCTCCAACCCCATGGAGCTGATCTTTTATGTTTTGTTATTTTAATTAATTACATTTGTATTCTTTTAAAGCTCATACTTCTGTCTTGTCTGTTCTGCTATACTGCTAATCAGTTTGCAATTTGCCTAGTTCTAACTCCAATGCCTAACCTGCCTAGTATGTTCAGCTTTTCCTCCATGCTGCCACACTGAGAAGTTCATCTCCCCTTGATTCCATGAATTCAACGGTCAAGGTAGGATAAGCTATTTACTTTGCTTTGGGGGGATCTCTATGTATTCCAGGCGTGTGCCACCTCCAGCCATTTGTACCATCAGGACCACTAGACACCACTAGAAGGTGGGTTGCACTAGCTGTGCAAGTGAATCTAAGATTTAAATTGTTATCATTAAGCCATTCAATGAAATTATGTATGTCTTCCATGTCCCCCTGCCAGATACAAACTATATTGGCAATGAAATGAAACCAGTATTTGATATTCTTATAATAAGGATTGATGGTTTGGTCAAAGATGATAGCTTGCTCCCAGAAACCAAGAAAAATGTTTACATACCTGGGTGCCATAGCTGCACCCATGGCTGTGCCACATGTTTGTAAATATTGGCAACCTTTAAACTCAAAATTAATGTGAGTTAATATAAATTCTAATGATTTTAAAATTAATTCAATCAGTATGGTCTCGGCCTCTGAAAGTTTATCTAGAAAATGTCTAGTGGCTATCAGGCCCTGTTGCTGTTTAGTAAAAGTACAGTATGTAGGGCTTCCATGTCTATTGTCAACCAAGCTGTCATCCCATGTCAGGCTATTGAGTTTGTTCAGCAGGTCAATGGTATTATCAATATGAGATTTTAGTTTTACCACACTGAACTGAAGAAAAAATCTATTCATTTGCCTACATTTTGTGTTATTGAGGCTGTAGCTGAGATGATAGGTCTACCGGGATGCTTTTCTTTATTGTTATGAACTTTTGGAAGGATGTAAAATCCTGACATAGTAGGATATTCCCACCAGATATACTTGTACTCTCCTTCTGTAATGTCACCAGTTGTTAATGCTGCAGAGAGCAGCAAATGCAACTCTTTCCTGAATGCAATTGTGGGGTCACTGTTCAACACCCTATAGTTGCTTACATTGTTTAATAATGATAAAGCAATGTTCCTGTAGAGATCCTTATTCAGAATGACAATGTTGCCCCACCCTTGTCAGCTGAGTTGATCACCACTGTCATATTGTTTGACAATTCGTCCAGGGCCATGCCTTCATTTTTAGTGAGATTGAGGGAGAATTATAGTGGGCAACATTGTGATTAAGAAGGGATGGACATTTGCAGCATCTCAGGTGGATAAAGATGATGAGGAAAGATTCTTGTGAGTTTCTGGATCATTACATAGGCAAAATATACATATGATAAACATTTATGCCCAAAATGAAAGTGCGGGGCATTTTTTTAAAGAAGGCCAATCGCTCTGGGGACTTTAACTGTGTGCTCCAGCCAATCTGGGATAGATCATCACAATGTGGGGGGGTGAATCAGGCAACTGGGAAAGTTCTGAAAGCTCTGCATGAAGAATCAGGCATGGTAGAAATATGGTGCTCCCAGAACCCCAAACAAAAGAACTATACCTTTTTCTCATCAGTCTAAAACTCCTACTCGAGGATAGACTTTTTTTGTACTCAGAAACAGTTTCTATATAAAATTATAACTTCTTATATTCATAATATAACTAATTCAGATCATGCCCCAATCTTCGTTAATTTAGCCACAGATTATGGGCAGAGAAAAACAATTTGATGTTTAAATGTATCTTTATTAGCAGATAAACAGCTAGTGGTGATGTTAAGAGACAAACTAAAGGACTTACATTATTCTACACTAAATAAGGACTGTTCAGAGTTGACTAGGTGGGAAACAATAAAGGTGGTATTTAGAGGGGAACTAATTGGGGTGGTAGCGGGGAGAAAAAAAAAACTAATTCAGTTAACCTATAATAGACTGGTTAAGATGATCAGGGATTTAAAAACTATGTATAAGCAAGACATTAACAAGAACTCCATAAAACAGAGACTGGCAAAGGTGACATAGGAACTGAGGAGTTTTGAGGAAAAACAAGCAGAAGGTGTTTTACGCTTTGCTAACCATAGATATTCTTAAGTGGGAAGCAGAGCCACATGTTTACTATCTCTCCGACTTAAGAAGAGTAGCAGATAGAATAGTTTGTTTTGTAAGTAAGGAAGACAGCTAAGAAGAGAAATGGGAGACTGCAAGAGATTGCTGAAAGTTTCAGAAATTATTTTCAGGAGCTGTATAAGGAAAGTAGAGAGGGGGAAGAGGTGAAAAGAGAGACAAAGACCTTTTTGGCCTCTTTGAAACTCCCTAGTTTAGACCAAGAAGTAAAAAATAAATTGGGAGCAGACATAACCTCGAAGGAGATTATAAGAGCCATAAAGAGTGTTAAGCAGGGAAAATCACCAGCCCTAGATGGGTTCAGTATTGAGTTGTATAATACATATGCAGAAAAAGTGCAAGATCATGCAATAGGGAAGAGAAACCCTGAAGCCACCTATAGGCTGGGAGGGGAGTTGCTGGCAGTCACAAAGGAAGAAAGAGACTTGGGTATCATCATCACCGATGACCTGAAATCATCCAAGCAGACCTCTAAAGCAGTAGGTAAGGCTAGGGGGGTGTTAGGGTGTATTAGTAGGGGTATGACAAGTCATAAGAGGGAGGTAATAATCCCTCTTTACAAGACACTGGTTAGGCCCCAACTGGAGTACTGCGTAAAGTACTGTAAAGTACTGCAGGCCACACCTTCACAAGGACATTAACCAAATTGAGGCAGTCTAGAGAAGGGCAACCAAAGTGGTGCAGGGACTGCATCAGAAGACATATGAGGATAGATTAACGGAGCTCAATATGTATACCCTTGAGCAAAGGAGGGAGAGAGGTGTTATGATCGAAACATTCAAACACTTTAAGGGCATTAACAAGGTGAAAGAGTCTAACATGTTTAAATATAAGAAAAATAGCAGGACAAGAGGACACAGCATGAGATTAGAGGGAGGCTGATTAAGGGTGAATGTGAGGAAATTATTTTTCACAGAAAGAGTGGTGGATGCATGGAACGGCCTACCTCAGGAAGTGGTGGCTATGAATACATTGTAGGGCTTCAAAGAGGCATGGGATAGGCATAAGGGAGCAATACAGATGAGTATGAATAGATAGGCCACTGACAGAGCAAAGGCCGATGGCACATTTATAAGGTAGAAAAAGAAATGGGCAGATTGGATGGGCCTTGCGGTCCTTATCTGCCGTCAACCTCTGTGTTTCTATGTTTCTACCCTGGCATCAATTTTGGCAGAAGTTTTCAAGCATGTCTTTGAGAAGAACAGATCTCACAATCTTGGTATGATGCTGTCATTTCAGTTATACCAAAAGAGGGCAAACCACAGGGCAGATGTCCATCATATTGACCAATCTCCCTCCTTAATCAAGATGTTAAAATATTGACCAAAATATTGGCCACTCATTTACAACACTGTGTCCTCTTCTTAGTAAACAGTGATCAAATGGGATTTATCCTGGGATGTCACGTGATGGATAACATCAGACGTTTATTGAATATTGTGTCACAGACCCCTGAACCTAAAGTTCTACAGTTAGCAATATTCCTTGATGCCAAGAAGGCATTTGATTGCCTTAATTGGGTTTACTTATCGGTGGTATTAGGGATAATGGTGGTGGGAGAGGGATTTCTGAAGTGAATTAGATTGCTGTATGATAAACCAAAGGCACAAGTAAAAGTGAATGGCATTGTTTCAAAGGCAATACAGATTGAAAGGGGGACCAGACAGGGGTGTCCTTTGTCCCCACTATTAATTGCGTTAAGTTTGGAATCATTTGCAGAAGCGTTAAGGCAAGCAGAAAATATACAGGGGATTACTATTAATAGGCATGTTAATAAAATCTCATTATATGCAAGTGATGCCTTGATCTATCTGTGAGACCCATTGAAATCCATACCAACACTTCTAGAACTTACAGAGAAATCTGGGACAATATCAGGATATAAAATTAACACTGAAAAGTCACAGGTTAGAGTAGTTGCAGGACAGGTGACTAGAAATATGAAAGACTTTATTCCCTTTGAACAGACTAAGGGCCCCATTAGGTATTTAGGAATCCAGATCCCACAGCAGCTGTCTCAATTGTATAAGTGTAACTAAAAAAAATTGAAACATCAGATGTAACAGGATTTAGAGAGGGAGGGGCATGTCTAATGTAGCTTTCCACAGAGGGTAGAGGCATATAAGATGAATATATTACACAATTTTTATTTTTATTCTCAGCTCTGCCTATTAAGATCCTGGGGAAAGAGTGGTAAGAATGGCAAAAGAAATTGGCAAACTTTATTTGGGCAGGGAGACACCCTAGAATTAGGAGGGCACTATTAATGGCACTGAAGAAAAAGGGTGGATGGGGGATCCCTAACCTAGTGAGATATTAAAAGGCACCACAAGTGCTCCCCATATTAAAAATGTTACTGATGGGAGATGAGACAGTATGGATGGAGTTGGAGGAGGGAGCCCTCCCATGCCTTCCTCTGAAGGTATTACCCTGGGCGATCACAACTCGGACTATCTCAGAAGTCTCTAATAGATGGATTAAACATTCACTGCAAATATGGCTTAAAGTGTGACACACTTGGGAGCTTCCCCTATCAGTCTAGCAATACATCCCATTATCATATTTTCCCCTGATTTTAAAGAGACAGGACAACATGCATCTGAATGCTTTGGAGTAAGAAGGGATTAAGATCTGTGCAGCAGTTGCTACAGGGAAGTACACAGATTAAATGCCCTTAGGGCTTAATTTAATTTAGCCAAGACAGATTTATTTAAGTATCTACAATTTAGGCATATGCTTTTTAATGATATCCGGGTAATGGAGTTAACAAGATCCCTTACAGAGAGGCCCCTTTTTCTGAGGAACAGAGCGTTGAATAAGGATGTAAAGCCATTTGTGGGTTTTTATTGTTTTTTTTTATTTAAAGTCTAGGAATTACAACCCTTTGAGTCAGGGACTCATTTACAAAGGCTCCACGTCACACAGAGAACGACGACAGGTACAGAGGATGACAGTACATGGACTAAATACAGTGGCATTGTACAGTACTACTACATCGAGTGATTCAGAGGTGTGTGTATGGTACAATCAAAATAGAGCCGGGTACATATATAGCAGAGGAACAAGGGGTAATCTGCAGTCACAGTGGGAGCTGGTTAAGATATAGTCACACAGCTCAATTTTGAAAGGCCGCAGCCTGGGAATAGATAGGGTGGGTCCAGGGATTGAGTTCATCCAGGGTGGAAGCCCTATAGCGAAAGGATCATTGGCCTGTACTGGTCTTTACAAGTGGGATGTGAAAGGTAGCAGTGTCAGCCTGCCTTTTGGCTCTCCTTGGCAAGTTTGGTTGGAGTAGTGACAGGCAGCCAGGGGGAGCGAGACCTAGCAGGATTTTTTTGGACTAGAGGCAAGTGTGATAGAACAACCACCCTTGAAAGTTAAGCCATGACGCCCGTTGGTAGAGGTCACAGCCGTTCACTGCCTGTGTCCAGCCAGCAGGCCTTATTGAGGGTGCATTTAATGGTAGTCAGGGCAGTGTCTGATGCAGACCCATAGATGACTATTGCATAGTCTACCAGGGAGATTATGGAGTAAGAAATAGCTAGTCGGAGGGCATCAGGTGGGAGACAGGACCTAAGTCTATAAAGTAGAGCAATTCTGATGTTAATTGCAGAGCATGTTGATGCTATATGCTCACAAAAGGTGAGGGCTGAGTCGAGGGTAACCCCAAAAAATTTGAAGCTGGCAACTGGTTCCAGTCTGGTGCCCTGGAAATTTTGTATAGACAGTATGGTCGATTTGTGTTTATGTTGCGGGTGGGCGAAAAACATGGTTTTGGTTTTTTTATAGTTGAGGACAAGTTTGTGGGAGGCATACCATGATTAAATTTCTGTGAAGGAAGCCTGTAGGGATGATTGGAGCTGAGAAGGGTCAGGGTGCCGACTAAAGATCACTGCTTCATCTGCATAGAGGAGGAGATGCCCAGTGGTGGCCATAGGGAGGGAATTTAGGTACAGTGAGAAGAGGAGTGGACCGAGGATGGATCCTTGGGGAACACCTGATCAGACAGGTAGGCTCATGGAAAGGGTGTTATTTATTTTAACTTGCTGTGTTCGACTATTGAAATAGTTGTAGAACCAGTCAGTGGCCTCTTGTGATATGCCAACAGAGAGGAGAGCGCTTAAGAGCATGCGGCGATTTACAGTGTCAAACGCCTTGGACAGGTCGATATAGACAGATGCTGCCAAGGCTCTCTGGTCAAGGGCATCTTGGATAAAAGAGGTAAACTTGAGGAGGGCAGTAGTGGTACTATGCCCTTTTCTGAAACCATGCTGTTGCTGGCAGAGAAGGTGATGTGAGTCCAAATATTCAGTAAGTTGATCTGCGACAATTTTTTCCAGTGCTTTTGAGAGGGGAGGAAGTATGGAACTGGGTCTGTAGTTACTAGTGGAGGTTCTATCTCTGTTTTTATGTACTGGTGTGATAATCACTCTTTTCCACAATGACGGGAACTGCCCAAGACACAAAGACATGTTAAGTATTTTAGTAAGAGGTGTTAGCACTGCATCAAGTATTAAAGAGAGCAGCTTAATATCAATAGAGTCAGCACTCTGTCTAGTTTTCCCGAGGAACTTGGTGAGGTATGAGCGGGCAGCACTTGTAACCCATATGTATGCATTGCTGGGGGAAGGGGGCAATCAGTGGTCTAGAGAGGGGGTACAGGAAAGGTGGGAGGAAGTGATGGGGTACACTTCACCACCAACTTATTGGAAAAACATTTAGGAAAAAATCCACAAAACTACATCCATGCTTACATGGAGAGATTTTAGATGGAAAGTGTGTAGCCATTTTTTTATGGTACCCACAATATACACTTTGGTACCAATACCTCGGACTGCTGCTGGAGAAAGTATGGACAGCAAGGCTCACACTTTCATGTTTTTTGGGACTGCCCAGTAATTCTCCCCCTCCCCTGGGTCATGCCTAAAAATAGGCAGGATTTGTCTAGTGCACTTACCCAGTCAACAAAAACGAAATAAATAAATAATAAAAATTAGAGCATATTGGATTAGAATACAGGATATTATACAAAAAAATTTACAATTGCCATTGCTCCCTCAGTTTGAACATTTAGTTTTGGGCTTACCACCCAATGAGTTAAAAAAGCAAGACCAAAAATATATTTTTTATATTATGGTGGTGGCAGCCAACAAAGCCTTGACACCAAATTGGTTATCTGAAAACCCACCAAAGATGGCCCAATGGAGGATAAATATACAAAGAATACAGGGGATTGAAGCAGTTACAGCTAAGTTACAGATATGAGTAGATAAATATAATACCAGATGGCTTCCTTTTTGTACATACAAAGAAGAAATGGAATCCATTCCAATCCTAGAACAATATTTAACATAACTTAGGAATAACAGAGTGGGTCTATTCAGGGGAGACATTCATAAGTAAAGGGGAAGGGAGAAATCATTAGCAGGATGCATAGAGTAAAGTTTGTGAAGAAAAGATGCAGCATAGAAACATAGAAACATAGAATCTGATGGCAGGTAAGGACCGCTTGGCCCACCCAATCTGTCCATTTCCCTACCTGATAGATAAGCTGCAGATTCTAGTTAATCAACAGCTTACTTCCTCCTGCCCCCCCCCACTAGAATTGCAGTAGCAGATTAAAAAATTAATGTTTGTGAGTTTTGCTGTGATTTGACATTCAGTAATAGAGTTTACAATGTTTAACGCTAAAGAATGAGTTTATTTATGGATGCATTGAATAATAGATACTGTATTGATGGGATTGTCCAAAAAATGAATTATACAGAAGTCCACCACATACGGAATGAAGTTTTGAGAAATATGGAATGGACTGAATCAAAGGACTCTGGCTATAACCTGAAATAGAAAGAGAAATGTTGAGTGCATATTTTGCTTAGACATATGTTAAATTATATGGTTTGTAAGCATATTTTTTTTTACAACCTACAAATGTAATCAGTATGAACATGGGCGGTCTATGTTGATCAAATGGTCATGTTTGAAGATCTATGATGTGTATTAAATATTCTTTAGTAAAAGATTCAAGTTCAAACCAAAAAAAAGCCTGCCTTACAGAAGAGGCCCCAGAAAAATATTGTTCTAGGATTAGTAAGTAAACAGCCGCAGAATGCACCCAAATCAACAGTGCAACTAAAACACAAAACCAACCTGCAATGAGAGAAGAACAATAAGAAGGGATGAGCCAAGAGAGTAACAAACAAAAAAAAGTGAAAAACATGTAAGATTTACAAGGAGGAGACTTGAGTAAGAGATCCTCCATTTGACTGTGGGAAATAGCCCAGATGCCCTTTATTGAAGCTGGAGAGTAAGTGACTCCCAGATAAGAGTCAGGCCTCCGATGTCCCAAGATACTCTGGACATCTGGGGTATAGGAAGGCAGGAAATTATGTGCAAAAAAAAACACACAAGAAGGGGGGGGTCTCTCTCTCTCTCTGCCTTAAAACCGTGTGCACCTACCAGGGAGTCACTTGTAGCAACTACACTAACCCACAGTTAAGTGGGGGATGGGTCAGCACCAGAGGTTAAATCAGACCTACTCGCCCACTTTTTCCACCAATCTGGCTTTTATTGTGCACATAAAAAAACAATGGAAACTCTACTCACTCAATAAAAGGGATAGTTGGGCATATCCAGAAAGAGGATCTGGTGGAAAAACAACCACGAGGTAACATTCGATAAAAGCTGAAAATGCTCCAACATAAAAAATGATGTGCATTGTAAGTCCAATGAGCATCCGAAGCACAGCTATTTGTAATAAAAATCTCCTCACCCACTGTGGAAAACTAAATTACAAACATATGAAAGGCAACTGTATCAGATGAAAATGTAACTCAACTCAGAGTAGGACTGACAAGGGGGCTGACCAGTCTGAAGCTGAAAGAAAATAACATGCTATGCATAAGTCCTGGTAAATCCCAGTTACAAGTTAACATATATGGTACTACTATTTATCCCAAACCTGTGAGTAAAAGTATCTCCTCTAATGGAAAAAATAAAATGCACATTCCCACCTTATTAGGTTCTAGGTAAGCAATAATACCTAATACCTAATAGGGTGGGCGGTATTGAGCTATACCAGACTGCCCAGGGGTGTAATGAGGACCGACACCGCAGGCGGAGGGCCTTATAGCCCCTGGAAGGTCCGCTATAGCCCAATACTGCCCACCCTGGAGGGTATTATTGCACTTAGAAAATGGGCACTGTAAAAAAATTAGTTTAATAAAAAAAAAGTTAATAACAAATACGTTTAAAATGACTTTTGAAATAAAATAGTTCCTCCGCCTGTATTATACTGATGTGTTTTTGTCCTAAAGGAGCCTCCATACTTATGACTGGAGCTGGTTGTCATGATTATCCTCTCTCACACAGAGGTACACACACAGGCAGAGATATGCATGCCACACTTGCACAGTTTGAGAAAGTTGACTGCCCTCCCCCAACACAGCACAACATAAGACAGGGCAGGGGGGCCACTCCCAGAGAAATGCAATGTACCGGCATCTAAAGCAGTGGGCACAAGATCGTGATCAGGAATCTGCTGAGCATGGCTGGGAGAAATTATGAATTGTGTCTCTCTGACCAAATGAATACAAATGGCAGGATCGATAAGTCAGGATGACAGTGGCAGACAGTTGTGACTGTGAGCTGTTGCAGCTGGGATCGACGTGGGAAGACGGAGACTGTCAAAGCGCCATCAGCTATGTGAGCATAGTTGTGGAAGGGGGGGTGAGACTAGGAAAGTGATGATGCTAGGAAAATGGGAGTTTTTAAAAAAACAAAACTTTGGCATGCTGGTGCTGCAAAAATGGGGGGACTGAGCAGCTGATATTGCGGTCGTGATCCAGTGATTGTGGCAGGGAAACTGTTACTGTACATACGTAGACTTCAGAAGCTGTCTCTCGCTTTTTGTGCAGTGTTTTGCAGTACAGGAGAGAGAGGAGGCTAATTTTAGGTTCAGTGTGTATGAGCAGGTCATTCAGCAGTACCTTGTCTCATCCAGTGGGATTCACGCCTCCTACTCTTCACTCTTGGGAGCGCTGCTGTCCCTCTCTGGTTTCTCTCAGCTACTGCTACCCAGCTCTCTCTTTTCTCCAGAGACTGCAGTGCCCCTGGCCATGAGCATTCCCTAGTCCATCCCACCAGCAGCGGCTTAAAGAGCAGCTCAATGACGCCCAGGAAGACTCTGTCACCGTTGTCATTGAACTTGAGGGAGGTGGGAGCAGGTTCACACACCGGGGGGGGGGGCAGTACCAGGAAGAGATACAACGACACATACACCAAGCAACATGACACACACAGTCACAGGAGAGCGATGAGACAAACAATAAGAGGAAAGAAAGGAAATAATGCTGCAAGGATCGACAACGTTTCACAAACATCTCTGAAAAGGCACAGAGATGCTTGGTTCTCTCTCTTCGTGACCAAATGATGACAAGTAACGAGTGTTTCTTTCTCTCCCTCTCTAGCAGTCTGCTTTGAGATAAGGAAAAATGAATAGCAGCAGTTAGCTTTGGGGTAGTTTAGAAAAAAACTGGCAATTCCTTGCAGCAGTAGGTTAAACAGGCAGGCAGACAGGTGGAGAATGGGGGTTGAGTGTCGGCTATCGCTTACCGAGGGAAAAAAATGGCGGCAGTTTAAAATTGTGTAGCCAGCACTTCAGCCAATGAGGAAACAGGGTACTGGGCACACAGATACTTTGCTGGCTATCAGGCAGGCTTAGGCTGGGGCTTTTTATTTGGTGGGCATCTATTGTCTGATAGATGCCCACCCAAATAAGTGTCTCAGCCAATCAGAAGAGAGAATTATCTTTGCCCATTTTCTAAGGAGCAGAACTGATCCCCCCCCCCATGGACTAATTGCCTGATGCTCCTCCATGGCTGCAGGAGCTACCCAGGTCTACCATCAAAGTGAGTGTAGGGTGTGTGCACCAGAAGGGAGTAAAAAAAAAGAAGATGAAGCATATCTTCTAAATGTAGGCTACATGGGCATGCAGGAGGACCAGCAGAGCACTCATAAGAAGCCCCTAAGGGCCCCCCAGCTGCCAAAGAATTCTTCAGTCCAAGGAGAAGGAGCCTTAGGGATCCCCCTACCAGGAACTGCCCCCACCCCCCACACTTGTAAGAACCAGCTATCCCCTAGTCTGACAAGGATTTATAGTACTGAGTAGTATTTAAAATGATATGACTATCATGAAATCCTGAAATCAAACAACAATATCAGAAGTTATCAAAAAAGTCAAATAAGGACACTAAAAGGATATATGGAGCAGTATCACATAGTCCAAAATGCAATACTCTCCCAATACCACAGGTCATTTTCATGAGGGTATGGAAAGTGTGATAGTCTCACCATCACATTCAAGTAGGAGATCATGCCCATGGGGCACCAGAATCACCTTCCATCCTCAAAGTTTGCAAGATGGCTTGGATGTCCTTCATCGTGGTGGATGCTGCCCTAGTGCCTGTGGCTCAATGTTTTTGCAGATGAGCTGTTCTCCATTCCAACCACGGAAGTATGCTGTCTCTCCCTGGGTTGCACTGTCCAGCCATTGCCTTCCAGGGCTTTAGTGGCATCTTCCAGTTTAGTGTAAAGCATAGTTCCGTATTCAGAGAAGACACAAAGTTTTGCAGAGTATGGTTTTGGAATTTATCTTTGATGTGCTTTCAAAATTGTTAAGACCCCTGCATAACCTTGCCTACGATGCTGAATTTCTGGGGGATAGTCCTGCTCAAAAACAATTTGCTGGCATTGAAGAATTGAAGATGATGTCCTTCCAGCCACAAGCTATTCTCAATGTTTTCTTTTTATCTTTGTAGCTGGAGAATTTCATCACCACCAAACAAGGTCTGGTACTGGAGTCAGTGGGTTTTGGTGTCAGGGCCCTGTGTGCTCTCTCTCTCTATTCAGAAGTGCAGAGTGCAGGGAGAACCAGGACATCTTTAAGAAGATCCACCAGGAACTCAGTCATGTGGCCTGTCTCCAAATCTTCAGGGAGGCCATATAGTCTTAGATTGTCTTTGTATTATGTGGCTTGCAGGTAATGACATTTTTCTTGAAGCTTCATGTTGTGGTCAAGCAGGCATTCAATTGCAGTGTGCATGGCGCTGAGGGTTGAGGCACCGGACGGCATGTCTCATGCGGATGGCATTGCACATCCTGCATCAGAGAGGGGAGAACAATGGAAAATCCCAGGCTCTGGGGAGGCGAAGGTGGAGCCCTGTGGCTGTGTTCATATGCCCAATGTTGGCCTGAACCTGATACAGCTCTCCGTGGTCCTCTGCCTTTCTCATGGGCTGGGGGAGAGGGGGAGACCCAGCATACCCAATTTCCTGGTAGGGCAAGGGTTCAGGCAGCGGTAGAGGCATGAGACTCCGTGGATCCACTGGAGAGATGCCTTGGAGACCAGTGTTAGGAGGGGAAAAAAAAGAGTCTTAAAAAAAAAAAAACATTGTAGTGTGCAGTTGTAAGGTAGCATTTTCCACATGGCTGATGAGGTCCTCCAACTCTCACTACCTTTTTCTACTGTTAGCAACTTTGTAATTAGGCATTTAAAATTCCTCTGCCATCTGACTCTGTAATAGGCTGATTTACCTTGGCTCTCATTCTTTGGTGTCCCCAGTCCACTGCTGATGCCAGCATATGCACTTTTGATGAAAAATATTAAATCTGAGGGGAGAAATTACTGTTCAGAAAGAGAAGCTGTGAGATTAGTTGTACATCAGGCCGATTACATCATTGGAAATTCTGATCTTCTATTTGTGTTTACATTTGAACCCCTGGCAATCAAAATTAGGGAGACAGATATTATTCGGGAGGGGGGTTAAGGCTAAATCCTGAAAGCAGCATAAGCTCACACTATATTCTGATGAGCTATTGTTGCTAAGAGCCAGCCACATCCATATTGGCCATTTAAGGTTAGTGGAGGAGTTAGACCAGTTCTTGAGATATCATCTGAACTTGAATAAGTATGACTTCTTGAAGCTCAAGAAGGGCCCTCCAGACACAGAGGCATTACTTTAGCCATTCATTGTGGTGAATAAGTCCCATATGTACCTAGGGGTGAAGGTGGGAAAAATGATTATGAATGCATGCTCTTTATATTACAAACCATTGTTTCATAGACCCCTCTATGACTTGGAGAGATAGTGGGACCTCCAGATTTCATGACTAGGATGGATCGGATCCACGACAGGAGTCCGACAGAAATTCTGTTGAATGCCCCGTCAGCGACACCGACAGGTTGACTGCATTCTGCAGTCAGCTGCCAGTTCGCTATTGCTGTCTTTGTTGTCTTAGGGGGGCTTCACCCCCGAACCCCCCCCCGCGGGAGGGCTGCACCCCCACAACCCCCTTAAACATTTTCAACTCCAGTTGGAGCTGATTAGGCGGGGTGCAGGACCCTCTGACAGACAGTGCTGTGTTCCAGCGGTCTCCCATCATGCTAGGTGCTGTAGTCGCTGTGCGGGACCTCGCTGGTGAAATGTCGCTGCGAGGGGGGTAAATGGGATGGATCTTTCTTTACAAGATGAACATCCTACCACATATTTGTAGCCGATGCAGATATTAAATATAGGACCAACGAAGGGGGACATACAGAGATTGTAACTAACTAGGGCTTAATAAGTTTATTTGGCAGGCAGAAAAAGGCCTAGGGTAAGCTTTCAGTGTCATAAGTATGGTGTAGAGAATGGAGGACTCAACTTCCTGAACTTGAAGGGATACTTTCTAGTGATACAGCATAGGTATGTACTGAACTGGGTCACATGAGGACCTGAAGCCAGTTGGGTGGACCTGAAAGAGATATCTGCTCCAGTGAGGCTGTCCATCTATTTGACACTGGATGGGCACAGAGCCTATGGAGCAGGGACAGAACAAAACCCAATGGTCATGAATGTGCTGAAAGCCTGGCACGATATTCACTGGTGGAGGAGAGCTGAGACTGACCAAACTTTATTGGCATCAGTTGCAGGGAATCTATCTTCCCTACTGGGACTGCAGGATGGGGAGTTCTGACAGTGTGAAAGGAATGGAATGCAGTGTGTTGGAGACTTGTAAACGAGAGAGAGAATGACACCCTTCTCTTTTTTTTTTTTGAAATTCAAATTCATTAAAGTTTTCTCCCAGTACAGAGCAAGATGCAACAATACAGGACAATCCAAACATCAATACAAGCGTGTGACAATGTGAACATATCCAGGTACATTATCAAAAGCACCTTGCCCTCCCTCCCTTCCCTCCCTCCTTCCCCCCAACCCCAAGCAGACAGAATCATATAGTGATGCACCACATCATTAAACATCCTTACCAAGAAATTAGGTAATCAAGGGAATAAGCACCCGTCTGAAGTAGATACAACTCATGTAGCTTTTCCCAAACCTTACCATACTTTGACAAACAATTCTTTCGATTCGCACTGAATTTTTCCATATTCAGATTAAAAAGCAACTCCTGTAACCACTCTGTGCAAGTGATTACATCTCCGTCCACCCAATGTTTCAAGACAACCTTCTTGAGTGACGCTGAAATGATGGCCATATAATACCGTCTGGCTTTAACCTTAATTCCAGAGTAATCCCCCAATAAACAAACTTCGGGACTAAATAGGTGATCAAGCCCAAGCAAGGGGTCTGCCCGTTCTCTAATCTTATCCCACAGTGATTTGACCCTAGGACATTACCAGAAAATATGAAGTAGTGTCCTGTCCTGCTGACGGCAATAATTGCATTTTGGGTCAGAAATACGACCGATCTTATGCAATTTTTGTGGGTTCCAGAACATGTTATTTAAAAATTGAAATTGCATGACTCTCAGCCTATCCTGAGATATGTACCTATAGGTATGCAGCCAGATTGCGTTCCAGTCCCTCCCCGGTTCCCCGAAAACAGTATTCCAATAATGGGGAGTGCCATTGAGCTGTTGAAATGCTTGATCAAATAAGCATTTATAGAATCTAGAAACTACATGTGGCTCCCAAACAGTCCTAGTGAGGATCTCAAAAAATCCTTTGGGTGGCTGAGACCTGACATGTTTCCTAAGAGATTGTACCAGCAGATGTCTGAGCTGATAAACTCTAAAGATATGCCCAGGGGCAATACGAAATTTATTAATTAAAGCCTGTACAGAGAGACATTCCCCCTCCTGAAAGAGGTCTGAAATCCTCTGGTCCTTTATCTCAGGAAGCCAAGATTCCTGAATCATTTTACCCCCAATTTTTAAATTCGAATTTCGGCACAGGGGTTGATTCCTATCTTTACTGGGGGAATATTTTAAAAACGAGCACAGTTGTGCATGGATTCTTAAAGATGTTTTGATTAGGGTGGGAAATGACTCCCCAGATAGGGACTTCGGTGAAGCATAAAGGAGTGCAGTCAGATCAAAGCCCGCTTCCTTTATTAACTCCACCTCTAACTTAACCCATGAGGGGACATAAACAGATGAGGAGTGCTCTATGAGAACTAGCAGCCATCTTAAGTACTTGCTTACACTACTTGCCTAATAATATAATCCCAAATGAGGTAAATTTAGCCCAGCCTTCTCCTTAGGAGCAGCCATCCTATTATAGGCTCTACATGGAGTCTTCCCCTGCCAGATAAATTCTGAAATTATTGCATGCATATTCTTAAACCAGCTTAATGGCAACCATGAGTTCAGCATGGTTAGCGGGTACAATACCCTGGGTAATATATTCATTTTCGTCAGGCTAACCCTACCCCATAAGGATAACGGGAGTTTGGCCCACCTAGCAAGGTCTTGTTGAATGGTATTCCTTATCGAGTCTAAATTCAATTGTACCATCTTGGAGTCACTACGGGCCAAGACGACCCCTAAATAAGTGAGCTTGGATGGGCTCCACTGTAATCTCCGACTTGAGCACCCTAGAATTCAACGGGAATACTAAGGTTTTTTCTCTATTGATTTTATAGTTAGAAAACTTGCTAAACTCCTCTATAAGCTCCATAACCACTGGTATAGTGGTGTTGAGGTGGGTAAAATGAAAAAGAACATCGTCTGCATATGCAGAAAGTTTAAACTCATGGGAACCTATTTTAAATCCTTTAACTCTAGGGTCCAATCTTATTTTTGCCAGAAAAGGTTCTAGGTAGAGGTTAAAAAGGAGAGGTGAGAGAGGACATCCCTGTCGAGTTCCGGCACACAGTGGGAATGTTGAAGAAAAAAACCCATTGCAGTAAATCTGTGCGCCCGGTTGACTGTACAGGGAAAAAACATTCTTAACAAAAGAGGGGAGGAGTCCAAATTTTATCATTGTCAAATATAAAAACTGCCAATCCACCCTATCAAATGCTTTTTCTGCGTATATCGACACCAACCCAGAAGGGGAACAGTGATCCCTAGACGCAGAAAATATATTATCCAATTTACGTAGGTGGTCCACAACAGACCTACCGGCCATAAAGCCAACCTGGTCACTGTGTATGAGCAGCAGCATTACTTTAGCTAAACGATTGGCCAAAATCTTTGCTAAAATCTTAACATCATAATTTAAAAGTGAGATGGGTCTGTAGCTGGTAACCTTGTCTGGGTCCTGACCACCTTTAGGAATGACAACAATAAGAGCTGAAAATAGGTGTTTTTCCACTTTCTCAGAGGTCAAAATACAGTGAAATAATCTTTTTAAACTAGGAGCTAGCTGCACAGCAAAACATTTATAAAAATTGGGGGAGAACCCATCCAGACCCGGAGCCTTATCAAAAGTAAGCAAGTTTATTGTTGCAAGAATCTCTTCTTCTGAAATGGGTTGAGTCAGCATCCGACCCAACCCCGGGGGCAACGAAGGAAGTGAGCAAGAGGAGAGATAACTCTCCACCTCCTCCTTCGAGGGCCTAGACTTCATCGGGCTATATAAATCCCTGTAATAGCTTTCAAACTCCTGAACAATTTCCTTAGGGTGAGTTTTAACCTTGCCATCCAACCGAGAGGTAATACTCTTAATATTCCTAACCAATTCCTCTCCTTTTAGTCTCATAGTCAGTAAATGCCTGGCTTTCTCCCCCTGGTCAAGGTACCAAGCCTTAGTCTTTAACATGGCGGATTCCACTCTCTCACGTAAAAGGTCACTATAATGATTTCTTAAACCGATTAGTTTTTCTCTGATTTCTACAGGGGTAGTCCCTGAAAGGGTACGTTCTAGATCCCTAATCTGGCTAAGTAGAGTCAAGGCTTTATTCTCTCTTTTTGTCTTCCTATTTGCCGCTAGTCTGATGAGTTCACCCCTCAGAACACATTTGAGCGCACTCCACTCCATATCCCCTTTACCTGTGGACTCTGTGTTCTCCCTTTCATATTGCTCTATAATGTGGCTAATAGTTTCTTTAATTGCTGGGGACCATAATAGTTAATTGTTCAACTTCCAGATCATTTGTCTACTAAGGTTAGGGGAGACAGAGTTAACGAACAGCGAACCAATGAATGGTCTGAAATAATCCCAGGCAGTATTGAACATTGCGATAGACTGGGAAGGGCCGATTGACTAATCAGGAAATAGTCAATCCTGGATCTGGATCCATGAACAGCCGATGTAAATGTATATTCCCTGAGTGAGGGATATAAGACCCTCCATGGATCGCATAAACCAGCACTATCAACCAACTCTCTGAGGGCTCTCTGAGCGGGAGATAGCCCACTTCTCCCTCTGCCATCTTTATCCAGATCTGGGTTAAACAGTAAATTCCAATCCCCCCCTAAGATCATCGGAATATGGATATATGGGGACAACATTTTTAACAGCTCTACAAAAAAAACGGGCAAATCCATATTTGGGCCGTAAATACTACCTATTAGAACCTTTGACCTGTATAACGTTCCCATAACTACCAAAAAATGACCTGAGGGATCCTTGATAATTTCCTCACAGGAAAATGGAGTTTGCCTGGTAATCAGAATGGCCACCCCCTTGCTAACAGTGCTCTCGCCAGACAGGTATACCTGTCCAATACTCTGTCGCTTAAACAAGGTGCTTTCTGAGTCAAGCAAATGCATCTCTTGTAAACAGATGATTTTCCCCTTTTGCATTTGAAGGTGTTTCAGAAGCTTATGTCTTTTAGTATTGTTCCTTGCTCCGTTAACATTCCACGTAATTAAATCCCAGGAAGTTCCCATTTAACTTCTGATTAAAATTAAACATACCCCATTACCAGGTAAAAACATGCGGGCTCTCCCAGGCCCAGCAGGAACCTCCCCCACCTGGTCGGGTCCCGTGTAGTTCTGTCTGCTCCTCCCTTCCCCCAACCCCCCCTTTCCTCCCTGGAACAAAATCCTTCCCCGGTTAACCCATTATCCCTTCCACCATAATAGTAGTAAATACCCCCCTCCCCACCAAACGTTCCACCCAGGACGTTCGCTCCCACAACATAACTCCTTCTTGGTCCACGATGTCAAATGCACTGACCCTCCTTGTCACCGCCCAGCTCCCCCATCCCTGGATTGGCCACAATCCTGCCAACTATCTCACTCCAACTGAGCCCCCTAACGCAGGATGGGCTCCAGCACTAACAGAAAAGGCATATACCTGATGAGTCTGTAGGAGAGGTCCTGAGAAGAGAGAGGAAACCTACTGAAATCCAGACTCAGAAGGCCCTCCATACCTTAAGGCTAAACATCACAGACCCTTCCTACTCCTAACAACCCCCAAAAGAAGAAAGAAAAAACTCCTCTCTGGAGCTGGTGACCGGTAGAGATACCACCTCTCCGATCACAGTGCTTCTGTACTGGAAGAACCTCCACAAGCTGTATCCCCCACTAATAGACCTCCCAACTAAATTGCCACCTTTTATCCATTCCCATCAGTCTCCTGACTAAGGAGATCAAAAGAAAAAAGAAAGGGAAAAAAAGCAAGAACTGACAGACGCTCCTCAAAGGTCTCAGGGATCCATCTAAAAAAGCGAATGTTCCCAAAATGACCAGGATATAAAAACATCCATTCCCCGCTCTTCCCCGATATTCGTGGTCTGATAAAATGCACATTATCTACCTAGAAGAGGAAAAACCGGAAAACAACATTTAAGAGAAAAACTGCAACCTTGCAGAGTTCGGGGGGGGGGAACGAATAACAAAGCCCCAACTGTGATGTGAAAGTAGTTAAGCTCAGATCCGCAAAGAACTAGTGCCCTCTAGTGTCAGCATGCTATTGTCAAACCTGCAACTTGAAACAAGGAAAAAGTGAACATTGTAAAGCTAGAGGCAAATAACCGAGCCAAAATAAACTTAGACTTCAAGTCTGTGCTTATCAAAAAGTGAGCAAACTGTCTTTGAAGGCAGGGTGCAGGATCTTCAAAAGAGACCACCTCAGGTATCATTGATGGACCCCTGCCTCGGCCAAAGTCCCCAAACCATTGGTAATGGATAGGATGCCCCAACTGTCCAGGAACACTTCCTCTATCAAAAGTCCTTCGCCCATCATTTCAGGACTCGGTTTCACTCCTCGAAACGCATACTCGACCTCTCATTTAAATAGGTCCGGGAGTGCAGTCTTAAGACCCTCCATTGCTGCTTTCGGGTCCTCATAGGTCACCCATGAACCTGATAGGCAAACTTGCAAGCATGCAGGATAATTCATCCTAAACCGGGTAGAGGAAGCAATCAGTTTAACCACTATCGAATGGTATTCTGCTCGCTTCTGCCTCACTGTGAGGGTTAGATCCTGAGTAATTCGCAAGGCAGCATTTTCCCAGGAAACTTCTTTGAGCTCTCTAATCTTAAGAAGAACGTGTTGTTTCTCAAGATAATTTAAGAAACAAAGGATTAGGGTACGTGGGGGGGCGCCCGGTGGGGGCATCACCCTTAAAGCGCAGTGGGCTCTTTCGATAGTATAGCTCGAGCCATATGGCGACGGGCCAGCAATCTTTATCAAAAGCTTCTGGACAAACACTATCAGGTCTTCCCCCTCCACCTTCTCTGGTAGTCAAATAATTATAAGATTATTGCATCTACTTCTTCCTTCTAAGTCCTCAAGCTTAGAGTCCAATCTCGCCAACTTCTGGTGGATAGCCACCATCTCCGGTTCAACCTTAGCAGACTGGGCTTCCATCGACACAATTCTAGCTTCATTGTCCTTTGTGCATCTTGATAAGTCCTCTAGTGCCAGGGTAACCACTTTTAGCTCCTCGATGACTCCTTGGAAGTCTGCCCTAAAGGGTTTCAGCTCTGCCAGGAATCTCGCTAGTGTAAGCGGCTCATTCTCCAACTCAGACATTTCGGTTTCTGGGTCTCTGGAGGCAGAAGAGGCCCTGGGTTTCTTTGGGGCCTTGCCAGGAGAGACAGGTGGAGTATGTTTCCCGTGGTTTTTGCGCTTATCTTTCTCCATCAGCAACCAGGACGGGGTCTCCTCACTCTCCAGTACTCTAGCCAGTAAACTGAACCAGGTTATGGCTGCGATAACCCTTTGCTCTTGAATTTTAATCAAAAAACAGAGACAGGAGGTGAGAGCTGGGCGATCAGGATGTTAAGCCAGCACTTGCATCACGTGACTCCCCGACACCCTTCTCAAACATACAAGAGCAGTATATTATTCCAGAATCACATAAGTACAAATATTTTCAGGCTAGGGCTTTTGGGAGCTGGGACTGGAACCACTACAGAAATCAACATTGTATATTGTGGAACATGTGCTATTAAGAAAATGGGAAAACTCAAAAGGGTTAATAGCTGTAATGATAAACAGGACCAGTCGCAGCTGCTGGACTAGCTTGGGAAAAGTAAGATAGCAGTAGGAGAGGAATTTGGGCCAGGTGACCTTGGATAAGAATTGGATAACTATACTGCAATACCACATGGAGCTCTTACTGTGCTATAAATACAAAGAATTATGATATAAATGTTTGCCATCTTTATTACTCCCCAGACATAGGCCCCATGCACCTCATATCCACTGCTTCGAACCATCATCTGGCCGTGCAGCTACATATGTGGACAGATTGAGGGAGTGACAAGGGAGTGTGCCCACACACACTGCCATTCACTAACATGAAGAGTGCTGGGTGAGGGGGGCAGGCTATGCAAGCAGGACCCTGCCATAGCCATTGCATGCCACCCACAAAGAACACCCAGTCACCCACTAGCTGCAGCAGGACTAAGTCCCCCTGCTCAGCTGCTCAGGCCCTCTGGTTAGGTGGGGAGAAGTGGGACAGCCATTCAGGCACTCTCCCAGCATATTTAACTTTATAGGACATGCAGTGCTCCACAATTCCCTGATTTGCGTAGAGCAGAGGATTCAATCTTGGATCAGGATGGGCATCTGATTGGATGCCTGCCTGTGTCTGCTCAAACACCCCCAAACACCAACATGCCGGGGTGGGGATATGAATAGGCACCCTGCAGTGTCCGGCAGTCATGAATACCATGCCCCTTGCATCCGTCCACAGGTGCTGACGTGCTGGCCAGGTATGTGCTTCTTATGTGTACCCAGCCCATGGTTGTGCATAGGCCCCACAATCAATAACTCCACAGATTCACCAATCCATGTCATTATTTCGCAGTAAACAGAATATACTCTGGTTTCACTATGGTTTTCATATTCTTTTGTATGGAAGGTATGGGAGAGGGGGAGTGGGAGCCCTATTCCAGGCAAATATGAATCTTACAGACAATTGCAAAACATTGCATTCAAAACCCAGGGGAAAGTTACGCCCACTATATGGCACTGGAAGACTTTGGTTCTCCAAGCTTCATCAATTGAACAGTTCACATATGTCCTTAAGAGTTGGGAGAGCTGCTTCTGAGGGTGTGGGAGGGTTTCTGGACTCAGTGCAAATGCCTGCGGGGATGTTGTTGCAGCAGGGTTTCCTATAACAGAGCTCGGAAACAGTGCTCACCAGGGGAATTTCAATTTGGGTCATTTGTACTACCGGTTAACTTTAACTATTTTAATGTAACTGCATCTGCACCTCTGTAGCGAATGTATTACCTGTACAAAATGTAGAATAAAATGTGCCTGTATCAGATTGTACAATGTCCAAGTTTGATTTCCGTGTATGTCTTTATGAAACTTGAAAATTACAAAAAATATGGAAAAAATGTGTTGCTACACTTAATTGAGGATACCTTGGTGTGGAAAATTACATAATAACTAACTAAATAAATAACTCTAAACAAACTGGGATCCATTGCAGAGCATGTAGCTATTTAAGAAAAATGTTCTCCTTATCAGCTCCTCTGTTTTAAACACTTTGAAGAATAATTATGCTTAGTCTGTTCACCCCATCAGTCTTTCCAGGTTAAGTTGCAAAGAGCAGGACATTTGTTCTTAAAAGTGGACCATAGGGTGCTGATGTCAACATATACTGTAGCATGGAGCTTCTTCTTTCTGAAGCCAACTTGCTGTGCAATAAGGAAAAACAGAACTGTATGAATTAGCCAGTTATCATTTCAGAACATATACATTACATATGAAGGAATATCTCACTATTGTTTTCAATCTGTTTATAAAAAATGAACATCCCATTATTTTTTCAAACTGCCTGTAAAAATAGTTATTCCGTGCAGAGCACAAAATGTGTACCACTTTTAACGTGCAAGTTCCAGTTAATACATGTTTTTTCATTTGAAACATAGATGATACAATGTAGGGGAAAGTCACCAGTTAACGATTGCAAAGGAAAGGAAGTTTTAATCTGACACATAGAAACATAGAAACATAGAGTTTGACGGCAGATAAGGACCACTTGGCCCACCCAGTCTGCCCATTTCCCTACCTATTGGATAAGCTGCAGATTCTAGTTAACCAACAGCCTACTTCCTGCAATCCCCCACTATAATTGCCTTATGTCTGTCCCATGCATGTTTGAATTCCCCCACTGTTTTA
Organism: Neoceratodus forsteri; assembly: GCA_016271365.2. Lineage (NCBI taxonomy): Eukaryota > Metazoa > Chordata > Ceratodontiformes > Ceratodontidae > Neoceratodus > Neoceratodus forsteri. Next base: position 1,327,716,507 of record CM057449.1, read on the forward strand.
GACCCCACAACCTCTCCAGGAAGGCGGTTCCATGCGTCCACCACTCTCTCCGTGAAAAAGAATTTCCTCACATTACCCCTGAGCCGTCCCCCCTCTAACTTTAAATTGTGTCCCCTTGTTCTTACACATCTCTTTTTCTGAAAGATGCTACCCTCCTGGGCTTTGTTGATTCCCTTGAGGTACTTAAAAGTTTCTATCATGTCCCCCCGGTCCCTCCTTTCATCAAGGGTATACATATTAAACTCTCTCAGTCTCTCTTCATATGGTTTCTGATGTAGACCCTGCACCATTTTAGTTGCCCTCCTCTGGACAGCTTCCATCCTGTCTATGTCCTTGCATAGATGAGGTCTCCAAAACTGCACGCAGTACTCCAGATGGGGTCTCACCAACTGTCTGTACAGAGGGATAACCACTTCCCTGTGCATGACAAAATGTTAACAAAAACATTTTAAACCTCCAGTATACATAAAATATGTAATTGTTTGCAGTGGAATCACCACACATGATACTAAGCATGTCACAACAAGCTCACGTCACTGCAGTTTTAAAATTATGGGCGTTATCATTCACTAGTGGAAATTAATGTTATTCTATTGCAACCCATAAACTTTATGTTGCCTTGGTATACAGTTTAAATTCAGCAAAACCATTCAACTGCCTGCCAAACAAAAAGATTAAAGAGGGGTTATCACCCATGAGAAAAAAATTGAAAAAGATAATATTTTGATCCAAGTCTTGAATGTATTGTATATAGTTTTCATACTGTTCCATTTTATTCTCCTTTGATAAGGATATGTGAACTGAGTCATGATTGTTTGTCTATCAGAATTGATTGTTTTTGTTTTATATTCCCTAGCTGAACAAATACTACTCTGTTCATGACATGACAGTCATTTTAATGGCAGCATATTCTGCAGTCACATCTACAGTAGCAGATAATATTATGATTTCAGCTAAGGAAGACTGAAATTGTAGATGTTTTGAGGAATGTAAACCTCAGATCTCTGAAATAAGAGATTATTATCACGTAAAGAAATCTTCTCATTACAGAGACATAGGTTCTTAAAGGCTTATGTTCTGGAAGTCAACCTGTCATAACTATTAATTTATGTTACAATGGTGGCATTACAACAATAGGATGCTTGTGATTTTTCTTTCTTTTTAATTTCTCCTGGAATAAATGTGTTGTTAAGTATACCAACATAAATGAAATATTTGTAGAACTAACTCAAAATACTTACTGTTTCCTTCAGAAGAAAGTTCTGATACCAGCGTATATTTAGGTACAAAGGTACTGTATATCCAGAACTGGTTTAAGCAAGGAATAGTATACAGCATAGTAGGGGCTGTGCTAGGATAACTGGGCTTGAGGCACAGAACAGAGAGCCTTCAACCACCAGGAGGTGAGTGACCCTTGCATAATCCACAAACTGCGGAGTCTTACTCTATTTATAAAATGCTTTGTAATGGTCAAGCAATGAAGTTGTTTTAACTTGTTAGATTTCCTACTGTATTTATTATTATTTTGTATACAGTACACCATAGTCATTATCAATTTGTAATTCTGCTTTTTTGTGATTTCATTGACAAAAAAGCAGTGTCATTCCTGATAAAAACAAATACATTTTTATTATAATTTTGTTATCAATAATCAGGGACCCTGGTTTTCCATTTTTACCTGTAATAATCATGGAATCCTGCTTGGTTTGCGGATTTAGAATTCTTGTACCGCTGCCTCACGGAAATTGCATGTCACTGCACAGAATCTCTAAGATTTCAGCATCTTTTTAAATTTGTTTTTTTTTTTCTTTCTATGTCCCCTTCTCACAGCATCAGTCTCCACTTTTCAGAGATCCCTAGGCTGGGTATCCCCTAGCTTCACCCCAAGGTAATGCTCAAGAGCTCCTGTGGGCCTGCCCCTATCCTGCCTGGATTGTACCCCCCCAGGTGGGAAGGGGGGACCCCAGGTCACCCGTCCACACTCCCTTAGTGTGTGTCGGGCAGCTCCGTGGGTCCCTCATGTAGCCTGGTTATTAAGTCTGGGGCACCTGGGTCCCTTCTGCCAGTGGCCAATGTGGGGTCACTGTTCCTGGTTTTCTGGTCTCTGTCCCTGAGGGCACCGGCACTAGAGGAGATCCAAAGAGGTAGGTCACATAGAGACATGCCACTGCTCCAGATTCTGGCTAGCGTCCTCCCTTCCGGATCACTTTGCAGCACCATTGCACCACCACCTGTGGTCACACAGGTGGTGGTAAAGCAGCAGGACCTGCAGCCCACCCTCCCTGGAGGAGGAGAGCAGTCCATTAGGTGCTTGATCCTTTTCTCCTGGCCAGACCTCCAGGAACCCGAGTTTGCTTCTGACCTTGGGTCGCTGGCATTGCAAGCAATAGTGCTACTGCAGAGCCAGTGGGCTGACCTAGATTTCAGCATCTTAAAATGAATGCTGCTGTGCTCTGCATTCTTCCTGCTTTTTTGCATATAGAGTCAGTAAGGAAATCACTCGCACTGCTTTGTTGTAATCAGCCATTCAGTTTAACCACCCATGCCTGGTGGTTAGAGTAAAAAACAGTGATTGAACTGGGTACATCCTGCAGACTTGGGTTTGATTCCCACAACCTCCACTAGCATACTGTGTGACTCCAAGCAAGTCACTTAACCTCCCCAGTGCTTCTAGGTCACTCCTGAAAACAGACAATTCTGCCTAGTGGGCCTTACCTGCTTTACAAAGAATATAAAAAAAATACCAGTATTCTATATCATAGAATAGTAGTCAGGGTACCATGTAATTTACTTGAGTTTTACTTGGGCTGCAATGATTTTGCATAGGTAAAGATAAATGTTCAGATACATTTTGTGTTTTATAAGCTTGTTTTTAGATGTTAGTCAGGTTTTTATTGTATTCTTTGCATATGAGCATCTAGGTTGTAGACTGCTAAATGCAGGATCACTGTTACCGACTAGCTTATTCAAGTTTATAATCAGTAGGGCCATCCAAAATCCTCAATTGTTTGAATGAAAACTAGTCTAACTGAAAGTATGTTCACAAGGAAGAAAATGCCTTACTAGTTATGAAAAGACTTCACAGTTAGCAACCCATTCAGGTGAATGGCATCATTTGCACTTTTTCTCCCACCTGCTGTTTCAGTCTCTGTGACAACAAAACGTTTTCTGATAGACTGCTTTAACAGGTTTGGCCAGTGGATTTTGAAAGCACGGTCAATGACATACAGAAGGTAAGACCCCAGGGGCTGTATGATGCTGGTGGGCAGAGTGATGCTCAATTCACATCTGAACAAAGACATGAAAACTGGGAGGCACCCTTTCCATGGATACCAAGTAAAAAAAAAGGCATCCACATGTCTGGGAGATGCATGAATCCATTTGAAGGTCCGGCACTAATCACTTTTTTAGGTGAAGACACTTTATTTCAAAGAAGCAAATTCAAGCATTTTTTATTTTTGCTCATCCTACCCCCTGGCCATCCACTCCTTCAGGTCTGCCAAGGCCCCCTACCACCACTGCTGAGTGCCGACCACCATTCACTGTCCCTTACTGCTGTGCTACCAGGTAACCCAAAGTAACCCTACATTGAGTGGACCCCTACCCCTGTGGGAGGCTGCCAGGGGAGAAGAATTGCCCCAAAGAGCTTCCTGTGTATCCTGGGCATGGCAGGGGTCAGAACAGACACATGTCTGGGACTCCCAGCTTATGGAGGAACCAACAGCCGTTCTTCGGTTGGCCAGTGGGTGTTTTCCCATTTTCTTTACAGGCCTCATGACGTCAAGGCACAAGCCAACATCCGTCACGCTCCCTCCTGCAGTGAGGGCTGACATGTTGTCATGCCTCTGGCCTCCACTAGAGGCCAGCAAATGCTGAGCCATGAACCCACCCTCCCTCCCAGGAGAAGGTGAGTGGCCATTGGGCACTCAAGCCTTCAACTACCAGCTGGCCCACCAACACTCAAGTCTGTTCCCTAACCCTGGTCAGCAGTGTCACAGGCAGAAATCCAATTCAGGCAGTTAAATTATAGATAGGAAAAAACAAAGGTGGTCCACCTTAGCAGTGATGGTTCAGATTAATTCACATCTGAGTTCTAACAAGCAAAGAGACCAAGTAACCTGTAACTTGTGCATGTGGGGTGTGGGTGTTGAAGAAAGGGGATCATAGTGCTGTCACTACTGCCATCACCCCAGAGGGATGTGGAGTGCATTGTTACTACTGCCATCACACTGAAGGGGTGGGGGCTGTAGTGCTTCTGCCATCATCACTGGTGGATGGGGAATGTAGTACTGCTGCCATCAGACCTAAGGGATGGGAGCCGCAGTGCTGCTGCTTCTGTCACACCTGAGGGAAGGAGGTCATAGTGCTGTTGCTGCTGCCATCACACCAAAGGGATGGGGGCTATAGTGCTGTTGGTGCTGCCATCACACCTGAGGGATGGGGCTGTAGTGCTGCTTCCATCACACCTTAGGGATGAGGGCTGTAGTGCTGCTGCTGCCATCACATCTTGTACCTAAAATAACTTTCAATTGGTACAAGGATGGATGGATGTGCAATAGTGGAGGTCAAAATTGCTAAAATGCATGTTAACAGAGTTAAAAATTGTTAAATAAAATACAGATTACCAAATACCAGTAAAACCAGATTTTGACTTAGCAGACACTGGTGACAATATTGTTTTTTACAATGTGCAAAATGGAATATGCCCTTTCTCAATCCCGGTAAACCAGTGTCCCTGTCAATATTCATTGATGTAGGAGACTGTACACAGGGGTTCTCTCTAATGTTGTGAGTGCTCAAAGCAATTTCATAATGCCGTCATTTCTGTGGGGTTGGGAAGGGGGTTAAAGAGGTGTGCTCTTATGGAGATTAGCATGTGCTTGTAATTGATTTTTATAGTGACCTTGCAACGTCAGAGGTAAATATTATTAACATGCCCCATGGCATGTCGGTTGCTTTGGTAAACTATCCACATGTGGCTAGGTTTCAAACACTTAGGAGGCAGGATTGCATAGTCCCCATTTTATAAGCAAAGGAAGGATTTTTTTATAGCACCTTTCAAATAAACTAAATAACAAAATATTTTACAGTGCAGGAGAGGGAGGGTAGGGAATGGTGCTTCATTTTTTTCCTACTCAGAGAGAGTTTCAAAGATCACAAAGATATATTTCAAGAGAAACTAAAGAGAGATTGAGCATAAAGAGTTTGCCTTAGCAGGCCACATTTCCCCTCCCTTCACCTAAACAAACTGAGACATACACCTTACTTTGGAGAAAAATAGCCACAACCATGTGTTTATTGAAACCAAATTGCAACCCAAGTTATATTATTATTAGCATGACTTGTACAGCAAGGGAGTCATAGCAATGCTTTTGATAATCAAACTTGTAATATCTCAGCCATCCTCTTACCCCAAGGGGATCCAACAACCGGGTACAGCCCCCAGAGGGACTCCAGCCTCTAAGGCATAAGTGGTGGCTCCTGGACAATGTGATATGTGCCCTTCCCCTGTCAGATGCTGCCAAAGAGGCTATTCCTCTGATTGCTCCCCCACAGGTGGTACTCCAGCTGCCTGGGCCCTCACCTCAGCCTCAGGATGAACCATCTGCAGAAGATCTGTGATTACCTGTTACCCATTTTGCATAGACCTTTCGAGACTACCATGCCATCACATATTGCATGATTGTGACATCCTAACACTAAAACCGATCCTACAAAACTTTTTACCTCACTGGAGAAAATGAAAAAGAACAGAAAACCTCATGGGGAAAAAAACAGGAAATCCCTTCTCAACCCCTGAGGTAGTTCCCCCATAGTGGAACAGTGAGTTCCCTATGTACTGCCATTCTCTTACTCTGCTTTTATGTGGGTGAAAAGGTAGGAATTCTAGATGGAGGAGAGACGCAAGAGGGGTCTGTATTTCTGTGGTCTCCCTTAAATATCCTCTTGCTCTTCCCCTCCGACTACAGTCCCTCCATTCCCTGGGAACCCTCAACCTGCCTACGTAGCCCCTCCCTTAGTGTGGGTCTACCTGCCTGACTACCTACCTGCTAGCTCTGGCTTCAGGAGGGGCAGTAAATACAGACAAAACCCTGCCTGCAGCAATCATTTGCAGGCTCTCTATTGTCTTAGCAGGCTGCATTTCCCCTCCCTTCACCCAGAGTGAGACATACACAATGCTTTGGAGAAAAATGGCCACAGCCGTATGTTTATTGAAACCAAATTATAACCCAAGTTGCATTATTATTAGCATGACATGCGCAGCAAAGGAGTTATAACAAGGCTTTTGATAATCAAACTTGTTGTATCTCAGCCATCCCCTTACCTCAAGGGGATCCAACAAATGGGTATGGCCTCTGGAGGATATCTGGCCTCCGAAACATAAGGGGGGCTCTTGGGCCATGTGACATGCATCCCCCCTTTTTCGATGGTGCTACATCTGTGGGCCATGCTCAAAGAAGCTATCTCTCCAACCCTCCCCATTCCTCCAGTGGTCTGGCTCTCACCTTTTGCCAGCCTCAGCTTGAACTGTCTGGAGAAAATGTGGATTCCCTGTTACCCCTTTTGTACAAACCTTGCGAGACTGCTATCCGCCACAGAATGAGCACTGTTCAAGAGCTAAGCTAGTAAAAACCTATCACAACCTATGTCTGAGACGTGCACACCATCCCAGACATTAAACTGGGTACCTTAATGACTATCTTGTCATGCCTTAGGGCACCCCCCTCCAGCAGACTCCATAAGACTCTGCATGGCAAATGACTATGTTAGTCAACCTTTGGGCTTTCTTGACTGCAGTGGGGTCCCTTACATGTCACCAATGCCTTCACTGGATGATGTAAGACCAAACTATGAGCATTCTGGCCTAGGCTTCCTGAAGCAATAGCAAGTCTTCATTCATCTGGTGCAGCAGCCCCAGCGACTTCACGAATCCCAGCTCATTTCCTCCTTGATTTACCAGCAAAATGCTGGGAGGACCCTGCCATCAAGCTTTGGCCATGATCCACAGGAGCAAGTCACCCCATCTCATCCCTCAACGTCCCAACCAGCGAACCCACACCCGTAGCTGCTGAGGCTGTAAAAAAGGTTCTTGCCCCCAGGTAGAGATGTTGTGAATTTTTAATCCACCGGCGAAGTTGACACAAATCCATAGAAATTCCCAATTCACAAAATTTTCAAACTCCATAGCAAACGCAGCAATCTCACCTCCTGATTTTTAAAATAAAACAGTAAAACTTAAAAAAAAAGCCCACTGTGCTGTGAAACCACCCCTCTCCTCATCCAAAAATGATATATTCACTGATATCCCCTGCTGGCACCATCCTCCTCCCCCACCCATATTGACAAATTACAGGCTGCAGAGTCAGATCAAAAGTAATCCTTACCCTTCCCAACATCCATACTCCAAACAAACTTCCTCAGCTCCCCCCACTCAAGTCCCAGTAAATTAGTCATTTATCAGAGTCATCACATCAAGCACACCTAGTCTCCCCCAACACTGCTGGTCCCCACCACCCTTGTCCCCCTACCAAAATTTACAAAATCAACCTACAGTAAAAGAAAACTGTCCCCCAGTGAAGGACATTTGCCTTGTTCAGTATCTGTATCATAAAGGTGCAAATGAATGAATGGTGACATCTTTCGCCAAGTTTTACTAGAAGGAAAGATGTCACCATTCGTTGTGTCATTACAAGACTGACACTGAACAGGGCAGATGCTCTGTACTAGGGGACAGTTTTCTTTTATTGCGGGTTGATTTTGTGGGATTGTGGGGCGTGAGGGTGGGGGTCAGAGTGGGATATTAGGTGTGTTTTATGATGATGGATTTGTGCTGGGAGCACTGGGGTTGGACCTTGAGGCTGCAGACATTGCATCAGGGGTATAGTCACTGTACAGGTGGAATAAGTTGCAGTAGAGCCTGGGACAGAGCAGCCAGTTGGTTGGTCCTGTCAGGAGGACTGGAGGAGGAACCACTTCAAAGTCTGGGGGTCCCACAGATAGTGGGAAATCATTAACCCTGAGCCCTGTGGGAACTGGAACCCCTCCCTTTACCCTTTGTGGTTGCTTGGAAGCTGGTTCATTCTTGGGATTGGACCCTTAAAAGTATGCCAAAGAAATTCCCTCAATTCCTCAGCACTCAAATTCTCAAAATCTGTCTTACCTGGTGGAGGATTCACCGGTGCAGCAGGCACCAGCCACAGTTTGCATGTCCTCCCATTCTTTGCTGTGGCCACCAGTCTTTTTTTCCCCCCTGCTCCTCCAGTCGGCCCCCTTCAGCTCTTGGAATCCCTCAAACCCTATCACATGCCATCTCTGGGGCTTACATTTAGGTCACCATTTCCTCCACAGATTGCCCACTGTGGTGGGGCCATAGGAGAACACCCTCAAACCCCCTTTGGTGCCATGCTTAGTTCAGTGGTCCTTGGAGCCCTGTAAGCGGTGTTGAGTCTGCAGAGATTCATAGGGTGGCATCCTGCCACTGGAGGTGTTTTCTATTTTTCTTCCCCTGACCCGCAGACACTCCATGGGATGATGGTTTGAACACATGCACGTCGAATATGTGCTAGGTGACCTTCCATCAGGGAGCAGTCCCCCTCCAGGAATCACTGTTCCAACATTGTATCACCATCATGGTTACCAAGGTGGCAATGTTGCAGCAGAGCAGACATCCTTCCCTCCCCAGAGGAGAGTATCCCTTGGGATGCTCAATTGTTCTCCCACAGCCGAACCCCAAGCGACCCAGACTCATCACCAAACCTGGATCACTGGTGTGGCTGCAGCCACCAGTTGCCAATTCACTGGTGTTAGCTCTGTAGGTGTCTCTGGCTATGGTAGCAGAGCTGGTTGAGCTGGAACTCCAGATGGCCCAGGGCATCCCAGGTTCTGGAAACAAGTATCCCATAATTCCTTCCCTTTTGCCTGGACAAAGGCCACCAACTGCTGCTCAAACTCTGCGATGGTCATCATCCCCTTTCTAGTCATTCTGGACCACAACAAGCTGTGAAAACAAAGCACAGAAAACACACAAAAAACCCTGCCTCTAGTATCCACCTCTTCTTGCTACTGCACCACAGGGTTGCACTGTGATCCTTTCATACTGTATCCTTTTACACATTTTGACCCCGCTAAGGCTTACATGGCCATTAAAATATTTGAAGGGATGTAAACCTCCTATAAACAGATTAACTGCATCAATATTCTTACAAGTCAACTAAGTCAAGCAAAACATTATGGGCCCTATGCACAAATGTGTGGAGTGCCTACGTGCCGCATATCCATGGAGTGTAGACACCCCACACTCATCATGCCGCCTACACAGGATGTACAAAAGGGGCATGAATCCCTCACAAACCCAATCCCCAGGACACATAGACAGCAACACGACGGAGGCAGGTGGGAGTGTACCGGTACTATGTGCCATTCACTACAGTGCATAGGAGGGCACCAGTTATGCCAGGGGGGACCCTGCCATAACTGCCATATGTACCCAGCCACACACACACATATGACCACTGCATGGCCCCAGTGGCTATATGGCAGCCCCTACACACAGCAGAAACCAGCATAGACCCCGGCGGGAGGTACAGACTCCCCTGACACAACCAGCCCCCTGTCCAGGCTGGATGCGAGCCCCCCAGCACACGGCTGCCCCATCCCCAGTGTGTGGTGCGTACCCCCTTCAACACATGACAGCCCCATTCCTGTAATGCAAAAGCACCCATGCAACACATGCCAGCCCAGTCCCCGTATGGCGGTACACACGCCATACACCACCAAATGGCTGCCTGACCCACCTGCACATACCATACCACCCACCCCCCAACATGTGACAGCCCGATCCCCCCATTTGCAGAATATAGACCCCCCCTGCCCTGTCACATGCATGCCCATTCCCTGTCAGTACCAATCATACCTCCACCACCGGCAAGTGGCAGCCCATTCCCAATGTAGAGCATGCCTACCCCTCACCCCTGAACACACACCGGTGGTCCGGTCCACAACATCCCAAGTTTCTACCCTGGTACCCCTGCCCCCACATTGGTGGTCAGTGGTTCCCCCACTCCCCGTGGCACCAACAACACCACCCCCCATTCCCTGTACCCACATGTCGATACCTAGGCTCTGGCTGGCTGGCGGTACAGCCCTCCTCAAGCCTTTTGACTGCCGGCCATCCAAATGATGCTGGGATTGTGCTGCCTATAATGTATATGGGCAGTGCACTACCAGCATCATTTGGACAGCCAGTGGCCAAGGAGGTGTTAGGAGGCTGTGCTGTTGGCCATCCAGAGCCATGGCACCAACATGCAGGTATGGTGAATGGGGCTGGTGTTGTCGGTGCCACGGGGGGGGGACAGTGAACACCAATGAGAGGCAGGGGTACTAGGATCAGGGAATGGGATAGTGTTGACTCTGAGCACCTTGTGTGCTGGGGTGGGGTTTGCATTCAATGATGGGAGCAGGGCACCAGTGGTGTGTGTGTGTGGGGCTTGCATTACTGGGGACAGGGCACGGAGGTGGTGGGGTGGGGGGGTTTGCAGTCACAATACTGGGGACAGGCAGAGATGTGTGGGTGGGTCGCCTCTGCCACACTGGGGATTGGGCTCTCATGTGTGGGGGGACTTGACAACTGCAGGGATGGGGACGCTCTGTGTGTGTGTGTTGGGGGGTGTTTGCATATCAGGCATCAGGCATGGGGCATACTGGGGAGAGGCATTTGGGACAGGGGTGGGTTTGCTGCTGGTGGGGGACATCCGTGCACTGGGAAGGCAAGCCCATTGTGGTGGGTCTCATGCCGGGAGAACCGCAGGACAACGGGGCGTGGCTGTGCAGGTCAGGGTGCATGCATCGGCTATTCACGAACCCGGACCCATACCATCAAGTGCAAGTGATCCACTCCTGGGCCCAGGCCAGGCATCTCATTGGATGCCTGCTTGGGTCCACAACTCTACCCCTGGCTGTCCTGTGGAGTCCTGTGCACTGGTGAGGCAGAGCCATGGACAGGTGGTGGCCATTTGTGAATACCGGCCTGTGCGCACCTAACATACTAACATACTAAATTGCCAGTAGAATAGGCCCAGTGGTCTATCAAGTCTGCTTGAGTAACAGCCTACAGTCCATTCACTGTGGCTGCCCCTTCCCCCTTTGTGATCCCCTGTGGACCCAAAACATACCCCAATCCCCCCACCCGGACTACACCCCTCTGTCTGTCCCACCCTCTCTTGAATCCTCCAACTGTCTCCATCCCCATCAACTGTGATGGCAATGAGTTCCAGGGTGCCACTACCCTCTTAGTGAAGTAGTGGTGCCTCGTCTCCCTCTTAAACCCTCCCCCCAACAATCTCAGACTATGCCCCCTCATGGCTCCATCCTTCCTGTACTGTAGCAGTCCATCAGAGCTGACCCAGTTAATCTCCTTCAGATATTTAAGGACCTCTATCATATCCCCCCATCCCTCCTCTCCTCCAGAGAGTACATGTTCAAATCCCATAGTCTCTCCTCACAGGACAGGTCCCTCAGGCCAGGAATCATGCTTGATGCCCTACTCTGGACCCTCTCAAGAAGAGCTACATCCCTCTTCAAGTATGGGCACCAAAACTGCACACAGTACTTCATGTGCAGCCTAACCAGGCAGTTGTACAGGGGCAGTAGGACCTCGCTCCTCCTTGATGTTATCCCTCTGGCTATGCAACCCAGCATCCTATTTGCCTTTACAGCTGCCCTCCTACACTGCCAGAATTATCCATTTTGGCATCTATTGCCACTTCGAGATCCTTTTCTTCCCTGGAGACCACCAGCTTTACCCCTCTGAGACTGTAGTCATACCTGGGGTTCCTGGCCCCCAAATGGAGTACACTGCACTTCTTGGCATTGAACCTCAGCTGCTAAGTGTGTGACCACTGTTCAAGTGTCTCCAAGTCCTCTTGCAGTATCTACTCCCCTCCTCCTTGTCTTCCACTGCTCCCAGTTTGGAGTCCTCTGCGAACAGACTGCTTTTAACTCAAACCCCAGTGTCTGAGATGAACATGTTAAAAAGGACCAGCCCCAACACCAATCCCTGGGGGACCCTACTAACAACCTTTCTGGGAGAAGATACCCCCCCAACCACCACCCTGTGATACCTATCTGCTAACCAATTCCCAATCCACCCTAGTAACTTCTCCCCTAACCCCAAGCTCCTCAGCTTCACCAGCAATCTATGGTACGGCACCGAGTCAAAAGCCTTACTGAAGTCCAGGTACAGGACATCCACCTGCTTTCCCTGGTCCAGAGACCTTGTGACTCAGTTGTAGAATTCAACCAGGTTCATTTGACATGATCTTCCCTAGACAAACCCATGCTGTCATTCATCTTGGAGACCATGGGCCTTCAGGAACTCCACCATCCATTCCTTAAAGATGGTTTCCAGTAGCTTCCACACCATGGACATCAGGCTAACTGGTCTATAGTTTCCTGGTTCCTCCCGTGGACTGCCCATATGGAGTGGCACAATGGGTTCCTCTCCCCAGTCATGGGGGACCCATCCAGTTTGCAGGGAGGAGTTGAATAAGTCCATCAGTAGTGCAGCCAGGACATCTGCTGGTTCACTCAATACCCTGGGGTGAATTCCATCTCAACCTGGAGCCTTATCGCACCTCTGGGACTTTAGATACTCTCTCACCTTCCACAGTGGTATCTCCCCATCCGTGAGTACCTCCCCAACCCCCTGCTGCATTCCACCTACCCCGTGAGGAGATGGTTCCTTCCCCTCCTTCATAAAGACCAAGCAGAAGTACTCACTGAGTAATTCTGCTTGCTCCACCACTTCCTCAGCCCACCTCCATTGCTTTCCTCCCCTCCCTGATATACCTGAAAAAACTCTTCTGCCCTTGCTTGATCCCCTGCCCCAACTGCAGTTCCTTCTCCACCTTGGCTGCTCTCACCACCCTACCACTCTGTCTGGAGATCCTCTGGTACTCTTCCTTGTTCACCTCCCTTCTCGACAGCTTGACTCTATGGAACACCAGCCTTTTTATCTCTCATCACCTCTGGCACCTCCCTGTTCTACCAGCTGGGTTTTCTAGCCCTAGCATTCTTGTGGATGATCCAAGTGCAGACTTTAGTGGCCTTCAACTGTCTGCGGGTGCGGAGCTATGCACTGTTGGCATGTACTTTCCACTCATTAGTGCATAGTCCCCTATAGCAGATAGGTGTAGTACCAAAAAAGGAGGTCCTCATTGCAAGATAATGGAACACTGGGGCCATATACACTTTGGGCATATTTAAAAGAGTACCATCTCAGCTCAGTATGCTGAAAAGCAGCCATTCTGTAAACAGTTTTTACAGGATTTGATAGTGAGAAATGAGATGGTGAAAACCATTTGACAAATCAGTTAGAAAAAATACAATAGTGTAGCCAACTGAAGTGTATTTTAATGTTATTCTTTAAGAAACAAAATTAATTACCCCTATGCAATTTCTTTGTAATAGCACTTCTTCTGTGCTTCATTATTAATAGTAAGAATTTTTCATACATCACCCACACAGAGGCAGCTATTTTGTAAACAGGTCTGATGACCATACGCTGTAACAGGGCTGTTTAATGATGATATATTCATTTAAATTGTGTTTGCAATACTGCTGGTGCCCACCTGCAAGCCCAGAATGTGGTACAATTCCATCAGTGTAGAGCAACTGAGAATAACTTCGTACAGACAATCTACAAAGAGCTGCAATCCTAAAGTCTTTGACAGACTTTGCCGGTTAATGAGAATTTGTTTTGTCAACCTTTTTTTTATAGCAAAATTGACATACTGGCACTCTAAGCATGCAGTCATATGTTGGTACTCCCCAAAGGAACTTACTGACTACAAGTACACATTATATGAATTTTGTAAAAAAAAAACAGTTGTTCTACACCCTTCCCCCAACAAAGACTATGGTGTAATATTGAATGGCTCCAGAACAAAGACGCATGCCAAGCAGGGAAGGGGACTTGAGGCCTAGCAGTCACATTTAGAAGACAACAGGCTGCATTATAAGCAGCCCTTTCCTGACAAGGCACATGCCCATAGAACACTGTAGTTGAGCTTTTACAGTTCCCAAAATGCAAGCCAGTATTGAAAATGTTTACACATTCACTAAAAAATACCCCAACTGCCTTGTGTACACTCTATTATATCCTAGAAATTAGCCCTCTACATAACAGTATACACAGAGTTGAGAACTAAATCAAAGCAAAAATTTGCTTGTTAATGATCCCATGTTTTAGGCTTAACCCCCTACACAAAGGAAAAAGCAACATTTTGCCAGTCACAAATCCTATATTACAAGCTTAGTCCTCCAATAACACAAACATGCACAAAATGGTGCCAGTTAAATATCCTCATTTAGTTGTTCTCATGTACAAATCTGGAGATCAATCTAATATTAAGAATTATCACACAATATCTCTTTTAGCCCCTTTAGCAAAGATTATGAAACATATTGTGCTTGATCAATTTCTAGAATACTTTACTAAGTATGATGTTCTGACCACAGCGCAACATGGTCTTTGCCTGGGATGTAGGACAGTGACCTTGGTGAGACTCACACAGGTGTTCCATGAAGTTCTTTATATGGGCCTCTACTTTATGGCCATCTTTGTGGGTCCATGAGGCTCTTGAGAAGGGCCTTTATTCTATGGCCATCTTCATGGATTTCACACAGTGATAGAAGATGTCTGGAGGGAGGAGGTGAAAGGGGTGAGAACATAGTTAGCAAAGAGTGGAGGGGGTGAGGAACACATAACAATAGTATGTGGAGGGGTGCACACAAAGGGATAAATGTGAATAGAAGAATAGTGAGAAGAGAAGAAAGGTCAGATTCTAGGTGGAGGTTGGTGTCTCTGAATGCACAGAGTCTTGGAAACAAGATGGACAACCTCTACGAACTATTAGCAGACTGGAGGGTGGACATAGCTGCAGTAACTGAGAATTGAGCAACATCACACCATGACTGGGACCTTGTAATCCCTGAATATAAACTATACAGGAGGGCCAGGGTAGTTGGGAAGGGGGAGAGTCAGTAGTTTATATCAGGGAGGGAATAACTTGTATGAGGGAGGAGTCAGAGGAAGGGAAGGTGGAGGCATTATGGGTTCAGTTAAGGTCCAATAGAGGGAGAAAGGTGAGGTTGGGGGTGGTTTACAGACCACCCAGTCAGGATGAGGTGAGAGACAGGGAACTGAGCTCACAAATATTGGAAGCCACTGGGAAAGGAGAGGTGGTAATTGTGGAGGACTTCAACCTCCCCAAGGTGGACTGGAGCATACCATCCACAACATGTGCTAGGAGTCAGGTGATCCTGGAAGGACTGCAGAGTGTGTTCCTGGCTCAGGACATCACTGAACCAACAAGACCTGAGGCAATTCTTGATCTGGTGCTCACAAATGGGGAGCATGTACAGGAAATAATGGTCAGGGAGCCACTTGGTGGAAGTGACCATTGCACAGTGTGGTTCCAGTTGGAGATGGGCAGGGAAAGCATCCCAACTAAAACCAAAATCTTGGATTTCAGGAGGGTGGACTTCAGGAAAATGGACAAAGTGCTAAGGAGCCATCTGGTAGGCATCAGAGCAGATATGGGAGTGGACCAAAGGTGGTCCATCATTAAGGAAGGAATACTGGTTGCCACAGATGAGTGCATTAGGCTCAGGGGGAAGAACACAAGGGCCAAAGAGCCCAGCTGGTTCAGTTCTGGGGTTGCCCAGTCAGTAAAGGAAAAGAGGTTGGCCTATAGAAAATTTAGAAAGTCCAAGAGACAGGTGGATAGGGAAACTTACCTAAGGTTGGCTAGTGAGGCAAGTAAGGAAGTCCAGCGAGCAAAGGCACAGAAGGAGCTGCAGATAGCTGAAGGAATTAAGAACAGGGTGAAGGCTTTCTTTCACTATATGAGTGAGAAAAGGGATAAAAAGGAAGGGATTATTAGGCTTAAGAAAGGAGTGGAGTGGGTGGAGGATTATGGGGGAAAGCAGAGATACTAAATGAATACTTCTGTTCAGTCTTCACCAGGGAGAAGGATGGACCAGTGTCTTCAGGAGGGAAAAGAGGAGCGGGATGTAGTGATAGAGTAGGATAGAGTGAGGGAGGGGCTGCTGGCATTGAAGGTGGACAAATCTCCTGGTCTGGACTGAGTACATCCAAGGGTACAAAAGGAATTGACTGAGAAGCTAGCAGGGCCACTGGCAGACCTGTTTAATAGTTCACTAGAGTCAGGTGTGGTACTGTAGGACTGGAGAACAGCACATGTAGTGCCCCTCCACAAAAGCAGTCCCAAGGATGACCCAGAGAATTACAGACCAGTCAGTCTGACCTCCATTGTGGGCAAACTCATGGATACCATACTAAAGGAAAGGTTGATTGAATATCTAGAGGAGCATAGTCTCCAGGATGCGAGGCAACATGGGTTCATGGGGAAGGGATTGTGTCAAATGAATCTGACTGACTTCCTTGACTGTGTCACTGAGACAGGAGACAGGGGCCAAGTAGTAGTCATCCTCCATATTGATTTCAGCAAGACCTTTGACTCTGTGCTCCACAAAAGGTTGATCAGGAAGTTGGTGGATCTCAGTGTTGGGGGGGGAAAAAATGGCCAGATGGGTGGAAAACTAGCTGAGGGACATAACCCAGAGGGTGGTTGTGGGAGGAGAGTTATCTGGAACCAGGGAGGTAACCAAACTGGGATCCCAAAGGGCTCGGTGCTGGGGCCGGTGTTGTTCAGTGTCTTCATCAGTGATATTGGGGATGGCATTAAGGGCAAAATGTGCCTGTTTGCAGATGACACCATACTCTGTGGGAGAGTGGACACAGCTGAAGGGATACAGGACCTACAGGAAGACTGGAAAAGCTGGGGAGGTGGTCCAGGATCTGGCAGCTTGGCTTCAATGCCAAGAAATGCAAACGTATGCATATTGGAGTCAAGAATCCCAGAACAGAGTACTACCTTGGTGGCGTACGAGTATCAGCATCAGAGGAGGAGAAGGACCTGGGAGTGATGATCATTAGTGACCTGAAGCACTCTGCACAGTGCAAGAATGCAGCAGTAAAGGCAAACAAGATGCTGGGATGCATATTTAGGGGGATCAGTAGTAGGAGAGTGGAGGTTATATTGCCCTTGTATAGGTCACTGGTAAGGCCGCATCTAGAGTGTTCAGTACTGGTGCCCACACCTCAAAAAGGACATTAACCTGCTGGAGAAGGTCCAGAAGAGGGCCACAAAGATGATAGCCAGTCAGCAGGGCAAGGCATACGAGGAGAGGCTGAGGGCACTGAATATGTACTCCCTGGAAGACAGGAGAGAGAGAGAGAGAGGACATGATTGGGTTCTTCAAGTACTTGAAAGGGATAAATAAGGTTGATAAGGAGAGTCTCTTTAAGCTGAGAGGCAACCATAACACGAGGGGGCACAATCTTAAGCTGGAGGGTGGGAGGCTTAGGAGGGAAGTCAGGAAGCACTTCTTCACAGAGAGGGTGGTGGACACTTGCAATGCGCTGCCAGAAAAGGTGATCTCGTTGAAGACAGTGGGCAGCTTTAAGAGAGGCTGGGACAGGCATAGGAGGAAGGTAAAGATCATGGGTATGAAGGAGTGGGGAGGGAAGGCGTGGACATTAACTCAAGCTGTAGACCCTGCAATATGAGTAGACATGAGAGACCGAATGGCTTCTTCTGCTGGCTTCTTCATATGTTCGTATGTAAGGTCTTTGATCTGGTAAATCATCAGCTCCCCTTAGGGCTTTGGGAGGTCTAGTATTTTCTTGTGATGTTGTGGGCTGTGTCAGGAAGTACCTATAAGGTTGTACCCAAAAAACAAAACTTCTGATTTCTTATTTTCTCCCTCTCCTGTTATAATGGGTGTCCCCAAGGGTCAATTTTGGGGCCCCTTTTGTTTAGTTCATGTTAGAATTCTCTTCTTAATGTTTGTAAAAAAACTATTATTCTCCTATATGCAGGTGATGCAGTGATCTTCATACATGGGTCTAATCTTCCGAAGTTGATAGAAACAGTAAAAATGATTTTTTTGGTACATCAATTGGTACTGAATACCTCCAAAACTAATTCTGCGGCGTTCCACAATGTCAGAAGGAGGCTGCCGTTATCTAACACATCAAGGTTAAAAACTATTCAGGGAACTGTTACAGAACAAGTCACAAATTTCATGTACTTAGACTTCACCCTGGACAACACACTCTCCTACGAATCACATATCTCTGTTACAGTATGCTGAAAAAAGTGAATCAGAGGCTGGGTTCTCTTCATAGACTGAATTTTGTTTTGCTTCATTTTTATTTTATTTATTTTATTTAGTAGAAATCGGAATTGCAAACCTTTGAATCAGGGACTCATTTACAAAGGCTCGTCATCAGGAAACAGATAGTGTATACAAATACATAGTTACACAGAGTACGGATCGACATAGGGAACACTGTTCATGTATGTACATAAATACAAGGGATAAAATTCATACGAGAGCAAAAACTCTATACAGGAAAACACTACACATGTATGTACATAAATACCAGGAATACAATTCATAAGAGAGTGAAACTCTATACAGGTCATATACAGTGATGTAGCTAAACCATCTAGTACACCAGAGACAGCAATCTGGGTTCTGTTATAAATAAAAATAGGTAGTAACTTAAAACAAATGTGGTGACACTTGGGCAGCTACATGTTCTGCCAGGGCATGAGACAGTGGGGGAGGGGGCAGTGAGGTGGGGAAGCAAACAGCTATGTGCAGTTACAGCTGTTTTACCAGATAACTCCTTTCCTCAGATTTATTTTAGCTTCCAGTTATTGAGTACAGTACTTTATTTTACTACTGAGCCAGGAAGATCTCCTGACCTGGGTCAGAATCCTTTACAATCAGATAGCTAGGTTTGCTACTCAACTACTTATTTGTACCAGTCATTGCAATCTGTATAGTACTCTTCACTGGTCTTCATTAGACCAAAGATACAAGGTGTATGTTGGAGCTCTGGCCGGAAAATGTTTCCTGGGTAAAGTACCTAGTAACATTTTGTTTTATTCCTACTATGAGAACAAGTCTAGGACAGCGATCACTGTTATACCAATTGCCACACTTTTACAACTCTTTGCCACAGAAGATACTCATTGGCATGACTGGTATTCCTAGTTTTAAGTCTGTACTTAAACATATTTTCTGGAAGAAGATAGATGTTACTAAACTTGAGATATGTGCACTATGTTTTTTTTTTGTTTGCTCCTTCCCGTGCTGCTTGGTTGGCCACTCCTTCATGCTCCCAAGGCCACCCCTACCAGCCAGGTCTCCCCCCCCTCCTGCCATCTGCTGCTGACCCTGATCCCATGTCCCTGGACACACCCAGTGTATTACTTTGCTGGAGGGCCCCCCTCCCTGAGTAAGGACAGGGAGGGGAGACTAGGGTTCAACCTAGATCTGGGGCATGGGGCTATGGGTGCAGCCATGAGAGGGCATTCCACCGTGGCATCATGGTGGAGAGGGACCAGCAGCCGTCATCTGTCAACCAAGTAGCAGCTTTTCCATTTTCATCACTCACCCCCCCACCCCCACTGCTGATGCATGCCCGCAGTGTCCTGGCCTGACACACTGCAAAGCATGGTCAACCATGCCGCATTATGCTCTGCCACTATAGGCTACCAGAAGCCACCATACAGTGATGCAGGCTCGCACCCCTCTCCCCCAGGAGGAGAGCATCCAATAGATGCTCCAAACCCTCTCTGCTGGTCAACACTCTGGCCATCCTGGGCTGAGGTGCAAACCTGGGTCACCAGCATGCCAAGCGAATGTGCACTATGTTAATATTTTGACTTGTGTATTGTTTTCAATTTATGTTTTTTATTGTAAATGTTACTTTTTTATGTATCCAATCCCAAGAAAACAGACTTTTTGCTCATGGATTTGTGAGATTTTAAACAAATCAAATCAGTTACAGCTCTTATATTTTCAGAAATCCTTCTAACCAAAAGACTTATCTTTCTAACCAGAAAGCTGGCACAAAATTTTGCCAGTTACAGATCATATATTTCCAGTTTTGTCATCTGCCAAAAAGCATGCTCCCAATTTCTTTTTTCTTTTAATTACAGATCCTATATTTCCAGCGTTCAGTCACATGGACATAAAAACACTGAAACCTGCAAGTCAAAATGAAATAACATTATGTGACTCTAAACCTATGGAACTGTGGAAGCACATGATAGGACAAAGGCAACTCGAGCTAAAAATAAAGGCAGCTTCATGGCTAATTAAATGTGGGTTGGGACTTGCTCACAAGCCCAATGAGGCAGACAAATCTGTAACAGGCAACCACAAAAGCACCGTTTAAATCAACGGTTGGTAAGAATGTGTTATGGAAACCTCTCTAACTCTACTTGAAACAAAATCTTACCAGTAATATCTGAAATGAAACTGAGCTGCTGCCATATATTCAATGCTGGCTGAAATTAAGGGGAAAAAGAATAATTCTGCCCAGAGGAGAGAAACAAGAAGGGTCTGCACAGCTGTGCTGTCACTTAAATACCCTCTTGCTCCTCCCCTCTGGCCACAATTTCTTAGCCCCTTGAGAACCCATTAACTGTCCATTTAGCCCCTCCCTCAGTGGGCATCTACCTGCCTAACTCCCTACCTTGCAGACTAAAAGGATCGCTGGCTCATTGCTGGTACTGTAAACCCATAAATGAAAGGCTTGCCTATAGTTCGCTGGCCAAGCAGCCAGCCACTCCCACTTCCTGAGCTATATAAGCAGTTCCTCTAAGTCTTACTGTGAAGCATTTTTTCTTTGCAGTCGGAGGCTATGTTGGTTTGTCCTCTGAGTTGGCCGGTGCCGGCCCCCCACCCGCCAGCTGTTTCTGTGTGTCTCTGCTGGACTTCAGTGTTTGTTTTCCTGCTTCTGATTTATATCTTTCCTCTGGCTGTGTGCTTCCCTGTGTTTTTGTTTCTTGTTTTTGGGCCTTCCATTTTCTGTTTTGCTGTGTTCTGGTTTTGTCTTTTTGGGGGCTTTGTTCTAAACTCCTAGCAAACTGCTACTACAGCTCATACTGCTTGCTTTAAGTTACAACTCTCAAATTACTTACACTGCAACTGCAAACCTACTCAGAGCTTATGCTACTGCTTTCAGTTACCTACAATTGCAGCTACTACTGTTTACTTTACTTACTATTGTACCCAGTGCTTGTGTTTTGTACACTATGATCACCACACTCAAACTACTGCAATGCAACTGCTATTATTATCTGTGGGTTTCAGCTCAATCATAGCTGCTCTATATTGCATACTTAATTCTCTTCACCTGAGCTTTATTGCACTGCCTGGCTACACCTGCTTCAAATCATTTGTCTCTATGTTTCATTGCAGTTACAACTCAAAGGTCAGCCAACTAAGCTCCTGCTGAGGCTGTTAATATAGTTTGTTTTTAAATCTTGCCTTGCCACCGAAAATCATCAGTGTTTGTCACCTTGATTTGGCTATTCATGTCTGGCTGGCTTGCCCCCAAATCAGTGCTGTTTAATTGCTATATAGTATGTTATGCATGTCCACCTACCACTACTACTGCTTACTGACCTATCAGGTCCACACTTACTTAAGAAACCGTTACTCCTTGCTTACGCAAACCATTGCTTTGTGCCTACTGCCATCCCTTCAGCTTCAGTCTGGGATTCTGCTGCACTCGATCTGCATTTGACCTTGCAATGTCTCAGCACTCAATGCTCATTACGATCTCAGCACGCCGTGCTCATTCAGCTCACCAACTTTTCAGCTTTCAATTTCTGGGGCATGCCAGCCATTCTATTTTGGTGCAGGGTTCCTGCAGCTGATGGTCTCGTTCTGCTTTAAGTCTGCATCATCAAGCGTGTCCAACTTGGGGCGGGATCCTTCTCACCTGGCCCATAGCTGGGAATGTCCTTACCCCGGGTTTGGTTTTAGCTGCCTGCTACGTGACAGCAGCTCCTGGTGCAGAATTTAAGACTAGTAGTGAAGGGTGGTTACGACGATCTCCTTTAGCTCTAGTGTCTCACTATATAGTGTTTCCCTAGTGAGGCACCTTCACCGCATCCTCCCTATGACTGCCTCTGGTTCACCTGGTTTGATTTAGGATGGGAAGGCCAGGTGAGTGCCTCAGCAGTTGTCACTCTCCTCCTGTGCCTTGGATGCACATAATGTTGCAGAGTTTTCTCGCAACCTTCCACTGCATTCCCGCTAGAGGGTTTGAGTGAGAGCCTTCCTCCAAACTGGAATATTTTCCACCTTCCTTTAATTGGGTTTTCCAAATTGCAGCTGCAGAGCCGTCACTAAATAAATTATCCCAAGCCTGGAGGGAAGGCGACCTAGGCCTTGGATCCAAATAGATTTCCTCCTCATAGGGTTTTTTTTCTGTCCTCCATTGCTTCCGGTCATAACACTTAGTTAGCTTAGTTGTTTCCCTTAGTTTCTTTAGGTAGGTTCCATTGTTGGATGGAGGTGGAGGATGTCTTACCATTCCCTCTCTCCTTAGGGGATCCCCTACTCTCTAAGCATACCATCAGTATCCTGCTACGCAGCTCTGGGCTGTCATTATGACAACTGAGCATCTCATTGCATTATCAAACTGCCTATACCTCTCTACTACTACGTTACAGTTACTACTCCTATGTCACAGTTACTGCTTCTCATATGCTCATGTTGCCTCCTTTTGGGGATGATAATACATTTTGGGGGGATTCCTAAGGTACATTTAGCCATGGGAACCATCCTGTTGCAACTCTAGGGGTGGAACACTCTCTGAGATTTCCTTGTCTTCGTACCCCTACAGGGTGGTAATTCCTCTGGAATGGACAGTGCGAATGACCAAAAGCAAACTAACATAGTTGCACAAGCATAACACTATACTGGCTACGTAGGCCAGTGAAATGAAAGGCTTACCTATAGTCTGGTGGCCAAGCAGCAAGCCACTCCCACTTTCTGACCTATATAAGCAGTTCTTCTAAGCCTCACTGTGAAGCATTTTTTCTTTGCCCCACCATCCTTCCATCCTCCTTCAGCAGCAGCACTCTCTCTCTTTAGGGGGATTCCTAAGGTACCTTTAACCACAGGAACCATCCCATTGCACCTCTAGGGGTGGAACCCTCTCCGAGGGTTCCTTGTCTTCATACCCCTACAGGGTGGTAATTCCTCTGGAATAGAGAGTGCGAATGGCCAAAAACAAACTAACACAATTGCACAAGCATAACACTATACTGGCTGCATAGGCCAGTGAACTATAGTCCAAAGAAGAAAAGGGTTCAGCACTCAGTTCCAGTCACAGAAAAATGTATAAAGACTGTTTCATACTGAAACATAGAAATATAGACTTTGACGGCAGATAAGGACTGCTTGACCCACCCAGTCTGCCCATTTCCCTACTTATTGGATAAGCTGCAGATCTTAGTTAACCAACAGCCTACTTCCTCCTACCTCCCCACTAGAATTGCATGTCTGTCCCATGCATTCTTGAATTCCCCAGTGTTGTTTACCCCAAGACCTCCTCAGGAAGGCCATTCCATGTGTCCACCACCCTCTCTGAGAAAAAATACTTCCTCATGTTGCCACTGAGCCATCCCCCCATCTTCCAATTGTGCCCCCTTGTTCTTGCACATATCTTTTTCTGAAAGATGTTACCCTCTTGAACTTTGCTTATTCCCTTGAGGTACTTGAAAGTTTTTATCATGTACCCCCTCTCCCTTCTTTCCCCAAGAGTATACATATTAAGCTCTTTTAGTCTCTCTTCACATGGCTTCTGGCGCAGACCTTGCACCATTTTAGTTGCCCTCATCTGGACTGCCTCCTTCCTGTCTAAAATGGGAAGAGCATGGTGAAGCCATGAGTATAGTGACAGCATAATTCATAAATATCCTTGATAGATGGCAAATACTTTCTCTCACCTAGAATCAAACCCCTGACCCTTTGCTAGTAAAGTGAGCACACATCCAGTGTGCCACCTAAGGAGTTTACTGCTGCAAACAACATTTATTGCAAAATCCCAATTGGGCAAAGAAAACAAAAAGTGCACAGGTCCAACAGACAAGATGAGCCAGCTGGAGCCCCAACACTTCATGCCCAATTACTCCTGGTGCTTTGTCAGGGCATGGGGCCCCCTGTTGCCAGCTGAGTTTATAGTCAGTTAACTTTATGGTACCATCAATAAACTGCAAAAAAGTGACCACCACACTAAGTGCAAAAAACTTGAAAAGAAACTGAGCTGCTGCTGGATAATCAATGTTGGCTGAAATGGAAGGGAAAAAAAGAATAATTGCAGCCAGAGGAGAGAAGCAAGAGGGGTTTTGCATGGCAGCACTCTCACTTAAATTCCCTCTTGCTGCTCCCCTCTGATCACAATTCCTTAGCCTTATGAGAACCCCTAAATGCCTACCTAGCCCCTCCTCTAGTGGGTGTCTGCCTTCCTAACTCCCTGCCTGCCAGTTCAAGTGTCAGGAGGGGCAGTTGTCACAGACAAACCCCTGCTTGCAGCAATTCTACAAGCTAATTGCTAACCCCTCCAGGTTCTGGAAGGTTGCTCAATCCCTCTTCTACCCACCTATAAAACTACCGACCCCACTCCTAAAGATAAACAACTCTCTCACCTCGGATCACCTCTCTGTTGCATCTGAATTCAGTTCCTACTTTACCTCCTGTGCATCTTCCCTCCTATTATACCTCCCTCCCTCCCTTCCTCCCCCTCTAGCCCTGCCTCTGCATCCTCCTCCTCCTCCTCTACTCCTTCCTCCTATGGACAGTTTGTCCCTCTCCATTATCTCAATGACTGAGGTTTCTGATGCTCTTCTAGCTCTCAATCCTTCAAAAGATGGTTCCCTGGATGGTATTGGCCCAAAATTGCTGTACCTCTCTGCATCTGCTATCTCCCTCATCTCTCTCTGACCTTCTAAATCTCTCCTTCTCCCTTGCATCTATCCCTTCTTACTGGAAACATGCTACTGTGATACCTCTGACCAAAGGAGGTGATGCCTCCATCCCTAACAACTACTATCCTCTCTCACTTCTTCCAGCACTAGCTAAGCTCCAAGAGCACCTGGTCCTCTCCCAACTCTCAGCCTATCTTTCCAACTCCTCCTTCTTCTTCTCTCCCTTCCTTCCAATCTGGCTTTAAAAAAAAAACACTCCACCACCACTTCTCTTCTTAGACTCACTGACTCCATCCTTACTGGGATGGATGTGACATAGACAGCCAGCTCTGAGTGCTGTATCATTTTTTTATTTCTTAAAAATAACAGAAATGTGGTATTGAATTTGTCTGCTGAAAATGCCAGTGCACTTGGAGTGACCTCCCTCATTCACATCCCCCCCCCCAGATCTCAGTATGTGAGATGACCACACACACACACACAGGAACTTAGATAAAAAAAAAATCTAACACCTGCAAGGCCAAGATAATTGCAGGGCTAAAAGGTACCAAAAATCAGGGACATCCTGTTTAGCTAGTTCTATTATCAGTAACCTAGTTGGCAGGAAAGAACATATCCATTTTACAATGTTTACAGGGAAGGAAAGCAGGGTATGACACTTCTCTGTGAAATTAAAAAGGCTTTGGTATCTGTGAAGATCAGGAAGACCCTTTTTCATCAAAGAGGTGTCATTTGAGAATTGATGTTATGCTGTGAAAAACAGGATCTTACTGCCTTATAAGGATCCTGTTTCCTGTAGTGATATATTTTTAGTAATAATATCCTGATAAGGAGGAAGTACAGTGACCTCATCCAGGAGGCTGGAGAAAGCAGCTTTTAAAAACTATGATTCTGGTTTCATAGAATGGCTTCTTTACCTGACTTTGAGGCAGCAACATCAAGCCTTTAGAAGATAAGTATTTTGTGTGGATAGGAAATATAGTTGCACTTTTACACCTTTTTGTTAAATGACCTGTATGTTTTTGTGATAAGAGTTCTGTATATTACTGTTTACTATTTTACCTTTTGTTTAGTAAAGATATATTTTAAAAACAGAAACTGCCTGGTGTGCCTTGAAACATTTCTTTGGTTTTGAGTAAAGTTAAATGGTTTTAAAGCTGATACGGTGCATGAGTTTATGGATGTGCCAAACTGGGAAACAGTTTAAGAGTTTCTCTGGGTCTAGCATAGAGTTCAAAAAGGGTTCATTTTGTAATAAATCGTTAGGTGCCCATAGGCAAGATATCTGGCCCTCCCGAAGACAGAATTATCTGAGCCTGACAATTGGGTATGCTAACAAGAGGTTAACAAGTTTGAATCCCTCCAGAACTTGGGACTAAGGTGACTCAAATCCACAAAACAGACAAGAGGGCTACCAGATTGGTTGGCAGTGGTGTGGATAAAGTTTGGTATAATAAGCTTCGTTGTACAGTGTGTCAGCTTGAGACTGTTAAGCTCACTTGAAAGAAAGAAAGGCAGTGATTACATTTTTTTTTAAAAAGGGGAACAGAACTTTATCACTTGGTGTACAGTCAACTTCCTACCTATTTTATTTTTTTTCTAAAGTGAAAGTCAGAGTAGCCGTAGTCAAAGAAGAAAATGGCTTCCAACTACAGCAGGCACACTATAGATTTCTTAAAGCAGTTGTGCAAGGACAGGGGGTGAAAGCCAGTAAGAAGAACCTCATAGAGGCTCTGACAGTAGTAGATACCCAGAGCAGGGAGTCACAGACCATGACTGAAAGGGACCAGACCTCGAGTGTGGCAGAACTAGCAGCTAGTGAGGGGTCCCAAGCCAATGAGGAGGACAGCAGGGCCACTGTCAGTGAAGGGCCACAGCAGCAGAGGATGGTCACCAGTATCCTGAATCCAGAGGTACTCAAACTGCAAATTGAGTTGTGCAGGATGGAACTGGAGGCAGAGCAACAACAGAGGGAGGCAGACCATGAGGAGCATGAGTGCCAGCGAGCTGCAGAGGAGAAGAGAAAGTGAGAACAGAGGGAGTCAGACTGTGAGGCAGAGCGACAACAGAGAGAGGCAGACCGTGAGAAGCATGAGTGCCAGTGAGCTGCAGAGGAGAGGAGAGAGGAGAAAGGAGTGCCAGTGGCAACATGAACTGGAGAAGCTACGACTCCAACCAGCAGCACCAGGGCAGGTAAGTGGCTTGGGTTTAACTGGGACTGCAGGACTGGGTTACAAATTGAACTCCAAATTAATAGCTGAGTTTAAGGAAGGGGAAGATATGGATGCTTTTTAAATTCTTTTTAAAAAGTTTGTATTCAGGCTAAAATTCCTAGAGAGTCCTGGAGCTTCCAGCTATCCCCGCTACTTACTGGGAAAGCTCGGGATGCATTGGGTCAAATGAACAATGAAGACAGTGACGATTACAGCAAGTTAAAAGCTGCACTATTAAAAAAGTTTCAATTAACTACTGAATCATACAGAGCTAAATTCTGTAAGCTTAGGAGAAGCCCTGATATAAGCTATGAGGAGCTAGCCACGAAACAACGTCAGTTTTTAAAATGTTGGTGGGAAGGAATTGAGGCAAACTCTGTTGATAAAATTGAAAAAATGATTTTATTAGAACAGTTTTATTTGGCATGCCCAGCAGAGCTAAAAACCCTGGCTAGAGGACCGAGATCCAAAAACAGTGCAAGAGGCTGCTGAACTCTCGGACCTCTATGCCAAGAGCAGACCTGCTCTGAGAATGAATGGGGCAGGCGTGGCAGCACAGAAATGGAAAAGCGTGCCTTCAGGGCAGCTAAAACCCTCACTGTCTCCACCGAAACCAGTTAGCCACAGGTTTCCACAAAAAGATTTATCTGAAATAAGAAATACTTGTTGGTTATGTAAGGAACTGGGCATATTGCCAGACAGTGCCCCCAAAAGGTGAGCCATAATACACAACAGGGTGCTAGAAAAGAAGTGGGTTGTTTGTGTGTTCCTGGGAGCATGCCAGTGAACATGAGGGAACACATGCACACAGTCATAGTAAATGGTGTACAGACACAGGGGTTAAGGGACACAGGGCATCCCTGACATTGATAAAGGGGGATCTGGTACAGCCTGGTCAGCTTATACCCAATAAATGAGTAACAGTACAAGGTTTTACTGGTGAAGAGAAAACATTGCCACTCACTAGTGTTCTCCTTGACTGGGGTGACACAGGAGGAACTGTGCAGCAGGTGGCTGTAGACAACACATTAGCAGTGGATGTGATCCTGTATAACAATCTCCAGCAGGGGGTGGCATGTGCAGTTACCCATAGCCAAGCAGAAAGGGAAAATAGTAGTTCCCTGAGCCCCCCAGAAGCCATTGGGGAAGATACTGAGAGGCTGGTTCCCCAGCCTGTGTCTCCAGAGGGGAGACTGAAAAAAGGGAATAGAAATTTCCCCAGGAACAAGTAACCACCCAGCTACAGAGGGTTACTCTGAAGAGGGAGGGGTGACATCTTGTCAGAGGGTTGGAATTGACAGTGATCCTGACAGCCCTGACGCTAGTGCTAGGGACCCTAGTTTAGCTACTGAAGGGGACCTGTCCCATGCCTTGGGAAGGTGTGAGGGGTTTTCAGCTGCTCAGAGAAGTGACCCTAGTTTAGAGAAGCTGAGGGCTTGGGCAGACTCGAACGGAGCATAGGGAGGTGACAGAAAACATAGAGTTTATTGGGAAAATGGACTTATGTATACACAGGCAGTACAGACAGAGGGAGGGATGCTAGGCAGGCAGCTTGTCATTCCCCAGGGATATCGTGAGCAGTTGCTCAAGGTTGCCCATGATATTCCCTTGTCTGGTCATCTTGGAATCACACAGACAATGCAGCAGTTGGCCCAGAATTTCTACTGGCATAACTTCGCCCAGCAGGTGAAGGAGTAGTACAGAGTCTTGTCACTGGTGCCAAGAAATAGGGAAGGCGGGCAAGAAAACCCAAGCAGCACTAATTCTATTGCCTGTAGTGGACGAGTCATTCCAGAGGGTGGGAATGGATATTGTGGGGCCTTTAAATACCCCCAGCTCCTCAGGGAAGAAATTCATCCTGACTGTGGTGGATTATGCCACCCAGTACTCAGAGGCAGTTGCCCTATCCTCACTGAGGACGGACAAAGTGGCAGATGCCTTACTTGGAATTTTCTCCCATGTTGGGTTTCTGCAGGAGGTAATCACTGATCGAGGGGGTTCCTTCATTTCGGACATCATGAAATGTCTATGGAAGAAGTGTGGGGTGGTGCAGAGATGCATGACACTGTTACACCCACAAGCTAGTGGACTTGTGGAAAGATTCAATGGTATCCTGAAGGCAATGCTCTGGGCATTTGCTGAACAGCATGGGAGGGACTGGGAGAAATACCTTCCCCACCTGTTGTTCGCATACAGGGAGGTGACCCAAGAGTTGACAGGATTTTCCCCCTTCGAACTCTTGCATGGATGCAGGGTACATGGGTCCCTAGACTTGATCTGGGAGGACTGGGAAGGCAAGCACACCACCCAGGGAACTCCCATTGTGGATTATGTCCTTAGGTTTAGGGAAAGGCTGAAGGAGCTTATGGGGGCAGCCCAGAGCAACCTGGCAGCGCTCAACAGAAACAAAAAGTATGGTGTGACCGCAGAGCCAGAGCTCGCTCATACATGGTGGGTCAGGAAGTCATGGTTCTTTTTCTGGTCCAGAAAAACAAGCTGCAGGCTGAGTGGGCAGGACTGTACAAAGTGGTTAGGAAGGAAAATGATGTAAACTACATTGTGGAGTTATGTGACCGTAGACAGACAGAAAGGATGTACCATGACAACATGATGAAGCCATATGCAAATAGGGCTGACATGGTGTTTGCAGTGTGTAGTCATGGGGAGGGGATGGATGAAGGACACTACCTTCTGGACTTGCTGGAGGAAAGTAAGCAGGAGTCCTCTGTGGAGGCAGTAAAATTGTCTCCCCAGCTGATCCCAGACCAGATCCAGAAAGTGATGGAGGTTTTAGCAGACTTTGCCCCCATGTTTAGCTCCAAGACTGGACTAACCTCCTTAGCAACACACGATGTGGAGACAGGAACACAGATGCCCATACGGCAGACAGCATATCGGGTGTCAGAGGCTGTCCAAAAGGACATTAGGAGGGAAGTGGAGGAGATGCTGGATTTAGAGGTAATCCAGAGATCCCACAGCCCCTGGGCCTCACCCATAGTCCTTGTGTCCAAGCCAGATGGTTCGACTCATTTCTGTGTGGACTATCATGGACTGAATGCAGTCACGAAGTTCAATGCCCATCCGATGCCCCGGACGGACAAACTCCTGGACAAGTTGGGAGGGGCGACCTACCTTACGACTATTGACCTGACCAAGGGGTATTGGCAGGTAGAATTGACAGACAGAGCTAGGGAGAGGTCGGCCATCATCACTCCGATAGGCTTATTTGAGTTTAAAGTAATGCTTTTCAGAATGAAGAATGCCCCAGCCACTTTCCAAAGGTTGGTGAACAAGGTGTTGAATGGTGCTGAGGAGTATGCCATAGCGTACCTGGATGACATTGCCATCTTTAGTACCAGCTGGAAGGAACACCTTTCACACCTTAGGGAAGTGCTGGGCAGGATACAAAGGGCCGGGCTCACTGTCAATGCCGATAAGTGTCAGGTGGCCATGGGAGAGGTGACATACCTCGGACATGTGGTAGGCCGGGGACAGCTCCGTCCTAACCAAATAAAGATAGAGGTGATCCAGGCATGGCCCAGACCAGAAACCCAGAAGCAGGTCAGGAGTTTTCTAGGGACAGCAGGGTACTATAGAAAGTTTATACCTAATTACAGTGCCCTGGCTGCACCCTTATCTGACCTGACAAAGAAAAGGATGCCCAAGAAAATTACCAGGGACCCAGCCTGTGAGGAAGCCTTTTCCAAACTGATGGAGGCACTGTGCAGTGCTCCTGTTTTGACAAGTTCTGACTATAGCAAAACTTTTATAGTCCAGACGGACGCCTCAGATGTGGGTATTGGGGCAGTACTGAGTCAGACTTCCAGCCAGGGGACAGATCACCCAGTAGCATACCTGAGCCAGAAGCTGCTTCTAAGGGAGTAAGCATACTCCACAGTGGAAAAGGAGTGTCTTGCCATAGTGTGGGCCCTAAAGAAATTAGAGTCATACTTGTATGGGCAGCATTTTGTGGTGCAGACTGACCACAGTCCCCTGGTTTGGCTGACACAGATGGGGAAGAACAATGGGAGACTACTAAGATGGAGTCTTGCTTTACAAGGGTATGATCTAAAAATCATGTATAGGGCTAGAGTGAAGAACAAGAACTCAGATGGGCTGTCTAGGGTCTATGAGGAGTGAACTGATTTGGGAAGCTCATCCCATGTAGGGGATCAATCCCCCAAATCCAGTCTAGGTGGGGAGGAATTGTGACATAGACAGCCAGCTCTGAGTGCTGTATCATTTATTATTTCTTAAAAATAACAGAAATGTGGTATTGAATTTGATTTGTCTGCTGGAAATGCCAGTGTCCTTGAAGTGACCTCCCTCACTCACCCCCCCCCACCAGATCTCAGTATGTGAGATGACCACACACACAGGAACTTAGATAAAAAAAATCTAACACCTGCAAGGCCAAGATAATTGCAGGGCTAAAAGGTACCAAAAATCAGGGACATCCTGTTTAGCTAGTTCTATTATCTGTAACCTAGTTGGCAGGAAAGAACATATCCATTTTACAATGTTTACAGGAAAGGAAAGCAGGGTATGACACTTCTCTGTGAAATTAAAAAGACTTTGATATCTGTGAAGATCAGGAAGGCCCTTTTTCATCAAAGAGGTGTCATTTGAGAATTGATGTTATGCTGAGAAAAACCAGGATCTTACTGCCTTATAAGGATCCTGTTTCATGTAGAGATATATTTTTAGTAATAATATCCTGATAAGGAGAAAGTACAGTGACCTCATCCAGGTGGCTGGAGAAAGCAGCTTTTAAAAACTATGATTCTGGTTTCATAGAATGACTTCTTTACCCGACTTTGAGGCAGCAACATCAAGCCTTTAAAAGATAGGTATTTTGTGTTGGTAGGAAATATAGTTGCACTTTTACACCTTTTTGTTTAATGACCTGTATGTTTTTGTGATAAGAGTTCTGTATATTACTGTTTACTGTTTTACCTTTTGTTTAGTATAGATATATTTTAAAAACAGAAACTGCCTGGTGTGCCTGGAAACATTTCTTTGGTTTTGAGTGAAGTTAGATGGTTTTAAAGCTGACATGGTGCATGAGTTTATGGGTGTACCAAACTGGGAAACAGTTTAAGAGTTTCTCTGGGTCTTGCATAGAGTTCAAAAAGGGTTTATTTTGTAATACCTGGTTAGGTGCCTGTAGGCAAGATATCTGGCCCCCTAGAAGACAGAATTATCTGAGCCTGACAATTGGGCATGCTAACAAGAGGTTAACAGGTTTGAATCCCTCCAGAACTTGGGACTAAGGTGACTTGAATCCACAAAACAGACAAGAGGGCTACCTTGTTCTGTTCACTGTTTACAAGACTACGCTCAGAGGTTTGCACTTTGGGAGTAGAGGGCTGACCTGCTGAGTGGGTGTGTGACAATGGACAGTGGCCTAATCACTTCTGCCATTTTTGTTGACCTCAAGGGATGGGAGTCATAGTTGTTTGACTGTGAGGATTAGGGATGTGTGTGTGTTAGCACAGCCAAGAAAATCAAGTCCCCAAAAGCCCACTGGTTCCACTCCCACTCAGAATGCCCTTCCCAGCTAGTCATCCAGTGCATCTGGTCATAAAACCACCTTGTGCTATCTAGAAGCACCCAATTGTCCCTTTCTTCCTCTTTCAAGTGCTTCCAGTTCCCTGGCTGAGGTAGAATTGATACATCCAATATTGTAAAGTAATGCCTTTCCCCTGTCTATCTCATATGAACAACACAACAACAGCTTAGACAGCCACCTGTACATGGACTTCAACAATTGCCATTTCACCTGGAATAACAATATTATACCCCCCTAGCACTCAAGTCCCATATCAGCAGCAGCACTATGTAGCCCAGTGCTGCTGCTCAGTCAGTGCATGAGGTAACACTGTATCTGGGTCTAGAGAGGATACTACTGTTATGTTGTTACCAAAGGAAAAACACAGTTGAAAATAGGAGTGGGGGGGCAGGGTGAGATATATGTGTGGAATGTTAAGTTTGGACCCATCCGCTCCCCTTCCACCTACCTTTCATTGTTCATAGTCAGTAACTATAGTAATGATAAATTATTATGTCAACAGTGGGGCTTAACAGGAGATAGCAGTACACGGCAACTTCTTGTTACTTTTGAACTGTGGACAGCTTGTCATGATCTTTGAACTGTGCACAACTTTTTATGACCTTTGAACTGTGCACAACGTTTGACCATGCACAACAAGGATTTTGAGAGTGTGGAAATCCATACATAACAACACTTAACCATATACTATAGTCTTTCATTACACCACATATAACATTGCAGGTCTCATTTATGAAACCCTGTCCAAAATGTCATTTTGCAGCACAAGTGTGAAAAGATGTTTTGGGCAGAATTGTAAAAATGACACGTCATGTTCATGACTTGGGGTACAAAAATCCTATGTTGAAAATGTGGCATCACAAACTGGTAAAATAGCAAAGCTAGGGGTAAACAATAAACAATTTCAACATTGTTTCATAACTTCATTGTTTTGTGAGATTTTGACCCCAGATTTTCAACATGTTTTACCCCACCTTATGATTAGAACAGGTGAAATTTCAAAAGTTCCGTCCAAATGGTGATTTTGTAGAGCGACTACAAAAACATGTTTTGGAGTGGATTTGAGAAATTATACCTGCCTTCTTCATGAGGTAGGGTAACACAGGCTATGTTGAAAATTTGGGGTCAAAATCTGGAAAACCAGTAAAGTAATGAGTAAACATTCAAGAATTCCAACATTATTCCATAACTTCGTTGGTTTTCTAGATTTTGACACCAGATTTTCAAAATAGTATTTTCATTACCCTACCTCATGATCAAGACAGGCAAACATTTTTAAATCCCATCCAACATGTAATTTCACAGAATGAGTGCAAAACAACATTCTGGGGGATTTGAAAAATGTCACCTATCTGGTTCATGGGGGGAAGGGAGGGTTAAAAATGCATGGAGAAAAATGGTGTAAAAACATTAACAAATTACAAAGTTATGAGTAAAAGTTCAAAACAAATTAAAAAGCTATTAATTGAACATACCTTGCTTTCACTTACTTCCTTGTGTAACTCAGAAGAAGTTCAAATGCAAAGGGAGGCCAACCTGCCCTCTGGCTCTGGTTGCAGCAGGCTAAAACATAAGGCATACAGGAAATTGCAGAACAACCCAATTAGAGATTTTAAATCACAAATTGATTAAATATAGTCACAATACAGCACACTACATATACCCAGCCAGTCTGATCCCATGCCCTGTATAAAGTTCCGAGTGGAGGGAGTGAAACGCAGTCGGGCTACTATTTTAAATATTTATGTGCGTTTACATAGAAAGTTAATAAATTTAAAGGGGCCATTTGCATGCCCATTTTGGGCTCATCTGCATGTCTGCATTGCTATGAAGTGCACCGGGCAGGTCCCCCGCACACCCTGATCCGTACAACAATACAAGAGTCGCCGGTCTGTTATCCCTGGCAGTCTAGTGGTTCCCCCCCCCTCCTCAGCCCCAATCTCACATAAAATAAAAATACAACCCTAATCCATTCCTAGGGTAGTCTGGTGGCTCCCCCTTCCCCAACCCCAATCTCACATAAAATAAAATTACAACCCTGATCCATTCCCTGGTAGTCTAGTGGATCCCCCTTCCCCAGCCCCAATCTCACATAAAATACAAATACTACTCCGATCCATTTCCTGAAAGTCTAGTGGATCCCCCCAGCTCCAATTTCAATTCAATTCTTTCTTTATTGTTGAACTTAAAAAGCCATTCATAAATAGTAAAATTTACATACATCAAAAAGCAAAGCAATACAATCAATACATAATATATAGTTTTAATGGTATACCAAATACTAATATACTGACTTGACACTAGACATATTGCACTAATGTTTGACTTAAATTGGGTTAGTCCCACTAATGGCATTTCCTCCTACTAGCTCGGTACACTTTTCCATAGTCACATTCCCCTATGTAGTTGAGTTAAGGCACAAGTTGATTTGTTAAAATTGTCCTCTTTTTTTTTTAATATTGCACAAAAATATTTGGCTACCCTTGTATCGGCCCATTCATCTACTCTATATAACAAGATAACTGTTAGCAATTCCTCGTTTACAGGATATTTAGGGTCCAAAAAGGGTCCCAATCAGGAAAGTCTGTCTCTCGTGTAGTACATACATTTCCAGAGTACATGGTTGAGGTCCTCAGTGCCCCCCTCAGAACATATACATTTTTCAGATTCCTTTGGCAAATTATTGTATCTTCTGTTCAATATATTATTTGGAAAACTTTCAAGTTTGTATCTGAGAAAAGTTTTTCGTAGGTCAGGATTTGTCAATAAGTCAAGATATGCCTTATATCCAAAGTTATTGCTATGTTTACATACCACCTTGCATAGTGGGATCTTTGGATATATTCTAAATCATTTTGATTACAGATATTTGTGTAACCCCTCCTACACATTGAAGTTTACTATAATGTCTTCCTGGGCTCCTTAATACCCACTATCAGGCTGGTGTCCTGTCCTAGTGTGATTCTGTGTATTTGCATGAGAGTGCTATATTAAGCCTCCACACCTGTCCCTTTAAGAGAATAGCTAGCCTGTGTTAGGAAATGGTCTGTGCTGGGTTCAAGTGATTTAGGGCTTGTGACCAGCCAGACAGTGACCTAATTTGCTCCATTCTGCAGCTGCTACTTGCACAGAGGGAGCCTATATAGGAACTGTGATTATTTACTGTTTATCTGCCATTATATTAAAGATAGAGAAGTTTGTCTAACCTGCTTTGATTGCAGCTCGAACATTTGAATGGAAGCCGCTATGTTAGGTCCAGTACTTCCAGTAATTGGACCAGTCAAACCACCAGGGACCTAAAATAGATCCTGTCCCCAGGGGTCTTGTGGGATGGAAATTCTGTAGTCTTGTAGTTTTATCCAGTTGGCACCCAAATTGACCTGGAGGGGAGCCCTTATTTTGACTGACAGCTCCTTTAGCCAACCAAACTTTTGGACTAAGAGGGGAAATGCCCTGTGTACCAAGAGACAGTGGATCAGTTAGAGTTGGAGGTTGAAGTGTGAGCAACTCAAGTTTTCAAGCGGCTGCTCCCAGAAGGAGTGTAGGGGAATCGGCGGGAAGAGGCTTATCTTGCCTTCCTGCCACCTTCCCCTGCATTCAAACTGCCTATTGAAGAAGTTGGACTTATCCGATTCCAGCCTGGAACTGAGGCAGAAGAGACGTTTGCCAGTGCAACTT
Organism: Neoceratodus forsteri; assembly: GCA_016271365.2. Lineage (NCBI taxonomy): Eukaryota > Metazoa > Chordata > Ceratodontiformes > Ceratodontidae > Neoceratodus > Neoceratodus forsteri. Next base: position 1,327,752,860 of record CM057449.1, read on the forward strand.
GTGATCTGGACCAAAGACATGCTCCTGAAGCTATCGGTCTGGCTTGTGAGTGAATCATACTCGGATCGAAAGGTTTGTGCAGTAAAGCTGTTAATTTGCAAGTGGACTGAATCCAAACTGTTTACAGAAGTAGTGATTGATTTAAATATGCTGAATGTGTTTCATGGGTCGTGATTTGGTTCCCCACGATTGAATCTGTTATGCCAGCTGAAGGCTTCACCAGCAGATGATCATGAACTTGCTAGAACTGTTTACTTTGCCTGGATCCTGCCATTTCAGCATAGGCCACTACTCCTGCACCAGGGACCATTTCGGTGAGTGAACAGCTCAGTGATGCGGCCCCCTGCACAACACCATCATGCAAGTTGCGACCAGCCGGAGGTGAGTCATGTTGGCCCAGCTTCTCTCTGCCCACTGATCATCACCACAAGGTCAGCATATCTCCAGTCCTGCAGCAAATGTTTGGTAGCATGAATACAATCAGGGTAGCACCCTGCAACAAGGGTTTAAATCATCTGTGGTACCATCTAATTGTTTCACTTTTTCTTGGGTTTACGAATGACTGAGCCAACTGGCTTGGATTACAAATAATTGGGTTGTTTGCAAGTTTATCTTCCTCTTCTTCCATCAAGGGCCCCAACATCATTTGTGACATCGGCCACCCGCCGGCAATGCTTCAGGCTAGCCTGCATAACATTCTGGGTACCCAGTGTTGTTGAACTTCATAATTGAGACGTAAAGTGCATGCCATAGAAACCTGAATACAAAACATTTGATCAGATTCATGCCCCTTCCTTGTTCATGCCCCCTTAATAAATCTGATTGTCCTTTTCACATCTAACCCGGCAAGTGTGCATATTATTAGTTGGGTTACAGTAGTAAGGTTGTACTGCTGCATTACTAACCTTATTTTCCAGGGGGTCTCCAGGGCAGTTGCCACACATCCGGCCCTGGTGATAAGTGAGATGGGTGTGAGCACATTATTACTGCTGCCTATTGACTGTGAATTTACCACTGTGTTATATCTTAGGCCACTAGGAGGGTTGGTGGGTGGTTATAACTTCCCAGAGGGCAATAGCAGAGCAGATAAGCAACCCAATACCATTTCTCTGTGTGGAGGCACCTTATTAGAGAACTCAGGCCCCTCAGCCTGTGTATAGTAATACAGGCAGGGGTAGCAGCCCTTAGAGTAGTGCCACCTAAGGGTTACATTCGTAATTATTTTTGTAATATATTTTTATACGTGGTAATAATTATTATACATTTCTGTGCCCGGGCATTAAGATTATTTATCTTATACTCTTTTAACAGTTGCATCAAAGCAGGAAACCACATTTGTTAATTTTATTTATTTATTTAGTTTTTGTTTACCGGGTAAGTACCATAGCCAAGACATGACTATTTTCAAGCATGACCCAGGAGATTACACTAGGTAGGCAGGGAATGACATTTGATATCAGGAAGAACAAAATACAGAGCAAACAAGATTTGACAAATCATGAGAAGGAACAAGATTAGACAAATTACATGAGTGGGTAACAAGATGGGTCAATAGTTCACTAACAGTAACAACAATTCAACGACTACAATCACATGTGGCTAAACACAATTGGGTTAAGAGCAGCTAAAGGCATAACCAATAGAGACACAAGTGCCTAATAACATAACCAGGTGGATAGGCTGAGTAGGGAACAGTTTGCAGCAGTGGAGAAGTGAGTCAAAGCCTGAAAGCAGGCCTGATGACCCTATGGCACACCCCGACGTTTGTTGGTGAGTGGAGGGGTTGGGGTGGGGTGGTAGGGGGTAACCCTAACATCACATTACCATACTTTTGTCACTGTGCTATCTATCAACACTAACTGATGTATTAACGTAGTTTTTCTGCAATTAATTTCCTTTTTTTTAGAGAAAGTGTAATCTAACTGGTATGTGGTAGTGGCAGCGCGGGCCCTCCAGGCCCTATGCTCCCCTCATGCTATCCATTTTTCCGTGATGGTATGTGTATGTGGGTGTGCAGGCCCTCTGGGCCCTGCACCCCCACTTACGCCTAAGTACGGTGCCATATAGCAGCCCCATAGTACTCAAAAGGAACCCTTGTAACACATATTTGACAATATCTCAGTAACCATAGCAACTATGAAAAAAAAATTCCACTGCAGTGATATTCATGAGTTCAAAACCTCCACACATGCTTAAGGTGGACTAAGCTACAGAGAATGAAAAATTAGTACCTCACACCATTTCTGAGATATGAGTGCTGAACGTCACTGCGGGCACCGCAAGGTTAGGCTATAGGAAATTTCTTAACTTTGGAGCACTGTAACTATGGACCCGTTGAACGTTTTGGGACCAAACTACCAAAATGCACATCTGTGGGACCAGGGCTTACCCACCTGCAAGTGTCAGGCCAAAAGCCCCAACCATTTTGGTGCAGTAGGATGGCAAATAATTGTTTTTTTTGGGCCAAGTACTGTCGTAAACTGTGACAGTTTCACAAAAATAAGCACAGCACTTTTGTGATTTTCGAAAGTGTCATGGCCATTTCTGTCTCAATTTGTGACACTACAAGGGGTCTAATCTTTAAAAAGACATTTCTGGGTTTCCTGCCCCCTCCAAAAAAGATAGTGCTGTGATCCTCAGGACCTAACTAGGTAACCACAACAGTCAGTGTTTACCTAGGGGGGCCCAAATTTAAATACCAGGCATTTTTCTCTCTCACTAACTGAAAACAAGATGGCCACTGCACAACAGTAAAAGGGCATTTGCGACAGTAAAATGCAGTGGCGGCAGCTTTCAAGAGACACTTACATATTTTTTCCAATTGACTATAATGGGGAACTTGTTTTCTGAATAACTTTTGGACGGTTTAATATTTTTTCACCAAATCTTCAAAAGGTACATCAGTGACCCAGACTGCATCTTCCCTGAAGATTTCAGGCCAAACAAACAAATTATGTGGGTCATAGCCATGAGCAAAGAAACAGGCAAAAACCCTGTTTTTTCACATTTTGAGGCACTTTGCAGTTCTGAAACTGCCCATCCGACCGTAAGGCAACTTGCCAGATCCAGAGATCTGTGGTACCAGACTGTGCATGCAAAATATCAGGCAAAACTGTCATATGGTGGCAAAGTTATTAAAGTGCAAAATTTGGGGTTTAACACAGAAATGGCTGGGCAACCCTAACTATACTGGCACTACCGTGCCAGTATAATATATATATATATATGTTTATATATACATATACAGTATATGCAGAGAGAGAGAGAGAGATAATTATGAGATTTGTATGGTGATCAGCTGGGAGGGAACACTAGCCACCAGGGTGGATATCAATACATATATATATATATATATATATGTATACATAGATAGACATATACAGTATCTATGATTTTGGGACAGTGATCGGCAGGGCGAAGGACCACTGGCCACCAATGAAGATAGAAATACATATACCCATATATCTATGTGGTTAGGAGTGCAATCGGTGTTCAGTGGGGGGCACGCTAAACTCAGTGCGGCCTATGTAAATGAGCCCATAATGAGCATTCAAATAGCCACATAGCACCTTGCATGCCCAATGCGCTCATTTACATGGCTGCTTTTGTGAATTCCAAATAGCACACCTGCGTTATTCATTGCGGAACCATTCCCCTGGCTGCATGTCAGGTCAGCATAAGTAGAGTTAGCAACTGTGGTAATGGGGTTAGTGCTGACTCATGCTGGTCCTATTCATAGTCAGCACAGTGTGTTATTCGACTGTGAATAGCAACATTTGACACCTATGCAAATGCAAAGTGCAGCCCAACCATTTGTGCTGTGTTTTGCAAATTTTTATGAATCTAGGCCCTGGAGGTGGTGGTGTGCACAGGAATGGTGGTGCTGTAATAAATTTGCCAACTTACAAATACTGAGTAAAGAAGAGAACAGCACTCTCTTTCTGGTTTTCCAAAAGTGTACAGGTGCAATTTAATCCAGGAAAGTTGCCTCTTGCAACCTTAGCCCAAGGATGCAAGTGGCAACTTTCCTGGTTTAAATTGCACCTGTGCACTTTTGGAAAACCAGAAAGTGAGTACTGCTCTCTCCTTCACTCAGTATTTTGCCTCATGAAGCCTGCTTGCATTTTAAACGTGTACTGAACAGCACCTATATAAACAGTTTTGCACCTGAGCAGTTTATGGTCTTTTCTTCGGTGGTGAGTGCCCTGTCCTTTTCTTGTTTTCACACTGCTAAGACCTACAGATAAGCACAATATTTCATTTGCAAAACCTTTGTCCTGCATGTGTGGGATAATTTTGGCATGGGTGGGAAAACATGCCCCCCTTAGAAAGTCCCGTGTGAGAGGGGTTCATCACCCCTGGATCTTAGCCAGTCTTATTGATCTATGCAGGATGAGGGATACTGCCTGGTCTAGTTTCAAATTATCACAATCCACAGATGACCTCCTTAGCTGTATGAGAAAGAAATCTGTGCATCAAGGCTTTGAGGGAAGCTAAAGCAAACTATTTTGACTTGACCCTCCTGGAAAATCTTACATTCCCTGCCAAATTCTGGAAGCAGATCCACTCTCCCTTTGATCGTCTCACCCAGTCCTCCCCCCACTGTCCTCTTTGAGAATGGTTCCCCTATCTCTGCACCTTCCCAGGTGGTATTACAGTTTAACAAATTATTCACAACCTGTGCCACCCACCCTTTTGCACCTTCTGCTTCTCCCCTCCAGTCTCAGCCTTGCTCCTCTCAGCCTTCACCTGACCTTTGCTTTACCTTTTCTCCCATCTCTTCTCAGAAGACCCTTCAGGCTCTTTGCTTCCTCAACTTCTCTAAAGGTCTTAGCCCAGATTTCTCCTTTGACAAACAAATTAGCGAAGTTTGAGGGTCTATATGGTGTAATTTCAAATCCAAAGATGAATCAGTACTCTTGCCATTGTACAGAACATATATATGGACTCTTTTAGACTACTCTTCACACCTTTGATGCCCCTATAAAAAAGGATATTACACATATAGAGGAAATGCAATGTAAAGTCACAAAATATGTGAAGGGAGCTAATGATCTTCCCTATGAAGAAAGGCTAAGTAAATTCAACCTAATGTCTTTAAAAAAAATAGAAGGTTGAGAGGAAACCTCATGTTGGCAACAGAAGTAATTAATGACAAGTATCTCATGTCCAAGATGGGACTTGAATTCCGACAAATAAATATAAACACCAGGGGGCACCACTGCAATTGAAACATTATCACTTTTCTTTAAATAAATGTGCATATTTTCACTTCTAAAGAATAGTCAAACCTTGGAATTTACTATCCCTAAATGTGGTTGTGAGTGAATCAAAGTTAACATTCAAAAATAGACTGAGCAATTTTTTGTTGGAAAACAACACAATAGGCTATTACGGGTGATTGACAGGAGCACTATATGGGCTGTAGCCTGCTTCTTTTCTTGTCTTAGTGAATCTTAGACAGGTTAGAGCCCAAACTCTTCCATGTTTCTGCCCACACTATTGCTATCTCTTTCACCCACCTTCCTAACCTCTCTTTTAATCTCTGTGCTGTCCCTCAGTCCTGGAAATTCACCAAGGTTCTCCCTCTACACAAATGTGGTGATCTCACAGCTCCAGGTAATGCTCTGCCTATCTCACTTCTCACTGCTCTTGCCAAGCTGCAAGAGTTGCTCATCTACAGTCAACTATCTGATTTCCTCTGCTCCACCAGCTTCCTCTCTTCATTCCAGTCTGGCTTCCTAAGAAACCATTCCACTGTTATCTCACTCCTATATGTCACTGACTCTATATGTAAATGGATGGATTGGAACACATCACAACTACTATCTTCACTAGCCTTGCCAAGGCCTTTGACATTGTAGCCCACTCTTCCCTTTGAGATAAGCTAAAAGGTGTTTGTCTGTCTGATCTGATTGTCAAATGGTTAAGATACTACTTTTCTGACCACCTTCATTCAGTCCAGGATGGCAATACCTTTTACCTCCCTCCCTATTCAGTCAGGGATTCCCTAATGCTCTATACTAGGTCCCATTCTGTTCTTTGTCTTCCTTAATGATCTCCCTTCAGCTCGTGTCAGCTTGCATATTAACACATATGTGGATGATGCCTTGAGTGCCTTAATCTCTTCTTGGAAACATCGCACCAGTGTGACTTCAGTAATGTTCAACGCTGGTTCCAATCCCACCAACGGTGGGTCAAAATCAAGAAGACGGTGCCCAAGTCCTTCGGCACAAGCCATTAACTTGCAAGGCTCTGCTTCTCCTAGTCTTCTCTGCCCTGGATATAACTTTCATTGAAGTCATCCCCCACTTCGGTGTGTGGCAGGATGGAAGACTTGACTTCTCTACCCATAAGGGAAGCTATTCTCAGAAAGCTCCATCTAAACTCAGTGCCCTCTATCACAACAAATATTGTCTTCCACTGCTAGTCTGCCAGGAAATTTTCAACAAAAAGGTGTTCCTTTTGTTTGAGCATGTGGATGTGGTCTATGGGCCCACTCCTACATAATCTTTTGCCAGACTGGGCACTCTCTGCAAGGCCTTCTCTCATTTTGTCTGTAACTTCCCCTCTAGTATCGACCACTGCTCCCTTTACACTAGACTCTCAATCCCACTTCTTGCTTCCCACCATCTCATTCACTGTGCATAATTCCTTTCTAAATACTGATTATCATCTCGCCCTCTTTATCTCTCCCTTCTCCCCTCTCCTGTCAGCACCTCTTCCTTCTCACTTCACTCCAGGGAGTCTTGCACCTTCCCATTCTCTACTCCAAGTCTTCTGTGGGGCAATTGTCTTTCTCCTCACATCGTCCTTCCATCTGGATCCCTAACCCACTTTGTCTGTCCTCTTCCTACTGTATCTGTCATGCTGACACAAAATAAAACTCTTTTTCATGCCCCCTTGCTCTTGCCATGTCCCTGGTTAGTCTGTTCCATGCCCTCACCCTTCTCCAATAATGTTTGCTGCCTCTTTTCCCCTAAGCTTACTTGTTTATTTGTGGGCTGCAAACCTGACATGTACCTGGTAATTCCAAAGTTACTGTTACTGCACCATTTCTTTATTGTAGTGTAACACAGCTGCTGTATATACCTCTGTATTTATTGCCAGTACAATTTCACTGCATACTTTATAGATGTCCCTCTGTATATATTTCCTTGCATTGTACATGTTGTCCCCTAAAATTCTTATGCCACTTGTTGTCTATAACTTCCCACTGTATAAATTGCCATTTGGTTATTAATCCTGGCAGTTCAGGTTACTGTTCATTTCAACTGTACTGTACTTTCCTATGAATGTATTTTTCCTGCCCCAAGATTGTACCTGGAGAGCAAGCCATGGCTAAATGTGTTTTTCTCGATTACCAAATTTCAATAAATAAATAAATACGTTTTGGAGGGCTTTTAAACTTAAAGATAACCTGCAAACTTTGATTATTTGATAACTGGGAGAGAGCACTGGACTGTGTGTCCTTTTACAGACTTGGCCGGGGCGGAAACTGAAATAACAATGGCCCCTATGTGCAAATGGTGCAGAGTGGCTATGCATGCATATTTGGGCTGAGTAGCCACCCCACACCAACTGCGCCCCCCACACAGGATGCTTGAGGAGGGGTGTGCAGTAAATACATGCCAGAACCCCTGGCCACGCTATGCGCAATGCACCGGGAGCAGGCAGGGGGTGGGGGGTGGGGGGGAAGGCTGGCACTATGTGCCATAAACTAAATTGCATAGTGCTGGCCATGGGGGTGCATAGAGGGTTGTGGGGTATGCCAGAGAGACCCAGCCATAAACCCCCTATGTGCCCCGCAGGACAGGGATTCACCAGACCATCAGGGCCGCAGGTCACGGCCACCTGATGCCACCCACCCACGCCCCCACACTCAGCAGTGAGTGTGGCACCTCCCCAACACTCACAACACCCTTACTCCTCACAAGGGCACCGGGAATGGCTGCCACCTGACCACCCCAGTAGCACCACAGTCAAAACTCCTCTTCATTACCAAAGGATGTGTCCCTCCGACCCCTGTTGGCAGGCATGCCCCCTTCCCCCATCACACGGCACTGCAATAGTGCCAATGGTTAGGGCCAGTGGCATTGCAGCCCTGCCACCGGCCACAGCCTCCAGCCCTCAGACATCCGCGGGGTGCGCTGCCAATGCACACCCCACTATGCAAGGGATCCACTGTTGGATCCATGCCGGGCATCTGATTAGATGCCTGGCTGCGTCCGCTTCTCTACCCATGCCCACCATGTGTGGACATGCGCACCGGGGGGGGGCGGGGCCATAGATGGGTGGCCGGCATTTGTGAATGTCGGTTCCCATTGCACCTGTCTATGGGTGTGCAGCTCCGTGGCTGGGGTACGTGCATTTCGCACGTACCTATGCCCCAATCGTGAATAGGGCCCATTTTATGCAAATACAAACATAGTACAATAAAACAAAAAATGCAATTAAACATCATTACAATAACAATTGCATTTACTGTACAAATACATTACTTCCTCTTGAACAAAACCCCCTTTCAAACATTGATAATACACAGTCACTGAAATCCCTTACTATTGAACTCTAACATGATCGCTTTTTTAAGCAGCAATCCTGAAACCAAAAAAGCTGTGGTACACCAAAAATCAGGCAGTATCCAGCTTATTGTACCAGCATGCCCCCTCCCTGACTATAGCCACTGACTAATTATCTTTCCTTGAGCATGTCATTTCAGCTCCTATTGCTTTAATCTACTCAACTACACATTTTTGAAGCAGGCCTGGTTCAGTGGTATTGGTGAAGCATATTTCACTGTTATGTGGGACAACTGGGTATATGATAAAGGATTAAGTATAGGCAGGGCCCCTGGTGTTCTGCGGCAGAATTTTCTGATTTCTGCGGCAGGGCTTCTTGACTTCTTCGGCAGCATTTTCTGGTTTCTGTGGCATGATTTATTCATTTCTCTGGCAGAATGCAGTCCTGTCATTAGCTAAATATGATGTGATGTCATCGATGACATCATATGCTGAGCATAGAGGAGGGGCTTCAGGATAAACGAGGTGGAAAAGAAAGCCTGACACTATGGAAAAACAGTATATTTATATGAAAATTCACCAAAAACAAAGAATTCTGCGGCACTATATATATTCTGTGGCATGATGCAAATTCTGCGTCAAATTCCACAACCGCAGAACCGCAGAATTCCAGGGGCCTTGAGTATAGGCCCATTACTTGAGCACCTCCTGTGGACAGTGGTGGGGAAAGGACATTGTGGGTGGTCACATGAAGGCACCTCCTCCATACACACACACACACACACACACACACACACACACATATGTTGACACCAGTGAGTGGCTGAGATGCATTGCATCAGAGAGTAGGGATTGTGCTTACAGAGGATAACATACCCTGGTACATCAAAGAGGTCCAACACAGCTTCTGACTAACTCCCTTGGCTCCCAAGAGGTGACCATGTCTGTCTCTGGGCCATTAGGAGACTGCTGCAGGCCCTGCTGCAGGCAATGTTTCCTGTTGGGTGCCGCTGCTGAAAGTGGTGTTCATGATGGAGACAGTAGGTCCAGCTTGCCAGTGTAGATGAGACAGGCTAGGAAACAAGTCTTAGTTGTCAGACAGCCAGCCAAGAAAGGAGGACTGAGTGTCCCAGAGGACATTCCCTCCTAAGGGAGGAAAGCTATACCGTCTCCGCTGTGTAACTGCCACCTGGGTGACCACAGGTGGTGGTGCAACTGGAGCTGTATATCGAGGGAGTGAGGATGCCAATGAGCTCTGATGACTCATCAGCATGCATGCACATCACTGGGCCTTCTGTCAAAGTCCTGGTGATGAGGAGGAAAAATGGAAAAGACCTCCTGCATGAAGCAGCATGATGCCACCCTCGATCGAATCACAGACCCGCACTGCTGACCACAGCACACACACTGCCAACCTGCACTACAGCACCATCAGGAGCACCAGCACACCCTATAACAGCCCAGCCTTGGGGGTGAGCCAAGGAGAACCAGGCAATAGATGGACATCCTGGAGAAGGCAGGCTACAGGGCTAGGTTTAAAGGGTCTGGCAGAGGAAGGGCCAGCTGGGGTGCAGGAAACAAAAAAACAGTAAATGACAAAAAATGATAGCAATCAGTAGGTAGGTGCAGTGTTCCAGCTGGAATCAGTGGGACAGGTGCACCTAGATGCAAGCCAAAAGAGGTAAGATTACCTGTGGGTAATAAAGAATAAATCAAAAGAATTTTGCAGAAGAAGAACACTGCAAAAAAACATTAAACCTACAAAAAAAGTGAACCACAGAGAAAAAAAGCAAAAAAATCTTATAGCAAAGAATATGTTGTTTGCATCTGGATAATGAAACTGAAGAAAAATGACTAATTTCTACAATAGCTACTGAGAAGAATGGAAAACATCAATCTTTATTTTCAAATTAATGTCACACTTTTTCTAAAGAGCTATTTCCTTTTATTTTTCATTGTAGGATTGTAAACATTCACTGAGTCCAAAAACTATATATTTTTCTCTTCTGCATGAGTGCATTTTCAAACCTTTAGTGGAATTCCTGTCTAGAAAAGGAAGACATACATTGTATGTTTACTTTGTTTAGTGGATATTTTTAAACTTAGTACATGCCTATGGTCAGACTTCTCAATCTTGCAGTTTCGCGTTGAAGCTGCTAATAGTTACTATCACTGCAGATGCTGGCTTTAGTTTGCTTTATGAAAGATTTCCTCCAGAGATGGGACATTGTGCTCAGCAACCCCTGTAAATGTTTCTATGTAACAAAAAAAAACATGTTTAAAATATTCAAACTGTTTTTTCCAGACTTCGAGGACCCACCCTGTATCAATTCTCTGCATGCACGCAAGTGCATTTTTGCGGATGGGTTAGCGAAGACAGAATCACAAGAAATAGGAACCTGATGCTCAGCAGCTTTTCGGTAACAATTGTTGTATACATTTGCCAATTATATTAAACTGAAACAGACACATTGACTTATGGAACCAAATGGAAATGGCAAATAAAAGTCTGTGGAAAGTTTTCCTTGCAATCCAACAGTTAGCTTCAACCTTTCAGCCTTGTATTACTTGTTTCAGATGAAGACCTTTTTAGCAGGAGGATTTTAACATTATTTTTTTCAGGAATATACTGTAGTTCACTGAATCCCATTGATGACTGCAAACAATATATAGTTATACCAATTGTTCTCAATCCTGTGCTGCATGTGCCTACATAAAGTAACTTATTTGCAATGTACTTTTTTTGTTTTGAATCATTTGTAACATGTTCAGTATGTAAGATATGTCTATTTTTTAGATGCTATCTCACCTACTGTTAACCCCTTCTCTGCAAGATACACCTGGAAATGAGTCATCTGGCTCACTGCACTTTCCCTGGCCAAAAAAACATAAATCAATAAACAAAAGTTACCAGACCTTATCATACTAGAAGAACAAACTTGCTGACTGACAGGAGAGTAAGCAACTAGCTTTACCTTAAAAGTACATTTATATTTATTTATCTTTCTCTTCATACTGAAAGTAGCAGGGTAAGTGGGGAAAAGAGATTTTTAGGCAGTGTTTGGGGCACTTTGAAACTTTTATTTCGAACTGTGACAGGTTGTGTGGGGTGACTCTAGATCAGGAAACTAGCCCAACAATTGAAAGCACTAGTCCCAGGCAGTACGGCCAGAGGGAGAAGGTTCCACCAGGTGCATAAAAGCGGATACTCCTAATGTGTCCCCATGCATGTTCGTGTCCCAGATAATGAATAGGAGAGCACTGGGGTGGAATATGACTAAGTAGTGACAGGCATCCACAGCAGGAAGCAGGAAGTGGGGGACTCTGACAGATAACTATGACAAGGTGCATGCTTGATCCTGTTGTTGCATTCATCACAGGAAAGGGTGGAAGGTAAAGGGTAGGACAAAATAGGGAGTAGGATCAACGCCCTATCTAGAGAAGGTGTACAAGAGGCATAACAACAACAACAAGCTCTGGCAGAGCCACTACAGCTGTACACGCATTAACTAGATAAGGGTGTTTCATGGGCATAAACTTGAATTGCCATTGCATACACTAACGGAATCAAAGTACGGTACATTGAGAAAGGGCAGATATAAACATAATGCCACCATCTGTTTTACAGTTACCTATATGTTTCACATTTTATTCTATGCACTGTTATAGCAATCAACTCAGCAGAACCAGGCCATTATATACATGAAGGTACTGTACCTTAATTGCAAACACTGCTGAGACAACTATATGTTATGACAAGGTAGAAGATAAACACAATGTTGAGACATGTTTAAGAAGACATTTGATGTGTTTAATTTTTTTAGAGGTTGCTATACAGTATACACACACACACACTTCATTAGTATAACATAAAAGTGCATTTAACCAAATGTTAATTAAATCTTACACATTTCATTACAAGTTGTTCTCTTGAAGGAAGGTCATACTGTACAAGGCCTAAAAATGGGCATTAGGTAAAAGTAAACTGGGGTAGGTGTGTTATTGACAGTATTGCATAATTTATCTTTTATTGCTGCTCCACCTCAGGCACACACAATATGAAAATCAACAATGCCTTGATATGAAACAACAGGAATTTGTTAGTACAATGACAGAAACAAGTAGGAGATTGAGGAAGTGGGTAGACAAACATGAGTATGGTAAGTCAAATAACATTTCAAAAAGTCTCTCTATTATAATTCATTTTTTATGAATATGTCTGCACAGTTGACAATTTTTGTAAAAAAAATAATAACAATGGGAGTTATTCCACATATGTCCACAGGTGCCATGCATGCAGGTGGAGGGATTTGAGGCCTGGATTCACCAGTCTGCCCTGCTCCTAAGTCAGAAGATCATGGCAGAGAGGCAGTGGTAATAAGGGTTCCATTGACAGCTGTTGAAGCAGAGGGAACCAAATCTGATGAGGCCAAAGAGGGGCTACTAGAATCGTGTGAGCCCCTTCCACCTGTAGCTTCAGGAGGACCCTCTGAAGCACAAGGAAGGGAGGAAAGGTATACAAGAACCTCCCTGTCAAGCAAATAGACAGTACATCTCACCAGAAAACACCACGCCTGGAAAAGAGCAAGCAATAATTGGGTAGTTTTTCACTGGATGGGGAGATGAAGAGGTCTATCTCTGGCCAACCCCACAGGTCGAGTAAGCTTTTGACGACCTCTTGATTTAGCTCCCACTCGAGAGCCCTGACAGTGGTGTGGCTGAGGCTGCCTGTCAGGATGTTGCTGATGCCTGGCTCATGGACAGCAGTCAGGCAGAGGTCATGCTGGGCTGGAATCTCTTTATTCAATGTACAGGTTGAGCATGCTGAGGTCCAAGGTGGGTCTTAGGTCACACGTCTTTTTGGGCACTAGGAAGAAATGGAAGTAGTGCCCTCTTCCTGTCTGTGCTGGAGCCACGGGCTCTATGGCTGGCTGTTGCAGAAGAGCCTGGATCTCATCCCCTATCAGAGACAGGTGCTTTGGAGGATAATGGGAGAGGCTTTGGGGGTTGTCCGTCGGCCTGTCTAGGAACTCAATGGTGTCACCTCTTGCTGTTAACTGAAGGACCCAAGAGTCTGTGGTTATGTCCTGTGACCCCAGAAGGTGAAGGGCAAATCTTCCCCTCCACTGGTTCCCCTAGAGGATCTGGAGGAGGCAGTGGGGGTCCCTCACAACTCAGGAGGCTAAGGAAAGGAAGCCAGCAGCTCCTCTGGGGGGCTTCTGGGACTTGGCAAGAGGAGTAGGAGTAGGGGTTCCTGATGCTGGATACCAGCATTTGGCCTGGCATTTGGTAGGGGCCTCTTTTGTCTGGTGTCTCTGTTGCCAACAAAAAGGCTGTTTGCCTTTGTAACCCCCTCGGTACATGAAGTGGACGTTGCAGATGAATTTACCATGGTCATGCAATTCAGCAATAATGTCCTTGGCATCACCTTCAAATAACACTAATCCCTTGAAAGGGGCATCTAGGATGGAGGTCAGAACATCTTGTACCAGGCCAGAAATCCTGAGCCACAAATGTAGCCTAATGCAGACAGCAGTGGCTGTGGTGTACGAGCAACTGAGTCTACTATGTCATAAGTGGCCCAGAGGGCATGATGACAGGAGATTTTAGCCATTCTCATTGTCTTGGCAATCTCGGCCTTAAGCTCCTGGTCCTGGGTAGCTTCCAGCTTGGACTTGAGTGAGGCCAGGGAAGGTTTCTGGCAGGAAACCATAGGAGCCACATAATTAAAGGATCTGGGGGTGCAAGTGGAGGAGGAATGGATCTTGTGACCGAAACTGTACAGCTGCTTAGACTCCTTATCAGGTGAAGGCATGCTCAAATGTTTAGGTTTAGAGGACCGGTCATGGGAAGCTGTGATAACAACCGAGTATGCATTAGGATGGTCAGTAAGGTGCGTGACCCCCTCTGGGGGGTGGTACATTCTGACTGCCTTTTTTGAAACAGCCAGAATGGAGGAAGGCTGATGCCAAATAGTGGATGTCAGGTCTTCATGGGGCCCAGAGCAAGGCAGTATGGGCATGGAGCTGTGTCAGTCATGTCTAGATGCTCTGCAAACCTTTTCCACTTTGGATCCTATTCCTTGATAGCCCAGCCACAGGCATTTTGTATAATTATGAGGAGTTCTGCAAAGGAAGGGTCCTTTGGAGAGGACTTCAGGGAATCCTTAGATTGAGGCTATATAGGTATATGCATACCAGAGCTGGAGGACAAGTTGGAGTCAGAGTCTGAAAAGTGCCTGCTGGGGGTCTGAACCCTATTTTAGAGGAGTGTCCTGGGATTTATCCCTGACCTGGTGTCTAGAGGAGCCTTCTCCGGAAAGGTGGGAATCCATAGGAGAGGCTGATCTAGGGGTTGGAAAGGAGAAGGGAGTAGAGGCTGCCACTGGTTTCCAATGGTCATGCCCCAATGCTAGTTGAGTCCTGGCCTCCAAAATCAGGGTCCGAAACACTGCCTGTATATCAGCCTGAGGCTGCTGTGGAGGCAGAGGTTGAGGCTCAGGAGGAGGAGGAGGTGGTGGAAGAGGAGGTTAGTATAATGGATAGCCTGACATCTGATATTAAGGGTGTCCATGAGCCTGAAAGGAGTAGAGCAAGCCACAAGGAGCATACCCTTGATTAGATATAGCCCAGTATCTGGTACCCCGGTACATAATGGGGTTGATGACCAGGCATTGAATACCCTGGCAAAGGGTACATTGGGTATTGTGTGGGTGGATAGTCTGGAACATTGCCCATAGGTCCATCCAGAGACAGAGCTGAAGGCCCAGCAGGAGGTAGGGCTGAAGGCCTGGCAGGAGGTCCAGAAGGACCAGGCATTGGCCCCATAGGGACTTTCAAAGAGGCTGGCACTGGATCAGGAACTGGACTGTCTAGCACCAGAAGATTCAGTGCCTGGGAACCTGATGGAAAGGCTGTCCAGCATTTAAGGAATGGTCAGAGTGTCAGACATACCCTGACCTGGTGAAGGGTCACCTGGCGAAGGGTCTCTTGGTGTCGGGGTGTGAGTTGAACCTGATGGAAGATCCTCCGTCATCTGGGGAGCCAGAGTCCAAGATTGCAGAACCTGGAGGGATTAACAATAGGCCCAGTGGGTGAACCAGGAAGAGACTGACCCGGCAAAGGAGGGGGATCCTCTAGATTAGTGCCCACCTCCGGCTCTTGATCTTCAGGCAAGTCTGGAGGGTCTGGTTGGGTCAGTGGGAGTGAGGAACCCTCTAAAGACAATTGTGTGTCTGGCAGCTGGCTCATCTTGACATCAGAGGTTATCCTGCAACCCCAACAGGAGAGCCTCAGCTGTGTGCTCCCCAGAAGAAACGGGGAGCAACTTATCAGCCACGGCCATGCAGACGTCAGAAGAGCTAGTGTCTGACCTATCAGCCTGGGCCATGCAGACAACAGTGGAGCTGGAGTCCAGCTTACCAGCTGTGACTGTGCATTCCTTGGTGGGGCCAGGGAGCAACTTATCGACCTGTCTGCTGGTGCTAGACCCTGAAGAAGATATGGGCCATCGTCCAAGAAAAACCCTGACTGCACTGTGAGTAAAGCAGGCAGGAAGGCTGTGGTCTGATCCACTGGAGTGGTAGAAGACATGGCAGTAGGGGTATTTACTGAAGTGGAGGCCTGTCCCGGTGTCAGTGGTGCCCGATGGTTGCTGCCAAGTAGATGGAGACCTAGCCCGGTCTCGATGCCTCTCTTCATCCTTTTTCTTCTTTTGGGTTCTGGCGTTGGAGAAGAAGATTTTTCCTGAAGATTCTGCAGATCCTTTTCCATCAAAGCTAGGCACTTCTCCAGCAAGTGGGCTTCAAGCTTTTTCTGCTGCCTAATCTGTGTGGCCTGGTTGAAGGATTGGCAGGGCGCACAGCCCTTGACCCGGTGTTTAGGGACTAGGCAGATCACTCATTGGGAATCCTCATCTGTATGCAGAATCTGGGTGCCTCAGGACTTGCACTTCTTCTTTTTGATGCATCACCCAACTGTTCATGTTCCTGAATTATACCTCCAACTATTTCCCATGCTGTAAATTTGTCACTGTTATTTATTTGCTTCCCCTTTTTTCTGTATATCCCTCAAGATCTCTGTATTAGACCTGTTTATGTTAGACCTGTTTATACTGTATTTTACTATGTAATTGTTTGACCTGGTGTTCTGTTCTCTTTTTATGCTTAACTGGACATTTGTGTAAAAGGGCATTTTGCTCACATACCTTTCAGTATAAAATAAAGATTGATTGATTAAAAACTGGACTGACAGACCTGAACCACAGCAGCTCTGTAAAAATCCAAACTGGCCATACTGGGTGCAATTTAGACAAATACTGCTGGTCCGGTCACTCTGGCTGCACTTTTCAGTCTGTCTTTTACATATCTGGTCCACTCCTGGAAGTCTGTTTTTCAACCCTTCTTTGGCATGGTTGAAAACGGAACTGCCAGGACCAGACCAGATAGGTAAAAGCCAGACCAGATCATCTGGAGTGAGTGGATCAGCAATATTTGCACAAGCTGTGCCCAGTCTAGATTTTACAGCTCTGTTCCGGGTCTGTAATCTGGTTTTTACCCATACTCCACTGCATGTGGCTTAGTGACATACTGTACAGATGGATGCAGAGTCTAACCCATTGAAGGTTGAAGTTTCAGAAAACTATTATGCCAAAAATACCAAGAATCACTAAATTCCTGATGATCCCCCACTCCCAAGTCACACTTAGTCTTCTACCAAAGTCATGCTCAAATATTGGTGCCTCTACATCCATACCATTAAGCTTTTAATGCCATTATACCTCTTCTGTTGCCATGAGCTCCCTCATCCATGAAGTCCCATTCTGCTTGCGGCAGCCCACCCAAACCAGGTAATTTTCCAAGGAGCAGATCTTTACACAACAACAACTAAATTACTGCTAAACTCCTTGGGCCCGATTCTGAAAAGGTTACGTGTGGCATAACTTGACTTGTGCCAACAAAAATGGTGCAAGTAGCAAGTTACGCCAGCAGTTGCAACATATGATATTCTGCAAAGCAGCCTGCGACATGCTGCAGGCTGCTTGCACCAAAGTGGACTTACACCACCAGTTATGCTTTAAACCCTTTGTGACATGGTGCTAGGGGGTTATGGCAGCAGTTGTGCCCTATTCTGGAAGGGCAGCAGCAACAAAATCCTCCAGGGCGCTATTCTCTAACAACCCCTGGGAGAAAACTGTCAACGTATGTTACACCAGTATATAGCTGGTGTAACTGTACTTATGCCCCCTGAGGTTGCCTGCATGTGCAGCCCTCCCATCCCTCGATGGTATGCCACCCTGCCCCCAACACTGCCCTTACCCCAAAACACAAAAGCCCTGCAGAGCTAAGTCTGCCTCCCAATATCTTGACCCAGAAACAGCATGGTAATGCCCTGTAGAGCTATCCATGGCCCCAATACCAAAAAGCCTTGCAGGGCTGGGGCATGCCCCAACCTCCAGTAGTTGCAAAATAGCCCTGCAGGGTTACTGCATGCCTCTAACCCCCAGTACTTGTAAAATAGCCCCACAGAGCTTCTGCATGCCCCTGACCCCCAGTACCATAAGGGAAACCCCACACCCTGAAAATTTAAAAATTCCCCCCAAATCCTGCTCATCAAAAATTGCGGCCATTCACCTACATCCTGTGTATCCCTGGTAGTCAAGTGGCCCACCCCTGCCACCCAGCAGCACCCAACCATTCCACTCCCCCCCACGACCCATTTTAAGCTGGTGACTGGCACAGTCCACCTCTCACCACTGTGGCCTGCCACTGACTGAACACTGCAGGAGCGCGTACTGTACATACACATGCGTATGTACAGTACATGCTCCTGCAGCGTTAGAAAAATAGAAACATAGAAACTGTCAGCAGATGAGGACAGCTAGGCACATCCAGTCTGCCCATAGGCCCTATACAAGTATGCATCCATTCAGACTAAGTGGTCAATGGCTTTTCATCACTCCCTTCCCACACAAGGTTCCTCTGTGCTTGTCCCAGGCATGTATAAACCCCTCCACTGTGCTTGCCCCTACCACCTCTTGTGGTAGACTATTCCAATCATTCACCACCCTCTCTGTGTAGAAAATCATCCTCACATTACCTCTTAATCTCCCCCTTCTAATTTCATATCACGCCCCCTCATTCTGGTATCTTTTCTACATTGGAAAAAGATCTCCCACCTGCACCTTAAGGTACTTAAAAGTTTCTATCACATTGCCCCTCTCTCTCTTCTCCTCCAGTGAGTATATATTGAGGTCTCTTAGTCTCTCCTCATATGTTTTGTGGTGCAAACCATGCACCATCTTTGTTTCCCTTCTCTGGACAGCCTCCACCTTGTTTATGTCCTTATGCATATGTGGTCTTCAGTACTGCATGCAGTACTCTGGGTGAGACCTTTTTTCCCCCTCAATTCAGATTAATCATGGATACCATACTCCATTGGTATTATGAATCAGATTGGTCTATCTGTAATAGTATCATCATGTAATCTGAGGGTGGGGATCCAGGAACTTCCTAATTAACTTTCCTACTAAACATTACAGCCTTATCCGTCCCAAAGTCATCTGGAAAGGATGCCACATTTTCTCATACTGGACTTTTTAATCCCATTTTATAATACCAAGCCATTTCCAGTTTTGATATCTCTATCACCATACATAGCCAGGTTTGAAAATTTGGGGGATCTGAGTCTTTCCATTTCTGTAATATGCATTTTTTTGTTGTTATAGTAAATAAAGTAATTTATTCTGTTCTGCTGTCAAATATGTATTATCTGGGTAGACCCCAATAATGCTACATACGATTTATAAATTAAATGTTTCTTAAAAATACTTGAGGAAAATTGTCCTATTTTAAACCTGAAATTTGACAAACGGGAGCAAAAGTGTATAGTATGGATCAAAGTATCCGTGGTTTTGGTACATCTTGGGCATTTATCATTAATAAGACCATTAAATAGGTGAAGTATGTGGGGTGTGTAATTTGTCCTATGGAAAGTGCTTATTTGAATCTGTTGCAATTTCATAGATTGAACATCTGTGTGTAAGCCTTGATTATGTCCTGCCACTGCTCTTCCATTAGACTCAGTCCTAAGTCTGTTTGCCATTTATTTTTAAGCTTTTCAATATAAATGTTTGATTTTTCCATTATTTTATCATATATTGCTGAAATTAATTTATTTTCTTTAAATAAGTCCATCAGAAGAGAGGGTTCCCTTATTCTAATTTTAGATTTATTCTGAAGTAGATAATTTTTAACCTGGTTGTAATAAAACAAATTATAATGTGAAGTATTATATTCTTGTGCCAGCTGAGATAAAGTTTTTGTTTGACCATTTTGGTATAGATTACCTATTTCCGTGATCCCTTTCTGTTGCCATACCTTAAAAATGTTATTAGTAAATGAAGGTGGAAAGGAAAACATTCTGTATATAGGAGTAAATTCCATAATTAGATCATGTCCATTTAGTATTTTTTTAAGTTTTAGCTGTGCTTTATAAGTAGCAGCTGTAGTCATAGGGATCTGATTAGAAATTTGGCTAACCGGCATAAACGAAAATAGTAAATTAATAAGATTAGGATAGTTCTGAGCTAAAAATTCCATTTGAGGAGATATAAGTTGAAGAGAGCCCAGTTGAGTCCATCCCCAAGCCTGTGTGATCCGAGCATTGCTTGTCCTCCAGCATGTTTTGGAAGAGTAAGGGTATTCCAAGCTATTCTTGATTTTGTTTGTTTCCATAAAAAGTTCGATATCATAGTTTTTAATCTTGTGAAAAATTTAGGGGGACCTAGAATGGCTAATGTTTGAAAAAGGAACACAATTTTAGGTGAGATCATCATTTTAATTAAATCAATTCTTTCTATTAAGGTTAAAGCAGCAGCGCTTGTTAATAAACATACACATTTTTCAGAAATAAGGTTTATCTGGCAAAAATATCAAGATACATGTTTTTATTTGCATTTTCTTTCATTCCTGAACCATGATATGGGGTCTTGAAGTTTTTAAAAGTTGCCACACACATGCCACACCCTTGCCATGCCCATGCCACACCCACCATTAAAAAAATAATAGTATGTGCTGTTTACTATCGGAAACATGTGGAATAATTATCCTAATGCAACTACAGCATGAATCTGGCATGCATATTCAACAAGTAACACCAGGGGAAGAGATTTAAAAAATGGCGAATGGAGGCCATCTTTAATGACATGAGTCATTAATTACAAGATCAGCTATAAAGAAAAGTCATAGCACAGCTGAGAAAACGAAAAAAAAATACTGAGCACAAACCTTAGGTTGTCAGAAATACATTTATGCTAAAAAAATTATATGATGAATTTTTTCACCGATTAACAAATACTACTGCTTTAAGTATAATGGTTTCCATTTATTGAGATCTTAGTCAATAGAGTTCAATAGTTTCTCAAAATTTTGATATAGTTCTTCTGTTTTGGCTGTGATCTTTACTCCTAAATATTTAATATAAGGGTTTACAGTTTTTATAGAAAAATAGCCTTTTTTACATTACCATTTTTTTGTTTAATTCTAATATTTCAGGTTTTTTGCCAGTTGATTTTATATCCTGAAATTTTTCTAAACTGGTTTGTTAGCTGAGTTATCTGGGGTATGGAAACATTTGGTTGTGTTAAATATAATAAAATGTCATCCGCATAGAGGCTTATCTTCTGTTAATTATGATGGTATACTGTCGCCACATTGAAACCCCAGCATTGAAGACCACCACAGCGATAAAATTCTACCAAAATCCACCTGTTGCTGTGATGGTCTGTGCATGACCAGGGTATTGCCTCGCAGGGTGTTTCACCCCCTCGGTCCAACTCCAACTCGGAATTGGAATCCTAAAGACTGGGGTGTGTGGGGGCAGAGCCCACCACATGGGGGGGTCGGGGCGCAGTTCCCTATGGAAAAAGGTAGCATCCCCAACACTGCATTGCCAAAACTTGACAATGCAGCTGTCGCTGTCGGGGATGTCTCCATAGCCACTGTTGCTGCGGCATGGTAAAACCAATTATGATGTATAGTGATCCCTTGAATTTCTTGTGAGTTCTTGATAGTGGTTGCTAGGAGTTCAATTATGATAGCAAATATTAGGGTGACAGTGGGCAGCCCTGTCTAGTGCCTCTAGATAAATGAAATTGCTGTGAGATTACATTATTGGTTTTAATAACAGCTAAAGGGGAATCATATAGGCATCTAAGCCACCCACTGAGCTGTGCACCAAACCCCATCCTTCTCATAACAGAGAAAATGTATGGCCATTCAACCCTATCAAAAGCCATTTCTGCATCAATCGCCAGTAAAATTGCATCCTGTTCTTGATTTAGTTCTATTATATTCAAAATGCGTCTGATATTCTCTGTAAGGGTTCTGTTTTTAATGAACCCATTCTGATCCGTGTGTATGATGTTTGGAAGGATATGTTCTAATCTATTAGCAATAATCTTAGTAAACATCTTATAATCCAAACTGAGTAAGGAAATAGGGTGATATGATGCACATCTCAGCAGGTCCTTATTCTTCTTTAAGAATACATGAATAATAGCTTGATTAAAGGTATTTGGAACCCTATGTGAGGTATTACATGAGTTAAACAATTGCTCTAAAAAGGGGTAACAAATAATCTTTGCATTTCTTATAGAATTTGTTACTCAGACCATCCGGCCCTGGTGCTTTATTAATGAGTAAATTTTGTATCACTCTCAATATTTCGAATTTAGATATTGGTTGATCTGACAGCTCTTTTTCTTGTTCTGTGGTAACAGGGATAGTTATGGAGTCTAGGAATTTCTCAGTTTCTTGTGAATTGCCATCAAAATTCTGAAGAATATAATTTTTTATAAAAATTCAGAAAATGCTCTTATATGACCTTTGTTTTTTGAAGAATATTCCCTGCTTCATCTTTTAAATTAATAACTGAATTATCAGTTTGATTTTTTTTTGACTGCCAAGCCAGTAATTTTAATGGTTTGTCAGTCAAAAAATAGTAGTTGGCTTTTGTATTAAGCATTTGTTTTTCTGTTCTCTCTATAACCATTTGGTTATGTTGTTCCTTTTTTTGTAACTGTTTCTTATATATTTCTGTATCTAATGTTGAGCTATGAATGACCTCGAGACTTCTAATCTCTTCCTCTATTTGTAATATTGCCTTGTTCTTTTTTCTTTTTTCGTACGTAGTGAAATTCATCATTTCACCCCTTATGTAGCATTTAAAAGTCTCCCATATAGTGTCTATAGACATACCCTTGTCACAGTTGAGTCTAAAATATTCCTCACATAGGGTTTTTATTTTCTCCTCTATGTAGGGT
Source organism: Neoceratodus forsteri (assembly GCA_016271365.2). Lineage (NCBI taxonomy): Eukaryota > Metazoa > Chordata > Ceratodontiformes > Ceratodontidae > Neoceratodus > Neoceratodus forsteri. The sequence continues at coordinate 1,327,775,704 of CM057449.1, forward strand.
TTAGTTAAGATGGAATTATCAATTTTCCAGCATTTGGACATACCTCCTATATCAGGACCTTCCAGTGTCAAAATACAGAGAGAGTGACCTGAAATACATATACCAGTATATTGAATATTCAGTAATTTGTGCAGTAAGGCATTTGATATATAAAAAAATCTATCCTCGAATAAGATTGGTATATTGTGGAGAAAAAGGAGTAGATTTTATGGACCCCATATTTTTCCTTCCGTGGATCTGTCAGCCCATGGTCTACCATAAAGCTTCAAATAATATTCCTGGCAGATCTATGAGCTTTGTTCAGCATTGAAATCTTGTCTACCTGTTGCAGATTTAGGTTAAAATTCCCTCCAATAACATAAGGGGATTCAAATGTAGTTAGATCCAGAAAGAAATCAGAGAAAAATCTTGGGTTATTTTCATTCGGGGCGTACACGGCCACTATTGAAAATTTCTAATCATATAACTGTATCTGTACAATAACATAGCACCCATGTGGGTCAGAGACATGTCTAAGAATTCGAGGAATTGTTTTTTTCCTAGTAAATGCCAGTAACACATCTCAGGAGTTGTTTGTGAACTCTGAAACAAAAGTTTTCCCCCATTTATTTTCAAACCAGTATATATCCTTTCTCAACAGATGAGTTTCTTGTAATAATATTATATTACCATTTCTTCTCTCAAGATAATTTAACATTTTTATAACTTTGGCTTGTGACTGCAGTCCTTTCACATTCCAGATGGTTATTCTAAAGTCTCCCATTTTGTCCTTTGATTATATTAAAGAAAATGTTCCTGGATCCCCAAAGCCAGTCACATTTAATGTCTTTATAAGTGCAATTATTTTTTATTATTTTCTTTTTTCCTAGGTCTACATGTGATAATCGCTTCTTATATGCTCTTATCTGTTAATCCCCTCCCTCAAAAACAGCCTCCCCCACCATACCAGCAGGATGAATACTGATTCATCCCCGCACAGCAGTGATGCCCTATCACCCTTATCCAGAAAAACTCTCTTCCTTTTTTTTAATTCAGTTTTAGTGTAAATTTTTTCCCCTCACCTTATCTTTTTATATTACATTGTTATAGCTGTGTTAACTAGCTTATTCCCTATAACAAAATAAGGTGCAAAAATATTTAAACTCTCTCCCCCTCCTGTTAGCCATCCAAATTTTTCTTGGGCCCCCCCCCTGCTTTTTATATAAGCAGAGAATAAAAAATTAGGTGTTTTCATATGTGCTTTGATAAGCATCTATCACTTCCAAATATCAATCAAATGTTTGTAAGTGTCCATTGACAATAAAATAAATCTTTGCTGGGTACTTCATGGAAAAGCGAATGCCTTTTTTATATAAGGTTTGCTTTATTGGGTTAAAAATGTTTCTTTTCTCTGAGGTTTCTATTGACAAATTGGGGAAGGTATTGAAATGGAGTGTCTCAAATTGAAGGCCTTTATATATTCGAGCTTTCTGTAAATAGCTTCCGGGTCTTGAAATTTGAGTGATTTAATGAAGACCATTCTTGGATACTCTGAGTTAGAAAATCTTGAGCCCCCAATGGGCTGTATCTAACGTGGCCTTTTCTTCCAGATATTTCCGATCTAGTGCCACTGTTAAGATTTTTTTGAAGTATGGTACTGGATTACCTGTCCCCTCAACCCCTTCTGGGATCTTCCACAATCTGATATTTGCTCTTCTGGATCTATCTTCCTGTTCTATTAATTTTGCTTGAAGAGCTTGTACCTGTTTCTCAATTTGCTGTATATTATGTGGCATTTTTCTGGTTGAATCTTCCATATTAGAAACCTTAGTTTTCAGTTCATCTGTTCTACAAGACAAGTTTTGCAATTTATACGTCAAGTCTAGAATGGCTCCTGCAGGTCACATGATGCGTGGGGAAGCGTAGCGGACGTTCGTGGGGCTAGCGCTTGCTAATCACACTTATTTCTTCAATTTTACACCTCTCTGCAAGCTCTAACCACCAGTATCAGCCTTGGGAGAGGTAGGAGAAGTCTCCTGGAGTGAAATTCTGCATTTTTGAGAGTATGGGCAAGACGGATGTAAAACTAGAGCTCGAGGCAAAACAGCCCCGGCGCAGGACTTCCTGTGGGACCCAGCAGGCGATTTAACACCAGCTCGTGTTTATGGAGAATTGTCCACTAAAAAGGCGCCCTCTTTAAGCTCATTGAAGATGTGGCAGACTTTAAGCCTGCACTAACAACTAGCTAGATGTGTCACCGATGTGGAAGCAAGGGTTTCTTCTTTGGGCGCAATGCTGACAAACAGGGGCCTGCAATGACTGAGCTGAGGAGAGCTGTTTCTAAACTAGAGGACGCCTTGAAGACCTTGAAGGCAGAAATCGAGGAACAACTTGGTCCTACTAGGTTTACCAGAGGGAGGAAGGGCCTAATATGATTGCCTTTCTGCAAAAAATGTTGAGGAAAACAGTAGGCCCTTCAGCTAATGGCCCAGAATACATCATCGAGAGGGGTCACAGGGCCTTGAGAGCAAAACCCTCATCAGCTGATCCCCCAAGGCCCATAATTTTCAAGCTTCTGAATTATCTCGATCGAGAGCAGATTTTGAGGGAAGCAAGGAAGCTCTCAGCAATTTTCTGGGAGGGCAAGAGACTTTGTCTAGTCCCAGATCTTACAGTCAAAAGCAGGATGGCGAGAGCAAGCTTTCGTCCTATTACATCCAAGCTCTGGGCTGCTGGAGTGAAGCACCGCATGTTATACCCTGCTAAACTAGAAGTCACCCACAAGGAGGGGAAAAAGCTGTTCGAGACGTCTGATGAAGCCCTGAAGGTGCTAAAGGACTGGTTCCCAGACCTCTTCCTCAAAACCTGAATGTACGTCCTCTGGCAAGCTTCCAGCCTTTCATGAAAGGAAGACTGAGTACACAGCGGTTCAGCAAGGACTTTTCTCCTCTGTCAGTCACTTAGATGCTGGACTTTTGGGACTTACAATGGACACCTTACCCTTTTTTCTACTTCCCTAGTTTCCCTTTCCCTTATTCCCTTCCCTTCCCCCTCCCCCTTTTCTTCCCTCTCCTCCCTAACCTCTCCCGTATTGATATATTGTGTTTAATTCTAATTTTATATTTCTTGATTTTAGTGTTTTTCTAAGCACCAGGTGCCATTTGCTGGGCCACATTAATGGTTTCAACGTGTTTAATGGGTATGGTTTAAGACTCTATCTATTGGGCATAGGGTAATGTTACTGATCCTTTTCACTGTTGGTTGCTATGGGGTTGTATCCTAAGCAGTGCTTTAGGGAAAAAGACCGACCTGTAGTGGACAATTTGCTTTTCTATGCAGGCTGCCCTCATCACCTAATTTGAAATATTTTAAGGCACTGCAGTACAGGATTTTAAGCTCCCTCTTAGTTAGGCCTATATGTTTTGTTTTCCTCCTACCTCCCCTCTTTTCCTCTTCCTTCTTTTCTTGGGGTGCTATATAATTACTGTACTTGCCTGGTAGCTGTTTGCTCTGTCTGGTTTTGGCAGCCAATAGGGTAGTTTTTTTTTTTCCTTTACTCTGGTTTGTTTTACCAACTTGCTTAGGCCTGAATCTAAGAGCTGATGAAAGAGCTCAGTTCAGCAGCAATGTTCTGACATTATATAGCTGTTATTTCTAACAGCTATTTATTCCTTTGTCAGGGGGCTACGGAAAGAATTTGGTATTAGGGTTGTTAGTTTACTTTCCTCTAGTTAATTACGAGCTTGCTGCATGTTAATTACATTAGTGTAGCATTCTAGGAGGTTACTGTAGGCAGTTACATTATCTCCGTTTTTCTCGAGAGGGGTAATTAACCGACTCTCTAAGGTAGCGAGAGGCCCCATCGCTAGAGCGTGTCATGATCCAGAAGGTTGGAGGCGGCTTAGGGCCGGGGTCAAGTTGTTTTTTTAAGCTGGGGGGAGTGGTTTGGGTTGTTTGGTGGGTAGGTTCTTTTTTCTTTCATGCTTTATATTTGTTGGGGATATTGGGGGGTCTGACAGCCCAACAGTGGACGTGTTCTTTTTGCTGTTGTTATATGGCGTCTGAGTTGAGTATAATTTCTTGGAACATTAAAGGGGGGAGAGATAACAAAAAGAGACACATCGTCCTTAATCATTTGGCACGTTTTAACCCATCAATCGCCTTTTTGCAGGAAACACACATGCTACCTGACCAACTTTCCTTTTTTAAAAAGAGATGGGTGGGCCAAGTTTTTGGAGCGGGCTTCTCCACTTGCAAAAGGGGGGTGGTAGTTCTTGTGGCTAAGAGTGTTCCTTTCTGTCGACAAGTAATCTCTGATCGAGGGAGATATATCCTTGTTTTAGGTAAACTAGCGGGCATAGATGTAGTGCTAGGGTCTATTTATGGTCCCAATCAGGAATCCCCTACCTTTTTTACCCGGCTGGCAGTTCTCCTTGCACCTATAGCTGATAAACCTTTAATTTTAGGTGGGGACTGGAACCTATTCCAATCCAGCTGCCTGGATCGTTCATGGTTTAAAAGCGTTCGCTCATCCCCTGCACAATCAGCATTATCTGAGTTTAAGTCCTCACTGGGTTTGTCGGACCCATGGCGTCTAATCAACCCTAAGTCTAAGGAGTATACCTTTTTCTCACCAGTTCACCAAACCTACTCTCGTATAGACTTTTTTCTAGTAAGCCATCAGATACTTTCCCTAATTCAAGAGGCCTCTATTTTTGGTCGAGTAATCTCTGATCACTCACCTATTGGCCTTCGGTGCCTCCCATTCTCTCTACCTCCAGATCATACTCATGGGCTCTGAATAATCACCTGCTTAAAGACCCCTCTTCATTCGAGATATTCCGGAACTTTATGTTTCATACCATTGAAGTAAACTGGGGATCCCTCAAGCAATTGACCAGTGTAGGCAGCACTGAGAGCCACATGGAAGGTGAATTTATTAGATTGGCGACAATCCGTAAAAGAAAATTGCACACAAAGCGGTGGACTGCCTTGATAGAATAAGGGTTTTAGATGCCATAAATGAGATCTTAGATCTCCCTCCAGGAAACAAGAGCTCAGCGTCGTTAAGTTTGGTATCAGTCATACATGAAAGAAGGTAGAGATCTGCTGCCAACTTGAGGGCTTCCTACATAGGACAAGGTAGTAAAGCAGGAAATTGTTGATGGCAGCTGAAAGAAGGACAGCGGAAAGGTGGATTGCCTCCATAAGGCACCCTGAGGACAGGTGACATAATCTCAGCCCTAGCGATATTATGACCGCCTTTACTGGGTTTTATAAATTTATATCGCGAGTGAGCCCCTTTCCTCAGAGCGTCTCGTAAAATGAAAGAGTTTCTTGCAGGGATTTCCTTGCCTCAACTCCCCGGACCTCAGCTGTAAGCTAGGGAACCCTTGGAGACTAAGGAAATCTTGCAAGCTATCGATGCATTAAAACTTGATAAGCGCCAGGCCGGATGGTTTTAGTTTTGTTTTACAAGACTTTAAAGACACCCTTGCCCGTTATTATGGCAACTGTTTGCCTTTTGGCACAAGGAAGGAATCTATGAGTCTTCTCTTTTGAGGCAAGGATTATCCTTTACCAAAGCCAGACAAGCCGCGGACCTTGTGACGAACTACAGGCCAATATCTCTATTAAATGTTGGCGTAAAATTTTGAAGATTTTGGCCAATAGACTAAAATCAGTATGGATGGAGCTATTAAGCCCGAGACAAGTTGGGTTTGTGCAGCCGCTCATCAGCAGACCACTTTAGGAAATTGTTTTTTTAATACATGAATCTTTATGCCTAGATAAAGAAGCCTTCTGGTCGCGCTTAGACGCTGGAGATGGCATTCGATAGGGTGGAATGGGAATTTATGTTCAAGTGCTTTCAAATTCGTATTCGGATAACTTTCTGAGTTATATTAAGATTTTGTATACCTGTCCCTCTGCACAATTTCTTGCAACAATCTGATATCATCTTCCTTTAAGTTAACGTGAGGTACCCGACAAGGTTGTCCCCTCTCACCATACTTATTTAATTTATATTTGGAACCCTTAATTAGAGCAATCAAATTGGACAATGATATCCAAGGTGTAAGTATCCAAAACGCTGATTTTAAGGTGTCTGCCTTTGCAGATGACCTTCTAGTCCACATCTGGCACAGTCAATCCTCTCTTCCACAGCTTTTCTCCATTATTTCACGATTTTCGGAATTTTCTGGCTACAAGCTTAATAAGAGCAAAACATCAGTCTATTCATTATCTCCTCACCTACATCGTGCTTGGTGTGACTCTCTGGGCTTATCCTGGCAGACCGGTTCGTTCTCATATTTAGGTATTAAAGTTTCTAAGACTTTTCACAACTATCGACTTAAATTTTAAACCCCTTCTTAAACAGATCAGAGATGACCTTAACAGGTGGTCCCAACTGCCTCTCTCCTTTTGGGGGAGAGCGAACACCATTAAAATGATGGTTTTGCTGAAAGTCTTTTACTATCTCTTTAATCTCAACATATATTTGCCCAAGTCTTTTTTTAATCTTTGCCACAAATACTGTACCGATTTTATTTGGAATGCTAAACCCCCCCGTCGGGCCTATCGTAAACTCACCCGTCGTAGGGAAGATGGAGGCTTACAGGTGCCTGATTTTTATATTTATTATTTAGCAAGCCATATGGCAAGGTCGGCCAAGTGGGCGTCCGACACGCCAGAATCCTTGGCTAGCGGCGCCATAGATGAGTTGATAGCCAAAACTGCTAAGTTGGATCTGGAAGCCCTCCTCTTCACTCCCTGGCGCAGAATCCCTCTAAAAATTAAAGATACCCCACTGGGATGGGACATTAGAGCCCTTCTCCAGTTTTATGCGCTGCTAAATATCCCTTTTAAAAAGGACTTATTACAACCCCTGTTAGTAACTCGAACTTGTTAATTGGTAATCGGCCAATAAAAAGGATGGTGGGTGCCACCTCCAGCAAACCCAGGATGGCTGATTTTTTGTCGGGCGGTCACCTAATTTCTCTTCCAGATTTGATAGAGAAGTTTTCAGTCAACCCCAAGGATAGTTATCGGTTATATCAAATCAGGAACTGTATTCATTCATTCCTCAAAGATGCTCAGGGACAGAATCAGGCGGGAATCTGTTGTCAAGATAAAAGTTATTGCTGTGTCTAGCAAAGCGGTCTCTAATATTTATAAGCTCATTCTTTCCCTTAGGAGGCCAAGGCCTCCCTGCCCTCATTATTGGAAAGTGAACTTATTCCCAAATTGGCCAGATGAGACCTGGTTGAGAGTTTGGCGGGATTTATATAGTTTCGTCAAGCAAGATAGACTGAGGGGTCTACAATTTAATATCCTGCATGATTTGTACCTTTCTCCAGCTAAGCTTTCATGCATTTATAGAAATAGATCCCCTGCATGTCAAGACTGTGGCTACCCGTGGGCCACCACGTTACATAAACTCTGGGAGTGCCCTAAGGCAACTAAGTTCTGGGACTCTATTCGTTCTTGGATGATCCCGTTCACTGATGTAGTGGTGTTTTTTAGTCTAGAGACTTGCGTTCTGGGCAACTTGGATGATATTCCGTCCATAACTTACAAATGTCAGTTAGCATTAATATCTTTAGTGGCCAAACTGTTACTTCTCCGTTATTGGTGCAGAGAGGTGCTCCTCACGTATGGAATGGTGGGACTTTCCTAGAAGCTCTAAATGCAGAAAGAATGGTAGCCTTGATGTTTAACTCAGGTGTAAAATTTGAAAAATGCTGAGACAATATAACTCGAATATTTAAGGCTGATAGGGTGGCTAGTTCAACAGTTGCGTAGTTTTGCTCTGAGCTCTCAAAGGGAAAGGTATCCCAACCCGCAATATATAATGTGGATAAAGGCACTTAGATATGAGGTTATTTGAAGTTCTGCTATCTCTCCTCCAACACAGCTGAGGCTGTTTCTTCCCCTTTACCTGTTTCTTTCCTTTTCGGTATTATACACATTAATCCACCCAGAAGATTCCTACCTCAATTATCACTTTACTTCTGGTTTTGGTTTTTCCCACTTGGGCGGCTCCAAATAGGGATCACTTCTTTTCGATTTTCTGGATTATCCTTCTTTCTCCGATCTACATATAGTGATCCCTTCTGGAGTTTTGAGGTAAATTTAATATTCCTCTTTTTTGTTGGGCTGTCAGACCTAGGGGTGGGGGGTTGGGAGGTTCGTCTAGGATCGGTTTTAGTTCTTTTATCTTGCTTTATTCCATTTTGTTATTGTACTGTATCCAATTTTATATCCTATTGTAAAGGTACTACGTGTATCTGGATCATGTACAAGTTGTTATTGTTAATGCTGTTGGTGCAATAAAGTGCAGTTATTTGCAAAAAAAAAAAAAGAATGGCTCCCGCAATGATATTGAGAGCACCTTTTAGTTCTCCAAATGCACTGAATAGCTCCTCCTTAAGGTTAGCTACCACTGCTAGTACCTCTTCCTTAATTTTCTCTGGGTTTGTATTTGTCTCCAATGTATCATTATTACTGTTCTTACTGTTGTTAGCACCTTTGGGAGGGTAATCTTGCACTGAGGGCATTCCCTTATCCTCTATAGCTATAAAGTCATTCCCCACATCCCTTAAATGCTGAGAGTTCATATTTTTTTCCTGAGTATGCATTTGTGCTGCTACCGTCTATGTCTGGGTTCCCCCCCCCTTGATCTACTGGCACCATCTGCTTTTCACATGTCCCCTCCATCAGCTGCTTAGGCCAAAATTATTGCTCGGTTTCTTTCACTCGAGTTTCTTCAACCATCTGCTCATTACTTAATTCCCCGTTAACACCGTTCTGTCTTTTAACTGTTGCATTTTTAAAAATTGGGAAAATATTACCTACAGTGATTTTCTCAGCATTGGGGCTTACCACAGGTGAAAGAAGAGCTTGAGGTAGATCTCCGTATGTTCTTAAATCTGGAAGGCCCAAAAAGATTGTTTTTCCAGTTGTTCAGATATTTCACATCTTCTTTTTCTCCCTTTTCTCTTGCTTGGAGGTGCTCACAAGGTCCTTCTTAAAGCTGCAGGCTTTTTTTCATGCTAATTGAAAAAAGTCCAAAGGATGAAAAAATGGAGGGGGGGGGAGACATAAACCCAGGTGCAGAACGCCATTATGCTACAAGCTCTAAGCAACTTTGTTTTTCTCTTAAATAATTATTATTATCAATAAAAATGCCCGAGAGCATTAAAAGAAAACAAATCAAAAGGGATGACGGAAAGGGAGTAATTTAATTCACACTAGTGTTTTCTGTTCAGCATCGAGTTCTCCGTCGGCAGTGGCATCTGGCATTGCTTCACCCAGCCATCTCAGAACCAACTGCATCGCAGAGTGTGACATCAGTGCTTCCCCACGGGTGCCCCGTTATGAAAGCTTCTCCCCCAAGGTGAGACCTTATCCAGTGTTTTATACAGTGGCATCACCACTTCCAGCCTCCTACTAGTAATACCTCTCCCTATGCACCCCAGCATGCCACTGGCCCTCACTGCAGCCTTTGTGCACTGCTTTGATACCTTAAGGTCATCAGATATGATAACCTGTAGGTTTCTCTCCTCTTTGATGACAGTTAGCACCTCCCCCCATCCTGTAGCTCTTCCCAGGGTTCCCCCTACCCAGTTGCATTATCTTGCATTTTTTCACATTGAACCTCAGTTGCTACACCTCAGACCATCTTTCAAGCTTTTCCAGATCCCTCTTCATTTTCTGCACCCCTTCTGGAGTATGCACCCTGTTGCAAATATTGGCATCATCTGCAAATAGGCAGACCTTTCCTTCCAGCCCCTCTGCAATGTCACTAATGAAGAAATTGACAAGGACTGGTCCCAATACTGATCCTTATGGCACTCTGCTGATCACCCCTCTCTCCCTGGATTGGATCCCATTTACCACCACCCTCTGCCTTCTGCCCTTCATCCAGTTTCTAACCCATTGTATCACCTTATGCCCCATGCCCAGGCTACTCATCTTGTTAACCAGCCTTCTCTGTGGGACTGTGTCACAGGCTTTGCTGAAATCCAGGTAGGCGACATCTACAGCCCCTCCAGGATTTACTTCCCTAGTCATCCAATCAAAAAAATCTATCAGATTCAGTCAGCAGCTGGCCGTGATGGTGAGAGGTGGGTCTGTGCCAGTAGCTGGTCTCATAAAGGTGGGGGGAAATGGGGTGGTCAACCACAGCTGGGTGGGGGGCCACTAGGTTACCAGGGATTTGGGGTTGTGCTATACACCTTAAGAGGGTTGTGGGTTGTGGGAGGCAGTGAACAAGGATTGGGGCATGGAGGAGCATGAATAGCCTTGCAGGGAATACTTCTGCATATTCTGGGGTCTGGGCATTGGGTGGGGAAAGTGAAAACCCTGTGGGGTATAACCATGTATGGCATGTTGTTGGGGCATGGGGAGGCCACTTGCACCCTTCTGGTCTGGGGCTGCAGCTTGTGACCATCCCTTTAGGTACACCCTTTGTTTGGCATACCTGTGGGATTGTTGCAACTCACAGGACTTAGCCACAGGGACCCTGCCCCTTCCAGAATCAGGCACAGGGCCCTTGGCATAATGGGGAGTGGTGAAAGTCACCTTTGGCAGCGACTTGCACTATCCTTGTAGAATTGTGCCCTTTATTTTTAAACATTTTTTCTGAGAAATTTTTATTTTAGTATATCCATGGTCAGAAAAAATGAATTTGTAAAAGAAACCAAAGCCTCCATTTATCAGTTCATTAAATCACAATACAGCATGTGATGAACTGATCAGATTCTATGTGAACCCTAAGTCAAACAAAAAGTAGACACAAACATGCCTATTTGCAAGTGAAGCAAATGTGGTTACTATCATTCAGTTGTAAACACCTATAGTCACAAACTGCAGGTTAAGAACATTCAGTAGAATATAAACAGTAGCCCAGATCTGCCTGCCTGTGAAAATGAAGTCAGTGTATTATTTGAAAACAGGCATCACTGGGACTCTTTGCTGTGGAATGTCCTGCAAAGTAGCAGAATAACTGTTCTTAGTATGGTGGTGTCAAATGGCTTAATGAGGTCTTCATAGGGGCTGAGGGCACAGCAGATTATTATGTGTTATGCAGAAAGCTACAGGAAGTGTTTAACTCATTCTACTTCCAATAGCTTTCTATGATGTCTGTACTATCCATTGGTAACCTGACACAGAATGACTGCCAAAAGATAATGAGTTAACTTTCTGTGGGCTCAATTAACTCCTCAAGCCAGAGGAAAAATAGTGCTCTACAGCTTCCTATACACACACAGGCAGTGTAGTAATGAGGCTTCTGTGGAGGAATGGTAGTTTACTCACCTGGTAAAGGTGATTGTGTTACTGTACATCCATGGCACTCCCAGATCCTTACCTTAGGGTTATGTATGCCTGATAGGCTGCTGATGCACATGTGACCTTAAGATCATATTTTGATCCCTCCACCAAGCCCCCTCTGGATACCTATAGTGGTCAGTTTCGATACTTCCAAAGCTGTGAAGACATTAGTACCTTGCATTCACAGACAGTATAACCATTTGCTAGAAACGGACTGGATTTCAGGTTTTAAGCATTTTAATGAACTCGATTGTACAGTGACAAATTAATCTACTTCTATATTTCATTCATATTAAGGGTGTCTGGATGTAGCCAGACTCAGTAGTCCTGAATGCATATGCATATCAGTAAATGTCCCCATTCTTTTACCTTCTCAACATGCTCCCCAGGAAGGGCCGGAATGCCATGGATATACAGTAACACAATCACCTTTACCAGGTGAGTAAACTACCATTGTGTTGCCTGTATATCCATGGCACTTCCAAAGCCTTACCTTAGGGTGTGTAATAAGCAGTGCCCTCACAATCAGGGTAGAGGGGAGCTGTTGGATGCATTATTTTGCAAAGTGGCTGTTAATAGTACCTTTTTACCAAAAGAGTTTCTCATTGGCAACTCAGTGTCCAGTCTGTAATGTCTCGTAAAAGTGTAGATTGTCAACCAGGTTGCAGCTGAGCAGATCTCTTGAGCTGTCGCAGAGTTTTGTTCTGCCCATGATGTTGCTACTGCCCTAGTGGAGTGTGCTTTTATTCCTATGGGTGACACCTTGTGACTTGCTTTGTATGATTCTGTGATTGTTCTTTTTAGCCACACGGCAATATTGCTCCTCGCTGCCGCTGATCCCTTCTTGTGTCCTACCGCTATCACAAACAGTTTCTCAGTGCACCTGATTGGTGGTGTTCTTTCTATGTATGATATCAATGTCCTTTTAAAATCCAGTGTGTGTAGGGCCCTTTCTCTGTCATCCACAGCCTCCTCATAGAAAGTAGGTAGTTCTATAGTTTGTTCTGCATGGAATTTGGAATCAACCTTTGGGGCGAAGGATGGAACTGTTCGGAGTGAGACTCCTTCAGAAGTGAAAGTTGTTAATTGTTCCTTGCATGATAATGCCGTTAGTTCTCCAGCCCTGCGTGTGGAGCATATCACTACCAGGAATGCTGTTTTTAGGCCCAACCAATAAATATCTGTTCTTGCTATCGGTTCAAATGGGGTTGTATTGAGTGCATTCAGTACTAATGTGAGGTCCCAGGGTGGCACCCCATCCTGATTCTTGGTCTTAGGTTAGTTGCTGCTTTAAGAAAGCATATAATGTCCATATGTGATCCAGGTTGAACTCCTTCTATGGTACCCACTGCTGCCCCTATGGCTGATAGCTGACTCTCAGCTTAGAGGTTGCCAGGCCCATGTTGAGGCCCTGTTACAGGAAGAGCAGGATGTTTGGGATTGAAGTTAATTCTGGTTGGATTTTCTTTGGTTGGCACCATGTTTCAAAGATGTTCCATTGTCTGGAATAAATTGTAGCTGTGGTGCTGCGTTGTGAATGAAGCATGGTGTCTATGATGGTGTTATGGTATCCAGCATTTAGCAATCTCTCCCTTTCAGGAGCCAGGCTGTGAGTTTGAGATTGTTGGGGTTCAGGTGTGTTACCAGTCCCTGTATCAGTATGTCCGGCCATAGTGGGAGTGTCAATCAGTCCATTGCCATTGCCACGATCATGGCAAAACATGCTCTCATTGACTAACAAGGTGCTATGAGGATTATTATCCTCCGTGATTGATGGACCTTTAACAGTACCTGCGTTATCAGAGGTAGTAGGGGAAATATGTAGGAGTAGTCATGTGTCCATGGGATCGACTGTGTGTCCACCTCCATTGACTGGGGTTTCTTGAATCTCGAAAAGAACATTTGTGACTGTTCTTGTTTGTTGCCATTAGATCTATTGTTATCCGGCCACATTTTCTCTGGACCTGTTGGAAAATATCCTGGTGTAGATGCCACTTCCCTGGGTGTATCTGCTCCCAGCTTAGCCAGTCCATAGTAGTGTTTTATTTGCCATCCAGATGAATTGCCATATGTGTCATGTTCAGTTGTGACCATGTTATTATCGTGTTCGATTCCTGTTTGAGGCCTATGCTCTTGGTGCCCCCTGACTCGTTATGTACGCCACCGTCACTTTATCTGAATGCATTAGTACTGTTTTCTGCCATATTTGTGGCTTGAATGATTTCAATGCATTGCTCACTGCTCGCATTTCTAGTATGTTGTCGGCATTCTCTTCTCCTAAGGTGACCATTTCCCCTGTGCTTTTTGGTATCCCATTGACGCTCCCCAGCCCCACAGGTTGGTGTCTGTGTCTATGGTGACATCGTGAACTATCTCTAGGGGTTTTCCCCTGCAGAGGTGTTGTCTGGTGGTCCACCATTTCAAAGATGTTATGACCTTGTCTGTCAGTTTCATCCTCTGGAGCATGTTTTCTTCAGTCAGGGATCCGTATTGTAGTAGCAGCATTTGAAGTGGGCACATATGCCATCTCACCCAAGGTATTAGATCTATGCATGAGGACATGCAGCCCAGTAGTTGTGATACCTGGGCTATGGTTGGTTCCTTGTTTCTTGTGAGTGCTTATGTTAAGTAGATAATGTTGTTAATCCTTGACTTGGATGGTCTGACTAGTCCCGTAATGGTGTCTATCTCTGCTCCCAGATGCTCTAAGTGTTGAGATGGGGTTAGGCAGCTCTTGGCTGTGTTGACCACCTAGCCATGGTCCTTCAGCACCTGTAATGTCCGTTTTGTCACCCCCTTAGATTCTCTGAATACTAACATACTAATTGCCAGCAGATTAGGCCTTACGGTCTATCGAGTCTGCTCGAACCTCAGATCCCTAGTTGGGTGTCGAAGCCCTCCCCCCCTTTGAATGATCTTGTTCTGATCAGTCAGTCATCCAGGTAAGGTATGATGTGAATCCTCTCCTCACGTAGCTTTGCCGCTAAGACTATGGACACTTTTGTGAAGATGCATGGTGCTGATGCAAGGCGGAAGGATAGCATCTTGTATTGGAACTGTTGTCACAGTATTTGAAACCTGAGGTATTTTCTGTGTGACAATTCCATTGGTACATGCAGGTATGTGTCCTTTAGATCTATTGAGATGAGAAAGTCTCCTGGTCTGATTGACCGGAGTGTTGACATTATTGTTTCCATCTTGAACCTTTTTGTCTGTATGAATTTGTTGACATATCTGTGGTCTAACATTGGGCAGAAGTCCCTCATCTTCTTTGGGACCAAAAAGAAGATTGAGTAAATGCCCTTGCCAGCTTCTTCCCATGGATCATGTTGTATTGCATTGGTGGCTATGAGTGCATTTAAGATGCTCTGAATTTGTTGTGCTGGGCATTTTCTTCTTGATACTGGGGATGTGACCAATCTTTCCCTGGTTGGTGTCTCCTTGAACTCTATTGCATAACCTTGGGATACAACCTCTTTCACCCACTTGTTTGTCATTGTTGTGGTCCAGATTGGACTGAATTGTTGGAGTCTTCCCCAATTGGGTCATTTTAGGTTGGCATCATGTAGGGGATCTCATTTGGTGGTGTCTTGTGGTATTCTTTGGGAGGATCTCCTCGTGGTCTTTCCCCTCTGACTCGTGAACTTTCCCCTTGAGGAGGTTCCTCTGCCTCTGTAGGAATTGTTCCCTCTGTTCTGGTAATTGTACCTGTTTTGACTGCTAGTTTTTCTGTCTCAGAAGGAACTGTTGAATCTTCTATCCGGTTGTGATCTGTAGCTATGAGTTTGGCTCCTCTGGGAAGGCAAGTATCCTGAATCTCTATCACTCTCTGTGTCTTTCCCTTGACCTCTGCATCTTAGGAATTCATGAAGCCCTTCTTCAAAAACACAGTCTCCCTTGAATGGGAGTCTGAGTAAGCATGCTTTGGATTCATTGTCTGCTTCCCATAGTTTCAGCCATAAGGAGTGTGTTGCCCTGTTTGTCATGGTTGTAGATCTGGCATTCATCCTCATCGTGTTAATAGACATGTCTCCTAGGTACCTTGCCACTTGTAATGAGTAATCCAACAGTTGTGCCTCGTGCAATTTGAGAACCAGTTTCTTTACGATTTCATTGAGTCATCTGATTTGTGCCCTGGCCACGTGTACTGCCACCGTGGCGGTTCTAATTGCTTGCCCTGACATCTCAAATACCTTCTTGAGTAATTCCTCCAACTTCTTATCCACTGGATCTTTTAGTGCTGGGGTGACTTCTGCCAGTAGCACTGTCCATTTATTGAATTCTGCAATCTTTGGATCAATCTATGGTGCCATGCACCATGTCTTTACATTATCCTCCTGTAGTAGATACATTCTGTCCAGTGATAGCTTTTCTGGAATTCTAGCTGGATCTGTCATTACCCATTCTTAGTTATTATGTCCTGTAGCATCGGGCATACCAGACAAAAAATTTCTATCTTTGGAGGCAGCTGGAGCATAGAGTCAAGTTTACTTTCAGGTGGAGGTGGTGGCTGTTCTAAGCCAAGTGTGGTTCTGATCCACTGGACTAGATCCGTAATGTTATCAGTGGAAAATAACTTATTGGCTATGGAGGACACCTCTGGTGTTATGATAGGTTGGTCCTTGTCTGATTCATGATCAGAATCATGTTTGTTATCTTGCGGTGTGTCTGCACCTTCATCGTTGTCAGGGTTATGCTCACCCTGCGAGTTGTCCTGACTATCATCCATGACCTGTGAGGGTATGGCCGCCTGTACTTGGATGTTATTTTCCCTCTTGCTATGACCAGAAGTCGATGGTGTGTGGTATGCCTCTGTTAATGGTGTATTGTTGTTGATATTTGACATGCACTCTAGGACCTGGGGTATGAAATTCTGCTGGCTTTCCATCATGGCTGCTGTGGCCTTTTAGAGAGCTACTGTGGCTGGATTGACCTGCAAGTTTTGCCTTGCCAGACTAGTCCCAGCTCTTGTGGAGTCCTGTGTGTCCATTTGTTGGTCTGGAATGTCCAACTCATACGCTGGGCATAGTGCCCTGTTTTGCTGTAGTAGTAGGGAACCTCTCAGGATTGGCATTCCCTTGCTGCTGACATCTGAAACACAGCAATGGTATGTTTGTATGTAAATAGGGTCTCTTGTTTTTTTTTTAAATAATAACAATTATAGTAATAATAATAGCAGCAGTTTTGGTTTTTGGGAGTCTCTGCATGTAATAAGTACTGCTGAGTTTAAGATCTCCCTTCATGAGTGCAGCAATATGTACTGCTGACCCCTTCATGTTTGTTCCTTAACAGATGCAGTAGGTACTACTTTAATGCTTCTTTCTGCTGCATAAGCTATTTGTTGTATTTCCCCTTTAAGAGCCTTTTTAGAACGGATGGTGACTGAAGCCTGTGTGGATAACCCTTTAAACCTGGCATCAGACATAGCGCATCATGCGGGCTTGATAGTGCCCTTTGTGCAAGCCTGTGGTCTGGGGAAGTCACACTTGCCCTTCCCAATATGGCTGCAATAGGTGCGCACATGGGTGGTCATAATGACGTATTTGCACATCTGCACTAGTGACAGCTTTGGATGGAGAAGGGGGGAGAAGTTAGCCATCGCCATGTTGTGGGATGTGAGCATGGGCTGTTGCGGTAGGCAAATTTGAGTAACATTCATACCTGGGACTAGTGTGTGTGTGTGTGTGTGTGTGTGTGGGCATAATGCCCAAACTTGCCACAAAATGTCCCTTTCCTGCCCGCCTGGCATGCTGTACAGCATTAAAAATGATGCTGAATGCAATTGCAATCAGTTTTGGGGAGGAGGGGTACAGTGCTGCCTTGCTCCACTGCATGAGGGGAGTGAGGTGCATGAGCAAATGCTGGCTGTTTCTGGGATTCTTGTTTCACCTGCTCTGCACACGCCATGCAGTTGCTGGAACAAGGACTGCATGTGTAGAATGCCGTAAGTCCTCGCTCATGAGGGAGGGCCTCCAGCTAGCAGTAATTTTGAATTACACACTGGTCCTGTGTAGGAATTCTGTTTCACTGTAACCATATCAAGAATGGAAAATTGCTAGCTTTAAGGAGTGTAACCTCTGAACTAAACTAACTGTGAGATCCACGATGCTATACCACATAGAGATTCTGACTGAACCCTGGCAATCTAGCATTTGAAGTTTCCTTATCAGCCAACTGGCCTATACCAGTGTAAAATATTTACTTCCATACAAGTTATACTTTGCGTCTGTGCATAAAATGTATTATATATTTGTAATTACCTTAGTCCTTCTCTTTAGTTGCACTGGGACTTGGGGAAGTGCTACAGCCTGGTGAGATGCACATAAAAAACTGACCACTATAGGGATACAGGGGGGCTTGGTGGAGGGATCGAAATAGATCTTAAGGTCACAAGTGCATCAGCAGCTTATCAGGCATACATAACCCTAAGGTAAGGCTCTGGGAGTGCCATGGATATACAGGCAACACACTCTATTTTTAACACTCTATCATGTTGTTTGGTAGCAAAAATGACATCAGCCATTTTCTGAATACAAAACGTCTGCTGGGCTATGCCACAGCAGTAAAAAGGGAAAAACTAGAACACTCTATCAGGGGAAAGGTGCATAAGGGATGGGCTGAAGCTAAGGTTTAGGCCAAAACAAGGAACATGAGCAACACCCTATCTAGGGTAGATATACAAAGGGGCATAACAAACAACAAAAAGGAAAACTAGAAACCCCATATCAGGGGTAAGG
Source organism: Neoceratodus forsteri (assembly GCA_016271365.2). Taxonomy (NCBI): domain Eukaryota; kingdom Metazoa; phylum Chordata; order Ceratodontiformes; family Ceratodontidae; genus Neoceratodus; species Neoceratodus forsteri. The sequence goes on from CM057449.1 coordinate 1,327,793,754, forward strand.
GTACATAAGTATTTCCAAGTAACACAGGAGAGTAGGAGTTGGGAATGCTGGGAGTAGTGCAGTACAGTGGTTGTATAGTGGCAGTTTTTAGAGAGACCTTCTGTAGACTGTGGTGCTGCCCCATCTGCATGCACCTCTCTGGGTTGAGGGAGGAGGTCACTAGACTCCAAGCCAAGTTGGCTAGGATTTGGAGGACCTCCTTCCCCACTCAGGGGCCCTTAAGTCTGCCACTATTACCACAAAGTATGACAAGGAGGAGGAACACTGGACTGTGGTGGACTGTGGAAGGATGGGGGTGGCGGGTCAGAGGCACATTCCTCAACCAGTATCATTACAAAATTCCTACCCCACTCTGGTGGGTCAGGACTTTCAGGAGGAGGCAACTGTGGTAGTGGCCAGGGAAGATGTATGGGTCTTTCATTGTGGGGCCCTAAAAAGGGTAGTAGAGGACCCTAGAGGAGGAGGAAGCAACTTCTGATGGGGGACTCAATTGTGAGGGTGATATATTTAAGAACAGGAAGGTGGCAGAGGGAGATCAGTGCCTACACTGCACCACAGCCCAGAGGGATGGAAAGTGGATCCTGGAGATCACTAGAGCAGCAAGTTGAAAGTGAGAGCTGGATGTTACTGTCCACCTGGGGACTAATGACCTGGCTTGGGATGGGGCTGGGATAGAGCAGAGGGAGTTTAGAGAGCTGAGGAGGGGTCTTAGACAGGTAGTGCCCTCAGTGACTTTCACTGAGGTGCTGCCCATGAATGATGGAGGGAGCGGAGGTATCACTTCACTAGGAGCTTCAGCTCATGGTTAAAGGAATGGTGCAGAGAGGAGGGGTTTGGATACATATGGAATTGGAGAGCCACCTGGAGGGATAAGGGCCTATACAGGGGTGATGGCCAGTGTCCGTCTGGGAGGGGAACTGCAGTCCTCAGTGGATGGTTTAAATGTTACATTGATGAACATTTAAACTAACTGAGGGGGTGGCAGAGGGAATAAAGGAGGCAAAACCGCCTCCCAGGCTGAAGAAGATAGTAGGGAGAATCCAAAGGGAGAGGACCCCCCCCAGTGCAAATTAATAAAGGAACAAGGATGATAGAAATGAAGGGGAATGGGAACAGGAGCACTAAAAAGAGAGGAGAGAAGGAGGGAGAAAAAAAGGAAAAAGGGAGTAATAAGCAGGATGCTAACAAAATCTGGAAGCCCATATGTGTGAATGCTAGAAGTCTATTAAATAAGATTCCAGATCTAAAGATCATCATGGTAGAGGCCAACCTGGATATTGTGGCTATTACCAAGTCATGAGGTACTGAAAACCATGACTGGGACATAGCCATACCAGGCTATACTGTTTTCAAGAAGGACAGGGTGGGAAGGAAAGGAGGGAGTGTGGTGCTTTATGTGAGGGAAAGCATAAAACAACGGAAATGCAGGGAATGTGGGGGGCGGGGCAAAGGTGTTGTGGGTCACCCTGGAAAAGTGGAGCCACTTTTCACATGGGTGTGATTTACAGACCTCCAGAAAAAGGGGAGGAGTTAGATACGGTGCTGACAGAAGCCACTGGTAAGATAGCAGAAATGGGGAAGTTGCTACTGGTGGGGGTCTTCACTCTGCCGTATGAAGACTGGATCCTCCCTGTTGTGGCTTTAGCTGCAGTAGAAGCAGGGACATCTTGGACTCCTTGCAGGGGGCATTCCTCAGGCAACTAGTACGTGAACCCACTCATAATGGGGCAATACTAGACCTGGTACTCACTAACAGGGACAGTGTTGCAGACATCAAGGTGGGAGGCCACCTAGGGACCATCAATTACAGTAGAGTGTGGTCAATATAAGGATGGCCTCAAAATCAAACCACACAAGTGTGAGGGTCCTGGACATCAGGAGGGCAGATTTTATAAAGATGGGTGACTGCCTCAAGGATGACTTGGGAGAGGGTGGAGGAACAGTGGGAAAGCTAAGGGAGGCATAGTGAAGGCAACAAACCTCTGCTTCAAACAAGTGAACAAAAGCAAGAGGAAAAAGAGACCCCTATGGTTCTTGAAAGGGGTGGCTGAAAAGGTAAAGGCTAAAAGGGTATCATTCAGAAGGTATAAGAAGATGCAGAGGGTGGAGGATAGGGAGGTGTATTAGGGGAAACAGAGGGAAGCAGTAAAATCAGTAAGGAGTGTGAAGGTGCAAACAGAAGAGAGAATAGTCAAGGTCGTAACAAAAGGGGACAAGACTTTTTTTACCTATGTAAGTAAAAAGATGAAGACCAGGGAGGGATTGTAAGGTTAAAAAGGAAAGGGAGGGCTATGCAGATGGGCCCAGGAAAAGGCAGACGTACTGAACAAATACTTTTGTTTGGTCATAGACGAAGGAGAGAACCACAAAAAGTAATAGGTGCTTTGGAGAGGGGAGGTGGACATTAGTCCATTTTAGAAGGAGGGAGTCCTGAAGGGAATCACTTATCTGAAAGTGGAGAAATCAATGGAGCCAGATGGGTGCATCCAAGAGTACTGAGGGAGCTCAGGGAGGTACTGGCTGCACCTCTGACAGTCCTATTCAACAGCTTACTGAAAACAGGAGTGACTCCAGAGGACTGGAGGAGGGCAAATGCAGTCACACTTCACAGGATTGGTAACAGGGAGGAGGCTGGCCAGTCAGCCTGACATAAAAGGTGGCAAAGTTAATGGAATAATGGCTGAAGGAAAGGATTGTAGAATATCTTGAATCCAGCAGGTTGCAAGACATAAGGCAGCATGGATTTATGGGAGTTGGTTACATCAAACGTGTCTGATAGATTTATTTGACTGGGGGATCAAGAAATTAGATCTGGGTGGAGCAGTGGACATAGCCTACCTAGAATTTGGTAAGACTTTTGATACTGTACCACACATGAAAATAATAAGCAATCCAGGTAGGTTAGGAGTGAAGTACAAAGGTGGTAAACTGGGTAAGAAATTGTTTAGGGGATAGGCAACATAGGATGGTGATAAACAGAGTCCTCTCTGAAGAAGGGAGGTTGACCAGTGGAGTGCCTCAGGGATCATTGCAGGAACCTGTCTTCTTCAATGTATTTATAAATGACATTGCAGAGAAGCTGGAATGGAAGGCCTACCTCTTTGTGGATGACACCAAAATCTGCAGTTCTGGGATGTGTGGAAATGATGAGCAGAGCTCTGAGAAAACTTGAGGAGTGGTCAAGGGTATGGCAGCTGTGTATTTTTTTCATATGTATTTCTGCACCTGGTACAGGTGGGGGATTTTCCCCCTCTCAGTGCCCAGACCTCACACATGGTATCCTCCCTGGCTGCCCCAGACTGGGGGGGCCTGCAGCTTTCCCCCTGGGTGGGGTTCCTCCCGGGAGAGGGTGGAGAGATCAAGATCTACCAGAGGCCTCAGCCAAGGCTAGTGCCTAGGGCATCATTCAGGTAGAGGTCCAGGGGCATCATAGTGCTGCTGGCCCAGGTGATTTTTCCCTGTTAGTTCCCCCACTGTTCCCCAAAATAGTGGAAGAATTCAAGAATGCATGGGACAGACATAAGGCAATTCTGGTGGGGGCAGGAAGAAGTAGTCTGTTGGTTAAGTAGGATCTGCAGCTTATCCAGTAGGTAGGGGAAATGGGCAGTTTAGGTGGGCCAAGCGGTCCTTATCTGCCATCAAAGTCTGTGTTTCTGTGTTTCTATGGACATGCAATGATGTCAGTGCAAGTCAGGCATGCTTCTGCACCTGACATACAGACATCAGCCAATGCCTCCCCACTGATGAGTGGCCCCAGCTGTTGCACAGCTAGACTCCACAGGATGTTGCTGACTTGCCAAGGAACCATGACCCTCACCCCAGAGGAGGACAGCTGTCCATGGGACACTCACTCTACTGCCCCTGGCTGACCCTCAGATGCCTCACGTTTGCTCCCAAAGACAGGTCGTCAGTGCCACAAGCAGTAGCACTACCACTGCACCAGTTAACCAGCTAGCAGCTTGGTTTTAATGCAAAACAGTGCAAAATAATGCATTTACAGTACAGGAACCCAGGAGCATAGTACAAAATGAGTGGAGTGGTATTAATGACAACCAAGCAGGAAAGAGACCAGGGTAATCATATCAGATTGCATAATATAAAGGTGGCCAGACAGTGCAACAGGGCAGTTGTGGGGGCTAGTGAGAAGCTGGGGTGCATAGAGAGGAATATCACCAGCAGAAAGAGCGAGGTGGTGTTGCCCCTTTATAGATCACTGGTAAGACCCCACCTAGTGTACTGTGTCCTGTTCTGGAGACCTCATCTCCAGAAAGACATAGAGTGGAGCTCATCCACAGAAGGGCAACTAAAATGGTGCATGGTCTGCACCAAAAGCCCTATGATGAGAGACTAAAGGAATGCAATAAGTACACCCCAGAAGAGAGGAGGGAGAGAAGGATGATGGGGACCTTTAAATTCCTCATGGGGTAAGTAAACCACTGGAGGGAAGTATTTTTCAGAACAAAAGGACAACAAGAACAAGGAGACATGCTATGAGGATGAAGGGGGTAGAGTCAGTTGAGATGTGAGGAAGTACTTCATAGAAATAGTGGTGGATTCCTGGAATAGCCTTCCATCAGAGGTGGTGGGGGCAAAAACAGTGGTAGGGATCAAGAATGCACAGGATAAGCATAATGGAATCTTAGTGGAAAGGAAGGGTGAGAGAGAAGGAGCTAGAGATCAATTAGTGTCTGCAGTGATGCTGTAGGGAGGGAAAAATGGGCAGACTGGCTGGGCCAAGCTGTTCTTATCTGCCATCAAAATCTATATTTCTATGTTTCTATACTAAATCCTTCTACAAAGATCCAGAATGAAGTAAAAAGGGCACACTACAGTTATTGAGCCTTATTCATGAAGCTGCTGATAAAAAATTGTTTTCGTAGTGTAGCACTGCGTGGGGCACAAGCTCAGCTACCTAACCTACATGCGTAGATGACTGGAGAGTACACACCAGTGTGGATACTGGTGTGTGGAGCAGCATGAACGTACTGTATATGTGCAGAAGACATTGACAGGTGCTACCCAGCCATGCTCCTTCCCAAACTCTTCATACATGTTCATGTACACCTGCCAGCCTCAACCCCTCCCTAGTACATGATATGTTGCTGAATATCACCATAGCAGAGAAGCAGCATGGGCTGGCAGAAGATGATATAGGCAGGCAATATCTTGCTGTCCTAGATTGAGGATAGGTCAGGGACCAGAGCAATGGATGGTTCTGTCACATCCACAGACCCAGAATGCCAACTTCTACTTCAAACAAGTGCCCATAATGACAATGGAAGTACATCACCCTTACGTCACCCTGTATGGGGAAGGAAGACTCTACCTCTGTGGAGACCAAAGCCTGCTGTAGCTCTAGCTGTATAACCTGAAGCCTGACAATGCAGTTGTCAACACTTGCAGGACCCAAGAGCCCCCAGTAATTTAGAAATGGCTGGATCAGGTGAATGGAGCACTGCTGTATAGCACAACCACAGCAAGAATTCTCTGAGGGTCATAGATAATGTCCCACAACAGGAACTTGGACCAGTGACCAACATTGGCACTGAAGTGCTATGGGGGTGGTGCTGTACTGCTTGAGGTGCCTCCCCTCAACTGCAATGTTAAATATGGTCCCTTCTGTCTGCCACTAGTGGCTGCCCAGGTGAAATCAAAGATCCCATAGAAGTTTTCAGAAAAGTAGGTGACCAAAACTGACCAGTCAGCCTTTAGCACTGGTCATCAATTTGTTGTCAGTAATAAAGATTCTAATGCAGTGTGGCTGAGCATGTGATTTTCATGTACTTGGCTGCTTTACTGTATGTACTGGATACTTCACAACCAATATCCAACACATTTTATTTTTTTTTGTAAAGTGGTTTAGGTTACAGTATGAAGAAAAAGCACTTAGAAAACTAGAACTGAGCAAAAATAAGGAAACATCATTAGTGGTTTCAAGAACAGCTGGGACAAGGTGAAGAGCTGAATAGTTACTTGGGGGGTAGCAGACAGGAGGGGGTCAAGCGCAGGAGATAAGAGCAATAACCCCATCTGGATAATAGGTCTCGTGCAAGATAGTGTACAACCGTGCAGGTTGAATGGACCAGTGGTCTTTTTCTGCTAACCTTTCCTATTTTTGTATTTCAAATGTTCATTCAAAGGCTATACCTGCAATTGAATGGGTGGGAGCACCAGTTATGCCTCCTGTCTGAGCTATATAAGTCAGCTCCTTCAGGGCCAGCCCGGTGGCACTGAGGGTTGAGGTGCTGGATGCCACACCTCATGCTACACCAGCACCTCTGGTTCAGGAATAAGCCAAGGTCATTGGGGGTCAGCCTGGGTGGTGAGCGCAGGAGTTGGATTCAGCAGCCGCAAGGCAGCTTTCCTCTCCCAGGGAGGGGTTTCGCTGCTCCCACCATACCACCTTGTCTGTGTTTTTCACTCCGTAGCATCTTGTAAAGTTTACTACTTACTGGGCAAGGTTGATGATGTCTCAACTTGTTAAATGGCAATTTTGAGTTGCTGGACTGCGTGAGTGCAGACTCCTGACCATCTGTTTGGTTCAACCACTGTGGCTCAATACACAGCACGGTAACCACTGACAGGTCCATTTAGGTTTCCCAACCTTTTCTGTCATGTCCAATATCTGTGCAGATATGAGACTCAATGTTTCTAACTTTCTCGCTTCCCATGGAGGCTGGAGTGACTTCGAGCTGGGTGCAAAAAACACTGATAACCTTGTACTGGGGATCTCAACCCAGTACTCAGAGGAGAAACAAACAGCCAAAAAGCATGATTCTAAAGGGCTGTTGGTTGCTGCTTTCTATGCTGCTATAGAAGCCTCCAAGGTGAAGTTTCATTCCATCGAACTGCAACACTCAGCTCTTAAGAAAGAGTTGGGCTTGCAGGCATCTGAATGTTTTAGGAAAGAGCAGACTGGAAGAACTTCAGTCCCTGCATAGTAAGAACAAGACTATTTTGCATTGTACTGTACAGAATAATGATCAAGAGTTATGCATGTTGAGAAAGAACTGCAATAAGTTGAAGCAGGATAAGAAGCAGGTTTTGCAAATTAATGATTTGTTGAGTGAAAGGAATGAGTCTTTGTGAGAGTAGAATGAGGAGTTACAAGAGGACCTGAAATGGGTTAAGTCATGAGTTGGATAGAGAGTTTAAGGACAACTGCAAATTGAGCGCCGCATATCAAGTGTTTTAGAAAGAGGTTTCGAAAGGTGTTGGGCAGAACAATACAAAAGTTAGTCACACTTAGTGCAGAGCTAAGATGGTGAACCTGCGTCATCAGTAAGAGGTGTTGGCTGGTCATGTCAAGGCGATGGGTGGGTTTCACTACATACCCAATGACCTTATGTCATCCGGAGTGTGGCAAAACTGCATTCTGCCTGGTCTTGTACCCCGGTGGAGGGATGTCTATCCTATCATCTTTTTTCCTACTATAAATCTATTGTGCAACAGTACTTCTTTACCCTATCTTTTGCCTCTTTCTAGCCCTGATATAGGTTGGCCATCTATGTCAGTCTTTTTCTTTCTGTCTATACCTTTTTCCTACTACCTTATTTTTCCTATTCAATTTATCCATCTCTCACCACCATTCCCATGTAACACCAATTCGAAGTCCTGCATGTCAACTGACAACAAAATTGTTAAGGTGCTCGTAGGGCATAAAGTGCCTATGAATGAATAAAAGTGCACTTGGAACAATATAACGTGCATATGTGCATTTAAAATGTTCTTGGATTAAATAAATAAAATTCATGTAGCGCATTAGGTGCACAGAATGAAAAAGCTCTAAAGTATTGAGATGAATAAATTGAAATACACAAATAAATGAGTGAGGGAATATTACCTTAAGCACTTGGATGCACTTCTTATTAAAATGTATTGTGTTGCAGCTATTCAGTGTGACAGCCCTTATAAGAAAGACTTACCAGAAGCCTGTAAAGATCCCACAGCAGAAGCAGCAGATAATGAGCGTTTGAACACTGCTACTCTGCTGTACAATGAAATAAATTAAAGGGACAGGAACATTCCTATTTTATACAGTACTGTTTAAACTTGGGTTAGTCCCCAGTATAAAATAAAAAGGCTAAAACTAATTAAATAGTGATTGAACTAGGAAGTCCCCTGAAACAACATGTTTAGACATGGAACAGCATGTCAAGACACATAGCTAGGAAGATAGCGGCCCCTAGTGCCTATATCTATTTTTTCCATCGTGATATTATTTTGTCACCACCTCCGCAGACCTGGTAGGGGCTACAGTAGCAGCCACAGACACTGCCAGCTAAGTCCTGAAATTTCTGTGATTTTTTCCCAAAATATCTCCTGCTTTCTGCATTTCCACAGTAGGGGCAGCAGAGAGAAAGTCTTCAGAAATTTCGTGAAATATCTGGAAATAGCTAGCAATGCGTGTGGCTACTACTGTATGACCCCCCTCCCTTGGAAGGGTACATCCTCCGGCACATTGGGGCCATCATGGGTCCTGCCAGGTCCCAGTATTTTCCTCTGTTTTTCTCCACCACGCCCATTCCCATACAATGTGCGTAGCAGCTGTCTCTACCTCCACGTAGGCAGCCAGCACCCTAGGCGTGGGCCGAACCCCTCTTGTTGTGCTGATGCATGCAGCACAAACCCTCTCCCAGAGTAAGGAGAGCAGTCCTCCAGACGCTTAATCTTCACCTTCCCCGGCCGATCCCTGAATGACCCAAGTCTGTTCCCGAACCTGGGTCGCTGGGATGGCATGAGGTGCGGCATCCAGCGCCTCAACCCTCAGCGCCACTGGGCCAGCATAGCCTATATCTATAACTAATTGTTGCATAACCATGCTGATCAGTGGGAGGAATTTACTTACATAATGGACCCTTATGTTTAAAATGGTAATAACACTGGCCAGAGAAATGGTTAATTGTATTAGTTTATATTGTTGGAAAGCACTCTATAATCCAGGCTTAGAAACAACTATTTATTTTTGTATAGGCCTAGTTGTGAGCCTCTAGATAGACAAACTGTTTAATTGCCTTTTGTGGGTGGGCCTAAAATTAAGTGGGAGGGCTATATAAATCCTCAACCCCATGCATAGGCAGATGAGCTGAAAAGCTGGTCGCACTTGTCTGACGTAAGACAAGAGAAAGGACCTGTACCAGGATAGGTACTGTTAGCAACACAGCAGGAAAAGCTGAATTGACTGTTTGAACTGTCTTTGAAACCTGAAGGAAGGTACATCTGCTTAAAGGAAATATACTCCCCATACTAGCTAAAGTACAGGAGCACCTCATACTCTCCCAACTTGCCCCCTTTCTCGACTCCTCCTCTTTCTTCACACCATATCAGTCTGGATTTAGGAAGTCGCACTCCACCAACACCTCACTTTTAAGGCTCACAGATGCTATCCTCACTGGTATGGAGCAAGAGCACACCACCTCATCCATTTTCATTGACCTTGCCAAAGCTTTTGACACCTTCTCCCACTCCCTTTTACTGACCAAACTCGCCCATGTTGGTCTGTCAGGAACAGCCTCCAGCTGGTTCCAATCCTATCTGGCAGGCAGGTCTCAAGCGGTAAAAATTGGCTCCTGCACCTCCGTCCCTCTCCCTGTCACCTTCGGGGTCCCTCAAGGCTCGGTCCTTGGCCCATTACTGTTCTCCATTTTTCTAAATGACCTGCCCTCAACTAGCATGCACTCACTCATCCACATGTATGCTGATGTCATGGTAATGTTTGCATCAGGTCCATCCACCTCTGTTACTACGGAAAGACTCCAGAAGGATTTCAATGCTGTTCAGCTTTGGTTTCATACAAACCAGCTTTTCCTCAATCAAAAGAAAACTGTCTCACTAACTTTTGGAATGTGGCAAAGACTCTCCCGCCTATCCTCAACCTCCACTTTCCAAACCACTGACTGGTCCCCCCCTGGAGGACTGCACCTCTTTCAGATACCTTGGGGTATGGCTTGACCAGCACCTCGACTTTTCTGCGCATATCGATTCAATGCACAAAAAACTACATCCCAAACTGGGTGCTGTATATCACAACAGGACCTGCCTATCTTTAACGGCTCACAAAGCGATCATACAGAAAATGATCCTCCTGATATTTGACTATGGGGACGTAATCTACAGCACGGCCAATAAATCAACCTTAACCAGGCTAGATCCCCTCTACCATTCCTTCTGTCATTTTGCCCTGGACTGTCCACCCTCGACACATCACTGCATCCTCTGTAAGTCACTTGACCTGATGTCTCTTCAGGATCACAGACAGGCCCACTGTGCCAGGGTCACTGCTAAATTCTGGGCATAATCCCTCCCCTCATACCTCCAGTTGGCCCTCTCTGTCCAGCCCCCCACTGCGTACACACTTAGGAATTCAGATCCCAGACTCTTTTTCGTACCACGCATGTCCTCATACAAAGGACAAGCTGCTTTCAGCTTCCGTATGCCCAAACTGTGGAACACATTACCAGCCGAAATTCGGCACATAGACAGCAGCCAGCATCTAAACCAACTCCTCAAGGCACACTTCTCCCCCTCCTGCACATGCACCTAGCTCATTCCCTTCCCACTGCGCCATTCCACCCATTCTCTTGGGGCTTCTAGAAGCCTTTCAAAATATTTGTTTTATGTTTAAGTATGCTAGGCACCTTTTTTTTTTGGTCTCTATAAATACGTTGTAGTGTTTTCACTCACCTGATTATTACACCGGTATCCCATCCACTGTGTAACCTTTTGGGATATCGGCCCTGTAGCAAAAATGTATCATAGCTGCCTTGAGTATCTGTTTACTGTACTGTATTTCCTGTATGTTTACTGTATTTGTAATATTTCCCATTTTCCCCTCCCCCAGGACACATCTCTAATCGAGCTGCTTCCGCTCAGCATGCCTTCCTAGTTAAACTCTTAAATAAATTAATTAATAAATACATTATTTTTCTTTATTTATTTTGTAAATATTATCATGTTTATTTATTATTTTTACACTTTTGTATAAAATAAAAACACACTGAGGTGTGTTGTACCAGATATACTGTGTCCAGTATTATCCTTACCCACGGTCCTATTACAGATGACAATTCTGGTGACAACAACAGCCAAGATGGCATCCAGCCCCATCCTCAATATGGCCCTTCCCCCAATCACCACTCACAAGATGGGGGCACCCTACGCTGTACCAACGTGACCCTATGTCATGAGAAATATGATGAGAATCATGTGTGCCACCAAGATGGCATTCCCCATGATAGGCAGGAGGTCGAGGACTAGCCCCTCCAATTGCCATCCTGAAAAATGAAGACAGAATGGAGACCGATCAGATGATCAAGATCCCCCTCACTTGAACACAGATGACTGAGGAGCAGAGAAAGGCCTTCCAGGAACACATGGCAAACATGTTGAAGGAAGCCGCTAGTCAGCAGTAGCTTGTCTGCTCTGTGGCTGAAGCTGCAGCAGAGGCGGCCCTTCACAGTGCACAATCCCACTACACTTTTCCTGATCAGTGTCCCATAACTCAGACTAGTCCCCTTCAGGAGGCTCACTCTGTGCAGTAGATTGCTGACAGTATAGGCAGCATGACCCCTAATGACAATCTCAGCTGTCATTTGGAAAAAGTTTGTTCCAAATGTGAAATGCTCAGTCTACCGGCAGACTACCAAGTACAGATGCTCCAGCAGACCGTAGACCCCAGCTTCTGAGCAAAACTCTCAGAGGACGTTCGCCAAGTCACGGATGCAACTTTTGATGACGTCACTGAGAAATTAATTGCAGCACACTCCCCAGGCATGGTTGGCATTATGTTAGCCCATCCTGTTAAACAGTACGCCAAGGAAAGTCCAACTTTGTACCATCAGAGGTTATGGTTGGCCTACCGTACTGGCAAGGTGCTATCACAAGAGATGGCGGATGGAGACCAAAATGAATACAAGACCTTGTTCATTCAGAACATGATTCCGGCCATGCATGACAAGGTTGAGCTTGCGTTTACCCCAGAACCAATAGATTTGCAGACATTCTCAGAAGGATGGAGCATGTCTATCAGCTCTACCTCTGAGATTTAAATTCTGGCTCAAAAGTCAAGGTGCCCACAGTACAATCTACCAGTGAGCCCACAACCCACAACATGGTGGAGGTCAAGGACCAGGACCCTCTATGTTTCTATGCAATGTGAGAAGGCAGTAAGGAAGGCTGGGGGGATACTGGGATGCATAGGGAGAGGCATCAATAGTAGAAAACAGGAAGTTGTTATCCCTCTGCAGAGACAGTTAGCGAGACCCCATCTGGAATACTGTGTGCAGTTCTGGAGACCCCATCTCCTCAAAGACATAGACAGAGTGGAGGCTGTCCAGAGGAGGGCAACCAAAATGGTGCAGGGTCTGCACCAGAAGACACACAAAGAAAGACTAAAGGAGCTTAATTTGCATACCCTTGAGGAAAGAAGGGAGAAAGGGGACATGATAGAAACTTTCAAGTACCTCAAGGGAATCAACAAAGTCCAAGAGGATAGCATCTTTCAGAAAAGAGATGTGCAAGAACAAGGGGCACAATTTGAAGATAGAGGGTGATGGCTCAGAGGTAATGTGAAGAAGTATTTTTTACAGAGAGGTTGTGGATGCATGGAACAGCCTCCTGAGGAGGTCGTGGAGTCAAGAACAGTGGGGGAATTCAAGAATGCATGGGACAGACATAAGACAGTCCTAGTGGGGGGTAGGAGGAAGTAAGCTGTTGGTTAACTAGGATCTGTAGCTTATCTGTTAGGTAGGAAAATGGGCAGACTAGGTGGGCCAAGTGGCCTTATCTACTGTCACATTCTATGTTTCTATGTTTCTATGTCACATTCTAAGTTTCTATGTTTCTAGGACAACAAGGCTTCACCCTCTGATGACAAACAGGCCTACAAGATGGGGGAAAACTGCAACAGAAACAGGAACAGACAAAGAAATTGGAATAACCTTAATTCTGATCAGAATGACAACTGGGGCAATTGAACTTATTGACAATGCCCTTCTTACTGTGATGTAGTGGAGGAGAATAATAATCTCCGTACACTCCTTGGAAAGGTCCAATCAGTGGCCGAGGCCATCCCAAGGCAGACTGTTGCAGCATTAGCTCCGGTAACCAAATCCCTACTGGGCCAAGGAGACACAGGAACCTCCTCTGGCCAGGCTGCAGCAGGCCCAAAGCTCAAGACCTTGTCCATTGCAGCTACTACTAGCACTCAGACTTCTCTGTATCCTATGCAGGACCTGGAAGATGATAGGCAAGATCCTGCTGGCAGCCATTTGCAGGAACCACCTGAAGATGCCAGTACTAGTTCAGACTGACAATTACAGGCCCCAGTCCGTATTGTGAACAATATTACTATTAACACAAATGGAAAGCCTTGCTCTCATGCCACAGTCGGGGGCCACCAAATTGTTATGCTGCTAGATACAAGCACAGCTGTGTCTGTACTACATTATGAGGACCCAGCTAATTCCTCTTGGGCCACCAGATGGAGGACCAGTGCTCAAGGTGTGGATGGCACTAGATTGTCTACCTATCATTCTATTGTACTCTCCGTGGTGTTGGGTACCCTCAACACAAATCACACTTTAGACCTCATGGTATTACATTGTCACCCCAGCATCCTAGGAAAAGATTTTTTAGCACTAACTGCTGTGTAGCAGACTTAGCCAATTGGTTCTTGATCCAAATCAGAGGAAAATACCATACAGTCATGATTTCTGATTCCCACGTGATTGCCGCCATTGTGGTTCATGACAAAGAATATAACGTCATAGCTCTAGTCCAGATACATGAGTTCTTCAAAGAACTGTTACCCATTCTTCAGAAGCACCTTAATGCTTTTGCCACACATAAACACGATTGTGGGAGAATGAAAACCATCACTGAAGTTCCAGGCCCTGAACATGACAGGTGAAGGCAATATTCTTTTCCTCCAGAGGTCTTACCATCACTCAGAGAAACTATTCTGTCACTTCTCCAGCAAGGTGTGATCAGCCCTTGTGTCTCAACTGCCAACTTGCCCATCTGGCCAATGAAAAAACCCAGCAACTCTTGGAGACTCACTATTGACTATAGGAGACTTAATCAAGTCACTCCTAGATGCTCCCCTACAGTAGACTCAGCACCAGATGTGCTCAAATTGCTAACACCCGATCATAAGTGTTTTAGTGACCTTGATATCTCCAATGGGTTTTGGTCACTGCCCCTTGGTCAGGAAAGCCAATATAAGTTTGCTTTCATCTTTGAGGGTCATCAGTACAGTTGGACCTGTCTACCACAGGGCTTTCACAACAGCACTTCCCTCTTCCATCTACGCATGATGGATGCCTTGCAGAGTTTCTCTGCCCCACAATGCCTTCTGCAGTATGTGGATGACTTACTCCTGGTAACCGCCACTAAGGAGCAACAAGTTGATCTCCTTGATGAGTTACTGACTCTCTTACAGAGGGCGGGCCTCAAGTGCAACCCTGCGAAAGCACAATTGTGTCAGAAAGAGGTTATTTTCCTTTGTCTGGGTGTCACAGAACAAGGCAGAAGCCCAGCCTCGAAGAAGATACAAGGCCTACAAGATTTGCCACTTCCTATCTATGTGACAATACTCAGACATTTCCTGGGAATGGTCAACTATTCCATGGATTTCATTTGTGACTTTGCACAAAAGGCTACCCCTCTGTATGAACTGCTGAAAAAGGATGTCTCCTGGACTTGGGGTCCCATTCATACCACTGTGACCCTTCTGAACCAGGCTCTGGCCTCTGCTCCAGCACTGGTTAGCCCCAATACAGCTTTACCCTTTCATCTGGAATCTGCTACTTCAGACATTGCCATGTCTGCAGTACAGTACTTACTCAAAATGTAAATGGCATTCTGAGACCTATTGCCTATGCTTTCTAGATGCTCTCCCCAGTACAGCAGAAGTACGGTCTTTGTGAAAGACACCTTCTGTCTACCTACTGGGCTGCTAAGCACTTTCTGTACATCACTTGGTATTCACCCTTCATTTTACACACCAATCACCCCCCCCCCAAACGTTTGCTGTCAGAGTGAAGGATGGCTCAGAGTCTAATACCAGACTGACTCACAGGTCTCTTCTTCTCCAGGAGGGTGACATACAGATCCTCACTGCCAAAATGCCCTCAATTCTAGCCCATGGTCTTCTGCACCAAGGACACCCACAGGATTGTTCACTCCAGCCTCCTGATTTGTTTGATCAAGGACCATTTCTTTCTGCTACTCCACACCTCCTTGCTGACACTTCCCTGTGTCATGTCTTTACTGATGGCTCTGCCTCATATTACCTGGGAGAACAGATAGCTGGATTTGGAGTGCTTATCATAGACCCTAATGGTAACACTGTCCATGCATCTAAATGATGCAGTGTTGCATCTTCTCAGTATATAGAACTGGCAGCTGTGGCTTGTGCTCCTGAACTGATACAACATGGTACCACAGATAACATCGGCTTCATAGACTCTAACTGGGTCTGTTGCTCACTATCTGAATTCTTACCATTCTGGAAGAAGAACTCCTTCACATCTTCTGATGGCACCCCCTGTGAAATACAAAGCACTCGCTGTATACATTCACAATCTGACTCAACAGTTCAAACACAAGCTGTTCATTCACAAGGTGATGGCCCATTCGAAATCTGATCCATATTATGTCTTCAATGACTGAGCAGACACTGTTGTGAAAGAGGGTGCACGAGGGGGAGAAATGTGAGATATGGCTCACCCTGTTGCTCTGGCAGCTGTACAAATAGCTGCCATGAGAAAGAAGAAAACTGAATCTTTTTGTGCTACTGGACTTGTACACAGCACAAAACTCTGATCCTCAGCTGAAAGAAGTGTTCATATATCTAGACAAAGGAACTAAACAAGAACTGCTGACCAACAACCCCTACAAAAGACATGTGAACAAACTGCATCTATCACATGACAACAAGTTGATATGGTATCAACCTGACAACCTGAACCACAGGTTATGGATAGTTCCCAAATCATTGTGATCTGAGTTCATCCATCAGGTCCATGACACCCCGAATGGTGGACACCAGGGGGTAGAAAAAACAGTCCAGAGGTTGAAATCTGTGGATTGGTGGTCTGGTGTCACTACAGACATCAAACATTATATCTAAAACTGCTTAGTTTGTGTACAGAACAATCCTGCCCCAACCAAAAAAAATGCTAAACTACTTTCCCAGAGACAATCTGGTCCCTGGCATGCAATCCAAATTGATTTCATTGGCCCCCTGACCACCACCATCAAGAACAACAAATACGTCACTGACCTGTTCTCCAAATGGATCGAGGCTTTTCCCACTCGACAATGCACAGCAAAGGCAACTGCAAGAGTATTGGTACATACAACAACTGTTCTCCAGGTGGGGCCTACCTCTTAAGGTAGACTCTGATCAAGGAACCAGCTTTATAGGTGAGTTGATGCAAGAAACACTCAGACTTCTTGGTGTACACCAGAAGTTTCACATTCCTTACCACCCTCAAACCTCAGGGCAGGTAGAAAGAGGCAACAGACAGATAAAGCAAATGCTATCCAAATTAATCGAGAACAATCCCAAGGATTGGGATTCCCTTTTGCCTTTACTCCTTATGGCAATCAGGGGTACTCTATCAGCCACCACCCAGTGCACACCCTTCAAAGTGATGACTGGTAGAACCACGAAATTATCTGAGCATCTGTTGATTGACTTGAACACACCATCTGCAGACACAGTGTCCGTGGACACATATGTCACAAAACTGAGAGATGACATCATCAAGGCTCACTTGTATGCTGCACAACACATGGGCACAGCCCAACAGCAACCTAATATTCACTTTGACAAACATGCAAAAGAGGTAGATTGGCAGTCAGAGATCAGGTGATAGTACTCAGATTTGCACACCCTACTCATCCCTTCTCCAATAAGTGGGAAGGACCCTACCCCATCATTAACAAACTCAGTCCCGCAGTCTACCAAGTTAGGCTTATCAGTGAGAAGAAACCTACTGATAAATGGCTGCATGCTAATCAGCTCAAATTGTACAAAGGAAAATAATTACTTTTCTTAACCCCAATCGGCAGAATTGTAGCTACTGACCTTTTTCTTTCTTCCTTATAGGTATCTACATGAGATGGCTATCTTGCATTTCATCCTCCTTCTAGGAGCACTCCCCTTTGTCCATGACAAGGTTATGACAACTATATCTGACTACAGCATGCATCTAAGGCCACTCCTTTCACTTCTTGATCATCCTGAGGGAAGACATATGACCCCACAAAACAAACCCACCACCATCCCTGAAGGAGTTAGCTCCGGGAGCAACCAGCAAGGTAATTACAACTACAGGAGGCCTGCAGACTTGCCCGATTTCAGTTGCTGTTGTGATGGAGTGGAAAACATGATTTCTTATCTACTCTTGAATGCTACGAGTTGGCATAGTGGGACTGATTGTTTTGCAGACAGCATTTAAACAGTTTGATTGCTAAGTATTTGTGCTGTTCTGCTAGTGAGCTTTAACTGTGCTGGTAGCATTTACACCGGGACCTGATTGTTTAAATTTATGCTTTCATCTACTCTGTGCATGTAATTCAGTTGAGCTTGCTACAGTTTTAATTCGCATTGGCATAGATTATTAATCACAGTTCACCTGACTCCATTGTACTTGCAGTCAGGTCCTCGCTATTGTTCTGTCTTCCAACCGGTTACCTGATCCTTGTTCCCTGTCTCCCTTAACAGGCTCCCAACAGAAACCACCTCCCATTCGCTGGCTTCCATGGACAGAGAAGCGTTTTCTCCCGGAGCAGCCAACAAGGTAATTACAACTACAGAAGGCCTGCAGACTTGCCCGATTTTGGCTGTTGTTGTGGTGGGGTATTAACCCATTGACACTTAACCTCGACTGCCCCACCCACCCCAGCCACCCTCCCACCCAAGGTTGTCCCTGAACATATTGGGAGCTGCTGGTCACATGACTTGTCAGGTGACCAGTGTAAGCTTTCCCATTTGCAGCTTATAGTCCCTGACCACTAGGGGTCAGTCATTCCTATCTCTTTACTGCCCTGTACACCCTGCCTTTTCACTTCCTTTTTGCTCCACTTTGTCATTCTTGCCCATCACCCTCCACCTTTTCTCGCTCCCCAACTGATCCTTCTGCACTTGGCTTCCTCCTCCTGGCCTGGGTTTTGAACCCCTGACCATCTGCACCTTAGATAGACACCCTACAGTTGTGCCATTGTTCCTGGCTTATATTGTTCTCTCCTTTTAGTCTACTTCTCTGATTGACTCCTATTACTATCCTACTACCCTCTGTCACTAACCCCCTACCTGTTCTTACCCTGCACCCAATGTTTCTCACACCCTGGTTTCTCTGTCCGTTATCACTCCTGAGTCTAACCTTTCCACTCACGCCCCTTCCCCCAACTAGCCCTGATCCCCCCAACCTCTTATATCACACTAGCCCACACTTCCAACTGGGAGGAACCATCGGTAACTACCCATACCATAACACTCAACCTCCTGGTACGGTTCTCTGCTCATCTACCGACCCCTTGCTCCAGTCCTTAATCCTGTTACCCTATGTCTTCTCCCTTCCTGTTCCCACCAATGGTTTCATATCTCCATATTGTAAACAGTTAGTCAAAAATAAGTTTCTGAACTATGACCTCTTTAGGCTTGCACTCTTTCTGTTTTTACTCTCCGGCAACGTTCATCCCAACCCTGGACTCTCTGCACTGTCCAACCTGACTAGTCACAGGGCCAGCAGTCTAACACTAGCCTCAAGTAACATTTGTAGCCTGCTACAGAAATTTGACCTCCTCCAAGGTTGGGCTGCTCAGCACAATCCTGACATTCTGGCTGTAGAAGAAACTTGGCTCTCACCGAAAATCCCTGACTCTATCATTGCCTTGGCTGTTTACACGTGCTTTAGATCCAATAGGCAGGGGAAAATGGGAGGGCGCTATGCCATCTATCTCCGTGACTCTCCACAAGGTCAGGTCTTACACACCTCTCTCTATCCTGTCAAGGTGCTCAAGCCCTTCCTGTCAAAAATCACTATTTATTTATTTGTTTTCCTTATCTGTTTCTTCCACAGGTCTCCTGGTCGGCAACCATCCTCAGCCACCTGTCCAGCCCAGTACCCCGACTTCAGGCAGCAACCCCATTTCCCCCATGGATTACCCTCAGTGGTGGGGAGGTGAGGAGCCCCCTAGCTCAACTCACCTCAACCAGGATCCAGTTCGGGGAGCGCTATTCGAGGTCAGGGCCTGCGGCAGGTGGCTTCTTCAACCTGCACAACCAGGACCATTTTCACATTTTCTCCCTTGTGTGAGTGAGGCATGCAATGACGCCAGTGGAGGGAGCATGCACATGTCCACAT
The DNA here is from genome assembly GCA_016271365.2 of Neoceratodus forsteri. Taxonomy (NCBI): domain Eukaryota; kingdom Metazoa; phylum Chordata; order Ceratodontiformes; family Ceratodontidae; genus Neoceratodus; species Neoceratodus forsteri. The sequence goes on from CM057449.1 coordinate 1,327,813,130, forward strand.
GTGCTCCTCCAGGCATCTGCCTCATCTCAGCCCCTCTTTTTGCAGCATCGGCACACTGCCACCCCAGCCTCCTCTAGGGTCCAGTCATGCACTGACCACTAGAGTCCCCCCTCCCTGGAGAGGAAGAGCAGTTCTTCAGATGCTCACTCTCTCTCCTCCCCTGCCGACCCACGGCAGCCCATGCCCCTTCCTGAACATGGGTCGCAGGCATAGCACGAGGTAAGGAGTCTAGTGCCTCAGCCCTCAGCACCCCTGGGCCAGCTCAGAATCACTGTTTGAAACTCAGGCAAGACATTTTTAGTCTTGGCCATCTACATTCCTCCTCATAGCCCAAAGTCTGCCTTCAATTCTATTCTAGACTATGTCTCCAAGTTGCCCTCAAAGACCAAGGTCATCATTATGGGTGACTTTAATATCAACTGGTCAGCCCCCCTTGCTGCACAGTACAGGGATGCTGTAGTGGCCATTAACCTTACCCAGGTCGTGTCAATGCTGAAAAGGATCAACTACTGAACTGGGACCAGTACCCTAATTGACCTTGTCCTCACAAACCATCCAAAGAGACTTGTTAATATCTCTGTACTCCCTGACACTATTATTGACCATTCCCCCATTCTCTACACCTGGCTCTACCATTCCCCGATACCCGTCCAAAGTTCTCAACCCTAACTCTCACCCCATTCTCTTATACTTCTGCTGCTTTACACATGTGATGGGGGAGAGTTAGGGCTGATGACCCCAATGCACACCCCAATGCCAGTTGGGGGTGGCAGGGGTCCAAGGGGGTTCAACCTAACAGAGAATTTACTCACTTTTGTCACTGTGGAACAACCCTAACTAATGCATTAAACAGAGTTTTTGCCTCTAATATCTATATCTATATATATATATATATATATATATATATATATATATATATATATATATATATATATATATATATATATATATATATACAAATGAATCAGGTAGATAGCGATCAGAAATGTGCTAACCAACAAAGTTTACATTTGGAGAGACAACATAAATGGAATATTCCATGCTTTTACTTTCGAGTGATTAAAGTCAGTGAAGTAAAGAAACAAATAAGTCAACTATATCCACGAAAGGCAACTGGACTGGATAAAGTGGAGACAAGCTTCTTAAAAGCTTCAGCAGAGCAAATAAGTCCAATTTTGTCTAAATTGTTTAACTTTAGTTTGCAGTAGAGAAGTTTCCCAGAGTTTTGGAAAAATGCAAAAGTGATCCCAGTATTTAAAGGGGGGGAAAGATAATCAATCTAATTACCGTCCGATAGCATTGTTGTCAATCATATTGAAGGTCTTTGAACATCTGGTCTGTGCCCAATTGTATGAATGCTTGAAGAAGTACAAATTACTGATGGAATGCCAGGCAGGTTTTAGACCTGGGAGGTCGACAGACACTGCCCGGACAGACTTCATTGATGTAGTGGCAAGTGGGATTGAGTCACAGGAGTCTGTCGGTGTGGTGTTCATCGACCTCTCAAAGGTCTTCAATTTGGTCGACTTCAATATATTGCTAGGGAGATTGGCTCAAATACTGTAGGTTTGTCTGAATCTGTTCAAACTTGGATTCCTTCCTATCAGATTGAATGTACACAACAGGTTTGTATAAATGGAACACTCTCAGAAAGGGAAGCTATTTTCAGGGGTGTCCCACAAGGCTATATTTTGGCCCCTCTATTGTTCTTGATATACATAAACCTCCTTCCATTACACTTCAAAAATAGCAAGATTTATTTATATGTTAATGACATGGCTTTGATAGGAAAAGGTACAAATATAGATGGTCTACAAAAAATTCTTCAATCAGATTTCAATATTTTACAATATTGGTTACTCCAATCAAAAGTGGTTCTTAATATAAAGAAAACCCAGGTAATGTTGTTTAATTCAAGGGGTAAATCATTACATAAACAGACTTTAAACATACATAGAGTAAGTGGACAAATGCTAGAGCAAGTCTTGGTTTATAAGTATTTAGGAGTTTATATAGATAGTACTCTTACTTTCTCTGAACATATAACTAATGTAGTTAAAAAGGTCATTTCAAGACTAGGTGTGCTTAGAAGGAAAACCTTAATTCCCCCTAGAGAATCTAGAAATAGAGTGGCTGTTCAGCTACTTTTACCAACATTAGAATATGGTAGTGTAATATATCAATTTGCTTCCAAAACACTCTTGAATAGTCTGGATAAAACATATTATAGAATGGCAAGATATATGATGAAGTGCCCTTTCTTTACTCACCATTGTATTTTCCTCCAAAGTCTAGACTGGGATTCTCTTACACTACTTAAAAAAAAAATGAGTAGGGTATAAAGCCTATATGGAGTATGGAGGTAAAAATAGGCATGGAAAAAATCCCCTGATGCTTTTACCCCTCATAAGTATAATTTGAGGGATTTGAAACATAGATGCTTAAAAATTCCATTGGAAGTTAATATTTATAGTAGAATGCAAAGATGTTTCTATTTACCAAAAATATGGAACAAAATAGATCCAGAAATTAGGACTATTGAAAATGTGGGTCAATTTAAACACTCCTTAGACTTAGTTTGGAAATACAAATGTATTTGCTATGGTGCTACTGAGTGATTTCTGTATCTGCTGTCTTTTCCTCCAATGTATGCATGTTTAAACTCTCCTGACTTCATTTCTGGGCTGGGGTTATTGGTTGAAGTAGGTGCATGAACTGATATAGTTTAGACACTGTAGTATTGTGTCCCCCTTTATGGATGCTCCCCTTTCTTGATCAGGATCCCATAAATGTGTGCCTCATATTAAGGCTTATAAAAAATTTCCCTGACATTCCAATGGAATATACTTAATTTTTAAAATAAGGTTCTATACCATGTTTTTCTGATATATTGTGTGTCTTGTCTTTGTATGCCTTGTATGAATTTTAGAATGTGTTGTACTTAAGATTGTTTCCTGTAATATTGTATTACATGATGGCTTACTGTACTGTGAAACTGTAATCTTAAACAGGACAACTTTGATAAACAGGGCCTATTTTGGTCCTAAAATTTATTACCCTGTCAACAAATAAAAATGTTTTATCTATCTTATCTATCGTATAGGCATAGGTCTTGCATGCCCTCCGAAGCCCTGCGGCTGGTGGTTACCAGTTCAGTTTTATCCATAGTTGACTATGGCTTAGTTATCTGTGGATCTGCTGCTGACACTTCTCTAAGAAGGATCAAGGTCTCCCTGAATAAAACTTATCATCTAGTCACTGGTTGTAACTGGCTCACTCATACCTGTGAGCTTTATTTGAAAACTGTCTGGTTGAACTTTGAGGGAAGGTTTGCTTACCACACCTGTCTGCTAGCCAAGAAATTATCCACTAGCCACCTTCTGCTACCACCCAGCATCTACTTACTTTGGCCCCAATTACCCACCCAACAAGAAACTCCTCTAAATCTGCTTACCTGGTACCATTTTGCAGAATTTCCCAGCGGCAGAGGGCTTTTGTGTACAGAGCTCCCCAATGGTTCAATGGACTGCCCCAGGAGATTTCATCTGCCTGTAAACTTGGCCCTTTCAAAAAACTGCTTAGACAGTATCTCCTGGCCTCCAGCCACTGCAACTGTCTAGAGTACCTTTGCATTTTCTTCAGATGTCACACTCCTCACCCTCCCCTTCCCCCATGTTAGATAATGTCCTCACAGACTGCTACATTTCCTTTTCTCCTTTACTTCCCTCCTCTCTATTTCCCCATTCCCCTTCCCCTTCCTCCCCCTTTTGGCCTCTGCCCTACCCATACTCCCCCATGCTTCCCACAATCCCCTTCCCCTTGCATTAATCCTCTATTGTATAGCATTTCTGTGTTCCTGTATACTTCCACCCTGATGTTATTGCCTGATAAAAACCTTGTGATGGTTGAAATTGTTACTTTTACTGTCTATTCCTATGTACCCTGGTTGCATCCAAGATTTCCTTTTATTCTGTGTACCTGTTGATGTGGAGCCTTTTCAAATGAGTCCCTGACTCATAGGGTTGCAATTCTGATATGTTCAATAATAAATAAAAATAGAAGTTCCCAACAAATTAATCACTGTTCAGGAAGGCACAGACACTTACCTGACCTCCATGGTTGTGGTACCTGACAAATCATCCCTCCAAATTGAATGGCAAACCGACAATCATGGACAGACACTTCCTGTTTCCTGCCTTTACAAAGGCACTTTTCAAGGCTGGCCTAATGCCAGAATCACTGGGGAAAGCTGTGACTACTTTCCTAGTGATTTGCTCCCAGCCACACCTAGCAGACTGCACTTTATAAATGTGAGACAAGAAAGCTGGAGTAGTGTTTTTGCAAACAGAGAATGAAACAACAGGACTCCAACTCAGATCAGCAAGGTACTTTTTACATTATTTAAAGTGCAAGACCAAACCGATTGGGGCCACTTTGATGGAGTGGTTTGGCTTGTTCACATTTTGGCCAAAGTTTGATAACTAAGAAACCCTATTTAGGACATGAGAGATTGAAAAATCCTCCATTACAGGCCTGTTTGGGCAGTTGGGGGGGGGCAAACTGGACTTCATTTGTTTGTCTAATGCCAGAATCCCCCCAAATGGCACCCTGTCCATCTGCTAAGCCAATTACAGACATTCTGATCTATACAATCTTACTGCTTTGATTGATCCCACTTTTTGTGATAAATACCCAGAAGACTCTGCAAGAGACTTTTGTGTTCACAGTTATATGGCTTCAGCAGCCATGTTTCTGTCTGTAGTATCCCCTACTGAAGCAGAACTTACTGACTGTCCCAAACAAGAACCTGTCCCAGCTAGTGGTCTGACTGCCACCTCCCTTCCAGGTACACTTGTGAACAATGTGCAATTTATGCACATTCCTGTCATTTTTATCCTCACACATTGGAATATGGCTGAATTTGATATGTGTTCTAAAACTAACACTGCTAGGTTTTTCAGCAGAATGTTATTAGACAGTCTTGCTGCATACAAGACATGCACACAAGACCCTGTGGCTGGTCCACATAATACTGAACATTTAGGATTATTCAGGTCTAGACCTAATCCCAATAATAAGAAAACGTCCTCATCACGTAGGAGGCATGCCACTACTGAAGTCACTGGTGCAACTGGCACCATATCCAGAATCTTCGGATCCGGCATGCCCATCTGAAACAGGGAAGACATTGCTGCCATTAAAAGCCAAACAGTTAAATTCCAGACTGGCATGCAGAATGATGTTTTACCCCCTTTATTGCATGGTGTAGATGGGCTTAGACAGGAAGAGCGATACACTGTGTATAACATGCATGACATTGCTAAAAGCTTTAATGACACTAAGAATAAATTAAATGAGCTTGTCTTCCAGAATAACAAGGAGGTAGACAAGCAATATATTGCATGGGGACTTTTAAGCTCTGCTTATGGCTCTCATGTCATAACCACTATCAATAATCTCTTCCAGGATTAGGAATCTGGACGTATTCCAGATATCCATGATAGAAGACTTACTAAATGGTACTGTCCACATTGTAGGTCCACTGCTTGTATTACAATGTGTATGTCCAGATCTGTTAATATCCCAATGTCTACTGCTAGAAATTTAGGTTATGTCACATGCTATCCCATCAGGGCCCATGTTACACTGTCAACCACTGCACCATCTATGACATCATGTTCATTACATTTATTGTCTCTTTGCCATGCCTTAATCCACAGACTGCCATTTTTGACAGACTGGCCTCCACACACTCCATTGGCATCTCAACGAGAACATCTATGGAGAGAAGATCGACCTTTCACATCTTCTGGGCTTCCAATTCACCCTGGATGCTTGGGTGGCGTCTCATACAGATTATTGTGTCAAAAAGGGATACCACTACTTATGTCGCTGTGATGTATTCGACATCATCAAGCCAGTTTGTGGCTACTCACCAGACAGCATTGACTGGTCTTTTACTTACGATTTTGACATTTCCTCAAATGAAACTGGTACCCCAGGACAACAACATGTTCAGCTTCAACATCATCACCAGTGGGCAACACTGGATGTCTCTACCAGGACTACACAGAAGAGGTTCATCACTTCACTACAAGACTTATGAATCAATCTTTCACCTGCCCAATTCAACTGCATAAATGGAGGATTCCTTCAGTGAGTGTGTCATATAATTCTGATTGGCAGTATTATGTGGTTACTAACCACAAATCATTTTCATATGGGTCTAAAGCTTGTGACATACAGTTTCCTAATTTCTATTTTATTCCTCATCAAACTACTGTTATTAGTCACACAGTGATTACTCCTGTTCCCATCCCAGAAGCAGACATTATTGATACCGACCCTGAATATTTGCTTGCTCTATCTCAGTATTTACCTATTTTTAATGTCCACATTGATCCCTTGACCTTGTCTCTTAACACACTTTTAGATAGAGAGGATACCCATCTCATCTACATCAGTAATAACATCTCCAAAGCTGGAGAAGCCCATAACACCCCTATCCATGATGGTGATTTAAGCACCACATATTCCAATACCTGGTTAGCATTAACTTTTAAAGATTTTGTTATTATGCAATCATTTTTGATTATCTTTTTGCTATTCACTCTCTGTCTATGGCACACTCTCAAACAACACCATGAGCAACTCAAGTTCCTTTACAAGGCTCAGTGTGGTTCACTTGGTAGCACATCTGCCTCTGGACCAGAAGGTTGTGGGTTCTCATCCCACACCGGGATTGGACTTACGCCTAAAACTCGCTGCCATCCGAGTGCAGTATTGGGGGGTGCTGTACTGCTGGGGTGTGCCGTCCTTCGGATGAGACGTTAAAACCGAGGTCCCTTCTACCCATCCTGGTGTTGTCCTGGTGGGTATCCAGGTGGAAGTAAAACAACCCAGAGCACTCTTCGCAAAAATAGTAGGGAACATTCCCGGTGTCCTGGCCAACATTCCCCTTCCCATAAACCAGTTCATGCAATTATCCAGGCTGTGTGTGGGTGATGATGTGTGATATGGCCACCACCACACATTCAGTCACTTCACTACCAGTCTAGCATTGCTTGTAAAGCGCTTTGGGATGTATGAAAAGCGCTATATAAATGCTGATTCTTCTTCTTCTTCTCATGTGTCAGGTCTGTAAATGATGGAGATTGTTCCCTCTGCTTATCCCTAGTGTTGTTGCCTTTTCAGTAAGGCAATGGGGGGGAGAAATGTTACACGTGGTGTCCACACCCTTACTGGCAACCTACTGTGCACCACTGACAGTATCTATTATGTTATATGCATAATCAGTACTAACATTTAGGGTGTTGGTACATACTATATAAGTATAAGCTATCAGGGACATTATTACTGTGATCATTGCTAGTAACACATAAGTTTTGTGCCGAGAATACATGTCTGTGTTCTTTGTAAATTCTTCTGAGAAGTCATTGTACGGTCTACACTGCCATCATGCAGATTTATGTAACACCTCACTTATTTTCTGTTTTATATATAAGTCTTTTTTCTCATTTTAACTGATTTTACACATATTGTATATCTATAGATAACACTATGGAGCCACCTAACTTTTGGCCAATAGAGCTTGTTTTGTATATCTAAGTTACCTACAAAAGTAATAGTTACCATGGTGATTATCACCATATGTAACTTGCTGTATTATGTTTTCCCATGGAAACCATCTTCATACCCTGGGGTATTAGGAAACTCTGACTCCCAGTATCTGGTAAGACCTGTTTTTAGGACATATGTCTGCTTTTGTGTAATACACACATTTATTACCACACATGCCACTTGTCTGTTGTTTCTTCTGCTGGTTTATTACCACCAAGAACCTGAGAAGGGATTGACACCCTGACACTAGGGAATAAAATCCCAGACCTGGTGACCTTGATAACAGAGGCCGACCTTGGAGGCTGACCTGGACATTGTAGCTATTATTGAAATGCGATATACTGGAAACCATGACTGGGATGTAGCCGTACCAGGTTATACTCTGTTTAGGAGAGACAGGGGGTGGTAAAAATGGAGGAGGGTGGCTGTTTATGTCAGGGAGAGTATTAGAGTGACTGAAGTACAGGGAATGAAGGGGGAGAAGAGGTACTTTGGGTCACCCTTGAGATGGCCAATGGCACTGCCATTTGCACAGGTGTGATATATAGACCTCCTGCACAGAAGGAAGGAGGTGACCGGGGTTCTAGTGGAATCCATCCACACAATGGCAGCTAAAGAGGAGTTGCTGCTGTTAGGTGAGTTCAATCTGCCAGATGTGGATTGGACCATCCCAGCTGCTGCCTCAGCCAGGAGCAGGGACATCCTGTACCTGGCTAAAAGGGGCAGGCCTCAGGCAGCTAGTGCTAGAGCCAACCAGGGAGGGTGCAATTTTGGACCTGGTACTCACCAATGGGGACACAATTGAGGAAGTCAGAGGGAGTGAACACCTGGGATCTAGTGATCATCGCACTGTGTGGTTTAGCATGAGTACAGTTACAGAGTCAAGTCACACAAAGGTGAGGGTCCTGGATTTCAGTATAGTGGACTTTAATAAGATAGGGATATGTCTCAAGCATGACCTGGCAGGGAGAGACAAGAGAGGGGGCAGTGGAGGAGCAGTGGGCCATCTGAAAGGAGCCATAGTGGAGGTGACAAACCTTTGCATTAGGCAAGTAAACAAGAGTAAGAGAAAGAGAAAGCCACTATGGTTCTCAAAGGTAGCAGCTGAGAAGGTAAGGGCAAAAAAGATGACTTTCAGGACATACAAGGAAACACAGTGGGAGGAGGACAGTGTAGTGTATCTGGATAGACAGAGGGAGGCAGGGAAAGCAGCCAGGAGCACAAAGGCACAAATGGAGGAAGAAAAAAATAGCACAGGAGGTAAAGAAAGGAGACATGATTGTCTTATAGATACATTAGTGGGACTGTCAGTGACATGGCCCGTAATTCCATGATATCTCTCAACACCCTTATGTTTGCCCGCCTTCAAGTTATTTAGTGCTTTCGGAACTTCACAGAAAAAGGACTGGTGTCAACTTCACTTCATCCAAGCTCCTATTGCTTTCTAGTGAACCTTCCACTTCAGTTTCCACTGTGAACACCAAGCAGAAGTATTTGTTTCTTGGTTTCTGCCTTTTCATGGTCCCCCTCTGTACATTCACACTGCCCCTCTGTTTAACTTTATAATTCCTCCCTTTGTCTTCCTTTTTTTTGCTTATGTATTGAACAAATATGTTTTGCCATTTCATTACTTCATTGGCTATTGTTTCTTCATTTTGTGCTTTTGTGCTCCTTAGTGCTTTCCTGGCTTCCCTCTGTTCCCCCGATATACCTCCCTATCCTTCTCCTTATGTGTGTCCTTCTACCTTTTGACCTTTACCTTTTCTGCCACCTCTTAGAAGAACCACAGTTGTGTCCTCAGACTCTTGCTTTTAATCATCTACTTTACACAGAGGTTTGTTACTTTTGCTATGCTGTCTTGCAGTTATCCCCACAGCTTCCCACACCCCCCATCCCTCTGTCATCAACCACGGGCCAGGTCATCACTGAGGCATTCATCCGTCTTCATAAAATCTACCTTCCTGAAGTCTGTTACTGTCACTTTTATGTGGCTAGTTTATGCAGCCTTCCTTATTCTGAACCACACCGTATGGTGATTGTTGGTTCACAGATGGATTCCCACATTGACATCTGTAACCCCGTTCCTATTATTGAGAACCAGGTGCAGTACTGCCCCACCATGTGTGGGTTCACAGACTACTTGCTTGAACAACGCCCCCTGCAGGGGGTGTAGGATGTGCCTGCTTCTTGCTGATACTGCAGTTAGGAGGCTACAATCTACATCTGGCAGACTTAAGTTCCCCAACAGCACCACCTCCCCCTTTTCAGCCAATTTGCCTGTTGCTTGCAATACTTCCTTCTTTGACTCCTCTCCCTATGACAGAGGTCTGTAGATCATGACTCTGCGAATGGCAGCTCCATTTCTTGACTTGAGAGTGACCCACAGTACCTCTGCCTCCCTACACTCATTCCCTGTATCTATGTCACTGTTATGCATTGCTTAACATAAGGCCCCAACCCCCTTTCCTTCCCACTCTGTCCTTTCAGAACAGAGTGTATCTTTGTATGGTCATGTCCCAGCCATGTGGACCATCGCTCTGTAATGGCTACAGTATCCATGTCATCATCGATCATGATGTCCTTTAGGTCTACCATCTTATTTCCCATACTTCTAGCATTAGCACACATGGCCTTCCACATTTTGTTATCACTTTATCTGTTGGCAGCCCTCTTTTCTTTTGCTTCCTCCTCCTTCCATGTGCATCTTCCCCCCTCTCCCCTTCATTGTCACCTTGCTGCTTTGATTAGATTGCACTGTGGGGTACTCCTATCCCCTTGTAATTTCCCTTCTTTGAACCTGAGCCTGTTGTGGGTGCAGCTTCTGCATCCACAATTTCTTCATCACCACCCTCGGATACTTTGAATGGTCATCAAAGTAACACTTAAACTGTCCACTGAGGACTGCAGTTCTCCTACAGGATGGATGCAGGCCTTCATCCCTGTACAAGCCCTCATCCAGCCTGGTGGGACCCTCTTTGTCCCCAATATACCCGAACCCATCCATCATGCACCATTCCTTCAAACATGAGGTGAAGGAACTGTTGTGGAGCATCCTGTTCTTTCACCTGTCATAGACAGGCTGCATCTCTGCCAAAGCTACTGAGTATGCCAAATGCCTAAGACAGCTTCCCAGTTCACCCAAATTACCCCTGCACTATCCCATCCCCATCCCTAGCCAGATCATTTGTCCACAGGTTGACAACAACATATAGCTCCCCGTTCCTTTATGCTGCCCTACTGATCCGTAGGATACATTTCCCATCCCTTCTGGCTGTGGCACCATATAGGCACCTGACTTTCCTTTCAGACCCCTTCTCTATTCCCAACTCAATTCCCCTGACAATTGAATCCCTCACCGGAATTTGTTTCCTCCTGGGGTGCACACTAGTGGTCATTTGTTGTGACTGTCACTTCATCTGCTGTATGCACTGTCACAGTTGCACTGTTTGTTACCTGCATGTACAGTACAGATGAGTTCACTGGTAGACATGCAGATGACCCTTATACTTCATTTCATCACACCATTGATGGCAGTGCAACTGCGTTTGCCTGCGGTACAATGAATACAAATTTGTGGTCGTGTTATCAACACAGCATTTTGTCTGTTTTTCCAGCACATTCTACCTTTCAGTTACTATCATATTTGATTGAGTTATGGCCTTTTCTTCAAATCATCAGGATGAATTCAATGCCAGCACTGATACTGATGGCGATACAGAACATTTCTGCCTGTCAGTGTTGAACAGTGCATGCAGCAGTGAGAACAAGATTTGGCCATATATGTTTGAGCCCCATCACCCACACCGGTTTTACTCGTTGAGTGAATCTTCAACTGATTCTCAAAATACTACTGACGATGCATGTGACACAACTTTGATGAGTGGCTTGGATAATGGTGATTGGTGCCTGAGCAAGAAATGCTCAAGTATGCCAACTGTGAAGGGGTCACTGTGTTGCCAGGAGGTTTCTCACCATTTGGGAGAGAAGCTGTATCATTTTCAATGCATAACTCAGCACTTTTTCAAGACTGGCTGTTTGGATGCCTTTGTAGTTCATCTTGCATTGACAACCATTAGTGCATACTACAGACAACCTTACCCTCTAGATCCTGCTCCAAATAGGTATTAGTGGAACTGTGTAGCAAACATATCATTCACAAACTCCTTGCTAGCCTTTCAGCACATCAGTGCCAAAGCACTGTCTCAAAGTCAAAATGTGCTTTCTTTTGCACTACTGTATTAGATGCTGATGACAGGTGTTTCATTACGAGGAAATATCATACAATGTGAATCATTCAACTTAACAGCAGATAAAGGGGGCTTTGCCAACTCAGTCTACCACTTATTCCCTACATACACCGTCAGAGCTGCTAGCAATACATCCACCAATTTCTGCCTACCCTCTTCCTTTCCATTACCATACTGTTACACATATCACATGCATTTTTGAACCCATATCCTCACATTGTCTTTTCCACCAAACATGTATACTGGATGGCTGCTCCAGGAATCCACCACTCTTTCTGTGAAGATCTACTTCCTCCCACATCTCTTGACTGTACCCCCCATCCAGCTTCAGAGCATGTCACTTTGTTCTTGACCTCTTTTTATCCTTAAAGATAATTATGTCCTGAACCTTATTTTCCTCATGTGAGTCATGCCAATGTGCCTGTCATTTCCATCCAGTGCCTACTCTCTTCTAGGTTCTACGTACTGAGGTCCTTTAGTAAGTACAAGTAGGGGTTTTGCTGCTCACCCTGCACCATGTTTCTTGCCCTCCTGTGGACAACCTCCAGTCTGTGTAAATCCTTCAGACCATTTGGTATCCAGAAGTGCACACAGTACTCAAGGATGGGTGACATCATTCATGTGTGCATGGGCAACACCACTTCCATCTTTCTGCTGCTGATACCCTGCCTTATCCACCACTGTATTAGAATAGGCCTCCAAACTGTGTCATCACACTGCCTGCCCACATTTAGGTCATATATGATTATCCTTAGGTCTCTTTCCTGTTTTCTTGCTGTCGATAGCCAGTTTGTGGTCTGGCATTGGCTCTCTGTGCCTAGAATTCATTATTTTTCACTCTTGTGAATACTAACACAGCTGCCATAGCCTAGACCACTTATCCACTTTTCACATGTCTCTGCTCATCCAGCTCTCCCCTTCCCCCCCAGGGGCCACCCTGTTGCAGATTTTGGAGTAATCCACAAACTATCATACTTTCCTTTCAGCATCCTCTGCAATGTCAATGCTACAGACATTGAAAAGGACTTGTCCCATCACTGAACACTACCCTACTGGTCAACCTCCCTTCCTCAGCTGACTCAGTTTACCAGCACCTTGTTGTGCCTATCCTATAACCAGTTTTGTAAATAATTTAGCACCTTTGCTCCCACTGTTCAGTTCCCCAGCTTGCTTACTATTCTCCTGTATTTAATGCTGTTGTGTGTAAATCCTTGCTCAAATCCACATAGGCCATGCCCAGTGCTACAACTTGATGTAATTGCTTTCTCACCCAGTCAAGAAAATGTATGAAAGTCATGCAACATAACATGACTCATCCATGCAACTCCATGTTGCCATGTGTCTTGCAATGCAATGCTTTCAAGGTGTGCCACAATACTTTCAATCTTTACTGATTAGTAACCAGTGATTACATAACCTGTCCCACCACTTATGGCGGGTTGACTGGCCTATAATTGCCAGCATCAACCCTGTTATCTCTTTTATGAAGTGGTACTACATTGGCCCTCCTATACTTCTCAGTAGGCATCCCTGTTTGCAGTGGTCTCTTAAATATGACTGCTGTATTTGCACACACTACCTCCATGAACTTCATCAATATCTTTGTATGAACCCAGTCTGGTCACATTGCTTTGTCCAGTTTCTGACATGTGAGAATCCCTTCAGGACACTCTCATTTTATGACACAATACTACCCTCCACTCTCCAATGGTCCTATCAAGTTTTTCTCTTGGGCTTCTTCTATCAATACTGAACACAAGTATTCCTTCACGATGCCTGCCTTTTCTTGATAACCCTCTGTAGTTCCCCTTCCATTTTCAACCCTACAATCACACCCCTGGTCCTACTCCTCTTGCTTACACACCTATAGCATGCACTGTCCCCCTTCCTCACTGCCTGGGCTTTCTCTCCTCACTTGTCACATTTGAACTGTTTACCACTGTTCCTGCTTCCCTCTGTTTCCCCGAGACACCTCCCTATCCTCCTCAGTCAGTGTCTCCTTATACCTTGTGCATGTAAACCCTTACCATGTATGTTTTATGCCAGCTGTTTTATGAACCATGGTGATGTGTATTTCCTCGCGCTTTTGCTCACTTGCTTGAGACAGAGGCCTTCCTTATGGCCCTTTTACCATATCCCATTGTTCATCCAACCCCTAGGTTCATCCACCATGAAAGGTCATCCCTGAGGCATTCAGTCATCATTAAGAAATCTTCCATCCAGAACTCCATGTATCTGCCCTCAGCATCCCATGTGGGTCCCCAGTCACAAATGTAGCTGAACCACTCATCCCTGCACCATTCATTATGCCCTGACTTGACACTGCTGATGCAGAGAACTGTCTCCTCCCCACTTGTATGTACACATGCATCCACTCAGAGAAAAGAAGTGAATGCACTACTTCAGTAACATCACTACACAAGTAATAAAAGTCAACCTGTAGCATCGCAGTCGTGTCCATAGCCATCTCATTTTTCCACAAGTGGACAAGGATATCTGGCTCCCCTTCCTTCATGGTTTGTTGCCGATCTCCAGGACTCATTTCCCATTGCCACATAGGCACCTGACTTTGCTGTCAGCCTCACTTCCTATATGCAAATCTATCCACCTGACCATGAAATGCACCACCAAAGGATGGCTCCTTCTCCTCTGGGGTTCTCTCACATCCTTCTTGGGCACTCATCATGTAGGAGCACCATACCCTCCTTGGGCAGTATGACTGGTGGTGCCTCCTGGCAGTCACATCATGCCACAATGGGCTAGGAATATCATTGTGTGTTGCCTGTCTTAAGCTTTAAAACTCATACCGCAGTGATACTATAATACATGTTTAACTACATTTCCAAAAAGGTATATTAATACAAATGTTGTATAACTACACTTCAAGAGCAATTAAATTGACAGCATATGTTCGACACACGCACTGAGTTCATGACATCCTAGGTCAGAAGACATGTCTAGTGAGTCCTGCATGTGCTGTCACCACCATAAGGAGCAACTGGCCAAATACAAGTGGAGTGTACTGCGGTTTCCATGAGGTGGATGAAGCTGTGGATGAAGCTTGTCACAGAACTTTCTGGATGAATTCTAATTTCAAGATTCTCAGTAGTTTGGCCTTGGCCTTTCAACTGCTCATTCTTCTTGATGTTTCAAATCCTCAGATGTTTTCATCTTTAAAAATACATTTTCAATTAAAGTGATTGTTAAAGGTGATGTTAGAAATCTGTACTGCTCTTCATGTGTGAGAAACTATACCACAGCCAAACCTGACATTGCTGCTTTGGGTGATTTCATTAGGGCCCCGGTGTCAGAGGGAAGGAATTTTTTTGAAAGAGAAGCAGGTGCCGAGACCACACCTTCCCTTGATGGTGCTCTTTTCTCCTCCACACTCATATACACCATGATGTATGCACAGTGACTCACAGGATTATGTGGGCATAGTTGCAGTCAATGGGATGAGTGGGTAATGCAGATGTGTAAGTGTTCATAATGAATTGAAAGGTCATTCAGGATGGCACTTCATTAGCAAATCCATTGCTAAGGAAGCGCTGCCCCAGCAGACCACCAGTACCTTAGTAACACACAGAAATCTGTAATAATAATTGGTACAATTGACTGTTAAGGGGGGGTGTGCTATCTCACCTATCCATACTGTATGTCACACTGTATGACAGCACAGGTGCGGTGTGATAATTATGAATTGAATGGATTGGCTATGCATCACCTGTTATCAACAATACAATTACCTTCCCCTGTAGCAGGTGGCACTTACCATTTATGAAAGCTACCTATGTGTTTTTTTCAGTGCTGTCCCATATGCGTACCATAGTGTGATGACATGCCATTGTTGTGAACTGTTGCTAGACTGTGTTGTGGTACTTCCACTGAATGACTATGTACTGTTTGGTTTGTACATGATCAAATAAAAGTTGCCATGATTATTGGCATACATGTTCAGTTCTGGTGTCAATGGCATTACAGTATATAAAGTAATTTGGAACTGTAAATATTGACCTGCTTTTGTCTGCATCACCAACACAAAACGGTTATGGCATTTTTAGATTCAATATTGTCATGGATATCAAATTAAAACATTTGCTAAAGCACAAGTGTGGTAAGATATTCAGTTGGACAGCCACTGGCACCATATAACTGAGTATCACGCTGTGTTCTGTCAGCACTAAGTGCACTCCCTTGTGTCCAGGAATCCAAAGATGGTTAAACAAACTAGTGGAAGAAACCATGATGTTTGAGGTAGAGCCAAATGGATCCGCATTCAGTAATTCATTATGTTTCATTATGGAGCCATCTATAGGGACATGACAAGGAGTTTAGATGGTTGAAGCTCTTTGGATACCCAGTATAAGAAGTGGAACAGTAGGATTGAAAACTGTGAAGGTGAGGATGGAATAGGATGTGAGGAAATGGTTGAATGCCTGATAAGTATAGCTTAATTGTTGCACATGATGGTGTCAAGGCTTTGATAATAAAGTCAGACAGCATGATGACAGGTCTTACATCAGAAACATTTTACATGAGCAAAATATTCAGGAAGTACTAGCATGCACAGATTGAGGGATACTTTTCACATTGAAGTATATGTAGCTTGGGAGGCAGGAGCTAGAGTAGCCCACACATGCTGTGACTTGCTAATGATTAATTTCAAACATTGTATGAGGCCATTAGATAAAGGAAGGAATCTTGACTGAGTCTGCTGAAGTATGGAGATGATGATAGGTCTTACATCGGAAATGAGAGAACTCTTCGACTGCATCATTTGCATAGCCTAATCCAGAACCATTGCAGTGCAAAATAGAGATAAATGTAGCCAAGATATTTCCACATGAATGGTGTGATGGAATAGGACTAAGACCTGCCCTTGTTAATGGTATGTACTGGTTTGAGTATGAGGAAAGAGGAATACTGTCAGAAGTGACCAGGGATGACCACAAGGAAGACAACTTGCACGAATGGATAAATACTGAAGAGGAGAAATAGATGAATTCATGCAGTACTGTAGAGTCTGGATGTCAGGGAGCAGTGATGGGAATGTGCAGAACAGCAGGATAGCCAAGCAGGCAGATGCATTAGTGTATATTCTGAGACGGATGGAAGAAGGGTCTTTGAAGAACAGAAGATGCCATTCCATGAAGGTAAATTAGGACCACATAGCTAGATCTTAATTGCGGCATTCAAGTTTTGAATATGATGGTGCCATTGGGAAACTGATGATGCTAGTGCTAAAAGGTAGGAAGTGAAGGACTGACCTTGAGGAAGTCTTGGCACTGCAAAGTTGAAGTATCCCAGGGGGAATATGTTCACGGTTTGTGCAAGATGATCCATTGGAAGAGAACTTCACTAAAACTTGGATCCTCAGGATTTCATCAGGAGAAAATTGGGCTTCCATATGGTCTAAATCCAATAACATGCTGAGGAATTCAGGGGAATTCGCCAGACCTTGGTTTTTCATCTCCTTCAACAGAGGAACTCATATTTCTTGAAACTGTTGGACAGAAGCAGGAATACTAGAAAGAAGAGAAGAATCTGGCTGAGAAATCATGACTGAACAGATAATTACCTGCTGGTTGGTAACAAATGTTAAGTAATCCCCCCGCAAAAAATCACATGAAGCAAACACACCAAAGCCCTGGGCAGCAGCAGCAACCAAACACACTATGAGTTGCAACAGAAAAGGGGTCCAAATGAGACAAACCATGGAGACACCAGAGAGATGGAGGAACTGGGAACAGCTGAAAGGAGTCCATGAAATGGCCATCGAGAGCCAGAAGTCAGGGCCAAAGCATCCAATGATAGATATGGCATTGGGGACATGAACCAAGGGTGCAAAACAGGTGTCAGAGGGAAGGAAAGATGCAATGACAGGAGTGGAGGATGACCAAGCTGACATGGCTATGATTAGATGCTGCTTGCCAGAAATGTTCCAGGAATGATATCAATGGGAATGAATCGATATTTGGTCTCCAGGAATTGTATCCTCAAGAAAAGACAGCTGGGAAACCTCAGAAGGCACCTGGCTGAAGCTGATTGGACACTGCTGGATAATTGTGAAGATGCTAATACAGCCCTCGATTACTTCATAGCCATCTTCAATGAGGCCTGCAACCTTTTCACACCTTACAAAACCTCCAAAGTCAAAGGATCCTTAAACCCTTGGCTCAATGGCCCACTATTAAATAAAATGAAATTGTGGGACAATCTCTGTCACATAGCAAGAGCCTCAGGAAGTCAGGTGAATATTGCAGCATACAAAGCTGCTAGAAACCAGTGTACTAGGCTGATAAGGAATGCCAAGGCCTCCTACTACAAGGAGCAGCTCTTCAAAACCTGGGGCAATGGAAGGGAATTCTGGAACAACGTCAAGTCCCTGACTGGCAAGGAATCAAGAGCTCCACCCAACTTTATTATAGCCCCTTCCAACACACTACAACATCTGACCTAGCCAATGCCTTTAACTGTGCTTTCATGGACCTAAGCCCCATCCTGCCTCCTGAATACTTCTCAACCCCATCCACCACTATTCACCCTGTCACTACCACTCCACCTGCCAGCAATAACAGCCATCCATGGTTCTACTTCAAGCAAATCGCCATCAACCAGACTATCAGGTATGTCAAAAGAGTCCTGGGAAAAACTAGAATTGGTAGTGACATGGTAGATATGAAGATACTGGCTCTTGACTTGAATGAACTAGCCCTCCCAATAAGCAATCTCTTTAACATATCACTTGGGACAGGCATCTTCCCAAACAGGTGGAAGATCGCCTTGTCACTCTTGTTTTCAGAAACGAGGACAGAACCAGATTGGTAAACTATCGTCCAATCTCCATACTTTCGCCCCTCTCAAAAGTCCTTGAGAGAGCTGTCTCAGACCAGCTCATGGAATACCTTAACAAGTATGACCTACTCTGTCCACAGAAGCAAGGGCTTAGGTAAAAACACAGCACATAACAGCACTAATTGATTATACCTCCCACTTGTATGAAGCACTTGACTCAGGTAGGATGGTGGGGTCTATATTTATAGACCTCACCAAAGCATTTGATACAGTTAACCACCAGATCCTGATCAGCCACCTTGGGACCTTAGGCCTCTCCACAGATACCAATTCCTGGATCAATAACTACCTAACCAACAGGACCCAATGTGTTAAGATCAGAGGGATTACCTCTGATCCTAAGTCTGTAACACTAGGGGACCCCCAGGGGTCTATCCATTTATCCTTGGACCTCTCCTGTTCAGTCTGTTTATCAGCTCCCTCACAAATGAACGTCCCACCAAAATGCAACTTTATGTGGATGATGCAGTACTCTCAGTCTCTGGAACTAACGTAGGAAATCAACTCGGAACTGCAGCACAATTTTAAATTCCTTGAGTCCTGGTTCACCCAAAATTGGCTGCTGCTGAATTATAAAAAGACTAAAATAATGCACTTCTCCTTGACACATGCAAGAATGCAAGAAAGAGTGCTGCTCCCCTGGCCATCCAAAGTCAAAATGGAGACATCATTGTGCATGTCTCATGCTTCAAATACCTCGGAATATACATAGATGAAACCTTCTCTTTTGCTTCTCATATAGACCACATTGTAAAATCCGTAAATATAAAACTTGGAATCCTGTATCAGCACAGACAGGCTCAGACAAGTGAGGCTTTAAACCTTGCTACCCATAGCTCCATTCTGTCTGTGATAGACTATAGCCTAGTTATCTATTATGCTGCCTCTGACACAATGCTTAGTCATGTGAAACTTCTACTCAACAAGACCTGTCTACTAGTACTAGGGGCTAAACACTGCACCCACACTGGCTGTCTCTACAACTCTACAGGCTGGCTTCTGCTGAGCCTAAGAACTTGGTATCAGGCTTGCTTGTTAGGCAAAAAAGCACTACTTGGACTCACCCCACCGCCATCCACGGCCACTCTGTTCCAATGCACCCAGAACCCAAAAGTTACTAGAACCTCAGCCAAGGGTGCACTCCAAGTCCCACTTAAATGAACCTCCTTTGCTCAATGATCCCTATCCGATCATGGGCCTAAATGGGTGAATGAACTACCCTCCTCCCTCCTGCAGCTTGCTAAATTGGGGCATTTTAAAAATGATCTGTATGCATCACTAACCACAGAAATCCAATGCAACCTGTGTCTCTAAGCTCTGGTTAACCCTCCCCTGTCCTATATCCACCCCTCAACTCACTTATTGCCACACTAGTGCCCTCATACCTCAATTATAACTCTTTGACCTCTTGCACAGCACAGATAACTATTTACCCCTCAGTCATCTACAGAACTCCCTCCTCGCTCACCCTCTATTACCTTCTATTACCTTCTGTCTTTTGGCGACAAAGCCTCCTGGCTGCTACCCTCTCAGTAACCATCTGAACCTAGGCTCTCCCTTGCTCAATCCTTTCTTGTTGGCCCTGACACAGCCCTGCTACTTATTTACCCTGTAGCCATCCTCCAAACTCTATCCACTCCCCCCTTTCTATTCTTCTTTTGTCAGCTATTGGCAAAGCCTCCTGGCTGCTTCCTTCACTGTAACTAAGCACTTAGTACCAATACTGCACTTACTTAGTCGCTCTACAAATTGACTCTATCCAGTCAGCATATAACTGTATTAGATTAGTACTAAATCCTTACTGACATTCTAACTGTGTGTAACCATTGATAGCTGTTACGTACCTGCTATGTTATAGGTATTAAGAGTCTTGTCTGTTATGCCTTGTACTGTGCTTCACCAACATGGAACCTTTGTAAAAGAGCCTATGGCTCAAAGGTATTCTATTCCATAACCATAAATAAATAAATAAATAAAACATAAAGATATGGAGGAATGGCAGTGGTGAACTGGACCCAGGAGGAATCCAGATGGATAAACAGCACAGAGCTGCCAATGAACAACTGCAGGTTCCCCACAGCAGACTGACGAATATAATGGTGGAAGGCATAGGAGGGGAGCACTCAGAGACAGGTGGGGCCAAAGCAAAATCCAAGGGAAAAGCTGCACCATGGATAGGAGGCAGATTCCCACAGCTGAAGGGAAATCAGAACAGATCCTGCATGGTATGAACAGACTGCCAGGACAAAGGCAGACAGAGTGAATTTCTTCAGGAGTCCAAGAACGACAGATAGCAGTATCATGGAAATGATGCTGCAGAAAACTAAATCTAATGTCCAAGGTATAGAGCTGGGATGGCCCTGAGGTAGATAAAATATGGACATTTGGACAAGCACCCAGAGGAGTAGGAAGGGACAGAGCACAGCAGAAGGACAGAATAGCAGCAGGAGGTGATGGGTCAAAGGCAGGAATAGGCAGAACAGGGAAGCAGGCATCAAAAGCTGTCACAAAGGATTTCAGATTGGAAACTGAGGAGCCAAGCCGAGCCACGAAGTCTGTGAGTGTAGAACATGGAAAGATTATAGATGGAGAACAGACTGGCTAGAACCAGGATCCTAAGCAGGTCAAGGCTGAGATGTGTTGCTAAAGCACATGAGTCCTGAATACAGGCTGAAGCCGAGTGCTGGAAACCCTGAGATGGGGAGATCAGCCAGAAGTGGGAAGAGTCCAATCCATAATGAAGTAATTCAATATGGAAGCCCACCAGCAGGCAAGGAGAGCTGAGAAATAAATTGGAGGAGACCTTGCAAAACCTTCTTTGGGTATTGGAGGAACAAACTCAGGAGATGCAGAAGAAGTCAACTCCAATCCATGTTGCACAGCAGTGGAAAGACCAGTGAGCAACCCCAAACAATGAGGTCCAGGACTTGAAAGGAATGAAAGGTTCTGGTACAGGGAAAGCATCATTGACTGGATAGAAGGATCCTACCACTGACTAGAACTGGTGAACTGAATCTCATTCCAGAGGACCAACAGAACTGATAATAAGAGAGAAGTGGATGGCAACTTGAGGTGGAGTAGCTGATAGAAGCTGCAACTGAATGAAACAGACTGCCAGCCCTGAAAATAGGGTGAGCCCTCCTTTGCTCAATACCTCAGGAAGTAGAGCTAGGGATGGAAGCTGTCAGACTGATGGTACAGGCTCACTGGTAGTATAGTTTGCATCTGAAGGAAAACAGGGTCCCATCCCCTGTAGACAGGACAAGTCTACCTGCACTGCAATACCTCACAAGGTAGAGTTAGGGATGAGACTGTCAGACTGTTGGTAGAGTTGTACATTGGTACGTGAATGGAACTGGAAGACAAGGACTCCCATCTTTGATACACAGACAAGCCCACCTTCACTACAATACATCAAAAGGTATGAGTTAGGAACAGAGACTGTTGGACTGCTGGTATAGTTGGAAAAGAGGTATATGAATGCAATTGGAAGACATGGACTCCCATCACTGATAGACAGGGCAAGCCTACCTTCACTCCAATACCTCAAAAGGTATGAGTTAGTAATGGAGAGTGTCAGACTACTGGTACAGTTGAAGATTGGTATATGTATGTGACTGGAAGATGCAGACTTCCATCCCCAGTAGACAGGGAAAGTCTACGTCCACTCCAATATCTCAAAAGTTAGGAAAGGAGACTGTCGGACTGCTGGTATGGGCTGAACAAGGAAAGAGTGGGTGGCTTCTGCCAGAATAAGTTAAGTAGTGTAGGATAGTGAACAGGAGAAAAGGAGAGCAGGAAGGGAGGACTGAAAACAGCAAATGTAAAACAAAACTGACTCTGCTGGACAAAAGGCAAACTGAAACAAACTGACAGCACAGAAAAGCAGCACTAGGAGGACAAAATAGGCATGTAAGGCTGGAATGGACACTGATAGCTTTGGTAGGGAATATAAAACCCCCAGCACTGCATAGGTAGCAGCACTGCCTGCAGCAAGGAAACAGCAAGACAAGCTGCTATGGTGCCAGAGGGTAATCATGCTGCCAGGTGCTGCTCATGCATGTTCCCGAGCATAGCTAGGAAACCATTCATATAAAATGCTTCATGTGGTTGTGCCAAGCATAGATAGTATGAAGTGCACTGAGCAAAGCAATGCAACTCCCTGTGTAAAAATAAGGGCTGCAACTAGTTAAAAATCAGCATTTAAAAGAAAGCCCCAACCTTGGGCATGCATAGTAGCACTATGGGAGCATGCCAACCCAGCACAGTGGATGTAGTGTGTGGCACCGAGAAAAACAAGCCCAAAGTAGAACTATGAGTACAGAGTACAATACGCATGCAGTTGAACGGAGACTGAAATAATGCACATGATACAGAGCATCTTGAGGAGGAGGTCATGAAATGAAGAAGCAGAAGTGTTCTAGGCATAAATGAGTGCTGTCAGCTGAGCGCTACAGGAGCACTGAGAACCCAGAAGCACTGTGCAGGAGAGCAGCCACTCAGAGGGAGGAAATGCCCAAATGAAAACAAAGCAAAGTGGAGTGCAGGACCGAGGTAGGTGAAAGCAAGAAAAACTGAGGGCAGGAGAGGAAGGAAGAGAGGGAGGGGTAGCACAATGAGCAAAGAGGAGAATGCAATTGACCGGGGGTGGCACCATAGAGGCAGACAGGTAGAGAAGCAACAGGAAACAGAAAAAAAAACAAATGGACGAAAACAGAAGGGGGGGGGGTGAAGGCACAGAAGCAAAACAGAAAATTAATGAAGCAGAAGAGGAGAAACACAGCAGCAAACAGCAGAAAAAGCATGGAGGCTCAGCCCATGAGAAATGCACGAGCTCAGAGTGCTTGGAAACACACTAGGCGTGGGCTGCCAGGAGAGGCTCAATTTTATATGAGATGTTGGAGGAACTATTCCCCCACAATGAACCATGGGCTTCAGCCTTCCCCAAAAAAAGTATATTAGAAATAATTCAGAAGTAACTTAATTTGGCGGTTTTATGTAATTTAAAATAAGTAAAGAAATAATATATACTTACTCTTCAGTGCATTGCAACAGGGATAAAGTACTCATCATCTGTAAAGTGGTCAGAGCATGCCACATGATTTCTTGTGGTCTGAAATACACCAACTTGGATATCAGTATGGTGAAGTGCATGTAGCCATTTCTGAAGCTCATCTTCTGATGAAGGTATGTGGTGAAATTCACTTTGCAACTTCAGGGTTTTTTCAGTGGTGCTTCCACACCCCACACCCCACTACCATACATGCTGGCATTGTTTAAAATAAAAACAACAACAGAAGCAATGAAATGCTGTGTGAAAATTTGGGGTTTAAATGGTGAATTATTTCCAGATAATACAACCAGCAAAATGTAATCTTACTGATGGTTAATGATGAAACTATCCAAAGAAACACAAACAAAGATAGTAGATAAAGACAATGGTCATACATTGATGGAAAATGCATCACAGAATTATAGGAGTTGAATGTGAAATCTTTTTATTGGACAATACATGTAAATGTTTAGAAATGCTCAATTGTCAGATCACATCCCTCCACGGAATTATGTGGGAGAAATGCTCAGGTAATGTGCTTGCTGTAATATTGACAGAGGAATGAGCAAGATGAGGTATTACAGGCACATAACATGGACGAGCAAGAAACAGCAGCTTTCCCTTTAAGGAATCAGTGCACACGCACATACACACTCATGCTGACATGAACAGCCATATGCATTGTTAGGCAGGACATAGCAAGATGGTATGGCAGTGTTTTATTACAGTCTTCAAGCCTGAGGGAGAAACAGAAAAGAAAAGGAATACAACTTCACTTGAAATAAGAAGAAAGTGAGAAAAAATTGGAGGATTAGCAAATTGGAGGTCGGGGAGCCAGGAGATATTGTCAGATAGAAGCCAAGAGTTTCCTTTTAACATTGTGACAACTTGTTGTATTAAAAATATCAAACATCAGCAAAATAGCTAATGTATTAATCATAGGATATTAACAGGAATTCCTTCTGCATATCTTTATTTTAGTCATTAATTTATTAATAGCCAGATTTCAGTTAATTAATGTTTAAAATACTAAAGCTTCGCGCCAGCCCGGTGGTGGTGAGGGTTGAGGCACTGGACACCACTCGTCATGCCACGCGGGTGACCCAGGTTCAGGAACGAGCCTGGATCAATGGGGGTCAGCAGGGGAGGGGAAGGACTGAGTGTCCGGAGGACTGCTCTCCTTCCTCGGGATGTCCAGAGATGATGACTGGCACCACAGTGACCTCTGGTGGAGACCGGAGGTACCACAACGCTATAGGGCTAAAGAAGAGGGTTGTGGAGCCACGACAAGATGTTCCCTGGCGTCATTACATGTCAGAGGCCTGTCGGTGGAGGGAGTGGGAGGACATAAAGGAGGAAAAACAACCCCTCATCTCTGATAGGCGAAGGCGCCTCCCTCCACGGACCACACTCCCGTACACAGGCTCGGCTCACGGGCTTCCCCATGTCCTCTCCGGCCGGTGTCTCAACATTATAAGAAAGAGTGCACTGGGTGGGGGAGGGCCTTCCCCATAGGGTAGACCCAGGGGATGCCCGGTATCGGAGGGGAGCCTGAGTAGACTGAGCCATGTTGGGAGGTAGAGACTGTGGAAAGGAGGTCGCAGGACAGAGTTTGGAGGTGGGGGGGGGAATAGAGTTAAAAAAAAAGGTACTAAAGCTTCTACTACTGACATATTTATGCTTTAGCAACCTTCCCCCATCCTTACAAAGTGTTCTTCCTAAATAACAGAAAAGAAATCAAAGAAATCCCTCAGGAGACTCAATCAGCTTCACTCTTTTCCTCCCTTACCAGCTGATCAAAAACTTTAAGTAAGTGTTTATCACCCTCAGGAGCTGTGGTTCACTGGAAGATACTCTAACAGTTGTCCAGAGGTAGTGCCTTCAAACTCATGGAAAAAAGATTGAGTTGTTCTTCCCCCCTTGCTGATGTGCCACAGTGCTCATTACTCTGCCCTATATAATTCATGCATGGGCTCCAGCTATTCTCAAATTTCTCTGCCATGCTTCTCATCCTATACATAATGAGTGTATACCACTGTGTGGGTGATCACTAGCACCCAGTCCAAATAAGTAGGTGTAACTGCTTGCCTCCATTCCATCAGGATCTGTCTTTTTCCTTCCATTACCATTGAATACAGTAGCTTTGTGGTTGCCCCCATGGAGGTATCTGCCTCATTTCTCCTAGTATCAAAAAGATGGGGGAAGAGGGGAGTTGATATTTAGTTACTCAACTGGCATGGTATATTATGTTTTTCCCATACCCTTGGATATGTGGACATAATCTCACTATGTGTGCAATATCTGTTGGGATTTGCTTGCAGCTTCAATATTCATTAGGTATTTAGATTCCCATGTGGACAAATATGGCTGGTGTCTTATGCCATCTCCCTAGGATCTTTTTTGTATGAGCTGGTATTTGTGGTCTGGCACCCCCCCCCCACTGGCATTCTTCCAGCATCTTCACCAGCATTCCACCAAGATAGGCACCTTCAAGTCTTCTGCCCATTGCATCTGATGTGATCCCTAGCTAGGTGAATGACAGGATTGGATATTTTTATATATCTTGCTACCCCTCCCTCTCAGATTCTGAAGCCAGATATAGCATCTGATATGCTAGTCTGTTGGAGATCCAATTTTCCATCCCAGCCACAGTTTCAGAACATGTCTCAACTGAAGAAACCTCCAGTGGTCAGTGTATGGAAGCTTGAAATCAGCATGCAGCTGTGCAAAGGACTTCAAGATCCTGATTTGGGGATATGTTAGATGCTGTATCATTTGCATCCCCTTGCTAGTCCGTTCATATCAGTGAAGTGGTTTATTTTCAATCTACACTTTGGGATTCTGCCCCAGTGTTTCATATGCCCCGGAAGGTGACATCAGTCCAGGAAAGTTATGCTTTGACATACCTTTCTTGTAAAGCTCATTGTTAGTTTGGCTTTTTTTTTTTTTTCCGCTGAATGGTTCGCAGTAAGTTATTTAACAATTGGTGTGGGATCCCAGTACACCTACTTTGCCTCTGCCTATAATGGCTTCCCAATGTGGGGCTGCCCAATTCACATTAATACATGTTGAATCCCATGGATAATGTGTTAGGCCACAGCCACAATAAATTCCAGCCCCCTTTATGGGGGAGCCCTTAAAATCTGTTTACTGAACCATGGTCTTTGCTGTTCCCCTATGAAACTATTTGTCAGTCCTTCTCAAAGCACTGAGACTGGTGGATAGACTGTCAGAGATAAATTATAGAAACAATAGATGAGCCTGGGAAGAGCCATCATTTTAAAAGCTACAATTTTTCAAGATAGGGAGAGGTTAAGCTTCTGCCACCTAGTTATATCTTGGGCCAAGTCTGCCAGAAGCAGGGTAGATTATGTTGTACTATGGAGTTGGCCTTGGGGGGGGATGAGCGTTCAGAAGTACAGAACCATAATCAGGGACCATTTCATTTGGTATATCTGGGCCTGCACCACCCTAGGACTACATCCTGTAATTGGCAACATTTGTGGCCCAGTTCACCTTAAGTTCTAACGTTACCAAACTGTGCTAGAATGGATAGGGAGTGACTGCTATACTTCTGATAGTGTCAGGAGAAGGTTGTCTGCATAGGAAAAGGTCTTGCATGTGCACCTGTCCATGTTGATTCCATGAACTTCTGGGTCCTGCCTAAAGGCATGCCCAAGTGGCTCCACCACCAGGATGAGCAATAATGGGGATGGGACCCCATTCCTTGTCCCTCAGTGGAGAGTGAAAGAAAGAGATGAGTCCATTAGTCAAAACCATCACTTTAGGTGAAGCATATCAAGTTCTATATGATGGATTTAAAGCCTGGTCCTATACCCTCTGCCCTGAACACTGCAAAGAAGTGTTCCCTCACTCTTCACAGAGAAGGGGTGGGGATCACCTGGGAGCAGCAGGAAGAAAGGTGGGGAGAGGGACACAAGTCCATTTTCAGAGGAAAGAGTGCCAAAGGGACTTGCGGATCTGAAAGTAGACAAGGCTATGTGACAGGATGGAATACACCAAAGGTTACTAAAGAGACTCAGGAAGGTGTTAGCTGTTCCACTGATGGCCTTATTCAACAGCTACAGTATTTGGAAGCAGGCATTGTTCCAGAGAACTGTAGGAGAGCAGACATGGTTCCCCTGCATAAGAGCAGCAGTAGGAAGGACGCTGGCAACAATAGGCTGGTGAGTCTCACATCAGTGGTGGGGAAATTAATGGAAACCCTCAAAGGAAAGGATGGTAGCATACCCTGAATCAAAAGGGCTGCAAGAAAACAGGCAGCATAGATTCATGGATGGAAAAGGTCATGCCAGACAAATCTGATTGATTTCTTTGACTGGATGACCAGGGAAATAGATCAGGGGATGGCAGTGGATGTGTCCTTTCTGGACTTTAGCAAGGTCTTCAACACTATGCCACATAGGAGACTGATAAAGAGATTAAGCAGCCCAGGGGATGGGATCCAAAGTGGTAAACTGGGTCAGAAACTGATTAACAGATGTTAGACAGAGGATGGTGGTTAATAACGATGTTCACTCTTATGATGGAATAGTGACTAGCAGAGCGCTGCAGGGCTCAGTAACAGGACAGGTCTTCTTCAATGAATTCATAAGAAACATTGCATAAGAACTGGAAGGGAAAGTATGCCTTTTATGTCTTTTTGCAGATGACACCAAAATCTGTAATAGGGTGGACACTCAAGCGGGGGTGGAGAAAATGAATAGGGATCTTGGGAAACTAAAGCAGTGGTCAAGAGTATGGCAGTTGGTGTTCAATGCTAAAAAGTGCAAAATCATGCCTCTAGGGCACAGGAACCTAGGAACTGAGTATAGCAGGAGGAGGAGTTGGATATACTGACAGTCACTAAGCAGGAAAGGAACCTTTGAAGCTGTCATATATGATGACTAGAAAGTGGCAGGGCAGTGGGATGAAACAGTGGGTAGGACCAATGGGATGCTGGGGTGTATAAGGAGAGGTATCTTCAGCAGGAGGAGGGAGGTAGTGTTGCCACTATATCGCTCACTGATGAGACCCCACCTGGAATATCGTGCCCAGTTATGGAAGCCGCACCTCAGAAAGGACATAGACAGGGACAAGGCAGTCCAGAAGAGCACAACTGAAATGGTGCAGGGGTTGCAACAAAAGTCCTTAGAGGATAGACTGAGGGATCACAACAAGTACACCATGGAAGAGAGGAGAATGAGAGGGGACATTATAGAGACCTGTAAGTACCTCACAAGGGTAAACACAGTGCAGGAGGGGAGTCTCTTTCAAATAAGAATAAGCACCAGGACCAGAGGGCATGTGATGAAGTTGGGGGGGGGTTAAGAGGGATGTGAGGAAATACTACTTCACTGAAGAGTTGTAGACTCCGGGAATAGAATGTCAGGGGAAGTGGTGGAGTCAGAAACAGTAGGGACTTCAAGCATGTATAGAATAGACATAGGGAGGGTCTCTGGAGACCAGTTAGGGTCTGCATAGCAGACTAGGCAGACACAATCTGGGCAGACTGGGTGGGCCAAATGGTCCTTTTCTGCTGGCAAATCCAATGCTTCTGTTTCTGTTTCCACTCCAGTAAGTCAAAGGCCTCCTCTCTGTAAATGGCTGTGTGTGCCAAGGACTTTGTTTCACTGGCACTTTCTCCAGTATGTTGACTATCATACACAACTTATGTGTCCCCTGTCTGCCCTTCATGAACCCCACCTGTGAGTTATGGATGAGATGAGGGAGGGCCTTTTCAAGTCTGGTGGCCATAGCCTTCCCTAGCACTTTGGTGTCTACGTTCAGTAACAAGATGGGGTGGTAGCTCTCACACAGGGTCTTGTCCTTTTGATGCTTTGGCAGGACAGTTATGGTTGCCTCTTGCAGGATTGATAGTAACTTATCTCCCCAGTGAAGATCCTGAAACATTTGATGCATGTGTGGGACCAGAGGCATACCAACTATTTGGTAAAAATCCATACTAAGCCCCATCTACGCCTGGTGCTTTACCATTAGTCATTAACCAGATTACGTCCAGGATTTCTTGCAGTGTGAAGTCAGCCTCCGTAGTCTGAAAGACCTCTAGTGGTGCTTTTGGTAAATGCAGTTGGTTCAAGGAGGCCTTAATGGGTTCTGCAGATCCCTTTGCTTGCAAAGCACATAGTTAGAATAAACCTCCTGGAAGGCTGCATTAATTTTCTTTGGCTCTGAGGTGACCACATCATCAGACAGTTTTATGTTTGGAATAGCTTCATTCTGTCTTTTCTTTTAAATGGAAGGACAATATTTTGCTGGCCTTCTCCACTACTTCCCAAAATTTCTGTTTTTTGAAGAGGAGAGCTCTCGCCACCTTTTGATGGTGGATGGCATTTAGTTTGTGTGTAACAGGATGAGGTATGTCTTAGGTGTTCCCCTGATCAGTTCTGCTTCTTATAATGATGTTCCTCCTCTACCTTAAGCTGTGAAGTAAGGGTTTAGATCTCCTTTATCTGCTTCTTATTCTCATTGGTGGAGTGACTTATGATCCTGCCTCTTATAATTGCTTTAATTACATCCTAAAGTGTAGTCTCTGAGATCTTGGGTTTGCACATTTAATTCAAAATATACCTTGGTCTCCCCTTGCAACCACACTTCAAACTCCTTAGACCTCACTATCAATGGGTTTACCCTCTGACATTATGCTTTTTGCCACTGTTTGGGCGAACTCCAATGAGAGTGTAATCAGAGCATGGTCAGACAGGAGTATGGGCTGTATGGAGCTCTCCATCACCTTTGAGGCATATTGGGTACCCATGAGGAAAAAATCTAACTTGCTACAGTTTTGGAATCTGGTTGAGTGATATGTATAGTCAGTCATGAGTTGTGGGATGATACAGCCTCCACAAATCAGCAATTTGAAACTCTTGACAAACATTTACTAGTGCTGCCCTGGTCTGCTTGTGTGCTGGTTCCCCTACTTCCCTAGATGACCTATCTAGGATGAGGTCCAATGGTAAAGTCCCCTCCCATTATCACTGTGCAGTGGAGGGGGGAGGATCACAGCAGACATGTTCTGCACTAACTCCAGAAAGAACTGAGTGCTGATCATCTGCATTTGGTGCCTATACAGAGATTGGTTCTGCATGTCTCCTTGTACCATTATCTACAGTACCTGGATTCCTTGCCTGACACATTATGTCTGTTAACACTACAAGACACCCTCTCTTAACTAGAATAGAAACCCCCTCTCTTATTGGAAGTGAATGCACTGGAGTATACCTATCCTGGCCAATCTCTGGCTAACTTGGTGGAATCTTTCTTAAGAGAAGAGTTACAGCAAAGTGACATCACGTCTGACTGATCTCAAATAGTTCAAAATATTACATTCAGTAGGGTAGTTGATGCCCTAAACATTGCATGACACCCATATTATTTCAGTTATGATGTTAGGACACCTTATGAGGAGTATGTTTAAAGGAGAAAATTAGCTTACCTGTACCTTCTGTGTTGTTGCCCCATTCCATTTTCTTCTGAGATGTGCCCAGTGCATACATCTCCCAACAAGTACACTGAGAAGGTAGATGAGCAAGAAAGTAAAGAGTAGATCATCTGCAAAATGCAATATAAATAGTTGTACATTAGCATCACAATGACTTTTCAATTCCCAACTATGTTTGTCATGCACGGTGGGAACACATAACTGCAACTTAGAGCTGGTTCAAGATTCAGGTATACCTGTATACATAGTATGAACATTACAATCATTACTATTTTCATACTATGCATTCAAATAAATGTGTATGCATAGTATGAACATTGCAATCATTAATATCCACACCATGAAGCATGGTGCATGGAATGGATGAGCTAAAGCCCATTCACTCCCCCCTGTCATGAACTTCAGCACTATAAACCACCTAATAAACTATATAAACTGTACTATGACTACTAAGCTAACAACCTCTAGTGACCGTCGTTGACTGGCACGCTGTCTCCTGCTTTTGCTAGATCTACTCTAAGTGCATGGGGTTTTACCACAGGTTGTGCACTTTAGGCAGGAGCAACTAAGTTCTGCTTTGCCCTCATCCTTGTACTGGTCTGAAAATGCAACCTCAATGCAGTGAAACAAAAACACAGTGACATGCTATCATGTATCCCCTGAAGTGGAGGTCCCTCCCTCCCCTGGTACTATTTTTAAATTATCATCTGTCTCTCCCATGTAGGCCCTGTCCTGAAGTGGTATAGTGTATGTGTGTGTGTGGGGGCTGTGATGATGATACTTCACTGACCAGGAACAGTAAAGGGTAGGGCCCAGCCCTGAATGAGGTTGGAGACATCCTGCATGCTTTATTTTCACTGCAGTTTAATGTAGAGCCTTACATAAAACCAGATCTTGTTGTTCCAGACACAAGACCAGCTGTCAATGTTACTGACTTCCCTGCTTCTTTGGCTGGTTCCTGGGACCCTAAGCTGGACTAGCTCTATAGTTCCCCCGAGTCCAGAGCTTTCAAATATATGGGATCTCACCATTTGGTGTGATGCCATACAGATCTCTATAAGCCCTCTGTGTGACTTGTTGCCATGATACCACAGTAACAGCCAGCTGAATGAGGCCTCACGTCTTTTTGTCCAGGACTGCTACCCCCCCAGCATGCCCTCCATTCTTCGCAATCATTTCCTCTTCCCATCAATTCAAAATCAGAGGGGGAGTATGTGAACAATTTATACATTACCCTCAGTCACAGTCTTCTATATTTCCACACACACACTCAGAAGGTTTCCAAGTAAATCCCTGCATTTGAGGTGATAAACCCTCTCATCTTGAGGTATTGAACTTTGGGGCTGAAAAGGGAGGGGTGGGGAAGAGGGACTATCATTAAGTGTTAAGTCTTCTGTTGTATGTCCTGAACTAGAGGTAACTCATATCATGGAAAATCTGTATTTATTATGTAGCTGTCCCCTTCTCTGTTCAGTTGTGATCTGTCTTCAGCACTCCCCCATTGCTAGGCAAGACAAGATATGTGGCAGCTTCTGCCTCAGAGTGGTCTCTGTTGCCTCACCCTCCACGATAGATGCCCAGCTGGATCAGAGGAAGATTTATTCTGCTGGAGGAGGGAAGAAGGCAGTTTCCATGTGCATTATCTCTCCCAGAGCCTGTCCCTTATCTTGTGGTGTTTTTTCTTCCTCCTGGTTCAGTTTCGATGGCAGTTTTTGGGGTAGCTTAATCTCCCATGCCAAGGGACTTGATTCTGGGGAGTAATGTCTGGATCCCTGGCTCCTGTTCAGGCAATGTGACATGGTGGTGTATCAGTGTGTTGTCTCTCTGTCTCTGTCTCTGCTGTTTGAGCTTTACATGTTGCCACAGTTGAGGGGTCTGAGAGTAGTCTGAATCTGTTGCCTTCGCTTTGGGTCCTGACTTCTTTCCCTGCATCATCCCACCAGAGTTTCCCACCTTTGCTGCTTTACCTTTGCTCGAGCAGCACCAGGCACCTTAAGAATGTCTGCCTGCCTCCTTGACAATTGTGCTGGGGACAGGAAAGCTGCTGCTTCTTGTGGGGTGTAAAACTTTTTCCAGTGTTCATCTCATAGGATTCATAAGGTGACAAGATATTTAAGTCTGTGGAAAACATTCATTTGTGGCATTTCTCTTTTAATAGTAGTATACGCTTCCCTGCAGTCTACTAAATCCTTTGAGAAGTCTTGACATAGAAGGATTGAGTGACCATCCCACTTTAGGGGACCCTTTTCTCTGGCAAAGAGCAAATTTTGTTCCTTTACAATATATCATAAAAGATAAGAAAGAATGGGATATGGTGGACTCCTCTGTTCAGCCTCGGGGATAGCAAGTGGTGCGACTGCTTGACAGGAAAAAAAACAATAACACTTGTGGTATCAGGGTTCTTGTTGGCACTTTCAGCTCCCTCTGGCACTCCTACAATCCTGATACTATTATGACTACCTTGATTTTCAAGGTCATCAACTTTGTTCATAGTTGTTACACTGCTTTTTCCAAAAATTCAGTCTGATGCCCTTTCATGGAAGATCTGGAGTCCACATTATTTGAGAAGAGTTCAGTGTCAGCAATTTGTTTTTCAGCTGCTTCCACCAGCTGTTTGACCGCCGCTACTGATTTCTTTATGTTAGGGATATCGGCGACCAGTGTCTGCAGTATTTCTTTTATTTCTGTTTGATTGCAAGGCCTGGGGTGATGCTATCATTTCTCACTATATTCCCGTCACAGCCATGGCCGAACTGTAGATGACAATAACTCAGCTGCTTTGTGTTATAATAACAATCTGAGAGGTTCTGAGGCTGCAGATTACCTCCGCTACTGGCACATGTGAGTTTTATAACCAGGTGGCCACTTAGAGTAGTGGATGAAGTAGGATACTTACCAAGGCTTTGTGGAGCTCTCACTTCAGGTGGCCATCTTGGCTGG
Organism: Neoceratodus forsteri; assembly: GCA_016271365.2. Lineage (NCBI taxonomy): Eukaryota > Metazoa > Chordata > Ceratodontiformes > Ceratodontidae > Neoceratodus > Neoceratodus forsteri. The sequence goes on from CM057449.1 coordinate 1,327,847,307, forward strand.
AGGCTCAGTAGTGCCCCCTATGTTTCTATTTAAAAAGCTCAAACTTCAACTTTTCAAAAACATTTGGTCTAGTTTGCCAGTTTTATGTGACAAATGGGCCCATTTCACTTATGACTGCCTTTATCATAAGTTGAAATGGGCACCTAAAAAAAAAGCCTGTACTCCCTTTCTTGCACCTCCTACTAACAATCCCAAATGTTTTGGTAGCTGGGGCCTCTGGACCCCCTGCATCTAGCTGTTCCTTGTCACTGCCAGTCCAGATGGGGGAGGGGCACACAAATGGCCTCTGACTTCTACCCAGAGCCCTGGAACTGCTACCATCTCTTACTATCAGTGGCATTCCCCACCTTGACCCCCAAATGATACCTATACCCATATTAAGTCAGGCAGCAATGGTGAGTAGAAAAACAATTAGGAGTGAGAGATGGTGCTCAGGGGTTGTGGGGGTGACTGACAATAATCTGATGTCAAAGAAGAACTCATTGCAAGCCAAGCTACTGAGAATGTTTAACTTGCATTGAACCCACTGTGGCATTTCCATAATCTAGACTATAGATGTCCCCATAATCAAGAATTGTCAAGTTTGTTTACCAATTTCTAGTAGCTGGCAGTAATTATTGAACCATTTCTTTTGTCTTGTCAAAAGCTATGTTTCTTCTTTCATTTAATGGAATTCAGTGTAGTCACAAAAGAATTAAGGAGAAACTGATAGGTTGTAGTTAAAGTGTTTTAGTTGTTATTTTACTCCTTAGGACTATTTAAGTGAAATACACACACACTGGTGCCCTGTCAGAACATAATATATTTTCTGCAGTCTGCAGCCCTGAAACAATGAGAGATTCTGTCTGGTCACCCACTCCCCTTTAGTCAAAAGATGTAAATAATTTGGTTAGGCCCATTAACCTGAAATTAATCTTTAGGTATGGTGAAAAGCTCAACTCCTTGATCTGCTTTCCGAGCAGCACTAAATCAGTTGCTAACAAGTAATCTGTTGAAATTCACCCAGCTGCTCCTAGAATGACAAACACAACAAGGTCCTGACAACTGCATTCTTCTGGAGGGCCATGAGTTATCTGCAGCACAGAGAGACCTAAGCCTCCAGCTGCTCCGAACAGCTTTAAAGGGAACTGATACCATTTCAGCAGAACATGTCACTTATGCTTATTCCAAGAGCCAGTGCCACTCAGTCATACACTTTATTACATTTTCAGGTCACTCGACTTGGCACTGCCTGTGTTACCCTATTGCTGAACATATTCTTTTAATTAAGTGCAGAAGAAGGCATGAGAGTGACAGTTATTTTGTTTGGAAACTAAAATGGAAAATCACAGTTGGCTACCCTTATCAGCGAGGTGTGAATTTCACTTATACAGTACTAAGCTGGCTTCTCTTAGATCGGGCTGTCCTCGTTGTACTTACATTATTAAAAGGGCTCAGATGTTCAAGCAACACACTGGCTTCTGAGCCTTTTTTCATCCATTTTGCACAGCCATATGGTAATACTAATTACCCAGCTCTTCACCTCTGCCATTTTCTCTGACTTAAGGGATTTTCCAATATCCAGGAAAACTTTTTAAAACATAATAGAAACATAGAAACTTTAATTTGTTACCAGAAAAGGACTGCTAGGCCCACTCAGTCTGCCCAAGGGTTCCCTGTCTATCATACCTCCACAGACCCTAATTAGTCTCCAGGGACCCCCTTCCTTCTCTGCTTTTGTACTAACATGCTTATGTGTCTATGCCATGTATGCTCAAAGCCTTCCACTGTTCTAGCCTCTACAACTTTGACTGGCAGTTGGGTCCATGTTTCTATCCCCCTTTTTGTGAAGAAATGTTTCCTCACATCCTTCCAGAAATTTCCCCCCATCAATTTCAGTGCATGTCTCCTAGTCCTGGAGCTCATCCTCTCTTTTTTTAATGACTTCTTTATGCTCCCTGTTTTTCCATTTTTCCTTTCTCCCATGGCATGAAGGAAGGGGTGTGCAATGGCGCTAAAGGCAGTGCCACGCATGATGCCATGCATAGCATATTGGGCATCTGCCCCACCTCCGCCCCTCAATCTAGTATCGGTGTGCCAACCCCCAGTCACCACTAGGGCCAGGCTAACAACAGCCACTGATCCCCCTCCATCTCTGAAGGAGGAGAGCAGTCCTTTGTTGGGATGCTCAATCCTCCTCCCCTCCCCCGACCCTCTTACTCCTGAGGTCACTCCCTACCTTGGATCACCAGCGCTGCAAGTGATAGCGCTTCCGCTGCACTGGCTGGCCAGCTTGGAGCTCATCTTCTTTTGGAAGAGGCTCTCTCATTGTATTCTGTTCACCCCTGTGAGGTACGTAAAGGTCTTGATCATGTCACCTCTCACTCTCCTGTCCTCCATAATGTACAAATTGAGATCCCTCAGTCTCTCTCCTCATACCACTTCCTTTATGACTCCTGAACCATCTTGGTTGCCCTTCTCTGGACAGCCTCCCCCATGTCTATGTCTTTCCTGAGGTGTGGTCTCCAGAAATGGACACAGTATTGCAGGTGGAGGCATACCAAAGAGTGGCACAGTGGCAGTACCACCTCCAACCTCCTGCTGGTTGCCCCTTCCTATGCACCCCATGATCCCGCTAGCCCTGTCCACAGCCTTGTCACAATGCGCTGCCCCCTTGAGGTCTTCTGAAATAATAACCCCAGGTCCCTTTCCTAAATAGTGACTGTCAACACCTCCCCTCCCATACAATACTCATAATGGGGTTCCTGTGCCTTAGGTGCAGACCCTGGCAGCATTCATAATCTGTGCACCAGCTAGTTAAGCACTTGATACCCTGGCGACGTGGGCAGCTGCATGCTACAGCAGTCCAGGGGGAGTGTCAGAAGCATTCCTGCACTATGCACAAATCACAAAAGTGTAGATTGCCGCACAATGATGGCATGAGTTATACCAGGGGGACTCTGCCATAGGTGTTATTTGATCCTCAACAGACACCCATTGGCAATGGCACCCAGACCCCTGCCACAATGCTGCCTCAGCCCATTGGGCAGAACCCCTTCTACACTGCTGCCTCAGCCCACTGGGCAGAACCCCTTCTACACTGCTGCCTCAGCCCATTGGGCAGAACCCCTTCTACACTGCTGCCTCAGCCCATTGGGCAGAACCCCTTCTACACTGCTGCCTCAGCCCACTGGGTAAATGAGGAGGGATGGGGGGCAGCCATAAGGGTGTGCGCTCATACTTTCTAACGTTCCAAACCCATGCCTTTCCACACTCCCCTGCTACCACAGTGCAAGGGATCCACTCTGAAACTCAGGGCAGGCATCTGATTGGATGTCTGCCTGGGCCCACTGCTCTGTACCTGTCCACCCGCCATGATCCTGTACGCTGGGGGGGCAGGGCCGAGGACAGGTGCTCTGCAGGTGCTTGCAGTTATGAATACTATGCACTCTGCACCTGTCCGGGGCCACATAGGTACGTGGGTGGTATATGCGCCTTTGGCGTGTATTACCTGTACTGTTGGTTAACTAGGATCTGCAGCTTATCCATTAAGTAGGGAAACGGGAAGACTAGGTGGGCAAGTGTTCCTTATCTGCCATCAAATTCTATGTTTTTACATTTCTGTGTTTCATGCATAGAGCCTAATATGAATACATTGAAGGGGACTGGACCCAGCAATGAACCCTTCGGTTCCTGATTGGTCAACCCCTCCCCATCATTAGAGTGTATGCCAATTACCACTTCCCTCTGCCTCCTATCTGTTAGACAGTTGCAAACTCACTTTACCATTTGGCTCTCACCCCTCAAATTGGTCAGCTTACAAATTAGTCTTCTGTGGGGTACAGTGTCAAAAGCCTTGCTGAAGCCTAGCTAGGCTATGTTCACTGCCCTACTCTGTTTTTTTTCCCTGCACACCCAGAGGAAGAAATCTATTAGATTCATTTGGCATCACCTTCCCTCTATGAATCCATGCTGCCTGTGGTCCTGCAAGCCACTGGCTTCTAGCAATCATCCAGTTTCCCTTTTAGTAGAGTTTCCAATTTCCAGTAGTTTCCCTACCACTGAAGTTAGGCTAACTGGCCTATAGTTACTAGATTCCTCCCGTCTGCCACTGTCATGCAGAGGGAGCATGTCAGTCCTTCTCCAATCCTGAGGAACCACTCCTGTTTCCAGTGAGCTGTTAAACAAGGCTGGCAGCGGAGCAGCAAGCACTTCCCTGAATCCCTCAGTACCCTGGGATAGATTTCATCCAGTCCCATAGTCTTGTCCATTTTCAGGAATGTAAGTTCTTTCAGTACTCTTTCCTCTGAAAATGGTCTTTTGTCCTCCTCCTCCTCCTTGCTACTTGTCTGATTCTGTCTAGTGGCCAGTCCCCCCTTACCTCTGCTGTGAAGACTAAGAAAAAGTACCTGTTCAGAATGTCAGCTTTTTTCATGGTCTTTTTCCAAATAGCCCCCCCTTCCATTCCTATTATCCTCACTTTCCTACCCCTTGCTTCTGTCTTCTTGCTGATGTAGTGGAAAAAAATATTATCCCCTTCCTCACTTCCCTTGCAGTCCTTTCCTCTGTCTGTGCTTTAGCTCTCCTACTACCTTCCTTGCTTCCTTCTGCCTGGCCTGGTATATCCCTGTTTTCTTCCCTTTGAGTTTCCCTGTACATTTTGCAAGCATCCCTTTTTTCTTTTATTGCCTTTGTCACCCCCTTGGAGCGCCATAATGGTCTCCTGCCTTTTTGTAACTCTTTCATGCATAGGCTCATTGCTGTAATGGTGCACTCCCTTATTCCTTTCCACTGCGCTTCCACCCTTTACCTGACTAGCCCTCCCCTCAAAGCCTTTTCTGAGGCAATCTCACATGTCTTTGAAATCCACCCTCCAGATATTCAGGACCCTCATCTTCATGTGGCATACCTCAGCTCCTTTCCTTACTGTAACATAGATACATAGACAGTGTTGGCAGATAAGGGCCTACGGCCCACCCAGTCTGCCCATAAGAACTTGTAAGTTCACTTTATGTTTTCCTTGAAGTCTGTTGCCCCTTACCCCTGACCTCCAGAATTCCTTTATGTCTATCCCATGCATTCTTAAATCCTGTGATTGTTTCAGCCCCTACCACTTCCTCTGGCAGGGTGTTCCACTTGTCCACCACCCATTCTGTGAAGAAATTCTTCCTCATGTTTCCTCTGAATCGTTCTCCCTCCAAATTCATCCCATGCCCTCTAGTCCTGGAACATCTTTTTCTCTTAAAAATAGTGTATTCCTGCACCCTGTTCCTCCCTGTAAGCTGCTTGTATGTCTCTGTCATGTACCCTCTCTCCCTCCTCTCCTCCAGGGAGTACATATTCAATTCCTTTAACCTGTCCTCATAGGACTTGCGATGCAATCCATGTACCATCTTTGTTGCCCTCCTCTGAACCTTCTCTACCCTGTCTATGTCCTTACATAGGTAAGGTCTCCAGAACTGTACACTGTACTCCAAGTAGGGCCTCACTAGTGTCTTGTGTAGTGGAATTATGACCTCCCTTTTCCTGCTGGTGATGCCCCTGCCTATGCATCCCAGCACCCCATTTGCTTTACCTGCTGCGTTGTCACACTGTTTCCCTACCTTGAGGTCATCAGAGATGATAACCCCAAGATCCCTTTCCTGCTTGGTGCATGCTATATCCTCACCCCCCCAACTGATATATTATGTCAGGGTTTTTGTGCCCCATATGCATTATCTTGCACTTCTTTGCATTGAATTTCAACTGCCAAACCCCTGACCATTCTTCAAGTTTCTGCAGGTCCCTTTTCATTCTGTCTACATCCTCTGGTGTGTTTACTCTGTTACAGAGCTTTGTGTCATCAGCGAACAGGGAAATTTTGCCTTCTAGGTCCTGCGCAATGTCACTGATGAAGATGTTGAATAGGATCGGTCCCAGCACTGATCCCTGTGGTACCCCACTGGTCACTCTTCCTTCTGTGGAGTGACAGCCATTTACCACCACACTCTATGTCCTGCTGCCCAGCCAGTTACCTACCCACCACACTACAGTCCTGCCCACACCCATATTCCCCAGTTTGTGTAATAGTCTTCTATGTGGCACAGTGTCAAAGACTTTGCTGAAGTCCAGATAGGCCATGTCCACTGCCGTCCCCTGATCCATCTCCCTAGTCACCCAGTCGAAAAATTCAATGAAGTTGGTCTGACATGACCTCACCCTGGTGAAACCATGCTGCCTTGGGTCCTGTAGTCCATTGACAATCAGATGTTTCACCAATCTCTCCTTCAGTAGTGCTTCCATGACTTTCCCCTTTACCAAGGTGAGGCTGACTGGTCTGTAGTTCCCTGCTTCCTCTTTGTTCCCACTTTTGTATAAGGGGACTATATCTGCTGTCTTCCAGTCTTTGTGTACCTCCCCTGTTTCCAGTGATCGGCTAAACGGGATTGCCAGAGGTTCAGCCACCACCTCTCTTAGTTCTTTAAGGATCCTAGGGTGCACCCCATCTGGTCCCATTGCTTTATCAACTCTTATTACTTCCAGTTCCTTCAGGACCCTTCCTTGTGTAAAATGACTTATGTCCATTTCTGCACCATTCCCACCCCTTGTACTCCCTTCAGACCCATTACCCTCCCCTTCCTCTGTAAAGACTGAGCAGAAATACCTGTTCAATATGTCAGCTTTACTGTTGTCATCTTACAGGCGGCCGCCATCCTCCCCCTTCAGTCTCACTATCCCTCTCTTTGTCTTTCTTTTTTCACTTATGTACCTGTAAAAGGTTTTGTCCCCTCTACCCACTGATTTTGCAATGTGCTTTTCTGTATGAGCTTTGGCTTCCCTTACTGACCTCCCTGCCTCCCTTTTCTTCTCCTGGTACTTCTCCCTATCCCCTTATGCCTGCACCAGTCATTGTGGAGGGTAATGGGTCTGAAGGGAGTACGAGGGGTGGGAATGGTGCAGAAATGGACATAAGTCCTTTTACACAAGGAAGGGTCCTGAGGGAACTGAAAGTAATAAGAGTTGATAAAGCAATGGGGTCTTTTAGTATTGCCTGAAGGCAATCTTTTTGGTTTTCACTTTCTCCACTACCTCTTTGGAAAACCATAATGGCCCCCTCTTCCTTTTCCTCTTGCTAACCTGCTTAATGCATGATTCTATTGCTCTTGTAATCCTCATTTTAAATACTGCCCACAGTTCCTCAACCCCAATTCCTGCCCATTCCCCTTAATGCCTCTTTCAAGCATCTCCCCATCTTCCCAAAGTCTGTCCCCCTAAAATCCAGGATACGTGTTTTTGTGTGGTTTGGTTCTACTCCTTCTGTGATTTCAAACCACAGTGACTGGTGGTCACTGTTCCCCAGGTGCTCCCCCACTGTTACCCCCATCACACTGTCCCTATTTGTGAGCATAAGGTCCAGTATTGCCGTCTGTTGAGTTGGTTCCATAACCAGTTGCTTGAGGAAGGCACCCTGAAGGGAGTCCAGGATAAATCTGCTCCAAGTTGATGTTGCTGCTGGGATGCTCCAGTCCACATCTGAAATATTGAGGTCTTCAACCAGCACTAACTCACCCTTGTCTGCCATCCTTTGGATGGCTAGCATCAGCTCCCTATCTGTTTCTTCCTCCTCCTGGGCTGGTGGTCTATAGACCACACCTGTGCAGATGGCTGGCCCCATTTTCCTTTCCAGCTTAACCCACAGTATTTCTCCCCCATTTTGTTCCTCCTGGATCTCTGTGGCCCTTATGTCATTTTTCACATACAGTGCCACTCCTCCTCCCCTCCAACCTGCCCTGTCTCTTCTGAATATCTTGTAGCATGGTATGGCCATCCCCCAGTTATGGTTATCATTACACCAGGTTTCTGAGATGGCCACAATGTCCAGGTCTGATTGCACCATGACAGCCTCCAGATTCTCCATCTTGTTGCAGATGTAACAGATGTAACAGTTAGGAATTTTTTAATCAATCAATCAATTTTTATCTTATACTGGAGGGTATGTGAGCAAAAATGCCTGTGTTCACAAACATCCAGTTGTACAGATATGTTTACAAAACAATTGGACACAAAAGTACAGAATGAATAAGTCAAAACATCATACAGTGAGATGTGGAGTAATACAGTGTATACACTTAAATAATGCACTTAATTACAGTAGGTTTACATCCAGAGAGAAAACATTTCATACAGAAGCAAATAGTCATAGGGAAAAATAATTTATAACGTTATTATCTCTTCTCTTTGCAAAATATCATAGTGGATGTGGGAGTTATGTGGAAACTGAAAATTACATTCTTCTGTAGCCCAAGCATCTGGACACTTAACTGAGAGTGGTCTTTCTTTAAGCAGTCTTTTGTTTTCAGAGTATAAACAGGTTGGGTAGGGAATAGCAACAGTTTCTGTCCTGTAAAGGCTCCTTGTTTTACTTACACATCAAAGGCTAAGTCCCTTTTCATTTGAAGAGGCTATGTTTTAACCATAAACAAATGGCTGGACCAATAAGATGGCACCCTGTTAGGACAGAGCTGAAGGAACAATGCAAGTGGAAGGCAATTCACAAAACCATTTTGGACCGTTCTGCAAAAAGGTGGTACCAGAGATCAAAGGAAGGTCCAGGATATGATGTCAGAGAGGCATTTCCAATGATCTGAGTGAAGTGGGATAGCCTGCAAAATGTACTTCTGTCTTGTTTTGTTCTGAGAGAGATTACTTATGTTTGGGACATTGGACTGGTAACATCACAGGTTCAAATCTGCCATAACACATCAGTTCCCAGTTCGGGGTTAGCTTCTTCTACTCTACTTAGAAATTTAGTTAGCTTTGAGTTAGGTTTTTCTGTATGATCTCTATCTTTTCAAAAATGTTATTTTTTTGTGTCTGTAGAATATTGCATTCCCCAGTCTTTAGTGTGTATAATCCTGTAACATAATATTGTGTAGTATGTATTGTCATTTTTACATAGTTCATACTGTCTGACTGAGTGCTTTAAAGTAAAGATAACCTGAGGTAAATTGACAAGTCTGTGATCCACCTCTGAAGAGACAGGCTACAAGACTACCATACCTAAACCAATGTGTTCTCAGGTGTGACTAAAGGGGTGGGTCATTTGTCTTTTAGGAAAAGGCACTGTACTGTGTGAACAGTAGCTGCCATAAGATTCAAATGTAAAGATATCCCAGATGAAAGTCAGGCTCAGTGTGGTAACAAGATACCAAAGTGACCATTCAGGTGTCTGCAAGGTGCAGACAGAGTTCTGGGAGAACCAGTCTGTGACACTTATGTTGAATCACATGGTAGAGTGATCTCTGATACCAAGAGGACCTCCTACTAAGACATTTTCAATGCTATCTCTATTTGTGAGTACCTCATACAACACTGCCCTGCCCCAATAGGCTCTTTTACAATATGCATAAGAAAAGCTCTGTGTAGAAAGTCTAAGATGGCCTTACTGTGAATGGCAGGTTTAGCTCCATATCTAGTATATTGAAATGTCCAACTAACAACATCTCGCCCTTCCCTTCCATCCTGATAATGGCTGCACCAAGAGACCTGTCCATCTCTTCCCCTTAAGTTGGCAGTCTGCAAACTACCCCCATCTAGATAATGGTCCCACAGCCCATTTCTAGCATGACGCACAGCACATCTAGACCATCTTCACCATGATGTACCCACACTTCAGTGGCTTTATCTCCCTCCCTCACATACGGTGCCACTTTTCTGCTCTACTTTCCAGTCCTGTCTCTCCTAAAAGGCAAGTAGCCTGGTATGACCATGTCCCAGTTGTAGTGTGCAGCAGAGCTGTGTGGAATGAGAACATTTCTCATTTGTGGATTTTCAATGGAAATTCACAGAATTTTTAAACTGTATTACTTTAGTCACAACTCAGCTGTTAATTAAGCTAGAGATCTGAAAGTTGGCATGATTACTTGCTGATAAGTTCTCTAACAGACAGTGTACTAAATATCTAGACATTTGGATACATTGTCTTAAAATTATAGGTGCTCAAAATCTGTCATTTTATTTTTTGTGTGAAATTTCATGAAAATGTTTATCCGATTGTACCTTAGGTACCTTCAGAGCTAGAAATATGAAACTAAGTACATATATAAATGTAGTAATGACTAGTATACCTGAACATGTATAAAACATTTTGATGAATTCTTTAAAAATTATACTAACATAATTAAAATCAAATTTTTGGCAAAATGTTTGGCTATCTATAGCACAGCCCCTTTAAAGCTTGATACTTAAAACTTGGTGCATGTATGCATGTTGCACATTTCTCTAAATTCTGATCTGTGGAGAAATTTAAATCAGAATTTTTTAAAATTAGATGAAAATAACTGAAAATGTATTTTTTTTCCTTTAGGTATTTATCCTCTCATGTTGGCCATCCAATAGTGGAGTTCCCTGGTAATTCAGACACCTCCTCCACTGCCCAGCAGAACCACCGGAGACTGTTGTGGGGGGGCTTCATTCAGTCACAGCCCCAATTATTCACTTTTTCTCCCTGTTCACTGGAGCACCCGTTAAGGTCAGCTTGTGGGTGGATGCGTGTATGCATGCTTTGGCCTGGACTGACTCCGCTTAGCCCACCCCTGACCTAATGCCTGTCTCAAAATCTTTCCTGCACTACCACCACACCTCCATGTAGTGGTGGTCAAAGGCCAGAAGAGATGATCTCCCTTATCTGGGAGAGGAGAGCTGCCAGTGGTTGATCAATCCTCACCCAGCCTCCCTACTGGCTGCCCCCCCAGTGTCCCATGCTCATTACAAACATGGGTCACTGGTGTGGTGAGAGGTAAGGCATACAGTGCCTCAGCCCTCTGCACTACTGGGCCAGCCTCTGAAAATTAAATTTTGATTAAGTGCTTAGCCACCCACAACTCACTCCCTCCTTTCAATCTACTTATGAAAGTCATTATTACTTGTATACCTGCCAAATAAGGTATCATTTGGATACGGACTTTGAAAACTACACCAAAATAATTTAAATTTGAAATTTGATGAAATTCAGTGGAATTTGTAAAATGTGTTAATTTGGTCATAATTCAACCTTCTGTGGAGCTAGAGATCTGACATTTGACATTGTTTCTTGCTGAAAGTTCCAATAGTGTGCCAAATATCATGACAATAGGAAGCATCATCTCAAAATTATAGGTGCTCAGTCTGTCCGAATGCTTTCACAATTATATTAAACTAAAATCTATATTTTGGCAAAATGATTGGCTACCTATAGCACAGCCCCCTTTAAAGATTGAGGCTTAAAACTTGGAGCACATAACCATATTGCATGTTTATCTGAATCATGAAACTATGGAGAAATGTGGATAACAAGATTTTAAAATCAGATGGATGAAACTGAAAATACAATTTTGATTAAATGTTGGACACCCATAACCCATCTCCCATTCAACCTAGTACTCTGAAACTAGGTACACTTATGCAAGCCATACATATCTATATACCTGCCAAACTTGGTATCATTTGTACAGTATATATACTTTAAAATCTGGATTAAAATAATGGAAATTTAAAAATTGGCAAAAATCTGCAGAATCTTCCTGCAAATTCTGTGCAATTCTGTGGAATAGGAATGGTAATGACATAGGCAATCCACCAGTGGAATTCTATGTACCCCACAGCTCTAGTGCGCAGTGCACCATGTCTCTGTAATGGTCACTAGATCCAAATGAGTTCCGTAATAGTCTCCAGGTCCCAGATTTCCCTTACAGAAATATAAGTGTGCTGTGTACATGCAGAATGCATGCCACATGCTTAATTGTGCAATGTTTACAAGCAGTTCACATACACAAAGTGAACCTAAGTGAACCAGGTCTAAAAAGCAAAATCAGGTTTGCATGCTGCAAGCTTGACATGTGTGCAGTAGGTAAGCTGGCTCGAACATCTTCTAAAAATCCCATCAGGTTCATGTGTTACATGTATGCAGCAACTAAGCTGGTGCAAATCTCATCTAAAAAAACACATCTGTTTTTATTTCTCAAACTACTGATAGCAAATTACAGCCATTAAAATGCATTTTTCATTGATTTCCCATTAAAATTAGGTAAACTCAATTCTGATCCTTTTGCAACTGTTTAATGGCTTTTGTTTTTTTCATTACATTGTCAATAATTTGAAAGTATTATTTGCTAACTGCATTAAATGCTTAAGATATAGTCAGCCAACATCCCCTATTCCAGACGTGCGAAGAGGGGCCTCTGTGTTGCGAAGCCTGACCTTTTTGTTTTGGGCCATGCAAATCCTCTTATGCATATTTATTGTAATGCTACAAATGTGTTTTTCCATGACTGTTTTAACTCACTTACTTTCCCTTTCTCATTCCGTGTGGAACACATACACAATGGCCATGCTCATCACTCATGGTGCTGAATAGGGTCTTGGAACCATGCACCATATCTCACATTTTGTCACTGAAATGAGGGACATGGACACTCAAAATGAAGGACAATGAGGGACATTACCCCTCACGATGATCAGGACATATCCTGAAACATGGAGATACAGTACCTTAGAACACAGTGGAAATCATTGTATTTACTTGTACCAATATTTGCACATAAGAATGAATTTCCACCATAAAGCAGGGGTGCCATTTAGATAGGGCAGAGGGGGGCAGTTGCCCTCCCCTCCCCACAGTTGTGACTAGGTTGTTCTTATGGTGTGGCAATAATGGCATTAAATTTGGATTTAATCTTTTGCACAATAAGTGCCCCCCAGCCTGTGTGTGTGCTCAGACTGCAGGTGCACTCCTGACTCAACTGTGTCTGCATTGTGTTGTCCACTCTCTTCACCTATTTGCAGTGGCATAATCACATGTGATATGGAGGAGCTCCAGCCAAGCAGGAGCACATGAGCCATGTGAGTGCAACACTGTCTTTCCCACCACAGAGTAGACAGGCTGCACACTACAGCTTGGAGGAGTTGGTAAGCATTGAACTCTCAATAGCAGCACTGTGGCAGCATATTTTTGTTGGTCTGCTCTCCTTCTCCCCTGGTGGCTGAAGAGGCAGATGGTGAGCTAGAAGCTAACTCTAGACTAGCTTACCTATTTACTCTACTAGGCTCGATTCACACACACAAAAAAAAGAGTAATGGCCCCCCCATGGCAGCAAGATAGACCTAGCAACAGCTGTTACAGCAGTGTGGGCAGACTTCATAGACCTTGATCAGTGCAGTGAGACAGCAGCCAAGCAAGAAGCAAGCAACACAGGTTGGGTGGGTTCGGTTGGTGAGGTGACTTGGTCGTGGACCATGTTGAGGACCTGGGATGATCAGTTCTAGCATCCAGCTTCTGGCAGAAGGATAGAGGAGAAGCAGACTGAAAACTGAGCTGGTGGCACACTGGGCCAGGTGCAGGTTCCAGCAGATGGCCAGGTAAGTAAAAGTAAATAATTTGTTTTACAGGGGGATTCGGGAAGGAGGAAGGACTGAAATATTGATGTGTTTTTCATGTTTCTCTGCCTTTGGGCAGCTTCATGACCCATATGGGATGGGTATTGAATGGAATGGAGTCGGGGAGAAAAATCAGGACAATTTATTTTTTCATTTGGGGGTGTTCAGAACTTCAGCCAGGAAAAAAAATTGGTTAGTAACTGGGTGAGTTTAAGCCCAGATCTGATGCACTGCTCCGGGGTATAGATAGATGAATCTTATACATTTTAATGTTTCCTGATTTGCATATTACTTGTCAGTCACAACAAATGAGGTTTACCTATTAGAAACATTCCAGACATTCCAGAGTTTTCCACCTAGGGGCTAGTTAGCACCTAGCCTCCAATCATTGTTGGCTCCCCCTACTGAAATTTGAAATGGTGCCCCTGCCATAAAGCCTAAATTTACAGGACATCCTCTGTGTGAGCAGCATGTTTTCCATGAGAGATACATGAGAAAAAGAGCAGTTTTCAGAGGTACAATGAGAGCTGTCCTTTGCATTCAGGGACAGTTGAGCAGTATGGTAGCATAGACTATTGGAGCCCTACTATAATCAGGCTTATCCCCCCCCAGTGAAACTGACCTCAACATCCCTATGCTGATGCACATTATGATATAGGCAAGGGAGACTACAGGGGCGTGCATCATTGAAATGACTGGTGTAATTTTTTATTACTATGTTATACATTATTGATGGAGAGTTGGAGATTAATGAAGGCCACCGCTTCACTAACAAGGGCCTTGTTTATAGAACAGTGGGCTTCATTATTCTCCAACTCACCATCATAATGTATAAAATAGTAATAATAAATAATTCTATTAATGTCAAGGGGGTACGTCCCAGCACTCTGACCCATGGACATCATCTCTTAAGGACTCCTGCCTCTGGCTCCCTATTACTCAAGTAAGAGACTCTTGATTTATATATACAGTATATTGATGGGTTGTCTGTAGCAGCATGGCCACACATGCTACAGTGTGTGTACATGTGGGGGGAGGGGCTGGCCATGGGGGTGGGTGTCGAGTTATTGCTGCTTTTGTGTTTGCCCCTTAAAGTCTGTTTGTGAGGAAGCATTCAAAACTATGGACAGAAAATAGTAGGAGTACAGGCCAGCCAGAAGTAATTAAGTAGTTTTGTGGGCAAGTGTATGTATTGGGCGTGGAAGGACCACATGTTTCCATTAGTATGTGTGCTACAGTTCAGCTGTGCAGCTGAGATGAGTGGTGGCAAGAAATCTAAAAAGCATAACAGTGGCTATAAGCATGCCACATGCATGCAGATGTATGCAGATTTGTATTGAAGTACAAGTGAATCATATATCTGCAGGCAGTATAGCTTAGTGGCTAAAGTCTCTGAACTGCAAACCAGGAGACTTGGAGATCTGAAAACCTGGGTTGGAATCTCATCAACCCTCACTTTCATATGATGTGATTCTGAGCAAGTCACTTAACTTTTATGTGTGCAGTTATCAGTGACCATTTGCTTTTTGCATGCATGTCACATGCATGCAGTGTGTTCCAATTTAACATAAAAAGCATGCTTTCCACACTTGCTTGCTATACGCATGCCACATGCATGCAATCAGTTTCAATTTAACATTTAAATCATGCTTACAGCACGCATATCACATGGGTAGTTTTACGTATGCAGCATGAAAACATTTCATATAATTATTTCTGGTTTGTTTCTCAGCCTCTTAGTATTAGTACATATGACTCACCACACCATCTTACATCTCTGCACCCTGTGCTTTTCATCCATCCATCCATGTCCATACTATCACCTGCCTGTTCCTGCCAACCCATCCATTTTACTTACCCTTTTATGTTTACCCTTTGATCCTATGTATCTCATGCCATTCATTACTACTGAGACATTTGCATGGATACAGGATGATTTTCTCTCAGGCTTCATTTGTTTCTCCTGCTCCAGCCTTTGTTGAATTCACAATCCTTGGCTTGTGGCATCGCAATGTGTTGCTGTGGAAATGATAATGACATCACAAATGGGGCTGTTGGATTTCATCAGTGACTAATACAGAAGGATTTGGAGACAAAGATCCAGTTTTCAAGCAAACATCCTTGATAATAAAAAATGAAAGTAAAATATATACTGAAAATTAATGAGATATATGATGAATTGTGTCTGAAGATCATATTTAAAAAAGTTTCCTCTAATGCTGGCAAATTGCTTTTAGTATGACCGGCCTTCCATCCCCCTTCACAATAACCTGTGTCCTCTCCCTATGTTCTCAATATGTCGCTCATAACTGCAGTGCCCATTGCTGTAGTACAAAGCATCATACCCCTCATGTTCTTTAATAGAGTTGGGGCATCACAAGAAGAATGGGGAGGAACATCCCTATTCTGTTTTTAAACGACATGTCACAGGCTCCCATCAATATATTATGTATCATTCAATGGCTAGTGAATTAAAAAAAATGACTGGCTAATAGCTATGTGTTAGAAGTGTTTAACACATGGCTAGATATATGAGTGCAGGCATAAACAACTTTACCCTAACATATCAATACCTTTCAGAATGTTGCCAAAAAGTCAGCAGCCATCTTTGTTTTGCTAGCCCCAGTAGCCACCATAGTAAAACCCACAGTTCAAATTCAAGTTTATTGCAGGAAAACTCCATTGAGCAAGCTCATTCACAAGGAGGTCATGAGACATGTATGCAGACTAGGAAAAATTACACACATAAAATCATAGTAAATAAAGTACTGTATGTGGTACATGTGATACATAGAGCTCAGATAAAACATAACAAGGTAATAATTATAACCATAACCTGGAGAAAACATTGTAAGTAGAAAAAGTAGAACTAACAGGAGTGAGAGGATACATAAGGAGGAGGAGGGAGTGTTTAAGATTGTTGCAAGGGGGAGAAGAAGGAGGAGGAGGAGGAGAGGGAGATGATCATATGAGGATGGGGGAGGTTGAGGAGGAATAGCGCGAGGCTTGAAGAAAGCAAGGAAGGAGGGAAAGAAGGGCAAGGGAAAGGCTGGATAAGGATGGGAAGGGAGAGATCAGTGGAAGTAGGGACTTAGAGAGAATAAGATATTGATGAAATGGTCAGGGTAAAGAAGAGGCTAGAAACAACTGCAAGTATCTTTTAGTTTGGTTGCAGCAAAGGTTTTAAAGAAATTGACAGAGACAATGCTAGAGAGTTTCAGTATAGACTAGAGCCAGTTCCATATAGTTGGAAGAGCATGTGATATGGCACATTTGCCAAAGGTGGTACGAGTCCTAGGCGCATCAAAGAAGATAAAGTCAGACTTCCTAAGGGAATATGAACTGCGGGAAATGCAGATGAGAGATGTTAAGTAGCTTGGTAGTTTTTTCAGGAGAATTTTAAGAGTTCAAGTGCCAGCATGGAGCAAATATTTAGTGGTAAGCGACGCCCAACTGACAATTGCATACAGGTCACAATGGTGAGTTTGGTAAGGGGAGCTGGTAATGAACCACAGAGCATGGTGGTAGAGGACATCCAAACTTCAAAATGTTAAGTGTACCTGATTTAAATTTTGACATCAGCTTTAACGAAGAAGAGCTCCTCCACTTCCTCAGCAATGAGAATGAGCCAAATGAAGAAGCCATTAAAGAAACTGCAGGACCTACCAAAACTCTCAAGCCAAGTGGACCTGATGTGAGAAACACTGCAGTGAGTAGTCATGTTCCACCTTATAGCTGCGATTAGCTTCCAATCCTAGAAAATGAATGGAATGAGAAAAAATACAAGAAAAAACACATCATGGGTTTTAAATGTGTTTAATGAGTGGGATGCCTCCAAAAATATTAATATTTCTGGCAAACCATTAGTAAGACTGAACTTAATTTGACATTTCAGCAGTTCTATGCCAAAGCACAAATGGCCACAGATCAGAATATACTGGCCCAGATATTCAAACTGCGCCCAAAAAGTGCACAACAGCAGGAGCAAGCGCAAATCCATTGCACCCATGTGCAAGAGGCACGATATTCAAAAACTGCACTGGCCAAGATGCGCCTACAGCCAATGACTGAATATCACACCACCTGTGCCATAGCGCAACTAGGGAGGGGAAGCTGAGCATATCTGATGTTCCATAGCGCAACAAGGGATGTTCAGCTGAGCAGTCCAGATGTGCCATAGTGCAACCAGGGATGCCCCCCAGCAGCAGGGCAGCAATGCAACAGCACAACCAGGGATACAGGGGGCCCACCACCCATGCCACAGATGGGCAGAGGAACACACAGCAGAACAGACATCGTCCCCCCACACCCCATGCACTGCACAACTGGGAAAGGGCTGGAAAAACCACTGGCCCATGGAGACAAGCAACCAACCCACAGCTGGGCCATGGTGCCCTATAACACCCCCTGGCAAGCAGTGACCGGCACACAAGGAGGGCCAACCACCCCATGCCACACCATCCCCCAATGCAGAGCACACCCTGCACCATGACCCCCAAACACCCTGCCCAGGAGCAGCATCCACCAGTGCAGGATACCCCATGCATACCACCACCCCCACAGTGATAATGCAACCCTGTGCACCACAGAACCATGTAAGGCAGCCCCACCATAAGTGTCCATCAGCGGGTGGCAGCACACAGCGATGCAACGATGGCATACAAAGTGCCACCATGCACAGCACCCCCGAGGTACAGCTGAGAGACCAACCATGCGTCGGTACATGAGGTACCCCACACGTGACAGGGCATGCCCCGGACCCCACCACCAGTGGTACAGCACCCTACACACCCTCCCAAGGACACACCCCGACCCAGCACTGGCCACAACAGCCAGCGCAGACACCCACAGTGGTGCATGGAAGCATGCACCACACCGGATGCAACACAGTACATGGACAAACACCCACCCATACCCAAGGGCACACCAACACAGGGACGAAGTAGCAGGGCAACCAAGCCCCCAGCGTGGGGCCATGGAAACCAGTAATACATGGTCAGCACTCCTCCATAGGCACAGGAGTGCCAGCCACCCTGCGCAGGCACTGTGGACCTGTATGCCACCATCATTTGCCGGAGCACAAGTCACAGACAGTGGTGCACATCCCTGCAACACACACAAGCCACAGCATGGAGGTGGGACAACAACAGCGGAGGCCACAGTGTCACCCGAGGCAGACATGCACCACACCAGTGACAGGAGCAAACCAGCATTGTGACGGGTACAGTGGCTGTCCTGCATGGACAGCCACCACTGACATGTCAACGGACCGTGCAGGTCGCAGACATGCAAGGGTGTCAGCTGCACAGGCCATGGACAGTTTGACAGGGGTGCCATGCACAGAGTGCAGGCCCCATGAACCACTGCACACAGGCATCCAGTGCACAGAGTACAGCACACAAACCATAGACAGTGACTGATCCCCCTGTCCACACCATAGGTGGTTCACCTCTGCACACACACACATACGCCCATGCGTGCATCTCCCCTGATGCCATGCACACCACTGCAGCAGAGCACCTGTAGCCCACTGCAAATCAGAGACCACCACAGTTGTTATAACAAAATGTATATATTAAAACTATGTACCGTAAAACCACATACAAAACTATATACAATAGTGAGAGAAGGGCCACATAACAGGTGGAGGTGGGTAAGGGGCAGGGATGAACAAATGGTAGAGGGAAGGAGGGGTGTGAGGGTGGGTCCAGGGAGGTAGGGAAAATCAGGGGCATATGTATGCTCAGCGGGAGCCCCGCTCCCCGCTCTGGCTTCTCCTCCTGCCATGCCTCCATCGCACTCCCACACAGTCAATCCTTTCCAGGATCTGCAGGGAGGCCCTAGCAACTTGAAGGATCTCCTGCAGTGTTGCTCATATTTCCTGCAGCTGGTGGACACCTAGGACAAGGGAGCAGAGTCAATAGGTGTGAATGCTCAGCCCCATACAGCCCACCCACTGTGCATGGCATACGGCCGTGGGACATGCCTCTGTGATGGTGTGTGACCACCCACAGTGATCGCGTCCACAAGACCTGCCCACCCAGGCGCATACAGCCATGCAGGCCGCTGCACATTCCCACCGGCCAAGTCCTGCACAGCACCACCATGGCTGTTTAGTGACATGGCTATGTGGTGCGAAGGCAGTGGCACAGCCATGTACCCGGTGCATGCATGGACCACCATTGACGCACTCCCAGACATGCAGTGCCACTGGACAGTGCTGACTGTAACAAGTTGCGTGCATGGCAGTGGTGTCAATGGATGGTGGCCATACCCCGCTGCCTGCCCTGTTACACAGCATGCAATAATAATCATGGAAGTAAGGCACGGCACTCACCATCATCAGACTGGTCCCTCTGGTGCTGTGGACCTTCACCCCTCCTATTGGTCCGGTCCTCCAGCTGGCGCCTCTGCTCCCTCACCAACTGTCTCTCTTCTGGCCCTAAGGTGCAAACATGGAGAGAGGAACATCAGTACAATCCTGTAGCAAAGTCCCCTTGCCCCATGTGTCTGCAATCCCATCAAGCCAGACCCACCCACCCCACACCCTGAAAACACCACCACAGCCAACACCGGACGGTCCCCCCCCATGTTCCGGACACATGCAACCATGATACCTATATGGAAGATAAAAGTGTATGGATGTTACACCTACCTGGCAGTGTCACCATGCCCCTCCTGGCACATGCCCGCAGGCAGGCTAGCAGGTCTGGGTCCCTCCGCCTCAGGTCCCCATACCTGTGGTGGCACTGCTCCGCCATCCGCCCCATTCCTGTGGCCTCCTCCAGGGCGTCGGCCACTTTCTGTCACACCTGGCTCCTAGACCTGTCCAGGAGTGCCTCCCCAAACAGTGGGCCAAAAAGTGGCTCAACAATGGCAACCAGGTTTGCCATTTCAATCTGGCTCCACTGGGCAGCTCTCCTCCACACCATCTCTCTTGCTCAGTAGGTTCAAAATGGTGCTCTGCAGCGCAGTTCCACCACATGCAGATGCTGCGCGGTACAGCGCTGCCATTCCCTATCATGCTGTCACCAAACAGCGCGATAGTGGTGCACCCATGCCTGACGCATGGCGTCTAGGGGGCAAAGGTCGGGTACAGGGTCAAAGGTCTCTGGCACACGGACAGGCACAGTGCAATTGGAACCCAATGCATGTAGTGTGATTGGTTGCCTGTGTGCTACCTCCAGCAACAGCCTACTGCGCTGTTGCCCCAGTACGCCTACGATGCCCCAGTGCCACAGCGCCATATAGGTGAACATCGCTGTAGCGCCACTGGCACAATGGTGGCCATGCCCTGCATTGCCTTCCATGCACAGCACATCGGCAGCATGGCAGGCGCCTCCGTCAGCAACCCGGGCATGAGCAGTTAGGTGTATACTGCGCAAGTCACAGAACTGCACCCTTGGTTCAGCAAGTTCAACACAATTGCGCAAAGTGCAAAAGCACGATATTCAGCTGTCATACGCAAATCAGCTAATCAGCCATTCAATGGTGCAGCACTACAGTTTGCATCCACTTAAAGTTGCGCCTCGCCTCATTTGCATGGGTTGCTCTATAAAAGTGCGCCATTGGGCTGCACTGGCCATAGTCAGTTACTGCAGTTTATTGGTGAGTTGCATGCTGTTTGGGAGTGTGGACTGTGGATTTTGGAACATGCATGGGACTGCACAGTCACAGGTAACAACTTTCATTCTCACAGGATAAATCATGACCGAGCGAGTTGTGGGAGAGGAGGAACAGAGTGGTGGAAGGAGGAGGAGGCCTAATTTCACCAAGGCCGATACGGATGCCCTGTTTGAGGCCTACCTGGACCAGAAGCTGCTTCTCAGCCGATGGCAGGGAACACCACAGGCCCGTGCTGCTGCATGGGAGGAAGTGGCGCATGCAATGAACCTGCATGGCAGCCACCAGCGCTCCTTGCAGGAGTGCAAGAAGAAGATGGGCACAGACAGGAGGAGGATAAAGGAGAAGGTGGCTGCCATCAGGGCAGCATGAACTGCTACAGGTGGGGGACAGCCAGAGGTGCTATGCCTGACCCCACAGGAGGAAAGGGTTGCTGGAAGCATGCAGCATTGTGCTATTGAGGGTGTTCCGGGTGGTGGCTTCCAGACGGGTGGTAGCCCGTCACTGCATGGTAGGTCATGGTCTGTCTATTGGGGGGGCAGGGTAGGTCACATGCAGTAACGCGACTTTGTTTTCCTTTACAGATCCTGAGCATCTGCATGGGTCAGCGGTGGTGGGCCTGTCCACTGAGGCCAGTCAGATGGAGATGGAGGAGGGCCCTTCCACCTCCACAGGTATACACAGCTCAGTGTGACAGTGGTCCTGCCTGGCTGTCCAGACTGATGTTGGAACAAGTGCAGAGGAGGCCCTGCCCATGTCCCAGCATGCCAGCGTCCATGGATGCCAGCATGCTGTGACTTGGGCTGGTGCTGGGTCCGTCACCGATGATGATGTCGCTAACGCCATGGGCAGTGACACATGTGTGTCAGAGGATGGCCACACAGCAGGTAACATCACAGCCATGGCTGTGGGTGGTGCTGCTGTGGAGGCCTGCATCTCATCACAGTCCCAGCCTATGCCTGTCAGCACCAGTGGGGCAGCACTGGTGTGTGTGCAGGACAGTGGGACTGTTGCGGCCACTGCAATGGCACCAGTGAGCCCTGGGGAGCAGCAGCCAGAGGGGCAGCATCGGCAGTCAGCCAATGGGTTTTGGGGTACAGTGTCAGGGGCCGGCGTCAGCGCACTGCCTGTGGACATGCCCAGACCTGGTCCTGGTGTGCAGCGCCCACCCTCAAGGGGTGCTGATCATCAGGGCTGCGCACACCCTGAGGGACAGGATGCCGAGGAGGCAGATGACCTCTTGGATTAGCACACCCGCATACTGCAAGCATCAGTCAACCAGCAGATGCGGCTTGCGATGTCGGTGGATGCACTGTGTGCAGCTCTGGAGTGGGCAGAGAAGCATCGCAGCAGCAGAGACACCGCTCTGATCCTGGCAGGGATGGACCGGTTGCGGGAGGATGTGACCACTGCCATTGACAGGCAGACACAGGCATTCACTGCTGTCATGGCCACAATGGGCACACAGTTTTTTGCCCATGCGTCGCAGACACCACACAGTGTACTGTACACCCCCATTTCCGGTGTCGTGCGACACCATCCTTGTCAACACCGGGTTCAGCTGTGGGCATCCCGAGCACGCCTGGTGCAGGCATGTTTGGTGTGCTGCAGACCTCTGCGTGAGCACGGTCACGTTCACACAGTGGAACCCCTGGTGGACCATTGGTGCCACCCCATGAGGCCAGAGGTCAGCCTGTCAGTGCTGGCGGGTCTCAGCGGGGCTGCCCACGCATCCATGGAGGCCGGGGCACTGTGGCACGTGACTGACCTGTCTCCCAAAGCGGCTACTGTCTGGTGCTGCCCTGTGTGCATTCTGTCATTCAGCAGGCAATGCACAGGTGGGTACCCGGGCCCTGCACACGGACACACAGTCCATCTGCACACCCTACCGGCTGCTGTCCACAATTGTGTGTGCATGATGATGCCTGCATTGTGCTGTACACCAATGTGCAATGGTGCTCAGCATTTGACACATGCACAATGACAGGCAGTGGGCGTGGTGGTCTGTGGAGATGTGTGTGTGGCTAGGGGTGATGTTCTGGGTCGGTGTGCCTCCTACCCTTTGTGCATGTCTGGTGCATTGTGTGTGTGTGTGTGGGGCCGCATGCCATGTTAGACCTCACCCATCCCTGGTGGTGTGTGTGGTTCCATGCCCGGACAGTCCCCTTGATGGCATGCGCCCCTGGTGTGTGTCCATGCGTGTTTATGCCTTAGCCACTGGTGGTTGCACATGGCCCCATGACTTACCTGGGTTGGCTGAAGTGCTCCTCCGTGATTGTGTCCCGGTGCAGCTGTGCCAGCTGAAGCAGTCGGGGGTCCCATTGCCCAAGGGGGGCTGCCCATCACCATTGTCACCAGCGTACTCATCATCCCCATTGTTGTCCCCCTCTTCGACCTGTACGGCTATCCCACATTCATTGGCTATGTTGTGCAGGATGCAACAGGCCAGGAATAGCCCACAGGCCTTTGAGGGGCTGTACTGTAGGGCACCATTGGAGGTGTCCAGGCAAAGGAAATGTGCCTTCAGCATCCCAAACACCCGCTTGATGACATTACATGTGGTGGCGTGTGCCTCATTGTAGCATTGCTGCGATGGGGTTGCGGGCCGCCGGTAGGGTGTGAGCAGCCAGGGACAGAGTGGGTATCCACTGTCACCTGTGTGTAGAGAGTGGAGGTTAGTTTGGTGATCAGCATCGCCCTGCCCCAGGCCATGTAGGCCACTACCCATGTCACCTCTGACCATGCCCCCCCAGGCCCTATGATTGTCCGTATGGTTTGCATACTCACCCACTAGGTGGCCAGTGGGGATATCCCCACTCTCGAATCTGTGGCACAGTGCTGACTGGTGCCAGATGAAGGCATCATGTGCTCCCCCAGGGTGCGTGGCACAGATATTGATTATGTACTCCCTGGCATTGCACACCACCTGGCAGTTGATGCTGGCATAGCCCTTGCGATTTATATATGCGGCCCTCTCGGGGCCAGGTGGTGTGCGGATGGCCACATGGGTGCAATCTATTGCCCCTAGCATGCCAGGCATATGTGCTACCCTGTGGAACTCCTGTATGTTTGCTGTGCGCTCCACCAGTGTGCTGGGGAAACGGATGTACTCTGCAGCATGTGGCAGCAGTGCACTGAGGAATTGGGTGAGGTGGTGTGACGTGGCCGACTGGGTTATGCCTGTGGTGTCCCCAGTTGGTCTCTGGAAGGTACCCATGGCGAGCAAGCACATGCACAGCTGTCACTTTCATCTCCACTTGGCTCCGTCGTATGGGTGCCTGCATCACATCACTGCACGGCTCACAGATCCACCTCAGAATTGCCCGATTCAGGCGGTACTGGCCCATGATCTCTGTATCACTATACAGCTCGAAGCTGGTGTGGGCTCGGTACTGCCTGTTGGGGCCATACCGCCGATGGGCCCTTCCATGGCCGCGCCCCCCTACTGCCCACCTTCTCACCTCCCTCATTACTGCCTCCATCTGGATGGTAGCACTGGCCATGTCCCTGGCTTGCGTTCACTCCCTCGGCAGCTGTTTCTGTATTTCCCCCGCTGTCCTGGCTGCTAGTTCCCCTGCACCGGGCACACCTGACTGTGCTGGCTTCACTGCTGTGTGGCAAGTACTTCCCACTTCTGCACTGAGGCTCCCCACACCTTCCCCTGAGCCTGTGGGTTCCAGGTGCCCTTTCCCTGGCCTGCCCTGTGTGTCCCTGCTGCCCAGTTTCTCTTGTTAGAGTTCAGCCTCATGTGCCTTCCCTGTAGCATTCTTGTACCTCTCCCTTGCTCCTTTTTATTTTGGCTCATTTCCGCTATGGTGCAACTTCCACTGGCTCCCCTATTGCGCATGGCGCATGTTTTTGAATATCACACTGCGCCATTTATGCATGGTTCCTCCCCCTTCAGTTGTGCATACATTCATTATCCTTGCGCTGTTGCTCAGTGTGATTTGGGGGTCGCAACTGCCTCCTGCTGAATATCACAGAATGGCACATTTTTGGACTTGCACAGCTGCAACCCTATTGCACATGGCACAACTCTTTTGAATATCTGGGCCATTGGGTCCCGCTTCTGTCATCTTCATGCAGCAATGAACAGGGACCTCAGCTCTGTGGCTGTGGGCTGCAACCTTAACATCATAAATGACCCAAAGTTCAAAATGAGCAACCATATGTTTACAGCAAAAATTGGGTACACCTGGAAATGAGCCTTGGCTCAGTGTGCCTTTCCAAGTTACCAACTGGGTTGGGTGTCCTTCCCCTCCTACCTTTCTTCCCTGATCTCCACCACTCCCTACTCTTCCTACTAGCTTTGCTCCAGGGATTCCTGCACCTTCTCCATTCCCCACCCTCACTCTTATGTTGGCCAAGCTGCCTTCTCATACCACCTCCCCACCCTCTGGAACCTGTTCCTCTCCCCTTCCCCCTCTACCTCTCACCTTCTCTCCCAACCTTTAGACACCACCTGTGGCAACTTCCTGCACCCACTTGGTTCTTTCTACCCCTGCCATAACCCCATATCTTCTCCCTTGACCATCTCCTGCTCTGCCCTCTGCCTTTCTCCATTTTACCCTTACCCCATCATGCACTGTACACTTTGCCTTACACATGATTGTTCACTGTTCTCTTCTGTCTGTATGTACCCGTTATCCTGTAATAAAATGCTGCATTTGTATTTGTTTTGTAAGTTGTTCTCCCTACAACTCCTTTCCCAGGCTGCACCTGGAAATGAGCCTTGGATCAGTGTGTCTTTCCCAGTTACCGACTTTTAAATAAATAAATAAATAAATAAAATGAAAATTTGTCACAGCACTCAGAAAGACAAATCTGAGCACCCTGTGTCCCTCAGCAACTCTGACCTACAAAAACAATGTAATTTACTAGCTCTCTCACTTGACACTGTGCCTGGCCTTGTACATAAAGTGTGCATTGACGTACAGCGATATGTGGCCTGGCATGGTCTGGAGGGATTCAGACAGCTGAAACCTAGCAGATTCACAATAAATACAGATGAGAATGGCTGTGAGGTTGTAATGCTCTCCTTCAATGAGCAAACCTAGAACCATGCAAACCCCCTTGATCCTGCAGAACAATTGCACCATGAGTACATGTATGCTCAACCTGGAGATCCTCTGTGCTCTGTATCCAGCTTTGAAAAATACCTGACAGAGCTGCCTCCTGAGCCAAACATCCTGCATCTAAGCCCATGTCACCTGCCACAGAAAGAACTAGATGCTATGCAAGTGTGGTATAATGCTGAGCCTATGGGTCTCAATTATTTGTCCTACATGATGGCAAGCAAGATATAAAAATCACTGCAGTCAAGCCACCACAGTTCAGCTGCTGTCTGAGGCACATTTGCAGAGCCAAGAAATAATGTGCATTACTGGGCACAGAAATGAAGTAAGTCTCCAAAGTTACTAGAGAGCAACTAATGTTGATTGCAGAAAGTGGTGTCACATCTTGTCTGCAAAGCAAATGGAGTTGGCATGTGAAGCTAAACCATCCACCAGCTTTCAGGAAAATCAGCAGCTAGTGAGGAAATATCTAGCAACACTGACACATGAAGGAGCACCAGATGTGCTCTTCAGAGGCCTGAACATGAACAGTGCACTGTGAATTTCAAAGGCTTAGTATATTTTGGCAAGACATTTTTCATTTTGCCACTTCCATTATTTAAAGTGCATCTTGGAATAAGATGCAGTTTATGTTTTTGTCCCCCCCCCACGCCCCAAAGAAAGGGGAGTACTTTATCCTGCATGACAATATTTAACTAAATATTTATTGAACATTACCACTTTTAGTCATGTTTTTTATTTGCTTATAAGCATTAGTTAACCATTTAACAAGCTCAATAAGCCACTCTGGGGTATGCATTAGACAGTTCTAATACATAGCTAGGGGGCCAGAGGCACACAGCCTGTGGTCTTGTGCCTCACTATGCACCCTAGCCATGCACTGTAACTGTTTCACACACACCCCATCATGTCTTATTGTTTACTTATAAAATAGATTGAGAATTTTCTGCATCCTGATTAGCCGAACCCATATCCTTCTAGGACAACAACCAAGAAGGTGGCCCTTTTTTGGGGCACCATGGTCACTACAAAACCCACATGGTAATGCCTGCCAGTAACATGCATAGAAACATACAAATATAGAATTTACTGACAGATAAGGACCACTAAGCCCATCAAGTATGCCCATTCCTCCCTACCTACACTGTTATCACAGACCATACCCAGTCTACAGCAATTTCTATTCCCCTCTTTCTTTTCACTATGATTACCTTGTGCTTATCACATGCATTCTTGAACCCTACTACTGTTTTTGCCCCCACCATCTCTGCTGGGAGGCTATTCTAGGAATCCACCACTCTTTCTATGAAGAAGTATTTCCTGACCTCTTTCCTGACCCCCCTCCCCGATCCATAGCATGTCCTCTTTGGTTCCTGAGCACCTTTACTTCTAAAAAATACTTCCCTTTTGTACCTTATTTACTCCCTTGAGGAATTAAAAGGTCTCTATCCTATCCCACCTCCCTCCTGTCTCCCAGGATATACGTACTGAGGTCCTTTAGTCTCTCCTTGTAGGGCTTTTGATACAGATCCTGCACCATTTTAGTTGCCCTCCTCTGGACTGCTTCCACTCTGTTATGTCATTCCAGAGATGTGGTCTCCAGAACTGTACACAGTACGCTAGGTGGGGCTTACCAGTGATCTATACAGAGGAAATACCACCTCCCTCTTTCTGCTGGTGATACCCCTTCCTGTACACTCCAGCAACCCACTAGCTCTCCCAACTGCCTTGTTGCATTGTCAGACCACCTTATGGTCAGCCAGTATGATTACCTCCTCTCTTTCCTGCTTGGTGGTTGTCAATACCACTCCACCCATGTTATACTTCACCCCTCAGTTCCTGTGCCCTAAGTGCATTATTTTGCACTTTTTTTGCATTTAAACCCAGCTGCCATACCCATGACCACTCTGCCAGTTTTCTCATACCTCTGCTCATCCTTTCCACCCCCAGAGTGTCCACCCTATTGCAGATTTTGGTATCATCTGGAAAGAGGCAGACGTTCCCTTTCCAGCTCCCCTGCAATATCATTTATAAAGACATTAAAGAGGACCGCTCTCAGCACTAATTCCTGAGGCACCCTGCTGGTCACCCTCCCTTCCTCAGAATGAACCATTTGTCACCACCCCTTGTTACCTATTCCCTAGCCAATTTATTATCCAGTTTACTACTTTTGGACACATGGTTCAATCAATCAAAACTTTATTTTTATAGCGCCTTTCAAAAACCAAGGCACTGTACACTTTAAATACACAAATATAAAAACAGAATAAAACAATAATACATCTTAATTAAAAACAATCTGGAAAGGCTAATGTAAATAAGTATGTTTTTAATACAGATTTAAAACTACTGACCATCACGCATTCTCTTAACCGACGAGGTAGAGAATTCCACAGGGTTGGTGCCGCAAATGAAAAAGCATGAGTGCCAGAAGTTTTTAAGCAAACCCTGGGAATCTCTAGCAATCCCTCATTGGCAGATCAGAGAGGATGATTGGGGGAGTAGGAAGTCAGGATATCTTTCAGGTAGTCAGGTCCCTGTTCATGTAGGGCTTTGAAGGTAAACAAGCCTACCTTATAGGTGATCTGCCACTGAACTTGCAGCCAGTACAGTCCGCGCAGCACAGACATAATGTGGCTGGTCCTAGAAGTACCAGTCAACAATCTGGCCACAGTGTCCTGCACTAGTAGCAAGTGGACGATATCAACCCTAGACAGCCCTAGGTAGAGGGTATTGCAGTAGTCAAGACGGGTAGTAATGAAGACATGGACCAGTGTTGGAAGGTCATCCGGTAGAACCAGGTGTTTCACCCGGGCAATATTCCTCACATGGTAAAATAAGGATTTAACCACGGCTGACACCTGAGATTTCAGGGTCAGGCCATCAAAAATAATGCCCAGGTTATTCACCCATACTGAGGTAGTGAGCTGAACACCATCAAGCCAATGGCCCGACGCATGCCCAGTCCCCAAACTTGCTCCCAGGCAACTCGAGTCCACTACCAACACCTCAGTCATATCCGGATTCAGTCTCAGCCAGCTAGTGCTCATCCAGTCTTTGATCTTGGAGAGGCAGTTGTTTAGCATGGAAATTCCATCAACCTGTCCAGGTATAAAGGACATATACAGCTGAGTATCATCAGCATAGCAGTGAAAATGCAAGCCGTATCACCTAATGATATCTCCTAATGGCAGCATATACACTGTGAACAACATGGGTGCCAATATGGAGCCCTGTGGCACCCCACAGGTCAGGGGGAGGGCATCAGAGGAATAAATTCCAGTGACCACCCTCTGAGACCTGCCGAAGAGGAAGGATCAAAACCATTTGAGGACTGTACCCGACATTCCACAGAGGATCTGCAGGGACTCCAAAAGCACACCATGGTCCACAGTGTCAAAGGCTGCTGAGAGACTGAGAAGGACCAAGATGGTATGAGCCTTTTGATCTCTCACGATCAGGAGATCATTTAATACCCGGACAAGGGTGGTCTCTGTGCTGTGTCTCTTCCTAAATCCAGACTGGAGAGCTTCATAGACATTGTGGGTCAAAAGTTGATCATCCAGTTGCAACGCAACCACCTTCTCAATATCATTACCCGCAAAGGGCAGGTTAGAGACAGGCCAGTAGTTTGCTGGGGAGTCATGATCCAAGGAGGGCTTTTTAAGGAGTGGTCATATTACTGCCTTCTTTAGGGGATCAGGAAAGACCCCCCCTCTCCAGCGATCTCCAGACAATTTCAGCTAGGATCGGGCAGATAACATCTACACACCCCACTAAAAGGGGGGTAGGGCCCAGATCCAAACTACAACTGGTTGGATGCAAAGTCTGGACAATCTTCACAATGTCCATGAATTCTGGCTGGCTGAAATCCGTCCAAATAGACTGGGTGCTTACCACCTCCCATCGAGCTCTGCAACCCCTCATAGGGAGAGTGGGGCCAATTCCAGACCTGATGCTGGCAGCCTTATCTGGTTCTATGTGATAATGGCGATCCTACAAAAATGATCACTGTTATGGTGAATGTACTTCAGCGAAAATCAGTTTCACTGATGTACACCCCAGTGCACAGCAAAAGTGTACCAGGGACTTACATTTTTTAATGTTTATGTGGGGGGTTGTGCCCCCGCACTCCCCTACTAAAGGATTATCAACTCCGGGGGGGTGCAAATTCAACATAAAAATAAATTCAGGCTGGGTGTAACAAAATGTATGCGCACCCAGACCTGGACATGGCACCCTCACAGCTGAAGCCTGTGACCCACCTACCACACCACAGGGCAGCTCAGCAGTCCATTGCCACAACACGCCACACAAACCCTCCCTCCTTTTCCACTGTGCTCACCCCCCATGAGGGTGGAGGTATAGCAACAGGATGTCACTATTCCTGCAGTCGCCCAGCCCATGCAGTAGCCCTCTTATAAGGCACTGCTATTGAGTCACCCTTTTTGGTATGTGCTCAATAGCTAGCGCCCTTATCACTGGATACCTGGACACACTGCTAAGATATCCAGCTTGCTTACTAGTCTCCTACATGGAACAGTGTTGAAAGTTTTGGAAAAAAATTCTGGCAGCCATGTTACTACTGTAAGTGCAACCCATCCTACCTCCTACTTGCCATCAGTTTAAAAAAAAATTTACATACATATGTATCGCCTCAGCCCATCCCACTGCACCTCTGCTAATTTAAATACAAACATAAATCATCTTATAGATGTTTTACTTTATTATCTTCACTTCTTGTTGTTTTAGGCTCTGGGCCATAGATTTGACCACTCTTCTCCCACTTCATCAAGATGCCAGTCTCTCACTCAGGCACGCACCCGCCTTGACATCTGCAACTGTACATCTTGAGAATCCAGCAACATAATCCACAGCTCAGTAAAACTTGAAATGGCCAAAAAAATATGTTTTTTTAGTCCCCACCTATACAGTATGCTACAAAGTACAACCGCAGCAATGGCAAGTCATGTAGTCAAACACAAAAGTAAGCTGAAAGCTCCTCCTACCCTACAGTTTGCGGCCAAAATTCAAACTATTGCTGAAAGCTCCTCCTCCTCCTACAGTTCATGGAGCTTGTGGAAGGAGCCCAATACAGTGTGTGTGTATATGTGTTTAGGGGGACATAAACACAACCACTTTACATACACACATTGATGACATCCACAAAAAACTTCACCCCAGACTGGGTACACTTTACCATAATTGTGGTTGCATCCCACTGCCAGCCCACTGAGTAATTGTACAGAAAATGATTCTACCAATTTTTGACTATGGAAATGTGGTCTACAGTGCTGCCTCAAGAGAACAGCAAGAGGGAGGAGCTGCTGTTAGAACTTTACTACACTACTGGACTAAATAACTAGAACTCTACTACTGGGAACTTCAATTTAGGGTAAAAAAAGAGTGTGTTTTTCTGAGTTGGGTGAAGGAATTGTTATCTGTGCAGTTAGCTAGCTGAAAAAGAAACTGTGAATTAGGGAGAGTGGCTTAGAGAGAAGGAAACCAGGTGTTTGCATTTAAAAACTGACCTAGATAGCTTGTGGCAGAGAACAGCAAGAGGAAGGAGCTGCTGTTAGACTTTACTGGGACTATATTGCCTTCCATCCCTCCCCTCCACCCCCCTTAGCTGGTTCTACTTTTATAGGCATAGGATTTGACTGACAACAGGAACTTCCTGGTTGGGAGCAGGAAGGGAATGATCACAGTGGTACAAAAGAAGGAAAAGAGTAGCTCTCCATACCACTAGCTGCTAGAGGTCTGACTCTGAGCAAGTAAGAAGGAGATTATTGAGGAATATAGGAACTTACTGTCCCATAACAGGAAGATCAGGAGCTTTAAGGACACGGAGGCAGTAGGAAAGTAGGGAGAAAAAATAATTCTATAAATAATTAAAAAAATAAACAGAGAGAGGAAAGAGTAAGTATACAAAACAACAGTTGAGGGGCCACAAATAAGACATGATGGGAGTGGTGCAGTGCAGTGGCTGTGGACCAGCAGTCTTCCAGGAGATGTTCTGGAGGATGCAGTGTTGTCCCATCTGTAGACACCTCACTGGCACCTCTCTGGGCTGAGGGAGGAGGTTGCTCATCTGCAGGCTAAGTTGGCCAGGATTTGGGGGACCCCCTTTCCCACCCAAGGACCACCAGGACCACCAGGGCCACTGCCTCAGATGTTGCCAAGAAACAGGAGCAGTTGGATCACAGTGTGCTCAGGGAGGGTGAGGGTGGTGGAACAGAGGTGCATCCCTACAGTTGTACCTCTCAACAATTCATATGCCATTCTGGCAGAGTGTGGTGCCTCTACGGAGGCACCCACAGTGGAGATCACAAAAAAACAATAACAATGGGTAATGGATTTTTTCTTTTTCTTTCTACAATAGACTGACAAAAATACACATCAGCAACTACAAGAGAGAACAACAAACTGAATTCCACAAAGGCAGCTATGGAAGATCAAACTCAGATGACCTCCACATAGAGGGAATCACAGAAATGAATTTGGAAACCTATTCCCTCCTACCGTTAACTCCCACTCCCATAGCAAAGGGCTTGGCAGTCCAGGTAGTCTTTGAAAATTTCTCTAGATCATAAACCACTGTAAAGCATGTAAATATGAGCTGCCACAGAGCTTGTGCAAGTAAAAGGAAGAGAAAGCCTGTTTTCTGCATACCAGATTACGCTGTAAGCGCGATAGTTTATGGTTGCCTAGTAACTGCTTGTGCATGCGCGCTAACACTTGGCACCACATCATGACATAGGCAGACCATGGGATTGCACAAAATGGATGAGAGGCACACCAGAAACAGCTTCAGCTGAAAGTAGAAGGCATTTTTTGCTATGCAGCAATCTGGAAAACAAAACATACAAATGAAAGAGCCACAGTGGAGGTAAGCTCGTAAATTTAATAAAAAAAGAGAGAAACAAATTTGAAAGTGTACTTTTAAGCCACAGAGCTATGTAATTCATTTTAAAGACTAAACAAAAACAATTTGACTTATGTCTCCACAGAAAAGAGACAAACAGATTACAGAGGCTCCACCATTAGAAGCTCTAAGCAATTAAATAGGTAGGCTGTTTCGATGTAAAGTGGGGGGTCATGCCATTAAGGCAGCAGTAAAAGATTTACCTTTGTTTTGCAAGCGCGGTGACAGCAATTTACAAATAAGCCACATTTATCTGATTACAGAACAGTGTTAGAACACTGAAGTACAATATATTTATTGGCAGAAACAGAAACAGAAAAAAGTGATGAAGGAAACCTTCAGAACTGGTATGTGTATATGCAATTATTGTACTAAGAGAAACCTAAAAATGAATGATTTAAAACAAAGCAAAAAAAAGAAAAATAATAATATGTATGTTTTCAATAGATTGAAAAAAAAACATGTGAACAAGCTCAGTGGAGCAAAACATAGGGGAGAGCAATAAAAGAAAGAAGGTTGAAAAACTTGAAAACATTGTGAAGTCCATGATTCATAAAGGGCCCCTGAACATATATTAGTTGAAGTTGTCTGAGCCTTTCTAGGGATCCAAAGAGAAAGAAAAAGGAAAAAAAAAATCCATTACCCACTGTTATTCTTTTTTGTGATGTACTTTTTGGTCCACATTAGGCAGTGTGGACATATAGTGGAAGCTGGCTATTATTAAAAAAAAGTATTATAAATATTGAAAAAAGATTGAAGGAATAGTAGGTATAGCCACACACAGCATCCACATACCATTTCATTGCCAGAACATTTTCTAAGGTAGCGTTAACAAAACAATAAAAATGAATAGTGTGCAGAATCCAAACACTGATGTCTTTTCAGATATAGATAGCAGTGTACAAAGCACCTTACACTTTGCCACTTTTACAAAAGAGGAAAGAAAAAGACTATTCAAAGCCATGCAGGGAGATAGGGACCTCTCTGTACAAATGGATGAAGGCCCAAAACAACTGTCTCAAAAACAGAAAATTCAAGATATAAAACTGCCATCTGGAATGGCATATCCTGACCCTAACTCAATATTTACAATACAACAGAATACCAAGGGGGCTAAGAATCAATGTGGAACCCAACCTAGGAATAAAATCAATTAAATTAGATACAACATGGGATGGAATCAGGAACATGGCCAACTGTGATTTTATGTATGTCCTGATAGAGGCCATTATTGATGAGAGATAAACATTGGAAATCGACATCAGATTAGCAGAAGAAGCTTTAAAATTCAAAATGCAGGAAGAAGAGTTTAAGAAAAACCTAGAAGATTTTAAACAAAGATTAAATGAGTTTGCCTCATTAAATAAAGATTTTGATTGATTGATTGATTGAAATGAGTATGAAGAACAACTCAAACAAGAATAAATAAAAAAAATCATAAGGGACACCAATGATTACAGGGACAATAGGGTATATACCTACAAGAAATTTAAAAGGCAAACACCATACAATCAATACAATACGTATGAAAGCACAAACAGTGACAGTAGTTACTCTAGGGAGCCACAGAGAAGTACAGATGAAACACAGCAACCAGAGAACCAGACACCAGGAAGATAAGGGACTAATATGAGAGAAACAAGATATGAATTAAGGAACCAAAGAAACACATACAGACATGGGGAAGGATATGGAGCAGGAAGGGGAGGCAGCGACACGAGGAATAGGTGGAAGGCCAACAAGGCAAATAAGAAGAGGACAAGGCAGGAGCCAACTAAGTACTAAGTACATGGAATTTAACAGTAGAGGAAGAAAAAATTTTAAGCTTAGGTCTGTCTTTGGCCCCCAACACAACCAATTAGTCTCTTTGACCTGGAAGTAGATCTTCAAAAGTTCTACAGAACTTTAAGATTAAAACAACAATTTGGAGGGGAAACAACAAATACTGACACATACAAACAGAATCTTAAACAAGAAATGAAGGTTAAATCCAGATAAACCCCTCTCAGTAGGAGAAATCATGGAATTGAAACATTCTGTAAAATAACAGAAAAAAAAGTATGGGATTATTCCATGAACAAGGAAGTATATTCCTGGCACACAAAAACCTTACCTACAAAGACAGAGTAGCAATAGAGGAATTAAAAAAGGGCAAGACAATAATAATAAAAAGTGCGGACAAAGGTGGAGGGATAGTAATATAGGACAGCTATAAATACAAACTAATGTGCATGACCTACTTAACAACAGAGAAAACTATATGATTTTATCAACCAATCCCACAGGAATAATAAAACAGGAAATGGACACATTATTAGAAGACTA
This sequence comes from Neoceratodus forsteri, assembly GCA_016271365.2. Lineage (NCBI taxonomy): Eukaryota > Metazoa > Chordata > Ceratodontiformes > Ceratodontidae > Neoceratodus > Neoceratodus forsteri. The sequence continues at coordinate 1,327,882,626 of CM057449.1, forward strand.
CTCGGCCATGGGATGGCTAGAACCTTGGGATGCAGAGATCCTCACCAAAGACTTCCCCTGAATTCCCACATTTTACTCAATCCCAAAAATACATAAGCATCCAACAGACCCACCAGGGAGACCTATCATCATTGGTACTGACTCTGTCTTTCAGCTATTCTCCAGATACATTAACTTCCATTTCCAACCACTAATAAAGCAGACTAAATTGTACACAAAGGGCACAACTGATAAGATTTTAAAATTGAAAACTATCACAGAAGGAGGAATTAAATAAGGCAGCATACTGGTAACACTAGATGTAGTAGATCTTTACACCTCAATACCAAATCAAGACACAATTCAATGTAAAGGCAATTTACTAGATCAAAAGGCAAGAGGAAGTAAACCAAAAACACAGGTGCTACAGAAAATGGTTGAAATAATATTAACAAAGAATTTTTTTTGAATTTAATGGGATATATTATGAGCATGAGCCCAGGGGCATGGCTATGTGATCTACTATGACCCCGGCTTACGCAAATGCCTACATGGACCATTTTGAGAAGCAACACATATACACTAGAACAGATGCCAAAATACACACGTGGCTACACTCTATAGATGATATCTTTATGATATGGTAAGGAATTACTGAAGAACTAACAAGCTTCTATGAAGAACTAAACCAAAAAAACAGAAATTTAAAATGTGTTATGAATTTTGATAAAGAACAAATTCCCTACCTGGATTTAGTAATAAAGCTTGAAAAAAATAAAATAGAAAACTCTATAGAAAAGAGACAGACAGAAGCATCATCCTGCATGGAACCAGTTTCCATGAAACAAGACTCAAGATTAGTATCCCCTATTCCCAATTAACAAGAGTGAAAAGAAACTGCAGTACAGAACAGGACTTGGAGAGGGAGACTAGGTGTATGATGGGAAGATTCAGAAACAGAGGATACCAAGAGAGAACAGTGAAACAAGCAGAGAACAGATTTCAACAAAAGGATAGGATGGATCTACTAGGACCAAAGGGACCAGAAGAAGGGATGCAGAGAGTAGTACTAGTAACAAAATACAATCACAAAATAACAGAAATCAGGAAAATTGTGAATAAACACTGGCACCTAGTACAAATAGACAATGAACACATTTCTGAATTACAGAACAGGCCCATAATAGCAGCCAAAAAGGTAAAAAATGTAAAAGACCAATTAGTCCAGTTTCAGTACAAACTCACAGAACAGAAAGAAAACCAGTTACTACTGGGCCCACTGACACCAGGGATGGTGCTGTGTGGAAAATGCTCAGTATGTAACCACATTCAAAAAAACAAGTCTTCTTACACCCACATACTGAAGAAAGACATTACATCAATCAACATATCGATTGCACAGCAGAGGGCACTATATATGTTACACAGTGCCTGTGCGACATGTTATATGCAGGACAGATGAGCAGAATGCTTAAAACAAGACTTCAAGAGCACAAAGGAGACATCAGAAGGAGGGACAAGAGCTCCCCAATTTCCACACATTTCATGGAAGCTGGCCACAGTGGGGCATTCTTGCAATTCTGGGGCCTTGAAAAAGTAAACATACCAGAAAGAGGGGGCAACTATAGGAACTTACTGCTTAGCGCAGAAATGTGCTGCATTTTTTATATGAGAACTTTAGAAAGAAATATAGGGATGAATATAGAAACTAATTGGAATTCCTGCACATAAGTGGAACATCTTGGTAGCAAATAAGACATAAAAAACAGACTTAAGCAGAAAAATTCCACATATGAAGAGTAAAGAATAATGAGCAAAGAAATAACAGACATTAATATACTGAAATGACAGAACAATAAAATAAGTACACAACAATACATGTTCTTGGGGGGACATAACAACAGGGAAGGGATTAAGAGCCAAAGAAATAATAGTAGATGGGCAATAAAGGATCAGTATGTTTTAGAAAATGGGTAAAGTCAAACTCGTATCCTGATTGGCTAAAACAGCCTGGCACCCGGGCTGTTATTTTTCAACAACGCCCACAAAATAACGAGTGCCACTTTCTAGTGCCCCATTACTAAGAAAACCTTGGGGCCACCAAAATTGGCGTAGACTCTCAAGTCATTATCTTTTCCACCACTCATTTATCGATATTTACCTTGGTACACAATAACACGAAGTTAAACTTCCCACTGAAAACAAAAGAGCAGACACATTTTTAGAGTAAACAAATGTACCCCGTCTCCAATCCATTCCCTTCCACAATAACGGGTACTATAGCACTATCCCCCATTCAACCACACTGTTTACCTCGGAAAAAATTTGGAAGCAACACAAATTCTCCTTTGCCATACTGAGCACTCCCTGTTGGTATCTCCTCATAGTATCTTATCATGCTACCGCTAGAAAATCACGCCACATTTCAAACGCAATAAGAAACATTTACCTCTCTTCACAGCTAGTCTCCAGATTGGCACGCTAATATTTCCCTGTTCCCACTGACTCTGTATTACACAAATCAAAATAAATTCTCTCATCTGTGTCTGCATTTGTGTGTGTGTGTTGGGGGGGGAGCATCAGGAGACAAAACAGCAATGACGCTTAACCTGCACAGCATACTCATATAAATAAAATGTAAAAACAAAAATAATGCAGTGCCCTCCAGTGGTGATTTCACAAATACAGGCACTACTTTACTATAATAGTTACTTATATAACTTATTTATTTTTAAAACATATATTTTTTTATTTCTCTCTATTTTAAAAAAAAAGCCCATTTTCTAAGTGTAATAATACCCTCCAGGGTGGGCGTTATGGGATATAATGGACCTTCCAGGGTCAGCCAAAAGTAGAAGGTATTTTTTGCTATACAGGAACCTGGAAAACAAAACATACAAATGAAAGAGCCATGGTGGAGGTCAGTTCGTAAATTTACTAAAAACAAAAAATGAGAAAAACGAATTTGAAAGAGTACTTTTAAGCCACAGAGCTATGTAACTCATTTTAAAAACTAAACAAAAACAATTTGACTTATGTCTCCACAGCAAAGAGACAAACAGATTACTGAGGCTCCACCATTAGAAGCTCTAATCACTTAAATAGGTAGGCTGTTTTGATGTAAAGTTGGTGGTCTTGCCATTGAAGCAGCAGTAAAAGATTCACCTTTGTCTTGCAAGCACAGCGCTTGCTGTGACAGCAATTTACTGATAAGTCACATTTATCTGATTACAGAACAGTGTTAGAACACTGAAGTAAAATATATTTATTGACAGAAATATAAGCAGAAAAAAGTGATGATGGAAACCTTTAGAACTGGTATGTGTATATGCAAGTATTGTACTAAGAGAAAGCTAAAAATGAATGATTTAAAACAAAGCAAAAAAAAAGAAAAACAATAATAAGAATGTTTTCAATAGACTGAAAAAAAACCTACGAACAAGCTCAGTGGAGTGAAATGTAGGGGAGATCAATAAAAGAAAGAAGGTTGAAAAACTTGAAAACGTTGTGAAGTCCATGATTCATAAAGGGCCCCGTAAACATATATTGTTTGAACCTGCAGTGGAGACCAAGAAGGATCCTGGGAACCTCCACAAAGGAGACCCATAGAAGGGTGGCATAGGATCCCACAGGGGAAAGAAACAACTCCTGGTGGGGGACTCCATTGTTAGGAGGGTAGAAATGGGGGATGGAGGGGAGAGGGAGGGAGGGAGGTAAGTTACCTGCCTGATGCAGTGGCTTGGAGGGACAGGGAGCGAATCCTCAGGATCGCGGAAGCAGCTGCATGGGGGAGGGAGCTGGATTGTCCACCTAGGGACAAATGACCTGGCTGGGAAAGGGATCAGAGCAGGGCCGGAGGAGTTTGTGGAGTTGGGGAGGGGCCTTAGACGAGTAGCATGCATGGTAACCTTCTCTGAGCTGCTGCCTGTCTGTAGTATGAGTGAGGCTAGGGTGCTCCACACCATGGGATTCAATCAGTGGTTGAAAAGCTGGTGCAGAGCTCAGGGTTTTGGCTTCATTGGGAACTGGGGGTCCATCTAGAGGGATGTAGGCCTATACTGGTGCAATGGTCTGTATCTGTCCAGAAGGGGAACCAGGATCCTAGGTAATAGATTTAAATGCTTCATTGGCAAGCATTTAAACTAGCCAAGGGGGGAGGCACTGAAAAGAAGAAGGGAAATCCTAGCCCCACCAAAAAATCAGGCTAGTTAGTGAAGTAAACAACAAGATAGAGAGGTCGATAGGAAGAAGGGTAGGGGTAAATGGAGAACAAGACAAAGGCAGTAAGGACAGGGATGGGGCAAAAAGGGGTAAGGCCATCAAAAAATGGAGGGTATTAGTACCAATGCCCATAGTCTAGGTAACAAGCTCCCTGAACTGGTGGCCTTGATGCAAGAGGGATGCCTGGATATCGTGGCAGTCACAGAAACATGGTACACAGAGAACCATGACTGGGATGTCAACATACCAGGGTACACAATCTACAGGAGGGACAGGGAGGGTAGAAGAGGAAGAGGAGGAGTAGCTCTGTATGTAAGGGAAGAGATCAAAGCAACAGAACTAAAGGGTAAACAGAGAGGAGAGGAGGCACTGTGGGTCACCCTGGAGACTGGAAATGGCACCACAATATGCACAGGGCTTGTATACAGACCCCATCCCAGGGGAAGGAAATGAACAAGGAAATGATAGAAGGCATCCTTAGGATGGCAGAGAAAGGGGAGATATTGCTGATGGGGACCTGAATATGCCAGATGTTAACTGGAGCACCTTTGCTACAGCCACATCCAAGAGCAGGGCCATTCTCGATGCCCTACAGGGGGCATGCCTCAGGCAGCTAGTGTTAGAACCCACTTGGGAGGGAGCAGTTTTAGATCTGGTACTCTCAAATGGGGACAGAGAGAGGAGCTCAGATCTAGAAGTGCGTAGCCATCTGGGAACAAGTGTTCACCAAACAGTGTGGTTCACAATAAACTCAGCTGTAGAGTCAAGCCATACAAAACTGAAGGTACTGGACTTCAGGAGGGCTGAGTTTGTCAAAATAGGAGAGTGCCTCAAAAAAGAACTAGCAAACAGGCAAGAATGAGGGATGGCACAACAATGGGGAAACATAAGAACTGCCATCACAGAGGCAACAAGCCTTTGTGTGAAGCAAATACACAAATTAAAGTGCAAGAAAAAAACACTATGGTTCTCAAAAGAGGTGATGAGGAAGGTTAGAGAGAAAAAGATAGCATTCATGAAATATAAGGAAACATAGGAGCAGGACAGAGAACTGTACCAGTTAAAGCAGAAGGAAATAGGGAAGGCAGTCAGAATAGCAAAGGCCCAAACTGGGGAAAAGATAGCCAACTCGGTTAAGAAGGGAGATAAACCTTTTATAGGTACATTAGGGAGTGAAGAAAGACAAAGGGAGGGATATTGAGGCTGAATAAAGAGGAGGATGGGTGGGCAGAGAGGGAGAGTGAAAAAGCAAGGATACTGACACATACTTCTGCTCAGTATTCACAAAGGAAGAGGAAGGAGGTGCCTAATCAAATCAGTAGAAGCTCTCTGGATTGGGGGGGGGGGGTCGATATCAGTCCTTTCACAGAAGAAAGGGTTCTGAAAGAACTCCTAAAACTGAAGGTGGACAAAACATTGGGGCATGATGGGATTCACCCCAGAATTCTTAAAGAACTAAGGTGAGAAGTAGTAACACCACTGACTATCCTTTTTAACAAATCATGGGAGGCTGGTGTGGTACCTAAGGATTGGAGGAGGGTGGATGTGATTCCCCTTCACAAAAGTGGGAGCAAGACAGAAACAGGAAACTACAGACCTGCCAGTTTGAGCTCAGTGGTAGGGAAAATGATGGAATCACTTCTGAAGGAAAGAACTGTTGAGTACCTGAAGGTCGGTGGGGCACAGAATGCAAGGCAGCATGAATTCACAGCAGGAAGATCATCTCAGATGAGTCTAATTGATTTCTTTGACTGGGTGACCAAAGTAGTAGACCAGGGAGGGGCTGTGAACATGGCCTACCTAGACTTTAGCAAGATATTTGACAAAGTCCTGCACAAAAGATTAATAAACAAATTAGCCAGCCTGGGAGTGGGTCCCAGGGTGGTAGCCTGCGTAAAACATTGGCTGGAAAACAGGATGCAGAGGATAATAGTAAACGGAATCCACAGTGAAGAAAGGTGAGTTACTACTGGGATATCACAAGGTTCAGTACTGGGACCGGTCCTTTTTAATGTCTTTATAAGTGACATTGCAGAGGGACTGGAAGGAAAAGTATGTCTCCTTGCAGACGACACCAAGATCTGCAACAGGATTGATACACAAAGTGGGATGGAAAGGATGAGAAGGGACTTGGCAAGGTTGGAGGAATGGTCAAATCTATGGCAGCTTAGATTCAATGCAAAGAAGTGCAAAGTAATGCACCTGGGAAACAAAAACCCAGGAGAAGAGTACACAGTGGGGGGTGACATACTGACAACAACAATGGAAAGGGATCTGCGGGTAGTTATATCAGATGACCTAATGGTGGGCAAGCAATGTGAGAAGGTAGTAAGGAGTGCTTGGGGGATACTGGGATGCATAGGGAGAGGCATCACCAGTAGAAAACAGGAAGTTGTTATCCTCTGTACAGACAGTGGTGAGACCCCATCTGAGTACTACATGCAGTTCTGGAGACCCCATCTCTGCAAAGACATAGACAGGGTGGAGGCTGTCCAGAGGATGGCAACCAAAATTGTGCAGGGTCTGCACCAGAAGACATATGAAGAGAGACTAAAGGAGCTTAATATGTATACCCTTGATGAAAGGAGGGAGAGGGAGGACATGATAGAAACATTCAAGTACCTCAAGGGAATCAACAAAGTCTACGAGGGTAGTGTCTTTCAGAAAAAGAGATGTGCAAGAACAAGGGGGCACAATTTGAAAATAGAGGGGGATGGCTCAGAGGTAATGTGAGGAAGTATTTTTTCATGGAGAGGGTTGTGGATGCATGGAACAGCCTTCCTGAAGAGGTCGTGGAGTCAAAAACTGTGGGGGAATTCATGAAAGCATGGGACAGACATAAGGCAATTCTAGTGGGGGGTAGGATGAAGTAGGCTGTTGGTTAATTAGGATGTGCAGCTTATCCATTACAGTACGTAGGGAAAAGGGTAGACTGGGTGGGCCAAGCGGTCCTTATCTGCCATCAAATTCTATGTTTCTATGTTTCAAGTCCACCCTGATCAGACTGGACTCTCTCTTCCATTCCTTCTGTTGCTTCACCCTTGACTGTCCTTACTCCACCCATCCCTGTACCCTCTACCAGTCCATGGAACTACCCTCCTAACAGAACCGCAGATCATCACACTGTGCATGCCTCACTACCAAGTTGTGGCATCAGTCCTGGCCCCCCTACCTCTCTTTGATCCTGTCCACCTACTGCCCCCCAGCCTATGGGCTTAAGGAAAATGACAGTCGTCTACTACATATTCCCCACAGGTCGACCTCGACAGGTCAAGCAGCTTTCAGCTACCATATGCCCAAACTATGGAACTCACTCCCTTCAGACATTCGGCACACCTTTCCATCCCAGCACTTCAATGGTCTTCTCTAAGTGCATATCTCATCCACCTGCTCATGCACCTAACACATCCTCAGCTCTGGGCCAGTTACTCCTCCTTTGACTTACTCTGTGTTACTCTTTATGCCAACCTTTTACCAATCTCATGATATCAAGTGCGTGTCTCATGACTCACCCCTCTATGTTAGCACATCATTGTAAAGGCTACGCTAATTGCTCATATAATCCTGCCTAATTTACACTGCTGTACTGTATTATTGTCATCGTGTTTATACCATTGCTGTGGCATTGTATCTTTATTGTTATCTTCCTTATTTTCATATACTGTCCCCAGGACGCATCTGGAATCAAGCAGTACCCTGCTCAGCATGCCTTCCTGGTAAACGCTTACATAAATAAATAAATAAATAAAACATACTGTAGCTTACCAGTGTGTATGTGGGGGGGGGGGCGACATAACCACGTAGTACATACAGAGTGTGTGTGGGTGTTTGGGGGGGGGTGAATGCATGAGGGGAGAGTGCCAAGCTAACCAAGATGAACGCAGTACATGTTCACTCTACTGGCAAAACAAGACTTCTGCACTGCATATGTAATACTTTTGCAGACTAGGCAAACTAGTTTACTTAAAAAAATAAAGACCCACTTTTTAAATTGTTATACATATTTTCTGCTCCTTTTTGATCTTTTAAATTGTTTACTCAATGGATCCATTTTATAAAAGCAATAAGACACTCAGAGGTGTCTGTTATTGCCTGATAAGAGCACTTCCCAGGTGCTAAAGGCACTCGGTGCAAGCTCCTCATGCCTCATGGTGCACCTGGAGCATGCTCTTATCAGGCAATAACCCAAACCTGGTTGTGTCTTATTGCTTACTAAGACAACTGTCAGTCATTTAAAGTGACACTAACACATTTAAAAAAAAATGTTTTTTAATGGGGGGCTCATTTGTGAGTATTTTTACTAGTTATATTAGACCATAAGAAGCTAATTGAAGTAGGCCATTCAGCCTATGAAGACCATTCCCTGTTTCTCAATAGTTATAACTTTTAAGTTTTTTAAACAATGTAATATACCAAATTTCTTCACTAAGTCTTCCAGATTATTGCATATCCCCACTGTTCATGGAAAAAAAAAATATTTCCTAAGATGTTTTCTCAACTGCTTACCATTTGACTGCTTGCTATATCTCCTAGTGGCTCTGATGCCCTTTTTTACTCAGTCACTCTGAGGTGACCATTTTTTAGTAGGTAAATCAATGGAATCCCTGCACTTTGAAAAAAGTCTATTGAGGAGGAAAAGTTTCAAGTGTTAAGGTTATGCATCAGAATTTCTTGCCTAGCCAGCTTGCATACTAGAATGAAATACCCCATTGACTTCTTTCTCTCAACTAAAAGTCTCAGATTGTCAAGTTTATTTTTGTTGTCCTTATCCTCCAATCATTATATCACTTTAACAGCTCTTCCTGGACTCTCTATGGGCCTTATTAAAGAATGCATGCACCGCAACATGAATATTGAAACCACTGCATGCACGAACATTAACAAATGACATCAGTAAGGTGTGTAAGAGCACATAGATATATGTGTGCATGTGTGTGTGTGTGTGTGTGTGTGTGTGTGTGTGCTTGTGCGTGCACTCGCATACACCAGGATGGGAGGTACAAACCTTTGCAGCCACCCCCCCTTGACCCCAACATCTAAGTTGATATGCAGGGGTACAGATATGAGCATGCCCATTATGCACACATGGAAGTGAATGCAGATATGGAAGGCCAGCACACACAACCACAGTAAATACACAAAAGTCATACCCCAGCAATAGCAAACAGTTGGCATCACAGGACCCATGCCTATCACAGGTGTCAACAGTCCATGGCTGAGGTCCTGAGTGGAGGGGGTGGTTAATGAAAGAGGGAGACTGTTGGTGGTTCATCCAGAGTGAGGGCTACTAACTTTAGCACTCAATAGATGGCTGTAAGTGCATTCAAAACGCAGTAGTACAACTACTAGTTATATAGAACCCATGGAAAGGAAGGCACATACCTGACTGGATATTCATAGAAATATAAACACTGATGGTAGAAAAACATCCATGGTTCATCCAGTCTGCCCAATCTTCCTATTTAGCTCTGGACGCACTGTCCCTCCAATGCCCTAGCTTTCCTTATCCTCCCCCCATTCACTTCCCAGTTCCCGTGGTCCCTAGCAAGCACTATACCTTCATTCTGTCCCAACCGTGCTTGAACCCACCAATGGTTTTAGCACCAACAACTTCAGCAGGCAGACTGTTTCACAGCTCCACCTCCCTTTCAGTAAAATAATACTTCCTCATGTATCTCCTGAACCTCCCTCCTGTCAGCTTCTAATCATGTCCACATGAGTGCAATCTAGTTTTGAAGCTAAAAAGTTCCTCACAGTTCACCTTGTTAATTACTTTTGGGAACTTAAAGGTCGCTGTCATATCCCCCCTCTTTGTTCTGGTCTCTAGCAAATATATATTCAGTGCCTTCAGGTGCTCCTTGTAGAACCTGCTCTGCTGGCCCTGAATTGCTCTGGCTCTCTGCAATGGTGCTGCTGGTAGCAGCAGTTCTGGACACAGCAAGGCTCTTTCCAAAGGTACCACTGGGTGAAGTCGTTCTGAGCCCAGCAGGACTCTCTGCGAAGATGCTGCTGGCCACAGTGGTTCTCAGCTCTGGATGGATGGAGAGAGGGTGAAAAGATTGAGTCACAGAAACAGAGTACTAGCAGGGGGATTGGATCAGACTGGTAAAGAGAAACCATAGGAAATCTTTTTTTTTTTTAAATAAAGCCTCAAAGCAAATATGGAGTCCTGAAGAAATAGTCCTGTTTGGGGAAGACAGGGAGATAGGAATGGAAAGAAAAAGAGAAGGGACGAGAGAGTGAGTTAGAGAGAGAGAGAGAGAGAGGGGAGAGAAAGAAAAACTGTTAATTCACCACTTTGCAACCAGAGACTGCTGTCCTATCTCAGCTGTGACCTGTGCTGAATGCCTGAAAGGGCAATGCATGGCAGTCTAAGTACTTTAAGAAGCAAGTGGTTTAATCCCACAGTTCTAGTATTTTTTACCCTTATGCTGGCCTTCTTTGACACCTTTTGTTCTTGTGTAATTGCACTTTATGTAATGGCCTCTTGTTCTGTAATTTCCTTCACCTCATGTTGAGGCCCATGTTTACTGATATTCTCCACACCTGTATTGCTTAATGTGTTATGCTGTGGCTTGGGTTGTGCCTGAAAATGATCCTTTGGATAAGTGCACCCACCTGGTTATCAAAGACATGAATAAATAAATAAATAAAATAGTGCTGTTAAAAGGATGCAGTTTAAGGTAAATACAGCTTCTTTGAACAGTACATTGCCTGGTGCCATTCATTTATTTAAATGGTATAGGAGAAACTTTAATCCACAAAAGCAAAAAAAAAAACTGTAGCTGCAAAAAACTTTAGCTGCAAGTAAATAAACCCCAGTATATTGATGTGGAACCTTGGTAAACGAGCAGTTCCTGTTCAAAGGTATTTGTAATCCTTGATTTCAATAAAATAAAAAAATAAAATAAATGTGTCCAGGATGAGTACAGGACCAGCTAACAAATAACGTATGCAGTGAAGGAAGCTACAGGGTCTAGGATGAGCACCAGATATGCTGAGAAAAAATGGATACTCGTTAGCAGGAGGAGAGGAAGGGAAGCAGACCAGAGATGGGGGGAGAGTGAGACAGGCTGGTAACTGAGCATGGGGAGGAAGCATACAGAGGGAGGGAGGGAGTGTCAGGGCAGGGGAGATTTTTTTTTGGGGGGGGGGATAGAGAGATAGAGACAATGAAAGAAAGTGCACTGATTCATGCATACTCATGACCTGCTTCAGCTCCTCTGTGTGGAGTAAACATTTGTGATGTGTTCAGTATCCGGTCATGCCCTTCCAGACCCCATATATTCTCTCCTCCTCCATTCACATTACATCAGCATAAGTCTCTATATGCAGCCATAATAAAGAAGGCCCAGCTAAGTGCTGATGCTAAGTGAACAGAACATTAAGTTGCACACTGCATTTGTGATAATGCAATTCATTTTCATTTTCATTTTTATTGAAGGGTTAAACCATTGAGAAAATACTCATTTAAAATGGTGACAAAGGGCAAAACACACAGGCCCAGATATTCAAACTGCGCCCAAAAAGTGCGCAACAGCAGGAGCAAGCGCAAGTCCACTGCGCTCATGCGCAAGAAGCGTGATATTCAAAAACTGCGCAGGCCAAGATGCGCCTACGGCTGACAACTGAATATCGCACCACCTGCACCATAGCGCAACTAGGGAGGTGAAGCTGAGCATATCTGATGTGCCATAGCGCAACAAGGGACGTTCAGCTGAGCAGTCCAGATGTGCCATAGCGCAACCAGGGATGACTCCCAGCAGCAGGGCAGCAATGCAACAGCACAACCAGGGATGCAGGGGCCCACCACCCATGCCACAGAAAGGCAGAGGAACACACAGCAGAACAGATATTGTCCCCCCAAACCTCATGCACTGCACAACTGGGGGAGGGCTGGAATAACCACTGGCCCATGGAGACCAGCAACCAACCCACAGCTGGGCCATGGTGCCCCATCACACCCCCTGGCAAGCTGTGACCGGCACACAAGGATGGTCAACCACCCCGTACCACACCATCCAACAAATTCAGAGCACACCTTGCACCATGATCCCCATACACCATGCCCAGGAGTAGCACCCAACAGTGCAGGACACCCCATGCATGCCACCACCCCCACTGTGACAATGCAACCCTGTGCACCATGGAGCCATGCAAGGTAGCCCCACCATGGATACCCTGCAGTGGGCGGCAGCAGACAGTGATGCAACAGATGCATACATAGTGCCACCCTGCACGTCCCCCGAGGTACAGCTGAGAGACTAACCATGCGGCCAGCACATGAGGTACCCCACATGGCGGGCATGCCTCAGACCTCACTCCTCCAGTGGTACAGCACCCTGCACACCCTCCCAAGGACACATCCTGTCCCAGCACTGGCCACAGCAGCCACCACTGACACGCCAGCAGACCATGCATATCACAGACATGCAAGGGTGTCAGCTGCACAGGCCATGGACGGTCTGACAGGGGTGCCATGCACACAGGGCAGGCCCCATGGTCCACTGCACACAGGCATCTAGTGCCCAAAGTACAACACACAAACCACAGACAGTGACTGATCCCCCTGCCCACACCATAGGCGGTTCACCTCTGCACACACACACACACACACACACACACACACACACATGCCCATGCATGCACCACCCCTGACACCATGCACACCACTGCAGCTGAGCACCTGTAGCCCGCTGCACATCAGAGACAACCACAGTAGTTATAACAAAATGTATGTATTAAAATATAAGAACTCTGAAACATATTTACAAATATATACAAGGGTGGTGGGAAAGGGCCACAAACCAGGTGGGGGTGGGCATGGGGCAGGAGTGTACAAATGGGAGAGGGAAGAAGGGGTGTGAGGGTGGGTCCAGGGGGTATGGGTGTCAGGGGGTCATGGAGGGCCTATTCTCTGCCCTGCTCTCCACTCCTGTGGTGCCTCCAGGTTCTCCTCCTCTGGACCCCAAGCCACTCCATTCTCTCCAACACTGCCAGGGACGCCCATGCCAGCTGCAGAATCTCTTGTTTGGCCCATTCCAGGGCCATCCAGCATTGTCCACCTAGGACAAGGGAGCAGAGTCAATACGTGTGACTGTTCAGCCCCCTGCAGCAAACCCATTGTGCATGGCATACAGCCATGTGCCACACCCCTGTGATGGTGTGCGACCACCCACAGTGACCTTGTCCACAAGACCTGCCTACCCAGGCAGCCACTGCCATGTGGACCGCTGCACACACCCACCACCCATGTCCTGCACAGCACCACCGTGGCCGTACAGTGACTTGGCTATACGGTGTGAAGGCAGTGGCACAGCCATGTGCCTGGTGCATGCATGGACCACCATTGACGCACTCCCAGACATGCAGTGGCACTGGACAGTGCTGACTGTAACAAGTTGCGTGCATGGCAGTGGTGTCAATGGATGGTGGCCATGCCCTGCTGCCTGCCCTGTTATACAGCATGCAATAGTAATCATGAATGTAAGGCACTCACCATCATCAGGCTGGTCCCTGTGCCTCTGTGGACCTTCACCCCTCCCGGCCTGATGGTCCTCCTGGTGGCACCTCCTCTCTCTTGCCAGCCTGTGCTCTTCTGGGCCTAAGGTGCAAACATGGAGAGAGGAACATCAGTACAATCCTGTAGCAAAGTCCCCCCACTCCCATGTGTGTGCAATCCCACACAGCCAGACCCACCTACCCCACATCCTGATAACACCACTACGGCCAACACCGGACGCCCCCCTCATGTGCCAGACACATGCAACTGTGATACCCGTATGGACGATAAAAGTGTATGGATGTTGCACCTACCTGGCCGTGGCACCATGTCCCTCCAGGCATGTGCCCGCAGGTGAACAAGCAGGTCCGGGTACCTCCACCTCAGGTCCCCATATCGGTGGCAGCACTGCTCTGCCATCTGCCCCATACCACTGGCCTCCTCCAGGGCATCAGTCACCTCCTGCCACACCTGACTCCTGGCCCTGTCCAAGGGTGCCTCCCCAAATAAAGGGCCAACATGTGGCTCCACAATGGCAACCAGGTTTGCCAGCTCCACCTGGCTCCACTGCACAGCATGCCTCCGCATCATCTCTGCTGCTCAGTTAAGTCAAAATGGCACTCTGCGGTGCGGTTCTGCCACGTGCAGATGCTGCGTGGTACAGCGCTGCCATTCCCTACTGCGCTATGACCGAACAGCACGGTAGTGGTGCACCCATGCCTGACGCATGGTGCCTAGGGGGCAAAGGTCGGGCACAGGGTCAAGGGTCTCTGGTGCATGGACAGCCACAGCGTGATTGGAACCCAATGCGTGTAGAGCGATTGGGTGCCTGTGTGCCACCTCCTGTAGCAGCCTACCGTGCTGTTGCCCCAGTGCGCCTACGACCCCCCCAGTGCCACAGTGCCATGTAGGTGAACAGCGCTGTAGCGCCACTGGCAAAATGATGGCCATGCACTGCATTGCCTCCCGCACACAGCATGTCAGCAGCGCAGCAGGCACCTGCATCATCAACTTGGGCATGCACAGTTAGGTGTGTACTGCGCATGTCACAGAACTGCGCCCTTGGCTCAGCACGTTCAACACAATTACGCAAAGCGCAACAGCGCGAAATTCATCCAGCATATGCAAATCAGCTAATCAGCCATTCAACGGCACAGTCACTGCATCTGCATCCACTTAAAGATTCGCCTCACCTCATTTGCATGAGTTCCGCTATAAAAAGTGTGACATTGAGCTGCACTGGCCATAGTCGGTTATTGCAGTCTATTGGTGAGTTGCATGCTGTTTGGGAGTGTGGACTGTGGATTTTGGGACATGCATGGGACTGCACAGTCACAGGTAACACCTGTCATTCTCACAGGCTGAATCATGACCAAGCGTGTTGTGGAGGAAGAGGAACAGAGTCATGGGAGGAGGAGGAGGCCAAATTTCACGAAGGCCGAGACGGATGCCCTGTTCGAGGCCTACCTAGGCCAGGACCCTCTTCTCAGTGGATGCCATGAAAAACCACAGGCCCATGCTGCTGCATGGGAGGAGGTGGCATGTGCTGTAAACCTGCATGGCAGCCACCTGCACTCCGTGCAGGAGTGCAAGAAGAAGATGGGCACAGACAGGTGGAGGATTAAGGAGCAGGTGGCTGCCATCAGGGCAGCACGGTCTGTGACAGGTGCGGGACAGGTGGAGGTGCTACGCCTGACCCCACAGGAGGAGAGGGTTGCTGGCAGCATGCAGCATTGTGCCATTGAGGGTGTTCCGGGTGGTGGATTCCAGACGGGTGGTATCCCATTACTGCATGGTAGGTCATGGTCTGTCTATTTGGGGGGGACAGGGTAGGTCACATGCAGTAACACGACTTTGTTTTCCCTTACAGCTCCTGAGCATCTGCATGGGTCAGCGGTGGTGGGCTTCTCCACTGAGGCCGGTCAGATGGAGACGGAGGATTGCCCATCCACCTCCACAGGAATACACAGCTCAGGGCAACAGTGGGCCCGCCTGGACATCCAGACTGATGTTGGTGGAGCAGGTGCAGAGGAGGCCCTGCCTGTCTTCCAGCGTGCCAGCGTCCATGGATGCCAGCATGCTGAGACTCGGGCTGGTACCGGATCCATCACCGATGATGATGTCGCTAACGTCATGGGCAGTGACACGTGTATGCCACAGGATGGCCACACAGCAGGTTACATCGTGGCCATGGGTGTGGGTGGTGCCGCTGTGGAGGCCTGCGTGTCATCACAGTCCCAGCCTGTGCCTGTCAGCACCGGTGGGGCAGCACTGGTTTGTGTACAAGACAGTGGGACTGTTGCGGCCACTGCGGTGGCACCATTGAGCCCTGGGGAGCGGCAGCCAGAGGGGCAGCATCAGCAGTCGGCCAATGGGCATGGGGGTACAGTGTCAGGGGGCGACATCAGTGCACCACCTGTGGACATGCCCAGGCCTGGCCCTGGTGTGCAGCACCCACCCTCAAGGGGTGATGAGCATCAGGGCCACGAACACCATGAGGGTCAGCATGCCGATCAGGCAGATGACCTCTTGAATGAGCACACCTGCATACTGCAAGCATCAGTCTATCAGCAGATGCAGCTTGTGACAGCGGTGGATGCACTGAGTATGGCTCTGCACCAGGCAGAGGAGCATCGCAGCAGAGAAACCGCTCTGCTCCTGGCAGGGATGGACTGGATGCAGGAGGATGTGACCACTGTCATTGACAGGCTGACACAGACAATCACAGCTGCCATGGCCACATTGGGCATGCAGTTATTTGCCCATGCGTCGCAGACACCGCACAGTACAATGTCCACCCCCCGTTCCCGGCGTTGTGCGACACCATCCTTGTCCACACCGGGTTCAGCTGTGGGCATCCCGAGCATGCCGGGCACAGGCATGTTCAGTGTGCTGCAGACCCCTGTGCGAGCACAGTCGCGTTCACACAGTGAAACCCTTGGGGGACCATCGGTGCCACCCCATGAGGCCAGTGGTCAGCCTGTCACTGCTGGCGGGTCTCGACAGGGCTGCCTATGCATCCGTGGCAGCCAGGGCACTGTGGCGTGTGACTGACCTGTCTCCCAGCACGGCTACTGTCTGATGCTGCCCTGTGTGCATTGTGTCATTCAGCGGGCAATGCATGGGTGGGTACTCGGCCCTGCACGCACGCACACAGTCCATCTGCACACCTTCCCGGCTGCTGTCCACAGTTGCAT
This sequence comes from Neoceratodus forsteri, assembly GCA_016271365.2. NCBI lineage: Eukaryota > Metazoa > Chordata > Ceratodontiformes > Ceratodontidae > Neoceratodus > Neoceratodus forsteri. The sequence continues at coordinate 1,327,899,525 of CM057449.1, forward strand.
GTGCATGATGATGTTTGCATTGCGCTGTACACCTGTATACAATGGTGCCCAGCGTCTGACACACGCACAATGACAGGCAGTGGGCGTGGTGGTCTGTGGACATGTGTGTGGCTAGGGGTGGCATTCTGGGTCAGCTTACCTCTTATCCTTTGTGCATGTCTGGTGAGTTGTGTATGTGTGTGTGTGCATGTGTCTGACCGTGTGCCATGTTAGACTTCGCCCATCCCTGGCGGTGTGTGTGGTTCCATGCCTGGCCACTTCCCTTGACAGCATGCACCCCTTGTGTGTGTCCATGCATGTTTGTGGGTTGTGCCTTTGCCACTGGTGGTTGCACATGGCCCCATGACTTACCTGGGTTGGCTAAAGTGCTCCTCCGTGATGGTGTTCCAGTGCAGCTGTGCCAGCTGGAGCAGCCAGGGGTCCCATTACCCAAGGGGGGCTGCCCATCACCATTGTCACCAGCGTCCTCATCATCCCCATTGTTGTCCCCCTCTTCGACCTGTACGGCTATCCCACATTCATTGGCCATGTTGTGCAGGATGCAACAGGCCAGAAATAGCCCGCAGGCCTGTGAGGGGCTGTACTGTACGGCACCGGCGGAGGTGTCCAGGCAACGGAAACGTGCCTTCAGCATACTGAACACTCGCTCGATGACATTACATGTGGTGGCATGTGCCTCATTGTAGCGTTGCTGCGATGGGGTCGCAGGCTGCCGGTATGGTGTGAGCAGCCAGGGACGGAGGGTATCCACTGTCACCTGTGTGTAGAGGGTGGGGAGGTTAGTTTGGTGATCAGCATCGCCTCTGCCCTGGGCCATGTAGGCCACTACCCATGTCACCTCTGACCATGCCCCTCCCAAGCCCTAAGTTTGTCTGTGTGGTTTTCATACTCACCCACTAAGTGGCCAGTGGGGATGCCCCACTCTCGAATCTGTGGTACAGTGCTGACTGGTGCCGGATGAAGGCATCGTGTGCTCCCCCAGGGTACATGGCACAGACATTGATTATGCACCTCCTGGCATCGCACACCACCTGGCAGTTGATGCTAGCATAGCCCTTCCAGTTAATATATGCGGCCCCCTCAGGGCCAGGTGGTGTGCGGATGGCCACATGGGAGCAGTCTATTGCCCCTAGCATGCCAGGCATACGTGCTACCCTGTGGAACTCCTGTATGTTTGCTGTGTGCTCCACCGGTGTGCTGGGGAAATGGATGTACTCCACAGCATGTGGCAGCAGTGCGCTGAGGAATTGGGTGAGGTGGCGTGACGCGGCTGACTGGGTTATGCCTGTGGTGTCCCCTGTTGGTCTCTGGAAGGTACCCGTTATGAGCAAGCACATGCAAGCTGTCACTTTAGTCTCCACTGACAGAGCATGGCTCCATCGTGTGGGTGCCTGCATCACATCACTGCACAGCTCACAGAGCCGCCTCAGAATTGCCTGATTCAGGTGGTATCGGCTCACGATCTCAGTATCGCTGTACAGCTCGAAGCTGGTGTGGGCTCGGTACTGCCTGTTGGGGCATACCGCCTACGGGACCTTCCACGGCCACGCCCCCCTGCTGCCCGCCTTCTCACCCCCCCTCATTACTGCCTCCATCTGGATGGTGGCACTGGCCATGTCCCTGGCTTGTGTTCACCCCTCCGGCAGCTGTTTCTGTGTTCCCCCCGCTGTCCTGGCTGCTACTTCCCCTGCACCAGGAACACCTAACTGTGGTGGCCTCAGTACTGTGTGGCACTTCCCCCTTCTGCACTTTGGCTGTGGCTCCCCACACCTTCCCTGTGCCTGTGGGTTCCAGGTGCCCTTTCTCTGTTCTACCCTGTGTGTCTGTGTTGCCTGTGTGGCTGGCTATAGTTCAGCAACATGTGCTTTCCCTGTAGTGTTCTTGCACCTCCATTGTTCTTTTATTTTGGCTCATTTCGCTTATCGCAACTTCCGCTTGTTCCTCATTGCGATGGCGCGATGCTGTTGAATATCGCACTGTGCCATTTATGCATGGTTCTTCCCCCTTCAGTTACACATACATTCATTATCATTGCGCTATTGCTCAGCATGATTTGGGGGATGCAACTCACTCCCGCTAATTATCACAGAATGGCGCATTTTCGGACTTGCGCTGGCGCAACCCTATTGCGCATGGCGCAACCCTTTTGAATATCTGGGCCATAATTTACAACAATACATACATTCCATACATCAATACAAAAGTACAAAGAAATTCTAAACCATACAATAAGTTACATCAATCCTATTCATACTAAACAACACTAACAAAATAAAGTGCATCAACTCTTTGTTTGATGTCTTACTGAATCAATGAACCATTGTTTTATAGTTTTGGTAGGTGGGGATTTTACATTTACTAAACAAAACTTTGCTGGCAAACTATTCCATAACCAGGGGACCATATAACTGAAGAAATATTTGGACCTATTGCTGGTTGACAGTGTGACTACTAATTCTGTATTTATAGCTTTCCTCAAAGTCAGATTTAAATCCCTGACCATCAGTCTTTCAGAGAGATAGTCTGGGATATTACCCTGAACACTCTTGTATGCAACAATAACCTTATGGAGTCTCCTTCTATCTATCAAGGAGAGCCAGTCTAATTTAGCATACACTGAACAATGATGGGTGTCTCTAGGACACTGTAAAATTAGTCTTGCTAACCTATTATAAAGAACCTCCAATTTTTGTAACTTAACTAGGCTTGCATGATCATAAAGAATATCACTAAAATCAATCATCGGGAAAACTTGTGTTTCTATAATTTTCTTTAACAAATTGTTCTCGAAGATATGTTTATATCTGTATAGTACCCCTACTCTTTTACCCAAATCTCCTATAAATTTGTCAACATGAACATTTCCTGTTACTGAAATATCAATCCAGTACCCTAAATAGTTATACTGGGAAACATGCTCTAATGTTGCACCTCCTAAGTCAACTATAGTCAAGTCCAAACAATTCTTCAGTCTAGGAACTGATCCCAAACCCATACTTTTTGTTTTAGATATGTTCATTTTTAATTTAGATTTCTCAAAATACTCTTGGATGGTATTAAAACCTAATTGCAGTTGTACCTCAATTTCTTGCACAGTCCTAGCAGAGGTATATATTATTGTATTGTTGGCATGCAAATGGTATGCCAACCCCCTAACTGCATCCCCAAATTTGTTTAAATATATTAGGAACAACAAAGGGCCCATTACTGAACCCTGTGGTACCCCTCGAACAACCGACAGGGGGTCAGAAATGATACCATTTATGGTTGTTACCTGAACTCTCCCACTCAGATTAGATGCAACCCATTTAATAGCAGGTGCAGATAGCCCTACATCCCTTAACCTTGACAACAATATTTGGTGGTCAACCATGTCAAAGGCCTTGGAGAGGTCAGTAAAGATGGTTCCAGTTAATTGGCCTCTTTGCATTGCTCTGTTGACATCATCCAAGACCCTCGACACAGAGACCACCATCCCATGAACCCTATGAAATCCTGACTGATACCTACCTTACGGACTATTCAGTGACATATAATCCACCAACTGAGCCACCATCAGCCTCTCAAATAACTAAGAGACCTGAGGCAGCAAGGAGACTGGACGATAGTTTGTCAGCTGGTCAGGGCTGCCTCCTTTAAATATTGGGACAACCCTGGCCAACTTCCAGGCCCCTGGCATAACCCCTACTCCAATGGACCAATTAAACAAATAGGTCAATGGAGCAGCTATCTGTAGGGCTGAAGTTTTTAAAAGACTGGGAGTCAGCCCATCAAGTTCCCCACTTTTATTTGTCTTCAACCCCAGCAGCTGATCCAATACCTCATATTCCTCTATTTTCTGAAATGAAAAGGATGGTCCATCTCTATAATACCCAGCATCATCATTATTTACATCTATACTAATATCCCCAACAATATTTCCAGCCTTGATAAAATAATTGTTGAAGACATTGGCAAGAGAACCAGTCCCATCACACACAGGGATCTTAATATTATGCAAGGCCCTTTAGTCTGTCTATTTAAATCTTTGATAATCTTCCAAAAGGCCTTTGGAGCACCTGCAGATGCATCCTACTTAATGATATAAAACTTTCTCTTTGCTTCCCTCACTGATGCCACATAAACATTTCTCTGCCTTCTATAACAATCCCAATCAGGTTGGTTATTCATGGCATGTGCCTTTTCCCATGCCAGTTTCTTCTGTTTTTTGAGTTTCCTCAAAGCAGAAGAATAACAAGGAGCTGAACGCTGCTTAATCTTTTTCATCTTTAGTGGCAAATGACAATCAATTATACCCATTAGTTCAGACAAAAAATAATCCCAGGCTAGTTCAATGTCAGGGATAAAAAAAAAAGTCTGTCCCAGTTGAGCAAATCCAGATCTCTAGCAAATGACAAATAATCAAAATTCCTTGTCTCCCAAAAGGAGATAAACCTGGTTTGAACTAGCTTTTGACTCTTCCCCCTTATACAAAAAATGGTATTGTGATTGCTATTTAGATCTTCCATTTGCCCCATAGTATAACTGTGAGGAGCATTTGTCAAAATCAGATCCAATAAAGCTGAATATGTAGGGCTTCTCACATTTATCCTAGTGGGAGCACCAATCAATTGATCAAGGCCGAGGGAGAGGGACAGATTTTTTATAACACATGCCTCTCCTCCCTGCAGGCAATTCTCATTGAAGTCCCCCAACAACAACACTTCATGAGTATCAAAATAACCATCCAAAACTGTTGCAATTTACTTCATTTTATGCTTTATGCTTCACATTTCCTGGTGGATGATAAATTCCCATAAGAAGCAATGGTTTCCCTCTAGAAAAAACAATTTCCAGGGCAATTCAGATGGTGGCTAACTGCTGAGAGCAGAGGGATTGTGCCAGCCACTGTCTGAACAGAAAATGGGAGACAACAGGGACTGCTTGGCTTGGGGCTGGGTGAGTGAGGAGCCTCTGGATTTCAGGGACTGCTTCGCATTGGGCAGGTAGAGGGAAGGGATGAACCTAGACACCAGGGGCTGCTTGGTTTGGGGTAGGGTGAGAAAGGATGTGCCACTGGATGCCAAGAAATAATTTATCTGGGACATAGTGAGGGAGAGTGTGCCACTGGATACCTGGACTACTTAACATAGGGCAGGGTGTGGGAGAGGGGCTTCCACTGTGTACTATAGGGACTGCTTGACTTGGTCAAGGAGAGGGAGGTGGGTGCCACTGGATAAGTGGACTGCTCAGAATAGTGCAGGGCTTGGGAGGGGCTGCCACTGTGTACTATAGGGACTGCTTGACTTGGTCAAGGAGAGGGAGGTGGGTGCCACTGGATAAGTGGACTGCTCAGAATAGTGCAGGGCTTGGGAGGGGCTGCCACTGGACACTAGGAACAGCTTGACTTGGGTCAGTGTGAGGAAGGGGGTACCACTGGACAGTAGGGACTGCTTGCTATTACTTGTAGTTAGAGAGGAGGGGCTACCTGCTTTGCAGAAGGGCTGGGTAATAGAAGGGTGTCATTGGAAGCCAGGCACTGCTTGGCATTGGTAGAGTAATAGAGAGACATGCCATAGGATCCCAATGACTGTTTGGTATGGGATGGGATGAGGGCTGGGAGAATCACTGGCCACCGGAAGCTTCTTGCCACAGAAATAATTACAATGCCAGTCAAAGACAGTCACTGCCAATACAAATTAAAGAAGACATTTTATTAGACTTACTGTGATTTCTATTTCTGTTCGCTCCAATGTTGCCAATGGGAATTACTTGCAATATGGGTAGTGTGCACCCTGACCAGGGGCTCACTGGTACAGCTAAAGCTTCAAGAGCATAGAATGCTGGAACAATGAGTGTTCCACTGGTCCATTTGTTCAGTCCACAAAACTTGCAACACAGTGGAAAATAAACATCAGGAACAGTTCCAATAACCAACAACTAGAGCTCATAATAAAAAAGACATACATTAGTAAAATGTTTTTCACAGTACCTTACTTGAAGCAGCCCTTTCCTTTAAGTTACCTGCAGCATGGACAAGCTTGATTGAGTCAATGTTCTGTGCTTGCATAGCACCAAATATCAGAACTTCATTGTAAAAACATAAGTTGTATAGAGGATAATGTATGATCATCAATCATTAACCGGTTTGTTAACCATCAAGAGTTTGTTATGGCAACCGTGTAAACCTCGAGAGCAAAGCTCGAGAGGTTTACATCGCCATGGCAACCTCGAAATTGTTTAAAAAAACAGTTGATCGATGTACCATACATTATATTTTATAGTGTATGGTACCGTTAATGTTTAAAAAACAAGAAAACAGGTCCTTACTACAGTTATTTATGTCACCACCGCTCGGCTCTGGGTCATGCTCTCACCGCTGCGGCCGTTTCAAGGCTGCCCGATCAAGTTGCAGGCAAGCGCAGACTGTTCTCGGTTGTTAACGCATCGATGTAACATACCATCAATGGGTTAACAACATCATGACATTGCATCGAAGGTAAAATGTTATAAAAAGGTAGATTTCTACCTATAACAACGTTCTACCATACATTACAAAGATGTAACTTTAAACAACCTTTCCAGCTGGAAAGGAAACTGTATGGTTCTATAGACAAAAGAGAAATGCATTAGTCACATGTAGTAGTAGTAGTAGTAGTAGTAGTAGTAAAAAGTGTATTCATTATAAATAATGAAATGGTAACTCAACTGAGATGAAACTCATTTTCAGTGAGATCCATAAATTTACATACAATTACATAGTACAGTTCCATTCATATTATGATAAATATAAACATACATACAAAACATAATCGTGTCCTAGACATTAAAGAAACTACAAAATCATCAGACAACAATCACAAAAGTGCAGACAATATATAATTAAAACAACACCAGAGGCATTATTGCACAGAATCGTTGACTTTATGTTTTTTTTTATGTTCCTGATCAAACTTTTATCCTATTTAGCCCATACCATTTCTTAATCTGATCTGATTTCCTTTTTCCATCATGGATTCTTAGTTCTACGGGTACGGAGTTCCATAAATATGGGCCCAGATAAAAAATGTGACAACTCCCCAGATTTATATTATATTTCGGTAGAACATTTTCTACTCCTTTTGCTGCTCTTAAACTGGGATTAATTCTTCTTTCTTGTAAGCAATCTATTATATATCCTGGTGTTCTCATAAAAAAGCAATTTTCCATATAGAGTAGCATGTGCAAAGTTCTTCTGTCCCCCAAAGTGAACCAGCCTAATGCCTTATACAATTTCTCCCTATGTGTCCTTTTAGGAGCCATCGTTATAAACCGAGCCATTTTATTATACAGAATGTCCAGTCTATCCAGTAATGTTAAATTTGCCCCTGAGTAAATCAAGTCACCAAAGTCCAATAATGGTAATATAGAAGTGTTTATCAAGTGGCTTCTGATTTCATATGTTGTGTACTGTTTAATCCTATACAAGGCCCCCAGTCGACTATTAATTATTTTGGATATATGTTCTATATGCTTATCCCATTTTAGTAGGGAGTCAAGATAAACCCCTTAATATTTGTAATTGTCCACTTGATCTAGAATATGTCCCTCTAATGTTTTTATTTGCAGAGGCCACTTAAGTCTGTCATTACTAGATTTTTTATGAAAAAGCATGGATTGTGATTTTTTTACATTAAGTTTAAGTTTAGATATAGTTAAGAAGTCCTGCCGTTCATCAAATGCCTTTTGTAGTTTATTCTCTATCTGATCTTGTTTGTCTCCTGACATGTAGATTATTGTATCGTCAGCATACAAGTGAAATTTTATTTCTGAGTTAGAAAACTTTATGTTATTTACATATATGTTATACAACAATGGGCCTAAAAGTAAACCCTGAGGGACACCTATTTTATTGAAAGAAGTTGAGATTTCCAGTTATCAATAACCACAAACTGTTTCCTATCATGTAAGTATGATTGGAACCAGTCTACCACCTGAGTTGATAGCCCAGTGTACTGAAGCCTGGGCAGGAGGATATCGTGGTGAATAGAATCAAATGCCTTTGAGAGATCAATGCAAATAGGCCCCACAGATAAATCCCTGTCCAGACAATTAGATATGGCTCCAGTTACCTGCAGAAGTGCAGAAGTAGTGCCATGCTTGGTTCTGAATCCCGAGTGATACTTATTCAAAGTTTCATGTTTTTCAAGAAAACCCTGCATCTGTTTTGCAACCATCCCCTCAAAGATCTTTGTGACTACTGGTAGAAGGGAGAAAAGTCTGTAATTGCCCATTTCTTCCTTATTCCCAGCCTTAAAGATTGGTGCTACCTTAACAATTTTCCGCATGTTTGGAAAATAAGACTGCGTTAATGACCTGTTATATAATTCAGTTAGTGGGAAAGCAATTACAGGTGCAGCATATTTCAGTAACAAATCTGGCAATTCATCAGTTTCTCTTGCTTTGTGTAAATTAATTTTCAACAGGGCATCTACTACATCAGATACTTCTATTTTTGCAAATTCAAAGGCAGTTAACACAGTATCATGGTCACATGTAGTGTGTATACATTCAGGTATATTTGGGGCCATATCTAAGTTTCCCAGAAATCCATCTAACTGTGTGCAACCTGTTGTTCTGCTGTTATACAAAGTGTCCCGTGATTCTGAACCCATCATTATAAAACATTCATTAAGTTCATCAACCACTTTTTTTCCCAATGGTGCACTAGTCCCATCAATTTCAAAACTTTTTGGGAATTCAGTATGTGTTAATCCCTGAACATTCTTAATTGTTTTTCAGAATTTATGGGGATTTTTCACCCTAGTATGGAAAAGTTGGGTTCTATAATAAATGTTTTTTCCCTGTCTCAATTCTTTTGTGTACAAATTTCTAAATTGTCTATATTTCATCCAGGATTCAGGGTCAGCAGTTTGTTTTGCAGTTTTCCATAGTTTGTCCCTCTGTCTTTATACTTTGTGTAGTTTGTGATTAAACCATGAGGCATTGTTCTTTCTAATTTTCCTAGTTTTTTGGGGAGCATATTTATTACACAATGTTGTGAATTCAGTAAATATGAAATCCCATATTTCATTTATCTCAGGAATTAATTTTACTCTCTCCCAATTTATGTTCTCCAGGTCTATCATAAAATCTATATAATCAAATGATTTATAGTCCCTGTAAACCAATATTTTCCCTGGCTGAGATTGTTTTTCCATATTCCCGATACAATAGATCAGCTGGTGATCTGACAAGGCATCTGGTAAAGTGCCAGAATTCAGGTAATTTTCTGGGTTAGTGACAAATATTAGATCCAAAACTGAAGAGGCCTCTGGTGATTTGTTATTTATTTGTGTTGTGTCCTTAATTAACTGCATTAAACCAAGAGTGACCATCAAATTAATCATCTCAGGGTATTTTTACATTTTTCTCCAATTAACATTGAAGTCACCAATTAAGATAAGTTTGTGCATAGTAGTAAAATTTCCTAGTATTTCCTCTATTTGATCAAAAACCTGATAGCTTGACTTTGGTGGCCAATACATTCCTAGAAGGATTAATGGTTTACTGAATTTAATTTTAATTTCCATCATTATTCCTTCTATTTCATTCCACTTTACATCCATAGCATACCTTTTAACCTCCAAGGTGTTCTTTGTGTAGATTATTACATCCCCCATTTCTAGCATGGCGCCATGAGTTAAAGCCCTGTATACCAATTTGTACATCCGATTCTCTTTATTCAGCCAAGATTCTATAATTATCACAATGTCTGGTTGTAATCGGGACACAGTCTTTTAATGTGCCAAATTTTGATAGCAAGCTGCGATGTTAATATGAATTATTTTCAACCCATGATTCCTAGGAGGGTACTTGTCTCACCTTTTTATGATATATATTCTAATATCAGGGCCAGGGTTTAATTGGACGTCTCCACTAAGCATCAATTTGAATAAGATGACTAGTTTACAGCAACTAAATTCATTTTTCTGTTTACCTAGATGGTGTTTATTTTGGGACTTTCTACTATTTAGGAGTCTCCTGAGGGAAGATCCTTTCCTTATTAATGACCATTTCCTTAAAGCATGTTTTGTGTTAGACTGTAATATACCAGGACAAATACTCCTTACATCCAGCCATTGTTCCCACTTTTCCTATAGTGATAGCGTTTTCTATAGTTAATTCCTTTGTGTATGTCTGGGAGCAAAACTCATAAAGAGACAAAGGAAGGAACAAAGGCAGGAGCAGGCAAATTCTATACAGGTGCATCCTTCAAGATGCAATCATACAAACCCAGGAGATTAAAACTAAGACAATAAGATATAATTCTAATTAAGTACTTATAATAAAAAATACAGGAACTGTTCCAAGTTGAATATAATTAACTTAGATAGGTATCAAAGAATCTTTGGGTACTAAAACTTTTTTCCTTTTTTTTTTTTTTAAATATTTGCTTTAAAACCAGAACTATGTACTAATGGAGATTAATGTTTCATGCTCAGTAAGTAAACAGTACAATGCAATTATCACACTAGTACATACCCCCCTATTTCTTTAAAAAGTAAATACTAAGTGTTAAACTACAGAACAGTGCACAAATACTGCATATATCAAACAGATAAAAGTACCTTTTTCTGTGCTCTGCCAAACAATCAAGATATTTCTAACACCAAGTGGCGCTAGCGCCATTCACGCTTGCACTAGCGAGTGGCACATGAATTTAAACACAGCAGCTGCTCCTCCCTTAGCTGCATCAGCTGCTAGTTCCACCCCTTGCTCTGTTCAGAGTGCTAATGTCACTGGATGTAATGCTGTGGACAGAAGGGAATTCAGGCACAGTTTTCACTTCTTGCTGGGTAGCAGAGCTTCTCCCAGCCAGGATGTTCCCCCACTTGAGAGCAAGGCAGCCACATGTATAACATGTATGTTATAAGCCAATGAATAGATCAGAATCTGAATCATATGTATGCCAGAGATATGTCTGTCTGTCTTTCTATCTTATACAGGCACGGTAGTACTTGTATATTAGAGTTGCCTTGGTGTTTCATCAAAAATAGGAATTATCAGAGGGTCACATCTTGGTCATTTTAGACCCTAGGACTGTAAAATGTTGTATAGACCTTCGCAGTCATAGGGTCTCATCAATCTCTAAATTTTAGGAGGATCAGTTTTGTACTTATGGAGCTTTTAAGGGCCAAAATTACATATATTTGCTCGATTTGCTAGCTAAATTTTCACCATCAGATAACTGAAACATGGCTAAGAGTTGGGAGATTAAACTAAACCGGTTTTGCAAATATCATATGGGAATAGGTCTGCTTGGTGTTTTTGTTAAAAGTAATTAGGTTATAAGTTAATCGTGATTAATTGGTTGGGCATGCACTGTAAAATAATCGCTGAGAAAAGTAGCTAAAACTACAGTGAATCTTTCTTCCATGTAAAAGTTCTACACAAACAAAAACATTTTAAGTTAATGTAGCTTTTTAAAAACTTAAAAGTAGAGAATAAGAGTTACGTGTTTGCAAGGAAGGGGTGCTACGAGGTACACAATGTAGTTTGCTGTTTAAATAAACTAATTTGTAATTAGTTATAATAAATTAAAAACAAAAATGATTGCTAAGTAATACTTTACAAATTGTATTTTACCAAACCTTTTCAAAGTACAAATATTTAAAGGTTTGCAGTCTGATTTATTTATTTATTCAATTTTGGTGACCGAGTAGGCCCACTGAGCCCTGGAGGTCTCTTTTTCAGGGGCGACCTGGGTTACATTACAGAGGTAAGACATACATAGTAGTTTAAGAGGTGATGACTTAGTACATGTTTTAAGGCATACATAGTGATTTACAGGATGGTAGCACAGTACATAATTTTAGCGTATGCAACACAAGTTCAATACAAGGATGAGTTTTGGTTCTAAGTGTGGAGACCAATATTTGTGCTGTTGTGGATGGTGTAGGGTAGTGGGATAAGGGGGTTAGCTCAGGTATCATGGCAGGAGAATATACTGGCATCTAGCAGATGGGTCTTAAGCCTGGTTCAGAACGTTTTGATGGAGGGGTTTTCCTGTACAGAGGGTGGGAGTTTGTTCCATAGCAATGGGCAGAGGAGGTAAAGGGCTTGCCACCTGCCTTGGTCCTCACTCTAGATTCTTCTAGGAGGGTTCACCTGTGGTATGGATGTTCCACCTGGAGTGCTTTGGGGCTAGGAGCCTAATGAGCCTGGCAGGAGGAGGAGCGGATTAGCTTGTACGCATGTCTGAGCAAGGGATACTGAGGCGAGAGTCCAGTGAAGGCCAATTTAGGAGTGCTAAGGCATCACAGTGATGACTTCTGGCATGTGACTGTGTGGCAAAGTGAGCCACCTTGTTATACAGCAAATGCAGTCTGTTGAGCTCGAGTTTAGCCATGCCTTGCATAACTGGGGCAGTGTAGGCCAGGGTGGGGGAAGAGGACACTTGTGGCTATGGTGATCCTGGTCTCAGGAATCAGCTGGTCTTTAAGCCGCTAGAGCATTCCTAATTTGCTGTGGATGGTTTTAGTTCCTGTCGATATGCTTCTATTGGGTAAGGCCCTGGTCCAGCATTAGGCCTAGGTATTTTAGGGAACCCACCACTTCAATGCTGTTACCAGAGACAGAGGTGAGTGGTAGTGATTGGGTTCTGTCTTGGCCTAGAGATCCAGGACCAAACAGCATGGCCTTAGTTTTGCCTGTGTTAAGGATCATTCTGTTCTCTATAAGCCAGGTCTCTGGGCTAGTAAAATCAGCTTGTAGGTGAGGGTCCAGGTCAGCCAAGCTGTCCAGGAACGATGATAAGACAGTGTCACCTGCATCTGGACAACTAAGCCACTCCTACAGTGGCCACTTAGATCATTGGTGAACAGGGAGAGGAGGGGCCCAATATTGACCTTGTGGTACACCCTCCTTTAGGGAAGTGGTTGAATATTGCTCCTTTCCACTTGACTCTCTGTGTTCAACTAGTAAGGTAGCTGTTGAACCATGTGAGAGAGTAGGGGTCTAGACCTAACCTACCCAGCTTAGTCAGTAGAAGCTGATGGTTGACAAGGTCAAAGGCCTTGGATAAGTCAATGAAGACAGCCCCTGCTAGAATCCCTTCATCCATGGCACCAAGTACATCTACCAAGAATGTTATCAGGGCAGTGTCTGTTCCGTGGTTTATTCTGAAGACATGTTGGGATGGGGCTAGTAGCTGGTGAGTCTCTAGGTAGTCTCAGATCTGTCCATAGACTAGCCTTTCCTTGATTTTTGCTAGGGCCTGCTTCCACATGTCAGGGATGACTCCTTTGAGTAGGGATCTATTTGTGAGCCTGGTTAGGGGTCTGGAGATGTCTGGTGCTGTTGCCCTTAGCAGCCCTGGGTTGATCCTATCAGGTCCTCTGGATCCCTTTGGTTTTAGGGACTTGAGGAAGATGAGAACCTCCGCTACTCTTGACAAGTCTCAAATGGAAAGGAGGGTGGTTGATGCAGGAGATCTCAGATGTTCTGGACCCAGAGTTAATAGGAGGTAGTCCAGTCTTGTGGACATCCAGGTTGGTGAAGTGTAGGTTTAGGGATGAGGCAATTTGGTTGCTGTCACTTAGTAGTTGGCCATTGGCCTCAATAGGACCTGATTGGGACTTGCCGTTGCCTTTGCTAAGTTATTTTATGTGGGTCCAGAATAACCTAGGGTTTCCTAGGTTAGTTTTCTAGAGATGTGTGACATATACCCTTTCAGCAAGTTTGATGGCTCTCTTGCATTGGTTTCTGAGTGTCTTGTAAGTCACAAGGTCATCTGGGAGTGAAGAGTGCATGTACTTCTTCCAGGCCTTGTCACAGCTCACCATCAGGGACTTGAGCTCTGGGGTGATCCACTTATAGCAGCTACCTTTAGCTCATAATTTTTTCAAGGGGTCAAAGAGGTTGGCTGCAGTCGTGAATGATTTCTGGAAGTAATCCAGTGCCTCATCCAGTGTTGGGAAGAGTCTAAGGGGACTCCAGTCAAGGTTGCTGAAGTACTCGTTGAAGTGTTCAGCTATGAATTTGGAATAGTCATGCATTGTGAGTGTTCTCAGGGGGACCTTGGGCGCTCTGTTCTTCCAAGTGCAATAAATCGGGAGTGGTCACTCAGGGCATCAGCCATAGTGCTAGGCATCTGAATGTTGGATGGGTTGCACACCAAGGTCCAATGTAGGTGGAGTGGTTCCTGTTTTATGGTTTAAACTAGTTGTGTCAGTAATGACTTTGGTTTTCTTTCTTTGCATGCAGTAGTTCAGAATTTTACAAAATGCACTCAGAATATGAATATTTTCACATTTTGCAGTAGTGCACTTTGAAAACTAAGTGTTTGTAAGGGATGAAACAGGAGAGGGAGAGAAGGAGGATGAATGAAAGCTTCTGACAACACACATCAATCAGTCTCTACACACATCTAAGTGTACAGTCTTGCAATTTGATAAAAGAAATGCAAAACATCAGTATTATTTATATAATCAGCCTATAAGTTCTAAACTGAATGAAAAAGATCTTGGAATCATTGTTGATTCAAATTTAAATTTTGAAATACATATTACCAATAGTACAGTGCATGCCGGTTTAGGCGGATATTTCCGTGCACTACTTGTTTGTCTGCCGAAACCAGAGTCCGCAGAAACTGTAGTGTACATTTTTTATAAGCGCCATTTATGCAACAGTCTGCATTTGCGACCTGTATTTTCGTAATTTTATTTTGTGTGCTGTTTTGTTCCGCTTCTGAGGACATCAGTGTTGGGTTGGAGGATAGAAGGGTTGGGTGCTTTTTAACTTTATAGATTCTTTGTGACTTTAAAATTGTTCCTTTAATTTCAGGGAACAAGCTGTAGAGTGCTGGTTAAAACATGTGGTGAACTATACAATGTTATTGTTTTGGTTCTCTGGTAAAAAAACTGGTGATCTTAGTCTGGTGTTCTGGTGCAGTTGTGTACTTTTTCCAACTTTCCTCTGTTTGTCTGAGCATTTCCCAATCAGGTTTAATGTCCACTCGCTGAGCCTTGGCAAAGCTCAGGATACTGAGGGCATTTCGCACATCAGAAGTGGAGACAGTTGGAATTTCTTTTTCCTTGGTGTCCACTGTGTCAGATCAGTTGATGCTGTTGGAGTTGGAATGCCTGGTCTAAGTGTTTGCATAACTCATGTCACTTCTTCCGAACTGCTTTCAGGTTCTGGATCATTATCTCTGAGGTGAGCAAGGCTTTTGAACTCATCAGGTGTGAGGCCTTCTGGTGGCTGGATGGAGTCATCTATGGGGTCATCTATTGCGACATCAGCATGTTTTGGATCGGGTTTTGGTGTCTTGAAGCCACATTTTTTAAAGCAGTTACAATGGTCTGACTCATTACAGAATCCCATGAATGCACTTTTAGCAGCATAACTGCATCCAGCAGGGGATCCGTTTGACACAATCAACAGCTGTTAGCTCAGCCCTGCTTTCCATTTCTTCCAGTACATAACCTCGCATCTCCCTCACATAATGCCACTTTAAGGAGTAGATCACCCTTGATCTAGCGGCTGAATAATGGAGGTTGTGTTCAGCAGGAGAAAAGCCAATTTAATGTTTCTCAGGCCTCTAACACTAAAATTGTCCAAGAGAAGGACAATCTTTGCCCACGTAGTTTGCGGTCCCATCCCTGACCCAGTCAGTGAAAATTTCCTGTCATCTATGTGGTCTGATTATGCTTGTAGACTATGGGAAAGTGGCTAACATCCATGAAAATCTGGGCTGGGCAGCTTCCCAACAACTAGGAGCTCGTGACTTCTCTGTCCAGTCATGTTGCAGCAAACCATGACAGAAACACGCCTTTGCTTTTTTTTCTGATCCTGCGGCATTTCATTTTAAATGACAGTGTGCCATGCCCTCACACCTGAAGAACAGGCCTGTCTCATTGGCATTAAAAATCTAATTTTGCCCATAGCCTTCTAGCAAATATGGCAGGACATCTCTGACCCAAGAGACAGCCCTCTTCCCATTGGCATTTTGCTTTTCGCCATGCGCACGGTGAAAACAAATGTTGTTCCTGACTTTGCAATGCTGAAGCCATCCATCAGTTGGATTGAAGTCAGGTTTACCCAGAGCAACTGCAAGCTGTTTAGCTTTTTGCAGCAACAAATGTCAACTGACCATAGCATCTCTGTTATGAACCTCAGCAAACCACAGCAGTAAACCCGCCTCTATTTCCTGGTCCTTGTCATCTCTCTTTCCTTCCTTTCAGGATTTTGTTGCCGTGCCATTCTGTCTGAAGTCTTTTTTTTGTTGAATTAAATCTGACACAGTTGATTTGTGGAGAAAGAGATGGGCAGCAAGATCACTGAATGCTCATGCGGGGAAGAATCTCAATCTGCCATAATAGTTCAGTTTTTCTTGCAAGGGAATGCCAGGGCACTTTGATGAAGCCATTGCACACAGATAGAGTAGCATGTCTGAAATGAGGTGTAACGGCTGCGACAGATTAAATAACAGCTCAATTAACACCAGTTAACACTGGCAGAGCTTGTGGAGACAGGGTGCGATTAGACAGAATGTCAGATTAACTGTCCACGCTATGCGGCATTCACAGTCCGCCTTTAAAGCATGGATTTAACTTACTTCATATAGATGTAGGTTTGGACAGGCTGGTTTTGTCTGTGCAAAGCGATTGTCCGCAGTATCAGCATCTGTCTAATGTGGAGTCCACTGTATAAATAAAGTTAATAAAATCTGGTGGTCAATCAAACATAATATTGCATCCAGGGATCCTGAAGTCCTTCTTCCTCTTTATCGTGCTTATATCCATCCTCATTTAGACTATGTGTCCCAACTTTGGTCTCCATATATGAGTATGGACATTAATAGGATCGAGAAGTTACAATGAAGAATTACTAAATCCTTTTTTTCTGATAAATCACTCTCTTATGAAAGTAGACTTCGTAAACTCAATTTAATGTCCTTAGACAGAGGCGTCTTAGGGGTGACTTGTTATTTGCTTGGGATATTAATGATATCAACTTACTAATCGAATGTGGATTAGAGTTTAAACAACTTAATATTAATACTAGAGGTCATCCACTTCAATTAGGAAGACTTAAATTTAGAACACAAAAAAGGGCCTCCTACTTTTCACAAAGAGTAGTCAAACCTTGGAACAGTTTACCTTTGGACATTGTTATTAGTACAAATACAAACATATTTAAAATAGCCTTGATAGGTACTTTGTTGCCAAACCTGAGTGCCTCAAGCATATGTAGTTTAGGGGCTTTATGGGTCTGTTGGCCTTTGCACCCTATTTATTCTTAGTATGATTCTTAGTACTTCTACTATTACAGTATGTTATTATAAGGAGGAGGGAGGGAAGGAAGGAGGGAGGTGGGGACCTAATTGGTGTGTTGAGTGGAGGGTTTTGCTCTTATCCAGGGATTGGGGCTTGATTATATTGTGCAAAGGTAGAAGATGTAGGATTTTGGAAGGGGAGTGACATGCTCCAGAGATGTGTCCTGTGTCAATCACTACACTTCTTCTACTATTATTTTATTATAATAACTGGGGAGCATTTTCTCTCATAGAGGAAACCCGGTTATAATTCATTGTTATAACCTGTAGGTTATAAAGGCGAACACACGCCGGGTTTCCCAAGCTCCACGTATGTGCCTGCCTCTGCTCTCCCCTCATACAGCACCAGATACTTGCCCACCACCATCACTCGGCATCAGTGATAAGTGGATTTAAAAAAAGAAACCTTGCCTCACAGCAGTTGACTTTTCCTCCTGGCAACAAATAATCTGCGGTTAAAGTAAAAAAATAAATAAATAAATGAAAAAGAAAACGTGTCAGGAGCTGCTCAGCTGCCGACAGCGCTTCATCGTGACTGGACCAAGGCTGTTTTATTTTATATAATTGCTGTGGTGAGAAAATGCTCCCCAGCAATTATATAAAGTAAAACATGGGGTGGTGTGTTTAAAATGAGAGTTCACACACCCCCTCAGTGTTGGATGCTTAAATAAACCCCTTGAGCTTCACTCTCGGGGTTTATGTAGCATCTAACACCTCTGGAGGAGTGTAAAATCTCATTAAACACACCACCCCATGTATTATTCTATATATAAAGAAGGGGAAGGAGGAAGATAGGTGCTAGTGTGTGTGTTAAGTGGTTTTTTTTTTGTTTGTTTTTTTGCTCTGATCGAGAGACGGGGTGCTTGTTATATTTTGTGGAAGGGTTTGAGGAAGTAGAACTTGGCAGGAGGGCAGCAGGCATCAATTATTTTATTTTAAGGAGGGACAGATTTCAGGTTTAAAGATATTGGATGCTGGATACTCTGATAGTGTACATCTAATTTACTGTCTGGGGCACAATAATCAAAAGATTGCCTGGGCACAAATCTGATTCTGCCTGTGCAAACCAGGTTTTGATTAGATGTGCAATATTGAAAAGCCCAGTTAGCGAGGGTAAACAGGGTTTGCACCCAGGCAAGATTGAGGGGGGTGTAATGTAAAGGAGAGAGCAGGGACCTGAATACTGATGCAGTCCAATATTCAGAGTATGTGCCGCAAGGCTATTTTGCTGAGTCCCATTGTGCGGCACACATACCGCTGATCAAAACCACTACTTACTAACTCCTGCACACCCGTAGCATTTAGTGAAGGAAGTGTGGTGCCTCCCAACCCCCAAAACAGCAGCCCCTGGTGTCAAATGGTCTCTCTCCACCGATCGCTGGCCCAATGTGTAATAGTAAAGATTCCCTGGTGTCTAGTGCTCCCCCCTCCGATCACTGGCCTGATGTAAAATAGAAAGTTTCCCTGGTGCCTACTGGTCCCCCCTCACCGATCACCGTCATGCTGTAAACTAGAAATTTTCCCTGGTGTCTAGTGTCCTCCACTCACTGATCCCCAGTCTGATGTTACAATAAATCATACCCTGGTATCCAGTTGTCCCTTCCCCCACCCACACCCATGCCTGATGTGGTAATGTGTATACCCTTGTGGCTAGCGGTCCCTCCCCCTACCTGCACCCATGTCCTATGTGTTATTATGTATACCCTGGTTGTAAGCGGTCCCTACCCACACCTGCACCCATTCCTGATGTGGTATTATGTATACCCTGTTGTCTAGCAGTCCCTCCCCCAACCCACACCCATGCCCTATGTGGTATTATGTATACCCTGGTGGCTAGTGGTCCCTCCCCCCACCTGCAACCATGCCCAATGTGGTATTATGTATACCATGGTGGCTAGCAAGCCTTCCCTTCCACCCAATCACCCACCCAACACAAAGACACTGGTTCCCTGGTGTCCAGAGTGTCCCCACCCCC
The DNA here is from genome assembly GCA_016271365.2 of Neoceratodus forsteri. NCBI lineage: Eukaryota > Metazoa > Chordata > Ceratodontiformes > Ceratodontidae > Neoceratodus > Neoceratodus forsteri. The sequence goes on from CM057449.1 coordinate 1,327,918,799, forward strand.
AGCCCGATCACCTGTATATTATAAAAAACAGATAAACCTTTCCCTGGTGTGTAGCAGACTTCCCCCCACCCTTGCAGGTAGTGCCCCACCACCCTGCTCCCCTCCAACCTGACCCCTAGACAGCTACCAGAATGGCCCTCCGCTCTCCCCATGGCCAGCCACCAACTGGGCTGTCAATGCACGTACTGTATGTGCTTTATGCACTCAGTGAGTGACAGCTCACTCAATGAGCATGTATTGTATACAGTATGTACTCATTGACAGCTCAGTCGGTGGTGAATCATAGTGGAAAATGGAGGGTTGTTTCAGACACTGGCTTGTGGTCAGGTTGGAGGGGAGGGGGGTGGTGGACACTACCTGCCGAGGCAGAGGAGTGAGTGTCAGCTAGACACCAGGGAAAGGTTTATCTTTTTTTGTAATATACAGGGGATCAGGATTGGGGCTGGGACATTCTGGACACCAGGGAACTGGTGTCTTTGTGTTGGGTGGGCGACAGTGGGGTGAGGGACTGCTAGTCAACAGAGCATACATAATACCACATCGGGCATGGGTGTGTGGGGAGGGACTGTTAGCCAACAGGGAATACATAATACCGCAGTGGCCTTGAGTGCAGGTGGGGTGAGAGACCACTGACTCCAGGGTATGATTTATTGTAATATTTGGCTGGTGACTGGTGAGGGGGGGGACTAGTAGACACCAGGAAAACTTTCTAGTTTACATCAGGCAGGCGATCAGCGAGGGGGTGGGGCCACTAGATACCAGGGAAACTTTCTAGTTTACATCAGGCGGGCAATCAATGAGGGCGGTGACCACTTGATACCAGGGAATCTTTACTATTACACATCGGGCCAGCGATCGGCTGGGGGGGACCTCTAGACAGCAGGGAATCTATCGATTTTACATCAGGCTGGTGATCAGTGAGGTGGGAGACTACTAGAACCTGGGATTGCTGTCTGGAACAGGGCAAGTGGGGGTGGCACTGTGTTCAATCACTGGGTTACCCATGCAAATGAGCAGATAATGGGCATGCAAATGGCTCCTTAGCACCTTGCATGCTCAATGGGCTCATCTGCATGGGTCCATTTCAATATCGGAGATTCAGAGCAGACGCAAAACATTATGATGCCCTATTTTGGGAGCCATGTCTGCCCAGCACTAAGTAGCATAGCTCTGGGCTGCAATGGCCCTATATTCAGTCAGATAGCACCAGTACACTATTCCAATAAATATAGTATTTTGGGGCATCCTGGCAAGGGCAGGGCGAAGGGCAACAATTTGTGCTCCTCTTTGCTCATTTTTGAATATTGGGCTCCTGAGGTGTCATTTTAGGATATCACATTCTGAGGACCAGTATCCTATAACCCTAATATCCTAAAGGACACCTATTATCCTAACAATCTGTTTTTAAAATTGATTATCTGAGCAACCTACTTCGATTGTTGCTCACTGCCTGCATTCTGTACAGTTTTAACTGACATCAGCCAGACATCATTGGAATATAAATATTTGAAATGTATCAAACACATACCATGCCAGAAAATGTGTTTGGGCACTTGGCTTTCAATTTAAAGGGCCCAGATGGTCCCTAAGCCTACAGGACCTGGGGATTATGATACACAACAGTTCACAGATAGTTCGCTATCTGCCCTCCGCAGAGCTCCTTCTGGTTTTCACAAACTGTAAAGGATTCTGTGAAATGTGTGTTAGGAGTCACCTCCTGATTTGTGTAGTGTTTCAAAGGCCAGGAGTAAATGAAGTTACTGCACAAATTTCATAAAAAGTTAAGGAAATTTATGGCAAAAACTATGTTGATGCTCATTAAGGTTGCTACTAGTATATATGATCCCTAATACCCACCCCTTCCACTCTCCTACCCTCTTGACTATAGTGGGACAAATCAGTTAGCCAGATAGCCAAAGGCTAGTAAAGCAGCTGGTTTTGCTACCACATGTTGATACTTACTACCTAACTGAGTACCTGCCAGTGAAATGATTTTTGAGCCCTGGAAAATGATGGCCACTAACAATATTGAACTGACTAACATATCTGGAAACCTATTAGCCAAACTGACCACCAGTTCACAGACTGATTTCTCCCACCATGATAGTGACACAAGGCCAAGCTACAGGTCTACTACCATCCTAAAAGGCTATGCAGTTTTTTTTAATTCAGCTACAATAAGACCTTACATACAATACTATACATGTCCCAAATATACCTAGCTTTGTATGCTTCAAAGTACAGTATGTATCTTAATGAAAGCAACTCACAGCTATACAATTTGTGTAGTAGTTTCAAATTTGTAACAGTTCTACTGCTTTGTGTAAGGCCTTTTAATATCATGTGCCAAATAAGGCACAGGTTATAATAGATGTAAACCTTCATGTGTATGCACCCCAAAGTATTGTAATTACAGATCTATAGTGTGTATGAAAGACCAGACCAGAGTGGCATGACTTCAAACATGTACTTTGCCCATCAGTCATGAGGGTGGGGAAGGGGAAGGGGTGGTGATTAGGGTTGCTATATACCAATTTTACTGTGTTGACCAAATATGAAGTACCATACCATTGACGTATGGCCATGTACCTGTAGACTGTCCTTGGGTCGTAAGGGTCAGGAATGTGGTGGGGTGGATGGAAGTTAGATATACAAAACCTAATACCACATTTCCAAACTTCATGGGTGTTGTGTTTGCTACTCTGATAGTTTATTTTCAGCCTTCTTGCATTTGGCATTTTGTGCAGTAGCAACCCTAATGAACAGTAAATTATTTTTTCCCCCTAAATATGTATTAAACTTGCATGGTAGCGCAAGTATAATTAGGGTTGAGTAGCCAGCCACTTGTTAGATCCCTAATTTTGAGTCTTAATAACTTTGGTGCCATTAGATGAAATTGCATAACATTTTGCATGCATGGTCAGGATGCCAAGTTGGTATGATTTGCCAAGGTTTGTGACGGCTACTTGTCTGGGTTCTGAGATCCAGGGAGTCCAAAAATGCGAAAATCCAAACTTATTTGGACATAATTTGTTTGCTTGCACCTGGAGCAAAAACAGTTTGAAATTTTGTTCCCAATTTTTCATGGTAGAAAAAGCATGTACAAGGGGACTGCCTTTCAGAGGTTTTGTGAAATAATATTATTCTGTTCTTGAGTAATAAGGATTTAAAAATCTGGCTTCTGAGCATGCTCAGCAGGGGTTTCAGGATAGCTGTTTCTTGCAACCTAAGAATCTTTGGGTCATGAGACAATTCTTAGGTCATGAGAAAAGACTTTTAGGTTATGAGGGCAGCCATCTTGTTTTTGATTTGAGCAAAAAAAACAACTGTAAAAGCATAAAAATGATGCTTTTTCAAAAATAAACACACTGAACCTACCTAAACGGGACCTGTTTCGCTAGATTCTGGAGTTTATTTGATGAAAAATTACCCAGAAATACATTTTTGGGGCACCCCAGAATCTTATGTCACAAGCTTAGTGAGTCTTGTAGAATCTTATGTTGCAAGCCAAGAATTTGTATATCATGAGAAAGTGTGACCTAAGAATACCAGTTCATGACATAAGAATTTGGGCTTGTACCAAAAAAGCAACTTTTACTCATAACTCAGTAGTTTTTAAGACTTTTTTCACCCTGTTTCCAACAATCTTATTTTTTAAGGCCCTTAGATAACCATGGTGGATGAAAAGTGTCACTTCTACCTCAAAATGTGTTTTTATGGTATAATGCCATAAACCCCATTCAAAAGGGTGGATTGAAATATCATCACTTTTGTGGAGGTCAGGGAGGCTTAAATTACGACTTCTGAGAATTTGGGACATAAACTCTGAAAAATGGGACATGCATTGCAGTAAGACTGTGCTGGTACACATGTAATGCTAGACTGCAGGACTTGTGTCAGGCTTGAAGGGCCCTACACAAATTCTGAAGATATACAGTAACATGATAAAGATTTGCTTGAGGCCTGAAGGGCTCTAAGCAAATGTATTAATATAAGAGCCCTACCTAAATTTTGCTGATATATGTAAGGCTGTTGTATGGTATTTGAAAGGTCCTATGCAAATAGCACTCTCACGTAAACTGTGCTATGGAATTTGTATAGGGCCCATAGGGCCCTATGCAAATTATGGTGAAACAAAAGGCTGTGGTATGGAATTTGCCTACATAACTGTGCACTGTATAACTTGCATAGGCTCATGTAGTTCTTGAAGTCCCACCTCCAAAACAACATTGATGAAGTTGAGAATGTACAGTGTACAGTATGTCAAGCAAGATGATACAAAAGAAGCAGGAGAGACCATTTGAGCAGCATCAACCAGCTACATTTACTAGTTAGTTCAGCTGTTGCTAGCACCATTGTACCATCACTCCTGGCATCTGATCATTTCAAGGAAAGTATACAATGCTCCAGGTCATCTTACCTGGTAGTCAATATACATTATAAAATGGTAAGGGAAAATCCTGAAATCTGATTGGCTGTTCATGTAGCAATTATGTTCCATGCGTGGAAAATAAAAAGTGCTGCCAAATGTGCACTGATCACTGGAATCATTAGGCTAATAGAATGTTAAGAACTCAACTGGCAGCCATTGATTTTTGCCCTGTAGCTGTAAGCATCACATTTACTTGCACTGGGCTCTAAAAATAAAACTACCTTAAATACAAAATAAAACAGATTAATTAAATGTTTCACTGATTATCACACTCTTCTTACACACATAAACAAATTAAAAACATTAAGTATTGTTTATAGTTTTCATTACAACCGTTTCTTTGCTGACAATGAAAAATCCCCTTCCATCTTTATCTGCTCATCAGGGAAATCTCTTCTCCTTGCCCTCACAGTGAGATAATTGAGTCTCTGACTGTAACAGAGGCCTTTGTTTTGTGTGTGTGTGTGTGTGTGTGTGTGTGTGTGTGTGTGTGTGTGTGTGTGTGTGTATACAGTATGTTAGGAGAATAACATTCTAGCAGTGGAGCCGAGCAGAATTTTGAATCCTTGTATTCCATGGTAAACATTCCATGACAAACATTCCATATTTTGAATGTGGGGAAAAACAGAGAAAAAAACAGGAATAAGAAAGTAGGCAACAATACAATTACATCATCAATGACATCATTTGTAGTGAGGAGAAGGACTATTTTATCATAAATGCACACAAGTAAATCTATTGTTTCTACATATAAACATGTTTTTCCCAACTGTAAAACATTTTTAAAAAAGGGGCTCATTTTATAAGTGCAATAAGGCACTCTGGGATGTATGTGGAACACATTTTACCGCATGGCCAGCAGCTAAAGTCACTTGGCCTTCGGCCTCATGACTTATTATGCTCCTGGCCATGCAGCAAAATGAGTTCCATGCACACCCCATCATGCCTTATTGCTTACGTATGTTTGTTGTTGCTATGTCACATCTTATTTAGCTTGGAGCTGGCAGATGCCCCTTCCTCCCATTCCACAGGTAGTTAGCAGGGAGAAGTGACAGATGCCCATTTGTGTATACATGTCAGCATGTACATCTGTCAGCTCCTTTTGATAACTACCCATGGAATGAGAGGATGCAGGGATTTGGATTAGCCACTACTAAATAACTACAGGTTTACATAGAGGATAATGAATTGGCAACAGTGAACAACAACGCTGTGCTCACTTTGAGGGATTGTCATGACAACCGTGTAAACCTCGAGGCGAAGCCGAGAGGGTTTGGTTGATCTCTGACAACCTCGAGAAGTGAGCTCAGCGGTGTTGTCTGCTGTGCCATCCATATATCAGTCGCACATAATTGCAGTGAATACAGAATAACAACTCAATTACAGCGACTCCCTAATAGCGACTGCAATTATAGCGATCACAGCATTACAGCAACACACACATTCAGCGATAATGGATCCATAGCCTACCTCCAAGGTCAGGTGCCTCGAGGATGTTATTTTAGAAGCGGGAGTTCGAGGTGCAGCCACCGGTTGGGTGCCCAGGGGCATAGCCCCATGCAATAACAAACTGGAACTCCTTAAAGTCTAACAGGAGTGATGTTCTATTGCAGATCTGGAGATAGTAGCTGAGATGTGCCCTCGTTGTATTTGTTGGTCGCTGTATTGTGCATCACTACGACAGACTAGCTGTAATTGCACTAGATATAATGCAGTCACTGAAATGACATGAAACCTCCACTAACTTTTATAGTGTATGGACAACAGTGATTTAAAAGCTGAGCACTTCTTGTGTGTTTCTGGTTGCTGCCGCACTTACAGACTTCCCTCCACCACCCCCGGCCCCCGTGCAAGGAACTGATCCTCGGCCATGCTCTCTGAGTATATTTTTCTGTTTTTGAAAAAACAACTACAGACAACGCTTTGTAAAAGGCGATATTTAAAAAAAAAATTTTCTTCCTATTGTAACAATGCCCTGTGCTGTTCTGTTCAGTGCGAGCACTCACCACCATGGCCGATTTTCTGCTAACCGCGTAGGTGCAAAGACATTATATCCTGTTGTACTGTCGATGTGACATACCACGATGGTACAACAACATTGTGATGTCACATCGATAGTACAACAAGACTAGTAAATGATAGATTTTAGGAATACAACGCTCTACCATACACTATAAAGAAATAGCTTTGAAGCAACTGGGTCCATTTGCACAAGCACTGTTTGGATTTTGTATTAGATGTAGCACAGCAACAATAAGCATCAAACTGACATTGGTGCAGACTTGTTAGAGGAGACTGTTTCTCCTCAGAAGCTCTAATTTGCCTTTTTAAAGACATGTTGTAACCCTTTTTTAGGGTTTTTAATATTTAAAAAGGGTGCTTTTGCACCAGACATTCCTCGCACCTCTGCTTTTGGTCCCAGCCCTTGATATTCAGCACCTCTGTGAGTAAAGGCAAGCACTGGGCAAAGGTGACATGCAGGCAGAGCAAGCGTATCAGCCTGTGTCTGCCTAGGTAGGTGATGAAGGCAGCTATACCCCTTTCTTCTTGTAATTCTCATACACAGTAAGTTACTCCATTTGTTTATTTGAGGGCTTGTTTTAAATTAAACATGGAATTTGTAGACCCTCTGAAGATTTTTTGAGCTCCTCTGTAAGAGGGCTCAGTGGTCAAATGTTGCAATTGCTGCACTGTAAGCTGACATTTATTAATACTTAAGGCAAAACTTTGTATGCCACAAGTGTGCTCAGCGGGTGGAGTTACTTAAAGGGTTAGAGCACATGAAGGAAGAATTGTCTAAAATTAATGAAAGTAGCAGCAGTGGCAAAAGTGATGCTGAAAACCAGCTTGTACTCAAAACTAACAGTAAAAATAAGAAGAGCAGCAAGGAAGCACACTGCACTGGTGTTTGTGAACACACCCCCAAGAGAGGCTGGGGAGAATCCTATAGTGACCATTTATTTATTTGAGTTTTGGTAACTGGGTAAGTCCACTGAGACAATTACAGTTCCTTTTTCAGGGTTGACCTAGGGTTGAGGAACAACCATGAAGTTACAAGTGAAATCAGCAATGCAGTTCTTGTGTCACAATGTTGGCATTAGGCAGAATACATGTAGAGACAAGATATTGCAATTACACAAACAATCAATTTCAGACTTTCTTTTGGTGAGCGATGCAAGCCTAGTGAGAGGAGGTTATATACAGTGCAGTTATAGCACAAACTTCATATTAAACAGCAGCAATATAACATGGGAATGGCTAGGATCAGAGATTCTATATGTACTACTCTCAATATTATGCAAGGAGGAGCAATAGAGGAGTGAGGAAGGATAAGGCATGAGGAGGCAGCCGTGTGGGAGGTGGAGGAGTTTCTGGGCAGGCACCCTTCAGTGAAGTAAGAGCAGGTAGGCGAGTTCGATAGAAAGGCAAACAAATGTGACAGGAATTGTGAGAGGGAGGAGCAGGAGAGAATATAGGAGGAGGAGTGAGTTCCAGTCAGTTAGAGCAGCATGTGAAAAGGAGCATCTGGATACAGTAAGATGTATTTTGGGAACAATGAGAAGGGGAGAGAGGTTGAAGCGAGAAGTGCGTGGTATTTGTCTGAGACAAATAAGTTCTCTGAGGCAAGGAGGGTGAATTATGGATAAACTTGAACATGAGGCTTAGGGTGGAGTACCTCTGTTTAGCTTCATGGGAACCACCCCAGGAGGCGGACATCACAATGGCTAGAGGAAGGGCCCCTCAAGGCAAAGCAACCCACCCTGTGGTATGCCTGAGAGAGGAGGGACAGGGAGGCAGAGTTAGTGCCAAGGAGGAGGGCGCAGCATAGGATAGTAGGGGAGGAGGGATGTGGTGGCTATTTTTTGGCAGGAGGAAAGTGCGAGGTGTGGGCGTGTCCGATGGAGTCAATTTCTGATTGAGGTTTTTGATAGTGTTTGAGACATGGGACTTGAGTGAGAGGCGGTTGTCAAGGAAATGCCCAGTTTTTAAAGGGAGTGGACCACTTCAATGAGTCTCCCTGATAGTGGAGATGCTAAGGGTAGGGGACTAGGCTTTTACAAGGTCGATGATCAAGATCATGCATTTTGTTTTTTTGAGTTGAGAACAAGACGATTACACTGGAACCAGTCTTCCAGGGAGGTGAAGTCTGAGGCAAGGTCCTGATTGATTTGGTCTATAACTGGAGAGGAACGGTAGTTGATGGCATTGTCTGCATATAGACGATGAGGAAGACTGGTGCTTAGTTACCAGAAATAAATTCAAAAAGGGTAGGACAGCATGGTCACATAACGAATTGACTATTTCTAATAGATTCACCCCCTTTCTTGATGATCATGAATCTATGCCTTTCCCTGCAGATACTGACTCAGTTAGGATACATAACCTGCTAAATTATGATCCCATAAACAGGAATACCTACAGTTAGGTTACACAGAAACTGGTTATTGATGATTCCATCATTCGCTACTCTGACGTGCATATCTGTAAAACAGATAGATTACACATTTCTGTTACTTGTATCCTGACTGCCAAGATATCTGATATCAGCAAAAGAACTGACAAATTAATTAGTAAAGATAATTCACCTCTTATCATACACGTGGGTACTAATGATGTGGGCAGGCATCATATACATGTTATGACTTGTTATCCCTGGGGGAAACGGATAAAAGGGGTGTACAATTGCCATGTCCAGTATGCTACCTGTACCATGTGTTCTCTTAAAAAAGCACACACTATATCCAGGATTAATGCTGAATCAACCCCCTTTGCTGTTCACTTACTTTACCCCTGCTTTGTCACTGTATGGAACTCGCTGTTGAAACTCTATGTAACTCATTGTTTTTTGTACTGTTGATGTCTTTGTGCACTGGGCGCAATTGTAAAAGAGATCCCTTGCTCTCAATTTGCTTTCCAATAAACATTGATTGATTCATAATGCCAGGCTTTCAAACTGGTGTAAAAAGGAGGGGTTTTTGTTTATTGATGACTGTGACAGATTTTGGACCAATGTATCTCTTTATTCTAAAGAGGGTCTTGCCCTGAATAAAAAAGGTGCTCAAGTATTAGGTGATAGTTTCAAACACACTCTTGATAATATGGGTTCAAACTAGCAGACATTGGGGGAAATCTGTCGCAGTCCTCTTAACTCTAAACATAAGTCAACTAAAATTATAAATCCCAGCACTATTAAATGTTATCTTTTAAATGTAAGAAGCCTTAACAACAAGTATAAGGAACTTCTGGCACTAATATATAATTGCAGTTACTGAGACCTACAGGTCTAACAATGATGAATGGGGGAAAAACATCTGTGGATGTGATCTATTTAACAGTAACAGAACAATAAACAAGCATTTGTCAATGCTGAACATTGGTTGCTTGTTAAACAATGAGGCCTGTGGTTGGGCGGAGGAGCAGCTGTCTGGGTGGCAAAGGCCCCAAAAGTAAAGAGATCACCCGAGGGGAGAGAGAGGGAGGGTGGGTAGCTTGAGGCTTGTGGTCGGGGGGAGGAGCAGCTGTGTGGGTGGCAATGGCTCCCAAGGTCAAGAGATTGCCTGAGGAGGCAGAGAGAGGGAGGGTGAGTAGGTGGAGGAGGCTTTCTGATGGGCAGAGGAGCAGCTGTGTGGGTGGCAACTGCCCCTGAGGTAAAGAGATAGCCAGAGGGGAGAGACAGGGAGGGTGGATAGCTTGAGGAGGCTTGCAGTTGGGTGGAGGAGCCGCTATGTGAAAAACACCACTATGTTGAGCTTCACTGAGCCTTGATGCTTCCATTTCCACACTGGAATGACAGTTTAGGTGACTCGATAAGGTGCGGAACCAAGTTTTCAAATACATCTGCCACTCTTTTAAAACATTACAGAAACACAGAAACATGGAAAATGATGGCAAAAGGGGACGGTATGACCCATCTAGTCTGCCCTTAAGCCTACCCTCATCCGTTAACTGCTAATCAGTGTTAAGGTGCCCTTGTACCTATCCCATGCATTTTTGAAGGCTCACATCATTTTCACTTCCACCACTCCTTGTGGAAGGCCGTTCCATGTATTGATCATCCTCTCAGTAAAGATAAATTTGCATGTATTGCCCTTGAATCTGCCCCCCCCCCCAGCTTCATGTCATGCCCTCTGGTTCTTGTTTAACTCTAGATCCTGAACAGGTCCTGAACCTGCACCTTGTTGCACTTTGTCATGATTTCTGTGGCAGGGCTTCTAGGATTCTGCAGCAGCATTTTCTTAATTTCTGCAGCATAATTTATTAATTTCTGTGGAGAATGTAGTCCTGCCATTGGCTAAAATATGATGTGATGCCATCGATGACATCACATACTGAGCAAAGAGAAGGGACATCAGGATAAGCAAGATGGGGAAGGGAGCCAGGGTCTATGGACAAACTATATTTGGATGAAAATTCACCAAAAACAATGAATTCTGCAGTGCTATATACATATTCTATGGCATGATACAAATTCTAAGGTACTGTATGATGCAAATTGTGTGGAAAATTCTGCAACCAAGAAATTGCAGAATTCCAGGGGCCTTGGCTTACGTTGTATGTACTCAAAACGTATGGTGCTACATTTTCTAAACCAAACCTTTTGCTATCAGAGTATTTTATAAGTGCAATAACACATTCCAAGGTGCTACATTCATTGGGAGATATAGGCACTCATCTTGTGTGTGACCAACTGCTACTCAGTGTGACCCTTGGACAGCTGGTTCTGATCACTGTATCATTTTTGTAAAATAAAAATGGGTTATGGACTGTGTGTCATGAGAGATGCTGAGAAGTCTGGTGCTTTTGGAGACGTCACCGCCCCCAGGTTTCAGCTGAAAGATGAAAGCCATGAGAAAATGCTGAAATAGCATGTGAGATCATACACACACAGGTTTTAGATACAAGATGTTACATGGCAGGCCAGAAGCAATTACAGACTTTTCTAAGTTAATAATTATAGCTTTAGCTGCTAAAAGGGAAATCAGCATCCCTTTGTGACATTTCAAGAGGAGGAAACCAGGTTTAGTAAACTAGTGCAAAATCATAAATGCTGATGTCTCATGTGAGAGGAGAAACTGATCAAGAGATCAAAGAAATGTCATTTGAAGGACATGAGTCATGCTGAGGATTGCAGAATTTAATACTTGAAAAAGACATCCTGTTTTATATAGATATATTTGTTTTATATATTCTGACAGGGAGGAGCTAGGTGACCTCATGCAAATAGGTGGAAAAACCAGCTTTTAAAGATTATTCTGTTTCCTTCAGAAACACTTTTATCTAGACTCTGACAAAGAAATATCTGTGAGCACTTGAAACAGGTATTTAGAAAGAGAGATAAATCTAAATATTGTTGTAGGAATTTGCACTGTTTAAACCTTGTTCTTTTAAAAGTTTTGTATGTCTTGTGATATAATAGTTCTGTATCTTGTGTTTTATATATTTTTATCTATTTTAGTAAAACTCTTTTAGAGCATACTTGGTCTGTCTTTGAATTTATTTCATTTGTAAGAAAAGTATATATGGTTGTAGCAAACACTAGGCATAAGCTTGAATGGTGATACCAAACTGGAAATAGAAGGTTTAAATCTGAGGTCTTTATTAAAGTTTTAGGGTTCATCTCCATATACCTGGTTAGGTGCCCATAGGCAAAAATATGTGGCCCCCCGAAGACAGAAATATCTGAGCCTGTGCATTGGGTACACTAGCAAGAGTTTCATAGTTTGAATCCCTCCAAGACTTGAGACCAAAAGTTGATCTGAACTCACAAAACAGACAAGAGGGTTACCTTTTTCTGTTAAACTGTTCACAAGACTGCGCTCGGAGGTTAGCACTTTGGGAGTAGAGGGCTGACCTGCTGAGTGGGTTTGTGACACTCAGCACACAAAACAGAGTAGAGCACTGTGGATATCACAAATTGGTAAGTTCACATTCACAAGCAGGGAAGCCTGGTTGCCAGTAAACACAGAATATAATTGCTTTGCAGTCATGCCTAGTTAGGCAAAGGCATCACTGGAGCTGGCGAGATTGTCCCCGAGAGTTGAAACCGCTTGGGATGTATAATGCAGCTCACATGAATGCAGCACACACCAGGCTCATCACTTGTTTGTCGCCTGTGACTTCCCGGGTGGGGTTCAGCACAACCTACAATGCTGTTGGAGCCAAGGTGAAGTTAGGTGGTGAGTAAGAAAATAAGACTTGTGCTGAGGGTAGCCCATCAAAATGGCAACTGCGAATGGCAAACCCGTGAAGAGGGAGACAGGACTAAAGAGCTGACATTTTTGAGTGACCCTTGGTTCTCCCCATCCTGGAGTATGACTTCCCTGGAGTTAGAATACAAAATAGATGGGTGTTTGGGGGCAAAGTCTCCCGCAAGGGGGGATGCAGGGGCAAAGGCCATCCCCCCCCACAAGAAACAACTTTGTTCCAGGTCATCGTGCTGCAGGATTTGTGCCCTATTCACATGTTGCCATTCCACAGTCACTGTTATGACATGGAACCATGCTGAGCGATTGGTGCACCCCTTTATGGTACCACCCCAATGGTGAAACAAGAAAAAAGTCCATTATGGAGACATTTACGGTAATGGTCCTTTTTCTCTGTTTCACCTTCTCCCAGTGTTCCGCCCCCTCCCAAGACCAATTCCAACCTAGAGTTGGAATCTTAAAGTCTGGGGGGTGTGGGGGGCACAGTCCCCCACAGAAAACACCCACAGAACAGGTGGCACAATACCTGCGTCAGTATTGTTCCGTCACTGTGGGGGAGGTCAGCATTGTCACTGCCGACATAACTTGGTGCTTCCCTGAGCGATAGGGCAGCTTCAGTTTGACAAGTTGCTGCGCTGCCTGCCAGCAGGGATGGGCAGGTGCACCGCACAACTCTGCCATGTGGAGTAGCCTGAGTGGCTCTGCACGTACAGCCTGCCATGGTCGAGCTCAAAGAAGGAAAACAGGAGAAAGGCAGCGGAGAGGTGCATGTGTGTTTGTTTCTTTTTCACAAAAGGCTAACCATGTGGATTTCTTTCTGGATGGTGTTGGATGGACAAGAGTGTCATTGCAGTTTTACATTAGAACTGAAAAATCTGGGGCTAGGCTGCAGGGAGAAAAAAAATCATGCTTCCTCACCAGCAGTAACCTAAGTGTGTGATGATTTTTGTGCATGAATTTGACAACCCAGCTGAGTGAAGCATCCCCCATACAAATGACAGTTGCCACACATCGCTCGAGAAAAAAAAATGTGATTCTCACTCATGCAAATCAAAGGACCAAAGCCCTCTTGGACTGGAGCAGCTTCGGTCCTTTGAAGTGCATGACAGTTCAGCCCACCCAGCAAAGAGCTGCATCAGGACCACACCAAGTGGTCATTGGTGTCGTCAGCTGAGCCCCTGGTTCAGTGAACTACAATGGGATTGGCAGTGTCACACCCCTAAATTTCCATATTGCCACAATACATTGGTTTGCACAAGTGCAACCAACGTAAAAATGGAAAAATTAATGCTTTTTATGTGCACATGCTGTCTGCAATGGAAGAATGACATCCACTTTTAGTCAGTACAGTTTTGTATAATTTGCACTTTCCTACATGTGTCACATGCCACTTCTTCCCACCACATCCCATCAAACATCGATGATTACACATCTGTCTGGGATCAATGTCTTAGGTAATGGTGCACTTACTGTGCAGACATTTTTCATGGTTAATTAAATTAACTTCTGAAAGGCTGGCAAACCTTATTCATTGACCTGAGCAACAATCCAGGAACATTTCTCACTGTTGGACCTAAATGTGAGACAGACAGATGAAGTGTCATCGGATACTGACAATGTGGAAGTGGCACTTTGTGATATATATCAAGGACCCCTTCCCCACCCCCAAACACAACCTGGGAAACCTCATGTCATGAACACTGAGATATAATTTCACCAAGAAGGAACTTACTGTCTAATATTAACAATCTAGCAATCGTTGTGTGAGCAAACACAATTGAATATGAAGCACCATCACTTGCTCACAGTTGCCCCTATGCACAAATGCACAAGTGAGTGCGTTGGTGAAACACAGCCCCAAACCCATGGGGTTCCATGCATGGGCCATATGCAGCAATGCCAGTCTCCATGTGGCCCCTCCTTATGTGGCCCCACCCCCTAGGCATACAGGATCCCTGGGGTGGCTGGGGGTGGAGCAGAGGACCCAGGCATGTGGCCAATCCACTGGCCACCCGGGTCCCCGCAGTCAATCACTTGAGCCTACTGGGTGCCACGTCTGGACCCAGTGTGCAGTCCACCAATTTCACTGGAGGGGGTCTGTGCCCCATTTTCCACCCCCCACACACACCAAGATGTGCCCTGACATCAGGGGCATCCCTAGCAGGGGTCTGCAACTCTCATCTGACACATCCGCTCCTGGTGGCTGCAACTCGGGGGGCATGTACCAGGGCTATGACTGCCCGGACTTGGCATAGCCACTGGTCCCATGTGCATTTCACTCCACACATTTGTACATCATCCACAGTGCCGACATGCCCCCTGCACTGCCCTCCGGCCTGCCCATGCATGGAGCTCTGTGATTGGCTGGGGGATCAGGTGCATGGGGGGAATAAATATTTTGTGACTGCCGTGGTTGGGGCACAGTGGGTGCGGTGGGTGTGGAGTGGGCTACATGCCAGAGTTACACAGTGTGTACCCACTTCACACATTTGTGAATAGGGCCCAGTATGAACAACATTGCATAGCAGCGCCTATCAGGACTGCCCAGCGTAAGCAAAAGGATGCAGCCCTGTGGTGGATGTCAAGACCAGGAAGCAGCCCATTGACAGCCATGTTTCAGGTGGTGCTCAGTTTCCCTGGCATTTTTAAATGAAATTACGAAAAAAAAAACCTACCCTATTCATGACCACCAACGGAGCACACTAGGCCCTGCATCTAGAACTCTATGAGTTGGAGGTACTGAGGCATCCTGGCAGCATACTAGTCTGGGCAGCACATTTTGTACTATTGTTCATCTTCCCTTCCTCTTTCCAGCCCTCTTCCACACTAGTTCTGTCATCACACCTGTTGTCAGCTCACAGGGTGGGATTTCTTGATCGGCCCCTGGACTCCTTCACCCAGAAACGAGGTTCCCAGAGCTCCTCTCACCCAAAGTTAGACTGGACAGCAAAGGGCCCACTGGAAATGTGCCTGGGGGCCCTGGTACTGACTGCAGTATGCCCTAGTGTACAAACTATTGCCCAGATTTTACCGATACTGGTATGCCCTGGTACCACCTCGGTCATCTACCCGTTAACCAGTTTCTAACCCAATTCACCACTTGGATCCCACCACTAGACTGCTCAATTTCTTAATCTGTCTCCTGTGTAGCACAGTGTTGAAGGCTTCTTAAGTCCATAGGCCATGTCCATAGGCCATGTCCACAGCCCCATAACCTTTTACACTTTCAGAGCTGCAAGTCCCTTCAGGACTCTTTCCTCTGCAAATGGACTTGAGTCCACCTCCCTCCTATTTTGCTCATGCTGATCACTGGTGTCAGCCCCACTCCAAGAAGATTGAGCAGAAATACCTTTTAGGATGTCTTCCTTTTCTTGATCCTCTTAAGTGCCGACTCCTCTGCCACCCTCCTTATCTTTTATTTATTTCGCTTTTGATAACTGGGTAAGTACACTAGACAAGACATTTGCCTATTTTCAGGAACAACCTGGGACAGTACAGTAAAGTACGATTCAGATACATAGGACAGCATGGTACAGATACATTCCAATTAACAGAATCAGGGAAAACATTACATGCCCAGATAGATTACATGGGACAGCATAGTACAGATACAATCAGATAAACAGAATCAGGGAAAACATTACATGTCCAGATAGGGTACGAACAGTGGAACAATGCATAAAGATACGAGCAGTACAATATATACAGTATGAAGTGCAAATACAAACAGTTATGCACATTACAGGACCCCATAGAAGTGAAGCTACAGTCAGAGCATATCTCGAGCATAGGGCGGTGGTAATTACAAACTACGCCAAACCCCAGGTGGTCTGGCAGGTTTAGAAGGGATGAGGGGAAATGGTGCCAGGGGACAAGTGAGTATTATGGAGGCTTAGTACAGCCACATGCTGAGGTGAGCTTAAGGTGATTCCAAAGGGAGGATCTAAGGCAAGCCTGTGAGGGGGAGGAGCGAACCTGGGCTCTGCCCTGATCTGTGTCTCAGCATACTGGATGCCATGGCCTGGGCGCACATGAGGCAAAGTCTCTATCACCCATCTGGGTGTGAGTGGCAGGTATCTTGAGGACAGCAGGACCCAGGGACCTAAGGGAATAGTGTAGGGAGGTAGCCAGTACAAGGAGCTCCACCAGCCCAGTGGCGGTGCCGGTGTGAAGTACCTCGCCCGTGAAGCACCCCAGGCCAAAGTCTAAGTAATTAGATGGGGAGCCAGTTCAGCTTGCTGTACAGATCACAGTGATGGGTGAGTCAAGGGTCCGCAAGCATGAAGTGGCAAATATTATTGTAGGAAACAGTCCACCTTGAGAGGAGAGCTTTGGAGGTGTGGGCAAACAGAAGAAGCCCATAGCAGAGGGAGGGGAGGAACACACCTCGGGCCAGTGCCAGTCTTGCAGCAGGGGTAAGATTGCTTTTAGTTCTGTAAGTAATACCCAGTTTGCAGTTTATGGCTTTGCAGACATTCTGGCTGCGATACCCAAGGTCAAGCTGAGGGTCAAGTGACACTCCAAGGTATTTGAAGGTACCAGTGACAAGAACCAGAGCACCATCGATTCCAGTGATGTGCAGAGGAGCAGGGGCAGCCTTGATCTTGGCCAGGGACCCAAAGAACATGGCCTGAGTTTTTTTAGGTTGAGAACCAGCTTGTGGGATGACACCCAGGATTGGATGTCCCTGAAGTCCTCACTCAATTGGCAGTTAATGACCCCAATGTCCCGGGAGTGAGTAAGGATGACAAGATCATCCGCATACAGGGTGGTAATACAGTGGACAGTGGAAGAGGGAAGGGCGTTGACAAAAATGGAGAAGAGAAGGGGCCCCAGCACTGAGCCCTGGGGAACTCCTGTGGATACAGTAGTGGTGCCCGAGAACACCTTGCTGTATTTGACCAGCTGCTGCCTACCATGTAGGTAGCTGGAGAACCAGAGAAGGACCGGGGGGACATGCCAAAGGACTCGAGCTGCAAGCAAAGCAGGGTGTGGTACACAAGGTCAAAGGCCTTAGATAGGTCTATGAATACAGCTCCAGAGAGTTTACCTTGGTCCATAGTTGTTCTGATTCTGGAGAAGACAGAGACTATTGCAGAGGATGTACTATGCCCTTTCCAAAATCCATGCTGTGCAGGAGACAGCAGCTTGTGGCGCTGAATATACTCCGAGAGTTGCTCAGCCACCACTGTCTCCAGAAGTTTACTGACCGCAGACAATATGGCTATCGGACGGCAGTTGTCCAGAATTTTAGGTTGCCCTGCTTTAGTACAGGGACCACCCTGGACACCTTCCATATGTCTGGGATAATCCCAATTGTTAGGGACAGGTTAAATATATGAGCTAACGGGAGGCAATGTACGAGGCACCAAGATGGAGGAGCTTAGGTTCCATACCATCATGGCCAGCACTGGAGAATGAGGAGAGACCAGAGATCAATCTCTGCATCTCTCGGGCCATCACAGCCCTGAAGTAGAGGAGTGGTGAGAGACAGAAGCCAGTGATTGGGCAGTAACCAGGTTGCAGCTATCACGAGCAGTCAAGGAGGATGGGGAGGTAAATGCAGACAAGTCAGAGAAATGCAAGTTGAATGCATTTATGAGTGGTAAGGGATTGTTACAGCTAGCACCATCGATGAGTATGTTGGTAGCCTCAGTAGAGGAGGAGCCACTGACAATGTTTTTAATATCCCTCCAGAAACTCTTGGAGTCTTTAGCCAAACCCAGCAGAGCAGATTTGCAGAAGTTGCTTTTGGCAGTACGTATTGCTTTTTTACACTCATTTCTGAGTCTTCTGTACTGCTGGAACATGGCCTGGTCCATCATGACCTTAATATTGGACCAACACTTGTCTCTGGTCCTCATGAGGGCAAGAAGGCTCCATGCAACCACTTGGTAGCAGACCCCTAACCCTCCTCCTGATGAGAGGGGCATGTTTATTCTGCAGGGCCTCAAGGCACTGAGAAAGTGACCTGCTGCTGCAGAGGGGTCCTGGGCATTCCACACCTCGGTCCAGTCAGTATGCAGTAGATCATCATGAAATGAGCTGAGGTTGAACTTGGAGAAATCCCTAACCTGAATGATTTTATGAGGAACTTTCAGGGAAGGGATCTTCCACACACAGTACACTGGTGAGTGGTCAGAGATGGAGTCAGAAAGAATACCAGATGAGCTTATATTCTCGGGCCTGTTGGACAGGACATAATCTAGGAGGAAGCCCGAGCCTCCAGTGGTGGACAACCTAGTTGGATCCTTGATGAGCTGAGACAGTGAAAGACCCACAAGCAAGGGCTCATATGACTTTGTATTCCCACCAAACCAATTTAGGTTGAGGTTACCCAGAATCAATAACTCATTATCCTCAGCCATTAATCCAACAGAATCAAGGAGGGAGGACAATCCTGCCATACCCCCCATTGATGGATTATACATAAATATAATATGTAGCCTCTTAGTATTCCCAAATAACAGGACTGTGTGTAATAGTTCACAGGGAGACTGCAGTGGCTATTGGCTGGACAGAACCGACAGGTTGAGGTGGCTCCTGTAATAGACCAGAATGCCACCCCCCCCTCTTTTTTCCCTGCCTGTCCAGCCTGAAAAGGTCATAGCCAGGAAGCACACATGCCAAGTCCGAGACTGATGGTTTCAGCCAGGTTTCAGTGACTCCAAGGATGTCAGGCCCATGGTGAGTTACCCACACAAGGAGTTCAACCTGGTTTGGTAGGAGACTACGGATATTTAGGTGGGCAATTCTCAGCCCTTTGCCAGACATCCAGCCCTCTGGTGAGGATGAGGCTTGATAGAGAGGGCCAGGGTTAGGCTCAGTGTCTCTGCCAGGCCAGGGTCACCAGCAAGAGCCAGAGGAGGTGTCTTAGAGGTGGAGGGCCAGCCCTGGTAGGTGGCTTGTGGTCAAAATGCCTGGTTATAGTGACAAACTCCAGGAAGCACCTGAAATCAAAACAGCAGATTGTCAGGGAAGGCTGAACAACACAGGCTATTAGGTTGGAGAAGGTGAAATCAAACTTCTCATGCTGGATCTTGGTGATCCAGGGGCCACACAGTGGGTAGAGGGAGGCATAGTACAGTAAGCAGACAAATGGTGAGGGAGCAATTGAGCATGATGGGCATGGCCCCCATCAAGAGAGGCATGAGGACCCCCATACCAACGTCTGGGCTTAGGACAAGCATCAAGCCAGGCAGCAATAAGGGGACCTTGGGTGGAGAAATTAGATGCAGTAACAAGACTGCCCCCCCCCGAGTTACCTGGAGGACAACAAAGGGGGTGTACAACCAACAGATGTCACCACCACCACACAGTAAAATGAATCACTCCCCCTTAGTGAGAATGTAGATTGTGGCCAGTATAGTACCCTCCCTTATATAAGAGGACAGCAATAGCCACTAAAAAAGGAGAACCGAGTTACACGATATAGACTATAGCAGGGACCTCACTATCCCCCCGCCTTGCTTTCCTCTTCTTTCTTACTCTATGTGTGACATAGACCGCCAGTTCTGAGTGGTGTATCATTTTTTTTTAATATGAAATGTATTACTGACTGTCTCTGCTGAAAATCTGATGCTCTAGGATTGACCTCACCCATTTTTGTGCGGTGGCATTGCCACCAAGCATTACTCCCAGGACAGTACCATCTTATAGCCAGTGCACTAACCATTAGACCACACTGCTTCTTCAAAATCATGAATTAGCTGTATGATTGTATCCAAACTGTGCCTCAGTGCAGTATGCAGCCAATGAGCATGCATGGATGGAAATAATTTTTTTAACAGTCTGCTTCACTGTGCTGCCCCTGCCCCCTTCCCCCCAAGCAGAATTCCATAACTAGGATATGAACATATATGATGGGGGATGCATACTTTGTATGCCTGCAGGCAACTTGTGCAGCACAGCATGGTGGTGATGGAATGGATGATGGCAGTAGTTCAAGTGGAGGCAGCCAGTTGGAAAAGTAGAGTGCCTTTCTGATAGTGGAGTAGCAGAGGAGACAGCGGTGTAGACTGTGAAGTCTGCAGAGCATTTACCGCAGACATACCTGTCAGAACCAAACAAGCCATTTTCAATCTACCATCTTGTATACTGGTCTCCAAAGTGACATTTCTCCATAGGATTAGTGCAACAGTCATGCAAATGCACTGCATGTTCACCTACTGGCATCCCATCTGAGATACTTTTTAGCACCACTGGTAATGTGGCTTCTTCATGCCAGTCCAGGTTTATTTATTTGGTATTTGGAAAATAACCTTTGAGCCAAGGCTCTTTTACAAAGGTTCCATGTCATGTGAACAGAGTACAGACATTCAATCAAGAAGGTTACAGAGTTTTAGGACATTTGAGACACTAAACAGCACAACAATCAGGAAAAGGTTACAGAGTTTCTTGGACATTTAAAACACTATACAGCATATGAATATCAACTTTAGTTGATTACAAGTGCAGGTAAGGTGCAGAGGCACTAGAGGGTAGGTTAGGTTGGGCAAAGGGTCAGTAAGGACAGGATTTTGGTAGGGAGGAGGGGCCTCTAGTAAAAGTGGCCGAGGCAGGGCTTAGGCTGGGAGGCAGAGACCCATCCTATCATGGAGACGGGGACGGGGTGAGAGGGGGTGAGGTGTACAGAGCAACCCCTTAGAGTGATTCACAGGCATTGTCAAGGAGCGTGTGGAAGGTGACTTCCGTCTTGTGCTGAGAATAGTTGCTGTTAGCAGAGCTAGGCCTGGTCATCCAGAGTCTATCAGCTGTTGGAGAAGCAGGTACACACAGAGCTAGAAGTCAGGTAGTGCTTAAAGTTTGATTTGAAGCTGTACAGGCTAGTGGAGTTCCGAATGGACTTGGGTACCTGGTTAAGCCAAAGAGGGGCTCTGTAGGAGAAGGCATGCTGTCCGAGAGCTGTGTATCAGAATGGCACCATGAGGGCCCTCTGCGTTCTATTTTTGGTTACATATTCTGAGCCTGGGAGGGAGGAAGAAGTTTGTACTCACAGAACCAGTCTTCTATTTTACTGAAGGAGTGCTGAAGTGCTGCTTGGAGTGACTCAATTCGAGAGTTGCTGTTGAGGATGACAGCGCTGTCCACATATAGGATTATCTTGGCATCACAGGCTTGAGGGAGATGATTTAGGAACAGGCTGAAGAGTGGGGGTCCCAAGATGGATTCCTGGGGAACCCCCAGCATGACTTCTCTGGGGTCAGACACTGTTCATCCTATTTTTACCTGCTGTGACCTGAGGGACAGGTAGTCTTGGAACCAGAGTGTTGCATTGGCGGCCACCCCCAGGCTTTGTAGCTGGGCCAGTAAGAGGGTGTGGTTGACGGTGTTGAAGGCTTTTGTTAAGTCTATGAACACTGCCCTTACTAGTTTGCCTTCGTCCATAGCTTTGTGAGCACAGTCAGTGACCTCTACAAGTGCAGTCATGGTACTATGCCCCTGTCTGAACCCATGCTGGTTGGGGCATTGCAGTTGGTATTTGCTGATGTACTCTGTTAGTTAATCCACCCAATCTTCTCAAAGGCCTTGGATAGGGGAGGAGGATTGGCATCTGGTAAAGTGCCAGAATTCAGGTAATTTTCTGGGTTAGTGACAAATATTAGATCCAAAACTGAAGAGGCCTCTGGTGATTTGTTATTTATTTGTGTTGTGTCCTTAATTAACTGCATTAAACCAAGAGTGACCATCAAATTAATCATCTCAGGGTATTTTACATTTTCTCCAATTAACATTGAAGTCACCAATTAAGATAAGTTTGTGCATAGTAGTAAAATTTCCTAGTATTTCCTCTATTTGATCAAAAACCTGATAGCTTGACTTTGGTGGCAATACATTCCTAGAAGGATTAATGGTTTACTGAATTTAATTTTAATTTCCATCATTATTCCTTCTATTTCATTCCACTTTACATCCATAGCATACCTTTTAACCTCCAAGGTGTTCTTTGTGTAGATTATTACATCCCCATTTCTAGCATGGCGCCATGAGTTAAAGCCCTGTATACCAATTTGTACATCCGATTCTCTTTATTCAGCCAAGATTCTATAATTATCACAATGTCTGGGTTGTAATCGTGGACACAGTCTTTTAATGTGCCAAATTTTGATAGCAAGCTGTAATGTTAATATGAATTATTTTCAACCCATGATTCCCTAGGAGGGTACTTGTCTCACCTTTTTATGATATATATTCTAATATCAGGGCCAGGGTTTAATTGGACGTCTCCACTAAGCATCAATTTGAATAAGATGACTAGTTTACAGCAACTAAATTCATTTTTCTGTTTACCTAGATGGTGTTTATTTTGGGACTTTCTACTATTTAGGAGTCTCCTGAGGGAAGATCCTTTCCTTATTAATGACCATTTCCTAAAGCATGTTTTGTGTTAGACTGTAATATACCAGGACAATATCCTTACATCCAGCCATTGTTCCACTTTTCCTATAGTGATAGCGTTTTCTATAGTTAATTCCTTTGTGTATGTCTGGGAGCAAAACTCATAAAGAGACAAAGGAAGGAACAAAGGCAGGAGCAGGCAAATTCTATACAGGTGCATCCTTCAAGATGCAATCATACAAACCCAGGAGATTAAAACTAAGACAATAAGATATAATTCTAATTAAGTACTTATAATAAAAATACAGGAACTGTTCCAAGTTGAATATAATTAACTTAGATAGGTATCAAAGAATCTTTGGGTACTAAAACTTTTTCCTTTTTTTTTTAAATATTTGCTTTAAAACCAGAACTATGTACTAATGGAGATTAATGTTTCATGCTCAGTAAGTAAACAGTACAATGCAATTATCACACTAGTACATACCCCCTATTTCTTTAAAAGTAAATACTAAGTGTTAAACTACAGAACAGTGCAAAATAATGCATATATCAAACAGATAAAAGTACCTTTTTCTGTGCTCTGCCAAACAATCAAGATATTTCTAACACCAAGTGGCGCTAGCGCCATTCACTTGCACCAACTGAGTGGCACATGAATTTAAACACAGCAGCTGCTCCTCCTTAGCTGCATCAGCTGCTAGTTCCACCCTTGCTCTGTTCAGAGTGCTAATGTCACTGGATGTAATGCTGTGGACAGAAGGAATTCAGGCACAGTTTTCACTTCTTGCTGGGTAGCAGAGCTTCTCCCAGCCAGGATGTTCCCCACTTGAGAGCAAGGCAGCCACATGTATAACATGTATTTATAAGCCAATGAATAGATCAGAATCTGAATCATATGTATGCCAGAGATATGTCTGTCTGTCTTTCTATCTTATACAGGCACGGTAGTACTTGTATAGAGATTGCCTTGGTGTTTCATCAAAATAGGAATTATCAGAGGGTCACATCTTGGTCATTTTAGACCCTAGGACTGTAAAATGTTGTATAGACCTTCAGTCATAGGGTCTCATCAATCTCTAAATTTTAGGAGGATCAGTTTTGTACTTATGGAGCTTTAAGGGCCAAAATTACATATATTTGCTCGATTTGCTAGCTAAATTTTCACCATCAGATAACTGAAACATGGCTAAGAGTTGGGAGATTAAACTAAACCGGTTTTGCAAATATCATAGGGAATAGGTCTGCTTGGTGTTTTTGTTAAAAGTAATTAGGTTATAAGTTAACGTGATTAATTGGTTGGGCATGCACTGTAAAATAATCGCTGAGAAAAGTAGCTAAAACTACAGTGAATCTTTCTTCCATGTAAAAGTTCTACACAAACAAAAACATTTTAAGTTAATGTAGCTTTTAAAAACTTAAAAGTAGAGAATAAGAGTTACGTGTTTGCAAGGAAGGGTGCCACAGAGTACACAATGTAGTTTGCTGTTTAAATAAACTAATTTGTAATTAGTTATAATAAATTAAAACAAAATGATTGCTAAGTAATACTTTACAAATTGTATTTTACCAAACCTTTTCAAAGTACAAATATTTAAAGGTTTGCAGTCTGATTTATTTATTTATTCAATTTTGGTGACCGAGTAGGCCCACTGAGCCCTGGAGGTCTCTTTTTCAGAAGCGACCTGGGTTACATTACAGAGGTAAGACATACATAGTAGTTTAAGAGGTGATGACTTAGTACATGTTTTAAGGCATACATAGTGATTTACAGGATGGTAGCACAGTACATAATTTTAGTATGCAACACAAGTTCAATACAAGGATGAGTTTTGGTTCTAAGTGTGGAGACCAATATTTGTGCTGTTGTGGATGGTGTAGGGTAGTGGGATAAGGGGTTAGCTCAGGTATCATGGCAGGAGAATATACTGGCATCTAGCAGATGGGTCTTAAGCCTGGTTCAGAACGTTTTGATGGAGGGTTTTCCTGTACAGAGGGTGGGAGTTTGTTCCATAGCAATGGGGCAGAGGAGGTAAAGGGCTTGCCACCTGCCTTGGTCCTCACTCTAGATTCTTCTAGGAGGGTTCACCCTGTGGTATGGATGTTCCACCTGGAGTGCTTTGGGGCTAGGAGCCTAATGAGCCTGGCAGGAGGAGGAGCGGATTAGCTTGTACGCATGTCAGAGCAAAGGGATACTGGAGGCGAGAGTCCAGTGAAGGCCAATTTAGGAGTGCTAAGGCATCACAGTGATGACTTCTGGCATGTGACTGTGTGGCAAAGTGAGCCACCTTGTTATACAGCAAATGCAGTCTGTTGAGCTCGAGTTTAGCCATGCCTTGCATAACTGGGGCAGTGTAGGCCAGGGTGGGGGAAGAGGACACTTGTGGCTATGGTGATCCTGGTCTCAGGAATCAGCTGGTCTTTAAGCCGCTAGAGCATTCCTAATTTGCTGTGGATGGTTTTAGTTCCCTGGTCGATATGCTTCTATTGGGTAAGGCCCTGGTCCAGCATTAGGCCTAGGTATTTTAGGGAACCCACCACTTCAATGCTGTTACCAGAGACAGAGGTGAGTGGTAGTGATTGGGTTCTGTCTTGGCCTAGAGATCCAGGACCAAACAGCATGGCCTTAGTTTTGCCTGTGTTAAGGATCATTCTGTTCTCTATAAGCCAGGTCTCTGGGCTAGTAAAATCAGCTTGTAGGTGAGGGTCCAGGTCAGCCAAGCTGTCCAGGAACGATATAAGACAGTGTCACCTGCATACTGGACAACTAAGCCACTCCTACAGTGGCCACTTAGATCATTGGTGAACAGGAGAAGAGGAGGGGCCCAATATTGACCCTTGTGGTACACCCTCCTTTAGGGAAGTGGGTTGAATATTGCTCCTTTCCACTTGACTCTCTGTGTTCAACTAGTAAGGTAGCTGTTGAACCATGTGAGAGAGTAGGGTCTAGACCTAACCTACCCAGCTTAGTCAGTAGAAGCTGATGGTTGACAAGGTCAAAGGCCTTGGATAAGTCAATGAAGACAGCCCCTGCTAGAATCCCTTCATCCATGGCACCAAGTACATCTACCAAGAATGTTATCAGGGCAGTGTCTGTTCCGTGGTTTATTCTGAAGACATGTTGGGATGGGGCTAGTAGCTGGTGAGTCTCTAGGTAGTCTCAGATCTGTCCATAGACTAGCCTTTCCTTGATTTTTGCTAGGGCCTGCTTCCACATGTCAGGGATGACTCCTTTGAGTAGGGATCTATTTGTGAGCCTGGTTAGGGGTCTGGAGATGTCTGGTGCTGTTGCCCTTAGCAGCCCTGGGTTGATCCTATCAGGTCCTCTGGATCCCTTGGTTTTAGGGACTTGAGGAAGATGAGAACCTCCGTTACCTTGACAAGTCTCAAATGGAAAGGAGGGTGGTTGATGCAGGAGATCTCAGATGTTCTGGACCCAGAGTTAATAGGAGGTAGTCCAGTCTTGTGGACATCCAGGTTGGTGAAGTGTAGGTTTAGGGATGAGGCAATTTGGTTGCTGTCACTTAGTAGTTGGCCATTGGCCTCAATAGGACCTGATTGGGACTTGCCGTTGCCTTTGCTAAGTTATTTTATGTGGGTCCAGAATAACCTAGGGTTTCCTAGGTTAGTTTTCTAGAGATGTGTGACATATACCCTTTCAGCAAGTTTGATGGCTCTCTTGCATTGGTTTCTGAGTGTCTTGTAAGTCACAAGGTCATCTGGGAGTGAAGAGTGCATGTACTTCTTCCAGGCCTTGTCACAGCTCACCATCAGGGACTTGAGCTCTGGGGTGATCACTTATAACAGCTACCTTTAGCTCATAATTTTTCAAGGGGTCAAAGAGGTTGGCTGCAGTCGTGAATGATTTCTGGAAGTAATCCAGTGCCTCATCCAGTGTTGGGAAGAGTCTAAGGGACTCCAGTCAAGGTTGCTGAAGTACTCGTTGAAGTGTTCAGCTATGAATTTGGAATAGTCATGCATTGTGAGTGTTCTCAGGGGGACCTTAGGCTCTGTTCTTCAAGTGCAATAAATCGGGAGTGGTCACTCAGGGCATCAGCCATAGTGCTAGGCATCTGAATGTTGGATGGGTTGCACACCAAGGTCCAATGTAGGGGTGGAGTGGTTCCCTGTTTTATGGTTTAAACTAGTTGTGTCAGTAATGACTTTGGTTTTCTTTCTTTGCATGCAAGTGTTCAGTAATTTTACAAAATGCACTCAGAATATGAATATTTTCACATTTTGCAGTAGTGCACTTTGAAAACTAAGTGTTTGTAAGGGATGAAACAGGAGAGGGAGAAGGAGGATGAATGAAAGCTTCTGACAACACACATCAATCAGTCTCTACACACATCTAAGTGTACAGTCTTGCAATTTGATAAAAGAAATGCAAAACATCAGTATTATTTATATAATCAGCCTATAAGTTCTAAACTGAATGAAAAGATCTTGGAATCATTGTTGATTCAAATTTAAATTTTGAAATACATATTACCAATAGTACAGTGCATGCGGTTTAGGCGGATATTTCCGTGCACTACTTGTTTTGTCTGCCGAAACCAGAGTCCGCAGAAACTGTAGTGTACATTTTTTATAAGCGCCATTTATGCAACAGTCTGCATTTCGACCTGCATTTCTTTTCGTAATTTTATTTTGTGTGCTGTTTTGTTCCGTTTCTGAGGACATCAGTGTTGGGTTGGAGGATAGAAGGGTTGGGCGTGCTTTTTAACTTTATAGATTCTTTGTGACTTTAAAATTGTTCCTTTAATTCTCAGGGAACAAGCTGTAGAGTGCTGGTTAAAACATGTGGTGAACTATACAATGTTATTGTTTTGGTTCTCTGGTAAAACTGGTGATCTTAGTCTGGTGTTCTGGTGCAGTTGTGTACTTTTTCCAACTTTCCTCTGTTTGTCTGAGCATTTCCCAATCAGGTTTAATGTCCACTCGCTGAGCCTTGGCAAAGCTCAGGATACTGAGGGCATTTCGCACATCAGAAGTGGAGACAGTTGGAATTTCTTTTCCTTGGTGTCCACTGTGTCAGATCAGTTGATGCTGTTGGAGTTGGAATGCCTGGTCTAAGTGTTTGCATAACTCATGTCACTTCTTCCGAACTGCTTTCAGGTTCTGGATCATTATCTCTGAGGTGAGCAAGGCTTTTGAACTCATCAGGTGTGAGGCCTTCTGGTGGCTGGATGGAGTCATCTATGGGGTCATCTATTGCGACATCAGCATGTTTTGGATCGGGTTTTGGTGTCTTGAAGCCACATTTTTTAAAGCAGTTTACAATGGTCTGACTCATTACAGAATCCCATGAATGCACTTTTAGCAGCATAACTGCATCCAGCAGGGGATCCGTTTGACACAATCAACAGCTGTTAGCTCAGCCCTGCTTTCCATTTCTTCCAGTACATAACCTCGCATCTCCCTCACATAATGCCACTTTAAGGAGTAGATCACCCTTGATCTAGCGGCTGAATAATGGAGGTTGTGTTCAGCAGGAGAAAAGCCAATTTAATGTTTCTCAGGCCTCTAACACTAAAATTGTCCAAGAGAAGGACAATCTTTTGCCCACGTAGTTTGCGGTCCCATCCCTGACCCAGTCAGTGAAAATTTCCCTGTCATCTATGTGGTCTGATTATGCTTGTAGACTATGGGAAAGTGGCTAACATCCATGAAAAATCTGGGCTGGGCAGGCTTCCCAACAACTAGGAGCTCGCACTTCTCTGTCCAGTCATGTTGCAGCAAACCATGACAGAAACACGCTCCTTTGCTTTTTCTGATCCTCGGCATTTCATTTTAAATGACAGTGTGCCACTGCCCTCACACCTGAAGAACAGGCCTGTCTCATTGGCATTAAAATCTAATTTTGCCTATAGCCTTCTAGCAAATATGGCAGGACATCTCTGACCCAAGAGACAGCCCTCTTCCCATTGGCATTTTGCTTTTCGCCATGCATACGGTGAAAACAAATGTTGTTCCTGACTTTGCAATGCTGAAGCCATCCATCAGTTGGATTGAAGTCAGGTTTACCCAGAGCAACTGCAAGCTGTTTAGCTTTTGCAGCAACAAATGTCAACTGACCATAGCATCTCTGTTATGAACCTCAGCAAACCACAGCAGTAAACCCGCCTCTATTTCCTGGTCCTTGTCATCTCTCTTCCCTTCCTTTCAGGATTTTGGTTGCCGTGCCATTCTGTCTGAAGTCTTTCTTTTTGTTGAATTAAATCTGACACAGTTGATTTGTGGAGAAAGAGATGGGCAGCAAGATCACTGAATGCTCATGCGGGAAGAATCTCAATCTGCCATAATAGTTCAGTTTTTCTTGCAAGGGAATGCCAGGGCACTTTGATGAAGCCATTGCACACAGATAGAGTAGCATGTCTGAAATGAGGTGTAACGGCTGTGACAGATTAAATAACAGCTCAATTAACACCAGTTAACACTGGCAGAGCTTGTGGAGACAGGGTGCGATTAGACAGAATGCCGAGATTAACTGTCCACGCTATGCGGCATTCACAGTCCGCCTTAAAGCATGGATTTAACTTACTTCATATAGATGTAGGTTTGGACAGGCTGGTTTTGTCTGTGCAAAGCGATTGTCCAGTATCAGCATCTGTCTAATGTGGAGTCCACTGTATAAATAAAGTTAATAAAATCTGGTGGTCAATCAAACATAATATTGCATCCAGGGATCCCGAAGTCCTTCTTCCTCTTTATCGTGCTTATATCCATCCTCATTTAGACTATGTGTCCCAACTTTGGTCTCCATATATGAGTATGGACATTAATAGGATCGAGAAGTTACAATGAAGAATTACTAAATCCTTTTTCTGATAAATCACTCTCTTATGAAAGTAGACTTCAGTAAACTCAATTTAATGTCCTTAGACAGAGGCGCCTTAGGGTGACTTGTTATTTGCTTGGGATATTAATGATATCAACTTACTAATCGAATGTGGATTAGAGTTTAAACAACTTAATATTAATACTAGAGGTCATCCACTTCAATTAGAAGACTTAAATTTAGAACACAAAAGGGCCTCCTACTTTTCACAAAGAGTAGTCAAACCTTGGAACAGTTTACCTTTGGACATTGTTATTAGTACAAATACAAACATATTTAAAAATAGCCTTGATAGGTACTTGTTGCCAAACCTGAGTGCCTCAAGCCATATGTAGTTTAGGGGCTTTATGGGTCTGTTGGCCTTTGCACCCTATTTATTCTTAGTATGATTCTTAGTACTTCTACTATTACAGTATGTTATTATAAGGAGGAGGGAGGGAAGGAAGGAGGGAGGTGGGGACCTAATTGGTGTGTTGAGTGGAGGGTTTTGCTCTTATCCAGGGATTGGGGCTTGATTATATTGTGCAAAGGTAGAAGATGTAGGATTTTGGAAGGGGTGACATGCTCCAGAGATGTGTCCTGTGTCAATCACTACACTTCTTCTACTATTATTTTATTATAATAACTGGGGAGCATTTTCTCTCATAGAAACCGGTTATAATTCATTGATTATAACCTGTAGGTTATAAAGCGAACTTACCGCCCGGGTTTCCCAAGCTCACGTATGTGCCTGCCTCTGCTCTCCCTCATACAGCACCAGATACTTGCCCACCACCATCACTCGGCATCAGTGATAAGTGGATTTAAAAAGAAACCTCCTCACAGCAGTTGACTTTCCTCCTGGCAACAAATAATCTGCGGTTAAAGTAAAAAATAAATAAATAAATGAAAAGAAAAGCGTGTCAGGAGCTGCTCAGCTGCCGACAGCGCTTCATCGTGACTGGACCAAGGCTTTATTTTATATAATTGCTGTGGTGAGAAAATGCTCCCCAGCAATTATATAAAAATGAAACATGTGGTGGTGTTTAAATGAGAGTTCACACACCCCTCAGTGTTGGATGTTAAATAAACCCCTTGAGCTTCACTCGGGTTTATGTAGCATCTAACACCTCTGGAGGAGTGTAAAATCTCATTAAACACACCACCCCATGTATTATTCTATATATAAAGAAGGGGAAGGAGGAAGATAGGTGCTAGTGTGTGTGTTAAGTGGTTTTTTGTTTGTTTTTGCTCTGATCGAGAGCAGGGTGCTTGTTATATTTTGTGGAAGGGTTTGAGGAAGTAGAACTTGGCAGGAGGGCAGCAGGCATCAATTATTTTATTTTAAGGAGGACAGATTTCAGGTTTAAAGATATTGGATGCTGGATACTCTGATAGTGTACATCTAATTTACTGTCTGGGGCACAATAATCAAAAGATTGCCTGGGCACAAATCTGATTCTGCCTGTGCAAACCAGGTTTTGATTAGATGTGCAATATTGAAAAGCCCAGTTAGCGAGGGTAAACAGGGTTTGCACCCAGGCAAGATTGGAGGGGGTGTAATGTAAAGGAGAGAGCAGGGACCTGAATACTGATGCAGTCCAATATTCAGAGTATGTGCGCTGCAAGGCTATTTTGCTGAGTCCCATTGTGCGGCACACATACCGCTGATCAAAACCACTACTTACTAACTCCTGCACACCCGTAGCATTTTAGTGAAGGAAGTGTGGTGCCTCCCAACCCCAAAACAGCAGCCCCTGGTGTCAAATGGTCTCTCTCCACCGATCGCTGGCCCAAGTGTGTAATAGTAAAGATTCCCTGGTGTCTAGTGCTCCCTCCGATCACTGGCCTGATGTAAAATAGAAAGTTCCCTGGTGCCTACTGGTCCCCCTCACCGATCACCGTCATGCTGTAAACTAGAAATTTTCCTGGTGTCTAGTGTCCTCCACTCACTGATCCCCAGTCTGATGTTACAATAAATCATACCCTGGTATCCAGTTGTCCCTTCCCCACCCACACCCATGCCTGATGTGGTAATGTGTATACCCTTGTGGCTAGCTGTCCCTCCCCTACCTGCACCCATGTCCCATGTGTTATTATGTATACCCTGGTTGTAGCGGTCCCTACCCACACCTGCACCCATTCCTGATGTGGTATTATGCTTATACCCTGTTGTGCAGTCCCTCCCCCAACCCACACCCATGCCCTATGTGGTATTATGTATACCCTGGTGGCTAGTGGTCCCTCCCCACCTGCAACCATGCCCAATGTGGTATTATGTATACCATGGTGGCTAACAAGCCTTCCCTTCCACCCAATCACCCACCCAACACAAGACACTGGTTCCTGGTGTCCAGAGTGTCCCACCCCCAGCCCGATCACCTGTATATTATAAAAACAGATAAACCTTTCCTGGTGTGTAGAACTTCCCCCACCCTTGCAGGTAGTGCCCACCACCCTGCTCCCTCAACCTGACCCCTAGACAGCTACCAGAATGGCCCTCCGCTCTCCCCATGGCCAGCCACCAACTGAGCTGTCAATGAGCACGTACTGTATGCTTTATGCACTCAGTGAGTGACAGCTCACTCAATGAGCATGTATTGTATACAGTATGTACTCATTGACAGCTCAGTCGGTGGTGAATCATAGTGGAAAATGGAGGGTTGTTTCAGACACTGGCTTGTGGTCAGGTTGGAGGAGGGGGTGGTGGACACTACCTGCCGAGCAGAGGAGTGAGTGTCAGCTAGACACCAGGAAAGGTTTATCTTTTTTGTAATATACAGGGATCAGGATTGGGGCTTGATATTCTGGACACCAGGAACTGGTGTCTTTGTGTTGGGTGGGCGATTGGGTGGGTGAGGGACTGCTAGTCAACAAGGTATACATACACCACATCGGGCATGGGTGGGTGGGGAGGGACTGTTAGCCAACAGGGAATACATAATACCGCAGTGGCCTTGAGTGCAGGTGGGGTGAGAGACCACTGACCCAGGGTATGATTTATTGTAATATTTGGCTGGTGACTGGTGAGGGGGACCAGTAGACACCAGGAAAACTTTCTAGTTTACATCAGGCAGGCGATCAGCGAGGGGTGGGGCCACTAGATACCGGGAAACTTAGTTTACATCAGGCGGCAATCAATGAGGGTGTGACCACTTGATACCAGGGAATCTTTACTATTACACATCGGCCAGCGATCGGCTGGGGGGACCCTCTAGACAGCAGGAATCTATCGATTTACATCAGGCTGGTGATCAGTGAGGTGGAGACTACTAGAACCTGGGATTGCTGTCTGGAACAGGGCAAGTGGGGGTGGCACTGTGTTCAATCACTGGGTTACCCATGCAAATGAGCAGATAATGGGCATGCAAATGGCTCCTTAGCACCTTGCATGCTCAATGGGCTCATCTGCATGGGTCCATTTCAATATCGGAGATTCAGAGCAGACGAAACATTATGATGTCCTATTTTGGGAGCCATGTCTGCCCAGCACTAAGTAGCATAGCTCTGGGCTGCAATGGCCCTATATTCAGTCAGATAGCACCAGTACACTATTCCAATAAATATAGTATTTTGGGGCATCCTGGCAAGGGCAGGGCGAAGGGCAACAATTTGTGCTCCTCTTGGCTCATTTTGAATATTGGGCTCCTGAGGTGTCATTTTAGGATATCACATTCTGAGGACCAGTATCCTATAACCCTAATATCCTAAAGGACACCTATTATCCTAACAATCTGTTTTTAAAATTGATTATCTGAGCAACCCTACTTCGATTGCTGCTCACTGCCTGCATTCTGTACAGTTTTAACTGACATCAGCCAGACATCATTGGAATATAAATATTTGAAATGTATCAAACACATACCATGCCAGAAAATGTGTTTGGGCACTTGGCTTTCAATTTAAAAGGCCCAGATGGTCCCTAAGCCTACAGGACCTGGGGATTATGATACACAACAGTTCACAGATAGTCTGCTATCTGCCCCTCCATAGAGCTCCTTCTGGTTTTCACAAACTGTAAAGGATTCTGTGAAATGTGTGTTAGGAGTCACCTCCTGATTTGTGTAGTGTTTCAAAGGCCAGGAGTAATGAAGTTACTGCACAAATTTCATAAAAAGTTAAGGAAATTTATGGCAAAAACTATGTTGATGCTCATTAAGGTTGCTACTAGTATATATGATCCCTAATACCCACCCTTCCACTCTCCTACCCTCTTGACTATAGTGGGACAAATCAGTTAGCCAGATAGCCAAAGGCTAGTAAAGCAGCTGGTTTTGCTACCACATGTTGATACTTACTACCTAACTGAGTACCTGCCAGTGAAATGATTTTGAGCCCTGGAAAATGATGGCCACTAACAATATTGAACTGACTAACATATCTGGAAACCTATTAGCCAAACTGACCACCAGTTCACAGACTGATTTCTCCCACCATGATAGTGACACAAGGCCAAGCTACAGGTCTACTACCATCCTAAAAGGCTATGCAGTTTTTTTAATTCAGCTACAATAAGACCTTACATACAATACTATACATGTCCCAAATATACCTAAGCTGTATGCTTCAAAGCATAGTATGTATCTTAATGAAAGCAACTCACAGCTATACAATTTGTGTAGTAGTTTCAAATTTGTAACAGTTCTACTGCTTTGTGTAAGGCCTTTAATATCATGTGCCAAATAAGGCACAGGTTATAATAGATGTAAACCTTCATGTGTATGCACCCCAAAGTATTGTAATTACAGATCTATAGTGTGTATGAAAGACCAGACCAGAGTGGCATGACTTCAAACATGTACTTTGCCCATCAGTCATGAGGGTGGGGAGGGAAGGGTGGTGATTAGGGTTGCTATATACCAATTTTACTGTGTTGACCAAATATGAAGTACCATACCATTGACGTATGGCCATGTACCTGTAGACTGTCCTTGAGGTGGGTCAGGAATGTGGTGGGTGGATGGAAGTTAGATATACAAAACCTAATACCACATTTCCAAACTTCATGGGTGTTGTGTTTGCTACTCTGATAGTTTATTTTCAGCCTTCTTGCATTTGGCATTTTGCAGTAGCAACCTAATGAACAGTAAATTATTTTTTCCCTAAATATGTATTAAACTTGCATGGTAGCGCAAGTATAATTAGGGTTGAGTAGCCAGCCACTTGTTAGATCCTAATTTTGAGTCTTAATAACTTTGGTGCCATTAGATGAAATTGCATAACATTTTGCATGCATGGTCAGGATGCCAAGTTGGTATGATTTGCCAAGGTTTGTGACGGCTACTTGTCTGGGTTCTGAGATCCAGGGAGTCCAAAATGTGAAAATCCAAACTTATTTGGACATAATTTGTTTGCTTGCACCTGGAGCAAAAACAGTTTGAAATTTTGTTCCCAATTTTCATGGTAGAAAAAGCATGTACAAGGGACTGCCTTTCAGAGGTTTTGTGAAATAATATTATTCTGTTCTTGAGTAATAAGGATTTAAAATCTGGCTTTGAGCATGCTCAGCAGGGTTTCAGATAGCTGTTTCTTGCAACCTAAGAATCTTTGGGTCATGAGACAATTCTTAGGTCATGAGAAAAGACTTTTAGGTTATGAGGGCAGCCATCTTGTTTTTGATTTGAGCAAAAACAACTGTAAAAGCATAAAAATGATGCTTTTCAAAAATAAACACACTGAACCTACCTAAACGGGACCTGTTTCGCTAGATTCTGGAGTTTATTTGATGAAAATTACCCAGAAATACATTTTGGGGCACCCCAGAATCTTATGTCATAAGCTTAGTGAGTCTTGTAGAATCTTATGTTGCAAGCCAAGAATTTGTATATCATGAGAAAGTGTGACCTAAGAATACCAGTTCATGACATAAGAATTTGGGCTTGTACCAAAAAGCAACTTTACTCATAACTCAGTAGTTTTAAGACTTTTTTCACCCTGTTTCCAACAATCTTATTTTTTAAGGCCCTTAGATAACCATGGTGGATGAAAGTGTCACTTCTACCTCAAAATGTGTTTTTATGGTATAATGCCATAAACCCCATTCAAAGGGTGGATTGAAATATCATCACTTTTGTGGAGGTCAGGGAGGCTTAAATACGACTTCGAGAATTTGGGACATAAACTCTGAAAATGGGACATGCATTGCAGTAAGACTGTGCTGGTACACATGTAATGCTAGACTGCAGGACTTGTGTCAGGCTTGAAGGGCCCTCACACAAATTCTGAAGATATACAGTAACATGATAAAGGATTTGCTTGAGGCCTGAAGGGCTCTAAGCAAATTGTGTATCCAATGTAACAGGCCCTACCTAAATTTTGCTGATATATGTAAGGCTGTTGTATGGTATTTGAAAGGTCCTATGCAAATAGCACTCTCACGTAAAGTTGTGCTATGGAATTTGTATAGGGCCCATAGGGCCCTATGCAAATTATGGTGAAACAAAAGGCTGTGGTATGGAATTTGCCTACATAACTGTGCACTGTATAACTTGCATAGGCTCATGTAGTTCTTGAAGTCCCACCTCCAAAACAACATTGATGAAGTTGAGAATGTACAGTGTACAGTATGTCAAGCAAGATGATACAAAAGAAGCAGGAGAGACCATTTGAGCAGCATCAACCAGCTACATTTACTAGTTAGTTCAGCTGTTGCTAGCACCATTGTACCATCACTCCTGGCATCTGATCATTTCAAGGAAAGTATACAATGCTCCAGGTCATCTTACCTGGTAGTCAATATACATTATAAAATGGTAAGGAAAATCCTGAAATCTGATTGGCTGTTCATGTAGCAATTATGTTCCATGTGGAAAATAAAAGTGCTGCCAAATGTGCACTGATCACTGGAATCATTAGGCTAATAGAATGTTAAGAACTCAACTGGCAGCCATTGATTTTGCCCTGTAGCTGTAAGCATCACATTTACTTGCACTGGGCTCTAAAAATAAAACTACCTTAAATACAAATAAAACAGATTAATTAAATGTTTCACTGATTATCACACTCTTCTTACACACATAAACAAATTAAAAACATTAAGTATTGTTTATAGTTTTCATTACAACCGTTTCTTTGCTGACAATGAAAAATCCCTTCCATCTTTATCTGCTCATCAGGAAATCTCTTCTCCTTGCCCTCACAGTGAGATAATTGAGTCTCTGACTGTAACAGAGGCCTTTGTTTTGTGTGTGTGTGTGTGTGTGTGTGTGTGTGTGTGTGTGTGTGTGTGTGTGTATGTGTGTGTATACAGTATGTTAGGAGAATAACATTCTAGCAGTGGAGCCGAGCAGAATTTTGAATCCTTGTATTCCATGGTAAACATTCCATGACAACATTCCATATTTTGAATGTGGGGAAAACAGAAAAAAACAGGAATAAGAAAGTAGGCAACAATACAATTACATCATCAATGACATCATTTGTAGTGAGGAGAAGGACTATTTTATCATAAATGCACACAAGTAAATCTATTGTTTCTACATATAAACATGTTTTTCCCAACTGTAAAACATTTTTAAAAAAGGGCTCATTTATAAGTGCAATAAGGCACTCTGGGATGTATGTGGAACACATTTTACCTGCAGCAGCTAAAGTCACTTGGCCTTCGGCCTCATGACTTATTATGCTCCTGGCCATGCAGCAAATGAGTTCCATGCACACCCCATCATGCCTTATTGCTTACGTATGTTTGTTGTTGCTATGTCACATCTTATTTAGCTTGGAGCTGGCAGATGCCTTCCTCCCATTCCACAGGTAGTTAGCAGGAGAAGTGACAGATGCCCATTTGTGTATACATGTCAGCATGTACATCTGTCAGCTCCTTTGATAACTACCCATGGAATGAGAGGATGCGGGGATTTGGATTAGCCACTACTAAATAACTACAGGTTTACATAGAGGATAATGAATTGGCAACAGTGAACAACAACGCTGTGCTCACTTTGAGGATTGTCATGACAACCGTGTAAACCTCGAGCGAAGCCGAGAGGGTTTGGTTGATCTGACAACCTCGAGAAGTGAGCTCAGCGGTTGTTTGCTGTTGCCATCCATTATCAGTCGCACATAATTGCAGTGAATACAGAATAACAACTCAATTACAGCGACTCCCTAATAGCGACTGCAATTATAGCGATCACAGCATTACAGCAACACACACATTCAGCGATAATGGATCCATAGCCTACCTCCAAGGTCCAGGTGCACCTCAGAGGATGTTATTTTAGAAACGGGGTTCGGGGTGCAGCCACCGGTTAGTGCTGAAGGATAGCCCCATGCAATAACAAACTGGAATCCTTAAAGTCTAACAGGAGTGATGTTCTATTGCAGATCTGGAGATAGTAGCTGAGATGTGCCCTCGTTGTATTTGTTGGTCGCTGTATTGTGCATCACTACGACAGACTAGCTGTAATTGCACTAGATATAATGCAGTCACTGAAATGACATGAAACCTCCACTAACTTTTATAGTGTATGGACAACAGTGATTTAAAGCTGAGCACTTCTTGTGTGTTCTGGTTGCTGCCGCGCATAAGACTTCCCTCCACCACCCCCGGCCCCGTTCAAGAACTGATCCTCGGCCATGCTCTCTGAGTATATTTTTCTGTTTTTGAAAAAACAACTACAGACAACGCTTTGTAAAGGCGATATTTAAAAAAAATTTTCTTCCTATTGTAACAATGCCCTGTGCTGTTCTGTTCAGTTGACACTCACCACCATGGCCGATTTTCTGCTAACGCGTAGGTGCAAAGACATTATATCCTGTTGTACTGTCGATGTGACATACCACGATGGTACAACAACATTGTGATGTCACATCGATAGTACAACAAGACTAGTAAATGATAGATTTTTAGGAATACAACGTTCTACCATACACTATAAAGAAATAGCTTTCTGAAGCAACTGGGTCCATTTGCACAAGCACTGTTTGGATTTTGTATTAGATGTAGCACAGCAACAATAAGCATCAAACTGACATTGGTGCAGACTTGTTAGGAGACTGTTTCTCCTCAGAAGCTCTAATTTGCCTTTTTAAAGACATGTTGTAACCCTTTTAGGGTTTTTAATATTTAAAAGGGTGCTTTTGCACCAGACATTCCTCGCACCTCTGCTTTTGGTCCCAGCCTTGATATTCAGCACCTCTGTGAGTAAAGGCAAGCACTGGGCAAGGTGACATGCAGGCAGAGCAAGCGTATCAGCCTGTGTCTGCCTAGGTAGGTGATGAAGGCAGCTATACCCTTTCTTCTTGTAATTCTCATACACAGTAAGTTACTCCATTTGTTTATTTGAGGGCTTGTTTTAAATTAAACATGGAATTTGTAGACCCTCTGAAGATTTTTTGAGCTCCTCTGTAAGGGGCTCAGTGGTCAAATGTTGCAATTGCTGCACGTATAAGCTGACATTTATTAATACTTAAGGCAAAACTTTGTATGCCACAAGTGTGCTCAGCGGGTGGAGTTACTTAAAGGGTTAGAGCACATGAAGGAAGTTGTCTAAAATTAATGAAAGTAGCAGCAGTGGCAAAAGTGATGCTGAAAACCAGCTTGTACTCAAAACTAACAGTAAAAATAAGAAGAGCAGCAAGGAAGCACACTGCACTGGTGTTTGTGAACACACCCCCAAGAGAGGCTGGGGAGAATCCTATAGTGACCATTTATTTATTTGAGTTTTGGTAACTGGGTAAGTCCACTGAGACAATTACAGTTCCTTTTCAGGGTTGACCTAGGGTTAGGAACAACCATGAAGTTACAAGTGAAATCAGCAATGCAGTTCTTGTGTCACAATGTTGATTAGCAGAATACATGTAGAGACAAGATATTGCAATTACACAAACAATCAATTTCAGACTTTCTTTTGGTGAGCGATGCAAGCCTAGTGAGAGGAGGTTATATACAGTGCAGTTATAGCACAAACTTCATATTAAACAGCAGCAATATAACATGGGAATGGCTAGGATCAGAGATTCTATATGTACTACTCTCAATATTATGCAAGGAGTGAGCAATAGAGGAGTGAGAGGAAGGATAAGGCATGAGGAGGCAGCCGTGTGGGAGGTGGAGGAGTTTCTGGGCAGGCACCCTTCAGTGAAGTAAGAGCAGGTAGCCGAGTTCGATAGAAAGGCAAACAAATGTGACAGGAATTGTGAGAGGGAGGAGCAGGAGAGAATATAGGGAGGGAGGGAGTGAGTCCAGTCAGTTAGAGCAGCATGAAAAGGAGCATCTGGATACAGTAAGATGTATTTTGGGAACAATGAGAAGGGGAGAGAGGTTGAAGCGAAATAGTGCGTGGTATTTGTCTGAGACAAATAAGTTCTCTGAGAGCAAGGAGGGTGAATTATGGATAAACTTGAACATGAGGCTTAGGGTGGAGTACCTCAGTTTAGCTTCATATGGGAACCACCCCAGTGAGGCGTG
Organism: Neoceratodus forsteri; assembly: GCA_016271365.2. NCBI lineage: Eukaryota > Metazoa > Chordata > Ceratodontiformes > Ceratodontidae > Neoceratodus > Neoceratodus forsteri. The sequence continues at coordinate 1,327,959,004 of CM057449.1, forward strand.
GACATCACAATGGCTAGAGGAAGGGCCCCCAAGGCAAAGCAACCCACCCTGTGGTATGCCTGAGAGAGGAGGGACAGGGAGGCAGAGTTAGTGCCAAGGAGGAGGGCGCAGCATAGGATAGTAGGGGAGGAGGGATGTGGTGGCTATTTTTTGGCAGGAGGAAAGTGCGAGGTGTGGGCGTATGCGATGGAGTCAATTTCTGATTGAGGTTTTTGATAGTGTTTGAGACATGGGACTTGAGTGAGAGGCGATTGTCAAGAAATGCCCAGTTTTTAAAGGGTGGACCACTTCTAATGAGTCTCCCTGATAGTGGAGATGCTAAGGGTAGGAGGACTAGGCTTTTACAAGGGTCGATGATCGAAGATCATGCATTTTGTTTTTTTGAGTTGAGAACAAGACGATTACACTGGAACCAGTCTTCCAGGAGTGAAGTCTGAGGCAAGGTCCTGATTGATTTGGTCTATAACTGGAGGGCAGTGGTTGATGGCATTGTCTGCATATAGGCGATGAGGAAGACTGGTGCTTAGTTACCGAAATAAATTCAAAAAAGGTAGGACAGCATGGTCACATAGCAATTGACTATTTCTAATAGATTCACCCCTTTCTTGATCATGAATCTATGCCTTTCCCTGCAGATACTGACTCAGTTAGGATACATAACCTGCTAAATTATGATCCCATAAACAGGAATACCTACAGTTAGGTTACACAGAAACTGGTTATTGATGATTCCATCATTCGCTACTCTGGCGTGCATATCTGTAAAACAGATAGATTACACATTTCTGTTACTTGTATCCTGACTGCCAAGATATCTGATATCAGCAAAAGAGCGACAAATTAATTAGTAAAGATAATTCACCTCTTATCATACACGTGGGTACTAATGATGTGGGCAGGCATCATATACATGTTATGACTTGTTATCCCTGGAAAACGGATAAAGGGGTGTACAATTGCCATGTCCAGTATGCTACCTGTACCATGTGTTCTCTTAAAAAGCACACACTATATCCAGGATTAATGCTGAATCAACCCCTTTGCTGTTCACTTACTTTACCCCTGCTTTGTCACTGTATGGAACTCGCGCTGTTGAAACTCTATGTAACTCATTGTTTTGTACTGTTGATGTCTTTGTGCACTGGGCAGGTGAAAAGAGATCCCTTGCTCTCAATTTGCTTTCCAATAAACATTGATTGATTCATAATGCCAGGCTTTCAAACTGGTGTAAAAAGGAGGGTTTTTGTTTATTGATGACTGTGACAGATTTTGGACCAATGTATCTCTTTATTCTAAAGAGGGTCTTGCCCTGAATAAAAAGGTGCTCAGTATTAGGTGATAGTTTCAAACACACTCTTGATAATATGGGTTCAAACTAGCAGACATTGGGGAAATCTGTCTGATCCTCTTAACTCTAAACATAAGTCAACTAAAATTATAAATCCCAGCACTATTAAATGTTATCTTTTAAATGTAAGAAGCCTTAACAACAAGTATAAGGAACTCTGGCACTAATATATAATTGCAGTTACTGAGACCTACAGGTCTAACAATGATGAATGGGGAAAAACATCTGTGGATGTGATCTATTTAACAGTAACAGAACAATAAACAAGCATTTGTCAATGCTGAACATTGGTTGCTTGTTAAACAATGAGGCCTGTGGTTGGGCTGAGGAGCAGCTGTCTGGGTGGCAAAGGCCCCAAAAGTAAAGAGATCACCCGAGGAGAGAGAGGGAGGTGGGTAGCTTGAGGCTTGTGGTCGGGGAGGAGCAGCGTGGTGGCAATGGCTCCCAAGGTCAAGAGATTGCCTGAGGAGGCAGAGAGAGGGAGGTGAGTAGGTGGAGGAGGCTTTCTGATGGGCAGAGGAGCAGCTGTGTGGTGGCAACTGCCCTGAGGTGAAAGATAGCCAGAGGGAGAGACAGGGAGGGTGGATAGCTTGAGGAGGCTTGCAGTTGGGTGGAGGAGCCGCTATGTGAAAAACACCACTATGTTGAGCTTCACTGAGCCTTGATGCTTCCATTTCCACACTGGAATGACAGTTTAGGTGACTCGATAAGGTGCGGAACCAAGTTTTCAAATACATCTGCCACTCTTTTAAAACATTACAGAAACACAGAAACATGGAAAATGATGGCAAAGAGGACGGTATGACCCATCTAGTCTGCCCTTAAGCCTACCCTCATCCGTTAACTGCTAATCAGTGTTAAGGTGCCCTTGTACCTATCCCATGCATTTTGAAGGCTCACATCATTTTCACTTCACCACTCCTTGTGGAAGGCCGCTCCATGTATTGATCATCCTCTCAGTAAAGATAAATTTGCATGTATTGCCCTTGAATCTGCCCCCAGCTTCATGTCATGCCCTCTGGTTCTTGTTTAACTCTAGATCCTGAACAGGTCCTGAACCTGCACCTTGTTGCACTTTGTCATGATTTCTGTGGCAGGGCTTCTAGGATTCTGCAGCAGCATTTTCTTAATTTCTGCAGCATAATTTATTAATTTCTGTGGAGAATGTAGTCCTGCCATTGGCTAAAATATGATGTGATGCCATCGATGACATCACATGAGCAAAGAGAAGGACATCAGGATAAGCAAGATGGGGAAGGAGCCAGGGTCTATGGACAAACTATATTTGGATGAAAATTCACCAAAAACAATGAATTCTGCAGTGCTATATACATATTCTATGGCATGATACAAATTCTAAGGTACTGTATGATGCAAATTGTGTGGAAAATTCTGCAACCAGAAATTGCAGAATTCCAGGGACCTTAGCCTCGTTGTATGTACTCAAAAACGTATGGTGCTACATTTTCTAAACCAAACCTTTTGCTATCAGAGTATTTTATAAGTGCAATAACACATTCCAAGGTGCTACATTCATTGGGAGATATAGGCACTCATCTTGTGTGTGACCAACTGCTACTCAGTGTGACCCTTGGACAGCTGGTTCTGATCACTGTATCATTTTTGTAAAATAAAAATGGGTTATGGACTGTGTGTCATGAGAGATGCTGAGAAGTCTGGTGCTTTTGGAGTGCGTCACCGCCCCCAGGTTTCAGCTGAAAGATGAAAGCCATGAGAAAATGCTGAAATAGCATGTGAGATCATACACACACAGGTTTTAGATACAAGATGTTACATGGCAGGCCAGAAGCTAATTACAGACTTTTCTAAGTTAATAATTATAGCTTTAGCTGCTAAAAGGGAAATCAGCATCCCTTTTGTGACATTTCAAGAGGAGAAACCAGGTTTAGTAAACTAGTGCAAAATCATAAATGCTGATGTCTATGTGAGAGGAGAAACTGATCAAGAGATCAAAGAAATGTCATTTGAAGGACATGAGTCATGCTGAGGATTGCAGAATTTAATACTTGAAAAAGACATCCTGTTTTATATAGATATATTTGTTTTATATATTCTGACAGGGAGGAGCTAGGTGACCTCATGCAAATAGGTGGGAAAAACCAGCTTTTTAAAGATTATTCTGTTTCCTTCAGAAACACTTTTATCTAGACTCTGACAAAGAAATATCTGTGAGCACTTGAAACAGGTATTTAGAAAGAGAGTAAATCTAAATATTGTTGTAGGAATTTGCACTGTTTAAACCTTGTTCTTTTAAAAGTTTTGTATGTCTTGTGATATAATAGTTCTGTATCTTGTGTTTTACATATTTTTTATCTATTTTAGTAAAACTCTTTTAGAGCATACTTGGTCTGTCTTTGAATTTATTTCATTTGTAAGAAAAGTATATATGGTTGTAGCAAACACTAGGCATAAGCTTGAATGGTGATACCAAACTGGAAATAGAAGCGTTTTAAATCTGAGGTCTTTATTAAAGTTTAAGGGTTCATCTCCATATACCTGGTTAGGTGCCCATAGGCAAAAATATGTGGCCCCGAAGACAGAAATATCTGAGCCTGTGCATTGGGTACACTAGCAAGAGTTTCTGATTTGAATCCCTCAAGACTTGAGACCAAAAGTTGATCTGAACTCACAAAACAGACAAGAGGGTTACCTTTTCTGTTAAACTGTTCACAAGACTGCGCTCGGAGGTTAGCACTTTGGGAGTAGAGGGCTGACCTGCTGAGTGGGTTTGTGACACTCAGCACACAAAACAGAGTAGAGCACTGTGGATATCACAAATTGGTAAGTTCACATTCACAAGCAGGAAGCCTGGTTGCCAGTAAACACAGAATATAATTGCTTTGCAGTCATGCCTAGTTAGGCAAAGGCATCACTGGAGCTGGCGAGATTGTCCCGAGAGTTGAAACCGCTTGGGATGTATAATGCAGCTCACATGAATGCAGCACACACCAGGCTCATCACTTGTTTGTCGCCTGTGACTTCCCGGGTGGGGTTCAGCACAACCTACAATGCTGTTGGAGCCAAGGTGAAGTTAGGTGGTGAGTAAGAAAATAAGACTTGTGCTGAGGGTAGCCCATCAAAATGGCAACTGCGGAATGGCAAACCCGTGAAGAGGAGACAGGACTAAAGAGCTGACATTTTGAGTGACCTTGGTTCTCCCCATCCTGGAGTATGACTTCCCTGGAGTTAGAATACAAAATAGATGGGTGTTTGGGGCAAAGTCTCGCAAGGGGGGATGCAGGGCAAAGGCCATCCCCCACAAGAAACAACTTTGTTCCAGGTCATCGTGCTGCAGGATTTGTGCCCTATTCAATGTTGCCATTCCACAGTCACTGTTATGACATGGAACCATGCTGAGCGATTGGTACCCTTTATGGTACCACCCCAATGGTGAAACAAGAAAAAAGTCCATTATGGAGACATTTACGGTAATGGTCCTTTTCTCTGTTCACCTTCTCCCATGTTCCCCCTCCCAAGACCAATTCCAACCTAGAGTTGGAATCTTAAAGTCTGGGGTGTGGGGGAGCACAGTCCCCCACAGAAAACACCCACAGAACAGGTGGCACAATACCTGCGTCAGTATTGTTCCGTCACTGTGGGGAGAGTCAACATTGTCACTGCCGACATAACTTGGTGCTTCCCTGAGCGATAGGGCAGCTTCCAGTTTGACAAGTTGCTGCGCTGCCTGCCAGCAGGGATGGGCAGGTGCACCGCACAACTCTGCCATGTGGAGTAGCCTGGTGGCTCTGCACGTACAGCCTGCCATGGTCGAGCTCAAGAAGGAAAACAGGAGAAAGGCAGCGGAGAGGTGCATGTGTGTTTGTTTCTTTTTCACAAAGGCTAACCATGTGGATTTCTTTCTGGATGGTGTTGGATGGACAAGAGTGTCATTGCAGTTTTACATTAGAACTGAAAAATCTGGGGCTAGGCTGCAGGGAGAAAAAATCATGCTTCCTCACCAGCAGTAACCTAAGTGTGTGATGATTTTTGTGCATGAATTTGACAACCCAGCTGAGTGAAGCATCCCCCATACAAATGACAGTTGCCACACATGGCACCGAGAAAAAATGTGATTCTCACTCATGCAAATCAAAGGACCAAAGCCCTCTTGGACTGGAGCAGCCGGTCCTTTGAAGTGCATGACAGTTCAGCCACCAGCAAAGAGCTGCATCAGGACCACACCAAGTGGTCATTGGTGTCGTCAGCTGAGCCCTGGTTCAGTGAACTACAATGGGATTGGCAGTGTCACACCCTAAATTTCCATATTGCCACAATACATTGGTTTGCACAAGTGCAACCAACGTAAAAATGGAAAAATTAATGCTTTTATGTGCACATGCTGTCTGCAATGGAAGAATGACATCCACTTTTAGTCAGTACAGTTTTGTATAATTTGCACTTTCCTACATGTGTCACATGCCACTTCTTCCCCACCACATCCCATCAAACATCGATGATTACACATCTGTCTGGGATCAATGTCTTAGGTAATGGTGCACTTACTGTGCAGACATTTTACATGGTTAATTAAATTAACTTCTGAAAGGCTGGCAAACCTTATTCATTGACCTGAGCAACAATCCAGGAACATTTCTCACTGTTGGACTCAAATGTGAGACAGACAGATGAAGTGTCATCGGATACTGACAATGTGGAAGTGGCACTTTGTGATATATATCAAGGACCCCTTCCTCCCCACCCCCAAACACAACCTGGGAAACCTCATGTCATGAACACTGAGATATAATTTCACCAAGAAGGAACTTACTGTCTAATATTAACAATCTAGCAATCGTTGTGTGAGCAAACACAATTGAATATGAAGCACCATCACTTGCTCACAGTTGCCCCTATGCACAAATGCACAAGTAGTGCGTGGTGAGCACACAGCCCCAAACCCATGGGGTTCCATGCATGGGCCATATGCAGCAATGCCAGTCTCCATGTGGCCCCTCCTTATGTGGCCCCACCCCTAGGCATACAGGATCCCTGGGGTGGCTGGGGTGGAGCAGAGACCCAGGCATGTGGCCAATCCACTGGCACCCGGGTCCCGCAGTCAATCACTTGAGCCTACTGGGTGCCACGTCTGGACCAGTGTGCAGTCCACCAATTTCACTGGAGGGTCTGTGCCCCATTTTCCACCCCACACACACCAAGATGTGCCCTGACATCAGGGGCATCCCTAGCAGGGGTCTGCAAATCTCATCTGACACATCCGCTCCTGGTGGCTGCAACTGGGGCATGTACCAGGGCTATGACTGCCCGGACTTGGCATAGCCACTGGTCCCATGTGCATTTCACCCACACATTTGTACATCATCCACAGTGCCGACATGCCCCTGCACTGCCCTCCGGCCTGCCATGCATGGAGCTCTGTGATTGGCTGGGATCAGGTGCATGGGGAATAAATATTTTGTGACTGCCGTGGTTGGGGCACAGTGGGTGCAGTGGGTGTGGAGTGGGCTACATGCCAGAGTTACACAGTGTGTACCCACTTCACACATTTGTGAATAGGGCCCAGTATGAACAACATTGCATAGCAGCGCCTATCAGGACTGCCCAGCGTAAACAAAGGATGCAGCCCTGTGGTGGATGTCAAGACCAGGAAGCAGCCCATTGACAGCCATGTTTCAGGTGGTGCTCAGTTTCCCTGGCATTTTAAATGAAATTACGAAAAAAAACCTACCCTATTCATGACCACCAACGGAGCACACTAGGCCCTGCATCTAGAACTCTATGAGTTGGAGGTACTGAGGCATCCTGCAGCATACTAGTCTGGGCAGCACATTTTGTACTATTGTTCATCTTCCTTCCTCTTTCCAGCCCTCTTCCACACTAGTTCTGTCATCACACCTGTTGTCAGCTCACAGGGTGGGATTTCTTGATCGCCCCTGGACTCCTTCACCCAGAAACGAGGTTCCCAGAGCTCCTCTCACCCAAAGTTAGACTGGAAGCAAAGGGCCCACTGGAAATGTGCCTGGGGGCCCTGGTACTGACTGCAGTATGCCCTAGTGTACAAACTATTGCCCAGATTTTACCGATACTGGTATGCCCTGGTACCACCCTCGGTCATCTACCCGTTAACCAGTTTCTAACCCAATTCACCACTTGGATCCCACCACTAGACTGCTCAATTTCTTAATCTGTCTCCTGTGTAGCACAGTGTTGAAGGCCTTGCTAAAGTCCATAGGCCATGTCCATAGGCCATGTCCACAGCCCCATAACCTTTACACTTTCAGAGCTGCAAGTCCCTTCAGGACTCTTTCCTCTGCAAATGGACTTGAGTCCACCTCCCTCCTATTTTGCTCATGCTGATCACTGGTGGTCAGCCCCCACTCCAAGAAGATTGAGCAGAAATACCTTTTAGGATGTCTTCCTTTTCTTGATCCTCTTAAGTGCCGACTCCTCTGCCACCCTCCTTATCTTTTATTTATTTCGCTTTTGATAACTGGGTAAGTACACTAGACAAGACATTTGCCTATTTTCAGGAACAACCTGGGACAGTACAGTAAGTACGATTCAGATACATAGGACAGCATGGTACAGATACATTCCAATTAACAGAATCAGGGAAAACATTACATGCCCAGATAGATTACATGGGACAGCATAGTACAGATACAATCAGATAAACAGAATCAGGAAAACATTACATGTCCAGATAGGGTACGAACAGTGGAACAATGCATAAAAGATCTGAGCAGTACAATATATACAGTATGAAGTGCAAATACAAACAGTTATGCACATTACAGGACCCCATAGAAGTGAAGCTACAGTCAGAGCATATCTCGAGCATAGGGCGGTGGTAATTACAAACTACGCCAAACCCCAGGTGGTCTGGCAGGTTTAGAAGGGATGAGGGAAATGGTGCCAGGGACAAGTGAGTATTATGGAGGCTTAGTACAGCCACATGCTGAGGTGAGCTTTAAGGTGATTCCAAAGGGAGGATCTAAGGCAAGCCTGTGAGGGGAGGAGCGAACCTGGGCTCTGCCCTGATCTGTGTCTCAGCATACTGGATGCCATGGCCTGGGCGCACATGAGGCAAAGTCTCTATCACCCATCTGGGTGTGAGTGGCAGGTATCTTGAGGACAGCAGGACCCAGGGACCTAAGGAATAGTGTAGGGAGGTAGCCAGTACAAGGAGCTCCACCAGCCCAGTGGCGGTGCCGTGTGAAGTACCTCGCCCGTGAAGCACCCCAGGCCAAAGTCTAAGTAATTAGATGGGAGCCAGTTCAGCTTGCTGTACAGATCACAGTGATGGGTGAGTCAAGGGTCCGCAAGCATGAAGTGGCAAATATTGTAGGAAACAGTCCACCTTGAGAGGAGAGCTTTGGAGGTGTGGGCAAACAGAAGAAGCCCATAGCAGAGGGAGGGAGGAACACACCTCGGGCCAGTGCCAGTCTTGCAGCAGGGTAAGATTGCTTTTAGTTCTGTAAGTAATACCAGTTTGCAGTTTATGGCTTTGCAGACATTCTGGCTGCGATACCCAAGGTCAAGCTGAGGGTCAAGTGACACTCCAAGGTATTTGAAGGTACCAGTGACAAGAACCAGAGCACCATCGATTCCAGTGATGTGCAGAGGAGCAGGGCAGCCTTGATCTTGGCCAGGGACCCAAAGAACATGGCCTGAGTTTTTTAGGTTGAGAACCAGCTTGTGGGATGACACCCAGGATTGGATGTCCCTGAAGTCCTCACTCAATTGGCAGTTAATGACCCCAATGTCCCGGGAGTGAGTAAGGATGACAAGATCATCCGCATACAGTGAATACAGTGGACAGTGGAAGAGAGGAAGGCGTTGACAAAATGGAGAGAAGAGGGCCCCAGCACTGAGCCCTGGGGAACTCCTGTGGATACAGTAGTGGTGCCGAGAACACCTTGCTGTATTTGACCAGCTGCTGCCTACCATGTAGGTAGCTGGAGAACCAGAGAAGGACGGGGGACATGCCAAAGGACTCGAGCTGCAAGCAAAGCAGGGTGTGGTACACAAGGTCAAAGGCCTTAGATAGGTCTATGAATACAGCTCCAGAGAGTTTACACTTGGTCCATAGTTGTTCTGATTCTGGAGAAGACAGAGACTATTGCAGAGGATGTACTATGCCCTTTCCAAAATCCATGCTGTGCAGGAGACAGCAGCTTGTGGCGCTGAATATACTCCGAGAGTTGCTCAGCCACCACTGTCTCCAGAAGTTTACTGACCGCAGACAATATGGCTTCGGACGGCAGTTGTCCAGAATTTTAGGGTTGCCCTGCTTTAGTACAGGGACCACCCTGGACACCTTCCATATGTCTGGGATAATCCCAATTGTTAGGGACAGGTTAAATATATGAGCTAACGGGGAGGCAATGTACGAGGCACCAAGATGGAGGAGCTTAGGTTCCATACCATCATGGCCAGCACTGGAGAATGAGGAGAGACCAGAGATCAATCTCTGCATCTCTCGGGCCATCACAGCCCTGAAGTAGAGGAGTGGGTGAGAGACAGAAGCCAGTGATTGGGCAGTAACCAGGTTGCAGCTATCACGAGCAGTCAAGGAGGATGGGGAGGTAAATGCAGACAAGTCAGAGAAATGCAAGTTGAATGCATTTGCGATGGTAAGGGATTGTTACAGCTAGCACCATCGATGAGTATGTTGGTAGCCTCAGTAGAGGAGGAGCCACTGACAATGTTTTAATATCCCTCCAGAAACTCTTGGAGTCTTTAGCCAAACCCAGCAGAGCAGATTTGCAGAAGTTGCTTTTGGCAGATGCGTCGTGCTTTTTACACTCATTTCTGAGTCTTCTGTACTGCTGGAACATGGCCTGGTCCATCATGACCTTAATATTGGACCAACACTTGTCTCTGGTCCTCATGAGGGCAAGAAGGCTCCCATGCAACCACTTGGTAGCAGACCCCTAACCCTCCTCCTGATGAGAGGGCATGTTTATTCTGCAGGGCCTCGAAGGCACTGAGAAAGTGACCTGCTGCTGCAGAGGGGTCCTGGGCATTCCACACCTCGGTCCAGTCAGTATGCAGTAGATCATCATGAAATGAGCTGAGGTTGAACTTGGAGAAATCCCTAACCTGAATGATTTTATGAGGAACTTTCAGGGAAGGGATCTTCCACACACAGTACACTGGTGAGTGGTCAGAGATGGAGTCAGAAAGAATACCAGATGAGCTTATATTCTGGGCCTGTTGGACAGGACATAATCTAGGAGGAAGCCCGAGCCTCCAGTGGTGGACAACCTAGTTGGATCCTTGATGAGCTGAGACAGTGAAAGACCCACAAGCAAGGGCTCATATGACTTTGTATTCCCACCAAACCAATTTAGGTTGAGGTTACCCAGAATCAATAACTCATTATCCTCAGCCATTAATCCAACAGAATCAAGGAGGGAGGACAATCCTGCCATACCCCCATTGATGGATTATACATAAATATAATATGTAGCCTCTTAGTATTCCCAAATAACAGGACTGTGTGTAATAGTTCACAGGGAGACTGCAGTGGCTATTGGCTGGACAGAACCGACAGGTTGAGGTGGCTCCTGTAATAGACCAGAATGCCACCCCCTCTTTTCCCTGCCTGTCCAGCCTGAAAAGGTCATAGCCAGGAAGCACACATGCCAAGTCCGAGACTGATGGTTTCAGCCAGGTTTCAGTGACTCCAAGGATGTCAGGCCCATGGTGAGTTACCCACACAAGGAGTTCAACCTGGTTTGGTAGGAGACTACGGATATTTAGGTGGGCAATTCTCAGCCCTTTGCCAGACATCCAGCCCTCTGGTGAGGATGAGGCTTGATAGAGAGGGCCAGGGTTAGGCTCAGTGTCTCCTGCCAGGCCAAGGGTCACCAGCAAGAGCCAGAGGAGGTGTCTTGAGGTGGAGGGCCAGCCCTGGTAGGTGGCTTGTGGTCAAATGCCTGGTTATAGTGACAAACTCCAGGAAGCACCTGAAATCAAAACAGCAGATTGTCAGGGAAGGCTGAACAACACAGGCTATTAGGTTGGAGAAGGTGAAATCAAACTTCTCATGCTGGATCTTGGTGATCCAGGGGCCACACAGTGGGTAGAGGAGGCATAGTACAGTAAGCAGACAAATGGTGAGGGAGCAATTGAGCATGATGGGCATGGCCCCATCAAGAGAGGCATGAGGACCCCATACCAACGTCTGGGCTTAGGACAAGCATCAAGCCAGGCAGCAATAAGGGGACCTTGGGTGGAGAAATTAGATGCAGTAACAAGACTGCCCCCGAGTTACCTGGAGGACAACAAAGGGGTGTACAACCAACAGATGTCACCACCACCACACAGTAAAATGAATCACTCCCCTTAGTGAGAATGTAGATTGTGGCCAGTATAGTACCCTCCTTATATAAGAGGACAGCAATAGCCACTAAAAAGGAGAACCGAGTTACACGATATAGACTATAGCAGGGACCTCACTATCCCCCCTTGCTTTCCTCTTCTTTCTTACTCTATGTGTGACATAGACCAGCAGTTCTGAGTGGTGTATCATTTTTTTAATATGAAATGTATTACTGACTGTCTCTGCTGAAAATCTGATGCTCTAGGATTGACCTCACCCATTTTTGTGCGGTGGCATTGCCACCAAGCATTACTCCCAGGACAGTACCATCTTATAGCCAGTGCACTAACCATTAGACCACACTGCTTCTTCAAAATCATGAATTAGCTGTATGATTGTATCCAAACTGTGCCTCAGTGCAGTATGCAGCCAATGAGCATGCATGGATGGAAATAATTTTTAACAATCTGCTGCTTCACTGTACTGCCCCTGCCCCCCCCCCCAAGCAGAATTCCATAACTAGGATATGAACATATATGATGGGGGATGCATACTCTGTATGCCTGCAGGCAAACTTGGTGCAGCACAGCATGGTGGTGATGGAATGGATGATGGCAGTAGTTCAAGTGGAGGCAGCCAGTTGGAAAAGTAGAGTGCCTTTCTGATAGTGGAGTAGCAGAGGACGACAGCGGTGTAGACTGTGAAGTCTGCAGAGCATTTACATGAACATACCTGTCAGAACCAAACAAGCCATTTTCAATCTACCATCTTGTATACTGGTCTCCAAAGTGACATTTCTCCATAGGATTAGTGCAACAGTCATGCAAATGCACTGCATGTTCACCTACTGGCATCCCATCTGAGATACTTTTTAGCACCACTGGTAATGTGGCTTCTTCATGCCATCCAGGTTTATTTATTTGGTATTTGGAAAATAACCTTTGAGCCAAGGCTCTTTTACAAAGGTTCCATGTCATGTGAACAGAGTACAGACATTCAATCAAGAAGGTTACAGAGTTTTAGGACATTTGAGACACTAAACAGCACAACAATCAGGAAAAGGTTACAGAGTTTCTTGGACATTTAAAACACTATACAGCATATGAATATCAACTTTAGTTGATTACAAGTGCAGGTAAGGTGCAGAGGCACTAGAGGGTAGGTTAGGTTGGGCAAAGGGTCAGTAAGGACAGGATTTTGGTAGGGGAGGAGGGGCCTCTAGTAAAAGTGGCCGAGGCAGGGCTTAGGCTGGGAGGCAGAGACCCATCCTATCATGGAGACGGGGACGGGGTGAGAGGGGTGAGGTGTACAGGAGCAACCCCTTAGAGTGATTCACAGGCATTGTCAAGGAGCGTGTGGAAGGGTGACTTCCGTCTTTGTGCTGAGAATAGTTGCTGTTAGCAGAGCTAGGCCTGGTCATCCAGAGTCTATCAGCTGTTGGAGAAGCAGGTACACACAGAGCTAGAAGTCAGGTAGTGCTTAAAGTTTGATTTGAAGCTGTACAGGCTAGTGGAGTTCGAATGGACTTGGGTACCTGGTTAAGCCAAAAGGGGCTCTGTAGGAGAAGGCATGCTGTCCGAGAGCTGTGTATCAGAATGGCACCATGAGGGGCCCTCTGCGTTCTATTTTGGTTACATATTCTGAGCCTGGGAGGGAGGAAGAAGTTTGTACTCACAGAACCAGTCTTCTATTTTACTGAAGGAGTGCTGAAGTGCTGCTTGGAGTGACTCAATTCGAGAGTTGCTGTTGAGGATGACAGCGCTGTCCACATATAGGATTATCTTGGCATCACAGGCTTGAGGGAGATGATTTAGGAACAGGCTGAAGAGTGGGGTCCCAAGATGGATTCCTGGGGACCCCAGCATGACTTCTCTGGGGTCAGACACTGTTCATCCTATTTTTACCTGCTGTGACCTGAGGGACAGGTAGTCTTGGAACCAGAGTGTTGCATTGGCGGCCACCCCAGGCTTTGTAGCTGGGCCAGTAAGAGGGTGTGGTTGACGGTGTTGAAGGCTTTGTTAAGTCTATGAACACTGCCTTACTAGTTTGCCTTCGTCCATAGCTTTGTGAGCACAGTCAGTGACCTCTACAAGTGCAGTCATGGTACTATGCCCTGTCTGAACCCATGCTGGTTGGGGCATTGCAGTTGGTATTTGCTGATGTACTCTGTTAGTTAATCCACCACAATCTTCTCAAAGGCCTTGGATAGGGAGGAGGATTTAGATAGGCCTGTAATTGGACACATTGGTCCTGTCCCTGTTTTTGTGGACAGGAGTGACAAGTGCTTGCTTCCAGGTGGCCAGAATTGTGCCAGGTTAGGGATTTGTTGAATAGTTTTGTAATAGGCTTGATGAGCACATCAAGAGATTGAGATGTCAGCTTCATGTCACTCCATCGCTACCCATTCTGGTCTTCCTGAGCACTTTTCTATTTAGAATGCTGCCTCTTTTATAGTAACCTCTTGAGGTAGAAGGTAGGGTGAGAGGCACTGGGTGCTTTGTCATCTTAGGGAACCTTGGCAGGGTGTAGATAGCCAGGAGGAGTACTGTGCTCAGATCTGTGAAGGCAGAGTTGAAGGACTCCGTGATGAGGCATGGGTCCATGGTAGTACAGCCATTAATGTGGAGCAGTTGTGTGTTCTCTTTTCTTCTTCCACCAAGAGATTCTTTATGTTTCCCAAGAAAATGTTGCTGTCACCCCAGCTTTTATCGTGCATTTCCTTGTGGTGATCTGCTTTAGCCCTCCATATGACATGCATGCAGTGGTTTTCAGCTGGTGGTCATGGTCTTTACCTGAGGCCCTGGCTTTTAACCAGAGGTTGTCCTCTCCTTCATCATGGCTGGAGCTCCTGTGATCCAACCATTAGTGGTCCCTGCACTTTCCTCTTTTTAATGTAGCCTGTATCGGTCATAAATATTGTTGATTCCATCTGTGAAGTATTTCAGGGCCTGGTCCACATCTGGCAGTGTGTCAATGGGTGACCAGTCATGGAAGAAGAGGAATTTTAAGCAACCCTAATTGACCACTTTTCAGGATCCTGCTCTGTATAGTGATGGGGACTGTTTTTGAACTATTTGACCATCTGATGGTGACAAGGGAGTGGTTGCTCAACATTTGGGTAGAACCTTGACCTCAGATATTCACGATGGGGAGTTTGTGAGGATCCAGTCAATGAGTGAGCTCTTGCCTGTCTTGTGTGGCACCTTCTGGTTGGTTCCATGACTAGTTGTGTCAGGTATGCCGCCACAATGTCCTTGAGTGTCGTGGAGTTGTCGCTTCCCAGTTTATATTGAAATCCCCTGTGGTAGGTAAATCAATATCCTTGGGTAGGGAGGCCACTGTGTCCAGGATCTTGGGCACACCATCCCGTGATTTTTGAGGGGCACTGAGGCTGATGCAATGGTCCGGATTTACTCAGCGGTCCAGCTTGTATTTTCATGACAAGGAGCTTGTGGTTTGCTGCCACCCTGGAGATAGGGAGGACAGAGCTATGGAGGAGTCTTTTGTATAGATAAGACAGACCCCACCCTTCTTGCCATGCCTGTCGCTCCTGAATACCTGGTATCCAGGTAGTGCTATTTCACTGTTTTTATATTACCTGTCTGCCAAGTCTCAGGCATGCTATATTTGTGCTGGGTCATCCAGGCCTGTAATTATGTAAACTTTGCTGTTAGGCTGCAAATATTCATTGCAACTATTGTCAGGCCCTTTGCCATGATACCCACAGATCCAGGTGGCAGTGGAGGGCCAGGATTTGAGTGCAAATTCCCCAGATAACAGGAGGAGCATTAGGATAATTTTCCTCACTGTGATGCAGAGGGTTATAGAGATTCATGACTTCATTCCTTATTTTATCTTGGAGAGGTTCTCCACTTTCAGAGGGTGTGTGTGTCAGAAGTGGTAGCCTAACGGGCTTGATCGTGTGTTGGATGCATTCTCCCTGTTGTGGTCTCATTGTAGTAGGGCTGCTGGTATGCCCCTCTGTGGAGGTTGCTCCTAGTACTGACAGCCAACAGCCCATTCCGAGGCAGTGTTCTGGGCAGACAGAAGAGGAGAGGTGACCTGAAGGCGCTTGGGCCACTGACCCAAATGTGATAGCAATGAGTAGGAGAGTAGTGCAGCTCATGTTGTTTGCTGTTGTCAAGGGTTGGGTTTGAAATTAAGCAGTTTGGAAGACTAATCGTATGGCAGAAATACCATCCAAATACTATGATGAGAACTTAGTTCAAAGGTAGGAGGTGCAGCACAGTAAATGAGACTTAAAGAGTTTAGATCAACACTGACAAGTATTGGGCCCTATAATTGCATTCTGTATCTTTAAGGGAGTTGCATATTAGTGAGAGGGGAGGATGAAGATTGCCTAGGGCGGTGCCATGGGAGGGAGAGTATTTAATGAAGGCTGGAGGAGGGGAGGGGTGGGTGAAAAATTTAAGTGGAAGGAGAGAAATGAAACAAAAATGGAGTTATTTGTAGGGCATAGCTACAACTCGACTACAAATGAGAAACTGGTCTACACAAAGAAGTGTTCACAAAATGCTGTATCACTTTAAGCTTAGTTTCTGATCAGGGTAAAATACCACTGGACCTTAAAACAAAGGAGCTGTAATACTTTAAAATCTGAAAACCTGCACTCTGAAGGATCCGGCACTTCAAACAGTTGGACCCTGAGCATGTGGAGCAGTTTGTTATCCTGAAGATGTAACGTGCCACTCTTAGCTTTTGAGAACCCGTATTTTGAGAATAATTAGCCCACTCATACTCCACCCAGTGATGATAGCCTCCAAAGAACTCCACTGCACCACTCTGCTGTGTCCACTCCCTGATCAAATATTGGGCCATACTATCCTAACCTAAACACTTCTCAAACTATTGGTAGGAAGCCATTCATCAGATGTGCATGTTTACTGTATATCTCTGTATCCTTTGGCTAAAGCACCTACAGGAAGAATCAAAAAATGTCTCAGAAGAAAACGTGTGCAAGCATATGGCTATTGCCTTGCTACAAAGACTACAGTCTGGCAAGGCTGCCTTGTAACATGGAGAGATTATTGCAAGCTCTGCTACACGTCTTTACTCTGTCCCAGACAAAATAGGATAGAAAATGGAAATTATGTGCTTACCATAATTCTTGATCTTCTTGGACGAGTCTCCACCACTCATTCACACTAATGGGATAGCCCTGGAGGCACTAGGACCCAGTG
Organism: Neoceratodus forsteri; assembly: GCA_016271365.2. NCBI lineage: Eukaryota > Metazoa > Chordata > Ceratodontiformes > Ceratodontidae > Neoceratodus > Neoceratodus forsteri. Next base: position 1,327,975,862 of record CM057449.1, read on the forward strand.
GGAGTCAAACATTTTCAGAAGGACCAGCACTGGGATAGGACCACGCATGCACAGCACCGCAAGACTAGCTCATGCCTTTGTAGGCTATCTCAGCATTGACCCTCCAACTGCCTCAGTACCTTTTCAACCTAGGAGGTGCAGGTAACTAATGAAAATAACTTATCCTAACCTTCTGGGCCTGTGAAGGCCCAGTTTACCCATGCAAGAAGGGTCAATGAACAATGTCTTCAAAGCTGAAACCACAAGGCTGTGACAACCGAAGAAATAAAATGCGTGAGCCCAGGGGATGGAGGGTGGGCATGTGAATGAATGGTGGAGACTACATCCAAGAAGATCAAGAATTACGATAAGTCGTAATTTCCATATCTTCCTGGACTCAAGTCTCCACCACTCATTTACACTAATGGGAGAGTACAAGCTAAAACCAACCCACCCTGAGTAGGGCGGTATGAGATAGTACTCACTGAGAAAGGATGTCCAAGGACTGTCCTCCTAAGAAAGGAACTGCCTGGAAAGAACATCTAGAACATAGTGCTTACAAGGTATGCACTTGAGCTCCAACTCACCACTTTGCAGAAGACTGCAATGGACACAAAATGAAACTCCACCAGGAAGCAGCAACCACTCTGGAAAGCGTGAGAACCGGCCTCTCAATTTGGTCTAAGACAAAAATAATAGTGTTGAGTTGAAGACATGCTACCAATCTAGCCTAAAACATCTCAGGGCAGGAAGGTGATCCAAGTGAGACAAACTGAAGCTACAAAAAAATGTTGGAGTGTAGCTCTTTCGTTCTGTGAAGAAAATCACAGAAACGTTGTAACAATCAGAGAGTGAAGAGAAGCCCCTTACTTCTGGAGGTAAGGCAAAAACTTTACTAACTGTAACAGCCAGAGGCAGTCTACTGGTTCAAGGTAGACCAAGAAAGCATAGATGGATACCCCACTACCAAGTATGGCTGACCTGTGACAACAGGTCCAAGAGACACTTGAACCACTTACTGGTGAGCAATTGGAGGTCCAGGTGGGGTTAACCCATCAATGGAGAATGGTTTCACCTTAGTCACTTAAGCCTTCCTGATGGAAGGCCACAGCATAATTAAAAGCCTCTTGTGGTGGTCTGGGAGAACCAGAGCCAACCCACTTCTTATTCAGAGAGAATCATTCTGCCCCCATTTGCCCACAACTCTAATAGCAGTCTCTGAACTAAGGAAGAGAGAGAAAGTGTACAGGAGGAATGTGTCCTCTGTGGAGAAGCATTCTGATAGGAAAAACAGGGTCTGGATTTCTGAGGCAAAATAGGGGCACATCTGCGTTGAGAGGGGATGCAGAAAGGACCAAGTTCAGGCTAACCCATTCGTCAAAAGTGACTGCATAAGAACTGAAGTGACTCAGAGTGGTAAGGCACCACTCGCCTGGCCTTCCTGAAAGGGAGTAGGAAAAGGCTGTAGTTTGCTTGCTGATGAAAAACAAACATCATAGTTTTGTCACCTGCTCAAAGTGTGTAACTTCATGTCAGAGGGTGTCCTTCACCCTGGAGGCATCTAGGGAGCTCCTAAGAGAAGGAGCTGCGGGAAGGTGAAACTAACACCTTCCCATAACAGAAAAACTCTTCTTGGGAAAGGGAGAGGAGAGCTGAGCAACTGCTTCTGAAGAGTCTAGTATGGAGCAACTGGCATGGAACCAATGTGCAGGAAGCATAGGTATGAATACCGAGAACCCATCTCTGAACAAGGACTTACTTGACCTTTATGGTCGAGAAAGGGAGCATGCCATCTGTTAACTAGAGCAAGCAAGGAAGTAGGAACCTGTGTTCTGACTCTCCGTGGAGTCACTTCTGTTGCTCTGAGGCTCTGATCAAGAGAGAGTCTGATAGAAAAAAACAACAGACTGGGCTGCTGCCTAGGTCTAGGAACATCTCTGAATTAAAAGAAATCTCCTCGAGAATGTGATGACCCATACCTCTACAAGATTGGACCTCCCTAAAGTAAAGAAGTCAGGTGCTGCTCTCGTAGTCTAGAGACGACCACCTCAGACAGCTGAGTAGACCTGGGACAGATCCAGAAGGATGGTATTGGGTAGTTCCAGGCCAGGTCCTCAGCTGTGATGATACACATATATACTTTTTTTAACTGTTAGTTAGAGCCTCGACAAGGCTCTCAGGCTTCTACCTCGAAAGGACTGCCTGTTACAAAAATGACAAAGATTTCATCCATTTGAGGGCAGGAGGAGCCTGAGCATCCATAACTGAAACTGGGACCCGACCAATAATCACAGCTGAGGAGATGTTAATCACCCATTGCCAATGAAGCCACTGTAGGGGCAGTATCACAGGGAGCATATACCCCTATCAAAGGAGCGGAAGAGTACAGAAGGCTCTTGGCACCACCCGTGGCACCAGTATCACCTGCAGCATGGGACAGCACCGAGCAGCACCAATGCCACCCACAGCACCACCCAGCACCTGAGGATGCTCATGGCACCATCAGTGGCACCCACAGCACCACCTGTGGCACCTGCAGGCACCTGCAGCACTGTCTCGTGCACCCACGGCAAAGCCCGTAGCACCAGCGGGCATCTGCAGCACCATGTGACACCCGTGCATCACCCACGGTGCCGCCCGCACCAATAGCACCAGCAGTGCTGCCTGTAGCACCAGAGCAACATCAGCAGCATCACCCATGGTGCTGTGCAGCACCAGAGGCACCACCATGGCACCACCAATGGCAATGCCAGCAGTGCCAATAGCACCCAAAGATCCTGAGGAAAAGGAGAGAGAAGGAAAAGTGGTACCCATGCTGGCCCCTGCAAGAAAAAGGAAGGGGTAGGAATGAGAGGTCAACGTCATGGCAAAGGCACCAAAGAGGGCACAGCACACATCCTGACCCAATCAACCAGGACCCGTCCAGTGGCTCCGAGGTCCGGAGACCCCGGAACTGGGAACACTGGCCAGGAAAACTGAACAGAAGTTGAACACCCTGCTCCAAAGGAGCAGCCCAAAAGTGAAACTACTCACTGGAACTCCATCAAGGACAGAGATGGAATCCGGTGTCAAAGATGCAAGCCATTAAGAGCAGGGCCAAGGGGACCCACCAAGTCAGTTCAGGCTACCACCCTCACCACAGACAATCCCTGTGCAGCACATACCAGAGGATGACCTTGAGTGGTACCGATTCTTCTCCTCCCTGAGAGGAGGAAGAAGAGTCTGAGGTCAAACAGAGCTGAATCCCAGAACCATCAGTTTTGTGCTTCAGTGGACTGTCCTTCCCAAGTACAGGACTGCCTATGGTCAGACCCCTTCGCAAAGGGTGGTGGACTAGACACAGCCCCACTGCCATAACAACTTTCAAACGATGTCTTCCTACCATCACGCTACATCTAGAGGCGACTCCGTTGATGGCAGGTGAGATATATTTTCTTCTTCTTCTTCTTCTTCTTCATAATCTTCTTTTCTTCTTCTTAAAATAAGAAAATAATACTAAAATGTTAATTTAAATGAATACTGAACAGCTTAAAGCTGCTGTCGTATAGTCGAAAATTTTGACTCTGGCAGATGGCGACGTCGACATCCAAGCACTCGTGGCAGGAGAAAAGGAACTGAGGCAGTTGGAGGTGCTGATGCTGAGATGGCCTATACAGGTGCGAACTAGTCTCATGGTGCCGCACATGCGTGGTCCCTATCCTGGCACCGGCCCTTCTGAAAATCTTTGGCTCCTGCTGGGTCCTACTGACTCTGGTGCTATCCATAAGTGTGAATGAGTGGTGGAGACTTGAGTCCAGGAAGATCAAGTTTCTCTAAATAAAATGCATGAGTAACTCATGTGTGCATGCATAGTATTTCTATCACCGTAGCGATTTCTGCTACCTGGGTGGCACCACCACTTCAGACTCTAACAGGAAGAGGTGAGGTGATCCCAATTCCTTAAAAAAACTGTGCAAGATATCCGAATGAGTGCTGACACATGCAGGTGGACTGGGGAGCAATGCTGAAAATCAGCAGACCTCTCCAGAGGAGGAGAATCAGAAGGCTTGAGCTGCAGCTCAATTTCAAACCTTCTGTCTCCTCCTCTGGATAGATCTACCAAATTTCTAACATCACTCCTCAGTCTACTGCATAATCGACACTCAGCCGGATGTCTTGCACAGGTTTTTTAAGGAGCCGGTTGGGGCCTCAAGCACCACCAAGGAAGCAGCCTGTGCTGCATCTCACTGTGACTGGAGCTACAATTTATAAGGTGAGTCAGCTGGCACTTGTGGAATTAATGCAGTGGGTGGGGTGTCTGATGCAGAATGAAGTCTGCATTAGCTCCTTAGTCAGAAGACAGGGCCAGCTGGCAGCTGGTGGCAGTCTACACACGATCATGGACAGTTCAGTGGGATTCTAGGGAAAATGTTACACTTTCTCTTACATGACTTATCAGTTTTTGTCCAATGGTTGGCAAGCTTCTCAATATAGGCAGTTGGGCAGATCAGGTTTGAGGCAAACTCAGTGTCACTGACTGGACTCAGACAGCAACCACACACCGCATGGTCATCATCAGCACACAGGTACTCTCTCAATCTGAACTTGAGAAACAGCAGCCCAAAAGAAGAAAGGATCTCTAGATTGCCACCAGGTCAGTCATCAAAGGAACTGTCAGGCACTACTGCACCACACTGTCACAGCAAAGATGTGGTGTGATACATACATCCTTTTGGAGAGCCCATGGCACTGCCAGTTATCACCACTCCCCACACAGAGAATGCTGACCAATTAGCTTAAGGTCAAGACTCTTGAATCTAACCTAATTGATACAAAACCCTATCATACCTTTGCTGCATGCCATCCTGTCTAGTGTAATCCACACCTTTGGTTTTATTTCTGTTTCTTTGAACTGGAGCACTTATCTAACTGCTGGCTCCAGCACCCATAGTGAACAACAAACAGAGAGGCCCAGCCAGCTCATTACCAAACACAAGTTGAATCACTTGATTTTACTTGTCCTGCTCCTCCTGAGTCCCAACTCAGCTCTTCATTCAATTTTGTTTTTTGCTAGTAGGGGCATAGGGACCACCAGTCTCCAGATATCTGGCCAGGCCAGTCCAACCCTGCTCCTACCCTTCCCTCGTGGAGCATCTCGAGCTGCTTGAAGCCAGTTGGCTTTTTGAGCAGTGCTGATTCATCAAAGAATGGAGGTTTGTTGCCGCAGAGAAAAACAGCTGGCAGCCCATCCAGTGCCGCCACAGCAGGGGTGATAAAACAAAATTGCAGGCTGTGGGCAGTTTTAATGACAAGTGGAATGAAATCCAGTTGGACACCGAATACATAGTATGTCGGAAAAAGTACTGCTACTGCCTGGCACAGATTGGGGATGACTCTGGGATGAGAGTGAATCACATTCGATTATCATCACGTGAAGTTATGCTGTTTACGGATGAACCACTTAATGTCTTAATGCAGGGTCAACGGATGCATTCTTTCAATAAGTTTCCACCACGTTGCTCAAGAAAAAATATGTGATTCTCACTCATGCAAATCAAAGGACCGAAGCCCTCTCGGATTACAGTGGCTTCAATCCTTTGAGTGCATGACCATTCAGCCCACCACAGAGAGTTGCATCAAGACCACACCAAGTGGTCATTGGTGTAGACGGCTGAGTCCCTGGTTCTGTGACCACACCTGAATTCCCGTGTACCACAATACATTGGTTTTCACAAGCGCAACCAACGTAAAAGGGGTGGGATAGCCTTACATCTAACTCAACTTTGGATACAAAATGTTACTCACAGCAAGATTAATAAAACGTCTGACACAGAAAGATTAAAATCCTCTCAAACCCCCTGGTTCCCCTGTTGTTGGGTTTTGCTATTGTCTTCCTGTTCTCCAATAGCTGTCATTTCTGAAATTGAACCTGTCTGTGAGGCAGGTGATGTACTTTATAGGGGACTTAAACTTAGAGGATATAAACAGGAAATGCATACTGCTGCCTCTGCTTCAGGAAATCAAGTTATGGTATAATGTGAACAACTTTTAATGAATTAGTATGTGTCTGAACCCACAAGAGGTGCCAATATTTTAAATACTGTACTGGTGCTTCAACCTGATTATAAAAATTGTAACATCGGCCCTCCTCTAAGTACAAAGAGACCCAGTTTAACATCAACCTTACATATGTTAGGCACAGAAGTGAATCAAATTTTTTCTGCATAATTATGCTGATACATTTCTAATAAACAAAGTCCTGTCCAACAAAGACTGGGACTCGTTGCTATACAACTGTAATACAGAGACCAAGTGGAATAAAATTTAAAATATTATACTAAATCTTATTAACAGGTTTATTCCAAAATTTGGAAGTCAAATAATAACAAATGTAGGCTGAAGTGTTTAACAAGAAATGACTAAACTTATTAACAAAACACAAAATATTTAAAGTCTACAGGATATCACAGACTGCAATTCTTTTGGATAACAACTACAAAAATGCAAAACAAGTGCAAGCGTGCAATCAGAAGAGCTAAAAGCAATATGGAACATAGTTTGGCTAGAAATGCTTCCAAACAGAATAGCAAAGCATTCTTTAGTTATATAAATTCCTGAAAAATCCTAGATGCAAAGTAGGGCTGCTACTCTGCAACAGTACCAACATAAATAAAGTTGAAGAGATGACTGACCTATTTTATACATTTTGTGAAGTTTATCAAAAAAGGTGTTACCTGAATCAATTAACACCAGATCTTGTAATCACATATTTATCTCAGAGGAGGAAATCGTCAGAAAGATAAAAATATTTCATCAGATTGTTCCCCAGGTATATGATAATGGCAAGCATGCCCAAGCTTCTGGCTAGTCCTGCTATACCCCTCAAACTACTATTTGAAAAATTAATGAACAGTGGCGATGTTCCGAGACTGGAGAATGCCCAGTGTGGTTCCACTATTCAAGAAGGGGATAGGCACAATGTTGGCAACTACAGACCCATTAGCCTGACCGACACCCATCATTGGTAAACTTCTTGAAGGCATCATAAAAGATAAAACTCTGTCCTCTCTGGGTAATATCAATTTTGAGCAAAATGATTTCACTAGGGTAGACCTTGCACTACTAACTTCTTGTGTTTCTATGGAAAATTAGCTACCAACTGGATAATAAAATACCATGTGACACTGTGTTTTTTTTTTTTTTTTATATTTTTATTAAAATATAAACAACAGTACTAAAGGTGCATACAGTTAGCTGAGTCACAAGAGGTACAGACAGTATCAATATACAGAACATACATAATGCTGAAATATACACCAAACAGTTTTAGAAAAGGATAGATCTAGTCAAAACAAAAGAATAGTACAGTATAGGAGTTTTGTGAGGCTAACACATTAGAGTCCTACAGTAACACAGACCAATGAAGAATACTGGGCTATAACTGTTATGCACAATAAAATTGTAGTTACATAGGGAATATACCATTTTCAATTGTTGTAATTGAAGAGGACCACATTTTAGAGAAAATCTCAGCTGCCCCATTAGTAGTCAGCTGTATCTTCTCCAGGCCCAGACCAGACTTCAAATTTAAAGCCCATTGTTGAATTGAAGGAGGGTTTGTCGACATCCAGTTTGAGTGACTGTTTTCTTAGCCATAGCTAAGGCAGGGGACCAGGCTGTGTTGCCATCCCCTCCTAGAATAATGTGGCTCTGCCCCTTATATGGCTCCAGTGGGGATTGTGAAGGACAAATCCCAGTACCCTCAGTCATAGTTTATTGCTACTTGAGAAAGTTTGGAAATGATTAGCTGCAAGGTGCCACATAGCTGCATCAATTTTTAGTGAAAGATCATGTTTCCATTTAGTCCTGATGTCCACCACAGGCAAATCATCACTTCTCTGTAGGGTACAATATAATATCATTGTGGGCTGGCTACAGGGTTGCGGTCTGTAAAGCTCCTCTTCAAATGGAGGGGTTGGCTCAGTCTGATCTATTATCCAAACTAATACCCAGCCTGTGCCGTGCAGTGAAATGCAGAGAAATCCTCAGGTCAAGGTTCTAGTCAGCTCTGAGTTCAGAGAAATTAAGGAACCTACTCCCCCATACAACTGAGCAACAGGTTTTAATAATAATAATAATAATAATTTTATTTATATAGCGCCTGTCACAATATCAAGGCGCTGAACAGATCAATAAAGCATCAACACACAATACAAACCACAAGCCATAAAAATTATAAAATATATTCTAAAGCATAATAAATTACAATAAAATTTCACACACTAAACAGTTTTAAGCCCTGATGGTGCCACCTGAGTAGCTGCTGGTGGAGCTGAACTGTATAGGGCTCTTTCCTTTCACTGCTGCAATGAGGCCAGTGCATGGGGAGGCATTGGTATGCAACCAGTGCACTTATGGGAGGCATTACATACCTTAGTTGTGCTGGCGGTAAATGGGTTGAGTGACCACAGGTGGAGAGAGGTCCAGAGGGATTTAGAGACAGTTCATGTGCAGATCTCGTCCCAGTTTCTTTCCTCAATGAACAGCCAATAAGATGTAGGGATCCCTCTCCTACTGGTAAAGCCAGTTAAGATGCCCAATAATAACATTAAAATGAGAAAGGCTAGCCCTGCCTACTTTGCTAGGTAGGTGTAAAATACTCCTTTAATGTGAGCAGCTTTCCCTTCCAAAACAAATCTATGTAATATTGAGCTGAGGTGTTTAAAGTGCATTAACAGCACTGGCATGGATAGAGACTGATATAGGTATAGGCATCTAGCTAAAATGGACATTTTAATGGTATTGATGTGGCCCAGAAGAGATAAGGATAGGGATTGCCATCATTCACAGTCCTCAGAAAGTTTTAGAAGGAGGGTTTATATTTTTGCATATACTACACTTCTTAAATTTACCACTAACATCCTCAAGGCCCTTGATAATGGAACCCCCACTGGTGTCATTTTATAGAGCTTACTAAGGCCTTTGATTTGGTGAGCCATAAACTGCTATTAGGCAAGCTGAAACTCATCAGCCTTGACCAACACTCCTAACCTTGTTTGAGAGCTACCTGACCCATTGTACCCAGCAGGTCAAGTGGAGGCCAATTCGGTCAGCTTCCTATTAAGAGGGGGTACCCCAAGGTTCTCTCCTGGGGCCACTACTGTTTTCACTGTTTGTGAATGACCTCAGCAATAACTGTGGAGGTAGCACAGTAATTCAATATGCCGATGGCTGTATTATACAGAACCTAGGATGTCGTATCTGACTTAGGGGCTCAGCTACAGGAGACTTCATGACCCTTGAGAGGTGACTATTGGCAAACAGGCTGCTGTTGAATGCTAAGAAGACAAAAGCCATCATGTTCGGGTCTAGAACACTAGGCCCAGATGGAAGCCTCCTGGTCCCCTTCATCTCCTCATCAGGTACAGCCATAGAGGTTGTGGCGCCTTCAAATGCCTAGGCCTGGCCCTCAACTAAGCTTCACTTTCAAACACCATGTGACAAGGTGACAGATCCATACACCAAAAGCTAGGTCTGCTCTACAGGCTGAACTCACAATTCATCCGGAAACCAGGATAGCTATAGCGAACAGCATCCTCCTACCAAACTTTACATATGCTGCTCTGGTCATGCAGTCTCTCAAAACAGGAATTTGGTAGGATGCAAATACTATATAATAAGATAGCCCACTTTGCAGATAAGTCCACCGAGGCCACCACTGTAAGTACTCGACTCCCTACACTGTGGACTCTCCTTACCAGCTCCAGTACCCTCTCCTGTGCAGCTTACAAAATAACTAATGACTCTTCCCCAACAGGCCTTGCCAGCCTGCTGACTCCCAAGTGTCCAGGCAGAATCCTCCGCACCTCAGACAGGAAGCTTCTGGAGGTTTCTAGGGTTAGAATGGCATCGGTAGCAAGTCATTCTCCTGTGTGGCTCCTGTGCTCTGGAACAAACTCCCAGCCCATTTGCAGGTTGCCAGCTCTCTGGATTCCTTCAGAAAGGGCTCAGAAAAGGGCTGGAAAACAGCCTCTGTACATGATCCTGAAAAATAACAGTAGACTCTAGACAGCCTAAACCTGCCCTGGCTGTATAAGCCACCACTTAAATGCACAACTGTGAAAGATTAAATATGTTAAAACCTCAGTGTGGCCTGCTGTTTGTTACTTGTATTCATAGTTGACTGTATTAACACTATTGTCATTGTTAGAAGGCATCTCCTGTTTAGTCTAATGTGATTATATGATGAATCTGTTCACTATTGAAAGTATGTTTTGCTGAACTGTAAGGCACTTAGGAATGCCATGATTGTCCTTAAAATAGTCTTCTTCTCTGAAATGTTCTATATCCAACAGGTCTTTATGTAACTAATTCTGGGTCTCCTGGCAAAGAGACCTTTTGGGCCCAGTGGGCCTGCCCGGTTAACAAAATGTAATAAATAAATAAGTTCTAATAGCGCAAATATAGGAGACTGAGTCTGGAGGGAATAAAATTTCCCAGGTATTTAATATGATCCACCATTTGCAATCCCCAAAGTTTGCCACAAGTTGGGCTCTATCAAGTTTGGATTGGCAGTAATTTGCTTTAGTCCAGTTTATTTTATGGCCAGATAGGGTTCCATATTCATGCACAATGGAGTGTACTTTGGGCAGGTCCTGAGATGGGTTCCTCAGGTACAATAATAAATCATCAGCAAAGAGAGCAGTCTTGTGCTAGTGCCCCCAAAAACCCTGAATACCAGGGTGACATTGAATAGCCACCATTAGTGGTTCAAGGGGCATACTGAAAGCAGGAACACAGCTGGCACTCCTGTCTCATACCCTGTCCCAGGGTAAAGGAAGGTTTCAATTACACAGTGACCAAAATTTGAGTGGTGGGGGATGAATACATCACCTGGATCCAGTTACTCAGCTGTGGTCGTAGTCTCATTCACCTAAGGTTCTTGAACATGTTCCCTCACTCCACACAGTCAAAGCTTTCTCCACATCCAAAGCAAGGACTGCTGCCCCATACTGTGCTGTTTTTTGGACCAGTTATATATGATGTTTAGGATTCTGTGAATGTTATGTTTCCTTGTCGATAACTGATGAACCCTGCTTGGTCAGAGTGAATTATATGAGGTAGGGTTGGCTTGAGTAAGGTAGCAATAACCTTGGCCAGGACCTTGCTGTCTGACGAAGAAGAGAAATGGACCAATATGAGGCACATAATGTGGGGTCCCTGCCTGGTTTGGGAGAACTGTGATTGTGGCAGATCACATGGATGGGAGCAACATACCTCATTCCATGCTCTCTACAAGCATGTCCTACAGCAGTCGACCAGGTCTGGGACAAAATTTTGAAAAATCAATAGGAAGTCCATCTGATCCACTTTACTGCACTTTAGGGCCCTGATGGCATGGTGGATCTCCTTCCTGGCCAGGGGGTGTCAAGGCTGCAAGTCTCAGGGGCTTATAGGCTGGATCTGAACCTTGCCAATATAGTTATCCAATTGCTGGGCCTTGGAGGAGACCTCTGAGGTGTAGAGATTTATAAAATGTCTGGAACTCTGCACAAATTTTAGCAGTGTCAGTGGTTAATATATGCCTTTAACTGCAAAGGTATTTATTTCATACACAAGTGTAAATCCATCAGTACAGAACTTGTGAAAGCAAGGATGAGAGAAACAACCACTACCCCTGCGCTTCAACAAAATGGTCTTCTAAGGGGCTAAAGACTGGTGAACAGTGCTCACTTAAATCCCCAAATTAAACCATGATGTCATTAATCATGGCATAGATGAAATCATTTAAGGCAACTTGCCCTATGCTGGTACAGATACATAAATTAAAAAGTGCTCCACTTTTTAATTTATGTATCTGTACTCAGCATAGGGCAATTTGTCTTAAATGATTTCATCTATGCCATGTGCTTAATAACATCATGGCTTTAGCCCCTAAGGAAGACTGTTTGTTGAAGTATGGAGGTACTGGTTGTTTCTCTTGTCCTTGTTTTCACAAGTTCTGACTGGATGGATTTACACTTGTGTAAAAATAAATAACTTTCTGTAGTTAAAGGTGACTTTTGTTTTGGATTGGAGAGTGCAACTTTTACTGTTGTTGTGAATCACTGGTGGCTGGCAGCCCAGTTTGCACCCTCTGCAGCATCTCAGTGGCGCTGGCATTTTTGTGCTAGTTTCAGTGGTTAATATATCTGTTGGTCTCTAATCTGCCAATATCCTCTCTCCCTCTCTGCTATGCAGCTGCCAAACCAGATATTCCCCTTTGCCACCATCAAATGGCACCTGCCTGTGCTAAAAGTATAGAGCATTCAGTGCAAGAGCCATTTCAGCTTTCAAATTACTCTTTACAAAGAGGAGGGCCTCTTCATGTGGGCCTCTTCACAGGCTGCAATTTTACTCTATTCTAAGCAAGCTCAGATTCATCTAGTTTTTGGCATGGGCAGAATACACAATTACATGTCCTCAAATAGGCAAGGCAAGGCAAATTTTATTATTCTGGCTCCCAATCCCAGAGGCTCTGGGCACCGTACAAAGAAAATACCATCATTTAAAACATCCACTAACAATGTAATAAATAATTATAAATCCATACAAGCAATCTTCTGCAAATACATAATCACTATATTTACTTAAAAAGGACTGGTAATCTGAGTTCTCAGTCAGTGTCAGGGAATGTCTGGCTGAACAGATGGTATTTTAGGTGGGCTTTAAATACCTCCACAGGCAGGGCCTCCCTTATCAATAATGGAGGCGAATTCCACAGGACAGGGCTGGTGACACTAAAAGCTCTGTTGCGGCAGTTTTCAACCTCGCCCTGGGAATTGCTAGAGACCCCTCATGGAGGAATGGAGGGAGTGGACCAGGGCAGCGGGTGTAAGAAAAGGTCCACCAGGTAGCAAGGGCCCAGTCCATGTAGGGCCTTAAAGGTGAGCCAGCCCACCTTGAAGAGCACCTCCATCTAACCAGCAGCTAGTGCAGTTCACACAGCACCAGGGTGACAAGACAGTATTTGACCGTTCAGTCAACAACCTGGCAGCTGTGTTCTGCTCCCAACTGCAGTCGATTAAGGGTGCCTCCGAAGGACTTTCTAATGTAGAGCACATTACAGTAGTCAAGCCTAGATGTTACAAAAGCATGCACCAAGGTGGGGAGGTCCAGGGCAGAACCAGGTGTTTGATCCTGGCAATGTTTCTTAGATGGAACAAACTAATCCTGACAACGGATGACACTTGATATTCCATTGTCAGACCACTGTCCAGAACCACGCCAAGATCATGCACCTTGGAGGAGGCCGTCAATGGGACAGAGCCTAGAACTAGTCCAGTATCTGCCCCAGAGGCCATCTTATCATGTCTCCTGTCTGGTTCCACCACCAGTGCCTCCATCTTGTTGGGGTTCAGTCGCAACCAGCTAGAGGCCATCCAGTCATTGATCTCAGTAAGACAGTTTGTTTAATACTTCCACCACATTTGATGTCCGGGGCAAAGGATAAGTACAGCTGAGTATCATTGGCATAACAATGAAACCCCAAGCTGTACTTCCTAATGATTTTACCCAGGGTAGCATATACACAGCAAACAACATCAGTGACAAGACCAAACCCTGCAGAACTCAAGACAGAAGGCTAGGGAGGAGGAGAATTTCCCATCACCGCCTTCTGTAAATGCTTAAGTGCTTCCAAGCGGCACCCATGGGATGTGTCATCCTGCTTGTTGTGGGTTAGAATTCCCTAATTACACTGGACATAAAGGCAGTAAAATTCTGATCATGAAGACGTAAGGGTCCAGTCTCCATGGGCAACACACCGGGTTGAGAGCCTCAGCCCCTACTGCCATTGTTCAAAGCGCATGATCAGAAATCAAAATAGGAGAGTATTCAATTGTATGGACATTAGAGAGGAGATGTGTGCTTACCATCAAGCTATGCAATCTGGAATATGAATGGTGAGCGTGGGAGAAAAAGCTGTACTCCCATTCAGTAGGGTGGGTATGCATCCACACGTCTATCAAGTTAAACATGGCTTCCATGTCTTCTAGCACTTTGCATTTTAGAAAGTGGATGGGGGTAGTATTTGATCTATCAAAGATTGTGTCCCTACACAATTAAAATCACCCGCAGTATCCATGGACCAGGCAGTGACAAAGTCCAGAACCAACTTAAAATATCCTGGATCCTCAATATTTGGAGCATAAATAGATCCACAGCAATGTCACCCACACCAGCCAGAGCAACGTGAGCTATGACATATCGACCAGCAGGATCAACTGCCTTGTTATGTACAGAAACCTGGACACCCAGAGGTAACAAATGGCCACTCCCCTAGCCTTGGAGGAAAACAAGATGTAATCCACATCCTCCCAGACTCACACTCATTTTCCTACTTCTGCATGAAACATATGGGTCTCCTGCATTAATAGGATTTTAACCCTGGTCCTCTTGACCTCGCCACCACCCATCTATGCTTTATAACATTTTAAGCCCATTAACATTCCATGTAGATACATAAACTGTATTAGCCATTTGGTAAGTATTTTAACAGACAAGCATCAGCCAGACCGCATTCCAGCTAGAGATCAACATACTGCATTGGTGTAAGCATAACATTTCAACCGTAAGAACAGCCATTGTATTTTCCAAACATCTTTCCCATGTAAGTCCCCTTTCCCTGTCAACAAAAATAACACAAATAGTTGAACCTCCCCTCAACTAGAACTTGAAAACAGTGTCCTACTTTAAACTGGTGGGTAAACACATTGAAAAGTTAAAGTAAGAACAAGGCAAACAATAATTGAATATTCTCCTCCAAACCCTCCCACCCCCTTCTCGCTGAGCAATTAGTCACTCAGCAGAGCTTCCCTCGCAAACCTTTGGCATTTAGGTAAATATTGATCATTGAGTGTGGGCACTCATGGTTTAAGAAACAGTGTAGATAATGCCTATGTACCTCAATACCTCAAAACCTTGACGAGTCAGTTAGAGAGTTATTAAGACAATATATTAGAAATGTCCGTTCTCTCCTATGACCACTATTTCACACAGAACACAGATGGCAGTTGTCTCAATAAGGGTCACCGTATGCAGCTGATCATCAGTAGGGATACACATTAAACAGTAGATCCACGGATTAGGTGGGTAATCACATTATATATATTATAAGGAAGTATTTTTCACAGAGAGGTTGTGGATGCATGGAGCAGGCCTGGAGGAAGGTTGTGAGTCAAAACAGTGGCTGAATCTAAGCATGCATGGGACAGCCATAAGGCAATTCTAGGGGTGGGGTAGAAAGAAGTAGGCTGCTGGTTAACTAGGATCTGCAGCTTATCCATTAGGTAGGAAATGGGCAGACTGGGTGGGCCAAGCGGTCCTTATCTGCCGTCAAATTCTATGTTTCTATGTTTCTATTATGGGGTTTCAGCAGCTCAGGTTTATGTTGGTTGCTGCTGCATAATAAACAAAAAACACAGAGACAGCATACTCTGAAAGTCTGTATGCAGCGTTCAGATGAAGTTTGCCGTTGTTACCTGTCTCCCAATCTGCAGTCAGGATAGTATGCAGGCTCATTAGCCTATAGATATATGAAATCAGTAATCCACTTTACAAAGATAGCATGACAAACAGAAATAGCCACAGAATGAATATTGGTCGTGCCGAAACAGAAGTGAACTGCCATTTACAGCTTGTGCCTGCATCCTGCTAAGATGGAGGAAATGGCAGCAGTGTTGGCTAATGCCAGGGCACACTTGAACAAGGAGAGGGAGCTGCTCTCTCATACCCCTACTGCCTAGAGACCGCTGATATCCCTGTCCCCAGACATGGTCGGGAGAGCTCATGAAAGGCAGAATTGTATATGCAGAGCTATACACAGGTAACAAGCTGGATTACAGTAAATGAAGTGGACCCTGGATCGAAGTGTGATAAGACAACAGCCAAGACTGATAGAGGTACCAAATAGTTACCAAGCAGGCTTGATTGAAGTAGGTGGCTTCCTTCTTGGAGCCAAACACAGTCCACATTTGAGAACTTTGTACAGTATATACTGTAGATGATTTCCCAAGACCTGAGCACAAACACAGAATCAGTCATTTGCCCTCAACAATTTATATCATGGGGATTCAAACATGAATAAAGGTGTATCACCACCCTTGCATGCATTCAAGTTCCCCAGAAATCTCTAGCAGGTCTGCAACCTCGTTCTTGCCTTGTGGGTTATCGCTGTTGTCTAGGCTACCCGAAGGGTCAATGAAAGTTTTAGCTGCTTACTTCACTGCTGACCAGTTGCCATTGACTTTTGAGGTGGTGAATCAATAAATCGTCAGGATACTCTCCTTGAAAGATATTGTTAGACTGTTTTAAAGGATGTGCCCATGGGAGTTTTGCTAAAACACATCTGCCATTGTGCCTAGTCACGCCTTCCCCGACATTGTCTTTCTTGACTTCACAAGGCAACTAGCAGAAATAGGCCTTAGACTGGTTTGATGGATATCTAGCTAGTTAACTGACAGAACTCAGAGAGTGATGGTTAATAGACTTTTCACAAAGGGTGATGTATCTCATGGTATGCCACGGGGTATGTGCTTGAATCACTTGTTTTCCATAATTTTATGGCTGATCTTACAAAACCTGAGCAGCTGGTCAACAAAGCACAAGAATGACACTACAAAGGTAGCACTGGTGCCTCAGTTGATGAAGCTGACAGAATTCAGAACACCTTGATCATATCATGCTCTGGGCTGCTGATTGGGAGATGCATTTAACCTTGAAAAGTGCAAAGTTAGGCACCTGAGAACCAACAACACTAGGCATCCATATTTCTTATGCAAAAGCAGTTGGTAGAAACAACATTGGAGAAGGACACTGGGGTTTTATCTCAAATGATTTAGAAAGCACTAGGCAGGTAAATGAAGTAATCAGTAGGCTGACACAATCTCATGGACAGTATGCAGAAACATAAGATCCAGAGGTCCTGAGCTCCTTGCTGTTCTGTGCAGATCTATGTACATCCCATTTTGATTACTGCTCTCAGTTTTGATGTGCATTCAAGAAAAGTGATATTAGTCATATTTACAATGTTCAAGAGAACAACGAAACATGCAGGGTTTGGGAGTTAAATCACCATGATAGATTATGTAAACAGAATCTCATGCCTCTTGAGATGAGAAGGCTAGGGGGTGATTTACTGTACTCCTTATGAGGATATAATTAAAGATCCCGCTTTGCTTGATGAAATGGGGTTTGAATTTTAATAATATACTGCCTGAACTAGTGGACAACCATTTCAACTACGTTGTAAAACATTTTAACAACACTAGAAGGAAATGTTATTTCTCATAAAGGGTGTTAAATCCTTGAATTCCTTCCGATCAAAATAATGGTCATCAAAAGTAAAGCTATTTTTAAAAACAAATTTGATAACTGGATTCTAAAGCGACAGTGTACATTGTTATGGATTATGGGACAGTAGCAGTATATGGGCATTTGCATTCTGCTCCTGTTTTCACCTCAGTATAATCCTTAGTATAATAAACATATACTGACTACAAGATAAAAAGTACTGGAGTATTGCCTGCTTTCATGGACATAATCAGGTGCCAGGAGTGACCATACAATGGTGCTTGCACCACTTAAACTGATTTCCTATTTCCCAGTACCAGGCAGACACTGGAAGGTCAAATTGGTTTACTAAAACCCAAATTACTGCACACTGCTTTCGTACATTTATTAGTTTTTGATGGGAAAAAGTCATAAATATACACACACACATACATTCACACGCACATGTGTATATATATATATATATATATATATAGTAGTGGGCGTAGTTCCTAAACTTCACTACATGCAGTATTTCATGTATACCTCAAATTTCACGAAATACACTGCAATGCAATTCAATGGACTTTGTGTTAAATTCGCCTTTTATTGCTCTTTAAGGCACATTTGCAGTGATTCATGGGATGGCAGGTCACATGGGCTCTAGACTGTTTTGCACAGCCTCAATTCAGCTTAATGTGTGTTGTGGAAAGCTGGAGACAGTTTGCTATCAGAGCTCAAACCATCAAAACCTGTAAGAAAGCATTTTGTGACAAAATTTTGCATCAAATTTAGTACATCAATTGTAGGAACCCTTGTGTGTTTATATCATCGAGCATTTATTGATTTTGTGGAATTGTGAATGTTAATTTAGTACATTCAGGGCCAGATCTTCAAAGAGGAGCACCTGGAAAATCTGTTGCGCTGGATTAGCACAAATTTGCACCCGACTGCAATATTCAAAAGGACATTTAAGCTGGTGCTAGGTGTTAACACCAATGCTAAATAATAATGTATGCAGGGAGGGACTGAGGGAAGGGCCCTGAATGCCGGCCTTGCAGCATATTCAAAGTATGGTGCCACACTACAGGCATTAGCATGACCTGTAGCGTGCGCCAAACCGCCATAGGAAAAGCTGATGGTCATGCAGTGGTGCCCCAACACACATATGAATCCCAAACCCCCATTTTCCATAAAGTAAAAGATGATACCCTGGTAGTCTAGTGGTCCCCCACCCCCAAGCATGGCTCGACACACCGTAGAAATTAAATATAATTTCCTGGTAGTCTAGTGGTCCCCACCCCAAGCATGGCTCCCAATGCCCGTAGACATTAGAATAAATATAATTTCCTGGTAGTCCAGCGGTCCCCCCACCCCCAAGCATGGCTCCTGATGCCTGTAGACATTAGAATAAATATAATTTGCCTGGTAGTCTAGTGGTCCCCACCTACAAGCATGGCTCCCAACCTCATAGAAATTAAATATAATTTCCTGGTAGTCTAGTAGTCCCCACCCCCAAGCACAGCTCCCAAAGCCCGTAGACATTAGAATAAATATAATTTCCTCTGGTAGTCTAGGTGTCCCCCAACCCCAAGCATGGCTCCTGACACCCATAGACATTAAAATAAATATAATTTCCCTGGTAGTCTAGTGGTCCCCACCCCAAGCAGCTCCTGGCCCCCATAGAAATTAAATATAATTTTCCTGGTAGTCTAGTGGTCCGCACCCCAAGCATGTCTCCCGATGCCCATAGAAATTAGAATAAATATAATTTCCTTAGTAGTCTAGTGGTCCCCACCCCCATGCAGCTTCAGTCCCTTGTTGAAAATCAAATATATATATTTTCCTTGGTAGTCTAGTGGTTCCCCCACCTGGCAGTGACACCCTGCTCATCCCAATCAGACTGCAATAGCAGACTTGTGACCAGCCCAGCCCTCTTCTCAGCTCCATGGCTGGCCACCGACTGAGGGTACAAATGGGTGCTGCTGTAATGAAGTGGTGCTCATTTGTGCCTCGGATGATATTACTCATAATGAGGAAGGAGGAGCAGGCAATCGCCAGCTCATTCTGGAAATCTGATAGGGGATGAGCAAACGTCACTGCCGGAGTGAAAGCTCTCTGGGCTCAGGGAAAATATAAATGTTGATTTTCAACAAGAGATGGAGGCTGTAGCGGGGGTGGGGCAACACTAGAATACCAGGAAATTATATTTACATTTAATCTACGGGCATCCAGGAGCCGTGCTTGGAGGTGGGGGACCACTAGACTACCAGGAAACAAATTAGTTTTATTTAAAGCGGGTCAGGATCATGCTATGGGGGTGGGGGACCACTGGACTATCGAGGCAGTGGAACCAACATGCGTGGGAACGAGTACCATGGCAGCTGAGAAGGCCTGCCTGGCCCAGCCTGTCTGCCCAGGTCCCTCTATACTAGATGGCTGCACTACACAGCCCAGTGACCCTATAGCTGACATCCCCACCCCGCAGGTTTGCCTTATGCCTGCCCCATGCATATTAGGTTCTACCCACACCTGCTGTTGGTGTGGGGTGGGGCATCATTCACGGCACGTGTGGCCACTGGTAGTGTGTGTGTCTATAACTATATATATATATATATATATATATATATATATATATATATATATATATATATTCATGTGTCTCTGTGTCTATCTATAGTTATAGATCGCTACAGATCTACATATATCTCTATATATATCTATGTATAAATATATCTATATATATATATATATATATATATATATATATATGTGTGTGTGTGTGTGTAGATCATTATGTACTGCTTGCAGTGCTGCATAGGTATGTTGTATGCACTGTATGCACTGCATGTACCTGCCAGCACACAGTTCCTGCTGCTCCAGCCTGTGCTTCTATTCTGATCAACAGGAGATGCTGTGGGCATGCCTTGGCCTGCAGCATCCAGCCTGTACTTTCATTCCAACCAAAGGGGAGCTTTGTGCCCATGCAGCAGCACGGACAAACTGCAGGGTAATGTATGCTAAGCAGCACTTAATGAGATGCAAATGTACCTGTTTGCCCACGGATTACCTAAGTAGGTTCATTTGCATGGGAGCTTTGAATATAGCTCCCGTTTGCCCAGACTAACCAGTTTGCACGGGCTAATGTGTTAGAACTGTGCAATCAGGTTAGCCCCAGGCAAACCTCACTTCAGCAAAGCACAGTTCTGCAGTATGTGACTTACATTGTTGTTTGCAGTCATACCTCTCAATTGTCCCTGATTTTCAGAGGCGTCCCTGATTTTACCTCAGTGTTTTACTCTGTCCCTCCTAAAATTGTGTTTCCATGACCAAACAGTGGGGTTGTAAGCATACAATAATGTCAGACATTAATGTTACAGACATGTTCTTCCTTAGAAAATGCATTTTACACTACACCACTTATTCTACCAGTTTTCTGAGTGGATATCATCAATTCTTAAGGCTTGTCCCTGATTTTAAACCTTTGTCCCTGATTGTTTTAAGCCATGTCCCTGATTTATGAGGCAGGAGGTTGAGAGGTGTGTTTGCAGTAGCTGTGAGACATCTTTGTGCAATCACACACAATGTTCTCCACCTGCATCACTGGCATGCTACAGAGTCTAATGAGATGCAGTTGCAGTTGCACTTCCCTGTTGCTATATTCAGTGCTGCCTTATTCTGGGCTATATTTGCCCTGCACTCCCAGACCAATTTGCCTGGCTTCCTTAGACTGCTATATTCAGCAGGATTAGCACGAGCTATTTTCTTTTGAATAAGATTGCTTTGTGCTCCGGGCTAAGTTTGCCCACGGTCAGCTAATTTAGCTCGGGGCAATGTTTTGAATATCTGGCTCTCAGTCTCTCTAATGACAGACACTGTATAAGTGTGCTTCAGGGAGGGTGATTCTGTGATGTAGATTGTAGAGGGAGATTGTTTATTTATTGTTTATTTTTAATTTACATTTTGGTGACGGGTAGGCCACTGAGACCGTGAGAAAGGCAATTTTCCAACTGTTGTTGGTAGTATTTTAGTATTTGTGTGTTCAGGTACACACAGTAATACTTCTATTAAGTTGTTATCAGTTTTGCAGTTTGCTGTGCTGCTGTGCATTTTTAGTCTGTTTAAAATACTGTGTTGTAGTTTATTGAACTGTTAAAGTTTCTAGCATTACCTTTGTCTGTGTGCGTGCGTCAAGTCAGACACATTTTATTACACCACCGTAATAGTAGTACTCTTAGAGCCAGATATTCAAAACTTTGCCCGGGGCTAAATTAGCACTGCCTGGTGGGCAAACTTAGCCCGGAGCACAAAGGAAGCCACATTCAAAAGGAATAGCCGGGGCAAACAGCTTCTGAATATAGCATGGGAATGAGGCGGGCAAACTGGGCTGGGAGTGCAGGGCAAGCTTAGCCCTGGAATAAGACAGTTCTGAATATGGCAACCAGGAAGTGCAAACCACAACAGCAACACAGTGCACAGTGATGTGAAGGTAGGTGGAGGTGAACTATGTGGCCAATGTGTGTACCCAGCAAATCGTGGACCCAGTACAGCTGCAGGCAGCAGCGTATGTGAAATACAATGTGCAAAACTGTAAAATATTCTCAAACTGTTTGTGCAGTGCTAACACTTTTGCGTGGGTTTAGCGCAGGGCTAAACTGTTAGCCCGTGCAAACACGCTTGCCCTGGCGCTAAACTTTGCCATATTCAAAAGTGACATGCAAATGAGCCTACTTAGGTATTCTGTGGGCAAACATCCAGATTAGCATCTCATTATGCCCTGATTTGCATGCAGTTTGCGCTGGGCTAACTGTTTAGCCCTGTGCTAAACTCGCACAAATGTGTTAGTGCTGCGCCAAACAGCTTGGGGAATATAATACGGTTTGAACACTACTTCACATGCTCTGCTGCCTGCCTGCTACTGGGACAACACAGCATAGGCACAGATGGTGGTGGATGCTGCATGCAACTGTCACACTGTAAGTCATGCTACAGTGCACAGCCGACACTACATAGCAAGGGGCCAGTAGTGTGTGGACACAGTAATACCTATGGTGTGAGGGCAGTGATGATGACTGCACTATATACAGTGAGAGGCCCAACCTGCAGGTGTTTACTGACAGTGGACATTACTGTTACACTGTTGTGTGACCCACAGATGCTGCACCTCTGGCATGGGATGCTCACAGTGACATATACACATCTGGCTTTGTGTGCTGTGGCAGTTGTGCAACTGTGCGGTATGTGGCCGGGGGCATATATCATATATTATCTGAAAGGCACACTGGTGTTGGCAGTATTCCCAATACTGGCCCATAGCTGCATGATGTGTCCCAGCCTTGTGGCCACACCTGGTCTGTGGCACAGCCTGGCCACCCATACACTCTCCCTCAACATCCTCCATGCCCACAGTACTGCATGTGTGCACTGGCATCTGTTGCTGTCCACAGAAGTGTGATCCACAGGTGTGTGTTGTATGGCCACACTGCCATGCTGTCCACTGGTGGCAGAGTCACCACTTACTGCCTGGCATGGCTGGGACTGGTGAAGATGATGGCATCATTGTGATGCCATCAGTTAACAACATGCTTCCTCTATGTTTGGCTTTGTTTATGTGTCATATTTATTTGTTAGAGTCGCCCAAAACCCATGCAAAACCCGTTGCAAACACCGCGCAAAGCCATAGTGTCGTGCAAAGCTGATTGCCCAGGGTTAAGACAAGCTTTTCCTGGGTGGTAATGTGCTGCCGCTAAGTGTCATGCTAAGTCATGCAAAACCACTTTGCACAGGCTAAGTCGCTGAATATAGCATTGTGTCTGAATTCATGTCAGTTTGCCCTTGCATATATTATGATTTTGCCCAGTGCTAATGCAGTTTGCCCATGCTATTTAGCCTTTTGAATATAGCAGACCCACACTAATCCCGCTAAACCTGCGAAACGTTTTTGCCGGTGCAAAGTTTTGAATATCTGGCCCTTAATTTCTTAGCCCATCAGCAATATTTTTCCTGCTTCAATCTAGCTACTGCTGTAAATCCTCCCCTCCCCCCGCAAAATAAGGTATTGTTGTTCCACTGTAGGATTTCTGAAGACTGGTTAAGGTCATGTTGTGCCTGTGCAGCTACATCTGTTTAGTGCTAAATTTCTATTTGGAAGTCACTGTTGTTTTTTGGTTTCCTATCCACCATAAACTGAATCAACAAAACGTTGCTGTTAATTGCCTGTGTTCAGTCTGTTGAAACTGTTGTCACTGCACCACTATTGTGTGTTCCCCATAATACCGTGAATACTGTCTCTCACTGCATATTATAGCATTTAACCAAAAGAAAAAGACATAATTAAGAAACATACCTATTACAGTATTTTAGCATTGTGTTGTCTTGTGAATTCTCTTGAATTTGTTAATAACCCACAAAATTAGAAAAATCACTGTTCACAAGAAACGTGTTTCATTTCTTGGTGATTCTGTGTAATCTAAAAAAATGCCCACAAAGACATGGTCAGGCAAATGTGTTTCTGGCTGTGGTGTATGAGCCACCTAAGTCAGTGGGGTATAACTTTGGCTCTGTGGTCAGGGCATTCCATCACATCGTGTGAAATAAAAAAAAAAAATCCTTGAAGGGAGTAAGTACTGTGTCAGAGAAGGTTAGGCCAGGCAAGGTCCCTGAATCTGTGTGGGTAGCAGCAGTGCCTGCAGCATCACCCTTAGGATAGGTGGTGTGTGAAATTAATTCTTGTGTCTGTCTGAAATGAAATCTGCCAGCCAGTCCTCAAGTAGCAGCAAGTAGCCATGTAGGTAAAGTTGCAAATTAACACTGGAGGTTTGCCACAGGCATGAGGAGGATGACTTTCAAATGTTCAAGTAGTGTTCAGAGTACCAGTGTGGTGCATATCTCACTTTGACCGTTGTACTCATTGTCATGTCACAGTCACAGATTCACGAGTCCAGAGACAAATCACGTTCTTCATCTTCACTATCACAAATCACTCAACTTTAAGTTTTTGGTCCATCCCTGTTTGTTTTTAAATCCTTGGTTTCATCGTGAATCAGGTCTGGGGACACCCAGTTATCATGTCATGTCATTCAAGATCCTTGGTCTAGTATGATGCTTCTATTTGTGTTCATGTTCCATAGGATGCCCTACTCGAATATTTGTCCTCACAAGAAGCTGGACCTACTTAATCCAGTAGATATTATCTTGGCACAAACATTGTACAGTTTTAGGAAGTTCATCATGACTGAGTCACGTCATGTCACAATCACAGTCACGAGACCTTAGCGTAGGTGGTGTGTGAAATAAATTCTGTGTGTGTCTGAAATAAAATCTGCCAGCCAGTCATCAAGTAATTGCAAGTAGCCATGTAGGTAAAAGTTGTGAATTAACATCAGAGGTTTACCACAGGCATGAGGAGGATGACTTTGAATGTTCATGTAGTGTTCAGAGTACCAGTGTTTTGCATATCTCAGTGCGAACGTTGTACTTATAGTCATGTCACGATCATGAGTCATGAGACAAATCACATTTTTCATCTTCACGATCATGAATCACACAGCTTTAACTTTTTGTTCAACATACCAAGCAGAACAATCACATCTATGCTTGTACCCAGCCACGATGATGGTGGTGCTGTATAGCAGGTGAAGCAGACCATCCTGGTGCAGTGTGAAACAGTGTACCATTGAGGTTGCTGATGCAGTCATGGAAAAAGAATTTCCAAGTGGGTACAACTCTGGCATTGAGGATTGCAAGGGTGCTGTCCTTTTTTGTTTTGTTTTCCTTGTTTTCCACTGGTGTAAAGTATTTAACAGCAATGACATACAGGCCAGATGATGGATATAACAAAAGACAGAAACACCTCCATGGGGACTGATACTGAATGGGGTACTGGAATGAACTCAGAATAATGTCTTCATCTGTTTGCAGGTAGCATCTAGGTATTGTGGACAGTCGGTGTGTTCCAATCTGAAGATGGACAACAGTTTGGATACACTGAAGACCTGGAAAGAAGACAAAATATTAATGAAAATTGTTTTCTAAATGACGATGTAACCTCCCCGCCAAAAATATTTACCTTTCATGGATTGACATTGTTGGTACAGCTGAAGTCAACAATTAGACACTATGGAACACATGTGCATCAAGCAACATGGTGTTATCTCTACGGTCTTGAATCTGTGTGCTGAAACCTGAGAAGGTAAAAGAAAAGAACAGTAATGAAAATGCTTATAATTCACTCAATCACAGCATCCCTCCCGAAAACATTTAAATTTTACAGTCCACATTAGATGGTGGCACATATGTATGGCATGTGAATGCAATCATGGCCAACACACCAGTGAAGGGAAACATTCAGTATGTATGATGATGATTCCCTGCAAAGGAACAACATGACGGACTGCTCAGTGCTTACAACAAAAACAAGATTCAATACAAATTAAATTGCAGTGTCTCTGAAAAACATGACAGTAATACGTATACTAACTTACCAGTGTTGGTATGAATACACACATACGGCAGCATGTTTCAGTCAGTGCAGCCAAGAATTTACCACAACATCAAATTATAGTTCAACCCATGGTCATCTGTGGCTATCATCATTTAGCAACACACTGTACATCTGCAGCAGCAGCAGAAAATAGATGGACAACAGCAGCAGCTGCAGCAGACACCAGCAAACCATTTTCTCACTTTGGACACTTAGGCAGAGTTCTGGCTCTAGGTGCATGCTTTTAACAGTGCGTCAAGAAATACTTGTGGGAAGTGTGGCTTCGCTGGCATGATGGTGGTCAGGGTTTAGCTCAGCTCCTTGGCATTATCTTTGAAAGTGAATATCTCTACGGACAAAACATTGGGAAACCACTTTAAAACCAGTCGTGTGCACTACTGTCAATGGCATCCACAAAACAAAGCAATTGGCAGCTTAAACTCCTTTTGAAGTCCTGGATGGCCAAAAAGAGCTACAGGTGGAACCAGAGCCTTGCACATGCCAACAGGCCCTTGTGGCAGTGGAGGAGGAAAGCAACAAGGCCACACTGTAAAGCTCACTCGTGGGAGTCCCGAGCTTGCTAGCCACCATGCAGACTGAGATGCTGGCCAGATTTAGAACATCATGGCTCAAATGGTCCATCTCCAGTCGGTTGTTCAGGGGCTGACAGAGACCACGCATCAACTGAGACTCACATATTGGAGCTTCAACAGTGGGTGAGCGACCTGGAAGATTCTATGCATACAGTCTCAAGAGAGCGTAATCACTTAAAAGAGACTGATACGGACTTACAAGAGAGAGGGATGAACAAGAAAACCGCTCTAGAAGATCCAATTTGTGAATAGTGGGCCTGCCAGAAGGAACAGAAGGGAAAAGACCAGCTACAGTGATCCATACCTTGTTAGTAAAGCACCTTGGTCTACCTCACGAAACGAAAACTTCAAAATCAAAAGGGCCCATAGAGTGGGTCCCCACCAAAGTGGGGAAGTACCCTAGACACTGTCTTATAAAGTATCTCCACTTTGTGGATAAGAATCTATGCTAGCAGCAGCAAAGAAGCAGGGGCTATCCAGACAGAAAATGCTAGGGTCTCTATCTACCAAGATTATAGCCATGACCTACAACAACGTAGACAGAAATTCAATGTTGTCAAATCCAAGTTGCACAGCCTGGGATGGACCATCTCCTTTTTCCTGCAAAGTTGTGCACAGACCATTCTGGAAATCCATTGAAGTTCTTTATCAATTACCTGGAAGCAAGTCAGGAGGAAGATCCCTGTCATGGGCCAGCCCTGTAGCTGATAGATAAGTATCCTCTGGAGAGGAGTTGCTCATTTCTGTTGATGCAGTTTAATTGTTGAGCTCATCGCCACAAGAGGAGGCACAGTACCAAAGTTTTCTCCCATTTCTACCTTAAATTTGAAGCCATTTATTGATGTTTGGTGAATCTGTGCCCTCTTCTTGGGCCTTATGCCTCTCTACAATCTGTGGGCGAGGGTTGCTGCATCATGCCTCATGGTGCAAGCGGCCTAGTCTGGACCCTGGGGGAGGCAATGGGGGCTCTAAAGTTAGCGTTCATTGACACCTTCACAGTACTGTTATGCCAAGTCTTGTGAGGACCCTTGACTCAGACCCTTCTCTGAACCTGAGCGCTAGGCCATCCGAACCTTGAACATCAAGTATTGGAGGGTAGAACCATCAGTGGGTCTGTTACCAGAAGGCCTGATTGATCCTCCCATGCTTTTATCTGGCTTACAACTTCATCAGCAGCCCAACCATGCCAAGGGGCATGGATATCATGGGCTCGAGTTCCATCAAGGCTGCTAAACCGGGATTAATCCGGGGCAAAGAAGAGTGTCAAACTGGGACTCTTAACGCCTGTTGTCTAGGAATTTTTATTCAGTGTTTAGTTTTAATGTATGTTATTCATGTCACTTGGAAAAGAAGAGGAGGGGTGATGGAGAAATGCAAAATCTCCGTGTGAAAGGTATGTAGAAGACACAGGGAGGGACCATTTGGTGGTCTCCTTGAATCTAAAGTGAAATACTGGCCACAGTTAAATAGTACTTACCACTCCCCCAAAGGGATTATTGTTAATTTGAGGCTGTATAAGGGGTAGAGGTAGTGCCTCAGGTCCTTGATTGTAAACTGATGCTTTGTGCTGTTTCTGCCTCATTGCAGGGTGGAGGATGCCATGTCACACTCCCACTATGTGGAGAAAGAAAACGGAGGTGTAGCGAAGATGTGCACAACTAGTGGGGGCAGTATCTGGAGCCGCTCAAATAGTAGAAGACGTTGGAGCATTAGTAAGTTGCCTTCCTACAGGGCATTAAATAAGTTGCAACAGAGGGCACACTGGGGGGACCACCTGGTACAAAAACTGTGCATATGGAAATTAGGAAATAAAATGGAT
Organism: Neoceratodus forsteri; assembly: GCA_016271365.2. Taxonomy (NCBI): domain Eukaryota; kingdom Metazoa; phylum Chordata; order Ceratodontiformes; family Ceratodontidae; genus Neoceratodus; species Neoceratodus forsteri. Next base: position 1,328,004,024 of record CM057449.1, read on the forward strand.
GAGTTTATGGAGTATGTCTATGGTCTGTAGAAGGGAAAATAAGGCTCTGGAAGCCCAATAAATCAAATGCCCAAGAATAAGAAACACAAAACTAGTCACCATCAATGCAGGGGACAGCTGACTGGACAACAAGGTGCCCAGTCAAGGGAGGGAGGTGGCCCATTAGCTCTCCAGGTTGGGGTAGCTTGAGGAGGGAAAACTGTTCTATTGTTAAGGAGTTGGAAAGGGAGGGAGGGGTGGAGGATATGAAAACACTGTTGGAGGAAAAAGTTAACTGTTTTTAAATTTGGGAATATTTCAACAAAATCGAAAATGCAACGATTAATCATGCTGAATGGAACAACAACTGTGAATGCAATGTTTAAATACTACTATGGAAATGGGTAACCCTGTAAATATTGCGCATGGAATGTTAAAGGGTTAAAGTCTGTAGTTAAGAGGAAGAAAGTACTATCTGAAGATTAGAGAGCCAGACTGCAATTGGTGCTGCTACAGGAAACACACATGTCACATGAGGAGGTTGCAAAACCGAAGGAAGTATGGAGGAAAGTGGATAACATCAAACTTTTCCACTTAAGCTAAAGGGTAGCCATTTGGCTGCCGTGTGGCAAGAACACAAATTCTTAGGGAGATTCAGAATGTTAGGGAGATATGCGCTCACACACTTGTCCATTGAGGATTAGGACCTATTTAGTTGGGTTGGTGTATGCACCAAATGTCGAAGACAGGGTTCTTTCAAAAATTGGCCCTGGATATGGCTTCTATGCCAGGCCCATGGCTACTGGGAGGATTATAATTGTGTGAGGAATACGGTTTTGGATAGCTCAACCTGGCCCCAGTGCAGAGATCACAGAATGCAAGGGCTCTGGGAGAATTGGAGGATACATTTCACCTGGTGTATGCATGGGGCCACCAGCATCTAACCAGCCAGGAATATAGCTTCTTTTCTCATGCTCACCACACCTATGCCAGACTGGATAGGATACTGGTCAGTTCATCCCTTCTGTCCAAGGTGCTTTCGATAACTTACTCCTCAGTAGTGGCATCAGACCATGCGTGTTTGGTGGTAGCATTGGAGAAAGGGAGGAGGCACCGCTGGTAAGACCCTGGCATCTTGACTCACTGCTGTTAAGGAGAGGAAATTCAGGGAGTTCCTATCATAATCTATCTGAAAGTTTTACCACAATAAATTAGGGGACACCTCACACGGGACGAGGTGGGAGGCTCTAAAGATTTACATTCGAGGGCAGGTGATTGCATATGCGGCACACAAAAAGCTTCTGTAGCAGAAATGTGAAAACTTAGATGTAAGATTAAGCGCTTGAGGAGGCCCACATGAGGAAGCCATCCCTGCACTATACCACATAGTGCAAACATTAAAATGGAATACAATCTTCTGTGTACAGCAGCAATTGAACGTGCCATTCCACTATCACATTCTGGATCTTACTTTGATGGGGATAGGAGAAGGAAGTAATTGTCCTAGCAGCTATGGAAAAAGGAAGGGAGAGAACTATTAACCAGATACAGACACAAGAGGGTGACAACCTCCTAACCTAAATTGAAGCAGAGTTCACAACTTTCTATAAAGCCCTATATACTTCTGAAGTGGACCCCACGGCCGAACAAATGAAAAACTTTTCAGTAAATCTTGCTCACCCACACTTTGACTGAGAAGTCTCAGACTTTGAATTCCTCCTTGTTGACAAAGGAGGTACAAAGGGCCATTTGAGCTTTGAAAGGAGGGAAAGTCCAGGTCCAGATGGCCTCCCCATAGACTTCTTCAAGACATTTACCCCATTATTGCTGGAACTTTTGGCCCTCATGCTAGAGAAAGCTTGGAAAAGGTGTGCTCCCCACCTCCACACGGTCAGCTACTAACACCGTACTGCCCAAAGTGGGTAAAGACCCCACGCATGTGCATCATACCTACCAGTATCTCTGCTAACTGCAGACTACAAGATCATAGCAAAGGCAGTAGCCTCCTGATTCGAGACCCTTCTCCCATCTCTGATTCACACTGATCAAACTGGCTTTGTTAAAGGTAGACAGGGTAAACATAATATTCAGAGAACGTGACTGTGATTCACAGATGGGGAGGACTACTAAACATCATGGTGCTGCCACACTGGCGCTAAAGCAGAAGTCCTTTGACCGTGTGGAGTGGGGGCATAAGTTTGAGACACTGGGGTGTTTAGAATTGGGTCTTCAGTTGTTGAGTTGGGTGCGACGATATACACTCTGCCCACAGCACAACTAATCATCAATGGGGAACTGACACAGCCCTTCACTCTGACTAGGGGACCCGACAGGGATGCCCGTTGTCCCCTTTCTTATATGTTATCTCTCTTGAACTGCTGGCAGCAGCTATTAGGCAAAACCAGGACATTCAGGGCTTTCGAGGAGTCACAAGGTGGCTCTGTATGCCGACGACCTGCTCTTATATTTGCAAGGCCCTACAAGAGACATACCTGCAGTGCACTCACTGTTGCAGGAATATGGCTCCTCTCTAGCCATAAATTGAACTGGCCCAAGAGTGAACTCCCTCCATTGGCATGATGCACCAACCAGAGTTATCACAAAGGCTGGGAGGTCTGGTTATAGTGACCTCCCTGAAATATCTGGGGATAATGCTGTCAACAAAACTGAAACTTTGTATGCCATTAACTATGGCCCACTGATGCAAAAGGTGGCAGAGGAGTGTGAGTGCTAGCAGAATCTCCCCTGTCTCTGATAGGCTGAGTTAACACCATTAAAATGATGATTCTGCCCAGGTGTTTATATTTTGTATCAGTCCTGCCCATCATGCTTCCTCAGCAGCACTTCAAACAAATCAACTCCATATTGCACTGATTCCTCTGGAGGAGGGGCAGCTCAAATTAAGCAATAGTATACTCCAAATGTCCACCCAAAGGGTGGACTGGGACTTCCACACTTCCAGCATTACTTCTGGGTGGCACAGCTGGCGTTCCTGCCAAGTGGTGTTCAAGGGACTCTGCTGGCATGGCTGGAGTTGGAAGAAGAGGATCTAGAAGGTCCATTACGAACACAGTTTTTATCTGGAACCCTGAGGGATCAACAAAATACCTCGAGTGCTTAACCCCTGCACCCAGACTACCATTAAAATCTGCAGGCTGCACACAGGAAAACTGATGACCCCTGGCCCAATCCCTACACTGACTTAATCACTATAATGAGAATGAAAGGGACTTACTTGGCTCAGGTGCATCAGTGCCTACTGCAATGGGGGAAGGGCTAAATTATTTGGTCCAACTGTATGTGGAGGAAGGATACAGGAATTTCCCACTGACAGCACGACATATCAGCACAGTAGACTATTTTGTATACATGTTAGTAAGACATAGATTAGGGAAACACTGGATGCTACATTCAGCTGAACAGCCCATCACCTATAGAAGAGGAGTTGTATATGCCTCAACCTTGCTCTAAGCCACTCACACACATACTATAGAACACTCCAAGGGCAAGTGAAGACCCCGCAGAAGGCATCAAAGCCAAGGGAAACAGATCTAGGGGTGGGAATAGACATGACAACCTGGACCTTAACTATCAAAAATTTCTGTAACTGCTTAAGGAGCAATAAGCTCAGGCAGGTGCAACTGAAAATTGTATATAGAACCTACCTTACCCTAGGAGAATGCATGTAATGGATCCAGCAAACTCTGGGCAATGTCCAAAATGTAAACAATGATGCAGACTTACCCATATGGCACTTACATGCCTTACGGTGATGCCATTTTGGCATGAAGTACACAGAATAATGAGCGGGTGCTGAAGTGTAGGCTGTCAAGGTCCCCCATTAATTATTGTTTGGAGCAGGGCCAGAGCACCTCCACAGGAGTCCAGAACACAATTATGGTATCTGGCTCTGGTGAACACCAAAAAGCTATAGCACAATCCTGGCTATCAGTCAATGCCCCATAGATACAACAATGGGTAAACAATATGATGACTTGCTTAAAATTAGAAAACTCAGTACTCGGTCAATGGGGGTGGTGAGATTTGGGAGGCTGTGGGACCCTCCTCAAAGCAATTACTGTTGGCAATTTCCCTTTATAAGACCACCTGAGGGTGGCTGAGGAACCAACACAGACCCTAAATCTAAATCTCTGGCTTAACAATTGGTATTGATCCTTAATCCACCACCAGGCCGGTTCTTACCCTTTGATACAGGGCAACAGTCAGGTGTAGTTGGCACTTAGTGGAGTTACCCTCTAGGCAGACTTATGCAGACATATGTAAAATAGCTGTAACAGTGTACAATAACCTGTAGTTGTTTTGTTGGAACATGATTGAAATGATTACAAAGAAATGTGAATGTATGTACACCTCGAATAGGTTACTTTATTGTACTTGTTATGTTACATTTAATAAAAGATTTTACAAAAAGAAACACTTGTGACTTTTCTGAACAGTTTTCATGTGATTATTCTTCATTGGGACTTTTCATGACATTTAAACAGCAGCAGCAACAGGTGCCAGCAAGTCATTTTCTCACTTGGGACACTTATGCAGAGTTCTGGCTCTAGGTGCATGCTTTTAGCAGTCGTCAAGAAATTCTTGTGACTTTTCTGAACAGGTTTTCAAGTGATTATTCTTCATCGGGACTTTCATGATTTTCATTTTTGAGTGGGGATTGTAATTGTATGTGATGGTAGTGTATTTGATTGTAGTTGTGGGTGTGCAGGAGAACCTTAACACAGTCAACAGTAACAGAAAAGTAATATGGTAAGACAAATACAGCAGCAGTGCAATAATCAGGTGATAATTTTTACCTATACTTTGTATTCCATTTTCGATTAGTACTTATCTACTGACTTGTCTATATGATACCCTTCTTTCCACAATTTATGGCTGCTGTTCTCTATTTTTCACATCTGAAATAATAAACAGAGCTTACTTTTCATCTGCCTTGCAGCTGGTTTCCATCAGTATTGCCACTGGTTTTGGTACACCTATTATTTAAAATAATTGTTATTGTGACCAAAATGAACTAACATGCAATCCAGCAGGACATGTCCATCATCGTGACCTTATGGAGCAGTAGGTGCTCAAAACAGATGCATATACTGATGAAAACCAGATCTGAACAATATTAAAAGGAGTGCTACTTTTATTATTTCATATCTAGAAATAGGGAGTAAATGCGCTATAACCTCACTGACAGACAATGGGTGTATCAGGGCATTAATGCATGCCCTGGGAGCGCTTGAGACATGAGGGATTGCCCAAGTGACTTAAAGCACTTGGGAGGATGTTGCATTAATGCCCTGATACACCCATGGCTGGTGGGCTACCATCACTTATAAAACAGGCTAACTAACTAAAAGCAAAAATAGGGGGTGGAGCTAGCGGCCCAGCCAGCAGCAGCAATTTTCTAGAGCTCTAGCAAAAGCCTCATTTCAGAGCTTAAAATACATGTTTTCCCACTCTAATCTGCTAGAAGTTAACTAATCTCCTAGAAAATCCTCAGCCTCTTCTGTGGACATTGAATTTGGTGAAAGATGGGATGGACAAAGCCTACCAAGCAAGATTTCTTTCAGCCACGCACCAACCATGAAACTGCCCGACCATGCAGCCAATTCTTCCCCTTCAATGAGCTCGGAACCCAAAGCTGCCTCACTTTCCTCTCCTCTCTCCAACAGTCTGTTAATGCCCTAACATGAACTGTTCAACAGATAGACCAGAAACTGGATGTTTCTCCAAAGATTCATCAGCGGTAGAGACTCGTTTGGATGCAATGGAGAAATAATTAAGTTCACGAGCTACAGCGAGAGGCCCTAGCTGCCACTACTGCCTTTATCAAAGAACTGGCCATGCTCACAGCTGAGTATGGCAGCTTGAAAAAATGGATCGCTGCAAATATATGGCTTCTGGGGCTCCCGAAGGAGTCAGAAGGGACACTCTTGTGCTAGACCTGGAAAAGTGGCTAACAGAACTGATTGGGATTGATGCCTTTAAAATTACAGGCCTATAGAATTACCGAAAGGCCCCATACTGATCTGGACAATCCCCAAACAATCTTGGCATCCCTTACATCAATGGCGGATGAGACCTGGTCTTGGAAGCTATACGCAACAAAGGTCCAGTAATCGTGGATGAGGCATGAGTGCTTTTTTCTGGACTTATCTTATGCCACCAGAACACATCTAAGGCCTTGATGGGGTGTAGTACAAGTTCAGAGAGCTAGGAATCATATATTCAATGGCATTCCAAGCCTGCCTGTGTTTTCAGATGGCCAAAAACAATACCGCTTCACAGATCCCAAGGAGGTAGGACTGTGTGTGGAGAAATTGCTGCAAAATGGGCCCAAGAGGATCACTGAAATGAAGAAGAAGATTCAGAGGAAGACTAAATAGAGTACTGTTTATATGTTTAAATTCTATGTCGGGACTAGTGAGTTCGTACTACAAAAGAGACACTAAGGCAGCATAACTGTCTGCGATGCTTATTATGTTTAAGGACTGCCCATTATGTTGAAGACTCTCTTTAAAAATAAAAAGGACTTTACTTTGCTAACTCACGGAGTTTTCCCTCAAGAGGCTAATAATTCCCCATTTCTTCTAGTTGTCATTTAAGGCATGCTGTTTGAAACATTTGCAGATGTTACTTGGTTTACTCCCATTGGAGATTTTATGTGTGATTACTCACTGGTTCAATATTAATGTTCTCTGGAGATTAGGAGATGGGATAATCATTTGCTTCCAGAGTGAAAAGTATGCACAGATGTAATTTGTTTTCTCCTTTCAGCTTTTAATATGGGAGATCTGAACCATGTTAGGATACACACTCATGATACTGCATTGGGTCAATGGACTAGAGCAGGTCTCTGGATCCATAACATGCTGATATCTAGTTCATATAGGGGCAAGAATTTTATTATTATGTGCAGATTTGCTAACCCAGATCTCCTAAGGGCTTGTGGGAGTAACATTTATATTTCAATTTTTAGGTTACATGGGACTAATGGAGCTCTGGAAAGCAGTAATTTTCTTCAAGAGCTGGCAATACGTTATAAAGGACCATGAGGTCAGTTTAAAATAAAACGATTGTTTATTAAATATGGAAATGTCAAATAGGGCATTGGTTGTGCATTATAGCTCCAATTTGCTATAATATATTTTATTGTTGGACTGAATATACCCCTCAATGCTGTACCGCCTGAACATGCAGTCAATTTCCTTAGTAATCTACAATGGATGGAATATATGTTATACCTGTTCAAATTCTGAAGTGTTTTATGCTTTGTATAAAATGCTATAAATAAAAAGTTACAAAAATAAAAAAATAAAAGCTTTTACAAACAGCATGCCAACTGTTGGTGTGCGAACATTAATGAATGGTCAGGTGACACTTTTTACTCAATGGCAAGTCGTCACATTTGACCTTTCATTAATGACCATATTATAATGCAGAATAACTTTAACTGTGGAAGGAATGGTATCATACAAGTCTGTAGATAAGGGACAATTGAAAACAGAATAAAATAGTATGGGTCAAAATGGTTAACATATTGCACTGCTGCTTTAACACAATAAAACAGGAAAACATTACTGCAAAAAGAAAATTAAATGCTTTTTCTGTATGTAAAAGATTATTAAGTAGGAAAACAAAGGAAAGTGCAGGACAGGATTTTTTGTTTTGTATTTACAATCTTTGGGTGTGTTTTAATAGTTTTTGAGGGAAGAAAGGAAAAATAAATGTAACCTCCTTGTTACCGGGGTTACTAGAATCCCAGTAAGACCTAGTGGTAGGCACGGAAGGCAGCTTCTGAAAGTCCAGTTAAATGGATTTCACACTGTCTCCTCTGTTCTCAGTCTCAGCTGAGACTGAGGATGACATCACCATAGAACTGTCACAGCTACATGAGCCACAATGGAATCTGCAGCAGGGAGTTGGAATAGAATGTAGGGAGGTTTGAACAGTAGTCTGTGGTCAGTTGGAGTTTGGAGCTTGCTGAGAGATCAGCACAGCAGCTCTGTGTAGGCTCGTGGAGCTTCAGCCCTGACATAGGGCAACATTCAGGAAAAGGGGTGTGTTTCCGCCTAAAGAGACACAGAAGATAGTTTTAAAGTGGTGGGGACCACTGAATGGATCTCAGTGCTCCATCCCTCAGGGGATGGGGCAGGAAAGGTTTCCTGCATATTCCGGGGCAACCCCTGGTTTTCTGCTAGTGGAGAAGCTGCCTTATTTGTTCCAGAGTTTTGGGAAACAAGAAGATTTGTGAATCGCCTGTGGGGCACCTGCAACCGGAGGGTGAGTTTCTGCTCTTTCTAAAGGGCCTATGTTTTTCACCCTGGGACTTGTGTGATAGTGGGGATTAGACTACTGAAGTAGTGGGAGGCCTTGAGTAATAGGCTTAGCCAAAAGTAAAAAGTATGTTCAAGTCCAGCACTTATGGGAAGTCAAGACATGTAGAGGAGATGTGACATATGTCTACCCAGTAATCTATATTGCCAAGTTTTCAGAAAAGAGCTGTTTAGCATCCAGAAATGGCTGGGTATGGATTGTGGGAGCTGGAGGTGGGAGACCCCCATCTTCAGTAACCAGGTCCACCTCACGGATTTGCTCTGTGGATTTCTACTTTGCCTCATGCACTTGGCCAGTGATGAGGAAGTACCAGGCAGTAAGGATTGGAAGGAAAATTCCCTCTAGGAGTCAAAGGCTCTAAGGTGGTTTGAGGAGCCACAACAGAAAACTGGTTCATTTCCCAAAATGGACCCGAGGATCAAGTGGCCGGGGAGCCGGCCAGTGAGAAAACAAGTAGTGTACAAGTCGGCTATGTACCCAAAGCTGCATGCAAGTCTGGGCTGTGTGCTGGTGGGTTCAGAGCCTGAGGCTGGAAATAGTGAAGAAGTGTTCTGTTGTCTCTAATCTGCATTACCAGGAATGTAGCCCACGGGTTCTGTCTATGCTTTGTTTGTTCAGCTTGGATGTGAATAAAAACCACACTGTAGAATCCCATTCCTGGTTTTGGACATTACAGTTATTGCTTCCTGTGCTCAGATTTACTTGGTGCCCCTGTGCAGAGTAGCCAGACCTAGGCCCCTGTGCTGAGTAACCTCATCCTCCCCAAAGCCAGTCCCACAGGTACTGCTGTTAGCTTCAACAGCATGCCACCTGTCATTTTGCAAAAGGCAGGGGTGAGGGGTTACAAAAATGGAGGCACTGCTTTGGATTTAATTCTGGGAGGAAGGTGCTCGGGCAAGGGGCTAGCGTTTGGCTATCTGGCAGTGGGTAGCCAAAAAGCTGAAGCAAGTTAACTAGTGTGTTGCTGAGTGCTGTGGATCTTATGCTGCTGTTTAAAATGACAACAGTTTATCAAGGAGCAGTAAAGCTAAAAGAGTGTGCCTTGTCCTGCATCAATTGTTTACAGCGTTTTGCCTGCTTTTAAAATGAACTGTGGCAAAAGAAAAGTGTGGAAGACTAGGGGTAGCAACAGGAAAATTGTGCCCTGGACATTGGAAATGCTTTTGAATGAACTGAGAGACTTGCAGGTGTAAATGGCTATGTTAAATGGCTGAAATGGGCTCCGGTGTAGAGTCAGTTGAGGAAAAAAAAATGCATTCTGCAGTTTAAATTTGCCTGCTTGATGATCGCCGTGAGGAGAAGAGCACTCTTAAGGAAGAAGAGGCTCATTTGCATGGTGTCGTGTGATTGGTGAGGCTGCAATCAGTCCCGCCTCAGCCAGCTCTACAGTGACTGCCCCAGCATTCGAGAGGAGTGTGAGTGGAGTGCGTGTACTGGCTTATGGAGGAGCATCTGGAGTGTTAAAAACGCTAAACCTTCTAAAAATAGACTTGCTTGTTTAAAATCGGGCTCAACCCGCTTATCGAGCATCTGAATTGCAAGTGTGGTGGTCGAGGAGACGATCTGCAGGACTGCCCGCCTGCTTCTGTTCTGAGGCCTCCAAGAACTGGCTGCAGGCGCGTTTTCTCCATCACAGCAAACTGCTACTGATAACAGCAAGTACCAACAGTGAAATTGCTCAAACAGTGAATTTCTGCCCTATGCCAGCAAAATATGTGTGCAGCAGTGTAGTCGCTTTGCAATAACGACTGTGTCAAGTCTTGCCAGCAAGTGCAAGTCTGTTAAGCCATTGACTGTGTGCATAGTAATGAGTTCAGCATCAGTTTAAAGTTTAAAGCCAAAGAGAGACTGTGAGTTGTAGCCAAATGTGCAGCACTAGTTTTACAGGCAATCCTGTGCTTAAAAACCTGAAACTTTAAGGGACTGTGAGTCAAAGAAATGTTTCCAGCATGTGAAAAGTCTGTGGAAAATCTTGTAAATGTGTTTAGAACAAGAACAGTGCAAGTTTGTGCAGTTTGAGCAAAAGTTATCAGTAGTGTGTATTATCGCGGTGCGAGTGGCTTGACCCAATTTCTGAATGTTGATGCACAGGAGTGCTGCTGCCGCCATTACAGGGTGGGGTAGTAAAGTAAACACAGCAGCAGAGGAGCCATTTTAAAACTAAAGAGAGTGTTCAGTAAAGTGGGGCTTTCAGTTACAGTGAGCTTTTGTTGTTTTCTGCAGTTATGGCCTCAGGACCAGCTAGCTATCCAGATCATGCCGGGTTGCAGTAACAGCAGCAGTGAATATACTGAAGAACATTGAAAAGTGGTGCTATGGAGGACAACTGCCTCCTCATGTGGCGATTCCTGGTTTTCCAGTGCATGTGTCAAATATGCTTGACAGCTGGAAGGGACGTCTTCATGATACCTCACTGTGCTGGATGCCTAGAAAAATATGGCTCGTATAAAGCGCGTCAAATTCGCTTGTCTCCACATGGACAAAGTTCAGGAATCTGCAGTTGGCAGCATGCAGCACCAGGCGAGCCTGTGGAGGAAAGGCCCTTGGGGGAGTGTGGCACAAAGCTAGAGGGTGCAGAGTTAGAGACAGAACCAGAAGTTGAAGTTTTGGATGCTGGATCCCAAAAGGAAAGTTCGGATAAAGCATCAGTAGATCCCTGGAGGGGGGCCCTAGCCCAAGTCTCTTAGGAGAACATGAGATGCGGGAGGCCTTGAGTGGGAGGTGTCGACCCACGCCTAGTGATGAGTGGATAGTCTCAGGAGTGAGAACGACTGCTCACTCCTGGGCTCAGATCCTCAGTGAAGAGGAAAATGAGGGGAACCTATGTGGCCTTGTGAAAAAGGAATGGGTACACAGCCTCAAGATCTTGCCTTGGAGGAATGCATGGAAGAGAGTGGTGATGCCACTGCCCTGGCTATGCAAGAAGAAGAAGTCACGGATCTGTTTTAATTTCTTTAAGGATGCAAGCTGGCAGAACCAGGACTGGTCACCCCCAAGCCAGGCCAGCGGTCTCAGGTTGACCAAAGCTAGTAAAGAGGAGAGACTGGTTCGTAGAAAGGCAAATTAAATCTATGGTATGACCTTTCCTACCTTTCCTCGGAGAGTCTGGGAGGAGATTGAGAACAGCAGGAAATCCTGGATCTGGGCGAAGCAATGAAATGTGTGTATCCTGGTGCGAACAAGCATGTAAAGAACAGACTGTTTCAGGAGAAATATACCCAGTGGAAGAGGCAGGACACTGTTTATGGACAGAGGTGAATAATGGATGGAGGGGACGTGAAATCTCCCACTGTGTGAATTATGTGCACACAGACGGGGTAATAATTCAAGCTCCTGACCCCGGTACTATTGGCCTCAGTGCAAGGACCTCCCAGCAAATGTGCCCGTGCTTTACTAAATGGAAAGCTGAGCAGTGGTAGTCAATACAGCCACACCAGACTGTGAAGTGCCTTTATTGATTCACCAATATGAACATCCAGGACTCAGGTGCCCCACATTCATCAGTTCTACAGTGTACTGGCCTTCCAGAATCCATCGACTGGCCCACCAGATGACTTCAGATCCAGAGAGGACACCAGCCCCGCTGTATCCTGAGCCATCCCCTGGTAATCGGATGACGTCAGACCAGCTGTTTTCCTTTTGCCCTGTTTTAAGGTTCCATCTCCAGAGATGACATCAGCCCAGCTGTTCCCAGATGTCCCCTCCTGTGGTTCTTGGAAGAAGTCCGCCCAGCTGTGTCGGAAGAAATGCTGCCAGGAAGAGTCTTCATCAGAGGTGCAGGTTGGTTCAGAATTTTCCATTCTACAAGGGGCTGGTAAGTCCGAACTTTTCTATCTTTATGACATTGCAGTACACAGCCTACACCAGCAGACTCCAAAATGTGTGAACTGTCCTCAAAGACTCTCCCTTTGGGACTTTGGCCTGTTAGAACTGTGCCTCACGGGCTCCGGCCCAGGAGAGACTCTTTAATGGACTAGCCTTCAGGCACTGTGGTCACTAGTTGGGACTTTTAGAGCACTCCATCCCCAAATGTGTATTGTAAATAATGTCGTTGTTTTCTAATGTATATACTGTTTTTCTACCTTTTCTAAAAAATCTTTTGGAATTCTTCAGTGTTTTGATGGTAGGAGTTTAGGTAGACTGTGTATGCAGATTAGAGTGTGTGTTGTCTTTCTTTTTCTTGCAGGTGTTCCTGGAGAAGATAGAAAGAAGACAAGAAGAGGAGGAGGGGCTCATCGAGTCCCTCATTAGTACTTTAGTGTGTAGAATTTAAAGTACTGTGGTGTTGTTATTGTTGTTGTTACTGTATTAACCTTTTCCTTCCACAGGTGTGGTTGTGGGGTAGGGAGGAGGCAGTAAGTGATATAATAATGTGGTACTATTCTTGGTGTGTGGTTGTAGGTTGTCCAAGGCCGGGAGGTCCCTGGGTTGTTTTTGTTTTGGGGTATTAATGTAGAGGCAGATAGGTTTTCCCTAGAGGGCTGGGGGGATAGACAGGCTGTGGTCCTGACCTGCAGTAGGGGTTGCAGTGCTGAGCTATTAGGGCTATGCTCTGGACAGTTCTACCAGATCCACTAGGCATCCATAGTAAGTGGGTAGAGTAGAGGCTGATATGTCAGCTAAAGGCCTCTAGGCCTTAGTGTTGCCTGCCTGTGCTTGCACATGGTAGGAGGGGCCTGATCACCCCCCTCCATGGTAGCACATAGGGTGGGATGGCCTAAAGCGGGTAAACAATGACTGTGGACAGTCATTTTCCTGGTCAGGGCAAGTGTAACCCTTGTTACCTGGGGTTACTAGAATCCCAGTAAGACCTAGTGGTAGGCAGGGAAACAGCTTGTGAAACTCCAGTTAAATGGATTTCACACTGTCTCACTCTGTTCTCAGTCTCAGCTGAGACTGAGGGATGACATCACCATACAACTGTCGCAGCTGCATGAGCCACAATGGAATCTGCAGCAGAGGTTGGAATAGACTGTTGGGAGGTTTGAACAGTAGTCTGTGGTCAGTTGGAGTTTGAGCTTGCTGAGAGAGCAGCACAGCAGCTCTGTGTAGGCTCGTGGAGCCTCAGCCCTGACATAGGGCTACAGTCAGGAAAAGGTGTGTGTTTCCACCTAAAGAGACACAGAAGATAGTTTTAAAGTGGTGGGGACCACTGAATTGGATCTCAGTGCCCCATCCTCAGGGGATGAGGAAGGAAAGGTTTCCTGCATATTCCTGGGGCAACCCCTGATTTTCTGCTAGTGGAGAGCTGCCTTATTTGTTCCAGAGTTTTGGGAAACAAGAAGATTTGTGAATCACCTGTGGGGCACCTGCAACCAGAGGGTGAGTTTCTGCTCTTTCTAAAGGGCCTATGTTTTCACCCTGGGACTTGTGTGATAGTGGGATTGGACTACTGAAGTAGTGGGAGGCCTAGAGTAATAGGCTTAGCCAAAAGTAAAAGTATGTTCAAGTCCAGCACCTATGGGAAGCCAAGACATGTAGAGATGTGACATACGCCTACCCAGTAACCTACATTGCCAAGCTTTCAGAAAGAGTTTAGTATCCAGAGAAATGGCCAGGTATGGATTGTGGGAGCTGGAGGTGGGAGACTCCTCTTTAGTAACCAGGTCCACCTCTATGAATTTGCTCTGTGGATTTCTACTTTGCCTCATGCACTTGGCCAGTGATGAGGAAGTACCAGACGTGGAATTGGAAGGAAAATTCCCTCTAGGAGTCAAAGGCTCTAAGGTGGTTTTGGAGCCACAACAGGAAAACTGGTTCATTTCCCAAAATGGACTGCGGATCAAGTAGCCAGCCAGGGAGCCGGGCAGTGGGGAAAACCCAAGTAGTGTACAAGTCAGGCTGTGTACCCAAAGCTGCATACCAAGTCTGGGCTGTGTGCCTGGTGGGTTCAGAGCCTGAGGGCTGGAAATAGTGAAGAAGTGTTCTGTTGTCTCTAATCTGCATTACCAGGAATGTAGCCCATGGGGTCTGTCTATGCTTTGTTTGTTCAGCTTGGATGTGAATAAAAGCCACACTGTAGAATCCATTCCTGGTTTGGACATTACAGTTATTGCTTCCTGTGTTCGGATTTACTTGGGTGCCCTGTGCAGGTAGCCAAACCCTAGGCCCCTGTGCCGGTGACCTCATCCTCCCCGAACCCAGTCCCTCCAGGTACTGCTGTCAGCTTCAACAGCATGCCACCTGTCGTTTTTGAAAAAAGGCAGGGTATGGGGTTACATAAAGACAGAACACACAATACAAGTTAGAAAGAAAACAAAAGACTACTCGGCCTGGTTCTGACTAATCAACAGCTGGAGCATAGCCATTGTTGCAGCTGATGACCCTCCATTCAGTCAAATACTGCTGCATTTTGTCAACCACATCACCATGGTGGTTGACCCTACTCCTCATGAGCCAAGATCTGCCAGTGTGGCCAGACTTTTGGCTGGATTGCTCTTGCGTGCAGGTATGAGAGCCACCACTTGTTCTCACTCCTGCTGTGCATTTCATGCCATGCAGGCTGAGACTGTGCTGTCACTTCTTGCACTGCAGGAGTGTTTCCTGCTACTTCAGCCACCTTGGCCTCCCTCTGCATGGTGGTGGACAGTCAGGTGAGTTCTCGGGCCACCTGTTCCCAGATGCCTACCCGCCCGGACCACACTGCACCATCATGCCACAGATATTACATTTCGCCACACTAGGGTCACCAGGCAGTGTGGTGAAAAATGCCACACTGCTGAGCTGCATGGAGGACCAGACACAGGCAGTGGAGGGCCCCAGATGTTGTAGACTGCTGTACAGTTGGGGGCAACAACCTGCTGCTACTGTTGCTGTTGTTCCTGTGGCTGCTGCTGTTGTTGCTGTTCCTGTGGCTGCTGTTCCTGCTGCTGCTGCTGTTGTTGTTCCTGTGGCTGCTGTTTTGATGTTGTTCCTGTAGCTGCTGTTCTTGCTGCTGCTGCTGTTGTTGTTCCGTGGCTGCTGTTGTTGATGTTGTTCCTGTAGCTGCTGTTCCTGCTGCTGCTGTTGTTGTTGTTCCTGTGGCTGCTACTGTTGATGCTGTTCCTGTGGCTGCTGTTCCTGCTGCTGCTGCTGTCGTTGTTGTTCCTGTGGCTGCTGTTGTTGATGTTGTTCCTGTGGTTGCTGTTGCTGATGTTGTTCCTGTGGCTGCTGTTCCCTGCTGCTGCTGCTGTTGTTGTTGTTCCTGGGCTGCTGTTGTTGATGTTGTTCCTGCTGCTGCTGTTGTTGTTGTTCCTGTGGCTGCTGTTGTTGATGTTGTTCCTGTAGCTGCTGTTCCCTGCTGCTGCTGTTGTTGTTCCTGTGGCTGCTATTGTTGCTGTTGTTCCTGTGGCTGCTGTTGTTGCTGCTGCTGCTGCTGTGTTGTTGTTCCTGCGGCTGCTGTTGTTGATGTTGTTATGTGCTGCTGTTCCTGCTGCTGCTGTTTTTGTTGTTCCTGTGGCTGCTGTTCCTGCTGCTGCTGTGCTGTTGTTCCTATGGCTGCTGTTCCTGCTGTGCTGCTGGGGCAACAACCTGCTGCTACTGTTGTTGTTGTTCCTGTGGCTGCTGCTGTTGTTTGTTGTTGTTCCTGTGCTGCTGTTCCTGTGCTGCTGTTGTTGTTGTTGTTCCTGTAGCTGCTGTTCCTGCTGCTGCTGTTGTTGTTGTTCCTTCCTGTGGCTGCTGTTCCTGCTGCTACTGCTGCTGTTGTTGTTGTTCTATGGCTGCTGTTCCTGCTGCTGCTGCTGCTGTTGTTGTTCCTGTGGTTGCTGTTGTTGATGTTGTTCCTGTGGCTGCTGTTCCTGCTGCTGCTGCTGTTGTTGTTGTTCCTGTGGCTGCTGTTGTTGATGTTGTTCCTGTGGCTGCTGTTCCTGCTGCTGCTGTTGTTGTTGTTCCTGTGGCTGCTGTTGTAGATGTTGTTCCTGTGGCTGCTGTTCCTGCTGCTGCTGCTGTTGTTGTTTCTGTGGTTGCTGTTGTTGATGTTGTTCCTGTGGCTGCTGTTCCTGCTGCTGCTGTTGTTGTTGTTCCTGTGGCTGCTGTTGTTGATGTTGTTCCTGTAGCTGCTGTTCCTGCTGCTGCTGTTGTTGTTCCTGTGGCTGCTATTGTTGATGTTGTTCCTGTGGCTGCTGTTCCTGATGTTGCTGCTGTTGTTGTTCTGTGCTGCTGTTGTTGATGTTGTTCCTGTAGCTGCTGTTCCTGCTTCTGCTGCTGTTGTTGTTGTTCCTGTGGCTGCTATTGTTGATGTTGTTCCTGTGGCTGCTGTTCCTGCTGCTGCTGCTGTTGTTGTTATTCCTTTGGCTGCTGTTCCTGCTGCTGCTGCTGGGGACAGCAACCTGCTACTACTGTTCTTTGTTGTTCCTGTGGCTGCTGCTGTTGTTGTTGTTCCTGTGGCTGCTGTTCCTGATGCTGCTGTTGTTGTTGTTCCTGTGGCTGCTGTTGTTGATGTTGTTCCTGTAGCTGCTGTTCCTGCTGATGCTGTTGTTGTTGTTCCTTCCTGGGCTGCTGTTCCTGCTGCTGCTGCTGCTGTTGTTGTTGCTGTTCCTATGGCTGCTGTTCTGCTGCTGCTGCTGTTGTTGTTGTTCCTGTGGCTGCTGTTGTTGATGTTGTTCCTGTGGCTGCTGTTCCTGCTGCTGCTGTTGTTGTTGTTCCTGTGGCTGCTGTTGTTGATGTTGTTCATGTGGCTGCTGTTCCTGCTGCTGCTGCTGTTGTTGTTGTTTCTGTGGCTGCTTTTGTTGATGCTGTTCCTGTGGTTGCTGTTGTTGATATTGTTCCTGTGGCTGCTGTTCCTGCTGCTGCTGCTGTTGTTATTGTTCCTGTGGCTGCTGTTGTTGATGTTGTTCCTGTGGCTGCTGTTCCTGCTGCTGCTGTTGTTGTTCTATGGCTGCTATTGTTGATGTTGTTCCTGTGGCTGCTGTTCCTGCTGCTGCTGCTGCTGTTGTTGTTCCTGTGGCTGCTGTTGTTGATGTTGTTCCTGTAGCTGCTGTTCCTGCTGCTGCTGTTGTTGTTGTTCCTGTGGCTGTTATTGTTGATGTTGTTCCTGTGGCTGCTGTTCCTGCTGCTGCTGCTGCTGTTGTTGTTCTCTATTGCTGTTGCTGCTGCTGTTGCTGGGTGCAACAACCTGCTGCTACTGTTGTTGTTGTTCCTGTGGCTGCTGCTGTTGTTATTGTTGTTCCTGTGGCTGCTGTTCCTGCTGCTGCTGTTGTTGTTGTTCCTGTGGCTGCTATTGTTGATGTTGTTCCTGTGGCTGCTGTTCCTGCTGCTGCTGTTGTTGTTGTTCCTTCCTGTGGCTGCTGTTCCTGCTGCTGCTGTTGTTGTTGTTGTTCCAATGGCTGCTGTTCCTGCTGCTGCTGCTGTTGTTGTTCCTGTGGTTGCTGTTGTTGATGTTGTTCCTGTGGCTGCTGTTTCTGCTGCTGCTGCTGCTGTTGTTGTTGTTCCTGGCTGTTGTTGTTATTGTTGTTCCTGTGGCTGCTGTTCCTGCTGCTGCTGTTGTTGTTGTTCCTGTGGCTGCTGTTGTTGATGTTGTTCCTGTGGCTGCTGTTCCTGCTGCTGCTACTGTTGTTGTTGTTGTTCCTGTGGCTACTGTTCCTGCTGCTGCTGATCTTGAACACTGGCCAGCGCTGCAGTGCTAGCTGCCACAGTTCTTCTTGGCTGGCACTGTTAACTCCACTGTCAGTGGACATAACTTTACTGGGAGGGATCACTAGATGGGAACAAGTTCGCGCAGTTGATGAGAACACCACTACAAACATAGAAACATAGAAACATAGAATTTGATGGCAGATAAGGACTGCTTGGCCCACCTAGTCTGCCCATTTTTCTACCTAATAGATAAGCTGTAGATCCTAGTTAACCAACAGCCTACTTCCTCCTACCTCCCATTAGAATTGCCTTATGTCTGTCCCATACATTCTTGAATTCCCCACTGTTTTTGACTCGACACCCTTAGGAAGGCTGTTCCATGCATATACAACCCTCTCCATGAAAAAATACTTCCTCACGTTACCTCTGTGCTGTCCCCCTCTATCTTCAACTTGTCTCCCTTTGTTCTTGCACACCTCTTTTCTGAAAGATGCTACCCTCTTGGACTTTGTTGATTTCCTTGAGATATTTTAAAGTTTCTATCATGTGCCTCTCTCACAGTACTCAGATGTGGTCTCACCAACTGTCTGTATAGAGGGATAACAACTTCCTGTTTTCTACTGGTGATGCCTCCTCCATACATCCCGGTATACCTCCAGCCCTTCTTACTGCCTTCTCACATTGCTTGCCCACCTTTAGATCATCTGGTATGATTACCCTAGGTCCCTTTCCATTTTTTTGTTGTCAGTATATCATCCAGCATTGTGTGCTCTTCCCTGGATTTGTGTTTCCCAGGTGCATTACTTTGCACTTCTTGCATTGATTCTAAGCTGCCATACATTTGACCATTCCTCCAGCCTTGCCAAGTCCTTCTCATCCTTTCCACCCCAACTGTGTATCAACTCTGTTGCAGATCTTTGTGTCATCTGCAAAGAGACATACTTTCCTTCCAGTCCCTCTGAATGTCACTTATAAAGACATTAAAAGGATGGGACCTAAGTACTGAATCTCACTGTACTTACTAGTAACCACCCTTTCTTTGGAGTGGACTCCGTTTACTATTACCCTCTGTGTCCTGTTATCCAGCCAATGTTTTACCCAGGCTACCACAGGGACCTACTCCTAGGCTGGCTAATGTGTTTATTAATCTTTTATGTGGGACTGTGTCAAATGCCTTGCTACAAGTCTAGGTAGGCCATGTCCACAGCCCCTCCCTGGTCTACTACATTTGGTCACTAAGTCAAAGAAATTGATTAGATTCATTTGACATGACCTTCCTACTATGAATCCATGCTGTCCTGGGTCCTGTGCTCCACTGACCTCTAGGTAGTCAACAGTTCTTTCCTTCAGAAGTGATTCCATCATTTCCCTACCACTGAAGTCAAACTGACAGGTCTGTAGTTTTCTGCCTTTGTCTTTCTCCACTTTTGTGAAGGGAATCATATCTGCCCTCCTCCAGTCCTCAGGTACCGCACAATCCTCCCATGATTTGTTAAAAAGGGTAGTCAGTGGTATTACTAGTTCTCCCTTAGTTCTTTTAGAATTCTGGGGTGAACCCATCAGCCAAGCACCAAGTCTGGTCAACAGTGGCAATGCTGCCCTCCCCACAGTGATGGCACAATACTGGCGCAGGGTGTTTTCTGTGAGGACTCTGCTCCACACCCTGGATTTAGAGGATTCCAACTCCAGGTCAGAATTGGTCCAGGGATGGGGCGGAACACTGAGGAAAGCGGAAAAGGACCATTACCGTGAATGTCGCCATAATGGTCTTTTTCCTGTTTCATCATCGGGTGTCAACATAAAGGGGTGCACCGGTCATGCCCCATTGCTTTGTCCACCTTCAGTTTTAGGAGTTCTTTCAGAATCCTTTCTTCTGTGAAAGTCCTGATATCAACCCCTATCCAGAGTGCTTCTATTGACTGGATTAGGTACCTTCCACTTCTCTTCCTTTGTGAATACTGAGCAGAAGCATTTGTTCAGTAACCCTGCTTTTCACTGTCCCTCTCTGCCCACCCGCTGTCCTCTTTCTTCAGCCTCGATATTCCTCCCTTAGTCTTTCTTCATTCCATAATGTAACTATAAAGGTTGTATCCCCTTCTTAACTGAGTTGGCTATCTTTTCCTCCGTTTGGGACTTTGCTATTCTGACTGCCTTCCTCACTTTCTTCTGCTTTAACTGGTACAGTTCTCTGTCCTGCTCCTTCTGTGTTTCCTTATACTTCCTGAATGCTGTCTTTTCTCCCTAACCTTCCCTGCCATTTCTATTGAGAATCTTAGAAACATAGAAACATAGAAGTTGATGGCAGATAATGACACAAGGCCCATCCAGTCTTCCCATTTCTTTTCTGCCTTATGAATGTGCCATCGACTTTGCTCTGTCAATGGACTATCTATTCATACTCATCTGTATTGCTCCCTTATGCCTATCCCATGCCTGCTTGAAGTTCTGCACTGTATTCATATCCACCACTTCCTGAGGTAGGCCATTCCATGCATCCAACACCCTTTCTGGGAAAAAACTTCCTCCACATTACCCCTTAATCAGCCTCCTCTAATCTCATGCT
The DNA here is from genome assembly GCA_016271365.2 of Neoceratodus forsteri. Classification (NCBI taxonomy): domain Eukaryota; kingdom Metazoa; phylum Chordata; order Ceratodontiformes; family Ceratodontidae; genus Neoceratodus; species Neoceratodus forsteri. The sequence goes on from CM057449.1 coordinate 1,328,024,470, forward strand.
GTGTTCTCTTGTCCTGCTATTTTTCTTATATTGAAAAATGTTTGACTCTTTCACCTTGTTAATGAACTTAAGGTGTTTGAATGTTTCGATCATATCACCTCTCTCCCTCCTTTGCTCTAGGGTATACATATTGAGCTCCATTAATCTGTCCTCATATTTTCTGATGCAGTCCCTGCACCAGTTTGTTGCCCTTCTCTGGACTGCCTCAATTTGGTTAATGTCCTTGTGAAGGTGTGGCCACCAGTACTGCATGCAGTACTCCAGATGAGGCATAACAGTGTCTTGTAAAGAGGATTATTACCTCCTCTTCTGACTTGTGATACCCCTACTAATACACCCCAACATCCCTCTAGCCTTCCCTACTGCTTTAGTGGTCTGCTTGGATGATGTCAGGTCATCGGTGAGAATGATGCCCAAGTCTCTTTCTTCCTTTTGACTGCCAGCAACTCCTCCCAGCCTATAGGTGGCTTCAGGGTTTCTCTTCCATATGTGCTTGATCTTGCACTTCTTTGTGTTAAACTCCAGTTGCCACTCTTCCAACCATTTTGCTAGTTTATCCAGATATCTTCTCATTCTGCCCACCCCATCTGGATCATCTACTGTGTTGCAGATCTTGGTGTCATCTGCAAACAGACAAACCTTACCCTCCAGTCCATCTGCAATGTCACTGATGAAGATATTGAAGAGGACTGGCCCCAAGACTGATCCTTAAGTTGCCCCATGTGACTTGCATCTCTTCTGACTGTATACCATTTATCACCACTGTTTTCTGCCCGTCAACCAGTTTTCCACCCAGTTGACCAACTTCTGACCCACCCTGAGCCTACCCAGCTTATTAATCAATCTTCTATGTGGAACAGTATCAAATCTTTGCTGAAGTCAAGGTAGGTGACATCAGCTGCTCCCCTTGGTTACCCAGTCAAAGAAATCTATAAGATTAGTTTGACAGGACCTTCCTTTGTAAACCCATGCTGTCTTAGATCCTGTGCTCTTATGGATTCCAGGTGTTGCACTATCCTTTCCTTCAGGAATGCCTCCATAATCTTGCCCACTACTGAGGTAAGACTGACTGGTCTGTAGTTCTCTGCCTCCTCCCTGCTACCACTCTTGTGGAGTGGGATCACATGAACCCTTCTCCAGTCTTCTGGGACCTCTCTTGTGCTCAGAGACTCACTAAACATTTCTGATAATGGCTCTGCTAGTTCCACGCTTAGCTCCTTTAAACCCTGAGATGTATGCCATCAGGTCCCATTGCCTTGTCCACCTTGGTTTATTGAGCTCTTGTAGGACCCTTTCTTTGTGAAGGGACTAGTGCACACCTCCCTACCCCTGTGTCCATGGTACTGAGCTGTGGGCCCTGCCCTACTTTCTCTTCAGTAAATACTGAGCAGAGGATCTATTTAGGATAGATGCTTTACATGATCCTCCTCCTCCTCCCATGCCCCTTATTCCCTTTGATCTTAGTAATACCCTCTCTGGACTTTCTCCTTTCACTAATGTACCTATAGAAAGTCTTGTCACCTTCTTTTACTGTTTGTGCTAGTGTTTCCTCTGTTTGGGACTTTGCCTGCCTTACTGCCTTCCTGATTCCTTAGGGAAGTTTGGTATGCCTCCTATCTTCATCCTGCTGCGTTCCTTATATTTCCTGAAGGCCAGCCTTTTGGCTCTGACCTTTTCTCTACTGTTTTGATAACTAAGTGGTTTCCTTCTTCTTTTGCACTTCCTTTTCTCTCTAACACAATGGAATGTTGCTTCAGTATTGCATCTTTAATGTTTGCCCATTTGCCTGTCCCCTCACCTGTATTTCTTTTAACCAGGGCTAGCTTAACTCTGTTGGCCATCTTATCAAATCAGCTCCTCTGAAGTCCCATATTTATGTCTTGGAATGGGATGATTTAGTTCTAGTGGCCAAATTGAACCATACCATGTGATGGTCACTGGCCCCAGGTGACCTTCTACCTGGAGATCTGTGATCTTTTCCTGTTAGTCAGTACTAGATCTAGGATAGCCCTGTCTCTTGTGGGTTGTTGTACCAGTTGTTTGAGGCCCTTCGCTGCAGGAATCCACCATGTGTCTAGTTCTGGCAGATGTTCCTGCTGGTATTGACCAATCTGTATCTGGCATGTTGAAGTCTCCATTATCAGAACCTCCCTTTCTGCTGTCATGTTTTGTATATCTTCTAACAGTAATGTGTCTATGTCCTCACCCTGGTCTGGAGCCTGTACACAACCCCAATTCATATGGCTGTCCCATTTCCTGTTTCAGGGTGACCCACAGTTCTTCTGGCTCCTAATCTGTGTTCTGAATTTCTGTAGCTTTGATATTTTCATTGACATAAAGGACCACTCCACCCCACCTTTGCACCTCAGTCTCTTCTGAACAGTACATAGACAGGTACTGAAGTCTCCCAAGTGTGGTTACTGGTAAACCATGTCTCACTAATGGCTACTATGTCAGTTTAGCCTCTGTCATTGTTGCCTGCTGGTCTGGGATCTTGTTTCCCAGACTGCGAGCATTGTGTACATGATTTTCCACTGGCCAGATTTTGGTGTGTTAGTTGTTGGGAGAGGTCTGGCATTTCCTGTGTGTTGTATGAGGAGTCAGACCTTTTCCTTACCTGGTGATGCAAATGAACTACAAACATGCGAATTCCTGTTTGATCACTAGCTGAGGGGAGCGGTGTTCTTCCCATTCGACATATGGTGCTGCACCCTCTCCCATTGCTAATTTAAATATTCTGCAAAGACATTAGACTTCTGCCCCAATGCACTGACTGTCTCCTTAGTCAGATGCAGTCCATCAAATTTAAGAACTTTCGCTCCCAAAACTGTTGCCAGTTCCTGCAAATTTGTGTCCTTTTCCTGGCACCTGCCCTTGAGCCACATGTTTAGCTCCCTGTCTCCCCTTCTCTGACCTTGTGTCCATCTGCCCCACTCTCCCAGACTGGCAGGATCTCAGAGAAGGAGATGCCAGATGAAATGGATGATAGTTCATTACCCAGCCTGGTCAGGTGTTCCTTGGTCTCCACAACTGACTGGCTGGCGAGATGGTTAGTCCCTATGTGTACCAGAACGTCCATGTTTTCTCCTACTTCCTGAACAATTTAGCAATGTGGTCAGTGTCTCTCACGCTGATGTACCTGGGATACATATGACCATTACCCTGGCTGGAGATACATATCAACTCCCGAATCATGAAGTCTCCTATGACCAGAAGTTGTTTGGATTTCCTTTTTTTTTTTTTTGTTTTGGTTCCTGTTTTGGGTGGGTTTTATTGTGCTAGCTCTGTGCTGCAGTGTCTTGCTCTGCAGTGTCCTCTGCCCCTTTGTTTGATTTTGGAGATAGAGGCAGATGCCTGTTTGTAGTTTTATATGGTTTGTGGAGGTGATATGTTGGAAGTACCGGTGATGGGGCACCGATTTGCCTCTAACCCCCTGCCAACCTCCCAGACATACTAACATACTAAAATGTCAGCAGAATGGCCTAACGGTCTTTCTTGTCTGCTCGTTTGGTCAGCCCCCACCCTGGGTGCTGACCTTGCTATCCCCTCACCTTCTCTGGCTTCTCCCTTCCCAGTTCCGGATATTCTTGCTGCATTGATTTTGCTTCCTGAACCTTCCCTGTACCTGTACCACCCCTCTTGAGCCCTCCACTGTCTCTGCCTCCACCAGCCCCCTAGGTAGTGCATTCCATGGCTCCACCACCCTCTCAGTGAAGTAGCACCTCCTCCTTTCTCCCCTGAATCTTCCCCTCCAGCTTCCACCCATGCCCTCTATTGGCCCTTCCTCCTTCCTTGAAGCACCCTGGCTGTTCCTCCCTATTTACCCTCTTCATGTACCTGAAGACCTCTATCATGTCCCCCGGTCCCTTCTCTCTTCCAATGTGTGCATATTTAGCTCTTGAGCCTCTCCTCATAGGTCCTGTCCCCAAGCCCCAAATCATTTTGGTTGCCTCCTCTGGACCCTCTCCAGGAGGTTAATGTCCCTCTTTAAGTGTGGCCTCCAAAACTGCATAAAGTACTCCAGGTGCGGCCTCACCAAGCAGTTATACAGAGGAGTATCACTTCCCTCCTTCTGGAGTGATCCCCTAGCGATGCATCCCAGCATCCTGTTGGCCTTGGCTGCTACCCTCCTACAAGTCTCAGAGTTGTTCATCTTGACATCCACCACTACCCCAGGTCCCTCTCAGCCATTGAGACTTGTAGTATTTCCCCAGGGTGTACATTTGGCCTGGGTTTCTGCCCCAGGTGGAGTACCTTGCATTTCCCTGCATTGAACCTCAGCTTCCACTTTCTAGACCATCTTTCCAGAGCCTCCAGGTCCCCTGCGAGGCCACCCTCCCCTCCTCCCCATCCACCACGCCCCCAGTTTGAGTCATCTGCAAAGACTCATCTCACTCCTGATTCCTGTCCTATGTCGAGATCGTGGGCATTGAACAGAAGGGCCCAGGACTGATCCTGTGGGACCCACTAATGACCCTCCTTGGGGATGAGACTATCCACCAACTCGACCCTCTGGGTCTGGTCCTGGAGCCAATTGCCTATCCATCTGATCATCTGGTTTCCCACCCCAATTTCTCCTAGCTTATCCAACAGGACCACATGAGGAACAGAGTCAAATGCCTTGCTGTAGTCTAGAAAGAGGACATCCACTGGTCTACCCAGGTCCAAGGCACTTGTCACCCAGTCATAGAACTCCACCAGGTTTGTCTGACATGATTTCCCAGGATGAATCCATGCTGTCTATCGTCCAGGCACCCTGACTTATCCAGGTCCCCCCTAGCCTCTCTTGACAATGCCCTCCATCTTGCCCACCACCGATGTCAGGCTGACAGGTCTGTAGTTCCCTGCCAGCTCCTTGATCCCCTTGTGGATAGGCACTACATCGCCACCTTCCAGTCTTGGGGCACCACCCTGTCCTCAGAGAGATGGTGAAAAGCTCTGCCAGGGGTTTCACCAGGACATCTGCAGTTCCTTCAGCACTCTAGGATGTAATTTATCTGGCCCAGTGCTTTCTCTGTCTTAGGAGCTGAGGCTTCCTCCTCTCTCTGCTGTGATTTCTACTTCTGGTACCTCTTCTCCCTGCTTAGCCTCCCCACCTGCCAGTGATGCCCCCCTCTCCCCAGACCTGCCGATCAGTGGGGTCCCCCCTCCTCATTATCTCTGTCTCCTCCCATGTATGATGCAGCATCCCCATTTTCCTTGGTGGAAACTGAGGTGAAGTACTCATTTAGTACCTCAGCATGCTCCCCGGTCTTGTGCCCATCTCTCCCTGATTTAATCCTGCTAATCTGCCCCTTCACCCTTCGTCTTTCCCCAATGTATCTAAAGAACCCTTTTTCCTCTCCTAATTTCCCTGGCAGGTTCTGCTCCTTCCTTGCCTTAGCCGCCCCTCACCACTCTAGTGGCCATTCTAGCCATCAGCTGTACTCCCTCAATCCCTTTCACTCCTTGAGCACTTGAATTTCTTATAGGCTGCTTTCTTCCCTGCACCACCTCCTGGACCTCCTGGTCCACAAACAGGATTTTTGGGCCCTACCGCATTTCGTCTTACTCTTGCACAGGTGCTGGTAGCATCCTGCACCCCTCTCCTGATGATTTCCACCTACTATCAGCATCCATGTCTGACCAATCCCATCCAAATGCTCCTTAAGGATCCTTCCCATTTCCTTAAAATCGCCCCTGAAGTCGGTTACTTCCGTCTTTGTGCAGCCTTCTACCCTCCTAGGTCCAGGCAGAACCAGACCGTGGCATGGTCACTCCCGCCAATGGGTCCCTTACCTCCAGGCCCCAATCTGGTCACTGTCTGCCAGGACCATATCCAGTACTCATGCCTCCTGGTCAGTTCCCTCACCTGCTGAGTTAGGAGCAGCGTCTTGAAAAACATCCAACAACCTCTGTTCCCTAGTCACAGAGGATGTCATGAGTCTCCCAGTCTGTTCCTGGCATGTTTAGAGTCCCTAACACCACCACCTTTCTCTGCCCAGTCTGCAGAGTCTCCTAACATCTGCCACCAGACTGTCCTCCAGCTCCTCTGCCAGGGCAGGGGTCTATCACCACTCCTATTTTACTCTCTTGCCCCCCTTGTTATCAAGGTGACCCAAATCGCCTCCACAGTTCCCTCCGCCTCCTCTACTCCCCTATGCCATGCAGTTTTGACTATCATTGCTACCCCTCCTCCCTTCCTCCCCTGTCCTTCCTGAACATAGTGTAACCCTCCAGGTTCAGGTCTCAGTCATGTCTTGCAGTGGCCCAAGTCTCAGTGACCGCTGCCACATCCACTCCCTCAGTTAACATCACCTGGAGCTCAGGCATTTTATTGCCCAAGCTCCTGGCATTTAACAGGACTACCTTCCACCCTTTCCTATAGTTCCATTTCCCCTGCTCGTGCTCCCATGGGATTCTGTTTCTCCTGGTCTGCACTTTGCCAGTTGGCCTTTTCCTGCAATCCTCCTAGTCCCCGGGGGTGGAGACAGAGTCCCTCCTTTTGGCACCCCTTGACAGCCTTTTCTCCTATCCCACCCCCTTCACAAGTTTAAACCCCACTTTTCACCAATGAACTCCTCTATTTTCAACTTAGGATTCCCTCCCCTCAAATTGAGATGTAGTCTATCTCTAGCATACAGCTCCTTATCCTCCCAGGTCTCCCAATCCCCCATCAACCCATACCCTCTGGCCTCCACCACTCCCTGAGCCACTGGTTTATCTCCTAATTGTCCTTTTGTGTTCCCCACTAGCCCTTGGCACTGGCAGGATTTCAGGAAGAACTGTGCATCCTATGTCATGACAGACCCTGGCGAGCTCCCTGAATCTTGCCTGTATCTCTGGCTAGCTATTTCCTCAATGTCATTTGTACCCAGGTGGACCAGTATGTCTGGGAACCCCCACAGTCCTTTGCCAGCTGATATACCTTGTGCTAGCCCTGTGCACCATTAGTCAGGGAAGCATCTTGTTCTAACTGGCCAGGCTTCTCCTCCCTATCCCATTTGATACCCTGATCATAGAATCCCCAGCAGGAGCACTCTGACCCTCCTTTTCCTCCATCCCCCTTCCATGTCCCTCATCCTTTCTACGGCCCCCTCCACCCAGCTGGCTCCTTGTTCCTCCCCTATCTGGGTGCCACTTTCCACCCCTCCTTATTTACCCTGGCTACCCCCCTCCTCCAATCCTGCCTCTCCTCCTCCTGAGTATTCTTCTGTACCTTGCTAATTACCCCCTCACTGCTTGCAACTGGTCCTTCTCCCCATCTGCTCAACTAGCCTGACTCATCCTCCCTTCCTTCCTGTCTCCATTTTAGTTCCTCCTTGCTCGTCGTGCTCCCCTGGCCTAAACCCTCAGCTCCCTTTACTGAATCCTCCTTGTACTTCTGTCCTTCTCCTTTACCTTTCCTCCCAACTGGTCCTTCTCCTTTCACTTTCCTCCCTCTTCCCCCTGCCCCTCCTGCTCTGATTCCTGCTCCCCATTCTCCTGCATTCCAGATCCCTCCTGTTCTTCCTGCTATCTGGCCCTGCCTCCTGCCTCCCACTCCACACCCTTTCCATCTCTAACCACCTCTGTCGTGGCTACATCACCCCCTCATCCCTGAGCAGAAGAAGGGTAAAGGCGGTTACTGAGTACAGGTCTGATCCACCTCCCGCCTTGCTTCCTTCTGTCCAGCACTGGCCATCTGCCTACTTCCCTGAGAATGTTGTCCCTCCGTCCCCCCTTTGTGAGGGTCCCCAGTTACCTGCCTGCTTCCTTGGTAGTGTCCTTTGGACCCCCTCTGCCAGGTCCCTATGTGACCCTGAGCTATTCTCCTGCACTCCTTTCCTTATACCCCCACCCCAGTGCTTGGTGCAACCCTGTGGGAGAATTCCAGCCCCTTCCTAACCATACCACCCCTTCCCCCAGTTTTCTCCTCATCCCGCGCCTCCTCCCCTAAGCTGTACTGGCGAAGGCCTTTGCCTGAGCCTTCACCAAACTTCCAAGCCCAGTCCAGTATCATGGCTGCTCCACACCTGTGCACCCCACCACCTCCAAAGATGCGGCCCTAATGATGTGTGTTCCATCCCTTCAAATAGGTTTCCTTGGGTGAGCCACCAGGTTCCCCCTAGTCCAAGATACCCTACTGACTAATCAGGTCACCCACTAATCTTAGAGACAGTCCCACTGTACCAGTAACTCTGTTACTAGGTGCAGTACAACACATTAAACTTATAAGGGAAATGAACAACTCCCTAAGCTCCTCTCTCCCAGCCTTTAAATCCAACCCCAGTGGCTAGAACTACATAAGCTGCACCAGCAGCCTTTTCCTCAATTGCAGGCAGGTGTTCCCCTATAAATTTGCAGACTTCTGGGGAGGGAGGGTGGGGAGGGAGGGTCTTGGGCAGACACCTGACAGAGAGGTGTATCAGCCCTGTGTCTCCCCTCCAAGCCCTGCAGCTAAGAACCAGGCCCAAGCAAATCCCACCAAATAGGTTTTAAATCAGAAGAAATAGGCCTCTACCAGTGCAGCCTGTTACACAGTGAAACATCCACAAAAGAGCCCCACTTACAGCCACCAAATCAGTTTACAAACATCCAGCATCCCTAAAACAATACCCTGCTAGCCCTTAGAAGTAAGAAAGAAAGAACTAACCTACCAAGTAAAATCCACAAGAACACTGTGAAAACAACAGCAGCTACTGTCCTGGAACACAACTGATCCTGTCCCTTCCAGTTCTTTCTCCTTCTTTCAGACCAACTACCTTCTGCAGTTGAGGTGCTTCTGTTGGATGTTGGGGAAATGGTGGGCAGTTCTTATAATATATTTCCTCTTGAATATGCAGCATGAGGTGCACAATCTCTGCCCATGCTGCCTGGAGCTGAGCCCTTAGATCTCCAATGACCCATCATGTAGGACAGTGTCCTAAATCCTGTAAAACTGCCCTTCTGAAAAGTGTTCACAGTACCTGCAGTTAATGATATCCTTTCCAGATTAGTTGCTGGGTTTATAACCTAGTCAGAGTATTTAGAAGGAAGAAAATGAAAGCAAAAGTCTGATTTTGTGTTTTGTTTGTTTTTGTATAACTTGTTATAACAAGTTAAATTATTAGTGCCCTGTAAATGGGTCACTGTGTGCATACCCTCTGATCTGCCCTTTCCTGCTTTACTACAAAAATGTCACGACTGTGCTACCCTATAAAAGGGTGTAGTGTGGGGTGGTTAGGGATGAGGGGTGGGTGGCTGGGCACTACTCCTGCCGAAAAAAGAAGCACCACAGATGAAAAAGAAACTAGGAGGAAGAGGCAGAAACAATCAGCCAGCAACAAATGCAGTAGCCCTGAAAGCTTATCCTAATGATAGATAAAACTGTCAAACCTGAAAAGCACCACCTATAATAATTTCACAGAAGATATACCCTGTAAGAAACACTTTGCTACAGAGAAAAATAAAGCAGTAACAGAAGATATACCTTGCAAAAGACAATTAGAATCAGAAGATTACAGCAGTAATCTAGCAAGCACACACCAGTAGGACACCCTATAATAATGCAGCAGAAGGTATACCCAGCAACAAACAATTAGGGTCAGAGAAAAATAAAGCAATAAAATGTTAGCAACAAACAATAACAATCCCTGTGAGTACAAAATAAAAATAACAACACACACAGTAAATCTGCCTAGCCAAAAAGAAGCCTTAATCCTTTTCCTTGCTCTGGTAAGGTTATTTGCTCTCTCCTTTCAAGCACTAGAAGAAAAGAGCTCAGGTGAAGCTAGGTGCCTTGGCCAGCAAACCTAATCTTCCATAGTGTTTTTCTTTCCATTTCATTTGTTTATTTGCTTCACACAAAGGCTTGTTGCCTCTGTGATGGCAGTTTGATGTTTCTCCATTGTTGCTCCACCTTCTTGCCTGTTTGATAGTGCTTTTCTGAGGCACTCTCCCATTTTGACAAAATCCGCCCTCCTGAAGTCCAGTACCTTCAATTTTGTATGGCTTGACTCTCCAGCTGAGTTTATCGTGAGCCACGCTGTTTGGTGGGCACTTGTTCCCAGATGGCTACCACTTCTAGATCTGAGATCTCGCTCCGTCCCATTTGAGAGTACCAGGTCTAAGATTGCTCCCTCCTGCCTGGGTTTCAACACTAGCTGTCTGAGGCGTGCCTCCTGTGGGGCATCGAGAATGGCCCTGCTCTTGGATGTTGCTGCAGCAAAGGTGCTCCAGTTAACATCTGGAATATTCAGGTCCCCATCAACAGTATCTCCCCTTTCTCTGTCATCCTAGGATGCCTTCTATTGTATCCTTGTCCAAATCCTCCCCTGAGATGGAGGTCTGTATACAACCCTGTGCGGACTGTGGTGCTATTTCCAGTCTCCAGGGTGACCCACAGTACCTCCTCTCTTCCCTTGTTACCTTTTAGTTTTGTTACTTTGATCCCTTCCTTACATAGATAGCTTCTCCTCCTCCTACTCCTCCTCTTCTACCCTCCCTGTCCCTCCTGTAGATTGTGTACCATGGTATGTTGACATCCCAGTCATGGTTCTCTGTGTACCGTGTTTCTGTGACTACCATGCATCCTTGGCGAAGGTGACCACCACAGTCTCGGCAGGAAAACCACCTCTCTCCATTTGGAAAAAAAAAAAAGAATACAGGTATTCCAAAGTATACAAAAAGAAAACAGTAAAATCAGGACTCAGAATTTCATAACAAAGGGCAAAACTGAAAAGCAGAAATATGGCAGTAAACAGAAACACTGAGTAAATATCTAGCACTATGCAGACTCTCAAAAGCTCCTTCTCTAGCACAGGGCAAGGGAAAGTGAAATTAGTTCACTGTCTTTCTTGATTAACTTCCTGCCTGCATCATGTGACCTGCAGACTGTCAGACATGTGATCTGTAGGCTGTTTCTTCTCCAACTTCACCTTCTCAAAATGTATCACGCAGTGAACACGAAGTGCACAAATGCCAAGGTTATTAAGGAAAATGTTTACTTTTAATGGGAATTTCACATTGTGTTACGTGACTTGAACTTGTCCACTTCATTTTAACTCTGCAGGTGAATTTAAATTTATGTATATATATATATATATATATATATATATATATATATATATATATATATATTAAATTTCTCAAAAAGTAAGGAACTAATTAAAAAACTGCATTAATGCACACATTGAGGCTCAACCTAATGCCACAAAGTGTGGAAATGTGGCATGAGGGTTTCAAATTTTGTTATTTATTGAAAATGTTTCACCAGGAGAGGCATACTGAGCAAAACAATGCTTGTCTCACGGTCGACAGGTGGGGGTACATGGGAGTAGTATACATAAAACAAACAGTGGGTTGAAATTAGAGTCAAGCAATTCAAAACAATGGTTACATGGGTGAGTGTGGCCAGACAGACTTAAACAAGCAGAAGCACTACATACTTGTGCCACATGGAGGTGGCATAACATATTTGATTAACATGAAACTATACATGGTTACATAAGTGCCTATATCTAAAGAATGAAGAAATAAAATGCCAGGTTGGCGGTGCAAACTGGGAGCCTGAGCTTGGGGCGGGGAGGTGACAGGTATAGGTAGTCAAACACTGGGAAAGATGGGGGGTTGACTTAGGGAGGGGCGTTGATGGGAATAAGAAGGGATGGACAGAAGTGCCAAGTGGGTAAGTGCAAGGATTGTTGGGGCAGTTTAGAAACATAGAAACACAAACAATGACAGCAGAAAAAGACCAGTCATCCAATGGTCCAAACAGACTCATAATAGGGATGTAAGGGTGCAGCAAGAACTATTCAGGGCTGCAGAGGCAAGCACATGTACTTGTAGGCAAATAATATAATGTATTCATGATCCAAAAATACAGGATTAGTTCAGGAAGGCAACTGGCTCAAACAGCTGCTGGGGCTACTGCAAACAGTATACTTTGGGGAGCAGGAGGAAGAGAAGAAGAAGAAGATGGACGGTAGAAAGCAGTGAAACAGAGCTGAACAAGTGGTATATATTACACTGAATATTAATGATAGTTAATGTAACTCTGCCCCACCCTTGCAACAGCAAAGGACAAGATCATACAAGCAAACACAGACAGCCATCTTCAGGCAAGACAAACAACATGCAACATTTTCCAGATGACAGAAATGCAGTAGCGCTGATGAGGTATCTTAGAAGAATGCAACAGCATGCTATTCTTTAAAAACATATACTCTATCAGTGATAGACACATAACAGTGTGACTCCTACCAAGGCATGAAAGCCACTACTGAAATATAGGCATGAGTACATTTTACATCATCGCCAGGTGAATAACTCTTCAGTTAAAGTAAGGTGCAGTATATTGTTTTGCAACAACTGTGGTATACCTTATGACATGGAATTAGAGGCGGCAATTTTAAATTCTGCCTGCAAGTGCCATAAGTGGGCACTTTGTGTACTCTCTCGCTGAGTGCCCCTAGGAAGGCTCACTTCACCTTGTGATTATTACTTCACATTGTCATTCCATCTTAATGCTAAGTAAGGTGGCGTGACAACAGTACTGGCAGCACCCACACACACACAGTCAGCAGAATTAATGTGCATCCCCAAAGTACTACTATCTTGTGTCCAGAAAATGCCCCAGTGCTGACGAAACGCTACTGTCTTGTGTCCAGAAAATTCCCAGTGCTGATGAAGTGAAATGAGAGCATAACAAGAAATGCAGTCTCCTAGAATTAATGGTGCACTGCAAATGCAGACAGATTAAGACTGCGCTGTGCACACTCAAGAGATGCATATGAAGGCACAACAACACCTAGCCAGTGTTCGTAACAACAAGTCACAAATCCAAAGCTGGAAAGGAATACCTTTTGTGCGTTGGGGGATTAGTGCATAGGTAACAGTCCACTACCGTAAAGATTCCACAAGCAGTACAAAAATGAATGCAGGTGTGTTGGATAGCAGGTTCACACTGCTGCAATTACTTTGTAGCACAATAAAGGTGTGTGATTTAATTGCATGCATTACACACACACTCTCACCTAAATAAGCAGCAAATTGAAAACCTTTAGTAATATAACCAGATGTTTTAAACAGACAAATTATACACTGCTGCACCACAATAATCAGCAAAAAATGTCAAGAATTACTGAAACTATTACTGTGTGTACATTAACACAGTCATACCAGAAAAATATAACCAAAACAGAAAGATTGCCTTTTCCTCTCAGTTAATGTACCTACACCACAAAATACGCCCCTCTCCCAAAGCACACTTCACAGTACACAGACTGTTCTAAATTAACATTCAAAATCCACAAACCACAATAAACACTCGATGATATGAGCACAGAAGGGTTTCTACAATTGATGCACTAAATTTTGAGCAAACAAAAATGACTCAAAAAGGCATTTTAAACAGCTTTAGAGGTTTTTAATCACAGAGCTCTGAGAGCAAACTGTCTCCAGCTACACACACACTACCCAGGCCAGAACTGAGGCTGTGCAGAACAATCTAGAGCTCATGTGACCTGCAATCCCATGAATCACTGCAGAATTTCATTTGAAGTTCAATTACAAGGTGAAGCAAGGTGAATTACATTGATTTCAATGTACTACGTCTTAAAATTGGTGGAGAAGTGGTTTGGGAAGGCGGAATAACATAAAGTCATTGGTTTCAATGGACTTCGCTTTCCTTATTATGAAGAAGAACTCCGCTTCACATTGCTGAGTACTCCACAGTTCGCGTTACTCCGTGAATCACTTCGTGAAATGAATTGGGGCCACTTCACCCACCACTACTTACAGTACTGTAACTTACATGCTGTACAGGAAGAAATGCAAATGCCTATGGCCATACTTCCCCGATGAGCTGAGCCTGTATCATAAAACTGCCCCCCAATTTAAAAGCTCTTATTAATGTGTACAGTGGTGGTGATTGGGTGAAGTCTGGAGAGATACTACAAAACAGGCTTACAATACATGACAAGTAACTAATAAAAATTAATTTTGTGATTCGTAACATGATCATGATTCGTAAATCATAATTTGTGACTGCATTTGTGACGTGATGATGAAGAACGTGATTAGGTGTGGCTGAGATACAAATATGAAACTGTATGGGAACATGCCTACTGCTGTACTTCCCTGATGAGCTGTAGCACAAAACTCCCCAATTTAAAACTCTTATTAATGAGTACAGTGGTGGGGTGGTGAAGCCTGGAGACATACTACAAAATAGAATTCTAATACATCCAAGTAACTAATAAAAAATTAATTTTGTGATTTGTGACATGATTGTGAATCATAATTTGTGACTGCATTTATGACCGTGATGTTGAAGAATGTGATTTGTATCACAAGTGACTCGTGATGATGGCCCTAACTTAAAACACAAATTAATGAGTACAATGTTCATGCAGAGATATGCACCACACCAGTCCAGTACTGTGAAGGGAAGCCAAAGAAGCAACTGTGACTTAAGTTACAGATGGAGATTGGGCCCTAAAAGATGCAAATGCACAAACAGATTAAGATTGTGCTGGGCACTGAAGAGATACAGATGCAAGGCACAACACCTGACCAGTGCTCACAGTCAGAAATTCAAATCTGGAAAATAATACCTTTGCGGTTATGTGGGCAATGGGAGAGGTGCAGTGTACTGCAGAAACAGTCACTAGTACTAGTACCAGTAAATATTCCACAAAAAGTACACAAATCACACAGCTGCAGTGAATAGCAGGATCACATTGCTGAAATTACTATGTGGCACAATAAAAGTGTCTGATTTGATGAGACGCGTCACACATACTCACATACACACTAAGTGATATGTAGCAAATTGAAAACTTCAGTAATATAACCATGTATTTTAAACGAACTAAAATTATGCACTGCTACACCACAACAATCAGCAAAAAATGTCAAGAATTATTGAAAATATTACTGTGTGTACACTAACACAGTTATACAAGAAAAATATCACCAAAACAGAAAGACCTGTCTTCTTCTCCAAGTTAATCTGCCTACACCACAGATTCTTCCCCAAAGCACACTTCCACTGTCTCTCAGTACACAGAGTGAATGTTGTACATTAATATTCAAAATCCATACAAAAACAATAAACGCTCGATGATATGAGCACAGGAGGGTTTCCTACAATCGATGAACTAAAGTTTCAGCAAAACAGAATTACTCAAAAGGCTTTTTAACAGCTTTTAGAAGGTTTGAATCACAGAGCTCTCAGAGCAGATTGTCTCCTACAGCTTCCTACACACACTACCCCAAACTGAGGCTGTGCAGAACAATCTAGAGCCCATGTGACTTGAAATCCATGAATCACTGCAAAATTCACCTTTGAGCTTTAAAACAAGGCAAAGTGCATTGTTTTCAATGTACTTCACCCTAAAGATTGGTGGTGTAGTGGTTTGGGAAGGTGGAGTAATGCAAAGTCATTGTCAATGGACTTTCGTACCCATTATAAACCAAGTACTCTGCTTACATTGCAGGCACTCAGTGAATTCACCTTCACTCCATGAATCACTCCGCAGAACTAATTGAGGCCACTAGCCCATCTCTACATGGAATATATGTTTGTAACCTGAACTGTAAGTGAGTGTATGAATTGTATTTTAAACTGACACATATATCATGATGAGACCTGAGTGTATGCCATTAAAGTGCAATAACGTAGGCCGCCCGTGGCGCTGAGGGTTGAGGCGCTGATGCCACACTCATGCCATGCTGGTGACCCAAATTTGGGAGCGAGCTTGGGCACCAGGTGTTGGCAGGGTAGGGATGGATTGGGCACCTAAGGGCTGCTCTCCGATCCCGGGTGGAGGGTATTGGGCTGGCCAGTGCTTCAGCCGCCCCAGGTGGAGATTGGGGCATCACAGTAGCAGGCGCACATAACAGCATGCCTGACACTGTCAGGGTTGCCTTGCGCGCTTGCCGCCAGGGAAGTGCGCACACGGGGTGGGGTTGGGAGAACAAGGAAAAAAACGGCTAGAGGGATAAGCGACAGCACCTATCCTCCATGCCCAGTGCCAGGTTCATCTCGGCCGGCCTCATCGATCCTCCACTGGGCCCCACCTGCACACCAGAGTCTGCTTCAAGGAGCCCAAGGAAGAGTGAGTCGGGCTACCCTCCCTGGGCAGGTTAAACCAGGGGTGCTGGCTGCAGGGGAGAGAGAGGGGCACAGGCCACAGCGAGCCTCAGGCAGGCAGTACAGGGATAGGCTGCCTAAGACAGTTTCCCTGAGCTGTGAAGGAGTAAAGAGAGTTGAAACAAAAAAAAGTGCAATAACTTAATTTATATTTGGATAAATGACACATCACGACATCTTACAAAGGAAGAATTAATTCACACATTGCAGTGTTAATTATAGTATACCATATTCATTTCATTACAAATCACTTACCGGTTTTGGCCAATCAGGTCTGAGAAGTGCAGGAGACAGTGGACCTCTAATCCTTTGTACAGTGTACTCACATTAGGGAGCATTACATGGGTAGGTTACATCACAGTGTCATGGGTGAGAACATTCAGTAAACAAAAACATACGGCATGCACTTGCTATGCAAAGATGTAAAATCAGCCATAACTTATGTGGTAGAAAAACAGTACAATCTTTTAATTGCTGATGTAAGACAGAAAATACATCACAAATGTTTGCTATACAGGTATTTTGAAACAAATATGAAGATGTAATAAAATCTTGTGTTGTACAAAAGTGAATCACTGCTTTTATAGCACTATCAATTTCAACTATTATCAGAGTAACTTGAGTGACCAAGGGTCACCACATTTTATAAAGATTCACTCTATAATTTCATTTCTTTGCTGATGATGTGCATGTTGTTATGGTTATCTTACACTATTGCCATGTGCTGTTGGTACACTTGAAGTACACGCTTATGTCACTAATGATACCATTATTTGCATACATGTAGATTCAAATGACATGCTTCTTTGAAACAACACAGAACTCTGCACATATTCTAACATTTTATTTAGCACCCTTTGGTAACTTGCTCTAAACAGCACCAATAGAGTATGTTTTTAAAGTGCAGCTTCTGTAAGTTATTATTTGGGAAGGTTTCTGAGGTTAAAAAGTTTTATTATAACAACACAACAATACAGAACAGAAACAAAAGGAACAACAGCTACGAACATTAGCATCCTGTGTACATGCTGTGACAAGGTACAGGCAGTGGAGAATGCTAGTAATGTGGAACACATACTGTACCATGGCCACATTTGTCCTGAATTTTGATAAGGAAATGAGGGAGCTGTCCTGGCTATGCAGTGGGTGGTTATGTAATTAAGTATACATTCTGATCATTAATGTGTAGCATTATACTGGTAACATTTCCATGTAATGTCCCCTACATAGTGAGAGCTATGGAGTATGGGGCCTGTAATGAAATGAGGGGTCCAAGAGGGCCATAGATGTGCAGAGTCACTTTAGGCACTCTGCAGTATGCAAAGCCCAACCTG
This sequence comes from Neoceratodus forsteri, assembly GCA_016271365.2. Classification (NCBI taxonomy): domain Eukaryota; kingdom Metazoa; phylum Chordata; order Ceratodontiformes; family Ceratodontidae; genus Neoceratodus; species Neoceratodus forsteri. The sequence goes on from CM057449.1 coordinate 1,328,041,900, forward strand.
TATAATAATAGAACTATAATAGATATAAACTATGCACAATCATGATGATCTTCTCATATTACAGGGTTTTCTTTTTCAAATTTTATTTTTTTCTCCCCTACTGTCGAACTCTCTCCGACGACCTCCAAACCGCCATCTCTACCTCCTTGCATGACCACAGTTGGTCCCTCCTCCTCAGCACCAGGCATCCCCCGGGTCTGCCCTCCGGAGAGGGGTCGCCTCACGCAGAGTGCTCTCTCATCTGTAAGCATTGAGCCACCGGGCTGGGGAAGAGGAGGGGATGGGTCCCACTTCAGGAGTATGGATTATGGCCGGAGGCACCACGCCTATCAGCGGGGGAGGTTGTGCTTTCACCCCTGTGGAGCCCGCTGCCAAGGCAACGCATGCCAACGGCTACACCCCTAGCATATGCCATGACACTCTTTCTGCTACCCCCAGCCTCTGCCAGAGGAAGTCGCTCATTGAGCGTCATTACCCCAGCCCTCTCCGCTGGGAAGAGAGAGCAGTCCACCGGACGCCAATCCCTTCCCCATGGACCCCTGGCCACCCGGGTCCGCCTCCTGAACCCGGGTCGCTGGCATGGCGTGAGGTGGCATCCAGCACCTCAACCCTCTGAACAGCTGGGCCAGCCACATATTACAGGTTATGACCACAGCAGTGCTACTGCATTAGTGTCAACTGGAAACATTTGTATTTTGTTGTAATAGTAGTAGCAGTAGTTGTTGATTTATACAGTGCCCTTTCCCAGGTGGTCAGAGCGCTTTACAAAACATACATAAATAACACAGAATAATCAAAAATATTCCATCTTTAAAACAGTTACTAAATAAATAAATAAATACTGAATGCCAGTAAAAGGATGGCATCCAACTACAGGAGACTACTAGTTGCAGCTGAAAACTTCATTAAATATAAAGGTTTTAGTCCTCTCTTAAAGGCTTCCAGTGAGGGGCCTCCTCAGAGATCTCAGAAGCAAGTTCCACAGGGCTTGACCCACTGCCCCAAATGATCATTCACCAGATGACTTCAGCATCCCCGAACTGCCAGGAGGCCCACCTCGGAGGAACAGAGGGGTGAGTGGGGTTGTAAGGAGCAGGACTTCACTGAGATAACTACATCCCAGTCCATGCAGCGCTTTGTAGATCAGAAAACTAACTTTGAAGGCAATATGCAGCTTCACCAGCAACCAGCACAATTCATGTAGGACCAGAGTCACATGACAGGTCCTGCAAAGGCCCATCGGTAACCTGGTTGCTGCATCTCCGCAGCAGCTGCAGACATCATAAATTGCCTCCACTAACCATGAGGTGAAGAACATTTATTTATTTAAAAGTTTCAGCGGAAGGACATACTGAGCTAAAATTGCTCGTTTTCAGATGCGTCCTGGAGTAGGGGAAAGGGATAAGTACAATAGGTTTTACTACAAAGAAATCATCATACAGAGATTAAATAACAGCGCAAAGCTTTGTACATTAGGAAAGTATATGTACTAGACATACATAAAGAATTAATATTAATATTACAAGGCTAGGGTGGGAGGCAAGTCCCTTAGAACAGAGAAAAGAACAATTATATCAGTGAGGGGTTTTATGTGATAAGGGTGAGTCCCTTATCACACCTTTCACAAAACAATACAAAATAGCCCACATCCGAAGGCGACTTACATTTAGAGAGTCCTCCACAAACAGTGACAGTCCTTGGAAATTAAATACTTCTCTTGTTTTTGTGGGGAGAAAGCCCCCGCAGCCCCCAAAATAAGATTCTCAGCTCCAGGAGCAGACTTGAGCAAAAATAGAAACTGCCCCTAGAAGCAAAACACCTACCTGCACTGGGAAGCAAACCCAGCACCACAGACTCCAGGGGCAGTGGCTCAAGCCACTACACCACACAGCTAGCTCGGCAGGGCTTGACCAAATTATTCTTTTTATCCTCTTTTCTCATGAGTGTAGCATGTATCCTCAGTGCTACACTCCCTTTACCTTTTAGTGCTCTTTTTCCCACTCGATCTACATGAGAGTGGTATTATTGAGTCACTCATATTGATGCACTCAATAATACTTGCTCATATGGGTGCTACCCGGTGAGGGCAGTAGGGATAGTGCAGGATAGGAGAGAATAGAGGGAAGGGGGTAGAGAACTAGTGTGGAAGGGAATAGAAAAGGGAGAAGAGGTAGTATGGTAGAGAAGGGAGGCAAACCTTCATCCCTCTGGGATGCAAACCCCACAAGGGCCAGACATGGCTGGGTGCTCATCCATCCCATGTCCTGGTTTTCTGGCCTGCAAAGGAGAAGGGTAGGAGTGGGGAAGGGCAAGGAGTAGTAAAAGCAGGCAGGAGACAGAAAGTGGAGGAGGGGTAAAGAACTAGTGTGGAAGGAATAGGAAAAGGCAGGGGAGTATGGCAGAGAGGAGAGCAAACCTTCATCCCTCTTGGATGCAAACCCACAAGGGCCAAACATGGCTGGGTGCACATTACACTGTATTACAGTAGTTGAGTCTGGATGTCACAAATGTGTGTATTAGCGATGGCAGGTCTTTTGGGGACCAAGACTTTGATCTGGGTGATGTTTCTGGGATGGTAAAGCCAATCCAGAATACTGCAAATAAGTGAGTCTCAGGTGTCAGCCTCTCATCCAGAATGCCCACTAGATTCTTCACCTTAGTGGAGGTCACCAATCTAAAGGAATGGAAAACATGCAGTGTCCTCCTCAGTTACCTCTGCACCCCACCTTCAACCAGGCTAAATCAGCAATACCTTGATCTTACCCAGGTAAGTCTTAGCTAGCTGGATGGCATCCAGTTCTAAATTTCAGCTATAGAAACATAGAATTTCATGCAGATAAGGGCCACTAGCCATCCAGCCTGCCCATTCCTCCGTACCTACCAGTATTACTGCAGACCATACCTAATCTTCAGATCTTTCTCAAACACAAATTAAGTACTTCAATCACATCAAGTGTCTTGGTACTAACTATAGGTACAGCTTTTATCATCTCCACAGCAGTGGAAATCCAGCCTGTATCATATAATGATACCTTCCAGGGTGGCGTGACACTGAAAAACAACACAGGAGAGCGACCGACCACTGGGGTACACCACAGATCAGGGACTTCTGGAGCAAGGAGAAATTCCCATCAACTCCCTCTGCATGCTATCTCTGAACAAGGAATAAAACCAGCTGATGATCATGTTGGTAATTCCACAGTATCCTTGAGGCAGTCCAACAATAACCCATGGTCCACATGCAAAAGCTGATAAGAGATTGAGGAGAACGAGACCTGACCATTCTCTCCTATCTCTCACAATGAGATCATTATGGACCCTAACCAGTGCAGTCTCCATACTGTGTCTAGACCTGAATCTGAACTGGAGAGGCTCATAGATGTCGAAGGCCATGTTATGAACCTCAAGCTGCAGTGCACAATCTTCTCAATAACCTTCACCAAAAATGGGAGGTTAGAGACAAGTCTATATTCCGCCAAGCAGTCTTGGTCCAGCATGGATTTCTTTAAAGACATCCTCACCAGTGCACCCTTCAATGCCCTTGGAAAGGCCCCTCCTGAGGGAGCATTAACGCTATACGCTTGCATTGCAGGCGACCTGGGTTCAAAAGTGAGCCTGGGCATTGAAGGACCAGCGAGGATCGGAGAATTAAGCGTCCAATAGACTGCTTTTCCCTCCCTTCTGAGGAGAGAGGGAGCTCCCAGCACTCACTGACTCCTGGTGGAGGCCAGTGCAGAAGTTAGTGGAGGTGGGGCAGACATCAGCACATGTGCTCCTGATATCACTGTACATCCACCTCCCAGGGAGATCACAACAACAAAACTTGGAGCGAGCTGGATAATGCCTGCCTCACACTGCAGGTCCCACACCACTGTCCCACTTGCACCCCCACGGACCACATGCTGTTGTCCGATGGGAGGGAGGAGCCCCATCCAGAGCTGTTAACTGGGTGAGTAAGTCCTGGGTCTGTGGATGACAGGGCTGGGGGCAAGGCAGGGCAGATGGCAGCCAGTCCAGAAAAGTAAAGCAAATAAAAAATATGTAAAAAATTGTCTGCAGCTCCAAGATTACCCCCACAAACCTCCTTCACCACAATTGGCCTAAACTCTCCCAGACTGCAAAAGAGCACTCAGTCAATACCTGCTTGACCCTGCTGGGTTACAAACACCCAATCCCAACTGAATACAGAACACCCTGTCACAGACAAACAGTGAAATCTTAACACTTTCAGATGAATTAGCTGTTATGTTACAGGTTGTAGACAGGCAGGATGGAGTAGCCTGTCTACAGTCCAGAAGAGATCAACTGGTCAGTTCCTCCCAGCAGCATCCCCTGGATAGAAATGCTGCCTTCTTACAGTATATTGCTGTTTGGTAATTTTAATAGTGAGTTTTCAGAGCCAGTTTGTCCACATCAGTCCTGGATCTCCTCCAACAATGCTTTAACCTCTGACACATGGAATTCAACTTCCTAAGCTATCCATACACACCACAGGGATCTCAGGCATGATGCTCAGGGTCATAGACATGCCAGTGGTACTGCAACAAAGACTGAGACAATGACCTATTATATGCCACCACCGCTTCCTTCAGCCCAGCTTCACATGCCACCATCATACCTGAAAGGTCCGCTACCACCTGAAGTCCTTCCAGCAGCAACCCCTTTAATGGGTGGTAATGGACTATCTATACCAGAGGTGGACTATGTGAGGGGTCCTGAACTAGAACTTCACTGTGTAGTGATCTGACCAACTCAAGGTTGTTAATCTTGAGCCCCAGGGAAAAGATTAAGTTCAAGGCATGTCTGAATCGATGGTCACAGAAGTAAGTACTTGTGCTAGGCCCAGGATTCTATCTACTGGAGGAATCTGACCAGTCTCCGAGAGTTCCTCATCAATCCAGACATGAAAGTCATTGTTTGTCTTACCTGATGATGTCTGTCTGTGGTTGCTTGTGCTGCCTTGTTCTTTTGCTGCTATTGGAGGGAATAGAGTTGAAAACTCTAACACCATATTTCCATGTTTTGTTTGCATTAAGGTGAGCCCAAACTAGAGCACTAACACAGTTTTTTGCAATGAATATATAAATTATACAAATTTCAAATGGAATCAAGAGCTATAGTGAGAAAATCTTAACCATAAGGGATGAACTATTGCGTGACAATTGTTAAATTTGTCTGAGGGCAGGACTGTTGGAAGGCAATATTTCATCCCGAAGGGTCAAGATTTTCCACTATAGCATGAAATGACTCCAGTCAATGTCTGTTTTATAAAACCTTTTATTAGTAATGCCACCCACCAAATAACTACCTGTAGATCAAAAATAAATGACTTACTTGTGTCTTGACACAAATCAGCTTATTTTTCTCAGTGCAGTTAGCCACTGCAGGAGGCAAATTATGAAGGAAATGTGAAAGGAAAATGCATGCCCTCTGTTGGGATTTGAATGCCGGGTTTGTCTGGATTCAGATCCCAGTAGAGAGGGCAACACATTTTCCTTACTTGTGTCTTGGCACTGTTGTTCCTTTTGTTTGAAACTCAGTCATCCACCTAACTACTGTACTTTGACTCCTTGGAGCCTAGTATTACTGTAAAGAATAAACTGTTTTCACTCACCCTGCTCCCCGATTATCATTATTTTATGTTAGTGTGCAGAATACCTCTGAGTCAGTAAACACTCAGCACTATAACAAGCTATGAGCAATATAATCAGTAACATTTTTACTTTTATACATGTAACCACCTTGACCCCAATCAGGCAAACACAGAAAAGCACAGCCCACTCAAGAATTACTAATCACAGTGCTTTCTTAGTAAATACCATTCAGGAGAATACATGGATGCTTTGAGGGATCACTGCTTCTTCATCGGGGATGGAGTCAAACAGGACACCACTCCTTTTATATGCCAAGATATGTATCCATTAAAACAATTGAAGTGACAGTCCCAATCACTCAAGGCATATACAAGTAATTAATAAAACAGTGTGCACCTAATTTCTGATGCATAAGTAAAGGCTATGCTAATACACTATACCACAACAATTAAATGCAACTACAAAATGTGTTATAGTATGTCAAAATCACTGGTGATGGCTGGGGATATTGCATTGTGGTGTTTAAATCTGCCGTGTTTGGATATATGACTAATGTTTATGTTAGCATAGTGTGGTGATTGCCACTAGGTGGATCCCACTAGCCATTGTGCAATACCCTTTAGCCATCACCAGTCATTTCCATTAACAAAACATTTATTTTTTAGTTGTATTTGATTGTTCGGTATTAGCATATCCATTACCTACACTCTTTGTGACTGTACTTAGCCAAAGGAGGACAGTGCAGGACCAGCAAACCAAAGATCAGAGTTTTACATAAACTCTAGCATGCAATGCAGACTATTGAGTCTACCACTGCTGTCTAGTGCTCTGATGTCAGCAGCAGGGGTTCTGAATTTGTAGTAACAGAACATGTCAGCAAAGAACAATGCAAAATTAGTCTGGTACAATCTACTATACCACAGAAAAAGTAAGTAAACCAAAATATTTTGCACACAAAGTGCTTATGGAACCAGTCCCAAACTTGCGTGGGGTCTTTGGTGCCGACTGATCCCGTTAAGCATATACAGCAGTGACAAGCTCACCCAGACTTTCATAGAAGATGCAAATCAGAAAAATCAGACTTGCCAATTTTAAATTCCTTTTACACAGGCACACTCTAATTTAGAGAGCCTGCCTGTAGAAACAAGTCTCTACATTCTAGAATTACTCAAATAGGGGAAAACAATAACAAGAATGAAAATTACAAGTCAAACAAGGAGCTCCTCAGATGTGCTGCTGCTCTAGTATGCTGGTACAGAAGATTGACCAAAGTGGAGCAGTGCAACACTCATGATGCCGATATGCCAAGCTGATAGGTTTGGCTTTTAAAGTTACAGCTGTTCCAGTGAGCCCTGGTTGAGGCACACATTACCCAATGTGTTGTGTGGTTTTCCATGGCATTTGAATGAGTGCTGAAACCAGTGCTGGCATTGCCATAACTTTGGTAACTTCTCTCAAAGCATTGGTCTGCTGGTAAATCTCTGTGCCTTGAAAGCAATTATTGATGTAAGTATGCAACTACAGGCTATCACTCAGACCTAAGGATCTGCATACTCATATTTACAAGGATCAAGGTTCAGTTGTTTTTTCACCTTAACATCATATTTCCCTACATTTGTGGCTTTTTGCTTCAACATTAACTGATACCTAAATGTATTTTATTAGCAGTGAATCTAGTTCTAAAAGGGTACATTTTGTATTATGCTGAGGAAATTGCTGCCCCTTGACATAACTGCTACCACCTATCTCATAACTGATTTTTTGTATGCACCCTTGCCCACCCATACATGATGTTTACACATTTGCCAGCTACATTATTCATGTGCACCTTGTTTCTCTAGCCCATTTGCTACAAATGTCTCCCAACAGCAGCCCTGTATTCCTGCTCTTCATTTGTTTATTTTACCTCTCAGCTGTCTCATCAGACCCTCTGCCAGCTGAAGAATGTGGTTAGTAGGGCTTTCTATCTGTCTGTCTGTCTTTCTCACTGTGAATGGCTCTTCCTTATCAGGCCATTTCATCAACAACCCTTTGGTTCCTGTCAGCAATTGTTTTTCTTCCCTGGTTGTTCTTTCTCAGTTTCACTGTTATCACTGCGACAGAAAGAGTGATCATGACTACCATTTCAATTACTCTCTGTGTTTCTCACTTCTGTCAAGATTGATGGCTCCACTGTTATTCCTAACTGCAGTGTGCTGGCCAGTGCAAGACCAAAGCCAAGCTCTTGCACTCTCTGTTTCAGCTTTTGGAAACCTGATGAACAATTTCTTGTCAGCCACCTGGTTTTTCAGCAGAGCAGCCCTGCATCTTTAATTAGCATGGCCTATAAATGACTCCCACTTGTGGTTAAGAGCTATCAACAACAAGACTGGAGCAAGTATAGATTAAAATAATTTAGGTTCCCCTGAGTCAAGCCACCAGTTAGGATTACTGCTTTCTCAGAAACTCAGATAAGGACATGTGCAGCCAGCTGACAATTAGAAAACCTTGAATTGTATCCCAAGCAGTAAATACATTATATCTCTCCTTCTGGTCTCACAGAATTTAACATTTGGAAAACAACAGGGCCTGTCCTCTTAAGCTAAGCAATGTCATATTTTTTCAATCTTAGGCATTAATTGGTTTTGTTCCTCTTCTTTTTAAAGCAGCAGTGCAATGAAAATGATTTTCTTTTCCACAAAAATCTAGTTTCAGGTATAATTAATAATAAATATTACCATACCAGTCAGATCTACTTTTCTGGTATCTCCTATTCTGTGTAGCATGGGTTTTATTTCATCTTCTCAATCCTAACACTTTCCAAGTCTACAATGATATTTATATGACAAATTTGGTGGCTATTTTCTTTTCTTGACAAAAACCTAAATTAAAGCATTTATAAAATACTCATATTTTAATAGAAATAGAAAATATTACTACCAAATAAAAATAAAAGATGCCTGGAATTTTATAGTGAAAAGGGTTGTTGTGTTTTTGCCCAATTTCATTGCACTGTTGTTTTAGGTAACATGATTTGAAGTGACACTGACCATAGCTACTGTATCACAGCCAAATCAATCATGGCAAAGCATGACATCATAAAGGATGCATTAGTCAGATTCATTCTGGAAGCTAACTACAGAAGGCATCATTGTATGTTACTAAACTCCTGATCTGCTGTCTCTAAAACAGAAATGTCATCTCCACTTTAACAAATGCATGTTTATGGTATCACAGATAAAACTAACCTACACACCATACCACGCTATTTCATTGTATAGACAAAACTCAGCAGATACATAGATATTTCATTTAGTTATACTTGCCTGCAGTCACTGTCTACCTCTCAGGATGGCAACCACTGAATTTTGAAACTAGTCACTGGCCCTGTGATTGAGCAAAATTTGCTTCTTATGGTGGGGCTCTTCAGGGAAGCATATACTCCACTCTTCACAGTGATCCACATCTGGTGGGGATTGAATCTATGCAGCCATGGAGATTCGTATTCACAATCCCCACAGCTGCAAAGATATTACACTGAGTCCCACCAGCCATGACATTTTCTGCAGCTGCAGGGACTCCTAGCAACACCACCCACAAGCTGCCGTAAATCATGGAGCCAGTCATAAACCAACTCCACCTCTGTGAATACCACAGCTGCAGGACAAACTGCGGATCCACAAATGCTAATCCACTTGTGCAGGGTCTTTCCTGCAGGTGCGGGAATTTCATGAGCTTTGTGAATCCAGCCCCCAAGCATGAGTTACTCTTCCAGCGCATTTAGCTTTGAACTCTAATAACTAGCCTCTCTCTCATTGCTTTGCTTTTCTTTTGAAAGTGGCTGGGATGTAAGTTGCTAAAATGGATCTGTCACCATTAGACTTTTCAAAACTCTCCAAGAAAGAGAAAAAAGATTTTGGAGCAAGAGGAAAAAGACAAGAGGAAGGAGCTTAGCATTTCCCCTCTGAGCAGATCCAGCCAGACAAGCAAGAATGCACAGGTCCAATTGACAAATTCATAGGCTTTATTCACCTGGGTAGTCCTGAAAGTTGATTCATCAGACAAGGCTGAATCCACATGCCCCAGTCCTGTACAAAAAGTAATGTTGAAATTGTCTATACCTGAGCCTTGTGAGGAACAATAACTGAAACAGCAATGTTCCATGTCAGACTTGATTCTTTTGAGGATATAATTAAATCATACATATCACTTACAGTCATCTTCAAGTTGGATTCAAATGAGAAGCAACAGCACAAAGTGTGGGTCGATGGAATGCAACCTAGTAGAAGACAAAATAGCTGTTACTAATGTTGTCAAAGAGCAAACAGCCCTTTCCATAAAGGTGGATTCAAATACCACTTTACTTTCAGTGGTCTTGCGAGATAATATACTACAAGGTAGGAAAATTGAGAATCTTGAAACGCCGCTAGGACAAAAACTGTGAATGGTGGATGTGCCAAATCTTGAGATACTGGGGTTAATTACTTGGCGTTGATTCAGAAGCTCTTCATAGAAGCCCTGGGGTACACAGCCAAGACCTTCTTGCCTTTGGTCAAAGTGTTTCAACCACCTTTTCATTAACAACTAAGCAAACTTCAGTTTTTCTATTAGCCTGGCTGCAAAACAAATGTACAAACCCACCACGATTGTTGATATAAGCCACCCTCAAGAGGGCAGAGATTTTGTAATAAAAGACCCATTTCAGTTTTAACAAGCATTTGTCAATGCCGAACATTAAGCTTGCAGGTATTTGCAGTGGTGTTTGGCATGTATGGTGCTTACCTAATGCCCTGTGCGATTGCTGGTATTTGCACAATAAATTGTCAGCATGATCTTTTTTGTACCCCATTATGCGCACATAGGCGGAAACACGTTTTGGGCAGGATGTGAAAAATGACAGCTGTACTGCTCATAAGGAAGTGTGGTAAAATGCCAATGTTGAAAATCTTGAGTGGAAATATTGAAAATTCGCAAACCTACGATGACGCGTGGGAACTGTGCAGCTGACGCTGGTGAAACAGTCATTTTTAGGATTTTTTCACCAAATTTTCAACATTGCCATTTTAAAACCTCTGCTAATGAACAGTGTCACTGTGATTTTCTTACTGTGTCCCATACATTGATTTCGCATACCGACTGCGCCATTGTACACTACATGGGGAAAGACATTTGGGCAGGATGTGAAAAATGACAGCTGTACTGCTCATAAGGAGGTGTGGTAAAATGGCAATGTTGAAAATCTGGAGTGAAAATATTGGAAATTGCAAACTTACGGCGTGCGTAGGAACTGCGCATACGCAGACTCATAAAACAGTCATTTTTAGGAATTTTTTCACCAATTTTCAAAGCACAGCCATTTTATGACCTCTGCTCATGATCAGCATCACTGTGATTTTCTTAATGTGTTCCATACATTGAGTTCGCACACGACTGTGCCATTGTGCACTACATGGGCAGAAACACATTTTGGGCGGGATGTGAAAAATGACAGCTGTACTGCTCATGAGGAGGTGTGGTAAAATGGCAATGTTGAAAATCTGGAGTGCAAATATTGAAAATTCATAAGCGTATGAGCATGCATAGGAACTACGCATACGCACGCTTAAAACAGTCATTTTAGAATTTTTCACCAAATTTTCAACATAGCCATTTTAAGACCTCTGCTCATGAACAGTGTCACTGTGATTTTCTTAATGTTTCCATACATTGATTTCACACACACCGACTGCCATGTGTACTTTTCATGGTGGAAACACATTTTAGGTGAGATGTGAAAAATGACAGCTATACAACTCATAAGAAGGTGTGATAAAATGGCAATGTTGAAAATCTGGAGTGAAAATATTGAAAATTCTCGAACTACGAGCCTGTGTAGGAACTGCGCAATGTCGGCTCGTAAAACAGTCATTTTGGAATTTTTGCACCAAATTTTCAACATGGGGTTTTGGGACCCTTTCCCTGAATGATGTCACTGTCATGGCATTATTCAAGGCTGAAGGGTGATTTCAGCAGTGACTGTGCAGTGCCTGCGAAATCACCGCCCGGACCCCGGCTCGCGCCATGACAGTGACATCAGTCTGAGAAGGTCCCAAAACCATTAATTAGTGCAAAATCAAATATGACTGAGATATGCAATAAAGTTGAAACCCTCTATGTAGCCCATTATACAGCTTACTGGCATTTCCTCAGTTCAGGTCGGCTTTGAAGAGTGCAGGCGTGTTCCCGGTCCACGAAGATCGTCGCGCCAGAGTCGGAGGTATGGGGTGGGGGTGGGGAGGCTTGGGTGTGCAGTGGGTGGTGTGGGTTGTGGGAGGGGGATTGGGACAGGCCCTTGCAGGACCGTTTTTGTTTTACAGGAAAGAAAAAGATGAGCGTGGGACGTTTGCCACACTGGGGTAGGCTCCTAGCATGGCAGAAAGATGTGTGGGGCGAGGAGCTGATGGAGGATTGGGCACCCGTCGGCAAACTTCATGGAGGGGGCGAGGCCGACAGGATTGGGCACCCCGTCGGCAAAACAAGCGAATGGTTTGCCACACTGGGGTGGGCTCCCAGTGTGGCAGCACGGCTGGCTTAGGGGGGCCATGGAGCCTATGGGGGATTGGGCACCCTGAGAGCAAAACAAACAACATTTGCCACGCTGGGGTGGGCTCACAGTGTGGCAGAGAGAGCTTTTGGGGGAGGTGGAGTGGCGCGTTGGGAAGCGCATGGCCGGAGGGAAGACCCGGCGGTGGTGCTCAGCATGGCAGCAGTGTTTTCCTTTGAAGCAGAGGAACACCGCTGTCATACTGAGCTCCTGCACCCATTGGTGCAGGATCGCCACGCCTGCTCAAGGGAGCAGTGGTTGGATGGGAGAGGCACACCTCCAAGTTGTGCTATTTTCCAAAATGTTCCTTATGCGATGAGCTCTAAGCGAACATAAAATGGCAATGTTTATATTTACCCTGACATTTGCTCTCAGACCCAGGTTCACAGAAGGCAATTTTGCAATATTATTCTGAAATATTTTTGTCTGGTGGACATTTCTCTTTGCTTTACCCATGTAAGCAGGAGTCATAATTGTAATGCTAGCGTATATCTTTTGATCCCAACCAATTGGCGGAAGGTACTAAAAGCAGACCGGTCACAACAGCAAAATCTGAAACCTTTTCAAGTGCGCAGAGGATTCTGACTTTGGCACCTTGAAAACTGATGTGGTAGCTACTGGCAGTCACAATGAAAATTAATAAAATTCCATGGACTGTGAGTGAAAATGGGTCATTTTGAAGTGTTGAAATTATTACTTAGAAATGTATCAAATATGGCTTTCTGAATATTTCCTAGCCCTTCCCATATGAATTGAATAGTTTATCATATTAGAATGACTTTCATGCTGGGCTTTATAACCAGACTTTCTTTTCAATTAATAGATTTTGTATGCACTGAGACCGTAGTATACAAGATACTTATATTTGTTTTGAGTGGATGCCATATATTTTTTACATATGTATCTCTAACATCTATAGCTTTCTTGTACTGTCTTTGTCTTTTATGGCTAAAATGTTTTCTTCTGAGCACTTTCTTTCTTTCTTCCTTGCAGCATAATACCTAATTTAATAAATAATACTCAACTTTTCTTTCTCAGGAATTGAAAGTAAATGTACTGTTATATTGGTAAATTGAGATCTGAAGTTATGTTGTTTGTTTGACAATAGTTACATTGAAATTCTTAGTTATTATAAGTTTCCAGCATGCTTAGTTTGTAGTATGTAATATGTTATTCAGGCTAGATGAAGTACAATACAGATGTCAGCCTCTTAATGTACTGTGCCTCAATCTTTAATTATAGGTATACTTACATTTTTGCTTGCTCCTTCACCTTATTTCAGTTTATGGATATAAACTATGCTGTATATGATTTGTAACAAGCAAGTTAAAGCACATAAAAGACATTCATTTACTGATAATACAGTATGAACAACATGCATGTCAATCAGCAGCAAAACAGTCACCACCTTACATCCCCTTGCTTGATAATTCATTTATTCCAAGTGCACGCATAAAGTACATAGATAGATACTCACATGATATAGAGAGCTCTGGAGACAGCAAACAGATGCTAATAACCCTGACTGGTTTTGTGCACAGTGCTTTTCAAGGAGTAACACTTACACCCAAAATCCACCATTTAAGTATCCTGAAACCTGGAAATGCAATTACCACATTTCAGTGTGACAAAGTGCACATTTTATACTAAATACTTATACATATCAAGTACAAATAAGTACAGTGTTAAAAAATTAAAAAATGGGCAACAAAGCACAGATTTATACATCAGAAAAATGAGTATGTAATTAATGCTACAAATATGCATGAGATATCAAAATGTTGTAAGATATCATAATGCTGAAGTGTAAATTTGAAAAGGAAAGGACATATACACACTCCCTTAATGGCAAACAAATTCATGTTCATAAATAAATACTAAATACTATGCATAATTAGATATGGCATCACAATGAATCAGTTTGTATAAATGGCCATTCATTCCCTTCAGTGCAGCGTCTGGAAGCCCATCTTTATTCTGTGCAGTTCCTGGTCACTTTAGTGCTACAGCTTGATTGTATATTTATTTATTTTATTTGAAAGTTGACAACTGGGAAAGGCAACATGAGCCGAGGCTCATTTCCAGATGTGACCTGGGGAGGGAACAAGGAGTTAATAACACAAGATGCAGGCATAAGCACAAATTACAGCACATGTAACAAAGATCAGGGTTACAAGACCCAGTACAAAAGTTGAGCCAGCACAGCACAGCAATATAAACCGCGATAATCAAGAGTCCCACATGTCCATTTCTTGCTGTTGCCACAAATAAACTCAATTTTGAAGGCAGATCATGAAAGTAAAGCTGAAACAATTTTAATTCTAACTGAAATGAGACAAAAAAATATCAGTATCATAATAATAACAGAGTTAAGCTACAATACACCCCACACTTACAGTACACTTTTATGTATAATGGGGGGAACAGAGAAATATACCCATAAGCCAAACTGAGTTTGATACAAGAAGGAGAAAAGATAAGAAAACAATCACCCAGGATAAAATTAACCATAGATACAATTAGTAACAGCACCTGTGCTGACCCAGTCTGAAGTAATAAAGTCAATAGGGCCAAGAGATACCAATATGCTCCTACAGCCAAAAGCATATATACAGAGAATTCTTAAGGAGACTAATACATCATTATAAGGTGATCGAGAGAATCTACTGATTTCCATATATATTAGCGTTATCAGACCAGTTACGGGATTGCAATGCAATACAAGTAGAACTAGAACCACTAACACATATAAACAATACTGCTTCTAGTATGAGTTATTAAATACAGTAATCACATTTATTATACAATAGTATCTTTGAACATACTTATGCACAACCCATTCCAAGAAGTGCATAGGTTCTGTGGGGCAAAAGACTGTTGCACCTAAAAAGCTACCTCTGCAGTACCTTCAACCATGGGTTCTAGGGCCGGAAATAGTAGCAGAGGAGTAGCTGGTGGAAGCTGCGGTGACATTAGTGTTGCCAAATTATTCTCTTCCACATCTGTGGCATCTATGCTGGTAGGTGCTGGGAAGGTGGTGACAGGGAATCAGTCTGAGAGGAATCACAATCTGTGGCTCAGGACAGTGACTGAGGAGGAGGAGGAGGAGTGCTGGTGGAAGCTATGGTGACATTAGTGTTGCTAAATTATTCTCTTCCACATCTGTAGCATCCATGCTGGTAGGTGCTGGGGAAGGTGGTGACAGGGAATTAGTCTGAGAGGTATCACAATCTCTGGCTCAAGAACAGTGGCTGAGGACAAGGAGGAGGTGCTGGTGGAAGCTGCGGTGACATTAGTGTTGCTAAATTATTCTCTTCCACATCTGTGGCATCCATGCTGGTAGGTGCTGGGGAAGGTGGTGACAAGGGAATCAGTCTGAGAGAATCACAATCTCTGGCTCAGGAACAGTGGCTGAGGAGGAGGATGCTGGTGGAAGCTGCGGTGACATTAGTGTTGCTAAATTATTCTCTTCCACATCTGTGGCATCCATGCTGGTAGGTGCTGGGGAAGGTGGTGACAAGGAATTAGTCTGAGAGGAATCACAATCTCTGGCTCAGGAACAGTGGCTGAGGAGGAGGATGCTGGTGGAAGCTGCGGTGACATTAGTGTTGCTAAATTATTCTCTTCCACATCTGTGGCATCCATGCTGGTAGGTGCTGGGAGAAGGTGGTGACCAGGGAATCAGTCTGAGAGGAATCACAATCTCTGGCTCAGGAACAGTGGCTGAGGAGGAGGATGCTGGTGGAAGCTGCGGTGACATTAGTGTTGCTAAATTATTCTCTTCCACATCTGTGGCATCCATGCTGGTAGGTGCTGGGGAAGGTGGTGACCAGGAATCAGTCTGAGAGGAATCACAATCTCTGGCTCAGGAACAGTGGCTGAGGAGGATGCTGGTGGAAGCTGCGGTGACATTAGTGTTGCCAAATTATTCTCTTCCACATCTGTGGCATCCATGCTGGTGGGTGCTGGGGAAGGTGGTGACCAGGAATCAGTCTGAGAGGAATCACAATCTCTGGCTCAGGACAGTGGCTGAGGAGGAGGAGGGTGCTGGTGGAAGCTGCAGTGACATTAGTGTTGCTAAATTATTCTTCCACATCTGTGGCATCCATGCTGGTAGGTGCTGGGAAGGTGGTGACAAGGAATCAGTCTGAGAGGAATCACAATCTCTGGCTCAGGAACAGTGGCTGAGGAGGAGGAGGGTGCTGGTGGAAGCTGCGGTGACATTAGTGTTGCTAAATTATTCTCTTCCACATTTGTGGCATCCATGCTGGTAGGTGCTGGGAAGGTGGTGACAAGAGAATCAGTCTGAGAGGAATCATAATCTCTGGCTCAGGAACAGTGGCTGAGGAGGAGGAGGGTGCTGGTGGAAGCTGCGGTGACATTAGTGTTGCTAAATTATTCTCTTCCACATCTGTGGCATCCATGCTGGTGGGTGCTGGGGAAGGTGGTGACAAGAGAATCAGTCTGAGAGAATCACAATCTCTGGCTCAGGAACAGTGGCTGAGGAGGAGGAGGTGCTGGTGGAAGCTGCGGTGACATTAGTGTTGCTAAATTATTCTCTTCCACATCTGTGGCATCCATGCTGGTAGGTGCTGGGAAGGTGGTGACCAGGGAATCAGTCTGAGAGGAATCACAATCTCTGGTTCAGGACAGTGGCTGAGGAGGAGGAGGAGGAGGTGCTGGTGGAAGCTGTGTGACATTGGTGTTGCCAAATTATTCTCTTCCACATCTGTGGCATCCATGCTGGTGGGTGCTGGGAAGGTGGTGACCAGGGAATCAGTCTGAGAGGAATCACAATCTCTGGCTCAGGACAGTGACTGAGGAGGAGGAGGAGGGTGCTGGTGCCCTCATGGCTGCTGTGGAGGTAGCTGAGCATGACCTGGATGATCGATTCCCATTCTCAGAGGAGAGTGTTGAGTTTGACAGACAGTTATATCATGTCTGTTGTACCAATGGAATGATTTTACCTGCTGGGGGCTAAAACGTTAATAGATGACTGCTTTATGCTAAAGTATGGAATTCAATTGTATGTTCTTATGTTTTGCACAAAATGAATAAACTTTATGTGATAAACCAGCCCAGTGGTGAAGAGGGCTGAGGTGCCATCGGCACTTACCTCTTTCCATGCCAGTTACCCAGCTTTGGAAATGGATGTAGGTTGCTCAGGGGTCTGCTGGGAAAGGGAAGATTGAGTGTCCTGTGAGGACTGCTCTCTACCCCTTGGGGAGGGGTGGATTCTGTGACTCTGCCACTCGACTGCCAGCTGGAGAAATCCAGATGGTGGTGCATGTGAGTCACTTAGAGGCAGGGCCAATGTTCAGCATGCCGGGGCTGTACCTGTGGAGGCAGAGCTCACTCAACATGTTCATTCCATATCTGTGGAGCCCAAGGGAGAAAATAAGAGGAAAATGGAGGACGGGCTATGAAGCCCTGCCCATCACGCTGGTGGCCTGAATGATCTCTCAGGTCTGGGGACAGTCTGGATTTGTCTCCTGGTGGGGAAGATGGCTCTTCCTTCCTGGCACTGCTGCAGGTGGCAATCCATGAGGATAATGATCCTCAAAACCAGAGGAGATCAGAAACTGCTGCAGCTGGAGGGACAAGGCTGAAACAGCTGCCCAATCCTGCCAAGCAAGATAAAAACCTATATAGAAAAAACAATAAGTGACAAGAAGGAAAATATCTCAAATCACTGCTTTCTTTTGAGCAGCATCTGTAGAATTCCCTGAGTCAAATGCTACCTGTGGCTAAGTGCCATGCTGAGTCTGGCTGTTTGGTAGCCCAGAACCCAGAAAGGTCCAGCCTACACTGCATAGCATGCATTTTGAGCACCATACCAAATACCCACCCAATCATGTTATTGCATGGGAAGTGAATGCAGCAACTAATGAAATGTTGGCAATGATCTACTGCCATTCTTTTTCTTGGAGAATGTGAGATTTAGGTTTGTGGTGTGTGCTTGTCCCAAATGGTAGATTGCCTCACAAATTTACTTCTCACTCATGCCATTCCTGAACTTTATACAGCTGTATCATGCACAGTAATATGTGTCCTGCTGCATTCAGCATCTCCGATTATACCTCAGTATGGATCGTGGACCAGTGGCCAAACAGCTGGTAGCTCCTATGTGCATTACTGCACATTAGGCACAGGTATCTGGGGTTGTATTCAAGTCTGGCTGGGGAAAAAATTGTACTAAGCCTAATTGCAGTAGTTGTAACATGTTGGGTATTTGCCAGCATGCCATGCTGGCAATCAAGAATGTAACTGGATTACACTGGTCAGAAAATGTTAGACTTGCTTCTGACTGAGACTGATGAGAGCATGCAGCCTGTGGTGGTGGTACTATAGGGGTGGCACAGTGTTTTCAGGCTGCTGTGGAGTGGGAGGCAAGGGATTGCTGACCTTGAGATATTTATGTGTCAGTAGCCTTAGTTTGACCTAACTTCACCTTGGTGTACCTCAGGTGAAGTTACATATGATGTTGCTAGGCAAAGTTGCCAAAAGAGAATTTCCTATCAACCAGAAAAAATCCATGGATTTGTTTGCAAAGGCAAATTTGGCAATTCTACCTTTTAACTGCACTGGCAAATAAAACTTTTGCAACACCTGGTGGTCAGAGGCTTTTAACTGATCGGGAGGGAGGGAGGAGGGCATGCTGACTTTGTTCAAATGGCAGTATATGGAAGAATGATCTTTGTCTGTACAGGTCACCGTGCTGTGAGTCAAGGTGCTTCAAGACAGTGTGAACTGATGTGATCCCACCCATTCTATGGACACAAGGCTCAACTGGTGTTATGTTAATTACTATTAAAACACAAAGCAATAAGTAGTAGGGGTTGAAGAACATCTTACTAGCATACCACTCAGTCACTCCCAGCAATGATCTGCCTCATGTCAGGGTGGCTCAGTCGGTAGCACATCTGCCTCTGGACCAGAAGGTCATGGGTTCTCATCCCACACCTAGATGTGACTCGTACCTAATATGCTGCCACCTGAGTGCAGTATTGGGGCGCTGTACTGCTGGGGTGTGCCATCCATTGGATGAGATGTTAAACCAAGGTCCCTTCTACCCATCCTGGTGTTGTCCTGGTAGGTGTCCAGGTGGATGTAAAAGAACCCAGGGCATTCTTTGCAAAAGTAGGGGACATTCCCAGTGTCTGGCCAAAATTCCCGTTCCCATAAAACTGGTTCATGCAATTGTCCAGGCTGTGTGTGGGTGGTAATGTGTGATATGGCTGCTGCTACACATTCAGTCACTTCAATACCAGTCTAGCATTGCTTGTAAAGCACTTTGGGATACACTGTGTATGAAAAGCACTACCGGTATATAAATGCTGACCCTTTTTCTTCTTTCTGCTGAGGCATGGCAGGTACTGTATTGATATTTGTCTACATTACTGATCGACATGGCAATATGTTTACTTTTGAACCCACATTTTTAACATAGTCATGTTTTTACCAGCATGAAATGAATATGACAAGTGCCATTTTCAAATTCCCCTCAAAACCTGTTTCACAGTCATTCCACTTGAAAAGTTTCATGCCGTGTTTCATAAATTAAACCGATCATGTTCATATGCTGGGGTAATAAAACTACTTATTCTGAAAGCCGAGGTCACAATCTAAGAAAGCAACAATGTTATGTGTGAACCTCTTCATTTCCAGTCATGACAATTTCACTATTATAACTTGCAGCTTCTGCACTATCTACACCTAACACTTGCACAGCAAATACACACAAACATTTGGCATTGACAAATGCTTCTTAACTTGGCATAGTAGGATAAGTCACACCAGGGTGCAAATTTCCTCAGCATTCACATAAACTTTTGGAAACCTTTATTGTAGTAATTAATTAGAAAAAACCTTCGCGAGAGCCGGCTTGCATTCAGTAAGCTTTGGAGTCTCAAGTTGTAGCTCTGCCCCAAAACAGCATTCTGATCATACTAAGGAAGGACAGGGCTGCAGCATGTTCAGTGTAAGGCTTTGTTGAATTTGTTGGAGAGGAGGCTATTTATAGTAACTTTACACAACTTAGAAGGCTACCTTTCAGTGAGGGCCAGTACCTTGTTTGTATACTACCTCAAAATGAAAGTTGGACAGATAACTGAGTAAAGTTATTAAAAGAACCTTCTCCGCCCATTCTATTACACTGTATTATAGCTAGCAGCTAGGGCTCCTGGTTCTCTGTGGCCCTTCATGGGTGTCAGCAGCCATACTCAGTGTACTTTTCTGGTACAGTACAGTAATATCAGAAAATCCAAGAGCAACATCACCCTCAAGCCAGGGCAAGAAACACAAAAGAGCCTGATGCACATGAAGAACTGTTTTTTCCCTCCTTGGATGCATTGATGCGTGTTTGTGAATGATCTCTGGAAGATGTGTGGGTATTAAACTTAGAAGCCATAATTGTATGGAGTGGCCCAATCGAGCACGTATGTATGAGAGGTGGTGGAATGGACTTCTGTAAAGTTGGCTACTTCCTGACATTGTGCAAAGTCTTATGATAATGTATCCTAAACATTGTAACATAGAAACATAGAATGACGGCAGGTAAGGTCGCTTGGACCACCTAGTCTGCTCATTTTCCTTATGTACTATAACACCGTAGTCCCTACATGATCTCTGGCTTAGCCTTCCTTCCCTTCCCTAATGACTAAGGTTCCCTTATGTCTATCCCATGCGTTCTTAAATTCCACTACAGTTTTGCCCCACCACCTTTGCTGGAAGGCTGTTTCAGGCATCCACCACTCTCTGTGAAGAAGTACTCTCCTCACGCTTTCCTGAGTCTACCCCCTCCAGCTTCATAACATGCCCTTGTTCTTGAGCATCTTTTTCTGACAAATACTTCTCTTGTACCTTAGTTATACCTGTGGATATTTGAAAGTCTCTATCATGTCTCCCCATACCCTCCTTTCCTCCACGTTGTACATATTGAGGTTCTTTAGTCTCTCCCCATAGGGTCTCTGGTGCAGATCCTGCAGAATTTTAGTTGTCCTCCTCTGGACCCCTCTGCTTTGCCTATGTCCTTCTGGAGATGTGGTCTCAGAACTGGACACAGTACTCATGAGGTCCTTCACAAATTATTTATACAGCGTATCACCACCTCTCTCTCTATTGATGATACCCCTCCTTATGCACTCTAGCACCCACTGGCTCTCCCTTCAGCATTGTCACACTGTATGGCCAACTTTAGGTCATTGGATATGATTACCCCCAGATCTCTTTCCCATTTGGTGGTCATCAATACCACCTCCATCTTGTACTCCGCCCTGGGTTTCTGTGCCTTAAGTGCATGATTTTGCACTTGTTCACATTGAAACTTAGCTGCCACACTCTTGACCACTCCTCAAGCTTTCTTAGGTCCTATTCATTCCCCCGAGTGTCTACACTATTGCAGATTTTAGTGTCATCTGCAGAAAGGCACACTTGCCCATCTAGCCCATCTGCAATGTCACTAATAAAGCATTAAAGAGCACCGGTCCCAGTACTGATCCTTGTGGCACCCCACTGGTTTCCCTCCCTCCTTTTCAGAGTAAACTCAGTTTACCATCACCCTTTGATGCCTATCCCCAACCAATTCCTTACCCAGTTTACCACTTTTGGACCCACCTCAGGCTGCCCAGTTTGTTTACTAGTATCCTATGTGGAACTGTGTCAATGCCTTACTGAAATCTAGGCAGGCCACATCCACCACTATACCCAGATCTACTTCCTGGTTACCCAGTCAAAGATTTGTTTGACATGACATCCTCCCAGTGAATCCGTGCTGTCCTGGATCCTGTAATCAGCCACTGGTTTAAAATATTCCACAATATTTTCCTTCAGTTGTGATTCCAATAATTTCCCCTACCACTGAAGTCAAGCTGACTGGCCTGTAATTACCAGCTCCCTACCTGCTACCACTTTTGTAAAGTGGGACTACATCTACTCTCCTCCAGTCCTCCAGGACCACTCCTGACTCCAGTGAGTGGTTGAGCAGGACTGTCAGAGGTGCAGCCAGCACCTATCTGAGCTCCTTTAATATCCTTGGATGTATCCTGTCTGGCCCCATAGCCTTATCCACTTTCAGATTTGTGAGTCCCTTCAGGACTCTCTCTCTTGTGAATGAACTAGTGTCCACTTCCCTTCCTTCAATGCTCCTGTCACTTATCTGTGATCTCTCACCTTCCCAATTCTCCATGAACACTAAATAAAATTATTTGTTCAAGATGTCTGCTTTTCCTGGTCCCCTCCACCCTCCTCCCTTCCCTCCTTTGCTTTATAATCTTTCACATGTTTTTTCTTTTCGCTTACAAAACTGAAAAATGTCTTATCCTTTTCTTTACTGCCAGGGCTATTTTTCTTCCATTTGCACCTTTGTGCTCCTGACTGCTTTTCCTGCCTCCCTCTGTTTCTTTTTTTTTTTTGAGTAATCTTTTCCCTCCATCGCACACTGGAACCTGCTTCTCCTTCAAGCCACCCAGTACCACCAGCGAACCCTTCCTGCAATTCCTCAGAGCTACATAACTCATATTTGCAGTCTTCCTTCAGGTTAGCCTGGCATATCCTTTGCCGGGAGGGTCCCCTCCTTTGAGAGAGAGGCACCTGCTGGGGACTCCAGCACAATATTTTCTTTCTCACCTGGGTGCTGCTGGGGTGGGCGTTACTCTGCCGGGATTGCTCGAGGGCATCGTCGGGGACCAGCCATCCAGCCAATCCCAGTGTAGTTTCCGCTTTTCTGTGGTGTTCCTCTTATGTGATCCCTCTGATGTGCTCTCGGTCTCCACCGGGGCCGCTGCAGAGCGACCATGCATCCCCTAACCCACCCCAGGGAGGACAGCAGTCCCATGGATGCTCAATCCTACCCCTTCACCTGCTGACCCCGCGCCTGAGTCCATTCCCGAACCCGGTCACGGCGTGGTTCGAGTGTGGCGCACAGCACCTCAGCCCTCTGCACTACCAGGCCAGCCTCTCTCTGTTTCTAATGATATACTTCTCTATCCTCCTCCATCTGTGTCTCCTTATACCTCCTGAATGCTAACATTTTTGCCCTTACCTTCCCAGCCACCTCTTTGAGAACCACAGTGATCTCTTTTTCCTCTTGCTTTTGCTTACTTGTCTAACACAGGGCTCATTACCTTCCCTATGGCCCTTTTAGTTTCACCCACTGCATCTCCACTCCACCCTTGCCCTTCACCCCTGCCAGGGCATCCCTGAGGCATTCCACCATCTTTGTAAAGTTGGCCTTCCTGGAAGTCCAGGTCTGTCACCTTTGTGTGATTCGGTTCTAGCACTGTACTTAAATTGAACCACACCATACAGTGACCGCTGGTCTTCAGGTGGCAACCTCTCATGACATCTGGAACATTGTCCCCATTGGTGAGCATAACGTCCTAATACTGCTCCCTCACTAGTGGGCTTACTTACTAGTTGCCTAAGGAATGCTCTCTGCAGGATTCCGAATGTCCCTGCTCCTCAGCTCAAGCTGCAACTGGGATGCTCCAATTCACATCCAGCAGACTGAAGTCCCCCACCAGCAGCACCATCCCCTGGTTGACATCTTTTGGATGGTATCCACCAGTATTTTATCCCCCACCCCGTGCTGGAGGTCTGTAGATTACACCAGTGTGAATAAAGGTTCCATTCCTTTCTTTTGGTAACCCACAGTGCCTCCCCTCCCTGTATTACCTGTATCTCTGTAGCTTTTATGCTATCCCTTATGGAAGAGCACGACTTCCCCTTTCACTCCCTGTCCTTCCTGAACACTCCTGACAGAGGTTTTGCCAAGCACTGGTTGTACTGTCTACTAAATAAATCTTTAAAGTTTTACTGGAATTTCAGTTGTCCACAACTCTGTTGAGTGCAAAGCTTTGGACTGAGTATAGCCTAGGATAGCTATATCCTAGTCATTGTGCTCACTGCACCATGACTCAGTAATGGCGACAATGTCTAGGTCAGCCTCTGCCATAATTGCCACAAGGTCCAGGATATAATTTCCCAAACATCAAGCATTTGTGCACATGAATTTCCAAATTCTTATACCACCCTTTTGTCAGTCCCCCTTTTCCCTTTGCCTACTCACCTTATCCCCTCTGTCCTCATTCCAAAACCCCCTTCATTTCTACCATTCTGCTTTTCCTTTATTAGAAACCCCTTGTGAATGCCTCTTCTTAGGGTTTTCCATATTGACTATTACAGCTTGCGGGGGTGGGCGTTTATGTCTCCCTTCTTTCAGTTCTCACTTGGCTGGTTTAAATGCTTACCAAATTAGCTTTTAAACCATCCACTGAGGACTGTGGTTCCCCTTCAGGATGAATGCAGGCCATGTCCTCTGTATAGGCCTTTATCCTCAGGTGGGACCCCAGTACACAATGTATCTGAAACCCTCCTCTCTGCACCAATTCTTCAACCATTGGTTGAAGTTCTTGGCACGGAGTACCGTATCCTCCCCTTGTTGTAGACAGGAAACACCTCAGAAAAGGCCACTGAGCATGCTACCTGCCCAAGACCACTCCCCAATTCCCTAAACTTCTCTGGCACTCTCCTAACCTAATCTCTAGCCAGGTCATTGGTCCCTAGGTGGACAATGACATCCAGCTCTCACTCCTTCCTGCTTCCTAGTGATCCCCAGGATCTGCTTCCCATCCCTCCAAGCCATGGCACCAAGTAGGCACCTGACCTCCCTCCCCTCCCTTCCTGTCCTCAACTTTATCCATCTAATAACTAAGTCCCCACCATGAGTTGCTTCCTCCTCCTCCTCCTCTGGGGTCCTCTGACACTTCTATGGGCCTCCCCATGGAGAACCCCACATCCTCCCTGGCTACTACTGTGGGTGCCTCCATGGGACAGTCCCACCCTGTCAGAGTGTCATATAAGTTGCATAATGGTACCATCTAGGGGATGTGCCTCTGATCCACCATCCTGACCCTTCCCAAGCCTACCCTAGTTCAGCCATCCCTCCTCCCTAGCAACCAACTATGACTGATTGGTAGTGTGTGTATGTGTGTGTGTGCGTGTGTGTTGGTTAAAATAAAATGCTGTGAAATCTGTTGAGTATAATTGGCTTACTACATATTGCTGAATTGTATGGGGTGGGGCAATGTCTGTGTGGTGGAGCACCACATCTTTTGGTTTGTGTTTATGGGGGCAACAGTTCTGTCAACTCTCAAGTACAAGTTTAAAATTCTTGGCTACACCCATATGGCCCTTCAGTCCTAATTTCTGCTGCAGAGCTCTTTGGCTTCTTTGGTGGCATTTCTGCATTTCTGCAGCATGCATTATCCATTTCTGTTGCAGAATCTAGTCCTGTCATTGATTAAAATATGATGTAATGTCCTCGATGACATCCAGTGCTGAGCATGGAGGAGGGGCTTCAGGATAAATAAGGTGGGAAGAGAGCCAGGTAATGTGGAAAATTGTATATTTGAATGAAAAATCCCCATTAGTAATGAATTCCACAGCACTACAGATGTTCTTCAACATAATGCAAATTTTCACAGAAAACGTCATGGCATGGAAAGCAGAATTCCAGGGACCTTAACTACAGCCCTGTCCTTCACTTAGCACAATCAAAAGTTTGTTTTGGGGAGAGTCACATCTTGAGACTTCAAAGCTTACTGAATACAAAGGAGTTCAATGAAAGTTTTCTCTAATTACTATATAAAAAATATTTTTAAACAGCTTATAGACTCTGAGGTAGGTAGCACCCTAGGGTTCCATGTCATAAGAGTGATCACAGAATAGTGATCACCCGTTATAACAAGTGTACATAACCGAAAATGAATTCGGCAATGCACACTCGCGGCGAACAGAAAAATGGCACCGAGACCTACGAGTTGTTTTCTTAATGGGGGGGCAGCACCCCGCACCCCTCTACTTATGGATTCTCAACTCTAGGGGGGTGCATGTTGGGTGAGGTGAAAAACTTAAACAAAAGTGAATGCCACCTGCCGCAAAAAACAAAAAGCGTACCAAGCCGGACCCGAACCCTGCACCCTTCACCTCCCAACTGACCACCCTCCCCACCACACTAGTGGACCAGCTAGAGCAGCTGCCCACCACCCCCTCCACATACCATCCTCTCCTGCTTCTGCCCCACACATGTGGCCAGAGCACACATATCTGTAGCATTACATCCGTGAGCTGTATGTCGCCCACCCCAGTATCCAGTCACCCCGCCTGCCAGGTAGCCCTGAACACAGGCACTGTAATTGAGTCACCGTTTTTGCAGGTGCCCAATTGTAGTCACCTTGTTCACAAGTACCTGCACCCTAGTATGACTTGCTTACCCTGAGCTCATCAGGTGCTCTGTAAGAGGACTACAGTTTATCCATGGTGAGTGCTTTAACATTCCTTTTTATTTTTTAGCGTCATTTTCTTTTGTTTTTGAACATTAATTTGATGCATGATAGGAACATGTGATGACATAACTATAAAAACTGTAAAGATTTACTGCATTTTGATGTATATTAAACATCAAATCAATAATAAAAGTTATCAACTTGACTAGTAATGTTGATTACTTTAACATTCCTTCAAGAGATTCAAGTCACTATAAAATTCAAATCTCAGTGTGTCCACTGGTCCAGATACAGTGAACCCTCCCTATGTAATATTCTGCCAATGCATCTAACTGCATTTTCTACAGACCCTTCTATGTCCAAAGCTTGTCTTGATTTTGTAGGGTGTTGAAATAGAAGAATCCAATATGCACTCAATTGTTTGCTGACCTGGCATTTTGAGGTACAACCTTGGTTTTGACTAGTGCTACAGAAAACAAATTGCATGTGAAATGTGAATATATCATATTTACAAGATTTTGCAAAAAAAAAATAAAAATGGTCTGTCAAATTTCACTTTGCACAGTCCCTAAGTTGTATGAACAAAGAACAAGTCATGGACAAAATACAAATAATGGTGGAAAAACAACTTGCAGAAAAAAAAAATGTGGGAAAAACTGTTTGTGTTTTATTAACTTTGCAATATGTGAAATTTCTTGAAATGATTATGCATTTCCTAAACTTAGGCAATAGTGAAATTTAGAAATTCTGTATAGCTATACTTTTAATTGTCAACCATTCTTTTATTACCACAGCCATTAAAAGCCAAATAAACTTTCTTGTAGTATGCACACAGTAATTAGCTGTTGCAGAATGAAGGTTTTCTTATAGATATGTTGGGTAATGGAGTAACTGTATTGTATCCAGTCACATTACTTGCTCCACAGGATGTGAAAAACAGGGGTCATATTCACATTTGGTATGGAGGTAAAAGGTTAAAACAGATGGAATTTGGTCATACCATTGTGCCTTCAACCAACAGTGATGTAAACACGTCTTGGTGTGTGCCACTGGTGGTGAGAGTCCCCTACTAACAAAGTATATTGCAAATTGCAAATCCAGGTTTTACAGAATGCAAATGGTTTGCACCTGTTAAAAGTATTTATTAAATTTTACATGTGTATTTTTATTTTGAACACTTTGGAGATTACCTTCAAGCACAGGTGCTCTTTTACAAGTACAGTAAACAGTTCAAGAGGAAATTCAGTTGGCTCTGGCTCAAAGCTGTTAAGAAACATCAGTTATATACAGTATTGAAAAAAATCCATACAGATCATTGTATAAAAAGTCACACTATAAGTACAGAGAGAGACCGAACAAAACAGTTTAATGGTTTTGCTTACACTGGACTACAAGGGCAGACTGCAAAGATCTCTTAAACTGATTAATCTTGGGAGATTCAAAAGTGTGTACTGTATTAAGCAGTTCATTTAACCAGTTAGTGGCCCTGATGAGCAACTGATCTGGTGCCCACTGAGTACACTGGAATGGAGGCATATGGGCATTCCTGGCCTTATCCCTGGTGTTTTACTGGCTGGAGATGATACAGAGGCAATTTGTTAAAGCAGAGGGTGATAGGCCCAGAAGCACCTTTTGGCTAGCAGACAGACCTGGAGCTTTATTCTGCATAGTAAAGGCAGCCAGTTAGTGAGTGCATAAAGGGTATAACTATGAGTGCAATTATCTGCACCAAGTGCAAAACAACACACCTTATTACAGATCAGCTTTTATTCTGTAGCACTGTATCACAAGCAGCTGTCTAGACAGGAGGCCATAATCTATAAGTAATAGAATTAAAGTGGCTACAATAAGTGTCTAACATCCCCAGTAAGATTGTTCCAGTTGCAGTACAGGGCACCCAGTCTGCTTTTAACTATGGCCACTAGATTGACAACATGGAGAGGGCAAAGATAAGGGGCTAAATTTTCAAGCAGAAACTTTTGGCAGAAAGTGCTAGTGCCAAATAACTTTGATGTAAGTGGCACTGCAGTACTCCCAATTTTTTGAACACAGGCTGCATCAAAATCAGGATGCTTTTCACAAAAGCTGCACTGCACCACCACTTGCAGCAGAAGTGCCTTAATGTGCCTGGCGGGCCTCTACCATCCCCTTATTTGGAATTACAGAAGCCCTGCCATGGTCACAAGAGGGTGCTCACCTTAGACTAGCCAGGAGCTGCTCTAGGGCCCTGCACTGCTGCCTGGCAGAGTGGTGATTGGGGGACCTGGAAGGTGGGGACTGGAGGCCAATGGAGCCCTAGTGGTGTAATGGGGGTGGTGATGGAGGCATGGTGGCAGTGGGGAGGGACATGTGGGAGGCACCTGGTGGAGGTGCCCTGCAGCGTGGCATGAAGCCGATTAGGCTGGGTTGGGGACCATGGCCAAACCATCATGACCCAGACCACAGCTGACAACAGCTGTGGTTCCTGCCATGCAGGACCCATAGTCCCCAAATGCAGTGGGTGGCAGTGGGTGCTGGTTGCAGGGTGCATTTAGTGGACAGGTACATGCCCCAGGCACCACAATATTTCCCCAGGTACACAGCCCCATGCGGTTGGCGGCAGATGCCTGACTACACTGGGGGAACTGTGGGTCCTGTGGGGCAGATGACAGAGCTGCTGTCCAACTGGGGTCAGGGCTATTATGATCTGGCCATGCCATCCTACCTGCCCCAATCAGCTCTGTACCACATGACAGGGCACCTCTGCTGGAACCTCTTCATATCCCTTGCACTGCTACTGCGCCTCTGTCACCCCCATAGTACCATCAAGACTCCATTGGCCCCCACTCGACCTTCCAGGCAGAGTTACCCCCAGCCTCTGCAGGTCATATAGGGTTGTGCCAGATGTGGGGACTTGACTGACCCTCCGTCAAACCCCTCAAGTGTGCCACATGTTTGGTGCAACCCTGCAGCTGTGGCAACTCTTGGGACTTCAGCCCAGGGATCCCCTTTTTATAAAATAGGTAGAGTCCTGGCATGCCTGGAGTTTGCCACAGCCATAGATCGGCACAACTTTAGTAATCTATGGGCCAACTGAAAATCAAGCCCAAGGTGTCATCCAGAGTTACTCCAAGGTATTTGAAGGTCTCCACTTGATCAAGGTTTTATCCCTGGCCATTTCAAATGGCAAAGGGTGGAACTTTCTTCTTCTGTTTGAGGCTAGAGAGGAGCATGGTCTTTGTTTGTTTTTGTAATGGAGGACCAGTTTGTTGTTGGAGAACCAGCTTTACAGTGACCTGAAGTTACTCTGGAGAGCAGCAGTGAGGCCATCAAAGTCAGGAATTTGGAACAGATGACAGTATCATAGGCATAGAATAGTACATTGGCTGTCTGACTGGCACCAGGCAGCTAATTTATATAGATGCCAAATAGAAGCATGCCCAAGATGGAGCCTGGGGACACCAAGAGATACTCTCCTAGTGTCAGACAAAGATTTATCAATCCTCACATGTAGGGACTGGTTGGTGAGATAGCTGTAAAACCAGTAAATTGTATTCTGTGACAAACCCAGGCTAAGGAGTTTGTTAAGTAGGAGCTTATGGTTGATCAGCTCATATACCTTAGTAAGGTCAATATATAGAGCTCTGATGAGGTCACCATTTTCAAGAGCATCATGAGCATAGTTGGTGTATTCTAATGGTGCCATGTTGGTGCTCGTAGCTTCCAAACCATGCTGCTGTACTCACTGGACACTGTATTTTTCAAGCTATGTGACAAGCTGATCAGAGTTATTCTCTCAGGGATTCGGACAGGGGGTAGAGAATAGAAATAAGTTTGTAACTGGCAAAGATAGTGCAGTCACCACTTTTGAAAACTCATGTAACCAGCACAAATTTCCACTTCTTGGGGTACTGTGAGTGCACAGGAAATGTTAAAAATTCTAGGGATGGGATGGGAAAGTTCCTCTACCACCAGAGCAAGAAATTTCATATCAGCCATATCACTCCCACACCTAGATTTGCCAAGTACCCTACTGATGTATTTTAAGATGTCTTTAATTGAAACAGCCTTAAAGTAGGCTTTAAGGTACCCTGATTCAGAGCCCACCATCTGGGCGGTTTCAGGACTATATGCCCTGCAAAGTGCGGGAAGGCTCAGTGGGGATGCTGTGGTGAACTAACTGACAATTTCAGTGGGATCAAAGACCTCTCAGCTCTCCACCATGAATATATGAGGAGTGATTTTACCTCCCTTGCCAAGGATCTCCGAGATTTTGTCCCAGAATCTTTTACCATTGCTCCAGTTCTGGGTCCACTAAACCTTATAGAAGTCAGATTTGACTTTGTAATCATACAGGTGCACTTATTGTGGGCTTCCTTGTACCATTGCAGGCAGACGGGGGGGGCCCTGTTTCCTGGTCATTGCTCACATATTGTCACTATCCCTCATGCAGGCAAGAATTGTGAGGTGGACCATCCTGATGGTGCCACTCTTGCCTTGCATTTTTTAAGTGTGCAACTTTATCACAAACATGTGAACTCAGAGACAAAGAATTCTGCAGCTGAGTCAATACTGGGAATGGCATCTTAGAAGCTCCAGTGTCAGTATGAAGAGCATCAGTAACAAGGTCACAGTATGGTATTGAACCAGGCACCATGGTGCAGCTCATTCAGACTATTGTGACCAAGCCATCCCACCTGATCTGTCCCCACAAACATCCCACAGCCAGACAAGCTTTAGTGAGCTAGTGGTTTCTCTCTCCAAGGCCTGATGGTCTCGTCTTGGAGTTTCAGTAGACCCCACCCACTTCCACTAGTGTCTGTATTCCACAAAATCTACTTGTGACCACTTACTTGCCCTAGTGTGCTGTTATATCTGGTGGCCATTACTGCACCTCAAAAACTCAGTCCATTCTTTCTGCTGCTGCAAACCTTTTGCAGTACTGTACCCCTAACTACCTGTATTTACCCGATAGTAACCATGGGAGTCTCAGGAGGTTGTGACCGGTCTATTTGGGTCACCAAGGCTTTTTCCATCATCCTGTGGACCATTTGCATGGCAGCCCTGCCTCTTTCCCAACAGATCACAAAGATATTTGCAACCTTATGAAATTGTTCAGACTCCAGCTGACCATAGCTTCATGGGATTGCAGTGTGTAGTAGCACAAGTGCTTGGACAAACAACTTAGCACCCTGCTTTGCAACTGTGAATGGGAGCCCCAGGATTTAACAATTACAAACAACTAAGTCTGTGTTTGGCACAATGTCGTTCACCTACCTAGATGCTAAGTTCTGGAATTCCCAGAATCTGAAATTACACAATATCAGTTCCTTTCATTTGTTTAAGAAAAGTCCGAACTAACTTTCTAAGGTCACATGTAGCTGTTTTTTTTCTTAATTCTTTCAGTGTAACAGCTGACCATATGTATTCAGAGATTTTCGATAATCTCGATGACCAAGTGATTTGTAAGGAAAAGGGCATACCTGAAGTATCCAACACAGCTAAAACGCACTTCTTGAAAATATAAAGGATGCCCCATCACTGCCCTCTATTTAAATCAAATATTTATAATAACCATCACATGCCTTTTGCCTGGTATAAGTATTGAGTTTAGGTTGTATATCAATGTGGTTATTTATTATCAACATGACTGTGTCATTCATCTTTGCTTTATTTCATTTGTTCTGCTTTGCAACATGCTGCTGCTGTTTATGCCCTCTGGGACCTTGCAAACTAGGTGATATGCCTAAATGAGGCTATCCCAGTGTGGAAACTCTAAATTAATAAATATCCTTTATTGTCTGTCTGTATGTCTGTTTGTTGTAATTTGCACCCCTGTCACCATCAACAGGAGGCCGAGCAAATGAGACATTTTATCTCGGCAAGCCTATCCTTTATAAATAATTTTAACAAAGAATGAAAGAAATGGCCTGGCCTTGTGTCTGAAACTGATGTCATACTCACTAATAAAGACAGTTACCAGAACATGTGTAAGAAGGAAGCATGTTGTAATTTGTGGCATGCATTCTGAAAAAGAAATCCTGTTTTTCTATATACAGTCACGTTTGCCTGTGAAGGACACTGCACATTAAGGACATCACAATACTGAAGACAGTTCTTGAAATCCAACTGCAGTTTATTAGTAATGTACAGCCTGCATATTATAAACACATTATTATGAGCCAGTTCTTTGCTACTGAAGATGTCCTTAAAGCAGAAGTGCAGCATACATTTTTTTTCAAAAAGCTGCAGTTCTTTCTAGTTACCTTAATGAAAAAATTAGCATAACTGATAAATCTTTCTCATTAGGAGATTTCTGTTCAGTTCACTATACACAGTATTTTTTTTTTAGTTCCTGAACATTTGTCAGTTTTACAATAATATTTTTAAGCCAAAGGAAGGGGGCATCTTGTTTTCTTAAAAAAGTAAAAACAAAATGTTTTTAAATGCATAAATTCTGGTAGAACTGCACAATTCTACCAGCAAATGAAACTGTAAGATAATCTGTTGGAGATAAAAAAACACAAAAAGGAGACTCAATTTTGTGTGCCCCACTTTAATAGACAAATTCCACTGTACAGTATGTCTAAATTTGGGATACTTTTCTAAGTGAGGAGCAAGCCTTGACCTACAAATTAGACTTCTAGTGGTGTTATTACCAGAGCAGTCTTGTAAATGCCTTCCTATTTATTCCTTCTAGATATGTCTTTTAATAGAGGCATCTCTGCAATCTCTTCAGGGCTTATGTTCCCTTTAACAATTTTAATAAAGTTCTTAAAATATTGTAATAAACACGCAGCTTTAATAATATCAGCAGCATCAGATTTCCCCACATGGTATTTGTGAGGATTAATCAGATGGAAGGATTACAGGAAAATATGGTGTCATAATGATTCTTTACAGTGAAACCATAGATCAAAGTTCAGAGCTGCCAAATATACAACTTTCAAAACAAGCTCAAGTGCTACCATTAATCACTGCTGCTTGGGGATTTGATGACAAAGATTAAACTGCTGTAAAGGATACGGCTGTGCATCAGATTCTTGCAACTGTCATCAAATACTCTGCCAACCATTAGCAGGTCAAGAATGCTGTCCGGCATTCAGATGCCTCTCAGCACTCTTCATCAGGAGGACATTAGATAACATGCAAAAATACCCAGTGGGAATACCAGAAGTTGCACAAATCTTGCTGGTATATTGGAGAATTGTAATGTTTTGTATTGTACAACAGGTTCTGAAAGGTCTTTCTGATTAACATCTGGCTCTACATGTGCTAGCATAGTGCTATAGTATATCGATGACCCAAGTGTTATTTTTTTTTGTTTGTTTTATGTTGGGGTTGCTAAGGGACATTTCAGGCTTGCCATCTATAAATAAGCTACTTGTCAACTTGTTTAAAGGAGCCCATTCTGAACAGCCAATCGGAGTTGTGAGTGAGGAATGAAGAATGGCTGTAAGGAGCTCAAGTGCAGAGGACTTGTTCGCAGTGAGGGCCTACCAACACTGTAACAGTTCTGCCTACTCTGACATCAAAATCTGTAAACTACTTTTATCTTGCAACAGCAATTTTTTGCAAAGATTATGCATTCAGAAAAATCACTGAACATGAGCAAATGAATATGCATTCTCCAAAAACAGACATGCATATTTCAATTTGAAAAAGAGAAGAGCTCAGAGAGGAGTTCTCAAGTCAAGCCATAAAATAAGAGCTGTTTTCACACTTTGCAACACATCTGATCAGTCCTAGAAAGTGCAGTTGTAATCATTTGTTTGCCAGAATTTTTATGACTGTACTAAATTAATTTAAACCAAAACTTGCTTGCAAGAAAAGTCCTGTTTTGACATTTTGCATGAACTCTGATCAGTATTGGGAGCTGCAGTTCTGATTATTTGTTTACTACATTTTTTGACTGCAGTGACCTCATTTAAACTAAAATCTGCTTGCAAGAAAAGTAATTTAGTTAATTAGGCTCATAGTTATGTTATGCAGAAAGGTTTGGTAGCACTTTATTATGAGCGATCCCAATAGTCAGTAAGAGTTTCTTATTTTGGGTGGCTCCCAAGTGGGTAAGCTTTGAGGGGAGGAGTCCCTATTCAGCATACCTCTATACCTCTGCACTTCTGATGTTGATAGGTTAAGTGCTACTTTTAGCATGGCTAGAGAAGTAACTAAAATAGGAAAACGAAACTCAAAATCTGATTACAGTATGTGAACTAGTTGTGGCTGCCACTCCCTGAAATATGTCCCTTCAGACACAGTGTTGCTGGATTTGTTGGTTCTTTAAACAGCTCTGGAGGTAATCTTTGTCAGTCTGACAAGTTATTGCAGAGTCACCGGCCTGTATTTTCAGAGTTGTGACAGGCACATCAGCAAGTTGCGTCATTTTTGTGTCATAAATCACTGTTGCATCTGCCTTAGAAGGTTGTGCTACCATCAGAAGATGGTTATGCCACATTCTGCTGTTCCTGCAGCCAGATTAGTAATGCAGAAGTGTTGCACTTATGATGTGATCACCTTTGCCCTGGTGTACTGAAAACGTTTTGCAATTATGATGTAGATACTGTATGTCTTGCATTACAATATGTCGGCTGTGATTCAACTATGAAAATATAGCAGATTTATTTGTCACATCTATATGAGACAAATACAGGCATTTTGATACAACTGTGTCATTATTAACACTTTCATAAATACCACCCACAATATTTTTAGAGGGCATCCTGTCCACTAAAAGCTTAAGGGTAGTGTTAAACCCTGATGGATTGGTTCTGGTCCCAGTTTTTGCCATTCAGGTTCTTTATTAGTATGTCTTATCCAAGGCTATATTTATGCACTCTGTGTTTACGTCAGTTTATGTTTCTTTTGATGCCTATATCAGAAAAAGTTATCTACCAGTGTGTGATTTGTTACATTTTAATTTGCCTCTTTATCTATACCGATGCCTCTTCCAGCCTTCCATATATCCTTAAATTTCTTTTGCAATTTAACATGTTTGCTAAGAATAAATGTAATTACAACTTGGGTGATAAATATCACCAATAGTATGTATTTATTGTCAAAAGCATCTCACAACCTCTGGCACAGCTTGAATCCATTGGACTAAAGCCCACTGTAATGCTTCAAAGATCAGCCCGCCATCTGAAAATCTCATTCACCGTATCCCAACATCCCTTTTATTGGAGGACATTTGTAATGTTTACATGTAACTGATTTTCTGCATATAAATGGTATAAATGCAATACATGCATATCCTTGTAATGGTTAACAATTATGAAAGGAATCATGCTAATTCACCACATTATCTTGTTAGGCCCCATAACCCCTTCCTCAATAATCACACAAAACACCAGTCCTGGAGAAAATGGTTGCTGTCATAGGTTTATTAACCAACATATTACATTACTGGAGTGTGCACAGTTCGGGAGTCTCACCAAGCCACCTTGGAACCTGTTTACCTATCCTGTGAGGGGCCTTACCTGTGTGCAGACCAAGGGAGTGATGTACATCTCTTTGCTGGAAACCAAACATCAATGAGTTGGGGAGGTCATGGGGCTGGGGTAAGGACCATTCCAGTCTGGTGGCACTGCCCTCACAGGCAAGCCCAGTGACATTGGGCCATGAACCCCAAACTGGGAACAAGGTCCTGTGGTTACCTACCTCATACCAACTGGGAAAGAGGAGTCTTTGGAAGAGTTCAAATCCTTTCCTTTTTCCCTTGTACTATCACACTGAGTGACTCTCAAGCCACTCATGGTTACACTGACTGCAACAAATACTACTACCTCTAAACTCAATTTGCCCTCTGGAGGAGGCAAAAACTTGGGAAACCATCTGAGAGAAAACTGGGAAAACTCCTCCCCAGATCCCTAGTGTGGTCATCCATAAGGGAAAAGGGTTCCTAGTCTAGCAAGGTCAAACTGGAACCTTGATTTTATGAATGTGGATGGTTTATCTTCTCACTCTCCTCCCCAGGCAGATGCCTCTGCCCCATGGGCAACTCCCAGTGGTTCACCAGGGCACCTTACTTCCCTGTGGGCAGAAACCTACCTGCCAACCTAGAGGCCATTTTAGGGGTGGGGCAAAAGGCATGGGTTTCTTTGCAGGCTCTATATTGTCTTGTTAGGCCCAGTAACCACTATCCCTGGATAACCACATAAAAAACAGTCATATGTTTATTAACCAACACATTACATTATTGGAGTGATGTGGGCAGTCCAGAGAGTCTCGCCAATTCAACCTCAGAACCACTGCATTCCTTCCTTTGAAGAACCTTACCCATGTGCTGACTGAGGGAATGATGTACCTCTGAGTTGGAACCCAAACTTCAGCAAGGTGGGGGGTCATGTGGCTGTGTGACAAATGGCCACCCCATCTGGTGATGCTGCAACCACAGGCAAGCCTGATGAGGTTGGGCCATAATCCTCAGACTGAACCTCCTGCAGCCCTCCCACCTCATGCTGACCAGGGAACAAGAGTCCTTCTGAAGAATTCAACTCCTTCCCTTCTCCCTTGTACCATCACCCTAAGATACTCCCAAGCTGCCAGAAGACACATGAAGTCTGACTACCAAGCCACTGACTCCAAGTAATACTCTAAGACCTGATGAATCAAATCTAGCAACAAGTCCCAACCATTGCCCAACAAATGAACACCATCCCTAGCAGAATGGGTTGATGTCACTATGCTGCGCCACAGATTCCCCAGTGGATTCCATGAAAGGCTGCATCTCTCTCTCTCTTAATGCATATACAAGCTTTGCTCATGGCCTGAGTGTTCCTGTGTGATGGCAGGATGCCATTGAATGACATGAGAACAAAGGATTTTGGTCCCATGCCACAGTTCGTGAATGGATCCCAGGTCATCCTTCA
Source organism: Neoceratodus forsteri (assembly GCA_016271365.2). Taxonomy (NCBI): domain Eukaryota; kingdom Metazoa; phylum Chordata; order Ceratodontiformes; family Ceratodontidae; genus Neoceratodus; species Neoceratodus forsteri. Next base: position 1,328,079,191 of record CM057449.1, read on the forward strand.
CTCTGAGAAGCAAATCAATGACCTTTGAGAGTCCAAGGTCATTCCTGCCTAGATGAACTAGCAGTATGTAAAGTTGACTTCCTTGTCAGGCCTCCACTGCCAGCCTAATGAGAAGTACTTCCCAGTACATGCTCCTCTGACTCAATCAATGAATCTGTGCTTTCTACTGTGGAAACACCATTTTCTTCCTCCCAAGCTGATGTCCTACTCTCTCTAGCACACAGTGTATGAAGGAGTGTCTGTAGACCTAACTTGGAACCAACAGGGGAACCTGGAAAACAGCAAGACAATGTTAAAACAAATAAGGCCTTAAGTGTCATAGAAACACTTAGGAACTCCACCACCCCAGGGCCTAAATCTTCCCATCAGTAAACCTTGAGCCCTTGGCAGTTGAAGTTGCCCTATCCAGAAAGAATGGGTATTAAACTCTTTGGGTTCAGCCTGCCTGTTGCACCATCAAGCCTAATATGTGACTGAACTGGTAAGCTGTGATCAGGGTGCCATCTGTGTGTCACAGGAAAGCCAACCTGGCTTGTTGGTGGAGGACCATGTATTCAGACACCATGGCCCTTATGTCCCATGCCGAATTTCAGGAGCTCTACAGGGCACACTCAGCATCTGAGGCCTCCTTGGTCAGTGTTACTCAAGCGGAGCCTGATGAACACACCCACGAGGGTTTCTGCTTTGTCTTCATCCTGCAGACCTGTGGAGACATTGATTTTGGCCACCTGCACCAGCTCAGAGACCTGACAGACCCCATAGAAGCCCAGCAAAATGCAGATTTGAATAAACTGACCTCACGTGGAGACCAGTGAACAACCAGCTAGGCCTCCCACACTCTCCAGCATTGTCAGGCAAGGGCACCACCGGTCAACCCACTTCTGGGTTCCCTGCTCCAGCCCTCAAGGATCTTCCAAACCTTGAAAACTCAAGTGGTGTCTTCAAAGCCCAGCACCTGGGTGAACCATGGCAACCTCACTGGGTGCTGTTCTACCACCCTGGTGAAAGGCCATGCCGCTTTCCCTCATTCTTCAGAAACTGGCCAACTGTTTGGCCAACGAGCCTCCACACAAATGGTGTGCAAGTGCTTCACCCTCAAGTCCAGTCCCTTGATATAGCTGTAAATGGTTTCAGCTTGTGATAGTCATCTGTCACAGGCCACTTGAAGACTCCATTAATGTGGGTGATGAAGGTTTGTCAGACCTTGAGGTCTTATCTGAAACCTTCTGTCACGTGTATCTGGTGATAAGGTTTCTGGGTGCCAGACCCCAAATTCACCATACATTGCAAAATGGCCTTTCCATCGGGATGACCCAGCAGGCAATGTTCAAATGCCCCACCAGCTGTTGAAACTTCTTTAGGGTCATCTTCTTGCTGCTATTGCATGACCCAGAAGAGCTCTAAGTGCTTCAATCTTGTCCTGAGACAGGGACATTGCTATGTCTCTGCATGTATCTCAATGCCCAAGAATGACATTACATGGTTCAGGGCTTCCACCTTACTGGAGGCTAATGGGACACCAAAATTGTGGCACAGATGTAAGGAGGTTTCCAGTTTCTGCCCACAAACCAGAGAGTAGGCTTGGCCCATGAATAAGAAGTCATCCAGATAGTGAATGATCCTCTGCACCCAACCTCTTGGTGGCTCCCCTAGTAAGAATGTGTTAAAATATTTGAACACTGCACAAGCCACTGAACATCCCATAGGCATTTAACTATCAGTGTAATACTGCCCTCAGTTATCATCCCCACCGTTCTCATTCAGCAGGGTGGATGGGAAGCAATCGGAATGCTGACTCAATATCAGCTTTGGTCATGACAGTCCCCAGACCCGCTGTGCACATCGCCTCAAACACCTGGTAAAATGATGCATACTGAACTGTAGTGTGACACCAGCTAATGTTGTCACTCACTGAACTGCTTTCCAGGTATGATAGGTAGTTGATCATATGGTACTCACCGAGACTTTTTGGTCACAAGACCAAGAAGGCAAACCCACATACTGGCGACTGGCAGGGAAGAATAAGGACTACTAATTCTCGCGGGCCAAAAGGAAAAACAATGTCTATATTGAGGTCATCACAAAAGTATATGGAAAAAGGGATCTCTGAACCAAAAAAAAAAAAAGGTTCACACATTAATCTCCTTGATTTAGAAAACACACACCGGCTGTTACTTAAAACCACTGTAGAAAAATACACCTTCTCACTCACCAGTGCATAAAGTGCAAGTGCAAGTGAATATAGTCCAAATGCTAGGCAATAACAAGTCCTAAAACACAGCTGCTTTTTCCAAACCACAGTCTAGGCAATCAGAATGCTGACTCAGTATCAGCTTTGGTCACGACAGCCCTCAGACCGCTGTGCACATAGCCTCAAACACCTGGTCAAATTATGCATACTGAACTGCAGTGTAACACCAGTTAATGTGGTCATTCACTGAGCTGCTTTCCAGGTATGATGGGTGGTTGATCATATGGTACTCACTCGAGATTTTTGGGCATAAGACCAAGAAGCAAACCCACATACTGGCGACAGGGAGGGAGAATAAGGATACTAATCCTTTGCAGGCTCATTTATCTATGGAGCTTGTCCCAGACAACCTGCAGCCTATCCCTGGCTTACTTCAGGTTCTTGGCTTCATAGTCCTGCTGAGAGCCCTCATGTGGGATCCTAAAGCCCACCATGAATCCCTCCATCAGCAGGGTGACTACCGCTGTCTGGGTACTGGTCAAGCCATGAGCTAAGATAGTCCACCCTTATTGGGTGGTCAGGTTTGCCATGATAAAGCTTGCCTTGCTTCCTCTGAAAGGACTGGTACCCTCCTTGTGGTGGCTTGCCAGGTTTGCACTGGCTGAAGGTGCTACTAACCACAAGCAAAACATTTGTGCTGAAACATTTGTGCTGAAACCTGCAAGGGCTCTTGTTACAAACCCCTTTGCTGCACACAAATCACACTTAGCTTTGGGAACCACTTGACTCAGGTTTGTGGGACTTGGGTAATCTGATTGGTAGCCCACTGTCTATGTGGAGGACTCTGCCCCTGCATGACCTCTACAAGTGTAGGCACATCCAGGATGTCTGAGTCCTTGGACGGGTCATACCGTGTGATTCCAGAATTCTCATCCTATTCCAGCAAACTAGCACTGCCCTTTGCCCTGTGGGCACATATGATCCTATTTAAATAAATGAACAGGTCAACACTTTTTGGGTGTCATTTGACAAATACTACTGGCAAAACTATGAATCCCACCAACCAGTTATCAGATATCCTGTTGACCTTAGCCTTGTTCTTGTCTGGGGCTTCTTTCTTCTCCTTGTTTTCTCTGACTCCTTGGGCCAGTTCAGTAATGAAAATGTCCAAATATTTGCAGCTACAAATTTACTGGTAGACATTGTGGGACAAATGCGATCCCACTTGCTGGATATGCTGGCATAGTGCCCTGAGGCAGGAGACACTACTGTGGGTGTAGTCACGCTGCCTCCTACCCCTGGTGCCATCTGGACCCTGGCCACTCTTGCTACTGGGCCTAAAGTGCCCCACAAGACCCACCACTGCCTCCAGTAGCTTGTCCAGCTTCTGTCCAAGAAGGAAGGCCTGGCCATGGGCTCTGGCAGCTTTCTGTGGGAGGCAAGGCTATACAGGATCAATCCTTGCTGTATTGGTCATGTATAGGACACTATAAATTGCACACAATTTTATTGTAAAATCTGTATCTTCACCATTCTCCACAATGTTTCACATGAAGTGCATGCATGACCTTCACATATATATAATCTCCCTGCCACAGTTCACATGATTCATATTTCTGCAGGCAGTGGAGTTTCTTCAAAATTGTATAAAACAAGATGCAAATGTTAAAAAATCTCAAATATACTGACAAATATAATATAAGATGCAGACGTGTTCGCCAAAACAATACAGAGTAAAGGGAGAGAGGTTTCTAAAGGGTTCCGTGTAGATACTACTGCCATCAGATTCACTGCCAGGTTTGGTTTAAAATCCTCTGGCTAGCATGTATGCATCAAGCACATGAGATCTGTATTGAAGCAGCCTATCTAAGTTGTCTCAAGGTCTTAAGAAACTGGGTGGCAGTAAAGATAGATGCAAAACAGAGGCAGCTAAGGGATCCTTGTCTGAGCACAAAAGGAAACCACGAATTTTCAGAAAGAAACTACCAGCTCAAATACAATGATACTGTAATGAAAGACCAGAGCGTGGTCACAGGATAATGAGCAAAATATTTAATGAGCAAAATAATGAACAAGCACTCACCACCACAGTCTGCCAAACATTTTCACACACACGTAGGTGTGCTTTCTCACAGCAACATTACAGCAGACGCATCACCCCTTTTGTACTCAGTGTTTAAAGCTAGATGTACTCTGGTCCAATCCCAAACCACCAGTGAATACATATGGTGAATAATGCTGTTAAAAATAGAATCATTTCATATATTGGTAAAACTACATGTTTATCCCAGAGAAATAAGGATAAGGGGAAGGGAGAGGAGAGGGAAGGTGGAGAAGGACAAAAAGAGAGAATGTGAGATATGGGATATGGAGAGGAGGAATGATACTAAAGGATGTGTATCTATAATAGATGTTCTAGAAAGTGGCAGAATATCAATGATACAATTTTACACATTACTGTAGTGCTAATTTGAGATGAATACATCTATTCTGCCTCACAATAAAAATGCAAAAATAATTTTATGCCACTACTGCTACATAAAGCACACACGATAAACTTAATAACACATCAAAATGGACTAAGCTGGAAGGCTTCATTTAACCAGGTTCTTACTCAGTGTGTAACACATATTGCCAATAGGCTTTCTTTTAAGAGTTTATTGTCCACGTCCCCTCACCCCTCGGTCATCCATGAATTTAAACATGTGTCCATGACCATTCTTCCTAATGTGCTCAGTCAAAGCATTAATTGAAATTCTGCAGGACATTTAGTGCAAGATGATGGATGCTAGTAACCCTAGGAATCCAATCATTGCATACAAGCATACAGCATGAGAAAGGTGTCTTAGCAGTAACAGAATCTTTCTATACTAAAACTGATCATTCTGCTCACCATAATTAAGTTTTTGAGTACTTTAATATAACTTGTATTAACAAATTTTTTGTTTAAAGATGCTTTTTATCTCCAACAGAAAGGGTTTATGGTGAGCCTTTCATGCCCAACTATGCATCATTTACTTGAAATGTCTGGGAAGAGAGGTCAAACTTGTTGAGACTACTAATCCATTCTTCAACAAGATCGACTTCTACAAATGTTACATTGGCAACATCTTGTTAATTTGAAGGGTCATCGTCGGAATTGAGAGATTTTGTTTAGTACCCTGAGGACATCAACGTCCATTGCAAATTTAGTTTAACTTGTGATGTAATGAGAATTCATTTCTTGGATTTATTTATTTATTTTTATTTATTTAGTTGTTTAACCAGGTATAGCACACTGTTGAAAGCTTTTTACAGGAGCACCTGGGAGCACAAGGAGGTTAAGTGACTTGCTCAGGGTCACACAGTATGCAAGTGGAAGCTGTGGGATTCAAACCCAGGTCTGGTCTGCTAGATGTTACCAAATTTGCAGCTCAGAGCCTTAGACCACTGCGCCATACTGCATCCTAAATTTAACAGTTGAGAAGGATGGCCATAGACGCCTGGTGACATCAGTGGGTTAATGGTAGTTTAGTCCATGAGCCCCTGCTCCTGACCAGCAAAACCTGCTATAAAATGGCAAAATTATGCACCCAAACCAATCAAATCTAAGTGACATGGGCTACATCAACCAAAATGAAGGCAGCCAGAAACAAATTTGACACCATACCACAGGATGACGAGAGATCTTCAGCCGTGGATCTCTCTCTGACTCGACCTCTCTCAGGCATGTCTGACAAGGCATTCCTAACTTCCATGGACACTCTTGTCCTAAACAAAACACAAACAACTGGATGTGATCTTCCAAGAATTGCAGGCTCTCAGAAGTGAGTTTAAGGACTGGATGGAGGCTGTCTCATCTGTCCGATTGGATATAATTCCTTTGGCGACACAGAATACCAAGCAGAGGGCCTTGATTCCTACCTTGAGACCATAGAGACTACTATACTAAAGTTCACTGAGACCGGGCAGTGGTAGTGGACCAATAAGAAGATGCAAACAACATGGCACACCATAAGAACATCAGAATTTGTGACGTGCCCGAGGACTTAGAGGGCCCAGAGATGGATGTCTTTTGGATGCTCTCCTGCATACAGCCCTTCCTTAGACACTAACTGCCACTTAGAAATTCAGTGATCACACAGAGCCCTGCAGCTGAAACAATGCTCTCCCATGGTCCAGTCCCACTCCATTCTTGTGTGTTTTAACATTTACAGCACTAAGGAAAGTTCCTCTGCAAAGCGTGGCAGCAACAAGGTATTATAGCACTTTGAGAATCTATCTCGACAAAGACTATGCCTGCAGTACAAAGCAGCAGAGAAGAGAGTATATTCCCATTCTTCAGACCCTGCAGCAACAGAAGTTTAAATTTAAGACACCCTACCCCTCCAGCCTCATTGTTCAATTCCAGGAGGGGCAGAAAATGTACTTCATGGTGAAAGATGCCATGAAAGACCTGGCATATTAAGGAATCACACTCAGTGAGGAGACCTCTATGGCTCAGTTCTCAACCTAACTCCAGGAACTCCCACACAGCTGAGAAACAGAATCAAAGGTGCTAACACACTCAGGAGACCCTTCAATCCATTGCTGCCCACCTTAAGTTGATGGTAGAGGGAAGGACTTGATTTTTCACTGCAGATGTTTCTTATTTACCTACAGTAAGTGAACGGGAGATGAGAGACATGAGGAGGTGGACTGAACCTTTGCAGATGGACAGAGGCACACAAGCATTGGAACAACCTGTAGGTTGCACTGACCTTTCCCGATGTTGACACCTGACAGCTGCAGCTGCCAGTTCATTCACTGGGTGTATAGTTTTGTGACTGACCAAAACTCATACCGAACATTTATGAATGCTATGGTTCATGGAAATATGTAGTTGGATAATTATCATCTAGACCTTTTAACTGCAAGATAAACACAATTAGACACCATGGGAACAAGACATATTTTTATGAGCCAATAGAGGAAATGTGCTACGCATTCTTCACCAGGGTAAAGAGGTTCCTGGGACTTATAGGTACAACACTTGGGATTTATGACATGTACAAACTAACCTGGCAGGGAGCAGCAATACAACACCTCATGAAAGCTATTGGTAGTATTAACACAGCCCTCAGTGCTTCAGAGCACAATTTTAAAAACATTACGTTGGGAATAGAGATGTCCTGTAATATAATGTAACAGAATATTTTAGATGCACAGCATGTCAGTGTAGCACAGTCAGAAATGTGTAGCCCACTAGAAGGTACATTCTTTGACTTAAGAAATGGCATGATGCCAGTGGAACTAGTACGGCCTGAGTTTATAAAGCAATTAGTGTACAGTACTGATTCTGACATAGCTAACAGTCTAGACTTAGACACTATGCCTTTGCAGCAACTGTATACAAATATTATTCAGCATCAAAACACTGACTTTTGTCTGGAATTTGTTATCCGTATGCCAGTCATGTTTAAGGGACAACTAGGTACAGGTTACACTGTGGTCAATGTTGGATTTTATTCACCTGACCGCACCTGTATGCTGTTATAGATACCCAATAGAATGGCATTACATAAAGCGAAGGTGAATGGAGAGGATATAAAAGTGAATCATGTGAACTGTGGCAGTGGAGATTGTATACATGTGAAGTCATGCATGCAGTCCTTGTGAAATATCAAAACATGCTCAGTAAAGGCTAAAAGATAACCTAACATGAAAATAACATGGTTCACAGATTAACGAATAGTACCTATGTAATCTTGAATCCTGACTGTATGTTAATAAATGGATGAACATGGCCAGTGCTGATGGCATTTCTTAGCACACCTCAGAACTGTGATTATGATTTTCTACCATCTGTACCAAGTGTAGTGTATGTACTGTGTAACCTGTTACAGAACATATCGATTTTATTGCTGTACCTTATGGACTGAAATACTTTGATGCCTTAAAAGAAACTGCAAAGCTGACATCCCTTCAATCTGACACAAGGTCTAGTGATGATGATGTAAATGCATAATAATATGAATAATATTTTGTTGTTTAGGACTGAAAAGTTGTGGGATGCTTTCGGAAAGGGGCTACATGGACTGGTAGCTGGATTCCAGGTATGGGAACATTTGGGGTTAGCTTACCATTATAATTATAATTAGGGTGAACTTTCTCAAGATCAGGTTTTGTCCTCTCACAGCTAGCCCACAGCCTCAATATATACTGAGGTACTGTACCATTACAACAGCTCCTTCAGGAGAATACTGAATATGAAACTATGCTCCCGCAACCCCTGGGATGGAGAATAGGTACTCCAGCCCAGGTAGGCAAATGTATAATAATCAGTGATCAGTGTGCACCAGAGGGTCATTTGAGTCAAGGTGTTCTGGACTGAATTGTGCTATGTCATTAAAGTCCCCCACTACCTCAGCATCAACATGGTGTCCCTGAGGGAGCCCAGAAACACCAAGTTAGCTTGGGCAGAACAGGCAAACATATAATATTCAGACCAGTGTGCACCAGAGGGCCCACACTGCTTAAGGGGGAACTGATGTGATATGAGCTTATGAGCCAGATGCATACAGCACGGGCCTATACAACATGGTTTCTGCAGAATAGCTTTGCAAACAGGCATGATTTCTATTTTGCTTGTATGAGGCAGCCTGAGGGTGACAAAAGGGTCAGGAGATGGTTACTAGCAGACAGTTTGTGGTTTCTGCAGCAAGAAAAACTGTTTTTGACTAGTCTAACTAAGCACTTTCCTCTTTCCACTGAGCATTTGTTAGTTCTAGAAACTTCAAATAATGATGTCACACTGCAAAGTCTATAAGAATAGACAGATAAGACTGGCAACTCTACGCATCTTACTCCTTGGGGACAGAAGGCTATAGACCATGCTTTGTGACCCTAACAGTGACAAACCATTGGGGTGTCAGTGACGCTACTGTAAGTATTGTGTGCTTTGTTTGTTTGCAACAAACTTACTCTTTAATAAAAAGAGGTTTGCTAGGAAAGAATTTGTGTGTCTGCCTCAGTTCTGTTGCATTTGCTCTAGGAAAGCTAACACATAACTCTTATCTTATCATAACAATGTCAGATTTTAAAATGTTTTACATAATGCCAATGGCCTTTCAAGCATGGTGAAAAGACCAAAGGTAATTCATGCTCTCAATGAACAACTCCCCAAATATTACTATTACAAGAGACACACCTAAGTTTCAATTTCAATTTCAATTTCAATTTTGTTTTACCAGGAAGCTCATCATTGAGATACTCATTTACAAGATGGTCCTGGAGGACACTTTGACATATACAATAATACAGGGTGGTATATACAATACAGTGTGGATATACCATAACACAGGGTGGCTATACAGTTCATGGTGGGTACAAACATAGTAGATTCCTAACTCATACAGGCATAAGGGAGGTAAGTCACATATGAAGAGGAGACAGGGATACAAGAATGGTGAATAGAGATAAAGGGTAGAGTTGGGGCTGAATATTGTGTGGAAGGAAGGGCTAGATTAAGGGGCAAGGAAGAGGAATGGAAAACAATTATTGGGGAGATTACGATGAGAGAGGTGGGGAACGGACAAATGGGGATTACGAGGTTGGTAGACAGGAGGAGGTTGGGTGGCGAGTGATGCGGCAAGGTGCAGTAAAGGCTCTTGTTGGAGAGCGGTAGTGCTAATAGTTACCTAAGTAGTCCAGAACACCTAAAGCTTTTAAAGTTTGGGTCCGAACATGTTGTGGAGTCTGCATATAAGAATGGCAGTAATAGAGGAACGGTGATTCTAATTCACAAACATTTAACATTACAAATGGAATCCACTTACACTGATAGAGAGGGCAGAGTGGCCCTGGCAATAAGCACACTGGACAACAAGAAACCTACTACTGGCAGTGTGTATGTCCCACTGGGTAGTGATGTCTTCATGACCCAGAATCTGCTGGAGGCCATCTTGAAACACCATGTTGACACCTTCCTCCTAGGCAGTGACTTTAACTTTCTAATGAATCCTATGCAGGACACAAGTAATCCAACACCCAGTCCCTCAACTCCAGGCAGAAGCATCTGAAGTGTTCCTTAAGAGTCTGCAGCCTAAAAGAGGTTTGTGTCATACCCACCTCAGAGAATGACAATATTCTTTTACTCAAACACACACACCACCAATTCTCCATGCTGGATTATGTTTTTATTAGCAGCAAACACATGGATTGGGTCACAGCAACCCAGATAGACATGATAGTGGTCTCTGACCATGCCCCCATCTCCTTCCAACTATAGGTCCCAAAAGAAAAGAAACAAATTCAATAGCAATTTAATGTTTCACTCCAGAGAGACCAGAGTTTCTTATTGTGTTAAAGGATACCATCCCTAGAATCATTAATGAAAACAATGCACCACAGACCCCTGCAACCCTCTTATGGGACACACTTGAGACTGCCCAGCAGGGTGACATCATAAAGTATGCAACCAAGGAAAAAAAACAAAACAAAACAAAGAGATGAATACCTGCAATGACTCCAGGACAAACTGCATTTCCTGTAGCTGGTCCACATGCAGGGTGACCACTCTTTGACAACCCAAGTTAAGCAAACCAAACCCAAATACAGGAAATTTTAAATGCAAAACAGAACCAGCACTATTATGGCTACGTCAAATGTACTATGAAGAGTGGGTAAAGCGATCAAAATGTTGGTGCATCGCCTCTGCAGCAGCAACAATGACAATCACTAAGCTAACAGACCCAGTGATTGGGCCAAATGCACAGCAACACATCAGATATATTATGTATCCTACAGTGATACTATTCCTTCATCTATACCCAGGGGTACATCACCCACTGGATTCTATACAATGCTTTATGGACAGGTTGACTATTTCCACCTTAACAAAGGAGCAATGTCAGGCACGACACAACTCATCTCTTCTCCAGAACTTATTACTAGTATTAAAGCCCTTAAAAACAGTAAAAGCTCGGGACATGACAGCTACAGAGCCTTCAGAAAGTATTCACCCCCTTGATTTTGTCACATTTTGTTGTGTTACTACCAGCATTTTGAATGCATTGAAATTATTTTTCCCCTTGATTCACACAGCATACTCAACAATTTAAAGGGCAAAATATTTATATTGTGTAACAAAATTTATGAAACATTAAAACTGAAATATCTTGTTTACTTAAGTATTCACCCCTGAGTCAATACTTTGTAGAAGCACCTTTGGCAGCAATTACAGCTTTGAGTCTTCTTGGGTATGTCTGTATCAGCTTTGCACATCTGGATTTGGGGATTTTGCCCATTCTTCCTTGTAGATTTGCTCAAGCTCTGTCAAGTTGGATGGGGAGCGCGGTGAACTGCAATCTTTAAGTCTTTCCACAGATTCTCAATGGGATTCAAGTCTGGACTTTGGCTGGGCACTCATGGACATTTACCTTCTTGTTCTGAAGCTACTCCAGTGTTGCTTTGGCTGTATGTTTGGGGTGTTGTCCTGTTGGAACGTGAATTCTCTCCCCAGTCCAAGGTCGATTGCAGACTGATGCAGGTTCTCCTCAAGGATGTGCCTGTATTTGGCTCCATTCATTGTTCCTCTATCCTGAGAAGTGCCCCAGTCCCTGCCGCTGAAAAGCATCCCCATAACATGATGCTGCCACCACCATGCTTCATGGTAGGGATGGTGTTACATGGGTGATGAGCTGTGTTCAGTTTACGCCAGGCATAGCGCTTTGCATTCAGGCCAAAGAGTTCAATTTTTGTTTCATCAGACCAGAGAATCTTTTGCCACATGGTCTCAGAGTCTGCCACATGCCTTCTTGCAAACTCCAGGCATGCTATTATCAGCCTTTTCTCATGAGTGGCTTCTGTCTAGCCACTCTCCCATAAACGCTACATCTGTGAAGTGCTGCAGAGATTGTTGTCCTCTGGACAGGTTCTCCTTCTCAGCCATGGAACTCTGTAGTTCTGTCAGGGTGGTCATTGGGTCCTTGGTCACTTCCCAGACCAAGGTCCTTCTTGCCAGTTGCTCAGTTTGGGAGGACGGCCTGCTCTAGGAAGAGTCTGGGTGGTTCGTAATCTTTCCATTTCTAATGATGGACTTGACTGTGCTCCTGGGAACTTTCAACAGCCTATAAATGTTTTTATACCCTCCCAGATCTATGCCTCCTCACAATTCTATCATGGAGTTCTACGGACAGCTCCTTGGTCTTCATGGTAAAGTTTCTGCTCTGACATGAACTGTCAACAGTGGGACCTTATATAGACAGGTGTATTTCCTCTGAAATCATGTCAACCATTTGCACTGACCACAGGTGGACTCCATTCAAGTTTTAGAGTGATCTCACAAGGAAATTGGATGCACCTGAGCTCAATTTGGAGTGTCATAGCAAAGGGGTGAATACTTATCAAAGCAAGACATTTCAGGTTTTTATTTTAAATTACATGTACAAAAATTCCAGAAGTTTCATTCCACTTTGACATTATAGAGTAATTTGTGTAGATACGTGACAAAAATTCCCATATAAATGTATTTTAATTTGAGTTTGCAACATCACAAATGTGACAAAATCCAAGGGGCGAATAGTTTCTGAAAGGCACTGTATGGGGCTGAAATAAGGCATGCTATGACACTATACAAGACTCCTTGCTCAGGAGAGTTAGGAAATCCCAAACTGCAGCCATATGCTCTGAGTCATGGAGATACACAAATATCTTTACAATTCTTAAAACCCTAGAGGATGCCACACGATGTGGATCGACTGCCCTTTATCAGTGCTGAATTTAGATTATATTTACTTCTATAATGGCACACCAGTTAGACCATATTTTACCCAGAATTATTGACCCAGACCTGTCTGGTTTTATTCGTAACAGACAAACTACAGATACTGTAATATAAAACATACCCTGTCTGAAACATAGAAACATAGAATTTGACAGCAGATGAGGACTGCTTGGCACACCTAGTCTGCCCATAGTCCCTACCTACTGTAATATTGCAGATTTTACTTGATCTCTATCTCAGCTCTCCTTCCCTAACCACTAAGGTTCCTTATGCCTACCCATGCATTCTTGAACCTGTTACAGTTTTTGCCTTCACCACCTCTTCTTGAAGGCTCCTCCAGGCATCCACCGCTTTTCTGTGAAGAAGTACTTCTTCACATTTCCCTGAGTCTACCTCCCCCAGCCTCATAGCATGACTGACCCCTTGTTCTTGAGCATCTTTTTTCTGAATAATGCTTCCTCTTGTACCTTATTTATACTCATGAGGTATTTGAAAGTCGATCATATCCCTATCTCCTCCTTTCCTCCAGGGTCTACATACTGAGGTCCTTTAGTCTCTCCTTATAGGGTCTCTGGTGCAGACCCTGCACCATTTTAGTTGCCCTCTTCTGGACTGCCTCTACTCTGTCTATGTCATTCTGGAGATGTGGTCTCCAGAACTGGACACAGTACTCTAGATGAGGTCTCACCAATGATTTATACAGTGGTATCACCACCTCCCTCTTTCTGTGAAACTTTCAAGGGATCAACAAAGTCCAAGAGGGTAGCACCTTTCAGAAAAGGGGCATGCAAGAACAGGGGCACAATTTGAAGATTATGGGGGATGGTTCAGAGGTAGTGTAGGAAGTATTTTTTCATGGAGAGGGTTGTGGATGCATGGAACAGCCTTCCTGAGGAGGTTGTGGAGTCAAAACAGTGGTGGATTTCAAGAATGCATGGGACAATCATCAAAAGCAATTCTAGGGGCTGGGAGTAGGAAGAAGTAGGCTGTTGGTTAACTAGCATCTGCAGCTTATCCATTAGGTAGGGAATGGGTAGACTGGGTTGGCCAAGCTGTCCTTATCTGCTGTCAAATTCTATGTTTCTATGTTTCTGTGATACCTCTCCTATGCACCCTAGCATCCCACTGGCACTCCCCACAGCCTTGTCACACTGTTTGGCCACCTTTAGGTCTTCAGATAGGAATACCCCAGGTCTCTTTCCTGTTTGGTGGTCATCAGTACCACTTCCCCATTGTGTACTCTGCCCTGTGTTTCTGTACACCCCATCTTGTACTCTGCCCCTGTGTTTATGTGCCCTAAATGCATGATTTTGCACTTCTTTGCATTGAAACTTAGTGACCACTCCTCAAGCTTTCTTAGATCCCTACTCATTTTCCAGCCCCCGCGAGTGTCTACCCTATTGCAGATTTTTAGTGTCATCTACAAAAGCATACTTTCCCTTTTAGCTTCTGCAATGTTACCAATAAAGACTTGAAAGAGGACCGTCCCAGTACTAATCCTTGTGGCACTCGCTGGTCACACTCCTTCCTTGGAATGAACTCTGTTTACCACCACCCTCTGTCACCTAGACTCCAACAAATTCCTTACCCAGTTTACCACTTTTGGACCCTAGTCCCAGGCTGCCCAACTTGTTTATGAGTCTCCTATGTGGAAAAGTGTCAAGGCCTTACTGAAATCTAGGTTGGCCACATCCACCACTCCACCCTGATCTGCATCCCAGGTCACCCAGTCAAATAAATCTTTAAGATTTGTTTGACATGACATCCCTCGGTGAATCCATGCTGCCTTGGCTCCTGTAAGCCACTGGTTTCAATATATTCTATGATCCCTTCCTTCAGCAGTGATTCCATTAATTTCCCACCACCAAAGTCAAGCTGACTGGCTTGTAATTGCCAGCTTCTCTCTGCTACCACTTTTATGAGTGGGACTACATCTACTTTCCTCCACTCCTCTGGGAATACTCTCAACTGCAGTGAGTGGTTGAACAAGATGGACAGAGGTGTAGCCAGCACTTCTCTGAACTTCTTTAATACCCATGGATATATCCCATCTGGCCCCATTGCCTTGTCCACTTTCAGATTTGTGAGTCCCTTCAGAACTCTCTTCTGTGAATGTACTAGTGTCCACCTCCCTTCCTTCAATGCTCCTGTCACTTATCTGTGGTTCCTCACCTTCCCCTTCCTCCATGAACACTGAACAAAAAAATTTGTTCTGGATATCTGCTTTTTCCTGGCCCCTCTATGCCCTCCTCCCTTCCTCCTTAGCCTTACAATCCCATCCCTGGTTCTTCTCCTTTTGCTTACATACCTGAAAGATGTATTGTCTCCTTTCTTTACTGCCTGGGCAATTTTCTCCTCCATTTGTTCCTTTGCACTCCTGAGTGCCTTCCCAGCCCCTCTACTTCCGTGATATACCTCTCTATCCTCCTCCTCTAGCTCTCCTTATACTCCTGAATGCTAATTTTTGCCTTACCTGTCCATCCACCTCTTTTAAGAACAATAGAGGTCTCTTTTTTCTCTTGGTTTTGCTTACTTACTTGATACAGAGGTTTATGTCCTTCACTATGGGCCCTTTAGTTTCACCCACTGTTCCTCCACTCCACCCATGTCCCCCCAGCCAGGGTATCACTGAGGCAATCTCCCATCTTTGTAAAGTTGGCCCTCTTGAAGTTCAGGACCCTTGTGTTTGTGTGGTTTGATTCTGGAACAGTACTTATATTGAACCACACTGTACGGTGATCACTAGTTCCCAGGTAGCCACCCACCATGATGTCTGCAACACTGTCCCTGTTGGTGAGTACAAGGTCCAATATTGCTCCCTCATGAGTGGGCTGTCTCACTAGTTGCCTGGGGAATGCCCCTGCAAGGAGTCCAGGATGTACCAGCTCCTAGCTGAAGCTGCAGCTGGGATGGTCCAATCTACATCTGGCAGATTTGAAGTTCCCCACCACCAGCACCTCCCTTACTCACCATCTTTGGATGGCTTCCACCAGTACCTTATCTCACCCTCCATGCTGGAGGTCTGTTGATCATGCCAGGTTAAATAGCAGTTCCATTCCTTGTCTCTAGGGTGACACACAGTGCCTCTGCCCTCCCTGTATTTCTTGTGTCTTTGTGGCATTTATGCTATTCCTTACATAAAGAACCACTTCACCTCCTTTCTTACTCTCTCTCTCGCTGTCCTTCCTGAACAGAGTATAACCTGGTATAGTTATATCCCAGTCATGGTTCTCACTGCACCATGACTTGGTAATCCGCAATGTCCAGATCAGCATATTAGTTAAAAATGTCTATTTTGTTAAAGGTTAGTTACATTCCTGTGTTACACATGGAGCCATACCAAGTCATGGGGTGCTTAGTGACAAACTGCAGCTAATATGAAAAATAATCATGTCACTCCACCTCTCATGTGGAATTCCTACTTACTGAGTGAGAGGGTGAGTGCTGTGACTTTTTCTTCATGTTAGTGACATCCGTGGACATCTGTGCTTGCAACTACTAGTTTGCTGAGTATACATAGATACATAGATACATAGACAGTCTCGGCAGATAAGGGCCTATGGCCCACCTAGTCTGCCCATTTGAGCTTGTAAGTTCAGTTTGTTTTCCTAGAAGTCTATTTCCCTTACCCCTAACCTCTAGAATTCCTTTATGTCTATCCCATGCATTCTTAAATCCCATGATTGTTTCAGCCCCCACCACTTCCTCTGGCAGGGTGTTCCACTTGTCCACCACCCGTTCTGTGAAGAAATTCTTTCTCATGTTTCCTCTGAATCGTCCTCCCTCCAACTTCATCCCATGCCCTCTAGTCCTGAAACATCTTTTCGCTTAAAATAGTGTTTTCCTGCACCCTGTGCAGTTATAAGCTGTGCTACTCTAAAACAGAAACACAGTTGCTACATACATACTGAGTCAGCAAAAGAGATGTTGTGGAGTATAAATTTACCAGCAAAGTTGGTGGAGTTACAAACTGGCCCGAGAGGAATATGGTGCATAGCGCCTTTTCAGCTACAAATATCCTTCTGTTACAGATACCATCACCATATCAACAGATTTTAAATACAAGGCAAGATAAAATACAATTATAGATTGCCATACCTTATAAAATGGAGCAATTCAATAATAGGATTACAGAGGAAGTAAACTATACAATTATGTTGTTTTACATTTGTACAGGCCAAGTAAGTCCAGCAGCAAAACAAGAGAATTAAAACAGGTATATTTCACCTGGAGAAGGGAAGATTAAAATGCATGTTTGCATTAATACAAACAATACTGCTCTGAGTGGTGGCATTGACATGTATAGTTTTCACTTATGGAGATTTGAGTTCTGTGACACTAACGTTATCATGTAGTAGAAGGTATTTATGTTTATGATCTTAAATGTGTGACAGATGAATTCTTTGAGAGAGTATAATTAGGAAATGTGATTAAGCAGCTAGCTTCAGTTGTAAGAGAAGCTGAAAATTATTTAAATTGAAGAATAAATAAAAATGGATACTGTATAAAAATGTAATAACTAACCTAAAATTTTATCCTATTAAAAAGTCATATGTCCCCTTGAAAAGCTCAAAATGTGAGAGAAACTTTGGGGGTTTGAAAATAAAACATGAAAATTGAAATGTTTTGAACTTGGAGTCTTTTATTTAAAAAATACCGAACAAAAACATTTCTGGTATGAATACAGGAAATTCCCAATTCACAAAGCTCACAAATTTCCTGGCTGGCACATCAACTTTGTTGTGAATTTTATATTACAAAAAATAATATTGCATAAAATCCTCCACCCACCCAATGTGGTGTAGTTCCATCCCTCCCACCTCCAAAGCACTTTAATATCTCAACACCCTTCCCATCCTCTCTTGTACCCTCCAGTGTGGGTGGTGGAAGGGTATATAAATATATTTCTGCACAGCTGGAGGATATCATTCTTCTAAACTGTATATTTTCCTGGACAGGGGAAGGTAGGAGGAGGGTGCTAGCAGGGGTATGGGAAGGGGTTAGTATGAGATTTAAAAGTGTTGGGAAGTGGGGAGGAGGAGGAGGTGGAATTACACCATAGTGAGTAAGGGAGGTATTTTATGTATTGTAACAACAATCACATTTGTGTGTGGGGGTTGCTAATTTACCCATGAATTGGCAATTTTCACATTTCTGTTATGCAAATTTAGGCAATTCATTGGGCTTAATAAACACTCAATTGCCATCATCGGCAAATCGATTTTGCCAAAATGTGCACATTTATTTATTTAGCTTTTGTTTACCGGTAAGTGCTTGTTTGTGGAGTGAATCTTGGCAACTCTGCAAACCACTAGTCAACAGTCAGTGCACATCTGATTGAAGTCCAAACAACAAAAATTCAAATGAGAAGGCACTCAGTTTGAAAATAATAACAGAAGTCTTGTAAAGCTATTCAACACATTTGCATGTCCCTGATGAAAGGTCATGTCAGACTGAAGTAGTGGGACTCTTAATGGCACACTTTTTATAAGCAAGTTGTTATTTTTATATTGAGTGTCATGTTCTTTTGCTACTCTAAAACAGTCTAATATTATTATTGCTCTGAATCCCATGTCTTTGCAAGGTTAGTTTAAAGCAGCAGTATTTTTAATTGGCAAAAGTATCATCATCTATTTTTTTAGCAACAGTGTATTTGTGACCTCCTTAGAGTTATCCTTAGCATTTTATTTTTTTAGTTTCCACAGATATTTTCAAAACAGCTGCTATAACTAATTTTATAATTAATGATTCAGGTAATTAAAGATGGCCAACACTAACAATTTTTAAAATCTCTTCCACTGAGGTTACTTTTGAATGTTAATACTGTATTTATACTGTTAATGTGCTAGAAGGGTTCTGCCACATGTTTTGATTGTAAATGGCATAGAACCACACCAATATATTTAATATTTTCATGGTAGACATGGCAAGAGAGCTGGAACTTTTAATGGTGATAGGAAACAGTTTTCTATACCTCTAGATGCCTTCCTGTTTTCCGCTCAGTGTCTATCCAACAATCCGATATGTGTTGACCTTTTTCTTAATTTAATAATCTAACATAATGTCATGAATGTCTTAGAAATATAAAATGAAAGCGTAGTAGCTGGTGATGAGATTGGAACTTATGTAGCTCTGAGGGAGCACCAAAGCAAGATAATTTATTTATCAAAATTGGTCACAGCATGTCAGAATACATAACTGGCATGGAAAGGAAAATGGAAGGGCAGTTAACTATAAAAAATAATTTATCACTTTTAAAAACATTAGTCTTATACTCTGTTTCTGTTCAGGGATGAAAGAAAATAAAATAAGTCAATACTACATCACAGCAGAAAGGCTACATGTGATGTAACAATTTATAGGACAACAACTTAGAACCTGTAAGTCACTTTCCTTGTAGAAGCTAATTTTAAACACTGGTGGGTCAGTTTTCAGGTGGGCGATAATGCCACAAGCCCCAGGTGCACAGAAGATATGTCACTTCAGGCTAGTGGCATTCTCTTGGCTAGCAATTTGGGATTTTCTATACAGTACTTAATTGCTCAAGTTAGACCAACATTTTGTGGTCTAGCTTAAGGCATTCCTGAGAACCTTTTATGGAGTTTGAGCCAGATGTTTGGTGCAAGCTGCAGCAAATGTGGAAACTGTCACAACTGTACCTGAGATTGTAAAATCAGGTGCAACTCGCGGCAAAGGAGTTTGGCACAGTGCCATAACCTAAATCTCATTACAAAGGCCTTGGCACAAGTCCTGTACCCAACTTTGAAAATCTGGCCAGGGTTCTGTTACTTTTCATCTTTACAGATTTTTTTGATATGTTAGTGGTTGTTTCTTGTTTTCACAGATGTAATAAGCACCATTTAGAACTATATATGTAATGAGTTTACTCGATTCTTTGCTGATAAGGTTGCCAACATCAGATCTGAGATCCATGGAGCTCTCTCTAATGAGGGTGGTAGCGGTTGGTGGAGGTTGCTACTCCTCAGTTTGGTTGCTGCAGCTCTGACCAGCTGGAGATCATGAATGTCAGGCTGATTGTCCAGAATATGCAGCCGACCTGCTGTAGTTTGGATCCAGGTCCAACTTGCCTCCTGGTGGGTGTGTTGATGTCATCTGCCTGGTCCTAGCAGAGATAGTCTGGTGCTCATTGCAGTCAGGTGAGTTTCAGACTCCTGAAGGAGGTGGTGGTTACACCTCCTTAAAAGCTTCCTCGACCTGGTCTGTCCTGCTAACTATAGACCAGTCTCTGATCTTCCTTCATGGGAAGGTTATTGAGAAAGTGGTCAATCAGCAGCTGGAGAATCATTTAACCATCCATAATATCTATGACCCTCCAGTTGGGATTCCAGAAAGTCATGGATAATACGGTGCTGTTCTTCCCTTATTTGTGAGAAAATACTAGTACACTAAAATGTTAAACCCTGTCCCTCTCCAGATAACCTGGGCTAGTCCCTTGCCCCCACTCCCCAACCCATTCATTTCCTCCTGCCAGCTGCTCTCCTTCCATGGAGAGTGATTAAAAAAAAAAGAAAAATTCTGCCTCCTGGCACTGTACCAGGAGCTGAAATCATTTTATAAGACATACTCTCACGTCTAATCTCCCACCCTGCAATGCCCAAAAATGTATTATTGAAATTGCCCCACCCTGTCCTTGATATGGCTAATCACCATATTATTTATTTATAAGAGAAAATCCCTTTAAATGAAAGTTTGTTTTGTGATGTTTAGTAATTTAATCTGGTTTATCTCAGTTAAAATTTTCTAAAGTATCAAACAGCGGTGTTTTGCAGGCATGCAGTTGCCATGTGAGTTGTGTCCTCCTCTTTTAGCAAGACCCAATGGTGATAAGTACAT
The DNA here is from genome assembly GCA_016271365.2 of Neoceratodus forsteri. Taxonomy (NCBI): domain Eukaryota; kingdom Metazoa; phylum Chordata; order Ceratodontiformes; family Ceratodontidae; genus Neoceratodus; species Neoceratodus forsteri. The sequence goes on from CM057449.1 coordinate 1,328,099,980, forward strand.
CACTTGGTGATGAGACACATGTGTGTGCAATTAGGCTCAAATGCTTTTGAGCTCCTGTACTGCATCAGTGATGACTTGCACTACTGGCGCATGCGCCATGGTGCTGACACGTGTCATGCATGTGCTTCACCCTCAAAGGACAACTTGCATCCCCATGCTTGCATCATCACCTTGATACATGCTTAATGCACTGATGTCAGTGCAGAGCTACAAAGGAAGGAGGTGGCGTCTTTATCATTTAATAAGCTGATAATGGCAGCTGCTTCAGACCTGTGGCTGTAGTGAGAAAACACTGCCATATGGAGAGTATAACTCTGAGTGTTGATTTTTCACAAGACTTTGGTGAGTTACATGGTACTTTTAGTACAGTAAGTGCTTGAAAATGTAAAGGAATTGCTTATGTTTGAGAATAATATATTTTGTCATGAATATCTGGCCCAGATATTCAGAAATGCACCAAAGCCCGGAGCAAGTCCAGTGCAGTGCAATCCAATGTGCCATGGTGCACCAGGAGCCTTATTCAGAGGTTGCACAGGCTGAACTGCACCAACACAGCACGCTGAATATGGCACAGTTATGCCATGGTGCAACAGAGTTGCACCATGGCACAGATGTGTGCCATGGTGCAAAGAGATGCTCCTGCACTGTGGGAGCAGAGCAGCAGAGCAACAGAGGGCACGACACAGAGAACAGACCCAGGGACAAAGCCATGGAAGCACAGTGACAGGCCACAGGAGGCCTCCACCAGCAGGGCACACACAGACACCCAGACACCTGACCCCAGAACACAACAGAGGCATGGATAGCAAGCAACAGGAGGTGCCAATGGCCAATGAAGGGCCACTACGGAGCCTCCCTGCAGGCCACTGGTTGTGACCTTCCCTCCCAGACCATAGCAGGCCACACCCAGGACCATGCAGCCAATCACACACACACACCACACAGACACACACCTGCAAATCAGACACAGACACAGGCAGGTAAGTCAGAAAAATATATGTTATGACTAACTATTTACAATAACCAGGGCCTGGGAAAGGAAGGTATAGCCAGGGAAGGGGACTAGGGAACAGAGATTGTACAGTGGGAGGGGGGACTGTAGGGGAGTACAGCAGGAAAACAGGTGAAGACAGGGACCAAACTAATGGCAGACCACATCCAGCCACCCTGGCATTCAGATGCTGCCCACTCAGCCACCAGCATTCTGTGAATCTGCACTACCACCTCCAGCACCGCCGAGGCCACAAGGAGTGTCTGGCGCACCAGTCTGTATATCATTGACCTCGGCAGTCTTCACCACCGGACACCTAGAATAAGGAACAGGACAGGTGATCAGTGCAATGTCCCAAGAAACCATGGGCACCCAAAGTGCACACTGGGCAGTGGAACACACCTGGAGGGCCAGTAACGCCACCCAAAGGGAGGGTGGGCCAATGCCAGCCAGCAACTCCGGCACACCATGACAATGCACAGAGGTGGTCCCTGTCACACAATGGCCACTCAACTGCGCAATGACAGTCACATGGCATAGTGCACCGCAGCACCACAGCAACAACAGGAGCAGCTGGGCACATGCCCACCCCACCAACAGCCAGCACACAAGTCCAAGGGATGCACCACAGTGGCATGCACCAGGCACAGTGTGACACACAGCTGCTATGGCACATGGCACAGGCGACCATGCCTATACCCACTCTCGGCCACCCCAAAGGACCATGACAGTGCCTACCTGCCCTCTGCGGCCCTGCTGGTGCCGGTCCTGCTCCACCATGGCCCACTGTGGTCTGCTGCATTGCTGCAGCCTGGTCCCGCTGATGGTCCTCAGGTCCCGGAATGGAAAGAAGACAGGTACACATCAGGAACCGCACCACAGCAAGTGCCCCCACCCCATGCACAGGGTGCCCTCTGTCCAACATGTCTCGCGACGGCTGAACGGCTGCATTGCAATGCAAGCAGAAGCTGGCAATGCCACCCCACGATGTGCACAATGACAGTGTACTCCTCTGCAGGGCATGGCATGCAGCCAAGCCAACACCACAGTACAGCACCTGGGCAGACATGCAACATGGGATGACTTACCTGGCTGTGGCACACCTCTTGCCTCGAGGCATGCCTGTAGCCTCCCTCAGGTGCTCTGGATCCCACCGTATGAGGTCCACATAGTGATGGTGACATTGTTCGCCTGTTCTGGGCACCCCGTCCTGTGCTCCAGGTTGTCAGCTTATGTCCTGCCACACAGTGCCCCTGGCCCACTGCAGGGTCACCTGCCCAAAGAATTGGGAGTGTGTGGTTCCAAGCAGGCCACTAAGTTGGCCAACTCAATTTGTGACCAGTTCTGGGCCCTCCTGCATCTTACCTGCGCCATGCTCAGCACAGCCATTCGGTGGTAAAATGGCATCAGGAGGTCCATGTGTCCACACCATGCACCCACTGTGTGATGCACGGGAGCTGCACAGTGCCCACCCATCACAAAGTTCCAGAGATGTGCAGAATGGGAGTGGCTACATGGGGTCACAGGGTCAGAGGTCTGACCCGGGTCAGGGTTTTCTGACATTGCTCACTTGCACGATAGGGCACAGCATCCCATACATGGCCATGCAAGTAGCTGGCCCATACACAACATACACAGTGCCACTGCATCTCATGCAGTTGACACCATGATGCCATGCATGATGCATGTGCACTGTGGGCCTGCACACCTTCCATGCGCAGCGTATTGCTCCATCTTGACTTGCTCCAGCACAATCCCATTGCGCACGGCGCAATATCATGATGTTCAAACACCACCTGCAAATGAGCTCATCAGCCAATGCATGGTGCAGGGTATTAGCATGTCATTACTGTTGTGCCCAAGCTCATTTGCATGCGCTATGCCTTATAAGCTTGACATGAAACAGCACAGGCCATAGACCGGTATTGCAACCCTTGATAGGTAAGTAGTTCATACCACTACAGCCCACTGGGAGCTGACAGCACTGCATGGTGGGACGGACCAGGAGATGCTGCCACTGTCACACTGTGCTGTCCATTTCCACAGGCAGCAACATATTGGCACATGAGGGCGAGGAGCGGGGCCTGCATGGAAGAGCAGGCCCAACTTCACAAACGGTGAGACTGATGCCTGTTTGAGGCCTACCTGGACAGGGAGCCCTGTTGAGTGGTGCCATGGGCACACCACAGGCCAGGGCTGGTGCATGGGAGGAGGTGACAACCTATGTGAACCAGCATGGCAGCCACCAGTGGTCGGCGAGGACTGCCGAAAGAAGGTGGAATGGATAAGTGGCAGATTAAGGAGAAGGTGGTGACCATCTGGGTGTCCTGTACCACAACTGGAGGAGGACCTGTGGGTGTACCCACACTAACGAACAGGTGGAGTTGGTGGCAGCCACAATGTGCCGCACCACTGTGGAGGGTGTGCCTGGAGAGGATTCAGACGGGTGGCAGCCCATCACTGCATGGTAAGTATGTCAGCCACGCACAGCCGATGGCACAGAGGGTGCGTTCATGGGCATGCTGGGCGTGCATGCAGCCAGCATGCAAGTCATTTGCATGTGCGCACCCACATGATTGCCATGCTGCAGGACACATGCAGCAGTAGTGTACGGGGGCACATGTGGGCATTGCATCACTGGTATGAATTTTTTCTCTGCAGCACTAGAACACCTCCATGCAGATAATGGGGAGCCAGCAGTGGCAGCAACCATGGATACTGGTATGGCCCTGGAGGACCAGCCGTCCACCTCCACAGGCAACTGGGGCCCAACAGGTTGCATCTTAGCACCACGGTGCAGGCGGATGTCCTGGACTTGAGGTCGGATGAGGCCCTGGATGTGATTGGGGTGGGTCCGACTCTGATGAGGAATACTCTCAGCTCCTGGACAGCTTGGGCAACATTGTGGGTGTGTCACCTTGCTGGCATCTGACACAGACACCATGCCCAGTGCTCTACCAGTGGCAGAACAGCTGCCTGCCACCACTGCGGTGCAGCGGTGTGTGCTGCCACTGCTGTGCCCTGCGGTGGTTGTGGTACAGCCGTGCAGGTGCTGGGTGGCATACAGCAGCCACACAGGTGACAGCAGCAGGCTGCAGGTGCCACCGGGCAGCCAGAGACAGGGTCCGATGTTGAGTGCCTGTGCTGTGCCCATTCCTGTGGACCCTACTGTGCAGCGGCCACCTGAGAGGGGAATGTGCAGCATGGCTGGTCACCACAAGAGGATTGGTGTCCTGCCTGGAGACCCAGGACATTGACCAGCTGGCTGAGCACACCTGTCTGCGTGGGTGTATGTTCAGCAACAGGTGCTGCTTGCCACTGGGGTGCATGCACTGTGTGCAGAGGAGAGCCAGTTAGCTGAGCAGCAGGAAAGTGGCACTGCACAGATCCTGGTGGGGATGCAGTGCATGCAGGAGACCACTACTGCATTCTTGAATCACATTGCCACTGCAAACATGGATGGCTTTGCACTGTTGGCTGCCACAGGCATGGCCGTGTACAGTGACCCCCACAGTGCGCTGTCCACCCCATGAACCTGGCACCGGTGACCCCAACACAGTCGATGCCGTGCTCTGATGCAGTCATCCCAGGCATGCCCGGGTGGCCTGTTTGGGTGCCTGCACACCCCATGTGGACACGGTCGTGGTCCCACGGTTCAACCCCTGGGGGCTGCTGCAACCCCACCATGGCTGATGAGCTGCTTGTGGCTGCTGATAGGCTCTGGCACTGCCACCCTGTGTGGCCGTGGTGGCCATGGTTCTGTGCAGCGGCCTGATGTGCAGGCCACCCTGACCGCAGTCTGCAGCTGCTGCCCTGTGTGCATGGGCAGGTGTGTGTGTGCTCACCACTGGTGTCGCGCTGTGTGTCGCTGCTACTCTGCCTGTGTGCATGCTTGCCCAGCTGCTGGACTGTGTGGTGTGGCATGATGAGGGCAGTCTTGCACTGGTTGCACCTGTGCACTGGTGCAGTGCATCTGATCCATGCCACATACCAATGCCTGGGTGTGTGGGTGCACATGGGTGTGTGGGTGTGTGGTGTGTATGTGTGTTGCTGTGTGGATGTGTACCACTGACTCCCCTACCCCTGCAACATGCCTCTGTGTGTGCATGCCCATTGCCATGCACACCCCTGCACGTGTGCTGTACCTGTTTGTGTGGCCCATGCATGTGTGCACCATAGTGCTCCTGTGCGATGGTGTCCCGGTGGCGCCATGCCTGCTGGAGCAGCCGAGTCCCTCTGCCCAAGGAGTGGCTATCAACCACCCTCCAGCCCATTGTCTCCATCATCCCCACTACTGTCATCCCCATCAGCCTCGACAGCTATCCCACGGTCAATGGCCATGTTGTGCATGCAGCAAGCCAGGAATAGGTCACAGACTTCAAGGGCTATACTGTAAGGCACTGCTTGACCTGTCCAAAGACATGCTTAATGATTTTTCACGTGTTGGCGCGTGCCTCGCTGTACCATTCCTCTGCGGGGACGACAGGCACTGGTAGGGACTGAGCAGCCAGGGCCTCAGTGGATATGCACTGACAACTGTGTGGAGATTGACATGGTTAGCCCTCTGCTATTCTATGCTGTGCCTCTTGCCTGTCCCGGTGCCCATGCCACTATGCACACCCTGCCCACCCCCATCCCCAGGTCTGCTCTGCCCATCGCCCCTTGCCCATGCCATACTCACCTACTAGGTGGCCTGTGGGATGTCCCCACTTCAAACCTGTGGCACAGTGCAGAGCTGTGCCAGATGAATGTGCCATGTGCACTCCCAGGGTGGGTGGAACAGACATTGGTGATGCACCCCATGGTATTGCACGCCACCTGGCAGTTGACACTGGGTCCCCTGTGGTGATGTATGCCATGCCTCCAGGGCCAGGTGGCATGTGGATGGCCATGTGGTGCAGTCAATGGTCTCAATCATGCCAGGCATATGTGCCACCCTGTGGAAGTCTTGCATGGTTGCTGTATGCTCTGCCTGTGTGATGGGGAAATGGATGAATTCTGAAGCACATGGCAGCAGAACATTGAGGAACTGTGTGAAGAGGTGGAACATGGCTGACTGGGTGATGCCTGTGGTGTCCCCTGTTGGTCTCTGGAAGGTGCCCGTGGTGAGCAGGCACATGACGGCTGTCACCTTCATCTCCACAGATATGGCTGCGTCTGCCTGGTGCCTGCATCTCCTCACTGCACAGATCGTAGAGCTGCCTCAGAATGGCCCTGTTCAGGTGGTACCAGCCCACGATCTCAGTGTCACTGTAGTTCCCAAAGGTGATGTGGGCACAGTACCATCTGTGTTAGCTTATCGCTGATGGGCCCTTCCTGGCCACGCCGCTGTTCCTCCTGCCCCTCACACCCCTCATTACTACCTCCATCATAAAGGACGATTGTCCATGGCCCTTGCTGTCCACTGTCCCCTGGGTGGTTGGCTTCTGACTGTGTGCCACCCTGGTGCACTGCTTGTGTGTGTGTGTGTGTGTGTGTGTGTGTGTGTGTGTGTGTATGTGTGTGTGAATGTGTGTTGGTCTCTCTCTCTCTCTCTGCCCCTCTCTCCTCTCCAATGCCACCTCTGTCCCTCTCCTCTGTGTGTGGACTTTGGTCTGTCTGTCTGTCTGTCTGTCTGTGTGTGTGTCTCTCTGCCTGTCCCTCTCAATCACCCTCTCACTCACACCCCTGGTGCAAGTGCTGTTTATGTGTTTGCGCCTGTATTTTATAGGAAGAATTCTGTTTGGAGCAACTTTGCTTTGCTCCACACTTGTGCTCATGGATTCATGGTTGAATATGCCACTGCACCCGGATATTCATGGGAGCGCCCCTGCTCTTGCGCCTGCATTCATTATAGTTGCGCATTGGCGCCAATGGTTTTGTGCTGTGCACTGGCTCCCACTGAATATGGCTCCTTGGTGCAATACTGCACTTGCGCTTGCACAGCTCAGTTACGCCATGAGCAACTGCTCTGAATATTTGGGCCACTGTGTATACATATTTGTATCAACAACACCAGATCCTTGATAAACCTCAAAACTGTTGAGTGAAACATTGGATGTTAATGTTATGGTGAAGTGTTTGATGCTTTTGAATCCTTGAATTAAAATGATAAGAATCTTGAACTCAGTTGCAGTGGGAGTTTTGCAGTTCACTGGGAGACTGATCATGGTGACTTTCTGAAGGACCTTAAGGCCATTGAGAGACTGGAAGAACCCTTCGATGTGCAAGCTATCTGCTTCTGTGCCAGACTGAAGTCCTACCATTGGCTAAGATTTATGTGATGACATCAATGACGTGAGATTCAGAGCATCGAGGAGGCACTTCAGAATAAATCAACAGTGGTAGAAAGCCAGACACTATGGCCAAAAAATGACCTAAAATAATGAACTCCATAGCAATATATAGGTTTATTCTGTGGCAGGCTGCAAGTCATGGGTCCAGTTCTGCATCCATGGAAATGCAAAGTTCCAGGGATCTTGCCATAAACCTTATTAGCAAGCCATTTTAAACAAGGTATGATTACGCTGAAGAACAGCAGAGATTAGTAATGAAAGCAGGATGTTAGCAGCCAAATACTACTATTGTTTGCATGCGATTTCTCATTTCAAAATGAATTGCAAATCAGGTCAATAGATAATTTTTCTTATGCCATGGGGAATTTTGCTTCTTTTCCTCTGATGTTGAGAAACACTCCAGCTTCTTGTGCTATGCTTGAGTGATACAAATAAGGCAACCATCTTGAGCGAGGGCCCCAAGTCTCAAGAAAGGCAACATGATTTCAATAAATTAGGAGGTTGTATTGGAACAAACTCTGAACCATTAAGATATCATATCACAATAAGTAGGTATGCTTTCAGGTAGGCTGAGGAACTTTCTTATTCATTTCATAATTTTTAATCATTATCTTTTACTGAATCTCCTTGCCACCTCTGGTTCCCAACTTGACAATTATTGTGGGGGTGGGGGCAGGAGAAGCAGGAGGCACAACAGTATTCCTTTAACCAGTAAGGAAGCTGGGCAAGTAATTTCCATCACAGCAGATGCTAATGCCACTCCACGGTCAGCCAGCAGAGGTGCTTGAATACCCATCAGCGCATCACTTCTCCTTAGGAACTGAGCAAGTAGTGAAGGTAGAGGCATCTTACCCCCATCATAGTCCTCTGGTGGCCTGGTAAGAGAAGGTAAAGTGCTTACATACATAGAGGGTGACACTGTTAGCCCTATGTGTCACAGTTTCTGATTATGTGTTTGGGATAGTCCTTTGTAGTACCACCACTGTGGGAGGACATGGAATTAATGGATAGGATCATATACTGAGGACATCCCATTGCCCATCCCAACTAGGATACCTGAGCATTATGGTCACATGAGTGTTCCTACCTCTGCCCTCCTTCCAGACCAGAGTTATCTTCGCCTGGCTGGCTGATTGGTCCATTTCAGGAAGCCAGGCTAAGCTGGGAAAGAGCAAGTGTTGGGGTTACGGAGCCGATGCAGCAATTTATTATTTATTTAGTCTGATGACTGATATTTGGAAAAAGTGCACTGAGCCAGATAACAATTCCATGTTAACACATAACCAAACACAGTAGATAAAAGGTACAATTGATAAATATAGTAAAACAATAACTCTGGCATGACGATATTTAACATCTAGGTATGATCCCAAGATGGGGTGAACATTAAACAGATAAAAATCATACAGTTGAGAGCAATAAATCAAGATAGATAACAAATAAGTAAACAGAGATTCTTGGTGAGAGAGAGATCCTTCAGAGGCGAGAGCCCAGACATGGGCATACTAAGGAGTGTGAGACTTCCTGTAAGTACTGCAGGTGAACAAATTCCATCTTCAGTGCAGACATCAGTGACTGGTTCTAATTTAAAAGAACATGACTATTTAAAAGACATGAGATTCCCAGCTGATTTTGCCCAGGCTGAGATTGTCATTATGGGTGTTTATTAGGCACGATCAAGTGCTATACTTACAGTACTAGTATCACATATGTCATACAGGCACACCAAATAATAAATATCCTTACTGCCATATTTTTCAAACAAGTTGCCATTAAAGCCACAGCATGGGAGAAATGCTTTTGAAAAGGCCAACAAATTTAAATAAATGGAAAGGTAGTGGTGCCTCAAAGGCTGCCATCCGAGGATGCCTCTGGAAATGAAAGTACAGAAGTTATGCATCTCATATCCTGAATAATGATTTTTAAATGAAGAAAACAAAACTTTCTTGCACAACTCTAGTTCATTAAATAATTTCAGAAAATGACTGGTTAGTGGGGTGTTTTTTTTTTATTTGTTTAACTGAAGTATGAAGGATCCCCATGAACCAGAGACGCATTATCTCATGGTGCCATCCTACCTCATTTGATGCAAAGTTAAAATAAATAAATGTATTAATTAATACACACTTTCCCTTTTGAGGCTTGGGGTATAATTAGAGCTCCTCACTTCAGCAAGCGAGGATGGTCCAATTCCTATTTGTTTAATCCAACTGATGGTGCAAGAACAATTCTAAGTGCCAGAATCTCACTTGAGCATCTGGTAACATAGGCGAGTTAATTTCTCAGCTCTGCTGTTAATGTTAGGTACATCATATGCATGTAGTTGGACTGGGTTCAGGACTCTGGGCTTAACAGGGGGTCTGTTTCAGCCTGTCAGCCCTGCAGGCCTCTCATTCTTGTGATCCAAAATAAAACATCTTCCTTGTTATCGCCATTTGAATCTTGATGTGCTCAGCAGTTGTCACGGCCTTCACCTACCACTGACAGTAAATTTCTTGGCCAGCTTAGCTAGTTTATATTAACACTGTAGAGAAAAGGGCAGTAGTTTGGTCCAGTGGTGGAAGAACTGAACTGTGAAATAAGAAGGCACAGGAATATTAGTGAACCAGAGCCATTGACTCAAACTAGGATCTTGAGCAAGTCAATTTAACATCCTGTGCTTTGACCCTTTATGCCATGTAAAAAAAAATATATATATATAGTGAGAGCGAGAGAGAATAAATGATGGCAAAGTGTGGAATATGAGGAAATAATACCATTGAGGGGTTGGACAACCTCATAAAGCCATGAGCCCAAAGGGCAAGTGCGCCTTTATGAACTTGTTCAACCCAGGATCGATTATTTACTCATATACCACACTTTGCCATCATTTGTTTTATATAATACATAAGGTTGGACACTTTTGTCGTGTCCTATATAGGCAGCTAATTAGGGTCATATTGTCCTACTTGGCTACCATCGTATATGGGGAAATAAATGGGGAAAAGGGCCCAACCATGTATATGTATGTATATATGTGTGTATATAAATATATATGTATATATATATATATATACATATTGCATTTCATCTCAGTTGGACTATCCCTCCTGAATAAATTAAACAAATCATAAAACACAATTCACATGGTGTGTGTGTGTGTGTGTGTGTGTGTGTGGAGGGAAGGGACTTAAGGAGGTGTTTCAGACAAATACTGCACTGAATCAGACAGTAAGTGTAAATTATCACATTTTGACTAGGAGCAAACAAAATCAACAGCAAAACATGCCAGTAAAAATATAGGCCTGGATATTCAAAGGTTAGCACCTGCACTAGCACAGGCGCTAACCCAGATTTGCATGAAGCGTACTTGGTGGGGCCAAATTCAGAAGCCCCAGGAGCACCTCCCAAACCTGGCACTGCCAGCCACTAAAATACTGCTGTGCCTCTACAAATGAGGGGACTCCTCATGCATGCAGTGCTAGTAGGATATTTAAAAGTTTGTGCTGGTGGTAAACAGCCCTCAAGCTTACACCTTTACTGCCTCTGAAAACTCACTCTCTTAACTGGGCACTACGCCCATGCCCCTCAAAGGCAGGGCAGCTGTACTGCAGCCACTTCCCTGATCTCCTGTTCCTGGGCATGGTACTAACCCTGGTGGTGCAGTGTGTCCACCCACCCAGCAATCATCCATTATCACTAACTACATTGTTTTCTTGTGGTCCAGTGGTTCATCCCACCCCACAATCAACAGTTTCCTCCAAATATAGCATTCCATGATGGTCCAGTGTGTACTCCCACCCTCTGATTGCCCGTTGTCACTAACTACATAATTCCCTGATTGTCCAGTGGTTCCTCCCCAATTACCCATTCTCACTAAAATTGTATTCCTGTGGTCCAGTGTGTCTTCCCACTCCCTCCCACCTGCAGATGCCCGTTTCCACTGTTGGCATTATTCTTCATGGTCCAGGAGTTTCTCTGATCCCTTGATTTCCTGTTTCCTCTAAATACAGTATTCCTGGAGGTCCAATGTCCCCCCAAGAAAAGCCCCATGTGAAACAAGGCTTTAGTTCTGTTTTGTTTTTCTGTGATCAAAATATAAATACTACAGAATGGGGGTGATATTTATTATTGAGTATCTGAATAAAGAAATGTCTATTGGCTGGGTTATTCAGTAATGATATTCGATACTGACCAAGCCCTCTTGAATTTGTACCTTACCAATAATATGACTTCAAAGTGGTCCGTGTCCCCTGAAAAAACCCACCTGACCTGCCCTGTCACATCCCACCATCCCTGCACCCACTTTACCCATGTGTCCAGAGCTCCGCACAGCTAGATACAGTTGACCAGAACAGCCCTCTGTTGCTGGCCATCGATGAGCTCACAGTGAGTGTGCCACTGTACAGTCATGTGCTCACTGGTAGATCATACGGCAGCCAGCCCTGGAGGTCAGAGGAGGAATGTGCCACTTGAAATAAGGGGCTTTTCAGTGGGGGCACTGGACTACTTTTTAAGGTCATATTTCTGTAAAGAACAACTTCAGTAGGGTTTGGTGAGTAATAAATATCATTTCTGAATAACCCAACTAATAGACATTTATTTAATCAGATATCAATATTAAATTGCCCTGTTCTATGGTATTTATATTTTGATCACAAAATATCAAAAATGAAACTAAAACCCCAGGTCAGGTGGAGGGAGGGGCTTTTCAGGGCCTGGACTCTAGACCAACAGGGAATACTGTATTAGAGGACAAGGGCAATGGGGGTGGAGAACCACTGGACTACAAGGGAATAAAGTTGACAATGGAAACAGGTGATTGGGGAGTGGGGACACAGGACCACCAGGAAACAATGTAGTAAATGGAAACAGGTGAGAGGGGACTGGGGAACTACTGGACCACCAGGAATAATGTCAACAGTGGAAATGGAAGATCAGGGGTGGGGAATCATTGCACCACCAGGAATCTCCTTTCCATGTTGTAAGTGGAGCTATGGTCTACTGTGCGCCCTGAATGAACTCCATAATGGCATGCAATGGTACCTAGCACCTTGCATGTCCAGTGGCTCATTTGCATGCTCAGGCTGAATGCAGACCACAGGGTATTGATGCTATATCTTTTCAGGCAGCTTTACCCTGTGGGCTGTACAGCCTGGTCCACGCCGCGCAGTCCAGAGTCACTTAGCACTGCGCAACATGGACCGATATTCAGTAGGATAGAGCCACTCTGTATCCATCTGAATATCGCAGCAACCAGGGTAGTGCAGTGGCATGCACAGTGCAAACATTTGCAATGCAGCAGTATAAAGGCAACTCAACTGAAACCATTCTTCTAGTTACAATATCATTCTTGTTTCCAGAAACAGAAACAGAATTTGTCAGGCAAAAAGACTGCTTGCCCACCCAGTCTTCACATATGTTATGTTCCCTACCTAATCTATCTCCACAGACCCTTACTGGTCTTTGATGACCCTCCTCCTACCTGCCTGTTTTCTAATATACCCCTGTGTCTGTACCACGCATGCTTGAAGCCCCCACTGTTCTTACCTCCACCACTTCTCCTGGCAGTCTGTTCCAGTTGCTTACCACCTTTCAGTGAAGAAATATTTCCTCACATCTCTCTTAAACTCCCCACCTTCACTGCATGCCCCCTGTCCTGGTGCTCCTTTTCATTTGGAAGAGACTTCATTCTGCACCCTAGCTTTCTGGGTGTATATGTTGAGATCCTGAGATCCACCAGTCTCTTCTCATAGTGCTTCTTGTACAACCCCAGCACCATTTTAGTTGTCCACTTCTGGACTGCCTACACCCTGTCCATGTCCTTTCTGAGGTGCAGCTTCCAAAACTGGGCACAGTACTGCAGGTGGGTCTCCCCAACAAGTGATACAGTTGCAAACTCACTTCCTTCTTCCTGTTGCATATACCCTCCCTATGCACTCCAGCATCCCACTAGCCCACACACACCGCTCTGTCACACTACCCTGCCACCTTGAGGTTGTCAGATATGATAACCCCAAAAGTTAAGGTCATTACACTATTATAGAAACAGAGAAACATAGAATGTGATGGCAGATAAGGACCGCTTGGACCACCTAGTCTGCCCATTTCCCTACTGAAGGATAAGCTGCAGATTCTGGTTAATCAACAGCTTACTTCCTTCTACACCCACTAGAATTGCCTTATGCCTGTCCCATGCATTCTTGAATTCTTCCACTGTTCCTGGCTCCACAACCTCCTCAGGAAGGCTGTTCCATGCATCCACAACCCTCTCTGTGAAAATATTCTAACATTACCTCTGAGCCATCCTCTCATCTTCAAATTGTGCCCCTTGTTCTTACACATCTCTTCTTCTGAAAGGTACTACCCTCTTGTACTTGTTAATTCCCTTGAGATACTTGAAAATTTATATAATGTCCTCTCTCCAGATACTTGAAAATTCTATAATGTCCTCTCTCCCTCCTCTTTCCTCAAGGGTATACATATTAAGCTGCTTTAGTCTCTCTCGTATGTCTTTTGGTGTAGACCCTGCACCATTTTGGTTGCCCTTTTCTGAACAGCCTCCACTCTGTCTATGTTTTTATGGAGATGGGGTCTCCAGAATTGCACGCGTACTCAGATGGGGTCTCACTAACTGTCTGTACAGAGGGATAGCAACTTCCTGTTTTCTACTGTTGATGCCTCCCTATGCATCCCAGTATCCCCCAGCCCTCCTTACTGCCTTCTCACATTGCTTGCCCACCTTTAGGTCATCTGATATAATTACTCCTAGGTCTCTTTCGATTTGTTGTTATTAACTCACCCCCATTGTGTACTCTTCCTCCTGGGTTTTTGTTTCCCAGATGCATTACCTTGCACTTCTTTGCATTGAATCTGAGCTGCCACCTAATCGACCATTCCTCCAACCTTGCCATGTCCTTTTCATTCTTTCCAGCCCACCTTGTGTATCAAGGGTATTCTATTAGGATATTGTGACTTCTTGTCTGCCTTCAATATCCTAGACGTTGACTGGGCTATCCCAGCAGCTACTTTATCCAGGAGCTGAGACATCCTGGATTCCTTACAGAGGACATACCTCAGACAGCTGGTGAGCAATCCCACCAGAGACAGAGCTATTCTGGACCTAGTACTGACCAATGGGACAGAATCACAGACGTCCCAGGTGTAAGGGCAGCTGAGATCCAGTGGCCACCATATAGTGTGGTTTAACATGGGGACAGAGACACAAGCTAGTCACCCTAAGGCAAGGGTTTTAGATTTCAGGGGTGGATTTTGCTAAAATGGGAAAGATGTATCAAGGAGGGCCTAGGTGAGGAGGGAGATAGGAGGGGATAGAGAAGCAATGGGAACACCTGAATGGAGCCATAGAGGAGGTGACCAACAAATGTGTTAAGATGGTAAGCAAATGCAAGAAAAGGAGGAAACCACTATGGTTCTGGAGAGAGGTGGCAGATGGGGTAAGGGCCAAAAGGACAAGTTTCAGGAAATATAAAGAGACTGAAAGGGAGGAAGACAGGAGGTGTACCTAAAGAATCTAAAGGAAGCAGGAAGGCTGTTAGAAGCGCAAAGGTGCAGACCGAGGAAAGATTAGTGCAGACAGTGCAGAAAGGGGACAAGACTTTCTTTAGGTACATCAGTGAAAGAAAGAAAATTGGGAGGGGCAGATTGTAAGGCTCCGAGGATACAGGGAGTGTAAGGAGGAGACCTGGAGAAGGCAGAAATACTGAACAATACCTCTGTTCAGTATTCACTGAAGAGGGAGAGGGTCAGGGACCACAGCTGGGCAACAGACATGAAGGGAGAGGAAGGTAAACACAAGCCCATTCACAGAGGGAGAGTCCTGAAGGAGCTCACAAAATTAAAGGTGGACAAGGCAATGGGCCCAGATGGCATAAATCCAAGGATATTAAGGAGCTGTGAAAGGAGATAGTAGCACCTCTGGCAGTCATGTTCACTGAGTCACTCAACACAGGAGTGGTTCCAGAGGACTGGAGGAAGGCACATGTAGTCCCTCTTCACAAAAGTGGTAGTAGAGGAGGCAGGGACCTAAAGACCAGTCAGCCTCACCTCAATAGTAGGGAAGATCATGGAGGCACTGCTCAAAGAGAGAATAGTAGCATACTTAGAATCCATTTTAATGCCCAGAATCCAAGACAGCATGGATTCACAGCAAGAAGGTCATGTCAGACAAATGTAAGATTTTTTGACTGGGTGATAAAGGGAGTAAATATTGCCTGTCTTGATTTCAGCAAGTACTCTTACACCATCCCACATAAGAGGCTGGTTAACAAGATGGGTAGTCTGGGCATGGGGCAAAGGTGGTAAACTGGGTTAGGAACTGGCTAATGGACAGGAAGCAGAGAGTGGTGGTGAACGGGTCAAATCCAGAGAGGGAGTGACCAGTGTGGTACTAGGATCGGTCCTGAGGCCAGTCTTGTTTAATGTCCCAAACTGAGAATGTCCAAAAATTTGACTTATACACTTCCCAACCTTTCTTTTTCCAGTAGGAGGGTGGATTCTGTAGTTTTGAGTTTTCTTGACTCTGCACTACTTTCAGTATTTGAATCCCACCACGGCCACTGGCTACGCCTTGCCTAAGTAGTTTTATACAATCAGTCGAGCGGTTCTATCTTGTCAAGGCACACAGTCTTTTCAAAACCCTTCTAGTAAAATGTTAAATCACACAATCAGACCCCAGGCAGAGTTGATAAGAAAATCATAAAGTTTACTTAACATAAAAGCAATACAGTAAAGTCTACAGTTTGGAAGAACTTCAAATGCAGACAATATCAAAAGTAAAACTGGATGGTTTACAGAAAACACTAGATACTGCTATTCTAAATTATAGCTTATTTTGATGTTAGAGTTCAGACAAGATTTTAAATGTCCTTGTAGAGATGAGTCCTTACAGCAGTTGTGTAGCAAGTGTGTATTCCAAGTCATGTCTCTGAGAAGTCCTTTTAAAAGGTCTTCGGCGCCCTTTGGTGCAAAGTCTGGTTTTCCAAAATTCTGACTTAAAAATCTGAATTTTCTTTTTAGTATGTGAGAAATCAAACTTCCACACACTCAGGTCTGGTTTTAGAGATTGTTCGGGCCTACACATATACTTCTGGTCTACAAGCACATGCCAGCTGAGACAGACTATCTGACTTCCAGCTAAACTGTTTTTCAGCTGCTCTGTATTCCAAATGAGCGCCTGATAAATACATCATGGTCATTTTCCTGGACACACCCACTGTGTAATGGGGTGCAACAGTTTACCTTTCCCAGTAGGTATCACTGTGGCTCCATGTCAACCGCAGTGAGATCTGGTCCATGCATTTGGCTTAACCCTGACCCGGGTCGCTTCATTACCTTTCCCAGTCATGGAAAGCCAAAGTGGGATATTTTATGCCTTCCTGGGCTATATACCTGTCTTCTTATCTTGAGATGTACCGGATCCACCCTAGCCATTAGAACAATTAAGGCTATTTTTTTTCTAAGTTCATTCCTAAAGCCTTTTAAAGAGACAGTGTCTTAATGCTAAAGCACGTTACAGCATATACAATATGAACCCACATAAATGGATATAGGCCTATCACGTGACACAGGTGTCCATGGCAATATGCTAAGGAGAGGAGTTCGGAGACTGCCTGTTTTAATTGAGAACAGTGGAGAGATTGTTAGTGGGATTATGGTTCTGATTTCATAGGTGTAGTGTTGAATCTTGTAGTGGGTTGAGGTGAGTTTATCTGAGGAAAAAGGAGCTATTGTCTGCCTAATTATTGTGTAGTGTTATGGGTATAGTCAGGCGGCTCAGTGAGCATGAGCGCACTTTCACTTTCTATATGAAAAGCTGGTGTGTGTTCGTTGTTATAACCCTCAGGTTATAATAGCAAATTATGAGACTTCTGTGTTGTTGTTGGTGGTGACAGAAACATAGAAATATAGAAGATGACAACAGATAAGGACCGCAAGGCCCATCCAGTCAGCCCATTTTTTTCTACCTTGTGAATGTGCCATAGACCTTTACTCTGTCAATGGCCTATTTATTCATACTTATCTGTATTGCTACCTTATGCCTATCCCATGCCTGTTTGAAGCCCTGCACTGTATTCATATTCACCACTTCCTTAAGTAGGCTGCTCCATTCATCCACCACCTTTCTGTGAAAATAACTTCCTACATTACCCCTTAATTGGCTCCTCTAATCTCATGCTGTGTCCTCTTGTTCTGCTATTTTTCTTATATTGAAACATTAGATTCCTTTTCACCTTGTTAATGCCCTCTAAGATGTATAAATGTTTCAATCATATCACCTCTATCCCGCCTTTGTTCTAGGGTATACATATTGAGCTCTCTTAATCTGTGATGACCAGCTAGGAGACGAGCTCTGTTCCTGATCTGGTTGTAAACTCCCTTTGTCAGTTAATTTCGTGAGCGTGATTTTACTTGGGGACTACCAGTTCGGATGGGCAAGAATAAAAATCTAAAAGTAGTGACCCTTTGGCGCTCCCTTCCAATCCTTCTGGAGTTAGCTAAGTTGGAGAGATGGCTTCTAGTCCCCAGTGGCTTCTACTTCATCCTCAAATGCAGCTCTTCTGGAAGAACTTCATGCTTTTTGAGCCAAAGTTGAGCAATGCTTGAAAAATTACAAGCTACAACAGTTACTATGGAAACGAAAATTACAGACCTGAAAAACATGTTTGGACAATGACAGCCAGGTAGATAGACTAGAAAGAGTTCTATCAAAGTAATGCAGGATAACCAATGGTTATCAGAGCAATGTAAGGATCTTGAGAATCGCTCTTGCCAGAATAATATTCATGTATGTGGCCTCTAGGAGGAGAGGAGGGAAGGTGACCTTTGCAGATGACACAAAGATCTGCAACAGAGTTGATGCACAAGGTGGGGTGGAAAGGATGAGAAGGGACTTGGCAAGGTTAGAGGAATGGTCAAATGTATGGCAGCTTAGATTCAATGCTAAGAAGTCCAAGGTAATGCACCTGGGAAACAAAACCCAGGGAAGAGTACACAATGGGGGTGAGATACTAACAACAACAAAAATGGAAAGGGACCTGGGGATAGTCATATCAGATGACCTAAAGGTGGGCAAGCAATGTGAGGGCAGCAAGGAGGGTTGGGGGATACTGGGATGCATAGGGAGAGGCATCACCAGCAGAAAACAGGAAGTTATTATCCCTCTGTACAGACAGTTGGTGAGACCCAATCTGGGGTACTGCATGCAGTTCTGGAGACCCAGTCTCCACAAGGATATAGACAGGATGGAGGCTGTCCAGAGGAGGGCAACTAAAATGGTGCAGGCCTGCACCGGAAGACATATGAAGAGAGACTTAAGGAGCTGAATATGTATAGCCTCAGTAAAGGAGAGAGGGGGGATGATAGAAACTTTCAAGTATCTCAAGGAATCAACAAAGTCCAAGAGGGTAGCATCTTTCAAAAAAGATGTACAAGAACAAGGGGGCACAATGTGAAGATAGAAGGGGAGGCTCAGAGGTAATTTAAGGAGTATTTTTCACAGAGAGGGTTGTGGATGCATGGAATGGCCTTCCGAGGAGGTTGTGGAGTCAAAAACAGTGGTGGAATTCAAGCATGCATGGGACAGTCATAAGGCAATTCTAGGAGGTAGGGGTAGGAAGAAGTAGGCTGCTGGTTAACTAGGATCTGCAGCTTATCCAATAGGGTAAGGAAATGGGCAGACTGGGTGGGCCAAGTGGTCCTTATCTGCCGTCAAAATCTATGTTTCTATGTTTCTATTAATTTTCTGCAGAGCTTTTTTCCTACCATTCTGGACATTGAGGATTTGTGCCCTCCACATCGAACGGGCACGTTGGACTTTTACACCCAAACCAGTCAATCCATCTCTATGCCCTTGATTATTGTGCTTCACTTGCATAATTACAGTATGTTGTCAAACAAGCCTTGTTGATGAGAGCTTGGCATAAGCGGGTAATCCTTTATAATGGTCATTGGCTGTATTTTGACAATGACTATTCCCAGAGTTGTGTACTAAAGGTGTGCTTTTGTTCCTATTTTAGATTTTTGAAGCAGCAGAAACTCTTTTTCTAATTTTCTACTCCCTATCCTATGTGATTAAGCATTCATTTTACAGAAGGCTGTAAAACTTTGAAGATCCTGAATCTGCGTCCTGGGTCTGCAAGCTTGAAGCTCTACCAGAAGATCAAGTAGAAGTCATAGAGACCCAGGAGAAAAGAGAACTTCGCAGAATTCTTGGGCTAAAGTTTTCCATTCAGTAAGAAACGCCTATCCGAACATGCTCTTGTTGATGTTAAGGCTATGCAGTCTTTCAGGAGGAGGATCCTCCTTAACTGCTACCCTTTTGCCTTCTTTGTGTATTTTGTTCAGCCGAGGAATTTATTATTTTGTACAGAAACAGACCTTCCTGGCAATCATGGAGAGGCTGTTTAGTTTCCTTTGACCTGTACTGGGTGAAAACAGTGATTTCACAATAGTGCTGCCAGAATTGCACTTCCACAATAGTGTGTGCCTAAATAGCTACAGGGATAGAATAGCACAAGACAGTTACCACCATCCCTGTTGCTGGCTAGGCACACTGCTGCAGGAGAGGTATCCAGCAGTATGGTGCTCTGCCAAGCTGCTCTTGTGGTGGAGGGGCTAAGGGATGAGTAGTGATGGTAGAGAACACTTGGGGACTAGGGTTCTGTTGCTGGTCTCCTGATTGTTACCTTTTCCATCCCCCATGCTATATTTTTCTATTACGTCCCCTCCAAGATTTATTTTATTTATTCTTTCCCTATTGATGTAATCAAACCTCATCCTCAAGTTTCTCCCTGCCTCGTGATCCACCCCCATAGAGTTGATTATATAAATATCGGGAGTACGTAAGAGCCCCTCATAAAAAACAGAAAGTAGTGTATTTATTTTAGCCATGATAGTGGTCTTCTGTGTGCTTTTGGACTACTACCACTGGCATTGTTTTTGTCCACGTTGTTTTGGTTGGGCTGTTTCTGATGGTGCCATTTTTGCTGCACAGTTTTTGACCGCATTGTTGTGGTTTTGGCATTCTGACCTAGTGCCCTTTGACCAGCTTGGGCAATGATGGTGCAGCCGGATTACCGGTTATTGGGGCTCATGTAGCTCAGTTTTGGCACAGCACAGCAACAGATGTAGCTTGCTTTCTTTGGGACAATTTGGCATTATCAAGGAACTTGGGATTTTGGTTCTGATCCTACTACAGTAGCTGTGATTTACCTTTAGTTTTACTCTACTTGTCCCCTGACTACACATTTTTAACTTTAGAGTGGCAACATTTTACAATGTTCCTCGCTTGGTAGAGCTGTTTACTTTCTTATTTGTTTAAGACTTGCTTTAGAACTCTTAGCTAGTGGTTATGATTATGCAATATTGCTGCCTTTTCATGGTGGCTGCCTCAGTTTGGACCAAGTTTACTTTTTACATATTCTTTTTGGGACTTGTTTCCCTCTTGACAGTACCTTTGTTATAGGATCTGGTGGGACATTCTAATTACCATTATGTTTATTGGTTACTGATATACTTAAATTATTGGATATTCCTTGGACATTTGTTTGGTATATAGGGAAGATCATTGACTTTCTTTTCTGCTGGGGTTGGTATATTATGTTGTGGTGTTTCTTGTCTGGTGCTGGGGGATGGAGTGGGCTGCCCTGATGAGGGGCTATTTGTTTACAGTGGGGCATTGTTTCTTGTGACATGTTTTAGATAATTGGCTGGTATGACACTCTGCAAACATTTAATGGTTTATGTAAGTTGCAGACCCAGGTTTCGGTCTGTTATAGATTGCTTCCAGGCAGAGCTCTGAATTTGTTTTTCATATGTCTCTTGGCCTCTTGGTGGGGTCGGACATAGCTGCCTTATTTGGTTGTGGCTAAATGTGGTAGCAATCCCCAAACCCTGGTCTGTTGCCCTTCTCTACCTCTGTGTGTTTAATTATCTTCATATACCGGGTTCCCGGACAGAGACTGGGGATGTGATTTGGAAGATCTACTTTAGAGAAAGGTATGATAGGTGGTGGTCATCTAGTACTTCAGATACCCCTCACTATGTGTCCACTGTATTGGGGTGCTGTTCCTCTGAGGGAAACCTTGGTTCTTCCTGTAGGTTTTTTTCCCATCAGTAACCTGCTGTTGTACCTTTTGGGTACAGGCACCTATGAGGCCTTTGGGGTTTGGGTTTCTTTCTTATTTACTTCTTGCTGCTGTAGTTGGTTGATGTGAGGGGGTCATGGGGATTTCTCTGAATAGCACAGGGCCTGTATGGTTTCTGACTATGGGGATTGCTTGATGGGGCTGGGGAGTGAATTGATATTGTTGGCTTTTCCTTTTTATAGCCTATTATGGGATTTCTTCAAATATGTTCTTTAAATGTAAAAGGAATATATAGTGTGGTGAAGTGAACCAGGATTTTGCAGGAACTTAGCCACAGTTGTGATGTGAGCTTCCAGCAAGAAACTAGACTATCAGACTCAGAACACAGTAAACTTCACTGCTCGTGGGTAGGGACATTTTTGCCGCCGCCCACCTGTCAGCTAAGAATGTGGATGTTGCCATTCTGTTCACTGAAGGCTACCATTCTATTTGACACAACTGCATGTGATCCAGCTGGAAAATCATGGCAGCCACTGTAGTTCTCCAGGGAAGGCTGGTTCATTTTATATTGGTTAATGCACTGATTCCTCCCCGGGTGAATTTTTCCAACAATTCTTCGCCTTTCTGATGCAATTGCCAGAAGGTTAGCTGATATGTGCTGGAGACTGGAATTGCATAGAAAACCCATCTTGGACAGAGCTTCAATTCCCAGAAGGGGACAGGGCATGTTCTTGGCACTTTAAAACATTAGTACTAGGGGTCTGGTGGATCCCTGGTGTCTACATAATAAAGGCACCTAGGATGTACCTTTATTCCTCTGCCTCTAATTCATATTCCCAATTGGACCAGTTTCACACCCAAAGGACATGGGCATATACATTTACGGCGATTCTTACCCATGCCATTTAAATCCTGGATCATGCCATACTGTCTGAAAAATTGGATTTAGGGCCTTCAGGGTGTGGTGGCCTATGGCGGCTTAACACTGGCTTACACCACAATGATGTTTTTGTGACTTTTATTAAAGATGTGATTCGGACATATCTGGCTGAAAATCCGGATGGGGATACTCCTCTGAAGTACATCTGGGATAGTCTCAAGGCAGTCCTGCAGGGCTATGTGATCTCATATGCTGTATTTAAGAATCAGAAATAGTGGGAGAAGTATCCTCAGTTGGAATATAAATTAGTACACTTAGAGACCTCCATAAACAGTCAAAGAACCCTCACTTTTGCCACATTTACAATGGGTTAGGGAGGAACTTACAAGTTAGCTTTGAAGAAGGTGGAAACTCCCTCAGGTTTAGCAATCGAAATATTATGAATGGAGGAGTAAGGTAGGTAGAGTCCTGGCTATGAGATTATGGAAGTAAGATGCAGATAGGTATGTACCCTGAATAATTTCTGATTACCCTCCATATGACTCTCATGTGGATCCCCAACAAATTGCGATACGATTTTCGTGATTACTATGCTCACCTTTATGCTAAGGATAGAGGAGTGGATCTCAAACCCTAGATAGATGTTGTCTTACACAAGGTTCTTTTTCTTAAATTAACACCAGTCCAATGCAACAGCTTGGAGAATCTGTTTATGGAGGAACAAATGGTGGCTGTTTTAAAATCCTTAAATACAGGAAAGCACCGATGCCTGATGGCTTTATAGCTGCATTTTATAAAAGTTTTGTCTCTGAGCTGACCCCTGTTAACACAGGTGTGCAACTTAATCTATGAGCATGGCGCTCGACTCCTGGGATGAGGCCATACTCCGCTCTACTGAAACCTGGGAGGGATCCTACAAAATATGTCAGTTTTCATCCCATTTCTCCTTTAAACCATGATTTAAAAATGTTCACTAAGGCCATAGGGCTCAGGCTACAAAAGGTGATTCCTTCTCTTATACATCCTGATCAGACTGTTTTTATTCCTGTGTGGCACATTCAGGATAATATTCAGAGATTACTGAACGTTCTCTCTGCCTCCCCAACACTGCCTCAGGCCACCCTCAGGGCTGTTGTGTCGATCGATGTGGAAAAGGCATTTAATCACCTGGATTGGCAGTTTTAGACACACTTTGTCCAATTTTCAGTTTGGCCTGAAATATTGTAGTTGGCTTTGAAATCTTTATGAGAAGCCATATGTCCAAGTAAGGGTAATTGGCATTCTTTCCACCAGGTTTTGTATAGAGCAAGGTACCAGAAGGGTGCCCCTTCCTCCCTTCTGCTTGCAGCCTTGCTTAAGCAATTGGTGGACTACCAGGCATAATTAGTCTCCTCACAGACACAGACACACATGACCCTGCAGCCTTGTCTCTGGCTGTCAATAGCTTTATAATCTCTTTTATAGACTATGGGCTAAGCAACAGATACAGCCCAAAAAAGGGTCAGAACCACCCTTAACAAGTCTTGTAGGCTCACCCTGGGGTACACAGGTGCAACTACGCCCCGATTCTAAACTTCCCTGCACTTATAGCGCACTATGATGGCATTGTCCTCTGCTATGCCTGACCTTGTGGCCTCTCCTTCACATTTCTCTAATACCTAATTGTGCTCCCCACCCTCCTGTCCTGTATCCCTCTGAGGCTTCATCTGTCCCTTGTCTATCCCCTACCACTCTGCCTGTACCATATTTTGCCTCACCTATCACACCCGTCCTTCTACCCTGTTACATTGTTTTGTTTTTTTTTTCTTTTTTAACTCACTGTCTGTCTTGTTTCTTATGGCATTGTATGTAATATACCATTACCTAACAATTGTCCTCGTTAGTATTTCCAGCTACTCTTACTAGAATAATTATACACCACGAAGGAATTGAACCACTGTTTCCAAACTGTTCTCCACTTATGACTACGCTTAACTATTGTATGTCTGTATTGCATAATATTACTGAGGTGTTATGTTGTGACTGTTCATATATTGTATATCCTGTGTTCCTGTGCTAACCAGGTCCATCTTGTAAATGAGCTATGCTCAATGGTGTTCACCTGGATAAATAAAGATTTTTAATTGATTGATTGACTCACACCTGCAAACTTTACTCTGAGTCTAAGTGGCTTAATCTTCAGGGAGAATTAAATACCAGACCTGCCTGCTAGGGGAAAAAAGCTCTCCTCGATCTAACTCCTCAACCCATTACAGATCTCCTTAAACCTCGCGCTCTAACTCATGCCAGACCAGAGGAAATACACAAAATGTTCTACATATCACTTTCTGTCACTCAGCACTTGCACAGAGATCCTATGCTTACAAGCACCCCTCTGGCTTAATGAACTAAACCCAGAAGTAATAAATGTGCTAAGCTTGGAACTTCAAGAAATCCCTGCTCAAACACCTGACAATATTCAGCTCCTGTGACTGCAGATTCTAACCTCCTGCCACCACCCCTTCTGTCTTTCCACTCCCTGCCCACCCTGCCCACCCATACACCTTTTCCTTTTCTTTAGTCATTCCCACATATCCTCTTACCCCTCACATTTCTCTATCTTCCCAACCCTCACCTGTCTGTCACCACTCATTCCACCCCCTGACTGTCTCCTCTCTCACCATCCCTTCCAACACCCTTGCTCACCCTCCCCAGTAATCACTGACAAGGACACCTGTCTAAACCATGTTTTCTACCCCCACCCCAGCCCTCTCCCCTTACCGCTTGTCTTAGTCAGCCCTGACTGCTCCATCATCTCACCCTCTCCACCTCTCCTTACCACACTAGTCCTGTGGCCCTGCATTCATAGCTTATCAAAACTGTCATAAATACTGTCTGTACTTCATCATATGAACTAATGGATCTGCTTCTTGTATAAAGTACAGTTTCATATTGTATAGCTTTTTCTCTTGTAACCCTAGGATTTCACCAACGACTGCAAATTATGTGTTGTACCTTATGTTTTCCATTGTGTAAGTACCAATTGTTTGAACCTTACTTGATGTGGAATCTTTGCAAAGAGATTTTAGTGCAAAGGTGTAACTCCAAAATAAATAAATAAATACAGATTGCTGGGAGGACTTACGGGTATCCCTGTATGCCGATGATACCATATTATATCTGTTGGATCCTTCTCATACTCTCCCAGTGATCCTAGACCTGCTTCACCATTATGGTCAGGCCTCTGGCTTTAAGGTTAATAAATTGAAAATGAAGGTTATGTTTTATCACCACCCCCCATTAGTGGTGTTTTTTAACAGGTTACTTGGCTTCAGATATTTGGGTATCTGGATACCTAGGTATATTATTAAATTATTTTCCACTAATTATACTAAGCTTTACTAAAGTTCAGGTAGACTGCCTTAGATGGTGGGAATTACCTTTATCTTTCCTAGATCTAGTACTGACTAATGGGAAAAGGATCACAGATCTCCAAGTAGAAGATCACCTGAGCCAATGACCATCACATGGCATGGTTTAATTTGGCCACTAGAACTAAATCATCCCATTCCAAGACAAAAATATGAAATTACAGAGGAACTGACTTTGATAAGATGGCCAACAGAGTTAAGCTAGCCTTGGCAAGAAGAAATACAAGTGAGGAGGTACAGGCAAAGTGGGCAACCATAAAGGATGCAATACTTGAAGCAACATCCCATTGTGTTAGAAAGAAAAGCAAGAGCAAAAGAAGGAAACCACTTTGGTTCTCAAAACATAGCAGAAAAGGTCAGAGACAAAAGGCTGGCCTTCAGGAAACATAAGGGAATGCAGCGGGATGAAGATAGGGAGGCATACAAAACTTCCCTAAGGGAAGCAGGGAAGGCGTAAGGCAGGCAAAAGCCCAAACTGAGGAAACACTTGCACAAACAGTAAAAGAAGGTGACAAGACTTTCTATAGATACATTAATGAAAGGAGAAAGTCCAGAGGGGTATTGCTAAGATCAAAGGGATAAGGGGAGTGTGAGGAGGAGGAGGACCAAGGAAAAGCATCTATCCTAAATAGATACTTCTGCTCAGTATTTACTGAGGAGAAGGTAGGGCAGGGCTCACAGCTCAGCACCATGGACACGGGAAGAGGTGTGCACTAGTCCCTTGACAAAATAAAGGGTCCTACAAGAGTTCGCTAAGCTCAGGGTGGACAAGACAATGGGACCTGATGGCATACATCCCAGGGTACTAAAGGAGCTAAGGGTGGAACTAGCAGAGCCATTATCAGAACTGGTTTAGTGGGTGTCTGAGCACAGGAGAGGTCCCAGAAGACTGGAGAAGGGCTCATGTGATCCCTCCACAAGCGTGGTAGAAGGGAGGAGGCAGGGAACTACAGACCAGTCAGTCTTACCTCAGTAGTGGGCAAGATTATGGAGGCACTCCTTAAGGAAAGGATAGTGCAACACCTGGAATACATACGAGCACAGGATCCAAAACAGCATGGGTTTACAACAGGAAGGTCCTGTCAAACTAATCCCATAGATTTTTTGACTGGGTAACCAGAGTGGAGGACCAAGGGGAGCAGCTGATGTCACCTACCTTGACTTCAGAAAAGCTTCCGATACTGTTCCACATATAAGATTTATTGATAAGCTGGGTAGGCTCATGGTGGGTCAGAAGTTGGTCAACTGGGTGGCAAACTGGTTGATGAGCAGAAAACAGAGAGTGGTGGTAAATGGTATACAGTCAGAAGAGATACAAGTCACAAGTGGGGTACCGGAGGATCAGTCCTGGGCCGGTCCTCTTCAATATCTTCATCAGTGACATTGCAGATGGACTGGAGGGTAAGGTTTGTATGTTTGCAGATGTCACCAAGATCTGCAATAGAGTAGATGATCCAGATGGGGTGGGCAGAATGAGAAGAGATCTGGGTAAACTGACAAAATGGTCAGAAGAGTGGCAACTGGGGTTTAATGCAAAGAACGCAAGATCATGCACATAGGGAAGAGAAACTCTGAAGCCACCTATAGTTTGGGAGGGAGTTGCTGGCAATCACAAGGAAGACAGAGACATGGGCATCATCATCACCACAGATGACCTGAAATCATCCAAGCAGACCACTAAAGCAATAGGTAAGGCTAGGGGATGTTGGACTGTGTTAGTAGGGTATCACAAGTCGTAAGAGGAGGTAATAATCCCTCTTTACAAGACACTAGTTAGCCCCATCTGAAGTACTGTGTGCAGTACTGGAGGCCGCACCTTCAGAAGGACATTAACAAAACTGAGGCAGTCCAGAGAAGGGCAACCAAAATGGTGCAGGGACTGCATCAGAAAACATATGAGGACAGATTACTCAATATGTATACCCTTGAGCAAAGGAGGGAGAGAGGTGATATGATTGAAACATTCAAACACCTTAAAGGCATTAACAGGGTGAAAGAGTCTAACATGTTTCAATATAAGAAAAATAGCAGGACAAGAGGACACAGCATGAGATTAGAGGAGGCCGAGTAAGGGATAATGTGAGGAAGTTCTTTTTCACAGAAAGGTTGGTGGATGCATGGAACGGCCTACCTCAGGAAGTGGTGGATATGAATACAGTGCAGGGCTTCAAACAGGCATGGGATAGGCATAAGGTAGCAATACAGATGAGTATGAATAGATAGGCCATTGACAGAGTGAAGGCCTATAGTACATTCATAAGACAGAAAACAAATGAGCAGACTGGATGGGCCTTGAGGTCCTATCTGCCGTCAACTTCCACGTTTTATGTTTATTAGTGGGGCAGGGTGGAAAAGATTCATGTGAATATTCTTCCCCATTTTCTTGTTTTGTTTTTGTCCATACCCTTGCAAATTCTGATTTCCTTTTGGATTTTATTACGTCGTACACTAAGTGTATATGAGGAGGGAAGAAAACTCGGCTTTTGAGCAATCGGTTTAAATGCTTCATTGGCAAGCTTTTAAACTAGTCAAAGGGAGGCACTGACAAGCAGCAGGAAAATCCCAGCCTCTTCCTACAAAACAGGGTAATAAATGAGAAAAGACTGAGGTAGAACGGTCAGTGGGGATGCTGCAACAGAAGGTAAAGCCATCAAAAATGGAGAGCAATGAGTATTAATGCCCGTAGTCTGGGTAACAAGCTTCCTGAATTAGTGGCCTTGATGGAGGAGGAACATCTGGATATCGTGGCAGGCACAGAAACATGGTACACACAAAACCATGACTGGGACATAAACATACCAGGATACACTGTCTACAGGAGGGACAGGAGGGTAAAAGAGGAGGAGGAGTAGTTCTTTACATAAGGAAAGAATAAAGCAACAGAACAAAAGGGTAAACAGGGAGGAGAAGAAGCACTGTGGGTAAATTTGGAGACAGGCAATGGCACCACAGCCGCTGGGGGTTGTATACAGACCCCCTTCAGGGAGGAAATGGACAGGAAATGATAGAAAGTATACTTAGAATGGCAGAAAAGGGGAGATATTGCTGATGGGTGATCTGAATATGCCAGATGTTAACTGGAGTGCAGTTGCAGCTGCCACTTGAAGAGTGCATATTCTAGATGCCCTACAGGGGCATGCCTTAGACAACTAGTACTGGAGCCCACTCAGAGGGAGCAATATTAGACTTGATTCTCTCAAATGGAGATGGAGAGAGGATTATAGATGAAGTGGGTAGCCATCTTGGAACTAGCGACCATCGAACAGTATGGTTCACAATAAACACAGCAATAGAGTCAAGCCTACAAAGACAAAAGTACTGGACTTTAGGAGGGCTGACTTTGCCAAAATGGGTGAGTACCTAAGGAATGCACTAGCAAATGGGCAGGAAGGAGGGTGGAAGAACAATGGGGAATAATAAAACTGCCATCACAGAGGTAACGAGCCTTGTGTGAAGCAAATAAACAAAACAAGACTATGTAAGAAACCACTATGGTTCTCAAAGGAAGTGCAGTGAAGGTTCAAGAGAAAAAGAAAGCATTCAGGAAGTACAAGGAATCGTAGAAGGAGCAGGACAGAGAACTGTATTAGTTAAAGCAAAGGAGGCTGGGAAGGCAGTCAGAACAGCAAAGGCCCAAACCGAGGAAAAGATAGCCAACTCAGTTAAGAAGGGGATAAAACCTTTTATAGGTACATCAGGGAGCAAGGAAGACCAAGGGAGGATAGTGAGGCTTAATAAAGGGAGGGAGGGAGGGTGGGCAGAGGAGACTGTGAAAAGGCAGAGATACTAAACAAATATTTTTGCTCAGCATTTACAAAGGAAGAGGGAGGTACATAAAACAAACAGTAGTAACACGCTGGATACAGAAGTTGATACCTGACCATTTACAGAAGAAAGGGTTCTGAAAGAACTCTTAAAACTGAAGGTGGACAAAGCAATGGGGCCTGATGGGATTCATCCCAGAATTTAAAGAACTAAGGGTAGAACTAGTGACACCACTGACTACCCTTTTAACAAATCATGGGAGGATGGGGTCGTACCGAGGACTGGAGGAGGGCAGATGTGATTCCCCTTCACAAAAGTGGGAGCAAGGCAGAAGCAGGAAACTATAGACCTGTTAGTTTAACCTCAGTGATAGGGAAAATGATGAAATCACTTCTAAAGGAAAGAATTGTCAGTATCTAGAGGTCAGAGGGCACAGGACCCTAGGCAGCATGGATTCACAGCGGAAGGTCATGCCAGACTAATCTGATAGATTTCTTTGACTGGGTGACCAAAGTAGAGATCAGGGAGGGCTGTGGACATGGCCTACCTAGACTTTAGCAAGGCATTTGACACAGTCCCACACAAAAGATTAATATACAAGTTAGCCAGCCTGGGAGTGGGTCCCAAGATGACAGCCTGGGTAAAGAATTGGCTGGAGAATAGGACACAGAGAGTAATAGTAAATGGAGTCCACTCAGAAGAAAGGAGGTTACTGGTGGGGTACCCGCAGTAATGGGACCGGTCCTCTTCAATGTTTTATAAGCGACATTGCAGAAGGACTGGAAGGAAAGTATGTCTCTTTGCAGATGACACTAAGATCTGCAACAGTTTGATGCACAGGGTGGGGTGGAAAGGATGAGAAGGGACTTGACAAGGTTAGAGGAATGGTCAAATGTATGGCAGCTTAGATTCAATGCTAAGAAGTGCAAGGTAATGCACCTGGGAAACAAAACCCAGGGAAGAGTACACAATGGGGGTGAGATACTAACAACAACAAAATGGAGAGGGACCTGGGGTAGTCATATCAGATGACCTAAAGATGGGCAAGCAATGTGAGAGGGCAGCAAGGAGGGCTGGGGGATACTGGGATGCATAGGGAGAGGCATCACCAGTAGAAAACAGGAAGTTATTATCCCTCTGTACAGACAGCTGGTGAGACCCCATCTGGAGTACTGTGTGCAGTTCTGGAGACCCAATCTCCGCAAAGACATAGACAGGATGGAAGCTGTCCAGAGGAGGTCAACTCAAATGGTGCAGGGTCTGCACCAGAAGACATATGAAGAGAGACTTAAGGAGCTTAATATGTATAGCCTCGAGGAAAGGAGGGAGAGGGGGACATGATAGAAACTTTCAAGTACCTCAAGGGAATCAACAAAGTCCAAGAGGGTAGCATCTTTCAAAAAGAGGTGTGCAAGAACAAGAGGGCACAATTTGAAGATAGAGGGGGGCGGCTCAGAGGTAATTTAAGGAAGTATTTTTTCACAGAGAGGGTTGTGGATGCATGGAACCTGGCTTCCGAGGAGGTTGTGAGTCAAAATCAGTGGTGGAATTCAAGCATGCATGGGATAGTCATAAGGCAGTTCTGGGGGTGGGGTAGGAAGAAGTAGGCTGCTGGTTAACTAGGATCTGCAGCTTATCCAGTAGGTAGAAATGGGCAGACTGGGTGGGCCAAGCGGTCCTTATCTGCCATCAAATTCTATGTTTCTATGTTTCTATAAGTGGTTTGTTCTTCTGGTACCAAAGGATAAAGGTGGGCTGGGCTTCCCATATTTTCGGATGTACTATTGGCCTGCCCAACTTCAATATTTTGTAACCCATATGTTCAGCCTACGAAGCCACCCAGTTGGGTGCCTATAGAGTCTGCTGCCTTAACCCCTGTACAGATGACCAAGTCTTCTTTATGGATTGAGTCAATTTTGCATTCTTTCAAGATCACCAACCTCTGGGTGGAACTCCTGGTGAAGGTTTGGGAGGAAGCCTGCATTACTTATTGACTTCATAGTGGTGTGAGTCAGCTAACTCCACAAAGCTCCTCCTTGGATTTTCTACCTATCTGATTTGATCCTACTTTTCCATGGTGGGAGCTCCAGGGTCTCTCTCGACATGACAGTTTTTAAAACTTTTCCCAGCTTAAACAGGACTTTGGCTTATCATCCCATGATTTTTTCCACTATTTGCATTTGCAACTGTGTCATTACTTAATTGAAAGACCCTGACATGACACTCTTCAGGCTGATTATAATCCCTTGAGACCATTATTTTTACCTCTGACTACACAAGCCCACCATACTAGGATCTATATCCACCATTTATAGCTGGTCTGTGATTTGGAGACGGATTGTCTCACTCCACATTAAGCATAAATGGAAGCTTGAGTCTGGGGTTTCTCTTCAGAAATAGATTGGGTCAAAGTTTGGCAGAGAATATATCTCACTACGACTTCTCCCTCTTGGAGAATTCTGTTAGCATATGATATTAACGGTATTTTCATTACCACAGCTATTGTTAAGCATTATAGGCGTCATCAGTCAGATTTGTGTTGGAGGGATGAGGGGAGGTACTCTATGCCCACATTTTTTAGGATTGCCCTCATCTTCCTGTAGTAGTATTTTTATTTTTAAATTGTGAGTACTAGGTTGGAACTTAGTATAGGCAATTTTTTCCTTCTGTCATTGCACCTTGTATTATCATCTAGTGCTCTCTTGGAACTGGTCTTGCCAGATAGATGTGTTGGTGCCATGGCCTTCCCTGTATCACCCACGCTGCATCTCAGCTTCACGCCTTCACCTTTACAGACCTCCCAGTTTCTGGTACCACAGTGAGCGCAGCAGGAGGTCGGTATTCCTAGGAGGCATTTTGTTCTGAGTGCCGAGGCAGTTGAGGAGGGGTGGTGAGCAGCATTAGGGTTATCTGGTGTAGGAGACACCCTGGGTGTAAATGGAGTCTAGGAAGAGGCCCAATGTGTTTGGTCTCCATACCCAGGGTTCCCACTGGACCAAGTGGGCAGGTAGCTAGAGGACCGGTCTCCTCTAATCTTCTTCGGCATTGCTTTGCAATGCCAGGTCAAAGAGGAATAAGACCACCATTTTTGTGGACTTGATGTGTTCTGTCATCTGGCTTGCATCATGGAGACCTGGCTGGGTGACAATGTGGACCCTGTTTATGAGGCCGCCATCTCAGTGGGTAAACCATTGTGAACCATCCATGGAAAGATCACAGGGGTGGAGGACTGGCCATCGTTTTTCAGTCCAGTCTGGGCTTCTTGGTGAACCCAGTCGGTAGCACCGATCTTTGAGTGTGTCACCATGCATGGGTTTGCAGGTTGCAGGACTCTCCTCGTTTACCACCTCCCCAGAGTGGGAGGGAATTCCTGCAGGAAGTAGTGGACTTCATCATCGACTAGGTGTTGGAGTCTCCCAGGTGTTTGATCCTGGGGACTTCAATGCCAGGGTCGACAATGAATCCTCATGCTTCAGTTATGACCTCCTCCAGTTAATGCAATCACTGGACCTGTCACAAGTGGTTGCTGTTGCTACCCATCAATACGGCCACACACTCGATCTGGTGTTCTAGCTGGGTCTTGAGACTGATAACCTCAAGACTGATCAGGTCATTTGGTCTGATTGCTGCACCATGGAAATCAGCTTTGGGGCCCTCTGAAAGTCCCTCCTGTGGAGATGGTTAGCTATTGCCCCTTAAGGGGTGCAGACCCAGAGGGGCTATTAGTGTTAGCTGACCTATCTAGGTTAATGCTGCATATGAGATTGGCACTGAGAGGCAGGCCACCTATAATAGGGTGGTAACTGAAGCTGCAGATGCTATTGCACCAGTCCATATATGACCCAGATCTCTCTCACTTGAGATCCCCTTGGTTTGATGGGGATCTCAAGACAATAAAGATCAGGGGTCAGAAGTTGGAGCATTGCTGGCAGAAGACCCAGCTGGAAGCCAACAGGCTGGCCCCTGCTCTCACTATGCTGAGTACCAGGGGAAATTTCCCGAAGAAGGCAGAATTTCTGTCCAGGGAGATTGCTGTGGGAGAAACAGACCATTTCAGTTGTTTTGGTCCATTGACAGGCTTTTACACCATGCCTGTCTCCGGCCAAAAAGCTTTTTCAACCACTTTATGTAAAGAATTTGCTCTATTTTTTCCAACAGAGTGTCAGCCATCCAGTCGGGAATTCGCCAAGGAGGCTTTCGCCTTTGCAGTGATTGAGTGGGAGTCTCAGAGGCACTCACTCTGTCTGGGAGGAGTTTAGGCCAGTGAAGGTGTCTGAAGTGACTATGGTGATCTTGGAGCTGAAGCACACCTTTGTGAACTGGACCCGCACCAATCGCGTTTAATGGGATGTGCCGATGCCATTGGCACAGTGATACGCCAGGATTGCCAGGTGCTCAATGGTGGAGGAGGTCTTCCCAGTTGCTCTGAAAGAAGCACTGGTGAAGCCCCTCCTAAAGAAATCTTCCGTGACCCAGACATCCTGGCAAATTACTGTCCAATCTCCAACTTGCCATTTTTGAGCAAGGTTGTTGAGAAACTGGTGGCACATCAGCTTGAGGATTTCCTGGTGTCCTTGGATATCTATGAGCTTTTCCAGTTGGGTTTTCAGGCCAGACATAGCACAGAAACTGCTCTAGTGAGAGTGCATAATGATCTGCTCAGAGCTAGAGACAGAGGACACCGTCAATGCTTGTGATCCTTGATCTCTCCTCAGCTTTTGACACTGTGGATCACATTGAGCTTCTTGATCAGCTCTGTGAGTTTTGTGGACTCACCAGCATGGTCATCAAATGGTTTGAGTCCTATCACTTGGATAAAGTGCAGCAGGTGGTGATGGAGAATTTCTCCTCCTCCCAATGCCTCTGTCGTGCTGAATATCTCAGGGCTTGATCTTGTCACCAATGTTGTTCACAGTGTGCATGATGCCCCTGGATGAGATCATTTGACAATACAGTGTGGAGTTTCACTGCTATGCAGATGATACCCAACTGTATCTGTTCGTAACTCAGCACATTGGAAGTAGTTTATGTGCTTAATAGCTGTCTGACTAAAATCAATGACTGGATGACTACCAGCTGGTTGAGACTCAACTCAGCTAAGACTGAGGTGCTGGTGATGGAGCCTGGTCACGCCCATGATGGGTTGCCACTGGGGGCTAACTCTGGACCTGTTCTGGGGTCTGCTCCACTGGTGGCCTCTTTGAGGGTGCAAAATCTAGGCCTGATCCTTAATTGCAGATTGACCTTTGAAGATCAACTGTCAGCTGTAGTCAGCAGTGGTTTTACCACTTGCAGATCATTGCCCTGATTAAGCCCCTCATTCCGCCGAGGACCTGCTGACTCTAGTACATGTTTTTGTAACTTCTAGGCTCAACTACTGTAATGCTCTGTACTTCTGGGTCATGGGAGGGAACCTCTGCAGGCTGCAGCTAGTGCAGAATGCTGTGTCCCGTTGCTGACGGGCCTCTCGCAGTCAAGCCATGAGACTCTGGTCCTGTGTGCTCTGCACTGGCTGCCAGTCAGGTGGAGGGTCCTTTTCAAGATGGGTCCTCACCTTTAAGGCCCTATTTGGGCTGGGTCTGGTTATCTGTCTGAGCTCCTGATTGGTTACCTGTCTGTTTGCACCTCTGCTCCTCCTCGAGGGGTCTCCTGGATTTCCCAGGGTTCAGCTCAAGACCTCTGGAGATCATGCTTTTAGTGTCTCTGGGCCAACCTTGTGGAACTTGTTTCAACCTGTAATCCAGGAGGCTCCTTCCGATTAAGGTGTTTAAGAGGAGGCTAAGGGACACCTCTTCAGCCTGGCCTTTGACTGTTGATGCCACCATCTTTAGCTTTGGCCAGTCTATTGAAGACTGACTTTGGAAACTTTATCATGCTGAATTTTAATTTTGTCATGGTTTTTATGTGGTTTTATTATGTTTTAACTTATCGCTGTATGTCCCTATTTATGTTCGGTGCCCAGAGCCTGTGGGATTGGGTGCCTTATAAATAAAATTGCCTTGCCTTGCCTTCCCTTCCTGCTTTAAAGTGGTTGCTGCAGGCGGATTAGTTCTTGGGGACCTCTGTCCCATCTCAGATTCAAGTTTGGATTTTGGGATTACCCCTTCATGTGCCTGTGGTAAAGAAGCCTAGTACTTGTTTTATATTTTGGTGGCAGCTGCACTAAAGTGGTTACACAGCTGTGGTTGACCCTGACTGGCCCCTCTGAGGATTTATGGCTTAGAAATTGTCATAGAATTCTAGTCATGGAGCAGGTGAGGGCCTCTGTATGGTTACAACGTGATCAATTTAAAAGTCATTGGCTCACCTTTTTCATTTTCTAGCGGGAGGGGGATGTTCTTGAAATCCTGGCTCGCTTCTTTATGCTTGTCATTCTTTGTTCTGGCTTATGGCTTTCTATCACTGACAAGATCTCAGTAGAAGTTTCGTGGTTATATGTTTACTGTGGTATTTTGTTTCTTTCCCATGAGGGCATTCTCTCCCTGCATTTTGACTTGTGTGTACACTCAGGATTGATGATTTGTTTTGTACTTGAACCCCATAAGCCCTCCTTCTGGGACATTTCTTCTCCTTGCCTTTCTTTTAATTTAAATTCTATCCCATATTTGTTCTGTACTGTTAGCTTTCTACACTATGTACAGTAAGACTTGGTTTGTATGGTATGGTTTCTGGATTTGTATAGCTACTGTTTGTATTTGTGATTGTTCATATTGGGCCTATTATCTAAGGTACAGAGAGACTATGCATTGCAAAACTGGGGCACATAGACCCTCGCAGCCACCGTGTCCCTCTGCACCCGATTCACCAAGAAGGCACTGGGCTATATATAAGCAGATACCCTGGCCAGCCAGTGATCTCCATGCGGGTCTGTCCAGGGTGGTGCAGGGGCATGCCCATGCTCCAAACTATTCAGGGATGCATGGAGTGCCAGGCAAGGCGGCACAGGCTACATGTTCAAGAACAGACTAAGCTGGTATGCACCCCTGGGATGTCACCACTGGCTGGGTGGGGATGTAGGGACATGGATAGCCTCCCCAGCATGCCACCCCAACCCACAGGTTCCACATGGCGGGCTGGGGGCAGCTGACCCTGGCACCCTGCCACAATGCGCGGCCACAATGTGGCCACCTGGCTACTGTGGTGCCCCACAGGTGCAAGGGATCTAGTGGTGGATAGGGTCTGGGTATCCCACTGGATGCCCACCCATGTCCATAGAAGGGTTCCATGCATTGGAGTGCTGGGGAAACAGAAAGGGCCACACGGTGGCTGGTGGATGTGAATACAGTCACCGCACGTCAGTCCATGGGTGCAGGACTCCACGGTGGGTTACACACTTCTGGTGCATTATTCCCACCTTTTGAGAAATCCTCCCATTGCAAATACACTTTGATTTAAAAACAAATAACAGCAATTGTAACTAGCTTTTCCTATGGAAAAAAGCAGTCACCAGTTATTCCAATACAATAAATTACGATTAATTAAAACATGATAGGACCAACTTGCATACATTAAAGGCATTATTTTTGGT
Organism: Neoceratodus forsteri; assembly: GCA_016271365.2. Taxonomy (NCBI): domain Eukaryota; kingdom Metazoa; phylum Chordata; order Ceratodontiformes; family Ceratodontidae; genus Neoceratodus; species Neoceratodus forsteri. The sequence continues at coordinate 1,328,136,916 of CM057449.1, forward strand.
TTTGTAAGAAAATGTATCAAGTAACGATAATTATCAAACAAGTATTGAGCAAAGGTGAGGTAATAGTTGCAAAGTTTGTTTTAAATGAAGAATTACATACTTAGAGCTGGTTGATGATCTCAAACTACATGAAGAAGATTTAGGAAGCAATAAGGCTGCTAGGGCCTAAGGAATGTGGGTAATAGTATAAATCTCAACACATTTCTGATGTCTATCTGTTGAGCTGGAGTTATATATTAATCCTTTGCCTAGTTTAAGTCATAGCTCTCAGATCACCCATTCAGTGTTTTTACTGGTTACTTTCAAAATGTTTCAAGCATGAGCTTTCAGAGCTGTGTCACTGTCAGGTCCAATGCAGTTCAGGCTGCAGCGGGCTTTACAGTAATAACCCAAAAATCAGTGAGGCTGATCATGACACAGTTCTGTGCTGTGGGCAAAAACTTGCTGTAATAGAAAGGAGCTTACACTCCTATCAGAGAGCAGCATAACCTTTTGTCTGCATGATGCCTTCAACAAACAGCTAAGAAGCATCATGATCAGCATGCTTCTTCCCTCTTCCTGAATGCCTGGCCTGTGCTATCAATCAGCCCTGCATGCAGCAGTAGTTTAAAAATCAGAAATGCGTGTCCTGGACTCAACCCAACCTGGAGAAGAGAAGTCAGCAAAGAAATGCTCTTCCTGGGCTGAGACCCACTCTGAGTGAAGTGTGTAATATTTGAAAAAAACATATTGGGACGAGCATTGCTGAGATCCCTCCAAATCCCAATATTTAAAACCACCTCCCCTTGTCCCACTGGTGTGCCCAATCCCCAGCATCTCCCTTGGTCCCTTTATTTTATTATTTTTGAAATTACACCTGAAAAGCAGAGAACTGTCTTCTGCTGGGTGGAGCCCTGTGAGGACATGCCCCAGATCCCATATCTGGACCCCCTTTATAACACTGGGGTGTCCATTCCCTGTGTCTCACTTGGTCCCTCTAGTTTTTCTATTTACCCCAGAAAAGCAGAAAACCATCCATCAATGTCTTTTGTGGCCTTCCCCGACCAATCCCACTGTCCCCTACCCCAACCCTCCACAGCCCTAACTCACCTTAAATGAGTCCAGCACCAAAAATCCACTCTTTGAAGAAAACGATCCTTCTTTAAATGCCAACTGGGAACTGAATAAAAAGGTAAGTGTGGTTAATGTATTTTCAATGGGTTTTGAAACTGTGCTTTTAATTTTGTCATATTTTAATTTTGTTTCACCAAATTTTCAGCATGGTCTACTTTTGCTCCACCTCATGAACAGGGTAGGTGAAAATGTTCAAATCTAGCTCGGAAGGTGATTTCACAGTCTCTCTGCAAAATCATCTTTCGGCAAGGTTTGAAAGATTTCACCCACAAGGTTCATGAAGTAGGGTCTTAGAAAGATTATATTGAAATGTAGGTTCAACATCTTAAAATACAAACACCATGTTATAAAGGTATATTGAAAATTTGCAATGTTATAACATTAGTAATTTTCAATATTTTGACACCAAATTATCAACATAGCCATTTTCACATCCTACCATGAATGTGATCGGTATAATTTTTCAAATCTGTCCAGAAAGGTGATTTTGCAGTGGTTCTGTGAAATCACATTTCAGGCAGGATTTGAAAAAATTCACCTCCCAGGTTGATGAAGTGGGGTCATAAAAGACTATGTGGAAATGCGGGTCAAGATCTGAAAAAGCATCAAAATGATGAAGGTACACTGTGGATCTGTGTTGTTATGCCCACAGGAGTGGTTGGTAGGGCTGCTAAGGACACTTTGACATCCTGATGACTTTGATGCACCGATGTGCATTTCTATTGGTTGATTTTTATGGCTACCTTAAATGTTTTGTATAACAAGGGGCCTGTTTGCAATCGAGTGACTAGGCAGTCTGAGCACAGCTCAGATTTGTTGTTGGTGTGATCAATGCTCAAGAAATTAATTTAATTGAGAGACATTTTTTAAACTTTATTTTTGTGGTGCACCATGTGGAGAGAGCAACTGTGCTGGCCTGGTTTCAGATGTGATAGAGGAGCAAGGAGTGAGTGGAGGTCCTGGACAGAGAAAAGTACTGTCGTTGTTGAGGTAATAAATAAAAAGGATCAAATACAGTTGCAGGTGGTTGGGGTACTACTGGAGTGCCATCCTTTTGTAACAAAAGCAGTGCTTTTAAACTGTGGAACATGAGGGTAGCTGAAGATCCATGCATGGGTTTATGGTAGTTTAGCAAGCAGGAACAGGGGCGGTATACTTTCATTTTACTGAGATGTAATAGCCCGACACCCAGAAACCTGACGTCACATTCCCAACACACCATATCCCAACATCAGAACTAAGCAAGTGGTGGAGTTTGTTATATTAAGTAAGGGAGTGGGAGCAAAGCCTTCTGAAACATTAAATAAACTCTGCTGCCAGCTGTTGGGATTTTGTGTGTCGGGAAAGTGGCATCAGGATACTGGACATCAGGAAAGAGCATGTCAGGATCTCGCAGTAAATCTGCATGGGCAGTTAGTGGAGATGTTGGCAGTTAAATAAAGAAAACTAAAATGTACAAAAAATAAGTGAGATGGGGTTTTAAAAATAATTTTACTGCCCCAATGATGCATGGAGAAGAGTATTGTGTTTAGGGAAAGAAGATGGTCAGCTGGGAAGGAATGGGTGGCTAGGAGAAACAAAAGTTTTTGTAAGTAGTGCCGGTGGGTGGGTGGGTGGGTGGGTGGGTGGGTGGGGTGGTGGCAGCCACGAGGCAATGATAAAGTAACTATATGTAAATTGATGATAATGAACTTACTATATGTATAAATCAGTGGTCTCCAATTTATACATATACTGCAGTTGCTCTGCTAAACAGATTTATCAGCAGCCTTTGTGTCTACCCTATTGCATAAATAAGTGATTAGCAGTGGGACCTGTGTAACAGATGATTTCAGCTATACAGGCGCTGAGCTCAGATAACTTCATGACTGGCATAAACAGCATGAGTATAAATGAATCATTAATCATACAAGATGCCCTCTGCGTACTTTATTTAGGTAGTAGGATAGGCCTTGTGTGATATGTCATTTTAGCTGTTTTAAAAGAAATATTTGCAAAAGTGTGTTGGTTTATTTTGTGAGCAAGTGATATTGCAAATTCCCCATTCAAGTTGCCACAGCCATTGACATGGACACCGTGTCAGGATGACAAGCTAATGCTACAATGTGGTGGTTCATTGGTGTCGCAGAACTCTGCAGAAATTACAAACAACTGCCACAGAAGTTCTGTGCAAAGGATAACCCAGCCTCAGAACTTGCTCCCAAAGTGTGCAGAAAAATCTGGAACGTGTTATATAGGGTAGCCGTCATGCAAACGCATAGAATGGAGTCAAAAACACAGACCAACACACAGGTAAGAAAAATACTTTATTTGCAATGTTTACTGTATTTGTGACTATATTTGATTATTATTTACCTAAAGGATATATGCCCCTGCACACCTTTCAGCCTTCTCCGGATACCCTCCACAACTGGTCACACCCACCTTACCTCAGTCTCTGCACTTCCCCATGGAGTAGTGGTTTGTCTCCTTGGGAGGAGTATGGGATCAAGCCATGTGTTGGGCACACACCCTCTTCAAATCCCAATCATGACAATTTCACTGTTATAACTCTTGTTATTAATTTGTTTACCTCTGTGCTATTTATGCTCAACAGCTGCACAGCAAATGCAAGCAAACATTCAGCATTGAAAAATGCTTGTTTCTGACTGACACCTGCTACTTCCTGGTGTCCCACAGGGCTCCATCCTCAGATCATTGTTGTTTTGTTTTATATTGCTCTGTTAAGTAGTCTTATTGAATCATTTGCTTTTTCTAATCATCTTTATGATGACAATATTCAGTTTGTTTGCTTCATAGCCTTAATGGCATGATCTTTGAGATAATAGCTGATTGTTTGACAGCCACTAACAAGTGTTATGCACTAAATTTGCATAAACCCAACACTAATGAAACTGATTTCCCTCTCATTCTGCCATTTTGTGTTGACAATGAAGAGGTTACTGCAGACTGTGCTAAATTTTGTTCACACTTCCTGGGCCCCCCAAGTAATGCTCATAAAACCTGGGGTATAATGTACCCTGATCTGTTATTCCAAGAAACATTTCAGCCCAGGTGGTTCCACCTGGTTATTACATTGGGCATTCATCAATATCTGCACCTAATACAACCAACATGGTCCTTCATATCCTTTTCATTTCCAGGCTAAAACATTGTGACAGTCTCCTAGTTGGCCTCCTGCTTGTAATTCAGTTATACTTCAATGTAATTAAATGCAGGTGCATGGCATTATTTTCATGTGACTTGCTATTCAAACAGCTTCACTGGCTCCCCTTAATCATCAGCTCAATTTTATTATTCTAAAATGTAAAATTCTAGTCCTGACTTATTTGCCTATGAAGTTGCCTGCCTCTGTTTATCTTAAAGAGCAGCTGACATGGGATGGTATCTGCCTCAGTTCTGACATAAGCAAATTAAAAAGTAATACAGTAATTAAATTAAAGCCTTTGTAGGGCACGTTTATTTTCAGTAAGTACTGAGTGTCTAGCTGTCCCTCTGCCCTAAACAGCATTCTACTGCTGCTGTTAAGTACAGTAAGCACAAAGCTGCAGCATGTTCCATGTAAACTGTAGTAGAATGGGGAAGAGGGTGGTTTGGAGTAACTTTAGACAACTTAGCAGGCCACCTTTCATTCTGGGTAATAGGTAGTATATTAAACATGATATACTACCCAACAATTTTGTCATCATATTTTTATTTATAAAAAATACTATTACAATACAAGATAAACAAAACAAAACATCAAACAAAATCCCACTATCTTAAGAAGGAGAAATAAACAACAACTGTGCATAGAGAGATAACATTAAAGCTTTTTCTTAACTCATAAATAATACTAAACACTTTAAAGGACATTAATGCAAGAAGCTAGAGAAAGAAAATGAAAGCATACTACTACTGCCTACTTAAATTAATTTAAAGACCAAAACTCCAACCACAGACACTACCCCCAAATCATGGAAGTCTTTTTATAGCATGAAACATTTTATTTAAGACATTTTCAGTTTACAAGCGCACAACCAGTGCAATATGAATAAGACAATCAAACAGTCACTTTAACAGCAAAACATATCAAAGCAGTAAACATTACATACTAGAGTAAAACAGAACTTCGTTGGCAATTTATAAAGAATGGGTGATTAACACATGGTACTCTAACAGGTGCACTGTCTAAGCTAACAGTGTATTACTAAGCCACCTCAGTGGGCATACAGCTGACATCACAACTTACCCGAGTACATCACTGGGGAGAGGATGGCTACTCCTCTGGCTGTTTAGGCTGTGGGGATACACGGCTGAGGGGTGGACACTAAGCAGAGGCAGGAGTTCAAGCAAGGTCCATTTTATAGTATAATCCCAGTTTGCCTAAAATGGTGAATGAGAGTCTTTCAAAAGATCCAGCTTAGAAACATAGAAGTTGACAGCAAATGAGGACTGCAAGGCCCATCCAGTCTGCCCATTTCTTTTCTACCTTATGAATGTGCCATTGACCTTTGCTCTGTCAATGGCCTCATCTATTCATACTCATCTGTATTGCTCCCTTATGCCTATCCCATGCCTGCTTGAAGCCCTGCACTGTATTCATAGCCACCACTTCTCGAGGTAGGCCGTTCACGCATCCATCAACCTTTCTGTGAAAAGAACTTCCACATTACCCCTTAATCAGCCTCCTCTAATCTCATGCTATGTCCTCTTGTCCTGCTATTTTCTTATATTGAAACATGTTAGACTCTTTCACCTTGTTAATGCCCTTAAGGTGTTTGAATGTTTCGATCATATCATCTCTCTCCTCCTTTGCTGTAGGGTATATATATTGAGCTCCATTAATCTTTCCTCATATGTTTTCTGATGCAGTCCCTGCACCATTTTGGTTGCCCTTCTGTGCACTGTCTCAATTTGGTTAATGTCCTTGTGAAGTTGTGGCCTCAGTACTGCACACAGTACTCCAGATGGGGTCTAACAGTGTCTTGTAAAGAGGGATTATTACCTCCTCTTATGACTTGTGATACCCTAATACACTCCAACATCCCCCTAGCCTTACCTACTGCTTTAGTGGACTGCTTGGATGATTTCAGGTCATTGGTGATGATGATGCCCAAGTCTCTTACTTCCCTTGTGACTGCCAGCAACTCCCTCCTAGCCTATATGTGGCTTCAGGGCTTCTCTTCCCTATGTATGTATGAACTTGCACTTCTTTGCATTAAACCCAGATTCCACTCTCACGACCATTTTGCTAGTTTATCCAGATCTCTTCTCATTCTGCCCACCCCATCTGGATCATCTACTCTGTTGCAGATCTTGGTGTCATCTGCAGACAGACAAACCTTACCCTCCAGTCCATCTGCAATGTCACTGATGAAGATATTGAAGAGGACTGGCCCCAAGACTGATCCCTGAGGTACCCACTTGTGACTTGCATCTCTTCTGACTGTGTACCATTTACCACCACTTGTTTTTCTGTCCGTCAACCAGTTTGCCACCCAGTTGACAAACTTCTGACCCATCACAAGCCTACCCAGCTTATTAATCAATCTTCTATGAAACAGTATCGAAAGCTTTGCTGAAGTCAAGGTAGGCATCATCGCTGCTCCCCTTGGTCCACCACTCTGGTTACCCAGTCAAAGTAATCTATGAGATTAGTTTGACAGGCCTTCCTTTGTAAACCCATGCTGTCTTGGATCCTGTGCTCGTATGTATTCCAGGTGTTGCACTATCCTTTCCTTAAGGAGTGCCTCCATAATCTTGCCCACTACTGAAGTAAGACTGACTGGTTTGTAGTTCCTGCTTCATCCCTGCTACCACTCTTGTGGAATGGGATCATGAGCCATTCACCAGTCTTTTATTTTTCCTTTTAAAGTTTATTACAAGTTTTCAATGCACGGAACAGATCCACAGATAAAACAGCACAATAGATAGTCATTTGGAAATGTAGCGGACCTGCCCCTCCCCCACCCTCCCACCATCCTTCCCCCATTTCTACATCTCCCTCCTCCCAGCACAGCAAGATGAAACCTGGACTCCCAGAGTACAGTAAAGGCATCAATACCTGTCGTTAATAAAGAATATAAAGTATATAAGGGTCCCAGATTCTTCTGCAACATTTCAGCCTATTACAGAGGCTTGCTATTGTCTTTTCAGTTCTCAGATTAGCTAACAGCTCATTAAGTCATTCATTATATGAAATAACTTTGCTGTCCTTCCAATGCTTCAATACTAGTTTTTGATGCACATAGAGATAAGGGCCATATGATAGGCGATTAAGTACTGAGATTTGTGAGTAATCCCCAAGCAAACAGATTTCTGCTGTAAATATTTCAGACAATCCTAAAGAAGGGTCTGCTCTTGTTGAATACATGCCCACAAAGGAGCCACTTTAGGACATGACCAGAAAATGTGAAGTAGATTGCCTTCTCCTTGGTGACAGCGAGAGCATAAGGTGGAAGACACTAGGCCAAATTTGGCTCATTTCTGTGGAATAATACAAATTGTGTGAAATATGGAATTGCATGAGGCGTAACCTGTCTTGTGTTACAAATCTATGACAAGTATGCCAGAGGGAAGGCCAATCAATATTTAAATCAGGAAGAGGGATGCCCAGTAAGCTGTAGGACCAAAGCCGTTTGGGAATAGCCACTCATATATAATTGCATATGTTTTGAAACAGCTCTTGGGGAGCTCACCAGGTGGCCTATTTCAGTATGGAAAGATAGATTACCCAGTTGAGGGGATTAATTCTCAGCACTTTAATGAGAAGGTGTCTCAATTGGAAGACTTGGCATATAGAACTTGTTCGAATTTTGAATTTGCTCATGATGTCTATGGTGGAGAGCCAAGGCCATCTTCTTTCATAAGGCTAGAAATCTGGCCATCCCAGGTGTGGTAACCATCTTGATGTCAGAACTTGATTATCAGTCTTAAAATTGGGATTACCCCATATGGATTGTTATGGGTCATGGTTGTGTCTATATTTAAGAAAGGCACACAGTTGGGAATGAACACTTACGGACACAGCTACGGGGAGGATCTAAAAGTTGAGGGCAGGAATGTAACCTTGTATATAGAAGCACTGCCGGTGATATTTGACAGGAATGAAAATGAGCTAATTCAATTTTCAGCCAAGCAGGGAGGGTAATAGGTGACCTAGTGACAACCATCTGAAACATTTGGTAGCTTGACTGGGCCAGTAATAGAGACCTAAAGGAGGAAGACGTAAGCTCCTTTAAGCTTTGGAGCAGCAAGTTTAGAAAACTATTCTAGGCTGTTTTTAACCAGATAAATTTGTGAGGAGCCCATGCACTTTTTAAACCAGGACCCTGGTAACCAAATCTTAAGTAAATTAAGGGTAAAACAAGCATGGAAAGACATTCATCTTAATTAAATTAATTCTCCCCATAATGAGATTGGGAGGTGGCCCATCAATCTAGGTCCTGACTAATAATCTGTACCAGAGAGTCTAAATTCCATTTAATACCAAGGGCTGAGTTTCTAGTCAGTTCAATACCAAGTATCTAAGAATCTTGTGACGAGGAAAGCCCTAGTGACAAGATAGTGTCTTTAAAAACTTTGTGATTAAGGGAAAGCAACTGATTTATTGACATTCAGCTTGTAATCTGATACCCAGCTATATAACACAATAGTTTCCGGCGTGGTGGGATAGATGTCTCTGGGTGAGATAGCTGAAGGAGAAGATTGTCTGCATACACAGAGACCTTGACTTCCTGAGTTTGGATAGTGATACCTTGGATCTCCTGACATTCCGTCAGTCTGCAGATGAGGGCTCCAGATAAATATTATAAAGCAAAGGGACAAGAGGCAGCCTTGTCTTTGTACCCAATTGTAATGAGAATGGTTCTCAGATCACTCCATTCCCAGATACACGGGAGCCCCTTCTCCAGTCTTCTGGGACCTCTCCTGTGTTCAGAGACTCACTAAACAGTTCTGATAATGGCTATGCTAGTTCCACCCTTAGCACCTTTAGTATCCTGGGATGTATGCCATCAGGTCCCATTGCCTTGTCCACCCTGAGCTTATTGAGCTCTTGTAGGACTCTTTCTTTGTGAAGGGACTAGTGCACACCTCCCTCCCCGTGTCCATGGTGCTGAGCTGTGGGCCCTGCCTACCTTCTCTTCAGTAAATACTGAGCAGAAGTATCTATTTAGGATAGATACTTTTCTACATGGTCCCTCCTCACATACCCCCATTATCCCTTTGATCTTAGCAATACCCCCTCTGGACTTTTCCTTTCACTAATGTATCTATAGAAAGTCCTGTCACCTTCTTTACTGTCTGTGCTAGTGTTTCCTTGGTTTGGGCCTTTGTCTGCCTTACTGCCTTCCCTACTTTCCTTAGGAAGTTTTGTATGCATCCCAATCTTCATCCTGCTGCATTCCTTATATTTCCTGAAGGCCAGCCTTTGGCTCTGACCTTTTCTGCTACTGTTTTAGACAAAGCTAAGTGCCAGGTGATCATTGAGGGATGTTTGCCTTTCTCCTGGACATCAAAATGAGGTGCTTGGCTTCCATAAGTGCCACCAGTAGCCAGTATTGGAGTGATTTGACTAGGTCTGTGACCTAGAATAGAATCCTGGGACAATCAGTTCAGGAGATTTTGGAATGGGTACATGAAGGATTCTGGAACAGTTGGACACTATTCCTTGGAACCAGTTAGTGAGCTGAGGGCAGCTCCATAGGATGTGTTAGTGGCATGCATCAGGTTGAAAGCAATGCCAGCATGCAGAGTGAGTAATAAATCCATAGAGTGAAAAGCCTTGGGCATCCCGTACCATCTGTACAGCATTTTTAGTTTCAAGTTCAGGTTTCAAGTTTCAAGTTGAAACTACTTAGATTAGTCATCAGCTCTTTGTACACTGATGTGCCATTGAGATGCTAGTTTCCCATTGTGTATGAGAGATAGGGCAGCCCAGTTTCTGCTCTCCTTGGACTTACAAGCATCAATTATAGGTTTCTGGGCATCTCTAATGGTGGCATATATTCTGCCAGTCAAGGTGGATGTGAGTTCTAGTCTTTATAACCAGAGCCAGGGTAACTGGGGTAGGAGGGTTTTCTCAAAGGACTGTGTGGCCAGTCTAAGCTTATACAAACTGCTAGAAATCTGAGTGAGGACTCTTGCATTTTGCCTGTAGTTGCTGAAAGAAAAGCAGGGTGTCCGGTGCTGGGAATGGAGATGTCAGCAATCCAGCAGTTGCCTTCTGCTCCCACTCTGTCCACATGATGGGTTTGTCACCAACTAGGATATTATGATTGTGCCATAGGTAAGTCAAGTACTTGGGGAACCCTGGATGCTTTGGGGATGGTGGTGAGTCAGACATTTATTTATCCCATGCTTGCAGAGTGACACATATGATCAGACGAGATAAAGAGGTTCCTGTGGGCTTAACATCTAGCAAAGTGCTAAAACAAGGGCCAGGCTCACACATCTACTTCCCAGTCTCACCCGCTGTGGGGGATTCAATGGAGGGAGGAGTGAGCCACTTGTAAAACCTGTGTCATACGGTAAGCCAAGGTGTTCTCTTCCAGCCATGGAAGGCTGAAACCACCCTGCTACAGAGAGCCCTCAGTTTTGCCTTATTCAGTCGGGGGCTGCCTTCCCACAATTAATGATCAATGAGGTGCTCTAGTTTTAGAAAGACCTTGTTATATATAGCAATGGGTAGGTTTCCAAATATGTAAGACAACTATGGTAGGACAAACATGCAGATAGGTTCAACCTTTCCCATCAATGTGAGAGTTAGCTTAAGCCAGTGCCATATTTCTTGATCGAGATCTGTGAGCAGGGAGGATATTCATTGAGCTCAGGTCCTTCCATTTGGTAGTGATCCTAATTACTAGATATTTACATCTATCACCTGCCCATTTTACCTGTGATCCCAAGCAGCAGTTACAGTCACAGAGGGTTTATGAGAGACAAGGTGGTTAAAACTGAGATTAATGCACAATCCTGATAGGGCTGCAAATTAGAGAAGGACATCTAGGGATAGGGGAAGCAAAAGCACAGGCTTTGTTAGCATGAGGAGCAGATCATTAACATAGGTGTTCAACAAATAAGGGAATCTTGCACAGTGATCCCTTGGATGGTGGGTGTTGCCAGTAGTTTCCTGGACAGGGGATCTAGGCTAGCAGGAAAAGGAAGTAAGAAAGGGCAACCCTGTCATGTACCTCTTTGTAGGTAAAGGAGGAAGAGATAGTGTGATTGGTCAGGATAACAGCATAGGGTTCTTTATAGAAGGTGTGCACCCATCTGTTAAAATATGGCCCAAACCCCTACAACCCCAGGACATCATGCAGATAACCCTACTCTACAGAGTCAAAAGCTTTGTAACATCAGCAGCAAGGGCTACAGTGAGGGTGTTTTTGTACTGTGCATGAAATTTCAGATTGAAAAGAGTCCTGAGGTTGTCAGCCCCAGATTTCCTTTCTGGAAGCCAGTCTGGGTATGGTATCAAACAGGGTAAGACATTTTCTAACCAGGAGGCCAGGGCCTTAACTAGGATTTTCATGTTGGTGGAAATGAGTGAGATGACGTGAACATTTGCACTGTCTACAGGATCATCTGATTTTTGGGGAAGCAGGGTGATAATTGTTTCCCTCATCATTTGGGAAAGTGCTGGTTTGATTGAGTTTCTCCTAGATGGCTTAAAGTAGTGGAATGACAGTGTCCGGCATTAGTTGGTAGAGATCTACTGTGAAACCATCCCTACCCAGGGCTTTCCCTTTGGATAAGGAGATGAGGGCTTTATGGAGCTCTGGTTCTGTAAAGGGATTTGTCCTAGGTATTCTCTCAGCAGGTCTGGAAGCTTAGGGGTGGGTGTATCACCAAGAAATTATTGACTTTGGGAAGGGTAGAGCCACCCATTTGAGCTATGCATAGCTGCTTGTATAAAATGCACATTGTTTGGTTGACGCCTACAGGCCCTGTGGCTCTGGAGCCAGGGAGAGTCCCCAAGACAGAATCCACAAGGTTCGTTCACCAACCAGGAGCCATGGCCAGGTGAAGCAGGACCGACAGTGGAACAGGGTGCCATAGAAGGGATCTGGAAGTTTTGTGCATGCTATAACCCTGATGGGAGGTGTGACTTGCAATGACAAAATGACACTGAATTTCTAGCATCTGACACACCTCCCACTAGGTCAGCTCTGGCAGCTACCTGCCCCGGCCTCCACCAGGGTTAAACACATGCTAGATAATTATCCACCCTCCCTCCAGAGTAGGAGAGTAGTCCCTTGGATGCTCCATCCTCCTCCCCTGACCGGCCCTTTGGCTCCTGGTCCATTCCCAAACCCAGCAGTCAATGTTGCAGATAGATGCCTTGTGGCTGCACGGCAGGCTGGCTACAGCAATGGTTTCTTCAACAAACCAGTGAAGGGCTCAGTTGGACAAAATCATAACACCTTTAGATTTACTGGAGGCGATCCACACTAAGGTGAGGGTCCTGGACATCATGGAGGTCAACTTTGCAAAGATGGGGGAATGCCTCAGGGATGCTCAGGCGGGGAGGACATGGATGGAGTGGAGATACAGTGGGTGAAACTAATAGGTGGTCCTCTGTCCACTCCCAAAGTTATCTGATCCAGCATTCATGTTTCTCAAGGCATTGTAGGGTCATCTGGTGGGCATCATCTATACTGGCTACATGTTGCTCTTTAGCATTCATCCAATCAGTGAGGAGTGGACATCTTTTGCTGTATTGGCCAGGGATGTTCTTGAGAACTGCCACGTCTACTAACAAAGTTTCCAGCATTGTGGCTATGTATTCAAAAGAAGGGATTTTGTCATCCGGAGGTTGAGTTGCCACTGTTCTCGTCATTATTGCTGTGGGGAGACATGCGGGCTGCTAGTGAGTGATTCCAATTCTAAAGGGTTTGAGACCAAAAACTTACTGAGGAGATACCCAGTGGTGACGGATGACCAACGTGAGGTTGCAGCAGCCAGCCCAAGAGACTGGTAAGGATAAATACTGACATGTATTTCACTGAGGGCTGGGGCAGAGTAAAAGGTTCAATCAGCCATCTTTGTCAGATCCAGCAAAAGTCCTAGTGATCATTGACTCCTCTCTCACTAGAGTTATCCTCCTGTTCTATCTGTGGGTGTGCAAATTGCATGAATTGTGTTCCGATGAATTCGCAAAATTGCGAATCACAGAGCAAATTTTGCAGACTTCACCTCTACTGATGGGCCAAAGATAAGGGACAAGGGCATAAATGGTAGTGAGGTGAACACCAGTCCTTTTACAGAGGATAAAGTCCTCAAGGTACTAGCACAATTTTTATTTTTTTTAGTCTTTGGTAACCGGTAGGCCCACTAGGCACAAGTGCCTGTTTTCAGGGGCGACCTGGGAGCACTGGGAGGTTAAGTGACTTGTTCAGAGTCACACAGTATGCCACTGGAGGTTGTGAGAATCAAATTCAGGTCTGGTCAGCTGGATGTATCAAGCTCACACCTCCCTCGCTCCTCTAACCTCTAGGCTATACTGCCAGCAATTAAATGTAGACAAGGACCTGATGGGGTGCACCCCAGGATACTGAGGGAGCTCAAAGAGGTTCTGGCTGCACCTCTGACAATTCTGTTCAAGTTATCATCAAAAACAGGGAGGTTCCAAGAGACTGGTGGAGAGACATGTGTTCCCACTTCACAAAAGTGGGAACAGAGAGGAGGCAGGAAATTATAGACCTGTCAGCCTGACTTCAGTATTGGGCAAAGTAATTGAAACACTACTGAAGGAAAGGATAGTGGAATACCTTGTAATCAGTGGATTACAGGATCCAAGGCAACATAGTTTCACAGGGAAAGGTCTTGCCCGACACACCTGATCAAGTTCTTCAACTGGGTGAGCAGGGTAGTGGATCAGGAGAGGAGCGGTAGATGTGGTCTACCTGAATTTGAGTAAGGACATTGACACCTTTCCACACAGAAGACTGATGAACATGCTGGCCTGTCTGGGAGTCAGTCAAAAGTTATAAACTGGGTAAGAAGCTGGTTAAGCAACAGCAGTCAGAGGTGATGGTAAATGGTGTCCACACTGGAGAAAGCAAGGTGACCAGCGGGGTGTCTCAGGGCTCAGTACTAGGCCAGGCCCTCTTCAATGTTTTTATTAGAGACATTGCAGAAGGGCTAGAAGGGAAGGTATGCCTGTTCGTGGATGACACAAAATCTGCAACAAAGTAGACACACACAGGGAGGGGTGGAAAAAATGAGGCACAATTTGAAAAAGAAGAATAGTTTTGGGTTTAGCAGCTGGGTTTCAATTAAAGGGGCAAAATCATACACTTGGGACACAGACAGCCTGGGGCTACCTACCAATTGGGAGGCAAAGTACTGGCAACAACAAACAGGAAGGGATAAAGCAAAATGGGTTAAGGGGTGGATGGGAGCTCAGTACGGCAGGGGCCAGTACAAGACTTGTTCCAGCAACAACGACAGGGGAAGACAGTGATGCAAGAGATAGATCTTGATACTCTTAAAGTGCTCTATCACGCCTAAATGTGGCAATAGATGTTGCTGTAGAAGAACGGAGAGATAGGAGTGCCTGAGAAGATCGTAGATAACCCTTATGTGTCTAACCCCTTTTGAATTTGGATATCAGTACTGCAGTTGACCAACCCCTGTGGTGGATATGGCTTCACATCCCCTCAGCTCTGCAGAACAGAGGGGAATGGGGAATGGAGGAGACTATAGGTACCCCTTGTGTGTTTAATTCTAACATTAATACAAACATTGACACTATTGTAGACAAATCCTTTGTAGTCAATATTTCATCACATGACCTTAGTGCTACAGAGGAATCAGTGCTCAGTAAAGGCCTCTCCTTTATACTCACGAATCAGGACAAGGAATTCAACACCATTGTTGATTTAAATCAGTTTGCTCAGAACTGAATCTAAAAGTGCTTCTTTCACAAAGATTTGGGAAATGATGGCACATCAGATATTTCGGAGCCAGAAGATTATGAAAATATATGCAAACATGAAAACCAAAGTCGACTTTTATTCCAGCCATGAACCCCACGCTGAACATATTTTTGAGAAGGTGTTAACAGGACATTGTAAAATGTAGGAAGAGCTGCCGCCTCCAAGGTACTTCAATTGTACAGAGAGAAAGGCTATTAAAATGCTGCAGAGAATTCTGCCATCACCATTAGGCCCATTGACAAAGATGGAGCCATAGTAGTGATGGAGAAAGTTAAGTATGACTTTGCTGTGTCCAGACACCTTGAGAATGAAGATTTTTACAGTAAATTAGACATAGATCCAACATAGATGTAAACAAGAGATTGATGTTGTTTTGTTTACTGTACTAGCCTGTGGTTTGATTTCAGAGCAAACTTGTGATTTCCTTACAGTGAATAATCCTGTTAGGCTTATTGCTTATGGGCTACCTGAGATCCATAAATGTATGACAGACCTGCCAATGCACCCCATTGTTTCTGGTAGGAGCTCACTAATGAAACCTTTGATACAGTTTATAGATGCCCAAAAATCTGTGGCAATATGTTCTAGAACATACCTTAGAGACACTACACATGTGCTACAACTATTAGAGGATATAGCTATTGAACCAGAATGGATTTTGGTAACCCTCGATGTACAGTCTTTGTACACCAATATCCTGCATGATGATGGGATACAGGCGGTGTATGAGAGCTTGCACAATAAAACAGAATGCACTATTGAATTCATACAGTTCATTGTGGAGCTTCTTGAAACGGTCTTGACAAAATGTCTTTTATGATACCCAGTTATATCATCAAGTTAAAGGACAGTAATGGGGGCCACTATGGCCCTGAATTATGTTAATATCTACCTTGCCACATGGGAGGGTAGATATGTGCACAATGGTGATTACAACGCCTTTCTTGAGAAAATAGACTCTTTAGGCATTTTATTGATGATCTATTTTAATTTGGAACAGATATGCAGCAGCTACAGGATTTTGTACAGTATTTGGAGAGTATGAATGAGAACTTGAAATTTAGCATGACAGCTAGTTTTGATAGTGTGCCATTTTGGATCTGATAATCAGTAAGGATGGTCAGGAGGTTTGGTAACTACTATTTTTAGGAAGGAAACTGATAGGAATGCTATCTTACATTATAGTAGCTGCCACCCTAAAACACATTATTAGGAATATTTCTGTTGGACAATACATGTGGCAGAAGAGGAATTGTACTGCAGAGGCTGATTATATAAAGGGAAAAGAAACCATGACCATGAAGTTTGTACAACGTGGTTACAGTGAAAGTAGTTTGAGGACAGCAATTACTAGAGTACATACTATACCCAGGGTTGAATTACAGAAGAATAAAAGTAGGGATAAAGATGTGAAACAAAACAGTATTCTACTGTCCCTAATTTTATTTCTGTCTTCAGTACACAGGTACCCCATGTGGAAAATATTATAAAAAGCATTGGCACATTTTGAGTGTGGAGCCAAGACTTAAGGAGCTAGTGGAGCAAGGCCTGCAATTTGTTTACAGAAGAGGAAATAACCTGGTGGACTTATTAGACCACAGCAAGAATAATATGCTGATGCCAGTTATGGGACCTGTCATGCCTTCTGAAAATTATAAATGTGGCATTGTGCAGCCTGTAGCCACATCCAGGTGGGATCCTCCTTTTTATTCATAATAGCAGAGCTGAGTACAAGATGACAAACTTTATTTCATGCAACACTGAATCTGTTGTGTACTTAGCAACATGTACATGTGAATGTTTTTATGTTGGAATGACTACTAGAAAATTTAAAAGTAAAATTTTGGAACATTTAGGTGCATTAGGACCAACAAAATTGAAAATGCTTTGGCACAACATGTCCAAAAAGTGGACCAGACACATGTTCACATTTAGAGGTTGGAACATGTATATCTGGGCTTAAGAGAAGGTGCACTAAAAATAAGCTATTGTGTAGAGAAACCTTCTGGCAATGTAGGTTAAAAGTGGGTTATCCACAAGATTTAAATGATTCCTTTCAGCTATCTCCTTATCTTTCCAAATACAAGTAATATTTTTTTCTACTATGGTTTGTAAATACAGCAATATTTGATATATAATCTACTCTGTTTTATAATTTATGTATTATGTGCCTACAGATTCTTTTCAGAGCAACTGAAGCAACAAGCAGCTCACCTGAGTAGCTGAGGAAGCCAAATCTCCAGCCTGATAACTTTTGAGGCAGCTCCCACCCCAAGCTAGGCACTCGGGACAATCAAGCAACTGAAGCAACAAGCAGCTCACCTGAGTAGCTGAGGAAGCCAAATCTCCAGCCTGATAACTTTGAGGCAGCTCCCACCCCAAGCTAGGCGCTCGGGACAATCAAGCAACTGAAGCAACAAGCAGCTCACCTGAGTAGCTGAGGAAGCCAAATCTCCAGCCTGATAACTTTTGAGGCAGCTCCCCCACCCCAAGCTAGGCGCGGGACAATCAAGCAACTGAAGCAACAAGCAGCTCACCTGAGTAGCTGAGGAAGCCAAATCTCCAGCCTGATAACTTTTGAGGCAGCTCCCCCAAGCTAGGCACTGGGACAATCAAGCAACTGAAGCAACAAGCAGCTCACCTGAGTAGCTGAGGAAGCCAAATCTCCAGCCTGATAACTTTCGAGGCAGCTCCCCCCAAGCTAGGCACTCGGACAATCAAGCAACTGAAGCAACAAGCAGCTCACCTGAGTAGCTGAGGAAGCCAAATCTCCAGCCTAATAACTTTCGAGGCAGCTCCCCAAGCTAGGCACTCGGGACAATCAAGCAACTGAAGCAACAAGCAGCTCACCTGAGTAGCTGAGGAAGCCAAATCTCCAGCCTGATAACTTTCGAGGCAGCTCCCCCACCGCCAAGCTGGGCACTCGGGACAATCAAGCAACTGAAGCAACAAGCAGCTCACCTGAGTAGCTGAGGAAGCCAAATCTCAGCCTGATAACTTTTGAGGCAGCTCCCCCTCAAGCTAGGCACTGGGACAATCAAGCAACTGAAGCAACAAGCAGCTCACCTGAGTAGCTGAGGAAGCCAAATCTCCAGCCTGATAACTTTCGAGGCAGCTCCCCCAAGCTAGGCACTCGGGACAATCAAGCAACTGAAGCAACAAGCAGCTCACCTGAGTAGCTGAGGAAGCCAAATCTCCAGCCTGATAACTTTCGAGTAAAGAGAGCCTCTTCTCTTCATCTGGATGCCTGCAGAGGGTGCTACCTGATGAACACTTATATTTTATGAACTTTGTTCCTGTTCACCACTGGGTGGGCTTGTTATTTGATTCTCTTTGTGTTACTAATGCTAAAGTGTAAAAGCTAGGGACTCACTGGCTTTTCTAGAGTTGCCTTGCTGATTTCATCTTAAAGCCAGATATACCAAGCAGCTAATATAGATCAGACTTGTTTAATATAGTGGTATTTGGAGCTAATTGTTGATTTCATCTTAAAGCCAGATATACCAAGCAGCTAATATAGATCAGACTTGTTTAATATGGTGGTATTTGGAGCTAATTGCTGATTTCATCTTAAAGCCAGATATACCAAGCAGCTAATATAGATCAGACTTGTTTAATATGGTGGTATTGAGCTAATTGTGCTTGTTACTGAAGGCATTAGGTTAGCTGGGTCCTAGTGTGACCTCATTTGGAATAGCCCTGTTTGCTTAGAGTGGAGCTCCTTTGTGTAAGTCACAACATATTCTCCTGCTGCATAGTAATGAGAGGCTTTGTTTCTCCACAACATAGGCAGCTCCCTCCCCAAACTAGGCACTCGGGACAATCAAGCAACTGAAGCAACAAGCAGCTCACCTGAGTAGCTGAGGAAGCCAAATCTCCAGCCTGATAACTTTTGAGTAGAGAGCCTCTTCTCTTTGTCTGGATGCCTACAGAGGGTGCTAACCGGCTGACTAGCCCGTCTGCCCGCCCACCCAACCACCCTCCCACCCAGGGGCGGCTGTCAATTTAAGGATCCACCCGTGACATCACATCCAGTGTTATCACGTCCTGTTGCCCAGAACCTATCTCCCCACTTTCCATTTACAGGTTATACCTGCTGGCCACTAGAGGGACCTATGCTCCCTCACTACTTCCTACTCCTACCTGTACAGCACTACTTCCCTGGGATCTTGCTCACCACAATGTATTGGCCCTGCCTCATGCTCTGCCTGTGCCTATCCCCACTAGCAGTGCACTTACCCACTTACCATCTGCTAGTCCACACTGTACCCTGGCACCCCTCTCTCCCTTGCTCCTGAACCTCCTTTCCTGCCCCTTGGGACCTCTGTGTGTCCCGTCCCCCTGCCTCCCCTAGCTTTCTCTCTCACCTCAGGCACATCTGGGTGTCTTCTTATTCTTGCTTTCCTCCTGCCCACCCCTGCTCCTTAGCCTCCCTCCCCTCATGTCATTCGTAGGAAAATCTCTCACCATCTCCCAGCCAGGGTGTTAGTCATGCTACTACTCCTGTCAGGAACATTCATCCAAACCCTGGCCCGGTTCCCAGGAGCTCCCCAACCGCACCACATGCCTATGCATGGTCTCCATGAATATCTGTAGCCTCCTAAAAGTTTGACTCACTACAATGCCTGGTCACATCAATTAACCCTGATGTCATCACCCTGGTTGAGACTTGGCTGTCGAATCCTCCTCTGACTCCCTAGTCTCCCTTCCTGGTTTCACCTTTTCCGGTCCGACCGTGTTGGGAGATGGGCGGCGGCTGCGCTATTTATGTCAAGGAATCTCTCCCGTTACTAGCCCTGCCCTCCATCCTTGACTCCAGGGCCAAAGGCGCTTACGCTGAAATTAACCTGACCCTTTAAGGGACCCCTTATCTGACTACTGCATACATGCCCCCAGGACCAAACACAGGCCATTGCCTCTCCACAGAATACCTTACCTCTCTACCTCCTTCCGCTGATCAAATTCTGGTGGGTGACTTAAATGTCAACTGGCTCAGCCCCTCCTCCTCCTCTACCCGAGACTCCTTTTCTGCAATAGACCTAACGCAACTAGTTACCCACCCTACCAGGACTAACCCCAAGAGAGGCTCCAGTACCCTGCTTGATGTGGTACTCACCAACCACCCTAATCGGATCCCCAATGTACAAGTCCTCCCAGACTCTGTCAGCGATCACTCCCCATTCTATTCCACTGGTCAACCTCAGTCCCCAAACCCATAGCACAGTCCACATGCCGCGGCGTCTAATACCTGGTGGACTGATAATCTATGAAACTTCTGTCCCAAATTGACTGGTCTCCATACAGGCAACTCCTGACATCGACACAGCTCTCCTTCTTTACCCAAACTTTTAATAATGCCTGTGATATCTTTGCCCCAGTGTTGACCCCGCCGTTCTAAAAGGAAGAATGCCCTAGGTTACCCAGCTTTGATCCACCAGCTCAAACATAGGGACAACCCTATGGCACCGTGCCATTGAGACTGGCGGCCCAATGACAGGCGGTTATATGCTGCCGCCCGAAACAAGTGCACTCGGGCCATCAGAAAGGCAAGTCTGAGCACTATTGGTCTCACTCCACTGCCTCATGGGGAATCCCAGAACCTTCTGGGATAACATTAAACAGTTAAATGGGAGTGCACCCCCACCCACCCAGATCAACATTAATGTGTGATCTCCTCAGACCCAGCCCTCATAGCCAACCACCTCAACACCTCATTCATTGACCTTAGCCCTCTCCTCCTACAAATTTTTGACCCTCCTCCCCAGCACCTGCCGTAAATCTTTCTCACCCTTATTTCTCCTCCGCGTGTTTCTGCCCAAGAACTTAGGCCACACCTTGTCACTGCCCTCAAGAGTAACAGTACAGGCAGTGACACCCTGAATCCGTGTATCCTATGGCTGGTCTTAGACACAGTCCTTACCCGATCACATGCCTCATCAACCACTCTCTTTGACTGGGGAAGGTTCCAACTGCCTGGAAAGTCACCACTGTCACCCCTATCTTTAAAGGTGGTGATAGGACTTGTAGCTGGAAACTATTGACCGATCTCCATTCTCTCTCCTCTCTCCAAGGCCTTGGAAAAGTGGTGGCCTCTCAAATCTCTGACTACCTCTCCACCTACAATGTCCTTTGTCCTGAGCAGCATGGCTTCCGAGCGGGCCACAGTACCAACACAGCCCTCCTAGAGTTCTCCAACTTTCTCCACCTCCTTAGACATTGGTTCTCTGGCTGGTGCTGTCTTCATTGACCTCTCAAGCTTTCAACACTGTCTCCCACCCTCCTTCTTTATGCCCTTAGTCTCTCTGGTTTTGCTGCTGGGCCTATCTCCTGGTGCACCAGTTATCTGTCTGACCACTCACAGCGTGTAAAATTAATTGGACCTACTCAGACATCTGTCCCATCTTTTCTGGGGTTCCCCAGGGCTCCATTCTGGGCCCTTACTATTCTCCCTTTACCTTAACACCCTTCCACGCTCTTGCTCAGGGAACATTCTATTGTACGCTGATGATGCAGTCATCTTTGCCTCAAATCGTAACCCTACTGCCCTCCAGGACTCGCTGCAGAAGTCCTTCACTGAAGCCGAGGACTGGTTCAAGGAACATAGATTGGTGATAAATCTTAAAAAAAAAAACCATGTTCTTCACTCATCCCAAAACAAGTCCTGCAACTTCAAACTCCTCATTCACTCTGGTTCCTCATTCCCACTCGAACAAGTTTGCTCCTATAAATACCTAGGGATCCATTTTGACCCCTCCCTCTCCTTCCATGGACACATCGCTGCCTAGCCACTGCCACTAATATCCGATTGGGCATCTTACGTCGGTATAAACACTGCCTCCCCGAGTCTTCGACTTCATGTCACCTCCTCTATCCTGTCCCTAGTGGACTATGGACTGCCGGTGTATGGTGCTGCTGATCAGACTGCACTCCATAAAATTCGCACTACTCTGAATAAGGCCTGCAGGTTAATTACTGGAGCACCTAGGATGACACACACTGTCTACTGTATGCTAAAGCACTGATACTTGATCTCGAGTAGCGCCTCAAATATCTTACCTGTACCCTTACAAAAAAGACCCTCCTTGGCTTTCCCCACCAGGATTAACCACCACCATACGCTCTGTCCCACTAGTTCATACTGACCTCTGGGAAAACCTCTCTGTTATCCCTAGAGCTAGGACCTCTCACGGCCAAAGAGCCTTCAGCTTTAGGGCCCCTCCTGGTTCAACACACTGCCCCCTCCATCTCCGAGCTCCAACTATATCGTGCTTCAAAACTTCCTTACGTAACCACCTTATTAACACCCGATGCTGTAACTGCCACTAGTCAAAGCCATACTCAATACTTATGACAAAGCTTATTACTAAGCTGCTAAGGATGACATAACTCTGGTATTGTTTGCATCCATCCTACCTGTACCAGCTTGTTTGTATCTATGTCTTAATTTACTGTTATACTTATGTGTTGTACTGCTATACTGTGTATTTTGGTTTGTCTTACTGTGACAAGGTACCTTTGTAAATGAGCCTATGATCAAAGGTTTTCAAACTGCTGTTTAAATAAAAATAAAATAAAATAAATAGAGTGGGTTGTTTTTTCAAATATATATATATATATATATATATATGCACACATATAGTAGTGATTTTTCATGTTATTGAGTTAATAAGGAGGAACTATAAGACATTTTGACTAGATTTACAGTATCTTTTGTGCCGTCTGTATGTACATATTTGTTGTAATGATAGTTTAGGTGATGCATTGTAGGTTTATGTGTAAGTGCTTACAATATGAATTCAGCCATGATTGTGCTAATGTGCACTGTAGCTTTAAGAGCTAACAACAAGTAATTACTTCTTAGGATAGATGGGGTATTTAAAAGAGGTCAGACCAGTATGATGATATCTTGAAAAAGTGTCCGTTTGGATGCGGAACATCGACCTGGGGGTGCTGCTAGCCTATTTGTACTTTTGACACTGGGTCTTTTATCTATTTTTATAAATAAAGTAGATTTTAGAGTGTCCTATTAGTGTACTACATCTCCTTTCTGACTGTTCGGCCCACATTTTCAGTTTTCTTGTACAAACAGAAAAGGCACCTGGTGGTAATTATTTTGATGACCTGAAGGTAGCCAATCAGTGTGATAAGGCAGTGGGAAGGCTAGCAGGATGATTGGGGCATAGGGATCAGTATCACCAGTAGAAAGAAGGAGGTAATATAACCCTGTACAGATCACTGGTAAGACCGCACCTTGAGCATTGTGTCCAGTTCTGGAGGCCCCACCTCTGCAAGGACATTGATAAGATGGAAGTGGTACAGGAGAGGCTACTAAAATGGTGCAGGTATCAAAAGTCTACTAGAGAGACTCAAGGAAAGGAAGGAAAGAGGAATATGATAGAAACATTTAAATACCTAACAGGTATTAATTAGGTACAGGAAGGTAGCATTTTCCATTGAAAAAAAAAGCTCCAGGTCAAAGGGTCACGCTATTAAGTTGGGGGAGCTCAGAGAAAATGTGAGAAATACTTCTTCACAGAGAGGTGTGGACACCTGGAAAAGCTTTTAATGGAGCTGGTGGGTGCAAATATGGTTACAGGATTTAAGCATGCATGGGACAGATGCAAGGGACCTTGGTAGTAAGGCAAGGGAGGAGATGACCAGAGATTGAGTAGAGTCTGCTGTGGCACAGCAGGTAGAGATAACTTGCAGACTAGGTGGGCCAAAGGTCCTTATCTGTCAACAACTTCTATGTTTCTATGTAAAGGGTGTCCCTGAGGAAGCTCCAGGATACCCTGTTGAATGCCTTCTCACAGCTAGACCTAAAAGGAGGAAAGGGTTATGATGTGTATGGCCATAATCCAGCAAGTGGAAAGTTCTACACATATTGTCATGAGTTTGCCTCTGGCAGACAAATCCAGCCTGAGCTGCGTGGAGTAATCTCAAAAGGATGACATGGACTCTTCCAGCCCATACTGAGTCAAACAATTTGTAGTCTGCATTTTAAATGGATATGGGTTTATAGGAGGTGAGAGAACTCAGATCTTTATCTGGCTTCAGTATAATGGATATACAGTAGCAGCAAGCACCATGTTGGCAGAGGAAGGCATCCAATTCCCTGCCTAGAAGGGTCCGATGGAACAATAGGCAGCAACATTTCACTGAATTTACTATGAAACTCTGGAGGAAATCCATCTGGGCCTAGACATTTTCCAGTCTTCATCTTGCCCAAGACTAGCAAGACCTCCAAAGCTGATGGGAGCCAAGGCACCTCTACTGTCCTGAGAGAGCCTAGGCAGTGGAAACCTTGGAGGTAACCACGTGCTGCCTCTGTTGAGGGGCCTTGAGGTTGTCTAGAGATCTTGATAATGCTGTAACAGGTAAATATTCCCTGTATTTGATCAAGTTGGCATTCCACTTGTAATGCATGATGGTCTCTAAGTTGAACAATACAGGCAGCTTTCTGCCAATACTTTGATTTACAGGTAAGATTTCTCACACATCGCGACCGCCTCTTCACATTTGCTTCAAATAAAACAATGCTTGTTCTGTACATGCATCAATGATACCTCGCACCTCATGCTTCATCTGGTGTATCTGATGCTCCACAGTGTTATCTCCTTCACTATGGAGGTACTGCAGAAATCACAGTATGTCCATCAGTATGCAATATCTCTCCTCCCAGTGTCATTTGTTTGCAGAGGCACAGAAATGATCTCCCCACAATGGCTTTTTCAACTTTCTAATTACTAATACAGTTGTGCATTATAACCATCTAAGATTTTAGGTACAGCTCAGAGCGAATACAATATCTGGTGCTATGTAGATGCCCTAACATACATATATAGGCAATTACATGTATCTACAGTTACATGTTCTATGAGAGTATACCCTGTTTCTATCAGAGATAAAGACCTATTGTATAAGTTGTCAGGACCCTTACAATGACCTATGTGCATTCTTGGGTGTGGTGGAAGAGAGCGGGAAAGTAGAGCCTAGAGGCAGGACCCTCTCCCAAGGGGGACTAGGTCCAGACAGCCTAACCCAAATGTTAATGGCTTGGATGAATTAGTCTCAGTCATAGTGTTCCCCCAACCATCCTTCCCATTCTCAAGGTACAAATTGTGATGTGGCATTACATAGATCACCCATCTATTCAGATGTTAATGAAAGCTGGAAGTTGTTGCCTGAGTGTAAAGGAGATTTTTTCATCCTGTATATCTTAATAATGATGTCCTGCCATTGTGATACCATAGGGATTGTGGTCATGAGCCAGTGTTTAGTTATGGCTTTCTTTGCAGCTAGAAGGTAAATGTGTTCTAATCTGCTGATTGGGGTTTCCAAGATCCCTAGGGAGACTATGAAAGAGGAAATTTTGGAAGTCTGGGTAAGGTCTAGAGTGAAGAGATCCTATGGCTATTTCTGTAATGATGTCCAGAATGGATGGAATTTTATACATGTCCAAAAATATAGGCACGTGAGGCTGGTAAGTCGTCACATTGCCTCAGCAAGCTGCCCTGTGTGGGCCTTGAAATTTTGGCATCGATCGGTGTAGGTGTGTGTGCAAAATAGCTGGTGATATTCTTCCATGCAAATTCCTGTCATGTTGGCAAAGAGGTTATAATGAATGGGATTTGAAATATTAGGGGCCATTGGTCTTGCAATATCGGAATTTGGAGGTCTTTTTCCCCAGGATATTTTAGTTTGTTCTAGTGTGATATCCTGTAATTGTTGCAGTGCCCAATATAGGAAAGGAATAGCATGTGACAAAGGGAATGATCAAAGTGTTTGTTGTACAAGACAGGAAGAGATATGTGGTAGTTCTTTGAGGTTCTACTAACTTTGGAAAGAGGAAGCTCATATCTGGAAGTATTGGAAGCTACAGTATCTTCTGCTCAGAGGGATATTACTATACCATATCAGGAAAGGGTGGATAGTGTTCCATCCAGGAATTGAAAAATAAATGCAATCCCTGTTTTCCTGCTGCCTGAAAGTGTGGTCTGCTATAGCAGGAGTAAAGAGACAGTGTAAGAGAGAGAACAGAAGAGATTAAAACTTGTTTTAAGTTTCCTGTGTGTGACCATGTACTGTCAGACCTGTAGGGTTGTCTGCAGGAGGGGATTATCTGTGAGTGCATCTAAGTGGGGCTTTGGAGAAGAAAAAGTGTGTGTGTGAGAGAGAGGGTGTAGATCCTGTGGTAGAGTTCCAATAATTTCCATCTAGCCTGATATTCATCAGTCAACCGGTAGTATGCAGTTTGCAATTGAGCCACTCTAAAGTAAGATTTAACGTTAGGAGTGTTAGGCCCCTGCACCTTCAGGAGCTGAAGAATTGTGTATTTGATTCTAGAATGATTGCCCTCCCAGAGGAATCAGGAGATGGCTTACTGATAGCTGGCAAAGGTAGACTGAGGGAGCCAGCCCAGTGCTGCTGAGGGTTGAGGTGCTGGACACCACACCTCACGCCATGCCAGCGACTGGGTTCTGGAATAAGCCTGGGCTACTGGGGTCAGCAGGGGAGAGAAGATTGAGCATCTAGAGGACTGCACTCCTCTCGGGTAGGAGACTAGCCATCCTGCTCTCTGACTGCCCTCTGGTGGTAGCTGGAGGCAGTATGGATCAGGAGGTTTGATCAATGTCCTTACATGGGAAGGGAGGGAGGGGGGGAGGTGAAAAAGGAAAAATGAGCCTTGCAGGCTTGATGATGGTCCGCTCCAGGAGCAGTCTACAGATTCTAGATTGGGTATCCAGGAGGGAGAGGCTGACAACCTTCTCCTGGCCCACTGGGGGCAATCCACAGGAAACTACGAGGACTGCCTAGCATAGGAGCAGCGGGATTGGAGAGATAGTCCCTCTGTACAGAGAGCGTAGCCACCTGCCAGTGCTCGGTGGATTAAAGTGATTATGGAAAAGAAAAAAAAGGTAGAGAGAGGAAAGTAAGAAGTATTGTGTGGAAGAGTTAGAACAATCATGGGATTGCCACCACATGGATGGCCTCAGTAGCTGCAACAGTGAAAGGGAAAGCAGGTTCCATAAATCAAGGTCCTGGGTGAGGGAGTGCATGGCCACTTCATAGCTTGCCATAAGAAGTCTGTTAGGCTGCTGTTAAATGAATCCCTAGGTATTTTAGGAGTTGTTTTCCTCAGCAAAGGGAAAGGCTGTTTGTAGCTGCGGGATGGAGATAACTGGAAGAGATGGATTTCTGTTTTAAGTGTTGTAACCGATAACCTGACAGGGTCTGAACTGGGTTAAGAGTTCCCATAAGGGTGTTAGTAATTGTTCTGGATGTGTGAGATACACAAGAATACCATCCACATGACATTTATGCATTTGTTGTTCAGTTTGTATCCCTTTTATCTGTGGGGCAAGGTGGATCACCTGTGCTAAGAGCTCTAGATATAATGCAGAGCAGGATGAGTGAGAGTGCACACCCTGTCATATTCCTGAGAGAGAGAGAATGGATAGAAGAGAATGCCATTCATTTTCACATAAGCTCATGGGTGGGCATATGTACTAGACAGGAACTCGATGAAGGGAGGGGCAAAATTATTTGAATGTCAAAAGATGATATTTCCAGGAGACCCTATTGAATGCCTTCTCAGCATCCAGGCTGAGGAGCAGACAAAACACTCAATGTCTAAGAAGGTGATTTTGCAGGTGTAGGGTTCTTCTGATGTTGTCCCATATTTGTTGGCCAGAGACAAAGCCTGTCTGGTCCAGGTGGATAAGGTGGAGCAGCAAGTGTTCCAATCTCCTGGCCAGGCAAGCAGGAAAAATGTTGTACTCTATGTTTAGGACTGAGACTGGATGGTAAGAGGCACAGTGTTGCTTATCTTTTCCTGGTCTGAAGATTGTTGAAATAGTAGTACAATCCCAAATTCCTGGTAGGGTTCCCACAGACCACACAGAGTTTATTACATGATGCAGGTGTGGGGCAGGGTATTGTGGAAGATTTCAATGAACTCTGGGAGGAAACCATCCAGATCTAGGCTTTTCTCTGATGGCAAAGAGAGAATTAGAAATAAGAGAGAACTCATGGGAAAGTTAATGGAATCACTGCTGAAGGAAAAGATTTTGGAATATCCTAAATCCAGTGGGTTACAAGACCTGAGGAAACATGGTTTTGTGGGGGTGGGTGGGATATTGCAGCCAGAACTGGACACAGAATGCCAGATGGAAACTCACCAATGAGTGATACAATGACAGCATGCCTCCCTCCTCCTGCTAGAAATCCCTCTCCCGATGCATCCCAGCACCCTGGTAGCCTTTCCCACTGCTTTTTACACTGACCAGCTATCTTGAGGTCATCAGAAATCATGACCCTATGTCTCTTTCTTGCTTGTTGACTGTAAGCTCCACTCCTCCCATCTTATACACAGCTCCTGGTTCTGTCATCCTAAGTGCATAACCTTGAACGTTTTGGCATTGAAACCCAGCTGCCATTCCCTAAATCAAGTTTTCTCAGATCTCATTGCATTCTCTCCACCTCTTCCTCAGTGTCAATCCTGTTGCAGCTTTTTGTTTCATCTGCAAAGAGACAAACCTTACCTCATGCTCCTCTGCAACATCACTTATGAAGACACTGAAGAGGACTGTCCCCAGAACTGAACTCCATGGCACCCCACTAGTCACTGTCCTATCGCCTGAGTGGATATTATTTACCACCACACTTTGCCTTCTATCCCTTAGCCAGTTTGATACCCAGCTTGTCACTTTCTTCCCCAGCCCCAGGCTGCTTAGTTTCTTAACTAGCCTCCTGTGTGGCACAATGTTGAAAGCCTTACTGAAGTCCAGATAGGCCACATCCACTACTGTGCCTTGATCCACCTCTGTGGTAACCAGTCAAAGTAATCTATGAGATTAGTTTGACATGATCTCTTCACTGTGAAACCATGCTGCCAGTGGTCCTGTAGCCCTTTTGTCTCCAGGTGCTACATAAGTCTCTCCTTCAGTAGTGTCTCTATTAACGTCCCCACCACTGATGTGAGACTGACTGGCATGTAGTTGCTAGCATCCTCTCTACTGCCACTTTTGTGTAGAGGAATCACATCAGCTTTCCTCCAGTCCTCTGGAACTTCCCCTATCTCCACTGAGGTGCTAAAAAGCACTGCCAGAGAAGCAACCAGCACTCTGCTCAGTTCCTTTAGGACCCTTGGATGAATCCCATCAAGCCCCATCACCATATTCTCCTGGTTTCCAATTCCTTCAAGACCCTATCCACTGAGAATGGACTTGTATCCATTACATTCCTCCGGTGCTTACTGCAGCATGCTGGTCCATCCCCACTGTCTACTGTGGAGTCCAAGCAAGTAATCATTTAGTATTTCCACTTTCTCTTGCTGTTCCTCTTCACAGTCACCCTGCCCTCTTGATTTTTCACCATCCCATCCCCTGTATTCCTCCCCATACTGTACTTGAAGAAGGTCTTGTCCCTTATTTAACCTCCTTAGCTATCATCTCCTCTGCTAGTGATTTAGCTGCCTCACCCTCCTTCCTGCCTCCCTTTGTTCATGTGTGTGCATGTGAGTAAAAAGTGTATTGTTTGTGGTGGGTGTGCTGAACCTTCCACACATCTGTTAATCCATGTTCTATAAGCAATTTTTACAAATATTTATGTGTGGAGATGAGACTCCCCATGTGTGGAGGAAGTGTTCATTTGTGGGTCCAGGGATAGGAGATAGAGGGTAGTGGCAAATAGAGTTTGCTCCAAGGAAGGAACAGTGACCAGCATGGCCCCTCAGGGTTCATTGCTGGGACTGGTCCTCTTTAATGTCTTTATTAGTGACATAGCAGAGGAGCTGGAAGGAAAGGTCTGCCTCTTTGCAGATGGCACAATGATCTGCAACAGGGTGGACACTCCAGAGAGAGGGTGGAAAGGATGGGCAGAGATCTGAAAAACTGGTGGAGTGGTCAAGTGTATGGCAGGTGGGTTTTAATGGGAAAAAATGCAAAATAGTGCACTATGCCAAAGAAACCAGGGCAGAGTACAAAATGGGTGAGTCATACTGATAATGGCCAAATATGAAAGAGGCCTGGGGTAATCATATCTGATGACCTAAAGGTGGCTACACAGTGTGACAAGGCAATTGAGAAGGCTAGTGGGATGCTGTGGTGCATATGAAGGGTATCACCAGCAGAAAAAGGGAGATGGTGCTGTCCTGTATAGGCAGCTAGTAAGACTCCACCTTGAGTATTATGTTCAGTTCTGTAGACCACATCTCAGGAAGGATATTGACAGTGTGGAGGTGGTCCAGAGGAGGGCTACCAAAATGGTGCAAGGTCTACATTAAAAGCCCTATGATGAGAAGCTAAAGGAGCTTAATATGTACACCCTGGAGGAGAGAAGGGAGACAGGGGATGTGATAGAGACCTTTAAATACCTCATGGGGTTAATGATGTACAGGAGGGAATATTTTTCAGAAAAAGGTGCTTGAAAACAAGAGAACATGCTATGAAGCTGAGGAGGAGTAGGTTTGAGAGATGTAAGGAAATATTTCTTCACTGAAAGAGTGATGGATTCCTGGAACAGCCTTCCAGCTGAGGTAGTGGGATGGAAACAATGATGGGGTTGAAAATGCCTGGGATAGGCACAAGGGAATCATAGTGGTAAGGGTGGAATAAGAGACAAGCATTGTAGATCAAGTGGGTCTACAGCAAGAATGAAGATAAGAAAAAAATGAATAAGCAAATTGGTCAGACTGGTGGACCATGTGGTCTTATCTGCCATCAGATTCTGTTTCTGTTTTATATACTGATCAAGAGATACACTGTGGCAAATAAGGAGACATCACTCCTGCAGTGTTGCCACTTCTTTCTTTAAGGCAAGGCAAATTTTATTTAAAGACACCCAATCCCAGAGGCTCTGGGCACTGTCCATAAAACCAACAAAAGAAACACATCAATAAATAGTAATAATCATATAAACTACAGTAACAATAGATAAGTACTGAATAAAGAAAAAAGAAATGAAAAGTCAGGGACAAACAATATAACAAGTCAGAACAGGCGATCTTTACAAAGCAGGGTCAGGAAAAGCCTGCACAAACAGGAAGGCCTTGAGTCATGCCTTGAATACCTCCACCAAGGGAACCTCCCTTACAGATGGAGGGAGTGAATTCCACAGGAAGGGGCCGGTGACACTAAAGGCTCTGTTGCTGGCAGTTTTAGCCTCTTCTTGGGAATCGTGGAGGAGGCCCCTTGAGGAGGACCAGAGGGCGGACTGAGCTAGCAGGTGTGAGAAGATCAGCCAGGTAACCAGGGCTCAGGCCATGTAGGGCCTTAAAGGTGAACAAGTCCACCTGGAAGAGGACCTCAACCAGACTGGCAGCCAGTGCAGTTCATGCTGCCCGAGGTGATGTGACAATACTTAGACTGCCCCATCAACAACCTGGTGACTGCATTCTGCACTAGCCGAAGCTGGCAGAGGGTACCTCCCAAGACCCGAGGTAGAGCACATTGCAGTAATCAAGCCTGAATGCCACAAAGGCATGCACTAAGGTAGGAGGTCCAGAGATGGAACTAGGGCTTAATCCTGGTGATATTCCTCAGATGGTAAAAACTGGTAGGGACCACGGTTGACACCTGAACCTCAAGCATCACTCTGCTGTCCAGAATAATGCCCAGGTTACTCACCCCAGAGGAGGCCTTCAAAGGCACAGAACCCAGGACAAGTCCTGTCTCTGCACCCGAGGCCAACCTATCATGCCCTCTGTTTGACTTCACTGCCAGTACCTCCATCTTATTGGAGTTCAGTCATAACCAGTTGGAGGCCATCCAATCGTTCATTTCAGCAAGATAGTTGTTAAGCATGTCCACTGTGTTGGATGTCCCTGGTGCAAAGGAGAGATACAGCTGGGTATCATCAGCATAGCAATGAAAACCCAGGCTATATTTCCTAATGAGCCTTCCCAGGGGTAGCATGTATATGATGAACAACACTGGTGACAAGACTGAACCCTGAGGTACTTCACAAGACAGGAAGCTAGGGGAGGAGGAGAAATTCCTCATTACTACCCTTTGCCTCTCTGTTTGTGACAAAGGACTCAAACCAGTGGATGACTGTGCTGGCAAGTCCACAAAATTCCCTCAAGCGGTCAAGTAACGTACAATGGTCCACCGTGTCAATGGCTGAGGAGAGATCAAGGAGAACAAGAATTGTCCCTCCCTCGATCTCTCACCCTGAGGAGGTCATTGTGCATGAACTAATGCAGTTTCTGTGCTGTGTCTCACCCAAAACCCAGACTGGAGGCTCATATAAATCAAAGGCCATGAGGGTCTCCTCAAGCTGAAGCACCACAGTCTTCTCAATAACCTTACCTAGGAATGGAAGGTTGGAGATAGGATGGTAAATTGCTTTGTCGTTGGGGTCCAAAGATGATTTCTTCAGAAGGGGTCTCACTAGTGCCACCATCAAGGCTTCAGGAAGACCCCTCAAACAGGGAGCACTGGACAATCAAGGCAAATGCCAGGCCAACAGAATCGACACATCCCATCAAGAAACACGTCAGCACCAGGTCCAGTTCACAATACATGTACCTCAGCTTAGAAGCAACCCCAATGACCTCAGCCACCTCCACTGGTCTAAACTTGCCCCAACCATATGGAGTGCTCTCCAGGCATCCAAGGTGATCAATGTTGGCCAAAGATTGGCTCACTGGTGGAATTCCTTGTCTGATGGCAGACACTCTGTCTGAGAAGAACTGAGTGAACTCTTCACATAAAGCATTAGAAAAGGCTTTTTCAGCTGTAGACAGGCTGGATTTAGCAGCCTGTCTACAGTTTGAAAAACTCAGTTGGTTGATTCTTCCCAGCAGCAATCTCCCTGGACAGGAACTCTGCCTTCTTTCGGTTGATTGCCCCTGGTACTCACCATAAGAGAACGCAAGAGCAAGCTTGTCACCTTCAGGCCAGTCCTCCGCCAGCAGCTCTCTAATCTCCAACCCAAAATCTTTATCGCCTGAGCTCCCCATCAAACCAGGGGACCTCAAGTGTTAAGATTGGGTCATACATGGACTGGTGTGAGGGAGCCAAGTGCATCAGACATCACCTTATTATAGGTGGCAACTGCAGCACATGCCTCTCCCTGGCATGCAGTGCCCACACTAGATAGATCTGCCACCACCAGAACACCTAGGTCAAACCCCTCAGCGGGCAGTAGCCACCATCTCAGCAGGGGAGGGCTCTCAGGGGTGCCTGAATGAGAACTGCACCGCAATGATCGAATCAAGGGACCTGATCAGTCTTGAGATTATTAATCTCAAGCTCCAGTGAAGACCAGGTCCAACATGTGACCATCCTGATGGATCAGAGGAAACTCCTGTGTCAGTTCTAAACCCTGGTGACAAAGATGATAAGCAAAGGGTACACACAGATATATCCATGAGCTTGAACACCACCACAGTCCTACCAGTAAGGAAGATGATCATCCCATCCTAGCCTTAGGATACCAGCTGGCTTCCCTTTCTAAATGCCCCATAGGGAACACACAGCTTCCTTAGTGCATACCAATACTTGAGATCCTCTTAGCTGACCAAAATGGGTATAAGAGGCCTTTGGAACAGATATCACTATTTTCCCTACCCCCACACAGATATGACCTAGTGAATCCCCAATGCCAAGGCATAGGGTGAACAAACTCTCTTTAAGTTCCATATGTGGTCACCCACTGGGGGTCCCTCATCATCTACACTGGTCTCAAATCATCACCTTTATGTATAACAGATATGGGATGATAATGAGTTGACAGGAGGGAAGAAAAGAGTATAGGGATCTGGAAGAACGAGGATGAGGTGGCATTACGTTTCTCAGTATGTTAGTAACCTAATTTAAGAATATACTGTATTACTTAGGCTGGAAGCTCAGTCAGTTTAGCGATAGCTGAACATGGATTAGATGCAGCATTTGGGTGCTGTTTCTCATGGAAGGGATGCATGAGTAGAATACCTCAGGATTGATCCTCCAGTGGGAATTCCTTCACATGGACATATCTCCAATGATTGGCTGAAACCCTAGACACTAGAAAACACATATGCACCTTGTTCCTTGATCTAAGCAAGGCTTTCAACACTGTGGACCATGCCCTGCTGTTGGGAACTCCCGAATTTGGTCTGGACACCATGACCTTGAAGTGGTTCAATAGTTATCTTGTTGGTCATTATCAACAGGTTAAGGTTGATGGAGATATATCTAACTTAACCCGCTACAAAGAGGTGTCCCACAGGGTTCCATCCTGGGCTCTCTTTACTTGCAGCCTATATCAACAACATAAACTTGCACAATCTGGCTAATATCCACCTATTTTCCAGTGATACAGTTATCTACGTGATACGCTTTCTCCTGAAAAGGCATGCAGGGATTTACAACTCAGTTTTGACCAGCCACAGCTTAATCTCTTGAACCGTAAACTGTTACTGAATGCAAAAAAAAAACAAAGTCTCGCACTCCACCAAAAGCAACCAAACCTCTCTTACCTCTTCACTACCTAAAATTAACATACTGCTTGGTGAACCTTTAGAATATGTGACCAGGTTCAAATACTTAGGTGAATGGATTGATCACAAGCTTACTTTTCTGATCATATCGAGAACCTAGTGAAAAGTTAAAACAGAGGCCTGGTATATTTTTAGGATTAAGCACTGGCGTACAGAGCCAAAATCAGAATAGATAACTCCACCTTTCTCCCCTTTTAGATTACACAGACATCATCTACGGCCAAAGTACTAATATTGCCTAGCTAAACTAGACACCCTTTATCATTGTGTTGTTAAGGTTTATCATGGGTACCCCTTACTCGATGCATCACTGTTCCCTTTACGTTAGCAGGCTGGACCTCGATCAGCTTTAGGTGTCAAAAACCACAGCCATCTGGACATCCAAAGCCATCACCCATCTGCTTCCTCGGTACATCTCTGAGTGCCTACTCCACTGTTCACCTAGTAGTTATACTCTGAGGAGCCTTTCTTACTTAACCCTTGTTGTCCCCAAAGTTGGAATAGAGGTGGTAGCTCATCCATAAGTTTTGCTGTGCCCACCTTATGGAATAAACTACAAAAGAATGAAATTAGCATACCAGTGAAGTTGGCTACTTTCAAATTCCTGTTTTGCAGTCTTTACTGAATCCTGCAAGTGTAATCATTGATGAACTATCTTATTCTATCCTACTTATTGTATTACTTGGTATTATGCGAGAAAGAACAGAAGAAGGCCAATGCCCATCGAGACTGTTTCCCACACAATGTGGGACATTATTTATTTGTTATTCCTAATCCAAACATCTAGTTTGTTTTGAAAATAGTGATACTAGGAGCCTCAACTAATTTCTGTGGCAAGGTATGTTCCTTTAATATATCTTGTCCTTGTGCCTATCAGCCTTTCTTTTCTCTTTCTCTAATCTTTTCTACTTTTCTCTAAAGAATCCTGTCTTTATATACTATGCCTTAATTAGATAATGTCTGCTAGTACCTATATTGTGCCAACCTATTTTCCTTGCTGTTTATTATCTACCATGGTATATTGTGTGTTTTTTGCTTCCGTAGTCATTTAATTGCCTGCAATGTTAAACATTATGTTCTATGTCTATGGTTCTTGTATTAGATTGTCTTGTACTTCATTGCCCAGGTCCACTTGAAAATGAGCTCGTCTCAAAGGTGTTTCACCTGGTAAAATAAAGATTGATTGATTGATATCAGTCTGGGATATTACCAGGAATGGTTAGTTCAACAGACAACACATACACACAACTGGGTTTAGGTGATCAGACATGGGAAAAGAAACCTATGGGGAAGCTCATAAGACACATAACACAGCAAAAGAGCCCCCCCACAAAAACTGGGATGGGGTCTCACTGATACTTAATGTAATATCTTATGCACTGCTATGCATCAAAACAGAGGTATTAGTAATTCAGTACTGCAGGGAGAGACAGATAATGTGGTACAGATGGGCATGCAAAGTGAGAGACTGGCCTGCTGAAAATCATGCTGGTGACATAAAAACACAACTAACTTTATCTTCTCTTACCTATCAGTTACTATATTCTGGGGATGAAGGCATTCCATAATAACCATTGACCTGCTGACCATCAGGTGCAACAAGATGAAATGTCTCTTTCACACATTACCCACTTTACACACCAACACATCACATTACAGCTGAAATCAAGGTTATCTCATGCAATGTTCAAAGCAATAATCACCCTATAAAAATGAAGTACATCTTAGCTTACTTGAAAACAGTCAAATGCAATGTCACCGTTCTTCAAGAAACACATCTGCTCCGTAAGAAATCTAATAAGTTAGCTAGGGATGGATGAGCAAGGAATACTCGAGTAATTACATGGCAAAGAAAAGAAGGGTCTCTATTTTAATCAAAGGGATGCTCAATACTGGTAGAAGGAGAAGTGGACAGGGAGGGTAAATGGTACTCTTATAAGGTTGACTGAACACTTAATAAATCCTTATAGGAAACATCTATGCCCCAAACCAGAATGATCAAAATCTTTCACAACACTGGCAAACAGTATCTTGCAAATTGTGACACCACAAACTGTGGTAATACTAGGAAAATTTAGCTTAATAGCTGATCTGCTCATGGACAGAACCCTGAGGGAAAGGGCAAGTGCTCCCATGCACATGCTATGGAGGCCATGCTACATATGTGCTAGAATTAAATCCTATAGATAGCTGGCAAGGCTTGCACCCCACAGACTAAGATTACTCTTTCTGATCAGCAAGATTCCAGACCTGTAGCAAATTGGACTTTTTCTCACCAGCGTCTCCTGCACGCAGAGGTACTGGACACCAGCATTCACCTGATAATCATATCAGCTCATGCCCCAGTATCACTTACACTCCTGCCTCGGGGTAGAATGGAAATCACCAAGGTGGCTTCAGTCTTCTGTTGCTAAAGTTAGGTTCCAACCTATTGCCATAAGGTATTAGGCTTCATAGCCCAATACCTACGGCAGCGTGAGCTGACTGATGCCATCATTTTAATTTATAGCAGCATCCTTTTAGTAGGGAAGGATCATAACTGGTGCTGAACACATGGCCAGCCGATACCTTCAATTTCCTGGTGTGCCTGCTCCACTCCCATGCTCACATGCTCAAAGTTTTAGTGGCGTGTAAGCAGGGAGGTCACAGGGACAAGCCCATAAAAGTCTATGGGACTTTTTAAATGCCATTTTCATAACTTTAAGCACTCTTAGAGGAAAATTGCAATCACTAACTAATAGGTATCCTATTAGTTGAGAGGTGACTTTCATTTTCCTCTAAGTGTGCTTGGAAAAAGCTACAGGCCCATATCCTTCTAAATGTGGATATCAAGATATTAACCAAAGTGCTGGCAAAGTGCCTGGAGACAGTGCTCCCAAGTCTGGTTCATAAATCCCAGGTTGGCTTCATGAAGGGAAGATAAAGTGGTGATAATGTTTGTTTGGTCATGTCAATGCTGGAAAAGGTGAAATAACTAAAGAGAAAGCTGCATTGGTCAGCGTTAATGCAAGAGGCACTCAATTGGATAGAAATGATCTACCTCTAACACACAATGTTCAAAGCAGGTATGGGACCCCAGTTCATCTCTTGGGTTGAAATACTCTTCTCCATGCCTTGGGCCAGGTTCCTAACAAACAAACTCCTGTCCCCAAAATTTAGATTGCATAGAGGTACATGATAGGGTTGCCGCAAAGTCCGCTCCTTTTTCTGATGGCCATGGAGCCGCTGAATGCCACCCTGAGGCAAGTTCTGAGCATAAAGGGTATTCTTCTATTCAACTCTATTATACTGTATGCAGATGATCTGCTGCTGACAACTAGTATATCCAGCATTCCTGCTTAAGGCCATAAACATCTTCAAAAGTTTTCAGGCCATTTCATTTTTATTTAATTTCATTTATTTTTATTCTTGTAGGCCTGATGAGCAAAATGCCCATTTTCACAGGCAACAAGTAGGAGTATACAGGACACATAAAACAAATACAGAATCATCAGCTACCTGGAGGCAAATGGCCTTCATGACCCAAGGCAGCAATTGTTTACCGAGGGCAGATCCTGTCAAATGAACTTGGTTGAGTTCTTTGACTGGGTCACCAAGAAAGGTGGATCGGGGTTGGTGGATGTGGCCTACCTTGATTTCAGTAAAGCATTTGACTCTGTGCGCACAGGAGGCTATTGCACAAAATGGGTGGCCTGGGGTTGGGGAGGTGGTAATAAGGTGGGTGCAGAACTGGTTGGAGGGCAAAACACAGAGGGTATTGGTCAATGGGGTTCCCTCGGGAGACCAGGGTCATCAGCAGGTCTCCCACGGGTCAGTATTAGGACCACTGCTGTTTAACATCTTTGTAGGAGACATAGCAGAGGGTCTAGAAGGGAGGGTGAGTCTATTTGCAGATGACACAAGGTCTGCAATAGTGAGTGGACACACAGGAGGGTTGAGATGATCGTAGGGATCTGGGGAAGTTGGAGGAGTGGTCCAGGGGAGTGGCAACTATCGTTCAATACAGCAAAGTGTAGGATCATGCACTTAGGCAGAAAATGGGAAAGTGGAGTACAGAATGGGGTAGGCCCCTGGAGGTAACCGAGGAGAAGGGACCTTGGCATCATCATTTCACAGGACCTGAAGGTGGCAAAGCAGTGTGGAAGGGCAGTGGCAAGAGCCAGCAGGATGTTGGGGCACAAGAGAGGGATCACCAGCAGGAGGTCATGATTCCCTTGTACACCCAACTGGTCAGGCCACACCTGGAGTATGGGGTCCAGTTCTGGAGGCCGTGCCCAAAGAAGGACATGGAGAGGGTGGAGCAAGTTCAGAGGAGGGTGACCAAGATGGTGAGGGGCTTAATCACTTATCATACAAGGGAGACTGCAGGACCTAAACAAGTACTCACTGGAGCACAGGAGGGAGAGGGTGCTATGATAGAGATATTTAATTACTTAAAGGATATCAATAAAGTGCCTGTGGAATCCTTTTCCACTTAAAAGAGCGACCTAGGATAATGGGTCCTAAATTCCAAATCAAGGGGAAGTTCAGGGAAACATTAGGAAGTACTTCTTCACTGAGAGGGTGGTAGACAACTGGAATGGGCTGCC
Organism: Neoceratodus forsteri; assembly: GCA_016271365.2. Taxonomy (NCBI): domain Eukaryota; kingdom Metazoa; phylum Chordata; order Ceratodontiformes; family Ceratodontidae; genus Neoceratodus; species Neoceratodus forsteri. The sequence continues at coordinate 1,328,176,029 of CM057449.1, forward strand.
AAGGAGATGGTGGGGAGAGGACATTGGAGGTTCAAGAGAACTGGGACAAGCACAGAGGGCTGTTGGCAAAGGGGAGGATAACAGAACAGACCTAGTGGATATCTAGGCAAACTGGCGGACTAGGTGGGCCTGGTGGTCCTTTTCTGCCATCACATTCCTATGTTCCTATGTAATTACAATATAACAGTAAATCTCAATACAAAATAGACTATACAACAATGTAAAATTGTTAACAGCATAAATAGACAAACATACATATAATAGAGAACAAAAACAAAAAGAAAAATGACTTCTTGCAATCACAATGCTGTAGATCTTTAAAAACAGCATCAATCCCTTTGAAGTTAATAACTGATTTACAGATCAGGCCTCAGAGTGAACTAGAGTAAGTCTGAAATGCTCCTACTGGCAGGCTGCAGACAACAATGGAAAATGGTGGGGACCAGAAGCTATTATGGGCTCCAGCCAGGACTAAATATTTGGAATAGAATGTAACCCAGACCCGCAAGGTCCAAGCAGGCCAAAATATGACTCCATTATTGGAAAGCATATGGCTAGATCTCAACAGGTTGCAAAAATTGAACCTATTACTACCAGGAAAATTGCAGCCTTCAAAATGATGGCTGTGTCCAGGCTGCTTCATAGCTTAAATAACCTTCTGGTGGTCCTTACAGACAAGCTCTGGCAACGTATTGACACAATGATTTCAAAGTTTCTGTGGGATAATTAGCTCAAGACTTACTTAGAAAATTCTTTGTGTGACTGCACAAAAGGTAGGCAGAATCTACTGCAGCTTTGGCATGCCACATAACCAATGGGGTGAAACAAGATCTTTGGTGGCTGACAAGGCTGCACCGAATGCACCATTATGAGTCGAAATGGAGCAAGACCTGGTAGGACCATGTCCACTGAGTAAGCTCTTACAAAGGGAAACCACCTGCTCATGTATGACCCTTCCTAATCATACAGTTTAATCAACAAGTGTGGAGTAAGTTGGTTAAACTAAACAACTGGCATGGATTCCACCTCAGACCATTATAATCCATTTGGAATAATCCAGAGGTTCAGATTGGGGAAAGGAGATCTGCTGGCCCATTTGGGTGACATGGGACATTCTGGTCCTTTCTCATTTAAATGACACATGAACCAGAATTCTGAATTCATTTACCCAGCTACAGGAGGATTTTGCCCTGCTAGAGAGAGATCATTGACATTATCTCCAAATTAGACATGCCATTCAGCTGTGGATAAAACCGAACCATGTATTACAACAAAATGATATGATCAGTCACATACAGACATGGTTGAAGGTGGACACCACAAGGGCAGAGGTATCTACACAATGATACAATCACACTACCTCCCAGCTGGGAAATGCAGTGACTGAAATAGCAAAATCACACATGCCCCCACAATGCAAAGCATCATGGGCTGCATATGCAAATGGAGGAAATAGGAGGAGCAACCAGGTAATCACATCTCCCCACAATAATGGGAATTAGGTTGTACATATCAGCTCATACAGAAGAAAACATTAGGCTTCTGGCACAGAACACCAGATAAGCTGCTCCATACGGGTATAGACATCCTAAAACAATACTGGAGATGCCAGCACTCCACTGGCACAATAACGCATATCCTGTGGAATGCCCTGAGGTGAAGCATTTCTGGCATACCATAAAAGATAGACTCACCCATACAGCACCAGGAAATCTCCCAATATCCCCACTATTTTAGCTTTTAGGAGTTTTGAGCAGACAGGTGGCATGGGCTGAGCTGCCAGGATTTCCTTTTCTCAGCCTCCATGGAAGTGAAACAATAGCTGTTTATGAGGTGGAGACAACCCGATGCCCCCTCTGTACAGCAATGGGAGGAGGGGCCTAAGTATATAGCTTTATATATGCAGGTTCTTTTTGGCATAGAGGAAAGTGATCTCTTTGCACAGCCATGGAAAGAGTGAGTAGGACTGATAAGAAGCAGGCCATGACAGAGTATTAGTTACTGGAATAACTACCCATAATGCAGGTAGCCACATGGATGGGACAGCCCTGAGTGACAGATATTAAGCTTCCCGTGTACATAAGAACATAAGAATGTGATGGCAGAAAGGGATCACTTGATCCATCTAGTCTGCCTGTTTGTTTGACTACCCCCATAGAATATTTCTTTGTTTTAGCAACCCGTGTGCCTATACCAAGATAGTCTGAATTTCCTAACCATTCCTGCCTCCACCACCTCCTGAGGCAGTCTGTTCAGAGGCTCCATGACCCTCTGGGTGAAGAAGAACTTCCTGACATTGCTCCAGAATTTCCCCCCCACCAATCATCTGTTGTGTCTTCTGGTCCATGCCTCTTTATTTTCATGAAAGAGGCTATGACCCTGTACTGAGTTGATCCCTTGAAGTATTTAAAGGTTTCTATCATATCTCCCCTGTCTCTTCTCCATTCCAAGGAAAACAAGTTTAATTGTCTAAGCCTAGTTTCATACATAGGGTTTGTGATAGAGGTCTTTGACCATCTTTGTAGCTCTTCTTTGCACAGCCTACAATCAGTTTATATCCTTTTAAAGCTGCGGCCTCCAAACTGAATGCAGTACTTCAGGTGAGGCCTCGTCAAGAGACCTGTACAATGGGGTTATCACCTCTCACTTTCTACTTGTAATACCCCCTGCCTATGCATCCAAGGACACTGCTGGCTTTTGTGATGCCTCCTCAAACTGCCTTCCCAACTGGTAGTTTGATACCAAAGCTCAGGATATTCAAACTTGTGCCAGGCTGTGGCGCAAGCCTGGGAGCAGCGCTAACCTGCTGGCAGGGCGTTGATCAAGTGATATTCAACGGAGCTGCACCATGGCACAGCATGGTTGAATATCGCACCCTGGCCACCTGCGAGTACACATGGCGCAGTGGCACTGCACCTGCCGAAAGTGATCAGAGTGGAGCAGGGGATGCGCTTAGCGAAGTTCCATTGTGCTAAGTGCAACAGCCATGATATTCAATAGTACATGCAAATGAGGCCATAATATGCAAAGGTGCAAATGGGGCCATTGCATGTCTTTATAGCCCATTGCATGCAGGTGCGCTGATCTCTCTGGCGACTTACACCTGGCGCCTCTGACCAGGCAGCAGCCATCGGGGACTGACCCCCGCAGCGCAACAATGCCCTACAGCCCGATCATGGCATTTGTAAAAGAAAGAACTCCAATATCCCTGGTGGTCCAGTGGACTGCTGTCAGCCTGCTACGTGGGCTTAAGTAAAATATTAACAAATCCAATATCCCGGGTGGTCCAGTGGACGCTGTCAGCCCGCTCGTGGGCTTAAGTAAAAATATCAACAAATCCAATATCCCGGGTGGTCCAGTGGACTGTTGTCAGCCCGATCGCGGGCATTTGTAAAATAAAATGAATCCAATATCCCTGGTGGTCCAGTGGACCACTGTCAGTCAATCAGCGGGCTTAAGTAAAAATGAAAACAAATCCAAAATCCTGGTGGTCCAGTGAGCTGCTGTCAGCCCGATCGCAGGCATTTGTAAAAACATAAATAAATCTAATATCCCTGGTGGTCCAGCGGACCCCATCCCCACCTGCCACTAAGGCCCAACTGCCCCTCTCCCCGGTCAGCGGTAGGTGGCACCACCTGCCTGCTGCCGCGCCCACCAACACAGCACGACGTGGGGCTGTCGCCCATTGGTCACAAGCGTGAGCCAATGGGCGTGCAGACTCTCATACTACACATTCCAGATATGTAAATGGATGCATTCACATATCTGGAATGTATAATACAATATAGACTGCACATCCATTGGCTCACGCTGTGGACCAGTAGGCGTACAACGCCTGTCAGTTGGCGGGTGGTGGGGTGGCAGAGGGTGGGAGTGCTGCCCCCGCTGACTGGGGTGGGAGCAGGGCGGTGGGCCTCAATGGGCAGGTGGGTAGGGGGTCTGCTGGACCACCAGGAATATTGGATTCATTTTTGTTTTACAAATGCCCCGATCAGGCTGACAGCAGTCCACTGGACCACCAGATATTGGATTCATTTTATTTTACAAATGCCCCGTGATCGACTGACAGTGGTCCACCTGGACCACCAGGGATATTGATCCATTTTATTTTACAAATGCCCATGATCGGCTGACAGCATCCACTGGACCACCAGGATATTGGACTCATTTTCATTTTACTTAAGCCCGTGATCGGGCTGATAGAGGTCCACTGGATCACCAGGGATATTGGATTCATTTTATTTTACAAATGCCCGCTAACGGGCTGACAGTGGTCCACTGGACCACCAGGAGACTGGAGGTCATTTTGTACGTATGCCTGTGATTGGGCATGGGGCACCACTAGGTGCAGCCGAGGCTCGGATGGCCACCCACAGGTGGCAGCTGCGCGTGTTGCACCCTGAAATATGGCAGCTCACTGTAGGTGGCCAGCCGTTGTTCCCTTTTTGGGGATCAACTTTGTGCGGCATGAAGTAGGGTTGGCGCGTACATGAACTCAGCACATCCTGGGCTGAATATCGGGATGTGCAGAGTATGCATGGGCACACCCCATCTCTGGCTGCATACATTACTGATGCTCCGTGCGCCCGGGGATTTGTGCTGAGGCACAATTCCTGTTTCAATATCGTGCCTGGTCACATGAGGTTGGGCGTGATTGCAACACTGAGCATGCTTTCATGCCCAACCCTTTTGAATATCTTGGGCCCATGACTCGTCTCACTCAATATTCGTGATGGCTAATGTTTCCTCACCTAATGAGTATTTTGTTCCTGGGTTTCTTTTCCCCAGGTGCATGGCTTTTCATTTGCATTTTGTTCCTGCTTCTTTTCCCCAGGTGCATGGCTTTCCATTTGCATTTTGTAGGGTTGATCTTCATCTGCCAAGCTTTGAACCATTCTATCAATTTCTTAAGGCCTGACTCCATCCTTATGGCCCTTTCCTGTCTGTCCATCCTGTTTCAGAGTTTAGTGTCGTCTGCAAACCGGCATACTTTTCCTCAATCCATCATAATGTCGCTGATGAATATGTTGAAGAGTATTGATCCCAGCACCGACCCTACAGAACCCCACTGATAGCCCAAACACAGCATGTCAACACAGCAACTTTCTTCCTTCCTCCTTTCTTCTCATGACTTTGGGCTTCCTATCACCCTCATCTCTGCACCCTCATCTTCTTACACCTATCTCGGTCCACTACCTCCTCTCCTCTCTAGGGTCCTACCTCGCAATTCCCAGGATGAGGTTAAAATGGATGGTGACAGAGCTTTCAGTGTCCACGGCCCCACCCTGTGGAATGCACTGTAAGAGGCCCCTTTGTAGAAGAGGTATTCAAAGCTCACTTCAAGGCCTTCCTGTACAATCAGACTTTCCCAGACTTTGCTTTATAATTTTGCCCTGGCCTGACTTCTGTGATTCAGTTCTGCCCCAGGTCACTTATTTAGTTACTTTTCAGACTGACAGCATTTGTTTAAATGTTATAATGGTGTGATTTAATTTAATTCTATTTATTATAATGTTTATTGTATTATTGGTTTTATTATTGTTACTTGATTTGATTTGTACGGCACCCAGAGCCTCCAGATTAGGCGTCTTTTTAAATAAAATTTGCCTTGCCTTGCCATAAAACCCAGGCAGTACTCCTTCACTTTTCTCTCCTTCTCTGCACAACAACCCCCAGGCAGTACTCTTCCACTCTTTCTCTGTCACCAGAATGAACCATTGCATGCTTACACTTCAACATGTGCATGATTATCATATCACTCTCTACTGATAGCATGGACACCATGGCCCGGATATTCAAACTGCCAGGCTGTGGAGCAAGCCTGGGTGCAGTTCAACTCAACTGTGCAGGGGCATTGACTGGGTTTCAGCGGACTACGCATGGCACAGCATGGTTGAATATCGGCACCCTGGCTACCTGCAGTGTGCATGGTGCAGTGGCACTGCACCAGCGCAAGTGGCCAGAGTGGAGCAGGGGATGCGCAGTTCCATTGCGCTATGCGCATAACCGCAATATTCAAAAGTGCACATGTAAATGGGGGCCATTAGAGCAGTACAGCAAATGGGGCCATTTTGCATGTCATTATGGCCCCATTTGCAGATAGGTGCACCGATTCCCAGTGACTTGCGCTTCGGCGCCTGCCAGAGCAGCAGCGGCTGGGGACCAATGCCTACCCAGCACGGCAATGTGCCCCTACAGCCCGATCACGGCATTCGTAAAAGAAAAGAACTTCATTATCCCTGGTGGTCCAGTGGACCACTGTCAGCCGATCGCGGGCTTAAGTAAAAATAACAATGAATCAATATCCCTGGTGGTCCAGTGGACTGCTGTCAGCCCGATCGCGGGCATTTGTAAAATAAAAATGAATCCATTATCCCAGGTGGTCCAGTGGACCACTGTTAGCAATCACGGGCATTTGTAAAATAAAATAGATCCAATATCCCTGATGGTCCAGTGGACCGCTGTCAGCCCGATCGCGGGCTTAAGTAAAAACAACAATGATCAATATCCCTGGTGGTCAGTGGACCGCTGCCAACCAGTGTGGGCATTTGTAAAATAAAAATGAATCAATATCCTGATGGTCCAGTGGACCGCTGTCAGGCCGATCGTGGGCTTAAGTAAAAATAACAACAAATCCAATATCCTTGGCGGTCAGTGGACGCTGTTATGATCGCGGGCATTTGTAAAACAAAAATGAATCCAATATCCTGGTGGTCCAGTGGACCCCCCTCCCACCTGCCAACTGGGCCCTACGGCTCCCTCCGCTCCAGTCAGCGGTGGGTGGCAACACCACCGCCTGCCACCCGCCGCCTGCCGACTGACACTGTCGGTAGGGCTGTATGCCCAATGGTCCAAAAGTGTGAGCTAATGCGTGTGCAGCCCATAGCATACTACACATTCCAGATAGTAAATAGATCCATTCACATATCTGAATATAGTATAGCATTGGCTGCATGCCCATTGCCTGCGCTGTGGACCAATGGGAGTACAGCTCCACTGATGGTGTCAGTCAATGGGCAGTGGGCTGCAGGCGGGTGGGTGCTGCTGCCCGCCGCTGACTGGGGACTGGGGCGGTGGGGCCAGTGGGAGGTGGTGAGGGGTCCGCTCGACCACCAGGATATTGGATTCATTTTTTGTTTTACAAATGCCCTTGATTGGGCTGACAGCATTCCACTGGACCACCAGGATATTGGATTCATTTCTATTTTACTTAAGCCCGCGATCGGGCTGACAGCAGTCCACTGGATCACCAGGGATATTGGATTCAATTTTATTTTACAAATGCCCTTGATCAGGTGACAGCGTCCACTGGACCTACCAGGGATATTGGATTCATTTTTATTTTACAAATGCCCTTGATCAGGCTGACAGCGCATCCACTGGACCACCAGGGAGCTGGAGGGCTGGTTTTGCACGAGCCCATGATCAGGTAATGGGGCGCCAGGTGCAGCCGGCTTCGGTAGCCACCCACAGGTGGCAGCTGCCTGTTGTGCCTTGCAATATGGCAGCTCACCTGTGGGTCCAGCCATTGTTCCTTTTGTTTTGGATCAACTTTGTGCGGTGCATGTAGGGTTGCACTGCATGGACTCAGCACATCCGGGCTGAATATCGGGATGTGCAGAGCTATGCATGAGCACGCCCCACCCACCTAGCGCTGCATCACATTACTGATGCAATCCGATGATCGAGATTTGTGCCAGGCCCAATTCCCATTTGAATTCTCGAGTCAAGATCAGTAGGTTGCACAGGTAAATACTGTTGTGCCATGCACAACTCTTTTGAATATCTGGGCACATGTCTATTGTCCAATGTGACAGCTAAGCTTACTGTAGTTTCTTACACAGTGTCTTTTATTGCACAGCTTTAGTTAAGATCTTTCCAGTGATTAGTTTGCTATTTTTGAGACAATGTGTGTGTTAGCTTTTATTAACATTTTTGGTCATAATAAGGGTTGATAGCTTTGGTTGAGTAATTTTTAAAGACATGCTAAACTCTAGAAGGTGTTTATTTATTAGTGATAACTGTTTTCTAATGTACTCTATTCAATTTAGTATTATATTTATTCATTGTGTTGCACCTCCATGGGGATTCATCCCTGGCTAGGTATCCTTCAATGTACAATTGTTGTTTATTGTTTATTGAAAATCTAATAAAATCTTAAAAAAAAAAAAACTTAATGGTGTCTTTCTGGTGTGCTAGTGGTTCCTGTGCTCTCACCACATAAACTATGTAGACTTACATGCTGCTGTGATTTTTGACTTTATTATGAACTGTGTCTGTATTTCTTTAAATGAGATGTATTTACATAGGAGTGATGAGCCTGGGACACTCCAATAAAGCTTCGTGATTGTGATACACAGTGCAGAGGTGCTGTGTTGTACTTTGTTTTCTTACATGAAGAAAATGTTTGCAGTTACTTTCAGATAACCACTTTCATTGTTGCCCCATTATAGTACGTGTTTGCTCCTTTGAAAATCTTGCCCCATATTTTGAAAGATTTCCTAGAGATGTTACAAGATCTTTAGCTGTTTCTGATCATTACATTGCTCTGCTTTGACAGCAGCAGAAGCCATTGTGATGTCACAGGCATTACTAGCTGTACTCCCATTTGTTCAGTGTTCCTTGTGACCTGTCCAAAGGGAAATAAATGATATGACCTATCCAAATGGAACTACACTAGTTACCTTCATTTTTGTGATGTCACAGGAAAAACATTTTCTGACATTTTAATTCACATATATCCTGTATAAATATATATATATATATATATATAGTTTTATTACAAGTTAGAATTTACATGACATATAGATAACAATTTCAATGTGAAATGCTTTAAAACCAGTTTGAACACAATTGCTATAGTTGTATAATATGAACATAATTTTGACAGCAAACATAACTTTTTGTAAAACATACAAACTGCAAGACTTTTCTGTACTCCTAATATGCTGTGATTTCTACAGTTGCACAAATATACTTTGTTCAAGTCCCTTGAGAATATGGCAAAATTTGAATTAAGAAAATGATTTGCTGTCTTCCCTTTAGTTCATTAAAGCTATCTTAGTGTTATCAGAAAGGAAGCTGACATCAAGCCCCTTTAACAAAATATATAGTCTCACTTTTATAAGCCCAAGATACTTGGGAAATCAAACTTCCTTTTAAAGAGCACCAGTCTTTCTTACTTCCAAACCAAAGGTGTTCAAATCTTACCCTATCCTATGCTGTCCTTGAATGTTGGATGTTTGCAAAAGTAAATTCATCACTCAACCATGACTAAGTGTAGGCCACATTAGCCACTGATCACAGCACTTTATCAAAGATATAATTTAAACAGGTTCCCATAGTCTTGTATGGAGAACACTGAATTTTCTCGTGGTGATATCACAATTGATACAGAGCTTGGTGGCCTACAGCATACTGGGAGAAATGCCCTGAGGATCTAGATGCATTCTAGGACATGAGAAAATAAAATAATAAATACTTTTTGAAAACAAAACAAAAAATGCCAGGATGGCTTAGGATAGGAGTAGGCTTGTCACACTACTGTAACTGGGTTTGATTAGTTACAGATTGCCTTACCTACAATAAAAATGATAATAAATAGGTGTCTTATAGTTCTACTTGGAAAGCACTGTTGTACTCTCCATTACAGTGCTGTCATGGTTGTCAGGAGATCAGTGCACCCACAGCATGTTAACAGAAATTCCATCTCAGAGTGTCTGGAATCTTAGTTTTAAATGGGAACATTAATAAAAAGTATTTCTCACTGTCTGAAATCCTATGAAAAACTCTTTTGATTGAGGTGTCAGGATCACATGTAGCTACCAATCTGGAGATATTTCAGTCTTAGTTCTTCCTGTTTTGATAGTGCTTAGCCACCATTTTTGAAACCTTGTGATGTCTAGGAGGGTGAAGCAGTGCTTGACTACATTGTAGTTAGGGATTGCGTCACCATGCATGACATCACAAAGTAATATAATATGACATGGGGTCATAATGTCATGGATGAACCCACACACCACAACAATGCCACAGACATTACAGCGTGTGCGCAACAAAGGTAGGAACAAAATGCTGACCGCTAGAGAACAGTGCACACCACTACAAAACATAGGAAATCTTTCTTTGTGGGGTCCTCCACCCCTGCACTCCTTGACTTGGGGGCACTGCCCCATACCCCACAAGTAAAATATCTACTAACTCTGGGGGGTGGACTGAGGGAAAAAGGAAAACACCAAGTGGGGGAACTGGCTTTTCACAAAAATAAAAAAACATGTTGGGAGATGAGGATTAAACCCCAATCCCGGGCCTCAGTGCACCAGGTACATGTCTCTTAGCCACTCTACCAAGGGAGCGCTTGACCAGGCACAGCACCTGTGGCACCTTTCAGTCCTTCCTCCACTGCAGAGTGAGGGATAGGGGTAGCGGTAGTGTTCTATCACCATCATGCCCTGTTGCCATATTCCATTACTAATTTAGACCACACAGTTATCCTTGTGTGGTTTCATCCATGAGATATTGACCTGGTACCATGCAGTACTTTGTCAAAATAGAGCAGGCTTAGTCATCAGTATCTCCAGGTTGTTGCTGGCCACTACAGCAAATGTCAATACTCCATATAAAAGTGACTGTATGTGCTTTCAAACTATTTAGAGCAATGTTCTAAACACTTTCTAATTGTTCTAATTGCAAATAGTTAATGTTTACTAAATAACATGTTATAAACAATTTTACACTTTCCCACACTATTCATGAATGTTCCCTTTAGGAAGTGAATTAAATAATGGATATGTTTTTAAATGAAAAATACCAGGGAGGATTAAGGATTTGAGATGTTGTGAAATGTTATTTCACCAGCAAAATTCTGGTGAAGTTGCAAACTCGACTTTGCAAAAAACTTTACAAACTGCCTACTTCACAGTGGGTTTTCCTGGGGAAGTGTCACCTTTTTAGGCAAAGTCATGCAAAGTCATGGCAACATTACAACTTTATTTACAAATCTGCATGATTTTTGCTTGAGAAAGTAGCTCTTCACCTGCTGAAAATTTCATAAAAGTCGGCACTTCATGAATTTTGGCAAACTTCAAAATAATTTGTGAATCAAGTTTGCCATCTTCACGCATTTCTATGTAGGAGAGGGTAAGACTTGTCACAGTTTGTTCTGATGCACATTTGAGCCAAACACTCGTGGGGCTCTTTAAAATAAGAGATACTAAGCAGAGAAATTCTGCAGTTTAATTTACATATTTTGATTATGTCAGCAGTCCAAGTGCTTGTATTTAAAAATAACTTAATTTTCTCACAAAAAGTAAAGCAAAAGAAGGCTTCGGAGGCTCTCAGAACCTTTCTAGGGCAATGCATTAAAGGGGAAGGAAACATTGCTGGATCACTCTAGTTCTGATGACCCATGACAGTATCTTTCAAATGAGATAGTAATCTTACCTGCAGGTGTCAGGAATTCTGGGATATAAATATCTAAGTCATCCATAAATTAAATCAAGACAGCAACCATTTCATGGACTCATGAAACAGAACATGACATCACTGAGGGACAAGTTGCATGTTGTTAATTATACAAAGGACATAGTGTAACATATATCGTATAACCTGATTGGTCTGCTAAGGCCATTACTCATGGTAAATCCTGCAGTAACCCATGGCTGCAGAAGAGCATTTATTGAAAATAAACCATATTTAAATGCATTTTAAATGTATTTACACACAGAGCCATCGATATAATCATAATAAGCACTCCAGGGCATGGTCAATTGAGGTATTAGCCACTTCTCATGTGGCTACGCCACTCAGCTGCGCCTCAAGACTTACCACATGAGGCTTGGGCAAATCCTCCAATAACCCATGACCCATTGTGCCTTATTGCTTAATTACCTGCCCTCAGTGTTATAATTTTCTGCCTCAGGATTCAATGAAATAGCTGCAGCCTTTATTAAACTTACAGATGACTTAAATTTCTATATCTCTCACTATTCCCGACACCTGTAGGCAAGCCAATACCTCACATAAAACCTCTCTTTATGGGCTTTCAGAATTTGAGGGAACTAGTAAACTTTCCTTCTCATTTAGGATTAGAGCTCAGCCATAGCTTATTAGTTTCGTACTCTCACAGGGTACTAGCTAAACTCATTGAAAAGCAAAAGTAGCACTTTTATAAAATTAGTCTCTTTCTAAAACCTATATTTTGCTTTGCTGTAAATAAAGAAGTGCTTACAGTATAGCAGTGCTCAGTACAGGGGTGCGCTACACTTAAAATGTAGGCTCCATTCTAGATCTATAACTCAGAGTCTGTCACAGTTAATCTGAACCAAATACTTCTAAACATTCCCACATGATGAGACATCCCAAACCATAATGCAGGGGAACAGTCTTTAACTATGAAGTATATAACTATAGTCCCTTTTTCTGAAACATCAATGCAACTTTTATAAAACAGAATAAAAATGTTCCATTTACATTATTGACTACCACTGCCCCACACAAGTTGGTGTTTTCCTACTGAATCTCTCCCACTTGGTTTTTCTTACTGAATCTTCCACATACACACGTACACACCTTACTCCCCCAATGTTTGGAGAAACAAAGGTGTTATTTGGACCAGATTAACTCCAATATACCTATTTAATTCAATGTATATATCTGTACCTTATTATAGTGATCTCAGTCAGCTACACAAGGTTAATAAATTTAGAACTTAAAATTAACACCAAAAATAGACATTAAAGATTGTTGTGCTCCTTACTCCACTGTTACTACATATACAGACTACATGTGCTTTTTCCAAAAGTCTCTGTATTATCAAAACTTTTATCTACAAAAAAGATAAGGCATTATCTATTATAAATTCAATCAAACCATATGGGCTGGCACTTGAGATGCTGGTGTTGTTAAGCCTCCCATGGTCCTAGAGTCAAACAGATTCCGGTGCCCCCCACTGCTGAGCATTTGTAGTCCTTCAACAGGTGGCAATAGCTGTCTGTCTGTCATTGTTCCACTGGGTGAAGAACCCAGAAAACTACCTTGAGAAGAAACAATTTTGTCAGGGCTGGCTGCCAGTCTTGGAGAAGTAGAGAAGTTGTATCCATACAAACCATAGGGGGTGTGCAATCTAAAAGTGTTGTAGGAGCTTTGATGAGTCTGATTGGTAGAGAATGCATTGCTTGATTGTGGAGGCATGATATATTGGAGCTGTGGTGATGATATTCTGAAATCTGCAGAGGTAAGCCAGTCTGAGGGCAGCTGAATGTGTCTCCATCATTGCCTGCCATGGACATGTTCATAGCTGTGCCACTGGTCACTCCAATGTAGGAAGGAGTCTTTGGAGATACAAATGCTTCACTTGTGGGACTGCCCAGCCTGTTATAGGTTTCAGCCAGGGAGCTATTATATCTGTTAAATGACAAGCCTGAACTGCTGCAGGTTGCGTAGTCTGCTGGGCTGAGGTTGCAAAGCTGGCTGCTATTGGGTCCAAGGTGGAAAGCTGGGGAAGAACATGATGAACTAGGCAGGAAGTGGGTGTGAGAGGATGAGACTCCAGTTCCAGATCCAGGGAGCAGTGATGAGGAGCTTGTCCCTGCAGGGATACAGTACATGTAATTGCTGCCACATAAAATTATTCAGTTTTGTACTTCCTAATTTATGCATCAGTATCTATGTATCTCTCGGTCTCTTTCTTTCTTTCTTTCTTTCTTTCTTTCTTTCTTTCTTTCTTTCTTTCTTTCTTTCTTTCTTTCTTTCTTTCTCTATCTATCTTTCAAAATGAATCGGACAAATATGACAGTAGCGTTATCCAGAAGTCCTTCCTATTTTCTGGTCTATTTTACTTCTTTCTCAAGTTCAACTCATAAGAGTTATAACACACTCCAGAGATGTGTGAAAATATCTGCTATACACAAACCTTGGAAGGGTGTTGTTCAGACACTAGACTACATTTTGTGCCAAAAATTCCTCTTGATGTTTGTACAATATATCAGAGTATACACACATACCCTGTTGTGAGTTATCAGGTAGAGATATGCACAGATAGATAGATAGGTAGATAGATAAATAGATAGACAGATAGATATATAAAAGAATAACATAAGAAACCACCATTAGCAATGTTATAATTCTTTCTCAACACAAACCCATTTTATAAGAGTGATAACATACTACAGAGATGTTTGTAAACATTCTGCAATACTTTACATGTTAACATATTTTATCATTCACACTTGACCTTCTCTACTCACATCAGTAATATTACGGCTTAAATACATGAAAAACCTGTGTGCTTATAACAACTACAAAATTACTAACTGCCTGAGATAAAGTTGCAGAATGTGCCATATGACTTGTTGCCGATCCTTGATTATGGAGCCTTAGTAACTGATACTGTTTCCTCTACCAAGTTTGACAGAAACAGGGTATAATACATTGAAATTATTAAATTTGCCAGCATGCAACATCAGAGGTCATACCATTGCAAAGCCCTATATAACCTCAATTTGCTTTCCTTTAACTCAAAAATGAACTACGATATAGCCTCTTTTGCCTACTGACTCTTAAAAGAAGGGTTCTGCAGTGCCCCAACAGTGCCTAGTTGAGCATTTTCACAATGTCAATATCTACAATTTTGACTGTTCTAATAAAACTACATAAAATCCTGTTTGTGTGAACTAATGAGGTTAAAAGCTTTCAGATATTGTGTATCTGTTACATTGAACAGTTTGCCTTTATCACTTACAGCCATCACTTCTTTCAATTCATTTAGATTAGAACTTAAAAACAGTTAATGACCTTATCTATTTGTATGTGCTTCTGAAGTGTATAATCAGCTTGAGCACTTAATATATATATCTATATTTACATGATGTTATCTATGTTACTGTTTACATATGCAATATTTTGTATGCTCCAAAAAAGGAACTTGTTGCAGCTTAGCTAGCCCAGCTAACAAACTAAACTAAACTAATCTAATTCCATTGATGGATTCTGATGATATCACAAACCATGATAGCAAAGCTCAAGTGATTTGTGATGTTGCCAGAATCCCTAATGAAAGTATAGCCCTGGCTCCTGATTATTTCCTAGGGGTTATCTGTTAACATGTAATGTCCTAGTGCATGGGGTTTAGAATCAGGACAGACTTGTTAGAGGTTAAGAACAAAGACATGAATAGAGGATTCCCTACTTCCACCAAGGCCCATGATATCTGTCAGCTTGGTCTGCTTCCTCCTTTGACAAATCTACTCTGACCACCCGAACTGTAAAAGTAGATCCCTTGTGAGGGCTTTGTGCCTAGTAAGCCTTACCCAGTTACCAAAGAATTAAAAAATACACATTTGTTTTGACTTTCCAATAGTGTGTAATTGTTTTGAATGATTTGGGGTATCTTTAGTTAATGAAATTATTTTATTACATTTTACTACCACTGAATCTTGCTTTTTATTTTGATTTTTCACTTTTTACAGCTGCCTATTGCCTGATATTGTCAATTTTCCATAATGTCAGCTGTACAAAGAGACTAATTAAATATAATTTACTAATTTCTAACAAGTGAAACATCTATCTTATATATATAGCAAGCTTATCATTTAATATGTGAAATTTGTTTTTTTGAGGGCTATGGCTAGGTTTGTGCAAAGGTTTTAAATTACATGATTTGTGAAGCTTGCTGCAAAATTATTCAATTCCTGCTGTATTGTACTATGGGAAGGGTGACATTTGCTCATCTGTGTAGCAAACATCACAGCTTGCATTGAAAACACTATGCTAATTTATGCAGTTAATCAATTTTGCTGTGAAGTACATCGATTCACATAATACAAAGTACACAGTTGCTACAAATCATGAAGTGGCCACTATGCAAAAACGCTTATGAACTGCATGGAGGAAAATTCATCACAACTTTGTCTGTAAAGTTTAAATTTTGTACAGGCCTATGGGACATATATTCAAACTGTTAGCACCATGCAAACACTGTTTGTACCACATTAACTCTTTTTGTGTGCCACTGTATGGCTGTACTAAAGTGCCATATTGAAAACACAAGCAGTGTGGTGAAAATAAACTGTGTGTGACACCAATCCATGGAAATGTCTGTATTGGCACTGCATACATGCGGAATGGCACACAGAAGGGATTTTAGCAGCACTGACAGGCCGCCACTGCCATGCTAGTTACAGCTGAAAACCTACTTTAACAGTGCACACAATGGTACACACCACCTCTTCCTCACTATGTTGCCATATTACTGAATATATAGACAGAATAATGCATATGTAGTTGTGTGTTATGAGTTTTCTTTTACATATGTGAGGTGTGTGAGAATCCATAAACACTGAGAGTGAAGCTTGAGAGGTCTTTGAGATTATTGTACACCGAGGGTGTGTAAAAATCCTATGACACACATCTGCATATGTTTTATTTTTATAATAACTGGTGCAGAGTGTATTCAGAGAAAAATTATTCTGTAATGGATGATAGAAGCATGTTTATTTCAGTCTATAACACATTGGGTCTGATTCTAGAAGCTTGATGCAAGTCGCCACCAAAGGCAACTTAGCCCAACGCTATTGCAACATGGACCCTGCACCCTATTCTAGAAGGGCAGGGTCTCAGCGACTAAGCCCCATGACTTGTGACATGTGGACAGGTACACCAACCCAAGGAGGCATTACGAGGGGCATGTTGCAGTTGCACCCCAACAAGTGAATTTTTAATGCCCTGCAGGTGCTGGCCGGTGCCCCATCCATGCCTCGACCTGATATGTTGCACAACTGTGTAAATATTAGAGCCCCAAGATCCCTGGTGGTCCAGTGGCCCCATGAATGAATACTCACCAATTTCTGAGCGCATCTATACAGTAAGCACTCATCGGTGCTCAGTCGGCAGCTGGCCGTGGAGGTGTGAGTGGGCTGTGCCAGTCACCAGCTAGGGATGGGTGGGGGTGACTGGCACTGCTGGATGGGGCAGGTGGGGGGACAATGGACTATCTGGGATCTCAGGGTTCTAATATTTACACAGCTGTGACAACATATTGGGTCAGGCATGGATGGGGGACACAGCTGCCCAGGGGTGCTATTGTTGTGGGGTCAGGGGCATGCTGTGTGTGGACTGCCCTGCAGGGTGCGTGAGGGTTTGGGGGTTCTGGGGATTGGGGTGTGAGATGCCCAGCTGGGCACATCTGCTGTGGGGATGGGGACTGGGGGGCTGTGGACCACTGAGGGGAGTGTTCTGGGCATGGGGGAATCCTGGAGTGGGTGCAGTGGGTCTCCAGAACCCCCAGAGGATGTATGTACAGTTACACCAGCAAACTTAGGTTGCGGTTCTCCTCCGGGGGTTCTTGTAGAATCCGACATTGGGGACTTTGTTGCTGTCCTACTGGAATAGGGTGCAACTGCTGCTGTAAACCTCCTAGCGCCATGTTGCAGGGGTTTATGGTGCAACTGCTGGTGTAACTGCTCTTTGCCACAAGTGGCCTGCGTTATGTCGAGGCCACATTGTAGAATCTTGCAAGTCGCAACTGCTGGCGTAGTTGTTACTTGCACCATTCTACTTGGTGCAAGTGCTGTTATGCCAGGTGTAACTCTTTTAGAATCGGGCCCATTATCTCTAGGTAGACAAGGCTGTGTAAACATTGGAGGTGACTGTCTGTGCCAGAAAGGTCAGTGTGTTTTTAAGACACAGTTGTGAAAGTGGATAGGGAAAACCATCTTGTGAATATGTGTTTTTCCTGCTTTGACAGTCAGTCAGTGGAGCATGGCCTAGAAATGCCATAATAACCCATTGTGATGTCACACCAGGTTACTACAGCATTTGGAATGTTTCTGCAATGAGCTGATGCAGAGGGTAACCAGTTATAATATAAAAATATAGGCCAAGTTTCCACCTGATTACAGTCAGCACTAACGCTAACAAGTCATAGCCATCCATGGTAGCCTAGCAGACCCCACCCTTGCCCAATCCTGATATTGTAAATAAAAATATAATGAAGAACATGTGGACAATGAATGTATGAATGCATGTCCTTTATGGCAGCCTTGTAATTAACACACTGCACATAACTTTGCATGACACAATCATCCACCTTTGAATAGTCAGCCTAATATCACTAAGATCCAGCTCCATAAAATGCTTTTGTTTTAGCAATTTGTAATAGATTTAGTATTTTGTTTAACCTGTTGCTAAACTTTAGCAACTGTTTAGAAACTCCTTAACATTTCTTTGCCAGTAGGAAAAAATAAAGATTGATCTCCTCACAAAATATTTTTTGCAACTCATCTACCCAGGATATAGAAACTGAGATGTAACATCCTATTTCCATGAAGAATCTGCTTGTACAGTTGCAGCGATTGAAATGTCCAGGTATTTCCTAAAGGTTTTATGCTATTCCTAGAGAAATTTCCTGCCTGTCTGCAGTACCACGATGGGGCCACAAGAGAGAATCTCTTTAGAAATATTGAGAAATATCTAGAAATACCTGGCCATGTCAATTGTTGCAATTGTACACAAGTTTACAAGAGGAAGAACTGCAACAGTGGTACCCAAATTCTACAAGTGTACACTTATGATGTAAATTCAAATAAGAAAGAACTTTCCTCGGCCGATCAGTACCGGAGTTAGAAGTGCAGACAAGCACTGTATATCTTTGTTATTTTCTTATAACTGTACTGTCACATAGGAGTCACCCATGGCTGAGCCTGACAATCACATGATCAAAGGGCTTGCTGGGGATTCTTGAATAATAGTGGCAGGTGGAGGGTCGAGCATCAACCAGATAAAGTACAAATAGCAGATCTGTCAGTTATTTATAAACATCCCAACTGGTGTATTTTACCTACTCAGGGCCTATTCAGCTTGATTGTTTTGCCTGGGAAAATGGTGAGAGTCCCCTTTTAACATTTGCTATGCATTATTTTTTGTTACTATTGTTATTTATTTGTAAGTATTTCAACTACGGGACACTACTCCTTTTTCAATGGAGAGAGTCCAAAAGGGACCAGATGGGTACATCCTGTGGTACTGAGGATCTCAGGGAGATACTTGCTGCACCTCTGACATTAGAATTCAATAGTTCATTTGAAACAGGTGTGGCTCCAGAGGACTGGAAGATGGAAGATGTAGTACTATTCAATAAAAGTGATAGCAGGGAGGAGGCTGGCAATAATAGACCAGTCTGCCTCGCATCAGTGGTGGGAAAGTTAACTGAATCATTTCTGAAGGAGAGGATAGTGGAACAGCTTGACTGAAATGGGTTACAAGACTCAAGACAGCATGGATTCACAGGTGGGAGAATAAATCTGATAGATTTATTTGATTGGGTGACCAAGGAATTTGATTGGGGTGGAGCAGTGGATGTTGCCTTCTAGACTTTAGTAAGGCATTCAACACAGTTCCACACAGAAGGCCTATTAAGCAAGCAGAGTAGCCTAGGGTGGGTCAAGGTGGCAAACTGGGTAGAAATTGGTTAGGAGATAAGTGGCAGAAAGAAGTTGTAAATGGAGTTCACTAAGAGAAGGAGAAGGTGACCATCAGGGTGCCTCAGGAATTGGTACTGGGACTGTTCCTCTTAAATGTCTTTATAAATTACATTGCAGAGGATCAGGAAGGGAATGTCTGCCTATTTGTGGATGACACTAAAATCTGTAACAGGATGGATACTCTGGGGGATGGAAAGGATGGGCAGAGACCTGAAAAACTTGAGAAGTGTTCACAAGTATGGCAGCTGAGTTTTAATGTAAAAACAAGGAAAATAATGTACTTGGGGCACATAAACCCAGGAGTGTAGTGGGAAATGGTGGAGTGCTATTTATGACCACCAAGCAGGAGAGAGATCAGGGGTAATCATCTCTGATTACCTAAAGTTGGCCAGGCAATGCAACAAAGCAGTTGGGAGGGCCAGTGTGATACTGGGGTGCATAGGAGAGGTATCACCAGCAGAAGGAGGGAGGTGATAATGCCTCTGTATATATCACCGTAAGACCTCACTAAAATTCTGTATACAGTTCTGGGGCTACATCTCCAGAAGGATATAGACAATAAAGATGGTCCAGAGGAGAGCAACTAATGGTGTGGGGTCTGCAGCCATATGAGGAGAGAAAGAAGGAACTCAATATGCACACCCTGGAAGAGAGAAGGGAGAGAGAGGATATGATAGAAACATTTAAATGTTTTATGGGGTAAATAAGGTACAGGAAGAAAATATGTTTCAGAAAAAAGATGTGGAAAGATGCATGAGAACAAGGGTACATGCTGTGAAGCTGGAGGTGGGTAGATTCAGGAGAGATGTGAAGAAGTAGTTCTTCACAGAAAGGGTAGTGGAGTCATAGAACAGCTTACAGGTAGTGGATTCATAGAACAACCCACCAGCTGAGGTGGTGGGGGCAAAAACAGTAGTGGGGTTCAAGAATGCATGGGATATGCATAAGACAAGCTTAGTGGAAAGGAACTGGGGTAGAAAAGAGTGGAAAAGCTGGAGATCAAGTAGTGTCTACGGTAATACTACAGATAGGGAAAATGGTCAGACTGTGGGGGAGGGTGGCAAGTGGTCCTTATCTGTTAACAAATTCTGATTCTTTGTTTCTATTTTATTAAAGATCAGGTATGTACTTTAATATATACTTTTGTAGCCGTAATTTACCTTGCTACTTCAACCTAACCCTTAGGCTGCCAACAGAAGTAGAACATACATGAATTCTGGACTGATATATCAAGTCCATGGCTCTGCAAGGGTTAATAGAGAGTACTTTTTAATGTTTAGTTACATACAAACATACAAAATTGCCAGCAGATAAAGGCCCTCTGGTCTATCAAGTCTGATAGATTAGCAGCTAGCAACCCTTACACTGCAGCTGCTCCTCCCTCCCTTCCCTATCTGTGACCCTCCCTTACCCTGTCCTATCCCCTTTTAAAGCAGCCCACTGTACCACAGGACACCACCACTTCCTTAGGCAATGCATTCCACCCAGACACCACCCTTTCTGTAAAAAGTGTCCCTCATTTCCCACCTGAATCTTTCTATATCCTCCTCAAATCGGGAAGATTCAGGAGGGAAACGAGAGACACTAGTTATCATTAGGCATGGGCAGGTAGAAATACCATATCCTAAACACTACCTGAGGACAAAACTATATGCCATCAGCACAGTGAAACCATTAAGGTAACAGCAATGTGGGTGTTGCATCCGTCCAAGGTCATTCTGACAATCGGGATTTCAAAAGCTTGCTATCGTTGCTATCCCAGGGTATTGCACTCTTTCCCTACATCTCCAACCTGGATGTGATTATATTATTTTCCGGGGTGGAGTGCAGGGGCAAAGTCCTCAAACTGCCAGAATGTGCCCTTGTGCGTTTGGGTGATGGTCAGGTGGCACAATTGCTGGTGACATGATCACTGTCGGCATTTGGGTGTCGCTGTAATGTCGGTTGACCTTCTGGGTTTCAATCTGACATAGTAAAACCGAACAAAGCTAACCTAAAATACCCTAAAACAACCTAATGCAAAATGGGTAGTTTGTTAGGGTCTGGTAGTTAATACCCTAATCATTCTACTACCCTATTACCCTACCCTGACCATAACAAAAAGTGAAAGACTGTTTCTGACTATAGGCTGTATACTATTACACTGTTTGCTAGGTGCCCCGAGACCTGTCATTTATTACTGTGACATAGCTACACTGACACTCTTTGTCCCAGTTAGTGAAACAATATCCTTTTATGGCTGTATTACACTGTTTGTTAGGTTTCCAAAATTATACCCATGGTGGGCATTGCTGAGGCAGATACAAGAGTGCAGCTGCCTTTATTGAGCTTGCTGCTATTTCTAAAATTATACCCATGGTGGGCATTGCTGGAGCAGATACAAGAGGTGCAGGTGTTCTGAGTGAGCCTACAGCTGTTTTCAAAAAGTTACACCTATGGCAGGCATTGCTGAGGCAGGTACAAAAGGTCAACTGTGTGATTGAGCCTGCTGCGGTTGCTCAAAATTATACCCATGGCGGGCATTGCTGAGACAGGTACAAGAGGTGCATCTGCTCTTAGTGAGCCTGCTGCTTTTTCAAAAAGTATACCCATGGCAGGCATTGCTGAGGCAGGTATGAGATGCTCAGCTGCTTTGAGTGAGGCTGCTGTTTCCAAAAATTTTACTCATGGCGGGCATTGGTGAGGCAGATATTAGAGGTGCAGCTGCTGTGAGCGAGCCTGTTGCTGTTTCCAAAAATTAAAACCTGTGGCAGGTATTGCTGAGGTAGGTACAAGAGGTGTAGCTGCTCTGATTGTGCCTGCTGCTGTTTCCAACATTATACCCACAGCGGGCATTGATGAGGCAGGTGCAAGAGGTGCAACTACTCTGAATGATCCTGCTGCTGTTTTCCCAAAAATTATACCTATGGCAGGCATTGATGAAGTAGATACGAAAGGAGTAGCTGCTCTGAGTGAGGCTGCTGCTGTTTCTGAAAATTATACCCATGGCGGCATCAAGGAAGCACCACAGAATGTCGACAGACATTCTGCTGACATCCTCACAGTGACAGCACAATGCAGACACTCAGCATGGGGCCGTCAATGTTTCAAAGATTTTTGTGGGGGTCTGTGCCCCGCACCATCCATGGGGCTCTGCCCCACCCCCCACATTTAAATATTATCAACTCCAGGTCAGAGTTGTTTCAGGGAGGGGGCAGAACAATGGGAGAAACCATGTCAGTGAACCTGGACCATTGTAGCGACTGTCATTGTAATGGTTCTTTTCGAGTTTCACTGTCAGGGTGTTGATCTACTGTGGGCCACCGAGCATCAAACATAATAAGCTAATGACTGACAAAACTAAGAGTAGTGTGGCACATGTGGCTGGCATGGAGGCAGTGGTGATGGTATATTTTGTCAGTAGTACATTTCTTATTTTTTTGTAATTCAGACTTTATTGAAACATTTTCCACAATAAAAGGCAGTTACCATGAGAATGAAACAAGAGTACAGCAACTTGTTAAGATAAAACTGCCCGACCCTCTCCTCCCTCCCATACAGCAGTAACAAATCCATATGTCCCATAAGTATAAAATCATTACAGAGAAACCTACAGGGCAATTTGTCTAAAAACGTAATTAAGTCTGAGCAACTAGAATTAGAGAAGGAAGGGATCCCATATTTGTGTATAAACTGCCAATCTGTTGTGGAGGCTGGCAATTTCTTTTCTGTATGTAGATTGGCAAGAATTTCATTCACCCATTCTTGAAAGTCGGGTGGACTTGTCTTTCCAGTGACGAGAATAAGCTTCTTGACAGATAAGGCTATCATAGAAATATGAAACCTTCTGACTTTAACTCTAATAGAAGACAAGTCCCCTAGGAGACAAATATCAGGTGTGAAATACTCCTGTAGGCCCAGTAAAGGATCAAGGGAAGCCTTAATAGAGTCCCATAGAAAATAAATTTTGGGGCAGGACCAAACAAGTGAAGAAGTGTTCTCCTCCCAAGAACACTTAGTACATAAGTTGAGTCCAAGAGACCCCATTTCTTTAACTTAACCGGGTGTAATACATATTATGTAAAAATGTGATATTGCATGAGACGAACCTGTCTTGAGAAACATACTTATGACAGGATCTCCACAGGGTTTGCCAATCAGGATGATGCTGAGGAACCTCATGGGTCCAAAGGAATCTCCATATCTTTTGTGAAATAACACCTGATATAATTTAGATATGATACCCGAAGATCCAAGTAATGAAGAGACTTCAGGTATCAGGGCTGTAACTGTCTGGCAAGGAGGGCATTGTCAAGGACTATTGTAAGTAAATGCCTAACTGTATGACTTTAAAGTGTGAGAAAGCTGGAATATTGAATTTCCAAAAATATCTCTACTGACAACCATTGCCCCTCCTCATCCACAAAGGAGAGTACTTTTCCATCCCCAGTTGGGACAACCATTTACGGGAATCTGCTTTTGTTAATGGTGAAAGATGGGAATTCCAGATGGCTGGGCCAAGTCTAGTTGAGGGTATATCATAAAAGAACATAATTGTGCATATACCTTTAGTGAAGTAGCTACTATGGGACATTTCTCAGCTGCACGCACCTGAGACATTTAACATAGAACAAAGTTAGGGGATCCAGGTTCATAGACCTAATTAAAACCAATTCAATCCTAAGCCATACCGGTTGCTCTTTTTCAAGGCCAGGACATACCCATTCAAACATTTTGCTAAGTGGCTAGCCCAATAATATATAGCCAAATGAGAATCATAAGCCCCCTCAGATTTTGGAGCTGCCAATTTATAATAGGCCAATTGAGGATACTTATCGGACCAGATGAACCTAGTGAAAGTGCCATGCAACTTCTTAAACCAGAGTAACGGGGATAAAAGTATTGAGAAGAGATAAAGGGTAAAAATTTAGGAAAATATTCATCTTAACTATGTTGATCCGCCCCACAATGAAACAGGGAGTTTGGACCACCTATCAAGGTCCTGAGTTATAAGCTGAGAAATTGATTTGAGATTTTCCTTAAACCATGTTAAGGGGTTATGAGTTAGTTTGATGCCCAAGTACTTGAATGACCTGGGGCCCAAAACAAACCTAAAGGGCTAATATCAGTCTTAAATATCTTGTGGTTTAAAGGAAAAAAGAGGATTTATTAGCATTCAGTTTGTAATTAGATAGGGCACTAAATTTTGCTATTTCGCCAGCAAAGCCAGAACAGAGGATATTGGATGGGAAAGGTGTACCAACAGATCATCCGAATATGCAGTGACCTTGATTTCATGACGTCAACCCAAATACCTTGTATTAACGCATTATTGAGAATATTTTGGATGAGAGGTTCAAGGTACAAATTAAATAAAAGAGGAGATGGGGGCAACCCTGACTGGTACCTGAATGGAGTGAGAAAGGTTTAGAAAAGGCCCCATTTCCAGAGATCCTTGCTGTGGGGTTTTTATAATGCAGCAATCCAGGATATAAATACAGGAGGGAATTGGAAGGCTTCAAAACTCAAAACAAGAAATTCCAGTTCACCACGATCAAATGCCTTCTCGGCATCCAGGGAAACCAGTCCTGCAGGAAACTCGGCATCCCTGGTAGCGAGAAGACATGAGAAAGGGTGCGCAAGTGGTCTGATGACGAAGGCCCCTTCATGAATCCAACCTGGTCATACCTATTAGCTCAGAGAGGACTACAGTTAACCTGCTGGCTAATATCTTCTAAAGGATTTTAATATCTCGGTTTAGAAGGGATATAGGTCTGTAACTTTGAACTAGCTCAGGATCCTTATCTGGTTTAGGAGAAGAACAATCAGGGCCTCAAAGAGGTCTGGGTCTGCCTCTGTTCCAGTTAAAATATGTTGAAATAGGCGATAAAGTACTGGTAGTAAAAGATCCCAAAAACTTTGTAAAATAGAGAGGAAAACCCATCTGTGCCTGGGACTTTGTCTGCGGGTAACCCACTAATAACCTCAGCAATCTCCTCCTGGGATATAGGGGAACCAAAAAACCTTATGTTGCTCTGATAAGAAGGGCAGGTGGGAGTCCCTCAAATAATTCTCCATACTCCCGGGACAAGGAGGTGACTCCATGTCACTGTACAATCTTTCATAGTATAGAGCAAACTCTTGTACTATCTTGGTAAGGGATACTTTCAGGGACCCATCTGCTACTGCCCAAATTAGTGGGATGAATCTTGTAGATTCTTGTTGTTTTATACGCATGCCAGTAGGCTCTGCTTTCTCTCCCTGGTCCGTATAATTAGCTCTGGTTCGAATAATAGCTAATTCTGATTTTTCCCTTAGCAACTCTAGATATCTGTCCTTGATCACTTGGAGCCTCCTATTGTCCTCATCTGAGACACTAACAGAAGTATTCACTTTGAGTGACCGAATTTGGGACAATAATGATAATAGTTCTTCTTCCTGTGCCCTTTTCCTACTAGCCACCATACTGATAAGGATCCTCTCATATATGCTTTGAAGGCCCCTATAAAATATCTGGTTTTGTACTGTCTAAAGGGTTAAATGAAAAAAGAGCTCAATTTGTTCCCTTATGAGCTTGCAATACTTGGCATCTGTAATAATCTGTTCATTGAGCTTCCATCTGGTTTCCCTTTTAGGTAAATTAAAGAATGCCAATTTGCATAACACAAGTGAATGATCAGAGACAGGGCCAGGTTGAATCAAGAAGTCTTGACCCGGGCAAGAGAGCTTGAGAAATAAATATGTAGTCAATGCAGGACTGCGAGCCGTGTGCCATTGACCTGAAGGTAAACTCCCAGAGTCAGGATATAACACACGCCAGACATCACAGAGCCCGCAATGGTCTACTAAATCCTTAAAAGCCCTCTGCCCTGGAGATACCCCTCCGGTCCAGTACCTGACCTGTCCAGATTAGAATCTGCGACTTGATTAAAGTCACCCCCAAAATAATCCTGATAGGAAGCATTAGAAGAATAATGGTTATGAGTCTCATGAAAACCCTGGATCATCAATATTAGGACCATATATACTACCAAGTAAAGTGGAACTGACCAGAGTGCCTTTAACTAAAATAAATCTACCCTCGGATCTTTGATAACCTGCGTGAGAAACAAAGGGAATACCTCTATTGATAATAAGCATGACCCCACAACTATTAGTGGAGCCCTGAGCATCGTAAACCATTCCCACCTGTTGCCTCCTTAATTGTAAGGCTTCAGATTCAAGTAAGTGGAATTCCTGTAAGAAAGTTATCTGAGAACGTAATAAACTTAAATATTTGAGAACCTGATATTGTTTGGATTTTCCTGATCCCTTAACATTCCAAGTAGCAAAAGCCACCTTGTTGGCCATCTAACAAGAGTTAATGAACTTAGTATGTTCAGCCCAGTGGACAAATTACACAAAACATTCAGCCATAATTCAGAAGTTACTGCTGTAGAACCATCCCTCCTACCCATCCCCCAACAAGTAACCCACCCCCCAACTTCACCCATTCCACCTAACAAAGCCCAACATATACCACCCCACCCAACCACCCATACTGCCATAAGCAACATTTAGCATAGTACTGGGTCCTTCCTCCTTCTCCGCCCCCCGACAATGCACCTCTGCTTACAACAAATACAACAATATCCTCAAGTAAATACTAAACAGTGCAGCTATTTTAACAACCCCCAATAACTAGAGAACAGTCTTGGGCTTCCCATGTAAACCTTTACAGGTGCAATAAGATACTAATGAAAGGGAACAAACTAACCTCCAAAAGCATATAAATGCACCAATTAGCTTCAGGGACTGAATAAAAATTATGTGTTATGCTGCTCCATGAGAAACCTCTACACAAACCAGAACCAGATTGAAAGCTAATGGAGGGAATTACCCCTTCCCACCAAAATGAGACCAAAACACCAGAAAGACACTGACATCCTTGGCCCCAGGCAAAGAAAAGTGAGAAATGACATCTCTGCCTGAGATTTACTCAGCCCTTAGGCACAAGAACCCCAATTGGGGTAATTTGCTGCCCTGAATTTGAGACAAGAGACACAGCTGAAGGGAGATCCTCCCCAAATTAAGAGCAGCTGAATTACACTTCATATGCGTGGTGTGTCCTCTTGTGGCCACATCCTGATCCTGACAAGATAATTATATGAAATTACTGAGAAAGCCCAACACCACTCCCATTTCCAACAATCTGCAAGTGAGACATTAATCCCAAATAAGGTAACACAGACTTCCCTCTCTAATACTAATATCTATAATTAAATGCACTGAAACACAAAACTCCTTCCCCAAATAAACCATCCCGATCATCCCAGAAGTCCTTGCCCTGAACAGCAATTAGCTTTGTGGAATTAGGGCCTGAGAAACTCTTAACAGGTAGCACATATTCTTAATTAACACAGTCCAGATGAGAAACAAGAACTTCCAAATGCAGCCCATCGACATTATCTTTGTAGGCAAAGGAGATAACAGTTCCAGTGAGGCAACACCAGGCAGCCCCTCAACATGTGGCAGAACTTCTCAGGACTCTCAGAACAAGTCCAGTAGACGGTTTTAAGGCTGAAAGAGCAGATTCAGGATCTTCAAAATTTAACCAGGATCCATTTACAAGAACTTGTAGCCTGGCGGATACCCCATCCTAAATTTCAGGCCCACAGCAATGATCTTGGATCGTGATGGGGTGAAGCGCTACGTTTCAAACAAACCGATCCTGGCAGGTTTTGTGCAATTCTCAATTTAGCATTCTCCCAGCGAACCTCCTGTAAAGCTCTCACTTTCTGCAAAAGTGCTGCCTTTCTAAAAATGTAAGAAATGGCAAATAATAGGTTGAGGGCAGCATCCAGTAAAGGCCTTGGTTGCAATGACCTGTGAGCTCGCTCAATTATATATACTGGGCGAAGGAGAGGGCCAGCAACTAATTCCACCAGCTTCTGTATGAATGCTATAGCATTCTGGCCCTCTTCTCCCTCTGGTAGCCCTAGTATCACAGCGTTGTTTCTGTGGCTATGGCCCTCCAGGTCTTCAAGTTTGCCTCCACGAGATAGCTTCTGCCATGTAGACACTAATTCAGGATCAAGTTTCTCTAGTCGTTTCTCCGAGACTATTCTGGCAGTATTATCGGAGGCAGTTAAGCGAAACTTCATCCAGCTTTTTGACAAAGTCTTCAGGTCGATCACCATTCCTTTCATCTCCTCACAGAAGGGTTTAAACTCTTCTAAGAACTATTAAGCATAAAAGCTCTTGCTCCCCGACTTGACTCGAAGGATTGGGCTATCTGGCCCACCTGAGACACAATTTCTCATCATATTCCCCTTCCAGACAAGGTGATCCCTCCTCCTGGGAAATTATCATCCTATTTCCTGTGTCCTACCTTACAAAACATCAGGAACACTTGGTACTCTTTCAAATCTACACCTTCCTCTCTGACACCTCTTTCTTCACCCCTTCCAATCTGGATTTTGGAAAAACACTGTACCACCACCTCCATTACTTAGATGCACTGACATCATTCTCTCAGGGATGGACAGAGGCCAAGTCACATCCACTGTCTTTGTCAACCTCACCAAGGCTTTCAACACGTTTCTCCCACACCTCCACCTAGACAACCTCACAGTAGCTGGCCTCTCAGATTTGGCCACAAACTGGCTCAGAGCCTACCTTACTGGTAGGATGCAATCAGTAAGAACTGCTGACTCCAGCTCCCCGCTAACAATCATCACTGGAGTCCTTCAGGGCTCAGTCTTTGGCCCTCTGCTTTTCTCCATTTTTCTAAATGACCTGCCATCGGTTTGCACCTCATCACCCATCCACATGTATGCAGATGACACTACCCTATTTACCTCATGCCAATCCCCATCTGATATGGTGGCCAGCTATAGCTGGACTTCAGTAAGATTCAGCACTGGCTCAGCTCTCACCATCTATTTCTCAATGCCAAGAAGATCGTCTCCATGACCTGTAACACAAGGCAGAGACTCTCGAGGCTACCATCTATGCCCTCCTTCCACACCCTTGATGGGACAACTCTTGAGGACACATCCTCTTTTAGATACCTGGGGTTTGGCTTGACCAGCCTCATCTTCTCTGGACATGTTGATGCCATCCAGAAAAACTGCACCCCAAGCTTGGTGCCCTATATAGGAACCATAGCTGCATTCTGCTATCGGCAAGACGTGAGCTCATCCAGAAGATGATCCTCCTATATTCAACTACTGTGATGTGGTCTACAGTGCTGCTCCCTTGTCCTCCTTAAGCAGATTGGACACCCTCTTTAACTCCTTCTGTCATTTTGCTCTGGACTCCCTCACCTTATGCATCACTGTGACCTGTATCATTCATTGTCATTTCCTTCTTTTATTAACAGCGCCTCTCCCACTCGCAAAATGTATCTCTAAATTCTGATTTGTTGCTCTCCCCACCTAACCTCCTGTCTATCCATCCCTCCCCCAAATCACTCCCTTAAATACACGATGTGCATTCTGGCAGTCCCTCATTGCCCACAAGTGCAGGCCAAAGCGTGTTCTCTCATCGGTTCCCTAAGCTCTGTAACTCTCTCCAACATCAAATTTGACACTCATCCTCCACCTCCTATTTTCTGCTCTACACAACTTCCTAGCATCTAATTGCATCTGCCCTTAAACTCTAACTCTAATCCATCGCCCTCACCACCCTCACTATCCCCTATAGCCTGGTCCGAACTACATTGATGGCTCTCCTCACCCTCCTTCATCCACTTGTGGCTTTCCCTATGCCTATATCATCCTACATACCTTGCACTTAGAAATACTAACATACTAGGAAGCCAGCAGTTTAGGCCCGATGGTCTATCAAGTCTCCTCAATAATCTGTGCCCTCCCAGGACACCGTTGTTTGCCTCTGCCTCCTTACAAGGTCCTCCACCCCCTAGCGGGGCTCTGGGATGACCCTTCCCATATCTATCCTAGCCATTCTTGAACCTCTCCACAGTTGCAGCAGACAACAAGTCCCCAGGCAGTGCATTCCAGGGCTCCACCACCCTCTCAGTGAAGTATTATCTCCTTGCTCCCCAGCATCCCCCTTCCAGCTTCATTGAGTGACCCCTGGTGGCCCCACCTCCCTCAGCTGAAGCACCCCTCAAGGCTTACCCTGTTTATTCCTTTGAGATATTTAAAGACCTCTATCATATCCCACCATTCCTTCTCTCCTCCAGTGATTACAGGTTTTGCTCTTCCAGTGTCTGCTCTTAGGGCCTCCCCATTCCCAGTATCATCCTGGTCACCTCCCTCTGGACCCTCTCCAGAAGAGCAATGTCCCTCTTTAAGTAGGGATGCCAAAACTGCACACAGTAGTCAAGGTGGGCACGGGGTCGTTATGTAGCAAGACATAATGCTGCATGACACTATCACACTGCACGATTAATGCCATGAGGCATCATGTCTTTGTTCTGTGGGAGCTCCACCCACACATCCCGTTATGGGGGGCTGCACACCCAGACCCCCCACTAAGATTCTCAACTCCCAGGAGTCCAACTCAGGGAAGACAGGTCCAGGTTTCACCATAATGCGTGCACGCTATTGCTGCAACATTATGACCCGCACGTTCAAGGCGTGGTCTAACCAGGCAATTGTACAGTGGAAGGAGCACCTCTACTCCTTGAGGTTATCCCACTGGCTATGCATCCCAGCATTTTATTTGCTTAGGCACAGCCCTTCTACACTGCTCTGAGTTATTCATTTTGGCATCCACCACCACCCCGAGGTCCTTCTCGCCCTAGAAACCTGCAGTGCCTGCCCCCAAGGGTGTATTCATGAGCCAGGTTTTGGCCCCAGGTGTAGAACTCTGCATTTCCCAGCACTGAACTTTATCTTCCATGTTCTTAACCACCTCCCCAGAGCCTCTAGATCCTCCTGAAGAGTCAGCTTCCCTCCTCCCCTTCCACCATGGCCCCAGCTTTGAGTCATCAGCAAACAGACTCATCCCACTCCTGATACCACTTCTGATGTCTGAGATATAAATGTTAAACAGGAGTGGGCATAGTACTGACCCTTGAGGGACCCCACTAATGATCCTCCTGGAGGATGAGATCTCCCACCACCTTCTGTACACTCTCCTCTAGCCAGTTTCCTATCCACCTGATCATCAGCCCCCCATATCCTCACAGCTTCCCCAGTAGCCTGGGATGTGGCACCAAGCCAAATGCCCTGCTGAAGTCCAGAAAGAGGACATCCACCAGCCTTCCCTGATCCAGTGCACTAGTCACCCTTCATAGAACTCCACCAGGTTGGCCTGACACAATCTGCCCCTAACAAAGCCATGCTGGTGATCATCTAGGTGACCCCATGCCTTCAGAACACCCTTCAGCCTCTCTTTCAAGATGGCCTCCATCACTTTGCCCACCACCCATGTCAGGCTAACCAGCCTATAGTTTTCGGCTCCTCTTGCGAGACCCCTTGTGTATAGGCACAATATGGACCATCCTCCAGTCATGAGGTACCCATCCTGACTGCAGGGAGGAATTAAGTAGGCCCTCCAGGGTGCAGCCGGGTATCAGCCATATCATTAAGCACCTTGGGATGTATCCATCTGGACCCAGTGCTTTATCTCCCTTAGGGTCTTGAGGGCTTCCCTCACCCTCCCACTGGGGAGTTCAACATCCATTTCCCCATCTTCATCTGCCAGTCTTCCCTCCTCCTCTTGCAGTACCACCCCATCCTCCTTGGTAAAGACAGAGGCAAACAAATAATTTAGTATTTCTGCCTTCTGCCTGCATCCTCCACCTAACCACTCCCCATCCTCAGCCTACTAATCTGCCTCTTCCTTTTCTTCTTTCACTGATATACCTGAAGATACTTCCCCAATCTCCTGTGCCAATCTCAGCTCCGTGGCCACGGTCACCAGCTGCCTCACCACCCTGGTGACCCTCCTGGCTACCTCATCATACTCCCCCTGCATGTAGCCCCCTGAGAATGTTTGTATCGGCTATAAGCAGCCTTTTTCCCTCACCAAATCCTGGACCTCCCTTGTCCGCCAGCTCAGCCTCTTTGTTTGCCTCACTTGCGTCTCTCCCTCGTGCAGGCCTTGATAGCCTCCAGGAGCCCATGCTTGGCCTGATCTCATCTAGGTAGCCCCTAAGGATCCTTTCCATCCCCTTGAAGTCCGCCCTCTAAAATCAACCACTGTTGTTTTAGTGTGTTACCACTCCGTGGGTCAAGGGAGAACCAAACCATGGCATGGTCACTCCCGCCAGTGGGTCCCAAAACTAGATTTCTGATGAGCTCACCATCTGACAGGACCAAATCAAGATGTGCCCCCTCATCGGATCAGTCACCAACTGGGCAAGGAACGCATTCTGGAAGATGTCCAGCAGGTGCTGCTCCTTGCCCGATGAGAACACCATGGTTCTCCAGTCTGCCCTGGCATATTCAGGTCTCCCAGCACCACAGTTTGCCCTCCCCTACCACAGTGATCCCTAAGGCTAGTCACCAGGCTTTCTCCTGTTCTTCACCCTGCCTGGGTGGTCTATATACTACCCCATCTTCACTCTCTCCCCCGGAGCCTGCACGGTGATCCATAGGGCCTCCACCTGATCACCTGCTTCCTCAACCCTGCTATCCCTATGCTATTCCTAATGATAAAGCTACCCCCTCCCTTCCCTCCACCCTATCTCTTTTGCACACGGTGTACCCTGGTAGATTTAGGTCCCAATCATGTCTGGAAGTGGCCCAAGTCTCTGTGACAGCTGCCACATCCAACCTCCTCCACTAACAGCACCTGAAGTTCTGGTATCTTTGCTTCCCATGCTCCTGGCATTAATCAGGACCACCTCCAATGTGCCCTCACCCCCCATCCTGAGGCCTCCCTGTTGCCTGCCTATAAGGCCCTCTTGTGCTCTATCTGGTGCTCCTGCCCTGTGCCCCCCCTCCTCTTCTATTAGTACCATCTTATGGTTTCTGTAAGTTTCAAACTACTCAGTTCACCTTCTGTCACTGTCAACCCTTGTACAGCTGAACTAGGGTTACTTATGCATTACTGAGCACTTCAAATGTTAGTTGGGTTCAATGTAATTATATTTGTTAACTTTACTTTATTCATATTCTGTATGTACGTACGTATGTATTGTATTCTCTATAGAATGTTCTTGTTTGCTTCTTTCCCACCTCTCCCGATGAACCTTGAGATAAGCAACTTGTATGTTCAGTGTGCCCTTTCCTTGGTGAAACATTTCAATAAATAAATAAATAAATCTTGTTTGAGGAAAAATTTGACTCAGAGTTGCATTGTCCATGCTGACATGTGTGGCAGCCTCAATGGCTCAATAAGGTGACCAAAGATTCAAGTAGAGTCCGGCTACTGGAACTGAGCATGATGTCTACTTTACCTATTTGATTCTACATGGTGTAGTCATATACAGTTTTCTTCCGTTCAAAAGCCTTTCCAACATGTAAAATGTTGATTTCCAGTGGTTGGAACTTCCTGCTTTAATGTAAGCAATGGTAAGTTGTTTGACCTCTGCTGACCCTTCAGAAATTTTTGTGCTTTTCACAAAGTTGCTGAAATGTCCACATATTTTCTAGCAAGACCTAACAAGTTTTCAACATTTCTGTTTCCATGTAAGAAACTATGAATGACACCCAGCTGCACAGAGGGCAGAGGCACCTAGTGTCTCACTTCTCCTACCCCAGCAACCCGTGTTCAAGACCGAGCTTGGGCAGTAGGAGTCAGCTGGGTGGAGGGAGAGAGAGAGGATTTAGTGGCCACCAGGAAGCTCTCTTTCTCGGACGGGAGGAAAGCCCTCCTGGCTCTTGATTGCTGCTGAGTGGAGGCTCAATGGCAGTGTTAGGTGGGGGCTGTTGCTAGCCTGGTGGGAGGATCATTTGAGCCTCAGGGCATATGTGCGCCCCACACACATGCATGACCATGTTACCAGGACCTCAGGGATAAAGGAAGAAACAAACAAAAATGCCTTGGTGACAGGATGAAGACTGACCCTCATGGGCCTCTCACTGGTGGCCAAGCACCACTGCAGTCCTGTGGCAGATGCCAGTGGTGACAATGTAAGCCCAGAGGGAGCTGGATGATGATGGCTGGGGGATCAGTTGGAAGGGTCACCGTGGATAGGAGTGTAAACACAAGATGGAAAAAGAAAAAAAAAGGAAATTCTGGATGAAAAGATTTAAAATGCTCAAAACAAGATGTGTGTTGGTAGTTGCCATCTCTAACAGCTTTGACTATGTTGGCACCATGATTTGACACTATGAACCCTGGAGATAAGGAATATGGAGTAAGTCATTTCTGGAATTGTTTTTGCCACTCCTGCAAAATAATCACAGCAGTGTGGTTTCCTCAAAACTGGTGACACATAATACAGCCTGCTTCCTACTGCTTATGGTAAAGTGGGGATTACTTTCTGACTGAAAACTTGCCCAATGAGCTGTAACAGTCATGTGGTCAATTGTTTGGCTGCTGGTCCATATATCTGTAGTTATGTGGACCTGCTTCACCTCAGAGAGTTTCAACTGCTTAATAACTGTCGCACCATGTCATACAACTGTGTAACAGCTTTTTTCAAGAAATATGTTCAACAGGGAATGGTGTACTGTGGTTCAATCTGGTTCATGAACTTGAGGAAACCTTTCTGGGCAACAAAAGTAAAAGGGAGTTGACAATTAGCCAACAGCTCTGCAATGGCTCTATTTAACAGTTGGATGCTTGTGAGTAAATTTTGATGACCTTTAACACTTTCTTTTAATGTTAGTTGATGAGATATTTTAATTTTGGGGGTATTTTAACACCTTTTCACATGGAATACTACTTTGGGATTTTCCAGTACTTGGTGTCAGAAGAAAACAATCTATGTTTGTCTGGGAATACTGAAAGGACACATCAAGTGATTTACTGTCACTTCCTGCTACCAGTTCATTGTCACTATGGTCACCACCACCTCCACTACTGCTCATACCAACCACACTGCCCCTTGCCCTGCCCCACACAGTTGTGTGTTTTGCTTTGCATGTCACATCATTACTGATGTTCCAAAATTTGGCACTTCACCACCATGACTAACACTCTTTTGCACAGACTGAATACAGCTTGAGAGTTGTCTGCAGGGTCAATATAAAACAAATTCCACACTAAAGATTTACCTTTTTTGCTTTGTGTCATGGTGCCTGGTACTCTTCCTTGAATAGTCAAGGGACCTGATGGAAACCAACACTGCCATTTCCTTGTTGAGATGAATTGTTCTCATTCATACTCATCATCTTATTCTTACAATTAGCATATGCTTTTTTCTGCACTTGCCTCTCATGCCTTACTGTGGCATCCTCTTCTACCCCATCATTGAAACTACTGACCTCATCGCCAACAAGATTCAGAAGAACTGGAAGTGCAATCATCATTATGTGGGATGCAGCCTGGGCTATCCCATTTCCTGTCCCCATCATCACCATCTCTATCAGCATTCGCTGCTATTTGAGAGGATGCCTCCTTGCATGTTGCTTCAGCAGCTGGAAGTATCCTAGCACATGTGGCAAAACATTCAGCATCTCTTCAAATAACTCCTGTCATCTCTTTCCAAAACTCTACTATCATTTCTTTGTCAATAAGCTTTTTGTTCAGGACATTTAATGCCAGTCCTAATGATGTTATTATTATTGTCACTATATTCTTCATTAGTAGCATGATTCATGTTGTTCATATCATTAACAGTTGCACGTGCAGCAGCACTGTGCTTCCTTTTAGTACACTTAGACTGTGAAATATGAGCATAGTAGATACAACCATAAAAGGATACTAACGATAATTCACTAACTGCTGTAGAGATAGACAGTGCATCTGACCATGTCGCAGTACTAAATGAAAATGACAGGACTCCGACTTTGGGGCACCTCACAAACAGTGTAATACAGTTTAAAAGATTTAATTAACTGCTGCAGAGACAGACATTGTAGATCACTATATCAAAATAATAAATGGCGGGCTTGGGCCTCAGGGCACCTTAAAAAACAGTGTAATACAGCTGTAAAGGATTTCACTAACTGTTGCAGAGACAGACAGTGTAGCAAACTATGTCACAATAATAAATGACACGGCTCAGACCTCAGGGACATCTAACAAGCAGTGTAATACAGCCATAAAAGTTTCACTAACTGCTGCAGAGACCCACAGTGTAGCTGACTATGTCATGGTGATAAATGAAAATGATAGGCTCGGGCCTTGGGGGCACCTAACAAACAGTATAATACACACGTAAAAGGCTTTCACTAACTGTTGCAGAGACAGACAGTGTATTTGACTTTGTCACAGTAATAAATGACAGGGCATAGGCCTCGGGTGCACTTCACAAACAGTGTAATACAGCCATAAAAGGATTTCATTAACTGCTACAGAGACACAGACAGTGTAACAGACTATGTCACAGTAATAAATGACAGGGCTTGGGCCTCAGGGCCACCTAACAAATAATGTAATATAGCCAGAAAGGCTTTCACTAAGTGCTGCAGAGACAGACAGTGTATCTGACTATGTCATAGTAATAAATGACAGGGCTTTGGCCTCGGGGGTACCTAACAAACAGTGTAATACAACTGTAAGAAGCTCTCACTAACTGCTGAAGAGACAAAGAATGTATCTGACTATGTCACAGTGATAAATGACATGGCTCAGGGCACCTAACAAACTGTAATACTTTGAATGTTTCATTTCAGAACCAGCTGCCATCTGTGTTTTGTCCATGTCTTTTCCCCACCTTGCTCCTTCTCTGTTCTCTCACCAGCACCACCCTAGTCGACTGAGGCCGAGGCCCTCCTCATGTAGTGTAGGTTTTAATTTTAACTGTTGATTGATTCAACTTTTAAAGACAAGTCTTTAATATGTCCATGATTTGTGCTGTAGAGTGAGTGCCAGGAGCTGCTTCCTGACTTCTGCCAGCTGCCACACGCTGTCTGTGGATTCACGCTACACAGGCTTATAGCAGATGGAGCACAGTCCTTTAGATACCACTGACCAATCAGGTGTCAGCCCAGTGTCATGTGCTCCTATTCTGATGTAAGCGTCATGAAGGACCCTACAGACTGCCCTTTTAATGCCTGTTTCCAGCCTGAAAGTCCTACTCTAATTACCCATTACCTGTCTCAAACTTCCCAACCCGAGAATTACACTGTCATGTCAGGTAGTGTAGTACATTACCTGAACCACCATACCCAGCTGAAAATAGGCAATACCCACTACCCGACCCAGCTACCCATGCCTAGTTATCATGCATGAGGATTACAATATTCTTGTCCAGGAAATGTATAAAATAAATGTGAAAACGTTGGCAATAATTTTCTATATTATAATCTATAACAACAGACTGTACCATCATAAACATAGAAACTAAGAGGCCAGCTGTGGACAATCAATTGCTTTGAAGCAAACTAAAGAACAAGTGCATGTTTATGTGCAAATATTTAGAATGTTAATGATAGAGCAAATTCAAATACCTTTATGAAGCTGTTGTAACCTTAAATTATTGGATGTTTAATAGGCCATTCCAGATTAAAGTCTATGGATTGCGCCCTTCAGTAACAGTAAAATCAAAACTTAATTTGAAAGCTTGGACATGACATATAACCTTACTTGACTTCTTCAAAGAATATATTATGAAATGCTGAAACTCTGTCTCGAGATTTCAGCAACCCATCTGAAAAGCCAGAAGCATGGTTGCCTGACAACTGACAATTCCCATGGCTGAGTTTATTTAATGTTTCAGGGGCTCCCCCACCAACCTTTTTTTATAACAAACTTCGCTACAGGTGAATTCAGGGTGGCAGGCAACCGTGTTTCGGACTTTTCATGTCAGGCAAATGTAACTCAGGAAACTGAGTTTCAGTGTTTTAAATGGATCCATTTTCAAAACTATAAAGGGGTTTGAATCATGACAGTTTAGACGTTTTGCTAAAAAACATCTGCATGAAGGAAAATCGGCAAGCATAAAAATGTTCCCAATTTTTTTCCCACTCTAGCTAGAACAAGCAGGAATTTCCAGATTCTGGACCAGCAGTTTCTAACCTGCTATTTTGGTACATTAATTTCAGATTTTGGAAAGCTTAGACTAGAGAATACTTTATTGTCATCTGACATCTATGCTCTTTCTGGCTTTTCTCATAAAAAAGCATGAAATGATTTTAACAGTCATGGCTTATAATACAGTTCAATCACTATCACCCCACATGAAGATTAATTTGCAGGCAGAATATGGCCACTGGTATTTACCTTTTAATTAGAACTACTGTTGTTGCACTTTTGTGATCCTTTGACAGTTGAGCTTCTGCTTTTGAATTACACAGAACCTGTAAGCCATTTTTCAGTAGAAACATTACAAATAATACTGGCCCGGTTATTGCTCTGTGGGGTCCAGGACGTCAGGTTAAGTACCCAGAGAGGGCAGGTGATGTTGTGGTGAGCAAGTACCTTAAAAATACATTAAATTGCTGGAAGGGGTGCAGAGGAGGGTGACTAAAATGACCAGAGGAAAGCAGGACAGGTCATATGAAGAGAGGCTGGTGACCCAGAGGATGTACTCATTGGAGGAGAGGAGGCAGAGGGGATATGACAGAGACCTTCAAGTACCTGAATGGAGCGAACAAAGTAGAGTGTGAGGTCTCTTCAACAAGAGATAAAAATACCACCAGAGGAAACTGCCTGAAGCTGGTGGGGGAAGATATAGGAAGGATGTGAAACACTTCTTCACAGAAAGGGTGGTGTCAGCCAGGCATGAGCTGACTGAGGCGGTTGTGGCAACCAGGTCAGTGAGAGCATTCAAAAGACCCTGGGATAAACACAGAGGGAAGTCATGGAACATACTCAAAGGGAAGAGGGAAGGAGAGGTGGTAGACACTTAGAATGTGCTGCCAGAAGAGGTGTTCTTGTTGAAGATGGTGGCAGCTTCAAGAGAGGCTGGACAGGCATAGGGGAAGGTAAGGATCGTGGGTATGGAGAAAGGAAAGGATGGGAGGGTGGGGAAGGGGCAAGGTCAGTAATTCAAGCTGTGGACCCTGCAGTATGAGCAGACCAGATAGACCAAATGGCCTTCTTCTGCTGGCTTCTTCTTATATTTGTATTTCATTTAATTTTATTTTATACTGAAAGGCATGGGCAAAATGCCCATTTTCACAGACTTCAGTTATAACATAGACAATTACAAGAAAATTGACAATGCATGAATAGTTCAAACAGATCACATAAAAGAATAAATGCTAAATTAAAAGATCAAGTAAAACACTTGCAAATAGAGTTAGTCAGCATGTGATTTCTGATCTTGTTCTTCGTGTGTTTGAAGAACAAGTATAACTCAAAAATGGATTAGACTGATAGTTACTGTTTGGAGGGTGACTATCAACCTAATTTGCACTGAAGTCCTTCACAATTCAAGGAAGAATAATTATTTAGTTTTGCATAGTGTCATTAATATAAGCTGCATCTTGCAATGCTTTACATGTGGATTAATGAAAAGCAAGGCTAAAACTAATAAATCATGCTACATCAGTAAATAAAACAACTAAAAACAGAATATCACACTGGTACCTTTACAGTAACATTAACAGAAAGAAACAACACTGATCTAGCTACCAGTATTGAAGTACTACACAAAGAGATGGGTAACATATAACAATGCTGGAAGAAAGGATAAGTCAAGCTAAAGAATCAGAACACATGTATATATAGTAAGTTTTGAGGTAGGATTTGAAATGTGAGTGACCATCAGTGAGATAAGGAGAAACAGGAAATCTGTTCCCACAACAGAAAGCTGTTCCCACAAAGAAGATACTGCATAGGAGTGATTCTTAAACCTACTGTAATATGACTAGGGTGGGGTGAGATAGACAATGGCAGAAATTACAAGGGCAGAGGGAGTGGGGGAGGGAGAAATGCAGGAACAGTGTTGGCGACTAGTGATTGGTACCGAAGCAAGGTTCTGAAGACCAGGAAGGCAAGAATGTGGTTTTACAATCCTACTGGGAGAAGGCAGTGGGTGGCATTCTTAAAGACATGGAGCATGGAAATCTGGGGCTTGGGGTGGCTATTAAAAGGGAGTTTGAACAGTCACTATGACAAATCCCAAAGACATGGATGAGGATTTCAGCATAGAAGGGGTCATTAAGAGGCAGACATGGCAGTATTAAGGAGGTGGTGGTTACAATAAATATGTTTACAAACAATTTATTAAAATTCTCCTCTCATCAGTATGGCAGAAAACTGTTTCTCATGGATTGATTTTTTATGTCTTTCTCCACAACCAGGTTGTGGAGGCGCGTACTATTGTGTCCAATGCCCCCACAGCCTGCAAAGGCTTGTCCCCATCCTCCAATGCTGTGCACGCTGCTGCTGACAGTAGTTCAGCCAGCATGCCACAACCTTCTAAAATCAGCCACTGCAATCAGGGGCCACCTCATCATTGCAGCGTCAGCCATCTGCTGCAATGAGGGAGCGTCCGTCATTGCAGGGTGGGATGTAGGATCTCTGATATTGTTTGTGAACATGGCAGCGGCTTGCCACTATATTCACAAACAATATTTACCCCACCATGTTTATTTGCGGACAAGGTGCCCAATCCCTGTTGGCAGAAAGTAGTTCCCTGCCCTTTTGTTGTTTGCCGGACGGGGTGCCCAATCCCATACATGTGATATCTCCTTCTTTACGAGGAGGCTCCTGTTTTTTGACTGACTCCTCCCTCCCTCCTGGGAAACAAAATCTCCTGCTTAAGTAAAATTCTGTCCAAAATATCCCATGTTTTTGGGCAGATAAAGACACATAAAAATTAAATCAGTGATGAACAATGTGTCTGATAACTCTATATAACTAGCTGTTTATTGATTTTAGTGCTTATTCTTGACAAAATGAAATACATTAAATTTTTGTAATGACCTTTTCTTATTTTGGATACAATTTAAGGACAAAATCATGATGTAATGGCACCTTCCTACTAGCAGGACAATCTCCTCTAATTTGACCCACGTCTCCCTCATAAGCAAGTTGGCAGGCCAGTCTCCCTCCTAATTTGTAAATCTCCCTCTTAAGCAAGTTGGACAAATCACATGTATGAATCCCCATTGGCTACAGCTGCCCCCTAAAGCAAGACTCGGTGGCATGCTGGAGCCCACCCCAACATGCCACATGCCCCTGTAAAGATAAAATGGCCCGTAACGTTTGTTTGTTTTTACCTGAAAAAGGAAAGCGGTCCCTCATAGTCTCCCTGCCCCTTCCACAACCCGCACCCACCTTCTGCACCCCTGCCTCCCACACACCCCACTCACCCCATACTTACCTCCGGAGCTCAGCGCGATGATCTTCGTGGACTGGGAACACGCTCTGACTCTTAATAGCTGACCGCGAACTAAGGAAATGCCGGTAAGCTGTATAATGTAATAAATGGGGTTTTTCAACTTTAGTGCATATCTCAGGCTATTTGGGCATTTTTCACCAAATTTTCAACATGGAGTTTTGGGACCCTCCTCATGAATTCTTGAACTGTCATGGCATTAATCGCCCCGAAGGTGTTTCGCGGTCACTGCCGGAATCACCCTTTGGGGCCGATTAACAAAATGACAGTGCCAGTGTTCATGAGGTGGGCTCAAAAAGCCTATGTTGCAAATTTAGTGGAAAAATCCAAAAATGACTGTTTTATGAGCTGCTGCTACGCAGTTGCTACACACTCTCGTAACTCATGAATTTGCAATATTTTCACACCAGATTTTCAAAATTGGCATTTTGTCACACCTCCTATGAGCAGTATAGCTGTCATTGTTCACATCCTGGACAAAATGTGTTTCGCACTTCCAGCGCAGAATAAGCGCAGTCACTTGGAAATCAGTGTTCAGGACAGATTAAGAAAATGACAGTGACACTGTTCATGGGTAGAGGTCTAAAATGCCTATGTTGAAAATTTGGTAATGATACTCAATAAAATGACTATTACTACTGATGTGTATTCATGATTAGCTGCATGCTCATAACCGCGAATTTATAATATTTTCCTCCAGATTTTCAACACTGGCATTTTCCACACCTACTTATGAACAGTATAGCTGTCATTTTTCACATTCTGGCCAAAATGTGTTTTTGCACTTCCGGCGCAGAATAGGCGGTCGTTATGGGAAATCACTGTTCGGGACAGATTAAGAAAATGACAATGATACTGTTCATGAGCAGAGGTCCTAAAATGCCTATGTTGAAAATTTGATGATGAGAGCCCATCAGTTGACTGTGTTACAAGTGTGTGTTGCGCACTTTCCATGCACCTTTGTAACTTTGCAGATTTGTAATATTGTCACACCAGATTTTCAACAGTGACATTTTTTCACACCTCCTTATAAGCAGTACAGCTATCATTTTCACATCCTGACTAAAATGTGTTTTCACAGTTCCAGCACAGAATAAGCGTGGTCACTTTGGGAAATCAGTGTTTGGGACAGATTAAGAAAATGACAGTGGTACTGTTCATGAGCAGGCGTCCTAAAATCCCTATGTTGAAAATCTGGTGACAAAACTCCGTAACATGACTGTGTTACAAGCGTCGTTGAACTGTTTCCACACACCCTTGTAACCGCAAATTTGTAATATTGTCATGCCACATTTTCAACCTTGGCATTTTCACACCTCCTTATGAACACTACAGCTGTCATTTTCACATCCTGGCTAAAAATGTTTTGCACTCCTGCGAGAATAGCACGGTCACTCTAGGAAGTCAGTGTTTGGGACAGATTAAGATCGACCGAGTGAGAGGGGGTGACTGAGCTCAACTGAGCTCTGTCGGGACTGCTGCGGATTTTGTGGGCAGACAAAGGCCCCAACACAAGAGCCCAGTACGAAGGGCAGCCTGCAGTACTGAGAGAAACAGAAAGAGAATAACTGAGGGTGGGGGTGAGTGAACTCACGAAGCACTGTCAGGATCGCTGTGGATTTCTTTGTGGGCAAAAAGGCATCAATGCAGGCAGGGCCCAGTACAAATGGCCAACCTGCAGTGGTGGGAGAAATAGTATGAGCAAGTGAGACTGGGGACTTAGTGAGCTCAACAGAGCTCTATCAGGACGGCTGCAGATTTCTTTGTGGGCAGAAAGAGGCGCCAATGCAGGCAGGAGCCCGTACAAAGGGCAGCTTACAGCACCAGGACAAACAGAATGAGCACATGAGGCGGGAGACTGAGAGACCTCAACAGAACTCTGTCGGGACAGCTGTGGATTTCTTTGTGGACAGACAAAGGTGCCAAAGCAGCCAGGAGCCCCATACAAAGTGCAGTCTGCAGCGTCAAGAGAAACAGAATGAGCAAGTGACAAAGCGGTAGTGAGCAAGCTCAGCGGAGCTGTATTGTGACTGCTGTGGATTTCTTTGTGGGCAGAAAATGTACGGCAAGCAGGAGCCCATATTAAAAGGCTAGCTTGCAGCGCTGGCAGAAACCGAATGCATGAGTAACAGAGGGGAGTGAGCGAGCTCAATGGAGCTGTGTCAGGACTGCTTCAGATTTCTTTCTGGCCAGAAAAAGCTGCCAATGCAGGCAGGAGCCCAGTACAAAGGGCAGCCTGCAGCGCCAGGAGACACAGAAACGGCCGAGTGAGGAAGGAGTCAATGAGCTCAACGGACTGCTGCAGATTTGTTTGTGGGCAGAAAAAGGCAGCAATGCACGCAGGGGCCCAGTACAGAAGGGCAGCCTGCAGTGGCAGGAAAACCAGAATGAGCAAGTGAGCAAGTTCAACGGAGCTATATTGTAACTGCTGCAAATTTCTTTGTGGGCATAAGAAGGCAGCAACGCAGGCAAGAGCCCAGTAGAAAACGCCAGTCTGCAGTGTCAGCAGAAACAGAAAGAGCGAGTGAGAGAAGGGGAGACGAGCTCAACGGAGCTTTGTCAGGACAGCAGCAGATTTCTTTGTGGGTAGAAAAGGCCCCAACAGAGGCAGGAGCCCAGTACAAAGGGCAGCCTGCAGCACAAGGAGAACCAGAATGAGTGAGTGAGATAGGGGAGTGAACCACCTCAATGGAGC
Source organism: Neoceratodus forsteri (assembly GCA_016271365.2). Taxonomy (NCBI): domain Eukaryota; kingdom Metazoa; phylum Chordata; order Ceratodontiformes; family Ceratodontidae; genus Neoceratodus; species Neoceratodus forsteri. The sequence goes on from CM057449.1 coordinate 1,328,220,481, forward strand.
TCTGTCGGGACAGCAGTGGATTTCTTCCTCAGCAGAACAAGGTGCCAATGCAGGCAGCAGCCCAGTACAAAGAGCAGCCTGCAGCACCGGGACAAACAGACTGAGCCAGTGACAGAGGGCCACTGAGCGAGCTCAACAGACCAACGCAATCAACATTCGGCATTGACAAATGCTTGTTTCTTCTATATTTACCTGCAAGAGAGTGGGTTCGGGGTGCTGAGTGCAGTGGAGGCAATCTAGAGCAACACCTTTGAGGAAAGTTCACAGGCATCATGTGACCTCCCACAGCCAATCAGGAGCAATCAGGAATCACCAAGGAGGATAAGAAGCAGCACCCAAATGAGGCAGCACTCAGTTTAAAAGACAAGAGGCAGGAGATGACATGAAGTGGGCCATGCTGAAAAAATGGCCCCACAGACAGAGAGCTGTTTTCACCAACTGATTTTTATTTCTTTATATAAGTCCAGGACAGCAGGTGTGGAGGTCAGGAGGGCAGCTGAGGCCATCTAGAGCAGTGACTGTGAGGGAAGATTTATGAGCATAATGTGACCTCCCATAGCCAATCAGGTGCAACCAGGAAGCACGGAGGCGGATAAAACCAACATGTGAAATGAGCTGGCACTCAGTTTAAGAGAAGGAGCCAACATTGCAAGAGCAATGCTGTAGGAGCAGCTCGGCACACAAAAGCTGTGTCATACTGATGTAGCTGTTTCATACTGCTAAATAAGACTCACTCCAGCATGTTGCTGCCTTAAAGCAGCAGTACTAGTTATCCAGCAAAAAATGTCATTCTCCTTTTTAGCAATAATGTATCCTGATAATCTTAGATTCTTCAATAGGGTATTTTAAATTCAGTCAGGTATTTTTGAGACTGTGTTTAATTACAGCTTTTGTAATTCACGTGGCTCTACAATAAAGATGGCAGCCCCAGTAACTTTCAAAATCTTGTCCACAGAGAGCACAGACTAACTGCACCCACTGTATTTATAACGCCAGTATGTCAGGGTGTTGCCAGCACAAGTTTCTGATGATGGCCAGCAGCACAAGACCATCTGATTAGCTTACATCCAGGATTGTTTTTTTATTTTAGCTGTTTAACCAGGAATAGCACACTAAGCTGAAAGCTTTTACAGGAGCAACTTGGGGCACAAGAAAGTTAAGTGACTTGCTCAGGGTCACACAATATGCAAGTGGAAGCTGTGGGATTCAAACCCAGGTCTGGTCTGCTGGATGTCACCAGATTTGCAGCTCGAGCCTTAAACCACTGCGCTATACTGCCTGTTGACATGGCAAAGATCAATAACTTTTAAGAACGTCAAAATACTTTATATTAACTCAGAAATAAAATAAAGCAAAAGGAAAATCAGATTTATTGATGTTTTGGTTTGTCCTAATTGCCCACTGTGTTATTTAAATTGTCAACTAGTACTGCTGCTTTAAAGCAGAGTCTGTGTGTTTCAGTCACAGACAGGAATCGAAGAGGCCTTTTGAGACAACATAGGTGGAGTAAGCTGTGGGAAAATGTGGTGAAATAGCATCTTTATTATTGTCTAAGAGGAGCCAATCAAGAAGACTGCACCTACGGTCCCAGGGCAAACCAATCAAGGTTCTGCCTGCACATCTGACTGCTTCCTCCTACTACAAAGGAAGAGGCCACAAAGTGGACCTCCACACTGTGGACCTCTGCGGGAAGGACCGAGCACGAAGGACATCAAGAGGGAACCTACCAGTAAGGAGGCAGCCAGGGAGGCAGCTATACACTCTGCATCTAATCAGGGGTAAGTGAAGGAGGAGAACAGGTGTCTGGAAGCAGCATGTATCCACTGGAGGAAGCTGAGGACCTGGAGGGTCTACTGTGATTGTTCTTTAACTGCAAAGACTGACAGAGTTACAGCTTGCTCATGGGACTAGGTGCCTGCTGGATAGTTTTGTTGTGAAATTGAGACTGCAAAGGCTTGCTGGAAAGTAACCCTAGAAAGCAGTAAGGGTGGGAGAGGGACTTGCTAGAATTTCCACTGTGAAACTATAAGTGTTGGGACAGGATAATAACAAGTGTAGGTGGGTAAGGAGGCTTGCTGAAAATGTTGTATAAGTGTGAGTGGCTTGGAGTGAGGGGACACAGGAACCTAGGGATAGGTGAAACTCCTATGTAGGGTAAGGAATAATAGGAATTCAAAGGAATAAATAGAGTAGAAAGTAAAGGATGATGGGAGTGATGCTGTGCAGTGCAGTGGCTGTGGGGCTGCATTCTTCAGGGAGACCTTCTGGAGACTACAGTTCTGCCCCATCTGCACACACTCTGGACTGAGGAGGATTGCCAGACTCAAGGCTGAGTTGGCTTGGGTTCAGAGGACCTACTGCTCAACCCAGGAACCACCATGTCCACACGCTACCTCAAAAGATACAAAATAGAAGGAGTAGCTGGACAATGGCAGGCTAAGGGAGGATAAGGGTGGTAGAGCACAGGTACATCCCCTTCTGATACCACTACAAAACCATGCCACACTGGCCAGGTGGGAATGTCACAGAGACTCCCAAGGTGGTGACTGGGGTGGATGTAGTGGTTCTCTATAGTGGAGACCCCAAGGGGTGGCAGAGGACCCTGAGGAGGAGGAGGAAGCGAATCCTGGTGGGGGACTCCATAGTGAAAAGGGATACAGTTAGGAGCAGGTAGGGGTGAAGAGAAGAAGGTTAGATGCTTTTCCGGTGCCATAGCTCGAAAGGATGGAAAAAGATCTAAGGGATCACTGAGGCAGCAGGAAGGGAGGGCGCTGGATGTCAAAGTCCATCTGGGGACTAATAACCTGGCTACTGGATGAGCCAGAAATAGTTTAGGAGGAGTTCAGGGAATTGGGAAAGGGTCTTAAGAAATTAGCACGATCTGTGACCTTCTCAGAGGTGCAGGGGAAGAACAGGATTCTTCATATCTGGAACTTCAATGCAAGGTTGAAGGAATGGTGCAGAGAGGGTAGATTTGGATTCATTGGCAACTGGGGCTCCACCTGAGAGGATAAAGTGCTATACAGGGTGACAGGCCCAACCAGGATCCTCAGTGAACAGTTTAAATGCTACACTGGCGAGCATTTAAACTACCCAACAGGGAGGTGAAATAAGGCAGAGACATAAGCTGCTCCCCATACATGTTTACAAGGTCAATGTCAGTTGTGGGAATCTGGTGGGAGAAATCCCAAAAGGAACCAATGACGTAAGAATACAGGTGGGAAAAAGGAAGGAAGATAGCAAGAAGAATAGTGGAGGAAGTAGGGGAGGCAAATGGGTAAAATGAGTGGATGGCAGTACAATCTGGAGAGTCATGTGTGCAAATGGTCAAAGTCTGGGCAATAAGATTACAGACCTAGAGGTCACTATGGCAGAAGCGGACCTAGACATAGTCACAATTTCGAGTCCTGGTGCAGTTAAAACCAGGACTGAGGATGTAACCATACCAGATTATGCTGTATTCAGAAGGGACAGAGTAGGTAAAAGGGGTCAGGAGTAGCATCTCTTTATGTAGGGAAAACATAAAAGCTATGGAAATACAGGAGCAGCAGGAGGAGCAGAGGTACTGTTGGTCACCCTGGAGGCATGGAAGGGGCCGCTATTCACATAGGCATGATCTACAGACCTTCAGCACAGTGGGGAGAGGTGGAAAAGGATATACTGGAAGCAATCCAAAGGACAGCAAGCAAAAGGAGGTATTGTTGGTGGGGAACTTCAATCTACCAGATGTGGTGGATTGGAGCCTCCCAACTGTGGCAACAGTTAGAAGTAGGACATCCTGGACTCCCTGCAGGGGTGTTCCTCAGGCAACTAGTGAAGGAACCCACTCATGGAGGGTGCAATACTGGATCTGGTATTGAGAAAGCAGGGACTGTGTTGATGATGTCACAGTAGGTAGCCACCTGGGGGCCAGTGATCATCATATGGTGTAGTTCAATATAAGAAATGGTCAAGAATCAAACCACACTAAAACCAGGGTCCTGGACTCCAGGAAAGCCAATTTTAAGAGAATGGTAGAATACCTCAGGGATACCCTAACAGAGATAGGAAACTGGGTGGAGTTGAGGAACAGTGGGCAAAAATAAAGGAGGAATTGAGAGGCAATAAACCTCTGTGTCCATGAGGTTAACAAGGGCAAGAGAAAAAGAAAGCTATGGTTCTCTAACAGTAGCGGAGAAAGTAAAGGCAAAAAGCTAGCATTTAGAAGGTACAAGATGACACAGAAGGAGGAAGGGAGAGCTATCAGGAGAAACAAAGGAGGTAGGGAAAGCAATTAGGAGCACAAAGGCATAAACAAAGGAAAATATTGCCAAGCCAGCAAAGAGGATAAAACATTCTTTGGTATATAAGCGAAAAGAGGAAGACCAAAGAAGGGATAGTAAAGGCTAAAAGGGAAGGAGGATTGTGTGTAAGAGGACCAAAGAAAAAGCAGACATACTGAACAAATACTTTTGTTCAGTATTTACAGAAGGAAGGGTAGGCGATGGGCCACAGATAAGGAACAAGGGTATTAAAGGAAGAGGTGGACACTAGTCCTTTTACAGAGGAGAGAGTCCTCAATGAACTATCACAACTAAAAGTAGACAAGGCAATGGGGCCTGACGAGGTACACCCTAGGATACTGAGGGAGATCAAGGAGGCGCTGGCTACACCTAAGACAACTCTGTTCAACCTGTCACTAGATATAGGGAAAGTTCCGGGGACTGGAGGAGGCACTGTGGTCCCACTTCACAGAAGTGGAAACAGAGGAGGCAGAAAATTACAGACCTGTCAGCCTGACTTCAGTGGTGGGTAAAGTAATGAAATCACTACTGAAGGAAAGAATTGGAGAATACCTTGTGACCAGTGGATTACAGGATCCAAGGCAGCAAGGTTTCATGAGGGGGGATGGAGATCTTGCCAGACAAACCTGATCGAGTTCTTTGAGTTGGTAACAAGGAAGTTGATCAGGGCAGAGCTGACAGATGTGACCTACCTGGATATCAGTGAGGGCTGCAACACTGTTCCACATAGAAGACTGGTGAGCAAGCTCGGCAGCCTAGGAGTAGGTCCAAAAGTAGTAAAATGGGTAAGAAGTTGGGTAAGCAACAGGATTCAGAGGGTGGTGGTAAATGGTGCTCACTCTGAAGAAGACAAGGTGACCAGTGGGGTGCCACAGGGGTCAGTACTAGGCCCAGTCCTCTTCAATGTCTTATTAGTGACATTGCAGGAAGGCAGGATGGAAAAGTATGCCTGTTCATGGATGACATAAAATTTGCAAAGAGTGGACACATCGGGGTGTGTGTGGAAAAATGAGGACAATATGAAAAAGCTGAAAGTGGTCAAGGGTTTGGCAACTGGGTTTCAATGCAAAAGTTCAAAATGATGCACCTGAGGCAAAGAAACCCAGAGACAATGTACCAATTAGACAGGAAGGTACTGGCAACCACAAAAATAATTTCTGATGGCCTGAAGGTAGCAGAGCAGTGTGATAAGGCTGTGGGGAGAGCTAGCTGGATGATCAGGCGCAAGGGAGGGTATCACCAGCAGAAAGAGGGAGGTACTGTTATCCCTGTATAGACTGATTGTGAGGCCTCACCTTGAGTACTCTGTCCAGTTCTGGAGGCCCCACCTCCAGAAGGACATAGATAGAGCGGAGGCAGTACAGAAGAGCAACCAAAATAATGCAGGTCCTGTATCAAAAGCCTTATGAGGAAAGATTCAAGAGATTAAATATGTACTGTCTAGATGAAAGAGAGAAAGGGGGAACATGATAGAAATGTTCAAATACCTCACAGGTATTAATAAGGTACATGAGGGTAGCATTTTACATGAAAAAGATGCTCAAGGACAAGCAGTCATGCTATGAAACTGGAGGGGAGGACTCAGAGGGGAAGTGAGGGAATACTTCTTCACAGAAAGGATGGTGGATGCCTGGAACAGCCACCCAGTGGAGGTGGTGGATGCTAAATTGGTAACATAATTCAAGCATGCATGGGATAGACACAAGGGGACCTAAAAATAAGGCACGGGGTGAAAAGACCAGATATCAAGTAGGATCTCCGGTGGCACTGTAGGTAGGGAAAATAGGGCAGACTAGGTGTGCCAAGAGGTCCTCATCTGCTGACAGCTTCTATATTTCTATCCTTCTATGTTGATTGAATGTTTTTTTCTATATTTACCTGCAGGACAGTGGGTTCAGAGGTTGAGAGAACAGCAGAGGCCATGTAAAGCAGAAGACATGAGGAGAGCTCATGGGCAGCACATGAGCTCCCATAGTCAATCAGATGGAACCAGGAAGCACCAAGGATGATAAAAGCAGTGCCTGAAATAAGCTGGTATTCAGTTTAAGAGGTGGGATGAAGCCAAAATTAAGAGAACCATGCCACAGCACCAGCTCAGCAAACAGAGTTGTTTCTCACTGATTGATTTATTCTCTATACTTATCTGCAGAAGAGCAGGTTTGGAGGTCAGAGGACAGTGGAAGCCATCAGAGCAGTGGCTGTGAGGAGAGTTCTTTTATACATTCATTTATGCTCCTTACACACCACTACTGTAGCTTCCCCAGGTCCCCATGGCACCTGGATCAGCCAGTCACTGTGTCCCTCAAGCCACCCACCATCCGGCTGTCACATTTGCATTCTCGGTGGGATGGGGAAGAAGCTCCCCACCTGAACACCCTTTCTTCAGGCTTGTGACATGAGAGTTTAGGGTTGGTCCTTTGTTTGGTTCAATGGGGCTATTTTCTGCCCTAGCAATGGGATCTTCCTCATTTGTCACACCCACCCAAGTACACAGACACACACACACAGGTGGCCTTAGGCATGTAAGCATGTTGAGACATGCAGCTGCACTGGACCCATGGCCACTGTTCAACTCTCCCATGGTGTGCACAGCTGCACACTCCCACCTGTGGTCAACCAGGTGCCAGTACTGCAATGAGGATGGCAGCCACCCATGCCAGAGGAGGATAGTGTCCACTTGAATAGTCAGTCCTCCTTCTCCCCTAGACAGCCCCTGATGAGCCAAGCTTGTTTCCAAACTCAGGTCACCAGTGTTGAGAATGGTAGCACTACTGCTAGGCTGATGGGCCAGCCTATGAGGGAGAGTTACAGGCATAATGGAGACATTCTACAGGCAATAGGGAAGCACAAGGAGGAAGGAAGTCCAGCATAAAAGGAATGACTCCTAATGTGTGCCATTCATGTCCATGTCCCAGAGTGTGAGTGGAGCAGAGCAGGGTGGAACAATTGAAGTGATTGGCATCTTAGACACCAACAGGTGTGTGCAGGCAACAGCAGGCATGCAGGGAACTGTGCTGGTCATTTAAGATAAGGTAAAGTTCCTGTTTACTTATTGCTGCCTGAGTAGGAGAGAAGGTCAGAGGTAACGGCAGAGAGGAAACAGTTCGTGCAAACAGTATCTACCTGTTATGTAGGCAAGGAAGAAACACCCCATCCACCATAAGGGTACAAAGGGGCAAAGGTAAAGTCAAAAGGAGAAACTAGAATCACCTGTGGTGTGGGAAAAGAGGTAACACCCTATCTAGAATAAAGGGACAATGATAAAAGAAAAGCAAAAGGGAAAAATTAAAATCACTCAATCTTGGGTCATGACACAAAGGGGTTCAGTAAAACAAAAGGGAAAACTAGGTACACCCTATCTAGGGTAAGGTATAAGTAAATTCAAGTAAATGTAGAGAGTAAAGAAATGGTAATGTTGGGAGTGATGCAGTGCAGTGGTTGCGGAGTGGCTGTTTACAGAAAGACCTTTTGGAGACGGAGGTGCTGCCCGATCTGCATGCAGGAGTGTAGCCAGACTACAAAATGCATGCGCCATGCCACTGTTTGTTGCCAGCATGCCTGCACTGGTAAACACAGTTGGCATACAATTCTCTTTCAGACACCTATTGTATACCACTGCCAGAACCTGTAAACATTTATTCTCTCTGGGACAGCAAGACAATCTCAGTGGTGTACCCTTCAGAGGAAAACATGCACCCTCAAAATGGCCACCATGCTGGGTGTGCCTGAAGCAAGAAAGTTTGGTGTCCAGTTGTGTGCCTTTTGTGTGCCTTTTAAAAGACATTTTAAGCCATTTTCTTTAAATTTTTTAAATTTTCTCTTTATCTGGCAGGACCCTATACATCACCCTGGTCACGGCCCCAGGACCTCCACCACCGCCTATGGCTGCAGGGGACCTCGGTCACCCCAGCTTACCCCCGGAGGGTGGGGCCATGGCCACCTTTGTGACCACAGGACTAGTGTCTGGTCGGGGTCCCATGAGCCGGCGGTGAAGAGATGAGGTTCCTCTGGGGAGGGCTTACACTCACGGTGGTCCTGCCTGCCTCCATTTTCCCTTTTCTCCCCACGGAGGCGGGGATGTGCAATGATGCCAGCGTCCACCCGCCTCCCAAATGCTGGCGTCAGCAGCCCGAGATCTCCCGGCCTCGCCAGGAGTCCTCCAGCACTCAGTGGCTCCCACACCCTCCCCGGAGAAGGAGGCCGTCCATAGGACGCTCCATCCTTCTCTCCTGGCTGGCCCTCCAATGACCTGGGTCCATTCTCAACCCGGGTCACGGGCCGCAAGCGGAAAACCCACCGCTGGCGCCAACGGGCCGCCCGCCATTTTCTTTTAAATTGTGTAAACTTTCCCAAATTCTGTTAGGATTTTTATCCTGTGTAGTAAAACAGCCAGTTAGTTAGGGATTTTAAGTCAGTCAGGTAGAGCCTGCGTGTCTTTGGGATAGAAGTACACCTGAGTGTACACTAGGGCTATAACCCTGATTCTGGCGACACTCAGGTCATTGAGGTGCTAGGGAGCCTTTTCTGTGAAACCTGGCACAAATAAAAATAACAAAAGTGGCAAACCATGCGGTAAAACATTTTTAAGGAGCTGCTTACTGTTAAACTGCCGTGTCAGTCGCCCAAGGAACTTTACCTTCCTGGAGGTCCAGAGGAGTGATCTGTGAGGCTGAGGAGACATGGAGAAATGACAGATGGGCGGTGGGTTCTGGCCGAGTAAGAGCCTAGCCAAACCAATTTGGAGAAAGCATGCGGTGCTGTTTGGAAAGGACTGGCTAGGATGAAGCCAGGAGGAAGCACTGAGAGAGGATGTATGTGGCAAGTAGCATCAGGGGTCTGTTTGTGAACTGAAGGGGATTGGAGTCCCCAGCCCAGACAGAGGGACAGTCGCTATCGCCACTGGAGGGTGGTGGAGTGGGTCCATTCCTTTAGGTGAAACAGGGGCCCACCAAGGGTGGGTCAGCTTAGGTCACCGAGGTGAAGGTCAGGTAGAGCCTGATCCTGGAAGCTGAGCGACTCTGAGAGATCCAACTGCTGTTTGTGCTATTAGTGCGAAGACTCCCACTGATGAAAACCAGGATTTTCAAATTACCCGCTGGATTTTTGAGGGATAGTGAAGTATATTTCCTCCATTTACTTTCGGATAAAGCTTTTGGCTGTGAACTGAGCGAGAAGGGGATATTGTGCTTAGGATTGCTTGACATTAAATTCCAACCTCGTAAGAGGGCTGGAAAATCTTTAAAAGTTCCTATCCTGCAGTGGTGAGAGCACTGTGGGGGCATAAATAAATAAAAATCTTCACTTCTGAGTGAGGCTGTGACTGTGGAATTGGACAATAAGCTGGACACTGTATTTGAGGATTTTCTGATACTGAAATCCAGCCTCTTGAGAGGCAGTCTTTATATAGTGAGGATTATCCAAATTTTGTAGCCAGCCTGCTGTAGTTTGGATCTGGGCCCTACATGCCTACTAGTGGGAGTGTAGAGGTTATCAGCCCAGTCCTTGCTGGGATAGTGGTGGTTTCATTGGAGAGGGATCTTCCCAGATCCTTAAAGGAGAGCAGTAATATGACCCATTTTGAAAAAGCTCGCTTGACCCTAGCTGCCCAGCTAACTACAGACCAGTCTCGAACCTACTCTTTATAGGAAAGTTATTGAGAAGGTGGTCACCTTGCAGCTGGAGGATTATTTGACCAACCACAATATCTATGACCTCTCCATTCCAGCTTCAGGAAAGACATAGCACCAAGACAGCCCTGCTGCGGGTACTAAATGACCTTCTGATGGCGAAAGATCGGAGAACCATTCCATCTTGGTTCTCCTTGATCTCTCAGCGCATTTGACACCATCAATCATGGGGAGCTGCTCAAGCACCTGTAGTTCTTCTGTGGACTGAGGGTGGTGGTCCACAGTTGGTTTTGATCTTTCCTTGAGGGCAGATCCCAGAGAATGGTGTCGGGGTTCATTCCTCGGCACCTCACTGGCTGCCCTGCAGGGTTCCACAGGGCTCGTGCTGTACCCCATGTTATTTCGTGTATATGCTCCATTAGGGGACATTATAAGACAGTATGGATTGAGTTTTCATTGCTATGCTGATGACTCTCAACTCTACATGTCTTTGTGCCTGAACAGGAGTTAGACTCTGTCACAGTGTTTAATAACTGCCAGCTAGAGATACAGCACTGGATGAGTGCTAGCTGGTTTTAGTTGACCTTGGGTAAAACAGAGGTATTGGTGGTGGACCCTGGTTATAGGATGATAGGGGCATGGGTGGGGAAACCCTCAGGTTTGTATCTTGGGGGACCCCCTTGTTGCCTCCTGCCAGGTGTGTAACCTGGGTGTGATATTTGATGAAGGCCTGACCCTGAGGCGCAGGTTTCGGCTGTAGTCAAATCTTCCTTTTACCATCTGAGGAATATGCCCAGGTGAAACACCTGGTCCGGCCTGAGATCTGCCTACCTTGGTCCACACCTTTGTCACCAGTCATTTTGACTACTGCAATGCCCTTTACCCTCGGCTACCAGGGGTGGATATCCACCACTTGCAGCTAGTGCAGAACGCAGTGGCCAGGTTGTTGACTGGAACCCCAAGATCCAGTCATATAACACCTGTGCTCGTGGAACTCACTGGCTGCCAATACAGTATGGATCACCTTCAAAGGTCACATTGCTGACCTATAAGGCCCTACATGAGCAGGGACCCCACTACCTGGAAGAACTCCTGTATTCTTGCTGCCCTCCCTCTTACTCCGATCCTCTGGCGAGTGATTGTGAGATTCCCAGGGTATACCTGAAACATCGGTGGAAGATCTTTTGCCTTCATGGCACCTACCCTGTGAATTCTCTACCTCACCAGATACTAGAAAGCCTGACCGTGGAAGGATTTTAAAATTCTTGAAAACACACTTTTAACCAGGCATTTGCAGGGACTCATTGACTGTATGTAAATTTTTATCTGTTTTTATATGTAATGTTGAACATTTTTGTAATGTTTATTGTTAAGGTGCCTTGAGCTATGGAAGGGCACCTCATACAAATAAAATGTTACTTTACTTACTCCTACGTATGAAATTTTCAAAGGATCAGCAAGTCCTGGGATGTATTATGAAGCAATGACAGCCATACAACCCTTGTCGTTGCCTCCTTAAATAAAATTGTGCAACATATAGAACATGGGATCTGCCTTCCTGAACCTTTACCTGCAAGCACCTCTCTGGGCTGAGGGAGGAAGCTGGTCCCAGACTGAGTTGGCTAGGATTTGAAGGACCTCTTCCCCACCAAGTAGCCACCAAGTCTAACATTGTTGACCCAAAGAAAGCCTAGGAAGAGGCTAGCTAGACTGTGGTAGGTTCAGGAAGGGTAGGGTGGCAGGTCAGAGGCACATTCCTCAGTCTGTGCCTCTGTGCCACTACAAAATGCATTTGTTGCTCTGGCAGGACAGGACTGCTAGGAGGTGACACCGGGTAGTGGCCAGGGATGATGAGAGGGTTTTCCATATGGCAGCCCCCTAGGTGAGAGGTAGAGGACTCCAGCAGAGGAGGAATCAATTTCTGTTGGGAGACTTGATTGTTAGGAGAGTTAGATTTGGGAACAGGAAGGGAGGGAAAGAAAGGTGAGGAGCCTACCTGGCATCTTGGCTTGGAGGGATGGAAAGAGAATCCTAAGGATCACTAGGGTGGCAGTGGAGGGGGCAGGAGAGGGAGCTGGATGTCATTGTCCACCTAGGAAACAAAAGATCTTGCTAGAGACAGGGCTGGGATTGTGCAGGAGAATTTAGAGAGCTGGGGAGGGCATAGGCAAGTAGTGTTCTCAGTGTCATTCGTTGAGGTGCTGGCTGTCTACAGGGGGAATAGGGTCTCCACACAAGAACTTCAACTTGTGGTTGAATGAATGGTGTGAGATAGGAGGGGTTCAGCTACATTGGGGACTGGAGCCAACCTGGATGAATAAGGGCCTATACAGGGGTGATGGCCTGCATCTATCTGAAGGGAACCACAGTCCTCTGTGGACCATTTAAATGTTACTTTGATGAATATTAAACTAGCTAAGGGTGGGTGGTGGAAGGAATTAGGGAGGCATAAACTGCTTCCCTGAGACTGAAGCAGAGAGAAAGGATGACTCAAGAGGAGGTAAAGCTCCAGGGAGAAAAATAAAACAAAAAGCAGTCTAGTAGAAAACAAGGGGTTGGGAACAAGAGCTGTAGAAAGAGAGGAAAAGGAGGAAAGGCAAAAGAAAAGAGGGGTAGCAGGTAGGGTGGTAAAGTCTGAAAGACCATGTGTGTAAGCACAAGAAGCCTTGGAAATAAAATTACAGACCCACAGGCCATCATGGCAGAAGCAGATCTGGATATCATAGCCATTACTGAGTCATGGTACACAGGAACGCATGACAGGGACATGGCCATATCAGGCTATACTCAATTCAGGAAAGATAGGGTGGGAAGAAAGGGAAGAGGGTGGTGTTGTATGTGAGGTGGGTATCAAAGCAATGAAGACACAGGAATCCAGGGGGTAAATGGAGGGTTGAAGGTACTATAGGACACAGAGCACATACACAAAGCAAGAGGCTAATAGGCACTAATGTGGAAACAAGGCAAACCATAGTTTGGTTTGCAGTTAAAACTTTATTACACAAGCAATGCCACTCACTCGCACCCCAGCATCTACCAATGTTTTACCACCAACCACATGGCTTTTCTCAGAAAGCCCATGTGGTCTGCCAGTAAAGCGTTGGTGGACTCCACTCCGGTAGGTCGAGAGAGTGGCTCTGTTCATGTAATAAAGCCTTTGAACTCAAACTAGACTCTGGTTTGCCTTTTTCCACACTAGTGCTTGTTAGCCCTTGCTTGTGTGTGTGGTCTGTGATACCTTTTAAATTGGCTCCAAGTGTAGACTCCGTTAGCCACCTTTGTTCTACATTTGGTACTATAAGTCACCCTGGAGACAGACACTGTAACCATTATTTGATCTGGTATGCTCTACAGACTGCCATTACAGGGGAAGAAACAGAATGAGGCACTGGTGGAAGCCATTAGCACAATGGCAAAAATAGGGAGGTACTGTGCTGCTGGTGGGGACTTCAGTCTGCGGATGCAGATTGGAGCCTCCCAGTCACAGTTCATAGAAATATAGAAACAGAACTTGATGGTAGATAAGGACTGCTTGGGCCATACAGTCTGCCCATTTCTCCCTACCTACACTATAACCGCAGACTGTACCTGATCTGCACCTCTTTTCCTCCACCATTCCTTTCCTATGATTCCTCTTTGCTTATCCCATACATTCTTGAATCCCATCACAGTTTTTGCCCACACCACCTCTGCTGTACGGCTGTTCCAAGAATCCACCATTTTTCTGTGAAGGCGTACTTCTTTGCATTTCTTTGAATCTACCCCCTCCAGCTTCATACCATGTCCCCTTGTTCTAGAGCACCCTTTCTTCTGAAAATTACTTTCCTTTTGTATCTTATTTACTCCTGTGAGGTATTTAACAGTCTCTATCATATCCCTGTCTCCTCATCTGTTCCAGGGTGTACATACTGAGGTCCTTTAGTCTCTCCTCATAGGGCATTTGATGCAGACCTTGAACCATTTTAGTTGCCCTCTTCTTGACAACCTCTGTCTATGTCTTCTGGAGATGTGATCTCCAGAAGTGGACACAGTGCTCTAGGTTGGATCTTACCAGCGATCTGCTATGGAGACAACACCACCTCTCTTTCTGCTAGTGATACCCACCATGTAGCACCCAGGATCTCACTAGCCCTCCTGACGACCTTGCTGCACTGCCTGGTCACCTTTAGGTCATCTAACAGAATCACCCCAGTGTTCTTTCCTGCTTGGTGGTCATCAATGCCATCACCAATTTTGTACTGTGCTCTGGTTTCATTCCTGAAGTGCATTAATTCACTTTTCACATTAAGATCCCTCTGTCATACCTTTGACCACTCCTCTTGTTTTCTCAAGTCTCTGCTCATCCTTTCCACACACCTCCGAGTCCCGCTATTGCAGATTTTGATGTCATCTGCAAAGGCAGACCTTCCTTTCTGCTCCTCTGCAACATCATTTATAAGACATTTAAAGGACTAGTCTCAGCATTGATCCCTGGCGCTCCAGCTGGTTACCTCCCTTCCTCGGAATGGACTATGTTTACCACCACCCTGTATCACCTATCCCTAAACAATTTCTTATCCAGTTTACCACCTTTGAACCCACTCTAAGCTACACAGCTTGCTACTAGTCTCCTATGTGGAATGGTGTTGAAAGCCTTGCTGAAATATAGGTAGGCGCATCCACCACTCCACCCTGATCAGTTTGTCACCCAGTCAAAGAAATCTATCAGATTCCTTTGACATGACCTAACCTCTCTCATAAAAACCATGCTGTCTTGGGTCTTGCAACCCACTGCATTCAAGATGTTCCACAATCCTTTCCTTCAGCAGTGATTCCATTAACTTTTCAACTACTTTTGTCAGGCTGACTGGCCTATAATTGCCAGCCTCCTCCCTGCTACCACTTTTGTATAGTGGGATTAAATCCACCCTCCTCTAGTCCTCCAGAACCACTCCTATTTCCAGTGAACTGTTAAACAGAACTGTCAGAGATGCAGCCAGTATTTCCCAGAGCTCCTCAATACCCCTGGATGCATAATTTGGCCCCATTACTTTGTCCACCTTAAGATTAGCAAGTCCCTTCAGGACTCTCACTTCCAAAAGGACTAATGTCCACCCCTCCATCCCTCAAGGCAGGGTCATAATGTCATGGAAATAACCACACACATCAACAATGCTGCAAACAAATAAGGGTGCAAAGTAAGGTCAGCACAAGATGCCAACCAGTACAGTAATCGCTTACCGGAACAATATCTTTGTTTTTGCGGGGTTCTGCCACCTGTACCACCTGACATGAGGGGCTTTCCCTCACCCCAGACTAATTATAATCAACTCCAGGTGATTGTGGACTTAGGTAAAAGGAATCTCTGGTGTGGGGAAAACTTGTTTTTTAAATAATATCTGCAATACAATGGTACCTGGTGAGAACCAAACGCAGCCAGGTCTCTGATGCCAGAGGCAAATGTTCTAGCCACGCCACCATGGGAGTGGCTCAATTGAGCACTGCCGCGCATGGCGTCCTTCACATTACTGCATGGCACTGTACAGTGACAGGGTAGTGGTTCTTGCAGCACACTGTAAAAACCCTGTCACCTGTATACCTATTAGCACTATTCCATGTGGCGTTATTTCACAGTTTCATCCACCTATAATAACCGGTACCTCCCTCTAAAGCTTCTATTACTTTTGTGGCTCATTCAGCTAGAAACAGGGTCATCCTGGACTCCTGCAGGGGGCATTTCTCAGGTGGTTAGTCAGTGAGTCCACTGGCGACTGAACCCAGTACTCAGTAACAGGGACAGTACTGCAGATGTCAAGGTGGGAGGCCACCTGAGGACCAATGATCACCATCCAGTGTGGTTCAACATAAGGATGGCAATGGAAGCAAACTATACAAGGAAGAGGGTTCTGGACATCAGCAGAGCAGATTTTACAAAAATTGTTGAATGCCTCAGAGACAAACTAATGGGGATGATGACCTGGGTGGGGTGGAGGAAAAGTAAGCCAAGTTAAGGAAAGGCATAGTAATGCAACAAACCTCTGTGCAACAGAAATGAGCAAACAAGAGAAAAAACAGATGGTTCTCAAAGGAAGTGGCTGAAATGGTAAAGGCTAAAGGGTAGCATGCAGGAGGTATAAAGACATGCAATGGGAACAGGAGGTATATCAGAAAAAGCAGAGGAAGTAGGAAAAGCAGTGAGGATAGCGAAGGTGCAAACTGAGGAAAGATAGCCCAAGGGATAACTAAAGGGACAAGACAATTTTAAGTACATAAATGATTGTTCAGTCTTCACAGAGGAAGGGAAGGGAAGGGTATGCCTTTCTTAACAGCTCACTTTTCTACTTCCTCCCTCCTAAGGCTCACATTGCATCCTTACAGTATGGACCAAGGCCGCATCACCTCTGCCATCTTTATGGAGCCTTGCAAGCGTGTTTGACACGTGTCACACCCTCTTCTCCTGTCTGAACCTTCCAAAGCTGGGCTCTCAAGAGGCCACCAGTTGGTTCCACTCCTGTCTAGTAGGCAGGTCCCAATCGGGTCAGAATTGGCAACTCCACGCTGCCTCCCTACCCGTCATGACTGGTATACACCAAGGCTCGGTCTTTGGCCCACTCCTGTTCTCTATCTTCCTCAACGACCTGCCCACTGCCTGCCCTCGCACATCCATTCACATGTATGCAGACAACACCATCCTGTTTACATCCAGCCCAAACACATCTGAAGTTGCGTCCAAGACTAAAGCATGACTTCAATGATGTCCAGCACTGGTCTCATTCGATCAGCTTTTTCTGAATGCCAAGAAAACTGTCTCTATGACCTCTGGCACAAGGAATAGACTTTCCGGCTACCATCCCTCCCTACCTTCATCACCCTGGATGGGGCTAAGCTGAGACTGCACCTCCTTTGATACCGCAGGGTCTGGCTTGATCAGCACCTCACTTTTCTGTACATATTGATGCCATCTGCAAGAAGCTCCATGCCAAGCTGGGTGCCCTGTATCACAACCATGGTTGCATCCTGCTGCCGGCCCACTGTGCAACTGTACAGAAAATAATTTCCCAATTCCTGACTACAGTGTTGTAGTTTACAGTGCTGCTCAAAGTCCATCCTAACTAGACTGGATACCTCTTCCACTCCTTGTGTCGTTTTGCTCTTGACTGTCCTCCTCCATACATCACTGCATCCTCTACCAGGCATTGAGCCTCCCTCACTGCAGGACTAGAGGCAATCCCACTGTGCTAGGCTCACAGCCAAATACTGAACCCAGTCCTGCCCTCTTACCTCTCTTCAGCACTAACACCACTTCCCTTCTTATGCACTCACTCAAAATTACGACAGCCATTCCTTGTTTGTCACACATATGTCCACTTCTGCAGGCTAAGTTGCCTTCCAGTATCGTATGCCTAAACTGTGGAATTCTCTTCCTTTGCCCATTTGTCACATATCCTCCTCAACCTCAACTCCCTTCTCAAAACCAACTTCTGCTCCACCTGCATGTGTACCTAATTTCCCCAAAAGACCTTGCAGGGCACTTGTCAGTGTTTATCTACTTATCCTATTTGGGCACTATTGGCCTCATTTTATTTTAATATATTCATATCCTGCCCACAACTGATGTATTAACCCACTGGTTATTTTACTCTGTGCTGCCTTTATTTTTGTTGCCTATAACTGTTTGTATTATTTTTCACCTGAATTTACTCTGTATTGTTTTATTTTGTATACCACCTTGTTCCTCTCCCCAGGATGCATCTGAAATTGAGCAGTAGTCTGCTCAATATGCCTTCTGAGTAAATCTTTAAATAAATAAATAAGGGATGGGCAACATAAAAGCAGCAGGAGAACTGAGGAAAGGTAGAACAAGTCATTTTACAGAGGAGAGAGTCCTGAATGGACTCTCAAATCTGAAAGTGGGCAAAGCTATGGGGCCAGATGGGGTACATCCAAGGGTATTAAGGAGTTCATGGAGGTACTGGCTGTACCTCTGACAGATATATTCAACAACTCACTAGAAACAAGACTGGTTCAGCAGGACTGGAGGAGGCTAGATTCTCGCTTCATAATTGTGAGAGCAGGAAGGAGGCTGATAGCTATAGGCCAGTCAATCTGACATTGGTTTTGGGAAGTTAATGGAGTCACTGCTAAAGGAAAGGATTGTGGAGTATCTTGAATCCAGCAGGTTACAAGAGCCTAACTAGCATGGATTCATGTTTGGGGTGAGGTGGGGTCATGTCAGACTAATCTGATATATGTCTTTAACAGGCTGACCAGGAAATAGATAAGAGTGGGGCCGTGGATGTGGCCTCCTGTACTTAGATTTTGTAAGGCTTTCTACAATGTTCCTTGTAGAAGACTCATAAGGAAACTAGGCAGTTCAGGGTTGGGGCCAAAGGTGGCAAACTGGGTAATAAATTGGTTAAGGATTGGTGACAGAGGGTGGTGGTAAACAGAGTTCACTGCATGGAAGGAAGGTAACCAGTGGAGTGCCTCAAGGCTCACAACTGGGACCAGTCCAATTTGATGTCTTTAAAAATTAAATGTTGCAGGTGAGTTGGAAGGAAGGTATGCCTTTTGCAGATGACACCAAAATCTGCAATAGGATGGGCACTCAGAGAGAGTGAAAAGAATGTGCAGAAATCTGAGAAAATACAAGGGTATTCAAAGGCATGGCAGCTGGGTTTCAATGGAAAAGTGCAAAATCCTTCCCTTGTGCACAGAACGGAGAGGTGGAGTATAAAATGGGGTGAGTGGTATTAACAGTCACCAAACAGGAAAGAAACCTAGAGTAATATTGAATGACCTCGGGGTGACAAGACAGTGCAACAAGGCAACTGGTGGGGCCAGTGGGATGCTGGGGTGCATAGGGAGGGTTATCACCAACAGAAGGAGGAAGATGGTGTTGCCACTGTAGAGACTGCTTGTGAGACCTGCACCTGGAGTATATCAGAAAGGACATAAAAAGAGTGGTTGCTGTCCAGAAGAAGACAACTAAAATGGTACAGGGCTGCATCAGAAGCCCTATGAGGAAGATTAAAGGATCTCAGTATGCACACCCGGAAGAGAGGAGGTAGAGTGGGGACATGATAGGATCTATAAATACCTCATGAGAGTAAATAAGGTTCAGGAGGGTAATATTTTTCAGAGGAAAAGATGCATGAGGACAAGGGGACATGCAATAAAGTTGGAAGAGGTAAATTTAAGAGATATGTGTAAGAACTTCTTTATTGAAAGGGTGGTAGATGCTTACTGCCTTCCAGTGGAGATGGTGGGGGCAAAAACAGTCGTGGGATTCAAGAATGTCGGGGACAGCCACAAGGGGAGTCTTAGTGAAAAGCAGATGGGGAAGTCGGAGATCGATGGGCCTGCAGTGACAGTATAGGCAGGGAAAATATGGTCAGACTGGGTGGGCCAAGCAGTCCTTATGTGTGGTCAAATTCTGTTGCTATTTCAACCAGCTGAAGTGGCATGTCCCTATATTGTGCAGATAGAACCACGGTTCATTCTCCTCTAAACGTTTATTAATAATCCTGTCCTACCAACTTCAAATCCTTCTCAGTCGCTTAATTGCTTTGGTCATTGTACTGAACCTTGCTGGGATGCATCCTCTTTTAGAAGGACTGCAGCAAGAAGCCTGTCTATTATGTAAAGCCAGTCAGCTCTGACAAACAATCTAATTTCCTTAGACATGTCACTTAACTGGCCATGTTCAAGAACCTTTTTTAACTTAGTTTGCTTTTTGCTCTGGTGGCCATCCCCTCAGCCCACCACCTCCATAAATGTACCCAGAACCCCACGCCACAGTGCCCCTGGATTATCCCCCAGGGTAGACCACAGGAACCCTTCCGTTACCCTGCAAATCTGTGTCTGGGTTGATGGGCACCCCAGTCTGCCACCCGGGTCGAGGGGCACCATTGGGCACCATGAGGAAGATTTTCTTAGGGAGTTTTCCTTGGTGGCATATGGAATGGATGCCTTGGCACTTTCTTGCCATGCATCCAACACATTCTCCACATTAGCTGGTGCTCTGGCATCAGGCATCCTTTGGTCACCCGGGAGCCCTAGTACCAGAGACACTGTACCCCTCCCCAGAGGTGGAAAGGCCAATGCCTGGTCAAACCACCTCCACCCGCCCAACCTCGAGCATTCCGAGTCCGTTCCTGAACCTGGTCTGTCCACATCACAGTGGTAAATCTTTTGCTGCACCGGCAGGATGGCATTTGAGAACCTTTTGTGAAAGCAGCTCAATAACCCTACCACTGTCAAGGAAACAGAACACACTGATCAAGCTTATTTCTACAGTACCTGCCCATTGCCCTACCCTTGTTTGCTCTGTGCGTTACTATCCACGTCATTCTTAAGGGACTCTGCTTTCACGTGGGACCTCTATAAAATCCTTGTTTAACTAATGTAACTAAATATATATATATATATATATATATATATATAAAGGATATACAATGGTAGCTGTCAGATAAATGATTTATCTACACAAGTGCCGTTTGACCTCGGTAACCTCATGAGTGGCGTTAGCCATGAGAGAATGTCTGAGTCAATCAGCAGAAGTGTAGATAAATAATTTATCTGACAGCTCTAAATGTATATTTCATTATGCAATAGGGATGTTTTCTCTTAGTGCAAGGACATTAGCTTGTGACCGTTTATCTTTTTTTAATGATAATTTCTGGGACTTTTGTTAATTTTCCTAGTGTACAGTAGTTCCGCTCTAGCATAATGGTTGCTATTAAATGAAACACCACTCACTGTGTAGAAAATTTTGTGCTGAACAAATTTCATGTTCACAGTATCATGCTACCTTTTTCCTTTTAAAGCAATTTGCATTTGTTTGTCGAAAAAGTGAAAAACAAAATTGACTTTCTGCTGTTATTTGTTAATTATAAAAAAACTAAAAGGTATATATAAATAAAATACCACTCATTTTGTAGATATTTTTGTGCTGAACAACTTTCATGCTCACAGTACCATGCTATAATTTTTGTTTTAACGTTATTTACATTTGTTTGTTAAAAAGTGAACAAAAATAGAATGTTCTGATGTTTTGCTAATTCGAAAAAAATCTACAAGGTATCTATAAATCAAGCACCACTCATTTTGTAGATAATTTTGTGCTGAACAACTTTCATGCTCACTATACCATGCTGTCTATTTTCATTTGAAAGTTATTCCCATTTGAATATGGTTAGTACTGCTTCTGATGCCTAACATTCTAAATTAATTTCAGAGATATTTGTGACATAGTAACTGTGTGCTTAAATGAGTAACTGTGTGTATAAATAAATTTATACACACAGTTAATCGGATAAACTGATTTATCACACTATGTTTATCTCCAAACCTATTGCATAAATATATGTGTATATATATATATATATATATATATATATATATATATATATATATATATAGAGAGAGAGAGAAAAGAGAGAGAGAAATGACATTGCCTCCATTTTGCAATCCCTATTTCAGAATGTTTTCAATAAAAACAGAAGGAGAATAAGCTACAAAAATTAGGATGTAAATAAAACAAAAATAATCATCGAAAATAAGTGTTAGGCTATACTAGTTCTTCAAAATGGAAACATATGGCACCATTACATCTAATCAAATCCAGTGTTAACAGAACCAAAAAAATGAAAGATTTTCCAATTGATTAATTTTCTTACTACGTTTTCCACTCATGACTTACAGGGCTTTTTGTTTGTTTGTTTTTATGTACACTGTGCTGAAATGTATGTTGCAGAAATGAGAATTCAACAAGGGTCTTACTATTGTTAGCCTGATGATTCTACATTGAAAAAATTAAACATTTTAATGAATACCTTGTTTAGGGATGCCTGGTATGTCCTCAAAAGTGAGAGTCCTTAGAGATGGTCTCCAGAATGCATAAGATTCTACTAGAGCTTCCAACCCCATTCTGAAAAAAGCAGAACTGATACATTACTTCAGGGTACCTTACCCATGTGTGTTAAAATATACTGTAAGTGTTACGACAATGCTAAAGTTTAAATCTAAAAACAAAAATGTGCATTATGTAATTAACATTGCTAATTATTGAAGTCAGCCGATCTGTTTTCAGGAGCTAATCATTTGATATGTGCTGTGTTACACATAAACCAATGTTCTAGAAATATAACAACTAAAAGAACGAACAATGGAAATACTAATGAAATATTTTGAGAAATGAGTTACTACAGCAGCTACAGTGGCCTAGATATTCAGACTGTGCCGGCAGAGGCGCAAGCCTAGGGTGCAGCATAACTGGGTTGCACCAGGTGATATTCAATGGTGATGTGCTAGGTGCAACACCATTGAATACGGCAAGGTCAGTGCACATACTGCACATGGTACAATGGCACTGATCCAGCACAAGCCACAGCTAGGGAGCACAGGGATGCACTAGAGCAAGTGCAGTTGTGCTAAGCACATTACCTATGACATTCAATAGGGGGCATTCAAATGAGGCCATAATATATGCAAGGTACAAATGGGGCCATTTTCATGTCATTATGGGACCATTTGCATGCCTTGTGTAAGGCAGCCCAGAGACTGCGCCTGGCATCCTGCACAGCATGGCGTGGGCAGTGGGATCCTGGGGCATCCCCTGCCCTGTAGCTGTGATTGCTGGCATATGTGTACAATGTAATCCTTGGCTGTATACTGGCCCCCAGTCCCCGATTCCCAAGAAATCAAACACATGACCAACCCTGGTGGTCAAGTGGTCCCCCTCCCAGTCAAGTCCCTGATTCCCCAAACAATGTAATACCACCATCCCTGGTGGTCTAGTAGAACCCCCCCCATTGCCATGATCGTAGTAAATGTACATTAAGACAGACCCTGGTAGTCTAGAGGATCCCGTCCCTCCTGAGTCCCCAATCGTGGTGTACATGTTAGGTACCAGTCCTAGTTGTCCAGTGGTACCCCCACAATCCCGATGCCCCAATGGCTGTATCAGTATACAGTCCCTGGTGGCCTAGTGGACTCCTCTCCTCCCAGGTCCCCAATCACAGTCCAGCACCCACACATAAGTCCCTGGTGCTCCAGTGGCACTCCCATACCCCTCACCCACACAGGACCCCTTGCTCACCCCGCTCACCCCATCATCTGAGGGCAGTTTGCATCCCACCCGCCAAATGACAGGTACAGTATGGGCTGAAGGCACACTGTACTAGAGAGTCTAATATGTGACTGAATCATTCACATATATGGGACTGTCTATTACAGTGTGCCCTAAAAGCCCATAATGTACCTGTCATTCAGCGGGCAGACAGGCGTGTATGTGGGCAGGATGCAGCTGCCCCCTGATGATGGGGGTAGGTGGAGAGTGGTCCTGGTGTGGGTGGGAGGTGTGGGGTGCCACTGGACTACCAGGGAAGTAGGTGTGGGCTATTTAACACAATTGGGGACTTGGGCAAGAGGGGGGGTCCCTCAGACCACTAGGGATGGACGTGAATAACATACTTGGGGAATCAGGGACTTGGTGGGCTGCTAGACTGCCAGGGATGTCATTATGTGTTTTCCGTGCATTTGTGACTACGGGCAGGGAGGTCCATGTCAGTGTGTGCTTGTGGATGGTGTTCTGGGTGGGCGGGTGGCCACCCAGTTGGGCTGTTGTGTTGCGCCTTGCAGTACTGCAACCCACCTTTGGGTGGCCGGAGTTCTCCTACTCTGCAAGAGCTCAACTTGAGCTCCCCATGTGGTGCACTGCAGGGTTGCACCAGCATATACGCCACACATCCCTGGCTGAATATTGAGATGTGCCGCATATGCATGGGCATGCGACCTGCATATATGCTGCATACCATTACATTGCACCCTGATGCATCAGGAGTTGTACTGCACGCGCGGAAGCCTTTCAATATCCCACTGGGAGCAATTTGGGGTTGTGCGGTGCAACTCTGTTGTGCCAGGCACAACCCCTTTGAATATCCGGCCAGTATGTTAACATGCATGTGGCAGCAATCTGCTTAGTACTGCTAGACCAGTAAGAACGAAATTTACACAGTACATCTATCTAGAGAAGCAAGCCAACCATACATACATTAAAAATTACCTGACTAAATGATGTCATAATTAATCCATCTCTGGAAGAATGATAGCAACAGTCCACTACAAGTTAGTGAAAGAGAAACCAGCATACTTCGCTCATGGACATTAGCATAAGTGAATCTAGAAATACATGCAAAGAGGTTAAGTTGAGGATTAATAACAGCCCTAATCCCTGACCCAGTCAATAGGTTTAAAATGAGACAAAGTCATGTAAGCCGAGCTTCTGTTAGTACCTGATGTAAAGCGGTGCAAGGAAAAGAGACATGCATTAATATGACAAATTGATGTCAGTAGTTCATATCAAATAAAAAAGGCCAACTGAGAAATCGTGACAGAGTTAACTTCTTTAGGTGCATACTCCATATATTGGGTATGGAAAAATCATTCCAGTTTTATTTCATATTGGTTGTAATTACTGTGTTGCTAATCACCAAATATGTCTATTGGACAACACACACAATTTTTGAAGGAGGTTCTCTGTGGAACCTTAGAGCTGGCCACTTTTAGGGTGAGGGGTTAGATTTTTCCAAACTGGCTTCCCATCAATAATTAAACAATAAGGCATGACAAGGTGTGTGTTATTGTGGGAGGATGGTATGCCTGGGGAGTGATGCATGAGGCAACACTGAGTGCCTGACACACCCGAAGTGCCATTATCCCACAGTTACACACACACACGCTGCGTGCCTTACTGGAATTACAAAATGCTTCCTCTGATTTGTATTTTAAAACTGAGTAATAAAGTTTAGAAAGTTAATTATTTTTGACCTGTGCTGAAATAATGCATGGTCATGTGATCAAATTGTCTGACTAATAACAGGTCTTGGTTTCTCTTACCCATTTTTAATAAGTATCATTTTGAAGGCCTAGTTTTTTAAAGCCTACAAGGTGCTTTAGTGGATATATATATATATATATATATATATATATATGATATGTTGGGGTGACTGTGATAAGTCATTTATCTGCCACAGTTACTAGTAACCTCAAGTAATTTCATGAGTGAGGCAACAAGTGATATTTACAAAGGTCACTGGCAGCTGTACCATATAATGAGTCATCACACAGTCACCCCC
Organism: Neoceratodus forsteri; assembly: GCA_016271365.2. NCBI lineage: Eukaryota > Metazoa > Chordata > Ceratodontiformes > Ceratodontidae > Neoceratodus > Neoceratodus forsteri. Next base: position 1,328,245,510 of record CM057449.1, read on the forward strand.
CAACATATTCCATTTATGCAACAGGCTTTTTGGATTAGATCTGTTTCAATGAAACCTGAGATACTTACCATTAGCGTGGAGTAACTGTGTGTATAAATAGAATAATGTATAGTCCTGTGTATTACGGTCAGTAATACCATCGAGGGGTTCCTACATGTCCAGAACCGTGAGATAGTATTGCTGACCAGTAATACACATGGACATACATTGGCTTTTTAATATATGGATCCCAGTGTGTTTTGGGGTCTTTTCAGATGGGCAGTTCACCAGTTCAGTTAAGGACTGTTTGGGTTATGGCGAATCACCGTGACTGTCTTGCGCTGTGTATTGAGCTGTCTGCTCGCCCTGACAGTTCCCGCACCTGCCTGTTTTCTATTTTTTATTTAGATCTTACCTAATCTCCATCACTGGAACAGCAGGATTAACCAGATATTTTCATTTGCTGATGGGAAAATAAAATAAAAATGGAGAAGTGCAATGACTGAGTTAAGCTGTCGATGGCGACAGAAGCACGCCATGTGTTTTAAACTGTTCTGCCCACCCACTACAGGAAAAGCGGCCAATGAGGAGGCACGCTTTAGGATGTGGGGCAGGAGGTATATTTTCTGAACCTTGCAATGATACTATTATCAGCACAAAAGGATACTATTAAAAGTGATTGACAATACTATTATCACTGAACCTTTGAGGGTATTACGGATTTTTTTGTATGCTTTACAGACCTATTAAATTGAACATCCATATATTAAAATGAGTATTAATGAGTATTAAATGAGTATATTAAAAATGTTACTCAGATGAACGGATTTATCACACATTTATGTCCACTCCTGTTGCATATATATACTGTATATATCATTTTTTTTACTCATTTTGCTTTACCAGAAAAGTGGTCTGGAGCTTTACAGCTCATTTTCAGTCACACCTTGAAAGCACAACACTGCTATTCTTGTGTACTGCAATCACTCTGAGAAGTTAAACTACAGCTGGTGTTCACTCTTAACAAGGCATGGGCCATAATGACCTTACGCTAACATAACAGGGCCAAATAACCTGTGTGAGTGCAGAATTAGCCAATAAATATCTGCAATGAAGAACATAAAGTTGAGGCTGATTTGAAGGCTACTAACATTCTCTTCTGATATAATTGCTTTCACACTGCTTTTATAGAGGGATCATAGACATTTTGCAGGAAGCCATAATAAAATATTTATTAGGTGGATTTGGTACCAAAAAATTGCTCCATTTTCTCCAGTAATGGAGACTTTTCACTTCTAGTTAGCGTGGAGATAAAAGTCACCTCCTGGAGGGTGTAGCCCATGTGATAATTTATACAAGATGCTTTCAAACCATTTCCTATTTCCCATTTAACACCTTCCTTGCTTGTGCTATCAAATGGCTGTGTTTATTTAACAAACTAGTTGCTTTTCCTTGTAATGTTTAAAGGGGAATATTTCTGTACCTTCCTGAGTTAAACTTTTATGGGGTCAGGCATAAGGGCCTAGCTGGGGAATCAAACCCTGTTCTCAGCACATAAATTCTCTTTTCCATGCATACATCCCACAGGAGAACTTTTTACAGGCTAAAACTAATGATTCCTATAAAACAGCCCGTGGGAATGTAAAGCTTTGCAGAGAGAATTTCTTTTTTTTCTTTTTTTTTTTTTTTTTTTTTTTTTTGTGGAGCAACAGATTTCTTTCTGTATTTCTTGATAGAGAAGAGCTGAATGATTACATTCAAATGTATTGAAACCCACATTTGTTTTAATGCAGTACCAAAATTGCTTTTGTGACAGAATGGAATAATAATTAAATGATTGATAATGGTAAGCTGGTCAGCACAGAAATGTCATCTGCAAGCTGACTTCATAAAATGTCTATGGAGACATCTGAAACAAGTTGATAACAAATACTATTCATGTTCTACAACAAATCCTGAGCTTTACAAATACAGTTCATCACATCCTGGCTGTGTGAGGTCAGACGAATCCTATAACAACCTCAAGTACTGTATGGATTTGCACAGGAATACATACTGCACCTTCTAAATACAAGGTTCACACCAAATCAACTGTAAATATTCATCTGGGTGTACAATAATTGGACAATTTACCCTAGAATTTTGTTAAATAATGAATATTCTGCAAGTCAAACATCTTGATATGGTATAATTACATGAAATATACTTCTTGTAAAAATGACCAAAACAATTTATCACTGAAAGTTCCTCACACATACACAAGTCATAGCTGTCTACTGAAAACTTGATTAGGTGCACATTTCTATTACTGGCATTACTGTATTAACAGAATCCCACCACTATGAACTGGTGTGCCCTCATACTGGGATTATGGGGGATCTATTTATTCTGAATGTTTATCTACTCAAGTGATTTGGGGCTATATCAGTCCTGTAAGCTAACCACCATCTCAGTGCCTTCTTGGTCACCATAGCCTAAATCGTGACTAGCTTTGTGTCCATCCAGATAATTCATTGAAATTAAAAATGGAATCTGTGTAGGGCTGAACAAAAGCAAACACTAAACCATAACTTTCTGTTTGCCCTGATTCTTAATGTTTTGCCCTTAGCTTTCTTATGACAGTAGCTTGTAGTGAAAGTCTTCTACTGAAGAATCGCATCCAATTGGAGGCATTACCTGTTGCGACCAGAATCCCGAAATCCCTTGGCAAATGGATTCCTATCAATCTTTAGTCGGGTTATCTGAAAAACATATTCAACATTTTGGTAGAACTTCTCCAAGTATTCATTAAGAAAGTGCATCACTGAGATAAAATGCATTAATAATGTATAACTTTATCAGTGGTAGAGCATTTTGTTATAGAGTGTAAATTCCTAGTAAATGCAATATTCTACAGCATACTTGATACCCATATGAATCATACTGTACTCTGACATTAACGGTTTCAACTGCATGACTGTTGACAATATCATATATTAAACTGAAAGTGCAAGTAAGACATGGCTGTAACTAATTGCACCTAAGACCCAGCTTAGAAATTTTATTTTAGTTTAGTTTCATGTTTATATTGGCCAGAAAAACAGGGCTAGGCAATATTATTTATGTTCAGCCTTGTTCTAGGGGTATACAGATGCAAACTGATGAACACCAAAAATTTTCCTACTCTTTTAAAGAAGTTCCATGGGATCTTTAACGTCCACTTGAACAATCTCCAGAGCAGGCAGATGGGACCTCAATTAAAGGTGTCACTCGAAAGATGGAATGCTGGAATGGGATATCACACTTCAAAGGGTGTCATAAGAAAAAAAGAATGACAGAAAGATATCACATCTGCCTCTGGGCCAGAAGGTTGTAGGTTCAGGTCCCACACTGGGATTGGGCTCACACCATCAATGCTGGCACCTGAGTGTAGTACTAGGGGAATGCAACACTGTCTGGGCATGCCATCCTTGAATGAGACATTAGACTGATGTCCTTTCTACCATCCCTGGTACTGTCCTGGTGAGTGTCCAGATGGAAGTGAAAGAACCCAATGAACTTTTAAAAAAGTAGGGGATCTCGCCCATGTCCATGGCCAACATTCCTGTTCCCATAAAACCAGTTTGTGCAGTTGTCCAAGGCCATGTGTAGGTGTTAATGTGTGAATAGGCTGCTACTACACATTCAGTTACTTCACTACCAGTCTATCATCGTTTGTGAAGTGCTTTGGGATACAAAGTGTATGAAAAGTGCTATATAAATTCTGATTGTTCTTCAACAGAAAGAAAGAAAGCAAGAAAGAAAAGAGAGAGACAGATAGAGAGAAAGAGAATTCTATGTCCTGTTTTTGAAGCCCTTAGCCAGTATCTGATGTATTAAAATATTCATATGTCAGGTAAACATACTACTAAACACACCTGGTGCCAGCTGTTCAAAGTTCAACATCCCTGATAGGCAGTTTTACAAAGGAAAAGTAACTCATTCACTAACCACAGACTTTTGGTTGAGGACATAAAAAGGCCTCAACACAAAGTCACATCAGACAGATTTTTCCAACACAAACAGCTGAAAAAAACTAATATTAAGTGTTGCAATACAAGACTGCTACATTTTTAAATTGATATTTGTTTGTTCAGGGCTAACAGATTTCATTTCCCAAAAGTGTTGGCCTGATATTCAAAACATTTGGCTTACAATTTACTTGATCATAAACATTTTAAAACCCCACTTGAAGGCAGAAGAATGCTGGTGAAGAACATTTACAGGGACATCAGTAGAACTTACAGTAGTTACAAATTCTGAGCTGTCCTCAATGACTCTAGGTAGCATTATTTCTGCCACAAAATATGCTCAGATTTGTATGAGCAACCAAATTGCTTGTGCAAGACGTTTAGAATTTTATATCCAAGACTGCACATTCTCTGTGCAGTCATGCAAGTTTGCAATATCTAATACATTTCATAAATTATATTAAATCACTTGGCTGCCAGACAGTTGGAATGACTAAGAATCATGATACTGTATACAAAATTATTTATTTTACTTAAATATTTTGTAGAGGAAAAATCCATTGGAGATACAAATGTTCAGTTTTCAAGTATGTCCCAGAACAAAATCTTAGGACCCTTACTGTGTAAAGCAACAACGTAATCTAGAAAATAAAAATATAGGGGTTAAAGGTCCCACATTTCAACCTTAGTGGAGCACAGTGAACATAAGCACACACCTTCCAACCAAGAATATGTTATAATGGGAGATATACATTGGTAGTGTATAAAATTACAAATTTCACCAGGAAAATATTGAATGTACAATATATTTTCATACTTGCTTATTTCTTGGGTCAGAAACTGCTTCAACTACAACTACAACATGATTTTGTTTCAGATGACAGTCCTTTCTCCTTTTTTCCCCTATAACTTTTGAGTTTGCTGGTTGCTGCAGGCTGTCAGCCCTGCCACTGCCTCCTTTCACCTGGCACTCACCTCCCCTGAACACCAAGCCGAGGTTCCCTATGGATTGCCCCTCCCCCACAGCAGGGCTGGCAAGGGAGGCCAGTCTCCCATCACCTGGTGACTTTCATCCAGATTGGGCTGGTGGCCAGGTGATAACACGGATATAGACAGGTGGATAGAGCTTCATATAACCTGCACCAACCAATTTTCCAGCTTTCTCCTCGGTCCCCTGCTGTGACAGCAGATACGTGTGTGCATATGTGTGTGTGTGTGTGTGTGTGTGTGGAGGTGCATACACACTACAGACCTGCAGCCCTCCTTTGTGTCACTCTAGCTGCCAGCACTACTCACCCAGGCTTCCATCCAGGGGTCATGGCGGCCAGGTCAGCAAACCTCTGCATCCTGGGAGAGGAATGCTGCCCACCTGATACTCAACCCCCCAGCTGACCCCAGCAACCCAAATTTATTCCCAAACTTGGGTCAGCTGCATACTGAGAGGTAAGGCATGCAGCACCTAGTCCTCTATGCCACTGGGCTGGCAGATGCACTCATTTTTGAGTTTTATAGCACCATATGGTTAAATACATCATGTCCTGACATGGCCCCTGACAACATCAATTAAGGCAGTCCACATCCCCAACTGCAGAGGATAAATTGACCTACTTCTTTACTGACTGGTTCACCTTACATGCTCTTTTATTGGAATACCTAAAGAAATAGTATTAAGTTACAAATTTCACAATGTAACCACATGATTTTCTATGTTACTGTGTGCTATTACTGTATTTTTCTGTAAACTACTACTTAACCCTTAGGCTGCCAGTAGATTTAGAACATATAGAAATGCTGGACATATCTGAAGTCCACAAAATGTTTGTTTTAGGTAACAGTCTATTCATGAGGTTTACACAACTATTTTGTTGAATGCAGTTTCCTGGCATCTCCCTGAGGCATTGTAACTTGAAGCAGTCTGCTTCCCTAAGAGCAGAGGGCAAATTGTTATTGAATGTATTGACTAGTTCTAGTGTGGACTGTTGACCTTGTGTGCATTTTAGCCAGCTGTTAATTTGGCAGAGACATGAGTGACAGTGAGGAGGTTCACACACTGGCAACTTGCCAGGTTTAGCACCAGCATTAGTCAGCTTCCCACACCCTTAAGTCATCTTTTCAATTCAGTTGGTCAGTGTTTTCAGTGAATATCATTGCCAGTTCCAATGTGACAAGTGTTAACATGTTGGCAACACAATTTCTTTGGACACAGCCAGTACTGATGAAACTATCATGGCAAACTGTGACACTTTGACACTACAGACTCCTTACTAACCTCCAATTAATGAGAAGAATACAAAAGAAATTGAAAAAGCACTTTAGCCAAGGGAATGAATTATGTTAATTCATGATAAATTAATTCACAACTGAGATTGAAACCATCCATCTGAAACTGTGTTATTCTGATCATGGTACAGAGTAGTTTTCAAGGCTATAAACTCTAAGCAGAGGTGGTGTGTCTGTGTGTGTGTGTGTGTGTGTGTGTGGGGATGGGTGGTTAAATACCCCCAAATTAGTATATGAGCTGCACATTAAACAATCTTGAAATGTGTTATCATGTAAACAGGATATGGTTAGGGAGTTTTCCATAACAATACTAAGTACTAGATACTGACAAGCATAACAAACACAAAATGTCACTTTAAACCTCAATTTACTGCATGCATGCCAGCTCCAGAATAATACTATAAAGTGATGATTTGCAGATCCCTGACTCAGCCTTACAAATATTTCCTTTCATTTTCAGTGTTGATTACATATTGATAAATGTTAAATTGCTATGTTAGTAAAATATGTTAAACCAGAAAAGGTGTTTTTTCTCCTTAATGGAACAACCACTAGCATCTTCCATTGACAGATGTTATATACAGTACTTACAATATTTTATAGTATTGGTATATCATTTTGGTATAGTCTCAACTATAATATATGTTTTCTTAATATATACTAAAAATACTGTAACATCCATATATCGATGTACATTTTTACTCTTGATATACTGAACGTTGTCATTAATTAATTCATATTTAAACATATGAAAAGAAATGTGTTTTAAAAGTTAGGAATACATTTTCAAAATGTTTCAGAACTTTAGTTCTACTTCAGCATATCGCACATTGATCATTGCCATTTTTAATCTTCTGTACCATGACTGTTTACCTTTATTACATTGAAAACCTCTCCCACTGCTCTAATTGCCCCAAATCTTGTTTACCTGTACTTGTGCTAGCTACAACATAAGCAATAGAAGATTATAAAGATTTAGTTACTAGCCCTAATGATTAAAAATGTTTGTAGCCAAAGAGAGCAGCTAGTTGTTCAGTGCAATGAGTTTACTCTGTCCTTCTCTGACAGGGTATTCTCCATTAGGGCTGGGAGTTCTCCAATGGGGCAGATGCTGCCCTGCAGTGGTGAGTCATGCATTTCAGAGGCACTCCTATGGTCTGGAGTGAGTTTAGCCAATGGGGATGATAGAGATATCAAGATGATTTTGAAGCCGTGACCCACATATTGTGAACAGGACCTGGACCCAACCTGTCTCTTGGTGGGATGTGTTGAGTCCACTGATTCAGTGTTCACTGAGAATTGTCCAGTGCTCACTTTTGGAGGACTTTCCCAGTGCCCAGAAAGAGGTACTGGTGAGGCCCTCTTTAAGAAAACATCTCTTGACCCTGACATCTTGGCAAACTATAGACTAATCTCTAACCTCAATTTTGGATAAGGTTATTAAGAAAGTAAGCGGCTCTGCAGCTTGAGGTGCACCTGGTGACCTATGACATCTATGAAACCTTCCAGTCTGGGTTTAGGTCCAGCATAGCAGCAAATGGCCTCAGTCATGGTGCTGAATGATCTCCTCAGGAGAGGGATAGATGGGTAGAGGGAATGGTCAATATTCATTCTCTTCAGCATTTAATAATAATAATAATAATAACATTTATTTGATTAAGCACCTTTCAAAGTTTTCAAAGTGCTGTATATTAAGAAAGACACAGACATATTCAATACATACAATAAAGCAACTCTAAACAAATATTACAAAACTACAGTATACAGTTAAAACAAAGCAGAAAATGCCTTCTCCACAGAAAAGTCTTTAGAGCCTGCTTGAAGCTCCCCACCATCCTGCTCTCCCAGAGCTGATGGGGCAGAGAATTCCAGAGGGTAGGTGCAGCGAATCCAAAAGCACGAGCTCCAGAAGACTTCAAATTCACCCTTGAATCTACAGCAACCCCTCATCAGCCGAGTGGAGCTGTCTCAGAGGTGTAGGGCACCAGGAGCTCTTTCAAATAGTTGGGACCTAGACCGTAGGGGCTTTGTATGTCAAAAGACCCACTTTGAAGGTGATCCACCACTGTATTGGCTACCAGTGCAGGGTGCAGCAGCACAGGGTAACATGAGTACTTCTGGATGCCCCAGTCATCAAACGTGCTGCTGCATTCTGCACTAGCTGCAAGCAGTGGATATCAACCCCAGGAAGTCCTAGGTAAAGGGAGTTACAGTAATCAAGGCAAGATGTCACAATGGCGTGGACCAAAACCAACAGGTCACTAGGTGGAACAAGGTGCCTAATTCTGGCAATGCTCCTAAGATGAAAAAATGCAGTCTTGACAACTGCAGACACCTGATAATGGAGGGTCAGACCAGTGTCAAGCTCCACTCCCAGGTTACACACCCATTCAGAGGTGAGGATCTGGTCCACCCCAGGATTAATCCAGAGGGAGCCCAGTCCTCAAACCCTCTACCCTGTGACCTGGGTCCACCACCATAACCTCAGTCTTTCCTGGGTTCAACTTTAGACCGCTGGTATTCATCCAGTCTTGGATATCAGTGAGGCAGTTGTTCAGTACTGAGATAGCACTAACCTGGTCAGGTGCAAAGACAGGTAGAGCTGGGTATCATCAGCATAGCAGTGAAACCTCAGCTCATACCATCTTACAATGTCTCTGAGGGGTAGATATATACTGCGAATAACATGGGGAAAGCACCAAATCCTGAGGTACCCCAGTTGACACTGTGGACCATGTAGTGCTGCTGGATCACCTAAGGGAGCTTTGTGGACTCATTGGTACTGTTATCAACTGGTCTGAGTCTTTTCTCACAGGCAGGACACAGAAGGTAGTGATAGGGAGTTTCTCCTCCTCATCCTGCCTGAAGCCTGTGCCTTGTGGAGTTCCCAGGGTTTGATCCTGTCACCTGTGTTGTTCACAGTGTACATGCTTCCCAGGTGAGATCATTAGACAGTACAGCTTGGGTTTCACTGTTATGCAGATGACATCCACGCTGTATGTGTAATTTGCACCAGGGATAAGTGACATCATGGAGGTGTAACAAGTGACTGGCTGAGATCCAGTACTGGATGTTCTCCAGCTGGCTGAGACTCAATCCCGACAAGAAGAAGGTGCTAGTGATTGAGCCTGGTCACCACAGAATATGGGTGCTGCAGGGATGGGAACATGGTTATTCATTGACCCTGCTCCCTTGGTTGCATCTACTAAGGTGAAAAATCTGGGTGTTATCCTTAATGATGGATTGACACTTGTGGCTCAGGTGTCATCCATTGTCCAGAGTGGTTTCTACCACTTGGAATATCACCCAGATTAGAACCTTAATTTCACCTGATGAACTGTCCTGACTGGTACATGCTGTTTTAACATCTAGACTCGACTACTGCCATGTTGTTTATCACAGAGTCAATGGAGAGGTTCTCCATCACTTGCAGCTGGTGCAGAATACAGTGGCCAGGGTATTGATGGGCCTTCCTGAAGTCTTGTCATGTGACCCCAGTCCTGTCTGACCTGCACTGGCTGCCAGTGAGATGGAGAATCAGCTTCAATGTGGGTTTGCTCACCTATAAGGCCATATATTGGATTGAGCCATGGCTACCTGCATGATCTCCTGACTTCTACACCCTGTGTGCTCACTCTGTTCCTCCAGTGAAGGCCTCCTAGCAATTCCCAGGGCATGGCAGAAGACCTCGGGAGAGCGGTCATTTGAAACTCGCTTCCCAGATCTTTGAGGAGGCCACATCAGTGGGGATGTTCAAGCAGGATCTAAAGGTACAATATCTTTTTAGAAAGGCATTTGTGAAGTGCCTGTAAATTCCAGAAGGAGTAGTCTGCTGAACTGTTGATTTGAAACATTGGATTTTATGTACTACTGTTTGTTGTCATTAGCATATGGTTTTGTATTGATGTATTTTAGTTATTTTAAATTCCTGCCTGCCTGTTCAGTGCCCAGAGCTTCCGGGATGGGGTGCTAGATGAAAAAGTTTACTTACTTATTTACAAAGTTAACCATTGTCAAATAAATAATTTTAGAAGGCTAACTTTGGAATGATTATAGCTCAATAATTCTATTTTTTAAATATAAGCTTGGAGTTAGGTTGATGTGGAAAAGTCCTATTAATTTAGTTTTCATGGGTTGATAAAGTTGATATACTGTATATCATTATATTGCACAACAATGCAATTTATTTTTAATTTACTACTGTTAATGCATCTATTCACTGAGTTAACCTCTTGTCCAAGGCTTCCATCAGCGGCTTTTCACCCATGATTTTCATTGCATATTCAGTGAACCTATGTCACATTCCCAACTACCTAGACCATCATGCTTCCTAAAATTAACCCCATATAAGTTGGGCTTCCTTCTTTATTGTCACTGAGGGCAAAAAGAGGTTGATGACTTCAGTGGCTGAATGGTGATATGGGAAGAGATAGCACATTCTTGCATGTTCATAGTGTGGGGCACAAATCAGTGCCTGGAAACCATTCTATGTTAAAGAGGGATATTTTTATAGTTTAAGGAATACCCACCTGTACTGAATTCTCAGCAGTACAAATGCAACAAAGTAAAAGGATATTTGACTCATCCCCAACGTCACTGGTGAAGTTCTTTAAAAAAAAGAAAGAAACTCTATCCCTTACCCTTGAAACACCTTGGCAGCATCCTCCCCATTCCTGACCATTTTATAGGTTACTCGCATCACTCCCCTTCACAGCACCCAATGCCACCCTTCTGCCTAACCCTTCTGAAGTTCAGTACAACTTAATTTATATTTCTAGTCCCTACACCATCATACTAAGGCAGCTACCTCCCTCCAATCCCCAGTCTTGTGAGAAGTAAACCTCCTGTTCTCCCATTCCTGAGGCATTCGATGCCACCATCCTTCTCCATTACAACCCTTGTGAAGGACACAAGAAGATTGAAATCTTTGGTCAAGTAAGTCCATAGTCCAGAGTATGGTGGCCCACCAGCACAGAGACCTTTCCACTATCTTGGATAGCCACTGTTATGATGAATAAATATGTATGCACTTGTAATATTCAGCAGTTTTACTATGAGTGCATGCACTTTTCTTTTAATAAAATAATAGCCAAACAAGGTTGTGGGAGGATCTCAGTGCCAGTAACCTGCTATGTTCAACTTCTAAAGTATAGATGTACTGTATTAAGCACTTCAGTCTTCTTGTATCCTTTTACAAGGGTGGCATGGGAGGTGATGGCATTGTGTGCCTTGAGGGTATGGGATGAATGGTTTAATTCTAACTTGGTCAAGCCTGAGGGAGTAGATAGCAACTGAAGTGCAGAAGCATGGGCATTAAAGGGGAGGAGGGTGGAACTGTGAGCCACAAGGATAAAATATGGGGTTTAACTTCATAATAGTAACAGCTTGGGTAAGGAGAGTGATGAGTGTCCATTGAGGTTTGGGATATGTTTTCTGTTTTGCTTAACTCTTAAAGTACAACAGACCACTATGTAAAGTGACATTTTGCCAGCCAAGTGTCTCTTTGCTGAAGGAAATGTTACATGCAATGGCATTTGTCTTGAAAGATGTCACTTTGGTGAATTCTTTACCCAGCAAAATGGCAACTTCACTTCATGGAAAACTATGTGAAGTGTTACTTCATACTATACAAATTTTAGGAACTTTGCATAGTTTTCCACAAAATTAAGTGTCCTGACTTTGTTCACACTCTGACCTGCTTGAAGAGGAGCCTAGTGAGTGTGCATACTCATGCCATCAATAGCTCCTCTACCATGCCACCATAAAGTGTTTTCTCTGAATGGTGCATTGAGCCACCTGTCCACCAAGGAGATCTTGACCCTCCATATTGATCTATTGCTCATGTCCCTGACCTGGGGCACAAATCTGGGTAGCCAGTGTTCATGTCCTCCTTAATAACTGGCATCGATAATAGACCCAGTACATCAGTACATGTTTATCCATGATATAAACCGAAGATGAACTATAAAATTCAAAAAACTTTAAAAAGTTTTTCTAAAATTGTTTTTAAAATTTGACTTATGTTTTCATGTATTGATATATGGAAGTTCTAACAACATGATGGTTAGATAGATAGATAGATAGATAGATAGATAGATAGATAGAGTCAACTGCTAGTTTCATTACAAAATATCCTATCTGTAGTGGTTCTTAAATTAGCTCCATTCAAATAAAATATGTTTAGAAATAGCAAACTCTTGAACTGTTACGGCTCTACCCTTAATATGTTTATAATGAAAGCTAATATAGTTTGAATGTCTTGATATACTTCAATATGCATGGATATACATCATTACACTTTTAAGAGTGTATCGATGTAGATCACCATTTATAAAATGGGTGAGAAAAAGTCTACTCTGTTATTGGTACAATCACAAGAAATGACTGCATTATTCCCCAACAACTGCATGCCACTCCTTTTCATGTGTTGTTTTTTTATACTAATTTTATTCTTATTTTATCAGTGCAATAACATACTTCAGGGTGTGTATTTGAACTCTGATATATTCACTTGGGTGTTTGAAAGCACTCAACTTTTTCTCATGCCTCTCAACACACCTGAAGTGTATCTATATCAGAGCATGACCATACACACTATTGTGTATAATTGCTTCTACATAGACTTGTATCAATATAGGAAAACTGTACCCAGTATGGTTATTTCAAACTGAATACAAACTTTCATTAAAAAAAAAAGTTACCTCAAAGGTCAAATGTTAGACCTTTTGATAACTTCTTTAAAAGGGCTAACTCTGGAACTATTAGGTCTAGGACATTTTTTTAATGAATAGTTGGAGTCAGCTGTGTTTATAAATACATATATCATGTTGCTACATCTATATATCAATACAGCAAACCTTTAAAAATCTTTCTTTTTCATAATTTTTTTTAACTAGCTTAACTGCAGCCACCTCTGCCTGCCCAGTCTGTTGGCCTGGAGTTTATTCTCTCCTCTAGGGACCCCTGACATTCCTTGCTTTTGAATGCTATGAGTACAAGAAGCTAATAAATAAAAACATCATTTGTACAGTTATGTTAGAATGCTTATGTTGCTTTTAATTGGGTTTTCCATGAAAAGGAGTTATCAAAGTATGACATGAAGGTCAACTTTTCAAATCACAGTGGATTCATTTTAATAGCTTTTCAAGACACTGCGACCAAAGGGTGAAAAAAGAACCATATTGTAGGATAACTTTCTAAAAAACTTGAGGTAAAGCATCTTTAAATTTGTGCATGTAACAGTGGACACCACAATGTTGCACATGTACAGTAGCAATGGACATCACAAAGCTGTTTATGTTAAAAAAAACTTGGCTTGACTAGACTTCACTTTACAGTACTAAGCATTTCAAGACACTCTGACCTAAGTGCAAAAAGGAGCATATTATGAGATAACTCTCTGATGGAGAAAAAGTACCTTCAGCATTGCTCATGTAACAGTGGACACCAAACAATGTTTTGCATATAACAATACAACAGTGGGGACCACACAACTGTTAAAATTTTAAAAAAGCATCCCTGGACCCTCACTCACAAAAATCCTATAGCACTTTTAAAACTAGTCCCAAAAGACAGTCCCTCCCACAAAAAAAGCAGGATTTTTTTTTTTTTTTTTTTTTTAGAGCATGTAAAAAATATAACTTATTGGGTGGGACACCATAGGTTGAAACACCACAAAATGTTGTGTGAATCAGAAATTGTTGATGCATTTAACATCAGGGAAAAATGTCCTCATTAACAAAAGCCAATACCAGAAGAAAATTTAAAATAATGTTATTCAAATGCAACTAGAAGCCTGCATAGAAGCAGTGAAAATGATTTTGCATGTAACATTTTACTGAGAGAAATCAGTGAAATTTGGGGTTTGATGCTTAAGAAAATAAATAAAATGGGTGCACCAGGACTTCTCAGATTATGTAATGCATCTGTACTTGATCACCTTTTAAATTCACAGATTATAACTGCAATGGCTGTTTTATTTTTTTAATTCTTGCACTAAATATTTGATATAATGGTCATTGGTATCCCCATTCATAACCTGCTCTAACTTTTTCAGTACAAAGTGTCTGCTGTGCACATATACACAAATACTCACACACACACTCACTCACAACCACTATAACTACAATAATGAATGCAAATTAGTAGCATGCAAATCTAATGATAAAAACTAGCATATTGGATTCAACATGTCTGGATGTACAGTATGTAAAAAGGATTTGAAAAGCTATGATAGTGCAGTTACAGCGACATAAAGGTTTATTGGTGTGAGAACACCACTGTGGCATGTGAATAACTCATTGGTTTATGGTTCTTTAGATTATTATGAAGTTACCTGTTGATTCTGGTATGCTGTAACAGTAGTAAAAATGGTTTCTGGGAAGGAAAATGCTTTAACTCCTTCACCTGCAGGAACAGGTTTAACTGGAGAGAGACCATCACCACAGTCCTTCCGAATGACATGGACCCGAGGTTGATACTTATGCATTGAATGAAGAATAATCTGTAAAATAAAAATATCTGCAGATTAATTTATTAAACAGTAGAATGTACACGTTTTGGATCATGATGACTTGATGGCTTAAGTTTCCTAGGTTATGCTATCCCTTTAAGAAAACTGAGAATGTTTACACGATGTGCCTCTCAGATTGCATTAAAATTCAAGTATTAGATTATCTTCAGCCATTATTTTTATGACTTTATACAAACTTTTAATTTCATTAGTCATATCACAGAGTGAATCATTACCCATTAAACAGAAATGGAATGCTGTTAACCAATCAAGACTGCACAGGTACCGTATTGCTATCCAGTGATAAACATGCAGTAGACCTGTCAACTATATAAATTTATATTAATTATAGTATTTAAAATGTCTTAGGGCATGTTTTGTGAGCTATAAGAATACAAATAACAATATGGTTGAGGTTTACTATTGAGAAATGATAGTATCTTGGCTGGTTATCACCTTGGCCTTCCATTTCTAATTTTGTAAAAATTCTCCCAAATGATCTATTATTATCACTATATTACCATAATCACTATATTATGCTGATTTATCATTGTGTCATTTTGGCAGACATTGCAGATGTTTAGCACCAATCCCTAAAAACATGAAGGTTTAGCTATGTTAGGTAGTACTTACAGTAACTTTTTATAACCAAATGCCCCATTAATTATGCAGTAGTTTAATAATTACACAACTAAAACTAAAACAAAGTCTAAGTTTACAGTGAAGACATTGGGCACGTAAGTAATGAATACGTTACATTAAGTTCAGTCATATAATTAATTACACAACTGAAAAGTATATTATAGAAGAAAATGGCAGTACCTATAATTTATTAATGTGCTCATTATGATAAACTAGTATAGACTATTCGAGTTTGATTTTAAAACAATGAGTACTTGACTGATCAATTATTTTTACTTTTTGTTTCTAGTAGCACAGATGTGACCTGAGATCTTCCATCCATCTTCCTCCATGGCCCATTCCCACCTCAGAAACCCATGGGACTAACATACCTTTCTAGGTTTTCCCACTCCTAATAATGGCCCTAGAATCAATAATCTGTGCCTTGCCCTCAACAAGCAGGACTCAGATGGGGACCATACATTAAGTATATACTCACTCATCTGAATGGGAAACCAGAGAGAAGCTCCAGCAAGGAAGAGGAAGGCCAGCCAACACAGGTGGATGTGTTGGGAGGAAGATATTTCATCTGTCCCTAAGCTGCCCTTACTTTACAACCCATATCTCTACCCTTATATCTCCCACAGGACACACTCCTGTTGGAGTGATCTGGCATCATGCCTGTTAGGGTCATTTGAAGGGCAGGGGCCTCAACCTTCCATTCAGGGCTCCCTCATCATCATTGCTTTAAGTATGTGATGCCACCACAGCACCCACTAGTCAAATGAGTGAATGCCAACATTAGGACACTCTGTAAGGAATCACTATATTTCTTCCTGCATGACACCTTTCCCCAGGTCACCAAGGGCAGTCATGAAGTGGAAGAATATATCCTTCCTTCCCAGTGCAGGAGACATCAAAGACTGTTGCTGGAATGCCACCTTACCAGTTGGCATCAGATGTTCCAAACTTAGGTTATGAACCTGGGTCATCTGGATAGCAAGTGGAAGTGCTAGCACTGTGCTAGATGGCTTTGGAATTAGAGCTAAGGGAACAGCATTCCATCTAAGAGGTGACAGTGAGAGAAGTGGTCTATTGGCAACTTTAGTTCAACTTCAAGTTGATGCCTATAAATTTGGTTAGGCTTCAGAGAGTCATCAAACCACTTTGGCTCCTAATGTAGTAATTGCTGTGGGGTAAACGAGACTACAAAAGGAGGTAAAAGAGAAAAGCTTTGAGGCCAACAATAAATATTAATTACTGTAGCTTACTTATGACAAATGCTATTGGCATGTATTTGCTGTGAATTACTGTTTGTGGCTTTGTGACAGTCTGTAAAACCCATCAAGAACCCAGCAGCTTAGTGTGAACTACAGTATTAGTCACTATTCATTGCTGACCTCAAGTTATGTACCCCCAATAGTCTTCCTTTACCTGAATGCCAATTACTATATTCTCTCAGGTTTGGTACCACAGATTTTGAATTATATAAAAATATCCCTCAAAAAAATAGCAAGCTATGCATCGAAAAAACAAAAAGAAATGAAAATACAATAAATGTAGGGCATTACATTGTACAGTATATGATAGGTCTTCTTTAACTAATCCTGAATCTGTGTGCTCTGTGCTGTCAGTGGCATACCTGATTAAACTGAATATGTTGGTGATAATGTGAGTTGTTGTAGATGTCATCAAAAGCTGGAGTTCCACTACTGCTGAGACTGGTGAACTGGACTGAGGTGCCAGAGCCAGTGGGAGGAGTCAAGGAGACTTACCAGGAGGTGCAGGAGTGACAATATAGTATATGTCATTTTTTGAACATGTGAATGATCAAATGAATGGTTAAAGAATATTAGTAAACTGAGTTGGTGAAAGGGTGACAGTTAAAGATTCACAGGATCTAGTCTCAGCATGAAGTGAGCAAAAAATGGGAGGAATATGACTAGGATGTTGATTATACACATTCTTGCTGGCTTCTTCCAACTTCCTTTGCTGATCCACCAAAGTGTATGTAACAGTTTTTGCTTGATATAGTCTATGTGACCTTTAGGAATGAACACATCTCTATCTGGAATCCAGTAGTGTTACCAAGCCAAACTGTATATGAACATATGAAAAGAGCCAACAGAAGAAGACCTCAAAGTCTATCATGTCTGCTCGGTATATGATGCAGGGTTCTGGCCTTACAACTATGCCAATGACCCTGCCCTTCATTCCTCCCTCCCAGCCCCTTCTTCCCTCCTTTCTTGGTCCCAAGAGTTCCCTCTGTGTTTGTCCCAGGGTCACTTGAATGCTCCCACCGTCTTTGCTGCCACATCCTCCCAGGCAACTCATTCTAGGTGGTCGCCATCCTCTCCTTAAAAATGTTTCTTTACATCCCTTCTGAATCTTCCCCATCGGTTTTAGGCTGTGACCCCTTGTGGTGGTGTTGTCACTCCTTTTAAAGAGACCCTCCCTTTCCACTCTGTTAACTCCTTCATGTATTTGAAGGTCTCTATCATATCACCCTCTGCCTCATCTCTTTCAGGGATTACATCCTTAGGGCTCACAGCCTCTCATCATAGGACCTATCCTGTTGCCCCTTGATTATTCTAATTGCTCTCCTCTGGACTCTCATCAGCATGTTAATGTCCTTCTTAAGGTATGGATGCCAGTACCTCACTCCATATTCTAAATAAGATCTCAGCAATGACCTGTACAGTGGTAAAAACCTTGCTCAGTCAACCACTGAATTTCCTTGCAATATTCCCTAGTATCCTGTTAGCCTTCACACAGCCTTTTGCATTGGGAAGTATGTTTCAGGTCACTAGTAATTACCACCCTAGATCCTTTTCCTCTTCAGAAGCAATTACCTGAACTGAACCTTTCCTATGTAGTACTCTGTCCCCAGGTTCTTGGCCCCTATGTGCATCACTTTGCACTTTTGGCATTCAAGCCAAACTGCAAGATTCTAACCATCTCTCCAGTCTGACTAGCTACTACCTCAGGTCCTGTATCCATTCGTTGGTGTCCACCATTCCACAAAGTTTGGTGTTGTCCACAAACAGGCACATTTTGTCCTTAATGCCTTCCCCAGTGTCACTTATGAAGATATTGGACAACACCGGCCAGAACACCGACCCTTGCGGGACCCTGCTGGTGATCTCCTTGGTGCTGGAGTAATCCCCAACCACTACTCTCTGTTCTGCTGTTCAACCAGTTTTCAGCCTATCTTACCATTTTCTCCCCACCACAAGGTCCCTCAGTTTCATTATCAACCATCTGTGTGACACAGAATCGAAGGCCTTGCTAAAGTCCAGGTATATGTTGTCCATTGCCTGGCCCTTATCCACTGCCTTAGTGACCCAATTGAAGAACTCAATCAGGTTCATTTGACACAATTTGCCTGGTACAGACCCTTGCTGTCTATTATTCTGCAGGCCATTCTCCTCTATGTACCACACTAGCTTTTCCTATAGTATGGTCTCCAAGAGTTTATATACCATCGAGGTCAGGCTGACTGGCCTGTAGTTGCCTGGTCCTCCTTGAGACTGCTCTTGTGCAGTGGCACCACATGTGCTGTTCTCCATTCCAGTGGTACTACTCCTGACTTCTGAGATCTATTGAAGAGAACAGGCAGCAGCCCTGCCAGCTCCTCCACTAACTCCTTCAGTACCCTGGGGTGTATTTCATCTGGTCCTGAGGTTTATCCACCTCAGAGCCATCAGCCTCCCTCACCCTTTCAATCTCAATGATGCCTATTGCATTCCCACCCCACACATTTTCTCCATCCCATTCCTGCACATGGTACCAGTCCCTCCTTTTCCTTTGTAAAGACTGAGCAGAAGTATTAATTTTATACCTCAGCTTTGTTAGCATCTTTATCAACCCAGCCATCCCCTTCCTCAACCTGACATTGCCATCTTGTGTGTCCCTCCTTTAGCTTATGTAGTGAAAAAAGGCCTTTTCCCCTTTCTTCATTCCTTTGGTTATTTGGAGCTCTTTCTGTGCCTTTGCCTGCCGTGCCTACATTCTTGCCACCTTAGCCAGCTTGATATTCTTCTTCATCCTCTTCCCTTGTTGTTCTTTGGAATTTCCTGTAGGCTGCCCTCTTTCTTCTTACCAATCTGGCCACCTCCCCATTAAACCAGCTTGGTGAAGCTGGCCCAGTGGCACTGAGGGTTGAGGTGCTTAACCCCACATCTCACTCCATGCCGGCAACCCAGGTTCGGGAACAGACTCGGGCCATTGGGGATCAGCAGGAGAGGAGGATTGAGCATCGAGAGGACTGCTGTCCTGCCCTGTGGACGGTTGGGGTAAAATGTCTGCTGCACTAGTGACCCCAGTGGAGACTAGGAGAACTGGTGATCAGAGGCTGTGGTAACAGGGGATTGGGCAGTGGCAGACATCCCACAGGTGTGCATGGGAGCATGCACAATGCGCACTGGACAGCACTGCATGTCCGTGCCCTAGGGGCACACAGAAGGAAAAAACCCTCACAGTGGATGAGTGAAGCCACTGATAGACAACCAGCTTCTGGGCCAAACAATGTCCAGCATAAGTTGGGGCAAGGGCTCCAGGGTAATGCGGTCTGTCCTCCTGGTCTGTCCTCTGCCGGGGCCCTCCATTGGGAATAAGCTATGGTCTTCTCATCCTGCAGTCATGACAGGGGCTGGCTTGGTGGGGCTTGTTGTGGCTCTCAATTTATTGCCCCTCAATTTGATGCAGCTTCTTGTGGCCTTCTAAATGCCGCCTCAATGGTGTCCCATATTCTGTCTACCCCAAGCCCTCTTCCATGCTCCCCAGGCCTTCCCTACTCAATTCCCTCATCCTTTTAAAGCCTGATCTAATGATGTCCAATCTGTCTGCAAGTTGTGTCAGAAACATCCTGCCACTTCTTTAATAAATTTTGCATACTGCTGCTAATGTGATGACTCACATGAACTAGTAGTGTCACTACTCCCTATAGTGATGGATACCAGTAGTACTGTACCATCTGCCGTGCAGTGTGCAGGGACAGGTGGTGCCATGCAACAAAAAGCGCTGTTGCATGATGAGCACAACTTGATTTGTGATGGAGGAAGGAGGATGATAATGAAGAGGATATTTTGTTTTCAGAAGCAAGTCTTGAAATGAGATGTTTCTGGAACTGTCAACACTTGAAAGCATGAGAAAGCTGGCAGTTTAATGCAGGCATGTAATAACTCTGGCTGCATAGTTTGTTTTACAATAACTTTGTCACCAGCTGGGGTGCATACACTGACACTGGCTCTAGCTTTCACTTTTGAACCCTTTGTAATGCAATGCCCATCCAGTACCAAGGGATGCATTAGTTGGCTTAGTCTTCTGCTCCCCATGGTGGCTGTTCTAGAGTGAGCCATCTAATCCACCACTTCTCGCACCAACCCAACCAATTGTTCATTCTGCTGTTGCTGGTCCATCTGATTAAAGTGGTAATTGGATTGGCCAACTGTTCAACCACCCAAGGCACACATATATTAGAGCACACTCACACACCCTGTAGTGGATTATCTGTTTTACAACATGGCCAAAATTGTTGGGGTGAAAAATACAAATAAGTCACTATTGTCACAATTGCAGAGGAGCAGAAAAGCTCTTAGCCCAAAAAAGCTCTTATGAGTCATTGTAAAACTTTGAATTTCCACCTTCAGTCAGGAAGCATTTTGGATGCAAATCCAGGATTCCAAGAATAGGATTCTCAGAATGGGAGTGGAGTACAGGCCACCATCTCAGGCGGAGGAGTTAGTCAGGGAACTAGCGGGACAGATCAGGAGAACCTGTGAGAAGGGTAGTGTGGTGATTGTGTGGGACTTCAACATGCCAGGAGTGGACTGGAATACCCCAACAACCAGGAACAGAAGGGAGCAGGTGCTGCTGGATGTCTTCCAGGACAGCTTCCTGCTGCAAATGGTCAGTGAACCAACCAGGTTAGGGAATACCCTTGACCTTGTGCTGGCAAATGGGGACTTTGTGAGAGAACTTAGAGTGGAGGAACCTCTGTCAGAGAGTGACCACCACTCAGTATGGCTCACATTGGATATGGGCAAGGAAGGAGTGGAATCTGGCACAAGAGTGCTGGATTTCAGGAGGGACAACTTTGGGAGGATGGGAGAAGTGGTAAAAGGGTACCTGGCCAGAATTCAATCTAGTATTTACACTAACCAGAGGTGGGAGCTCATAAAGCTGGATAGTGGAGGCAACAAAATATGCTGCAAGGCCCAGATCAAGAAGGCTAGGGCTAAGAAACTGAGCTGGTTGAGCAAGGAGGTCATGGAAAGGTAAGGAGAAAAGAGCTACCTTTAGGAGATACAAGAAAACAGGGAGGGGAGGGCAGGAGGAGTACTTGTTGGAATTGAAGGAGGTGAAAAGGCAGTAAGGGAGCCAAGGCATCTATGGAACTCAGGCTGGCACAAGGCATTAGAAGGGAGAAGGACTTCTTAGGTACATCAGGGAGAAAAGGACTTGTAAGGACCACATAGTAAGGAATAGGAAGGAGGGGTTGGGTGGAAGAGGGAGGATAAGGCAGAAGCACTAAATGATTACTTCTGCTCGGTATTTACTAAGGAGAAGAGGGGTGACACCCAAGAGGGGAGGAATGGCAGAAATGGGGAGGGGTGACAGATGGGAAATCATGGAGGGCAGAGTTTGGGAGGATTTGAAGGCACTGAGGGTGGACAAGGTGCCAGGCCCAGATGGCATCCACCCAGGGCACTGAAAGATAGGCAGAGGTCCTTGCAGGACCTTTGGCAGACCTATTTAATGCCTCACTACATTTGGGGTGCATACCTCAGGACTGGAGGATGGCTTATGTGGTGCCCTCCACAAGAGTGTCCCCAAGCATGAACCAGAAAACTACAGACCAGTGAGCCTCACATCCATCTCGGGTAAGCTAATGGAGACTATTCTGAAGGAGAGGCTGGTGGCCCTTCTAGAGGCCAAAGGACTACAGGACAGCAGACAGCATGGCTTCATACATGGTAGATCCTGCCAAACCAACCTGGTGGAGTTCTATGACTGGGTAACTAGGCAACTTGACAGGGCCATGCAGTGGATGTCCTGTATCTGGACTTCAGTAAGGCATCGACTCAGTGCCACATGGAAGGCTGGGAAGTAAGTTAGAAGGCACAGGTGGGTGCAAAGCTGGTGAGATGGGTAGGAACTGGCTTCAGGGAAGGCAACAGAGGTGGTGGTGGATGGGAAGCTCTCACACCCAAGGGTAGTGACGAGTGGTGTTCCACAGGGCTTGGTGTTGGGACCAGTGTTGTTTGGGATATTCATTGCAGACATATCATTGTACATCAAGAGCAAGATCAGTCTGTTTGCTTGATGATACCAAGGTGGGAGCGGTGGTGGATGGCCTAGGGGATGGCAGGTGTTGCAGGATGATCTGGCAAAGCTTGAAATCTGGTCAAACACCTGGCAACTGGGGTTAATGCCAAAAAGTGCAAGGTGCTGCATTTTGGGATGATGAACCCAAGGAGGAGTTACCAGCTGGGGCAGTGCAGATAGCCCAGACAGAGGAGGAGAAGGATCTGGAGGTGCTCATTACAGGTCAATGAACAACTTGGCACAATGTAGGAAGGCAGCTGCAAGGCCAACAAAATGCTGGGTTGTATTGCAAGAGGTATATCTTTGAGGAGGAGGGAGGAGATTCTGCCACTGTATAGGTCATTAGTTAGACGCTACTGGAGTACCGTGTGCAGTACTGGCGCCCGATCTGAAGAGGGACATTAAGTTACTGGAGGGGCAGCAGAGAGCAACAAAAATGATCAAGGGGCTGGGGACTTATCATATGAGAGGAGGCTGAGGAGTTGAACATGTACTCGCTGGAGGAGAGGAGGATAGAGGGACATGATTGAAACCTTTAAGTACATGAAAGGAATAAACAAGACAGGTACAGAGGGGCTGTTCAAAGTAAGGGGGACACTAGGGACATGATATGAGGCTGGAGGAGGAAGGTTCAGGAGGGAGATGAGGAGACACTTTTTACAGAGAGGGTGATGGCTGGGTGGAATGCATTATCTGCAGAAGTGGTATCCAGTAGAACAGTGGACTGCTTCAAAAGGGATAGGACAGGACAAGGGGAGGGTCAATGAAGGGAAGGGTGGAAGGAGTGGCAGCTGCAGAATAAGGGGTGCTAGCTGTACATTCAAGCAGACTTGATAGACCTCTAGGCCTTTATCTGCGGAAAATTTCATATGTTCGTAAGTTATGCAACTGTTTTTAATATTTCCTTACTTTTGCTAACAATAATACCCTACCACAATCCATTCCAAACATTAATCACCCTCTCCTTAAAAACTGCAGGCGTCGTTGTTTTAGGATAATGTCATGTGGTGTGTTTTTTCAGTCAGAAAACAGCATTTTTATTGATATTTCTGAGCTATGCTATAAAAATATTATATTATATGATAAATACTAAGATCATATAATATGATAAAAATGATACGATATATGAAATAAAATGATATGGTATAATAAAATAATATAACTGGTTTTACTTCCTCCCTTAGGAAACCCATGGCATAATTTGCCATTATAAATAATACTAATAATAATAAATGTTATTTGTTGAGCACCTTTCAGACGCATCAAGGCACTTTACATAAAAGAATAAACAAAACAAGATAAAAATACACACAATATGATACAAATAAGCGATAAGATCAGTATAATTAGGCAGCATATGCCTGGTGCCACAAAAATGTTTTAATGCCTGCTTGAAGCCCCCCATGGTCGCACTCCCATAGCTGATGGGGTAGAGAATTCCAAGGGCTGGGGCCACATACATAAATGCACGGGCCCTGAAGATTTTAGGGACACCTTGAAATTCTAGCGCAACTCCGCTCGCCAGCAGAGCAATCGCCGGGGCGTAGGACAGAAGCCCTTCAGGTAGTCTAGCCAAGTCTGTGTAGGGCTTTATAGTCAGAAGTCTGA
Organism: Neoceratodus forsteri; assembly: GCA_016271365.2. Classification (NCBI taxonomy): domain Eukaryota; kingdom Metazoa; phylum Chordata; order Ceratodontiformes; family Ceratodontidae; genus Neoceratodus; species Neoceratodus forsteri. Next base: position 1,328,269,828 of record CM057449.1, read on the forward strand.
CTTTGAAGGTGATCTGCCACTGAATCAGCAGCCAGTGCAGTTCACACAGCACCGTGTGATATGACACGACCATGGAGTTCCCATCAGGAACCAGGCTGCTACTTTCTGCACCAACTGCAGGTGGTGGATATCAACCCCAGTTGCCCTAGGTAGAGGGAGTTGCAATAATCAAGGCACAAGGTCACAAAGGCGGACCAGTGTAGGAAGATCACTGGACGGAACAAGGTGCTTGACCCTAGCAATGTTCCTCAGATAATAAAAGGATGACTTGATGGCTGTTGACACCTGAGATTGCAGTGTCAGCCCATCGTTAAGCACCACCCCCAAGTATCGCACCCATTCAGAGGCAAGAAGCCGGAAGCCCCCAGGAAAAGCCCCATAGGCTGACCAGCCCCAACCCCTGTCCGATGACCAGGATCCATGACCATCACCTCCATCTTACCCGAGTCCTACTTCAGCCAGCTGGAATTCATCCAGCCCTGGATTTCAGCGAGGCAGTTATTAAATACCACTAGTGCACTATCATGGTTGGGTGCGAAGACAGGTAGATCTGAGTATCATCAGCATAGCAGTGAAACCTCAGCCCATACTGTCTTACAATGTCTCAAGGTGCAGCATGTAAACCACAAACAACATGGGGACAGCACCGAGCCCTGAGGGACCCACATGACAGAGAGAGAGGGTTGAAGAAAAATCCCCAACACCACCCTCTGAGTTGTGCCAGTGAGGAAGGACTTAAAACACCTGAGGACTGTACCAGACAGGTCACAGATGAACCTCAGGTGCTCAAGCAACACCCCATGGTCCATGGTATCAAATGCTGAAGAGAGATCCAGAAGTAACAAAATGGAACAGCTTTTCCAATCTCTCACCATCAGAAGATCACTGAGCACCGAACCAGTGCAGTCTCGGTACTGTGCCTGTTATGAAAACCATATTGGAGAGGTTCGTAGATGCTATGGATGGTCAAATGATTCTCCAACTGTACAGCCATGACCTTCTCAATCACCTTCCCTACAAATGGGAGGTTAAAGGTAGGTCTGTAGTTGGCAAGGCAGTCTGGGTCCAGAGAAGCTTTCTTCAGGAGGGATGTCACCACCGCCTCCTTCAGGGAGCTTGAAACTCACCCGACTCAAGGGAGCATCAGAGTATCCATGCCAGGACCAGGCCAAAGGAGTGTTTACAGCAGCAAACATGCCAGGTTTCCCTCACTCTGTGCATGCGCCAGCCACAACTCTTCCAGGTTTTCACCGCTCACCACCCACTTACCTTCTCGACCGAACTTCGCCACCACTGTGACTCAGTGGTAAGTTACTTTAAAAATTAAAAACTAGTATTTACAAAAGCACCTACTAGACTGAAAAAAAGAAAAACTTAACTGCCACAAAGCAGCCATGGACTGGGCTAAAGTCAACCAGACTGCAGTGCACCAGACCATTACTTATTTTATATAATTGCTGTAGTGAGAAAGCAAAATCCAGCAATTATATAAAATAAAATATGGGGTGGAGTGTAAACTAGAATTTTACACACCCTTGATGTTGGATGCCTAGAAAAATCCCTCAAGCTTCACTCTCTGAGTTTATGTGGCATCGAACACTTCGTGTGTGAGTAAAAATTCTCTTAACACACTCTGCTCGATACTTTATCTTATATATAATTTTGTGGTATTTTTAGTTTTTGTGCACTTTATTTCTGTTCTGGGGACTAAGGCATCTCTCAAGAGTGCCCTTTCAGCCACTACCTCTACTCCCAGCCTGAAACCTCCATGCCACCGAAGACACATTGCTGAGTACCCCTCCGACCCATGGCCCCATCCAGCCCCTGGATCATCCCCTGGGAGGGCCCACCTCACCTACCTGGCAGCCTGTCTGGAATTAGAGGATGGTCCTGGGTCCAGATCAGGGGGTCAGGAGAGTCGGTGGTCAGCAGGTCTGGTGATGGGATGTGGGCAGACTACAGGGGCCTCCATCACCTCCCTTGGTCCTCCAGAGATTTTCTTAGCCTGTTGCTCCCTCAGGACGTGGCATGCATTGGCACCTGCATGGCTGTTCCAATGTGTCTCTTGCCGCTGGAGCCTGCCATCGTCCCTCCCCTTCCACGTCCCATATGTGTGTGCCACTTCTGGTCTCTACCAGAGGCTGCTACAGTTCCAGGAACACCCTACAACCCATCCCAGGAAAGGAGAGCAGTCCTCCAGATGCTAAGTCCTCTCCCTTCCCTGCTGACCCCTGTTCCCGAACCGGGTTGCTGGTGTGGCGTGAGGTGTGGCATCCAGCACCTCAACCCATAGCACCTCCAGGCTAGCTTATCCTATATATAATTAATGTTATTATTTTATTTATTGTTGTTTTGGTGTATTTTAGATTATTGTGCCAAGAAAACATGAATCATGAAATTTAATTTGTAAGTTGGGTCTGCTGCTTGACTTGACTTCCTTCCTCATGTTTTTTCAGAAGCTACTAGTGACAATGGGGGAGTGGAATTAGAGGAACCAGGCACTTGTAAGCTAATTTTTTCATGAATTAGACTTTACATTTCTGGATGGATCACTTCTATTCAAATAGAGGAACTGGAAGCACATTTGAAGGATAGACAGAGGAGACCAGCAGAGAAGGCCGATATGCATTAATGTGAGTGGAACCAGTGGGTTTCTTTGGACTAATCTTTCTGCATGTGCTTCTAGTTCCCTACTTGGGACATAAGTGATCCATACAGCAATGTAAATTCTATCTCCTGAAAAATTAAATATTGCATTGGTTGCCCTATTCTTCAAAGTGCCTTCTCTCCCTACCCCACCCTTGTCATTAGCTGCTTCTGAAAACAGGAAAGGAGTCAAGCAGAAAGCCAAAATGATGAGTTTAGTTTCATGATTCATGCTTTCTTGTCACATAAACAAAAATAATAATAGAAAATGATCTTACATTCAATTGTATTATATCATGCTATATCATACTATGTTAGAATATATTATTATGTATTGTATATTATATTATAAAATGTCAAGTAAGAATCTGGAAACATTTTTGTCCAAGAGATGTCACCTGATTATACACTAGAAAACTATTCATGCACAGTCTAATGCCAGAACTCATTCTCCTCTTTAAAGAAACATGTCACTACACATAAAGTATAAATTGCTGACAGCTGCCATTTTGAAATTCTCATACTTTACTACCCTAACGATAAAAAAATACTATTTCATATTTCATTTTCCATCTTTTTCCACACTATACCTAACTGCCCACTTTCTTACATTTCTCACTGCTCTCTAAAACAAATGTATCCATAATCCTCCTGAAACTTAAATCTCTCTGACCTCCCTGCTCTCTCCAAACCCATTGGTGGAGGCACTCATCCATATCATTAACCCTTTCAAAAGTAAATTAAGCAGAGATATTGAACTTTAAGAGTAAAATGGGTGAAGCGGCTGATTAATTTGGGAATATGGCAATATTGTTTAAGTGTGAAGTGCCAACTTGACAAAGGTTTTGCCAGGTGAAGTGGCACTTTTTCTATGTGAACTGACCAAATTCACTCACAAAGTTGCCACTTTGCAAAGACTTAATGGAAAAATGGTACTTCATGTTGAAAAGTTCACAAAACATCAAAGTTTGAAGTTGGTGATGCCAATGAGAACTTCACAAAGTGATTCACGAAGGGAAATTTTCCAGTTCATTGGAACTTCACTGGTGAAGTAAAACTCCACGGGCTGGATATTCAAAAGGGTTGTGCAATGCTCAATAGGGTTGCGCCAGCGCAAGTCAGAAAATGTGCCATTCTGCAATATTCAGCAGGAGGCAGCTGCACCACTGAAAACATGCTGAGCAACAGTGCAATGATAATGAAGGCATGCGTAACCAGGGAGGAACCATGCATAAAGGCGAGTGCGATGTTCAAAGACTTGTGCAATGCGAACAGTGGAGCAGGCAGAAGTTGCAACCATAGCGGAAATGAGCCAAAATAAAAAGGAGCAAGGAAGAGGCGCAAGAACGCTACAGGGAAGCCACATGAGACAGAGGCAGAGACAGGCACAGGAAAACAGCACAAATAAGGGCAGGCCAGAAACCATACCACACAAGAGGGCAAGGGAAGGTGTGTGGGGCCACAGAAAGCAGAGGCCAGTAGGTGTACCAGTGCAGGGGAGGTAGCAGTCAGGACAGCGGAGGAAACAAAGCAACAGCTGCTGGGGAATGCAAGCCAGGGACATGGACAGTGCCACCCTTCCACATGGATGCCGTAATGAGGGGTGAGAAGGCATGCTGCAGGGGACATGGCCGTGGAAGGCCCGTCAGCGGTATGCCCCAACAGGCAGTACTGAGCCCGCACCAGCTTTGAGCTATACACAGATATTGAGATTGTGGACTGGTACCACCTGAACAGGGCAATACTGAGGTGGCTCTGTGAGCTGTGCAGTGATGTGATGGAGGCATCCACACGACGGAGTCATGCTCTGTCAGTGGAGACAAAGGTAACAGCCTCCATGTGCTTGCTTGCCACTGGTACCTTCCAGAGACCAACAGGGGACACCACAGGCATAACACAGTCGGCCATGCCATGCATCCTTACCCAATTCCTCAGCGCATTGCTGCCACATGCTAGGAGTACATCCATTTCCCCAGCACTGCAGCGGAGCGCATAGCAAACCTACAGGAGTTCCACAGGGTAGCACGTATGCCTGGCATGCTAGGAGCAATAGACTGCACTCATGTGGCCATATGCACACCACCTGGCCCCAATGGGGCTGCCTACATGGAATCATAAGGGATATGCCAGTGTCAACTGCCAGGTGGTGTGTGATGCCAGTGGGCGATCATCAATGTCTTGTGCCATGCACCCTGGGGAGCACATGATTCCTTCATCTGGCACCAGTCGGCACTGTGCCACCGATGAGAGTGGGGACATCCCCACAGGTCATCTAGTGGGTGAGTATGTATGTAGAACTGACATATCGTGGCAAGGGAGGGTATGGCCAGAGGTGCCATGGGTGTGGCCCACAGGGCTTGGGGCAGTCTGAGGCTGAACAAGACACTAACCTCCACTATCTTCACACAGGTGACAGTGGATACCCACTCTGTCCCTGGCTGCTCACACCCTACCTGGGCGCCCATGACCCCACTGCAGCAATGCTTCAATGAGGCACATGCCACCACATGCAACGTCATTGAGCGGGTGTTTGGAATGCTGAAGGTGCATTTCCATTGCCGGGACACCTCTGGCGGTGCCCTACAGTATAGCCCCTCAAAGGTCTGTGGGATATTCCTGGCCTGTTGCATCCTGCACAACATAGCCAAAGACTGTGGGATAGCCATACAGGTCAAAGAGGGGACAGCGATGTGGACAATGGTGATGCCGGTGATGATGGGATGGAAAGCCCCCCTTGGCCAACGGGACTCCACTGATCACAGAGAGCACTTCAGCCAACACAGGTAAGTCATGGTGCCATGTGCAACCACCAGTGGCTAGGCACAACCCACATGCACGCATGGAAACACACCAGAGGTGCATGCTGGCAAGGGATGTGGCAGGGCACAGAAGCACACACATACAACCAGGAAGGGGTGAACAGTAACATGCCATATGGACGGACACACACATGCACACACAATAGGCACAAAGTGCACAGAGATCGGTGTGAAACCGAGCCGGAATGCAAACACTAGCAACACACATGTCCACAGGCCACCATGTCCACTGACTGTCCATGTGCGTGTGTCAGATGCTGGGCACCATCGCACTTTGGTGTACAGCGCAATGCAGGCATCATCATGCACATGTACCCATGGACAGCAGCCGGAGAGTGTGCAGGTGGACTGTGTGTCTGCGGCAGGGCCGGACACCCACCGTGCACTGCCCACTGAAACACAATGCACACAGGGCAGCACCAGACAGTGCCCATGCTGGGAGACAGGTCAGTCTTTGGCACAGTGCCACGCCCACCTCGGATGCGTGGGCCCCTGCCGAGACCCAGCAGCACTGGCAGGCTGACCATGGCCTCATGGGTGGCACCGATGGTCCACGAGGGTTCCACTGCGCGAAGTGACCGTGCCCAAACAGGGGTCTGCAGCACACTGAACATACCTACACCAGGAGTGCTTGGGATGCCCACAGCTGAAGCTGGCATCAACAGGGTGGGTGTCGCATGGCGCCGGGAATGGGGAGTGGATAGTGAACTGCGCGGTGTGAGCGATGCATGGGCATCTGACTGTGTGCTCATTGTAGCCATGACAGTGATGAGCGTCTGTGTTTGCCTGTCAATGGCAGCAGTCACATCCTCCACAAATGGTCAATCCGTGACAGAGTCCCATCGGTGTCCCTGCTGCGTCGGTCCTCGGCCCACTTCAGAGCCACACAGTGCCTCCATGGACGTTGCAAGCCACATCTGCTGCTGTACTGATGCCTGCAGTAGGCAGGTGTGCTCGTCAAAGAGGTCATCTGCCACCTCGGCATCCTGTCCCTCAGGGTATGCAAGGGCCTGATGTTCAGCACCCTCTTGAGGGTGGGTGCTGCTCACCAGGACCAGGTATGGGCAAGTCCACAGGCGGTGCAAAGACGCCACCGCTGAACCCTGAACCCCAGTCCTGGTGGGTGACTGCTGCTGCCCCTCCGCCTGCTGTGCCCAAGGGATCAGTTGTTCCACCGCTGTGGCCGCAACAGTCCCACTGTCCTGACCAGTCACCGTGCTGCCCCACTGGTGCTGACAGGCACAGCCTGGGACTGTGATGACAAGCTGGCACACACGTCAGAACCAGCCAGGTCCATGGGCGTGAGCTGGCCTGCTGTGTCTCATTCCATGGCATACACATGTCACTGCCCATGATGGTTGTGTCTTCATCATTGGTGCAGGTCTCTGCGATAGCCACAGCATGCTGGCATCCTTGGACACCAGAATGCTGAGACACAGGAAGGGCTTCCCCACACCTGTCTCAATGACATCAGTGTGGACAGCCAGGTGGACCCACTGTTGCAATGCTCGACATATACCTGTGGAGGTGGATGGTCCCTCCTCCAACTCCAGATGACTGTCCGCAGTGGACAGGCCTCCACCGCTGACCCCTGCAGATACGCAGGATCTGTAACAGAAAGTAAAGTCACGTTACTGCATGTAATCTACCCTGCCCCCATGACAGACCATGGCTTACCATGCAGTGATGGGCTACCACCTGTCTGGAAGCCATCTCCTGGAATGCCCTCTATGGCACTGCGCTGCATGCTTGCAGCAAGCCTGTCCACTGCCGTGTCAGCCAGACCACCTCCGGCTGGTCCCGCCTGTTGCAACACGTGCCGCCTGATGGCAGCCACCTTCTCCTTCACCCTCCTGTCAGTACCCATCTTCTTCTTACACTCCTGCACGGGCGCTGGTGGCTGCCGGCAGGTTGACTAATGCCACCTCCTCCCATGCAGCAACACGGGCCTGTGGGTGCCCGCCGTCCACTGAGCAGTGGCTCCTGATCAAGGTAGGCCTCAAAGAGTACCTCCATCTTGGCCTTGGTGAAATTGGGCCTCCTATTCCGCCCACCATCGTAGTCTTCCTCACCCAGGCCTCTCTCGGTCATTATTCAGCCTGTAAGGATGACAGTGGTTACCTGTGACTGTGCAGTACAAAGCAAGTCCCTGATACCACAGTCCAGACCCCCACACAGCATGCCACTCACCAATAAACTGCAGTAATGGAATATGGCCACTGCAGAACATTGTCACATCTATATAGCACAATCCATGCAAATTAGTTGAGGAGCAACTTTAATTAGATGCAAATCGCGCTGCTGCACCATTGAATGACTGATTGGATGATTAGCATATGACGGCTGAATATTGCGCCATTGCACTTTGCACAGTTGTGTTGAACATGCTAAGCCAATGGCGCAGTTCTGTGGCATGTGTAGTACACCTCACTCGCGCATGCCCAGGTAGCTTATGCAGGCATCTGCTCGCGCTGATGACGTGCTGTGCGCGTAGGTAATGCAGGGCATGGCCACCATTGTGCCATTGGCGCTATAGCGAGGGTTACTACATGGCGCTGTGGCACAACTGAACGTTAGTTCATTGTGGTGCTGGCACACAGGCAACCAATCGCGCTAGATGCATACACGTCCAATGGCGCTGTGCGTGGCCTTGCGCCAGAGACCCATGACCCCTGTGCCCAACCTTTTGCCCACTTGACGCCACACGACCAGCATGGCTGTAGCCTCTATCGCGCTGTTTGGGTAACAGCGATAGGAAATGGTGGCGCCGGTACCTGCAGCAGCATTTCCATCGCGGGTTACCACGCTGCAGAGCGCCATATTGCCTACTATAGCAGTTGAGATGGTAAGCAGGAGAGTCCCACAATGGAGTGCCTTTGAGCTGGCCAACCTTGTGGCCAATGTAGAGCCACACACATGGCCCACTGTTTGGAGATGAGGCACTAGACAGGGCCAGGACCCAGGTCTGGCAGGAGGTGGCCACTGACCTGGAGGCGGCCACTGGATGCAGGAGGACATCAGAGCAGTGCAGGCACCGTTATGGGGACCTCAGGAGGAGGGAGCCAGAGCTACTTGCCTGTCTGCGGTCGGCGTGCCAGGAGGGGCATGGTGCTTCGTCCAGGTGGGTGATATGTCTACACACTTGTATTGTCCATATGGATAACACTGTCTTATGTCCAGCACATAGGGATGGATAGTCTAGGTTTGGCTGTGGTGGTGTTTACGGGTATGGGGTGGGTGGGTCTGGCTGGGTGGGTGGGCACTCACATTGGGGCAGGGAACTTTGCTTTGGGATTGTACCGATGTTTTTCTCCTTTTTCTCCCACAGGCGGACGGGCGGCGGCGGATGGGGGAGCGGCAGCAGAGGAAGGAGAATGCAGCACACAGGTGTGTCGGGGACCACCAACAACAACGGCCCGATGAGGGTGAGTGCCATGACACCATGATTACTATTGCATGCTGTGTAACAGGATGGGAAGCAGGGCATGGCCACCATCCATGGACACCACTGTCATGCACGTGACTTGTGACAGTCAGCACTGTCCAGTGGCATTGCATGTCTGGGAGTGCATCAATGGTGGTCCATGCGTGCACTGGGTACACGGCTGTGGCACTGCCTGCACACGCATAGGCGCGTTACTGCACCTTGGTGGTGCTGTGCAGGACATGGGCAGTGGGTGTGTGCAGTGGTCCACATGGCTGTTGCTGCCTGGTTGGGCATGTCTTGTGGACACGGTCACTGTGGGTGGTGCACACCATCACATGAGTGTGGCACATGGCTGTATGCCATGCATAATGGGTGGGCTGCAGGGGATGGACAGTCACACCTATTGACTCTGATCCTTCATCCTAGGTGAACGGATACTCCTGCAGATCCAGCAGGCTGTGCATGAGCTGCTGCAGGTGGCAAGGAGTCCCTGCACATCCTGAGGACATACACCAGCATTGGGTCAGGAGGAGGAGGCGGGCCAGGCGGCAGCCCAAGCGGAGGAGGACCAGGCTGGCCACTAATGTCCACATGCACCTACCTACACCTCCCCTTTGACCAACCCTCACACCTACCTTCCTCTCCCATATATTCACCCTGCCCTTACCCACCCCACCTTGTTTCTGTCCCTCCCCATTTGTACATAGTTTTCTGTGTATAGTTGTGTTTTATATATTGCAATATAAATATTTTGATATGAATACTGTGGTGGTCTCTGATTTGCAGCTGGCTATAGGTGCTCAGCTGCAGTGGTGTGCATGGCACCTGGGGTGGTGCAGTCATGGGTATGTGTGTGTGTGCGTGGGAAGTGTCTATGGTGTGGGAGTGGCTATCAGTCGGTGTCTGTGGTGTGTGTGTTGTTCCCTGTGCATTGCACTACTGTGTGCAGTGGTCCATGGTGCATGCTCTCTGTCCATTGTGCCCCTGTCAACCCATCCTTGGCCTGTGCAGCTGACACCGTTGCATGTATGTGGCCTGCAAGGTCTGCTGCCTTGTCAGTGGTGGCTGTCCGTGCAGGACATCCACTGTAACCATCACAATGCTGGGTTGCCTCCTGTCACTGGTGTGGTGCATGTTTACCTCGGGTGACACTGTGGCCTCCGCAGCTGATGTCCCACCTCCATGCTGAGGCTTGTGTCTGTTGCAGGGGCTGTGCACCACTGTCTGTGACTTGTGCTCCAGGCATATGATGGTGGCATATGGGACCACAGTGCATGCACAGGGTGTGGGTGTCACCCCTGTGCCATGGGGACTGCAGGCTGTGTGTGCTCAGTTTTCATGGGCCCACACTGGGGCTTGTTGCCACACTACTGCGTCCCTGTGTTATTGTCCCCATGGGTATGGGTGTGTGTTTGCCCCAGCACTGTGTTGCATCCAGTGTGATGCATGCTTCCACGCACCACTGTGGGTGTCTGTGCTGGCTGCTGTGGCTAGTGGTGGGTCGGGATGTGTCACTTGTCTACTGTGCAGGGTGCTGTATCAATGGTGGTGGTGTCAGGGGCATGCCCTTTCCTATGGGGTACATCTTGTGCCGATGCATGGTCAGTCTCTCAGCTGTGCCTCAGGGGATTGTGCATGTTGGCACTGTGTCTTCCGTTGTTGCATTGCTGTGTGCTGCCACCACTGCTGGGTGCTCATGGTGGGGCTGGCTTGTATGGTTCTGTGGTACACAAAGTTGCAGTGTGACAGTGGGGGTAGTGGTATGCATGGGGTTTCCTGCAGTGGTGGTCACTGCTCATGGGGTGTCTGGGGTCACAGTGCAGGGTGTGCTGTGCACTGGGGACTGGTGTGGCACGGGGTGATCTGCCCTCCTTGTGTGGCAGTCTCAGCTTGCCGGTGGGTGTGCTGGGGCACCATGGCCCAGCTGTGCTTTGTTTGCTTGTCCCCATGGGCCGGTGGATATTCCAGCCCTCCCCAATTGTGCTGTGCTTGGGGTGTGAGGCGATTGTCAGTTCTGCTGTGTGTTCCTGTGCCCATCTGTGGCATGGTGGTGGCCCTTCCTACCTCCCTGGTTGTGCAGTTACATTGCTCTGCTGCTGGGGAGCTCGCTGCTTGCGCTTATGGTGCCTCTGGGATGCTCAGCTGGGCATCCTTGTTGTGCCATAGTGCATCGTATCTGCTCAGTTTCCCCTTCCTAGTTGCGCTATGGTGCAGGTTGTGCGATATTCAGACGTTAGCTCTTGCGCAATTTGGCTTGCTACTTTTTGAATATCGTGTCTATTGTGCATGGGCACAATGGACTTGTTCTTGCTCCTGCTATTACGCACTTTTGGGCAGTTTGAATATCCAGCCCATAATACATTCCTCCCTCTTCCACAAAAGTCTCACTGCAGCCAGCAAGATCGATAGTAAAATGGATTCAGATTGTAGCATGATAATGAATAGCTAGGTGTCTTGCTAAGCAAGACCAACATTACCAAGTAACACCATCAAGAAGCAATACTAATGGCAAGCCCTACTTATAATGAAAGCAGCCAGAATAGGGGTGTAAGTGTGAGTCCCAGGTGGCAGTGCAGCTAGCATCAGCACAATAGCATGTTAATTGTATATCATAAAAGCAGCCATAACTAGAAAACTGAAAACTTTCCAATAAAATTTTTTTAAATAAGGATAAATGTGTTTTTTTGTAGTTTTGTTTACTGGTAAGTGCACTAGACAGAAAACTGCCTATTTTTCAGGCACGACTTGGAAGAGTACAAATACAATAGAAACTATTTAGTAACAATGCCATCTCTGTACAAAAAATATATTTTAAACAACTTTTATATTAAAAAATATTTTACTGAGTTTGTTTTCAGTACAGTAAAGGACAGGCAAGACATTTTATAACCACGATAAGACACTTCAGGTGTGTGATCACAGAATTAATGATGCCCTTCTCAGGTCTGGTGTGGTACACACTTGGCCTTTGGCCCATGCCCTCACTACACCCCTGAGGCATGCATCATTAATCCCTAATGCACATCCTGTTGTGACATATTGCTTACTTATATCAGGTTATATCATCTACTCATATGTCATATCTGCAGCCTTGCCCAAATTCCCATTGCCATCTGAAACCACATCATTCCACGGTGGCTACAAAAAAAAGCCACATTGAACTTAGTGTCATGGCATTCAATGAAGTCCAGAAGTACCACCCAGTCCCCACCAGCACCAGTCCACTGCACCTAAAAACAAATGGATCATCTGAGTATATGAGTATTTTTCAGAAGACACCACAAATTCACTGACATTCTGATTTCTGCACATATAAATGAAATCAAATTTAATAGTAATAATAAATAATCATATTTACATTAGAACAAAAACATACATGTTCTCTGGCTTCCAAAAATAACACACACACACACACATATACACACACTTCTCATCATCCTTCTCCTCCCTCAATTGGGAGCCACATTTTCTTGTCATGAGTTAGAGGCGTGATGGTAGCACCATATACCATTGCTACAGTAAAGGTAAGCCAGTGAAGATCAGTACAATGACAGAATTGGCTGTTCGCTGTACTGGTCCACTATCTTGCCAATGCCACTGTCTCCAGGGAGTTCGCCCACTCCTAAAACAACTCTGACTCAGAATTGTTAATCATTAGTGTGGGGTTGCAGGGGTAGAAACTCCTGCTTATGGGCTGTGGGGGGCAGAGTCCCCCTTAAAAAATACATGTTTCTGGATGGCACAATGCTGACTGTCAGCATTGTGCTGTCGCTTAATGGCATTTGACAGGACTCCTGTCAATGAAGCATGGTGGAACTGGTAGCACCACCTTTGCTCTGCCTGCATAGTACTCAACAGATGGTACAGCATGACTGTCCCATCACACCACAGCCACCTGTGTGCCATGGGCATCAACAATTGTCTGTGTACCATGCAGCACTCTAGGTAGTGGTTTTTATTATCATCTTCAGTACACATTATGTGCCCTCTACATTCAGCCTGCCCTGTTCTTGCTGTAGTGGAAAAATAAAATAAAAAATACAAATATGACTATATATTTTGTGCCTCTACTAAACCACCAGCACTCAGTAAAAAAAAAAGTTGTCAAATAAATCTTTCAAAAATCAGGCCGGCCTGCTGGTGCAGTGGTGCAGTAGTGAAGTCCTCACTTGTGGCACCAGGGACCTGGGTTTGGAAGAGCCCGGGAAGCTGGTGAGTCAGCCAGTAAAGGAGATGGACTGAGCAGCAATTGCACCTCTCCATCTCTGGGGAGGGAGGGACCCCGTACCTCGGTGTAGCACCCTGGGTGACCATGGGGGTGGCTTGCAGGGTGAGGGCCAAGGGTGCAGCTGGGAGGCATGTGGATTACTGGGTGGGATTCTGCTGTGGCATCATCACATGCCATGCCTCCTGTTCAGAGGAAAAGCACCTCTAAAAATAAACACAGCCCCAACGGTCTCCTAGCTGCTGCTGCCTTAAGGCCCACATGACAAGGTGGATGTGTTGGGGGGTCATAACTGCCAGCCCTTGGCCCTGCTCAGAGAGAGTAAACCACAGCTTTGTGGGGCGAGGTGACAGGAAGGCAGGATGGAGAGCTTGCACATCAAAAATATAAATAAAATAAAATCTTTCAAAATCCATCTTGCACCTTCTCCCAGTCTAATAAATTCACACTGGCTCACTCTCTGGCTCCTGCACAATTAGCATTCCCAGATTCAGCAGCTCTTCAAGTACAACTGCCTTTTCTGTGTGCCTGCCTTCCTCTGGAAACACCTCACATCCACTTCTCCTCTGCTTACCTCTGCCTCTGTCAGAATGTTCCTCAAAACTCACTACCCCCACCCTCAACTCACCTAGGCTAGTCCCTTTTATATTTGCTTCCATATGAAGTGCAAAGTGAACATTTTGTTTCAACAAGACCATTTCAGAGGTGTGTCAGTGCTGGGTCCAATGCAGCTCAAGTTAAGTGGGCACAGCAGTGACAGATCAATAATCAGTTAAGCTGATTGTGACAGTGTTTCTGCTTGCTGGGTAGAAACTTCTCATAGTTTAAAGCGTGATCCACTTCTGTTTGCACCAGCAAGCAGAGACATCCCCTGCCAAGCCACCTATGCAGCTTGCCCACCCGCCATTTGAGGAGAGTAGAGCTGGGAAGGAGCTTATTTTCCTCCATGCATTCTGGCAGGCTACCTTGGCACCCCACAGTGAAGTAACTCCCCTGTAGTTCAGCAGCAGCTGCACACAATTGCCCCAACAGTAAAGTAATCCTCCCATGGCTCAGTAGCTGCTCATCCAACTGACCCAGAGTAACACAATATACCTCCCCCACCACCACACTCAGCAGCAGCCAGTCACCGATCACCAGCAGTGTCAGCCAGCCCTCGACTGACTGCCCTCCACTTATCTAATGAGAGTTTTCTTTTCCACAGTACCCTTATGGGCTGTGTGTATGTTGCTACTTCAGGTCTCCTGTGGTTCTCCTATTCACAAAGCAAGAGAGAGAGAGAGAGAGGAGATGTACATGCCAACCGAATTGCTCTACTCAGCTCTCCACAGTTAACTTTTCAAAGTGGAGCATCAATGAAACAGAAACATTGAGTATACGAGGGTGACAGGAGAGAAAAGACACCAACTACAGTACTTGCTTAGATTCATTTGGAATGTAGGCTGCATTCTTCCTCACCTGATCATCCCCAGAGAGAAGTAGTAGCCAGTCACCCAGTCATCAACCATGTTAACCACTCCCACCCTCAGCGCCAACCACCACTTATGTGATGAGAGTTTTCTTTCCCTGTGGCATCCTTATGGGCTGCATGTGTGTTGCTTTGGGTCTCCTGTGGTTCTTCAGTTCACGGAGCAAGAGAGAGAGGGGATGTGTGTGCAACTGAATCTCCTCTCCATGGCTTTCCACAGCTACTCATTTCAAAGTGGAGCATCAATGAAAGTGAAACACCAACCACGCACGAGGTAAGGGGAGAAAAGACATCTACTACGGTACTTGTTTAGCTTTAGTGGGAATGTAGGTTGTGTCATTTTTCCATATTTGCTCCACCCATGTGTGGATATTTTCCTTGAAATCTTGTTCAGTTCCTTCTAGCTTGGTTTTGCCTAAACTTCCTCTTTCCTGCTCTCCTGCCATCGTGAAATGTGAACTGATCTTTAATTATTTACTGCCCAAGCCTCTTGTTCCTGACTAGCTTCTAGCACTGTTTTGTGAAAGTCTAAGGCATCCAACCTTGAATTTCTACCTTTTGCTTTTAAACTAAAATGAGATAAAATAACATCTTAACTCCATAAGTAACTAATGCTACCCATTGAGATAGTGTTGCTACCATTTTAGATACTTGATCATTAAAAATAATAACAAAAAACTAATCCAAAAATAAAGAGGGAAGATTACTACAGAACTCAGTAAATGTACATATTCACAGGCTTGACATAGTATAATCCAGCTAATGCCATTTCACAAATATACTACATTCTTCATTTGGTACTTTCTCCTGTTCATGACTTCAGTAAAATGTGTTACTGTATATACCTAACATCAGTCTTCTTTCAGTCTAAACTAAAATGATTATGTTAAATGCTTTTGCCTTTTAATTCATCAATCAACAGTTGACAAGAAAGGAAATAATTCATACGAATTAATATATCATCAGGTATTCTACATTAAAATGTTCTCATTCCTGTTCCTTGATGAAGGGCTTGTTTCATTACAGAAACTCTCAAGAGAAATGTCCATGTGGTTAAGCCTCATATTTTTGTTTTATTTTGGTTAAATTAGCAAAGATCGATTTTATAATTAATGCTATATAAAACCATTTTCTCTTTTGATTAAAAAAGTGAGCAATAGTTCCGTGACTGCTAACTATAAGCTAAGTTATACATTGACTGGTTCTACATATAAAGATTTAATCATTCAGGAAAACCTTTAGGATTTTGTAGGAGCTACTATATATATGCTTGTTTCACTTAAAATAACAATAAAGCGTGTAGATTTCCTCCACCCTCATGTCCTTCCTTACATTTTAACATATGTGAAGTATCTCTTTCTTTGTCTGTCTGTCCATCTATCTGTCTGTCTGTCTCTCCCAAGTAACATACAGTATGTATATTATCATGACTCATTTGAATGAGATTAATAGTGATTTATTGATATGGCATTGCAATCTTCATTTAACTAGTGCATTGTAATCATTACAAGAGCTAAAATGTGGATCACGGTAGTTTTACAAATGATATCCTGTGGCATTACATGCATTATTAGACACCTGGATGATATGGAGGGTCACCGGAGCTTGGGAGCAGCAGAAAATGATGAGCTAGGTAAGCCCTTGAAAATACTTTTTAAATGCTGTGAGTACAGTAAGTTGGGGGCTTAGAGTGAGGCAGTAGGGTGAAGGAGGATTATAGAAGACTAAGGGATGGCTGATCTAGTCAGCCAGTCTCAGCACCATAGTGAAGGGTTTCACATGACTGCTAGTACCCAATAGAGCACTAACAGTTCATGCAAATAAAACTCAATGCTTGGCTTTTGGTTTCTCACTTCAAGCTTGGCAGTTGCAGAGGAGTGATGGGCTAGAAGAGCCCTTGCAAATACTATTAAAATAAAAATTATGTGAGTAAGTTGATGTTAGGGGCTTAGGGTAAGGGAAGGCGGGAAGAGGAGGGCTTGTGGGAGAATGAAGGGTGGGTTTGTTCGGTATCCGTCTCAGCACCATAGTAAGTGATGGCCATGTGACTGCTAGTGTTCAAAAGAGTGCTGACAGTCAAATACTTAACTTCAGCAGGACCAAGGGACCACCACATGAGCAACCCAGAAGCATAAAGGACCACAAAGCAGGACAACAAAGTAAATCAACAGGAGTCTGAGAAAAGTACTAGGGAATCTTCAGAGGTATCTTCAGGGAATGCCAGCATGTTGATAGGAGACATTGCCCTTTTCATCAGATACAGCAAGATTTAGTTATGTTACAGCCATCAGAATGCCACATATTACAAGGCATACATATTATGTGTTTGTTACTGGGTGAACAGCTCTGAACTCAACCTTGTTTGGCTGTACTTGATGTGTAGTTGACTGCAATGTGTTTGTAACTTGGGGTAGGGTTCTTATTGCTGTTATTGGGTGCTGCAGCAGACCCCTATAGAGTACCCAGCTTATACTGCTTACACTGTTCAATATTCCTATTCTGTTCAAGGAGGTGCAGCAAAGCCCCATATAGGATACCTAATTATGGTTACTTTGTTCAGGACTTCTGATACTGTTACAAGATATTGTTAACCTATAGGGTACTCAATACTGGCACATTGTTCAGGGTTCGTTTTCTGTTTCAGAGTGTTATACTAAAACCCTGTATAGTGTACACATTGCTACAGTAGTTCACATTGTTCAGTGCATACTGCTAACAGAGTATTGTATCAAAACCTTCTGACAGAGTCATGTAGGTACAAAGGGCAAGGGAGGACATAGTGAGCTGCAGGAACTATGGTGCAGCCATCTTCTGAGGTATGCTTGGAGGTTTAGCATTTGCCTGGCTTGTAGGTGACTATTGTCTCTTCTTGGAGCTGGCTGCAGCTTTGGCTGAAATCTACCAGCTACGGTTGAGGTCAGAGTTAGGCTGAGGAGGCCTATTGCTTCTCCTTTCCTCAACAGACTCCTGGGCACAGCAATGGCTAATGGAGGATGGTGACAGAGAGAGTGGGTAGAAGTGGCACCATCAGTGGGCTCATAATAGTTCTTTAGTTTGCAACAAGCACACTGCTTCACCCACTGACTGATGCTGAACAATCACACCCCCACCCCACAGGGAGTAGAACCTGTTGCACCTAGGGTTGCAGGTCATTGAGATAGCAAATACTTCTGGGGGTATAACATGGTGTTAGGAGATCAGGTAAGAGGGTGACTGGGGATTTTATTACTAGGGGACTGTAAGGGTGGTCTATGCTGCAGACATGCAGTGGAGGTCGATCTCCTTTGGGTGATAGCTTATAATGTACTAGCCAGTCCAAGCATACTTGTTAACGCAGCAGGAGAGAAATCTGATGTGGTAGTCCACCTAGGGACAAATGACCTGGCCAGCAGACCTTTGAGGAGGCAAAAGATAGTTTCTTCAAACTAAGTAGTTAGATTGGGGTGGGAGGTTGAAGGTTGTGCCATTCTTTCATGTGCTTCCAGCATTTAGGAATGATGAGATGAGGCAGATTAAAATTGTTTGTTTTGCTAAATGGTTGAAAAAAATGGTGAGTGGATGAAGGGTTCTACTACATGGGGTTCTGGGGCTTTTTCTTGGATAGAAAGTTATTCAAGAAAGATCACCTTCATCCTGATAGAGGGGTCAGTGCACTGGGCAGAAATGCAATGTGTTTTCTTTACTAATTTAAACTACTTGGGGATGCTGGTGCTGAGACACCTGGCTGTACTTATTCATGGCAGACCTAACGGAACTCCTCCAACTGGTGAGCTATATTGGGGCATACATAACTAGGTAATACAGAACAAGGGCAGGGAGCAGAGAAAAGAAGAAAGAAGGAGCAGACAACAGCCACAATATAACAAAATGTGAGACTCCCAGAAAAGGATCTGCATGAATGCCAGAAACCTTGAACAAAACAGGATATCTGCAGGCAATAACAGCAATGGTTTATTACACATTATTGCCATCACAGAAACATAGGCACGTAATGGCTTCCAGTGAACACAGCGACTGTAATTGAGCACTTACAAAACAACAACATAATTATGGCGCCTTTGTTCAGGGTTATCTGGCAGGGTAGCAATCGGATACCTTAGTGGGCAAGGTAGGGCAATGAAAAGCATGCATGCATACACATGCAGGGAAGAGGAAGGAGGAAGGTATGTGGGAGGGGTGTGGTAGGCAGCTGCTGAGCTGGTCTGCTAGCATGATGGGAAGAGTGGTCAGTTGGGAGGTGCAGGGTTCGGTCCGGCATGGCGTGTTTTTTTTGGTAGGTGGTTTGTTGTTTTTAAGTATTTCACCCCCAGACATGCACACCCCAGGAGTTTAGAATCTTTAGTGGAGAAGTAGGGCAGCCATTAAACAGAAACCCATAGATCTGGGGCACTTTCTTGTCATTCAGCGCAGGTGTGCATTGCCAAATTAATTTTCGTGATGTACACTCGCCCAAATGGTGATCGGTATTCGCAATCACCATTATCACACAGAAATGGCAGCAACTATCATGACTGGGACCTGTCCTATCTAATGCCTATTTAGGACAGACCCAGTGACAGGGAGTTGTAAGAGTAGCATTGTATATCAGAGGTGGCATAACAGGCCAGTCTGCCAGTACAGTGGTAGGGCTTCTGCCTGTGATTCCAGGAACCCCGGTTCAGGAACCAGCCTGGGCTGCTGGAGACCAGCCAGGTCAGGATGGTTGACCATCTCATGGATGCTTACCCCTCAGGGGAAAGAGGGATCCTGGTCTCTGCCACATTCCTGCTACATTGGTGACCACAGATGGCAGTGCCATGGAGCTAGAGTTCAGGGTGGACAACATCAGCATTCTGATGCCTGGCATCAGGCACAACACCTTGCAATGTTTGGTGAGGGAAGACAAAAACTAAGAAATTGCTGACCACGAGGATGATGCCCACAGCTATGCCAAGGGCCCCATTCTGCTGACTGAGGTGCTCTCTCTCTCTCTCTCTGACTGAAACAAAACTCTGCTTGGAGGCAGGATGACTCCCAGGCAGCCCTTCCTATGGGGGTACAAAGGAGAGGGGTAAGCCCAGGGATGGTGGGTGGCGGGACTGGGGAGGTGGAGGGGCTGAAGGGGGCTGTCAGGGGTAAAAGTGCAATAAATTACAAAAATAAAAACTTGATGGATGAGAGGGCACAGAGGGAGGGTGAAAGATCTGTGGGTACAACTAACAGTGGAAATAAGAAAACACCTCACAGGAGTGGTAGCCTACCATGAAAATACAATGGGCTCAACTCTCAAGGTTGGGGCAAGCTGCACCAATGGCAGCTTGCACCAAATACTGTGCACCAGGGACCCTGCACCGATTCTCTGTTGGGTAGGATCCAGGCAGCAAAGTCCCACAGCTTGCAGCAACTGTGGCCATGTGCCAAATAAGAGTGTATCTGCAAGGTTTGCCACAAGTTGTGGGGCATTCAGGTAGCAGCTACACCCATGGAGGTGACCAGTACACCAAGCATAATACATGCCCTCTCTGGTGGCTAGTGGCCCCCATCCCGATCTTCCTGTATCACATATCACTTTTCCTGGTGGTCTAGTAGAACACTCTCCATATCAACAGTCACCCCTTATATAATCACAATTCATTCCTTGGTGGTCTAGCAGACCCCCCCACTATCCCTGATCTGCTGGTATAAAGTCACATATAACTTTCATTGGTGGTCCTAGCGGATCTCCCATCCCCCCACCCTGGCAGGCAGTGCCCTACCACCAAGTTCCCCAATCCCTTCCATGAGCCAGCAACTGGCACATCCCTCTACTTTCTACCATGTCCAGCTGCTGACTGAGCTGTAAATGAGTGTATACTGTACAATCAACTGTTACAGTATGTGCTCACTGGCAGCTCAGTCAATGGCTGGCTGTGTGAGGCGTAGGGCTGTGCCAGTCGCTGGCTCATGAAGAGATGGGGGAGGGGATGATGAGGCACTGCCTGCCAGGGTTGGGGGTCCACTAGACCACCAGTGAAAGTTATATATGATGTTATATGGGCAGATTGGGGATAGGAGGGATCCACTACACCACCAGGTAATGAACTGTGATTATATAAGGGGAGGACAGGGATAGGAAGGTGGGTCCACTAGAACACCAGGGAATGAATTGTGATTATATAAGGGCAGATTGGGAATAGGGAAGGGGTCTGTTAGACCACCAGGAAGGAAATATATTTAATTAAGGGGTTACGACACACACACATGGGGTGGGGGTGGCCAAAGGTCTCTAAACTCCCAGAGGACACACTTCTAAGTACCTTAGACCAGCCCTGGCTCGTCTAAGGGTACTTAGATATGCCTCTGGGGAATTTAGAACCGAATTAGGTGTTATGGCAGCTTGAGTCTGCTGCAAGCACCGTAGCACCACTGCAGCCAATTTTGTGCCACAAGGATGGTGCAAGCCCCCTCAGTGCATGCTGCCTGAGTTTGACACAGACTGCATTAGAGAATCTGCTTTTGGTGCATATTTGGCACTAGCTGCACCTTGGACCATTCTCTGTGGCACAAACCCTTGCACCATTCAGGAGGGCTTTGAGAATTAGGCCTAATGTATTTTGCTCTGAAAGGATAAATGAGCGTGTGCCCTCTAAAAGCCAAACGACTGCATTGACACAACTGAAAGCACTCTGGACTGTAGAAAAATAAAATAAATTGCAAAATGGACTGCAGACATAGTAACTTATTTTGCTGAAAAAGAGTGCAGGCATGAACAAAACCCCAGCATTTTGCTCTAGGTGAGGCTTTGTCAAGGAACAGAGCTTGCAATAACAGGTATTCCTCTTAGACTGAACTAAATATAAAGGCACAGGCCAACTACTACTATGCATTTATTTAGAGATAGAAGATTTGAACAGTTGCAACAAACATGATCAATAATTATTTCAGATCTCAATTAAAAGATCAGTTCATAAAATACTGTACGATTTCAAGGCATATGACTATTGCAGTACAAAATAGTTGGATCCAAACAGAAGAGAGATATAGCTCAAATGTACATTATGTTCTGAATCAACATCCCACAACACAACAATAGGACCCAGGAAAAAATAAGATAAGCATAACTAAACTCTAAAGATGAGAGTAAAAGTAATAAAAAATATAAATGGGTATGAAAATGAAACAGAAAAACAAGCATTTGTCAATGCCAAATGTTTGCTTGCATAATGGTTTCAAGCAGGGTTTGGTTGCATTATAGAGAATAATGATGGCAGAGTAGTCCTATAGTGAGAGAGGTGCATTGGAGACTCTGATTAGTAATGTTTGTCTTATGCATTATCATTTCTGGAGCAAGAGACAGGATTTTGAAGGTTTAAAAGTTCCCAGTCTTGTGTCATGAGTGCTATGTAAGTGGAGACATGTGATGGCCAGCCATTAAATACCCAATTTATCTGAGCCAACCGAGAGTGACCTTGGGTAACCTTCGAGTGGTGGAGCATAAGCGGGCCACTAGTGACAATCCCTGAGTCACTCTTTGGCCAGTTCAGATAAACAGGTATTCTACAGCCACAGACATCACATATCCAATTTATGCATTAGGGACCTTGTTTTGTGGATTTTTTTAAGATAAATATGTGTTGTTCTTGTTAAAATTAAAAGTCCTATAGGGGTCTTTTTTCAATGAATGCTCCTCCATGTCTAGGAGTACAATTGCCATGGATATTGTCCACGGCTGTCATGTCATGACGATAGTGTTGACATGGCGACATCAGCGCTTATTGGTTGAGGAGCAGCCTGTTTTAAAATATAGAATAAATATGGCAGCTCTGTTTAGCAAGAGAGCCATTAATGTTAGAGAAGGAGCTCTTTACTTTTGGTGGTGCTGTTCTGGATGCTATTTTCAGGGACAAAACAGAAATCAGGGATTGTGGAAAGCTGCAGAGTGTTTCACTGTGTGGGTGAGTGAATTCAGCATGTGGGTAGCATTATCAAGGTATTGAAGGCTGAAGGGTGCAAACCGTGTTGCAGTTGTGAAGGTTAGAGGTTTGTAGTTAAAAAGAAAAAAGTAAACTGCTCCTTTTGGTACTGCTGCTGTGCCTCTGAGGTGTACAAGCAGGAGCGTTAGGGCTCAGAACATGAAAAGAGGCCTCATTTGTATTTCTTATTTATGCAATAGGCATGGACCTGGAACATGAAAGTGAAAGTGTGCACGAGTGCCAGCTGGTGGGGCGGGGGTGGAAGATTACCTGTCTTCTATACAGATAAATGGCAATGATGTGTCTACTATGTAGGTAAATAAAATGTATTTAACGGGAGCAAAGATAAATGGATTTCTACAATGGCTCTTGGGAACATGCATATTGCATAAAAGGAAATATGCTGATATAGTGCTGTGGTCATTGGAAATATGTGATAACATTAATGCTGTGTGGAATGTGGAATTCTGCTGGTGAAATTAGCATGGAATGACCATTCCGACCATGGTATTTCCACGGAAATTCACTGGTTCTTCTGCAGAATTCCACCGGCTGTGATCCATGGAATAATATTTCACAGAACAACATTTCTCCATGGAAAATCATTCCACAACCATTTTCTTCTGTGGAATTCTACCATTCCATTGCCAGTGAAATTCAAGAATTTTGGCAGAATTTAAAAATTCCATGATATTTTGTTCTGCGGAATCTGAGAATTCCATGCAGCAACTAGATAACATCATTCTACTACATGCAGAATATAAATCTAGCATGTGCATTGAACAAGTAAGCTCAAGGGAAAAGATTTGTAGAAACTGGATGAAAATACATCAGACAAACATTATTACACACTGACTCTGTTGCAAATGCTCCTTTGTACAAATACTATTTGCCTTTATCATTCTCTACAACACAATCAAAATCTACCTGACACAACATGCAAGCAAACATTCAGCTTTGACAAATGCTTGTTACAACAGTACTAGTCTTTCAACCACTGCAAAATTTGTTTTCGAATTTCCACTAACCAGGAACATTGTAGCTCCTGGCCTTTTACAATTGTTGCTATTTTACATATCTGTGCAGTCCTCATGCTGTGAATAATTCTATTGATTGCTGCTGCTGCTTTTTAAATTGCCTTTTGGATTTGTGATTACTGTATTTGTTTGCATATTGCTTTCCTTCATATCCTCTTTAACGTATGTTAATGTGCTTAATTTCTAACACATTATTTATAGTATTTTTACTGTATATGACTGTGAAAGAGGACACTGTTTTCTCCAGAAAGATGTAAAATTTATTTGCTAGATGTGGGTTGGAAGACTGGACAGTCATCATCACAGATAGGATAGTGTATAGTAGCCATGCACAACAATACTATTCTTACTCTGAGTGGTTACCATGACATCAAGGACATTGAGAGCAAAGCTCAAGAGGTCCCTTGACATCATGGTAACCATGAGGGTATGAAGAAGCATAGTTGTGTATTAGAGCCATACAGTGATCAATATTGTGTATGATACAAAACAGTCAAAACTGCTTACTTTTAGTGGTGTCACAAGCAGGCCTTACATTCTGCCTGTCATAATTCACTGCCATCTGCCTGCCAGCTAGCTCATGCAACACTTTAATCCACCACTAGCTCTATCAAAAGAGCTGATGGAGAAGTTATGCTAGACATAGATACTAACACAGAACGGTAAAGTCATTCTACATTAGTGTCTATGTCACTACTGGAGTAGAACATGCACCATATTTCTTTTGTGATTGGTTAAATCTGATGTAGTACATTTTATTACTATAGCTTAACAATTTCTGTGAGTGCCTTTGTGGTATCTGATCTTGAGGACCTAGGTGTTATTTCTGAGCACTTTAGCTGCTTTGGTGGCTGTTTTTTAACCATTAAGTTTTCCCAGTGATATACAGTATGTCTAATACACAATAGTACATCTAATTTTATTGAGCCTTCTTTGAATTTTATTGTGTCATATCTTTTGATTTGCTGATCTGTTCTGGCAGCCTGTGAATGGTGTGAATGGTGTGTTGCTGTGATCTTGTGAGTTGTTTAAGGAAGATTTCTGGGCTTCTCATTTCTACTATTTTTTTTTTTATTTCTAATTGCTTTTTTCTTTGTGGTTGTTTTTGTAAGGCAAGACAAGTGCATTTTTTGCCAGCTGCTGGCTAGTGCTAAAGCAACTGTTCCAGCACTGTGTTCTACTTCTGCAATGGAATCAGATGTAGCAGCATGCTGAATTGTTTGATTTCATTTAGTTCAGAGAATTCTAGAATACCAGGAACACATTTTGGAATCATAAGTGTTTTGTACGTCCTCAAAAGAAAATGCTGCTTGTTATTTGTCTTAGCATTTAAATTAACCAGTGTTAAGAAGAAGAAGAAGAATCAGCATTTATATAGTGCTTTTCATACATCCAAAGCACTTTACAAGCAATGCTAGACTGGTAGTGAAGTGACTGAATGTGTGGTGGTGGCCATATTGCACATCATCACCCACACACAGCCTGGATAATTGCATGAACCAGTTTTATGGGAAGGAATGTTGGCCAGGACACGGAATGTTCCCTACTCTTGTGAAGAGTGCCCTGGGTTCTTTACTTCTCACCTGGACACCCACCAGGACAACACCAGGATGGGCAGAAGGGACCTCGGTTTAACATCTCATCCAAAGGACGGCACACCCCAGCAGTACAGCACCCCCCAATACTGCACTCAGATGCCAGCAATTTTAGGTGCAAGTCCAATCCTGTGTGCGACGAACCCACGACCTTCTGGTCCAGAGGCGGATGTGCACCAACTGAGCCACGCTGACAGGTAGGTCTAAGAAGTATGTGTGTTAGACGTGGAATAAGTCTGTTTTATTTCAGTCTTTGGTAACTGGTAGGCCCACTAGGCACAAGTGCCTGTTTCCAAGGGCGACCTAGGAGCACTGGGCAGTTAAGTGACTTGCTCAGAGTCACACAGTATGCAAGTGGAGATTGTGAGAATCAAACTCAGGTCTGGTCTGCTGGATGTATCAAGCTTGTTCACACCTCGTTCCTTTAATCTCTAGGTTATATTGCCAGCTTGATAGTTATAGTTAGGTCTTACAGCTACATCCTATCTTGACGAGCTCGCAAACTGATTTTAGTATCTGTGTATAGTTATGTCTTACAGCTACACCTTATCTAGGTGTAGTTGTACATGTTAATTTAGTACTTGTGTTAGAGTTGAATTCACAGCTGCACGCTATCTGGGTGAGCTACTACAGGTTAATGTAATAATAGTAGAGCTATTTCATCGGGATGGCCCTGTGGCAGGCTATTCATCCTAATTAAGATATCAGAAGTCTGTATTTTAACTTATGTAAAAGAAACCTAAGGGTTACAGTATGCTTTTAAACTGCACCTTGCAGCAATAAATGCCTGAAACGAGGATGGAAATACAGGTGCAGTACTGTAATGGAAATGCTGACAGACAGGCCAGCTATGGGAAAATGAGCTGAATAAGAAACATCTGCTTTCTGTGTGTGTGTGTGTGTGTGTGTGTGTGTGTGTGTGTGTGTGTCTGTGTGTCTGTGGGTATGCGTGTGCATGTGCGTGTGTGTGTGTGTTGGCAAAACTGCAAGCAGATGCGATATAACTGAGGTACAGAAATGCTGCAGAACAGACAGGTTCAGCCATGAGTGAGGAGAGAGCAGTAGAGAATCAGGAAAAGGACTGAGTAAGAAGTTTCTGTTTGTTGGTTTTTCATGTGTTGGCAAAGCTGCAAGCAGTGCAATACAGCCAAGGTACAGAAATGCTGCAGAACAGAGAGGTTCGGTTACAGAGTGAGAGAACAGTAGGAGAATCGAGGAAAAATACAAAGTAAGAAACATCTGTTATTTTTCCATGTGCTGTCAAAACAACAGGCAGGTTAAGCTAGAGAACGAGGGAGCAGCAGAAGAATAGATAGACTCAATAAAAGAACAGGAAACTGTGGCAGTAGTCAGTGAGTCAGTAGTCAGTGATTACACAGGGATTCCACATACTCAGCGGCCACTTACAGTAGCTTAGCAACAACTGCGGGTGTGAATTTAACACACTCAGCCAGAATTGTCCCAATAATCTGGCATCCTCATCTCTGTAAAATGGATGGGGATGCCATTAAAATATAAAACCATAATCGGTGCCTAGTGGCGATCACTAAAGCGGTCCTCGCAATTTCCGTGTCCTGATTAAGTGGCTTTTACCGTTCTTGTGTTATAGTTAAGTCTTACAGTTACACCCTATGTGAGTGTAACTGTACAAGTTAATTTAGTATTGTGGTTAGCTGGGTCTTACAGCAATATCATATTTGGGTGATTGCAACAAGGTAGTTTTTTTTTTAATATAAAGTTTATTGAATTTTACATTATACAATGGACAGGATCACATTTGTACAATGACACTTGTGAACAAATACGAATCAACATACATGATCGCTACAAGGTGGTTTTATCCTTTTTCTCTGTGCTGTAGCTGAGCCTAACAGCTGCACCCCATCCAGGTGAGCACAATGACTTAACTTAGTATTTTGTTAACTGTGAACCTGTTTTGGGGAATACACATCAGCTACGCTTAGCCTCATTCAATGGCCTGCATAGGGATAGGGTTCAGAGGGAGGTAGTCAGTTGTAGCGACTGTGGGGTGCTGTTCTCTGGGGATATACTCTAGAGGAGGGCACTGCCCCAACTGTAGGACAATGGAAGAGTTCCATACTTAGGTGGTGGCAGCAAGCATAGAAGTATCTCAGCTACATGACCAGCTCAACCAGAGCCCATCCCCATATCCCCACTCCTCCAGAGACCCATGAGTCCATGGGGAGGAGAGTGGTAAAGAGCAGAAGGGGCAAGGGTAGCCACATGGAGGTTGGCCAGCCCGGCACCATCCAGATGGCGAACTGCTTTGCCCTATATGAGGCTGGGGCAACTCAGTCAATGGGAAAGAGCAGGACAATGTCATGGCACCCAGGGGAGCTAAGTATACCAAGAGAGTCTTGGTGGTCAAGGACTTGATGATTTGAGGTAGAGAGAGTAGTGTGTGGGATTGGATTGAAGGACTCAAACCAGCAGATGAAGTGCTGGAGAATCCAGAATACTCTCTGACATGAAACAACTCTCAGTCCATGGTGTCACATGCTGATGACAGATCACGGAGAATGAGAACTGACCACTCTTCTCAATCTCTAGCGCTAAGATCATTCTACACCCTAACTAAGGAGGAGGCAGTATAGTGCTGTGGTTTAGGCACTGAGCTGCTAACGTGGAGACCTGACTTGAATCGAACAGCCCCACCTCTGCATACTGTGTCACCCTGAGCATAACTTCCTTGTGCTCCCAGGTGACACCTGGAAACAAGCTTTGGCTTAGTGTGCTGTTCCTGGTTAAACAATTCTCCTTCCCTTTCCTAAACCAATTCCATTTCGGTACTGTGCCTTGACCTAAACCCAGACTGAAAGGTTCATAGATGTCAAAGGCCATGTGGTGTTCCTCAAGTTGCAGAAGCACCATCTTTCTTTAACCTTACCCATAAAGGGTAGGTTAGAGACAGGACTATAATTTGCTGAGCAGTCCAGGTCTAAAGATGGCTTTTTCAGAAGAGGCCTCAACAAGGCCACTTTCAATGCCCTAGGAAACACCCCTTGAAAAAGGAATAGCAGATCAGCTCAGTGAACACTGGACCTAGAAACCCAACACACCAAGTTATTAGGCAACTCTGGCCAGGATCCAACTCAAAGAAGGTAGGCTACAGCTCTGAGACCACCAGAGCAAACATATTTCATTGAAACTGGTCTAAACTCACTCTAACATGGCAGAGAACATCCATCTCTCACCAACTCGGTACTGTTGGTTCAAAGAGATCCAGTTGAGAGATCGATCCCAGACTACATCGAGAACACCCTATCAGAGAAAAAGTGAGCAAACTCATCACACCAAGCAGACGAATTTGCTCTTACTGGTTGGAGACAAACTCAATTTAAAGTCTGTCCACCACCCTGAAAAGCTTAGCTGGTCAGTTTCTCCATGCAGCAATCTCCTTTGACAAAAACACTGCCTTCTTATGGGAGATCAACCTTTGATACTCACAGTAGGGAGTCCTCAAAGCCATTGTGTCCTTGTTAGACCTAGATCTTCTCCAACAATGCTCCAACCTCTGAACCCTTAACTTGAGCTCCTTGATATCCTCATTAAACCACAAGGATCTCAAGCACCAATTTAGGTGTCATATACATACATTGGTGTGACTGTGAAGGCTGTGGCAATGTCCTTATTATAGGCTGTCACCACCTATTCAGATCCAATCACATAAGCAGCCATCATGCTCAAGAGATCCACTACTTCCTGAGTCCTACAGTGGACAATCCTTTCAATGGGCAATAGTGAACCAACTCCATAGGGATGGACTCTGTGGGGAGGAGAAAGAACCTCACTCTGAAATGCTCTGATCAACTAACTAGATAATTTCTGAGGTTAATAACCTCAAGCTCCAGTGAGAACATTAAGTCCGAGGCATGACAGTGTTGATGAGTCGCAGAGGTAACCACCTGTGCAAGGCCCAGTGAATCCATTAACTGGAGGAAATCTTGATAAAATTGTGAGAATTCATCATTGATACAGGCATTGAAGTCACCCAGAATTAACCATCTGGACAACTCCAACACTATCTCTGTGATGAAGTCTATGATTTCCTGTGAGAAAACCCCTTGCATCCTGAAGGCTGGCAAATGAGAAGGATTCTGCAGTTTGAACCTGGACCTCTACATTTTGTCACGCACTCAAACGACAACATAGTTGCAACTGGGTACATGGTGAAGTTCAAACGGATCTAAAACTGATGGCCATTCCATCCCTGAAGGGATATGAGGAAGTATTATTTTACAGAAAGGGTGGTGGAGCCATGGGACAGTCTGCTTGCTGAAGTGGTGGGTGCTAAAATTGTTGGTGGGTTCAAGCATGGTTGGGGTAGAATGAATGGCATAGTGGTTGCTCGGGGTGGCAGCTCCTGGGAGAGGAGTGAAAGGAAGGATGGATGGATGGGGAGGGCAAAGTCCCTGGAAGGGCAGTAGGTCCCAGGCTTAAATAGGGAACTCAGGCAGACTGGATGGACCATTGGTGCTTTTCTGCCATCACTGTCTATGTTTCTATTGTTATTATTTTATTTCTGTATTACTTATGCTGTACTTGCTGTTTCCTTCTGTAACCCATTCCACCTGAATGCAATCTGGAAGTTAAGTCTGGCTCAGTGTGCTTCCTCAGTCACTAATTTCAAATCAATACATAAAAAGAACTGAAAGCTAAATACGTATATTTGCCAAAGCTCTACTACTTTTAACTCTTTTATAGAAAAAGGTTCGTTGGCACATTGTATATACCACATGAATGTGAAATTGCTCAAATATATACTCACAAATAATTAGGACATAAAATTATAGACATGCTTTTATGATTTTATCAGTACTGGAAAATGTAACAAAACAATTTTCATGTTCAGCTTGCAAGCAAAATGCTGGAGAAGCAAAAGTCATTGCCAATCAGTTTGTGAGTAATGAAGCTCAGCTGCATAGTGGCCTTCATTCATGAGTGGTGCAATAAATCATTATTAAAACTAGCTAAGCCCTATACTGTTCATTTTCCAGCAATAATTAGCACCTCATGGGAAATTAAAACAAGTCCTTTGGAGTCAATTAATTAGTTGACATAAATTTTAATTCAGGTGAGTTTATCATATTCAATAATCACATGCATCTGCCCCAAAGTTCTGGTGGTAACCCAAGTTTGGGTGTGAGCGTGGACCCCTGCAGTGGGCTAGGAAGCATGCCCTCCACAGAGACATTTTTGTGTGCAACAGCAGGCCTGAAGGGGCTATGCCACACTAAAGGGAAGGAGGAAGGTGGGGAAAACCCAGGAGAAAACCCATAATCCATCTATATGATAGCCTCGGATTCCTGGACCCCCTGGCTGACAATGGATCCTAGCCCACACAGTTGGCTACCTCAGGGAGGAAGGTGTCCCTCACTCTGGAACCCCTGCCATGAGGAGGAAGCCATGGGGACATCAGGGATGGTGGTAGACCCCAGAGACTGGGGATTAATGGGACACAACATGGTGTATCCCTGGGATAAAGTATACCCCTGGATGACAGACATGGCTAGACAGAAAAACTCTATAGGACTTCAGGCAGTTATGAACCTCTTGGGTGTGATGGCTGCTTGTGGGGCAGGTGTGACAGAGGCGGTGATGGCTTATAAGGGGCCATTGCCTTGATTCTTGACACTTTCACACCAATTTGAAGATGACCCAGCTCTTCTTGCTTGAGATCCCTGTGGTTCGATGGGAAGCTCAGGAAATGAAGATGAGGGGTTGGAGCATTGTTGGAAGAGATAGAAACATAGAATTTTATGGCAGATAAGGACCACTTAGTCCACCAAGTCTGCTCATTTTCCTACCAAATGGATGAGCTGCAGATCCTAGTTAACCAACAGCCTACTTCCTCCTACCCCCACTTTGACCTTTTCTCCAACCTTGCCAAGTCCCTTCTCATCCTTTCCACCCAACCTTGTGTATCAACCCTGTAACTGGAACTGAGGAGGACAGACTGGCTTTGAGTACTACCACGTGAGTATCAAAGACAGATCTCCTGTAAGAAGTCAGAGTTTGTGTCTGGGAAGATTGCTACAGGGAGGAACAGACTGACACAGCTCTCCAGACAGAGGATAGGTTACTTCATCCTGCCTGTCTTCAGCAGGTTAGAGCAGTGTAAGCCACCACATGTGAAGAATTTGCTCTGTTCTTCTCTGACAGTGTGTCCTCTATCAGGTCAAGAATCTCCCTAAGGGGGCCATTGCAGCCCTGCAGTGGAGAGATGGTCATCAATGGGAGCAACCGTCCTGTCTGGAGTAAGTTAGGGCAGTGGGTGTAGAAGAGGTCTGTGAGTTCATTTTGAAGCTGTAGCCCACATGCTTTGAACTGAACCTAGGCCCAAAATGTCCTGTTAGTAGGCTGTGTGGAGTCTGTAAGTTCAAAGTTCGCTGAGATTGCCTGGTGCTCACTTTCAGAGGGGAAGGATGTGCTGGTGAGGCCCCAACTGAAAAAACATCTTTGGACCCAGACTGCTTAGCAAACTATAGATCAGTTTCTAACCTTCCCATTTTGGGAAAGGTAATTGAGAAAATAGTGACTCCGCAGCTTGATGCACACTCACTGCCTTTGACATCCATGAGCACTTCCATTCAGGATTTAGGTCCTGCACAGTACAGAGACTGCTTTAGTCAGGATGCAAAATTTATTTATTTATTTATTTAGTTTTTGTTGACTAGGAAAGGAGTATTAGACAAAATGATGTCCTCAAGGCAAGAGATGGAGGTGAATGATTAATTCTCATTCTACTGACCTCTCCTCAACATTTGACACTGCTGAGTGTGTGGTTGGCTCACCTTAGGGAGTTTGCGGACCTGCTGGCACTGCCATCAGCTGGTTTGAGTCCTTTTCACAGATAGAATACAGAGGGTGGTTATGAAGAAGTATTCCTCTCACCTGAAGTCTCTGTCATGTGGAGCTCCTCAGGGCTGAATTCACTCGCCATGCTGTTACGTGGTGTATGTGCTACCCTGGGTGACATCATCAGATGTTACAGTGTAGGGTTTCATTACTATGCAGATGAAAACCAGCTGTATTTGTCATCTGCACCCAGGACACAGAATGCGGTCACAGTGCTGAATTCATGCTTGCTAAAGGCCAGGGCTAGATGTCCTCTAGCTGGCTGATGCTTAATCTGGACATGATGGAGGTGCTGGTGATTAAGCCTGACTGTTAGCAGGGTGTAAAGATGGTTGGAGAGGTGACTGGGTTGATGCTTGGTTCCTCTCCTCTCCTCTTACTGACTCTGCCAAGGTGATGAATATGGGCATAATCCTGGATAATTGATCGACACTGGAGGCTCAGGTGTCATCTGTTGGCAAAGTGATTTTTAACATCTTAAGAACATTATGCAGATTAAAGCCTTGATCCCGCCTGATGACTTGCCCTTAATAGTATATGTTCGGTGATATCCAAACTCAACTACTGCAACACTCTGTACTTGGGGTAAATGGAGGGGCCTATGTCACCTGCAGCTGATACAGAACACAGCACAGCCAGGTTGCTGATGGGCCTTCCGAGGTCCTGTCATTTGACCCTGGTCCTGTGTGATCTGCATTAGCTTCTGGTAAGGTGGTGAGTTACCTTCCAGGTTGGTTTACTGTCCTATAAAGTCTTATATGGACTGAGCCCTAGCTATCTGTGCGACCTCTTGACTCCTCATCATACCCTCTGCCCTCTCCGTTCTTCTGCAGTGGGCCTCCTAGTGGTTCACAGGGCACAACTAAAATCATTCTTTGGACCCAGCCCTGTGGAATTCACTTACAAGACCTTGAGGAGGCCCTTACTGGAAGCCATTAAGAGGTGTGAAATCATATCTTTTCAAGGAGGATTTGGGATTATAAGAAATTGCCCTGGCTCACTGGCTTTCTATCAGAGATGTTACCAATATTTGTTATTATTTATTTGATTTTAATTATTATTATTTTATTGGGATTGTAAATTCACTAGGTTCACTAGGTTGGTAGGAGCAAGATAGGCCAAGGCCCATGAATAGCTCCTTTAGGACAGGAAGTAAAACTCCATGCTCCCATTTGGGGCTATGTGCTTGTCAAGGTTTGTTTTGAAGTTTTCTTTACTTGTACTAGATATTATACTAAAAGAAAGCCTATTCAGAGATTTGCTGCTCTTATGGTATAGAAGTATTTCCTATTGTTTGTTCTGTATCTGTCAATGTTAATCTGTAATAAGTGACCCTAAGTGCCAATCTAATCACTTTTATACTCAGTGTTTAAAGATGTCTTCAGGACTGGGTCATTTAAAATATCAAAGTAAAGGCATATCCCCTGTGCCTTCTGAGTTCTAAACTATATAGTCCTACATTATTCAGTCTTTCATAATATGTGAAGTGTTTAATGAGTTAATTGACTTTGTGTATCTCCTTTGGACTTTTTCTAGTTTATTAATTTCAGTTTTAAGTAGGGCCTCCATATTTGACTACCATAGTCCAAATCGGTCTAACATATCTGATAAATATAATGGAAGTAATACTTCTGCATGTCTGCTCTTGGTATTTCTTTTATTGTTACTGTGGTTCTATTAGCGTTTGTAATAACTGAACTACATTGTTCTTTAAACATTAATTTGTTGTCAATTAGTATTCCCAGGTCCTTGCACTTCATATACCTAGTTGGGTAATATTCATTGTAATTGTTATTTGTTTGTATTAATTGCTTATGAATTGTTTGAATTTTGTACTGCACCCTGAGCCCCGGGAATGAGCACTCTATAAATAAATGTTAACTTACTTACTTATGTAAGCCCACTTTAGGAGCTTACTGCAGGAACTTATTTTAATTGAATGTCTTGTGCTGGGTCCTGCCTTCTGGCAAGTGGAGCCTGATGTATGGCATAAATTTTGTTTTTGGCACCATTTGGGGAG
Source organism: Neoceratodus forsteri (assembly GCA_016271365.2). NCBI lineage: Eukaryota > Metazoa > Chordata > Ceratodontiformes > Ceratodontidae > Neoceratodus > Neoceratodus forsteri. The sequence goes on from CM057449.1 coordinate 1,328,303,875, forward strand.
GCCCGGGAGCAGTAGTGGCTAGGAGAGGGCTCCTGGGCCTGGTGGAGTAGTGCAGTCATTTGGGGACATAGGTTTGGGGCCAGGGTGGGCATTTCCATCCCATTCTGCCTCCTTTGTCTCTCTGAGTAAAGTGGCAGAGTACTCCATTCACTATGGGGGCCCTTGTCGGGAGTAGGGAACTGGGGCCCTGTGGGATTGTCTACAGCCTACCTCATGAACCCTCGCACCAGGGTAAGTCAGAGAGGCAGCCTAAATAGGAACTGGCTGGTTGCCACAGTCGGGTGCTTCACAGTCATGAGAGCCCATGGAGTGGGAGCAGTTGTTGCAGCCTGCTCCTGGTGTCCACTGTTTGTCTGTGTCCAGCCATAGAACTGACTGAAGAACTGTTACCAGATGCAGAGGAGGTGGGAACTGTAGAAAGCTATGCCATGGGGTTGGCCACCCATTAGAGAGAGAAGGTTGGGGACACTCATGGCCTGGTCAGTGAGAGCCACCTTACATGTTTCAAGAAGGAAAGAAGGCAGTCAGAGAGGCAATACTGAGGTGGTCCAGCAGTTGTTTACCGCCCAGGTTTATGTGTTGCTGCTGCCATTGTTTTCAGAGCTTAACCCAGCTGCATTTGGACAAGAAACAAAGTTTGTGCTGTGTAGAACCCTATGGTCTGCACTATTAAGGGTTCTGTGCCCATTTAAGCCTGATCTGTTTGCCTGTCATTGATTCTTCCTCAGAGCTCCATGGAGTGGGATTACATTTGAGATTAAATTGTTCATTTCTCCTTTTAACCTGGCTTGGACAGTGGCTTTATTTCAAAGTGCTCTAACCAGTTTACTTCCTAGTGCCCCTCCCCATCGCTGAGTCTGAGACTGCCTCTGCTGCACCCCTGCCACCTGGAACTGCTCATCTGAACCCAGGTAATGAGTTTGTTTTCCTATCCTTGGACTGGATTTCTGTGCTGTGTACCACCCCTTTCCTGGACTTTTACCATCTTACTCCTAGATGAGGGGCTTACACTTAATTACTATAGAAAACAAAGAATCACTTGCATGAACCTACAGTAAGTTTATTTTTTATTTTGTTAATCATTCTAGTCTTGTATCCATACTGCCTTTTTCTATCCAGCACTTCCAGTGGCAACTACCCAACGATGTTCAGTCTCTCCCTTGGTACATGACCTATCAACCCCCATCTCCAGCCATTCTCACACTTGCCCTTTTGTGCAGGGCACTCAGAGAACAGCAGATTCTCCCTTATGAGCAGAGATCTAGTGCTGGATGGCACAAAGCCTGACCATATCATGGGGTTGTCATCCTACTCAGCAGAATTTCTTCTTAGTTTTCACTAACCCTGAAGTATACCAACAGTGATGGCTCCACAGCACACATGTGAACATGTGCCGCACATGCCAGCCAGCATTCTCACATCCCTCATGTGACTACAACTGCACCATCATCTATGGTCACCCAGGCAGCAGTATAGCAGTGGAGACTGCAGCCCTTTCTCCCTGAAGGAAAACATATCTTCATGGATGCTCAATCTCAGGTTTAGCCTCAAACCCAAGTGGACGGTGATGCATGAAACTTTATGTTAATTAACATAAAGCATTAGTTTTAGTGCCTGAAGAATGAACTAGGACAGCCCAGATTTAAATCCCACCTTAACTTCCTGACGTTCTTGAGCAAACATCTGACCACTCTGCTTCAGTACAGTCAGCAGAAAAAGTTATGTAAAGCAGAATACCAATGAAGACCAGTCATTGCATTCCAGTTAGGAATACTCACAGAGATACAGCAAACATAAAACAATTTGAGAAATTCATCAGTATTACTGACTGAGAACGATCACATGATGTCGCATAATTCAGAACAGTTGAGCAGCTTGATTCTTGCAACAGATCATTAAATTAATTGACTGTTTAAAATCATTTAGCACCATTTTGTAAGCATGATGACATCTTCTTAGATGTCTGCTTCTACAGAAATACATGTGCTGTGTAGACTCTTGGGAGGATGAAGGCACTTAGGTTCACCTCATGCTTCACAAGTTCCAAAACATCCATGGCATCCATATATTTATACATTTCAGTGTAACCAATATACAGGATCATTTCCAGTCCACATCTCATCTAATCCATAATGGCACCCTAATGACAGATAGTGTAATATCATGAATGCCTTAAAAACTCATTCATTCTCTCTCTCTCTCTCTCTCTCTCTCTCTCTCTCTATCTCTCTCTCTCTCTCTCTCTCTCTCTCTCTCTCCACTACACCTCCACCCTCAGCCTTAGGCACTAACCCTCCAGAAGGTTCCCCATCTACCAATATGTGAACTCAACATTTGGCTTCACTGTTGCAACATAAGTTGAGGTACTAAGGCTACTGCAGAGTGCAACACCAGAGAAAGAGAAGGCAAAGATGATAATGAAAACAGAATCCAGAAACTAGCAGCAACAAAACTAGTCCACCCCATTAAGAATCTCTTCAGTCTCTCCCTTGGTACATGACAGCTACCAAATATCTGGAATGTTGCAGTTGTCACCTCACTACTCAAATCAGGCTCCTTTTGAATCCAAATACCGACCCCTCAGTCCTTCTAGTACTAAGCAAAGGCCTTGAAAACTAATATACAAACAACTGCTAGATCACTTACTCCTCTACAAGATATTCACTGAGGCACAGCCAAGATTCCATGCACAGTACTCCACCTGCACTGCCCTATTAAAAGTAACAAATGACCTAGCATCTGCTCCTGACTGTGGCCTCACAGTGGTGCAGTTTTATTTTATCACAAAGCCTTTCAACACCATGGACCATAATATACTATTTCATGACAGAATTATCTGACCTGGCTATGATCCAATCTGGCCAACACATCACAAATGGTAAAAGCAACATCAAATTATCTCCCTTGCCCTTTATTCTCATGAGTCCTTATCTTATGCCATCCACTGAGAAGCCTATAATTAAGTAAAAACACTGTCAGTCCTGGATTATGACAGTGAAGCTTATAGGTCAGCTACAGCATTCTCATTGAACAAAATCACAATGACACTCAACAGCATCTGCAGATCTTGTACTGGGCTGTGTTGAAAAACACAGCATTGTTTGCTGTATGGAAATCTTGGCAACCTGTCCCTAAAGGAAAAAAGTGACCTCAAGTGGACACTCACAGTATACAAATGCTTGCATTGGCAGTACCCAGCTTACCTTAGTAAACTTCTGACGTGGCCTCTAGGCCCTATGCAGTCAGGTCACAAAATGCAATATCTGCTTGATGTACCTTTAAGACATGGGAGCTTCATTGCACTCAATGAAACATCCAGAATGCTTTTATTTTATTCAGTAACATCTTGGGGGATTTCAGATGTTATTGAATAAAACAGAAGCTTTCTGGATTGTTTCAGTTCCCCAGTCTTAATGACAGCTTCGAAATGGCAGTCTTTGAAGTAGTAACACTCTAGTGACTACAACCAATAAAATACAACTGACATTGCTATTACTGTATCTGTGATCAATCATTTATGGATTGCTAAAGTGATACTTATTATTTTTGCAACTTGCATTTTGTGGTCTTAAGATAGCTGCAATATCTAGTCATATATTAGACATGTCTAGATAAATATATTTTATTATATGCAGCATTACCAAAATTGCTATTTATATGGGGCCCTTGTGACTACTTAACTATTTCATTTATTATTTATTGCACAACTTTATTCAATTTCTACAATTATTTCAAATTGTTTCTGTCACAGAATTTGGTGTATATAGCTTTAAATGTGGGATTTGAAATGAGTGGTTTATGCTGTAGTAGTCACTCCCAGATGACTCTGTGGTGAAACCAATCAGAGTTCTTTGGGGTCCCACTGTTTTCTCCTTACTGAGTACGAGGTCCTTGCATACCTGATGAACTAAATTTACAACGTTTTACTTGAAATTTGTATTTGGTTTTGTTGTTCTGGCAGTGAGTGGTGCTGAAGTTTTTAATTTGGTTACTTTGGATCTTTATAGCACACCCAGCTGTGAGGTTGCCTTGTTTGTATGTTCACGTCTAATCACATAGCCATCTATCCTTGACCTCTACATACCCTCCTTTGTATGCCATATAATTTGTAACTATATGCAGTATATAACTGCAGTAACTATCTATCTTCTGTTCATTAACATTATGCCAAGCTTGTCTTGTAACTGTTAGAAATGCTTGCTGCTGTATCCGTCCCACCCAGGACCCTCTTGAAAGGATGAGACTAAATGAGAATATCCTAATGCACAAAATAATAAATGTGGCATTATGAGACAGTATAGTGCAGCTGTTTAAGGCTCTGAGCTTCAAATCTGAAGACCTGGGTTTGAATCCCACAGCCCCCACTTGCATATTCTGCGACCCTGAACAAGTCATTAACTTCCTGTGCTCCCAGGTTGCACCTGTAAACAAGCTTTCAGCTTAGTATGTCTCACCTGGTTAAACAATTAGAAAAAATAAAAAAAAATAAACACATGAATAAATTATGAAGGGTATAATGGTCCCACGAGGCAATAAATGTGTAATTCCATGACAAGCCATTAAAGAGCACCTTTCCCAGCTTTTTATAGACTTCCCTTGTTAGTTGAGCAATGGCCTTGATTTGTTGAAAGTGGGACTCTGAAATGTTTAAAAAGCACTTGAAAATGAGTTCCTATAGAACTCTGTAGAGTGCACCCCATGCTCTCCTAAGTATTACATCACAAAATGTGAGAGCACAGAGGTGTGTCTTCAAATCAGGAAGTTGAAGGGATCAGGCTCTTGGTTCCACAGAGCCAAATTACAGCACTTCCATCCCAAATTCTGACTAAAGAAAACTGTCATTTGGGTTGTATTGGACTTTGGGTAGGTACGGCACTTGTAGAGTTTCAGTACTGAGCACTGATAAAGGTGTTGTTTAAGTATGTTACATATACCATGCAACTTTTAATGTTTTTTTGTTGTTTTACTTTACTTAAAACTGCCTTTCTTCCATTGTTAACTCTCTGACTGGCCAATAGTACTCTGTGCTAAAATTACAAATTTAAGTGGAAGCAATGGGTTCTAAAGTGATACTTTTTATCTCAACTATTTTAAAAATAACAAGATTTATTTATTCAGTTTATGCACCACTAGTATGATATGGCAATCTGACCCAGCTACAGAGACATATATCATAATATTGTTAATTTCCGTTTTTCTCGCTTGGAAAAAATGAAGGCAATTAGAAACAAAAGATATCAAAAAAAGAATCCTAATATTAGAGCTATTTTACTTACATGTCCTTGATCATCCAGTTCGTTGTTGGTAAGTTTCAGTTTGTCAAAGCTAATCACTTGTCTCATCCATGTCTCCCCCGAGGCTGGTGAATCAGGGTGAATATAAACCCGGGTGGGACTGGGAGTCAGCGTTACAGCCACCATCCACTTGGAGCTGTGGTATACGTACCTGTCATCAAAAAAAATCCATATTAGACAGAGTGCTGTCAGTCAATAGATGCTAGAGGAGATCACAGCAGATAGAGTGTCTGAACAGTTTACAGAGTATATGCATCCTGTATACAGGGTAAGTATATGCTTTCTAAGCCAAATGATACATCTAAGTATGTAAAACCTTAGCTAACTATGTTTTCTTTTTCTTTCATAAAAGTCCTAATGTTTGAAACACTGATTCAAACTTCAGGCCATGTTTCTAATGTAAATTCAATGTCACCCCATTTTCTTTTAACTGCAGGCCACATGCAAACATAGGCTGATGTTTTTTTTGTTGTTGTTTTTTTTTGTGCCTAAACCATTTCTATATTTATGATGATTTACTAATCTGCAAATGTGAATCAGGCTACTCTCTTAAATTTTCTTATAGAACATCTCTCTGAGAACAAATGTGTATTGTTCAGCATTGTATTCATATGTTAAAAGTATACTGTGTATGCTAACTATTAAAGCCTTGATTTTTCTGCAAGCTGAAAATATTTTTTTTTTTTTGGGGACACAAAAGCTGCTACACTGAGACATACTCAGAATACCAATACAGTGAATCAAACACTCCACATAACAGTGAACCAAAACCTACATATTTTCATTACTACCCTTTGTTGCATATTATACTTTTAAATTTCCATTAGTTTTATGATATTTACTATATTACATGCTGTGGAATCATCTGTATACTGCTATTAACATCAAGAGCCTAATTTATTTCCAAATGTTATCATTTTATCATCTTGTAAAATGACTTAGTGAATGTATAAACAACATATTGCTCAATTAGGTTTGTTTTCATTAAAATTGCTTAGCACAATATTTCAAAAAGTAAAAAAAAAAAGAATTGCTTTATAACTGAGAGGAAAGGAACCACAGACAACAAATATGGAGAAGGACATGAGGGTACTAAGGTCAAGTGATTTGAATTTTGACAATCACAGTAACAAAGTTACAAAAAGCAATCAAATTCTTGAGAGCATTAGCCAAAATATATCCAGTAGATCAAGTAGAGCAATTATGCCACTGCAGGGAGCTGTGGTCAGACTCACTTGAAGTCTTGTGGGCAGTTTTGGGCCCCCACAAGAAGAGAAGTATAAAGAAACTGGAGGGTACAGAGAATGGCACTCCAGTTAGTGGCTTAGCTAAGAATGGCTCTCAAGTTAGTGATTGTGCAAGAGAAGAGAAAGGTTGAACATCTATTCACTGAATATAGAAGGCTGAGGGAGACCTCTGCTTAGTATATAAAATGTTCAAGGAAAAAGATATATGGAATGTATTGGTATGGAGAAAAGGAAACAATATATGAGAGCAGAATACATAATTAACAATTAAAGGGAGACCTATACAAAACAAATAAGAGAAGGGCATGGATGAATCAGAGAGTGATTTCAGTTTGAATGGTCACAAGAGAATGCACTTAACTGTAAACTATGTACAGTTTCAAGCAAACATTAGAGAAGCACAGTAAACACAAAGGAATGAAATGATATATCAATTGAGTAATGGCAAGCCTCAAAGGGCTAATGCTCACTGGCTTGTAAGCTTCTTATGAATCCTGTAAATCCTATGACTGTATTTAATTTTTATGGCATTCACTCATACAGCAAATTTCAACAAAAGAGGTACAGTAGCCAAAGGGTTTCATTCAATATTTGCATTAGTTTAACTTAATGTTATTGATGTTTTTACTTATCCTGAGTTAATTTTATGTCCAATATTTATGTTCCATATAATCAACACGCTATATAAGTTGATGTATGCTGCAACTAGATATATTTGCCAGTATGTTTCTGGTCCAAAACAAAAACAAACCAACAAACAAAAACAACACAAAAATAAAACACACCAAATGATAACATTAACTATTGGTTACAGCAAAGCTAAGCAGTTTTGCTTTAAGTAATGTACAGTGGGAGTGCATTGTGGTGTAAATAAGAAAATAAGGTCAGAAATCACATTTATAGCTTTGAAATAAAACATTTTTCAACATATTCAAATTCCAGCAATGTAAAATAAAATGTATATTTCACATCATGCAACTTTTGAACAGTGTGTTATCATAACACTGTTACTCTTCTTGAAACAGTAATCTTCTGCAACCAAACAATTCTGCCTTCTTTCAACCTCATCCGTTGGGGGATACAGATGAAAACTAACATACCTAATAAGGTTAAGCTGTTGGTGGCATTTTCAGTGAGTGGGGAAATTTGTTCAAGACACCATGGAAATTCCCCTACTGTTTTTGAAAAGTGCTAAGGGATCTTTAATAGCCACCTGAATTGGCAGATAGGACATCTGTTTAACATCTCATCTGAAAGTCGGCACCTCAGGAGTGCATCTGCCCCTCAATACTATGCTAAAGTGTGAGTACTGGGGTTCCTGAAAGTTCCTCGTGTGGAGTTAGAACCCACAACCTTCTGATCATCCAGCCACAGAGGACAGTGTGCAACTTGCTGAGTCATGAACACTGTCATGACTGCTTTAATTGTCACATTGCAAGCCTGACACAAAATTTGTTTTGAGGACTGACCCCAAAACACATTGCCTGTCACATTTTCAAGGAGCATCTTATGTGATCCTGATCGCGGGACAACAGGTTGGGCAACCTGAAAATCTGGCCTAAAATGGCCTAAAATGGCAAAGTAATGCTTACTGTGAGGCCATTATCCAGAAGTACCTCTTTGTACTCTGCGGCTCTGGGTTTGAACAGAGACCTTGCTGGGATATAGGAGGACTCGCGCCCCGCAGCATTTTAATTATTCCCTATCATGGGCTATTTTATGTGAAATCTGCAGTAAAAGCAGTCAGAGACTGAAGTTATTAGGTTACACAGGGCACCTAACCACAGACAAAACACAAATGGCTAGATTATGAAAGCAGAAGTGAAAAGCTCACTACTTCTGGTTGCTGACTATATCTGCGGTGCCATTTGAACACCAGTGAGCACCAGTGGAGATGACATGGCAGAGGCACCAGACATGTCTGCCGTGTCTGTCATGGAAGACTGAATGACTGGCCACTTCATTAACACCTGCACATTTCAGGTCTGTGAAGTTGAAAATGTCTCCCTAGCTGGTAACTACAGGTGCAGAAATTAGTAACAGAGCATAGAAAACTAACTTTTCAAGGGCACTTGACTACAACCCCAACTGCAAAATACAAAACAACCTTCCTTCTTCTATCCCACTATATACTTTGGTTTGTAAGTATAGATATTAAATGGCTCTCCCAGCCATCCTGGTGGCGCTGAGGTTGAGGCACTGGATACCACACCTCGCATCATGCTTTGGGAACAAGCACAGGCCCCGGGGTTGGTGAGGTGGGAGAGGATCAGTGTCTAGAGGACAGCTCTCTCTCCCGAGGAGGGAGGAGGACTGATGCTCCCATCGAACAACTGACCCCAAGTGGAGGCCCAGTGGAAATGCGGGACTGTGAGCATCATGGAAGGGAGGGCTCAGGGACTTCCATAGGCATCCTGTGTGGGCACCAGCAATGGGGAAGGAAAGAAAATGGTGCAAAATACCTCCAGCTGCAGGATGATGACTGACCCCTCACAGGCTCCACACCTGGCAACCAGACAGGCTCTGGGTAAGTCCCAGTGAGACCGGGGTGATGGGGCTGGGGGTCTGTCAGAGAGGGCAGCTGGATACAGAACAGGAGATAAACACCTCTAAAAAAAAAAAGGCTCTCCCATGTAGACAAATAATTACGTAACACGTAACCTACAAAATGTACACATTCTCTGGCTTACCCAACTTGGGTGACTATGCACTAAGAATGTTTTACTTACAGATTAACGTGTAAAAGAAGCAGAAAGTCTGACAGCTGAGCTGTCTAGGCTAAATGAGTAAAGAGCTGGGAATGAGCTTGGTACATCAAGCAGACCTGTGTTTGATTCACACAACCTCCTTTTGCATAACATGTGAACCTGAGCAAGTCACTTAACCTCCCCAATTCTCCTGGGTCACCCTAAAAGCAGGCCTTGGGCCTAGTGAGCTTTATCTGGTTAGTAAAGAATAACTAAAACAAATGAAATTAAACAAAAGGAAAAATTGATACGAACATACTGAACGTGCCAGCAGAAACAGACCACTTGGTCTATCTAAGTCTGCTCGAGTGTAGCTAGCACCCTAGTTTGCGCTGCCCACCCTTCCTCTTTGCCATCCCACTGCCACCCCCACCTCCCCCACTGTCACACTCCCTGTTCCTGTCTCATGCCCCTTTGAAGCTGTTCACAGATTTACATGATACCACCATTTCTGGTAGGGTGTTCCATTTGCTACCACCCTCTCTCTGGAATAGTGTCTCCTTATTTCCTTCCTAAATCTTCCCCTTCTATTCTTAGCCAATGCCCCTGGTGACCCTCCCTCCTTAACATAAAGACCACATCTGCCCCATCCTTATTGATTCACCTCAGATACTTGAATGTCTCTATCATGTCCCCCGTCCCTTCTATCCTCCAGGGTGTACATATTCAGGTCTCCCAGCCTGCTGTCATAGTCTCTCCCTCCATTCCACATATAATCTTTGTTGCCCTCCTCTGCACCCTCCAGTAGCCTGACATCATGCTTTAGGTATGGCCTCCAAAACTGCACACAATACTCTAAGTGCAGCCTTACTAGCAACCTGTAGAGGGGCAAGATCACTCTCTTCACCTGGATGAAACCCCTCACTATGCACCCCAGCATTTTGCTCACTTTTGCAGTTGCTCTCCTGCACTGGGCAGTGTTGTTCATGGTCTCTGTATCATTACCCCTAGGTCCTTCTCCTCCTCAGTGATCCCCGCTTAACCCCCCTGCAAGTATTCTCTCCTTGGGTTCTTCACCCCAAAGTGCATAACCTTACACTTCTTTGCATTGAACCCCAGCTGCCACCTCTCTGACCACTCCTCTAGCTTGCTTAGGTCCCCTGCAGCTGCTTCCATCCCTCCTCTCCATCCACCATTGCTCCGATTTTGGTGTCATCAGTGAACAGACTTATCTTGCTCACCACCCCACGTGCAATGCCTGATATGAAGAGCCCAAACAATACTGGCCCCAACACAGAGCCCTGTAGCACCCCACTCATCATCGGCCTTGGAGTTGAGAGATCCCTCCTCACCACCACCCATTGCAGCCTCCCACCAACCAGCTTGTAATCCAGTTCAACATTTTGCCCCTACCCCTACACCAGTTAGCTTCCCCCAATACACCCATGAGGCACAGAATCGAAGGCCTTGCTGAAAGTCCAAATAAAGAACATCCACCGCATGATCCTTATCCAGCTCACCTGTCACCCAGTCATAGTATTGTATCAGGTTGGTTTGACAAGACTTCCTGAAACAGACCCATGCTGCCTCACATCCTGTAGGCCATTGTCCTCCAGGTACAACAACAGTCTTTCCTTTAGTATTGTCTCCATGAGTTTTACACTATGGAGGCAAGACTTACCAGGTGATAATTTCATGGTTCATCCCTTGGTCCACTCTTGTGTAATGGTACTACATGTTCCATCCTGCAGTCCAGTGGCACACAATCCAACTCCAGTGAGGTGCTGTACAGATCTGCCAGTGGCTCTGCCAACACCTCCGTCTATCTCCTCAGCATCCTGGGTGGATACCATCCAGCCCTGGTGCCTTGTCTACCTTCAGTGCCCTCAGTCCCTCTAGGACTCTACTTGCCTCAATTCTTCCATCTGTTGCCTCCTCTCCCGTCCTCACCTCCCAGCCCATGGTGGTAGCAGTCCCCACTTTTCTTCCATGAACACTGAACAAAGTATTCATTCAGTGCTTCAACCTGCTTCTCACCCTTTTCATCCACTCCCACCACTTTTTATCCTCACTATTGTCTCCTTGCACTTCCTTTTCTCCTTGATGTATCTGTAAAAGTCTCCCCCATTAATTCCCTTTTAATCTCAGTTCCTCTGGGCCTTAGCTCCTCTCCTTTTCTGGCCACCTCCCTGGACCATAGTCATACTCCTCCCTGTCCAATTCCTTCCTGTCCTCCTATACCTCTGGTAAACCTCTTGTTTTGCTCTTACCACCTTCACTATCTCGCTGTTCAACCAATATGATTTTCTTGCTCTACTCTTTACTCTGTGTCTTGGTGCAGGCTTCTGTTGCTCTGTAATCCCCATTTAATAATTTCCTGAAACTGAAAACATGCATTGTTGGGTAATTTCCTGGAAACTGAAAAACATGCATTGTTGGCTACAACTTTTATAAACAGTGAAAACACAATTAACAAGAAAAATCTAGAGAATGGGACAGCTCAAATGGTAATGCAATGAGAACAAAGTGGGGTAGAGATTATGACAGTAAAAGTGAGTCAGAACCTGTTGTATTGTATAGCCATCTCAAGAAAAATAAATAAATAAAAAGAGCAATAGAGAAAATAAATATATTTCAAACCCTTTGATAACTAGCAGTAGATCTGAATAACTAGCTAATACAAAATCAACACCTACAGTTAACACAGTCACAGAAACTAGTGAGTCAACTCCAAGCATGAAAATCCCAATCAGAAAATAATAATAGAAGACTCGTGACTGCCTCAGCCTCATATATCCCTCCTGCATGCACTTTTTCACTCTTTGAGTTGCACTTAACATTCCTGCCCTCACCCCACCCCTCTTCCCAATCCCATCTCCCTCTGACTCCATTACCCCTTCCCCACCTTTTGTTCACCCTGCCTAGGTCACCCTTTGTCTACCTACCTCAGCCTCTCCACCTTTCCTCATCCAACTGTTTGTTTGATGAAGCCTTCAGGCCAATCCTCCCTTGTAATGACCATTCATCCCTGCCATCTCCTAACCCTGTAGTACTGTCTGTCTCATGTGCTGTTGTCTCTTTTACTGCCAAGTGTCCCAGACCTCATCACTAGGTACCATCACCTTTGTTATTTCAGTAATCTATCATGTACTTAATGCCTATGGTGCACTACTTCATGTGTTAGTGTATTCTGATGTCTGTATTCAACCCACTGTATCCCATGTTGTATCATCTTGACATGGAACCTATGTAACGAGCTTGTACTCAAAAGGTTTAATCCAAGACTCCATAATCTGTTGTATGGATTCTACAATATGCAAAAATAAAAAAGATAAGCAAAATTCAATGCTGACCTGTCTTCCTGGTGTAAAAATACAGGATATAATGCAAGAAAAGATAAAATTTTAAAAGAGCATGTAAAACCTACAGTAGCAGTTTGTGTCGGTATCAACAATATAGGAAAATGTCTGAGAATGAGATTTGTGGAGAATTTTAGCAATTGGGGAGGAAACTTAAGAATTAATCTGGGCACATTGTTTTGTCAGAAATACTGTCAGTCCCAGGAATCTCAAAATATGAACAACAGGCAATTTGTAAAATAAAAAATGGTTACAGGAATGATGCCAGAAAAACAAAAACTTCAGTTTCATCAGAAATTAGAATATGTTCACAGGCATAAATGATTTGTATGCTAGAGAATGACAGACTGCACATAAAAAGAAAGCAACCTTGTTGGGAAGTAAAATTCTATATCCAATTGAGCATAACTTAAACCAGTAAAGAGGGGAAATGTTGTCAGAAGATTGCAGCACACAACCATCCATAAATGCATTCAGAGAAAAGGGAAATAAGGTTGGTGAAACCTCAAATTACTAGCAAGCAACCCCAATTAACTCAAGAATCCTTAAAAACAAAAGAGAAGAATCCTTATTGTTAATTCAAAACCAGAGATTGTTAGAATTAATGAGATCTGGTGGTACTCAAAAACACATGGAAAACAAATATAAAAGGGTTTAACTTGTACAGACAGGATAGGAAACACAAAAATGTGGAGATATTGCATTATACTTAAATACCAGCATGGAAGCAGTGGTAATGCCAATAAAACAAAAAGAAAAATCTCTTGTTGAATCTTTATGGGTCAAATTAAACAGTAGCACAAAGTAAAGTGTAATCATTGGCCTATGCCATTGTCCACCAAACATACTCAAGGCTTAAAACCAAAAGCTTAGAAGAAATAACTAAGGCCTATGACCTAGGGAGCATAATATTGATGGAGACTTTAATGTGCTAAATTTATCCTGGAAAACTATGGAATGGAGTAACATTTATCTAAACCAATAGTTCTCAGACTTTGTCACAGTGAGCCTCCCCAAATCCATGGAAAAGATTTTGACCCTCCCCAAAACTAAAATAATCTTGGGCCTCCTCAAAGAAAAATAACATACTGTACTTTGTGCAGTACACCATGAATAAATTGAAACCCCTCTGAGTACTTGTCTCACATTCAGTTCTTTGTCTTATACTGATGTGGAATCTTTGAAAAGAGCTCCTGTGCTCAAAAGGCGTTGTCTGAATAACAAATAAATAAAATAAATGTTATTCAGTTTACTGTAGCCCCTCTTCACAGGCCAGCCTACTTGCTCCACTATTTTCATTCTTGAACCGTTGTTACCCCTTGTTGTAGTACCCTTATGGGTCAGACTACTTTTCTGTTTCCTCTGTACAAAATAACCTTCCTAAATACTTTGCCTCTCCCTGTCCTTACCTGCTCCCAAGCAACTTCTCAGGGATTACTTTGCTCCTTCCTGCTATTGCTCATAGTACTTCTAATGCTCAGCCCTTGTATTTGGGCTCTTCTGCCATCAGGCTACAAATTGATCAATTATTACCTCTCATTATTAGTTTATTGTTCATTGTGTATTTCCTGGTTGTTTGCAGTTGCCTTTTGAAATGTATTGACTCCTACCCTTCCCTGAGTACACCTGTAATGAGCCTTGGCTCATTCACCTTCCCTAGCCACCTATTAGTAAATAAATACATAAGATTTACCTACTATTATCCTCTTCAGTTTGCTTCATCTCTTCACACAAAATACATACAACTCAAAATTTAAATACAGTACTTTTTCAGACTTTGCTTGATCCTCCCTGGAACAGGCTGGGGCTGACCCAGGAGGCTGACCTCACCATTTGAGAACCCTGATCTGAACAGCTTCTAGACATTGTACTGTACATCAACTGAATCTTTCCCAACATGTCCACATTCTGACTATAGGTAAAACCTGCTAGATTTCATTATCACTTCATCTGACATCCCAATTGATGAATGCAAAGTTAAAGAATCACTGGCTAACAATGACCACACAATACGTAACTTCACTATTGAACATCGTGAAATAAAACTAAAGTAAATTGAAGTTTTCAGTATAACAAAGTGAATGTATGGTTACCAAACCTAGAATGAGTAAAGTCTGAATAAAGTCAACTGAACAGAAATCCTAAAATCAAAATGTTAAAGAAGTGTGGTGCCCTTTTGAAGCAATCACGGTGGAAATATGAAACAACTATATTACTAAAACAAAAGAAAATAAAGTCAAAACTGAAGTGCTGCACAAAAGGCAAGGGAGAGCAATAAACAGTAAAAACAAAGTACGTAAACTATGTGAATATACAAACTCATGTGAAAACTGGATAGGTTATAAAAACAGATTTAGAATATGTAGTTATGAAAACAAACAGACTATGAAGAAACCTTGTTTTAGTTTAGTTTAGTTTTGTTTTAGTTTTGTTTTGTTTTTGACCGATTAAATAAACTAGACAAATTCTGCCTATTGTCAGTGGGGATACAGATGAATGCCAACTGACCTTGAACCAGATTAAGCTGTTGGTGGTATTTTTAGTGAATTGGGGGTGTGGCCAGAGCACAAGAGAAATTCCCTACTCTTTTCAAGAAGTGCCATGGGATCTTTAACATCCACTTGAACTATCACCAGAACAAGCAGATGGGACCTTGGTTTAATGTCTCATCTGAAAGACGTTAAAAGAGCAGTCAAGATAGAACTGAATTTGAGCAAAACACAAGGAAACATAATTACAAGGAACTTTATGGCAATAAAAGTTCAATGAAATAAATAAATATTTAATTTCATTTCTATTTTTATACTTGTTAGCAAGATGAGCAAATTGCCCGTTTTCATGCGACAAAAATAAAACATTAAAACAAATAATCAAACAGGACATACTAAAATAGACAAATAATATCAAAGCCCCCATTGTAAGCAATGCTTAAACAGTGAGTATCCCTGAAGGAACATTTAAAAACTTTAACAACTGCAGTATTTTTGTTCAGTGTTTTCAAATGCACAAAGGCCACATGCAGGATATGCCCTATTATCCAAAAAGATATTGGAATAAAACAAAGATACAAATTAAAGAAACCTAGATAATATTACAATTAATATGCTAAAAATATGAAAAGACTGTTTCGATACCTCTAGCTATATTATTTAATAAGTCTCTAAAAGAAGGCAGACTCAGAATGACCGGAAAGGGTAAATGTCCAAATTTTAAAAAGGGGCTATGATCTGATATGGCTAACTATAGGGCAGTTAGAGACCTTCAATCCCTGGGAAACTACTTTTAAGTATAATAAAAGACACTATTAACATACATAAATGAAAGGCAACCACTAAAAGGGATCACTGGTATGGTTTCCATCATGAAAAATCTCCCATAAATAATTATGCTTTTATGAGCATCTGAGTAAAGAACTTGATAATGACAGTCCAATAAATGTTGTCCATTTGGAATTCAAAAAAGCATTTGACCTAGCACCACAGTGGGCAGTAGTGGATAAAAATAATAACTTAAATATACAAGAGCAAATGAAAATTTTGACAAATAAGTGGCTGTCTGATAGATTACAGAGAGTAATGGTGAATGAGTATATTTCCTTGGACAGGCCTGTCACTAGTGGGTTCCCCATGGCTCAGTTCTGAGCCCAGTGATTTTGAATTCTTTATAAGTGATCTAGATCAAGGGCTTGAAATCTGGCATATCAAGTATACAGATGACACCAAGGCTGAGAGGGTCTATAGAGATACCAGTAAGATACCCACAATCCAAAAAGATGCTTTGGCATCAATGTGGGAATGGCCTTTTTGGACAAATACAGCGATACACTTCAGCACCATACATTGTCAGCATAGCTTTAAATTACAAGGAAACACATTTAAAGCATCACCATCAGAAAGAGTCCTGGATATCACAACAAAAATAAATATGAATGCAAAGACCACTGTAATGTGGTAACAAATAAAGCCAACAAAGTCTTCTGATCCACCAAAAATATAGAGTAGAAGCCCAATAGTCATAAACCCACTGTACAGAACTTATGTCCGTCCACTATTGGACCATAGATCTTAGGATCTCAGTTTTGTGCCCTTACAAGACAAAGGATATTAATAACCTGGAAAAAATAAAAATGTAGGTAGCTATGCAATATATAATGACAAACTGTACACAGAAACATTGAGACACTCAACTTATGGTTGAACTAGATATAGACTTCAAACAGAACATTCTTAGTACACAAAGGCACCCATTACAGCTGCAGTGGAAACCATTTAAAAGTTAAAAGGAGATTTTTCTTTACTCAAAGGGTAGTGGGTAATTGGAAATGACTTATTGCTAGAAGGGGCCACAAGAAAGACTAGAGATACCTTTAAAAACAGCTGGTTTGATATATGACCACTGTACCACTCATGCAGCTCTACAACTGAATACTGGGAGAGTAGTTTAAAATGGGCATCCATGCCTTCCTCTACTCTTAAAACCATAGTATGAACCATAGTACAGTATACTGTGTAAAGAAAAACAAAGTCTAGACGCAAGAGCAATTAATACATTTTATTACTTAAAGCAGCAGTGCAGAACGAGATGTATTTTACCAGAAAGCTAGTTTCAGCTACAGTTAAAAATATTAGCATATCTGTCAAATTTACTTTTCTACATACTTCGTGCTATGCACCTTGAGAGTTTTTTTGTTTTGTTTTGTTTTGTTTTTTTTTACACTCTTTAGCCAGGAAAGACACATTAAGCCAGGACTTGTTTCCAGATGCATCCTAGGAGCACAGGGAAGTAAACTGACTTGATCATGGTCACACAGTATGCAAGTGGTGGATGTGGAGTCAAACCCAGTTCTCCAAATTTTTAGCTCTGTGTTAAACACTATGCTATACTGCTTTTATTTTTTCAATCCTAATCTTGGCCTGGTGTGTAATGTAATTTCTAAACCAAATATAGTAGCTATCTTTTTTGAGGAAAAACCTAAATGAAGACATTCAGAAATATTTCAGTTTTGGTGGAACTAGAAAATTGTACTACCACATAAAACTTGAGGATTTCTGGAATAGTTTTAGTGAAAAAGTAGTCCACATTTTTACTTAATCCCGTTGCACTGTTGCTTTGATCCCCCCTTTTGACTTTAGTAGACAATGGATGACTGAGATGTAGGGAGGGTTTTCCTATTGTCCACTGCTTGATTTTTATGTTTATGTGGCTGTAAGGTGGGTTGGCTATGGTTCTACATGGGCTGTGGAGGATGAGTGGAATTTTACATACAGTACATGAGGAGAAGGGTCCCATGGGTGCTAGCTGGTAGGAAGCTTGGTTTTGCATGATTGCCTGAGACCAGGATTGGGCACTCAGTGCTGGGAAACCAGTGTATACTGTATATGTGTGTGTGTGGGGGTGCTGCTTTGGGTCAGTTGTGGTCTAGTGCACTATGTGTCACTATGTAGCTGCCTCAAGATGCTCAAGTAGTCATCATACCCCTTCATGACTGCTTAAGTGGTACCCTGTAAAGTAATTGAGATGGCCCAATTCTCAGTTAGGTCACATATCTTTCTTATTACAGCTTGTGCTCCAACTGCTTAGCACTGGCTAATGATGTTCTACTAACTATCACTCAAACCTGAATTACAAGAACAAAAAACCTTCAGTATTAGAAGACTATTTTACCAGTCAGTTCTCTTAATATACTATGATGTTTTGTATAAAAGTAAGCCTGATTAGCTAAAATGATTTTATAATTTAGAATTGTAGTGACTATTTTCTCATGTTATTAATCATACTAACATACTAATTGCCAGCAGATTAGGCCATATGGTCTATCAAGTCTGCTCGAACCTCAGATCCCCTGTTGGGAACCGAGCCCCCATTAATGTTTTGTAGTTTCTCCATAGATATTAATCTCAGCCCAGGTAGTATTTTTATTTTACTGACATACAGGAATAGTTGTGATTTAAATTTAAAAATGAAAAGATTTACACTTTCTCATGCATTTGGATGTGCCTATTGTATTTTTCTCCCATACTGTTTATGTTTCTTTGTTTCTAAAAGGAAGAACTCTGTTTAATAATAAAATGGGGTGTAGTTAATCTTTAGATGGCAATAAAATATGTGTTGGCATAACTGTGTTATGATTTCTAGTACAGTATAAAGAAAGCATGATTTGTATCAAAATAATATTCATATAACTGCCTTTATTTCTTCAGCTAAGCATCTGGGTCCCACTTTAGGAGTAAAATCGTTGCCAATGACTCTCTGATTAATAGATAATACAGACATTAGAGACAGTAAATAATAAATGTTTGGGGTTTATTCATAATGTCTCACATGGTATATTTATTAGCGAATAATAAGTATGTTAGAAAAACCATAATAATGCAAGTACACACTGCAATGATAAATGAATACAGCAGTTTGTTAGTTTGCAATAAATACATCAATGAATGGTTGCCCTATGCTGAATATGCAGTATTATATATGATTTGTTATGTGTACATTTGAAATTATTACTATATTAAATATTACCGTATACTGCCACTCTTAGAAACACATTCTGGCATCTGAATACATCCACCAATGTAAAGGGAACACTTTGTGAAGTTCAGTTGATGTTTTTAATTACATACATTTTTATTTTATTTTTATGATCACCCTCTTTTCCCATTTGCTTTCAAATACTTTACATTTCAAGAAAAGAAAACACATCGTGATGCATTCTGGCCCTGCTGCCCAGCGGAACATATGATAGTGATAAGATTGTAATTGCTAAGAATAAAAAATAAGAGGGTGTATCTGTTAATACTACATTATAACAATGTTTACAATGTGTATTTGGTCTCTAGTGTAATGCTTGGTCCCTACCCTCTGCATTATCAATGGTAAGACAAACTACTTCAGACCTTTACATTACAGGTTATACAAAAAAGCAATGTGAAATATTTAGCAACTGGCAATGTATAATGAACGCACTGCATTTCATTTCCTGAAATGCATGACGACAATATAATTAAAAACAGTGTCTGACTGTTATTAGAAATATAAATCCAAAGCGTTTATTTAAATCTTGGCAATTGTTGTCTTTAGCAGGAATTATCCTAGGTTAAACGGTTATTCTTGCTTAGTGGAAAACTGGGAATTACGGCAGGACGCGATCAAAACCTGCCGCCTGTAGACGAAGCTAGTCACTGAAAGAACTGCCTTTGTCTTTGAACTAATGTACAGTTTGTTAGCCACTATGGAAGTACGGAAATGTTGTTTAACGTTTAATTACTGGACTGAGTTGTGAACTCGGCCCCACTGGAGGCGTGACAGGATTCTGACCGTTCTCAAAGCTCATCAGAAACCGAGCACAGTCTAGTTGAAATACATATCCATCCTATAGACCAAGTCCAGAAACAAGCAAACAAAAACCCTGTATGAACTCTGAACAAGGAGAGGGTTTCAGCACAGAACCAAATGCCCGATTTTATTTGACCAAAAATTAAGGCAACTGAGACAAGAGACAATATTAAAAAATAACTGATGGGTGAGAAATTTAAGGCTTTTTTTTTGCAAATACTACAGAAACGTGTTAGCAAATTCAGAAGAATCACAACACAATCTGCATGCAGTCACTCTAGCATTGCCGGCATGCAAAATGCATTTTCTTCTTTGCTTTACCTGTATCTTTTATTGTCCACTGGCACAATGTCCATGGCGATGTAATACTGCTGGTGGGGGTCCAGACCGGAGATTTTGACTCTCATTGCTGGAAACATGCGCCTTAATACAGAGAAACACACACATTACACATGCAATTAAACAAAATGGAACAACGTCTTTATTCCTGTCTCTGAGAAAATACGTAGTGAAACTCATCATCTGTTACAGGATATGTGTAGCTGATCATGAACATCTTGTGTTGCTGTATATACCGGACTGAGGACATAATATCTACTGCATGGCAAGTTGAAGTATAGAGGGCAATGCAAATAAATTGTAACTTGACATTTATTTTTCAAGATTGTTGTCAGAAAGCCAACATAACTATGTCTAATTGTGTGCATTTCTTGTGTTTGGTATTAATTGAAAGAGAAATTAAAATATATTATTTGACTTTTTCCTATGAAATGAGGAACTGAACTTGGGACTCCAGGAAGGGGTTAGACCCTTAACGACTCCCCTGTGGAACCGACTAGAAGCAGCAAACCACAGTTCCACATCACAGCCGCAAAAAGAATCAAGAAGGTAAAGGGATCCTCACATGAAGAATGTGCATACAGTACACCACTTCGTAATGTTTCCCCACCTAACCGTGCCCCTCAGCCCGCCACTCCTTCGGGCCAAATGTGGCCTTGCTGCTGTTGTTTGTTATCAATATGCGGTAATTGTTCGTTTATTTGTATTTCATTTTAGAATGTGTGCTCTGCAAAAGCTCATTGATCCAAAAGATTGCTTCCTGGTGGTCTGGAAAGCCATAGGGAGATTAAGTATCTTGGTTAGGGTAATACAGTATGTAAGTGATAGGTGTGAGTTACAAACCAATGTCTGCTGTCTCCAGTGTAATAGCTTGGTGCTCTAACACTCAAGGGTACACGGTCTCATTTTCTGCCATTCTGTGCCACTCCACTTCCCTCTAGAGTCATACCTGTATTGTCTCAGTGTGCCCCTACCAGTTAACTTCTAAATAAATAAATATATATATTTCTTTAGGACTGTACACCGTGGAGTGTGTTATCCTGCTTATAAAATAGGCTCCCAGAAATGTTTAACAATAAAAATATAATAAAATGAACAATTTATTTGAGTATTTTGTCATTAAGAATTACTATGAGATGTGTTAGAGCCAGTTAGATAGATAGATAGATAGATAGATAGATAGATAGATAGATAGATAGATAGATAGATAAATCGATCTATAGATAGACAGACAGACAGACAAACAGACAGATGAGTCTAATTCTGCTTTTTGTCGATATCCTGGTCACTCCCTGAAAAATAGTTGACACTAATGGCCTGCCTAACCTTGGTAAGGGGCAAATGTTGGTAGCAACTGGAAATAGTTTAACAATACTTGCCCAGTCATATTTGGAGCACATGTCTATGACATCCTAGCCACTGCCTTATCAGAGTAAGCTTCAGCCATGACCCAGGAATGAAAACCTGACAGCCCCTACAACAAACACCCTTTCTTTCACCTGAGAAGTGGGCTTGTCAGTCACACATTCCAAAGAGCCAGCTATTAAAGAATTAAAGGGTGAAGAAGTCCTACAGCTTATATCTGCTCACTCTTGTTACTACCTAAGCAGGCAAGGATCTGGATAATAAAGAAACACATTGTGCTTTTAATCCCTGACAGAAGGCACAACCAAAAGAAGACAGAAAAACAAAGTACAGTATGTCAAGAGGAATGGGAAAGTGTGTGTGTGTGTTTTTAGGGGTTGAAGTCAAGGTTTAATAAAATGGATAATGAATGAATGCACTGGAATACAATGGAAAACATTGACCCCTGGGATGAACTATTTACTTCTAATGGTCATATTTATTTATTTATTTAGTTTGTGTTGACTGAGAAAGGATGGCTAGAGAATATTGTCTATTTTCAGCCCAATGGTAGGGGTAAGGAGTATACAGATTCATTTTGCAAACCAACCAAAATTAAACTTTGGTGGTATTTTGGTGAATGTGGAAATTTGGACAGGACACCAGAAAAGTATTGTTTGGTTCAAAAATCCCTTTTAAAATAAACTGGTGAAGAGCATTGGGCATAGGTGCCACTGCTCACTTACTGGTGCTGCCCCTGGGCTGTTGTCATTGAATATACACTGAGGAGCTGGCTCTGATCTGCAGCCCAGAACTGATGGGACTTAATGCTGCTGCCAGGGACCAAGGAGAGGACTTTGTTTTCGGAAGAGGAGAGCTGAACAGTTTTGTGGGAGCATGGTGTTCACGCCTGCATGAGACCAAGCTGGCCAATGGCTTTGAAATACTGCCCATTTCCAATGACTACTGCCCATTGCTATGCCTTTGAGGGTAGTAGCATTAGCTACATTTGGTCACATGATGCAGTTTGCATGGCTAGGAGAACAGCTTTAGTATCCATGGTTTAATAAACACATTTCCTATCATGCACAAATATACAAATGACTTGGGTGTGTTGTGTGGCAGGAGGTGAAGCTGAGTGCCTTAAACCACCCAAGAAGTATGTATATGTATGCATGCAGAACACCATGGAGAGTGTTACTGTGCTTATAAAATAGATCTAAAGGATTAAAGATAATGAATAATGAGCTGTAATAATCAATCTGTCCAATTACAGTATGTTGAAATAAACAGACAAGTTCTCAGTCAATCAGATTGTTAGATTTCCCACCTGTTTTACATGTCTGTATGTTGACAGATAGATGGACACACAGACAAAAAGACAAGTAGATTGATATTTACAGGTTCTGATCATTTTAGAAACACTGTGTTTAGTGTTAATATACTGCACAACAGAGAGTTCTCTAAAGAAAGAATGTAGTCACCTAAGGCCCAGAAAGAAGGTTGGATGTGGAGAAAGGATCCATTGAACTAAGCCTCAGTGATGTTACATAAGGGAGGATAATAAGTTAAATGACACTAGTTTTATTAAGTGTAGTACTCCACCACTTGCAAGTTGTTTGATTACTTCTCCTATACTGACAATAGTTCATGATGGAAAATGACAGCTAAAGCAGATTTTAATATTTTAAATAAAACAGATCTGAAAGTTATGTTAAGACTCAGACAAACATCATAACATTTAATGACTTAGCAGAACCTTGCAGAACCTCAGAACCATTTGTGACTCTCCCATCCCAGACAGACAGAGAGACAAAGAGACAGACAGATGGATGGATGTAATGTATGTGAAACTAATCAAACCATGTAACCAGATATCTGTGGTTGTCATGGATCAAGAATGAGAATATAGAGAATAAATCATCCACAGGCATAAAGAACAAGCTGGTTCTCTCACCAAGAAGGGACAGTAACATCATATAAGACAGTGATGCTCAAGTGTTCTGTGATGGCTGTCCCTCGAGGTATAAGAGACAGCTTGTTCTTCATGCCTGGGGTGATTATTTGCTCATAATATAATGTAAGCCTCTTTTTTTCTAATTGAAAAATTTGAGACTTGCTGGTTACCTTGAAACAGAGCTGGTCAGTCAATATTTCATCTGGACAAAATATTGGTATAAGTACAATATACCGTCTAGATGGATATTGCTGGTCTATTTCAGTTTTTCTGCTGATTAGCATTCTAAGTCTTCAAAAGCAAATCAGCAGCACCTTGGAAAAGTTGTTCTTAGCATTCTAATGTTTATAGCAACTTTTCAGAACCACTGAAAAAGAGGCACAACAAGTATTATATAATGATATTCTCACACTAGGTGGATGGTAAAATGAATGTTATAACTGTAGGTCCTTCAGAATAGAAGCCTAACACCATTTAATTGCATGACTTGATTGTACTCAGAAGATTCTGCTTACAGACTGGGGTGTAGCTAAGAAAATAAAGTTTGTATACCATTTTGTATGCCATGACCTTGTTTTGTACTCCCCTACCCTGTTTGCTGCCCTCCACTTGTACCCTGTTGCTCTACAATTTTATACACCAGCACTGTTAGGCGGAAGACAAAACAATCTGTACTCAGTTGTATGCATTTGCCTTGTGGCTCACTTACACAGGACACGAAAATCTTTATAACATTAGAATGGGGCAAATACTGTAAAATGCTTTTGTTGCCCCATATAACTAAATTTGTATGTCATGGCTTACATGGTACATGCATTCCAACACCATTGCTTATAGAACTCTAATGGTTACCCGCTTGAGACAAAAAGTAAATCCAACAGTTGTACAACACAAACCTATGACACTCAAGAAATTTAAATACGGTATGGTCCTAATAAAATGTGATTGATATTTTGCTCATGCACTGCTACACCTGTAACATCACTTGCAGCTTCACCACTGGCAATGCATGGGGTTACAGACTGCTTGTAAGTATCAGGCATGTTTTTAGTAAACCCATGCCATATCCTACATCTATCTATCTATCTATCTATCTATCTATCTATCTATCTACCTATCTCTCGACACCCACAAATAATGCTGTCTTACTGCACAAACCAGATAACAGTCCATGCATAAACATACTCACAAACACATGGTACTGCATTTTCAAAACCAAACATTTTAATCCTGGGCTATTTTATAACTACGATAATTCACCCCAAGGTGCTGTTTTCATTGTCAGCTCTCTTCTAATGTGACCTGAGAAGCAATTTCGGTTGGCAGACTTGTGCCTCAGCACATACTAGAAGAGTACAAATCTTTCCAAACAAAGGCATACCCTGTCAATTGTTTTTAATATAAAATGTAGGTGAGAATCACATTTTATAGATAAATGATTTATTTCAGCTTATGACAAAACTAAAATGAAGATGTCCACTACTCCTGAGTTATGACCCGCCATACATGATAATAAACTACAATTTTGAGTCAGGCCATTGCATATGTGATTTATACAACACTGGATTATTATTTAAAGCTTTTAAATCATTTTGTGTGGAAACATTTCAAGTGATTCTCTTTGATTTCAACTGTAGGCCTCAATTGCTATTCAGCATTGTGAAAGCTGATCTCTAATTGGTTCTGTATTCCATTGTGATATACCTAAAAGAATAAGATATCATATGTGACCTATAAAGCTCAGAGGCTAACATAATATTTTGTGACTTGGATGTAGGGTATCACCTTTTATCCTGACATTTGTATCTCTATAGGTGTTGTATGAATCATTTTCTCAGTGTTGACCACTGATTACAATTAGGGCACATTTTACAAAATAGAAACATCAGCTACGTGGCTGCTATACTGTGTGCTTCTTATTAAAAAATAAAAGCACATAATACATATCTGGTAATGCTATGCTTTAAATCCCTACTTTTCAGTGACAAAACTGCCACATTTACAAGGTACTGATGACAATTTAGAGTCAAAATTAGACATGTCCCAGAAAATTAGGAAAGTTGAGAGGACAGGAATTTCATAATTTGCTATATTTTACTGAGATCAAAATAAGTAATTTGATACCTTTTATTGGAACAACAAAGATCCCCAAAAAAAAAAAAAAGGAAAATCTTTAAACTTTGGAACCTACAGGTCCTTCTTCAGAAAAAATAATTACCTAACATGTAACCTTAAGGTTAAGAAGGTAACCTTACTATGGTGACCTGCCATTTTCTGTCTGAAGAAGGACCTGTAAGTCAGAAAAACTTAAAGTTTTTTTCTTTTAAATCATATTGGTCCAATAAATGGTATCAGATCATTATTTAGTGCATCTAGGACCACCTGAGCTACAGATTTATTTTGACATATATTTTACTGGTTTTTAATAGTTCCGCTGTTAATATGGCACTATGTGTTGGACTATTTAGAAATAACCAGTGCTGGGACATCTAAATTGGATTTCTTTTGTAACTGGCGATGGCAGTTAGGATATATAGAAACATAGAAGCTGTCGGCAGAAAAGGACCTTCTAGCCTACCTAGTCTGCTATAAGGTCCCTACCTACTGGCCTACTGTAGACCCTAAATTATCTCTGGCCTTACCCCCACCCTGAAACCTGTTACGGTTTGAAACCTGTTACCCTTTACTACCAGCCACCTCTGCTTGGAGGCTGTTCCAGAGGTCCACCACCCTTTCCTGAAAGAAGGATTTCCACATCCTAAGTCCCCCTTCCAGCTTCATATGGTGCCCCTTGTCCTTGAGCATCTCTATCTGTGCAAAATGCCACCTTCCTATACCTTATTGATACCTTTAAGGTATTTTAATGTTTCTATCATGTCTCCCCTTTCCTCCTTTCCTCTAGAGTACATATTTAACTCACTTGAGTCTAATCTCAAAAGAGCTTCTGGTGCATTATTGGGACTAAGTGGAGTTATTGTTTATAATCTTCACTCATGTCTCACCACACTCAATGAGTATACATTAACACTGTGATACAAGAGGAAAGACAAAAACATGTCTCCACTTGGAACCTAGTAGAACAAATATGTTACTGTACACGAAAATCCAAATGATCTGTGTCGCTGTACTGCTCCATAGCAAACTTTCTAGTATAGTGTGTAAGGGTCTCACCTCTTTTTATACTATTAAAGATCACCAAACTGTCTCTTTGTAACATGTATATGTCATGAAAATGCAGTGGGTTTTATTGTTGTAATATGTAAAGTAAGTTACAAATAATTTGTAATGTGTAAAAATACCAATATTGTATATGGGGATGATCCAGTATTTCCTCTTGTACGTCAACAAAAATACAGAGTTCATAAACAATTCAAAACACTCCTACTGTATTTTCAAAGAATACACAAGGCATGTGCTCTTCATGCTCAACTGTGTCAATAGCTTAGAGTTAAACGTCATCAAGTTTTCAAAAAGATGACTAAAGGCAGTAAAAACCTTTGACTTTGTTTTGAACAAGCACCCCTCCCTCCTTTAAGAACTGTGTCACCAAATGTGCATTCAGCAAAACATATTTCACATCTATTGCACAATAGTATTTTGATTTTATAAGCGTTAGTGGTTATCCTGAACTTGCAATTGACAGCCAACAAGTTCTAAACAAATAGTAAAAAATGTAGAGAACTATGGGCTGACTGTAATGTATCAATCAATCAAGCACTCCATACATAAACAAACACACCAGCCTTGCACCATCTTCTTTCTCAGGGCAGCCCTGTGACTGCTGTGCTGTTTTCAACGCAACAACTGACCTTCCAGCTTTGGTGATGATCATTTCTGTCCCGATTTCATGGAACCTTTTCCAGAGATCAGCCTTGCAGTTCTACGCGGATATCATCCCCATGCCTTGGGGTACCTTGAGAAGGCAAACAGGACGAGGAGGTCGTCGAGGTAGAAGTGGGCTTCTCCACAACCACTTCTTCGCAACTACTACCTGCAAGAAAGACCAGGATAATCAACAATGAGTACCTTTGATAATTGCTCTTTAGCCAAGGACTTAAAGCACTTTTAATTGCACATGTCAAAAATAGAATTCTGGCAAAAGTAAGATTTTCACTGCTTTCAGAAACAGGATTTTCAGGGCAAAAAAAAAACAGTCTTGCCAAAACACTCCTGCTCTACATTTGCTGCAAACGTCTAACGAATTTTTACCAGAAACTGACGTTTTAATCAGCAGCATTTTTCTCAAAATGCTATATAAAATATTTTGATGAACGCTATCTCCTAGATCTTAATCATTTAAAGTATAGACAGCAAGTTGATCTTAATCCTTTAAAGCATAGATAGCAATCAGCATTTGGTTTACAGCATACAATGCTATACATTTTTAATTTAACTCATGCTCCTTCCCTCAAAATGTTTGCATTTACAAGCCTTCTGTATGAAGACTTTGGTAATCCGTTAGCAAGATTAGAGTGGTACGATTTTTACAGTATTGCTGCAACTATTTATTAAGATCTAATTACATTAGCATGGTTATTATGCATGCACCTTCACTCAAAATGTTTGTATTTGTACATATATGTATCCAATGAGAAAAAATTAAATTAAAAACTTTATGAAAAAAAATTACAAAGACTAAAATACAAAATGGTAGGCATCATGGCCTAAAACTGCTGCATTTAAAATACTTTTCTATTTTTCACAGAAAAATGCAGTTTGATTGGTCTTTCCTCGTTCCGTTTCCATTAAGCATTCCATGCCATTTAGTTGTTCTCCCCCA
Organism: Neoceratodus forsteri; assembly: GCA_016271365.2. Lineage (NCBI taxonomy): Eukaryota > Metazoa > Chordata > Ceratodontiformes > Ceratodontidae > Neoceratodus > Neoceratodus forsteri. Next base: position 1,328,332,214 of record CM057449.1, read on the forward strand.
CTTTCACAATGCCACTGAGGTAATTCTATACTAAAATTTTAGCATATTATATCCTTAGCACTGAATACATATTTAGCTACATCAATGCAAACTAAAGATACACCACAAATGTGAATAATAATAATAATAATGCAATCAAATGTCGAGTTTTTTTAACACTACAGATCATCTCCAGACAGTAGAAGCTCTACTAATGATTAAAGTCAGTTCTTAGCACTGTCAGTAACAAAGGCTTTCTACTGTTGCAGTTTGAATTAGCTCAGTGACTGTAGCCAGATTCTCAGAACGTTGTCTCCTCTATTGTATTTTAGAATGCATATGCAATATATTGGCATCTACTTTATAGTGAAACATATCAAATTCCGAATTACAAAGTATTATTAAGTGCTTACTACTACCCTCCTCTGTCCAGGCGGCAGGCTGTCATGCGAGGAAATACGTTCGGAAATCAATCCGTCCAGACTCCAGAAAAAAAGGAATGACAAAAGTAATAACTGCAAGTAATGTATCCATTCATGCTGAAATGCAGAAATACCCTTTAGTGAAAAAAGTGCAACAAGAAATCTAGTAGCTTTAGCAATGGAAGAATCACATTAGTTAAAACAGAGAGAGAGAGAGAGAGAGAGAGAGAGAATGGGAGCGTAAGAGAAACTAAAAGGAGAGGAAGAAATGAGAAAGAAAAAGCGATGTTTAAGATATGGAGGAAGTTAGCTGTATTTGTTTCTGAAACAGAAAGCAGTGGAAGTACAGAGATGGGTAGGTCGGCTGATCCTTTCTCGTACTTCTATTGCTGTCACCAGTACATTGGCCCAGTATTGATGCTAGTCCGGGCATACTGGTATTGATGTTGTAAGACACTGAGGAGGCCGGTGCGGGGTTGACACTCACCCGTGTGCGCCGTTAGTTGCTGCTGTTGCCCGCACATCCCATCTTCTGCACTCGGTTCAACGGCCAATTGATGCTCGCTGCCTCCGGTGCCGCAAGGACAGTAGTTCCTCTACAACCGGCACCCTTTGCAGCTCCTCGGTCAGCTTCCCTTCTTCTCGGCCCTGATGAGCGCTTCCACGGAGAAGGCGTGAGCCCCAGCGGCTCAGGGTACAGGGAACCTCCTCTTCTCGGCCATTCGTGACCCAACCTCAGCCCTTCCGCACGGCTTCCTCTGGTTTGACCCTGCCAGCTGCAGACCGAGTAATTATTAGCAGTAGTATCCGACAGAAAGGAGGAGCTGTTTGCACAATCAGGCACTGTCGGGTTGGTCAGTTGCTGTAGGCTGGATGTGTAGCGACAGTCTGCTTTAGTGCTGACACCACGGACGGCTTTACGGCCCGGGATTGCCGGCCGCCCTGCGCTCTGTCTCTGCGCCGCTCTCCTTCACTCACCACCCGCAGTCTCACCAAGCAAGAGGCTGCGCGGATCCCCAGCACCACAGTCAAGAGGTAGCGAGCGCGCTGGGCGGGGCCGCATACTGTCAATCAGCGTCTTGGCAGGCCAATCAGAGCGCGCCTGACGACTGGAGCTGGACTGTAGGATCCCGGTAGAGGAGACAGACCCCGAGGAACGAGGCCGGTGTGTGCCAGAGTCAAGGAAAAGGACCAAGCCTCGTGGAATGGGATGGGAAACAGAAATCAAAGCAACATCCATACATTTCTGTATTCCTTCATTTCACATTTATAGCTGGAACCTCTGCTCTTAGCTTTACAGAGTGCCGGGCTTCTCAAAACCTCAACTCGCGGTATGTAATTTGATGTGATAACAGTTTCATGTTGTGACATCTGTAAACATGGGATACATTCCGTGGGAGAAACCCACCTCATGAAGTTTAGTGGTACCTTTGTCACAGCAGCAGCTCTTCGGCCTGTTTTTTTTTTTTCTATATCTGATTCAGACTTTTAATTTCACTCACTGGATAGAGTTCCTCTTCTGGGTTCTCTGTCACTGTTTTCAAAACCATTTCACATAAGTAAATCCAAGGACTACAACCGCCACCATGTCCACGAAAAATAAGTGTGGTAACTGTATGTTTGGTTATGCAGTAGGGTAAGAACCCCAAGAAAATCAATGATGACTAGAGATACTGTTCCTCTGTTTATCTATTTCTTGTAATTTATCTTGAAAACGGAAAGCCTCTGATATCCACATAGATGTATATTTTGGCACTGATGGATGAAACACTAATAATGATTGCATTTTGAGAACCAAAAGCTGCCTGACAAGATACATAGATGCTGAGGTATTTACTACCGAGAAACATAACTGCTAGCAAGCACAATGCTTTTGTTGGCTAAGGCTTTTTCATTCATTAGGCAAACCACAAATGGCCAAATGTGGGTGTGTTTATGTGTGTAAGGGTGAGTACATCTTTCTATAGATGCACATACATACATACATATATACATACACTTGCTCATATACCTGCCTGCCCATATAGACAGGCACTCAACAATATGCCTCAATCAGATACTTAAGGAAATCTTTTTCTTGCGGCCTTACGGCAAACAATAGCTGTTCTTATTACTAAATGTACATTATTGCAATGGTACATCATTTGAATGAAAGAATCACAGAATCTAAAATCCTAAAGAATGTTGTTATTGTTGTTCTATTGCCGGATATGGAGTACATTGGTATACATTTTATTTTTATAAAATGCATTGTGATAGTGTTGCTGTACCGTATCAGTGGATTCATTTTTCCACACAGGGATGTCATTTTAAAGGATGTAATACTATTCAGATGTCCGCATCGCTAATTTAAAATCACAGTTTTGAACTGCTGCCTTTGGGCGCTGGGACACCTGTCAAGAGACAGCCCTCCTATGTCATCTTTGGAGCTTTAGTCGGAAATATTTTTGTAAAAGTAATAATAATTAGAATGTTATATTATGGCTGATCAGAACAGTTTTAAGGAAGTTATCTGAAGGCCACCAAATTTCATTTTTCTGCTAGCAAAATATCAAAAAGCTGTTTCCTTGCATCAAAAGAAATGGGGCACTTGCCCCTAAAAACACCAAATATAATATAATTACTGGTGAGTCCGTTTAATGACCGTACAGGCACCACTTTCAAGCACCTTAATAACCGGATTACATTCCATTATAACCAGCCGGCTATTATGGCATTTGGTGCCAGCCTCATCTGAACGTATTGAAAAGAAAGCAAGTTTTACCAAACTTGTTTACGCTCAATATGATAACTTGCGCTGCTATTATTCCAGGTATATAAAAGCAGTAAATAGATGTAATGAAAACAGCAGTTTAAACGTTTTTAAAAGGTTGTTTGTTTAAAAATCAGTCCCGGCACTATCTAACCAGTTTTCACCATATCGCAACTCTAAGACACAATGCTGAATAGTGACACAGTAGATCAAGGGCACAAACATTTTATCTAAAGTAGAAAAATTGGAAAAGATAAAGTCTGAGCAGATATTTGTGAAGATGGCTGAGGGCAAGCACACAAGCTAGGAAAACCATAAAGACCACAGTCTCTAGCCTATCTGGTTGTTGAATGAACAGCATCACAATAAATAAAAATAAGTCTGGTTCTTCTGTTTTTTTTGTTTGTTTCTTTCTCATGGGGGACAAGTCCTATAAATCCTGCACATATTACTACAATCTGTGCAAAATCTGTTTTACCTTCTTTACGTCCAGTTAACAGTTTTCTCTCTCTTCCAGCGACACTGGCAATGTCTTCCTTGTTTTCTAAGGGTGTCTTTTTTTCTAACAACGTTTTTTCTTTTACCCCAGCAAATACATACAATAAGGATATTGTGTTACATTATGAATTTTATTTTCACCCCTTTGTGTGTAATACCATCACAAACTGCTCCTGCTTCCCAATGGAGGTTACTGGTGGTTTATGTGGTATTTAGTGTGTGTGTGTGTCGGCGCGCGCGCCCGCCTGTGTGACGTGGAGGGCAAAATAACTATTTCCAGTAGCCTGTATTTGTGTAAAGACATTGATGCACTATGATTTAAAAAACATATATGTAGATTCCTTAAAGAGTAGCTGTTGCTTCTAAGAAAAAATTTAATCACATGTTGACCTAGTTCCAATATATTTCAAATAACTTCTGAATTTCTTCAGCCCCTTGTTTTCTCGGATGTGTGCATATAAACATGATTTTTTCCCTTAGACCTCAGTTGTTCTGACTGCTTATTCCCCTCTCCGAAGTCATATGTCTTTGCTTGTAGCATCTAAATCACTCCCTTGTTAGCGGATAGTGATGATGTCACAAAGGGATTTTGACTTCAGGTAGGAAGGAACAATTGAACAACAAGAAGATGAACTCAAAAAATGCAATGACTCAGTTATCTTGCAAGTTGCCTTAATAATAAAGAACAAGAGGAAATCTAAGACTAAACATACTTCAGTGATTATATTTTGTCTAAATAAGCTCCGGTTCTGTACTCCTCTCCTGGTCAACAAAATACATCAACAAATCAATTCATAAATAAACTGAACCTGTCAAAAATGATTACAGTATTATTTATTTAGTTTTTGTTGACCAGGTAGGTGCACTAGATAAATCCTGCCTATTTTCAGGCACGACCTGGGGAGGGATACAGATGAATGCCAACTGACCTTGAACCAGATTAAGCTGTTAGTGGTATTTTTTTAGTGAATGAGGAAATTTGGCCAGGACACCTGAACTCTCTTTTCGATAAGTGTCATGGGATCTTTATCATCCACCTGAACTACCACCAATCCAGGCAGATGGGACCTGGTTTATTTGATTTTTACAATGTGTTTTCATTGTACATGGATTTACCAAAACATACATTATTTTGAGTAGAAACAGGCAGTGAAGTAATACTTAAATTGTCTTATCAAGCTGCAAAAACATAAATGGTTTAATGAATACATAATGTTTCTTTAGTGGCATTTTTTACTAGAATGGAACATCTTTGTTTTTCTTGTTTTGTTTTTGTTAACTAGCATTCTTTGTATATCTTATCTGTATTAGCAGGGAAAATGTTTACTGTGCACCTGGGGAAATTGTTATGCGGTATTTACATAATATACTTCATCTGTGTGTATTCACGGTCCTTTGCTTTGTAATAAAGCTGCTAATATTTGCACATTTTCTGATTTTGGAAAATATCCCTTTGTATCATTTTATGAGTGCATTATATGATGTAGATAGATATATAGATATACAGACATATATATATATATCTATATATATTATATATATATATATATAGATAGAGATAGATAGATAGATAGATAGATAGATAGATAGATAGATAGATAGATAGATATAGATAGATAGATAGACAGATACTGTGCTAATTATTTTCTGTTATTTTTTTTAATGACGCCTGGACTGTCAAAACTTAAACAATTGTTTTACAATTAGTCGTAATTTTACAATTAATTAAAACTGGGAAACGTGAAATATGCATATGCAATGTATTTATTTACTTTTGGAGATGGAGATATATTTTTCATTATACATAAAGTAACTAAAGATCACCATCTCTTTATTCTGGGTATCCAGGCAAGCTATGTAGCTACAATACATGATTTTAAACACACCTGAATTACACATACAACATTAGGAATCTCCTATGAAAACGACCGTCTAATTTGTGCAAGAAAGGATGGACTGCTCGAACACTAGGATCCAGCTGAAGAGCATTTTCAAAAGGCTTTTCAGTTATCCGGTTCCATGTAATCTTCTTAAACATTTGTACCAGGTAGGTATATTCTGTTTTGACTGAGTGCATTCTATTTAATTGCTGTATATAGTTCTGTAGGCTGCTTATAATTTGTAGTGCTATTTCATCTTATATGTTTTATGTTATATCTTATATGATTGTGTGCTAATCATATCCAGCTACCTACTAACTAGCGGCTCAGGTCAGGAAACAGAACGGTTGTCTCAGTGCTGTACCTTCTTTGCTAGATACTTATATTAATGTATGATACCTCTTTGTCTCTCTCTTTTCTCTCTACTGTTTCGTTGACGTGATGGTTACGAATATATACTTTGTGCTTGTACAATGAAAACCAGTAATAGAAAATAATGTGTGGTGTGACTGAGTGGTACAAATACAATGCATATTTTCCTTAAAACACTTTATTTCATAAATGATCCTGCAATTCAGTGACCACCATACCAGAGATGAGGTTTCACAAACTCAGCAAAACCTAAAAGTGTCAATTTAAATGGCTTTTCACTGAATACCCCTCCCCATAATATCGGCAGAAAACAGTATATGGTAAAGACAGAACCAAAGTTTTAAATGGCACAATAAATGCTACCCTGTTGTCTGCTGTGCAAGCACATCACGTGACTCCTCCTGTTTTCACGATTTTCCTAGATTATAATGTCTTTGAAGCCATCCTACCCATTTAAAACACGTTTATAACTATGTTCAGATAACTCTGAACAATTGGTTTCAGGAATGGACTGATACAAAGGAAGATGTTGTTCCTTAGTAAACACCTTGCTGTATTTTTTCCTCTTGACTTTGACAGGTGATATTTTGATTTCAAGTGGAAATCCTTAGTAACTTTCTTATGAAGTATGTAAGGACCGGGGCTCCAGGTTTTGGGGCCTGTTTCCAAAAGATTTCTGTTGTAAAACAAACTGGGATATCCTTTTGTAAGGTCAGAATTCATCTGTCTGTCTGTCTGTCTGTCTGTCTGTCTGTCTGTCTATCTATCTATCTATCTATCTATCTATCTATCTATCCATCTATCTATCTCTGCTAGCTAGTATGATGTGGCTGGAAAAAAGCTTTATATTTTCAAGTAATAGGCCAAACAAAACTCAAATTAAATAACTTTTTATGAAGTTATATTTTCAAAGGGTTGAATGCTGTCACCTTTTAAACGTTTGGAAGGTGGCTGAATGAACAGAAATATTTGTTCTGCAACTATTTGCTTTGTTTGACAGTTTCCAGTTTTGATTTTAGGTGTTATTGCATCATTTTCATTCGCTTGTTACAGCATGTTTATGTTGAAGGTGTATACTACATTGTCTTAAATTTCAGTTTACATACTCTTGGGTTATAGTTTATATAATGTTTAGTCTCTTTCTACATTCATTTGATAGAGTTTAACAGTTTATTTTAACTATTTTCATCTGAGTCTGAATGTCAAACCAGTTCTGGAATGCTTTCCAAATGTAGTGACCTTGTGGTTGTGTGGCTCTTTATTGTTAATCTTTTTATTTCAAATATCTGAAAATTCCTTTAGTGTTGCAGTCAGTTAGAAAACGACTGGACATCGGGGACTTCAGCAAGTATGCTCGTGTTATTTTGCAATAATTCATTTGCGCTCTTGAATGTTGATACCATATGAGGCATTATCGAAATAATTATTTGGCAGATGTATTTATGTAAATAAACAGCTGTCTAAAAGTTCACGAAATGCTGTGGGTGAAAATAAAAGGTAAGACATAAAGGCAAATGTTATGTATCTGACGCTTTAGCAACAGACACATAGCAAACATTACTTCCTCAGTATGGTTACATTCAGCACTGCCCATACTCTCAATTTCTCTGTACCTTCCACAGTTATTTGACACCAATCACTTTCTGCGGATGTGACATGTCTGACATGAAACTTCTTAAACCCATGCTTTTCACCACTACAGTCTGTTACAGTTTTTTTTGGTCAATTATTGGCAATTTAAATAACTTAACACCAACCAGCAAGTACACCTTCCTCCCACATGAAATACATCTGTTTACTAACAAATAGGTAATTCTGATTTTTAAAACACATCACCTGTCATGCAAAGGACTGTGGGAAATTACCCCCCTCTAAGGGCTGAAAATCCAGGTCAGACTATTTTTGCAGTCATATTGTATCATGGGTAAATCTTGAAAACGTTTTTAAGATATACAGGAAAATATACAAGTAAATTAAAAAGCAATACGGTATAATATGCAAACAAATGAAAACAAATTTCATTGAAGAAGCAAATTAATTTAGCATAGGGGTTGCTATACAGAAATCTGCAGACACTATACGGTAAGAGGAAGGGCGAGGATGCTGCTGCCGTTTTCAACTGACTTTAAAGGGCACCGCGAAGGATTAGAAATACTACACATTAAAGGGAAGCTGTAGTAAATGACTTGTTCAGTCACACTGATGCGTTGATTGTGGGGTTCAGCCCGTCTCCAGGTTCATAGCGATACAATCACTAGACTAAGTTACTGTACCTCCGTAATACCTTTCAACTGTCTCTCCCTAATTTTCAGGGCATCCTTAATTTTGCCTCAAATTTTCCTCTATCCCTCCTAAAACTGTCATTATCTTGATTGAAGGAGGTGGGGAGGGGTGGGAGTTGTTAGTACAAAATAATGTCTAACAGAGTTACAGACTTAAAACAATACATTATAAACTAAGAATTTTATTTTTGCATTTCATGACACTATCTTACCAGTTTTAAGTAGTGTACCTGATGTTGGCCTTTCACACCTGTTTTTGAAGCATTGTCCCTGATTTAGAAGGCATAAGGTTGGAAGGTATTTAAGGACCTTTGTGTTTCAAAGGCCCCCCCTCATTTTCAGCATATAGAAAAAAAAAGGTTTTGAATGGTGCTGTACAGTGGTAGAAAAGGTTTCTACCTAATTGCTTTCTGAAACTGGCAGACTTGAAATGGTCAGTTTGATCAGTGTATCTTGCGTTTTAAAGACAGAAATATTGTAAAAGGGCTAGAGTCTTTTGAACTGTAGTAAGCAGCTGATAACCTTTCCTACAAAACATGTCCTTTCATTTTAAAGTCTAAATAATCCTCGGCAAATTCCCTTTAAGTCCAACACTAGATCTTCTTCCTATAAGACTGCCTAGCGTCATTTGTTTAGCTCAAGAAGGCCTACAGGGCAGCAAGAGCTGGGACAGTACTCAGACGGACTGTGTGGTTACTAAAATCATTAAATAACTATGATATTGGTCCAACTTCATTGGACTCAGGTTGTGAAAAAACATTTCATGGCGCCTTACCTCTCAACTATCCCTGATTTTCGTGGGTTTTATTTTGCCTGAGAAATCTCCTCTATTCCTCCTAAAATTCTGTCACTGAATATTGGAATTTGAAGTACATCATAAGGCAGGCCAGTCCTTACATTTACAGTTTTCCTCACACAACAACAACAAAAATCTATATATACCGGTATAATATATATATATATATATATATATATATATATATATATATATATATATATATATATATATACATACACACATACCTATACATACATACCTATATTGGGAGAAGACTATTAATATTATAAGTTCCTCAGTGTCATTTGCTCAGCTGGAATACAATATTATACCACGTTTTTTTCAAATACTCAGTCAACCCATCTTACTAATTTACATAATTCATTTGTAAGCGTCCCGACTTAGTGAATTTTTTATCAAATTGTTGACCATGATTTTGGTCACTTGTTCCTGATTGTTAGAACAGTGGTTGAGAGAATAGCACTTTTGGTCATGAAGTGATCATACATACCAATGTCTGCTAGTTAGCCAATACACACCTTTTCTAAAATGACTCTGCAAGAACACCTTTCCGAGACAGAAAGGTGAAGCTTGTAGATATTTTCTGAAAACACTTGCAAAGATAAATTCCAGATTCCATTTAGAATTATCATCACATCAATAGCATATTTTGTATTTAAAATCTACCGATTGTAAAGGAGAGAGACACATCTGCTAATGCTATTAAGATTTATGGACAGATACACATCTGTGCAGTAGTATAGATGAACTTCAAAAACAAAATGGCAAAGTACAATAATGCAAATGATGCTTTATCAACAATGTAATAACCGGATTAGCTTTCTTTGTATGTACTATCTGGAAAAAGGTGTCACTGAAGAGTGTTTAACAAAAACTACTTTGAAAAAATTTTGTAAGATGGGGCAATGCACGTCTTCAGATTGTTATGCAGAAAGTAGACAGGTTTACCAAAGACTCCCCACCCAACACAGCTCCATAGGTATTTGATCTAGTGTAAATGTAGCACCGCAGTTTCTTCTCTCCAAGCCATAAGCATACATGTAAATGTCGGGGTGGGGTGGATATATGAAACAACAGAGCTCTGCTTCCTCCATGGCCTGCAATGATAGGGACCATTGCTTCTCCTCTGTTGAAGCTTTGGACCACAATTCACTGAAAAACTGGTTGAAGGCACCCAGTGTGGGTCTGTAGGGTGAGAGTAATTACAGTTTGTTTGTACATCATTAGACATATGTTCCTCGTACTCTTAATGTGCGTTGCAGAACTGCAGAGGCCGTCAATTACATTATAAAATGAATAGCAATAATGCAATAACCTTATTGGTTAAAAGGAATTACTTAGCAGTGCATTAATTATCCATAAATGCACGGGTTACAGTTTAGTATGCTGCAATGGTTTTTGTTTACCTAGATACGACTTAGTTATAAAGTAAATCAATACATTACTGTCCAAAGCATTTAAGAAATGCATGACCTGTCCTAGGTTATTGCTTACATATTTGCATTTTTAAGTTGCAGGTCTGAAGAGCAGTATTCCGGACTGATATATTAACTGGCGGCACAGCAAGGGTTAAATACACGCCCATTCACTCTTTGTCGGTGATTTATTTTACATAATGTTGGAACCTCAGTTTACACCGTATGTACACATGCTGTCAAGAGCAGAGGTAAATAATTTCAATGGCAATTCTGTATATTATTTTGTGATTACTGTTTAGACGTCTAAAGCTTTTTAATAGAGCATAGCTGTGTTTAAAGACCACTCAATATTACTTGTGTTTTCTGTCACTTACGAAATAATATGAACAATTTTAAACTTGACAAGAATCCCATCTTTTCGTTTCGCTTCTCGATGACCACAATGCAGTATCTGGATAATGCTTAATACATTTTCTCCAGATCAGACCCCAGATAATAGGATTACTGAACTCGTTTTACATGAGACATGTACGTTATTTATATGTATGGCGTGCTCTGTAAAACGAAACATTTTGTTTATTTCACATTGCTTAAAACATTTGAAACGTGGCAGTTGAGCCCTTTCAGAAGAAACACAACGTGTTGAACTGAGAATGGAACATCAGTGTTAGTTTCTTTATTTAACATTTTACCACCAAAGGCTCACTGAGCTGTGAAGCAGGTGCACTTTTCACATTTTATTTGGAAACATTGGAAACTTGTAGTCAAAGAAGATGCTTATTTAAAAGACATGATCAGCATTGCTCTTGCGTGCTGTTACTGAATTTCAGGTGTAGACCACTATGTTAAGATTGCTGGTTTATTTTTAGAATCAAACAAGGAAGAAACCCATACCAAACATTTTCTGAGTTTCGTGGGGCTTCAATTTCTTGTTTCAGTTGAACTAGTCTTTATTGGGTTCCATGTGGGTTGACATTGTCAAGTAAAATCGTCTTTATGACAGTTATAGTTTGTTTATCAAAGACAATGTCCTAGTTGTAAACCTTACCAACGGGAAGGAATAAAAGTGTCTTTACAAGCACGAGAAAAGTTTTTAGCAAAAGACCATGTATTTAACTACACTTAGACTATAATTTTATTTTCTTACCAAAGAAAATCAATTATTTCTCATCCCTCTGCAATTTCTTCACTGCAGAGAAGGTTATACCATTTGATTATAGGTGTCATGGTAAACGCTTCTGGTGCAGTTGACTTAAATCATAACAGATGATCATTTCAGTAGAAGCGGAAAGGACTGATTTACATGCACAGTATACAACAATCACACCACTTCTCACCCTCAGCTTGGCGAGTGTGTTTTGAAATGCACTGTTATCTACGTGCTTACATTATACATCTCCAAGTTCTACCCCTTTCACCACCCTCCAGAATAATCCAAATTATATAAGCAAGAAACGCGTGGCAGCATAATACAGCAAGGCTTCACATCATATAAACACTGCAACTTACTGTAAATGTGTTTTTATGGGTTTATCTGTATGCAGTACAGCTGTAGTTTTATTATTTGCAGGCTAATATCTTTAGATTCCTAAAGTCATTTGCAGAAACTACAATTTTACATTTTTGAACTTGAAATGAAGAGGGGAGAGAGAGAGAGAGAGAGAGAGAGAGAAGACATAAACAATGTTTGTCAAGGACTAAGGGCATTGTGCAATCTATTGGCAAACAGACCAGTTACAGTTGCAGATGAAGAGATGGCTCTGTGTGTGTGTATATATATATATATATATATATATATATATGAATATCTGTATACATATCTGACAAAAGTAAGGAAATATGCTGTTAGGGTTTCAAACCCTAACACCCTGCCCAACCCATAAAGTGAGTGATGGTGAGTCTTCCTTGTGTTTTCAAGCCAAACACTAACTCCATTGCAGTAACAAAACATGTGTCAATCAAATGTTTGCTTACTTGCATTGGCATTAGTAGTGTAGAGTTGAAGAGCTGCATAATAGGAATGGCAGTGAAGTATTGAACTGAAACCAACCTACCACCCTGCAGAGACAGACAGGCATTGGGTGTGCCTTTGGGTCATCAGGCATAATGACCATGCCATTTCACCACACCTACCCTGCAGACACCGACAAGTGTCACAATGTGCCTTGGGGTCTTTGGCCTTATGCTCACCCCATTCCATCAGGAAATATGGTGATATGGGTGTTGTATAGGAGAATGGGGTGAACTTTGGGGCTGAAGAGTCCATGGCACCCTCGATGCCTCTCACTGGCTGCAGGGTGTGGAATGGTATGAGCATTACAGGCGAGAATCCCAAGTCACACCCGATGCCTGTCAATCTCTACAGGGTGGGACGTTATGGTCAGAAACCCTAACATCTCAGGTGTTCATTGGCATTTCACTCTAAATTTTCAACATGGTTTTGTGACCTCCACCTTATGAACAGTGGCAATATCAGTTCATTAGCTGAAAGCTGATTGTGCACAGTGACTACACCATTTGGCACCACAGGTGTGAAAACACATTTCAAACAGGATGTGATAAATGACAGCTGTACTGTTCATGGGGAGGTGGACAAAATGGCAATGTTGAAAATCTGCAGTGAAAATATTAAAAAATGGGTGAAGTCATGAGGCGTGTGCATGGCACACCATAATGCAATTAGTTTGGGATTTTTACAGCAGATTGTCAACACAGGCATTTTGGGACCTCTGCTCATGAACAGTGTCACTGTGATTTTCTTAATCTGTCCCGAACAGTGATTTCCACAGCAACCATGCATTTCTGCACTGGAAGTGCGAAACACATTTCCACCATGGTGTGAAAAAATGACAGCTGTACTGTTCATAAGGAAGTGTGGAAAATGCCAGTGGTGAAAATCTGGACTGAAAATATTAGAAATCCATGAACTACGGTGCATGGAAACTGTGCAATGGTCGCTCATAACACAGTCAATTTATGGACTTTTTCACCAAATTTTAACATAGCCATTGGAACACCTCTGCTCATGAATGGTGTCACTGTGATTTTCTTAATCTGTCCCGAACATTGATTCACTTACCAACTGCGCCATTTGTGCGCTACATGTGCGGAAACACATTTGGGAGAGTTATGAAAATGACAGCTATACTGCTCATAAGAAGGTGTGGTAAATGGCAATGTTGAAAATCTGGAGTGAAAATAATGAAAAGTTACGAACTTACGAGTGTGTGTAGGAACAGCGCAATGCATGCTCATAAAACAGTCATTTTGGGGAATTTTTCACCAAATTTTAACATAGCCATTCTAACACTTCTGCTCATGAACAGTGTCACTGTGATTTTCTTACTCCATCCCAAACATTGATTTATACCGACTGTGCTGTTGTGCTGTCTTGGAAACACATTTAGGCAAAATGTGAAAAATGACAGCTATACTGCTCAGAAGGAGGTGTTGCAAAATTGCAATGTTGAAAATCTGGAGTGAAAATATTGAAAATTCCGTGAACTTATAGCGTCACGTAGGAAAAGCGCAGTACGTACTTGTACATTAGTCATTTAGAAATTTTCACCAAATTTTTCTATAAAGTTTTTGGGCCTACCTCATGAACTGTAACTCTGTCATTTAGTAAATCAGTCCCAAAAGGTGGTTTCGTGCAGTGACCACAAAATCACCTTCGGGCGATTAACAAAATGACAGTGACAAAATTCATGAGGTGGGGTCTCAAAAAACCCTTGCTAATATTTGGTGAAAAAATTCCAATACCTGAGATATGTATCAAAGTTGAAAAAAACCTATTTATTGCATTATACAGCTTACGTCATTTCCTCAGTTGGGGTCTGCTTTGAAGAGTGCAGATGTGTTCCGGTCCACGAACATCGTCACGCCAGAATCCGGAAGGTTAAGTATAAGGGTGAGGGGTGGAGGGAGGCAGGGTGCGCAGAGGGTAGGCGCAGGTGGGGAGGCGGGGTCAGGAAAGTCAGCGAGGAAGGTTTCTCTATCAGGTTTCTTTCTTGGATGACAGAGGACTTGTGCCACACTGGGGTGGGCTCCCGCATGGCAGCTGGAAGACTGCTTGGGCGGGTGGCAGTGGAGCTGACAGGGATTGGGCATCCCCTGTCGGCCCCACAGACTGTTGCCATGCAGGGTGGGCTCCCAGCGTGGCACCAGGTGTCTGTTGTGGGGCATTGGAGCCAATGGGGATTGGGTACCCCACTGGCCATACAATGTGTGGTGGAGAGTGCATTAGCATGCACACATGTGTGTGTGTGTGTGTGTGTGTGTGTGTGTGTGTGGGGAGCGATGCAGGCAGTAGCTTCACTGCTCACTGAAGTGGAGCTCTGTCTTTCAACTGTACGGCACTGCATTTTAACTCTGTCATAGACAGCTGCAGCATTCATTAGCGAACTGTGGCAGCACCTGCAAACATGCTGACTGAATTGGGAGATGGGTGCCAGACCTATGAAAACCTCGGATGATGGCACTATGTTTCTTGCACATGCATGCAAGCAGACATAAAAATGTGAGATGTGATGGAGACAGGTGTGTATGCTTCATGAGTGTACAGAACGAGTTGAGCGTTAGGGTTGACAATGGCAGGAAGACTCCGCCTCCTCATTTGCTTCAGGGGTTGGTCAGGGTGCTAGGGTTTGAAACCCTAACAACACATTTCCTTTTTATGTCAGTTTAATCTGAACCCTAACTGTTGCATTAGCATAATTTTTTCATAGATTCATAGAAGTGTGACAGCAGAAAAGGACCAAACTAGGCTCACCAAGTCTGCCCATTTGTCCAGCTATCCGCTTGGACCTGTGCCTCCCCTTAACACTCCCATGTGGTTGTCCCATGCCCTTTGAATCCCTCCACTGTTTCCTCTCCAATGACTGCTTCTGGAGTCTGTTCCATTTTCACGACTCTCTGAGTAATAGTATTTTCTGATGTTACCCCTGAACTGTCCTCCTTCCACCTGCAGGCCATGGCCCTTGTCCTCTGCCTTCCTTTCATCTTGAAGATGCTCCCCTGCACCCTGTTTATACCCTTAAGGTACTTGAAGGTCTCAATCATGTCCCCCTCTCCCTCCTCTGCTCCAGGGAGTACATGTTCAAATCTCTCAACCTTTCTTCATAGAATAGGTGGCTTAACCTTTTACCATTTTGTCGTTCTCCTCTGAACCCTCTATATCCTCCCCACATCCTTCCTGAGTATGGCCTCCAGAACTGGACTCCATACTCCAAGTGTGGGTCTAACCAAATGGGTGTACAAGGGTACTATGACCTCCCTTATTCCTACTGGTGATCCCCCTTCCGATGCATCCGCATTCCCTCCCCTGGCACTGCCCTCCCACACTGCCCTTCCACCTTCAGGTCCCCAGATATAATAATGCCTGGGTCCCTTTCTTGCTTCGTCTCCTCCAGCTGTCTTCCACCCATACGGTATCTCTGCCTTCTGATTTCTGTAGCCCAGATGCATGATTTTACATTTTCCAGCATTGAATTCAAGCTGCCACCTTTTGACCATGCCTCAAGTCTCCCCAAATCTCTTTGCATTTTTCCACCCTTCCTCAGTGTCCACCCTATTGCAGATTTTGATATCATCCCAGAACATACTCACACCCCCAAGGCCCTCCATGATGTCCTCTATGAATGTATTGAACATTATGGGCCCCAGCACTGATTCCTGGGGACCCCACTCATGACCTTGCCTTCCTCTGATGCCACCCCATTTATTATGACCCTGCCTCCTTTCCCCAGCCAGTTTCCCACCCCGTTTGACTACCCCTACCCCATCCCAGCCCCATTTTACACTGCAGCCCCACCATGAGGCACTGAGTCAAACGCCTTTCTGAAATCAAGTAAGCTACATCTACCACTCTACCTTGATCTATTTCCTTGGTGACTCCATCAAAAACTCTATCATATTTGTTTGACAGGATCTGCCCTTAGTAAAACCATGCTGTCTTGGATTCATCAGGCCATTTGTCTCAGGTAGCTGGCCTGCCTTTTACTAGCTTCTCCATGAGCTTGCCTACCACTGATGTCAAGCTCATGGGTCTGTAACTCCACTTCCTCCTTCCTCCCCCCTTGTATGCAGAGGGACCACATTTGCCTACTCAATCCCTCGGCACCACCCCGTTTTGGGATCGATTGAACAGTGCAGTCAAGGGTCCTGCCAATACCCCTTTAGCTCCCTTAACACCCTTGGGTGCACCCCATCTGGTACCATTGCCCTGTCCACCTTCATGCAGCCTAGTTCTTCCAATATTTCCTCCACGAGGAGCGGCCTCATCTCCACCCCACCTTCCCAGCCATTTCATTACCTGCTCTGCAGCCCTCTTCTCCTTCTTCTTCCCTTTTGAACACTGAGCAAAAGTAGGTGTTTAGTCAGGTCTGCTTTTTCTATCTCCTTCTAGCACCACCCCTTCTTGTTCTTAACTGGAGAATCCTTTGCCTAGTCTTCTTTTTTTCATTTACATATCAAAAGAAAGTTTTATTCCCTTTTTGACCCCTCTCACTATTCTCTCCTCTGTCTGTGCCTTGCCCTCCTTACCTCTACCCCTGCTTCTCTCTGGCACACCAGTATTTTACCCAGTTCACTTCTGTCTGAGTTGTCTTGAACCTCCTAAAGGCTTTCCTTTTGTCCTTACCTTTTTGCAACTACCTCGTAAACCACAGTGGTTTTCTCCTCCTCTTAATTTTACTCTCTCTCTCTCTCTTGGCTATATGTCAGTGGCCCCTACAATAGCTTCCTTTGATCTTTCCCACTTTGCCTCCACCTCCATCACCCTCCCCTGCAATGCCTCTCCACTATTCCCCATTCTCCTGAAGTTCATCTTCCTGAAATCCAGGACCCTTAACCTAGACTGGTGAACCTCTGCAGTGTTCCTTATTTTAAACCTGACCATGTTGCAGTCACTTGTACCGAGATGTTCCCCACCGATACCTCTTCCAACCTCCCCATTTGTCAGGACAAGATCAAGCGTACTCCTTCCTGGTTGGATCCTGACCAGTTGATTAAGGAGGGCCAACTACAGGGAGTCCAATTTTCCCTGCTGCTGGTTGAAGCAGCCGAAAGGTATTCCAGTTCACATCCAGTAGATTTAAGTCCCCCATCAGCACCACTCCCTCTTGCCACCATTCTTACAAACTCGTCAGACATACTTCTATCCACAGATCGTGCTGTGCTGGGGGTCTGCCACCACCCCTATACGCACTGATTCCCCTTCCCCACTGCAATGAGACCCAGGAGTCCTTCTGCCTCTCCCCAATTACCCTGCAATTCTGCCCTGATACCCTCCTTTACATAGGCACAACCCCCCTTTTCCCTCCCTGTTCTTCCTGGAACAATTTGTACCCTGGGTATCTCCATTTCCCATCCGTTCTCCTGGTGGCACCATGTTTCTGTTACCCCTACTATGTCAAGGCCCTCCTCTGCCATTATTGCCATTAGATCAGGGAATTTTCTACCCAAACTTCTGGCATTCATACACATAACCCTCCATGCCCTCTCTCCTCCTTCCCTATATGTTTGTCTCCTTTACCCTTTTACTGAGTGTGTAGGGCTTTTTGCACCACCCGCCTCCTGCCTCAACCACCAGGCTTTTCCCTGCCCTCCCCTTGTTTAGTTTAAATTGTAGCTTCTGTCCACAAAATCATTCAGTTTACATTTGAGCACTGCTTACCCTCCCATTTAGGTGCAGCCTATCTGGGGCATATAGGCTTGTGCTCCATGTTTTCCCCAATCTCCTATCACATCATACCCTTCTGGGCACACCAACCCACAAGCCAACCATTGAATTCCACAATATTTTGCCTTGCCTCCATGTTGGCCCTTGGTACAGGTAGCACCTCTGAGAAGGACAGGAATTTGAAGTTCAAATTGCTGCAGAACCTGGCCAGCACCATAAATCTGGCCTGCACCTCCATCACACTGCTCCTTGCTAGGTCGTTTGTGCCTAGGTGGAAGATCAGATGCATTTTCTTATCCATTCCCTCCCCCGAGGGATCCACTGGATAACTCTGGCAGCCGTCATACCTGGCAGGCACTCCACCCATATTTGTTTTCCTCTCTTCCCTTCTCCCCATGTAACTCCTTTTATAATAGAGTCCCCACTATTAAGACTCTATCCTTAAGGCCAGTGGGGCACTGGGACCCAAAGCAGCATGGATTTACTGCAGAAGGTTATGTCAGATGAATCTAATTGATTTCTTTGACTGGGTGACCAAAGTAATAGACCAGGAGGGCTGTGGATATGGCCTACCTAGACTTTAGCAAGGCATTTGACATAGTCCCGCACAAAAGACTAATAATCAAGTTAGCCAGCCTGGGAGTGGGTTCCAGGGTGGTAGCCTGGGAAGCAAACTGGCTGCTACAACAGACACAGAAGGTAATAGTGAATGGAACACATTCTGAAGAAAGGGGTTACTAGTGGAGTACCTCAAGGCTCAGTACTGGGTCCAGTCCTCTTTAGCATCTTATAGGTGACATTGCAGAGGGTCTGGAGGAAAGGTATGCTTCTTTGCAGATGACACAAAGATCTGTAACAGAGTTGATACACAGGGGGTAGAAAGGATGAGAAGAGACTTGTCAAGGTTGGAGGAATGGTCAGACATATGCAACTTAGATTCAATTCAAAGTGCAAAGTAATGCACTTAAACAAAACCCAGGAGAAGAGTACACAATAGCAGGGAGGTACTAACAGCAACAAAAATGGAAAAGGACTTGGGGTAGTCATATCAGATGACCTAAAGGTGGGTAAGCAATGTGAGAAGTCAGTAAGGAGAGCCAGGGGATACTAGGATGCATAGGACAGGGCATCACAAGTAGAAAAGGGAAGTGGTTATCCTTTGTACTGGCAGCTGGTGAGACCCATCTGGAATACTGTGTGCAGTTTTGGAGAACCCATCTTTGCAAGGACATAGACAGGATGGAAGCAGTCCAGAGGAGGGCAACTAAAATGGTGCAGGGTCTGCATCAGAAACCATATGAAGAGAGACTGAGAGAGCTTAATATGTATACCCTTGATGAAAAGGAGGGACGGGGACATGATAGAAACTTTAAGTACCTCAAGGGAATCAACAAAGTCCAGGAGGATAGCATCTTTTAGAAAAGAGATATGTAATAACAAGGGGCACAATTTAAAGATGGGGGGATGGCTCGGGTAATGTGAAATTTTTTCATGAGAGAGTGGTGGATGCATGGAATCGCCTTCCTGGGAGGTTGTTGGATCTAAAACAGTGGGGAATTCAAACATGCATGGGACAGACATAAGGCAATTGTAGTGGGGGTTGCAGGAAGTAGGCTGTTGGTTAACTAGAATCTGCAGCTTATCCAATAGGAAGGGAAATGGGCAGACTGGGTGGGCTAAATGGTCCTTATCTGCCGTCAAAGTCTATGTTTCTATGTTTTCCTCCTGGACACCCCTCCCTACTGCCATTCTCCTCCTTTTTCAAATTTCTTTTCCTCCATCCCCTTGCTTTCTTCCTCCCTGAATCTACTGAGCCTTTCTCCCTCATTCTCCATCTGTACCCTTCCTTGGGCCCCTTCTTGGATTTCTGGTTTCTTCATGCCACCCTTACCCTCCTCTGAACCTCTTCAATCCTCTCTTTCTCCAACTTGCTCTTCTCCCTCACCCAAATCTTGGTTTTCTGGCACTTCTATTGTACTACCCTTCCTTGTGCATTGATCCTTTGATCTCCCCATGCTTTCTCTTTTCCTTGTACCTTGACCTCTATTGCCAGGCACTGCTCCACTTCTCTTCCTGCTGAACCCCCTTTCCCGCTTCCTGCCTGGTTTTATTCCACCCCACTTTGTCCTTTCCCTTTTCTATCTGTTCATGCTCCCACTCCTGGTCCCCTTGCTGCTAATCCTGGGTCCCCCTCCCCGATACCCTCTGTCCTCCTCCCACTCACCCTCTCTCCAGTCTCCTGTGACCTCCTCCCCTGCCTGGTGTTACAGGCACTCCCACATCTTGGCTCCTCCTGCCAGGCTTCCCTGCTCCCCCAGCCCACCTCCCATTCCTCTCCTTGTGCTTGAAGTTTCAACCCCTGTATATGTTTGCCAGCCATCCCATGCCCCTTCCTTTCCACTCTACCAGCTGTCTCTGAACTCCTTCCACATCCTCCTTGAGCTTTGACAGCTGGTGGCATACTGGGCAACCTCCAAATTTCAAGCCCAGTCTAGTACCATGGCTGCTCCACACCCCATGCATCCAACCACCCTCCCACAGATGTCAGCTCTAGCAACTTGAGGCCACATTCCCATTCTGTCTTTCATCATTAGTCACTCTCCTTTTATAATACTGTACTAGCACTTTTGCACCTACAATAGGTAGTTCCCTTTCTCCTAGCCTTAACCGATAACCATAAAAAATAAATAAAACCCACTAAACTCAGGTCTAATAAACCCAAATCAGGTACTCTTCAAAGTTAGTTCAAAACACCTCTTCATGTTCTTTAAAACCACTAAAGTCAGGCCACTCCTCCTCCTCGGCTCCACCTCCACTGCCTATTTAATAGAGGTTGAGGTCAGGGCCGGGGTAAGTGCGGGAAGAAAATGCAGCTCCTTTGTCAGCGTCCCTTGTGTTGAGCTGGCTGGGCCTTCCTTTATCCCCTGCTGCAATTTCAAACTTCATGCCCTCTCTCGTGATAGGCCACCTCCTCTTCTTTACCCTGGTCCACCACTGACTGTAGCTACCGGGCATGCTAGCCCTGCTTCTGCTCCTCTTCCTCCCATAGCACTCTTTCCTGTAGCCTGGCCCACTCAAGTATGAGCTGCCGGAGGTCTTCACTCCATGCTTCCCCGACACAAACGATAGAGCTCCTTTGTCAGCGTCCTTGTGTTGAGCTGGCTGGGCCTTCCTTTTATCCCCTGCTGCGATTTCAAACTTCATGCCCTCTCCGTGATAGGCCACTCTCCTCTCCTTTACCCTGGTCCACCACCAACTGCAGCCACTGGGAATGCCCGCTCACCCTGCTTCTGCTCCTCTTCTTACCTTTGCACTCTTTCCTGTAGCCCTGGCCCTCAAATATGAGCTGCTGGGAGGTCTCAGCTCCACCTTCCCCGACACAAATGATACAGCTCCTTTGTCAGCATTCTTTGCAAAATTTCCTTACTTTTTGAGATGGTATAATCATATCCTCATTAGCATGTGGGAGGGCCTGCACTCCCATTCCTTCATAGATGTGTACATGTATGTTACTATGGAAGCACAGGACCCTGTAGGCCCTGCATTTCCATTTGTGGCAAAACAGCAACCACATTGTCAGTATAGCCTTCTTAGAACCTCCTTCATGAACACAGTACTGAAAACATCCAAATTTCTGGGTGAAATATTAATGTGTGCCACAGCAATGCCATTATGCTCCACAGGTGTGAAAACACATTTGGCTAAGATTTGAAAATGACAGCTGTCATGTTCATGAGGTAGTGTAAAAGTGGCAATGTTGAAAATTTGGGATCAAAATATTTAAAATTACCATTTCAACATATGTGCATAACTTTGCCATTGTAGCATATTTTACCCCAAATTTTCAACATGGCCTTCTTATGACTCCACCTCATAGGCAAGGGTAGTGAAACATTTCAAATCCCACCTGAATGGTGATTTCTTCAAGTGACTGCAAAATTGCTTTTGGGGTTGATTTGCATAATTCCACTGCCATTGTTCATGAGTTGGGATCCCCAAAGACCATGATAAAATTTAGGATCAAAGTGTGCAAAATGGCAAAGTTCTGCATCAAAGTTGAAAACCCCATTGAAGTACATTGAACTGTACTTACTTCATTTCTCATATTGCAGTTGGCAGTTCCAGCAGCAAGACATGTTTTTGATCAGAGTGGATCTTTGCCTTGGACCTGCTCAGGTTAGTGAGGGTGTGTGAGGTGTGGGGGTGTGGGATGGTGGGTAACAGTGAGAAGTCAGGTGAGGTGGTCAGATCAGCAAGGGACCGTTTTCTTTTTACAGGTTTAAAAAGATATTGAGGGATGTTTTTCTATCAGTATAACTACTTAGTCAACTATGAAGACAGTGATCAGAGGGTAGGGGTGCCACTAGACAATAGAGAAACATTACTAATTACAAGGGTGCTGATTGAGGGTGAGGATGCCACCAGTAGAGATGCAGTGAATTAAATTCTGCTGGTGAAGTGAACATGAAGTGACCACTTTGAGCTGTCACTCTGCTATGTGGAGTGGCCAATAGGAATGGCTCACTTTGTCTTGTAAATATTACTGCATTGTCATTGCACCTTAACGTGGTAAGGTGGAGTGGCAACAATACTGGCAGTCTCCAAGTGCCCCTCCCCATACACAGTCACCAGAATTAATGTGCATCCCCAAAATGCTACTCTCTTGTGTCCAGAAACTCCCCAGTGCTGACAAAGTGAAATGAGAACACAAGAAATACGAAGTCTCCCAAAATTAATGACACACTCAGTCATGCATGCAGTGGATGTGGTCACATCACACACAGACACCAGAATTAATGTGCATCCCCAAAATGCTACTGTCTTGTGTCCAGAAAATTCACCAGTGCTGATGCGAGTGAAATGGGAGCACAAGAAATGTGAAGCCTCCCAGAATTAATGGTGCACTCAGTCATGCACAGTGGTCAACACACAGTCATCAGAATTAATTTGCATCCCCAAAATGCTACTTGTGTCCAGAAAATTCCCTGTGCTGGTGAAGTGAAATGAGAGGATAATAAAATGCAAAGTCTCCCAGAATTAATGGTGCACCTGGCCATGGAAGCAGTGGCCACACACAGTCACCAAAATTAATTTGCATCCCCAAAATGTTGTCTCTTGTCCAGAAAATTTCCCAGTGCTGGTGAAGTGTAATGAGAGGATAACAAAGAATGCAAAGTCTCCAGAATTAATGGTGTACTCTTCATGTGAGTAGTGGCTAGCACAGTTGCCAGAATTACTGTCATCCTCAAAATGCTGCTGTCTTGTATCCAGAAAATTCCACAGTGCTGGCGGTGAAATGAGAGGCTAACAAAATGCAGTCTTCCAGAATTAATGGCACACTCAGTCATGTGTGCAGTGGTCACACACAGTCACCAGAATTAATTTGCATCCCCAAATGCTACTATCTTGTGTCCAGAAAATTCCCAGTGCTGGCGAAGTGAAATGAGATGGTAACAAAAATGCAAAGTCTCCAGAATTAATGGTGCACTCCTTCATGTGCGCAGTGGTCACACACAGTCACTGGAATTAATTACATCCCCAAAATGCTACTCTGTTGTGTCCAGAAAATTCTCCAGTGCCGTGAAGTGAAATGAGGGTAACAAAAATGCAAAGTTTCCCAGAATTAATGGCACAATCAGTCATGCATGCAGTGGTCACACACAGTCACCAGAATTAAGTTGCAAGTTAAGGTGGTAGCCTGGGTAAAACATTGGCTGGACAACAGGACACAGAAGGTAATTGTAAATGGAGTCCACTCTGAAGAAAGGGGGTCACTAGTGGGTACGCAGGGTTCAGTATTGGGTCCAGTCCTTTTAATGTCTTCATCAGTGACATTGCAGAGGATTGAAGGAAAGTATGCCTTTTGCAGATGACACAAAGATCTGCAACAGGGTTGATACACAAGGAGGCGTGGAAAGGATGAAAAGGACTTGGCAAGGTTGGAGGAATGGTCAGAAGTATGGCAGCTAGGATTCAATGCAAAGAAGTGCAAATAATGCACCTGGGAAACAAGAACCCAGGGAAGAATATACAATGGGTGGGGAGGTAGTAACAACAACAAAAAGGAAAGGGACCTGAGGGTAATCATATCAGATGACCTTAAGGTTAGCAAGCAATGTGAGAAGGCAGTAGGGAGGGCTGGGGTATACTGGGATGTATAGGGAGGCATCATCAGCAGAAAGCAGGACATTGTTATCCCTCTGTACAGACAGTTGGTGAGACCCCATCTGGAGTACTGTGTCCAGTTCTGGAGACCCCATCTCTGCAAGGACATAGATAGGATAGAGGCAGTCCAGAGGAGGGCAACTAAAATGGTGCAGGGTCTGCAAGAGAAGCCGTATGAGGAGAGATGAAAGGAGCTTAATATGTATACCCTTGAGGAAAGAAGGAGAGGGGGACATGATAGAAACTTTTAAGTACCTCAGTGGATCAACAAAGTCCAAGAGGGTAGCATCTTTCAGAAAAGAGACTTGCAAGAACAAGGGACACAATTTAAAGATAGAAGGAGGCAGTTCAGGGGCAATGTGAGGAAGTATTATTTCACAGAGAGGGTAGTGGATGCATGGAACAGCCTTCCTGAGGAGGTTGTGGGGTCTAAAACTGTGGGAGAATTCAAGAATGCATGGGACAGACATAAGGCAATTCTTGTGGGGGTAGGAAGAAATAGGCTGTTGGTTAACTAGGATCTGCGGCCTATCCTGTAGGTAGGGAAATGGGCAGACTAGATGGGCCTAGTGGTCCTTATCTGCTCAAAGTCTATGTTTCTATGTTTCATCCCCAAATGCTACTGTCTTGTGTACAGAAAATTTCCCAGTGCTGGCAAAGTGGAATGAGAGGTAACAAAAAATGCAAAGTCTCCCAGAGTTAATGGTGCATTCCATCATGCAAGCAGTGGCCACACACATTCACCAGAATTAATTTGCATCTCTGAAATGCTACTATCTTGTGTCCAGAAAATTCCCAGTGCTGACGTAAGTGAAATGAGAGCATAACAAGAAATGCAAAGTCTCCCAGAATTAATGGTGTACTGCAAATGCACAGACAGATTAAGACTGAGCTGCACACTCAAGAGATGCAGAGTCAGACACAAAGGCACAACAACACCCAACCAGTGCTCACAAGTCACAAATCCAAATCTGGAAAAGAATACTTTTGTCGGTTTGGGGGAGTAGTGTACAGCAGTAACAGTCCACTACCAGTAAAGATATACCACAAAGCAGTATAAAAATTCATGCAGGTGCTGTGGATAGCAGGTTCACACTGCTGCAATTACTCTGGCACAATGAAAGTTGTCTGATTTAATGGTACACATTGCACACACACTCACACATTCACTACAAGTATTGCATAGAAAACCTTTAGCAATATAACCAAATGTTTTAAACAAACTGAAATTATACACTGCTGCACCACTACAATCAGCAAAAAATGCCAAGAATTACTGAAAATATTACTGTGTACATTTAACACAGTTATACAAGAAAAATATAACCAAAAAGAAAGACTGCCTTTTCTCCCAGCTAATCTACCTACACCACAGATACGCCTCCTCAAAGCACACTGCACAGTACGCGACTGACTGTTCTAAATTAACATTCAAAATCCACACACAAACAATAAACACTCAATGATATGAGCACAGGAGGGTTTCCTACAATCAATGCACTAAATTCTGAGCAAAAAAGGCTCAAAAAGGCTTTAGTAACAGCTTTAGAGGATCTGAATTGCAGAGCTCTGAGAGGAAACTGTCTCCATTTTCCACTACACACACACTACACATAACTGAGGCTGTGCAGAGCAATCTAGAGCCCATGTGACCTGCAATCCCATGAAGCACTGCAATTCGTCTTGAGCTCAATAAATGGTGAGGGAAAGCAAGCATTGATTTCAATGTACTTTGCTTTAAAATTGGTGAGAAGTGGTCTGAGGAAGGTGGAATAACACAAAGTCATTGGTTTCAATGGACTTTGCATTTCCCATCATGATGTGAAGTACTCACTTTGCATTGCAGAGTGCTTCACTGATTCTGTGTTACTCCATGAATCACTCCATAAGCTAATTTGCTACTTCACCCATCTCCAGCCACCAGACACCAGGAAACATCACAAATTAAAGGGACAGTGATTGGTGGGTGAGGGTTGCCACTAGACACCGTGGAAACATTACAAATTATGGGAGGGTGATCAGAGATATGGGGTGCCACGAGACACCAGGGAAACATTTAAACAATATGGGATAACAATCAGAGGGTGTAGGGTGCTAATAGACATGAGGAAAATGTTATCAATTAGAGAGACAGTAGTCGGTGGGTGGGAGGTACCATTAGACACCAGGAAGCAGTAAAAATAATGGGCTGGCAATCAGAGGGTGGGGTACCACTAGACACTACGGAAACATTGGACAAATATGGGGACATCAATCAAAGGATGGTGGTGGGTGCACTAAACACCAGAAAAACTAAGTCCAAAATGTTTTTGCATATGAAGGAATCCTTTTCTTATAGATGAATTCCTGTTTTGTTTGGCCATATAAAAAGTGAATGTGAATCATGAAAAGGATACAAATAACAACAGCAACAAAAAAACACATTTGGGGTCATTTCAACGATAGTGAAGTGCAGAATATATCTAATGGGATCCTGATAAGCAAGATACATGTGTAGGTCTCTCTGTAACATGTTATTTTTGTGGGTTTTGACTTTTTCTTCAAAAAAAATGGAAAACAAGATGGCAACATACAGAAAATGATTTTTTTCCTCATGAAAAGGATTCACCTATTTGGAAAAAATCTTTTCTATGATCTAATTCTTTTTCATTCCATGCAGCTATCCTGAAAGTGCCTACTGAGTATGCTCAGAAGCAAAATGTTAGAAATTAATAACTTTGGAATGGATTATTATTTTTTTTATCAAACCACCAAAAGGCACATCTCCTTGCCAAGCCCTGTATACAATGCAAATTTCAGACCAAATTTCCAAACCGTCTGGATGCTAGTGGTGGACCAAAAAAACCAGCCACTGCCCTTGAAAAATCATTTTTTTACTATCTGGATCTCAGAATCTGCATATCTGATCAGAACAAAAGTTGGCAAGTCAAGAGATCTACTCCACAAGACCACATGCAAAATTTCATACACAGCCATTGAACGGTTGCAAAGTTATTAAAGAACAAAATTTGGGGTTTACATAACACACCCTGCTCAACCCTAACTACATATATTGAGTATATATATATATATATATATATATATATATATATATATACATTATATATATATATATATATATATATATATATATATATATATATAGGAACCCACTTATAATGGACACACTTATAACGGACAGATCTGCTTGCTGAAAGTCAAAACCTATGCCAGTAGTGTTAAAATCCTATTTATAGCATACTCTGCAACTGCTGTATAGCAGGCAGTGTGAGCTCCTCTGTACCCTTGTTACATGTGAAAAATTACCTGCTAATGTTCACCTAATTATTCATCTGGTTTGTCTGGCACTATAAAGACATCACTCACTTCTCTTGATACCTGATACCTGACACCTCACTCCAGGGAATTAGTCCTGTACCCCATGATCCCCCAATCAGCAAAGGTCCTGTACAGCAAAATCTTACCACTCATGTGTACTGCTCAGCCCCTGATCCTAATGAGCACAGGTACTGTGCAGCAAAATCTATGCAATCTTGTTTACTGCTCAGTTCTCAATCTGCTACAAACAGCAGTTCCCAATATCTCTGGTTGGCAGAGGAGGTGGCATGTTCTCATTTTAACGCCTGTGTTTGAGGTGTGATGGATGAGATTCATATTTGAAGAAATTAGGATATATTGGACACCCCTTATAATGGTCTCCATGGTGATCCACAGTGGCTCCTCTCCTTCCCTGTTTACCCTTTAGTTCTGTTGATTTTATCCATTCCCTTACATAGAGCTATCCTCCTCCTCCTCCTCTTCTACTCTCCCTGTCCCTCCTCTAGATTGTATACTGTGGTGTGTTGACATCCCAGTCCTGGTTCTTGTGTACCATGTTTCTGTGACTGCCACAATATCCAGGCATCCCTCTTCCATCAAGACCACCAGTTCAAGGAGCTTGCTACCTTGACTACAGGCATTGGTACTCATTACCCTCCATTTTTGATGGCCTTACCCCTTTTGCCCCATCCCTGTCCTTACTGCCTTTGCCTTTTTCTCCATTTACCCCTGCTCTTCTCCCTATCGACTTCTATCTTGGTGTTTACCTCACTAACTATCCTGATATTTTGAGCGGGGCTAGGATTTCCTGCTCCTTTTCAGTGCTGCCTCCTTGGTTAGCCTAAATGCTTACCAATGAAACATTTAAACCTGTCATCTAGGATTCTGTTTTCCTCCTGGACAGATGCAGACCATCATGCCAGTATAGGTCTGCATCCCTCCAGATGAACCCCAGTCCTCAATGAAGCCAAAACCCTGAGCTCTGCACCAGTCTTTCAGCCATTGATTGAATCCTATGGTGCAGAGCACCCTAGCCTCACCCATGCCATAAACAGGAAGCACCTCTGAGAAGGTTACCGTGCATGCTACTTCTCTAAGACTCCTCCCCAACTCCACAAACTAATCCTGCACTGCTCTGATCCCTTCTCAGCCAGTTCATTTGTCAATAGGTGGACAATGACATCCAGCTCCTTGCCCTGTGCAGCAGCTCCTGATATCCTGAGGATTTTCTCCTGTTCCTCCAAGCCATGGCGTGAGGCAGGCACCTACCTCCTCTCCCTCCCCCAGTTCTACCCTCCTAACAATGGAGTACTCACCAGGAGTTGTTTCTTCCCTGGGGTCCCATACTACCCTCCTGTGGGTCTCCTTGTAGAGGTTCCCAGCATCCTTGTTGGTCTCCACTGTGGATGCCTCTACAGAGGAACCACCCTTTGCCAGAACAGTGTTGAATTCTGAGAGGTACAGCTGGAGAGATACACCTGTTCCACCACCCTCACCCTCCCTGAGCCAACTATGGTCCAGCTCCTTTTCTTCACAACCTCTGAGGCAGCAGCAGTGGCCTTGGTGGTCTCTGGGTGGAGGAGGTTCCCTGAATCCTGTCTGACTCAGCCTGGAGACGAGCAATCTTTTTCCTCAGCCCAGAGAGGTGCCTGAAGATGGGACAACACTGCATCTTCCAGAACATCTCCCAGAAGACTGACCCTCCACAGCCACTGCACTGCACTGCACCACTCCCATCATGTCTTATTTGTGGCCCCTCAACTGATGTTTTGTATGTTTACTCTTTCCTCTCTGTTTATTTTTTTTTATTTTATATATATTATTTCTCCCTACTTTCCTACTGCCTCCATATCCTTACAGCCCCTGCCCTTCCTGTTCTGGGACAGGAAATTCCTGTATTCCTCAGTAGTCTACTTCTTACTTGCTCAGAGTCAGACCTCCAGCAGCTGGGGGTGGGTGGAGAGCTAGTCTTTCCTTCTAGGATGGTGAGTCTTTTGTGTCTCTGTGATCACCCTTTCCTGCTCCAAAATAGGAAGTTCCTGTTGTTAGTCAAATCTTTGCCTACAAAAGTGGAACTGACTAAGGGTGGTTGGTAGAGGGGAGGGAGGAGAACTATATAGTACCAATAGAGTAGTAAAGTTCTAACAGCACCTCCTTCCTCTTGCTGTTCTCTGTCAAAAGCTATCTAGGGCAGTTTTAAATCCAAACATCTGGCTTCCTGCTGCCTAAGCCACTCTCCTAATTCATAGTTCCTTTCTTCACCTAGCTAACTGCACTGATAACAGTTCCCTTCACCCAACTCAGACAAACACACTAACTCTTGTTTGTTTTGTTTGTTTGTTTTACCTTAAATTGAAGGTCCTAGTAGTAGAGTTCTAGTTTTTAAGTCCCTGTACAGTAGTAAAGTTCTAACAGCACCTCCTTCCTCTTGTTCTTCTCTGTCAAAAGCTATCTAGGGCAGTTTTATATCCAAACACCTGGCTTCCTGCTGCCTATGCTACACCCCTAATTCACAGTTCTCTTCTTCACCTAGCTAACTGCACAGGTAACAGTTCTCTTCACCCAACTCAGACAAACACACTAACTCTTGTTTTTTGGTTTGTTTGTTTGTTTATTTGTTTTACCCTAAACTGAAGGTCCCAGTAGTAGAGTTCTAGTTCTAAGTTCCAGAGTAGAAAGTTATAACAGCACCTCCTTCCTCTTGCTGTTCTCTGCCAAAAGTTATCTAGGGCAGTTTCAAATCCAAACACCTGGCTTCCTTGCCTATGCCACTCCTCCTAATTTACAGTTCCTTCTTCACCTAGCTAACTGCACAGATAACAGTTCCCTTCACCCAACTCAGACAAACACACTAACACTTGTATTTCATTTTTTGTTCTCATCCTAAATTGAAGGTCCCAGTAGTAGAGTTTTAGTTCTTAAGTCCCAGTAGAGTCACAAACTTCTAAGAGCAACTCCTTCCTCTTGCTGTTCTCTGCCAATGCTATCAAGAGCAGCATTAAATCCAAGCACCTGGCTTCCTGCTGCCTTAGCCACTCCCCCATTCACAGTTCCCTTCTTCCCCTAGCTAACTGCACAGATATCAATTTTCTTCATCCAACTCAGACAAACACAATGGCCCAGATATTCAAACTGCACCCAAAATGTGCGCAATAGCAGGAGCAAGCAAAAGTCAATTGTGCACATGTGCAACAGATGCGATATTCAAACGTGGAGCAAGTCAAATTGCACAACCAGCCAACGCCTGAAAATCGCGCAACCTGCGCCATAGCACAACCAGGTAGGGGAAGTTGAGCACATATGTCGCACCATAGCACAACAAGGCCAGCCCAGCTGAGCAGTTCGAGATGCACCATAGCACAAGCAGGGAGCCCCCAGCAGCAGAGCAATGGAACTGCACATCCAGGGAGGTAGGCAGGGGCACACCACCCATGCCACAGACGGGCACAGGAGCACAGTGTAGAACTAACAACACACCCCCACACCCAAGCACAGCATCACCAGTGGAGGACGGAATATCCACTGGCCCATGGGGACAAGCCTACAAAGCACAGCTGGGCCACGCGCCCAGCACACCCACTGGCAAGCAAATACTGCCACAAAAGGGCCGGACAACCCAGGTGTACCACAGCCCCCACTGTGCACAGCACACCTTGCTCTGGAACCCAAGACACCACCCATGAGCAGTGACTGTGACTGGCACTACTGGAACCACCATGCCCCCGCCCACCTGGCACAATGCAACTGTGTGTACCACAGAACCATACAAGCCAGACCCACCAGGAGCCCACAGTGGTGTGTGGCAGCACACGGCCAGACCAGCTGACAGCCACCACCACACCAGGGACACCCCCACTCAGACACACACACAATCCCAGGACCACACCACACCAGATGCCATGCACACCACTGCAACTGAGCACCTATAGCCAGCTGCAAATCAGAGTCCACCACAGTATTCATAACAAAATAGATATATATATTCAATGAAAAACAGAACAACAACAACAACAGGACAACAATAACACTATTTACAAATATATACAATACAGGGTGGGGTACAGGTACAAGGGTGGGGTAGGTGAAGAACTTGGTGAGGGAAGGCAGGGTGAGGGAAGGGTAAAGGGTGTAGTTGTGGGCAGCTACTGCCCACCAGGCTGCAGATCTGCAGGCTGGCTTGGACCCTGTGTCCTCTCCAGTGTCGCATACCCCTCTGGTTCATCTCCCTGAGGATGCTGATTGATTCCTGGGATATCTCCAACAGGCGGTGGATGGCCTGCTCGATCCTGCACAGGACCCAGACACCTAGGGCAAGGGAACAGAATCAATGGCTAGGACTGTACACAACTCTGAAGCCCACCCAGTATGCATGGCATACAGCCAAGTGCCCCGCCCCTGTGATGCACAACCAAGGCAGTACAGTGACATGTCTACATGGTGGGAAGGTAGTGCCACAGCCATGTGCCCAGTGCATGCATGGACCACCAGTGATGCACTCACAGACATGCAGTGCCACTGGACAGTGCTGACTGTCACACGTCACATGCATGGCAGTGTTGTCCATGGATGGTGGCCATGCCCTATCCCCATTGCACGCAATAGCATCCATGATGTAATGACACTCACCTCATCAGCCGCTGCTGCTGCTGATGCTGCTGCTGCTGTTGTGGGCCCATACTGCCGCCTCCTCTGCCAGCCACCCCTGCAGCACCTTGTGCGCCTCAGCCTGGGCCCTCCTCTGCTCCTCCATGCCTGTGGGAAACAAATGTTGAGAAACAAATTAGTGAGATCCAAACCCAGACAGCCCCTGCTCCAATGAGTGTGCCTGCCCACACAGCCAGACCCATGCATCACACACCTGCAAACACTGACACAGCCAACCATGGAACAACCTCCCCATGCTCTGGCCCCACACACAGTTATACCCCATGGACAATACAGGTGCATAGATGGCTCACCCACCTGGCCTAGGCACAATGCCCCTCCTGGCATGGGACCTGAGGCATGCCAGCAGTGCCTGCTCCCTCCGCGCGGAGGTCACTGTAGCAGTGCCTGCACTGCTCCGCTGTCCTGTGCCACCCTGTGACCTGCTCCAGTGCAGTGGCCACCTGCTGCCACACTTGGGTGTGGGCCAAGTCTAGGGTTCCCCCAAACAGTGGCCCATAGTGAGGATCCACCACGCCACCAGGGTTGGCCACCTCTAAGCCACTCCACTGGGGAGCCTCCATGCCATGTCATCAACTTGATAGTAGGCAATATGGTGCTCTGCAGCGCAGCAACCCCACATGGAAATGTTGCGCAATACAACCCGTCTGTCCCTATCGCGGCTGTTCAGGCAGCGCCGTTGGTCCCTATCATGCTGGTGCCAATGAACAGCGATAGAGCTGCACATGCCAGACGACAGCCAAGGCAAGGGGCAAAGGTTGGGCACTAGGTCATGTCTCGGCACAAGACCACGCACAGCACCATCGGACATCTACACTATCCAGCGCGAGAGGTCGCCTTTCGCATGCTAGTGCCATAGTGGACTATTGCCCAGCTGTGCCACAGCACCATGTGGTGACCAGCGCCTGTAGCGCCACTGGCACAATGGGCCATGTCCTGAATAGCTGACCGCACAGCACATAATCAGCACGGCAGACGCCCGCGAAGGTACCTGGGCATGCACGGTGCGGTGTACTATGCAGTCACAGAACTGTGCCATAGGCTCAGCCAGCTCAACCATATTGCGCAAAGCGCAACAGCGGAGTTCAGCCGCCATGCAAATCAGCTGATCCGGCTGCTCAAAGGGCAGCGCGCGATTTGCATCCCATAAAGTTGCTCCACCCTAATTTGCATGCATTGTGCTTTAAATGTGTGACAGTGATCTGCAGTGGCCATATTCGGCTACTGCAGGTGATGGGTGGGTTGCATGCTGTGTGATGTTATGGACTATGGTCATGGGATAATGCTGTGAACTGCACAGTCACAGGTGTCCACTTCCACCCATACAGACTGACATGGCCGAGCAAGGACTGGGTGAGGAGGATGATGGTGGGCAGAGGAGGAGGCCCAACTTCACAAGGCTGAAACAGAGGCACTCTATGAGGCCTACCTGGATGAGGAGCCACTACCAGTGGACAGCAGGGCACCCTCAGGCCCGTGCTGCTGCATGGGAGGGGTAGCTTGCATGTAACCTGCATGGAAGCCACCAGCGCCCATGCAGGAATGTAAGAAGAAGGTGGGACAGATAGAGACGGGTTAAGGAGAAGGTGGCAGCACTCAGGGCGGCACGCGACTGCCACAGGCGGGGGCCAGCCAGAGGTGGTGCAGCTGACCCCGACAGAGGACTGTCTTGCTGCATCCATGCAGTGCAGTGCCATCAAGGGCATTCCAGGAGGTGGCTTCCAGACAGGTGGAAGCCCATCACTGCACGGTATGACATGATGGGGGTGGAGGGGCAGGTTGATCCCATGCACTAACATGTTCTCACTTTCTGTTACAGATCCTGTGCATCTGCAGGGACAGTGGTGGTGGGCCTGTGCACTGTGGATGTGCAGCCAGAGTTGGAGGAGGGTCCATCCACCTCTGCTGGTAGCCGCGGCATTGCACCAGTGTGCACGCCGGCCACCATCTCCGGTGTCGGTGAGTCAGGTGTGGGGGTGCCCTTCCTGTGTCCCAGCAGTCTGGCATGCAAGCATGACAGGCACGCTGTGGCTGGAGGCTGTGGCACCAACCTGCGCCATTGATGATGCAATGGCTGCTATGGCAGTGACACATGTGTGTCACATAATGGACACACAGCAGGACAGCCTATGCCCATGGACCCAGAGGGTTCCAATGTGTGTGCCAGCACATCGTCACAGTCCCAGGCTGTGCCTGTCAGCACCGGTGGGCAGCACCAGTGGCTGTGCAGGTCCCTGGCACTGTTGCAGACACGGCATTGGAAGGACTGGTCCCTTGGGCACAGCAGGTGGAGGGCAGCAGCGCAGTCACCCACTGGGTCTGGGGTACAGGGTTCAGCGGTGGCATATGCACACTGCCTGTTGACTTGCCCATACCTGGTCCTGGTGGACAGCGCCCACCCTCAAGGGGTGTTGAGCATCAGGCCCTTCCATCCCCTGGGGACAGGTTGCCAATTTGGCAGATGACCCGCTGACGAAGCACACCCACCTACCGCAGCATCAGTACAGCAGCAGATGCGGTTGCAACGTCCATGGAGGCACTGTGTGTGGCTATGGAGCAGCACAGCAGGACAATGCAATGATCCTGGCAGAGATGGTCCAAATGCGGATGGATGTGACCGCAGCCATTGACAGGCTGACCCAGGCATTGGTCGCTGTTGTGGCCACATTGGGCACAGTCAGGTGCCCTGTACCGCACCCAAGCAGTCACACTCCACTCCACGTTCCTGGCATTGTGCGACACCCAGCCTGTCAATGCCGGGTTCTGCTGTGGGCATCCCGAGCACCCCTGGTGCAGGTATGTTTGGCATGCTGCAGACCCCTGTGCGGACAAGGTCGCACTCGCGAGTGGGACTCATGGTGGTCCATCGGTGCCACCCCATGTGGCCCATGCTCAGCCTGCCAGTGCAGCTGGGTCACGGCGGGCCGCCCATGCATCCATGGTGGCCGTGGCTCAGTGCCACCTGACTGACCTATCTCCAGTGCGGGCCCTGTCTGGTGCTGCCCTGTGTGCAATGTGTGTCTTGGTGGGCAGTGCACCGGTGGGTGACCTGCCCAACATGCCGACACCGGACCACCTGCACACCCACCCGACTGCTGTCCACAGGTGCGTAGTGCGATGATGCTGCATTGTATTGTACACCAAGGTGAGTGCCCAGCATCTGACACATGTACATGGACAGTAAAGGTGGTGGGGTGGTCTGTGGATCTGTGTGTTTGACATGTCTGTTCCTACTCTGCTGTGCAACTGCCCCTGTGCACTGTGTGCCTGGTGTGTGTCCATGTAGCGTGCGTATTATTCACCCCTCCTGGTGGTGTGTTTGTGTGCCTGTACCCTTCCACTCCCTTGCCGTCATGCACCTGGTGTGTTACCCTGTGTGTATGTGGGTTGCGCCTAGACAGTGTTGGCTGCACATGGCCCCATGACTTACCTGTGTGTGCAGGGCGCTCCTCTGTGATGGTGTCCCGTGCAGCTGGGCCTGCCAGATCAGTCGGGGTCACGCCGTCCAAGGGGGCTGCTCATCCCCATCATCACTGGCGCCACTGGCATCCCTATCGCTGTCCCCTCCTTGACCTGTACGGCTATCCCACAGTCTTTTGCCATGTTGTGCAGGATACAACAGGCCAGGAATATCCCACAGGCCTTTGAGGGCTGTACTGTAGGGCACCACCGAGGTGTCTAGGCATCAGAAGCGTGCCTTCAGCATCCCAAACACCTGCTTGATGATGTTGCGTGTGGTGGCATGTGCCTCATTGAAGCGTTGCTGCGATGGGGGCCGTGGGCACCGTAGGGTGTGAGCAGCCAGTGACGGAGTGGGTATCCACTGTCACCTGTGTGGAGACAGTTGAGGTTAGTGTCATGTTCAGGTCCATATTGTTCTAGCCCTGTGTGCCACCCCATGGCACCTGTGGCTTGCCCACCTGCCCCCAACTTTGCCGCCTCCTACATGCATACTCACCCCTAGGTGTCCTGTGGGGATGTCCGCACTTTGAATCAATGGCACAGTGCAGGCTGGTACCATATGAATGAATCATGTGCTCCACCAGGGTGCGTGGCACAGACATTGATGATGCGCTCCACTGGCATCACACACCACCTGGCAGTTGACACTGGAGCACCCTTCCGGTTGTGATATGTGGCCCCATCAGGGCCAGGTGGCATGTGAATAGCCACATGGGTGCAGTCTATCACCCCTAGCATGCCAGGCATCGTGCTACCCTGTGGAACTCCTGTATGTTTGCTGCACGCCTGCTGCGGTGCTGGGGAAATGAATGTACTCCGCAGCATGTGGCAGCAGTGTGCTGAGGAATTGGGTGAGGATGCGTGATGTGGCTGACTATGTTATGCCTGTGGTGTCCCCTGTTGGCCTCTGGAAGGTACCTGTGGTGAGCAAGCACATGCAGGCTGTTACCTTTGTCTCCACTGACAGAGCGTGACTCCGTCGTGAGGGTGCCTACATCACATCACTGCACAGCTCACAGAGCCGCCTCAGTATTGCCATGTTCTGGTGGTACAGGCCCACAATCTCGACATCTGAATACAGCTCAAAGCTGATGCGAGGCGCAGTACTACCTGTTGGGCGATGCAGCGACGGGCCCTCCACGGCCACGCCCCCTGCAGCATGCCTTCTCACCCCTCACTACAGCTTCCATGTGGAAGGTGGCACTGTCCATCTCCCTGGCTGGTGTCCCCCAGCTGTTGTTCTTCTGTTCCCCCGCTGTCCTGACTACTACCTCCACTGCACCAGGTACACCTACTGGCCTCTGAACTCTGTGGCCCCACACCTGGCTGCCACTATTCTGTCCTGCCTACTCCTGGCCTGCACTGGTTGCTGCTGTGGCCTGCTCTCTGTTGCTGCCTCATGAGCATTCCTTGTCGGGTTCTTGTGCCTCATCCTTGAGCCTTTTTTTTTGGCTCATTTCCGCTTGTGGCGCAACTTCCGCTAATCCACCGTTGCGCATTCCTCAAGAAGCCTTGAATATCGCATTGCGCACTTTATGCATGGATCCACCCTTCGGTTGTGCACATGCCTTCATTTGCATTGCGCTGTTGCTCAGCATGTTTTCAGTGGCTCAACTGCCTCCTACTGAATATCGTGGAATGGCGATTGACTTGCGCTGGCGCAATCCTATTGCGCATGACGCAACCCTTTGAATATCCGGCCAATAACTCTTGTATTTTTTGTTTATTTTACCCTAAATTGAAGGTTCCAGTAGTAGAATTCTAGTTCTTAAGTCCCAGTAGAGTAGTAATGCTCTAACAGTACCTCCTTCTTCTTGCTGTTCTCTGTTAAAAGCAATTTAGTGAAATTTTAAATTCAAACAGCTGGCTTCCTGCTACCTAAGCTACTACCCTAATTCACAGTTTCCTTCTTCACCTTTCTAACTGCACAGATAACAGCTCCTTCACCCAACTTAGACAAACACACTATTTTTTTTTGTTTGTTTGTTTTTTTTACCCTAAATTGAAGGTCTGAGTAGTAGAGTTCTAGTTCTTAAGTCCAAGTAGAGAAATACAGTTCTAACATCACCTCCTTCTGCTTCCTGTTCTCTGCCAAAAGCTATCTAGGGCAGTTTTAAATCCAAATACCTGGCTTCCTGCTGCCTAAGCCACTCCCTGTAATTCACAGTTCCTTCTTCATCTAGCTAACTGCACAGATAGTAGTAATAAAATCTTTATTTTTATACAGGAAATTTAATGGATTGACACATCATTAGGATAAAGTCCTATTTATAAGATGGTCCTGTAGAAAGTAATTTCAAAATATTCATCATACAACTTAACATACTAAGACAAACAGTTTTCCATCTTGCACATTTAACATTAGTTATTGCAAATACTCAACAATACAAATAATCAACAATACTTTACATACAACAGTCATAAGGTGCTTTTACAATATATATCTAAATATTCCTCAAGTTCTGCTTGATACATATCATTTTATTTGAAACCCAAATCCTAATTTATAGTACTCAAGAAATTCTGGCAAGAATACAATATTACAGCCCCACATATCTAACCGTAACATTTACAATGAACAGCAAATTCAAGTTTTATATCAGTTAGGAAGAATTTTACATCTGTATGAGTTTTATGAGTCACAGACTTCAATAAGTTCCACAGTCCAACAGCAATGTGCAAATCTCTATCACTATATTTATTTTTAAATTTGGGATGAGCAAAGTTTCTCAAATTTATACTTTGCAAATTTTCTTTGTATGACTTCTTTCTAATTTATCATAAAGATAACTTGGCAGCTTTAAATTTAGAACTTTATAAGTCTGTGTTGCCCAAACTAATTTCCTCTTGATATCTTGTGGAAACCACCCTAGTTCCTCATAAATGTCACATTGTTGAGCATGAAAATCCTTTCTAGGGATAAATCGAGCCAAGCAATTGTACATTGTATCGATTTTGTCAACATATTTTTGTGGCAAAACCATATACATGGTTCCCATACTCAAGAACTGGTACAAAAGTTGATTTACTATCATTTTTCTCATGTAATTATTCATACAAAACTTGAGCGCCTAAACGCCCTAGTCTTTTATTTATTCTTGAAATTGTATCGGTTGTATGGTAGTTGAATCTTAAATTTTGATTCACCCATACCCCTAAGTATTTGTATTCTGATACTTGGATTGGATTTCATTTTGTAGTTTTTATTTCTACTACATATTCATTTTTCCATGAGTTTTAC
The DNA here is from genome assembly GCA_016271365.2 of Neoceratodus forsteri. Taxonomy (NCBI): domain Eukaryota; kingdom Metazoa; phylum Chordata; order Ceratodontiformes; family Ceratodontidae; genus Neoceratodus; species Neoceratodus forsteri. The sequence continues at coordinate 1,328,371,148 of CM057449.1, forward strand.
CACCTTTATTAAATACTGTGAGTTTTGATTTTTACTATATAATACCAGTCTTAAGTTTGACAGCCATTCACTTAGTCTCCCAAAATCTGCCTGTAATTTTACTTCCATACTCTGGGTTTTTTCCCACTAGCAATCAACAAAGTGTCATCTGCATGAAAACATATATCAGAATATTTAACAATATCCACCAGATGATTTAATATATATTAAAACAGTGTAGGCCCCAAAATTGAGCCTTGAGGCACCCCTCTTAGAACCATAGCTTTGTCAGACAAAATCCATCAATAAATGCCTGTTGGGTTCTGCCCTGCAAGTAAGAATTAAACCAAGCACATGACTCCTCGATAAACCAATGTCCATCAATCGCTCTCCCAAAATCTCATGAGACACAGTATCGAAGCTTTAGATAAATCCATGAACACCGCACCCACCGACAGGCCATTCTCCATCTTCAAGGCTATTATGTCCACTATGTCAGTGAGAGAGTGCCCATGGAGTATCTCTTTCAAAATCCAGACTGGTACCCAGTTAATAGGAATACTTTTCAAAATACTCAATGATTTGGGTCTGCACTAGACATTCAAATATCTTAGAAATCCCAGATAATAGTGCTATAGGTCTATAGTTAATTGACTCAAGGATATCTCCCTTCCTTATAGATCAGGATAATTTTAGAACTTTTCCATTCCTGGGGAAAATTCCATCCATCAGACTCCAATTAAACAGTATGGTCAATACTGGAGAAATTACTTGTATAGATTCTTTAAAAAGCAATTTTCTACTTAATCTAGATCAAAAGCTTTTCTCACTTTAAGTTTATATAATATATCCTTCACTTGTCTACAGGTTACACATCTAAACCTAAATTTTGGGGTCCCAAGATTTACCTTTTAGGATTTACATTTGTATAAGTTGAAACTGGGATGTCTAGGTCAGGCAGATTCACAAAATAATTATTCAATATATTTGCTGATTGTTTAGAAGATTGAATAATGCCAGTTTTTATCATTTGGGTGGGAGGTTTATGAGTTACTGGGGTATCAAATGATTTTATTAAGGACCAAAATTTTTAGTATCTGTTGTTCCAGAGGTTTTTGTTTCATAATACTTTTGTTTTAGCTTTCTAATTTGAAACCTAACTCTTTCTAACCCTTTTATATTTATCCCAATCAGTTCGATTTAGTGATTTCCAGCTTTTTCCAAAGCCTATTTTTATCCTAATCTGTTTCTTTACTTTTTCAGATATCCAGGGAAGATGTGTTCTTTGTATGCAGGTTTTAAAAGGGGCTAACTTATTACAGATTTCCAAAACCACTTAGTAAATTCTTAAATCGCTAATTCAAGTGAAGGCATTAGAACAATCTATCCCATTTAACAGAAGCCAGTCTATCCAGAAATATTTCTTTGTTATAGTTTTAACATTTCTACACCTAATTTTAACTGAATATGTCCCTGAGGACCCCAAGTACAATCTTCTATCTTGAATTTACAACTTGTGCAATGGTCTCCCAAATTAGGTTGATTTACATTTATATCTATGGGCCTAATTCTCACAGTTACAAACAATAAGTTCAATATATTTACTGGATTATTCAACAAAGATTTCCTAGTTGGAATAAAAATTTTCTGGGTAACCTCAAGTCCTTTAAGACTATTCTCCAATGCTAGACCATGCTGTTTACCCCATGGCATTAACATCCCTATTAGAATTACTCAAACCCATGGAACAATTTTGAATAGTTCTGCTAAATTTTCAAACTCTCCGTTTTCATTTTTGGAGGAGCATAAATAACTCCTATGATTAATGCCAAATTGGATACTTTAAGCAAGAGACAATCAATAAGCCCAATTTGACCACTGTATATAACACTAGTTTGACCTAGGTCCCACTTAGTATAAAGCAACACCCCAATATGGCCCATCCTATCCAAATGATGACAAGCAAAGCCCTCAAGTTCTATTTCTTTAACATCTATTTTTTTGTTTAACCAAGTCTCTGTCAATGCTATCATATCTGGAGATTTGGTTTCTGTCCATACTTTAAATAAATCAATTTTATTTTTCAAACTCCTTGCATTGTAATGAATAATTTTCAATTTATTTTCAATTTCAGGACCAGGATTTAATTCGATATCCCCCCAACAATAAAGTTATCAAACAACTTTTTGATTTATAAAAGCAGTAATTTCCACTGGGTACTATTTGAAGTTTCTTACTCAGTAATAATCGAGTTTTTGAAAACTGATTTCTATTTCTAGATTTTGCCATAATCACCTTACTCATTTGTGTTCCCCCAAAACAATGTAGGAACCTAACTTCCAAAGTCAGAGCACTTGGAGTCTCAATTAGGTTTGGGTTTGAAAATGTCCCATACAAAACACATGTAATAAAATAAATCAGCACTCTACATAGTACTTCCATTTTACTTAAAATTTTATGTATTTACAATATTTGAAACTTGTTTCACACTATCACAATTCTGACTAAATTTTACTACTTGATTGATTATATTTCTACAACCTAACTGTAACTTAAAACAATTTTACTCTGAATTTGCTCCACTACAGTTTGTCTGAATCTAAAGACTTCAAATCAGTATCAATCCTATCTTTTATATTTCAATGAGTTTTTGTATTTACTGCATTCATATATCAGACATACCCCTGAGCAGAGTTCTTCCTGATGTTTTTTTTCTTCTGAGTGGTGCTCGGCTATAAACAGCATAGCTGGCTTTAAGCAGTGCAGCTCCTCCCTTTCTGGTGATGTACTGTTCACTCTCCTCCCCTCCGGGAGTTTGAATTTGCTGGTTTCACGAGACCCAGTCTCTTTAACAGATATTCGTACAGGGATAATTCAGCTACACACACATCTGCTAGAAATCCTGTTGGCACAGTTTTTCAATGGCTTTACATGAGCATCAGCTGTTATAGATGCTGTATGTGCTGACAGATAACAGATAACAGATCTCATCAGCCAACTCAGACAAACACACCATCTCTTGTTTTTTTTTTGTTTGTTTTACCCTAAATTGAAGGTCTCAGTAGTAGAGATCTAGTTGTTAAGTCCCATTAGAGTAATAAAGTTCTAACATCACCTCCTTCCGCTTGCTGTTCTCTGCCAGAAGCTTTCTAGAACTGTTTTAAATCCAAACACCTGGCTTCCTGCTGCCTATGCCTCGCCCCTAATTCACAGTTCCCTTCTTCATCTAACTAACTGCACAGATAACAGTTCCCTTCAACCAACTAAAACACACTAACTCTTGTTTTCTTGATTGTTTGTTTTTACCCTAAATTGAAGGTCCCAGCAGTAGAGTTTTAATTCTTAAGTCCCAGTAGAGTAGTAAGAGTTCTGCCAGCACCTCCTCCCTCTTACTGTTCTCTGCCAAAAGCTATCTAGGGCAGTTTCAAATCCAAAGACCTGGCTTCCTGCTGCCTAAGCTACTCTCCCAATTCACAGTTTCCTTCTTCACCTAGCTAACTGCACAGATAACAGTTCCTTTCACTCAATTGAGACAAACACATTAACTCTTGCTTTTTTGTTTGTTTGTTTTACTCTAACTTGAAGGTCCCAGTAGTTTTAATTCTTAAGTCCCGGTAGAGTAGTAAAGTTCTGCCAGCACCTCCTCCCTCTTGCTGTTCTCTGCCAAAAGCTATCTAGGGCAGTTTCAAATCCAAACACCTGGCTTCCTGCTGCATAAGCCACTCCCTGTAATTCACAGTTCCTTCTTCAACTAGCTAATTGCACAGTTCCTTTTCCCAACTCAGACAAGCACACTAACTCTTGTTTTTGTTTTACCCTAAATTAAAGGTCCCAGTAGTAGAGTTCTAGTTCTTAAGTCACAGTAGAGTAGTGAAGTTCTAACAGCACCTCCTTCCTCTTGCTATTCTCTGTCAAAAGCTATCTAGGGCAGTTTTAAATCCAAACAACTGGCTTCCTGCTGCTTAAATCACTTCCCTTAAGTCAGTTCCCTTCTGCACCTAGCTAACTGCACAGATAACAGTTTCCTTCACCCAACTCAGACAAACACACTAACTCTTGTTTTTATTTTGTTTGCTTGTTTGTTTTACCCTAAATTGAAGGTCCCATTAGTAGAGTTTTATTTCTTAAGTCCCAGTAGAGTAGTAAAGTTCTAATAGCACCTCCTCCTCTTGCTGTTCTCTGCCAAAACTATCTAGGGCAGTTTCAATTCCAAACACCTGGCTTCCTGCTGCCTAAGCCACTCCTGTAATTCACAGTTTCCTTCTTCACCTTGCTAACTACACAGTTCCTTCTCCCAACTCAGACAAACACACTAACCTTGGTTTTTGATTGTTTATTTTACCCTAAATTGAAGGTTCCAGTAGTAGAGTTTTAGTTCTTAATTCCCAGTAGAGTAGTAAAGTTCTAACAGCACCTCTTTCCTCTTGTTGTTCTCTGTCCAAATCTATCTAGGGCAGTTTTAAATCCAAACACATGGCTTCCTGCTGCCTAAGCCACTCCTACTAATTCACAGTTCCCTTCTTCACCTAGCTAACTGCACAGATAACAGTTTCCTTCTCCCAACACAAACACACTAACTCTTGGTTTTTTTGTTTTTGTTTTACCCTAAATTGAAGGTCCCAGTAGTAGAGTTCTAGTTCTTAAGTCCCAGTAGAGTAGTAAAGTTGTAACAGTTCCTTCCTCTTGCTTCTAGCCAACCCTATCACCCTACCCTATCCCCATCCTTCACACATTGTTACAGACATTGGGGTGTGCCTTGGGGTCATTGGCCCTAATGCTTACCCCATTCCACATTTAAAGAGGCTGAGAGAGTGCAGCATAAGAGATTGGGAGTGCATTTGGGTTGATGACTCCAAGTCACACCCTGATGCCTGTTGATATGTGGAGAGTTGAGGGTGGGGTGTTAGGTTGGAAACCCTACCACCACATTTCCATACTTTTGTAGCTTTAATATAGACCCTCACTGATGCATAAATGAAGTTTTTGCTATGAAAGTCCTTACTTTTGAGAATGTGTATTGTTACCCTTATTTAGTTGTGGAAGTTAGGGTGAGAAGGGCCTTGTGCTCACATCAGCCCATAGTGTTTAGTGTGAGCTCAGGGCCTACTATCCATGTATATTGTAATTTTTCCCCAGTTCCATATGGAAGTGCAGGACCCTGTGCTCTCATCCACGCATATTGTAACTGTCCCTCTGTTCTGTATGGGAGTGCAGAGCCCTCCAGGCACTGTGCTTCCATTACTTCATAGTGAGAAGGTTGTGTGCTCCCATCCATTTGTATTGAAATTGTTCCTTAGTTCCATGAGTGAGCACATTCTAATTAACCCCTATCTCCCTGTGGAGTGCACAGGGCCCATTGGGCCCTGACTGCCATCAGTCCATAATATTATGCATCCTCATTTATGTGGGAGCTCAGGCCCAGAGGGCCAAATAGTCCATAATGCACAGCATCACAGCCACCTTTTAGCCCCATTTACAAAAATTTTCCCACAGCTGTAAACAAGGCCTGAAACATGAATAAAGCTACTCAACTCAGTGAGTCTGTATCTCAAAGTGAGTCTGTATTTGATGCTTTCAAGATATAGCTGCTGAAAGGTACCTCAATCATTACAATGTTATCCAATAGGAAATTACTAAACTTCCAAATGTTATAACTATGGAACAGATGTTAATTTCCTTAGCAGAGCAGCAAAAGACACATCTGTGATGCAAGTCCTTTTACCTTGAAAATTTTAGCCCATAAACCAAAACCATGTATATGCAATGCAGTGACAAAGAAGTAGACCATTTTAAAAAGTAGTGCCACAAATTACTGCACACCCCATGCATTCGTTAAACAGTGCCACAATTTATGGGATTACCATGGGACTTTCATGAAATAGTGCTGCAAATTGTGGCAGTTTCACAAAGTAGTTTCACAAATTGCAGCAGTACTGCCACAATTTTCAGCATTAAAAAGAGGACAATAGAAATAAACATATTTATGCACAGTTTTGGAAAAAATAATCTCAGAATTGTATTCCTTGAGCCCTGATTAGGAAAACACAACTGTAGATGTTTACCAAGGGGCAGTATTTTTTAGTAGTTTAGTTTTCTGCATCACTAACTGAAAACAAGATGGTGGAAGCATGACAAAAGTGAACCCATTTGAAAATAGAATAGAACTTTCACGATAGGAAATGGCACTTTGCATGGGACATCTAATTTATCACATGGGAAATAATGGGAATTTTGAAACTTAATAACTTCTGAATGGATTTATATTTTTCACCAAACCTTCAGAAGGCACCTCGCTGACCCAAACCCATATACTCTGAAAATTTTGGACCAAACCCCAAGCCATTTAAGAAAATGTGGAGACAAAGAAATTGCCAAAGAAAGTGGTAATTTTCACATTTTTGACATGCCATATCTCCACACCTGTATATCCAACTAGACCAAAACTTGCCAGATCCAGAGATCTATGGTACCAGACGGTGCATGCAATGTTTCATTAGAAGTGATCAAACAGTTGTAAAGTTATTAAAGTGCAACATTTAGGGTTTAACATAGAACTGACTGCTAAACCCTAACTATACCGTGCAAAACTGCAAACTGTTTCCTAACACCCTAGTGACTAAGAAATGGCTCCATAAACCTCCCAGTACAAAATGTTGTCCTGTGGAAATCAACCAAAATTCAAATCTATAGAATTCCAAGCTAAAGTAATATATTTTCACCAAACCAGCAAAAGGCACATCTGTTGAGCAAGCCCTTTCTGCCCTGAAATTTTCAGTCAAAATTCCAAACCATTTCTTTGCTATGAAGTGACAAAGACATAGCTATATAAATTTTGGCAAATTGCAAAACAGAATCCAGTTTCACAAATCCTTTTTGCAATTTGTAGTAAAGAAAATCCTTTTTCGCAAATTGCAAAAAATGGATCCAGTTTCATGGTACAAGTTTTCTGAGATCTGTGAAAGGATTTGCACAGAAAAAACCCAACACATTTCTCATAAAGTAATAAACAAACTAGCCACAGAATGTGATTCTATAGTCCACAATTAGGTAAGCACAACTGTCAGTGTTTACCAAAGCCTTGTATTATTTTTGAAATTTAAGTTTGTTTCCTTTGCTAACAGAAAACAAGATGGTGTCAGCACAAACTAGGATTCCACATTTGCAATCAAAATTCTAGTTTGCTATCAAAATCTGTTTTGAGCCTCACATCTAACTTTTCCAATAGGAAATAATGAGAAACATTAACATTTAATAACTTTGGAAAGGATTAATATTTTTACCAAACCTTCAAAAGACACCACTGTGACCCAGACCTATATATACTAAAAGTTTCAGACCAAAATCCCACACCATTTTTGTGCAATGCAGTGACAAAGAATCTGGCAAAATGTTAATTTACAAATTTTTTAGACTCCATATCTCCACACCCACACATCCAACAGAACAAAGCTTGCACATCAAGGGATCCTTGGTCCTGATGGTCCAAGCTAAATATCATGCAAACCTGCAGCTGCAAAGTTATTAAAGTGAAAATTACGACAAAGAATCCTGTTTTGAGTTTGACATCTAACTTTTCCCATAGGAAATAATAGGAAAAGTTAAAAATGTAATAACTTTGGAATGGATTGATACGCTTTCATCAAACCATCAAAAGGCACCATTGTGACCCAAGACCTATATACCATAAACATTGCAGACCAAAATTCTAACACTGTTTTTGCATAATGTGGTGACAAAAAACTGATAAAAATTGTAATTTATGCATTTTGTTAGACTCATATCGCCACACCCACACATCCAACTGGAACTAAACTTGTTACATCAAGAGAGCTTTTGTCCCGATGGAGCATGACAAATTCCATGCAAATTCCTTGAATGGTTGCAAAGTTATTAAATAGCAAACTTACTGCTTAGCAAAGAAGTGAATATTTTACTCAAAACTATAGGGCAACTACAATGTATATTATAGGGGTGAGGTTGTACCTCTATAGTTAGTTGAGTAGGCACTTCAATGTTAAACTCAGAAGTTTTCACTTTAATAACTTTGCAACCATTGATTGAATTGGCATGACATTTGGCATGCTACTTTATGTGGTGTAGATCTCTTGATATGGCAAGTTGTGTTTCAGTTCAATGTGCAGTCTCTGAATAATGGAGAGGTAGAAAATGTTTTTACCCATTGAGTTTGCTGGGATTTTTCTTTGAACTTGCCTGCAGCCCAGAGGGTTTATTTGTTTGGTATGAAATTTTCAGGATGGAAAGGACTACCCACAGATTTGCCTTTTGCTAGTCTGGTAAAAACAATAAGCCATTTTAAGTTATTGCAATTTAAAAATTTGAAAATCATTTCTGAGCAAGCTCAGTAGGCACTTCAGTATCACTGTATGATATGAAAGAATCCAGTTTGCCTGAAATTCAAATTTGGAAACCTCCCAAAGTGATATTCTGGGAGGAACCAACACATGTAGCTTGCTTATTGTGACCCGGTACATTCTGCACTTTTCTGTTCAGAAAATGCCCTTAAAATGTATTTTATTTAACATTTAAATTCTTTGTTCATATCAGCATCATACGATGTAGGATCTTAGTTCGTATGACGAGATGCAAAGTAGGATCTTACTTCATGAGTCATACGACATAGGATCTCAGTTTGTATCTCGTCATTTATTGGTATTTCTCACCAGATTTTCAACATTTGCATTTTGGGACCCTACCTCATAAACACTGTCACTGTTATTTTGTTACTCAGTCCCAAAGGGTGATTTTTCAGTTACTGTGCAGAATCACCTTTGGGACAGATTAATGAAATAACAGTCTGAGTGTTCATGGGAGGGGTCCCAAATTTGGTGCAAAAATCCCCAAATGGCTATGTTACAAGCATGTGTTGTGCCCGCTTCTACGCACCGTAATTTGCCAATTTTTCATATTTTCCTCCGGATTTTCAACATTACCATTTTCCTCCCTCCTTATGAACAGTATATAGCTGTCATTTTTCACAACCTGCCAAAACTTGATTCTGCACCTGTGTGGCACAGAATGACGCATCTGCTGTGCAAACTCAACTTTTGGGACAGATTAACGAAATGACAGTGATATTGTTCATGAGGTGGGGCCTCAAAATGCCAGGTTGAAAACTGGATGAAAACAACTTGAAAATGCCTGAGTTACGTCGTCCATTGAATTGTAGTGCCCCCATGCTTTCACGCCCATATCTCAAAAACTATTTGAGATACATATTTTCACTCTCTGCAGTTTACCTTTAGGTGGACTAAGCACCCATGGAGGTTTTGAGGTCAAGATTACAACTGCAGTGGATTTTTTCCATAGTTGCTGCTGTTACTGAGATATTGCCAAATTAGTGTTACAAGGGTTATTTTTCATGACTATAGGGCTGCAGTATGTCCATACTTATGTAAGTGGGAATTCAGGGCTCCAGAGGGCCCATGCTCCCACTTATGCATACCATTATGCAACAAGAGGTAGCATGAGAGAGCAGATGCTCCCACAACCACATACCAGTTACATTACACTTTCTCATAAAGAGGAAAATTCATTGCAAAAACTAAATTAATGCATTAGTTAGGGTTTTAATTAAAGCATAAAAAGTGGGAAATTAGATGTGGGTTACCAGCCTAACACCCCTCACCCTCCACATCAACAGGTGTTGGGGTGTGCCTTGGAGTCATTGGGCTCAATTCTCATCCCATTCACCTATACTGTACCATCTCATCTTGTTTACACTTGAAATGGGGTGAGAGTTAGGCTGATGACTCCAAGGCACACTCCAATGCCTGTTGGTATGTGGAGGTGGGTGGAGATGTTAGGTTGGTAACCCTAATGTCAAATTTCCCAGCTTTTTATGCTTTAATAAAACCCAACTCACATTAACATAGTTTTTGCAGTGAATATATATGTATTGAAAAATCAGCATTAATACATCAGTTAGGTTCAGGATAAAGTGAAATGCAGGAAATTTGATTTTGGATTTCTAACCCTGACACCCCTGCCCACCCTTAAAGCAAATGAGAGTGAGTCTTCCTTGGGGTTGTCAACCCAACACACACCCCATTGCAATAGCAGAAATGCTAATATGTGATGGAGACATATGTGTGTATGTTTCACAAGTGCATAGAATAGGGTGAGTGTTAGGTTGACAATCCCAAGGAAGACTCCACCCTTATTTGCTTCAGTGGTAGTAGGGTGTTAGAGTTGGAAACCCTAACATCACAATTCCTTACTTTTGTCCATTTATCCTGAGCCCTAACTGATGCATTAACACAGTTTTTTGCAAAGAATTTACTTACTTTTTGAGATAGTATGATCATATCCTAATATTCTGCTAGGAGTGCAGGACCCTTTGGGTCTTGTGCTCTCATCCATCCATAGGTTTTGAGATACAGTAATTGTATCCTTATTTGCTCTGGGGAGCACAGGACCCTCTGGGCCCTGGCATGTCCATTTGTTGGACAACAACCAAAGTGTCAGCATAGCCTTCTTATTACCCCAACTCATGTTCCTAGTATTGAAAATGTTCAAATTCCCACCAAAACAGGATTCCACATCACTGAAATGTATTTTCATTACACAGTGTGAAATACAGTTTGGGCAGGATTTGAAAAATGACAGCTGTCACATTTATAAAGTGATGTTAAAAAAGGCTATGTTGGAAATTTTGGGTCAAAATAGTTATAGTTTTCAAAGTTCTGAGTGAGCATAACAACATTTCAACAGATGTTCATAACTTTACCATTGTTGTATATTTTGACCCAGATTTTCAAGCCTTCTTGTGATCCCACCTCATGAACAAGAACAGTGAAAATGTTCAAATCCCACCCAAAGGTGATTTCACCAAGTGACCAAAAATCATAATTTGGGTTGGGTTTGTCTAATTTCACCACCATTGTTCCTGAGATGGGCTCCCAAAAGTCCATGTTGAAAATTTGGGCTCCAAATATGCAAAAATTGCAGTTATCACTCAAAGTTAAAACCCTGTTGAAATACATTGAACTGCAGTTATCATAGTTTCTCATATTGCAGTCAGTGGTTCCAGCAGCAAGAGGAAGTAAGACTAGGTTTGTTGGCCAAGGCACCTAGCTTCTCTGAGATCTTTTCTTCTAGGTTGCTTGAAAGGACAGAGCAAAGAATCTTACCAGAACAAGGGAAAGGATTAAGGCTTCTTTTGGCTAGGCAGATTTACTGTGTGTTGTTATTTTAATTTTTTACTCACAGGGATTGTTACTGTTTGTTGCTAACATTGTATTACTTTTATTTTCTCTGATTCAAATTGTTGCTGCTGGGTGTACCTTCTGCTGCATTATTACAGGGTGTGCCTACAGGTGTGTGTTAACAGATTACTGCTGTAATCTTCTGATTCAAATTGTCCTTTGCAAGGTATAACTTCTGTTACTGCTTTATTTTACTCTGTAGCAAAGTGTTTCTTACAAGGTATATCTTCTGTGACATTATTACAGGTGGTGCTTTACAGGTTTTACAGTTTTATCTATCATTAGGATAAGCTTTCAGGACTACTGCATTTGTTGCTGGCTGATTGTTTCTGCTCTTACCTCCTTGTTTTTTCATCTGTGGTTCTTTTGGCAGGGAAAGGGCCCAGCCACCCACCCGCATCCCTAACCACCCCACACCACACCCTTTTATAGAGTAGTACAGTCATGACATTTCCTGTGGTAAAGCAGGAAGGGGCGGATCAGTGGGTATCCACACGATCACCTCATTTACATGGGCACTAGTAATTTAACTTGTTATAACAAGTTATACAAAACAAAGAAAACACAAAATCAAACTTTTCCTTTCATTTTTTTTTCTCTAATTACTCTGACCAGGTTATAAACCCAGCAACTAATCTGGAATGGATATCATTAACTGCTGGTACTGTGGAACACTTTTCAGAAGGGCAGTTTTACAGGATTTAGGACACTGTCCACATGCTGGGCCATTGGAGATCTAAGGCTCAGCTCCAGGCAGCATGGGCAGAGATTGCATGCCCTCAAGTTGCATATTCAAGAGGAAATATATTATAAGAACCACCTGCCATTTCCCCAACATATCCAACAGAAGCACCTCAACTGCAGAGGGTATGGTCCTGGAAGTTGGCAGGTGGCTAGGAGGGCAAATTGGGTGCCCCATCACTCAGTGCTCTCCAACATATTACCTCCAAAACCATATAAAACTACAAACAGGTATCTGCCTCTATCTCTGAAATCAAACCAAGAGCAGAGATACTGCAGAGCAGGACACTGCAGTACAGGAGCTAGCACACAAAATTCACCCAAAACAGGAACCACAACAAAAAGCAAAACGAAATCCAAAAACTTCAGATCATAGGAGACTCCATGATTCGGGAGTTGATACCTAGCTCCAGCCAGGGTAATGGTCAAATGTCTCCCAGGTACATCAACGTGGAGAGACACTGACCGCATTGCTAAATTGTTCAGGAAGCAGGAGAAAATATTGATGTCCTGGTACATACAGGGACTAATGATCTCAGTTATTGGTCAGTTGTGAAGACCAAGAACACCTGACCAGGCTGGGTGACAAACTATCATCCATTTCATCTGGCATCTCATTCTCTGAGATTCTGCCAGTCTGGGAGAGGGGAGCAGATGGAAGGAAGATCAGAGAAGGAAGATAGGGAGCTAAACATGTGGCTCAAGGGCTGGTGCCAGGAGAAAGGACATTTGTAGGAACTGGCAACAGTTTTGGGAGCAAAAATTATTTAAATTTGATTGACTGCATCTAAGGAGGAGTCAGTGCATTGGGGCAGAAGTTTGATGTCTTTGCAGAATATTTAAACTAGAAAATGGGGAGAGGTGCAGCACCTCAGATGCTGAATGGGAAGAACACCCCTCTCCTCAGCTAGTGGTCAAACAGGAGTTCAGCATGTTTGCAGTTCATTTGTATCACCAGGTAAGGATAAAGGTCCAGCTCCCCAAACAATGCACATGGGAAACACCAGACCTCACCCAATAACTAACACACTGAAATCTGGACAATGGAAAATCATGTATTATTAATGCTCGCAGTCTGGGAAACAAGATCCCAGACCTGCAGGCAATAATGACAGAGGCTAAACTGGACATAGCAGCACTAGAAAGATGTGGTTTATCAGTAACCACACTTGGGAGACTTCAGTACCTGGCTAAGTACTGGTCAGAAGAGACCGAGGTGCAAAAGGGGGTGGAGGGTGGCCTGTGTCAATGAAAATATCAAAGCTACAGAAATTCAGAATATACATAAGGAGCCAGAAGAACTGTGGGTCACCTAGAAACAGGAAATAGACAGCCATATGAACTGGGGTTGTTCTACATGCCCCAGACCAGGGGAGGATACAGACACATTACTGTTAGAAGATATACAAAACATGACAGCTAAAGGGAGGTTCTGATAATGGGAGACTTCAACATGCCAGATACAGATTGTCAATACCAGCAGGAACATTTGCCAGAACTAGACACATGGTTGATTCCATGCAGGGGAGGGCCTCAAACAACTGGTACAACAACCAACAAGAGACAGGGCTATCCTAGATCTAGTTCTGACTAGCAGAAAGAATCACAGATCTCCAGGTAGAAGGTCACCTGGGGCCAGTGACTCATCACATGGTATGGTTCAATTTGGCCACTAGAACTAAATCATCCTATTCCAAGGCAAAAATATGGGACTTCAGAGGTGCTGACTTTGATAAGATGGCCAACAGAGTTAAGCTAGCCCTGGCAAAAAGAAATACAGGTGAGGGGTACAGGCAAAGTGGGCAAGCATTACAGACACAATACTTGAAGCAACATCTAACTGTGTTAGAGAGAAAAGGAAGTGTAAAGAAGAAGGACACCACTTTGGTTCTCAAAACAGTAGCAGAAAAGATCAGAGCCAAAAGGCTGGCCTTCAGGAAATATAAGGAACACAGTGGGATGAAGATAGGAGGCATACCAAACTTCCCTAAGGGAAGCAGGAAGGCAGTAAGGCAGGCAAAGGCCCAAACTGAGGAAACACTAGCACAAACAGTAAAAGAAGGTGACAAGACATTTTATAGATACATTAGTGAAAGGAGGAAGTCCAGAGGGAGTATTGCTAACCTCAAAGGAGATAAGGGGCATGGAGGAGGAGGACCACGTAAAAGCATCTATCCTAAATAGATACTTCTGTTCAGTATTTAATGAAGAGAAGGTAGGGCAGAGCCCATAGATCAGCACAATGGGCACAGGGGGAGGGAGGTTGCCCTAATCCTTCATAAAAGAAAGGGTCCTACAAGAGCTCAATAAGCTCAGGTGGACAAGGCAATGGGCCTGATGGCATACATCCCAGGGTACTAAAGGAGCTAAGGGTGGAACTAGCAGAGCCATTAGCAGAACTGGTTAGTGAGTCTCTGAGCATAGGAGAGGTCCCAGAAGACTGGAGAAGGGTTCATGTGATCCAGCCTCACAAGAGTGGTAGCAGGAGGAGACAAGGAACTACAGACCAGTCAGTCTTACCTCAGTAGAGTGCAAGATTATGGAGGCACTCAAGGAAAGAATAGTGCAACACCTGGAATCCATAGGAGCACAGGATCCAAGACAGCATGGGTTTACAAAGGAAGGTCCTGTCAAACTAACCTCATAGATTTCTTTGACTGGGTAACCAGAGTGGTGGACAATGGAGGAGCAGTTGATGTCACCTACCTTGACTTCAGCAAAGCTTGATACTGTTCCACATAGAAGATTGATTAATAAGCTAAGTAGACTCAGAGTGGGTCAGAAGTTGCTCAACTGGATGGCAAACTGGTTGACGGGCAGAAAACAGAGAGTGGTGGTAAATGGTATACAGTCGGAAGAGATGCAAGTCACAAGTAGGGTATCATAGGGATCAGTCCCGGCCAGTCCTTTTCTATATCTTCATCAGTGACATTGCAGATGGACTTGAGGGTAAGGTTTGTCTGTTTGCGGTGATACCAAGATCTGCAACAGAGTAGATGACCCAGATGGGGTGGGCAGAATGAGAAGAGATCTGGATAAACTAGCAAAATGGTCAGAAGAATGGCAACTGGGGTTTAATGCAAAGAAGTGCAAGATCATGCACATAGGGAAGAGAAACCCTGAAGCCACCTATAGGCTGGGAGGGAGTTGCTAGCAGTCACAAGGGAAGAAAGAGATTTGGGCATCATCATCACCGATGATCTGAAATCTTCCAAGCAGACCACTAAAGCAGTAGGTAAGGCTAGGGGATGTTGGGGAGTATTAGTAGGGTATCACAAGTCAGAAGAGGGAGGTAATGATCCCTCTTACAAGGCACTGGTTAGGCTCCCATCTGGAGTACTGTATGCAGTACTGGAGACAACACCTTCAGAAGAACATTAACTAAATTGAGGCAGCCCAGAGAAGGGCAATCAAAATGGTGCAGAGACTGCATTAGAAAACATATGAAAACAGATTAACAGAGCTTAAATACATATACCAGAGAGCAAAGGAGGGAGAGAGGTGATATGATCAAAGCATTCAAACACCTTAAGGGCATTAACAAGGTGAAAGAGTCTAACATGTTTCAATATAAGAAAAAATAGCAGGACAAGAGGACACAGCATGAGATTAGAGGAGGCCGATTAATGGATAATGAGGAAGTTCTTTTCACAGCAAGGGTGGTGGATGCATGGAATGGCCTACCTCAGGAAGTGGTGGATATGAACACAGTGCAGGGCTTCAAACAGGCATGGGATAGGCATAAGGGAGCAATACAGATGAGTATGAATAGATAGGCCATTGACAGAGCAAAGCTGATGACACATTTATAAAGTAGAAAAAGCAATGGGCAGACTGGATGGGCCTTGCGGTCCTTATCTGTCATCAACTTCTATGTTTCTATGTTTCTATGATGGGAGAATAGATCTTTGCCCTCTGACTTTTCAGGTGAATGAGGTGTGTGGGGTGGTAGGCGGTCAGTGGGAGTTTGAGGTGGGAGGTTGGATCAGTGAGGACCGCTTTCTTTTTACAGGCAAAAAGACACAGAGGGACCATTTTCTTTATTTCAGATGGGAATGGAGATGGGTGGTATCACTAGACACCACAAAACTTTTAAAACAGGGAAATGTCAATTGGAGGGTGGTGTGTGCTACTAGACACCAGGGAAATATTAACAATATGGGGATGGAGATCGAATGGGTGAGAGGAACCTCTAGACACAATGGAAAGATTGGCAAAATACAGGTCAGCAATTGAGGGTGGTGCTACTAGACACCAGGAAATATAAAATAACTATTTTTATTTTCTTTATAGCCCTGATGTTTCACTTTGTTTAGAAGCTTTTTCAAAGGGTTTCTTATCTGTAAATTAATTTGTATATAACATATGTTTATAGTCTCTTATTACATATTCATTATTCATATTCATTTGTTAACATGACTATAATATAGGAAATTCCCTGTAAGCTTTATGCATTCTGTTATCTTTTCTAGTTTCATTTTCTCAAATATCCACAAGTACAATCTGAAAAAATACATACAATCAAGGAAAAAAACAAATGCTTGCTAAGTTCCTAGGCCACTTTATTTATTTAATTAAATGTTTAACCAGGAAGTACATACTGAGATGAAAACAGCTCATTTCAGATGAGTCCTGGGAGAGAGGGTATATGAGATAGTTCACAATAAAAATAACAAGGTAAAATGCAATAATATAGTTTTACAAGCAGAATTATACATATCAAAGGTAGAATAGTAAATGGAGCCATCTAGAAAATAATACAAATAATACACATTCTTAACAAATACAGAAGGGAAAATAGCACAACAGTAAGAAAGAGGGAAAACTAGAGAATGGAGAAAAGAGGAAGGGTCACAGGCAGTTGCAAGTAGGGTGACAAAAGTCAGAAAGAAGAGACTTTAGGGAGGAAGGAGAAGAGACAGAACAAATAGGAAGGGAAGGAGGACCACATTTTTGGAACACGATGAGAAAAAGCAGATTGGCTAGCAATAGATTGTCTGGAAGGAAAAGAGACAGAATGGAAAGTATTATTGCAGAGAGGGTAGGAAAAGAAGGAGCAGGAGGGAAAGAATGTATTTGAGATAAGAAGGAAGAGTGCCAAACCAGAATTTGATAGATAAGAGACACAATGGGAAAGGTGCCTAGTATCAATGGAGGGAGGGAAAAAGCTGAGTAAAGAGAGCTGTGGTGAGTATGAGAGGGGCAATCTAGAGCTAATTGGCAGAAATAATGAAAAAGGTGGTCCAGTCTAGCAGGGAGAATTTAGGCTACTACTGCAGACAAAGTCACCATAGTCAAAAATAGGAAGAATCATTTCTAGGACAATTTTTCAACGGGCAGGGAGTGGCATACTCACTTTATTCCTGTACAAAGCACCAAGCTTATGGTGAAGCTTTTGATGAATTGCATCAATGTGCACAGAGAAATCAGAGAGTCTTGGTAATCAGTGGTGGGATCTTTCTTGGGGTTGTCCACCCTAATGCCCACCCCATTCTATGTGCAAACAATGTCACACATGATGTTCTTTCTTCATGCAGGCCTACAGAGCCTTGCATGAAGAAAAGTATAACACATTGTGTTGCCAACCTGTGGTGAGAAATACTTTAGCTTGTTTCAGCTTAAATTCAAAACATTAACTCCCCTTATTTGTGCAGTGCAGTCTTTGCAGGTGTTATAAATGAAATGCAGTATAGTACTGTATTTATGTTGCCTAATGACTACTTCATTGTGTTAAAGGAGAACTGCAGTCAACATTTATAAAAATAATGTGTTGTGCTGAGTGTTTTGATGTGTGTGTGGCCCTAGTACTTTTTCCTTTATTTGCCCTTAGGATTTTTATTTTATTTACCTGCATGTTTTATGGTCCCTAGGAATCTCCTTTACTCAGGAAATTAATCTGGGGAAGTAGATTAAAAAGAAACAGTGAATCAAGTGTGTGATAGGGGGTGGAGCAATCAGAGGCTTGGTGCTGTCTATCAAAAGATGGCATACATAAGGGACAGTTAGCGTGGTCATCTGCTGGAAATGCAGACATTACTGGCAGACACTAGAATAATCACCTAGCTAGATATACATTATAGGGGTGAGGTTGCACCCCTGTAGTTAGGATTGAGTGGAGTGTTCAATGTTAAACACCTAACTTTGCACCTTAATAGCTTTGGCAGCATTTGATGAAATGCATGTGTTGTCTAGGAGGCAAGGTCTAAAGCTGTAGAAAGTTTCATGATGGTAGCTTATGTGGTTTCTGAGATCCAGATATGTCATTTTCCTGTAGACGCCTATTTTTTCCCTGTACTTAACACTGGATTTGGGTTTGCTCTCACCTACTGCCTACACAGAAAGGATTTTTTCCAAAACTTTCCAGGTAGAAGCTACACTGTGCAAAGGTAGTGCCTTTGGAAGGCTTCCTGAAAATATATTAAATGATTCCAGATGGAGTGCTGAGGATTTCAAGTTTTTTTCTGTTCTGAGCATGCTCACTAGGGATTTTGGGATAACATTCTGATAAAACACTAAACATTCTGCATCACAAGGCCATTTTTGGCTTTTCACCACTTGCTTCTCACAGCACAAAATATTTTTTTTTGCCATGAAAGCCACCATCTTGTTTCTTTACCTCAAAACAAACAACTTGAAAATACATACTATAAAATGGTGTAATTTTGAAAACAAACACCTACAGTTACAACTAGTTAAATGGGACCTGTTACATTAGATTCTAATGTTTTGTTTTTTAAAATAATGGTCAGAAATACCTTTTCTGGGCACACTAAAATCCTAAGTGTCCTGCTTAGTGAGAGATGCCATTCACCCATTCTCTGTATGACCAAGGCAGTGGAATTATGCAGATCAGGCCCAAAAGGTGTTATTGTGGTTGCTTGGTGAATATTTTCTCCACTCATGTTCATGAGGTGGGGTCATAAGAAATCTGTGTTGAAAATTTGTGTACAAATACTACAAAACAACATAGTTATGAGCGCACATTGAAATTTTGCATGGCACACTCATAACATTGATAATTTTAAATATTTTGATCCCAGATTTTAACAAAGACATTTTCACATCACCTCATGAACATGACAACTGTAATTTATCAAAACCTGGCCAAAACATGTTTTCACACTGGGCAGTGGAATGGCATTTGGTCAAGATTTGAAAGTTTTCACCTGCCAGGTTCTTGAGGTGGGATTGTATATCGCTATGTTGAAAATTTGGGGTTGCAATTTGAAAAGCAACACAGTTATGAAGATACATAGTTTGTTTTCCCATATTGTTTATCCTCCTTGGCCTGCTGATGATATATGTCCTGCCTTTCAGCCTGGCAGTCGCCCCCGCAGACCCTGAGCCCTGATTCCTGGCAATTACAGTCAGTCCAGGGTGGTGGGGGTGGTGCACCTCCAAGCCAGCAGGATTTAATAGAGTTGGCAGCCAGTTTTCTCATTTTCTGTGTCCCTGCCCTCATGGCTGTGAACGCACATGCATGGAGGTGTGTGCACATCATGTTGCTGCGCTAGGTGTTTCCCATGGTCTGGCACTGCTCCCCATCCTTCACCAGGGGCAGCCAAGGAGCAGGATGACATGCCCACCCACCCCAGGAGAGAAGAGCTGTCATCGGATGCTCAATCCTCTCCTCCCTGCCAACCCCGCAGCCCAAGCACGCCTAAACCCAGGTTGCCAGCATGGCATGAGGTGTGGCATCCAATGCCTCAACCTTCAACACCACTGTGCTGGCACATTAACATTTTCTTACACACGCTCATAACTTTGGTAATTTTGCAAACGGACCTGCATGAATGAGGATACAATTCCACTATCTCAAAAGAAAGGAATTGTTTTGCAAAAACTTTGGTAATGCATCAGTGGGTAACTTAACTCAACAAAAGCAGTGAAATGTGATATTAGGATGTCTACCTTAACTCCCACCCCTACCCTCCAAGCAGAAAAGGAAGAAAAAAAATTAGGGTTTGGGGTCTCCAGAGTCTTGGCAAATCAATGGTGGAGTCTTCCTTGGGTGGTCAACCTTTTTTATTGAGAACATAAGAAAAGCACAGGATACAACATATACATACATGTCAATACAAAGGGTGAAGCAGGCTTATCAATAAAAACTACAGTTTCATTAGGAAAGTGTTAACTACAGTGGAGAGAGATTTTAGGCCTGGTAAGGGAATGTACAGTCTGAGATCAAAAATCATAAATTCTTCTATATCTTGAAATGGAAAGGACATGACCTTAGAAAAGAAAGAACATAAAGAAATACATAGACAACTAATTTTGGCAGGGCAAATAGTCCTAGAAGTGAAACAATCTTCAGCCACACTTGCCAAATCAACTAAGGTAAAACCTTGGGAGATTTAATAATATGGTTAAACTGCTGCCACATATCACATTTTTTTCTAGGGCTGCATTACACTTTCCTTATTCTAGACATGTAAACCATAAAGTTCATCCAAGTTACAAAGTTGGATGAAGATGAATCTTTCCACTTCATGAGGATACATTTAAATGTATTTATTAAACTCAAACATACTAATCTAAGTTGGGGCAATCTACCCAGGTCATGTTGCCGCCAACACATAGCATAATACATTACAGCCTCTTAATTAAATTCAGTGAGTATGACATTGATAGTGTTTTTAGCACTTTACTCTAAAGAAGTCAAGAATAGGGCAGGTAACAAGCATATGTTCTAATGTACCGATGGGTTTGGTATATCTAGGACAATGTTTTCAACATTACTGATTCATTAAGTTTAATTTAGTAGGCATGTAATATGGTCTGTGTAAGACATTGAAATGGATTTGCTGCAGTTTTGTGGAAAGGATTCCCAATTTTGGGAGAGCAATAATGATCCTCCAATTCTGTGTTGAGATTTCACAGAGTAATTTAGCATCCCAGTTGGATTTAAGATTCAAAAGATTTCTCCTACAATTAAATACCGGAATGTGTACATTTTTGATATGATTTTAAATCTAATAGCTCCATTTTAATGCTATGGGAATGATACAAGGTGCCCGTGTCAAACATGAATGACACAAGTGGCAGCTTGCATCAAAAGATGTGGCATTTCTGATTTTTGAACATGGTTTGCCTTGAAAGGGGAGCCACTGCACTAAAGTGGCACTGCACCAGCCTTATAACTCATTTTCAGAGTGCACCAGGTCACAAGGGGCTTGTGCCATGGTGGGACTGCAACATCCCTTTTTGGGAATTTCTTAAGCCCCACTGTGGATGCAGTAAGGGCTCCACTTAGATCAGCCAGGATTGGTCTAAGTGCTCTCGCCAATGTGGGACCATGATTCCAATGAGAGGGACCTGTCAGGAGGGGCTTGGAACAGACAGAGCATTGTTGAGGTGCCCTAGGGGCATGAGGGTGATAGAGCAACTAATGCTTTTGCTGCCAATGTAACAATTACAGTCTTATGCCTCTTTCCATATTACTCACAGGTTGTTACCCCTTAGGCACCACTTAGTACAGTATCCCTACTATACTTAATGTCTGGCAGAGGCCCTCCCAACCTCCCTGGACCATGGCATGCCCTGGATGATCCACTAGCCAATAGTGTGCCGCTGATGGGTAACAACAACTTTCCTGCAGCTGCCACAAGCCCATCTGCAGCTTGCAGCATTCCCTCTGGTACACCCTTCTCTTGGGCAGCTGTTGGATTTCAGCAGACCAAGAAGTTTGGCCTGAGACCCTGATTTTGAAAAAGTGGGCTCGGGTTCCTGGTGCACCCAGAGTTTGACACAGTCCTAAATTGCCACAAATTGTGGTGATCTTTAAAGGCTATTTGAAAATCAAGCCCAGTGTTACTAGTAAATATATCTTCTAAAGTGTTTTGTTCAGGATATGATGAAATGTCCATATTTTTCACAATATAGTAGTGAATTTGAAGAAATCTAAAAAACATTTCTGTGGTAAGTCACACAAGGATTTCAAAGTAGTGAAACACGTAGATCCATTATCACTGAAAAAATTCCTTTCTTTTTGACCTTTAATATGTAATTTTTAAATTCAGTAGGCTTGATTCACAAAGGTTGGTGCAAGCTACACTGTAGACAGCTTGTGCCATTTGCCAGTTCACCAGGGACCCCACGCCCGATTCACTTTTGGGTATGGTCCCAGCAGCAAAGTCCTGCAGTTTGCAGCAACTGTGGCCCTGTGCCACACAGACAGTGCATCTGGAAGGTGTGCCACAAGCTAAATGTGGCTGTGCAGCAACAGCACCATGGACAGAAGTCTCTGGTGATCTAGTGGCCCCCACCCCAATCCACATGTATTGAAAAAATCACATCCCTTGTTGTCTAGCGGTACCCTGCCATGAGCCCCATTTATTGATAAAAAATCATGTCCCTGGTGGTCTAGCAGACCACCACCTTGATCCCCATTTATTGAAGAAGAAAATGACATCCCTGGTGGTCTAGTGGATCCCATCTCTCTGCTACGATCTATGGCAAATTATACTCATACCTTTCCCTGGTGGTCTAATGTGCCCCCTACCCCCAGACAGGCCCCACCACCCTTGCTTCCTGTCCCATCCCAGAGTCAGGGCTTGGCACATCCCTCCACTTCCACCTAGGGCTGGGCACCAACTGAGCTGTCAAGCAGCACATACTGTATATAGTACGTACTAGCTGTCAATCAATGAGTGTGTACTGTATACAGTATGCACTCATTGAGAACTCAGTCAGTGCCAGGCCAGATGGAGAGCAGTACAGCCCAGCCGCCTGATGACTGGAAGAACAGGGTGGTGGGCACTGCAGTCAGGGTGGGTGGTGGGGGATCCTCTAGACCACTGGGGAATGCTAGCTGTATATGTTATGGTCAGATCAGGCTGGGATGAGGGAGGTCCACTAGACCACCAGGTACCTGATTTTTTCAATAAATGGGATCTCAATCGGGGTCTGCTAGACCACCAGGAAATATGTTTTCTTAATAAAAAGGGATCAGGGATGGGAGTCCACTAGACCACCAGGGACCCTCATTATTTTGATAGAAGGAGATCGAGGCTGGGAGGGGTGTGGCACACTGGCACATATACAAAACATTCCAAGACAACACACTTCTAAGTACCCTTAGAGCAGCCCTGGCTGAGATTTGTGCCCTCTGAGAGGTTTGTTGAATCCCAAAATTAGGGTTGTGGGAGCCTGTATCTGCTAAAGCCCCCTAGCACAATGCCACAGCTGATTTTGTGCCACAAGAACAGTGTAAGGCCCTTTGGCACTCCAGCCTGTGTTTAATGCAGGCCATCTTTTGGCCTGCACCATTCCTTGAAGTGCAAGCTCGTGTGCCATTCAGGGTGCTTTTATGAATTGGGACCTGTGTCTTAGATAGGTGGGGTAAAATGTCCATTTAAATTTATAGGAGTGGACGAAGTCATATAGTTATTTTAGTTAAAGTCAATATTTTATCCCAAGTTTTACAAGTCATAATAGTACTCATGCACAGATTTGATAATTGCTTTCTATACGAACCAGCATATAGAACATGCTTGATGTTTTTATATAGATTGAGGCAGACTCTATTTGGCCTGGAAGCCAATCTACATTGTGATGGAACCAAGCCAGGACTAGTGCTAAATTGGCAGCGAGGTAGTACGAGTAAAAGTTTGGAGCGAAAGATCACCTATGTATTTAGGAATATAAAGTTTGTCCATTTTTCTTCACAGCTTTCATCCTTCCATACAATTGGTTTAATGATTTTTTCAAGGTCAGAGAAAACTTATCTGTAATTCAAATTGGTAATGTCTGGAAAAGAAATAAAAATTTGGGAAATATATTCATCTTGATTACATTCAAGAGGTCAATTAATGTACAAGGGAGGGTTTCAATGGTCTAAATTTTTTAACCTTAGTTACCAGAGGGTTACTATTTATTTCAAAATGTTTTAAGAGGTCATTATTAACATAACCCCTAGGTATTTTATCTGGGTAACTTTTGTGGATTATGCATACCGGTAGCTTGAATTTATCCGAGTAAGCTTTTGAGTCCATGAGCTCAGATTTACTCCAGTTAATTTTATAACCTGAGATTGTACCAAATGAGTCAAGAAATGATTTAAGTCTAAGAAGCAGTGATTAAGAGTATCAGTAAAGCAAAGTGTTATCCACAGAAAGACTGATCTTATATTCAGTGGAGTACACTAGTAGCTCTTGATATTTTTATTGGCTCTAATGACTATTGCCATAGGCTCTACTGTAACAGCAAATATGAGGGGAAGGAGACAGCCTTGTTGAGTGCCACACTCCAACAGAAATGGGTTGGAGATGTCTTTGTTAGTCCTAATTCTAGCAGAAGGTTTTGAATATAAAATATTAATCCAAGATCTAAGGACCAAATTAAAAATGTCTTAAAACAGCTTTGATATAATGCCATTCTAGTCTATCAAAGCCTTCTCTGTATCCAGAGAAAGCATAGAATAATCTAAGATTTAAGCTTATCAACAAGATAACAATAACAAGATTGCTCTGATGTACTATTTATGCACTCTGAAGTCTTGTTGATATGATTTTGTTTAAATCCTTTACTTTAAAGTTTTGTACTCTCCATCAGATGTGGAACCCTGATTTTCTGTTCTCCTGATTATTACTGTGATGTACTATTTATGCACTATAATGTCTTGTTGATATAATTTTGGTTTAAATCCATTACTGTAATGTGTTGTACCCTCCATCTGACATGAAACCTATGTAAATGAACCATAGGACTCAAAGGTGTTATCTGATTATTACAATAAACAAATACATAAATTGTACATCTAATGTTTGATCTGAGTTGATGCCCTTAATAAATCCATTCTGATCATGGTGTATAATGTCTGGCAGAATGGGATCTAATCTACTAGCTAAGAACTTAACCAAAATGTTAGCATCCAAGTTAATTAAAGAAATAGGATGGTAGTAACTAGGATATGTGGGATCTTTTTCCTTTTTAAGCAACAAATTGTAGCTTCACTGAAAGAGGGAGAAGTGAATGTGCGTGATAGAAGGAGTCAAATCATTTTTAAGGTGAGCCGTTATTAAGTGAGAAAAGATATATAAAATGTATGGGGATACCATCAGGCCTGCAGCTTTACCTCTGACAAAAGCATTTATTGCCAAATCTATTTCCCTAGTGGAAATATCTGCCTCAAGGGCTGTTAGCTGTGTGATTTAACATAGGAGGGAATGTTTCGCAAAAGGAATCAATATCTGAATTGTCTTGTTTCCTTTCAGATAAGTATACTTTTTATAAAACATAAACTCCTGATTTATTTCCTGAAGAGAATTAATGATGATATCAGAAACATTTCTAATCTGGGTAATATTATTCTCTTCATATTCTTTTCTAAGTTTCAAGGAAGGATTTTATCATGCTTATCCCCAGGACATAGTATTTGGTGAGTAAGCAATAACTGTTTCTCAGCATGGTGATTTGCCAAGTTATTATATTGATTGTGTAGATCTAGTTGCTCCTGTAACAGTTTAGGGTCGTGACTACATTATTTAATTATTCTTTTGATTGATGAGTTTTTCTAATATGTCCAGTCTCTGATGTCTATCTTTCTTACACTTAACTTTAAATGCTATAGTAACCCCTTTAATATAAGCTTTAAATGCATCCCAGACCATGGTTTATTGAAGTATCCATATTATAACTAACCTGAACAAAATGTGGAATTTCTTTACTGATTAAATTTTGATATGTAGGGTCTTGCAATATAGTAGGATCACGCTGAAACTGTGGTTGTGCCTGAGTAAGTTCTGTAGCTATAATAACAGCAGAATGATCTGAAGGTAGAGACACCTTATCTAAGGTAGGGTAACTGATACATTTCAAGCAAGTAATGAGAGAATTAAGATGTCAAAGAACTTAAGAGGGTAGCAAGAAGGTACATAAAAGGTTCAACATACAAAACAGACAACAGACAAAAAGTTAAGAATGGAAAGAGCATGAAAATGGTTCAAAGCAACAGATGTGAAATCTCAATCTTGTAGGACACTTTCTGGAGGTGCTGCCTCATTTGCACTCACCTCTCTGGATTGAGGTCAGAAGTTGCTGGACTATGTGCCAAACTGGCAAGGGTGAAAACCTTCTTCCCCACCAAGGCCCTATGTCTGCCACTGCTCTCACAGAGTGTTCCTAAGCAGACAAAGAAAAATTGGACCTTAGTGGGCCCCAGGAAGGGTGGAGGTGGTGGAAATGACTACACTCCTGAACCTGTATCACTGCACAACTGCTCTGCCATACTGTCAGAACTATGAAGCAGGAAGGAGAAACCCACATCAGTGGGAAAGGAAGACGTGAAGGTCCCTCAGAAAGGGAAGGGCTCAAGGAGGTAGGAAGAGGCCACCAGCTGAGGAGGAAGCAGCTGCTGGTGGGGGACTCTATCATAAGGGAGATATTCTAGGGAGTGGGGGAGGAATGAGAGTGAGGTGAAGTTCCTCCCTGGTGCTTGGGCTTGGAGGAATGGTAAGCAGATCCAGAGGATAACTAGGGGGCATGTGATGGAGGGAGCTAGATGTCATTATTCACCTAGTGACACATGGCCAGGCAAGGATAGGGTAACAGCAGTTTAGGTAATTTCAGGAGCTAGGGATGGGTCTGAAGTAGGTAGCATGCATGTTGGCATTTGTCAAGGTGTTACATAGGTATGGCCAAGGAGATGAAAGTGTACTCTGCACCATGGTTTTTAACAGCTGGATGAAGACATGGTGCATGGAGGAGGCTTCAGCTACATTGGGGACTGAGGACCAGCCTGGGATAATATGGGCTTGCAGGGGAGATGGCCTACATCCTTCCAGGAGGAGACCACAGTCCTTATGGAAGGGTTAAATGCTACTTGGATGAGCATTTAAACTAGCCAAGGAGAAAGCTAGATACCAAGGAGGCAAAAATGCCTCCCCAGACTATGAAGTAACAAGGAGAGAAGGAGGGCCCTAGGGGAGAAAGCCCCCAGAGCAGGGGCACAGGAAGAGGGGTGAGGACAAGGCATAGGACAAGGGATATAAATTGCAGTAGCAAAAATGAGGGAGTAAAGGAGACAGGTAAGAGAGGGTAACAAGGGAAGAGAGGGGTCAGGGAGAGCTTCAGGAAACACCAGAGGTAGGAGGGGAGGAAGCAGAGAGGCAGGCTGGGGGGTAGTAAAATATGGAGAGCCATGTGCACCAATGCAAAGAGTCTGGGAAATAAAATTCCAGATCTGGTGGCCATCATGGAAGTACCTAGCCTGTATTTGATGGCTGATGATCGAGTCATGGCACACTGACAGCCATGACTGGGATGTAGCTATCTGGGGTACTTTGTGCTCAGGAGAGACAGGAAGGGAGGAGGGAAGCTGGGGTTGTACTATATGAGGGAGGGAATCAAGGCTACAGAATATCAGGGGAACCCAGGGAAGATGGAGGTGTTTGGGTTACCCTGGAGACAGGTGCTGGGGCCACTGTCTGTACAGGGTTGGTATACAGACTTCCAGTATAGGGAAAGGAGTTTGAAAAGCACTTGGTGAGGACATCATCAGGATGGCAGATAAGGGGTTTTTTTTATTTAGTTGTTTAACCAGGAGTAGCACACTAAGCTGAAAGCTTTTACAGGAGCAACCTGGGAGCACAGGGAAGTTAAGTGACTTGCTCAGGGTCACACAGTATGTAAGTGGAAGCTGTGGGATTCATGTGCTGCTAGTCGGTGACTCAATCTGCTAGATGTGGATTGTAGCCTTCCAGCTTCCACTTCAGCAAGGAGCAGGGCCATCCTTGACTCCCTAAGAGGGGTCTTTCTCAGGCAGTTAGTCAATGAACCCTCTAGGGATGGGACAACGCTGGACATGGTGCTACAAACAAGGACAGCACTGCAGATGTTACCGTGGCAGTCCCCTAGGTACTAGAGATCAGCATACATTGTGACTTAACATTAAGACAGGAGTGCAGGCAAACCACTTTAGGATGAGGGTCCTGACTTTAGATGGTGAATTCTGAGGAAATAGGAGACTGCCTCAGAAACCACTCAGTGGGGGATGTCATGGGGTAGAAGAACAGTGGGGGAAAATAAGGGAGGGTATAATTAAGGCAACCAACCTCTGGGTGAAGGAAGTGAGTAAAAGAAAAAAAGAAAGAGACCATTATGGTACTGTAGAGAAGTGCCACAGTGGTGAAGGAAAAATGGTGGCATTCAGGAGGTATAAGGAAACACAAAGGAGGAGGACAAGGAGGACAGCAAGGAGAGGGATAGTGAGGATAAGGTGGGTGGCAGAGGAGACTGCTCAGAAGAGGACCAAAAATAAGTACATCCTGAACAGGTATTTCTGCACAGTCTCAAAGTGGAGGGGAGCAATGAACCATGAGTGATAAGCAAGAACAAAGGTGAAGGTGAAGGTGGTGTCAGGTCCATTTTCAGAGGAAAGAGTCCTGAAGATGCTTGAGCACTGAAAGTGGACAAGGCTATGGGACCAGATGGAATACACCCAAGGGTATTGAAAGAACTCAGAGGAGCTACGTCTGCTGACATCCTTACTCAAAGCTCACTTGAACAGGCATGATTCCAGAGGACTGGAAGAGAGCAGACATAATCCTTCCTCATAAGGGTGGCAACAGGGAAGAGGCTAGTAACAATAGGCCAGTGAGCATCACCTCAGTGGCACAGAAATTCATGTAAACACTGTTAAAGGAATGATTAGTAGAGTATCCTGAATGCAATGGCTACAGGACCAAAGAAAATCAAAGGCAGCATGGATTCATGGGGGGATTATGCCAGATGAATCTGATTGAGTTATTTGACTGGGTGACCAAGGAAATAGATCAGGGAGGGCAGTGGATGAAGCCTATTTGGACATTAGCAAGGTTTTTAACACTGTGCCACACAGGAGACTGGTTATCAAATTGAGCAGCCTAGGGTGGGATCCAAAGTGGTGAACTGGGTTAGAAACTGATTAATGGATAGATATCAGAGGGTGATAGTTAATGGCACTCATTCTAATGATGTGAGAGTGATCAGTGGGTGCTGCAGAGATCAGGACTGGGACCTGTTATCTTCAATGTCTTTATAAGACATTGCAGATGAACTGAAAGAGAAGGCATGCCTTTTAGCAAATGGTACAAAAATCTCTAATAGAGTAAACAATAAGGAAGGGAAGAAATAATATGCAGTGATCTTGGGAAACTTGAGTAGTAGGTAAGAGCAAGTCAACATGTCAACAGGGATTCAATGCCAAAAGTTGTACAATCATGCACATAGGCCATAGGAACCCAAGAACTTAATATAGAATGGGTGGAGGTACTGTCAGTCACTACAGGAACGAGACCTTGGGGTTATCATATTTGATGATCTCAAAATGGCAGGGCAGTGTGACAAAGTAGTGGATAGGGTCAGTGGGATGCCTGGATGCATAGTGAGAGGTATTGTTTCTGCAGCAGGAGGCGGAGGTGGAGTTGCCACTATTAGGGCTGGGAACCCCGTAGTTCTGACCCTTATTAAATAAGAACCAGAACACAGTGGAGTTCTGATTTGTTCTGATTAGTTCTGATTATTTATAAATATTTGAAAAAATGTGCTACAAATGCATAAAACTGGCCAAAGTCGATCATATTCAACACAGATGCTAAAGGAAATAATTTAATGCATGATTTGTATAAAAATGATAGTAAAACTGTAATTAAAAGCAATAACTGCTAGCTGCTTCATGACTGGGTTGTACTGGTGGCATATCCTGCTCGGGCCTGTGACATGAGTGTGCTGGGAAAGAGAGAGAGAGACAGAGACAGAGAGACAGACAGACAGACCAATGCAAGCACTAGTTTGTGTGTCTGCTGCCCTGTACAGTGTACACACACTGCATAGCCACACTGAGGCAAAACATTTATTTATTTGTGATTTTGTGAGAGAAAATTTATCTTTGGCCCCAGTAGTCTCTCTCTGTCTCTCTCTCTCCTCTTTCTCCTCTGGATGGCACAAGTCAATGATTTATTTTGCTAGCCTGTTCTTGCCCTGTGTACACACACAGACACTGGGGCCAAGAATACATTTTATTTGTGATTTCTGTAACAATAACATTTATCTTTGGCCCCTAGTAGTCTCTTTTTCTCCTCTGGATGGTAGCACAAGTCAAATATTTATTTTGCCAGCCTACTCTTGTTTCTGTGCACACACACAGTCACACTGGGGCCAAGAATAAACTTTATTTGTGACTTCTGTAACTATGTACTTGTTTGGCAAAGTGCCACATGACACTTTAAACAAGCATTTGTCAATGCTGAATGTTGCTTGCTTGTATGTGCTGTTTAGGTATTTGGAAGTGATAGTTCCATGCCTTCCTCCCAAGACATCCACTGTGTCTCTTCCATTCAGTATTCACAGAAGAGTGGAGGGGCAAGGGCCACAGCAGTACAGCAGTTGCCAAGGTGGGAAGAGGTGGACAATAGTCCATTCTAAGGCAAAAGAGTTCTGCAGGAGCTCACTAAATTGAAGGTAGACAAAGCGATGGAACCAGATGGCATACGCCCAAGGATATTAACAGAACTGCTAAGGGAGATAGCAGTACCTCTGGCAGCCATGTTCACTGAGTCATTCAACATGAGTGAATTGGAGGAGGGACATGTGGTCCCTCTACACAAGTCTGACAGCAGGGAGGAGGCAGGGAACAATAGGCCATTCAGCCTCACCTCAGTAGTGGGGAAGATCATGGAGACATTGCTTAAAGAAAGGATAGTGGGCATCTAGATGCCATCAGAACCCAGGACCATAGACAACAAGGATTCACAGTGGGGACATCATGTCAGATAAATCTGGTTGATTTATTTGACTGGATGACAAAGGAAGTGAATCAGGGTGGGGCAGTGGACAACGCTACCTTGATTTCAGCAAAGCCTTTGACACCATCCCATATAGGAGGCTGATAAACTAGCTGGGTAGGCTGGACATGGGGAAAGGGTGGCAATCTGGGGTAGAAACTGGCTAACAGACAAGAGGCAGAGAGTGGTGGTAAATGGTATGCAGTCTAGGGAGAGGGGGGCGACCAGTGGGGTGCTGCAGGGATCGGTCCTGGGGACAGTTCTGTTCAATGTATTCATTAGTAATATTGCAGAACATCTGAAGGAATTTTTTCACCAAATTTTCAACATAGCCATTTTAAGACCTCTGCTCGTGAACAGTGTCACTGTGATTTTCTTAATTTGTCCCTACATTGATTTCAAGATAATCGACCGCGCCATTGTGCGCTATATTGGCGAAACACGCTTTTGGGTGAGATGTGAAAATGACAGCTGTACTACCTATAAGAAGGTGTGGTAAAATGGCAAATGTTGAAAATCTGGAGTGAAAATATTGAAATTCACGAACTTACGAGCTATAGGAACTGTACAACGACGTCAGAAACAGTCATTTTTGGAATTTTTAGCCAAATTTTCAACATAGTCATTTTAAGACCTTTTGCTCATGAACAGTGTCACTGTGATTTTCTTAATTTGTCCCAGACATTGATTTCGCAAGACAATCGACCGCGCCATTGTGCGCCATACATGGGCGGAAACATGTTTTGGGTGAGATGAAAAATGGCAGCTGTACTACTCATAAGAAGGTGTGATAAAATGGCAATGTTGGAAATCTGGAGGAAAATATTGAGTGTAGGAACTGCTAACGCACGCCTTAAAACAGTCATTTTAGGAATTTTTTCACCAAATTTTCAACATAGCCATTTTAAGACCTCTGCTCATGAACAGTGTTACTGTGATTTTCTTAATTTGTCCCAGACATTGATTTCATGACACCGACCGCGCCATATTGTGCGCTACATGGGCGGAAACACATTTTGGGTGAGATGTGAAAAATGACAGCTGTACTACTCATAAGAAGGTGTGGTAAAATGGCAATTTTGAAAATCTGGGTGAAAATATTGAAATTTAGCGAACTTCTGACGTGCATAGAGATTATTATAAGCATGCCTTCGTCAAACAGTCATTTTTGGAATTTTGGCGCAGAATTTTCAACATGGGGTTTTAGGACCCTTCTCATAGAATAATATCACTGTCATGGCATTATTCAGGCCCAAAGGGTGATTTTGTGCAGTGACTGCGTGATTGAAATCACCTTTAGGCCTGAATAACCCATGACAGTGACATCATTCATGAGAAGGGTCCAAAAACCACATGTTGAAAATGTTGCAAAAATTCCCAAAAATGCCTAAGATATGCAACAAAGTTGAAACCCCCTATCCAGCCCATTATACAGCTTACCGGCATTTCCTCAGTTCGCGGGTCGGCTTTGAAGAGTGCAGATGTGTTCCCGTCCACCAAGATTGTCGCTTGGAGTCCGGAGGTAAGCATGGGGTGAGGGGTGGGCTGGGTGCGCAGTGGGTGGGTGCAGGTTGTGGAGGGGGTTAGAGACGCCTCCACGGGACCGCTTTTGTTTTACAGGTATTTAAAAATTGACTCGTGTGACATTTGCCAAGCTGGGGTGGGCTCCCAGCATGGCACAAGGACATTGGGGGGGCATTCAGCCAATGGGGGATTGGGCACCCCTGCCGCCATGGCATTTGTTGCCACGCTGGGGTGGGCTCCCAAGGCAGAAAAGGAAAGGCTGGAAAGGGTGCAGAGAAGAATATAAAAAATGATACCTGCACTTAAAAACTTTGAATATCAGAATAGGCTTCCTCAACATAAACTCTTCTTGTTAGAACAGAGAAGAGTCAGAGGGACCTCTTAACTCTATTTAAAATCATGAAGGATAAGGACTGTGTAAAGAAATGGGCATTATTTATTTTATTTTATTTAGTTTTGTTGACCGGTAAGTGCACTAGACAAATCCTGCCTATTTTCAGGCACGACCGGGAGGGGATACAGATGAATGCCAACTGACCTTAAACCAGATTAAGCTGTTGGTATTTTAGTGAATGAGGGATTTGGCCAGGACACTGGGGAAATTCCCACTCTTTGATAAGTGCCATGGATCTTTACATCCGCCTGAACTACCACCAATCCAGGCAGATGGGACCTCGGTTTAACATCTCATCCAAAAGACGGCACCTCAGAAGTGCAGCACCCTCTCATGCTGCACTACAGTGTCAGTACTGGGATATTAACCCAAGTGCCAGATGTGGGAACTGAACCCACAGCCCTCTGATCTCCCAGCCTCAGAGGCAAGTGTGCTACCTACTGAGCCACTGACACTGCAAAAACCCTGAAAGCCTAAGGAAGCATAAGTTACAGATAAAATTAGAAACAGTACATAAAAATATGCTACATCATTCATTTATACAAAAGACAGGCAGGATGTGGAACAGTTTACCAAGAGAGAAGTTTCATAAGAAAATTTAACTAGTTTTAAGAAAAAATAGATGAATGGATACTAAACAAGGCATTGATATGGGCCCGTTGAGATGGGGAATGGTTTCTATAGGCAGTTATGCCTTCTTGTGCTCCTAACACCAGTATAAGAACCCAGTATAAGAACTATAACATTTCTCTTTGGCCCCAATAGACTCTCTCGCTTTGTTTCTCCTCTGGATGGTAGCACAAGTCAAAGATTTATTTTCCCAGCTTCCTACTCTTGTCCGCGCCTAGGCACACACACACACACACACACACACACACACACACACACATATATACACACACAGCCATACTGGGGCCAAGAATAAACTTTGTTTGTGATTTTGTAACTATAACACTTCTCTTGGCCCCTGTAGTAGCTCTCTCACTTTCTCCTCTGGCATAAGTCAATGATTTATTTTACCAGCCTGCCCTTGTCCTGGGCCTGTACACAACTCTCCACTCCCGCTTTCTGCTATTCAGTATGTTTCCAAACCCACATAGGATAGGTTACATGACTAGGCAGTTTGTGAGGTACTGCTTACTGATCTCCACTCTGAGAACAAGACTGAAAGCCAAGAGCCAACCTGAGAGTCACCACCAACCAACTGACCACAGCAGCTGCAGCCCGTGCTCAGATCTCCACCACACTACACTTGACTGTGATTGTGGTCCTCTGGCTTCTGGGCTCAGCTCCACCCTCCCCCTCAGTCTTTTTGGTCTGCCTGGCACCATCTGTTCCTCCTAACCCTCTGTGGGGCACCAGGCATGCAGAAAAAGCCCATCTTCCATGGACCCAGGACTGGACTTTTTACTGAAGTCCATATTTATCTGGGTCCATGGATTCAAAGTTCTATCCGGTGTCCGATTTCAGGGAACAGTCCACCCAGCCCTAGCAACTATATTACTCGCTGGTGTGTGCCCCACCTGGAGTAGTGTGTCCAGCTCTGAAGGTCACACCTCAGAAAGGACATAGATAGGTGGAAGCAGTCCAGAGGAGGACAACTAAAATGGTGCAGGGGTTGCACAAAAAACCCTATGAGGAAAGACTAAGAAATAACAACATATACACCCAAGAAGACAGGAAAGCAAGAATGGACATGATAGATACCTACAAGTACCTCACAGGTACAGACTGGCAAAGTGGATAAAATTCACTCTGTGAATTAATTCATGAGATTAGTGAAATTCATGAAGTTTGAAGTGTGACTTTGCAAAGTTTTGCAAAGGCGATGTTGCCCTTTTCTAGGCAAAATTGACTTAAATTCCCGAACTTTGTCTAACTTCACTGCCTTTTACAGATAAAGTTAGAAATGTTAGGCAAAGTAGAGAAGTGAGAACTTCATGAAGTAATTCATGAAGGTGAATTTTTGACTTCACCAGCAAAGTAAAACTTTGCAACATCTCTATTCACAGGGGTGAACAGGGTGCAGGAGGGAGTCTATTTCAAATGAGGAAGAGTACCAGAACCATGGGGCACATGATGAAGCTGGGGGTGTAAGTTTTGGAGTGATCTGAAGAAGTACTACTTCACTAAAGACTGGTGGATGTCTGAAATAGACTGCCAGCAGAGTTAGTGGAGGTTAGAATAGTTGGGATCTTCAAGCATGCACTGGATAAATATAGGGGAATATGGTATTAGGAAATCAGCAGGAGGAGGAGAGTCACTGGAGACCAATTCACGGTCTGCAGAGACAGACTAAGCAGGGACCATCTGGGCAGACTGGATGATTTAAATGGTCCTTTTCTGCCAACAAATTCTATGTTTCTATATCTGGATGTTTGATTGCTTTTCCTTTTCTTATAATGTCTCCTGTTCCATGTGACAGTGATGTATCAGACCACTTATTCAATAGTGCATGCTTACTGTTCACTCTGCAGCACTGTGCCTATTATTATGGTCTCATATAAATAAATCTTTCTAATCCAATCCTTTTGTTTTTAACGTGTATACCCAGGTTTAGCCACAGGAAAGGATATTTTGTTTTTAAAGCTTTTCTTTTCATTAAATTACACAGCCATAAAAGCACACAAATCACCTCAGGTCACCAATGCTATAATTAGTGAAGGCTCTAGCTTTTTCTTAAAGAATAGCCACTCAGTTATCCCTCAGGTGTTTGCCAAACTGTGAATGTAGCCTTTATTAGTATTCATTGTATAAGGAGAGGCGCGTGATCTAAAACAGTAAACCAGGCCGTACTGAATTAATGGTCTCCAGTGCACACTGTCACATGGAACAGGAGACACTATAAGAAAAGGTGTGGAAATACAACATACAGACATGGAGATCCCCATGGGCCATAAAACAAGTAGGCACATTTAGGAAAACTCTTAACAGCAAACAAGGGAATGTGTTTAATAGGACTGCCCACAAAATCAAAACACTGCACAAGATACTTTTTTGTAAATTATTACTGTATGTCTCTAATGTTGGTGCATAGTTATTTTTTTGCTACACTTTACTTTCTTATTTTATTTTTTATGGTCACGGTTGAAAATGAGAGCTCCTTTCAACTTCTTACAACTTTTAAAATAAATTGAAAAATATATTACTTTTTCTGGCTGCATAGTTTGTGTAAGCAAGAGGTAATGCCTTCATGAAGAGAAAGTGAAGTAAGAAGTGGAAGAGCTGATGCATATTGCTTTTGGCATCTGCTATTCTGTGGAATGGAATCACATCACAAAATTAGTTTGCTGCAGATTACTGCTCTTCCCTCCCCTCCCAGCTGAGAGACAGTTTGGGATCCTCTTTAGCTATCCAGGAATACTCACACTCTAATGTTAAGACATTTGACCAAGCTGCTCAGGATCCTGTTATACTCTGGATCTAAAACAAATGTGGCTATGCCATCTATTATGTTTGCTTGCATGCACAGTGTGAAGCAAACATTTTATTATATACATGTATCACTACTGTCCAATGCAGTGCAGCTTGCAGTGGGTTAAACAGTGACAGGCCACCAGGATCAGGCTGAAGGTGATGCTATCAGCCTGGCTGCAGAGTGTAAATGTCTCATAGTTGAAAGTAAAGAACTATGCCAGTCCCAGTGTAATTCCATTCTTTCAACTACAAGCGTACCACCCAGCAGCATGCTGAATGGCTAATCAACAGCCTATAGTAGTGCTCACTGTGTCCCTCCCTTACCTCATCCCTAGACTCTCAGAACCCTCCCTGCATCACATCTAGTGCCTCACCCTCTTCCTCTTCCAAAAAAAGTACAGCACTGGGTGGGCCACTGTGGGGGTTCCAAGGTCCTCAACCAAAGTGCTGTTTTGTGTGAACCACAGCCTGACTAACTCTTTTCTGCCCTTGGAATCTCCAGGAGAAGAATAGCCAAAATGCATAGTTTCATTCCTTATCTCCCACTTGGTTTTGTCATTTGAGGTTTTGGATGTATCCTGCAGCAGGATGTGGGGCCAAGGTCACTCTCAGTAAGTCGTGCAGGCTCCTTTAGGGCTTACCGGCAACACCCATGACCACTGGCTTATCTATGCATAGGTCACATATGCACAGACTTACAAAAATCCTTCTTTTCTTAGGTTTAAGCATGGTGAAGTAGGGCTGCAAACTCTGCTGTTATGCCTTTAAATTTGATTGTGCTAGGGGCTCTCAACAAGTATGCTCCTATAGTAAAGTTTGTGCTAAAACAAATCCTGTCAGTGGTTTACAGAAGACCTGAAAGATGCTTTGTGGAGTAGGGATGTACTCTGGAGAACTGCTAGAAATCTAATTTAATAAATGACTGGAATTCTTTCAGGGATGAGAACCTCTGCACCAAAATGGTCAGAGAAACCAAAAGCTAATTTCTACCGCTCTCAGATGGAAGCTCCTCAAGAAATGCCTCAAATTCTGGAAGACTATCAAAGACATTGAAGGTCACACCACTGTAAATTCCTACCTACTAAATTATTGACCGACAATACTGTTATCTCCGACAGACCGTCTATCCTTGATGCTCTCAATAATCATTTTGCCACTGCAGAGCTAGCCTTTGACTCCTCTCTCATGAATATTCTCCACCAACTTAGATTGGATACACAAGAAATGCCCATCCTCAGTCCATCCTCTCTCTGCAACCTACCTCCCTGAAAGAAGTGAATATCTTCTCCTTCAGCTGGACACTAGGAAAGTTCTGGGGCCAACCTCATTGACCTGTACTTCTTAAAGGTCAGCTACCGTGTCCTCGCAGTCCCAATTACTCATCTCTTCAACTTATCCTTGTCCCAGGGTGACCTACACGCCCATTTGGAACAATGCACTTGTGGTCCCTTTGTTTAAGTCAGGAGATCCTAGTGTCCTCAATAACTACAGGCCAATTTCCCTACTTCCAATCCTGTCAAAGATGCTGAGAAAATAGTGAACTCCAACTTCAGAAGTACCTGGAATCAGAAAAATTGCATAACCCATTACAATCCGGTTTTAGAGCACAGCACAGTACAATCTCTGCTCTAGCCAAGGTGACAAATGACTGGCAGTTTGAATTAGACAAAAAACTTTGCGCAGTTTTCTTGGACCTAAGCAAAGGCGTTCGATACCGTTGATTACAGACTGCTTCTGTCATCCCTCAGAACATTGGTTTGGATTCCTTATCTGTTAAATGGTTCTCCAACTACCTCTCAGGATGACTTCAACAAGTAAAGGCAGGAGGGAAGTTTCTCCACCAAAACCCCTATGGGGGTGTACTGCAAGGTTCCATTCTTGGTCCCTTGCTCTTCACCATTATATTAACAGTGTAGATGTCCCCATCAAAGAAACACAAATACACCTATTCGCGGATGATACAGTACTCTATGCTAGTAGCCCCACCTGAAGTGGCCTGTAAAGCCCTTCAAAATGAATTTAATCTGCTGCAACATCAACTTATAAACCAGAAACTGCTCTTAAATGCAAAAAAAAAAAACAAACATGTTCCTCTCACCCTTCAAAATAAATAAATCCTGCAATTGCTGGGACACTCCCACAGATCACTACCATTCTAGGTGAGCAGTTGGACTACGTACCAAGTTCAGGTACCTTGGGGTCTGGTTAGACCATAGGCTTACTTTCACAGATCATTTAGAAGAACTGGCAAAGAAACTTAGACAAAGACTTGGTCTGTTCTTTAGGATTAATAATCTCCTCACAAGAGATGCTAAACTGAAACTGGTTCAAACTACCTTTCTTTCCCTATTGGATTAAGCAGACTTTCTATATAGTCAGGGATCTGCAGGCAGGGACACTGGTTTACCATGATTGAGAAAAGAAAATTCCATTTTGCACATTGGAAAAAGCGGTATTGTCACGGTGTCTGCAAATCAAAATCCGTTTTACGCGTGTTTTGTTTTGGGTACATTATTTAACAAATTTTTGCTCTGCTACCACGCATATTAGCAATTTTGACATCCAGTATTGTACTACATACATCCATCCTTGCACTGATTTTGTTATTTTGATAGGTACAAGATGTGATGGCAGCAGCAGCACAGTCGTGCCCAACCCTCAAGTGCGATGGCAGTGTCAACAGCACTATGGCCTGCGCTCTATCCCTCAGATACTGCACTGTAGCCCCCACCCTCTATTGCGTTGTCTGCAGGACTACAGCTCCAATTCCACAGGTGTTACAGCAGCATCAACAGCACTATGTCCCTATTCCTCAGGTTTGACTGCAGCATGGCCTCATCCCTCAGATGTCATGGTGACACCAACACAGCCAATTCCTCCAGGTGCCAACACAGCTTCTCCCCACATTTCCCCGATGCAACAGTGTGCACAAATACAGCCAATCCAGTCACCAAAATTGCACACAGTCAGCTCTCCCCAAACACCAAACCAGACAGCCCTGAACATACAGGATGGCCACTCATGCAACAAATCTATGGTTTATTGAACAGAATTTCCCTGCCCAGTCACCCATTTTCAGTGGGTTCTCTACTAAGCAATGCCATGGTAATTCCCTGTTGGGCAGGGATATTTTCCCAAAGCCCTCCAGCCAGACTTATGCCTTCTATGACATTGGTACCATGACTTTGTACTTTGGTCTATGCTATACGTCAAGGAACCGTTGCTCTGCATGTCTTGTCATATCACTAATTCAGAAACAAATAAAATGAAATACAGAGAACAGCTGCATTCAATAAAATAGCATTTATAAAAATGTGCAGAAAGGAGTAAATAGAAATACAAAAACATCCATACAGTAAAAATATGCACAAGTATTAAAAAGCATAAAAGGTGCAGGTGTATCCGAGAAACCAAATTCTATACAATCTATACAAAACTGTTATAAAGCGGTACACTGAAAGTGTAGAAACAGTGAAGAATAAACATTTGAATGAAATCCATATCGGTAAAATATGCAAAATGTGGAACATAACATATAAGTACAACAATTAAACAAAAGCTCTATCAAAGAAAATGTGTAAAACCTGACTAACTACAGTGAAAAGCAAGTGAACTAAAACCTACAGATATAAACATATGGGCCCAGATATTCAAAAGGGTTGTGCCATAGCAGCAACAGGGTTCGCGAGTGCGCAAAAAATGCGCCATTCTGGATATTCAGAAGGGCCAGTTGCACCACCAAAAACATGCTGAGCAACAGCGCAATGGAAATGAAGGCATGCGCAACAAAAGAGGCGAGTCCATGCATAAAGTGCGCAATGCGATAATCGAACACTTGCGCAATGCGGAAGAGAGGCTCAGCCGAGAGATGCGCAGTAGACAGAATTGAGCCAAAATAAAAGGCTCAAGGAAGCGGCAAGAACCTTAGCAGGCCGCAAACTGGGGAGAGAGAGAGAGAGAGAGAGAGAGAGAGACAGGAGCTGGAAGGGCAGAGAGGGACAGTGGGTCCAGGAGGACAGAGAGGCCAGTGGGGGTGCCGGTGCAGTGGAAGCAGCAGTGGGGCAGCGGGAGTAACACAGGAACAGCAGCCGGGGGCAGAAGCCAGGGAGATGGACAGTGCCAGCTTCCACATGGAAGCTGTAATGAGGGGTGAGACACCATGCTGCAGGGGCAGTGGCAGCGGAGGAGCCCATCGGCGGTATGCCCTGACAGGCGGTATCGTGCCGCATCAGCTTGAGGCTGTACACAGACATCGAGATTGTGGCCAGTACCGCCTGAACAGGGCAATACTGAGGCGGCTCAGTGAGCTGTGCAGTGATGTGATGCAGGCACCCTCACGGCGAGTCACGCTCTGTCCGTGGAGACCAAGGTGACAGCCTGCATGTGCCTGCTCGCCATGGGCACCTTCCAGAGGCCACAGGGGACACCACAGGCATTACACGTCGCCACGTCAAGCATCCTCACCCAATTCCTCAGCGCACTGCTGCCTCATGCTGCGGAGTACATCCATTTTCCCAGCACACGGCAGAGCGTACAACAAACATGCAGGAGTTCCACAGGGTAGCACATATGCCTGGCATGCTAGGGGCCATAGACTGCACCCATGTGGCCATTCGCACGCCACCTGGCCCGACGGCTGCCACGCAGAACCGAAAGGGTTTCCAGTGTCAACTGCCAGGTGGTGTGTGATGCCACTGGGCGCATATCAATGTCTGTGCCACACACCCTGGCGGAGCACATGATGCCTTCATATGGCACCAGTCTGCACTGTGCCATCGATTCGAGAGTGGGGAACATTCCCACGGGTCATCTAGTGGGTGAGTACACATGTATGGAATGCAAACTCTGGCAAGGGTGGAATGACACAGGTGCCATGGTAGTGGCACACAAGGATATGGGCAATATGGACCTGACATGACACTGATCTCCACTATCTCCACACAGGTGACTGTGGATACCCACTCCGTCCCTGGCTGCTCACACATGCACCGGCGCCCACGACCCCAGCGCGGCTATGCTTCAATGAGGCACATGCTGCAACACGTAACATCATAGAGCTGGTGTTTGGGATGCTCAAGGCACGCTTCCGATGCCTGGACACCTCCGCGAGCCCTACAGTACAGCCCCAAAAGGCCTGTGGGATATTCCCGGCCTGTTGCATCCTGCACAACATGGCCAAAGACCATGGGATAACCCGTACAGGTCCAAGAGGGGACAGCGATGGGGGCGCCAGTGGCGCGATGATGTTGGTGATGAGCAGCCCCCTAGGACGGAGGGACCCCGACTGACCCGGCAGGCCCAGCTGCACTGGGACACCATTGCAGAAGAGCACTACGCACAACACAGGTAAGTCAAGGGGACATGTGCAGGCAACACTGTCCATGCGCAAACCACAGGCACACAGGGGAACACACCGTGCATGAAGGTCAGGGAGTTGAATGGTCCAGGCATACCAACACACCATCAGAGAGTGGAGCACTCATTGGACACACACACACACACCAGGCAGCGTACATGGGCAGCAGCACAGCACTGCGGAAAACACATTGCCAACACACAGCACCACCAACCACCCCACCACCTGGACTGTCCACGTACATGTGTCAGGACCTGGGCACCCTTGCACCTTGGTGTACAGTGCAATGCAGGCATCATCATCCACACGCACCTGTGGACAGCAGTTGGGAGAGTGTGCAGGTGGTCCGTGTGTCAGCTGGAGCAGAGCACCAGCAGTGCACTGCCCACCATGACACACATTGCACACAGGGCAGCACCAGACAGGGCCTGCACTGGGAGACAGCTCAGTCAGGTAGCACTGTCCCACAGCCACCACTGGATGCGTGCCCGCCGTGGCTCCAGCAGCACTGGCAGGCTGAGCAGGGCCACATCGGGTGGCGCTGGTGCACCACCAGGGGTCCCACTGCGCGACCGCGACCTTGCCCGCACAGGGGTCTGCATCCCGCCAAACA
The DNA here is from genome assembly GCA_016271365.2 of Neoceratodus forsteri. Classification (NCBI taxonomy): domain Eukaryota; kingdom Metazoa; phylum Chordata; order Ceratodontiformes; family Ceratodontidae; genus Neoceratodus; species Neoceratodus forsteri. The sequence continues at coordinate 1,328,413,158 of CM057449.1, forward strand.
AACTTGCACCAGGGGTGCTCGGATGCCCACAGCAGAACCCGGCATCGACAGGCCTGGTGTCGCACGAGCCGGAACGGGATGGGAGTGCACCTGTGGGGGTGTGTGGTACAGGGACACCTGACAGTGTGTCATGCGGTCCACGACAGAGACCACTGCCTGGGTCAGCCTGTCAATGGCAGCGGTCACATCCGTCCATAAGGACCAGCTCAGCTCGGTCCCGAGCACCTCCCTGTATGCCACTCCACGGACACAGACAGTGCCTCCATCGGACCTTGCAACCCGCCCCTGCAGCTGTGCCGAGTCCTGCAGCAGGCGGGTGTCTGGCGTCAATGGGTACTGTGCCCCAATGGCATCGTGACCCCCAGGGTGTGGATGGTCCTGGTGCACAGCACCCCTTGAGGGTGGCCGCTGTTCACCAGGACCAGGTATGGGCGGATCAGGGCGGTGGACATGTGCCACTGCTTGACACTGTACCCCAGACCTGGTGTCGAACTGCTGCTGCCGCCCCTCCAACTGCTGAGCCCCCAGGTCCACCTGTTCCACCTCCCGTGCTGACAACAGTGCCAGACACCTGCACAGCCACCAGTGCTGCCCACCGGTGCTGACAGGCACAGCCTGGGACTGTGCCAGCATGCTGGTACACAGGTGTGAACCAGGAAGGCCCAGGGGCATGTGCTGGCCTGCCATGTGTCCTTCATGGGACACACACCTATCACTGCCCATTGCAGGCCTGCTATCATCAATGGTGCAGGTGCGTGCCACTGCCATAGGCACAGCATGCTGGCATACCTGCATGCCAGACTGCTGTGACACAGGCTGTGCACCCTGCACCCGTATCACTGACACGGAGTTGTTGGCCCAGCGTGCATGCTGCTGCAGTGCCTGCAGGCTGGTGGCGGAGGTGGATGGTCCCTCCTCCACGTCCAGCAGGTCTGCATCACTGTCTGGACCCACCACCACCACCGTCTCCTGAAGACGAACAGGATCTGTAACAGAAAGAGTACATGTGAGTGCATGTGAACAACAGCCCCCAACAACACCACCATGTCATACCGTGCAGTGATGGGCTTCCACCTGTCTGGAATCCTCCGCCTGGTACACCTGCAATGGCACTTTCGGCTGCATGGCGTGACCAGTGTCTCCTCTGTAGGGGTCAGCTGCAACACCACTGGTGGGCCCCACCAGTGCCAGCACGTGCCGCCCTGAAGGCTGCCACCTTCTCCTTCAGCCTCCTGCGGTCAGTCCCATCTTCTTCTTCTTGCATTCCTGCCGGGCGCTGGTGGCTTCCGTGCAGGTTACGCCCCGAGCTACCCCTCCCATGCAGCTGCATGTTCCTGAGGGTGCCCTCCGTCCACTCACTAGTGGCTCATCCTCCAGGTAGGCCTGAAGAGGGCCTCGTCTCTGCCGTGGTGAAGTTTGGCCTCCTCCTCGCCCGCCGTCCACACCTCAGCTTGGCTCTGGTCAGTCATGGTGATCTGTATGGTGGAAGTGGACACCTGTCACTGTGTATGTCAACAGCATTTCCCCATGAGCATAGCTGCGGCCGGGGGGCGGAAGCCAGCCGTTTCCACTCCGCATGGCGAGATACTGATGAAAGGGTGCCTTTGTCCCTTTCTAAGTGCCCTTTCATGCTCAGGCCCCTCAGCCTTTATCATCCTCCGCCCATGAGCATTGTCCTGAGCATCACACAGCATGTAACTCACCTCTCACCTGCAGTAACCATATCTGGCCAGCACAACCCACTGTCGCATTTTTATAGCGCAACACATGCAAATGAGGTGTGGCGCAACTTTAATGACATGCTAATCGGCGCCTGCGCCTTTGAATAGCTGATCGCATGATTTGCATATGTCGGCTGAATATCGGCGTATTTGGCGCTTGCGTATGGAAGATCGGCTGAGCCAATGGCGCAGGTTTGTGGCTGTGTGCCACACTGCATTGGCGCATGCCCAGACAGCTTACGCATGCCTATCATGCTGCAGACCTGCTGAGCGGATAGGCGATTCAGACCATGGCCACCATTGTGCCAGTGGCGCTACAGCACTGGGCACTATATGGCGCTGTGGCACTACTGCGCGATAGTCCACTGTGGCACTGGTGCGCGGCTTAGCAGTCGTGCAGGATGCCTACACATTGATAGGCGCTATCGTGGCCTGCGTCATTACCGTGACTTATGTATGCCCTCCGACCCCTGGCGCTGTTGGCATGCCATGTGTACATCCTCCCATTGTGCCGCCTGGTGACAGCGCATGTGAAGTGACGGCGCTGTTCTAACAGCGCCGATTGGAGCCTGTGGTGGTCTATTGCGCAACAACCCACGGGGTTACGGTGCAGCGGGCGCGCCATATTGCCTGCTGTAAAGTTGGTGCCATGGCTAGGAGGAGGGCGGTGTCCTGGAGCCAGCTTGAAGTGGCACAACCTGGTGGCCCTAATTGAGCCACACTATGATGGTCTGTATGGTGAGGCACCCTCACCAGTGCCAGGACTCAGCCGTGGCAGCAAGTGGCCACTGACCTGGTGAAGGTCACTGGCGGGGCGGTCTGCTGAGCAGTGCGGCACCGGTGTGACCTCCCGAGGGAGCCGGAACTCTTGACACGGCTGCGTTCGCATGCCAGGTGGGGCGTGGTGCCTAGGCCAGGTGAGTGTACCATCTATGCACCTATATTCTCTGTAGGGGTGTGTGTGTGCTTGGGTGGCTGTGCATAGGTGCCGGCTCGGACACGGTTGGCTGTGTCAGTGTGTGCAGCTGTGCGATGGATGGTTATGGCTGTGTGGCAGGCACTCTCACTGTGGGAGGGGCACTCTGCTTTTGAGTCACACTGATGTTTGTCTCAACCATATGTCTCCCACAGGCCGGATTTTGGGGGCCTTGCAGGGCGAGGTGTTGGGCCGTGCCAGGGCCCGGTGCCGGGGGTGTTGTGCCCCAACCGCAGCAGCAGCAGCGGCAGACCCAGCTGCTGGAGGAGTGTGAGTATCATTACTTCATGGATGCTGTTGCATGCTGGGGGCAAGACCACCAGCCATGCACAACACAACCAAAGGGAGGTCCATGAATTCCACTATACAAGACACTAGTGAGGGCCCACACTGGAGTACAGTGTACAGTTCTGGAGACCATACCTCGTATGGACATGGACTGGGTAGAGAGGGTTCAGAGGGCAACACGGATGGTGCATGGATTGCATCACAAGTCCTATGAAGACAGGTTGAAGGAACTGAACATGTACTCCTGGGAGGAGGGAGGAGAGGGGGATATGATGGGACATACAAGTATCTTACAGGGGGGAAAGAGTGCAGGAAAACACTATTTTAAACGTAAAGATGTTCCAGGACTAGGGGCATGGGATGAAGTTGGAGGGACGATTCAGAGGAAACATGAGAAAGAATTTCTTCACAGAACGAGTGGTGGACAAGTGGAACACCCTGCCAGAGGAAGTGGTGGGGCTGACTTGGTCACGGGATTTAGAATGCATGGGATAGCCATAAAGGATTCTGGAGGTCAGGGGTAAGGTGCAACAGACTTATAGGAAAACAGAGTGAACTTACAAGGTCAACTGGCCAGACTGGGTGGCCCATAGGCCCTTATCTGCCGACCACTGTCTATGTATCCATGTATGTAGGCACGACACAGGTGACATGCATCACGAGTGCAGTATCACATGCACGTCTGTGTATGCGTCACTGGTGGTCCAGGCATGCACTGGGCACATAGCTGTGTAACTGGCATCGCACCACGTTGCCACATCACTTGCCAGCCTAGTTTGTACTGTGATTGACGTGGGCAGTGTGTGTGAAGTGGTGCACATAGCTGGTGCCGCCTGTTTGTGATGGTCATGTGCATGTTCACTGTGGGTGGGTGTATGCCATCACAGGTGCAGGACATTGGGCTATATGGCTTACAGGTTGGGTGGTGTTCAGGGTTGTGGTCCAGTCACAGCCATTGACTGTGTTCCCATTTTCCTAGGCCTCGAGGTTCTACAGAGGATGCAACAGGATGTCGTCGCCTCACAGAGGTCAGCATTGCAAACCACAGGATCCTGCAAGCCATCCGGAGCATGGGACGCCATCAGGGCAGGATGGAATAGGGCCAGCAGGGGGAGGACCAGGAGCCGGTTGGGCCGTAGCCCACATTACCTTTCCCACTTCTCCCATCCCTACCACCCTACCTTCCTCTCCAAGTTTTTAATCCCTCCCCTTGAACACCCCTTCCTTGTACCTCCCCCCCTTGTAAATAGTTTTTATTGTTCTTGTTGAAATATGTTTAATATCATTTCTATTTTGATATATGAATACTATGTCAGTCTCTGATTTGCAGCTAGCTATGGGTGCTCAGTTGCAGGTGTGTACATACCATCTGGGCTGGTATGGTCCTGTGTATGTGTGTGTGTGTGTGTGTGCATGGGGAGGTATCTTCAGCATGGCAGTGACTTTCAGTTGGTCTTCGCCATCTGCTGCCACCAGTGCTGGGTACAGGGTGTGTCTGGCTTGTAGAGCTTCATGTTGCACGGGGCTGACTGTGTGCTGGGGGACTGCATGGGTTCCTGCAGTGCCAGTCACTGCACATGGGTGTGTCTTGGGGTCACAGTGCAGGGTGTGCTGTGCATACAGGGGGCTGATGTGCACTGTGGTTGTCAACCCTGTGTGTGGCACTCTCCGCCTGCCAGTGAAGTCTGTGCTAGTGTCAGGGCTCCTGCTGTGCTTTGTTGGCTTTGTCCCCATGGGCAATGGATACATCATCCCACCCCAGTGATGCTGTGCTTGGGGTGTGCGGTGTGGTGTGGGTTCTGCAGTGTGTTCCTGTGCCCATGTGGCATGGCTGGCGGTGGGCCCGGCCTGCCTCCCTGGATGTGCAGTTCCATTGCTCTGGGGGCTGTGCTTGCTATGGCAGCTCTGGACTGCTCAGCTGAGCTTCCCTGGTTGCTCCATAGCGCAACATTTCGGCTCAACTTCTCCTTCCTGGTTGCACGATGGGCGCAGTATGCTGCGATATTCAGGCGTTGGTTGCTTGGCCACCGAATTTGCTCTGCTCCATGTTTGAATATCACACCTGTTCTTGTTCTTTAGCATCAGTTTAGCGCTTGCTCCTGCTGTTGGGCCAGTTTGAAGCGCAGTTTGAATATCTGGCCATGGTATCAACCAACTATAAATACATGAAATGTGCAAGGCATATATGAAATGTGGAAAACTGTGCAATAGTATAAAAGGTGTTCCTCACATCATGTATATTAATGGGTAGATATGGTGTCCTGGAGAACCAGACATGTATGCACAGGATAAGCTGCACTAGAGTTTGTAGAGCTCAGGGATTCTAAAGAAAAATCTGGGACAGTTTATTATAGAAAAGTATAACTTAAAGCAGGTAGGGTGACTGTGTGGGTGTGGGCAGTAAACAGCGCCACCATGCAAAGGAGTCCATCAGTCTCCAACCCCCAATAGACAGGCAGAAGGAAGGAGCAATCAAATCTCTTCGGCAAAGAAGGGAGGGGAAAGGAACTCTAAAAAGAGGGAGTTGGTACGGCAAGGGTCAGAGCAGGTGCAAGTACTAAACAAGTACTGCTGTTTAGTGTTTACCAGTGATGGTGGGGGACAGGGGTCCAACTTTGGGTGACAAATTATCCTGGGGAAGGGGTGACAGACAGGGCACATGAGGAGAGAAAGGGAGCCCAACATGTACAACCTAGAAGATAGAAAGGAACGGGACATGAGTGAGACCTTCAAGTACCTAAGAGGCCAAAAAAGAGGAAGGACAAACAGGGCAACAGTCTGAAGTTAGAGAGAGAGTCAGTCCATTATTCTTGATGAGGATGGTACTGGTGACTGGCTTGAATACACTAATAGAAGTAAAAAATGGGCATCAAACATGTTGAGGAAACCATGCAAAATATATAATCCAGCTACTTGTTGTACATGAGCTGGAATAGCAGTTCAGATTTTCTACCAACAGGTTCCTCCTTTGATCTGTGTGGATCTGTCCATATACAGAAGGATCTCTCCACATCTGCACTTACACAGGTATCCAAATAGCTTGTAGAGCAGCTCTGGAGTACAGTTAGTTGTGACTGCCTTGAACGCCTAATGCACCCAACATCCAACTCAAAATGCTTGAAGTTCCTTATATCCTCCCTAGCATATACAATTACCCCAGTCATTTTGCAGTTCTGTTTGGTTTGTGCAGTGCTATCAGAGGAATGTCACTGGCATGCCGTGTCAAATCCCTATTCAGTTTTGGTAAATTTCTGGGGTCCAAAATACAGCAAGCTTTAAAGAATCCAACTGATGGGTTTGTGTCCATATGCTTAGAAAACTTGTTTAAAGCGACACTAAATGCTCCTTGAAAGAGCAACATTTTCCTGCTTGACCCATGGCCTCATAGCCTGCAAGTACCCGTCAGTTCTGTCACCAAATCGTTCCATCTTCATGACTCTTGCTTCAAACCGCTTTTGATTTTGCTAATAGTGTCATCAGCAAAACAGCCAAGGGCTTTTCCTTGGTTTGCAAAAGCCCGATTGCATCAATAAGGTCAGTACAGTTTTCAGCAATGAATGCAGTTTTAACCTGCAGCTCTGTGAACTATCTTCAAATAGTTTTTAAGGACCTCATGGAGTTGGCATCACTGGTGTCATCCTTGAAGAACTCTCTGAGGTGTTCCAGATATGCAGAGTGTTATTTTACTGCTTGAACCAGGTGTTCCAATGGTTCAAGACAGGAACAGGAGGCAATATTGTTTTTCCGCACCCTCTCCTCCAGGAATGCAATGTACTTTCGTTTACGTTTTGCTGATTGTTGAAAGGCATATTTTATAAGTGCCACAAGCTTATTCACCTGATCAAAGTGGTCCAATCCAGGTATCACCCACAATGATAAAATGTGTGCCAACAACCCACATGGACTACATGGTCACCAATTAGGACATGTAATACATCATTAAAGCACTTTGTCATGTAACGGCATTGTCATTAACAAATGCTACCACTTGTCCCATCTCCACACCATATTTATGCAAGGTCTTTAAACACTTTGGGCAACAGTGGAGTGGTTTATACTATTAGCTCTATGGTGTCTGCTATTATAGATTTTGCACCCTCCATTACCAAAATAATATTTCTATTACACAGCGGAGTCTGCATCAGTTGTTTCATCGCACATTACTGAGATGTCTTGCCTCTTACCAGCTGGCTAATTCCTCCTCCATTTCTATTTAGTCGGGTGCAAATAATTCTGTTGTAAAGTGTCTGCCTTGGAAGCTCCAATTCCTTTGATATACTTCCCCATCCAGTCTCTCAAGCAGGTTGATCCAGATTTTCAATTGGTATATTGGTACTACTACCCAAGCCCTCAACGTGTTCCAAAACAGTTTCCTCCTTGTAGCAGCTGCGAGCTGTTGTAGCATTAAAATGGGTGTACATGGTCACCTGTCTGCTGTTACTCTTCTGGCTTGTGTTCTTGGTGTGTTTTTGCTTTACAGTGATCCACCACTGTGTCCTTCCTGATGATAGTCAACAGGGTGATCACAGAGTGACAGAACATCTTCCCTCCATCTTCATACATGCCATAAGACTTTGAATTAGCAGCACGGTCTTTAGCGGTAAGAGATGAGATTTTGGCCATTTGCTTGGTGGTGGTGGTGTTGCTATTGCTACGCGTAGTGTGGATGACTCCCAACAAACTAAAATTGAAACAGTTGGGAGATATATAAAATATATTTACAATTGTAGCATACAACTATTACAATTTCACAACTAATTACTCAATCTCTCAAATCAAGACAAAAATAGAGACTACATCAGCATTAGAATCTTTACTGGTCATTCATGGTCATAGAGGAAATGAAGGATGATGATCAGGAGGAACAACTGCAGAAATCACATGCCTTCGAAGTCTAGACTAGAACTATCTATAGTAAGAAACAAGCATACAAATCTCCCCACTAATATAAGACCATGTCTACGAGTGGAGAGGACAGCTACAGATTTTAGGCTGACCTCAGCCATTAAATTCCAGACTACAATATCGCTATTTATCTATATCTATCCCATTCTCAGCCAATTCCTGGCCACCATTTCCGAGTTAGTTACATATCATCTGCCAAATCTCACTAACTGCTAATGTGAGGCTATGTGGAGAAGGGTACCAAAAAAAAACACTGTGATGTCAAGAAACATACAATCTAGACTTTGAGTCACTGTTTGTGAGTGCAAAGAAGTACAACAATTTTCAGAAGGGCAGGACTCACAGCAGCAGACCACCAACAGCACTTTCACAGTTTGACCTAAACAAAACACAAAAAAACCCACAGAAGTCCTAACTCTGCAACACCAACAAAGCACTCACATTTTTAGCATGGAAGACCCACTAGTGAGCAAAAAAAAAGCAAACTGTACCTTTTACAATGGAGGATAGTTGCCTGCAGCAGATCATCTCGATAGCACTTCAAGGCCTGAAATCATAATTGAAATGTTTACATGTGGCCCACAGAAATGTACACATAACTGTTAAAAGATAATCATCATCATCATCACATCCTCATCCTCATCAATGCATTCTCCAATTACAGCTTTCCACCAACACCCACACCTGCTTACTTGAAGAGTGGTGCAAAGGGACAAGCATGAGCCACTGGTACCAGCAGCAGGTGGTTCAACATCAGAAGGAATCTGCAGCAGCGCACAGGCATGATATTCATGAAGACTTCACCTTCCAACTCCCAGCAAGATGGGTGGCAACAGCAGGTTCATCGATTCTCCAGGATAGACAGCAAGTAAGTGCAGACACACCCCTGTGGTGTGATGGCAGCAAGTGCAGCCCCATCCTGTAGGTGGACGGCAAGAGTGCAGCCCCCACCCCACAGGAGTGATGCCAGCAAGTGCAGCCCTCACCCCGCAGGTGTGACGGCAGCATGTGCAGCAAGTCCAGTCCCCACCCCACAGGTGTGATGGCAGCAAGTGCAGCCCCACCCTGCAGGTGTGATGGCAGCAAGTGCAGCCCTCACCCTGCAGGTGTGACGCAGCACATGCAGCAAGTGCCACCCTCACCCCACAGGTGTGACAGCAGCAAGTGCAGCCCCCCACCCACAGGTGTGATGGCAGCAAGTGCAGCCTCACCCCACAGGAGTGATGGCACATGCAGCAGTGCAGCCCCACCCTACAGGTGACTGCAGCATGCGCAAGTCCAACCCCACCCCACAGGTGTGATGGCAGCAAGTGCAGCTTCCACCCCACAGGTGTGATGGCAGCAAGTGCAGCCCCACCCTGCAGGTGTGATGGCAGCAAGTGCAGCCCCACCCTGCAGGTGTGACGGCAGCATGTGCAGCAAGTGCAGCCCTCACCTCACAGGTGTGATGGCAGCAAGTGCAGCCCCACCCAGCAGGTGTGATGGCAGCAAGTGCAGCCCCACCCCTGCAGGTGTGACGGCAGCAAGTGCAGCCTCTACCCCGCAGGTGTGATGGCAGCAAGTGCAGCCCCTACCCCAGCAGGTGTGATGGCAGCAAGTGCAGCCCCCACCCCCACAGGTGTGATGGCAGCAAGTGCAGCCCCACCCCACAGGAGTGATGGCAACAGAGGTAGAATGACAGTACTCATCCAATGCCATGTACCAAAGCTTTACAGAGCTCAGACATGAATTAAGCTGAACCACCAGACTCCAAGGTGGACTCCAGTTCAGTCCCTAACATCTAGCTGCCTGGATTGGTTTATTTATATGTAAACAAAGTGCATCCAATTAAAACAAAATCCCTAATGATTAATGAGGATTGGGATTGAGGATGCTAATGGAGAGATCAGCAATCTGTACTGAAGAATAAACCAATCAGAAATGTACAACAGTAAATTGGCACTTTCTAACTTGGTCCTCATGAAAATGGAGCTCTTAGTTTTCAAGTCGGAGCTCAACTGATGAAAGGTGTTCTACCGGCAGAGGTAAAGCATAAAACCACTGTGCAGCTGTAGTTTATCTCTCCTATCCCCTGCAGTCAACAGAAATAAATCTATCTTTGCGCTCAATCACCAATTTGAGTGATCAGCACAAGTGCAAAGACTATTTTTAATATAGTGCCTCGGGGAGGGAGCTCGTAGAGGTGAAGCCAATCTGCACAGTGGTCAGGGCTTCACCTCTGCTGGTAATTCACCTTAAGAATTTATCAATTCTCTGTAATTCCAAACACTTCCAACAATATTCCATTAGACATTCCATAAAAGCCAAACTGAAAGGTGGTAAGATTATTATTAACATGCAGTTAGACAGTTTAAATCAATTTTTCCTTTGTTTACCCGTAGGTAAACCAAGGAGAAAAATCTGAAGTTTCGACAGTGGTTTCAACATGGTTTATTCAGTTTGATGCGGCTTAATAAAGTTATTTTGTCTGACTGTGTCTCTTTTTATTATCATTATTATTCATTCTATGTGCTCACAGACAGAGGTGCACACACACACACACACACACACAACCACCAATAAACCACTGGAGCATGGCATGGACAAGGCAGACTGGCATGCATGTTGAAAAATGGTTCTGTGCCACTCTGCCCATTCACCCTTCCCTCTGAGGCTAGAACCATTTTTCCCAGCATGTGAACCAGTCCGCCCAGCCTGCCTATCTGCCGACCATCAACCAACAAACCAATGGAGCATGGCACAGACCCAGCAGACTGGCATGCATGCTGGGAAAAATGGTTCTGTGCCACTCTGCCTGTTCACCCCTCCCTCTGAGGCCAGAGCCATTTTTTCCAGCATGTGAACCAGTCTGCCCAGCCTGCCCATCTGCTGACCATCAACCAACAAACCAATGGAGCATGGCACAGACAAGGCAGACTAGCATGCATGCTGGGAAAATGGTTCTGTGCCACTCTGCTCATTCACCTCCAAGGCCAGAACCATTTTTCCCAGCGTGAACCAGTCCACCCAGCCTGCCCATCTGCGACCATCAACCAACAAACCAATGGAGCATAGCACGGACAAAGGCAGACTGGCATGCATGCTGGAAAAATGGTTCTGTGCCACTCTGCCCATTCACCCCTCCCTCCGAGGCCAGAACCATTTTTCCCAGCGTGTGAACCAGTCCGCCCAGCCTGCCCATCTGCAACCATCAACCAACAAAACCAATGGAGCATGGCATGGACAAGGCAGACTGGCATGCATGCTGGGAAAATGGTTCTGTGCCACTCGCCCATTCACCCTCCCTCTGAGGCCTGAACCATTTTTTCCAACATGTGAACCAGTCCGCCCAGCCTGCCCATCTGCTGACCATCAACCAACAAACCAATGGAGCATGGCACAGACAAGGCGACTGGCATGCATGCTGGAAAACTGGTTCTGTGTCACTCTGCCCATTCACCCCTCCTTCTGAGGCCAGAACCATTTTTCCCAGCATGTGAACCAGTCCACCCAGCCTGCCCATCTGCCAACCAGCAACCAACAAACCACTGGAGCGTGGTACGGACCCGGCAGACTTGCATGCATGCTGGGAAAAATGGTCTGTGCCGCTCTGTCCATGTTCCTCCCCAGAACAATTTTTTCAGCATGTCTGCCATTTTGCAAATACATTCATTTTTGGTACATGAAGCATATCATCTCATGCCCCCACAACATCTTCCTCCTTGCTTCCCCATTCAAATAAAAGCAGCAGGGCTATCCAAAACACAATAAACTTATCATTCGGCAGACACACAGAAAAGCAGTAGTCCTGTGGCAGTAGATGGCAAGGCAGGTCTAGTACAGCACAAGACAGACAAAGTGCAGGTCAGGAGCACCAGGCTGCTAGTACAGTAGGGCAGGTGAGCAGCACAATGTTTGCAGGGCAGTTGAGCATGGCCACTCTTCACACCCGACAGACCAGCCTGGACACTCACTAATCTGTCCCCTCCGACAGACCAGCCCAGTCACTATCCCCACCCTAATGGACCACCACAGCCACTCTTACCCACAAGAAGCTGCATGGCACTATCCCAATCCAGATGCTGATGCACGGCCACTCTGCTTACCCAGAGTGACACTGTCCCCACCCTGATGGGCCAGCATGACTACTTTCCCACTCTGACAGATCACCAGGGCCAATCTCCCCACTGCAGTGTACCAGCAGGGTCACTCTCCCCATCCCCATGGACCGCCAGGGCAGTATCCCAATCCAGATGCTGATGCACATCAACTCTGCTTCCTCAGACAGACTAGCCCAGTCACTCTCCTAGCACAGACAGGCCAGCACGACCACTCCCCACCCTGATGGACCACCAGGGCCACTTTCACCCACAGACCACCAGACTTTTCCCACCCCAACAGACCACCAGGGCCACTGCCCCACCACGATGGACCACAAAGGCAACTCTCCTCCCTGACATGCCAGCATGGCCCTTCCCCACCCGACAGATCACCAGGGCCAATCCCCCACCCTGCTGGACCACCAGGGCCACTCCCCACCCGACGGACCACTGATCCTTACCTGAATGACCCACACCCCAATGGTTCAGCCTGGACACTATTCACACCATGACTAGCCTGACCAGCAGTAACCCCAGATCAGATCAGTCACTATCCCCACCCCAATGGACCAGTTCAACACAGCCACTTTCCTCACTGTCACTCTTCCCACCTCACTAGCACATCTGGGCTCAACCTCCCCCACATTGATCCCAGGCATCAGACCAGTTTCTCCTCCTCACCTTAAATTAAAATCAGTGCCCAAAATTCCCTTTAGAAAGTAGAAAATTTGGCTAGCCCAGACAAAGGGCAGTTAAAAAGAGGCAACAAAAACACCAGACTTTTTCTGTCTCCCCAAAAAAAATCTTCAGAGCTCTAGGCCAATGTAGATCATGGTCTGGACAAGTTTACAGTAGTTCCCAGGAAACCAGCAAAAAACCCCACAGCAACCTAGGCAAGAAGAATACCATCCATGATATTCTGATCAGTCCAGCCACTTTGTTTCCCAAGCTGTTCCCAAGCTTGCTCACCACACCTTGGATTCATGCTGGAAAGCATTTTGTTTCTCATCAAGCAAAAACCACCGACAGATACTGCAGCTAGGAAAAATGAAATTGAGACTGAGGTGCAAAAGCTCTATGCCAGTCTAGACCACGGACCAGGAAACAAGCAACCTATGCAAGAAGAGAACAGAATATGAGGGTTCCCAAAGCCTCCCCCAGGCATCTTGGATTCGTGATGTGGATCCAATAAAAGCAAATTTAGCTCACTGGCTCAGAAACAGAATCAGACTGACGATATGCAAGTAATGCGGGAGTATTTGTGCTAAATGTACTGATTTTGTAATATATTTAGTGCAAATACTCGATGTTACTTACTTACTTACTTATATATCGTCAGTTAGACTTGAGCCATCTGAATGCAGAAAGCATTTTCTCCTCAGTGAGCTAAAACAACCGAACAGAGAGATACTGCAGCCAGGAAAAAGAACTTGCAACTGCAGTTTGTGTTATACAGCTTTCAAATTACGTTAATTTTGTTTATTGCTAAACTGCATTGTGGCTTTGTTGGCTGTCACAAAGATCAGTTACTGCAAGTGCTGCAAGCTTGATCATTCCATCCAGGAACGTAAATACCTGTAGTAGCATTTGCATTTACAGTGAAAAACAAGCAACAAATACTCATGAACAGAATGAATTTCCCCAGGACTCCAGCAGCGAGACAATAATGGCAAAATGAGCAGGCAGTAAGAAAAGACACCGCTACGCACTGACTTACAAAGCCTGTACATCACAGGAGGCCCGAGAACAAATGCGTTATTTCCGCTTTTGGCACCATTTTCCCATGGGCCAATCACAATTCGGTTTCCGTCTCATACACTGCACAAGTGCGGTAAACCAGTGTCCCTGCCTGCAGGTACCCTAGCCAAACTCGATATGTTTTATCACAGAGCCATAAGATTTATCACGGGTCTTCCATACTCAACCCATCACTGTGCGTTGTACATGGCAGTGGGATGGTCATCCTTGCTTACAGACAGCAAAAATGCTGCGGTTTGACATACAAAGCTACCTCAGATAAACTGCCCCAGTATATCTCTCTCTGTTTACCTTTGTGCACTCGGAAGTATGCCCTGAGAAACACCTCATATATCTACCTTTATGTTTACAAAGCAAATGTCACATTGGCAGAGCAGCCATCAGCTTTGTGCTCCTTCAACTGTGGAACAAGCTGCAAAAACTTTTGAAATTAACTCACCCCATCAGCCTAGCAGCTTTTAAATCTCTATATCTACATCATAATAAGGAGTCCTGTGCCTGTCTACCTAAGTAGTGACTCCTATAAGTCCAAAGCACACTCTAATTACTACTGTTAAAAGACTGATCACATCTATAATCGACTCTTCCTCTCCCTTTTTCTACCCCATATCTGTCCCTTCCACATTCCTCTGACCCTGGTTCCAGCTCTAAATTTTACATACCGTATCACTATATATCTTTTTATATTAGGTTTTATTTGTGTTCGTGCACCTGACATGTTATTTCTTTACTTTTATGAAAAATTGTGTCCTACCCAAAACTAGCTGTATTTTCTGTTCCAGACATATACTACTGTCAATGCTACCTGCTGATACTTTGTATATACTGTATTATTGTATCTCACTTTATTTGTATTATTACTATTTTCTTGTGTGTTGCATCCCATGTATATACGTCCCTTGTTCCTTGTTAACAAACCCAGGTCCACTTGAAAATGAGCTTGCTCAACGGTGATCACCTGGTTAAATAAATACTTTGATAGATTGATTGATTGATCAGGCCAAACAAACACGGGGACAGGGGTATTACATCCCAAGCAGTAGTTGGTGGAACATACACACACTTACAGGTTAGCACTGCTCCACCACCCTAGAAGCCATCCAATACCACAGAGGAGTGCTTGGAGGACTGGCTGCTAGGTTGTGGCAATTGAGTGTGCTCAATCTCTCATTAAATCTTGCACTTGCACTGCCTACTTATGTGGTGACTATAATAGGCAGACAGAGGACAACGATCAGTGAATGACATGAGAGTGAATGACTGTAGAACAATACTGAAGAGTAACATGGTGGGTCAACATCACTGAGCTTTGGAGGCAGGGTAACAGATGGAGCAGCTGAGAACTAAGTAAAGTGAACAAAAGTTACTACAGTATTTTTTAAATACTGCTACTGGCCTGGTTTGGTTTATGTCAAGAAAGTGTGATGATCTTCTTTGTTTTGTTAAAATCTTTTTTGAGTTGATTTTACTGTAATAAGTCATGCCTTGTACATTGTCAAGGGTAGGATTGCAGGTTGACCTTGTATGATACTTGTGGACTTGTGGTTCCATTCCATTCTAGTCTATTTTATGATCCAGCTCACAAGAGTAACTTAGAAGGCTGTTGGACTCCTCCAGGGATTATTATTTTTATTTTACTTTGTGTCGACCAGGAAAGTAGTGCTAGGCAGTTCTTCCTATTTTTATAGCCTCACGTGGCAGGAGGGAAGATACAGATGGGAACCAACAGAAACTGAGCCAGATTAACCTGTTAATTGTAGTTTTAGTGAATGGAGAAATTTAACCAGGACACAGGGGAAATTCTATGACTCTTTTCATTAAGTGCCATGGGAACAGGCAGACGGGATCTGCTTAATGTCTCAGCTGAAAGACAGCACCTCAGGGGTGCAGTGCCCCCTCATCCTGCACTGCAGTGTCAGTATTGGGATTTTACCCCAAGTTCCTCATGGGGCTTGAACCCACAACCTTCCCAATCTTTCAGCCTCAGAGGTGGAGTCGCCCACAATCCCAAACATCCAGGGATGCAATGTGCTGGTTTGTACAGAGTATAGCTACCTGGTAACAGTAACAGACCACTGAGCTTGGTCTTGAGTTAATAAACAAATTGTTTATTCAACAATAAGGAACAGTAGTAGTATCCCTATACCAGACATCTGGGTAGGGTAGGGTAGGGGTGCTGCTGCTATGTTTCCCTATTGTTGAATAAACAATTTGATTTTAACTTAAGACCAAGCTCAGTGGTCTGTTACTGTTACCAGGTAGCCATACTCAGCCAAAGTGGTTTGAATGTTTGTATATGGCTCCATGTTTTCTCATGTAGCCTTTGTTGGATGTGATGCAATGTACTGGGCAGGAGAGAGGAGGTAGCATGGCAGTAAATCCTGTCAAAGATGACCCAAAATGACCCAGAATGCACACAAATCTTAAGAATTTCTAGGGTCTCTATGAGGACCCTGGTTCCCTGGCTCATTAGTTAGGTTTTTAATCCATGTGCTTACTATCTTTTCAGGGCTGGTTACTCCACTGCCTGTGACTGAGTGAGGCATGGTGTGTGTCATACATGGGGACACTCTTCTCCCCTCCCTGAAAGTTTGTAGTTCCTGATTTTGTCAGTCATGCATGCAGGGTGGGTAGTGGGGAGTAGGCTGTTATTTCCAATTGGCACTTCTCATACTTAATTATGGATCTGCCTTTTAAAACAGTGCTTTTGAAATGCAGCTAGAACTGCACATTTAACATGTGTACTCTCTTGTTAAATGCATGAGATGCCATGATTTAAAGCAGTTTCTTATTGCTCCTTCACACACACACACACACACACACACACACACACACACACACACACTCCTTTCCAGCATGCCCTCCTTTCTGAAGTGGTATAAATTTACATAAATGAATTTTCATTTATTTATATTATTAGCAACCTTCTTATTTAGTAAATACATTATTGTGCCTGTACCACTTTAGAGCATTCCCCAATTAGGGCCTGACCTCCCAATTGTTTTGTGCCCCCGGACCTTTTTATTAGCAGCCAGTGCTGTTCCATAGGTTATGTCTTGACTTGGTGGCCTTTCTTTTTAGTCCCCTTGTATCTTGGTAGGGATCTCCTGTTCTGTTGCCCTGGAATGGCAGGATTTCATTTCTTTAACCCTCTCTTGTACAAGAGGGACACATGTAACAGTCATTAAAAACTGATGTTAAAGTTCTTCTTGTTAGTGAGATTTCCTCTGAAATCTCAGATACCACGTTGTACAGGCTTATTGTAAGTTGTACCCCACACCCACTCACCACCACTGTCTGGCATGTCAGTCAGGTCCGTGCGATGCTGTGCTGTCATTGGAATTGACTGGATGCCTTGAGGAAAAGTCACCCTCCAACTGTTACTGCTATGCATACTGTTGCTGAGTGCACAATTCAACAGTAGCCATCTAGTCACTAGTGAGACAGATGAGGAGATGCTGTTGCCACACTACCTGTCCAGAAAAACTCCTGGCCCCATAAGAAGCAGCTGAGTCCAATTTACCTGAACTCCAGCCAGCCATAGTTCCTCTTTCCATTGCTCTCTGCCTTACTGTTCCTGAGACAACAAAGAAAAACCGATGCACTTTTATGACAGCTACATAAAGATGTATTGGGTTGTTAGGATGCCATGCAAGGAAGACTAACACACCACTTACTGTATATTACTGCCATCACTTTAAAATTGGCTAGTATTGATTGCATGCATGCACAGCTTAAAGCAAATATCTTCGTACAACTTGGGCTTTCAGAGCTGAGTCACTGTTAGGTTCAATGCAGCTCAGGCTGCAGTGGACTCGACAGTGACAGGCCAACCAGTAGCAGGATGATGATGATGCCATTTAGCTTGGCTACTGGGTGTAATCTTCTTGTAGTTGAAATGAAAGAACCACACCAATCCGAGTGTGGTTCCATTCTTTCAAGTACAACACACCAGCTAGCAGTCAGCTGAGCAGCATAATCATCAGCCTGTAGCAGTGCTCGCTGTGCCCCTCCCATCACATCACCCATGAGAATCTCTGGACCCTCCTGCATCTCATCTATCACCTCCTACTCCTCTTCCTCCTCAGTTGAGGGACAGTATATTAAACTGTGAATGAGCTCTTACTTCTGCTGCTCTGGTGTATGCACTCTGTTTCCTAAGGGCTCTCATTGTGCAATGGACGAGTGTGATCTTTGTTTTGGTCCAATCTTACTTTTCTGCCTTCCCCCATCTCCCATCCATCTTCATCAGTAACATTGTTGTAGGACTGTAGAAAAGGTCTGTCACGTGCAGATGACATCAAGATCTGCAAGAGGGTGGATACTCCAGACAAAGTAGAGAGAATGAGGAGGGTCCTGGGGTAGCTTAAAAATGATCGGAGGAGTGACAACTGAGGTTCAGTTCAAAGAAGTGCAAAATAATGCACCTGAGAAGATGGAACCATGGGGAGAACTACAGAATGGGGGAGGAGTTGCTGTCGACCACCAAGGAGGAAAGGGACCTGTGGGTTATCATTTCAGATTACCTAAAGGTGTCTAAACAGAGTACAAAGGCTGCAGGTAGGGCCAGTGGCATGACAGATGCATAGACAGAGGTATCACTAGCAGAAGGCAGGAGGTGGTGATGCCACTGTATAAAACACTAGTGAGGCCTCACCTGGAGTACTGTGTGAAGCTCTGGAGGCTGCACCTTTATAAGGACATTGACAGGGCGGAGGCAGTACAGTGAATGGTGACCAATATGGTTCAGGGCTTGCACCAGAAAACATATGAGGAGAGATTAAAGGACCTCAATATGTGCTCATTGGAGGAGAGGAGGGAGCAGGGGACATGATAGAAACATTCAAATACCTTAAGGGCATAAACAAGGTACAGAAAGACATCTTCCAGCACAGCAGGAGTTCAAGAAGGAGGGGCATGATATGAAATTGGAAGGTGGCAGGTTAAGGAGAAATGTGACAAAGTTTTTCTTCACAGAGAGGGTGGTGGACACATTGAATAGTCTGCCACAGGAGGTGGTAGGAGCGAGAAACTGGAGGGATTTAAACATGCCTGGGACAGGCATAAGGAACCTAGAGGTAGGAAGGAAGCAAATGACAGGTAGGGTCGAGGGCTACAAACTAAGGTAGGGCTTGTGAAGACTGGATGGGCCTGGAGGTTCTCATCTGCTAGGTTGGCTGAGGGATCTCACCTTGTGCGCGTATGGCTGATTGAACCCAGCACTAGTGATGGAGCTTGTGATGGGTGGCCACTGCAGGGTTACAATGTTGCTGGCAGAAGTACCATTTGTGTGAACTGCAGCCTGACTAACTCTTTTCACCCTTGGATTCTCCAGGGAGAGGAACAGCTGAGCTGCACAGTTCTGTTCCTCATGTCTCACTTGGTTTGTCAGTTGAGCTTGGGGCTGTATTCTGGGGCATGGTGTGGGACCATGGCCACTCATGGTAAGTTGTGCATAACACTTTCAGGCTTACCAGAAACACCTGTGATTAAATGGAGAATAGGGCATGTGTACATACATGAGGAAATTCTTCTCCACCCCTGAATAGTCTTCAGTTGCTAATTTTGTCAGTCATCATGTTGGGGGTGGCTGAGTTTACTCCCAGTAAAACATTATAGTGTATAGTAAAGCATTGTTCTGAATCAATCCTATTTCTTTCAAAATGA
Organism: Neoceratodus forsteri; assembly: GCA_016271365.2. Classification (NCBI taxonomy): domain Eukaryota; kingdom Metazoa; phylum Chordata; order Ceratodontiformes; family Ceratodontidae; genus Neoceratodus; species Neoceratodus forsteri. Next base: position 1,328,432,552 of record CM057449.1, read on the forward strand.
TGTTGTACTATAGTTCAAAGGTCATGGAATGTGATTTTACCCTTCTGTGGTACAACAGCATTCTGGAACCTCTAGAGACTGCACAAGTCAGTTTCATTCTGAAAGCCAAAGAACTGCTGTGTGCACATTTCACATAAAACTATACACTATAAAAATACAGGATGAGCAACTTTATGCACAACCAGTGTGTTCTGTCACCTTGGGGTTCTGATTCCATGGACCTCTCGAGCTTCACTCTAGGTCACAGGGAATCAGAACCCCTCTGTAGTAGAACACACTGGTTGTGCATAGGCCCATCCAGTATTCTCTATAACTTGCTCAGCTTGTATGAATTCTGCAAGGTAACAGCAGCTTGAGATGAGCGTCTTCAGTTTAGGAAGTGCACAAAGTGTTCAACATAAACTATCCCTCCCCATTCTGGCACCACACTGTGGTGTGGGGTAGGGTGGAGGAGGACATCTGGAATTAGCTTTCTCCCTGCCTGCCTTCTTGAAAGCCCCAGACTTGTGGGTGGATAGTAATGGTGTAGGGTGTTTCTGAGACTATTAAAATACATGATCAACAACCTTTAGCTATTCTCAAAGAAACAGTGAGTTTGTTCTTCCTTTTTAGCTGAACTATTCATGGAAGTTTATTCATAAATATTACTTACCATAATTTGCTTATTTAAAGGCTGGGTACAATATAACTGTAACACACCCTGTCCCTCTACTGGAGGATGGAAGTATTACTGTCACTTTTTCTCCCTGATACGTCCCTTCCTGGTGGAGCAGGTTCAGGTTACATGACCTGCCAGAAAGGGTGACTAAAAGGAACTGTACTGTATTAATTGAAAGGATTAGGTAGGGTGGACTGAGAGAGCTTCCCCTCAAGGGAGGTGCCCTGAGGGACTTTAGGTCTGGATGGCAGTCCGGGAATGGAGAAACAGCTGCAGAAAATAATCAAGAACAAAATTGTGTTGTTCAAATGTCATGTGTAACTCTGTCATGATGAGGTCTGGTTACCTGCTGCATCAGGGGACCAGGGCACTGCAGGAAAAATTCCCAGGAAGGTCTTTGGGACAAGCAATCCTGCACCCAGGGACAAAGTTATCAACCACCCAGGGCAAAGATATCAACCTCTCTTTCCTTCATCTTGTTTCTCAAAGCCACACACATCGAGCTTCTTTCCTCTAAATACTGGTTCTCTCTGCTTTCCCTGTCCACTCCACCTCCTGCTCACTGTGTTCTTGGGACTTTAACATCTTCTCCATTTTACAGTCCAAACCTAATGCTGGGTAAACCACTTTCACTTCTCCACTTCCCACCTTCTGGAACAACCAACAAACATCAGCACAAACTCATTTTTGCTCCTTCTGCCCTGGAAAGATTGTATTGTGCTCTCTATCTCATTTTCTCCTTTCACCATTTGTTGCTCCTATGTGCAACTTTTACTTATTCGTCAGCCTGTAATCCATCACTAGTAGTAGTAGTAAAATACTTTGTTAATATAAAAAAATCATATGAATTAGGATTATCTCGATTGAGCTGCAGCTCATTTACAATTAGGTTCTAGGGGATACAAAGCAGTTGAACAATGTTCTAAAAAGAGAAAACATAAGATAATAAATAAATATGGACAGTCAATATACATTGGATCCAGGTAACATAGAAGCTAATGCATACACTCAGGCAGAGTTGCAAATTAAAGCAAAATATCTTGTAATAAAACAATAATAACATTTCAAGGAGGACAGCATTGTCTGACACTAATGACAGATTTCCTAAACCAGGACTTAATCTCTTTCCAGGGTTTTCTCCTTTATTAACCCTTAAAATTGCAGATATTTTGTTCCACTCAAGAGGGCCCCTGTAAAAACGAATTGACGGCCAATCTCTAAGTTACATTTTGGAATTTCCAAATCTGGGGCATTAGCTGATCTTAATGAACTAAGTTTGTCCTGATGGGTCAGCTTAATGGTTATATAGGAGGGAGTTTACCCAGCCAACACTTGCACATAAACACAAGTAAGTGCTCCTGTCTGCTTTCAGATAATCTTAACCAGTCTAGGCGATTACATAAAAGCACTTGTGTGTAGAGCGAGGGGCTTCTAAAATAAATCTGACAAGTCTGCCATGGCACACCTCCAGTCTTTTCAAGTCACTTTTATTTTACTACTGACACAAATAAATCTCCATATTCTAACATGGGAATTATCATGGAGTTAACTACTCTCCTTCTAGCCTCTAAACTCATACAGGATCTAACCCTATACAGTGCTCCAAGTCTTTTCCCTATATTTATAATTAAATTGTTTATATGAGCTCCCAGTTTAGTGATTTGTCGAGCCAAAGGCCCAAGTATTTATAAGACTGAACCTGCTGGATCAGGGATCCTCAAAGTAACCACATTCAGGATCACATTTTCCCAGGCATCTAAAGGTCAATGAACTAATAAGGACTGTGTTTTTTTTTAGTTTAAGACTAGTTTAGTATCATTAAGAAAAACCTGCAACTCGTTAAAAGTCATCTGTAACTTATCTTGAAATGTGTTTACTGTAAGGTCCAAGTATAAATTATAGTATCATCAGCATATATATAAAATAGTACAGATTTTAGCCCATCAATGTATATGTTAAACAATAAAGACCCAGCATGGATCCTTGGGGACCCCTGATCCAACAGGAACAAAACCTGAAGTCTGGCCTCCCATAGAGACCATTTGAGTTCTATCAGTTAAATATGAGGTAAGACAGTGCAAGCTGGACCCCACTATACAGAGAGGCTGCCCTGGATAGGAGGACACTATGGTCCAAGGAATCAAATGCCTTAGATAAATCAACAAAGATGGCACCAACAGGTGTCTTTCCATCCAGGGCGGTCTGAACATCTCTGACAATTTTAGCCAGGGCTGAAATAGTGCTATATGATTTTCTGAATCCAGACTGTAGGCAATTCAAAAGGCCCTGTGATTCTAGATGCCCCACAATTTGAGTAGCCACAATCCTTTTAAAGATCTTAGAAATCTGGGGTAAAATGGAGAGTGGGTGGTAATTGCCCAACTCTGACTTATTACCCCCTTTAAAAATAGACACAACCTTTGATTGTTTCCGTGCCTTAGAAATTCTCCTGTTTTAAAGAAAATGAAATAGGTATGTTAATGGATAGGTAACCACTGGGGAAGCAAACTTCAGTAGGTGAGAAGATATGCCATCCAGGCCCATGGCCTCAGAGGTGCTTATTTTCAGTAATTCCCTCATGATCATGTCAACTGAGATCTCTGAAAAGGCACATTTTCGTTAAGCCTCTATCTATATCCTGCTGCACAGTGTCACTTGTCAGTTATTGGTAACTATGTACTCTTGCACCCACACCTTCCTGTACCTCACTTTATGTCCATATTGCCAGTACAATTTTGCTGTATATATTGCTGGCATCATTCTCACTGTAATCATCTTTATTCCCACTTCTCTCCCAGGATCACACCTACAAACACCCTTGGCTCCATGTTCAGAATTCATTGGGCTGTGCATGGCAACTTTTATGACTGTGAATGAGTGAGTGCTGTTGCTTGCTGTTGGTTATTTCTCCTGTTACTTACTGTACCCAATGAATTGATTGGGTAGTTAAAGTAAAACTAGACATACAAGCAGGAGGAGTCAATAGTGAAGGTCAAAGGGAATGCAATGGTTAGCCTTACTGCATTAACACAAACTGTGCATGATAAACAGATGCTATGGAAAAAGTTCTCAGGAACGCATCACTGGCGAAGGTTGTTTATGAATGTCTTTCTGCTGTTTGTTTTACATTTTTGTTTTCTGTAACAAGGATACTGTATTTTAAAATAAATTGACCCATTCCCAAAGGATTCCAAAGTAGCCCCACCACCACTAGAACTATGCAGTGGTTAGCCTTACTGTATTACTGCATTAATACAAACTGTGCATGAAAACAGATGCTTATATGGCAAAGTTCTCAGGAACGTGTCTTACTGGCGAAGATTTTTTTTATGAATGTCTGTTTTTCTGCTGTTTGTTTTATATTTTTGTTTTCTGTAACAAGGATACTGTATTTTAAAAGAAATAGACCCATTCCCAAAGGATTCCCACAGTAGCCCTCTGCACAACAATCTGTCCAGGAGGCATTTCATCTCTGGAATTTTTGCTAGTTTAAATCTATACTGTTCATTCTGCTTGCTGCTATGAGAGGTAAGAGTGTAACTCTGTATCTGTCCAGGAGGAATTTTGTCTCTGAGATTTACCTTTGTCATTTTGTCTCTGAGATTTACCTGAGATTGACCTTCACTGTTTAACTGCTGCTGGCTACTGGGGAGGGGATTCTTTGCCCAGAGAAGGATTAGCTTAATTCTCTCTTTAAGTATTTAACTGCTGCTGGCTGCTGGGGAAGGGGTTTCTCTGCTGAGAAGCAGAGGAACCAATCAAGCAGGAGTTGCTAGCTGAATCTCTCTTTAACTGTTCATTCTGCTTGCTTCTGGGAGAGGTAAGAGTGTAACTTTAAATCTGTCCAGGAGGCATTTTGTCCATGAGATTTTTGCTAGTTAGACTCTCTCTTTAACTGTTCATTCTGCTTGCTGCTGAGAGAGGTAAGAGTGTAACTTTGAATCTATCCGGAGGCATTTGTTCTCTGAGATTTTTTGCCCTCCCACTGACCCCCACCTACACACATAATTAAATGCTTAGTTAGTTGGGAGGAGCATATTGGCTCTGCCCGGGGTGGACTGATAGCTAAAGAGCAAATAAAAGCAAAGGTGGAGGAGTTGCTGATTATATCATGCAAGTGTACATTTGTACATTTCAATGGCATGACGCTATCAATTTCATTCTGTTAGAAATAGGATAAGTTTGACAGGGGCAGAGAGCAGAAAGGGGCAAGGGCTGTGGAAACATAGGGTCATAAACAAAGAAATTGTAAAAGGCAGTGCGACTGTAAAAAACACTAAAAGAGGGAGAGGCATACTATGAGTACATAGGATGGCACAAAGAGTGCTACAGTGCAGTGGATGCAGAGCAGCGGTGTTCAGAAGAACATTCTGGGAACTGTGGTGCAGCCCCATTTGCAGATACCTCTCTGGGATGAGGGAGGAGGTTGCCAGACTTTGAGCACAGTTGGCAGAAGTACTTGGGACCTTTTCCCCACCCAGGGACCACCATATCACCAGCTGCTGCCACAGAGGGTACTCAGTCAGAGGCCTGGATGGACTATGGTGAGCTCAGGGAGGTTGAGGAAGGTGGAGCTCAAGCACCCATGCTCCTGGTACAACTAAAGAACAAATATGATGTTCTCAAGAGAGGGAGAGCCCTGAATGGGAACCCAAGGTTGTGACCAGGGTGAAGGGCAGACCCACTAGGAGGGTCACATGGGATGGGGCCAGAGAATCCCAGTGGAGAAGGCAGCTCTCTAGTGGGAGACTCAATAGTTCGGGTATGGAGATAGGATCAGGCATCAAGAGAGAGGAGGTTATGTGTCTCCCAGAAGGCACAGCTCTGAGGGAGGAAGCAGATCCCAGTTGAAGGAAAAAGTGTCTGGCTGTGGGATGGGCATGAGGTTACAGTATAGGGTATGATGAAACTGGGGGTTCAGGGTGAAGGGTAGAGATGGCATTGAGGATGAAGGAGTTCCAGGTGGGAAGGGGGATAAGTCAGGTACAGATAGTGTTAGGGAAAGAGGCAGGACTGGGGAGGTGGCTGGGGTGGAGTTGAGAGTACAGAGAGGATGCAAATGTGCAGGGCAGTGGGACTCTCAGGGTAGGCACAAGGAAAGAGAGTTTGGAGGACAGATGAGAAATGAAGAGGGGAACCTGCTAGTGCTGGGTGATTCCATACTAAAAGGGGTCAGATGGGGAGTAAAGGGGAAAGACATAGTTGCATACAGGTAGAGTCTGTACCTGGGTTGACAGCAGATAAAGCAGGACAGGCTATTCTCAAGTGTCACGAAGAGGGTAAGGCATAAAACACTTGTGGTAGTGCACGTGGGTGCAAGCGACTTGGCAGGGGAAGCGGTAGAGGTGGGTTAGGAGAGGTTCATGAAACTGGGTAAGTTGAGTGAGGAGGTAGGGAGCTCAGTGGCCTTCTCTGTGGTACTCCCAATGCCCAGAGCAAGTGCGGCAATTAAGGGTATGATTGATTAATTCAAAAGTTGGCTGGAAAACTGGTGTCAATCCAAGGTGTTCAGGTTAGTGGGAGGCTGGGGCAGGGTCTGGAACAATAGGGATCTGTATGCAGGGACAGATTACATTTGAGTAGGGAGAGGAAGGGGTGCTAAAACAGAGGTTAGAAGAATGCATAGAAACAAAGGTTAATTTTAATTAGGTGGGGTGGCAGGTGGGTTGTTGAAAGGATGACTCTCCGGAGAGGAGACAAATGAGACTTCCTCCTATACAAACTGGGTTGGAAGCAGGAAGGATAGAAGGGCAGGGCTGAGAAGGGTGGAAAATTGGGTAAAGAATGTAAGAGAACATCTTGAGGGGTGTCTCCTTGAATGCAAGGAGTCTGGGAATAAAACCACAAAACTACAGGCTCTGTTGGCAGAGGGATGTTGGACATAGCTGCCATCACAGAAACATGGGCCAATCAATACCAGGACTGGGACCTGATGATCCTGGGCATAGGATTTATAATGGAAGGATAGGGGCAAAGGGAAAGGGGAGGGAGAGCAATGTATGCAAGGGAAGGTATAAATATGCAAGGGAAGAGGGGGAGGAGGATAGGACAGAGGCCTTGTGGATGCAATTCAGGACATGAGGAATAGGATTCTCAGGATGGGGATGGGATACAGGTCACTAACTCAAGGGAAGGCCTGATAGGGAGCTGGAAGAGCAAATTAGGAAGGTGTGTGGGAAAGGTGACACAGTGATTGTGGGGGACTTCAATCTACCAGGAGTGGATTGGAGTACCCCAGCCACCTCAAGTGCTAGGAGAAAATACTCCTGGATGCCTTCCAGGACTGCTTCCTAGCACAGATGGTCACTGAGCTGACTAGGTTGGGGAAACACTGGATCTAGTTCTAGCCAATGGGAGGCTGTAGGGAGGTGGGGTGGAGGACCCACTGGCTGGGAGGCCACCACTCAGTGTGGTTCACACTTGATATGAGAAAAAGAAGCAGTGGGCACAGGGACCAGGGTGGTGGACTTCAGACAGGCTGACTTTGTAGGATGGGTGAAATTTTAAGGAGGTATCTGTAAGGAATACAGCCACGCTGGGGTGTGAATCAGAAATGGGAATAAATCCAGTTGGGGATATTGGAGGCTACGAGACATATGCCAGATTGCAGAGCAAAAGGAAGGGTTATAAAACAAAGCTGGTTAAGAAGAGGATCTGAGAATTGGTGAGGGCTAAAAAGAAGCATTCAAGAAATACAAGAAATCCAGGAAGGGGAGGATAGAGAGGGTATGTGAAGAGTCCAAGGAAGTTACCAGGGAGTCAGGTAGCTGAGACCTCCAGGAAATTGAGGCTGGCACAGGGCATCAGGGATGGGGAAAATGACTTCTTCAGAGACATATGGGACAGAAGGAGCTGCAAGAACCAGATTTTAGGATCAGGAAGGAAGGGGTGAGCAGAGAAGGGGTGGATTAGACAGAAGCACTGAATGAGTACTTATGTTCTGTATTCATGAGGGAGAAAGGAGGGCAGTTACCACAGGGGTGGGCAGGGGAAGAGGGTAATGGACAGAGTGATCACTGAGAGTAGGGTATTGGAGTGGATAAGGGCTCTGAGGGTGGATAATGCACTAGGACTGGATGGCATACATCCCAGGGTGTTGATGGAAATGGCCAAGATCCTGGCTGGACCACTGGTAGAACTGTTTAGTACCTCCCTGGACACAGGGGCATACTGCATGACTGGAGGATGGCACATGTGGTACTCATCCATAAAAGTAGACCAAGGAATGAGCTGGGTAATAACAGGCCGGAAAGCTAACTTCCATCATGGGAAGCTGATGGAGACAATACTTTAAGCAAAGCAAAGCAAACTATTTTATATCACCTTTCTTAAAACCAAGGTGCTTTATAAATTAACCATAAACATACACGTTAAAAATATAAATACATGACTATAAATTAATTAAAATAATCTGGAAGGCCATTTGAAGAGATAGGTCTTAAATTCTGACTTGATTCTTTTGACGGTCAGGCATTCTCTTAACCAACGAGGTAGAAATTCTACAGGGTAGGGCCATGAATGAAAAACACATGCACCAGATATCTTCGGACATACCCTGGGAATCTCTAGCAATCCCTTTGTTGGTGGAACAGAGAGGATGGAGAGGGTGGTAGGGAGTCAGGAGGTCCTGCAGGTAGCTGGGTCCCAATTTGTGCAGGGCTTTGAAGGTCAAAGACTGACCTTAAAGGTGATCCGCCACTGAATAGGCAGCCAGTGCAGTCTCGCACCAGGCATAATATGGCTGGTCCTAAATGTACTAGTCAATAGCCTGGCTGCCACATTCTGCACTAGCTGCAGGTGGTGGATATCAACCCCAGGAAGCCCTAGGTAGAGGCCATTGCAGTAGCCAAGGTGGGTGGTGATGAAGGCGTGGACCAATGTTGGAAGGTCATCAGGGAACCAGGTGTTTCACTTGGGTGATGTTCCTCAGATGGTAAAGAGGATTTGACAATGGCAGACACCTGAGATTTCAGAGGTCAAACCATCATCAAAACAACACCAAAGTTACACACCTGTTTAGCGAGCTGGACACTGTCAAGCCATATGCCTGACGCCTGCCGGATCCAAACTACAGCTGGTTGGGCACAATGTTTGGACAGTTTGCACAATGTCCATGAATTCAGGCTGGCTAAAGTCTGCCCAGACAGACTGAGTGCTCATCGCCTCTCGCCGACCTCCGCAGTCCCTCTTAGTGAGAGTTGAGCCAATACCAGACTGGATGATGACAACCTTCTCAGCAAAGAATCGAGTGATCTCCTCACATTTAACCTGAGAAAATGCCCTTCTGGGCTGGAGACAGACTGGATTGCACAGTCTGTCTACAGTCAGAAAAGCTGAACCAGTTGATTCCTTGTAGCAGAAATCTCCTAGACAGGAATTCTGCCTTCTTACAGGTGATTTCTGATTGATAGCCTTTGTAATGTTCTATCAATCTAAGCCTGCCTGCATCCAAGCTGGACTTCCACCATGCTCTCTCTAGCCTTTGACCAACTCGGCTCAACTCCTTCAAGGAACCGTCAAATCACAGGGTCCTTGGATGAAGAGTGAGTGGTCGAACACAAACTGGAGCAATCTTGTTCAGGGCCTCTCCCACCAATTTATTATTAGGCCAGTACGAGATCCCTGGACTCATGCATTCACTTGACATACCCGATAGTTCCATCACCTCAAGCAGACCTTCTGGGGTAATGCCTTAAGGGTGGTTGGACCAACTCTGTAGGAGCAGGTCCATTTGGGGGTGCCTTGAAACTGAACCCTTTGGTGTGATGGTCAGACCAACTTGTTCCACCCCAAAATCAGTTATCTCCATTCCCAGGAAGAATACCAGATTCAAAGAGTGACCCCTATATGAGTCGAGGAGGTAACTACCTGTGTAAGGCCCAGCATAGTCATTAGCTGGAGGAAATTCTGACCAAATTGTGAGAGTTCATCATCAACCCAGGCATTGAAGTTGCCCAGAATGACCCATCTGGGGGACTCTGATGCCATGTCGATAATGAAGTCCGCTATCTCCTGCAGAATTCTCCACCATCACCAGGTGGGCTGGTAAATGAGGAGTATCCGCACCTACACCCTTATCTAGGATACACTCAAAGGATCTGGTTGGCTCCACTGGCACATCCACAAGGCCCAGTTCTGTCTTAAATATGATGGCAACACCCTGCCCCTATGATCCAACCTCCAGAGGTGTATCACCTAATACCCAGCCGGAACAGCTGAGGCCAATATAGGGCCTGCATTATCATCCAGCCAGGTCTTGGTGATGCAAGCCAGATCTACCATTTCAGCAAGAAAAGCCATAATAGCTGTCTTGTTTTAATAGATCTGGCAATGCATAACACTGCTCAAGTAGGATGGGCTGTTGAGGAAGACCTCAGCTCCTGCCCATTAATTATGGAGCCTTTGGGTATGGGGACAAGACAGAGATATCTCTGTCCTCCCTCCATTTTCCCCAGGGCATCTCCTGGTCCCCACCGCCTTAATCCATCTCCCTTTCCACTCCCCACCAGGCTCAGTTCTCCCCTTCTCCTTCACCTAACTATCTTCAAAGCTTGACACCTTAAATAGATATCTGCTGACAATGGAGGATATTCAAAGGGCACATTTCCTAAGCCTGGTGGAGGAATAGTGCCTGACCATCTTTACTTCTTCCCAACACATTATATCACTAAAATAACACAAACTCAATACAACAACCCACGCTAAAATAAATAACAATCAAATCCAAGCCTTATGCCCCTTATGCCTCACAAAACCACCCCTAAATTTTAACCTAACTACCCCCAAATCCCAATACACAAATTATTTAAGACGCAGCAAAAATTGATGTATCAGAATTAATGAGAAAAGTGAGATAGCTGCAGAAAATCAGCTAACACTCTCCAGATAGAAATTCAAATACAGGCGGTCTCACAAGCGACTAATTTGAATGATTAATGTCAATGTGAATTAACTTAAATTAAATAGTGTCCATAGAGTCAACCTTTATAATTCCTGAGAAAGTTTGATGTTGGTAGGGGCTCTCACCTCCCCAACCTCCAATATTTGTCCCAAAAATGCAGAACTCTCACTACCACATTCACAGAGTTCTTTAGATATTAAAAACAGAAAAATAAGCACGCTCACTGCCAATCCAAAGATAACTGAATGATTTATATTTAGTCATCAAAAGCTTCCTGGGATCCAGTCAGCGATACTTCATTCAAGAGAACTTCTACTCAGGAGCCAATATCCAACCAGAGAGCATTCGATAGCTCAGACTTGCCAGGTCCCGACCCAACACCAAGCATGCCCCAGAGCACAGCCGATTTCTCTACTACAGCTGCTGGGACTGCTCAACCTCTCTGGCTATCCCCACAGCTCCAGGCACTTAAGTGATATTCACCCTCTGGTTTGCACCCACCAACCCCCAAAAAGGCTGCACTCCATAACCCATCTCAGGGCCAGCTGGTGAAGCTAACCACTCCTCCACTCATGGTCATCACTCTGAGTCCCTTCACCTGATGGTTCACAACAACCCAGCAGTCTCAGTCCTCTAGCTGCTATAATTCCTGGCCACTCTTACTCGACAGTAGGCAACTCCAGTACAAACAAGGCAACAGATCTCCATGTAATCCTTTAGCTCCACAGACTGTTCCCAGAATTTGTATTCCTTAATTCAGCTGCTTACAATATGTATTGGATTTCAATCTCCAAGTTCAATTTGGGACACATAACTTCTTTGGTGCTAAATGCTAATCCTATAGTCAGAGTTCCACACTGTGCTGAACTGATGCCAAGCAAGCTGCTTGTGTAGCAAATAGGAGAAGCTCAATAGCTGTAAATATCAGGCAGGGTAGGTGATTTTCACTATTTCCGCTACTGTTGAACAACCGCTACAAAACAACAAGCGGACAAATGATAAGAATGGTAAAATGGTAAAAATCACACTTTAAAGTACACAAATATAACTAAAAGAATGAAACATTGCTAAGTCAATAAGACAGCTGGCCCAGCGTGGCTGCCATTTTGCTATAATTCTGGAAGACTTAAGGAAAGGCTGGTGACCTTTATGGAAGACAATGGGCTCCAGGACAGTCACCAGCATGGGTTTGACTCTGGAAAATCCTGCCAAAATGAACCTAGTTGAGTATTACAACTGGGTCATGAGGTAATTGGACAAGAAGAGTCATGGGTGGATGTCATATACTTGGACTTCAGTAAGGCTTTCAATTCGGTGCTGCATGGGAGGTTTGGAAGGAAGTTAAGATTGAGAGGGTGAGGATTAAGATGGTTAAATGGATTGAGAATTGGCTGCAGGAGAGACAGCAGAGGGTAGTGGTGTGTGAGAGGAACTCTCATCTCAAGGTCTGTGACAAGTGGGTGCCACGGGATCAGTACTGGGGCCAGTGCTGTTTGGAATATTCTTAGCGGACATCTTGTATGGCATCAGGAATAAGATCAGTCTATTCACTGACAGTATCAAATTGGGAGTGGTGGTGGATGATATAGCAGGTTGGCAGAGGCTGCAGGATGACCTGACCAAAATGGTGGATTGGGCAGAAGCGTGGCAGTTGGGGTTTGATGCAAAAAGTGCAAAGTCCTGCACTTTGGAGCAAAGAACCCAGGCGGGGTTACCAGCTGGGAAGGGTACAGCTAGGTTCCACTGAGGAGGAGAAGAAGGATCTAGGGGTGGTTGTATTGGGAAGATAAACAATACAGAGCAATGTAGGAGAGCAGTAGGGAAAATCAACAGGATGCTGGGTTGTATCACGAGATGGATCTCCTCCAGGAGCAGGGAGGTGATCTTGTCTTTCTACAGGGCACTGGTCAAGCCACACATATAGTAATGTGTGCAATTTTGCCACCCATATCTGAAGAAGGATGTGACATTACTGGAAGGGGTACAATGCAGGGCAACAAGGATGATCCAGGGATTGGAGGACAGACCATATGAGGAGAGGCTGAGAGAGTTGAACATGTACTCCTTGGAGGAGAAAGGTATTGGGTATATGATTGAGACCTTTAAGTACGTAAAGGGATAAACAAGGTGGGCTCTGAAGGGATACTCAGGATGAGGAGGGAGGGACATGAGAGGCATGGCCTTAGATTGGAGGAGGAAGATTTAAGACAGAAATGAGGAGCCACTTTTTCACAGAGAGGTTCGTGGCAGAATAGAATGCACAATCAGAGGAGGTGGCATCCTGTAAGACTGGGTAGTTTCAAAAGGGGATGGGACAAGTTAAGGGGTGTAATTTGGAAGGGGATAGGGTGGGGCAGCTGCAAAGTGTGGGTGCTAGCTACACACTCACGCAGACCTGATAGACCAGGTGGCCTATTTCTGCTGTAAAATTTGTATGTTCACATATTATATTTTAGATAGGCCACCCAGGGCAGGTCTCATTTTTTTCTGTTTTATTTTCTTTATTTTCAGCTTTTCTGTCTCCTTTAATTTGAACTGTGCCTTTTCTCTAAACACCTTTTACCTAATATCTGTGCTCATCGTGTAGCTCTTGTACCACTCTATAACTCTGTCTTTACTCTCACTAAAAGTTTTCCTTATACTAACCCATGTTTCCCTTTTATTTCTACAGGTCTGACAGGACACCAACACAAGTGTGACACAATGGTGACCATCAAATCAGATAAATAATGTTTTATGTGTAACCTTCCCCATGTGTCCTGTGTTTTCCTAAAGAACTACAGATCCATTGTGATCCCATCTTTCTCATATTTTACAAGGATGACTGCATGTTGCTGCAAAATCCCATCTCAGGCTCTCAAGGACCCATTAAGAGATCTCCTGCTTCCTATATATGCTAAGTGGGTAAGCAGTAATGGTCCAGCAACAACTGTTATATGCTGTCAGCTTTCACTTTTTACAGCTGCATGGTGAGAGCTATGCTGATATAGTGCTATTATATAAAGAAGGGGCTCTGGAAGCACATGACTGCAAATGCACAACATCTGTCTCCTTCCACCAAGTGGAGTTGAAGCACACTTCTCTGTGTCTTCTCATTTCAGTATAGTGCATTTCCTTCCTCCCCTGCACTATTTTCTTGCTCTGGATTCTGCTAGCCACCCACACACTATTTTCTTGATCCTCTCAAGGTTGCTACATTGTGCAATCCAACAGTGTTTAATTTTCTTATCTGTACAGTGACATCTGAGCTCAGTTTCTCTCTCCTTGTGAGTCAGCCAATTCCAATTCTCTGTTGCCTGACTTGAACTAATGAGCAGTCAATGGGGCGATGATAGCCTTATGATTATTTCTAGAAAAACTCAGTGTTTTGCAAACAAACCCACAAAACATGCACCTTGTGCAGGGCACCCCATGCCCAGTCTGAGCAAAGTGTGGGGTGATGATAGCCTTAGGATTATTTCCTGGGAAATAAAGTATTCCAGACACAAAATCCAAAAATGTGTGCTTTTGTGGGGAGCCCACATCCAGCCTTTGAAAATCCCACAGCCAGCTGGAGTGTGGAGGAAGGTACTGCTTGAAAAGTGCCCATCCATGACAGAAAGATAGCTGCCTGGGGCACTGCACCAGTTTTTCTGCCGTCACACACTCATCAATAAAAACAGAGGCAAAAACTGAAAATACAGTCCCAATAAAAACACAGAGTCTCTGAAACCTACCTTCATGTCCCAGCCTTCTCAAAAATATCAAATGGAAACCTAATGTAGAGAAAACTCTCTTTTCTCATGCAAAAGTGGTTAAACTCCCTGCAATTTCCTTCAGGATATGCTAATGGAGTCCTTCAACTTTTGTTCCTTCAGGAAATAGTGTCACTGTTTAACTCACTCTGACTTTCCCTCAGTGACCTGTTTCTGTCCTTTATCCTGCAGTACCTTCTCTTCTCACACCACTGAGCTTCACAACTAGCAAGCACACATGCATACAATGCAGGGCACTTTGGTGATTCAGTATCTGCTGTCCACCCACTTGAAGCTCATCAGTATGGTGGTACTAAAATAGTTAGGAAGAGTTTAACTCTCAATCTGTTGTAAATTGTGTGCAACAATAAAGCTTGCAGAATCACCAGCTGCCCTTTTATGCAAATACATAGTCCAATGGTTGAATTCGACATCCAGGACTCAGCAGTTCTAGCAGGGTTAGACTATACAACTGGTGAGGTGTCCCATTAGATCTTTATTTCTTAGAATGTATCATCCCCTATCTTTATGGCATATTCTACACTGTCTAAGGAAACATCAAAGTAGCGTGCTTTAATGTGTGTACCCAGCCACAGTTCAAATTGATGTTTTAGTAAGCTGTTACAATCCTTTTAAACAGTACCTAAACAAGCAGTTTTTAAACTGCAAACTCTAAATCTGGCTTCACAGCAAGATAAAGGAAAGGCTGATGTTTACATTTATGCTAAAACTACAGTTATGTAAATAACATAAATGCAGTTTCATGGCTTTTGAAAAATGTAAATAACAGCCTTTCACTTTTAAAAAACAGCCTTGCTTGCTCCTAAAATGTCTGCCAAGTGTGTTAAGTGATGAGTCATGATGACATCATTGGAGCCTGAGGCAGAGACCCACATGGCTCCCTAAATTGCTAACTAGTCCTTCTTTTCCTTTGTTTTGAATTGTTTCACCAGAATGATCAATACCATGTGTTAACACGTGGATTATTTTAATCAGTACATGTTAGGCTATGGTTTTGTTCATTTTGTTTACTTTAACTTGCTGAAAATGTTTTGGAATCCAGCTGACTTTCTCTTTGGCAAACCGCAGCACAGTACAACACTTCAAATACCTGATGATCTAATGGTTATATGATACCCGAAATTTGTAGCCAAGTACTGGTCTGGTCCAATTCCAAAGCTCATGCTTTCTTGGCAGTCCACAAATAAGCTTCTCTTCTAGTCTTTTTCCATGTGAACCCCCTGCACCTAGCCTGCCTTCTGTTGAACACCCCACCATCCATACTCTGTCCTTAGTACTGCCTGGGGCTGCATTGAGCTTGTGGTCTCATGAAGAAAAATTATCACACATCAGATTGTAATCTTGTGCATCAGAGAGTTGTGCACTCTATACTAATATGCTTCATCAGCTGGCACTGTTACAAAATGCCTCCCAAATCACTCTTCAGTCCATTTTTCAATGTTTGACTTCTGCTCCCACAGTAAACATTGAGTGGATCATCACCCTTCTGCACAGTGAGGGCAGTATGCACAGTCCCCTGTTGTGATTTTTCCTGTCTCATTAACCAACAACTTGGTCTTCCTGGAGGGCCAAGCAATGAGCATCAGGACCCACCAGAAAAACTGTTGTTCTTGTCCCCATAAGGGCTGCACTTAGTATGGATAACAATATTATTAGCAGGAGAGGCATACTAATGCCTTGAGTGAATCCACCCAACTTCCAGTGTCGGTCTACTCCTTTATCTGTGATCTGCAGAATCTTGAAGGACAGTTCATGGCAATTCTTCTCCAGTACTCTTCTGTGCCGTACTCCACAATGCGAGTTGACTGGCTACCACCCTTCTGAATTTTAAATGAGCTATTCACAGCTCCCTCGATAGTCCTAACAAATGTCAACATCCCCCACCCATACTAGACTGACACTGGAAGTCAGGTGGATTCACTCAAGGCATTAGTATGCCTCTCCTGCTAATAATATTGTTATCCATACTAAGTGCAGCCCTTATGGGGACAAGAACAACAGTTTTCTGGTGGGTCCCTGATGCTCACCACTTACCAGGTAATCTCTAGACTGAATTCAAGTAACAGTTTAGGTGCAGCCCTGCCACTCTGAGTATTTATCATCACCAGCTGCTCTCATTCCCAGTCAGGTAGTGATCACAGTCCCAGCAGCCCCACATCTTAGATCTCACACTGACCTGCTCAATGTCCCCTTCCTGTCTTCCCTAACCTGAGATATAGCTTTACCCTGCTTGAATGTCTTCTTCAGTCCCTCTCTGGCATTCATTCTCCTCACCTGCTTCCACACCAAAAACTAGTGAGCTCACTACACTTCCGCATCATGAATGTGGATAGTACAGTCTCCCATGTTATTTTTAGATGTTAACAATGAATGTCATCTTCTGGTAAGCCAGGCTAATAGCAGTAGGGCACAAGGGAAGAATAGGCTTTCCAGCCCTTATAAGGCCTAAGCTACCTATGGTTAGATACTATTAATTGATGTGCATAATGATGTGCACACCGTCATTTAATAGTGCCTAATCAATGGTAGCCTAGATCTTTAAGGATAGGAAAGACCATCTTTCACATTATTCCCTGCTGCTATCATCCTGACTTACTGGAAAGATTTGTTTATTTTTGATATGTCAAAAACCTGGGGACTGTACTACCTGCATTCATGATGCAAAAGGGTGATGGGCTCACCAGTTTGTTTTTTTTTTTGTGTGGGAGAAGGAGGAAAATGGATTCCAGAGGGGACTGAGAAGGCCACTCCTGCAAGGTACTGCTATATTCAGGAAGGGGAAGACAGAAGGAGAGACATATGAGCAGATCACTATGAGATATAAGATGTGGGCTGCCAGCACCATGATCACTACCTGATCCCATTGTCCTGGCCAACATTCCCTTCCCATAAAACCAGTTCATGCAATTGTTCAAGACTGTGTGTGGGTATCAATGTGTGAAATGGCTGCCACTACACATTCGGTCACTTCACTACCAGTCTGGCATTGCCTGTAAAGCAGTTTGGGATACAATGTGTATGAAAAGCTCTAAATAAATACTGATTCTTCTTATTATTATTGTTTCCCATGGAAAAGAAGACAAGACAAGCATATTTTGATTTCTGAGAAAGAATGAACTCTGGCATTGGACTACACAAGAACTTTGCTACAAACAAGTGATGGATCTAGGGGTGGTGAAGGATGAGGCTGCACCCTCCCCATTATAACTTACTTGCTTGCTTGCTGTTGCTGCTGCAGTTCACTTTATTGAAGAAGTCTGATTTATTGATTGTACAAAGTTTACATTAAAAACTATGGATTACATTTGTAGGTTCTGTCAAAAGCGTACTAAAACAGAATAGCAGACAGTATAAATGTTTAATAAAATGTTAAAAAGTGCAGCTCAGGTATGCACACCACCCCAGCACTCCCCATTGTAACATCCTGGATCCACCATAACCACTAGCTCACCAGATTATTTAAGATTTGTACTGCACTGTGGTTTGCCAAAGAGAAAGTCAGTTGGATTAAAACACAATTTCAGCATGTTAAACTAAACAAAATGAATAGAACCATAGCCTAATGTGTATTGGTCAAAATAATGCACATAGTTTTGACCATTTTGGTGAAACAATTCTATACATAGGAAAAAAGAACTAGTTAGCACTATAGAGAGCCCTATAGCTCTCTGACTCTAGCTCAATTATGTCATCACTTAACACATTTGGCAGCCATTTTAGGAAGCAGGTAAGACAGTTTTTTTTAAATTAGAAGCTTGCTTCACATCTTTCAAATGCTTTGGAACCACATTTAGGCAAATTATATAAATGTAGTTTTAGCATTAATGAATACAGCAGCCTTTCCTTTAGTCCCTATGAAGTCAGATTTTGAATAGTTTGTTGTCAAAATGTTGCTTAGGTATTCTTTAAGACTTTACAAGATGATGTATAAACAATTTCCCAAGTTAGGCATTCTTTAAAGCAACAGCACAGCAACATTATTTCTTTTCAACAAAGTTTCCATCTAAAATCAATAAAAACATTATATTGCTTTCCCAAGTGCTCCCTACACTATTAAGCGATGTTTTTAAATATTTTCTTAATACTGTTCCTTTGTGATGCTCACTGTGGTATTGTTTTTGTGGCTGGATAGCAAGAACTTTGCTTTTGTGTAGTGAATGGGAGGAAGAGGGAAGATAAGGGGCTAACACATCACATTTTGCTCCACATTCTGTCCAATAAGTAGTGTTGAACCACATACAGTATGCAGACATCAGTCTGCTTTCTCCCTCTGTCCCCGCCTCACACTTTTCCTTAATCTGTAAAGAGACAGCTGAGTTCAGATTCTCTCTCCCTGTCAGCTGGCCAAGTTTGATTCTCTGTTGCCTGACTTGATCTAGTGTTGTGCAGTCAGTGGGGTGATGATAGCCAAGTGCTTCTGCAACTAGAGCAGCTGAGTGTTTCTCATTGAATAGAACTTTCAGGCCTGCTATAGCTATCCCCCAAGCCCTGTGCAAATAATCTGCTACCTAATAAATTACTGAAACCCTCAGTATATCTCAGTCACTCATTGCAAGTACATGAGATGTGGTTGTATATGGGGTCCCTGGTTTCAAAAGAGCACCTTCAATTATATGTCAGTGGCAGTAAGGTGTGAGGAGCTGCAGGGTCTTTTCTCACTATAGGGGCCTAACCCGATGATTCCCATGTAATTGCAAAACAAACCACCCAAACATGTTGAGATCCAAAAGATCACATCAAAAGAAGGGTGTGTTAAGAGGGTGTTCCTATCTATCATGTCTGTGTCTCAGCTCAGACTAACCCTGCAACTTTTTTGTGTTTGCCAAATCATGCCAGATGATCACAGCTTCCAACGTCTTGCTTCCTTCAATGCTGCAGCAAGGGTCAAAATTGTGGGGAATGAATGGTGGCTCTAGCTGAAAAGACATGTCAGGAAGCCAGGCTCAACTCCTGCCAGAACTCCTGATTGCTGCTGTGCCTGCCCTGTTCTGCTACTGTGTCCTCTCGGCCCGCTGAACTGCCACATCTAGTAAACAAATTCTGGTCAGAGCTAATACGGCTTCAAAATTATGTGATTCAAAGTGTTGCATCCTAGCTATTATATCCTTTGTAAATATTCATCTATCTGTCCTTGAAGATTCCATGGAATTAATCTTCTAGTGGCACTCACTTTAAGATGGGCTACTGTCTGTTCTTTCATATAAATCATTTGGTACATGTAGCATGTTAATGATTTTATTTACAATTTATTTATAAGAATATAACAGCTAGGATGCAAACACCATCAATAACATCATTTTGCAGCCATAGTGGCTCTGACAAGAGTTTGTTTTAATACCGGCACCAAGTTCATCTCCAATATTGGCTTTTATCATTTTTCATCCCAATTCTGGAATCTGTCATCAGTTTCACCTTTCAATTTTTTCAAAGGTTAGTTCACTAGACTGGCAGCAATGGTACACTGCATGCAAACACTAAGCATTGAAAAATTCTTGTTTATATTGCAGTCAGAGGGCTTACTGCTGCCTATAACTTTGGAACTGCACAGACATTGTGCTGCTGGCATTTTCTGTTTGTGTTTGGGATGAGGAATGACTAGTGTGAAGTTGTGGTGGAATTTCTTGCTTAGACATCTTGGTTTTCCTTGATGTGACCTTTTGGATGATTTGGGTAACTTGTTCAATGATTTGGTGATGAAGAGAAGAGAAAGTGCAATCCTATCTGGATCTCAAAATGGCAGGATCTGGTTTGAGTGCCTGCCACTGTGGTGTGAATCCTAGGTTTTTTTCTTTTGATACCAGCTGCAGTGGGTGTGAGCCATGAAGGGCTCTTTTCTTCCAGCCCCAAAGGGCTCTTTTATTTTAATACTCACTGCAGAGGGTGTGAGCCCAAATTACTTTTTGTTTCCATAGCTGCTGCAGTGGCTGTGAACCTAAATATTTCCTTTTTTCCAATACCTACCAAAGTGAGTGTGAGTCCTAAAGGGCTCTTTTCTTTTAATGCCCATCACAGTGGGTGTGAGCCCTGATGGATTATTTTCTTTCTATACCCTATGCTGTGCATGTGAGCCATGATGTTCTGATTTCTTTTAATACCTACCAAAGCGGATGTGAGCCCAGAAGAGCTTTTTCCTTTTAATATCTGCCACGGTGGGTGTGAACTTTGAAGCACACCATTTCCCTTCCTCCCATGTCATCCAAGAATAAGGCAACTTGGGGATGGCAAACAGTGCAGCCCTCCTCTCTGGACCTCTGCTGGCCACCACCTGATGAATGAGAACACAGTCATGAATTGGAAGTAGAGATGGGCTACCTTTTGGGTAGCTGGGTGGAATGATGAGTATCAGTGTTTGTTGCCAGGCAGGGTAGTTTGGGTAATTTACTACCCTATCTGACATAACAGTGAACTTCATGGGTCAGATATTGTTGACATGGGTAATGGGTTGGGTAACTGGTAATTTAAATTTTAAACAGGTATTACAGGCTACCTGTGAGGTCTTGGAACTCTTCTGAACTTGTAATCAGGCATTACAGGTAGCCTGTGGGGTCCTGACAACAGAAATAAGCACATGACACCAGCCTAACAATCCAGTTGGTCAGTGCTGGTGTCCGTGCTCCATGTCTGCTGTGTGAGCGCACAGACAGAAGCAGAGTTTCTTGGGACAGAATGAATCAGCACTTGCTCTGCAGCCACGGTAAAAAAAATAAAAACTGAAAAAGTTTAAAACTTAAAAAAAACAAGCACAAAGTTTACTCCACAAAGCAAGGATTGGGGACTGAAGGGTGAATAATTGGGGATCCAGTGCAGTGCTCAAAGAAAAGGAGAAAGGAGGTGCTCATTGCTGGCAGCAGCTGTGAATGCCATTTAGGCTGTATTACACACTGTCTATTAGATGCCCTGTCTTTGACATAGCTACTCTCTTTATCTGTCTATGAAGTATAGTGAAAGTCATTTATGCAGTATACACACTGCCTGTTGTTAGGTGCCCTGAGCCCTGTCTGTTATGTATACTCTGTGTCTCTCTGCAGTATAGCAGAAGTCATTTAGGCTGTATTACACATGGTCTGTTAGGTGCCCTGAGCCTAGTCTGTGACATAGCTACTCTGTGTGTCTCTACAGTACAGTGAAAGACATTTGGGCTATATTACACAGTGTCTGTTAGGTGCCGTGAGCCCTGTCTGTGACATAACTACTCTGCGTCTCTCTGCAGCATAGTGAAAGCCATTTAGGCTGTATTAAACTCTGTTAGGTGCCCTGTGCCCTGTTTGTGTGTCTGCAGCATAGTGAATGCCATTTAGGTTGTATACACACACTGTTTGTTAGGTGCCCTGAGCCCTGTCTGTGACATATCCTCTGTTTTACAATTAATTATGGGGTTTCCTGAGTTGTGACAGCCAAAGACAATCCAACATTAATATAAAAGTTAAACAGTTTTTATAACATAATAAAGGTAAAACTTACAACAGATTAGTTAGCCAGTCTCCATAGACAGTGTATAACTCAAAATAGTCATCGTGAGAGTCTGTAGGTCTGATCTACTGTAACCTTACATTCAGCCTGGATCATTCATCAACCTTTATTACTCTTCACTGTGGCTATACAGCGCACTCATATTCAATTTTGAGCTGACCATTTTTATACATAGCTCTGATTACATAAGGCTAAGATAGCTTCTTCAAAACAATTATTAGAAATGCTGTCACAATTAGTTTGTCAAAACAACTCCAGGAATTAAAATATACATAATATTGCATAAGAAAAGTGGGATCACTTGTTTAAAACAGTTCGAAGAACAGACTGAGTAGCTCATGTCAACAAACCATATCATACTTAAATTCTAGACGCCCTGGACTGATAACAGACCATTCTCTACTTCTTAGCTTATAGAAATTGCAAGTCACACTATTCTGCTACCTATAGATAAAGACTGTTTTCATCAGAAAACTGAAAAACAACTTGTTTTCATGTATTCATCATGAATAAGCAAGCCTGTGTAATTCACATCCTTCATGTACGTAAGCTTTCCTTATTCAGCATGACTGAACAGCAACAATTTTTTATATTGATTTAATTCTCATTCTTAATTTTATAGAATATTGGGATATATTATTTCATTACAGACCACCCCAAATACTCAGGGATGGCAACTCATGGGTATTCACCATGCAAAAGAGCACAGCAGAATATACCTCAAAGAAGAACCAGAAATATGAAAGGTGGTACATTGGAGCCATAGAGTCTCTCAATATTGTGAGAGGCATGCGGGACCCTCAAGAATATTGTGAGAGTTAGTTACAACTCCCTTGTACTGTACATAAGAGACAGACCATAAGTCTGGTTACAGAATATGACTTTTTTTCTTTTGCTTAGCATTCTGAGTGACTGGGCTTGTGGTTCAAGATAAGGATTCTGTGCTCTTCTGGCCTAACAAAGGCCACATAGCACATCAGGAAACCCACCAGGAGCTCACACAAAACTGAAAATGATAACAGCTTCCAACTGAAGTTATTTTTCCTTTTAACTGCTGCTTTAAACAGAGGATTCTGCCATGACCCCTCCTGTGAATGCCTAAAGGTATTGAGTGGTTTCGTTTTAACTTCAGGGCGAGGTGTGCAATGGAATTGCCCTGATTAAACAAAGGATAATACAAAAGGAAAAGACACCTACAATAAGAGTACCCAAACTTAACTTTATTAGAAAAGGTACAGCAAGAGACTGGCAAAGCAATCTGTTTAAATGCTGGGCTGCAAAAACAGTTTATTGGTACTACTCTGTATACTAGGTGTAATGGAAGATTAGAGTATCATTTTTTTATTTGATAAAGTTCTTTAAGCCCTAAAGGCACAGAAATGAAATTACTACTTTAACATTAGAACATGCGGTTTATCGACTGGTATAATAGGCAGGAAATTAGAGTCACATGCTTAAATAAGGATTAGAAAGGTTAATGTGGACTCATTAGGGTTTAAATAATATAAGTACCATTGGTCAGTCGATTCACTGTATTACAGTATATATTAGGTTAGAGACCCTGGGCCAGATATTCAAAGGTTTGCCCTGGGCTAAATTTGCACTCCTGGTGTGCAAACTTAGCCTGGAGCACAAAAGCAAGCTATATTCAAAAGGAATAGCCCAGGGCAAACAGCTTTGAATATAGCATGGGAATGAGGCCGTGCAAACTGGGCTGGGAGTGCAAGGCAAATGTAGCCCTGGAATATGATAGCAGTAAATGCAGCAACCAGGAAGTGCAAACCACAACAACAACACAGTGCACAGCGGCTGAGGTAGGTAGACAGGAACTATGTGGCCAATGTGTGTTCTGGCAAATGCATGGACCGGTACAGCTGCAGGCAGCAGCAACATGAAAAACAATGATCAAAACTGTATAATATTCCCTGAACTGTTAGCGCTACGCTAACACGTTAAGCGTGACTTTAGTCGCGGAGCTAAGCAGCTTGCCGGTACAAAGGCATTAGCCAGGCTAAACTTTGCCATATTCAAAAGTGACATGCAAATGAGCCTACTTAGATAGTCTCTGGGCTAACAGCCACATTAGCATCTCATCATGCCCTGATTTGCATGCGGTTTGCACAGTGTTACTGCAGGGTTCCACAGCTCCACCTGTAGGTCAGTCTGGAGGTACAGAGGCTGGACAGGTCTGACCACAGCTCCACCTGTGGGTCAGTCAGGCAGTGCATGATGATAGCTGCAGGCTTCATGTAAACAGTGCAGCATGGCATAACATAGCGAACA
The DNA here is from genome assembly GCA_016271365.2 of Neoceratodus forsteri. Lineage (NCBI taxonomy): Eukaryota > Metazoa > Chordata > Ceratodontiformes > Ceratodontidae > Neoceratodus > Neoceratodus forsteri. The sequence continues at coordinate 1,328,456,619 of CM057449.1, forward strand.
CCAGGGGACAACACAGCATAGGCACAGGTGGTGGTAGTGCTTTATTCAGCCTTCACACTGAAGGTCATGCTACAGTGCACAGCAGACACTACAGTAGCAAGAGGGCTGGTAGTGTGAGGACACAACACTGCCTATGGTATGTAGGGCAGTGATGGCCACTGCACTGTACACAGTGACAGGCACAGCATGCTGGTAGTTACTGAAAGTGGACAGTACTATCACACTGTTGTGTGATGCACAGATGCTGCACCTGTGACATGAGATGCACAGTGTCATGTACATGGCGGCAGTGTGTGCTGTGACATCTGTACAGTGGTGTGGTAGGTGGTTCAGGGGCATGTAGGATCCGACAGGCACACAGGTGGTGGCGTACTCCACTACTGGCCCATGTGCACTGAGCAATGTGTCCCAGCCTTGTGGCCACATGTGGGCTGTGGTGAGGTCTGGCCACCCCACACTCTCCCTCACTGGCCACCATGCCCACAGTGCTGCATGTGTGTGCTGGCATCTGTTGCACACCACAGATGTATGGTCTGCAGGTGTGTGCTATATGTGCCGCTACCATGCTGTCCCCTGTGGGTCAAATCACCCATCACTGTCTGTGCTTGGCTCCGACTGGTGGCAGCTGATGGCATCATGGTGGTGCCATCAGTGAGCAGCATGTGTCCTCCATGTCTGGCAGTTTCTAAGTGTTATACTCATATGTTAGGGGCTGCACAAGCCATGCTAATGCTGAGATAGCACTGCACAAAGCTGTTTGCCCATGGTTAAGACCAGCTTTTCCTGGGCTGTAATTTGTACTCGTGCTATGGGTCATGCTATGCCGCTAAACAACTTATCGTGGTGCTAGTTGCTGAATTTCACATTGCATCTGTATTCATGTTCACTTTGCCCCTTGCATATAATTATTGTTTGCCATGCGCTATTGCAGTTTGCCTGCACTATTCAGTCTTTTTGAATATAGCAGACCAGGTTAATCCCGCTAAACCTGCAATGTTTTTTTGCCCCATGCAAAGCTTTGAATATCTGGCCCCTGAGTGGATGAACCTGAGATATTTAACATGGAGTGTAGACTGTCCTTTACAAGAACACCCTTTCAAGCCATAAAATGATTATATGATGACCTATTTAATTTTACCTTTTTCCCCATTTTGTTTTAGACTATGGCCTTAGCAAATATTTGGTAGAATCTTTTGTTTATTTGTTTTATTGTGCTGTTGGAGTCATAGGAACCACACAACTCATGTGGGCAAGCCAAAGTAGCTTAATAATGCAAGATTTAAATTTGACTTACAATTATGAAGGGCCTATATACCTCTATTTCACCCAACCCCACCCCAGTTTAATTTTACTATTAGCTTTATGTGCCTAACCTAAAAGTTTTAAAGCACTTTTGCCATGGGTCCCCTATTGTAAGATTTGGATACCAAAAGAAGAAGTGAAAATTAGAAAAATACTATATATGCTCACTAAGTAAATCTAGCAAGAGCCATTTTTTCCTTATGTGGCTTTGACAACTGAGTTACTGTGCTACTCTCCCAACAATATGCATATAGTAGAAAACCTAATTTAGCTTAAAAGATCTTTAACTGATATGACAAAAGTTTGATTACTGAAAACTATCAAGTACGTGATCTAATTAAAAACATTTTTCCCATTAGTATCAATGTTTTCCATTGAGTATAAGCCACCTTTAAAATTTCATGTTGTTTAAGAAACCCAAACTCAAGATAATGTTAGGTGGGGCACCCCATGAGGGTAGCATTTTAAAAATAAATACAGCCATATTGTCAATGCACAGGCCAATGCAGTTACTGTTCACAGTACAATTGCAAGGATAACAGACACCATTTTCTCTTATGTCCATTGTAAATGTCCAGAATAAAACAACCAAGTCAAAGAAGGTTAAACAGCAAAGTTCAGACAAGATGATCCAGCCAAATAAGCTTTTGCCAGTCCTAAAAGGTTTTGCAAGATGCAGCTTTCAGTTATTGAGGTGGATAGATGCACAAAGGTTCAAGTTTCATAAGTTCAATCGAGTAACATGAAAACTGTGCTGTCTTGAGATTTTCTGTGAGTATGACAGGCATTTTGCAGTATAGTGTAGTGGTTAAGGGCATGGAACTACAAACCTGGAGACCTGGGTTTGAATCACAGCCCCCTTGCATACTGTATGACCCTAAGCAAGTCACTTTGCTTCCTTGTGCTCCTAGGTCAGTCCTGAAACAAGTTCTGGTTTAGTGTGTCTATCCTAGTTAAACAATTCCCCATGTTGCTGCTTTTAGTAATATGGTGGCCTTTTCAACAGCTTATCAATTTCTCAACTGTATGTGTGTGGTTTTATATGATTCTACCTTAACAAAAGGAAAGATACTAAAGAAAAAGTAGATATTAGTACAGACTTTAACAATAGACTTCCTTCGACAAATTAGTTTGATTTACATATAACCATTTTATATGGGTTTTAATTTTCTTGTAATTTGAACTTCTAACAGCTTAGGATCACAGAAATGAGAGCTGATTTAACCAGGAAGGCATACAAAGCAAAAGCTTATTTTAAGGTGCAACCTGGAAGCACAAAAGAATTTAAAAGACTTGTTTAGGGTCACAAAGTATGCAACTGGAGTGTGATGGGATTCAAACTTAGGTTTCCAGGTTTGCAACCAAATGTTCTTAACCACTATGCTATATTGCTCTCCTCAATTATTTGTTACTACAAATAGGCCAACAGACATATATTTATCAACATTCAATTTATAACAGATAATTGCTCCCAACCATCATACCAGAGATGAGCAGGTGTCATTATTGTTTTGCTTCTCCTCAAAACAGCATTTGGATATAGTTTTGTTTTAATTTCAAAAGATCTAAACAATTTTACATAACCTGACCTATAAAATGGGTCCATTGATCTGTCAATGGTACCTGGGAGCTCAAGCAAAAAAAAAAAAACACTGTTCCTACTAGGTGCTTTGATATTACAGAAGCTGTATCAGTTTTGCTTGGACTAGCTTGTACCCATTTAGAATATAAGTCTGTAACAGTTAGGATGTATGTATTACCCCTACAGTAGCGGTAGATGGCAGTGGTCATAAACTGCACCATGGGCCATGTAATCTGTGTCTTTCTGCAGTATAGTGAAAGCCATTTAGGCTGTATTACACACTATCTGTTAGGTGCCTCATGCTCTGTCTATGACATAGCTATGCTGTGTCTCTCTGCAGTATAGTGAAAGCCATTTGGGCTGTATTACACTGTCTGTTAGCCTGTTAGGTGCCCTGAGCCCTGTCATAGCTACACTGTGTGTGATGTCTGTCTGTGGCATAGTGAAACACACAGCGGTGTCTAGTAAGTCTCATATTTCCCAAGCTAAGTCTAGTAAAAGGAAGCACAGTACTGGTACATGTACAACTGAAAGTGATGTGGACAATATGAATCCTAGCACTAATGAAGAACATAAGCGATAATAATGACAATAACATCATCAGGAATGGCACTAAATGTCCTCCAAAACCCCAAAAGTATGTTACCAATGAAATGATAAGAGTTTCAGAATGAACTGACAGGCGTTACTTGTAGAGGTACTGAATGTTTTGTCACATGTGCCAGAAGACTTCCAGCTGCTGAAGCAGCATACAAGGAGGGTGGTGTCCTCCTCAAATATAATCTCAGATGCTGAGGCAGTGAATGCTGATAAAAATGGTGGTGATAGTGGGGACTGGCAATGGGATAGCCAAGGCTAAGTCCAACCTGATGATGACAGCACTTCCAGTTCTTCTGACTCTTGTAGCAATGAGGTCAGTATTAGTTTCGATGAGGGAGTTGGAAAGGATGCCAATGTAGGGCATGTGAGGCAAGTGCAGTAAAAGAATCATATGCTAAACATAAGAATAAGAAGATGACCATTAATAGGAAAAATTCAAGTGAACAAGGAAATGGCAGTATAGGGCTTCCTCCAGGTCCCTTGACTGTACAAGAAATAGTGCCAGGCACCATAGTACAAAGCACAAAGGGTAACTTTTTAGCATAGAATTTATTTTATATTAACCCTGCAGACAACTCTCAGCTGTATGAAGTCTGTTCAAAATGAGTGTCAGTCATAGTGGCAAAGTGGGACATTTGGAACATCTGTAATGATATGACATCCACAGGCAAAACACTCAGCTGAGTGAGGCAGGCAAGGGACAGTGTGGTTGGTAGTGGAGGTGGTGGTGATGACAGTGATCATAGTGACAATGAACTAGAAGCAGTTAGTGACACTGAATCACTTGATGTGTCCTTGCTGTCTTCCTTGACAAATCATAGATTGTTTTCTCTTGATATCAAGTACTGCAAAATCCCACAGCAGTATTCCACCTGAAAAGGTGTGAAAGGTACATTCCCCAAAATTTAAAATACCTCATTACTCTTGCCAACTAACATTAAAAGAAAGTGTTGTGAGAACATCAAAATTTACCATAAGCATCCAACATGCCAGCTGTTAAACAGAGCCATTGCAGAGCTGTTAGCCAATTTTCAGCTCCTTTTGCTTTTGTTTCCCAGAAAGGTTTCCTCAAGTTCATGAATTAGATTGAGCCATGGTACACCATTCCTGTCGAACATATTTCTCAAAACAAGCTGTTCTACAGTTGTATAACTTAGTGTGTAATACGGTCACTAAACCATTGAAACTCTCTCAGGTGAAGCAGGTTCACATAACCATGGATTTATGGACCAGCACCAAATGATTGACTACATGACTGTTACAGCGCATTGGGAAAGATTTTCAGTCAGAAAGTAATAATTCCGCTCTACCATAAGTAGTAAGAAGCAGGCTGTATTATGTGTCACCACTTTTGAAGAAACCCACACTGCTTTGAATATTTTGCAGGAGCTGCAAAATCAATTCAGAAATGACTTACTCCATATTCCTTATTGCCAGGGTTCATTGTATCAGATTCAATTCAATTCAATTCAAACTTTATTTTTAAAAGGCGCTTTTCTTAAAACCAAAGCGCCTGTACAGTTTCATAAAACAATAAATACAATAAAATTAAAACTAATATAAATCACTAAAAGCTATCCTAAAAGGTGGGTCTTTAAAGCTCCTTTAAAACTAAGACGGTCAGGGCAATTTAGCATCTGACGAGGAGAAATTCCACAGGGTCAGTGCCATAAAACTAAGCGATCTAGCACCGAAGTTTTAAATGAACCTAGGGAATCTCTAGCAATCCCTCGTCAGTGGATCGGAGAGGCGAGAGGGACAGTAGGGGCAAAGGAGCTCTTTCAGGTAAGTAGGTCCCAGATCATATAGGCTTTATAGGTCAGCAAACCGACCTTGAAGGTGATTCACCAAAACACTGGCAGCCAGTGCAGTCATGACGCACAGGCATTATATAGCTGGATCTGGAAGAACCAGTCAACAACCTGGCTGCCGCATTCTGCACTAGCTGCAGGCGGCAAAGTTCAACCCCGATAGCCCTAGGTACAGGGAGTTACAGTAGTCAAGGCGGGAGTAGCAGGCGTGGATCAGCGTTGGAAGATCCTCTGGAGGAACCAGGTGCTTCACCCTGGCAATATTCCTCAGGTGGAAAAAGGAGGTTTGACCACCGCTGACACCTGAGATTTAAGCATCAGGCGGTCATCTATTATTACACCAAGATTCCGCACCTGATCTAAGGTCGTCAGATGAACACCTCAAGCCATAAGCCTGAGGGTGATCCATCCAGCCGACCCGCCTCACAGCGACTTTATAATGGTACCAACATAGTCAAGTCTGTTAGAAATGGCAACTACCAGCACATACCTTGTTTTGCAAGTTATTTAAATCTTCTCATCCATGGTTTCTTAAATGGAAACAGAAATGTTGAAAACCTGTTAGGTCTTGCTAGGAAAATACAGTGCAAGTCACATTAAACGATTCCTCCAACTCACTGGTTTAGCATTTTTCAATTAGTTGCTTAATGTTTTCAGTTTTCCTGCAATTAATTAATAAAATTTTCCTAATGGTTTGTTTCTAGCTGATATCCAGTTTCAGCATACTTTGCAGCTCTCTGGAAACTTTTATCAATGCAGTACAACACGTTAAGCAACCCGTAAAAACTGAATCACTGAGTTGGAACCCAGTTTCACTACTGCAGTGTTCATTACAACTTGATTGACATGCCATTCTATCCAATCCCATGAAGAAGCTCTCAGCCAGTTCAAGCCAATAACTATCCAGCATTCAGACTGACAACTCTGCCCCCACCACCATGTTGTTTTCCCCACTTCGAGGACTCAATCACTACTGTTTTTTCATTCAATTAAACATATTATGTTTTTTCTGCCCTTTATTCCTTTATCCCCAAAATGCCAAGATTTCTGGCTCACTGATCTGCTCCAAGATGGCTCCATGCAAAGTTGACTGTTAGCGTGATAGCGTAATACATGTTATTCAATGGCTATCATGCTAATGGTCAACTTTACATGATGCTACTATACTGTAGTAGCTGAAGAAAATTGCTGCCATTTACTGAATTCAGGACAAAAATTTAAAAACAGTAAAAATATACAAGGTACAAAACTGTATTGGAATTCACTTTTCCAATATAAAATGACAAGTACTGTACAATACTGAATGAATTGAGTTACTCAGATTTGGGGCCATTTAGAAACTGAATGCCAGTAATTAATGCACTGCAAATGCATTTGAAAATGCATTGCATGAAGATTAGATAAGAGCTAAAGGAGTTTACAGTGACTGAAAGTGCACTGCACGTGGATTGCATGTGAGTTGATGATTAGTTGAAAATGAGTTTGTATTTTAAGCATTTAGAATTGCCATTACATTGTCAGCACAAAAATAATTAAAGCAGTAAGTTGGAGCAACAGTTTAATGTAACTTGTACTGTATGTGGGCATTTCAGCTACTTTGAAAGCTCAAAATATTTTGAAAGGGCTGCAGAGGTTAAACAACTTACCCTTGCATACATTAAAGCAAGAAGTTCCAACCTGCTGGAATTCAACATTGTACATGTTGGAAAGGCTTCTTGAACAGAAAAAAACTGTACAAGACTACACGTGTAGAATCAAATAGGTAAAGTAGACATCATGTTCAATTCCATGAGCTGGACTCTGCTGGAATCTTCGTCACCTTATTGGAGCCATTAAAGGTGACACACATGATGTCAGTGCAGACAGTGCAACTCTGAGTCAAGTTCTTCCTCAAATCAGATTACTTCACATTTTCTTTGATGGCATAAAGAAAGACTTTCAGTTAAAAGATGACACCACTGCTGTTATACTGGCAGATGAACCGAGTCTCAAACTGTTGACTGATCAGTGAATAAATGCCATGTTTTAAGAATGACACCTATGTGTTGGTTTTGTTGCTAGATCCCAGCTTCAAGTCAAACATTGAAGCCATCCTTCCTGCAGGGGAAGACATTGAGTACTGGAGAGATCTTCTGCTAGCCAAATGTGACATTGCCCTACAAACACCATTAATTGATACACAGCCGTCAAACCCTGGTGAACCATCACCATTGCACCTCTGGCACAGCCAATAGCACATCTATCAAGTCTTCACACTCAGCAGTGTCATCAGCAAGGGAAAGGACATGTACAGTTACTTCTCAGGCATCCTATGTTCAGGGTCAGAAAGGCAAATCACTTCTGAGTTGTCTGCAACATGGACTGGCATCCTGTAAAGAAAGTGCAGCAGGTTCATCTGCCAGACTGGTAACCATCTCATGCAGCACAATGATACTGGAGTACTTTGCAGACCACGCGGTGATTGGTCTCGAGGAAGATCCATTACTGTATTGGAAACAAAAGTGAACAATATGGCCAGATCTATCAAATATTGTAATAATGTACCTCAGTTGTCCACCTTCAAGCGTACAAACAGAATGCATATTTAGTGCAGCTGGAGGAATAGTCACTGACCACAGAACACAGCAAAGTCCTGTAAATGTGAAATGGCTTACATTTCATTTTCAGTGTCAGTATCTCAGCAGGTAGCAAACTTGCCTCTGAGACTGGGAAATCAGAAGGCTGTAGACTCTAGCCCCACACCAGGCACTTGGGTTAATATCGCAATACTGACACTGCAGTGCAGTATGGTGGGGGTGCTGCACTCCTGAGGTGCTGCCTTTTGGATGAGATGTTAAAACAAGGTCCCATCTGCCTGTTCTAGTGGTAGTTCAGGTGAATGTTAAAGATCCCATGGCACTTCTCGAAAAGTGTATAGGAAAGTTTTATGGAAAAATTCAAAACAAAAGGCATACATCACAATAGCATTCATTTATACATCCAAGTTCATCCTAATGTTTAAAACAAATCAACTATCAAAAGAAGGTAAACAACAACCAAGATATCCTATCTTATCTTTCAAAAATGGTACATCTTTCCACCTGGCAATCTATTCCTTCTCACATAATGTTTTCTTTTCATATCCATTGTTTATACAATTCGTGTTACACCTGCTCAGTGACCATTTTCGGTCTTTATATATTTGCCGATCACAAATTTACATCTAACCTGCCATAATATAAATCTTATAAAAGCAAACATAAGCCTAATGAGTCCTGCTTCCAAATGAAGGGGCCTCTGAGAACCCTCCACTACCTCCATATATGTCACCTGTTTCCAATATGAATGTTTCCATTTTTTGCTAACTGGCCCCAATTCTTGTGCTTATGGGCACTGTATATAAAAGTGCTGCATTGTTTCTTCTTGAGCAATACAACATTCACGTGGGCACATTCTCTCAGCTTGGATTTTATGTTTTCGTTACCTTTTATTTAACCTTCCATGGCTACTGAGCCACGTTACATCCCACAATCTGGGTGGTATTTTTTATCTTGTAAGGATGTTAAAACATGCCCATAACTGATCACGGAATCCTTTAAATTCTGGAGTAATTAAAAGGCTTTATCCTGTATTATTTGATATGTCATTTTAGTGGTTTGACATTGAGAAATATCAGGATCTAAATTTCACTGTTTTATCTTTTTAAAAGCTGGTTTGAAGAAGCTTGGGCCTGTTTTAACATTCTTCAGATTATCTTTCATAGTGTCCCACAGCTCCATGAAGAGACATAGCCATTTTCTTGCAAATATTGACCATATTGCTGTATTTGGTTTTGTATGGTCTATTAAATTCTTATGAAAAAATTACTGAAATACAATGCCACTGGATTGAGCAAATTTAGGCCTCCCTTTCTTATAGGAAGGTACAGTATGTCCCTTTTATTGAGTTGAGGTGACCCCCCAAATTATCTGAAAAAACAAACTTAAGAGGGTTACTTCTAATGATGGGGGAATAGGGTAAACTCTACTAAAATACAAAAATAAGGGGAGTAAAAGGTCCTAACTACCTCTAATTTTTCTTTTAGATTGCTGCCATGATTTCCAAACAGCAACTTTTTGCTTGCCAAATTCTAATTTTTCAGTCCAGTTTAAAACACCATTTGTCCCCCTTCCAAATGTTACCCTAAAATCCTAACAGGTTCTGTTGATATTCTGATACCTTGTATTTCATCAATTGATGTAGAAGACTCACTTATAAGATATATACTACTTTTTTCATTTACTTTTGCTCCTGTGATCTTCAAGTAGTCTTCTATTGTCTTCATTACTTGGATGCCGCATTGGTATGCTTGCTGCTGTCTTAATCTCTAGAGCACCATCTGTAGGTTTAATACCCTGTATCATATAATTTTGCTGAATTAATTGTAGTAGTGGTCTAAACAAAAGACGAGCAATGAGGAATTTAATGGGCACCTTGTCTTACACCACATTCTATTTTGACATATGATCCTAAATGTCTATTTACAAGTGGAATGTCTGTAGCCCTTCCATAGATTAAAGAAATCCATGAACAGAACATCTCGGGTATACCATATGTTTTTAACACTTGCACTATATACTGATGTGGGACCCTGTCAAATGCCTTTTCTTGGTCAATTGACATAATATACCCATTATTTCTCCTTCTTTACCTTGTTCTATTAACTCCCTTATCAGTAGTAAATTCTGTTCTATTGATCTTCCAGCTGTGAAGCATGTTTATGTTGTTGTAATTAAATAAGGGCAACTTGTGCTAACCTGCTCAGAAGAATTTTCATTAATATTTTTAAGTCTACATTTAAGAAGCTTAAGAATCTCCAATTATTCAAATCAGTCTTATCATTATTTTTATGTATTAGTATTTGTACTGCAATGCACATATGAAAGCCTATTTCCTGATGGTCCAGTATCCAATTATATACTCTTCCTAAAATCTCACTGATTAAAGGGCTACATTTTTATAGAATTCTTTAGAGAGACCATCCAGCCCTGGTGCAGTATTATTGTTTAGTTTAATTGTAGCTTTTTATCTCCTCTTTTGTATTGGCCCATTGAGAGACTTAAGGATCTCGGTAGGTATTTCTGGAATTTGTAAAGTATCCAGTAGAGTTTTTATTTCTGCATTATTTTTTTTGTTATTATTTTCTCTCCTACTGCTGGCTTGTATCTTCAGGAGAGTGTCCCAGCCCATCCTGGCATCCACCAGCTGGGCTGACCTGACCCCAGGCTTACCCCTGGTGGGGTCAGCGGGGTCTCAGAGTCCCCACCAAGGACTAGATTTAGTTGGCCAGTTCTGTGGCTAGCACCCTTTGCCATCCTGCACAACAGTGTTCTTTTCTCCTGTTCTTCCAGGAGTTGGGACCATGCAATGTCATCAGTGAAGGGGCGTGTGCGCATCTACATGCTCCTCAGACATCTGGCCCAACTCCTTCCCTACAATGGTGTGGAGCACTGTCCTCCAGCCTCGGCCTGGGGGTGAACAAGTGCCGGCCACCAGGAATCTCCCTCCCGGAGAAGGAGAGCAGTCCATCAGATGCTCAATCCTTCTCCTCCCTTGCCGATCCCCGACGGCCAGTGCTCGTTCCCAAACACAGGTCGCCAGTGTAGCATGAGGTAAGGGCACCAGCACCTCAGCCCTCAGTGCCACTGGGCTGACCCTATTTCTGCATTATTAATCCGAGGACAGGTATAGATATTCTTTAAATAATTTGTTAATTTTTAAAATTTCTGGTGAAGTATTTACCACTGTTCCTGTGCTTCAACTGCTGTCATTTGTTTATCTGCAGCCCTTTTATTACAGTTCTAGAATGCATCCCCAAAATTTGTTTTCCTGGGGACATATTCAGTGTTCACTCAACATCAAAGCCACTCTAGACTATAGTAATGCTTCCATCTCTTTTTTATATTATTGACTTGAGTGGTTAGATTTACCTTCTGAGTATTTATTGCTGAATATAGTTTTTCTAGCTGCATTCGAAGAGCCAAATATGATTTATAATTATTGTTTTGTTGTTGTTGTAGAATATTGTTAGTATGTTTCTGTATCTCATTTTTGTTTCTACCCACCAAAAACTGACATCCTCCATTAGCCCGCTATTGTCATTTGAGCCATCAACAACTCTCTTGTTTGAAACACCCATTCTTCTTCTTCTAATAATTGATTATTAAACTTCCAATAACCATTACCTTGTGATAACTTTTCTTGGAGCCCCACTGTGATGGTTAAAATGACATAATCTGATGTCTCCATTGGTATTGTTTTTACCTGATGTACATGGGTTTGTTGTTTTATAAAAATAAAATCAATGCTGGTTGCAAGTTTTCCCCTATGATAAGTATGTTCCCTGTCTATTTCAAAGCTCTGTAAGTGTCCTGTAGACCACTAAGAGATAATTTGCTTTAAACAATTAGTATCACAAAAATCTTTAGTGGTGACTGCACCATGATCCTGCTTGACTAAAACACAGTTGAAATCACCTCCTAGATTATTTGCTTCAAGGTGAACAGATAGGGTTTTATATCTGAAAATAATGCAACTCTGTTTTTTCCCGGGGGCATATACATTTATAATTCTCCAAGCCATATTCTATGAAACAAAATCTAATAATAAAGCCCTTTCTGACTGGATATCTACCAGTTTGGTGATCTTAAATTATCCCTTTGAATAAGATCCCACCCTATTGCAAGCATCTACGCAAAAGAAGAAAAGGATGGACCCCAACACCACAATTTTTTGCTGCCTCAATTAAAGAAGATGTATTCAGTTTAGTATCTTGTATGAGGCAAATATCACATTGTAACTCCTTTAAAATGGAAAAGGTTACCAATCTTCTCCTTGTATATTTTAAACTATTTGTGTTTAGGGTGGCAATGCTGAGAGAATGCATATCAAAAGGAAAAGGAAGGGTTCAAATTATATTTCCATGGGATTTTCCTATTCTCATGCTATGTCTTATTCTTACCAGTTTTTTTGCCTTTCATTACTCTTAACAGGTGTCTGTTGCTCCTCCTCTGAGTCAGATAATGGAATATCCTGAGAAGAAATCTCAGAGTTACTGTCATGCTCTGACTCTTAAGGTGGTGAACCAAAAGCTCATACTTATTCCATAGTCGAATTCTATGCTCAGGGAAGAAGCTTTACCAATTTGGATCTTGGCCTTGTCTGTCTAAGGCTCTGTTTTTTGACCATACTTGAATATTGGGAGGCATGTTAGAATTTTCTATTGTAACTTTAGTAGTTTCACCTAAGGTCTGAGTTTGACTTCCTCCATCTGGGCTACCTCTATTCCTTCTGAACCTTTAGGGATGGGTTCAAGATCTTGGGGTGGGATTCTACTTCTGAAGGAAAGAGGTCAGGATTATTTTCAGCTGGAGCTGGGGGACCTGGGAATTTGTCTGAGGTTTAGGAGCATGTTTATGTGCCTCAATATCTTTCTTTTGAGCCTCTGTTATGATGTGGTCTTAATTCTGTTGGTCTGTTCTATTATGTGTGGCCCAGGGACAGGCCCTAAAGCATGTCTCTCCTCATCACATAAGTTACATTAAAGTTCTTCCCAACAGTCTGAGCTTGCGTGTCAAAAGAAAGACAAAGATTACATTTTACTCTATCACAGGCTGAGCTCAAATGCATATGCGATCTGCATTTGAAACATGTTCTAGAGCTAGCCTGCATAGAAACAATGCCCTCACTCCCTTTCAAAAAAATACCGTTTGGGAGGTGGATTGGACCTAAATTGTTACTATAGGCAGACTTTGTACCTCCACCCTCATATCCATTGGTCTTCCTCATTGAAGATGGGCTGTCGAGTATCTAAAATATCAAATTTTTTGCAACCAGTGTGAAATATCATGGACTGAAACAGTTTCATTTCTAAATAGAACCGTGACATTCTTTATAGCAGGCTTGGTTAAAGGAATTACATGAAGGGTAATCACAGAGCTGAATACCTTAATTTCTCATACTTTGACCAGAACCTGTCTAAGCCCTGCAGAGTTTTAAAGCTGACATTGTACAAAGTGTCCCTTAATACATGAATAAGGGCAAAGATTTAATTAGTACAGAAACCTAATGATTCTTTAATGAGAGATTTTCCCACATATATTCTGTCTGGGTGGGGACAGATAAACCTCCAGATATTGCAGTCTTACAGCATTGCACCTCTGTTGTGGGGGCTGGCCTAAAGAAGTGTCTTTCTTCTGAAATTCAGCCCAGGTAGATCTTGCTCTTTCCTTGGATCAGATTGTGGCCTAGAGAGTCCAGTCTCAACTTCCATTTGATCTCCCCAGTTTGTAGGGCAATTACTGGGGCCTTCATCCCGATGGAGAACTTTTACAACCAGAATTTTCTGTAATTGTATTTCAGAGTTTGTATTTTCACAAATATCTTCTGCATTTAATTCCATGTTTGATTCAGTCACAAACTTTTGTATAGTACTGTCTAATGTTTTTGTAAATCTGTGTTTCTTTCTGTTTGCCATGGGATAGGGCTATGATGGGATCTGGAATCCAATGACCTGCTTCTCCCAGCTTCCACCCTGCATCTCTTAGCATCTGCTTTAAAGAGCGGGAGGTTTTAACAGTTCTGTTTGTTGGGGTGTCAGAGGGTCCGCCCTACCGCTTCTCAGACCCAGAATTTTATCTGCACTGATTTCTGAATTTGTACCCAAAGTATTCACGTTAGTAGAGTCTACTTTTTAGTTTTTCTAGAGTCTTCCACTATATCAGCCGTATCAATCTAACATTCAGGAGATGCTGAGTCACTCATTCAGCATTTCTTTGATGCTTCTACATCAGAGCCTGATTCAAGATTGGACCCAGCTGTTGTTGACACTGTTGGCTGGTCTGACACAGAGTGTAGTGCTCTCACTCTTTTTTCCTTCTCTGTTACTATTGGTATATCCATATTTTACTCTAGTTCTGTTAGTATATCCACTGATACTTGCTGTGTGGAATGCTCTTCTGCATTTAACATTTTCAAAACAAACTTTCTCTTTGTATGGGTCATATTCTTAAGCCATACCTCACTGTCTTGCTGCATATTTGAAGGCACATTTTCCACCATTTCAACCTTAGAATTCTCCAGAACTGTAGCTTCTTGTTGTAGAGAGCTCTCCTGTGCTGGACCTGCAGGAGGAGATCTACTCCTGCAGGTTCACCAGCAGATGATCATCTGAAATAGCAGAAATTGATTCCTTAGGTAGATCTCCAGCAATTCCACCACACACCACCCTGTTGTCCACAATCTTAGTACCACAGACAAAGGGTCCCTCTGCCTGCTCACAGGAAGCAAGGCCCCCTACAGGCAGAGCTGGGAATTTCCTGGTGCCCTGTCAAATTTCCCCCATTCACTAAAAAATACCACCAGCAGCTAAATCTGGTTCAAAGTCAGTTGGCATTCATCTGTATTCCTCCCCCAGGCTGTACTTGAAAATAGGCAGAATTTGACTTGTGCACTTACCTGGTCAACAAAATCTAAATAAATAAAACATTTCTCAGAATGAATGCTGACAATTTCCCAATTGTTACAAACACTAACTTCTGCAAGTCTGACCCTGACAATGAACAACAGCCTGCAAACAGTGCTACTGAGTAAGATGACTAGGTTGTGTATGAGACAAATGGAACCATCTCCACTGCCACCATGCCAGCCATGTGCCGCATTATTACTACTCTTAGTTTCCTTTTTGTCAGTCATCAGTTTTTATGTAAGTTTGATCGATACCCACCATGGGTATAATTTTAAAACAGCAACAGGCTGAATCCCAGCAACTGCGCCTCGTACCTACCCCAGAAATGCCCGCCATGGGTAAGATTTATGGACACAGCAGCAAACTTGCTAAGAGAGCCTGTGATTCTCATACCTACCTCAGCAATGCCCACCATTGGTATACTTTTGAAAACAGCAGCAGGCTCACTAAGAGCAGCTGTGCCTCTTGTACCTACCTCAGCAATGCCCGCCATGGGTATAAGTTTTGAAACAGGAGCAGGCTCACTCAGAACCTCTGTGCCTCTCATACCTGCCTCAGCAATGCCCACCATAGATACAATTTTTGGAAAAGCAACAGGCTTGCTAAGAGCAGCTGCACCTCTCATACTTGCCTTAGCAATTCCTGCCATAAGTATAATTTTGAAAACAGCAACAGGCGCACTCACAGATTCTGCACCTCTTGTACCTGCCTCAGCAATGTCCACCATAGGTATAATTTTTACATACAGCAGCAGGCTCACTCACAGCAGTTGCACCTCTCATACCTGCCTCAGCAATGCCCGTCATGGCATAATTTTTGAAACAGCAGCAGGCTCACTAGGAGAGTCTGTGCCTCTCATAATTGCCTCAGCAGTGCCCCTGGGTATAATGGATCAGGGCACCTAGCAGGCAGTGTAATAGTCCCCAAAACCAGTCTCTACATGATTTGGTACTATGGTCAGGGTTGGGTAATCAGGTAGTAGAATTGGTCAGGTAGTGACTCTCTGACCTAACCTGACTACTCAGTTTTCATCTGTTTTTGGGAGTATTTTGGGGTATTCACAGGTTGTCTTGGTTGTCGGGTATGTTAGTACACACCCATCCCTTATTAGAAGTTCACTTTTACTACTTCTGTTCACTCATTCATCAGACAGTGGCCAGTCAAAGTTGAGAGAGAGGGCTGTGCTGGTCATCTGCCCTGAACTCAACAACTGTTTCTGAGTGCAGTATCTAAAGATATGAGACTGTCCATTTTCAGAAGGACAGGTGATATACTCTGTTCCTAAATCATCAAAAGATAGTTAGTACATGTCTGTAGTTGGCTACTGTGGCTTCTCTCCCAATCCAAAAACAAAAGTACTTAGACTTCTTGCCACCTTTATATGCACTGAATATTTTGTAAAAATGTTTAACTTCCATTTTGTTAACAGTGCAGGTATAGCTATCTTTTTTTAACCGCACATTTGGTCCTACTCTCACAACTGGACTTTTGTCCACCACTGTACAAACACTGCAGTGTAGTGCTAGGTGAGGGCAATGCTGCTACACCATGATGTCTTTCTCTGGATGAGATGTTTAAACTATGGTCTCTTTTGACCATATTAATTGAAGAATAAAATATTAACATGGTGGTCTGGCTAAGATTCCATACATCATGTAATAGGTCTACCACTCACAATGCCAGTTACCCAGGTTGGAGAAGAAGCCTGAGATGGTCAGGAGCTGGCTGGGGAAGAGATTAAGCATCTGAGAGAATACTCTTCTCCTCTGGGAGGGAGGGTAGCACTCTCCACTACAACACCACCACCACCTGGGTGAGCATTGCAGTTGAAGGTCCTAGTTGAAGGGAACACAACCTGTCTCTAGTGTGCAGCCATGGAATAGGGCACAAGGGAAGTCACAGAGTTTGGAACTGTCTGATTCTGAAAGCAGCACAAGGAAGTCACAGAGTTTGGAACTGTCTGATTCTGAAAGCAGCACAAGAGAAGTCACAGAGTTTGGAACTGTTTGATTTTGAAAGCAGCACAAGGGAAGTCACAGAGTTTGGAACTGTCTGATTTTGAAAGCAGCACAAGGGAAGTCCAGAGTTTGGAACTGTCTGATTTTGAAAGCAGCACAAGGGAAGTCACAGAGTTTGGAACTGTCTGATTTTGAAAGCAGCACAAGGGAAGTCACAGAGTTTGGAACTGTCTGATTTTGAAAGCAGCACAAAGGAAGTCACAGAGTTTGGAACTGTCTGATTTTGAAAGCGGCACAAGGAAGTCACAGAGTTTGGAACTGTCTGATTTTGAAAGCAGCACAAGGGAAGTCACAGAGTTTGGAACTGTCTGATTTTGAAAGCAGCACAGAAGTTTAGAACTCAGTGCTTTGGCTTCTCAGAAGGAACTAGAAGGGGACAGGATCAGATCTACAGTACAGTAGCTTCTTGTTGTTTTACATTGTTTCTTGTGGATTCTACTTGGTAGAAGGTTATTTCTTTTCTTTCTTACTACTAAGGGGCTAGCAGGGTATTGTTTGGGGCTGTTGGAATTTTGAAACCTGTTTTGGTAGCTATAAGTGGCTCATTTGTTTGATTCACTGTGTGGCAGGCTGCATTTGTGAGAGACCTATTTTTCTGTTTTAAAACATAATTGGTGAGATTTAACTGGGTCTGTTTCTTTGAATTGGAGACATATATCTTCTAATTCCAAGACTATTTTGATGTGTTGTTGGTGAAGCTGTTTGAATTGGAGTCCTGTTTCTTTGGGTAGCAAACTTACTTTTGGGGGCTTTGAGTAGAATTGTGATTCATTGTTGCTGGCTTCACTAGCTGCAAAGTGTGAGTGCAGAGTGGGGAAGGGTGCTAATGGTCTGACCAGAGGCCTCAGCTACCTGATTGTTTCTGGAAGACTTGGGCTGGTTCCACCCTTGGTCCATTATTTTCTTTATACCAGGGGTTCTGACATCACTTCCTCAAACAGGCAAAGGATATGCACCTGTCATAGCAAAAGCAGACATCCAGGAAAGGAACAGCAGCAAGTGAAGAGGTGACTGCTCTCAGTGGAAGGGAAGTAAATGCAAATCTAGGAGCTTTCATTATTACTTCTTCACAATTGATATTGCATTGGGGAAAGGAGGAGTAGGAGTTTGAAGAAGGTTGTGCAATGTCTACTTAAAGTCTGTTTTGAGTGTGGATAGGAAGGATAGGAATATAAAAGCAGTTGCTCAATATATCTAAATGTTGCAACAAAGGAGGTAAGGAAATAAAGAAATGTTTTGCACTGATAGAGGAGGAGAGGGAGACTTGGGGAGTGTTTGGTATCCTGCATCTGAAGGGTGGGGGTCACTGGTGGCAATGACAGCAATGGGTAGGGTGGTAGGCTGCAACAACTGCAGTGCACCAATCTTTCTAAAAATTGCCTGGAGCGTGGAGGATGTTTAGTGTGCAACCACAAAGAAAACTTAGAAAGGAGATTGAGGGTCTGCAGGAGGAACTAAGACAGGCAAGGCAGATTGGGGGTGGGTTTAGCCCAGTACTGGAGGGAGGAAGAAGGGGAGATGAGGGAGGGTGATTTAAGCCAACAGTGGTGAGGAGAGGGTCAGAAGAAGGAAGCAGAGACAAAGGGCCCAGGCCAGAAAGAACAATTGCCGAGGAAACCAGGTCAGGAGACAAAAGACAAATGGAAGGAGGAGATAGGGACTTGTAAGGTGAGGTGAAGAAGTGGCAAAAATCATGGAGTGGAAAGGAGAGAACAGGTTACTATGAAGAGAGGAGCGGGCATTTGTGAAGGGCCTTCAGAAAATAGTTGTGCACTACTAGAGAGGAAGAAGGTGGAGGAGGGAAATGATGAAATTAGAGGAGTAATTGATAAATGCCGGACCAAACTGGAGCGGGGAAGTTCTGCTGGGAGAATTGCAACAGGGGTAAAGGGGAAATAATGTGCAGGAGGAAGAAGAGGAGCTGGAAATGAGAAAGGAGATGAATGGAAGCAAGCAGGAGTAAGAGGGTGGAATCTTAGTGCTGGGGACTCAATACTAAGAGGAGTTAGGTGGGTAGCAAGGGGAGAGGCATAGTCGCATTTGGGTGGAGGCCATGCCAGGAATGACAGCGAAAGGGTGGGACAATCTGTTATGAAATATGCTAGAAGGGTAGGGACAAGCCTCATTTAATTATACATCTTGGGACAAATGACCTGGCTGACAAGACAGTAGATACAGTCCAGAGGAGGTTTGAGGAACTAGCACAATTATGTAAGGGCAGAAAGATCAGTAACTTTTCAGAGATACTTCCTGCCAAAGGCAAGCACACAAGAAAGCTGAGAATAGAGGAATTTAATGGATGGCTAAGAACCTGGTGTTGTGCTAAAGGGTATGGGCTGTTGGGGGTGGGGAGGGACCTGGGAGGACAGTAGTCTCTATGCCAAGGACAGACTACACTTGGCGAGGAGGGAAAGAAAGTGTTGAAACAGAGGATGGAGGGTACATAGAGGAAGTTGGGAATTAAACTAGGAGTGGGGGTGGCAGTTGGAGAAGAGACATGCAGAGACCACAGGTTGGGAAACTATATGAGCTTACCCCCATAACAGTGACAAAGGACAAATGGCAAGTACTGTTGGTGCTGCTAGAAAGGATGGCAGGATGGGAGGGAGGAAAGGGTGGAAGGTGGTTACCCTTAATGCTAGGAGCCTAGGGAGGAAAACTGCAGAGTTACAGGTTCTCATGGCAGAGGGAGAGGTGGACATTGCAGTCATCGCTGAAACATGGGCCACCCAATACAATGACTGGGACCTGTCTGTACCAGGGTACAGATTATTTCATAGGGACAGAGTGATTGGGAAAGGGGGTGGCACTATATGTGAAGGAAGGACTGAAGTGTGTAAGGAGGAAGGGAGGAGGGTAGTACAGGGTCACTTTGGATGCAACCAGGATTTCAAGAATAGGATTCTTAGAATGGGAGTAGTGTACAGGCCACCATCTCAGATGGAGGAGTTAGACAGGGAACTAGTGGGACAGATCAGGAGGACCTCACGAGAAGGGTAGTGTGGTGATTGTGGAGGACTCAACATGCCAGGAGTGGACTGAAGCACCCCAACAACCAGGAACAGAAGGGCAGGTACTGCTGGATGCCTTCCAGGACAGCTTCCTGCTGCAAATGGTCAGTGAACCAACCAGGTTAGAAAATACCCTTGACCTTGTGCTGGCAAATGGGGACTTTGTGAGAGAACTACAGTGGAGGAACCGCTGTCGAGAATGACCACCGCTCAGTACTGCTCACATTGGATATGGGCAAGGAAGGAGTGGAATCTGGCACAATAGTGCTGGACTTCAGGATGGCCGACTTTGGGAGGATGGGGAAGTGGTAAAAGGTACCTGGCCAGAATTCAATCTAGTATGGACACTAACCAGAGGTGGGAGCTCATAAAGCTGGGGATAGTGGAGGCAACAAAACCTGCTGCAAAGCCCAGAGCAAGAAGGCTAGGGCTAAGAAACTGATCTGGTTGAGCAAGGAGGTCATGGAAAAGGTAAGGAGGAAAAGAGCTGCCTTTAGGAAGTACAAGAAAACAGGGAGGGGGAGGACAGGAGGAGTACTTGACAGAATCGAAGGAGGTGACAAGGGCAGTAAGGGAGCCAAAGCATTTATGGAACTCAGACTGGCACAAAGCATTAAGAAGGGGGAGAAGGACTCTTTAAGTACATTTGGGAGAAAAGGAGCTGTAAGGACCACATAGTAAGGATTAGGAAGGAGGGGTTGGGTGGAAACAGGTGCGATAAGGCGGAAGCACTAAATGAGTACTTCTGCTCAGTATTTACTAAAGAGAAGGAGGTGACACCCAAGGTGGGAGAAATGGCAGAAGCGGGGGTGGAAGTGGTGACAGATGGGGAATCATGGAGAGCAGAGTTCGAGAGGTTTTGAAGGCACTGAGGGTGGACAAGGCGCCAGGCCCAGATGGCATCCACCCCAGGGTACTGAAGGAGCTGGCAGAGGTCCTTGCAGGACCTTTGGCAGACCTATTTAATGCCTCACTACATTCGAGTGTGCACCTCAGGACTGGAGGATGGCTGCTGTGGTGCCCCTCCATAAGAGTGGCCCAAGGATGAACCGGGAAACTACAGACCAGTGAGCCTCACATCCATTGTGGGTAAGCTAATGGAGACTATCCTGAAGGAGAGGCTGGTGGCCTCCTAGAGGCCAAAGGACTACAGGACAGCAGACAGCATGGCGTCATACATGGCAGATCCGCCAAACCAACCTGGTCGAGTTCTATGACTGGGTAACTAGGCAACTGGACAGGGGCCATATAGTGGATGTCCTGTATCTGGACTTCAGTAAGGCATTCGACTCAGTGCCGCATGGAAGGCTGGGAAGGAAGTTAGTAGGCACAGGGGCGGGTGCAAAGCTGGTGAGATGGGTCAGAAACTGGCTGCAGGGAAGGCAACAGAGGGTGGTGGTGGGTGGGGGCTCTCACACCCAAGGGCAGTGATGAGCGGTGTTGCTGATGATACCAAGGTAGGCGCGGTGGTGGATGACCTAGGGGATGGCAGGGGTTGCAGGATGATCTGGCAAAGTTTGTAACCTGGTCAGACACCTGGCTTAATACAAAAGTGCAAGGTGCTGCATTTTGGGATGAAGAACCCAAGGAGGAGTTACCAGCTAGGGGAGTGCAGCTAGCCCAGACAGAGGAGGAGAAGGATCTGGGTGTGCTCATTACAGGGTCAATGAACAACTCGGCACAATGTAGGAAGGCAGCTGCAAGGCCAACAAAATGCTGGGTTGTATTGCAAGGTATATCCTCGAGGAGGGAGGTGATTCTGCCACTGTATAGGTCATTAGTTAGACCACACCTGAGTACTGCATGCAGTTCTGGCGTCCGTGATCTGAAGAGGGACATTGTTACTGGAGGGAGTGCAACGAGGGCGACAAAAGATGATCAAGGGTCTGGGGACTTATCATATGAGAGGAGGTTGAAGTAGTTGAACATGTACTCACTGGAGGAGAGGAGAGACAGGGGTGACATGATTGAAACCTTTAAATACATGAAAGGAATAAACAAGATGGGTACAGAGGGCTGTTTAAAGTAAGGAGTGGAGGGCCACCAGGGGCCATGATATGAGACTGGAAGCGAGGAAGGTTCAGGAGGGAGATGAGGAGACACTTTTTACAGAGGGTGGTGGCTGGGTGGAATGCGCCACCTGCTGAAGTGGTATGCAGTAGAACAGTGGACTGCTTCAAATGAGGATGGGACAGGACAAGGGGAGGGTTAATGAAGGGAAGGGTGGGAGGAGGGGCAGCTGCAGAAAAGGGGTGCTAGCTGCACATTCGAGCAGAACTTGATAGACCTCTAGGCCTTTATCTGCTGGCAAATTTCATATGTCCGCTTGCTCGTAGGGCACACATGAGCCAAGGAACCTTAGTCAGCTCTATCCCAAGAGCAGGGTGAAAACAAACAGAAAAGAAGGAACATCCTCAACGTGGAAGTATAAACTGGCTCTTTTGGTCCCCCTGCTCTTGACTGCTCACTTGTACCCCACACATTAGATGGACTCAAGAGAGGGTATAGCTGAGAACACCCTCAAATGAACTCAATAGGAGAATGCCATATGGCAAGCAAGCCCTGGAACTCTTGAATGAACAAGGTAAATAACAGAGAAAGGTGGCAGATAGGGTTAGGAGGTAGTCTTGCAAAAGTTGGTTGCACTGGTAATGGGGAGAAAAAATTAGATCGATCTATCTATTCATCTATCTACTTTACCTATCTACATGTTCTGCATCTATATAGAATATGCAATCAAATATGAAATTTATCTGTAAGTGTTAGGAGGCAGGACCATCCATTACTCTCAAGTGGCAGAGCTGCAAGTGAGTTATAAATGTCCTGCCAGCTCCAAATTATGATAAACTGCATATTCACGTTAGGCCATTGCATATTCAGTTTTAAAACTTCAGTTTACCAGTTTAACTTTTATACAGCATCTGCTGTTTATTTGAAGATTTAACTTTTTTTGTTTTAATTGCTGGCCTCAGTGCTGCACTAGGCAGTGTAATGCCATCAGCATTGTGAAGGCTGGTCTTTGATTGGTTCAGTTATTGTGAAGATACTAAGCTTCAAGATAGCCATTGTGACAACAGTAAGAGCAACATATTTTTGCTAACTGCTCATAGATGTTGTTGGCTCTTATAGGCTGCCTTCTTTCTGGCCCCACCTGATGAAAGAACCTATACTGCACTGTATGCTTTTGTACTAGAAATGTATGGTGTATACAATACCTAACCTGGTGCAATCAAAGCTATGTCAGCATCCATGGAATCCTAAAAGAACTAATGGTTTACTTCATTTGATTTTATTTAAACGATGGTCTTTGGACAGTATTGCCCATTTTCAAAGAGGCCCATGGTCAAAATACACACAGAACATTAAATGCACACAATGTAATTGAGGATTACAAAAGTTACAGCTTCAGAAGAATGTGCATACTTTTTAAATTGAGATATATGTGAGTAAAAACGTTCAGCATCCCTTAAAATTTTGGCATGCAATTCCAGTAAGAAGCAATACGGTATAAAAGGACTTTTGCCTACACTTTTTTTTTCATTTAGGTAGCCTAAAGAGAAAATGAGCTGAAGATCTGTTAGAGATTCCGTTATGTATAGGGGGCCATGACTAGGGAGACCGATTTAGAGGAGCATCATTATTTTCTAATTTCCAAGCCCAATAACCAAGTTGAGGTTCCACCAAGCCATGGTAACAGAAAGTTTGCTGACATCCTTTACAGTGACACAATGCCACAAACAGCCCCAACAGTGCCATATCCTGACACTGACTTGGAAACACATCAACACTGACCTTGTTTCAATGCGGGGGACTGTGCCCCCCAGCACCCCCCCATGCAGGGGCTGCACCCCTACTTATTATAACTAACTCCATCACACAGACAGTGGAGAAATGGCCAGTCCTGCTGCCCACACACCAGTCATCGCAACATGTTGGTGGTGAATACAGCCCACCATAAGTGCAGTCACTGCTCCAGTGTCACTGTAGGGGATTCGCTGTTACAGTGTCACTAAACAACGATAGATGCCAAATTGATAATGTACATTGAGTTAAATAAACCAACTGAAAACACTGTGCAGCTCATGAGTATGATTGTCTAATGGCAAACTGAAAGCAAATCTATAGGCTCTGTTTAAAAAAATATTTCAACATAATGTAACAATGACTGGCACTCAGAAGAATAAATTACCGAACCCTAACCTATTACAGGAAATATATATAACAGCACAATAGAAGTGAGAGTGAAGCAATTATAGATAATCAATCAACATTTTGATTTACAGCCTTTACCAAATTCTCAATATTATCACTGCAACTTAACTTACAATCCAAAGTCAAACCAAAATATTTGTAGGTGTCAACCTGTTACAAAACAGTACCACTGCAAGTCTTGATATGAAGGTGGGAAGGGTGCTGTGTATCTTTCAATGATTGAAAACTATTGCTTTGTTCTTCTTTGTGTTCAGGCACAATTTATAATTGATAAACCAGGACCGTTCTAAATTAAAAATAGAGTGTAGTGAACAGGTTAATCTTTGAATATCTTGACCTTTTTCATATACCTCAGTATTATCTGCATGCAGGAGTATATTCAAGATTTTTATTGATAAAGGGTAATCATTTAAGAATAAACTGAATAACAATGGTCCCAGAATTGACTGATGTGCTGTTACCCAAGGAAACTAGAAGAGAAGAGTAAATATGAAATTTCAGTTGTTGTAGATGCTGAGACAGGTAATCTCGAAACCACTGCAAAACATGAAAAGAAAACCCTAAACAACCTAGACTGTTTAATAATGGATGGTGAATGAGACTGAACACCTTTGAAAGATTAATATAAACTGAACCCACAGCTTCACAACTATCCAAGCCTAATGTATATAGTTTGTGAAACAAGCAACAGGTGTAACAGTACAATGTTTCTTTCTAAATCCATGCTGTTCTTCACTGAGTATGTTATGTAAGCAATAATATTCAACAGGGCGGGTGGTAATATACCAGACCACCCAGAGGTGTGATGAGGCCCAATGCTGCAGCCGGAGGGCCTAATAGCCCCTGGAAGGTCTGGCATAGCTCAATACCACCCACCCACCCTGGAGGGTATTATTACACTTAAAAATGGAAAGAAACTGTAACACATTTTTTTAAGTTTTAAACATGTAAATAATTTATTTAACTTTTACTACATATTATGTCAGCTTTGAGATAAAATAGTCCCTTTATTTTAAGGGGACATGTGTGACCGTCGGCTCCAGCTGTGCTTGGGACTGTGTACAGCAGCTGATACTGCTTTGTGAATGAACCTAGAAATCAGCTTTGCAATATGATTTTTGTGCCATTTTTAAAGATTGTGGGACTTATGTGATGCGCTGCTGTATTGCTGTTCACTGTTCAACATCTTTTATCAACTGCAGATGATGATACTTTATCTGCATCAACATAAGGGATGAGACATGGATGGACATTCAAGTATGTTTTGATTGAGCTGGAGGATGGCACTACTATCATGCTGAGTGGATGAATAACTGGATGCATAGTGTCTGTCTCTGGATTTTACATCAGTGATTTTGCAGGTATTACTTGTCCCACTGTGGTGGATTTTTCATTGTCCCATTTGTTTTTCTGCTGTGTTGGAGAGCACTGGTATTTGCAATGGCTGTCATGCTGCAGATGGATGTTCATTTACGGTATGCTATTCTAAGAAAATACTGGTGCTCTGATCTATGGTCCTGGTGGTGCACATCTATTTATGTGTTAGGTTAATTATTGCCCAATTTTGCGAGCAGAAAACTTTTATGCTTATATGTTTTAAGTTCATGACAGTCTGTTACCGGTGCTTTGTTTTTGGACCATGAAAAGATTATGGCCTGACCACCACTTTTAATACTATTGCTTTATGAGTGCTGCAAGATAGTGGCTGTTTATGATGAACATTAAGGGTACCCATTAATTAGATCAGTGATGGGGCACCCCAGATTCATTCTTGTTTTCATACGGGCTCTATTGGGAAATAAATGAATCTCTTGTTTAACGTTTCAGTCAATGGGATTCATTTATTTCCTGACACCATTTTCTAAATTTCCATAAGTAATCCATAGTTTGTTCATGTACTTTATGTTCTAAGACCTGGGATAGTGGGAAAAGTATATTTATATTTATAAAACATTGCTGGAACTAACACCAGTTCAGGGCAGCTGGTTTGGCTTTGCAGTGATCAAACATACACTTTGCCATTTTGGGGTACACTGTAAGTGGGTAGAAAAAAGTAGTCTATCAAGAAACATGGTGCACTTATGCAGCAAGTCACAGATTTCATTTGTTAGTACTGTTTCAGATTTCGGTTCCAGTTGCACCCCTATATCTCTGATGATGTCAGCAACATTCCTTCAAACCTTCTCTGAACAACTGTCCATTGTTGCCCTCCTTTGTAGTCTCTCACACTTCCCTTGCACTAGGCTAGTTGTGACAATTACCAAGAGGTTCTGGAACACAGTTTCTCAAGTCTCTTTCTTACCTAGAATGTGGTAAGTGCAGTGCATTGCAGGTTTCACTGCTGCCTGCTGTACACTGGTTTCCTCACCATTCATCTGGGGTTGCACATGCTGCTGCTTGCTCTGTGCCCTCACAGAAACTTCACCCTCCATCTTGCACCTCTGATCCCCATCTCACAAACTGATCCTACTTTATTTATTTAAATTTTGTTAACCAGATAGGGACACTGGAACAAATCATTTTCCAGATCTAACCTGACACTAAAGCATAAAACATAAATAACAAAATATTTACAATTATAACAAATTACATAGAAACACATTACACAAAACACCTACAAACATCCAGGTACCGAAACTATTTCTTAAAATTAAGTTTGAAATGTTGTAGTGAGGAGGATGAGCATAAATTAGCAGGTATTGAATTCCAGTTCAGGGAAGCAGCAACTGAAAAAGAATGAGATCTGTTCTAGAGTGATATGGAATAGTTTGAAGGAAGCACCTCTAGAAGAATGCAAATTACATACAGAATTCCTACTGTTAACTAAATCCATAAGTGGATACATAGTATTTAAGTAAATAGATTTAAATATTTGACTGCCAAAAAATAAGTGATTTTGGAATTCATCCTAAATCAGAATATAAATGACAATGATGACAGCGATAAGGAGGGATCCAATACAAAACAATAGATATTGTTATAAGTAGTAGTAAGAATACTGATTTCTTTAACTGGTAACTTAAAATAAAGACTTGCAACAAAATCCAAATGTGGTAATAAAGACCCAACTGCAACTGAGCTACAAGTATCAAAAGGAAGTATTTCTAACATTTAAAAAGTAAGCCCAATTTTTGATTAACCTTCTTACTAACTGCCTTAACCTGAGGAAAAAGATCAGTCCTGGGTTCAACAGGACACCCAGGTATAAACGCTTAATCAGATTCAACTGCTGCCCCCTATTGTCATGAATGAAAAAGTAGACTCATTCTTCAAGGAGTAAGGTGTTCCAAACAACACTGTCTTGTTTTTCCTACATTAAGAATCAAACAATTATCTGAAGACCAGTTGCAAAACATTTTGAAATTCAGATTCCAAAGAGGATATAATCTGAGAAACTGATTCAGCTTGAAAGATACTATTAAATCATCTGCATATAATACACATTTACAAGATTTAAAATTGAAGATATGTTATTTATAAACAATGAAAATAATAAAGGGCCTAATATGGACTCCTGTGGAACTCCAACATTCAATGACCTGACTGAGGAAACTACAGAACCTAAGCTAACCACTTGTGATCTACAAGTTTTATAATCACTGCACCAAGCCACCTCATTTTAGAGAAACCAAGCTGACCCAATTATAAAGATAACAATGGATGACTGATAGGTCAAATGCCTTGGTCAGGTCCATGCCGCCCCTGTTGAAAGGTCATTTTCAACGCTGTAGAGGATGGCATTCATGAACCTGACCAAGGCAGTCTCAGTTCCATGATTTTTTCAAAACCATGTTGTTCAGAACACATCACATTGTAAGTATCTAAATATTCAATAATCTGACCAGCAACAACTTTTTCAAGTGCATTACTGAAAGGGTCTAGAATAGATTGTCCTGAAATCATCAAGAGAATCAGATTTTTTTACATAGGAACAACCTTGCAAGCATCCAGTTTGATGGAAACTGTCAGAGATAAGGCACAAATAAAATATTGAACAGAGGGGGTCCAGCAATTTGTGGGTCAATAAACATTAAAATTGACCATCAAGACCTTCACCACAATCACTGAACTTGCTTGGAATGGTTGCTAACAATTTCAATAAATCTACTTCAGTAACACTACAAAAGTATAAAATAGCTCTATTATCTAAAGAGTCATCAGCACACTTGGTATGGTTCAATAAATTAGCTGAATTACATCCATAACATTAAAGGTCAGAAACTTAACATTTAACATCTCAGCAATTGCAGCAGGATCAAGTTATTCCACCAGGAGTTTGATCTTTTAAAGGTTGATTTTCCTCAGGGCAACCAAATTATTAATTAAATCCCCAAATTTATTTGACTCCACTCAGTTTTCACTAAATTGTTTTCTATAAAATTTTCTTTGCACGACCCACTAGATAACTAACCTTATTCCTTAGAAAATATTTATCTAATAATGTAACAGATGGGGACTGCTTATAGGTTGACCAAGCAAAGGTTTCTTGCATCAATCCATTCCTTCAAATCCAATGTGAACTATCTATTGTAGATACCCAACACCTTATGTAAAGGGAAAAACATATCCTGAACCGACAGTAACTCTTTACAAAATAATCAACTGCACAGTCAGGATGTGGAATTAAATCCAATACTGACCAAATTCCATTAATGCAAGTCTTTGCATTAACAACCATAATCAAATTTCTTAAAACTATGAAGCTGGATAAATCATGGTGAAATATTTGCCTTTTAAAACTGAATACACAGTAAATTGCTTGGTGATCACTAGCTGATTTAGCAATCACACCCTCTAATGAAATAATATCTACCCTACTGATAACAATCCAATCTAAAATAGAATGGTCCCTGTAAGATGATGTAACCTAGTTTCCTCATTAATCAATTGAAATCAACTGTGAGAATGTAATAAAGATTTCAATCCCAAACTATCAGACATCAGCCAGTTTTGATTTATATCCCCAACTAAAACAACATCAGAAGCAGAAAATATGTAGAACTAAATTCAAAAATTCCCAAAGCCCATTTATTCCACTAGTAGGAGGGTTATATAAAAATCTAAGGTAACATATTTTTTACCCCAAGATTAATCTTAACAGCAACCAATCATGTACTGAATCTGAATCAGTACTACTTTCCAAAAAACATATCTCCAAACACTGTTTAAACAATACTGCTACCCTCCACTTCTTTTACCCATTCTGTCAGCTCAAATAACATTATATCCTGGAATTTTACATGCACTGTATGGAATGGATTGCTTCGACCAAGATTCAGATATGACAATTACATTCAGATTATATGAATGAGAAATAAATTCCACTTCTGCTAATTTGGGCAATAAACTTCTAACATTCAGATGCATAATTTTCAACCCATGTATTGTGTACCAAGCTTTGTTACCAAAGGCATTATTATTTAGAGTGCCAGGTGGTCCAGGATTTAGCTCAATGTCCCTGAAAGTAAAATAAAATGAAATAACATCAACACTTTCAAGTAGGACCAAAATCAACATAACCCTTTCTGACATAAAAACACAGGCGCTGGCAAAAGTAGGACCCACATTCCTCAGAGCAACTCTATCCAGCAATAACAGACCATGAATTTCACTGATATTATATTTATAAAGTAAACTAGACATGGAATAATCATTAAATACATTTTCCTTCCTCCTCAAAAGCAACATAACCTGCTAAAACATTGTTGCATAACAATAAACCTAAAACCAAAACATAATTAAAAGTAAGTAATATAGTGAACAAGGCCATTTTGACCTATTTTATACACAGTATAAAATTAGCAACTCCTACCCTTAACAAACAAACTATCAAGGCCCAGTGTCCCACGGCTTTATTGGACTTCCTCAGACTTCACACTTGGCCATACTTCACCACAGTAGCTGCCGCTTCAGATGATGCCGCATCTTACTAGTAATAGTCATAAATCCCCATAACCCACTGAATTGAGCTGCCACCACCAATTGGGGAGAGGTGCAGCTTAGTAAAGTGAGCAAGTGTATTGTTGCTATGCAACACAGGTGGCCTGTGAACATGACAAACAGGAAAACTGAAACTGAAATAATTGGGTTCACAAAATCACTTGCACTACAGATCGATTCAGACACAATATGGCTTTACAAATGTCATTTCTAGCAGCAGCAGGCAGACTAAATGAATCAAAGTTCCAGCAGCAGTAAACAGTAACACGTGCAGCAGCAGCACCCAGTTCAAAGCAGCAAAGACACAGCAGCAGTCAATACACTTGCAGAAGCAGCACTCAGTCTCATATAGCAGCAAAGGCATGGCAGCACATAATAACTCAATCAGCAGCAACACAAATTACAGTGCAAATTCAATCTTTCACTGTTCACTCACGTCCTTTCAGGAGAAGCTGGCTGACTCAGATGCACAGATGGTTCAGTTTACAGCACCACAGGTTGCCTTCCAGGATCTTAGTGCAGCTCTGAGACACTACTGATGGTATAGAAGGGGTCAAGGAGTCTGTCACACTCCTTCAGACTTCACACTTGGCCACACTTCTACTATATCCTACCCTGCACCCTCTGATCTCTAGCTGATATCCAGCTGAAACAAACTAAAACAAAGACCCTCCTACTATTCCCTTTTATGACACCCTCAATAGTGCTGTCCCACAGCATTGTCACCAGTGACCCTGATCTGATCTTCTGCATTGCTGCTAAGGAATTCACTAGTGGTTTCTAATCACTCCTTCTACTTTACTACCATCAGCAGTTTCCATACAGGCCCAAAATTCCCATGCCTTTTATTACAAATGATTTATTCAGTACCCCCAGCTAAGAAGGATAATCTCCTTTGAGGTCCTGCTTCCACATTTCTCCTTTCTGAGTAGACAGGACCTGGTTCTAATAGTTTTGCCATAGTTAGTGCTCTGATTAATGAACCCCACTGTAGCCAGTTGTAAGGATGGTTCAGTCTCAACTCTTCCATCAGGCTCAGAAATGTTACCTCAATCCCCAAATCTAGGCTGCTTTTTAAGTGTTGGTGGGCAAGCATTGTGCCATAAGCCTTACAAATGGTAAAGAGTGAGGTCACACTTAGACCTCTAGCAGAGAACAAAGGTAACAACAAAAATGAGGACTATTGAATGTCTATTAGTACTGCATATGTTATTTTGGGGGTTATGTGTATGAATGGGAGTGAGGCTGTCTGTATATGTCTGAGTAAGCATGCATGACTTTTGCACTACATAATGGTGTTGTATGCATGCATGCATGCATGTGTCTCTGTGTTTCAAGTGGTCTGTGTTTGAGTGGTCTGTGTGTTTCTACCAGTGGGTGTCTGTGTGTCCATATCTACTGGTGTGCATGTGCATCAATGTTTTTAGTGGTATATGTTTGGAACTAAAGGAGCTAAAGTTAGGATCTTGGGGCTGGAGTTGGAATTAAAATGCTATAAACAAAATGGCACATCTGAAGGAGTAAAAAGGAATCAAACAATTCAGTCAAAGAAACTTGTCTAAAGAGGGACGGGTTTCCTTGAAAATGAAAATGTCTGGGAAATTAAGGCTAGCACCAGGAAACATAAGAAAGGGAGAAGGGTGATGGCTTTTAATATCTAAACACAAAATTCCTTTGCACCTTTAATGACCCTGATAGAAAGGGTTGAAAGTCAGGTTGAAGAAATACTTCAGATAGCACAAGAAAGTATTACAAACAATGGAAATAATAATCCTCCTGATGCGAATGAAAACAATGAATCCCCATGTGTAAGGGAAGCTGATGCAACATACAATACACATGAGGATGTAGATGGAATAAACAGTGCACAAACTCAACCACCCTTTAATAGAAGGACAGATAGAAAGTACTTTACAGAGTGACAATGATATGAATTTTGAAACAGCTGATAATTCAAACTGTGTTACAAAAACAGGATCTTTGTAATAGGGGACTCAATAGTGAAATACAGTGATGCATACACCACAAAAACCTTATGGAAAGACTCACTAGTAATTATTTATCCACAGCCAAATTGTCAAACGTGGTAACCTTATTGCCAAAAATAGTCAAAGTGGGACAAATCTATGGTGTTAGTACATGCAGGAACAAATGACATAAGGCACAGAAGAGAGGAACAAATGTTACTGGACTATATGGCAAGTGAGAAAATAATGAAAGATATGAGTGATACTCTCATTATCTCAGAAATATTTCCAGTCCCCAGGGCTAATGCAAATATAAATGCAAAATAGCAAGGGTAAATAATTAGTTGAGAAGATGGTGTCTCATGCAGGAATTTACTGTATTAAATCATGACAGAGTTTTAATAGCCAGCCCTCTTTTCCTTAGTAAAGATGGTTTGCATTTGAACAAAAAGGAAGCAATGAACTAGGACTGTTGTTTAGAATGCAGATTGACAAATATTTAAACTAGCGACAGAGGGAGAAAGGGTCCTAAGGAGAGTGAGACCAGTATTTTCAAAGGGAATAAGAGGTTATTTAAAGTTAGGAGGAAGAAAACAAACAGAAATTAAAAATACTACTTATTAACACCAGAAGTATCAGTACAAATAGGATGAGCTTAAATATAAATTAATAAAGGATAACATAGACATCTGTGGCATTATGGAAACATGGTTGAAACATGATGATTGGGTCCATGAGATACAAGATTATGATTTTTTCACAGGGCAAGATCAGGAAAAATGGGGGCCCCATTGTTTTATACTTATTTAAAAGCCCATATTTTGGAAACAAATGAGGTAGATCTTAATAAAGCTGAGCAAATGTGGACTAAGATTGACATGGGTACCAAAATAATTACATTAGATGTATGATATCGATCCCCTAACCTGATGGAAACTGAGGAAAGCTTTCTTGGAAATGTTTGATAGTATGGTAACTACTAACAATTGCATCATAATGGGAAATTTCAACTTCCCAACATACAATGGAACCAATTTCATGGCAACAACTGTATAGAAAACATGTTTTTAAATTTGTCTAAATAACTGTCTGGAGCAATATGTGAATGAAAATACATGAGAAAATCACATTTTAGACCTCACGTTGAGCACCATAGAGGGGGGAAATTAGAGATATTAAGGTTATGCAACCTTTGGGTACCAGTGACCATAATGAGGTGCATTTTCTATGACTGGAAGTCCAACAAGAATTATTGGAAAAACAAAATAAGAAATTATGTTAAAGTAGACTATAACAAAATCAAAGTCATATTGCAAAACTGGAATTGGATAAAGGAACTCAGGAACTTAAATACAGAAGAGGTGTGGGAAAAATAAATAATAAATTACAGGAATGTATAGACAATTTTGCTCCTTTAACAAAGAAATATGATAAAAAGGAAGAGTCCCCAAGTGGTTTAACAACAGGTTACATAAATTGGTCACTAAAAGGTAGAGCATATAAGAAGCACATGAAAAATCCCACAGAAGAAAAGATGATGCAAGTACAAGTCACTATAAAAAAGAAGTAAAAAGGCAATCAGAATAGTCAAAACAAAGACTAAATTAGATCTAGCTAATAGTAAAAAGGATAACTATAAAAAATGTACAGTTATGTTGGGAGTCTGAAAAAGAATAATCATAAGCAAATTGTTACTCTAAAAGATGGAGATAAAACAGTTGATAATGAAGAGAAATGGCTAATGCCTTAAATAAGTATTTTGATGTTTATCAGAATGTCGATGATCCTATTAATTATGAGGGATGCAAATGGAAAAGAGGGATGGCAACCTGAAATTACTACAACAAAGGTACTTGAGAAATTATTAAAACAAAAAAAAACACAAATCCGGGGACCTGATGGTATACAGCCCATGTTTTTGAATACTCTGGCAGTAGAAATATCTGGGCCTTTGACAATCCTATTTAATCAGTCCATAAGTGAAGGCAAGGTACCAAGGGTATGGAGCATGGCTCACATTACTCCAATCTATAAATCTGGAGATAAAGCAATGGTAGATAATTACATGCCAATTAGCATCACGATGGTCATAGGCAAGGTTATGGAAGCATCCATTAAAGATTTTTGAGGAAGATTTGAGACAATTGAAAGAAGTAGATGTTTCACATCATGGGTTCAAAACAGGTAGCTCATGCGCTAGTAATTTACTGCATTTTTTGAACCAGTGAGCCAGGCACTGGACCAGAGCTTGCCCATGGATGTGTTATACCTGGACTATGCTAAGGCCTTTGACTCAATACCCCATGACATTTTATTAAAATCCTTTCAAGAAATGGGATAGATGAACCTCTCAGGGCATGGATAAGTTTGTGACTTTACAACAGATGTCAGAGGTTCAGATAAGAGGATTTATGTCTCAGTAGGGTGAGGTTACTAGTGGAATGCTGCAGGGCTCAGTTGTGGGACCCATGCTTTTAATATTTTATCTTCGCTATGCAGGTGTCTCGGGGTTGACTATGCAAGTATGTTGATGACACTAAGGTGAGGCAATTGTGAACAACGAGGCATCAATGCAAGTGTTTCAAGAACAATTACAAAAATTGGAGGAATGGGCAAAACTTCATAAGCTGAGATTTAACAAACAAAAATGCAAGATTATGCACTTGCACACAATAAAAAAAAGCAAAATATACAATAAATAACACGACTATAAAAGCACAGAAAATGAGAAAGACCTGGGGTAATAGTATCAAACACATTAACATTTGACAAACATAACAGGCATATGAGGCAGCAAAAGAGCTAACAAAGTGATAGATAACATACTGAGGAACATTAAGAGTAGGAGTGACAAAGTCCTCGTCCCCTTGTACAGATCTTTGGTAAGGCCTATATTGGAATATGGATCACCATTAGTGTCCCACACAGCATAGGGAGTATAAAACAAGTAGAAAGAGTTCAAAGAAGACTCACTCAGAGAGTAAACAAGGTCAAAAATAAAAATATCAAAACAGACTGAAAGACCTGGGACTGTATTCATTGGCTTACCGAACAAATAGAGGAGGTCTTTGTTATGTACATAATGCCTTTCTCAGTGAGATATTATGAGAATCTGTGGGCCTAATCAAAAAGAAAATTTGGGTAAGAAAACCAGGGCTCATCTATATCAATTGTTTGGTAAGAAATTCAGAACCACTAAAAGGGGTAGGTGGTTCAATCAACAAATAGTCAAAATATGGAATGCACTCCCTATTGAAGTGGTTAGTGCTGTAAATCTAACTACTTTAAAGAGTTTATTGGATCAGTACATGGGAGGAAAAATGGAATTTTCCCACTGAAAAGTGACAAGTCCAATCATGGCTTTTATAGCTACAGGACTTGTAACAGTAACCTATGAACTATTTGCATGTGCTTATGAATGCTTGAATGCCTCTATATATAGTGATTGATGTGTTTACAGGAAGACTAGCATGTGTGTGTTTGTGTGTGTGTGTGTGTGTGTGTTGTGTGTGTGTGTGTTTGTGTGTGTGTAGTGCAGTGTCCATCTCTATAATGCTACTGTGTATGCCTCTGTATGCATCGTTAACCTTTTTTCTAATGTATTTAGTAAGCAATAACACACAACAGAGTATTCCATTTAGCCATATCACCATAGATGAGTAACTACACCCATTCCAAAAGTGTGGTGGTATAGCTTAATGCATATTCTGGAGTGTGCTGCTATACTTATAAAATGGGTGTTTAAGAAAACAAATTATTTAAAAAGAAGCCAAAACATGTGGCAGTTTATTAATCAATATCTCTGCATGGTAATATTATTGGTCTTGGCCACTCATCTCTCATTAATGCATCTACCCATTTTATAACCAGGATAGCTAGGCTGAGGTGAAAATCTTGTTTTCAGTGAGGCTCTGCTATAACCCATTGTTCACAGCTCTGTATAATGAAGCACTGGATTAGTGTCCTTAACAGTTTGTATACTTGGATCAAGCTACCTTAGTCTCCTTTTCTCTAAACTATATAGGCCCAGTTCCTCCAATCATGTTACAAACTCATATCCATAGGCCCACTTATCAAACTAACTGCCCTTCGTTGCCCTTCTCCAATATTCAATGTTCCTTTGGTAGTTTGGGGCCAGAACTGATAGTAATGTTCCAAATGTGATCTCATCAGTGATCTGTACACAACATTTAT
Organism: Neoceratodus forsteri; assembly: GCA_016271365.2. Lineage (NCBI taxonomy): Eukaryota > Metazoa > Chordata > Ceratodontiformes > Ceratodontidae > Neoceratodus > Neoceratodus forsteri. The sequence continues at coordinate 1,328,492,740 of CM057449.1, forward strand.
CCTATTACTGCCAGTAAACTGATTCCCTTGTTTAATACAAAATCACACAATTTCCCATTTTTTAAAAGTTCACAACAATTACTCCAATATCCCTTTCCTACTTTGATTTTCTAACCCTATCCAATGTAACAAGTAGTCTGCTTTTGGATGTATTTTCTTACAGTTTATCACTGCTCAGTTATTAATGTTGGGTTTAATTTTCCACTGCTCAGTCAGTTCTACCAGTCTAGCCAGGCCCTCTGCAGTTTGTTCAGCAGTTTCTGATTTCCATGACCCCTCCAACTTAATGTCAATTGTGACTGCACTACACACCTTCTTAATCCTTTATCAACATCAGCCAAAACACAGACACACACAACACCACTCCATCAGTGAAGCTAAAACAAGCAATTTCTTTCACAATGTAAAGATATCACAATATAGAAATAGTACATAGGCAACCATATTAAGCCTATTGTACCACCAGGGTTTTGATTACCTCAGACCTTGAGAGCGAAGCTCAAGAGGTCCGTGGTAATCAGAACCCTGAGGTGGCACAATAGGCTGGTTGCACATAAGGGTGCCCATGCACTATTTTTTATAGTGTATGGTCCCCATTGCCAAAGTTTTTGTTTTAAATTTTTGAAATAAAAAATGTATTTGTTGCTCCGTCATGATCTGGGAGTTGGGGCTGGTTGCTATGTTTACATGTGTGGTTGCTAGGGACAGACATCCCTACATTTATTGCATGGTCTTCTATTGGCTGTCAATGGGATGTGGGAGGTTTTCAAGGAAAAAACATGGCGGCGTATGTCTCGGTTAACGAGAGGATGTGGGCTCAGAGGAAACTATTACTTGTAAGTTATTTAAATATCTGGTTCTAATTTTGATGAAGCTGAGGTTATCTGGTTGATCCTGCATTTGTTTTCACTTATGTGCCTGTTCATGTTTGCGTCACTGGTTTGGAGGATCTTGCCACCAATGCTGCTGTTGCTGCTGCCAGGAGGGCTCGCAGTCAGTTTACAGTTCTGATAGAACCTCTAGAGCTTTTCCAAACATTGTTGTACCACAGTGTACTACAATCATATTCCATGACCTTTTGAACTGTGGTATAATAACATTTGGAATGGCTCTGATTTCTATACAGAACAACACCTGACTACACACTATAGTCCAGTGCAGCACTGAAGACAGCAGTTGAAATAAAAACACTTGCATTTTTCACAAACTATAGATTCAGAGGTCAGAACTACTAAATTGTTGGATAAATTGAGTATGTAATGGCTGTACTCCAAATACCCAGTTTATCATCACTTGTGAAGGTAAAGGGTGAAAGAAGCAAGCCAGAGCCTTCTTCATTTTGGCTTTGTCTTGGAGCCTGACATTTTATTGTCTTTATCAATTCAGCCACACACTTTGGCTTCCAGTTCAATATATGGCATAAGGTAAAACAGACTACAGATGAGGGAAAAACACCTTGCTCTTGGAAGATCCAGAAACAAATGATTTGATACCTTTTATTGGACCAACATAGATGTAACAAAAGAAAACAGTACCTAACCTTTCAGACAAACAAAGTCTTTCCTCAGAAGTCCTGAAAGCTTAGGCATAGTTTTTTTTTACATCTATGTTGGTCCAATAAAAGGCATCAAACCATTTGTTCTGGATCTGTTCTTAAAAGGACCAATATGCTAACTAACTAATTCTGTGTGTTGTTATTGACAATAAATATTAATTACTATAGCTTACTTGTGCAGATGGTGCTTGCATGCCAGTCCTGGGCATTGGTGTGTTTGTGAAGGTTTGACATAATCTGCAATTACTGTAGTATGACAGCTGCCTTCCAATTCCTAACTATAGTAACTGTTAGTATGCATTTCTGAGCTCAGGGTGTACCCCTATAGTATCTTCCTTAACTCTATGCCAGTTGCTATCTTCTCACTGATAACATATCCACTATTGATACAATTTATAATAAGCCATCCCCAAAAAATGTATGCATCCAAGAACATAAGCACAAGTTAACAGGAAATAAATTTATGGCATTGCATTTACCTCCCAATGTTCACCATAAATAGATGAAGAGTGTTTCTTTTCTTTTCTTTTTTGTTTTAATATTAACTTTTTATGTTTTATATTGATTGAACTGAACTAACACTTAAGACAGCTGCTGCCTGCTGGCAGCCAAACTTTTACAGTCAACAGACCACATGAGGTCACAAGACCAAGGAACCTTGTACCTGTGCACAGTGATCACTGATGATTCATTTGGTGTTGAGCTTACCTTCCCTAACAGTAGGCTGGGTGATGTGATGGGTCCTATGTAACTTATAATGACTCAGTGTGAACTCCATATCACACCTTATTACATCAAGCTTGCTGGTGATGACATTGTAAAAGATATTCTGTCTTCAGGAGGGTTTGTGGTGGTGGCGTGTGTGTCATTGTCCTTGCACTGTTAGTGCTGCTCGGAATGGTGAGCAGAGCTGTGGAGCTACCAGTGCCAGTGGGAGTCTGGGTAGACTTGCCAGAAGGCAAAATAGGAGAGGAATAGCAATAGATGTGATTTGCTGGACATGGGAATAATCAAATGGTAAAGCTGTGTGGAATATAAAATTCTGCCCATGGAATGCCTGCAGAATGACCATTCAGATTCCATGTAATTCCATGGAATTTTGTGAAAATTCAGTGGAAGTTGGCAAAATTATAGATTTCAGTTATTTTGCTATAAATTTACAAGTACACATCAAAATAACCCCATTTGGAAAGTATACAGTACCCATGGCTTACAAGAATGTACTAAATTTCAGAGTTGTAGATTGAAAGGGGACAGAGATATGGGTGGCCAAACATTTAAACAAAATTAAATTTTCAGTTACTTTGAGATCATTTTAAAATTTCTTATCCAAGTTTCTCCACAATATCAGGATTTAGAGAAGCTCCTAGAATGCATATATGCACCATGTTTTAAGTGTCAAGCTTCAATGGGAGCTGAGGTACAGGCAGCCAAATATTTTGCCAACATTTGGATTTCTGTAATTTTAGTATAATTTGATAGTATTCATTGAAGTGTTACAAACATTGACAGATATACAGGTAATCACTACATTTGTATATGCACATAGTTTCAGATTTCTAGCTTTAAATGGGACTGAGTTATAGCCTGCAAGCATGTTTCCAAATTTAAATTTCAGTTAGTTCCTCTAATTTTAAAACTAAATATCCAAATTTAACCAGAGTTGAAACATTTACACTATTATACCCATGGTCACTTCTGAAAAAGTTCATAATTGCAGCTTTAAATGGGATTGAATTAAAGTAGTCAAACGTTTACAACATTTAACAATTTTATTTTACAAGAATGTAAACTACATATTTATAAACCCTGAAACTTTAAAACTAAAGAATGCAGTACCATTACATTTGGCAGGTTCTTAGGCCTTACAAGGAGACTGTGTGTGCCAATTTTATTAATTGATTGCCATGAGAAATTGCAAGATAACATCCGTACTTAAGTCAAATCCCATGAGTCTGTGCAAATTGTGAATTTCATGAAAAATTCCATAAAACTGGAATTTTCTAATTTCATTCAGCCTTATCTGGGGTTTCTAATTAAAGGATAGGGGTATAAGAGGAGATAGTGCAGGGGTCACCAGGTGCTGGAGTTAGATGCACAGCTTCACCAAGAAATGGACAGCTGAGCTGGGTAGCACAACAGCTGGTGACCCCAGGTTGGAGCAAAAAGCATAGAGTGTCATTAATTCCAACCTGAATGCAGGGTGTTTAAGGATTACATCCAGTAAATGTATGATCTGGGGAGCCTGGTGTACATTCAAGTCTGGGACTTAGAGTTACTCAAAAAGATGCAGTGGGGAAGACAATGTCTTGGGCAGCAGGAAAAGGAATTATGGCTATCCCAGCATAGTAGGTAGGTAGAAAAGGAGTAGATTACTCACATTTTAAGGAGTTTGCCACTGTAAAGAACAAAGAAGATATCAATGGGATCAGTAGTTCTACAGAGTCAATCTGACTATGCCAAAAGAGAAGGGGAATTGACACACTGAGAGGAACAGCAGGACTGCAAAAACTCAGCCCAGCTTATGAAACGAAGTAGTGATATGTGCATTAATGTTAAATTCCACAAAACAAATCTGAATGCTTTCTCTACAGTACTATATGCTATCATAAATATGTGGAAAATGTTACTAATCATTTTTCTTCTGCAAAATTAAAACTGCTTAACCAATTTATCCAATTGTAGTTATACACCAGGATACATTGACTATGGATATGCATGTCAAATGTTAACTTTATGCATGCAAGACAGAGAAGTTACAAACATCCACATTTTGATAGTTTTCACAAAGTTTTGCAAATATTTACATAGAAAAGTTTTGAACCCCCATAACTTAAAAATCTCTTATCTGATTCTCTCCATATTTAGATCATTCTATAACATTACAAACAGGTTATTTGTACTTATTTACACATAATCACACATACCCCATAACGCAAAGCATCATGGGCTGTATATGCAAATCACCACAGAATATTATGCTGATTCAGCTTTAAGCAGAAATGCATGATACTGAAAGATCCCTCACACAAACTGCAAAGGATGCCAACAGAAAGACACAAACATGTATTTATACATGTCTAGCTCCAAAGGTGCCTGAGATATATGCAGATGAAATTTGTTCATGACATTTCCTGAAAAAATAAAATGACAGATTTTGAGCACATATAATTTTGAGATGATGCATCATATTGTCATGAAATCTGGCACATTGCTAGAACACCTATGATCAAAATTCATGGCAATTTAATATCCCTGAACCAATAAATGGTTAAGGTATATGCAGATAAACATGTTCATGAAATTTTGCACAGACAATAAAATGACAACATCTGAGCACCTATAGTTTTAAAACTATCCTTCTGAATTTCATACTATTTGGCATATTAGTGTCCATTGACCGAATGAGCACATATTCAAATTTCAGAGCTCTAGCTTGAACAGCAGCTGAGTTATAACCAAATTACTACAAATATTCACAAATTTCTGAAAAATTCTGTGAAATTATGCAGAATTTTGCTAAATTGTGGTGAAATTCTGCAGATTCAGAATTTTCTTATTCACACAACTCTATCAAATGGATGGCTAAAGTCTGACAACCAGGTTATGCTCTGGTGCCAAGGCACATTTATAGGAAGTTGATCCAGGGTAAGCTGAGTATGATGAATACTAAGACTTCAATATTCTCAAGATCTATCCTGGAGTGATGTGGTGAGGTACTACCACCAGTAGTGTTTAAGCATCTTTCCAAAGCAACCAGTATTTTAAAGCTTCCAATAAAACACAATGCCAGTTTAGCCAGTGCAGGCCAAATAACTTTCCTGATGCCAAAATTAGATGGTAATTACTACTTTGGCTGGACAATGGATTTACTACATAAGCCTCCATGATCTACTCAGGTGAGATGTTGGTGCCTTCCTTCAAAATGACTGTACAGCACCAGAAGTTACTTTCAGAAATCTCCAAAATGTCCTTTATTGTATCTGTATTTTCACTTTTCCAAGTCGTCATCTGTATTGTTTTGGTGACCTCTTGCACTGGGTACATGCAATGTGAAGGGTGATGTGGTATGAGCAGGAGGAGTGATTCTTGATTGTTTCTTCACATTGTCTGTACTGCTCCATTTGAAACATGCACAACAGTTTCCACTTGATATAGTTGATGCATCCAGGGAATGCGTGTTGCAGCATTTTGTATACTCACATTCATTTTCTAACTTTCTATACAGCAGTTTGCACTTGCATCCAAAAATGGACGTGAGTCCTACAGTTGCTGCAAGAATTGCCATAAACTGTGGAAAATGGTGCAAATGTGTCCAGATGTCTGTGAACAGGACACATGCATCTAGATGCATCTGTGGATGCAGCATGCATACAAAATATGAGTGTAAGTGCTGTGTCCACAGTTTTAAAATCCACCCACATCTCTATGTGTGGGATCTAGTAGTGTTGCTATGCCACATTGTGTGCCTCATCTTATGCTTTCAGAAGTCTGTCTTCAATTTGTGTCAGAAACATCTCTGCCCCATCCTTAATGAGTAATGTCTCCTGCTTGTGCTGCTTCTGAGATGATTCTTTGGACCTAGTGATGTCACCACAAAATCTTCCACTACCATTGCTGTCGCTGTCATTTCACTACTGCCCCAGTGTTATCACCATCGACTTTGACAACCATTACTAGCCTTGCTTTGTTGGGTTGCTGTAGAAGGTGTGAAATAATAGTTTGCCTATAGCTCAAGTAGACTCACTAAGGGAAGGAAGATGATAAGGGTTGCTGATTCAGCACTTACATCTTTTGTGGCCTTTTCTCAATCACAAGAGTGATGTGCATATTTATGGAACACATACAAACAGAGGAGATATCTTTGTAGCCTGTTCACATGGTCTCAGAAGTGGAACACATTTTTGATGTACACACCACTGCAACTGTTGCAGATATCCCCATAGGTCCATCATCAAATTGCATAACTGTAACTCAGCTTTCTATTCCACCTGTCTCTCCAGCATAACAAAAGATAGAGTTCCACCTTGTCACCACGTCTTTATCAAAGCAATGCTGTGGAACATTATGCTTTCATTAGTACTGGCAGAGGAGCTCAGTGTGTTTGGCATATGAAGGACATTTCTAGTGATGTCACATACATTGTCAAGTATTTTTTTTAGCTGTGCATTTTGTCACACACTGACTCTCTCCAGATTCAGTACATGTGCAAGAGAAGTGCGTGCAGAAATCTCCATCATTCATGGCCTTTAGCATGCTGTTCCCACTGTCTATGAGGGTATATTCATCTGTCCAGCAGTGATTAGTTGAACTACAAAATATTTCCCATTGTACTTCCTCTGTTAATTACTATATTAAATATTAACAGCAGATGTATTATAAACATGTTATAAAATTTACTCTTTTCCCTAACGTAAGTGCAATCAGTCATTATTTATTATATAATGAAATGAAGAAATCACCATTTGTCATGTGCAGATACTATTTTAATGTTCTTTTCTTTGATGGTTTCACAGAAAATCCATCAGATATTTTTAGACTGGAAGGTGAAATCTTGGATGAATGCAGATGTCATTAAAGAAAAAATTACATCATTTGCTCAAGGTCCTGGTAGCCTAGTACACACACACACACACAGACACACACACACACACACACACACACACACACACACTACATCAGACTGTAAAATGACAAAGACCTGTGTTTACTTTCAATTGTCTGAGGATCTGAACTGGATCACTCAGTGGACTGCTAATGGGTTAATCAGCCTTTCACCTCTAGATCGTTGGGTTCAAATCCAGCACAGGTCTGTAGTGGCTTGACAGCCATTATCAGCTTAGGGCTGTTCAGTGACCTAAGTGAAATGAGTTGTAGTGATCTCAGTCCAGTTCCCAATGGAGGTGTCCAGATCACAAAATCACCAACACAACTGGTTCTAATTCAGCACCCTTGTTGGCAGTCTCATATGAGAGGCCGAAGACTGAACTGGCATGGAGTCTGAACTACCCTATCACCTATGTGGTGGTCCTTCCATGGCAAGAGCTAAGGCACATTGTTAGGGCAGTGAGAAGCTTGCATTGTGATTGCCTGTGGTGTACTTGTCACGTGGATAAGCAGAGGACTTTAGGTTCCAGTGCTGTCAATTCAGCACCTTTAACAAGCATTAAATTAACACACACAAAACAAAGTTGTCTGAGAATATCTGCCTATCGAATTCCATCAGTACAGCATCACAGATAATTACAGTATCTAGTTACTTTACAGATTAATCAGTAATTCTTAAGGGACAACATTAAACAAGAAAAGACTTCCAAACCCATCTAGTCATGTAAATTTTGGTTCCCTTAGTTTTCAGCTTCTGTATACTAGTCTAATTCCCTTTTTCTCGTTCTCCACATTTCCAGAATTCATGCATCTGATCTCTATTGCGTTCTTTGAACTCCTGACCCTTTCAAAATATTTACTTCTGCTCTGCACTGCTTCCTAATTTGTAATTTTGCCTTGCATCCATGCTAATGTTAGATCATTATCTATTCCTTCCCCAAATGTGCCCTCATATGCACCCTTCTAAATATTGTTTATTTTTGCCCATTCCTCTCTCAAATGTTGCCTCTTTTACTCCTGCACCCTTCAAATGTGAACCCTTTTGTAGCCCTCCCAGAATTTGTAATTTTGGTCTACACATCTCAAAAGGTGTGCCTTTAGTCTTGAATCTCTCAAAAATGTTCACCTTATACCCCTCAAACTTTGAACTTGCACCCTGCACCCTCCTGAAATTGGTATCCCACTTCTTTTACTTCCCACAAACGTTATACTCCTACCATTTTGCACCTTTCAAATGTACATCTCCTCTCAAAATGTGTACTTTAGATCCCCACCATTCCCAAAATATATTCCCACTGAACCACTCCCAATACTTATACCATTACCCTCCTCTTTTCTGAAAATATGTAACCCTCCCCAATTTAGATCCCACCCCACATCCATACCAAAATGTGTACCCCATCTCTGCACTCCTCCTCCTACTTGTGGAGGAACAATTTGTTTGGGGTGGGAGGGTTAATGATATGGGATTGTTGCAGAAGCAAGGGGTACACATTTGGAATGGGTTGGGAGTAGGAGGTACATGTTTGAGATTTGCCAGTTCTGTGAGAAGTACAAGGGAGATACAAATTTTGGGAGCCAGGTGGTAGTGGAACACATTGTTTGAGGGTCAGTTTTGTGAATAGTGTAGAGGCACTGGCTGGAAATTGTAGGAGAGCTAGGGAAGGACAGGAGTAGGGTAGATAAACTGCTTTAGGAAGCAGAGTTAGTAATACAAGCTTTAGGAAGGGTATAGGGATAGAGTTGTAAACTTTGGGAGGACAGCAGAGTTATGAGGTGCAAACTTGGTAGTCATAAGGTAGTAGTTAAGACCTTTATTTTATACAGGCTATTCAGTAACTGCTGGCCTAGAAGCCCTGTTTAGAAAGTTGTCCGGTTACAGTGTCATTGTTACATAAATCTTATAAGAGGTACAGTTACAATGTTCATATTTCTAAACAAGATACAAACAGTACATTAAGGTACAATAATACAGTGGGTAGTATATGTTAATATGTGAGTACACAGTCACATGCTTGATGACAAAATTGCTGTACCATAATTTAAAAGCAGTTGCATGTTTTAGAAAATTCCTTGTTTATAGGCAGTTTAAAAGCACCCAGTTCTGGGATTTTCCAATTGTCAGGGAAGTGAGTTCCACAACTTAGTGGGACCATACTTTGAGGTTATCTTTCCATAGGTGTACAAAATGTTTGGGAAATTGAGGGGTACAAAGACAGAGGTACACATTTTGGTGGTGTGCACATTTGAGTAGTGCAGTGGAGGTATAATTGTGTGAGGTTTGTGGAACAAAGAGTATTTATTTTTGAGGATTCAAGTGTATAGACAAACATTTGGGGAGGATGTAAAATGCAGGTTTTGCTAAGAGTGCAATTTGAGGGAGTAGTGTGAGGGTTGGGTTAAGAAGGAGTTTAAATCTTTGGGAAGAGCAGGTGAATATGGTATGCATTATGCAGAGAGTGGGATTAAAGATATAAATGTTGTGAGGATAAGGGATTAGGGTATGCACTTGCGATAGGGTGCAGATTCTGGGAGCAGTGTGGGGAAGGTGCAACTTTTGGAGTACAGTAGCACTGGAAACATTTGCTAATTTGTGGAAGTGTGTAGTGGTAAGTGTGTAGAATGTGGGAGTAGTACAAGAAAAGGGTGCACACCTGGCATGAGATCAGTGTGAGTTCCGGCGTGACTCTGCTCATCAACTTTTTACCTGACAGCATTTTCTCGTCACGGTCGATTGACTAACAATTTTAATCCTGTCTAATAATATACCAACAATTCACCTTTTCTTTGTTTGAGTAGCATTCTTGGGACAGAAAAGAAGAAATAGAATTTGCATGCCGCACTATTATTTCAAGTGTTGCATCTGTATAACTCTCCACTGCATACACTAAAAGGTGCTATATGGCTGAAAGATGATGAAACTGAAGTTAGTATGATAGTTGTCACGTGTCTTCTTCTGTTTTATTTTTTGGCCTGGCACTGCAAAAGAGAAGTCAATCATTCAGGCTTACCTTCAAAGGAAAAATGAGTTTGGTGTGCTTGACAGGAAAAGGACTGTGGGTGAGCTACCATCTGATTGCCCTGTTGGATTCAGCTCTGAAAGCATTTTTGATTGTAGACCTATGACACCCGGATCAAGCATGAAAAATCAATTCACAAGGGAGAAAAGTCAGGCAAAGGCAACATAAAGGATGAGTCGCACATGTGAGAGAAATCAATATTCACATGTAAATGAAGTCCCTGAAGTTTATATACTAGTCCACTATGTAATTGGGGGTAATCATGTGAGTGCAAGGTTCATCTGCAGGTTATCGCGCTAGAGGACATTTAATTCTGAACTACACTTTTCATCTGAGCTCTTGCTAATAGGATAAAATAATTCTCACAGGGGCCGAAATTGAGCAGCTGTATTTGATATAGAAGGAAGCATTTAAAACTATTTGAATTTGTGAAATAAAACTGCTATTCTGTTCCAATTGGACTACCAATGTAGTGACTCCGTAACTCTGTGCAAGTGCTACTGTAAGTCAGAAGGTCAGTTGGAGGTGAAGGCAGGTATTTTGGGAGTTGGGAAAGCAATCATCAGTATATTGTACTGAACAGGATAAATGTTGTCGGGAAAAGGAGTGGGAAGATGCGCATCAGAATTCAATGTCGGACAATCATACAGACCCTTTGGCAATATTGCAAGAGTTTGGGAGGGTTGCATAAATAATTGGTAGAGCTGCTGAGCAGGTGCAAGTTTGCAAGAGTTTCAAAGATGAGGACACAGATTTAAGGAGGTAAGGGTAAAAGTTTTAGGAAGGGTATAATGCTAGATATAAATATGAGAATGTGTGTGAGAGAAAGGAGATTAGATGATCGGCAGGAATTTGCCAGATATTTACTCAATGGCTCAGATATTCAAGGGTTGCACCATGCATAACAGGGTTGGCGATGCGAACTCAAAAAAATGCCCATTCTGCGATATTGAGAAGGGCCAGTTGCGCCACGAAACACGCTGAGCCACAGCAATGGAAATGAAGGCATGCGCAACCCGGAAGGGGCGGGTCCATGCATAAAGTGTGCAATCTGGATATTTGAACACTTGCGCGTCGCAGAGTGGCTCAGCTGGAAGTTAGCAGTACTGGATTTGGCCAAAATAAAACGGCTCAAGCGGCGCAGAACTCGAGCAGGCCGCAAACCCGGGGAAGAGACAGAGAGAGAGAGAGAGACAGAGACAGGAGCAGGAAGGACAGAGAGGGACAGTGGGTCCTGGAGGACAGAGAGGCCAGTGGGGTGCCGGTGCAGTGGAAGCAGCAGTGGGGGCAGTGGGGTAACACAGGAACAGCAGCTGGGGGCAGAAGCAGGAGATGGACAGTGTCAGCTTCCACATGGAAGCTGTAATGAGAGGTGAGACAGCATGCTGCAGGGGACGTGGCGTGGAGGGGCCCGTCGGCCAGTATACCCCGACAGGCGGTACTCGTACCACATCAGCTCCGAGCTGTACAGTGATGTTGAGATCGTGGCCGGTACCGCCTGAACAGGGCAATACTGAGACGGCTCAGTGAGCTGTGCAGTGATGTGATGCAGGCACCCTCACGGCGGAGTCACGCTCTGTCCGTGGAGACCAAGGTGACAGCCTGCATGTGCCTGCTCGCCACGGGCACCTTCCAGAGGCCGACAGGGGACACCACAGGCATCACGCAGTCGGCCACGTCACGCATCCTCACCCAATTCCTCAGCGCACTGCTGCCTCATGCTGCAGTACATCCATTTCCCCAGCACCGTGGCAGGCGTGCAGCAAACATGCAGGAGTTCCACAGGGTAGCACAAATGCCTGGCGTGCTGGGTGCCATAGACTGCACCCATGTGGCCATTCACACGCCACCTGGCCCCGGACGGGCAAGCATATCGGAACCGAAAGGGCTACTCGAGTGTCAACTGCCAGGTGGTGTGTGATGCCACTGGGCGCATCATCAATGTCTGTGCCACACACCCTGGCGGAGCACATGATGCCTTCATATGGCACCAATCTGCACTGTGCCATCGATTTGAGAGTGGGAACATCCCCACGGGTCATCTAGTGGGTGAGTACACATGTATGGAATGCAAACTCTGTGCAAGGGTGGGAATGACACAGGTGCCATGGTAGTGGCACACAAGGATATGGGCAATATTACCTGACCTAACACTGATCTCCACTATCTCCACACGGTGACTGTGGATACCCTCCAGTCCTGGCTGCTCACACCATACCGCGCCCCACGACCCCAGCGCGCTACGGTTTCAATGAGGCACACGCTGCAACACGGAACATCATAGAGCGGATGTTCGGATACTCAAGGCACGCTTCGATGCCTGGACACCTCCCCGGAGCCCTACAGTACAGCCCAAAAGGCCTGTGGGATATTCCTGGCCTGTTGCATCCTGCACAACATGGCCAAAGACCATGGGATAGCCGTACAGGTCCAAGAGGGACAGCGATGGGGCGCCAGTGGCGCCCGGTGATATGGGTGATGAGCCGCCCCCTAGGACGGAGGGACCCCCGACTGACCGGCAGGCCCAGCTGCACCGGGACACCATTGCAGAAGAGCACTACGACAACACAGGTAAGTCAAGGGGACATGTGCAGGCAACACTGTCTATGCGACAAACCACAGGCACACAGGGGAACACACGTACATGAAGGTCAGGGGAGTTGAAGGGTCTACGCATACCAACACATTAGCAGAGAGGTGAGCACTCAAATAAACACACACACACACCAGGCAGCATACAGGGCAGCAGCACAGCAATGCGGAAATTACACGCTATCACACAGCACCACCAACCACCCTCACCACCTGACTGTCCACGTCGTGTGTCAGGACCTGGGCAACCTGCACCTTGGTGTACAGTGCAATGCAGGCATCATCATCCACACGCACCTGTGTACAGCAGTTGGGAGAGTGTGCAGGTGGTCCGTGTGTCAGTTTGGTGAGCAGAGCACCCAGCAGTGCACTGCCCACCGCGACACACATTGCACACAGGGCAGCACCAGACAGGGCCTGCATTGGGAGACAGCTCAGTCAGGAGCACTGTCCCACGGCCACCACGGATGCGTGGGCGGCCCGCCGTGGCCTAGCAGCACTGGCAGGCTGCGCGGGGGCCCCATCGGGTGGCACTACTGCACCACCAGGGTCCCAGTGCGTGACGCGACCTTGCCCGCTGGGGTCTGCATCCCGAAGAGAACTTGCACCGGGGTGCTGGGATGCCACAGAAGAACCCGGCGCCGACAGGCCTGGTGTCGCAGCGCCGGGCGGAGAGGGAAGTGCGCACTGTGTGGGTCGTGGTACAGGGTCACCAGACAGTGTGGTCAATGCAGTCACCACAGAGACCACTGCCTGGGTCAGCCTGTCGATGGCAGCTGTCACATCCGTCCGCATATGGACCATCTCGGCCCGGTCCAGCACACTCCCTGCTATGCCGCTCCACGGACACAGTCAGTGCCTCCACGGACCTTGCAACCCGCCCCTGCAGCTGTACCGACTCCTGCAGCAGGCAGGTGTGCACGTCCAAAGGGTACGTGCCCCAATGGCATCGTGACCCCAGGGTGTGGATGGTCCTGGTGCACAGCACCCTTGAGGGTGGCCGCTGTTCACCAGGACCAGGTATGGGCTGATCCAAGGGTGGTGGACAAGTGCCACTGCCTGACGCTGTCCCCCAGGCCTGGTGTGCAACTGCTGCTGCTTCCTCCAACTGCTGAGCCCCAGGTCCACCTGTTCCACCTGTGCTGTCAACAGTGTCCAGACACCTGCTCAGCCACCGGTGCTGCCCCACGGTGCTGACAAGCCCAGCCTGTGACTGCCCAGCATGCTGGTACACAGGTGTGGAGCTGGGCCAGCGAGGGGCACGTGCTGGCCTGCCGTGTGTCCCTCGTGGGACACACACCTCTCACTGGCCATTGCAGGCCTGCCATCATCAATAGTGCCAGTCGTGCCACTGCCATAGGCACAGCATGCTGGCACACCTGCATACCAGACTGCTGTGACACAGGCTGTGCACCCCTGCACCCGTATCACTGCCGGCGAGTTGTCAGCCCAGCCGGCCTGCTGCTGCAGTGCGTGAGGCTGCTGACGGAGGTGGAAGGTCCTCCTCCTGGTCCAGCAGGTCTGCCTCACTGTCAGCACCCACCACCACGTCTCCTGCAGACGAACAGGATCTGAAACAGAAAGAAAGTACATGTGAGTGCATGTGAACAACAGCCGCCCCCACAACATCACCATGACATACCGTGCAGTGATGGGCTTCCACCTGTCTGGAATCCTCCGCCAGGAACACCGCTAATGGCACTTTCGGCTGCATGGCCGTGACCAGTGTCTCCTCGGTCGGGTCAGCTGCAACACCACTGGTGGTCCCCCACCAGTGGCAGCCGTGCCACCCTGAAGGCTGCCACCTTCTCCTTCAGCCTCCTGCGGTCAGTCCCCATCTTCTTCGGCACTCCTGCGGGCGCTGGTGGCCTCCGTGCAGGTTGACGGCCAGAGCTACCCCTCCCATGCAGCTGCACGCTGCTGAGGGTGCCCTCCGCCCACTCAAAGCGGCTCATCCTCCAGGTAGGCCTGGAAGAGGCCTCGGTCTCTGCTGTGGTGAAGTTCGGCCTCCTCCCGCCCGTCCACACCCTCGGCCTGGTTCTCGTCAGTCATGCTGATCTGTATGGGTGGAAGTGGACACCTGTCACTCTGCAGTCCACAGCATTTCCCATGAGCATAGCTGCAGGCCGGGGGCAGAAGCCCCCTTTCTCGCTGCCTGGGAGATACTGATGGAAAGGGTGCCCTGCCCCCTTCTAGTGCCCTCAAGATGCTCAGCCCCTCATCCCGTGACACCCTCCAGCACCCTGCCCATGTGCATTGTCCTGAGCATCACACAGCATGTAACTCACCTCTCAGCTGCAACAACCAAATCTGGCCGCCACAACCCAGTGTCGTATTTTATAGCGTAACACATGCAAATGAGGTGTGGCGCAACTTTAATGACATGCTAATCACGCCACTGCACCTTTGAATGGCTGATCGCCTGCTTTGCATATGTCGGCTGAATATCGCGTAAATGCGCTTAAGCGCAATAGGAAGGTCCGGCTGAGCCGATGGCGCATGTTTGTGGTTGTGTGTACACTGCATTGCGCATGCCCAGATGGGTTACGCATGCGTCGTCGCGCTGCAGAACTGCTGGAGCGATAGGCTATTCTGGACATGGCCACCATTGTGCCAGTGGCGCTGCAGCACTGGGCACTATATGGTGCTGTGGCACCTCTGCGCGATAGTCCCTGTGGCACTGGTGCTGTGCTTCGCGGTCGCGCGAGGATACCTATGCATCCTATGGCACTGTGCGTAGCCTTGCGTCATTGCCGTGACCTTGGGTATGCCCTCTGACCCCTGGCGCTGAGTGCATGCCATGTGTGCGTCCCTATTGGCTGTCTGGCTACAGCGCCATGAAATGATGGCGCTGTGCGAACAGCGCGCTGAGGTGCCTGTGTCTGGTCTATTGCGCAACAACTCCATCGGGGTACACAAGCAGCGGGTGCCATATTGCCTGCTGTAAAGTTGGTGCCATGGCTGGGGAGGGCGGTGCCGTGGAGCCAAGTTGAGGTGGCCAACCTGGTGGCCCTAGTGAGCCCCACTATGACCAACTGTATGGTGAGGCCCCCTCACTGGACCGAGGACCCATGTGTGGCAGCAAGTGGCCACTGACCTGGTGGGGTCACTGGCGGGGCCGGTCTGCGGAGCAGTGCCGGCACCGGTTCAGTGATCTCCGCTGGAGGGACTCGGAGCTGTTAAGCGGCTGCGTTCCCGTGGGCGGGCCTGGTTCTCGACCCGATAGTGTACCATCTATTCACTATATTCTCTGTAGGGGTGTGTGTGTGCCTGGGTGGCTGTGCATTGGTGTGTCAGTGTGCAGCTGTGCGATGGATGGTTATGGCTGTGTGGGCAGGCAGTCTTACTGGGGCAGGGGCACTCTGCTTTTGAGTCACACTGATGTTTGTCTCACCATATGTCTCACAGGCCGGATGGTGATGGCGCCGGACGCGGCTGATGTGGGCCATGCCAGGGCCCCAGTCCCACAGGCCGTCGGCCCGCAGCGGCAGCAGCAGCATCAACAGCAGCAGCAGCAGCGGCAGACTGAGCTGCTGGAGGAGTGTGAGTATCATTACGTCATGGATGCTATTGCATGCTGGGGGCAGGACCACCAACCATGATGGACACAACCAGATGGGTGGTAGTAGTTCCACTATCGTAACACTAGTGAGTCCCCACACTGGAGTAGTGTACAGTTCGGAACACATAGCTGCATATGGACAGGGACTGGGTGGAGAGTGTTCACAGGAGGGCGACATGGATGGTGCATGGATTGCATCACATGTCCTATGCAGACAGGTTGACGGAACTGAACATGTACTCCCTGGAGAGGAGGAGTGGGGATATGATGGGTCATCTGAGTATTGTACAGGGGAACAGTGTGCAGGAACCAATATTTGTCAGCGTAGAGATGTTCCAGGTGTGAGGGCATGGGATGCAGTTGGAGGGGCTCGTTTAGAAACATCTTGAATGTGTTTCCTACATTATGGGTGGTGGACGGTGGAACACCCTGCCAGAGGATGTGGTGGGGGCTGACTTGGTCACGGAGATCTGTATGTGGGCTCGCCATGGGGACTTCTGGAGGTCAGGGGTGAGGGGAATGGACTTATAGGACATGAGGTGATCGTACAAGGCCAAATGGCCAGACTAGGTGTCCCATAGGCCCCTATCTGCCGACACTGTCTATGTATCCATGTATGTAGGTGTGACACAGGTGACCTGCATCACAGTGCAGCATCACGACATGTCTGTGTATGCATCACAGGTGGTCCAGGCATGCACTGGGCACATAGCTGTGTGACTGGCATCCCACGTTGCAACATCACATGACAGCCTAGTTTGTACTGTGATTGGCGTGGGCAGTGTGTGTGGGTGGTGTGCGCATGGCTGGTGCCGCCTGTTTGTGATGGCCATGTGCATGTTCACTGTGGGTGGGTGCATGCCATCACATGTGCAGCACATTGGGTTAGCTGGGTTGCAGGTTGGGTGGTGTTCAGGGTTGTGGTCAGTCTCAGCCATTGACTGTGTTCCCATTTTCCTGGGCCTCAGTGTGCTTGGCGCATGGCGCCGATGTCGGCGCCTGACACAGCTGGCGGCGACAGAGAGCTCCTGCAAGCCCTACAGCAACAGGGGAATGGCGGCACAGACACAGGAGGAAGACGGCGGGGAGGAGCAGGAGCCTGCTGGGCCGTAGCCCACCTTTTATTTGCCCTTCCCCATCCCTTTCACCCTGACTTCCCTCTCCAAGTTGTTTCCCTCCCTTGCACACCCCTGCCTTTTACCCGTCCCCCCAACTTGTACATAGTTTTAGCTGTTTTGTTACCTCTTTTGTTTGAATATAAAATTCTATTTTGGTACAACTGCTGTGTTGGTGTCTGCTTTGCAACTGGCTCTGGGTGCTCCGTTGAAGGTGTACATGCCATCTGGGCTACTATGGTCCTGGATATATGTGTGTGTGTGTGTGTGTGTGTGTCCATGGGGAGGTATCACCAGCATAGCATTGCCTTTCTGTTGCTCTCGCCATCTGCTGCCACCACTGCTGGGTGCACAGGGTGAGTCTGGGTGGTCTGCTTCTCTGCAGCATGGGGTTGGCGTGTGGCACGGGGGTGCATGGTGTTTCCTGCAGTGCCTGTCACTGCACATGAGCGTGTCTTGGGGCACGGTGCACGCTGTGCTGTGCGTACAGGGGACTGATGTGCACTGTGGTTGTCAACCCCTGGGTGTGGCACCTCTGCCTGCCAGTGGTTGTGCTGGGCGTCATGGCTCTGCTATGCTTTAGTTGGTTTGTCCCCATGGGCACGTGGATCAGCCGTCCCACCCCCAGTGATGCTGTGCTTGGGGTGTGCCAGTGTGGTGTGGGTTCTGCAGTGAGTTCCTGTGCCCATGTGTGGCATGGCTGGCGGTGGGCCCCAGCCTGCCTCCCTGGATGTGCAGTTCCATTGCTCTGGGGGGCTGTGCTTGCGCTGATGGCAGCTCTGCACTGCTCAGCTGAGCTTCCATGGTTGCACCATAGCGCGCATTTTGGCTCAGCTTCTCCTTCCTGAGTTTAAGCGATGGCGCCAGTATGTCTGCGATATTCAGGCGTTGGTTGCTTAGCAATTTGCTCTGCTCCATGTTTGAATATCGCACCTGTTGCGCATTTGTTAAACTGGTTTGTGCTTGCTCCTGCTGTTGCGCCAGTTTTGAGCACAGTTTGAATATCTGGGCCAATGTGTTTTTGAATCATTTGATTAGAATGCCCATCAGAAAATTGGAAGCAAAGATATTTTATTCTGATGTAATCTCTGTGTACTGAGCAGTCAGAACCTTGAGGAAAATGATGTAATTCTTGCTTGAATGAAAATGTCTGAGAGATTTTCTGTGAAACCATCAAATAAGACAGGCACTAAAATAACATCTGTACATGAGAAATGGCAGTTCCTGCACCTCAGACTGCAATTAAACCAGTTTCTAACTTCTGCTGATTTATATTTTAAATTCTGTATACCCCCAGTCTTTTACTTTGACTCTATCTGCATTTACATTCTTTTGACTCTGTTTGCTTTTAAATTCTTAGACTGCATTTAAATTAGGTGCACACTACATTTAATTCTAGTTTCTAACTTCTGCTGAATCTATTTATATTTTAAATTCTGTATACCCTCTGCAGTCTTTTACTGGACTCTATCTGGATTTACATTCTTTTCACTCTGTTTGCTTTTAAATTCTTAGACTGCATTTAAACTAGTGTTACACTACATTTAATTCCAGATTCTAACTTCTGCTGAATCTATTTATGTTTAAATTCTTTATACCCTCTCCAGTCTTTTACTATGACTCTGTCTGCATTTACATTCTTTTAACTGTTTGCTTTTTAAATTCTTTAACCATCCCGGTCTTTTCACTGATACTCCCACCCTGTCCATGCCCCTCTTGTAATTCCCTTCCCCTCCCTCAATTCGTCTTGCACAGCTTAACTTTGTGTACTTTGTGCTTAAATTCCTGTCTCCTTTTTATATACCCAGGCTCTCACCAGCCCTTACTGGGCTCCAGCATCCCTGGAACTCATGCCCTGGAGACTCCCACAGAGTGCCGTCCACCCTCCAAGAAGCCCATCATTACACTCCCCAGAAAGTATGGGTTTGTCCATGGTGTGTCCAGAAAATACTGGGACCAGGACTTTTAAATCTTGGTGCCTTTTTTCTCTGTGAGCTTTCACTGCTCCCTGCTATCAATGCTGCCACCTAAAAGATTTGTTCAGTGCTTATTATTTGTTCAGACCTTTGTTTTGTGCCAGTTTTTCCTTTGCTCATTATAAGAGTTGGCCACTAGAGGCATCACAATATCTTCCCTTTTTGTTCCCCTTTTGCCTATTGATTATTTTCAGCCCTCTGCTGAAACTGTTTCTATTAGCACATGCTCAGCCCTCTGCTAAGACTTTCTATCTATTATTCTAAACTAAATAAGCACAGCCAGAGTTTTCCTTTCCTCATGCAACTTGTTTGTCTTCTGACATCTTCCCAGCTCATATTGCCAGAATGTCCACTATGCTTCTCTCTCCACCTTGTTATGCTATCCTTCAGCTCACTCCTCTTTCTCCCCAACCTACCACTAATTACCTCTCCTTGGGTCATGTGCCAGCTGACACAATGTTTTAACACTAAAGCACTGTCATCTTGCATCAGTGCCACTAATCCTTCTCCCAAATAATCCCCTTTGGGACACAACCACAACTTCCCTGGTGGTGCAATTGGCTTCCAAGTGCTCTCATTCATCTTGAGCATCGCTGTTTCTTTATGCAATGTATCCTTCCTGTTTTACCAGCATCGGTATCTGGATGCCTTGCTTGCACTCATCACGCAGGTGTATTCACTATACTAAATTCAAATTATTATGTAGATGGATCAAGACACTGATCTGCTTACTTCTGATCAGTGCCAGAAATGTAGAATTAAATCCTGGCCTCCAATGTCAGTAGCCTGCGTCTGACTTTACAGCCATAAATGGTCTGAAGTATCTGCATCTAAATGTGTGTAGTCTTCTAAAAAGATAGACATTGTCCAAGCCTGAGTTTCCCATACAAAACCAGTTCTAACAGAGACATGGCTAAAAGCTCAACCCCAGACACAAAGATTTCCTCCATCCTGTAACATTTACTACAGTGATAGGCATTCCAGGGGTGGAGGTGTAGCCATTTACATCAAAGACAAATTCACAGTGTCAGACACCATTGCTATTACCATACCTAAAGACTCTGAGTCACTGGTGCTATACTTAATAATCTCACTAATTGAGACACTATCTGTGGTAGGTTGCTACAGGCCACCATCCTAAATTACCTGTGTAAATTGACAGAATCAAAACAAAATGAAATTATCATCCTCAGTGACCTAAATCTTGATTGGTTAAACACCAATACTAAAAGTAAATAAATCATACCTCAACCTAATCCTTACTAATAGACCTACAAGTTCACCAATGCTGCAGTCTTTACAGTGATGCCAGTACCATTGCACTGTGGGCTCTATTGAGACCTGAGTTAGCCAAGTCAAAGAGCAGGTTTATTTGGAAAAGGAGCTCCGTAAATTCAACCTACCTGACTACTTAGCTGACCTCAGTGGTATAAACTGGACAGACTTCTACCTGGCTTCAAATGTCAATGATGTGGCTTCCCTTTTCAATGACACCCTAAGTGGTATCATCAACAGGCATGCCCCAATGAAAAAATGTAGAACCCGGAAGCATTCTTGCCCGTGGTTCATGGCTGAAACTAAAGTCTGCACTAAACAAAAGGGACCATCTTTGGTCTATGGCCAGGTGGACCAAACTCCTTCAGACTGGACAGTATTTAGGGCTAGCCTGAATGAGTTTACCAAACTGGTTAGGGCCGCCAAAGCAAAACCATTACCTCTCAGCATTTGAATCTGTCAAGGGTAATCCCAGCGTGTTTCGGGCATAGTAAAACAGCATAGGGCATCAAACAGGCATCCACACTTCTAACAAGATCATCTACCAGGGTACAACACTATCCAATATGTCAGACATCTTGAATTCTTTCAACATCCATTTCTCTACTGCAAAGCTATGCTTTTAACACCTCCAAAGCTGCCACTCTAAACCTCAGCCTACCTACACAGTACCCTATATCCACCAACAATATCTTCACATTAGCCCCATTCCAATTTAAACAGGTAGAAGACCGCTACTTCATCTGGATGAAAATAAAGGTGCCTGAGCTGATGGGTTAGAACCTTATTTCCTTAAATCTGGGTTCCAGTGCCTAACTGCACCTATCTTCACCTGTTCAATTTGTCCATTAGTTCATGTACCATGCCAGAAATCTGGAAAATTGCACATGTGCTACCTGTATTCAAATCAGGGACCTGAACAACTCCTCCTCCGTGATGAAGAGTCTGCAAGGACTCAAAGAGCTGGATTTATAGTATTCTGTCATTTTGGTCTGTGCATTCTGAATAAATTGTTTACTGCATTTACTGGATTTTATCTTTTTGGTTCTTTTTCTTACTTTTCCTTTTGTTGAATAGCTGTTGTTTTCCCCATTGGTGCAGCATTTGAGCCTTTACACCTGAGCATTATGGGTTTCCTTTTTCCTGGCCAGACCTGAACAACTACCACCAATTTCCCTCCCTACCTAGTCTCCAAACTCCTTGAGAAGCTAGTTAATACCCAAGTAAAGAGATTACCTCGATGGACAAACTTAGTAAGCCTGACCCAATCTGGCTTCAGACTTGCTCACAGTACTTCCACTGCCCTACATCAGTTACAAATGATTGGATCCTTGCCATGGACAAGAAACAGATCACAGGGACTGTATTCCTGGATGTTAGTAAGACTTTCCACACAATCATGTTTACTTCTTGACTCAATAAATTGTCATGGCATTACCGGACACACGCTGAGTTGGTTTACCAGCTATCTGTTGGGAAGATGGCAGCAGATCAAGGCAGAAGGTATACTGCCCCACTCCTCCCTCTTACAAGAAGAGTACTGCAAGGCTCAATCCTAGGACCTCTTCTGTTAATGAGTTACATGAACTCCATAGGGGCCAATTTCAGCAAACCTAAGTTACATCTATTTGCAGATGACACAGTCCTCTATATCTCCAAATCCTCAGTGAGTTAAGTAAACACAAAAAAATAAGGCAAAGACTCAGTTTCTTTTTTAGGAATAAATCCCTTTTTTTCAACAGAAGCTAGGCTGAGATTGGTACATGCCATGTTCATCCCATTCCTTGATTACGCCAACATAATCTATGGACATTACTCAGACTCCTTCTTTAACAGCTCGGTGTACTCTACCATAGGTCTATATGATTCATCACTAATGCCCACCATTCACATCTCAGTGATTTATATGCCTCCCTGGGCTGGACTACATGTCCACAAGGCGGCTCATCCACTCACTCACATGGCTTTATAAAGCCCTCCTGCTAAACTCCCTCTTACATAGCCAGCCTTTTCAGCGATCTACCTGCCACTATCTGCTGATGAAGCAGCTCACTCATTTTGCTGGATGTTCCACACTACCACTCCATCCAACAGGCTATACCCAGTGCCTTTCCAGCTGCCTGGAATAAGCACAAGCTACCCTCAAACTTCAAAATCTTGTATCACTAAATATTTTTAAAAACCTTGTCAACAGCAAATTGTATGACTCCTGTACATGCCAATCTCAAAAATAAATTTATTATATACTTATCCTCCTAATTGAGTGACTATCACACCCTCTTCTTGTTAGAGATGGCTATAGCATCAACTTACGCAAAGAGGATAAGTGCACCTCATACTCATGCCTTCTATCCTTCTGCCTATCCTTCTGTCTCTGCCCTATGTCGCATCACCTATCTTCATGTCTATCTCATGACCAAACTCCTACCTTAACATACCTATCTCCCTTGCCTGCTCTGGTTGTAAGTGCTCCCATTATTCAGGTTAAGGCACTTTCCTCTGAAAGTCTAGTACTAATACCATTGCACTTGTTGCCGACCTTATAATGACTTAAGTGACTGTTTCAATTGTATAAATGAAGTAAAAAATATTTTTCTTTATTGTTCATCCATGTATCTGACCTGTTCTATTGTGTTGGCTATTGTAAAATATTATTTCTGTATTTGTACCATTTGCTAGTTGTATATCTTATACAGAATTGTCCATTCTGGGCCTCCTTGTAAATGAATACACTCAATGGAGTTATTCCTGTTAATAAACTTGACTTTACTTGAAAAAAAATATATATGGACTGGTTGTTCCATAGTAAGCAAATAGTACATTTAAAAGCATTTTAAGAGCATTGCCTTGATCTTTAAGGAAGTTCTTCTATTGCTGTACCTCTGTGAGGCTGTATAGCATACTGGTCAAGAGCACTGGCCTCCTAACCTTGAGAACTTGGTTTGAATCCTACAGCCACCACTTACATACTGTGCTACCATGAGCAAGTCACTTAACTTCCCTGTGCTCCCAGGATGCACCTGGAAACAGGCCTTGACTTAGTGTGCCTTAACTTCTGCAGGGATGGTGGGAGTGGAAGGGAATGATGACTGCTTGCTGAGGACATAACTAAATGGACAGTGAAACATAGGAAGCTTTGGTTTGTACTACTGCTCCAGATACCACTAATGAAATGCCCATAAGTCAATCTGCTTCCTTCAGAAGTGTCACCATCTGCCTGCATCAAGACCTGTTCATTCTAGGGAGAACTTGCCTGGAAAATGTGAAGCTTGATGGTGTCCTGTATTGGGCTTCCATTCATGCAGCAGTCTTCAAAACAGTGTCCTCTAAAATGGAGAATGGCTGAATAGCAAGGGCCATGATCTCCCAGTCAGTTGGGTGATTCAGATAGGGGTCAGGTAACTTGGTCTCAGTTAAGTGCAGGCATTTAATGACTACAACCATGTAGTTTGTTTTGTTGGTGGTGGCTGGAGTGGTACTGTACTCTTGATGAGCACCGGTAACTGAGGAAGTCATGCCTTTCAACTGTCCCTGATTTTCAGGGACATCCTTGATTTGCCTCTAATATTAACTCTGTCCCTCCTAAATTTGGCATTTCTGTCACCAAGACTAGGGAATTGAATCATAAATATCGTCAACTATTAGTGTTAGTCTAGATCTCAATAAGTAAATGTTTTTATTCTAAGCAGCTATTATACACAACTTCTTGAGGTATTTATACTTTTCAAATGTGTCCCATATTTTTGTAATCTTTGTCCCTGATTTGTTATGCTGAAGGTTGAGAGGAATGGAGAAGCACAAGATGACTTCTGTGTTTGCTGTGGTGGCTGCATTACTTAAACAAACTGTATTTTCCTACCAACTGAAACTGATATAACAGTAAGGAAGATACCAAGTTCATGCTTTAAATGATCAACCAGAATGCTGGTTTCCAACATCCTTGTAGGCTGACCCTGACTGAACTTTCTGTCACAGAGAGTGCAACATGCTCTCAAAGGATATCTGAGGTCATTAGTAACATGCTCCCACACT
Source organism: Neoceratodus forsteri (assembly GCA_016271365.2). Classification (NCBI taxonomy): domain Eukaryota; kingdom Metazoa; phylum Chordata; order Ceratodontiformes; family Ceratodontidae; genus Neoceratodus; species Neoceratodus forsteri. The sequence goes on from CM057449.1 coordinate 1,328,517,474, forward strand.
GCAGATCTCTTTTTTTTATATCTACATGACGGACTGCTGGAGTTCTTTTTGAAAAATCAGATGGTGATTGTAAGGTGATATTTTTTCTGCCACAGTGCAATGACATGGCTGGACTGGATACCCTGACCAGGCATCACTGGCTGACAGCATTAGGGTTACAATAAGGCAGATCATTTGAGGGCTAGGAGGGCATGGTCTTTAAATTTCCCTGCTTGACAAACTTACTTTTTGCTTTTCTCATTTGCATTTTTATTTTAATTTTGCCATCTCATATGAATGTATGAAGATAGTTAGCAGACTAAGTCCTTATGGACTCTCTGGTCTGCTTGATGGTGAAACCCCTTCTCCAGCAACTACTGTGGGCTCCACCCATCCCACCAAACATGACCCTCTCTTTCATACACCCCAACCCCTCTAGAACCCACTCACAATCTTTTGAGAGACGGCTTCCACTGGGAGTTCATTCAACCCTTCACCACTTGTCTCAAGAGTGTCTCCCAACCTCATTCTTGAACCTTTTCCCAACCAGCTTGCAGCACTATCCCTTGTGGTCTTGTTTCCACTGAGACAAAGAGGTCCCTGTATACCTTGTTGATACCTTTCTCCTCCCATTATGGCCTCCATGCCTACATCACAACCATCATCTGCATTTGTTGGTGCAACAGACAGCTCACATTCATCTTCCTCTGTTAAATGCTCCTTTTCTGTTGCATATGTTTCTTCTGCTCTTGCATCCCAGTCTTCTGTTTCATTCCCCTGTTTCTCCTCCTCTTAATCTTCTTCTTTTCCCAGTGCCCCTTCATCTCAGTGATTCTTCATCTTTCTCTGCCCTTTACTGCCTCCTCCTCATGTTGTTCTGCTTTCCCAACTCTAGCCCCTCACTTTCATGCCCACACTGCTCCAACAGCTCCACTTATATGCCCTCCTCACTGGCACTCTCCTCTGCTATAAACTGCTTTGGTGGGTACTAAAGGCTTGGTTTTATAAAACTGGAGAATGGTATACCTCCCCTAACCGAAACAATCCACTTTTTCCTAGCTACACTTGTATGCCCTCCTCACTGGCACTCTCCTCCGCTATAAACTGCTTTGGTAGTGGTACTAATGGCTTGCTTTTATAAAACTGGAGAATTGGTATACCTCCCCTAACGAAACAATTTCATTTTTCTTCAGAATGGGATGCATCTCTTATATCCCAATGGGTGAGGGACCTCAATGGACTCAAAGGAAGGAAAGTGGGACAATTGTGCACTTCTAGTTTGCTCAGGATGCTTTCATCACCAACACCTTGGACTTTCAAACACACAGATCCTAAGAAATGCTTGCAACAAGGCAGTGTGCACCACCAAAGCAAACTTTTGAAATCACAGCTCGATGACTGCCACCTTTCCATCACAGCATTCTGGAAGACTCTCCACTCCCTGCTCAATACCTCTTCCTCCCCTCCCCTCATATCCAGTCCTGGCACAGATAGCGTTGACCCGGATCTGCTGCCTCTGCCACAAACCACTTCTTCACTACCTCGCTCTCCACCATGAACCACCCCCTCTACTCCCTTCCAAATCTGGTAACACTGTTTGGCTCTCCTATGTCCAGCCACACCTTTCCCCACTTTACCTATACAGGTTCTACGTGCCCTCAAATCCCTAAACTTATCAATGCAGAGTCCCAATGGATTCAGTCTCAATCTCCTGAAGATTTCTGCACCTGCAATAGTCCTGCCACTTACCTATGTTTCAACCATCACTCTCTACATGCTCACTGCCCAGGGCCTGAAACTAGCCAAAGTGATCTGCATTCCATAAAGGGGTGATCCCTCCATTCAAGGCAACACAAGCCTATCTCCTTCCTCCCTCTCAAAAGTCTTGAGTCCCTCATTTCTAAAAGGTTAGACTCCTTCTTGGACACAAATGACATCATGACACCTCACCAATCTGGCTTTCGTAGTCTTCACTCCACCTCCTCCTCCTTCTTTGCCTTACCAATCATATCCATACCACTATGGACAAAAGTCATCTGACATTTGCCTTCTTGTTGACTTAGCCAAGGCCTTTGATTTGGTCTCCATAGGCTTCTCCTGGATAAACTCTCCTCTGTTGGCCTCTCATCCTCAACCACAGACTGGTTCAAGGCCTATCTGTCTGACAGATTCCAGTATGTGCAGCTGGGTGACACAAATCCCCCCTCACCATCCTGGCCAGGATACCACAAGGATCAATTTTAGGGGCCTTTACACTTCTCAATATTTGTAAACAACCTCCCTCCATCAGCTTTGCCTTACATGTTCATGTGTATACTGATGATATGGTGATCTATTCACCTGGCCCCTCCTTCACCGTATTGAACCCACCCTTCAGACCAACTTTGATAATATGCTGTGATGGTCTGAAGTCAATTCACTCATATGTAACACCAAAAAACAGTCACCATGGCATTTGTCTCTGCTCAGAAACTGGCTAAACTGCCTTCTCCCCCTCCATCCTTGCCCTAGATGGCTCCATAATCGAGGCTGTTAATTCCTGTAAATACTTGGGAGTATGGCTGGACCCTAAACTGGACATCTCCACCACCTTGATGCTATTCACAGCAAGCTGCATCCTAATTTAGGCATGCTGTGTAAGACTAAGGACAGCCTCTCAATTCCCATCAGAAAGGAACTCATCTCAAGCTCATTCTCCTGTCTTTTGACTATGCTGATGTAGCATACAGCTCGGCACCTCAGTCATCCCTTGCCAAGCTGGACCCTCTTTTCCATGTCTTCTGCTGTTTTGCCACTAACCTCCCTTGTCACACTCATCAGTGTTCCTCTATTGAGCCATATCTCTCCCCTCTCTCTAATCACTGTCTTGCTCATTGCACCACCTTCATTGACAAGTGCTGGTTTGGTACCTTCCCTCCTACTTTCATTCTTGATAGCCCCAGACCCCATCTCAGGATACTCCTTGCTTTGCTTCGACCACCGCTCTTTTTGCTCTGCCAGACCTCACTCCTCTCAGGGAAATTATCCTTGCCTACAGGCTCCCAGCCCTCAGGAACAGCCTTCCTCTCTCAGTACACATTCTACCAACTGCAGCATGACTCAAAAGCACTTCAAGCTACTTCACCCCTTGTGTATGCTCTCCTACTCTTTGCACTGAGTCAGCATGCCCCACCTTCAAAACCTGCATAGCCACCCTACCCTCCCCAAATGTCCTTCACCAACTTGACCTGCCTCGCCCGTGCACCCCCTCAGCAGACTTCCCTTGCTGTGCCCCCTCCCCGGCACTACTGATAAACTTCAACTCCACTACATGGAGTCTCCCAGTTGCTAATCTAGGCTAACCATTATTAATCCCCTACATGCCTACCTGTGCTTCTCTGTGCTTTCATCATGTAGCTATCTCCTGACTTTAATGCTACTTATTGCCTATACTTGTTTGCCTTATTGTCACATTGTGCAATGTCTTCACTGCAATGTAAATATTGTTTTAATTGCTGTTTTAGCCACACTATGTTTTAGCCACAAGGCATAATGTCTCTGCATCTATGTAAATATTGTATTTATGGCATTTTCTATCTATGTATATTCTCCTGTACATGATGTGATATTATTGTCCCTATCCCTACCCTGAGTCACACCTAAGACAAGCCTTGGCTCAGTGTGCCTTTCCCAGTTACCAAAATTTTAAATAAATAAATCACCAGATGCACATGATGACTGGGACATGCTGGGAAAGCTGCTGCTTGTAGTGGGCATTGAAGGTTCTATGTGATAACTGTGACTGCCAAAGGCGATCACTGTTATGGTGCAGTCAGAGCACCGAAAATCAATCTCGGCAGCTCTGACTCCCCGCCACAACAAAAGCGGCACCAGGGACTTGAATTTTTTATGTTTATGCAGAGAACATGCCCCACACCCCTACTTAAGGATTCTCAACTCCAGGGCGCAGTATGTCAGAAGGGAAATTAAAAAAATAAATATTTGGACCTGACACAAAAAACGAACTCTGCGCTGGACCTGAACCCAGCACCCGAGCCACCAAGGGCATGAGCTGACCTGTTGCACCATGGGGTCGGCTCAGCAGCCTATTGCAGTACCACCCCTCAAATCCCTCCCACCCCTCACCGAGCATGTTTGCTCCCACCCCGCTGCATGTGTACCTGTAGGGTGCTCGCTCCCACCCCTGCTACATACCTGTAGTGACTTCCTGTCACTACAGTCACCCACCAACCCTCATCTGGTTGCTGTAGCTACCATGTTGCTGCTGTGACATGCACCACGATTGAGTCGCCCTTTGGGGTCACTCAATCGCGGTCCTGAATCCGGCCGCCGCGCCATGGAATCAGTTGGCGTCAGGTAACTAATGAACCATGATTTCTTCCAATGGACTGTCGCAAACCAAGCCTTAGTCCTTCTCTCAGGCATGGCCTCCACCACACCACTATTACTGCAGACACTGTCCCAGCTTCTTCTCCACATGACTATTTTCAGAATTGATACTTGGTGGAACTAGCATAAAGGAACCTTTCCCTGCTCCTTTCCTTCCCCCAGCATCCCTTCATCCAGTTATTTTTCCCAGTGGTTTGTGCACCTTTGTTGGCAAGTGGACACACATATGCCTGTCACTTTTCCAATGACTCCCTCTTACATCCTCCTCCCATAGAGACCTACATGGATCTACTTCACTTAGTTTTCACTCATAGACAAAAAGAAAGATTAGGTTCAGTGTCTCCTAGCACCAGCAGTCAAATTAGTTGTAAAATAAATCTTTCAGTATCCTTCTACACACCTTTCTCAATCTACAAAATTCACTCCTATCTTGCTCTGCGCTGCAGGGGCAGGAAAGTAAATAAAGAATACATAAATAGATATGGATTTCTGTATTCTCTACATCATCATTATTCAGTAAAAAAATAGTTGTCAAATATTTTTCCACAAATCCCTCCTGCACTATTTTAAGTCTCATAATTTCACTCCAGCTGCTCCTGCTGCAGGGCCTACATCTACTGGACCAGGCATAAACTGTTAACTCTTCTCTGCAGCACTTTTAATAGCATGTCCAACTGAAACTGTAGTTTAAAGTACAGTAGTGCATAGGCCAACTGACATTAGTACGATTCTATAATGCTTTCTAAAGATCACTCTTTTACATAAAAGAGCTTCTGTTAGTATCCTTGTTCTTCCCATGTAAGAGAGATACGGAAATGACACTGAGATGTGAACAACACAAGCAGTTCACAATCTCCAACATCACTGATTGGCTGCTGTGGGCCATGTGGCTTTTAGGGCTGCACTAAATGCAGAATTCCTCCTGTGGAATTCATTCGGATAGCAATTCCACTTCAAAATGCTTTTCAGAATTTCTTTTTAAATTCTGTGGAATTTTGAAAAACATTTCTGTGTAAACCATGGAAGAATTTTGCATGGATCACATAAACCACAGTATAATTGTGGATTTCAGAAAAGAATTCTGCAGTTTATGTAATCTGTGGAATGTTAAGATGCGAAAACATTTCATATGCATAATTTCAATTCTGCTACTGACAGACTTCTGCAGAAATTTCCTAAATTCATTAGAATTCTATTCCATCAGAATTTGAACTTTTGACACTACACTAGTGGTTTGACAACAATTTGTAGATATTTCATGTGTGCTTTGTGTAGAAAGTGCTGCATCATAGCATCAAAGTACCAAGCTACTGATGGGAAATTGAGTTCCTTCAGACCTGCTTCACCTGTGTTTATAACTTTGAATTTCAACATTCTTAGCAAATGCAAATTCAGCACTGGATCATTCTTAATTGAATGGTATTTTGTTTAACTGCTGTCCATCCCAGGACCATATGGAAAACTTGGTGTTTCACCTTAATGAGACTGCCTCAGTATAAAAAAAAAAAAAAAAAAATGTAAATACACACAAAACACTACTTTTTGACACAGGTGCAGTACATAGGCAGAACTATTTCTCTGTAGATTTGCTATGTTTCAGAGCTTCATATTACAAACTTATTACAGCAATGCTGCAACAAAATGCATTAAGAAATCAAAGCATATTGAGGTAAAACAAATATTTCAATGGCCTAAGCAGCCAGTATGATGTAATGCTTGTACATCTGTGTTACTTGGTTTTGGCCATTCGTGCTGTCTATTCCAGTGGAATTACCGCCCTGTAAGTACCAAATGCAAGGAACCCTCAGAACGGTTCCACCCTAGAGGTGCCGTGGGATGATTCTCTTGGCTAAGGGTACCAGGAAGCATTCCATGGAGAGAGGCAATGCTGCTGGAGAAGGAGGGGAGGGGAGGAGGAGGATGGTGGGGCAAACAAAAAGTGCTTGAGAGATGCTCAGAGGAACTGCTTTTGTAGCATAGGAAGGGAGTGGCTGGCTGCTTGTCCATTGAACCACAAGCATAGCCTTCCAGTTCAATGGCCTATGCAGCCAGAATGATATAATTCTTATGCAACTGTATTACTTGGTTTTGGCCATTTGCATTCTCTATTCAGAGGAATTATGACCCTGTAGGGGTACCAAATACAAGGAACCCTTGAAAAGGGTTTCACCCTAGAGGTGCCATGAGATGATTCCCTTGGCTAAAGGTACCTTAGGAAGCATCCCCAAAAGAAAAGTAGTAGTACAAAAGCACATTAGCAATCAACAGTTGTGAGGCATAGTAGTAGATTATGCACCAGGCATCTTAATAATGTAATGAGATGTGCAGGTTAGTAATGGCATGAGTACAGTGGGTTGCACTGGACATTGAGAGCCTCCTAAGGAGAGAGGAATGGCAGGTAGGACATCATCCACCTCCATCCAACAGCAAAACCTACCTAAAGGAACTAGGGAACACAAACTACAGTAACTACTGTTTAAGACCTGAGGCATGAAGGAGAAAAAAAACCTTTGAGGAGGAAATCCCTGGGGATCCAAGGCTTAGGTAGCCTTCCCTCTAGGCTTGGGATGTTTTGTTTAGTGACAGTTCTGCAACTACAATTTAGAAACCCAATTAAAGGGGAGGAAAATATTCCAATTTGGAGGAAAGCTCTTGCTCGACCTCTCTAGCATAAACACTGTGGAAGGTTGCGAGAATGCTCTACAACATTAGGGCAACCAAGACAAGAGGAGGAGAGTAATGACTGCTGAGGCACTCACCTGGCTACCCAACTAAAACAAACCAAGTGAACCAGAGGCAGTTGTAGGAGAATGCAGTAAAGGTGCCTTGCTAGTAGAATTCTAGAGCCAAAGGAGATCGCTGTAACTACCCTTCATGGCTAGTCTTAAATTCTACACCACAAGCTGCCATCAAGTCTTGAACAGCTAAAGCCAGGCCCAGAGCAAGGACATTCCCAGCTATGGGCCAGGTGAGAAGGACCCTGTCCCAAGCCAGGTACACTCACGATGCAGACTTCATAGGTGCGAGCGAGACCTTCAGCTGCATGCAGGCCCTGCACCATGGATTGGTTATGGCCGACATATACCCCAGAAAAAAAAATTGATGAGGAGATGAATGAAGCATTGAGTGGTGGGACCCTTATGTAGACAGACATGGTAATAGTGAGCATTGAGCAAATGAATTGTATAATCAATGAGTGGACCTGCACGGTGGTCAGTAAGCAGAGTAAGCAAATGGTCAGACCTGCATGGAGGTTGAGGGCAACAAATATGAATAGCAGAGCAAGCTAGCCTGGTCATCAAGGAAGCCAAGGAAAGGTGACAAAATACTCAGAGGATTTTAATAGTGAAAGCAGGATTCAAATGTGAGTTAGAATACCACATGGGGCCACAGTGCCTCAACAACTCTTCCAGTCCCTGCCATAGGAAAAATGAGAAGCAATGGAAGGCACCGTGACCCACATGCAGATATTAAAACTAGTTTACAGCATCAGTGGTAGATTAGCTGACCTCCAGAGTATAATAGCAGTGTGTAAATGTAATGAGCAGCATCAGTATTGAATAATTATGAGTTATAGGGGTAGCAATTCGAATGAACATAGACTGTAGGAAGCGAAGCTCCTGAAAGCAACAAATTGGCTAGGCAGTGCAGTGAAGACAGCAGCAATGAGGTACATGGCATAACTTCAGGAAGCAGGATTGAGCTGCATGGTTTAGGGTTCAGAGTGAGCCTGAACCAGGTGAAAATAATTAAAGTGCATAGCATGGAGAGCAGCAGCAGGGAAGCAGTTTGAGCTGAAACACACAGATAATGATTGCAGTTGCATTATGAGTAAATGGAGCAAGTAGCATGTGTTCTGGATTAGCAAAATACAAGGAGTTTAAAACAGAAACCCCCAAAAGAAAGCAAAACAAAAGATGCACAAACACAAAAGAACAGGGAACAAGCAACATAAAGAAGCACAAGCAGGAGGCAAACAATATAAACCAAATGCAGAAGAACAGACAACAAAGTTCAGCAGAAACAAGCAGGCCCAAAACACAGCAAGGTGGGTGAGGCAGGTCCCAACAGGCTGCAAAGGACAGACCGACAGAGTCTCCGGCTGCAAAGAAAAAAAGTGCTTGAGAGAAGCTTAGGAACTGCTTATGTAGCACAGGAAGGGGAGATGATGGCTGCTTGTCCATTGAACCACAGGCACAGCTTTAGATCAGCTGGGTGTAAATATTTTGCAGCAGGGATGCACAGTCCCTACAGGCCTGTACCCTGCTGAATCACTTGATGCTTAGTTGTGAGCAGGCAAAATAAGCAGGACCCCTTGTAATAATTTAGTGCTGCTTTTGCAGCAGGGATGCACAGTCCCCACAGGCCTGTACCCCTGCTGAATCACTTGATGCTTAGTTGTGAGCAGGGCAAAATAAGCAGGACCCCTTGTAATAAGTTAGTGCTGCTTTCTTCAGCAGTTGGTTGGATGCAGGCCCTGGTGACCAACAACAAGACAATACAATGCAGCAGCATTAAGGAGAGGCTTTGCAGCCACAGGGCCTGGAACAGGCATTTGTGTCTCTACACATAGAAGTAGCAGCAGTTGAGAAAGAAAGTTTGCTGACACAAGGCCTGGAGACAGACATTAAAACATTCAGATGTACTATAGCAGCAGACAGGTGAGACAATCTGCAGATAGTGCCTGCCTGAAGACAGAAACTGAAAATTCAAGGAAACAGCAGACAGGATAGACAGGTATCAGACACAGGACCTGAAGATGGACATTCTCTTTGCTGACAGGTAGCAGAGTACAGGAGAGAGTTTGCAGACACAGAGGTTGGAGACAAACATTCAGACACTATAAGGTAGCAGAATACAGGAGAGACAGCTTGCAGGCAAACAACCTGAAGACAAACATTCAGACACTTTTTTATTATTCTATGGTAAACAGGTAAGACCCACTAGGCACAAGTCCTGTTTTCAGAAGCAACTTGGAGCACTGGGGAGGTTAAGTAGCTTGCTCACGGTCACACAGTATGTAAGTGGAGTTGTGGGACTCAAACACAGATCTGTTGGATGTACCAAGCTCATTCACAGCTTGCTACTCTAATCTCTAGGGGCTATACTGTACACTATAAGGTAGCAGAATACAGAAGAGGCAGTTTGCTGATGGAAGGGCAGGATTTTCAGTGCACCAGCTGCCTTCCGCACAAGTCCAAGTTTTGGTGTGGCTGCAGCAGGGTAAATGCAGTGAAATGCTTGGTTTCTATTTTTAAATATTTCACCACATTTATGGCTGTTGCCAATGCTTTATGGCAAAATAATGATACATGCATCAGGCGTGGATCCATGCTTCATTTTGCCTCCCATGATACCACAAGTCATGGCACATGTGGACACTAGTTAGACTACAGTTTAGGTGCTTTAAGATATTGGCACAAGTGTTGGGATGCAGCTCAACTGTGCCATGACTCCTGAAGCTTAACTCAAAATCCAGCTCAGGGCCTGGATAGAAACTTTCAGGCGTTAAAGTGGCAGTGCAGTTTGCAAACAAAGCTGGAGACAAACATTCAGGCAGCCTGAGACAGCAGCAGTCAGAAGAGGCAGTTTACAGACACATTGCCCAGAGACATTCACATACCTTACAAGTCTATTTGATTTTGCTCAATTTGCAACACCTATCACAGTTCTAATGACACAAACCTAATCCCCAAATGATCAGCATCAAAGAACATTCAATTTCTCTTGTCTTTTATTAGTCTACCATAGTATTTATAGCATAAAGGTATATATACATAGAGTATGTACAATCTGTTGATGCCTGACAAATCATTTGCCTAGAATTGTTATATGTCCTGTAAAACTATACCCAATTTTCCATTGTCCCAAATGTATTTCTGCTCCTAAGTGTTGGTCCACTCATGTTATTTTTGTACTGCCTTTCTGGGTCTGGCTCATGCCTAAAAGGTCCACTGGACTAGTGCACCTACCTGGTAGGGATGGGTGAAGTGGTCGAAATTCACAAAGTTGGCAGAATTCACAAAGTGTGATGTGCTGACTTTGTGATGTTTTCACCAGGCAAAGTGGCACTTTGTTTCTCTGTGAATGGGCTGAAACTCACAGGTGAAGCTGTCATTTTACTGTAATGTCACGGTTGTCACCTGACTTTGAAAAGGTGTCATTTGCAAGGAAACTCATTAGAAAATGATGAAGTGGGAACTTTGCAAAGTAATTACAAGCGAATTTCGTAGTATTGCAGGTGAAGTAAAACTGCAACATCTCTACTACTAGGCCACCATCTAAATAAGTAAACTAATAAATAACTAAATTGGGGCCATGTAAAAACTCTGGTTTTAGTGTTCAGAAGCAAAGATCTTCCTCATCTGGACTGGCAATATATCCTAGAGGTTAGCATGATGAGCTGTGAATGAGTTTGGTACATGCAGCAGACCTGGGTTTGATTCTCACAACCTTCATTTGCATACTGTGTGATTCTGAAAAACTCACATAACCACCCCAAAGCTTCTAGGTTGCCCCTGAAAACAGGCAGTTGTGCCTAGTGGCCTACCAGGTTAATAAAGAATAACAAAAACAAAAAAAATTAGAGTGGCATTTACTTGTAATCTCTGTTCAGTGTATTTTGTGGTACCAACATACAAGAGTGGCAAATGACAGCAGGTACAGTGCCTAGTGTAGACAGACAAACAGACAGACAGATTGCCATTCAGTACAATTAGATGCAGCAGCAGAAAGGGGTAGTTTGCAGACAGAGCCTGTTCTATCTCTGCAGACCACTAACAGGAAACTGGTAAGCGTCTGCTTGGGGAGGTGGCTTCATATGATGTCACTAAGCAGCAAGCTACTATTTTGATACTAACTGCATGCACCCATGGGCTTTCTTTATTCAAGAAAATAATCAGCTACACATAAAATGGTTACTGCATGGGTTACGTTACATGTTTAAGACCCATTTTCATGGCACAGTACAATTTAAGAAAAACAGAGATGTAGCACAGAAGTATTTAAATCTGATTTGTTTTCATATTTATGTATTTCTAGACTGTCAATATTTGCTGACTAAAACAGTCTGTGCTTACTATGCCTAATGGTGTGTATTGTGGCAATGTTGAAAATGTTATTTATTTGGAAAAAGGATGGCATTTATTGTCAAGTTATCCACAAACATATATTCTAGAGTAATGGTCTGTTTTAAATAGTACTTTGACAACCCCTGTGACTGTAATATAGAATCACTCTTTACTGATTTTATACTACCCAGACATGTCAAGATCTACCGACAGATACTGCAACCATGGACTTTAACAGACAGATTGTAATATTTTCCAATATGCTGAAAAGAGCTCTACAAGAAAAAAAAACAGCCATGGAAAAGTCCTTAGCATATTCAAATAGCATATGATCTAATTTGGAAACCTGCCTAAAGTACTTTTACTAAATGACATCTATAGGTGGAGAGTCAGACTATTCACCCATTCTGTCCCCAGGAGAATGAAAAGTCTCTCTTTCTTGCTCACCCCTCATTTAAGCACTAGCACTGCTGATTTGCAATCATAATATTGCATTTGGTATGAAAAATAAAGAAGACAGAGCTGTGTTTCTTACCATTTGAGAAGGACTCTAAAACAAGAAGGCAGTGTGGTCCAGTGATTAGAGCACAGTTGTGGGAAACAGGAGACCCGTGGGTTCAAATCTCACCAGAGCCGTAACTCAAGTGTCACCATGAGCATGTCTACTCACCTTCCTCTGTATCAGTCCTGAGCTGCAACAAATGGGTTAAAACAGGACCACACTAAAATGAGCTGTTGCATCTGAGCTATCCAAGATAAATAAATTGTTACACAACACAAACAATAAGATGGTTTAATCATCTTAACTCACTGCAGTAAAACAAAAATGCAGCTTTATCACATTTTAAAACAAACATACATTTTTCTTTATAAGCATTGGCAGGAGGATGGCAGCTTTAACAGAAACATAGAAACACAGAATTATGCCAGCAGAAGAATGCCTTGCATCTTATCAAGTCTGCTCGATGTGGAGGTCCATGTCCCTTATAAATCCTAATACCTTCACCCCAATCCCCAGCCCCTAATCTGTCCCTGTACTTGTCCCAACCCCTCCTGAAAGTCTCAATGGTTTAGTGTTAACCCCTCTGATAGCTTGTTCCACCCTCCACCATCCTTTCTGTAAAGTATTACTTCTTGATGTTCCCTGAATTTTCCTGATGGCATTCACCCTAGGGTACTAAGGGAGTTGTCAGAGGTCCTGGTGGGGCCACTGGCTGACCTGTTCAATACTTACTTGGACACGGGATCTGTACCACAGGACTGGAGAATGGACCATGTAGTGCCCATCCACAAAAGTGGCCCAAAGGATGAACCAGGAAACTATAGACCAATGAGTCTCACATCTATGTGGGAAAGCTCATGGAGATCATACTAAAAAGAGGCTAGTGAGCTTCTTAGGGGAAAACAGTTTCCAGGATGGTCAACAGCATGGGTTTATAGCAAGCAGATACTGACAGACAAACCTTGTAGAGTACTATGACTGGTTAACAAGGGAGCTGGACAAGGGCGATGTAGTGGATGTCCTGTATTTGGACTTCAGCAAGGCCTTTGATTCAGTGCCGCATGGGAGGTTGGGGGACTGGAATATGTGGGGTAGGACCGAAAATGGTGAAATGGATCACAAACTGGCTAAGGAAGGCAGTAAAGGGTGGTGGTGGGGATCTCTAGATCAGCGAGGCAGTGACTAGCGGGGTACCACAGGATCTGTACTAGGACCAGTGCTGTTTGGGATTTTATTGTAGATAACTCACATGGGATCTGGAGCAAGATCAGTCTGTTCACAGACAATACCAAGATGGGAGCTGTGGTTGATGACATGGTGGGGTAGAAGGGGTTACAGGAGGACCTGACTAAGCTGCAGAAGTGGGCAGAAACATGGCAGTTGGGGTTCAATGCCAAGAAGTGCAAGGTTATGCACTTTGGAGCCAGGAACCAGGGGAGGGATTATCACTTGAATGGGGTACAGTTGGGAACTCCACAGAGGAGAAGGTCCTAGGAGTGATCATTATGGGAGCATGAACTGCTTTGCTCAGTGCAGGAAGGTGGCAGCAAAAGCCAGCAAAATGCTGTGGTGTATTGCAGAGGGATCTTCTCCAGAAGGAGGGAGGTTAACTGCCCTGTATAGGTCTTGGTCAGGTCCCACCTGGAGTAAGGCATGTAGTACTGGCACCCATTCCTGAAGAAGGACATCAGATTGTTGGAGGGTGCAGTGAAGAGCCACAAAGATGATCCATGGATAGGAGAGCAAGCCCTAAGAGGACAGGTTGGGAGAGTTGAATATGTATTCACTGGAGGAGGGAGGGATGTGGGGATATGATCGAGACCTTAAAGTATCTGAAGGAAATAAGCAAGACCAACACAGAAGGATTTTTCAGATGAAAAGGGGAGGGACACGAGAGGGCATGGAATGAGACTGAAAGGGGAAGATTCAAAGAGGAGATGAGGAGACATTTTTCACAAGAAAGCGGTGGACAAATGGAACATCTTACCAAGCGAGATAGTGTCCTATAACATGGTGGGCAGTTTCAAGAGGGGTTGGGACAGAGTAAAGGGTAAGGGATTCTGGGAAGGGGCAGGAGGCGGCTGCTGATGAGGGCTAGCTGCACACCCAAGAACTCGGTAGACCATGAGGCCTGTTTCTGTTGGCAATTTCATATGTTAGCATGTTCTTACCCTCCCAATTTTCAACCATTCTTGCTGGTAACTTAATCTAGCTGGGACTAAACAATTCATTATAGTCCACCTGGTTAAAAGCTCTCCTATATTTGAAGATCACTATCATGTCCCCTCTCCCTCCTGAACTCCAGCAAATACATGATTAGGCTCCCCAACCTGATGTTCACACATATTCCTTGCTGCTCCAGAATCATTCTGTGGTCTTTCTCTGCACTACCTCTGACTTGTTCACATCCTTCCTCAGATAAAGGTTCAGAGCCAGACACAGTACTTCAGGTGTAGATGCACCACAATTCTGTTGCATAGAGGCAGTATGGCGTCCTTCTTCCTGCTAATGATCCTCTGGTTATGCTGCTTCTAGCATTCTGTTGGCTTTCCCCACTGCCTTGTTGCACTTCTCAGATGACTTGAATGTGCTTGAAACTGCTACTCCCAAATCATTTTATACTTCTAACATGTGATGACCATTCCAACTAGTTCTCATCCTGGTTCTTTTCAAGATGTTCATGACCTTGCACATCTTGGCATTGAAAACCTAGCTGCCTGATTCTGGCCACTCTCTGGTTCCCCAGCTCCTCCCTCATGTTTGTACCCCGCCCCAACTATAAATCCTGCTTCAGTCATTGGTGTCACCTACAAAGAAATAGGTTTTGCCTTGATGCATTTTCTGATATCCCTGATGAATACATTGAACAGCACTGGTGCAAGCACTGAGCTCTGTGAACTCCACTCACGACTTATTTATTTGAAAACTGGTGACTGGGAAAGGCAAACTGAGTTAAGGATGATTTCAGGTGTGACCGCGGAAAGGGTACTGGAGAAATAGTAAACACAACACAGTTACATTTCTTGGTAAAACATTAGTGCATACACAGTACAATATGGAATACTATGCAGTAACATATCTTAGAACAGGTAAAGTGCAGTCACATAACAACATAGCACACATATACAAGTGAAATCAAGCTGCAACAAGACACAGCATACAGAAAGCAAGAATTGCAATACACTACGGACCAGTTAGGCTGTGGGTGGGAGGCCCACCGCAGGAGATTTAAGTTCAGAATAGAAAGTATGTGGGATAAGAAAGCACGTTTTGAGGAGAACCCACTGGAAGCCTGACACATGGATGGTAGGAGCTCCAAGCCAGGAGACATCAGGTAGAGGGAAGCAGGTGCAGGTGAAAGGAGGAGGAGGAGTTTGAGTTGATACCTGAGGGAAGTTGAAGAAGTGGAGAGGTGGAGGAGGAGGCAGTAGGTTCCAAAGTATGGAACGTCTATAGGGAAGGCAGATTGCAGAACAGAGGAGCAGGGATGTGAGTGGTAAAACTCACAGGCCACTGAGTGGAGGGAACAGGAGCAGGGGAACTGGAGATAAGAGTAAGGGGAGGTACTAGGGAAGGACCCAAACCAGTATTTAGAAATGAAGGAGGTACAGTGTGAATGGTGATGTGAAGGTAGGTGGAGGATGGATAGGGAGGAGTAGAGGGAGCAGTGGAGTGCATGAGGGTGGGAATTTGTTGCAAAGTGACAAAAGTCACTGCAGAGGATCCCAGTCTGGCTAGGAAAGTGGAGGAATGGTGTCATCAGATACATCTACATAGTTAAAACTGGTAGCACCATTTTGGTGACAAGCTCATGGCAAACCAGTGGGGGTAAGAAGTCTTTCATGAGGTACAAGGCACCAAGCTTGGGATGAAGATTCACATAAATGGCATCAACGTGGATGAGAAGTAAGCTTGCCGTCCAACAAATCATGCACTGAGGTGCTTGGAGGATGGCATGTTTTCAAGTGGGGAGCAATCCAAGTGGAGAAACCCCAGAGAGTTAGGAGCCTGTACAGTCTCTCATGCCTATGTGTTCCTCATTGACCACCACTCTCTGCGTTCTTCCCAATCAATTTCTTACCAAGCTAGTCATTTTATCTCCCATACCAAGTTTGCTCATCTTCTTCATTAGAGTCATGTGGAGCACAGAATCGAAGGCCTTGCTAATGTCCAGTAAAGTACAGGTGTCAGTATAGCCCTGTTTGTAGCACATCTGCTTCTGTACCAGAAGATTTGGGCTCTAGTCCCACACGGGATTGAGGCTCATACTTAAATGCTGGCACCAGTGCGGTACTAGGGGTTGCTGTACTGACATGGTGTGCTGTTCTTCAGATGAAACATTAAACTGAGATCCTTTCTACCCATCGCTGGTGCTGTCCAGGGGAAAAATGAACCCAAGGCACTTTTCACAAAGTGGGTGAATTTTATGAAAAGAAATCATATGTACATGTACTAACATTCACTTCTCAAATTAACTACAAAGCAGGAAGAATAATAACACAGTAGAAACAGGGATAACAAAACACACATTAATTTTCATTTTTATCCAACTCTCCACCTTCTACTCCGCTTACAATCTAAAGTAAAGCATTTATGAGTCCATGTGAAACCTTTCCATATCCAATCAAGGAGATTAGCATTGCAAACAGATTCTCAGTGTTGGCTAGTCTGGAAGACCAGATAACAGAGAGGAGGGAAGCTACAGTGAAGGAGCAGAGAGGATGCTACAGGGGAAAAGGTATAGAGTGGGAAGGCAGTAGACAGTACACAAGAAGACACAGTGGTGGGGGGCAGTGAGGTGATGGTGATGAAGTCTCTCTGGAGGAAGGAAGAAGCAAGGAGACAGGAGGATGGGGAAAGCAGCAGGCAGCCGCAGAAGGCTAAGGATAGGAGGAGGGAGTCTGAATTGGGGGCTTATTTAAGGGATGACACGGGAAGTAACAGCAGAGGAGGTGGTAGCGTGGTGGACAGAACAACAAGTGAGTGCAAAGGGGCTCCATAGATGTAAAATAGTTCGGAGGTGGAGGTCAGTAGCCTGGTCATATTTGCGAGGGGAGAGGACAGGGCAAAGATTGGGGAGGCAAGGGAGGTGAGACAGGGAGGATGAGAGGTCCTCGCAAGTTGGGGGGCAGGGAAGTGGAGGGCAACAAGAGAGTGAGCAGGATAAGCATCAGAAAGTCATAATTCTAGAGGATTCTATACTTAAGGGTATAAGATGGGAAGGAAGGGGTGCCAGAAGAGTAACATCTAGGTAGAATGCATGCCAGGCATGACAGCAGTAGAGTGGGGCACCATATGGGAAGATGTGTGGGAAGGTGTTGGGAGGGGCCGCACATTATGGTACACCTGGGAATGAATGATCTGGAAGGGAGAAGGATAGTGGAGGTACAAGACAGCTTCAGGGAAGTGGGAAAACTATGCAGCAAAGAGGAACAAAGGTAGCCTTCTCAGAAGTTCTGCCAGTGCCAAGGGCTAATACAGACAGGAAGAGAGAAAATCAGTGACTTCAACAAGTGGCTGAGGAATGGTGTGGGACCAAGAGTATGGATTGGTGGGGGACTGCGGTAGCATGTGGATAACACAGATCTTTATGCAGGGATAGGTTACACCTCAGCAGGATAGGTCACAGGTGTTGAAGTAGAAGCTGGGGATTTCATCAATGAGAGGTATCATTTAAATTAAGTGGGGGAGGCAATGGAGCTGGGAATCCCCGGAGAGGGGGTCCCATGGACCTTCCCCACCACAGGGATAGATACGACCTTAGGTGAAATAGAGGTTGGAGTGAAGGGTAAGGAAGCAGGAAGGCTAGGAGCAGCATGGAGAATGGTTTCACTAAATGCTAGGAGCCTGGAGAACAAGTTGGCAGAGGTGCAGCATTGATGGCAGAGGGAGGTGGACATAATTGCCATTACTGAGACATGGGCAACCACGCACCTTAACTGAGACCTAACCATCCCAGGGTACAAACTGTTCCGGAGGGATAGGGATAAAGGGAAGACTGGGGGGTTGCCATTTATGTAAGGGAAGGGATCAGATGTAATAGGGAGGAAGGGAGGAGGGCAGGTTGGAAGTAATCTGGCTACAACTGCACAGCCAGAAAGGGACCAAGATCTGTCTGGGGTTGTTTATAGACCTCTGGCCCAGAAGGAGGACATTGACAATGAACTGGGTGAGCAGAAAAGGAGCATAGTGGCAAAGGGAGCACAATGGTGGTGGGGGACTTTAATCTACCGGGGTGGATTGCAGCTTCCAGCAACCACTTGTGCCAGGTAGCAGATCCTCCTGGAAGCATTCCAGGATGGCTTCCTACCAGGGCTAATGAAGCCAACTAGGAGGGAATATACTAGACCTGGTACTGCAAGATGAGAAACAGGTCAAGGATGTAAGGGTGGAGGACCTTGGCAACCAATGACCACCGCACAGTGTGGTTCTCAATCAATCTAGGTAGGGAAGTAGCCACTACAAAAACTAGGGTCCTGGACTTCAAAAGGGCAGACTTTGGCAGGATGGGACACATACTGGAAAATCATATGGCAAGCATCCACCCAGAAATGGACACAGAACAAAAATGGGCAGTCATCAAGGCAGGACTGGCTGAAGCCACTAAAACTTGTGTCAAGAGTTAGAGCAAGAAAGTCAGGACCAAGAAGCCAAGTTGGATGAGTAGAAAGGTTGTAAGAAGGTGAGGGAAAAGAGGAATGTATTTTGGACCTTACAAGAAATCCAGCAGGGCAGAAGACAGAGAAGAATATGTGAAGAAATCCAGAGAAGTGAGCAGAGCGTAAGGGCAGCAAAGGTGGCTAGGAAATGGAGGTTAGCGAGGGGATCAAAGAAGGAGAAAAGGATTTCTTCAGATATACTAGAGAGAAGAGGAAGGATCAAATTGTTGGGATCAGGAGGGAAGTGTCTGGGTAGAAAAGGGGTCTGAGCAGGCAGAAGTACTTAGTGAATACTTCTGTTTAGTCTTCACCAAGGAAGGGATGGGCCCGTATCTAAGAGAGGGTGGCGGAGAAGCAACCACGGATGGGGAAATCATGGTGAAAAGGGTGAGGGAGGGCCTTAAGTCCCTGAAGATGGACAAGGCACCTGGCCTAGATGAGTTCACCCAGGGTGCTGAGAGAGTTGGCAGAGTTCATGGCAGGGCCATTGGCAGACCTGTTCAATACCTTACTGAACCCGGGATGCATGCCCAGGGACTGGAGGACATGTGGTACCTCTCCATAAGAGTGGGCACAAGGACAAACCAGGGAACTACAAACCGTGAGCCTTACTGCATTGTGAGAAAACTAATGGAGACAATCCTCAAGAAAGACTGGTGCAATTTCTTGAGGATAACAGTCTCAAGGACAGCAGGCAGCAGGGTTTGTCTTGGGAAAATCCTGCCAGATGAACTTGGTTGAATTTACGACTGGGTTATGAGGGCACTGGACAGGGACATGCAGTGGATGTCCTCTACCTGGATCTCAGCAATAACTTGACTCGGTGCCACATGGCAGGCTGACCTGCAAGTTAAAGAGTCTGGAAGCAGGCAAGAAACTGGTCAAATGGATTGAGAACTGGCTGCAGGGTAGACAGCAGAAGAAAGTAGTAGGGAGGGGAGACATCTGAATCCAGGGCAGTAACAAATGGTGTACCACAGGGCTCAGTGCTGGGACTGGTTCTGTTTAACATTTTCATAGCCAACATTGCGGTAGGGATTAAGACTAAGAGCAAGATCAGTCTCTTCACAAATGACACAAAGATTTGTGCCAAGGTAGATGGGGGAGCAAAAGTACTTCAGGAGGATTTGGCAAAACTGAAGGAATGGTCTCACGCTTGGCAGCTTCGTTTCAATGCCAAGAAGTGCAAGGTAATGCATTTGGAGGCAAGAACCCAGGACACAATTACTGGCTGGAAGGTGTCCCGTTAACAAAATCCAAGGAGGAGAAGGATCTGGGAGTGCCGATAACCAGGAAATGAACCACTCCACTCAATGCAGGAAGGCATCAGTGAAGGCAAACAGGATGCTAGGGTGCATAGCAAGGGGGATTACTTCTAGGAGTGGGGAGGTCATCTTGCCCTGTTCAGGTCCTGGTGAGACCACACCTAGTGTACTGCATGCACAATTCTGGCACCTCTACTTGAAAAAGGACATCAAACTACTGAGGGTTACAGTGCAGGGCAACAAAATGATCCTGGGGTTGGGGACAGACCATATGAGGAGAGACTGAGAGGGCTCCATCTGTACACCCTGGAGAAAAGAAGGAGAGATGGGATGTGATTGAGACCTTCAAGTACCTGAAGGGTTT
Organism: Neoceratodus forsteri; assembly: GCA_016271365.2. Classification (NCBI taxonomy): domain Eukaryota; kingdom Metazoa; phylum Chordata; order Ceratodontiformes; family Ceratodontidae; genus Neoceratodus; species Neoceratodus forsteri. The sequence continues at coordinate 1,328,537,702 of CM057449.1, forward strand.
GAACAGAGTAGACACCAGGTGTATGTTCAATCTGAAGGACAGACACTCTATGAAGCTGGAAGGGGCAAGTTCAAGAGGGAACTGAGGAGGCACTATTTCACAGAAAGTGTGGTGTCAGGTTGTAACACTCTGCCAGAGGACGTTGTATCGCTGCAGAGTGTTTGGGGCTCAATAGGGGTGGGGCAGATTCAAGAGGAGATTACAAACCGGGAGGGGGCAGGAGATGGGGGCATATGAGGAGGGGCAGCTGCAGTCTAATGGACTGAAGTGCTGCACACTCAAGCAGACTAGATAAACCGAATGGCATGTATCTCCTGGTAATTTCATATGTTCATATGTTTGTATCTTAATTACAATAGTGCCCTGTACTGTTTTACATTCATTAACATATACGTTTGACATGCTGTAGCAGAAGAGACTACCAGAATAACAGAATCAGGGAAATAAACTTTTGATGTATTTATAGAGCACAGCGTGCTTCCATAAGTAATATTTACAACACGAAAACAAATCTGTAGTGTAGAAAATGGAACTTATTCCAATGACTTGAATATAGTCCCAGTACAGCTACCTGATAGTCTACATTAAAAAAGTAGGGGAAGATTTTGAAAGAAAATCATACATCACTGAGGACAAAATTATACACTTTGCAAAAGTATTAAAGAATCATCATAGACAATAATGCAAATGAAATAATCCATGCAAAATGGAAAAACATAGGAAAAAAATCAGTTAGCTCCAGTTCTAAAATCCTGAACCAAAATATGTTGCTCTTAATCCACCCATCTTATACAGTGTTTCCATAATGACCTCATCTGCTGATCTATTAACCTCTGTAGTTCTTGAGAGTTTATAGAATGAGTGGATGGGTGACCATCACAACAAAGGCTGTGTTCCATCAAAGTTTGATGACATCAGAGAGACTGCAGAGCGAAGCTTGAGAGGTCTCGCTGATGTCATCAACTCCTGAGATGGAAACACAGCCTTGTTGTGGATGGTCACCATCCACTGCTATATAGTATATGGCTAGGATTCTTTCTTTCTTTCTTTGCATTTTACTTGCTGGTTATTCGTTATCTGGTACTGATCCGAATTCTGGGCCAAAACTCTACTCCTGCCTTAACCTCCAAACTGCTACTAAATGATACAGAAATTACGGGCAAACAAGAAATCCTAAATACCTTCAATGACCACTTCACCACAGCTGGCCTAGCATTTGACTCATCACCTGCAAATCTCCTGAGATCTTCCTTGAACCTGCAATCCACTGTGGGACAAAAGGCTACTTCAACTTTTCCTTCATCCCAATATCCTTGAAAGAAGTGGAAGATCTCCTCTCTAATTTAGATACTTGAAGAGTGCAGGTACAGACTCCCTGGATCTCTACTTCCTTAAAATTGCATCACACGTCTTATCCTGCCCCTCACTCATCTCTTCAATCTTTCCTAACTACTGGATCCATTCCCTCCACTTGAAAACAGCTCAAGTAGTTCCACTACTTAAATCTGGTGATCCCATGGACCTCAACAATTACAGGCCCATCTCCATCCTATCAGTACTATCCAAGATGCTCGAAAAATTAGTAAACTCACAATTAAGGGACTATCTGGATAACAATAACCTTCTAAATTCAGCACAATTGGGATTTAGACCAAGGCATAGCACCATTTCTGCCCTAGCCAAAGTAACCAACGATTGGCAGACTGCCTTGGATAAGAAGGACAGTACATGTGCTGTGTTCCTGGATTTGAGTAAAGCATTTGACACAGTGGATCATGAATCATTAATCATCTCCTTAGCTCACTAGGACTGGATTCTCTCTCACTCAACTGGTTTAAGGCTACCTAACAGATAGGTCACAACTGGTAAAAATGGAAATTACCTATCCACCTTAAAACCACTGCTAAGAGGTGTACCGCAAGGCTCTATTCTTGGCCCTATCCTCTTTGCCATTTATATTAATAATATAGATGCCAATCTCACTCAATCTAACATTCATCTGTTTGCTGATGATACTGTATTATATGTCAGCAATCCTCACCATCAAAAGCCTGTGAACTGTTACAATCCGAATTCTCCATCCTGCAACATAATCTACTGGATAAAAACTACTTCTAAATGCCAAAAAACAAAAGCTATGTTCCTTGCCACAAAGAGTTGCTCTGCCACTACCCCATCACCCACCACCCTACAATTATCCACCCTACTTGGAGAAGCTGGAATTTGTTGATAACTTCAAATACCTGGAGTCTGGATTGATAACAGGCTTGACTATACTGTCCATATTGAAGAGCTACTAAAAAAGCTGAGACAAAGGATTGGTCTTGTTTTTAGAATAAAACACTACCTTAACAGAGACTCCAAAAAGGTTAATCCAGGCATCATTCCTATCCTCATTGATTATGCTGACTTTCTCTATGGCCATTGTTCACTCCACCTCTTAAATAAGCTGGACACCCTGTATCATAGGTCCATCAGATTTATTACTGACCTTCCCTCCAGCACCCATCATTGCTCTCTTTATATGGCAGTCAACTGGACATCCCTACAGCACAGAAGAAATAGGAATGCTGCAATCTGGATATTCAAAGCTTTATCAGGCAAACTACCCGCCTATATCACAGACTGTTTACCCAAATTACTTCTAGGCCATATACCTTAAGGATCAGTAAACTTATCATTCTAAAAGTCCCCAATGCCTGCACCGGTTTGGGAGGGCCGCTATCAGCTACACTTTAGCAGTTACTTGGAACTCAATCCAAAATCCATGAAGCTAAATAGCCTCTTACCTTTAACATCCTTCAAAGATTATTCTCCATCCTATTTCCAGAACACTGCAATTGCTTTTATAAGGCTAATCCCTACCCTACCTACCCTCCACCCCTTTCCATGTTCCATTATGTTAATTCTACTTCTATTTTCCAATCACCTGTTATACTCTCATAAAAACCAACTAGGCCCTACAAATTGTATATTTTGCCTGCTATACCCATTGTCTCCTTTTTTCTTACAGGTTAAATGGTATTACTGGGCCTTGTATATATGTAAGTGTTGTATATTATCTTTTATGTTATTGTCGACTGCTTATGTTATTCTTGTCTATGTAAAAATACTTGTACTCTTATTTTATGACCACTCAGGTCCATCTTGTAAATGAGCTTAGCTCAATGATGTTAGCCTGACTAAATAAAGATTTGATTGATTGATTGATTGATTGATCCCAGTGCCACTGTCTCCTGCTTCTTCCGCTAAGCAGCTCCACTCGCTCCGCTTGCTCCAGCTTCTGTTTGCTATTTTAGTTTACAGTACATCACTGTTTATTTTTAAAAGGTAATAAAAAGAGAAAACTGTTCAGTTTAGTGACATGGAGCCTTTGTGTCACAAACTAGGAGGGTCCACTGATCAGCACTAGGTAGATTGCACCATGTTTCCGCTTAGACCCCAGAGTCAGTTGAAAGCCAATTATGACTGACTTATCACGCGATTGTGACTGATTTTTCAACTAGTTTGAAATTTCTGACTTCAACTAACTGAAGAAAATCCAACCAGGTTTTCAACTTTCACCATCATTGAATTTTATTATGTAGTAGTTTGTCGTACTTTTTAAACTTCGTATCTTTTTAATTAAAATTTTGACTACAAAATTAATAAAATGTATGGAAAAGCTCCTCCTTGAAATCAATGGGCGTGTAACAACCTTGCAATCTGACATCACAAAACGGGGCTGCATGTGCCTATATGGGGTGTGTTGGTTGGTTAAGGTCAGTTTTTAGCATTTGGGATTTAGCAGCATTATACCTTCATAAATGGGCAGAAACAAAAGGAATTATTTATGCGCCTCAGCTCTTGGGCAGGTGAGGTATTGCATATGTTGGAGGAGCAGGAACTAGTCAGCAGCAGCTAAGAAGCTGGCTGCTCTTTAAAATGCAAATACAAAGTGCAGTGAAACAAATCTACACACAGTAGGGACCCACTAAAGCACAATAACCAGTCAAAACAACAACAAAATAACTACGTCCCTAAAGTAACAAGCTGAAGCAGGGCAGTAAAACAGTACATGGTACAGAAAAATAAGCAGCAGTAATACTAGTTATTTAGGAAAAGCACTGTGAGTCTAAAATACAGTATAGGTAGGGCCTCTTAAAAACCCCACAGAAACTAGAAGGTACCCTTTTGCAAACAGAGCTAACCATCAATATATGTTAGTTTGCTAGTAGTCGTAGAATCAGTGAGACTAAAAACAGTTTATGGGAGGACCCTTAGAAATGCCTGCTGTATGGTATACCAGAACTGAGATGTATCCATAGTTTAAGTTTAAAGCTAAAAACCTCATGCATTTTAAAAAAACATTTTCTGGCACATTTTCTGAACTTGTTTTGGCTTTCAGCATGTACACTAATATGTTTTGTAAAAATGTTATTTATCTTGTTGTGAGGACTTTAATAATTAGTCTATCTGATTCCTACAGTGGCAAACAACAAACATTTTGTCCACTGGACCCGGCTGACCATGCTCCACACTCCTGCCTCCTATCGGTCCAGGAACTCACCAACGACCACCTGCACCTAGCCTGCTCCATGACTTTGTGGGGAGTCTGACTCACTCACAATGTCACCACAGTCAGAGAGAGCCCAGCCGAGACCACCAGCAGTAGATCAATGATGATCGATCGCCTTAGCTTTCAAGTTCAGGCCCGGCCCCACAGCCCCAATCCTCAACCAGCCAGACAAGCCAGCCCAGCACGCAGCAGAGACACAGGCAGACTGAGTAGTCTGTGAGAGACCATCCTCCTCTCCTACTGCCCACTGCCCAGCCCTAGCGGGCCTACATACACATCCCAAACAGTACCTTACTCACTGGAGTAGCCTATTGCCAGTTCGGTCAGGTGTCAGGTGATGATTCGGTCAGTGTCGGTGGGTGGCTCCATGGCTCAGGCTACATGCTGCTCTACTTGGTGGAGATGCAGGTGTTTTGGAGCTGTGTGCTCCCTCCTCTCAACCCACACAATTGGTCCCCAACCAAGACCACGTCCCACTCCGTTACTCTGTGCAGTGGAACTAGTGCACCTACCACTCCTCCTCCTCAACAACTCTGAAGACATGACCAAGACTGAGTGAGAGTCATGCAAAGGGCCTGGCCGATGGGGTCACTGGTTGATCCCGACCATGACCAGACCACCGACTTGCTGCCTTCACATGATTGCTGCCTGGCTTTGCTGGAGGACTGACTGGGAACTGCACAGCCACACTAGTCTCTCTCCGAGCACTGGACACATCATGACAATGGACACAGTTAACGTATTTTTAAATTAAAGGCCAAACCATCAAACTTCGTCCCTGCAGAAAACTGCTGCTCGCTCCATTGCCCACACACCAACACAGATGCCTCCTCTCCTGACAGTCTCCTCTCCTACCTAGGCATGCTGTCCATGCCATCTTGTGCAGCCAGTCACAGACACTCTCAAGTTCCTGGCTCCTCCTTCTAGCTCTCCTAATTGGTGGATGCTTCATGTCCTGGAGCCAGGGTGCATTTTATTGGCTGTAAGGCTTGGTGCTGGCGGTTGAGGACCGTTACATTTTCACGACCCCACGGCCCTCCTCCCCCTCAGGAAAGGAAAAAAAGAAAACACACTGCAATGTACCACAAAAGCAAACCTGGACTGGTCACGGAATCATCAACTGCAGTGATTTCAACTCCTCTATTTTGTGACTGCAATCCAATGCAATTGCAACTGATTGCAACTGCATTGAATTGCAACTGACCATTCAACTACCAGCGACTGCTCTGGGGTCTAGTTTCCGCTACTTTTTCCCTTTGAGCCATGTTGAGTGTGTCTAATCAGGTGGCAGTACAAGGCATGAAAGCTTTTGTACTATCGATGTGACATCAGAATGATAGTACAACAACTCTTCTGACCTTTGAACTGTCATACAAGATTTTGAACGCTACTGATTTCTATTCACAATAAGACCTAATCAAGTACTATAGTATTTTTCAATTGTGTTCTGATATAGGTTATTAACTCATTTTGTCCCAAATATTGCTGTTGTAAGACTAGCTGGCATCTTATCTGCCATATATAATATTTCATAATACCACAAAAACACTCAGAGAACTTGGATGGTATCATTTCCACCTTCCTGTATAGTGCCTAGGACTAAGACCTCATAGGAAATGGAATGGTAGTCAGGATAATGCACCCTTTGGGCAATAGAATTCCAGAAAGTGATAATGTATGGACAAGTGATAAATAAGTGCTCTTGAGTTTCAAAAACTACATTGCAGATGTCTCTAGGACAATATCATTCTAGAGATTGTTTATGCTTGTGATTATCCCGAACCCCAATTCTACCATGGCAAGTGACCCATATGGAATCCCACATATGTCCAGGAGTCAGACCCTGTTAATTGTCAAAAGAGTATCCAGGGCAGTCTGGGCCAACCCTTGTGGGAAGATTATCGGTTCTACTAAATAAGACTCTAGATATGGCCCTACAATGATTTCCTGGATAGAGTTTAAAATGTTCTAGTGTCAATTTCTGTTTTCATTTCTGGTGCCACCTAGCTGTAGTGCCCTGATTGGCTGCTGCCATCCTGGTGAGCACCCTGGTGGCTATCTGTTAAACTCAGCTGCTCCGCCAGCGAGACCATATCGCCAAGTTTTTAAAATTACTGTGGTCAGGGCGTTGTTTCTTTTTGTTTGTAAAGAAAAGCAGCCTGCCTGGAACTTCTCTTACCTGTATTAATTAAATACTGAGTTGTGATAGTAAGCTAATTGTACTGCTCTAGCTACGCCTGCTGTTTCAAAATTACTGTTTTGCTAGCCAGTCCCTTGCAGTCATTTTACATTCAGGGTGTACCTGATAGCCATTAATCCTTTTCTTTTCTGTGTATGGGTGTTTCCTCTAGTCTTTGCAACTGTTAGCTGTCTGCCCCCTCCCCTGCCATCCTCGGCTGGCACCTGACCGTGCTCTCAGACCCGCTCCCCAATTTCCCTGTATATCCTGTCTTTTGTTTGTCTTGCAAATTTTATTTTCACTTCTTCTAATTCTGGAGGTTTTTATTATTTCCCCCTCTGTCAATTCTCACAGGCTTCAGCCCTCAGACTCTAAGTGCTTCTCATGGTTGCCTGATCCAGCCTGCCCGACTGCAGTTGAGATCTCTGGGAGCTGGCCTGCTGCTGCCTGCCCATCACTCAGTTGCATAGCTAACTGGCCAGAGACTGCCCTGAAGCCCTTCGCTCCTGCCACACTAGAGATTTTCAGGCCCCCACTCACCCTCCCTCCACTGATTAAATACACTTTAACACTACCACCTTGTGCCTCTCCTCTCACCTGTAGCCCTAGTCCACACACATTTAAACAAACGCATCACCTCCATCCACCATACACAGGAACATGTCACTGGCTCTGACTATTTTATATGCCACCTGCCTACCTGCTGTACTGGTAGTGACTGATTTCAGTGCAATAGTGCTGGCCCACGACCAGCAATGCCTCTCCTTCCTATCACCCTCCCTCCACCCTCTCACCCCTCCTCACTACCAATTGATGACCCTCCTCTCTATGGTATGTCTCGTGTATGTTCTTCACCACCAAGGAGCGTGGCCTCTTGGGATACTACTTGGCCAACCTCTCCTGGTCCCCCACTTTCCCTCTTGCCCATATATTCTCCTAATATCACTACTTTTCCTTGCTGGGAAATCGGTGCAACCCTGCCCAACTAACTCCACATCACCCCTCCTCCACTATCTGGACTAAAGCCCTGGTCTCAAAATCACTCATATTAATATCTGCAGCCTCCCATCTAAATTCACTGACCTTGAGGCTTGGATTTTGCTTCACAAGCCCTATACTGGGTCTCTCAGAAACATGGCTAAAACCACATCACGCTGATAACACCTTCTAACTACCTGGCTACTCCTACCTATACCTAGATAGGCCAGGCAGGAAAAAGGTGGTGGTGTGGCCATACTCATTAAGGAACCCTTAGCCAGCACTATCATCCACTCTGATGTGTCCTCCCAGTGAGTGGCTACTGTCCGAACTGACCCTGGGATCCTGTAAAAACTCTATATTAGCTGCTTCTACACCCCCTCGATAGGAACCACTGGACTCTCCAGTTTCCTTCAGGTCCTGAGCACTTTAACTCCCCACAGGAAACCGTCCTTCTCGGTGACTTTAATCTGAACTGGTTGAACTGCCACCAACCCGACTATGCATCCCTGCTAAAGCAGCACAACCTGATGCAGGTGATATCTCTCCCACCAGACTTAACCCCAGATGGCCACCCAGACTCTACTGGACTGGATCCTCATAAACAGGGAAGACCAAGCATTACACCGGCACCTTGGCTGACTCCATTAGTGACCACTCACCGACCTATCTTCTCTGGTCCTCAAAGTAAAGCACCCACCACCCAAATATCTTTCCTTCAGAAATTTTAGCTGCCCTGACACCACTAATCTCCTTGAGGTGACCTGGTCCATTGACTGGTCTGCACCTCTCTCTACATCTGATGCAGCCTCAGCTGTTTCAATGCTTACTGAGACACTGCTATCCCTCAAGACCACATTTCCCTGTCACCACCAGATGAGTCAGGGTGGGGAGCTCACGTTGGGTCTTCAGTGACCTACTAACCCTTATGAAGGACAGAGACCATGCCTGGTCAACTTTCAAATCAACCCCTCTCCTGCCAACTGGGAGGCATATAGGCATCTGAGGAACAAATGTCAACAACAAGCAAAATCTATGAAACTAACCTACTTCCACAACCTACAAAGGGACAACCTACAGGAGCCCAGAAAATTCTGAGATTCAATAAACTCCTTCTAAACCCCCATACCAGCCATGCTGTGCCCCAACTCAGCTCCCAGGATGGGCTGCTCACTGGCCCTCTTAAGTGGCCAGCATCTTCAACAACAAGTTCACAAACCTATCTATGTATCTAAGCAAACTATCTACTGCCCAACATAATGCCCACCCACCATACGTAATCCGCTACAATGCACCTCCAACAGTAACCAACAATTGCCCCTTTCTACTTCAAAGCCCTCTCCTATTGTGACACACTTAGGCTACTCAAAAGCCTACCTAACCATGGCTCCCCAGGTGTGGATGGCCTATCCCAGCATTCCTCAAATTGATCTCTCTGGCCATAGCCAAACCACTATCACACATCTTTAACCTTGCCCTTTCTACATCCTCTATGCCTGACCCCTGGAAAATAGCTAAGGTAATCCCCATACTTAAATCTGGTGACCCAAATCCATCGATAACTATCGTCCTATATCCATCCTCCCTCATCTAAATTACTCAGAGAGCTGTTCACAACCAATTCGCTGAATACACAGACAGGCAAAGCCTCCTATGCAACCAACAGCATGGTTTTCACAAGAACCATTCCACTGCCACTACCCTTGCCTTCTAACAGACCACATCCTTTCCAACATGGACAAAAGTAAAGCCATAGGGCCCATCTTCGTTGACCTCTCAAAGGCTTTTGACATGGTAAACCATGCCCTCCTTACTTTCAAACTTAGCCTCCTAGGATGCTCACAGGAAGTCACCAACTGGTTCACCAACTACCTGACTGGCTGCTCTCAATTCGTGTGTTTGGGCCAAACTAGCTCCACCACTCTGCCAGTCTCCATTGGGGTCCCACAGGGGTTGAATCCTGAGCCCCTCCTCTCCGCCATGTTGTAAACTCACTTCCCTCTGATAGCCTCAACTGCCACTCCCTCTTGTATGCTGATGACCTGGTTCTCTTCTACAGCAACAAATCTAAAGGCCACTATCTCCCCAGTACTCTTGCACAACTATGCCTCTGCCCACAATTGGTTTTCAAACAACCTCCTCTTAGTTAATGCCAAGAAAATGAAATCCATGCTGTTCAGATCAAAGCCTTTCCTTGCTAAATCCAAAACCCATTCCCCTCTGCATTCTCTCCCAACGGCTCTGCCCTTGAAAACATTGATAATTATAAATACTTAGGAGTATTGCTCAACCTTGCTCTCACCTTCACTGAACATGTCCACTCCATTATCAGCAGGTTCCATCAGAAACTGGGAGTCACATATTCAAACAATACCTCACCCTGAAGTCAGACTGGCCATTGTCCAGGAACCTCTCCTCCTATCCTGGACTAATTAGTGGCCTTGATGGAGAAGAACATCTGGATATCATGGCAGTCACAGAAACATGGTACACACAAAACCATGACTGGGACATAAACATACCAGGATACACTATCTACAGGAGGGGCAGGGAGGGTAAAGAGGAGAGAGGAGTAGCTGTTTGCATAAGGAAGGAATCAAAGCAACAGAACAAAAGGGTAAACAGGGAGGAGAAGAAACACTGTGGGTCAATTTGGAGACAGAGCAATGGCACGACAATCCGCACAGGGTTGTATACAGACCCCCTCTCAGGGGAGGAAATGGACAAGGAAATGATAAGTATACTTAGAATGGCAGAAAAGGGAGATATTGCTGATGGGTGATCTGAATATGCCAGATGTTAACTGGAGTGCAGTTGCAGCAGCCACTTTGAAGAGTGGGGTTATTCTAGATGTCCTACAGGGGCATGCCTTAGACAACTAGTATTGGAGCCCACTGAGAGGAGCAATCTTAGACCTGGTTCTCTCAAATGGAGATGGAGAGAGGATCACAGATGTGAAGTAGGTAGCCATCTGGAACTAGCGACCATCGAACAGTATGGTTCACAATAAACACAGCAATAGAGTCAAAGCCATACAAAGGCAAAAGTACTGGACATTAGGAGGGCTGACTTTGCCAAATGGGTGTGTGCCTAAGGAATGCACTAGCAAATGGGCAGGAAGGAGGTGGAAGAACAATGGGGAATAATAAAACTGCCATCACAGAGGTAACAAGCCTTTGTGTGAAGCAAATAAACAAAACAAAATGATGTAAGAAACCACTATGGTTCTCAAGGAAGTGAGTGAAGGTTCAAAGAAAAGAGAGCATTCAGGAGTACAAGGAATCACAGAAGGAGCAGGACAGAGGACTGTATCAGTTAAAGCAAAAGGAAGCTGGGAAGGCAGTCAGAACAGCAAAGGCCCAAACCGAGGAAAAGATAGCCAACTCAGTTAAGAAGGGGATAAAACCTTTATAGGTACATCAGGAGCGAAGGAAGACCAAGGGAGGATAGTGAGGCTTAATAAAGGGGTGGGGTGGGAAGAGGGTGACTGTGAAAAGGCAGAGATACTAAACAAATATTTTTGCTCGGTATTTACAAATGAAGAGAGGTACCTAAAACAAACAATAGAAACACTCTGGATACAGAAGTTGATACCAGCCCATTTACAGAAGAAAGGGTTCTGAAAGAACTCTTAAAACTGAAGGTGGACAAAGCAATGGGGCCTGATGATTCATCCCAGAATTCTAAAAGAACTAAGGGTAGAACTAGTGACACCACTGACTACCCTCTTTAACAAATCATGGGAGGATGGGGTGGTACCCGAGGACTGGATGAGGGCAGATGTGATTCCCTTCACAAAAGTGGGAGCAAGGCAGAAGCAGGAAACTACAGACCTGTTAGTTTAACCTCAGTGATAGGAAAATGATGGAATCACTTCTGAAGGAAAGGATTGTCAAGTATCTAGAGGCCAGAGGGCACAGGACCCAAGACAGCATGGATTCACAGCGGGAAGGTCATGCCAGACCAGATCTGATAGATTTCTTTGACTGGGTGACCAAAGTAGTAGATCAGGGAGGGGCTGTGGACATGGCCTACCTAGACTTTAGCAAGGCATTTGACACAGTCCAACACAAAGATTAATATACAAGTTAGCCAGCCTGGGGTGGGTCCCAAGATGACAGTCTGGGTAAAAATTGGCTGGAGAATAGGACACAGAGAGTAATAGTAAATGGAGTCCACTCTGAAGAAGGAGGGTTACTAGTGGGGTACTGCAGGGTTCAGTATTAGGACGGTCTTCTTCAATGTCTTTATAAGCGACATTGCAGAGGACTGGAAGGAAAAGATATGTCTCTTTGCAGATGATACAAAGATCTGCAACAGAGTTGATACAAGGTGGGGTGGAAAGGATGAGAAGGGACTTGGCAGGTTAGAGGAATGGTCAAATGATTGGCAGCTTAGATTCAATGTTAAGAAGTGCAAGGTAATGCACCTGAAACAAAACCCAGGGAAGAGTACACAATGGGGAATGAGATACTAACAACAACAAAATGGAAAGGGACCTGGGGTAGTCATATCAGATGACCTAAAGGTGGGCAAGCAATGTGAGAGGACAGCAAGGAGGGCTGGGGGATACTGGGATGCATAGGAGAGGCATCATCAGTAGAAAACAGGAAGTTATTACCCCTCTGTACAGACAGCTGGTGAGACCCATCTGAGTACTCGTGCAGTTCTGGAGACCCAATCTCTGCAAAGACATAGACAGGATGGAAGCTGTCCAGAGGAGGCAACTAAAATGGTGCAGGGTCTGCACCGGAAGACATATGAAAAGAAACTTAAGGTGCTTAATATGTATAGCCTTGAGGAAAGGAGGAGAGGGGGACATGATAGAAACTTTCAAGTACCTCAAGGGAATCAACAAAGTCCAAGAGGGTAGCATCTTTCAAAAAAGTGTACAAGAACAAGGGGCACAATTTGAAGATAGAGGGGGCAGCTCAGAGGTAATATAAGAAGTATTTTTCACAGAGAGGTTGTGGATGCATGGAGCGGCCTTCGGAGGAGGTTGTGGAGTCAAAAACAGTGGTGGAATTCAAGTATGCATGGGACAGTCATAAGGCAATTCTAGGGGTGGGGTAGGAAGAAGTAGGCTGCTGGTTAACTAGGATCTGCAGCTTATCCATTGGGTAGAAATGGGAAGACTGGGTGGGCCAAGCGGTCCTTATCTGCCATCAAATTCTATGTTTTATGTTACTGCTCTCCCTTATACTCAGGACCTCTGCTGCCACCTTGGCTAAACCTCTACTGCCTATAACAGTGCCTGCCACTTTGCTTTACTGGCCCCTTTCTCCACCCACCACTGCACACTCTACAGTACCCTAGGATGGCTACTGCTGCAGGGACACTTTGACTTTGCCCTTTGTGGCATGGTGGACAAAAGTCATCCGCACGGATGCTGCATCCCTTCCTTGCTGCTCTACTGAAACCCAGACCATGCACTGCAGCCTCCGCTCTACTGGTATCCATCATCTAGCTATTCCCAGGGTATCTATCAACATGGGCAGCAGGGCCTGGTCTACAGCTGCCCCTCACAGTGGAACTGCCTGCTGGCAGAACTCTGGACCATCAACACTCACTCCGGTTTCAAATCTCACCTCAAAACATACCTATTGGCAAACTCCTACTGCCACTGTCCCAAGGGTCCACTCCTGGCCATGATGGCCTACTAACTCCCAGGGTTTACCCACCTAGCCGCACTGAGTCAACCTACCCCCAGGGGTTACCCGCTTAGCCTCACTTGTCCCCGACTACAATTTACCTCCTGCCTGATCTCTCCTCTGTAAGTTTACTGATGTGTCAGCTCTTACCTTGTACATAATATATATAATTCTATATGACACACTGTATAGTTGTTCCCAATGTATATGCTATGTCACCATCATGCCCACCTGACTTATGTACCAGCCTTTGTTTACAACTGCTGTTTGTGTACCTAGCGTCATATTGTAAGAGCATTCGCTGTCACCCACTGGACCTGTACCATACCAATGTATTGTGCTTCAGTGCTGTATTCAGATCTGATCTCCTACATGTATATTTTTGTTGCTTCACCTTGTATTCTCTGCCTTCCTGTGACATGTGTCATGGCCAGGTTGTGCCTGAAAATGGTCCCTGGGATCAGCGCACTTACCAGGTTATCAAAGTCATAAATAAATAAAAAAATGTCCATGCCTTTGCCTTGTTTAAGGCAGAAGGCAGATATTTAGAGCTCTGTTCTTTTTAAGCCTAGTATGGAAAGCCCTTATGGTCTTCAAAAGTGGTAAACTTAAGCAATAAGGCACGACAGTGTGTGTGTGTGTTATGTAATAATGTCACTCCTGGGGTGGGTTGAAGCACGAGGCAAAGGCAGTGCTTCCCTCATCCAGCAGTGGCGTCATTATACAATAACACACATCCTAAGTGCCTTATTGCTATATAAATAGCTCATTTGTTAATAGTAATAAAAAAGCTTTTTCATTTTTTTTTTTTTTTGAGGTTTGTATTTTTTCTGTGTAAGGCATATTTTGGAAGTAAGGAGAAAAACAGTCCAGTAGGTGGGGCTGCAGCTTCATGACTCAGTTGTCCACTCCAGTGTTTCTGTGGCACTTGTATTCTGTGTCCCCCCCCCAACTAGACACAGACAGACAGAATTCTTAGTGGCCAGGTAATTTAATTCAAGCAGGTTTTGTGTTTCTGTTGTTGTGATCCTTAGAACATGAGTGCGGGCATTTGAAGTAGGCGGCTTCACTGACTCATGTGACTGGCAGTTATGGTCTATGAAGCTGCTACTTCAGAGAAAATTAAAACAGAAGAAATGAAACCAGAGGTGAAAATGTACATTTTCTGGGCACTTTGTTGTTGTTTGGGAGTGATGTGCGATGTGGTTGGTGCATCTTGAAGTGCGCAGCCATTACAGTCTGCATGGCTCAGTGGAGCAGTGGTATCAGAGCAGGAAGCGAGTGGTATCAGAGGCGAAAACCAGAAAGAAAAAAAACACACGGCATGAAACTGTATGATTACTGTTTTGTTTGCTATGAGCGTCTCATTTGTTTGGGGGCGGGGAGGTGGGAGTGAAGACAAGAGGTTTAAAACTGTCATGTTTCCTGGGCGCACATGATGTGGGCAGTGATTCTTTTAATGGTTATCACGGTGATTTTGCTGCCTGTCCTGATACAGTGATGTTATTGTATAATATCATCACTGTGCCTGGGACTCATTAACCAATCAGTGTGCTAGATTATTTCTTGCCATTGTATAATTGATATTAACCATTCTCTTACCCATTGTGTCCAACATACTGTACAACATTATCCAAAAACAAGGGACGAAACATTAGCAGAAAAAAAAATAGTACAGTACAAGCCCTTAACTGAGACATGATTAATGGGGACATCAGCATTACTAGGATGACCCCTGTGCACTGATTAAGTGGCTATGTATTTCTATAAGCTTGCAGTCACTTGACAGGGACAGAAGTGCCAGCTAATTGGTAATATTCAGTCCACTCTCCCACCCTCACGTGCTGTTTAGGTGTGAATGGCCCCAAGTTTGCTTCCTGAATGGGTGATAATGAGCTGTTATCCATGCCACTGCAGAGCAGCTCTCCCCATTATAGTGTCCCCATTTACCTTGTTTCTTTAGTGTCAGCCTCAGCCTGCAAAACTTGTCTGAAGTTTTTTTCTTCATCTTCTCAAGATGTGCTGGTGGGGAGGAAGAGTTGGAGCAGACCATGTATCACACTGAAAGACAACAGAGCTGGAGCAGACTGCGTGTCAGTCTGGGGCAGACCATGTTTTTAGGGGTGAACAAAGAGAGTTGGACAAGTGACAAGTGAAGCAGACTGGAACAGTCCATTTGACTGTCAGATTGTGTGGCAGTCTGCTGTGAGAACAGAGGGCAGATGTGGTATCAGTGGTACATCAGGTACAGACTCTGATTATTAGCAACCTGTGGTATGGAGACAGGGAGAGGGATTTAGCATTTGGGAGTTCAATAACAAGACAATTTGCAACTGCTAAAAGGAAAACAGGGCAGGAGGTGGGCAGATTGTGTCAGTAGCAATCAGTGTCAGATCCAGGATTTTACAGTGGGGGTGCTGTGGTGGTGTGTGTACTTGATATGCAACTTTTAACATTTTTTAATCCTTTATATTATCTTTTCCATTAAATTTTGACTGAAGATATAAATGTAATCTATTGTTTTGAATGCAGAGTTTCTTAAAATCAATATATTAGACTTCTCCAGCAAAGTGAAATGTAGCAACAGCAAGTAAGTAGTTACAAGGGGGCATGCACCCTTAAAGCCCCTAGATCCACTACTGGTAGCAATAAGCCTATTGCAGCAACAGCTGGATACTTGAAAATGCTGCCTACAGATAATGAGAAGACTGCTTAATAGGGAAGAAATGCCCACCACTGGGATGTCCCAATTAAGCAGCTTCTACAGTGAAAAAGAAAACTAACGGGTTCACCATTGCTAAGCACCCTTTATTTACTGGAAGATAAGTGAACTGTCTGTGAATGGGATTAGGTCTACTTCCCTTACAGCTTCAAAAAAATACTACAGCGTTTTGTTGGAAACTCTAATGCGGGAGGAATATGTAACATAAATATAAATCAAAACTGGTTTTAACTAGATACACTCTTTTCATTTTGAAATTTGCATGGATTCCATGGCGGAACCTTTCTTTCACTCTCTCTGAGTTTGTCCTCCTAATTTCTGACGTCCATATCCATGTCCCCAAACTTCATAAGTAGTATAGTTATCTCAGTCTATGGGATGTCACAGAAATGTTGTATCCTGAGTTCCTTGGTCTAGCCTACACAAAAGGTATCACATTTCCCTATATTTATTTAGCACCAGACACTTTTGAATATTGCTGCATTAGTGGTATTGCTGCCTGACAGGATTATATGCTGTCTACATATAAACAAATATCATCTGCATAAACAGATATGTTGAGAGGTGCAGTGGCAGAACTAAATGAAAGGCCCTGGACCCTTGATGTCTGGTTTATTTTATGAATGAAACATCTATGCAAAATACATATAATAAAAGGGCTAAGTGGGCATCCCTGTGTAACTCCTCTACTTATGTCTAACCTGATGCCCATTATAGCACTTACCAGGGCAAAAATGTACTTGTTCATAAAGTAATTTTATCCATTCTATGAAAACATTAGGTATTCCATGAAAGGCCAAAGCCTGGAATAAGTAGTTCAACAGGACATGGTCAAAAGCCTTCTCTTGGTCCACTGATATGACAAAACCATGTAACTTTTGCAACTTAAGGCGCTTTTATACACAGGTTTTTAAAGCGAAATGAGCCATTGTGCTCTGTTGCATTTAGGATCTCTTTACACTCATGAGTTTTCGCAGCTCCACCTCCATTTGTGTTTCAGCACCCCCACAGAGCTTGCTGCTCTACTGCTGTTTATGCACTGCTTTGGAGCGGCTGTTTCACAGCCTGATGAAATGGAACTCAACGGTGCAAACGCGAAAAGCAGAGATTGCGGTTTGGACGACCTCACCTATGGAACGAAACAGATGCACTTTACACATAAGGGATGTAACGGAATACTGTTTCGTAATAAGTTATTCCATTACATAAACCTGTGTAAAGCACCTTTACTGTACTTGAACAAACACTTCTTTAGCATCCATGAGATTGTTTCTCATTGATGCCCCTGATGTAACACATGTTTGATTATAGGCAATTACTTTGCTGGCTATTGCATAACCTAAGACCTAAAACTTTTGCTAGGATCTTAATATCTGAGTTTAACAGTGAAATTGGTCTCTAGTTCTGTAGATCCAAATTGTACCCTTTTTATACAGTAAAATCAGAAATGCTTTTGCCATATTATCCAATGACCTTAAGTGCAGTAACATATTAAAAACTTCTCTTAAAATGGGAGATAAGAGACTAGAAAATGTTTGTAAAATTTAGCACCGAGGCCATCTGGCCAGGTGCTGCTTCTGATCTTTAAGGTTTTAATTATATCAAGTACTTCAATAAAGATTTTAGTTTGATAAAGTCTGATTTATCAGTGGCTGCCCATATCCATGTCAGAAATACAGCAATCAATAGCTTCCTCTACCTCTAATGGCTCCCCGAATCAATTGTGTAATTTATTAGAAATGGTTTTAAAACGTTTGTAAACTTGGTGCATATGATACTCTCCAGGTCTTTGACTGCTGTAAGGTCTAATTAGAAACCTGTGGCCGGTTGCACAAAGGCAAGCTTATATTTAAGTCTATAGCCTCTTTTAAGTCTTTAAAACTAGTCTAGCTTAAGTCAGCCATTTAAGTCTGTTTTACAAACCTCACAGATGGATGTCTTAGCTAGTCTCTTATCTCCCATTTTAAGAAGAAGTTTTAATATGTTACTGCACTTAAGGTCATTGGATAATATGGCAAAAGCATTTCTGATTTTACTGTATAAAAAGGGTACAATTTGGATCTACAGAACTAGAGACCAATTTCACTGACTTAACTTGTTGTTGCTAGGTAACACAGACTTGTCTTAACACTGGTCTTATTTTCACAAGCTGTCACAGTTTATTCAAGATGGCTGCCAAGGTGAAGAAAATTAACTTCTCTGAGGAGAAAAACTAACATTGGTTGAGGAGATTGTACTCCATAAAGAAATTATTCTGGAAAGTTTGGGCCAAATCTAACAAATAGTAAAAAAAGAAAGTGTGGGATGAGATCACAGAAAAGGTCAATGCAATTAACCCATTTGTTATTAGAACAGAAAGAGGTTCTTAAAAATGAAAAATCTACTATCTGATGCCAAAAAGAGGTGACAAAAAAACAAAAAACTGGCGGAGGTCCATTTCATCCTCTGTCTGTACTGACAGAGTTAATTATGAATATTTATGGACCTAGTTCAGAAATTTTTTCTGTATCTCTGGAGGTATACAGACATGTTTTGAACCTCCTTCTAAAGAGAAAGCAGCTGTAATACTGCTGAACAGCACTGTCAATGATAATCTACATGTGTCAATGACAAGCAATAATGATAAGATTTATGTTATATTCTTTCAACGTTTGCTTTCCTGTTTTCCATGCTTTTTAGTCTGTCATACTGCTGCCACATAGGTTGTTTACCTTGTCTTACAGTTAGATGGAGTGCGGGAGACACATAGCTCATGAAGAGGCTCCTGAAAGTAATTTTGTGATCTGAGTTTAAATAGCATTCATCTTCCTTTAATTTGCAGGTTCAAAAGTGTTACACAGTCAGTTATCAGTTGGTGAAGGGTGCCGATGTGCCTCTAAATTATTTTTAAACAATATTTTGTTTTATTTTTATTTCTTGAGGAAAACCCCCTCACTTCCCATCCACTTGAAGCTGCCACTGCCGTCACACACACACACACACACACACACCACACACCCTTGACTGAGCCTGTAATTATTTTTATTAATACTCATTGGTGGGGCAGTGGAGTATTTTATGGCAAATGTGTACGAAATATGTTCTGTGCAGAGTAATGGATCAAGGGAGGACAGCACTAGTATTCTGAGGAAGCAGAGCTGGGTTACAGGAAGTGTGTGTGGATGTTTGATTTTCACAGGTCGTGGCTGTGAGTCTGTGCTGGTACTGTCAATATTTTTTATTTGAAATGTCTTCAAAATGCCTTTGCTGTGTTCTTTGCACCCCAGTAGTTGTTCTCCTCCTGTCAGTGATGCCATCAGACAGAAAGCTTGAAAGACGTCTCTCAGCTCCTCAACTGGCCAGAAGCCGAGCAGGACTGAGGTGGCTTAGATCTTCAAGCTGTATCCTTCTCGGGCACTCTCATTCCTATGCTCTTTCATCTCTGCTCCTCTCCACAAGCACATCTAAAGAAGCTCCAGCCCTCTGCTTCTTGGAAATCACTCGATCACATATATAACTGTAGATTTTCAATCTTGGTTTTCATCCAGCGATGGCAGGACAGGGCACCAGGCCCTTCACCAAGCTGCACAGGGTAACAAACTCAGTGCAAGGAGCAGCTCTTGTCCTCCACGTAGCATTTTCTCTGAACTGGCACTGAGCTACATGTTAAAACTAAATGATTATTTTTTGATACAGAATCATTAAAAATCCACATTTACATGTGCAGAGGGCAGTTTTCACCTCAATTCAAGAGTGTGTCGCCAAAGCCTCCAGTGACCCAAGTTGTTTTTCCTTGCTGCCTTATTAAGAGTTATGTTGTACACATAAGTGTGGAATTTTAAAGAGTTTGTGTACCTACAGCATTTTGTTTTTAATCTTTAGCATTTTGGTGCTTCAACATTGTCCCTTCTTTATTCTGGTCTCTACCCCTACCCATCCTGATGCTATTTAAGTGTAAGGCAGTCAGTTATTTGACAGAATCGGAACCAACAAATGACATAATGGACTGTAGATTCAGGAATGGTCTTCAAGTGCTGACAATATTTTATTTACAGTGCATTCAAACTGTTCATTTTTTGGCAGATGCTCTGAGGATGAGTTAGTCCTCAAATACATAAGCCTGTTGCAGTGCACTTATTACAGCCTGACCACTGGGCATTGGGAGTACCAGTTTAATTTCTTTCTGGTTGCTGGAAATTATGGCCTATTTTTGTTCCTTTGTTGGTGCTGATCTGATTCTATTGATGGATTCCTTGTGTTTCAGTCGGATAACAGGTTTCCTTACAATTTGCGTTAGTTAACAAAATAAAGCTGCAGTTGAATAACTGTCAATGGCTAGTTTTAACATTTGAAATTCAGCATTTGCATCTGCTTCTGTCTCAGCTGGATTACTTTATTTACTTGTTTCTGTGATGTGAGTAACTGGTCAAACTAACATGGAATTGTCTGTATTCAAGCGTTCATGCTGTTCATGTAATGATAACCCCTCAAGATCTTTATCTTCCTTACTTCCTGACACATTCATTCACCATACACACACATATTATCAGAACTGCAACACATTTCTATATTACATTTGCAGATGATCACATACTTACCTCAGACAAAATAAATAATTAAATAAATAAAAAGCAATGAACAGATAGATCACTCAGACTGTATTGGGCATCGTTTGAAAAAGATTACTATCAGTTATTGCAGAAGAACTGAATACAATTGTGCAGAATGCAGCAGAACTTCATAAGAAAGTTTTCATTCTTATAAAGAAAGTTAAACAGGACACTGCTGTGAATGAGTCCTGTTTTGGGTAAATTAATCGTGGTTCATTGATCTATGTAATTATTTGTTCTTTGATTAATTTTGGGAGTTCGCTGGGTATTACTAGTGATATAATTGGTAGCTTAACAATGATTTTACTGGCTATGCACAGATTAACAGCACATTATTGATACATTTTTCCTGTTATTATGTTGATGCACTAATGTCTTTTTCCTTCTCTCTCTCTTTGCATAAAGGAACTGCCGTACCATGTCACTCCCTAAAATCATTACCTTTGCACCCCATTCATGAACCTAGATGTATTTTATGTGCATTGAAGTGACACCGCCACTGTGGGATTGCAGACTGCAAAAATATATCTTGTTATTGCTGATCAAACATGTAAACTGATTCTGTGTGTTCATAATTCTTCAAATACCTGTCAATGTGACATTTGCCATCATGTGTGGCATGCATTAGTACATTGTGAATTTCTGCAACATGACAGATTGCTTTGTATTATGTTGTAGTGTGAACAAATATTCAGGACTTCTATATAATTAATATTTATCTGTTTTTAAAATGTTTCCAATACAGTCTGAGAAAACTTCTGTGTGTTGTTCTCATGTTTTTATCCAATCCCAGTGGGACTCAGCTCAACCATTTTCCAGTATTTGAGGGGAGTTTACTGTGGTTGGGTGCCAGCCAGGACAGGGTCACAATAAATCTGGACACTGCGCAACCAAAATGAGTGTTCTAACACCTTCTTTTCCTGAATTAACTTTGGTTATACAGAAAGTGTGAAGATTTGTTGTGTCCCTGTCCTGGCTGGCACCCAGCCACAGCAAATTGTCCCATCAGGCTGGGACCCTGGGCTGAGCTAAGTCTTGATGTGGCAGACTGTCACTATGTCTCAGTTTGTTTAGTGTTGTGCCAGTAGTGGAGCCTGGAAAATGCTTTTGTTGTAACATAGTACAAGCCACCTCTTTTTCCCTCACTGACCTGTCATCGTCAACCACTTCCCTTCCCCACTTCACATTAATCCATCACCGTGTGTCACACTACTGACAAGCCCCCAACTGAGGATTGCATTGACCTCCACTCCTTCCATTTTACACTCACTCCATCTAGCTCCCTACATATTCACATCCTCGTACTACACTCCCTGTCCTCTAGTAGAGCCTCATTCTGTATCCCTCCAGGGCCTCCCCATTACAAGCTCCCCTTCCTTGCCATCCCTTCCATCCTCCACTGCATCCTGTCTTCCACCCTCCCTTCCTTCCTTCTGGTGCTCGGGTATCATCCGTATTCTGCTCCCCTGAGACTCTATGCCATGGAGTATGTCCTCTGCCACTGTCTGCTGAGCCTTTGCCATCCACTGTACCTGCCTCTGCATGAAACTACTCTTTACACATTCCTCACCCTCCTTGTCTGTTCCAGGGTTGTGAATTGGTTGTTCTGCTGTACGCTATGTGTTCTGACTCCCTTCTGGCTCAGTCCCCATCAGGGCTACTGAGTCTGTCAACCCATCATGTTTTTATCATTACCAAATCTTGACTAAAATAAATTGGCTGATAGTGGACATGAACAGATTTTATGGCATGGTAGCATGGGACTGGCTGACTAGCAGTGGATGTGGACATTTTATATTGGGATGTTGCTGTTTAATAACATTTTCATTTTCTGTTACAGTAGTAACTGTGTCTGCTTTGTGGGTTCATGTTTAAGTGTTTAGTAGAACATTTTTCTGTATAGATATCCATCCTTGTCACAGTGATGCTGCACAGCATTTGAAGGGTAATGTAATGTGTGTGTACCTTCTGTGGGAGAACACCATTCTAGAAGCTATAAAGGATGCCAAGTCAATTTCATTGGAAGAAAAAAAAAACAATGTACATTTCACAATACTATATATCAAAGCAATATATATATATATATATATATATATATATATATAGAGCAAAAACTCCGTTTAATGCATTAGTTAGAGTTGTTCCACAGCGACAAAGTGAGGAAATTAGTGTTGGGGTTGAAAACCCCTTGGACCCCAACCACCCCCAACCGGCATTGGGGTGCGCATTGGGATCGTCAGCCTAACTCTCACCCATGACACGTAAAGCAGCAGAAGTATGGGAGAATGGGGTGAGGTTGGGACCACGATCCCAATGCGCTGAAGCTGACAACAATGCACAACTGAGGCTTTCGATAACTGAGGTTTTGCCTCATTCTTTTGAGAATGATAGCGAGAAATAGTAGATGTAATGCAGCGGCGGGCGGCGGGCCCAAGGGCCCGCGCCTCCATGATGTGTTGTGGCATACTAACAGGGACAGCAACGCAAACAGAAATGCTAACAGTGGCGCACATGGTAACACAAGCACAAATGAGAACAGAAAGAGTACGCACATGGTGGCATAGACGGGAATGGTCTGCCACGTGATGTGTTGTCACATAGTAACATGGTGCCTGCAAACAGAAATGTCAATGGGTATGGCGATGTAAAGTGAAACAGTAAGATAAACAGTACTGTAGACAGAAATGGCAAAAAATAGAAAGCATAGCGCAAATGAAAAGCATAAAGGATAACGCACATGGTGGCGCAGGCGTCAATGGTAAGTAAACAGTGCGGATCCACAAGCGGAAAGGGCAACAGTAACAGTAATGTAAGCGCACAGGCTGGTTTCCCCAAAATCTGCATTGAGAAAGACAGTGAGTACAAATAATGTATGCAAAATAATGAGTATCAGCAGAAAATGAGATCTTGGAATACTAAATACATTATATCTCAGGAACCGTATAGCGTAGAAAAAAATTTAAAAGTCATATTATTTACAACTGTCCTGGCTAATTTGCATCTTAGCCCCATTTGAGGGCTAAGAGGTTTTCTCGACAAAGTCCGTGATCTCGCACCATTTCGAGATACGGCCCTGAAAGGCTGCTAACGCTGTGAATGTTATCCTATGGGAAAAAAGAAAAGTTCGGAGCACCATAACTTTTCCTCCCTGTAATGTTTTTTCACCAAACTACTGAAAGGCACATCTGTGGGCTGTTGGCTGTCTTCCCTCAAATTTCAGGAAAAAGACCAAACCGTTATTTTGCAGCAGGGCTCCAAATGATTTCTGTTAATTGTCGGGCGCGTAATGTTATCCTATGGGAAAAAACGTCAATTTTGGAGTGCCGTAACTTTGTCGCCATGTGATATTTTTCACCAAACCACTGAAAGGCACATCTGTACTGTTGGCTGTCTTCCTCAAATTTCAGGAAAAAAGACCAAACCGTTATTTTGCAGCAGGGTGCCAAAGGATTCCTGTAATGCTTCGGTGCCATAATGTTATCCTATGGAAAAACTGTCAATTTTGGAGTGCCATAACTTTGCCGCCGTGTAATATTTTTTCAATACAACACTGAAAGGCACATCTGTGAGATGTCGGCTGCGTTCCTCAAATTTCAGCCCAAAACTCCCAACGGTTATTTTGCAGTGCAGTGCCAAAGAATTGCTGTCATTTTCCCACAGACTAGAAAATTACTGTCGCAATTTTTGAAAGCTTTCGTAAAAATTGCGACACTTTAATAAACACGAAAGTAATTTGTAAAGTACTTTTTCCAGAAATTTGAAAAACATATTTCTGGGGTGTTTTACCACAAAATAAAGACATGGCAAGCATCCTCAGGCACGACTAGGTGAATACAAAAAAATTAGGTTGCTAGAGGGTCCCAAATTTAAATGCCAACCATTTTTCTGATCACCAACTGAAAACAAAATGGCCGATTTTGGAAGTAACAGGCCCATTTGAAAAAAAAAATGCATTTGTGAAAGTGTTGAACTTTTGTTAACTTTTTCCCATTGACTTATAATGGAAACTGTTTTTGAATAACTTTTGAACAGCTTTAATATTTTTTCATGAAATCTTGAAAGGCACATTGGGGACCCTGACACATGTTCCCTGAAGATTTTAGGCCAATCCATCAAACCGTCACGACCTGTAGCGCTGACTGTAGAATTCCAGAAAAGCGCAGAAGCACAAGACAGATTGCGCTTAATAACTCCACAACCGTATATCCGATCAGTACGAAACTTGGCAGATCCCAAGGCCTATGAGTCTTGATCATACATTCCAAATTTCAGGCAAATCCATCAAATGGTTGCAAAGTTATTAAGGTGCAAAATTTTGGGTTTAACATGAAATGGCTCCTGAACCTAACTATAGTGGTACTCTGCCACTATAATACACATATATATATATATATATATATATATATATATATATATATATATATATATATATAATATATATATATATATATATATATATATATATATATATATATGCATATATATATACATATATATATATTGAGCAACTTTATGCATAACCAGTGTGTTCTACCACCTCAGGGTTCTGATTCCCATGGACATCTCAAGCTTAAGTCCTCAAGGTCAGAATGAATCAGAATCCCTCTGTCACAGAACACACTGATTGTACATAGTTGCCCATCAAGTATTCTCTACGTTTTGATGGACTGCCAGGTGGGTGACTGCTGTTGCTGTCTGCGTAGGCAGCCTGCCTGTGTGAAACCACCCACTAACATCTAATTGTGTACTACTATCTTTGGGATGCACATATACAGACTTGCATTGGGGATGCACCTCCAGGTTGGGGTGTGAATGGGGTTGCTCACCATATGCATGGGATTGCCACCTGCACAGTCCTGTCAGATGCACGTGTATCATTATGTGCAGTATAAGGCATGTCAGTCCCTTCCAGAATAGCGCCAGTGTGCAAGTCGAGGATGCGCTGGTGCATCTCAGATGAGCTTGGCACATCCCTTTGAGAATCCATCCTTAATTTACATTCTTGCTTAAAATGCAAGCAAACTACTCATGTATGTGAAAGTGATGTTTGCATTTATTGCAGAGGTCATATACTAACATACTATGAAGCCATCGGAATAGGCCCTAGGGTCTATCAAGTCTGCTCGATTATCAGGGACAACACAGGGCACCATTTTGAATCCCCCATCCTGGACCTCAGTGACACTCCTGGCAGCCTTATCGTCTCCTCCTCGGATAAGGCCCCATGAGAGCATTTTATGGTGGCTATAAGCAAAGATGTCCAGCAGGCGCTGCTCCCTGCTCGATGAGGACGCCACGGTTTCCCAGTCTGCTCTGGCATATTCAGGTCTCCCATCACCAGAGTGATGTCTTTTCCACCACAGTGGTCATTAAGGTTAGCAACCAGGCCTTCTTCCTGTTCCTCCTCCTTCTTCTGCCCATGGTGTCTATATACTGCACCCATCTTCGCTCATGTTCTCACTGGAGTCTGCAGGGTGACCAAGAGTTTCTACCTGGTCCCTCTTCCTCCACCTAACTTATCCTTATGCTATCCCTAATAATAGAAGCTACCCTCCCCTTCCCTCCACCTGGTCCCTTCTGCATGTGGTGTACTCAGTTATGTTTAGGTCCCAGTCATGCCTGGACATGGCCCAAGTCTCTCTGACTGCCACCACATCACCCCCTCCACCAACAGCACCTGACACTCCAGCGTCTTGCTATCCATGCTCCTGGCATTTATCAGGACCACCCTCAAAGCTGCCCTTGCCACCCCTCACCTCTGCCCCAAGGCCACCTTGTCTTCTGTCTATCTGGAACAACACATGCACTGTCTAGTCCCCTCACATTCATGTATTAGCAATACATTGGAAATACAAAATAATTGTAATGTATATATCTGAAAATATATGTTCAGTTCAAGCATTCATTAATTTATTTAATTTGTTTTATTTTTTTATTAATTCATTTACATTTTTTTTTTCTCTAGGCAACCATGAATCAGTTTCAGTGGAAATGCAGAAGATGTTAGTCAACAGCTTGATCTGCAGTCTATTATAGCATCAACACCACTGCCAGAAGAAAATTAGGTTATTCTGTCATACACTGGTGTGTATTCTATTCGTACACCACCATTTATGTGAAGAACTTCCTCACATTCCTCTTAACCTCCACCATCTGATTTCATGTCATGCCCCCTGGTTCTTGATCTCATCCTGTAATGGAAAATGTAACACCCCCACCTTGCACCTTGTTTATACCCTTGAGGTATTTAATTGTTTGCATCATGTCCCTCTTTCCTCCTCTCTTCCTTCAAGTAAAATATTGAGGTCCCTTAATCTTTCCTCATAAGTCTTGTGTTGCAAGTCCTGTACCATTTTAGTCATCCTTCTGTGGACCGTCTCCAGCCAGTTAATGTTCTTACGAAGGTGTGGCCTCCAGAACTGCAGACAGTACTACATGTGAGGCCTGACCATGGTTTTATATAATGGAATCATTACCTCCCTCCCTCCTTCTGCGTGGCATCCTGCATCTTCACTACTTTCCTGATATTTATCTCTTCAATCAATTAATTAATCAATCACTTTATTTTACCAGGCATAAACACCATTGAGCAAGCTCATTTTCAAAGTGGTCCTGGACATATAACAATACAATACATACAATACAATATGTACATGGGCACAGATATAGGAATGTAATAAATGTTTTACAGGTTATGCACAAATGGCCAACATCTGCTGACCTGCCAGGATTATAATAATGCAGCTCAAAATTAGTAATATTATAGGAAGGTGTGGACAGTCACCAGTCCTAGACAACCTCCTACTGTTGGCAGTAATCGGAAAAAGGAAGGCAAGGGAAAGGCAGTGTAAAGGAGAGAAGATGAGAAGGGCTAGGGTAGATGAGATACGCAATGGGTACTGGAAGTCACTTATGAGGAAGAGCCTTGATAAATGTTCTAATTGCAGAACTAATGAAAAGGGTAAAGAAGATCATCTTTGTCTGAAGCAATTGCAAGTTTCCCTCAAAGAAGTGGCAAGCATCTTTTGAATGTAGATAGCCTGGAAGTGAGGGCAGTTTTAGTGCGCTTTGCATGGAGTTCCATAGAGATGAAAGTGAAAAGTTGATTGCGGCCAAGCCATAGGTTGTATTTACTCTAGGAATCTGAAAGCAGAGTATAGAGAAATGTCTCAGTCCATAAAACCCTTAGCATGCACAAATAAGCAAGAGATGTATGTTGGGAGCTTATTAAAAGTCCTCTTTGGAGCCAGAGAAGAGCATTTCTTTTCCCCTAGTTGAGGTGAAGGCCAACCTGATTCCAGGTATAGAAGGCAATGGTGGAGTCGTAAGGGTAGGTTGAGAATGAATCTTAGGGCCTGGTGGTATAGAGTGTCAAGTTTGCTGAGCATCATTAGGGGACAATAAGTGTACATAAAGTCAGCATAATCCAGTATGGGTAAGAATGTAGATTGTACTAGCCTCTTTCTAGCATCTAAAGTAAGCAGATGTTTAATATGATAGAATAAGCCTAACCGCTGCCTTAATTTCTTCAAGATTTCATTCAGATGGCATAGAAAATTCAGCTATTGTCTAACCAGAATCCTAGGTATTTAAAGGTTTTGACTATTTCAAGGGTTCATCAAAGCGTTAAAATCAGGGGAGTGTGTGTTGGTCTGAGGCCAGCTTTTGGTGAAAGGACCATGGCTTTTGTCTTTTGGCATTGAGGAGGAGTTTGTATTTAATGAGATTATGTTGGAGCTTAATAAAGTCTTGCTGTAAATTCTCATGTGCCACATCCAGGGAGGAGTTTATGGTATATAGTACAGTATCATCTGCAAATAAATGAATATTAGCTGTATGTAGATGAGTGTCCAGGTTATTGATGTAAATTGCAAATAGGATTGGGCCTAGTATAGAGCCTTGGGAAACACCTT
Organism: Neoceratodus forsteri; assembly: GCA_016271365.2. Lineage (NCBI taxonomy): Eukaryota > Metazoa > Chordata > Ceratodontiformes > Ceratodontidae > Neoceratodus > Neoceratodus forsteri. The sequence continues at coordinate 1,328,566,292 of CM057449.1, forward strand.
GTAGAAGGTTTTAACGTGATGACAGGTCACCTGCAGCTTTGACTTATTGTAGCCTGTTAGTGAGGTGGTTGGAAAACATTTGATTGCAGGGCTGTCAAGTCCAATGCTGCTTAGTGCTGTGAGCAATATATTGTGGTCCACAGTATCGAAAGCTTTGCTAAGATCCAGGAAAAGGGCAAACACATGTTTCTTAGTATCCAGTGCAATCCGCCAATCTGCGGTTACTTTCTCAAGTGCTGTGTTTGGCTCTGAAGCCAGATGTGCAGGGTTTAGTAAGTCATGCATTTACAAATGTTCTCTTATTTGGGCATTAACAATTTTTCTAGTAGTTTTGACAATGCAGAGAATATAGATATAGGCCGGTAGTCATTCAGATCGCATGGATATCCTGACTTAAATAAAGGAAGGATATCAGCAGTTTTCCATGGCAGAGGAAGTTCTCCTTGCCTTAACAATAAGTTGAATAAGTGTGTAATGGGGGCGGTCAAGTAGGGATAGCTAAGCTTGAGGAAGTATGGTTCGATGTTGTCTGCACCTCCATTCTTTTTGGTATCCAGGAAAGTAGTAAATCCTCGACTTGCTTAAATGTGACTGTAAGGAAGCTAAATACAGGAGGATGAGGTACGTTAGGATAAGAAGTGTTATTAAGGTCAGCAGCAGGGTCACCCTGAAGATTAATTTTCCTAATAGGTGAGGTGTCAAAAGCTAGCCCTGCAGTGGCAAGTGAGCATTAGCTGTTCAAGAATATTGGCTGTCTGTATAGGTACACCCAGTGGACAAAATTTTGGCTGGTAAAGATGATTCAGCAGGGTATCCTTCAACTTCTTTGAGGATGTTCCAGAAGTTGGCGAGTTGTTTTTGTTGGCTTCTAGTTCTGCTGAGAAATACCTAGTTTTTTCAGACCTAATTAGCTTAGTGCAGGCATTTCTAGAGGGTGAGGAATGCTAACCAATCTGCTTCAAAGATTTCCTTGCTCTTTTCCACCAGTAATCCCTATCCCTGAGCACTTTCTTCAAAACGAAGAGAACCACCCAGGGTCTTTTTTTAGATCTGATCAGCCTTAGCAGGGTGTATTTCTCAATTAGACCCATTAAATGGCTATGAAAGATATTAAATGCCTCACTAAGGAGGAGGCTAGATAGAAGTTCTGCCATCTGATATTACTTATGTCTTTCAGAAATTCGTTCTGGGAGAACTTTTTCATGCTTCTTCTCATATATAAATTTAAGCGGCCTGGCTTAATTGCAGAGGGTGTCTAATACAGGCAGTAGCACAATGGTTGCTTATATCATTGAAGAATACTCCTGCATGTGAAATGTTGTGAGGCTTGTTTACTAGCGTAAGGTCCAGTGAGAGCTAGGCTCAGGAAATTTCATATTTGGCCTGGTGTTTGCAGGTGTCATTTGTACCAAGCCAACAGCATCGTAAAGGCCCTTCAGTTTCTTAGAGCTGTCATCATTCCAGTTCAAATTGAGATCCCCTAGGAGGATACACTCTATATTAGCGGAGGCAGTAATGTTTTGGAGATGTGGAAGGAGAGACATACCACCAGATGGGGTCAGTAGCAGGCTGCAATTAGAAGTGATTTCTCCTTGGTAAGGGATAATTAAAGAGCCAGGCATTGAATTCTTTGGGCTTCGAAGTAACATCAATGACCATAACTGCAAATTTGCTCTTAGCATATATTACGACCCTCCTCCTCTAGTTGGTCTATCACAACGGTATGTATTGTATCCCAGAATGTTGATGGATTTGTCTGGTGTCAATGGCTTAAGCCAGGATTCAGATATCATGAAGAGTCGGAGCTGCTTGTACAGCCCAGGTCTGTATACAGTCCAGCTATTTCAGCAAACTGCATGCATTAAAGTGTAGAAAGCAAAGACCTTTATATTGGGGAGGTCCACAGGGGTTTCCAGGAGAGCAAGTGGGCCTGGGCTTAGTTCAACATTTCCGAGCAGGAGAAGATCAAGGTGGTACTGCTTAAAGAAGAATAGTGACAAACTTGGATGCAAATGGTCTACATGATAAGGACTTAGATTTAAATAAGGGATCTACAATGGTGAGCTGTCAGATAAATGAGTTAGCTACACAAGTGCTGTTTGACCTCGGGTAACCTCACGAGGTGGCATATGCTGTGAGTGAGATGTCAGGTCAAACAGCACAAGTCAAATAAACGCTTATCTGACAGCTCACCATTGTATATTTCATTTATGCAATAGGGATGTTTTCTCTGTCAGTACAGGACATTTCCTTTTGATTGTGTTTCTTTTTTTGCATATGTTTGTCAAAAAGTAAACAAAAATTACATTTCTGCTCTTTTTGCTAATTATAAAAAATCTATAAGGTATCTAGAAATGAAATACTACTCATTTTGTAGATAATTTTGTGCTGAACAACTTTTGTGCTCACAGTACCATGCTATAGAAACACAGAAACATAGAAGTTGATGGCAGATAAGGACGTCCGAGGCCCATCCAGTCTGCTCATTTCTTTTTTACCTTATGAATGTGCCATTGGCCTTTGCTCTGTCAATGGCCGATCTATTCATACTCAGCTGTATTGCTCCCTTGTGCCTGTCCAGTGCCTGTTTGAAGCCCTGCACTGTATTCATATCCACCACTTCCTGAGTAGGCCATTCCATGCATCCACCACCTTTTCTGTGAAAAATAACTTCCTCACTTACCCTTAATTAGCCTCCTCTAATCTCATGCTGTGTCCTCTTGACTTGCTATTATTCTTATATTGAAACATGTTAGACTCTTTCACCTTGTTAATGCCATTAAGGTGTTTTAATATTTCGATCATATCACCTCTCTCCCACCTTTACTCTAGTGTACATCTTGAGCTTCCTTAATCTGTCATCATATGTTTTCTGATGCAGTCCCTTGGCATTTTAAAGTTATTTGCATTTGAGTATGGGTAGTACTGCTACTGAGGCAGAACATTCTAAATGGGCTGTAAAGATAAATAGATTTATTCAATGAGTTTTGAGCCCACTCCTATCACATAAAGTCAGTTATTCTACTGGTAGTTGACTGTATCATGCTGTGATCCAATTGAACTCATAAGGCACGATTCTCAAATTAGAATTTGTTAGATGAACACTGCTACAAACATCAGTTAAAATCACTGCTAGGGACAGAGTTCTACTATACCAAAACATAGGTCATTACACTACTTTCGACTCACTGGATTTTGTGGATTTGGGGAGGGGGTGACACAGTGCCACCAAGAATGGGTGAAATGTTTAGTGTTTTTCACCCCATCCCCCTCCTTCCTGAGCTCAGATGTGCAATGTTGTCTATAGACATCCACCACAGCTCTGTCTCACTACTGCTGCCCTAAGCTTGTGCGTTGCCTCCGATCTCCACCAGGGCCACTGCAGTGCTGGACACACTGAATCCTTCCCGAGAGAGGAGAGCTGTCCTTCAGATGCTCAACTCTCTCTCTCTCTCTCCTGTTGATCCCCGATGGCCCGGCTCATTCTCAAACCTGGGTCACTGGCATGGCACAAGTGCATGGCATCCAGCCTCAACCCTCAGTGCCACTGGGCTGGCTTGGGTTGCTTTTTAGGGAAGCGTTGGTTGGGCATGATTGAATTAGGCACAGAATTAATTCTATTATTCCATGGATAATTAGAATTTCTCCATTTAGAAGATGTCAATAGTTTCAGTCAGACCACTGGCACAACAGCAAGGCATCCATCTGCACCACCAACATCCTGGGTTCAGTGACAGACCGGAGTTGGAGGGCCTGTCGGGCCTTTGTTTGTTGCATGATGATTTGGAAATAGCTCCCAGGAATCTTTTTAAAACAAGGGGCAAATTGGGTCACTATTTATTGTGCAGTTCCCCTTCTCACTGCTGTAAACTTCGAGAATCATGCCCTTAATTTGTAAGTGTAGTTATTTTCATAGTGTATGAGCATAAATTATGATTACTACTTATTTATATTCTCACTTGTATTACAGATAGCATTAGTGAAAGCTTTACAACAGATATGCCTAGAAAAGGTGTCAAATCTTGAAAAAGTCGACACTCTTCAGATTACTATTCAAATGTTATAAGGCTGCAGACAGAAAATGTACATATAGAAAAGGAGAAATTAATCCTAGAAAAGGAGAAGTTAAGTCGAAATAAAGAAACTGAATCTTCAGATAATTAAGCTTAACAGGAATCTAGGACCAGAGTTCTGCAATTGTCAATGCACACAAACACAAGACACTCATTAATTTATTTAATTATTTATATGTTTTAAGATCTGTATAATTTACTATTACCCAAACATTTTAATTGCAAAGTAATTGCAGATGTAAAAATTACTGTATGTACCGGATTAATACTGTTAAATGTTGAGTGACAGCTCAGGGTTTTATGTTATTGCATGAGTTCTTCTCCTGAATCTAAATTATTTTTTTAAATAATCTACTGTTGTACAACTATGTAGATATATATCATAAGTTTATGAAATGAGCTCAATACATAGTAATACTGTGTATTTGTTTGATTAATTTTGTACCAAAACACCATATTGAAATCTGATGTGAACAGTAAATGATGTCAAAAGTGTTATATTTTGTTTATTTTCATTTAGTAGTTTTGTTTGATATTGGGTTTATTACAATTAAACTCATACAGGAGAAGTAATTGCAGTGGATTGTATCCAGGAATCCCACAGTACAATATTTACAAACTGGTTTTACAATGTTGTTTCCAACCTCCCCACAAGCATATGTGCATTCCTTCCATATATTGGAATGGCAAACTGATATTTCAAATTTACTGCATGCTTTTGAATATCGAAACTGGATGCACTGACCTATTCAGCAAGAAGAAGTCATTTTAGATGCTGGATTTCTGTTAACCATATCCCCATAAGTCAGGAACAGATGCTGTCTGTACTGCCTATGGTCCTTTTTGTGAGGTATGCAATAACTCAGAGTCTCTTCACATCCAAACTGAGCAGGCTGTGTTCATCTAAACTAGATTGCTTGGATGAAAAGACTGGCAGAGTAACAGACTGGCTCAAGTGGATCTCAGTAGACCACTTTGGGAAGAAAATTCCTATTTGTTCTGATAACCTCCTTGTCTCCGTGGAAACAGATGTAAGCATTTTCAATGCACAAGGCCTAGAGCTCACAAATCATTCTGGCAGAAGTGTGTAAAGCAGTCCAACAGGGCCGAGATCATTGTCTGTGTTTGTACCACCCCTTGTCAGAACATCAAATATAAATAATTTTCCATTTTGAAGCATACATACATGAGACATCAATTTTGCCTGCAGCTAGGGGCTTTTAATATGGACTACTCATGTCCCTGTCTATCACATCTTTCTTTAGCTTCTGTGACCATGTCCACTGTTAGCACTGTTCTTTTATGTATCCCCAAATCTGCCAATATTCATCTCATACATACCATACTATTCAAAATCTTCTTTAGCATGTTTTGTATAGTTTAATTATTATAATGGCACACTAGAATATTATTACATGTAAGCTTTAGATTGATAGTTAAAAAAATAAAAGTTTATTAATACAAACTCTGAAAACTATAATATTATAATAAGTAATTATATTTAGTCAATATGAAAAATCAGTTAAAATTTATGATTATTATAAACAAAGGCCCAGATATTCAAAAGGGTTGCGCCATGCACAATAGGGTTGCTTGGCACTAGTCTGAAAATGTGCCATTCTGTGATATTCAGCGGGAGGCAGTTCGCCTCCCCAAATCATGCTTGAGTAATAGCGCAATGATAATGAATGTATGCGCAACTGAAGGGGAGGAACCATGCATAAATGGTGCAGTACGATATTCAACAACATGCGCCATGCGCAATGTGGAGCAAGCGGAAGTTGCGCGAGAAAGGAAATGAGCCAAAATAAAAAGAAACAAGGGAGAGGCACAAGAACACCACAGGGAAGGCACATGTTGCTGAACTATAGCCAGCCACACAGGCAACACACACACACAGGGCAGGACAGAGAAAGGGCACCTGGAACCAACAGGCTCAGGGAAGGTGTGGGGAGCCACAGCCACAGTGCAGAAGGGGAAGTGCCTCACAGCACTGAGGCCAGCACAGTTAGGTGTTCCTGGTGTGAGAAAGTAGCAGCCAGGACAGCGGGGGAACACAGAAACAGCTGCCAGGAGGGTGAACATGCCAGGGACATGGCCAGTGCCACCATCCAGATGGAGGCAGTAATAAGGGGTGAGAAGGTGGGCAGCAGGGGCCACGGCCGTGGAAGGGCCCATCAGCGGTGCACGCTACAGGCAGCACCGAGCCACACCAGCTTCTCGAGCTGTACAGTGATACTGAGATCGTGGGCCGGTACCGCCTGGATTGGTCAATTCTGAGGCAGCTCTGTGAGCTGTGCAGTGATGTGATGCAGGCACCCACACGACGGAGCCATGCTCTGTCAGTGGAGACTAAAGTGACAGCTTGCATGTGCTTGCTCCCACTGGTACCTTCCAGAGACCAACAGGGGACACCACAGGCTTAAACCAGTCGGCTGCTTCACGCCAGCTCACCCAATTCCTCAGCACACTGCTGCCACATGCTGCGGAGTACATCCATTTCCCCAGCACACGCGTGGAGCGCGTGCAAACATACAGGAGTTCCACAGGGTAGCACGTATGCCTGGTGTGCTAGGGGCAATAGACTGCACCCATGTGGCCATCTGCACCACCACCTGACCCTGGGGGCCACATACATTAATCACAAGGGCAATGCTAGCATCAACTGCCAGGTGGTGTGCGCGTGCCAGGGGTGCATAATCAATGTCTGTGCCACGCACCCTGGGAGCACACAATGCCTCATCTGGCACCAGTCAGCACTGTGCCACAGATTCGAGAGTGGGGACATCCCCACTGGCCACATAGTGGGTGAGTATGCAAACCACACAGACAAACTTAGGGCTTGGGAGGGCATGGTCAGAGGTGACATGGGTAGTAGCCTACATGGCCCGGGCAGGGTGATGCTGATCACCAAACCAACCTCCACCCTCTACATGCAGGTGACAGTGGATACTGACTCCATCCCTGGCTGCTCACCATACCGGCAGCCCACGACCCCATCGCAGCAATGCTAATGAGGCACATGCCACCACATGTAATGTCATTGAGTGGGTGTTTGGTATGCTGAATACATGTTTCCATTGCCCAGACACCTCCGGCGGTGCCCACAGTACAGCCCTCAAAGGCCTGCAGGCTATTCCTCGCCTGTTGCATCCTGCACAACATGGCCAACGAATATACAGTGCCATACAGGTCGAAGAGGGGACAGCGATGTGGACAATGAGGACGCCGGTGACAATGGTGATGGGCAGCCCCTTGGGTGACGGGACCTCGAATGCTCCGGCTGGCACAGCTGCACCAGGACACCATCACGAGGAGCACTTCAGTCAACCCAGGTAAGTCATGGGGCCATGTGCAACCACCAGTGGCAAAGGCACAAACCACAAACACGCATGGACACACACCAGGGGTGCATGCCATCAAGGGAAGTGGCCAGGCATGGAACCACACACACCACCAGGGATGGGTGAGGTCTAACATGGCATGTGGACAGACACACACACACACACACACACACACAACACACAACTCATCAGACATGCACAAAGGGCAGGAGGCACGCCGACCCAAAATGCCACCCTAGCCACACACATGTCCACAGACCACCACGCCCACTGCCTGTCATTGTGCTTGTGTCAGATGCTGGGCACCATTGCACATTGGCGTACAGGCGCAATGCAACATCATCATGCACATGCAACTGCGGATAGCAGCCGGGAGGTATGCAGATGAACTGTGTGTGTGCGTGCAGGGTCAGTACATAGATACATAGATACATAGACAGTGTCAGCAGATAAGGGCCTATGGCCCACCCAGTCTGCCCATTTGAGCTTGTAAGTTCAGTTTATGTTTTATGTTTTCCTAAGTCTGTTGCCCTTACCCTGACCTCCAGAATTCCTTTATGTCTATCCCATGCATTCTTAAATCCGTGATTGTTTCAGCCCCACCACTTCCTCTGGCAGGGTGTTCCACTTGTCCACCACCAGTTCTGTGAAGAAATTCTTCCTCACATTTCCTCTGAATCATCCTCCTCCAACTTCATCCCATGCCCTCTAGTCCTGGAACATCTTTTCGCTTAAAAATAGTGTATTCCGCACCCTGTTCCTCCCTGTAAGATACTTGTATGTCTCTATCATATCTCCTCTCCCTCCTCTCCTCCAGGGAATACATGTTCAGTTCCTTCAACTGGTCTTCATAGGACTTGTGATGCAATCCATGCACCATCTTTGTTGCCCTTCTCTGAACCTTTCTACCCTGTCTATGTCCTTACGTAGGTATGGTCTCCAGAACTGTACACTGTATTCCAGGTGGGGCCTCACTAGTGTCTTGTATAGTGGAATTATGACCTCCCTTTTCCTGCTGGTGATGCCCTGCCTATACATCCCAGCATCCCAGGGTATCCACCCATGCATTGCCCACTGAATGACACAATGAACACAGGGCAGCATCAGACAGTAGCCACGCTTGGGAGACAGGTCAGTCATGTGCCACAGTGCCCGGCTGCCACAGATGCATGGGCGGCCCTGCGAGACCCACCATCAGTGACAGGCTGACCACTGGCCTCATGGGGTGGCACTGATGGACCCTGGGTTCCAATGTGTGAGCGTGACCATGCTCGTGCAGGGGTCTGCAGCACACCAAACATGCCTGTGCCAGGCATGCTCGATACCCACAACTGGAACCCAGTGTTGACAAGGAAGGTGTCGATGACACCGGGATTGGGAAGTGGACATTGCACAGTGCATGGGCAAATAACTGTGTGTCCCTGTGGCCATGGCAGGTGTGATAGTCTGTGTCAGCCTGTCAATGGCAGCGCCACATCCTCCCGCATCCAGTCCATCCCTGCCAGGAGCAGAGCAGTTTCTCTGCTGCGATGCTCCTCTGCCTGGTGCAGAGCCGCCTTAGTGCATCCACCGCCATCACAAGCCACTTCTGCTGATTGACTGTTGTTTGCAGTATGTGGGTATGCTCATCCAAGAGGTCATCTGCCTGATCTGCATGCTGTCCCTCAGGGTGTTCGCAGCCCTGATGCTCATCACCCTTGAAGGTGGGTGCTGCACACCAGGGCCAGGCCTGAGCATGTCCACAGGCGGAGCACTGACACCACCCTGACACTGTACCTCAAGCCCATTGGCCGACTGCTGATGCTGCCCCTCTGGCTGCCGCTCCCTAGGGCTCAATGGTGCAACCGCAGTGGCCGTAACAGTCCCACTGTCCTGTACACACACCAGTGCTGCCCCACTGGTGCTGACAGGCACAGGCTGGGACTGTGATGACACGCAGGCTCCACGGTGGCACCCACCCACAGCCATGGCCACGATGTTACCTGCTGTGTAGCCATCCTGTGGCACACACGTGTCAGTGCTCATGACGTTAGTGATATCATCATCAGTGACGGACCAGGCACCAGTCCAGTCCCAGCATGCTGGCATCCATGGACGCTGGCACGCTGGGACATGAGCAGGGCCTCCCACGCCTGCTCCAGCAACATCAGTCTGGACATCCAGGCAGGCCCACTGTTGCCCTGAGCCACGTATTCCTGTGGAGGTGGATGGGCCCTCCTCCATCTCCATCTGACTGGCCTCAGTGGAGAAGCCCACCACCACTGACCCATGCAGATGCTCAAGAGCTGTAAGGAAAACAAAGTCACGTTACAGCATGTGACCTACCCTGTCCCCCCAATAGACAGACCATGACCTACCATGCAGTGACGGGCTACCACCCATCTGGAATCCACCACCCAGAACACCCTCAATGGCACAACACTGCATGCTTCCAGGAACCCTCTCCTCCTGTGGGGTCAGGCGTAGCACCTCGGCTGTCCCCACCTGTTGCAGACCGTGCTGCCCTGATGGCATCCACCTTCTCCTTAATCCTCTGCCTGTCTGTGCCCATCTTCTTCTTGCACTCCTGCACGGGCGCTGGTGGCTGCCATGCAGGTTTACAACATGCACCACCTCTTCCCATGCAGCAGCACGGGCCTGTGGTGTTCTCTGGCGTCCGCTGAAGGCGCCTCTGGTCTAGGTAGGCCTCGAACAGGGCATCCGTCTTGGCCTTCATGAAATTTGGCCTTCTCCTCCTCCTCCCACGACTCTGTTCCTCTTCCTCCACAACTAGCTCGGTCATGATTCAGCCTGTGAAAATGACAGGTGTTATCTATGACTGTGCAGTCCCATGCATGTCCCAAAATCCACAGTCCACACTCCCAAACAGCATGCAACTCACCAATAGACTGCAGTAACCGACTATGGCCAGTGCAGCCCAATGTAGCACTTTTATAGCGCAACCATGCAAATGAGGTGAGGCGCATCTTTAGAGGATGCAAATGCAGTGACTGCGTCATTGAATAGCTGATTAGCCAATTTGCATATGATGGCTGAATATCATGCTGTTGCGCTTTATGCAATTGTGTTGAACATGCTGAGCCAAGGGTGCAGTTCTGTAACATGAACAGTACACACCTAACTGTGCATGCCCGGGTTGATGATGCAGGTGCCTGCCATGCTGCTGATGTGCTGTGTGCGGGAGGCAATGCAGGGAACACGCCACCATTGTGCCAGTGGCGCTACAGCTGTTCACCTATATGGCGGCTGTGGCACTGGGGTGTCGCAGGCGCACTGGGGCAACAGCGCGGTAGGCGCTACAGGAGGTGGCACACAGGCACCCAATTGTGCTAGACACATTGGATTCCAATCTCGCCAGGCTGTCCGTGCGCCAGAGATCCTGACCCTGTGCCCGACCTTGCCCCTATGCACCATGCGCCAGGCATGGTGCACCACCACGCCTGCGTTCGTGACAGCACGATAGGGAATGGCAGCGGTATCACACAGCATCTGCACGTGGCAGAGCCGCACTGCAGAGCACCATTTTAACTTAACTGAGCAGTAGAGATGGCGGGAGGAGAGCTGTACAGTGGAGCCAGGTGGAGCTGGCAAATCTGGTTGCCATTGTGGAGCCACATGTTGGCCCACTATTTGGTGAGGCACCCCTGGATAGGGCCAAAAGTCAGTGTGGCAGGAGGTGGTCGACACCCTGGAGGAGGCCACTGGTATGGGGCGAATGACAGAGCAGTGCCGCCACAGATATGGGGACCTGAGGTGGAGAACCTGGGCCTGCTTGCCCCCTGTGGGCACATGCCAGGAGGGACACGGTGCCACGGCCAGGTAGGTGCAACATCCATACACTTTTATCTTCCATACGGGTATCATGGTTGCATGTGTCCAGCACATGGGGGCATCCGTGTTGGCCGTGGTGGTGTTTTCAGGGTGTGGGGTGGATGGGTCTGGCTGTGTGGAATTGCACACATAGGGTCGGGGAACTTTGCTACAGGATTGTACTGATGTTCCTCTCCATGTTTGCACCTTAGGCCCAGAAGAGCACAGGCTGGTGAGGGAGAGGCGCCACCAGGAGGACCATCAGGCTGGCAGGGGTGAAGGTCCGCAGAGGCGCAGGGACTAGCCTGATGATGGTGAGTGCCTTACATCCATGATTACTATTGCATGCTGTGTAACAGAGTGGGCAGCGGGCATGGCCACCATCCACTGACACCACTGCCATGCACACAACTTGTTACAGTCAGCACTGTCCAGTGGCACTGCATGTCTGGGACTGCGCCAATGGTGGTCAATGCATGCACCGGGCACATGGCTGTGCCACTGCCTTCACACCATGATAGCCAAGTCACTGTACGGCCACGGTGGTGCTGTGCAGGACATGGGCGGTGGGTGTGTGCAGTGGTCCACATGGCTGTGGCTGCCTGGGTAGGCAGGTCTTGTGGACACAGTCACTGTGGGTGGTCACACTCCATCACAGGGTGTGACACATGGCTCTATGCCATGCACAATGGGTTTGCTGCAGGGGACTGGACAGTCACACATATTGACTCTGCTCCCTTGTCCTAGGTGGACAATGTTGATAGCCCTGGAACGGGCAATACAAGAAATACTTCAGCTGGCACGGGTGTCCCTGGCAGCCTTGGAGAGGTTGGAATGACATGGGGTCCGGAGGAGGAGGAGAACCTGAGGCGCCACAGGAGTGGAGAGCAGGTCAGGAATAGGCCCTCCATGATCCCCTGAAACTCATACTGACCCACCCTCACACCCCCTTCTTCCTCCCATTTGTACACCTCGGGGCTCCCATGCCCGCCGCCTCACCTGGTTTGTGGCCCTTCCGCCTGTATATATTGTAAATATGTTACATTGTTGTTATATTTTAATACATACATTTTGTTATAACAACTGTGGTGGTCTCTGATTTTCAGCGGGCTACAGGTGCTCAGCTACAGTTGTGTGCATGGCATCAGGGGTGGTGCATGCATGGGCGTGTGTGTGTGTGTGTGTGTGTGTGCAGAGGTGAACTGCCTATGGTGTGGGCAGGGGATCAGTCACTGTCTGTAGTTTGTGTGTTGTACTGTGTGCACTGGATGCCTGTGTGCAGTGGTCCATGGGCCTGTACTGTGTGCATGGCACCCTGTCAGACCATCTATGGCCTGTGCAGCTGACACCCTTGCATGTCTGTGATATGCACGGTCTGCTGGCATGTCAGTGGTGGCTGCTGAGGCCAGTGCTGGGATGGGATGTGTCCTTGGGAGGTGTGAAGAGTGCTGTACCACTGGAGGTGGGGTCCGGGGCATGCCCTGTCGCATGTGGGGTACCTCATGTGCTGACACATGGTCGGTCTCTCAGCTGTACCTCTGGGGGACATGCAGGGTGGCACTGTGTATGCATCTGTTGCATCACTGTCTGCTGCCACCCACTGCAGGGTGTCCATGGTGGGACTGTCTTGCATGGCTCCTTGGTGCACAGGGTTGCATTGTCACAGTGGGGGTTGTGGCATGCATGGAGTGTCCTGCACTGTTGGGTGCTACTCTGGCAGAGTGTATGGGGGATCTGGTGCAGGGTGTGCTCTGCATTTGTGGGATGGTGTGGTACGGGTGGTCAGCCATCCTTGTGTGCTGGTCACAGCTTGCAAGGGGTGTGATGGGGCACCATGGTCCGCTGTGGGTTGGTTGCTGGTCTCCATAGGTCAGTGGTTATTCCAGCCCTCCCCAGTTGTGCAATGCATGGGGTGTGGGGATGATGTCTGTTCTGCTGTGCGTTCCTCTGCCCATCTGTGGCATGGGTGGTGGGACCCTGCATCCCTGGTTGTGCTGTTGCATTGCTGCCCTGCTACTGGGGCATCCCTGGTTGTGCTATGGCACATCTGGACTGCTCAGCTGAACATCCCTTGTTGCGCTATGGTGCAGGTGGTGCGATATTTAGTCGTGCGGCCATGGCACATCTTGGCCTGTGCAGTTTTTGAATATCGCGCTTCTTGCGCATAGGCACAATGGACTTGCATTTGCTCCTGCTGTTGCTCACTTTTGGGCGAGTTTGAATATCTGAGCCACAATGTAAATTAACTACATTTATTGGTTAGAAGTTGTCATAGGTATTTAATAATTATGTTAAATAAGTTAACGGTATTCAAATTTCATTCATAACTACAGTATTCTCTTATTTCTCATCATCGTCTTCTTTTGTTTTTGTTGTACACTGGATTTTTCACTGTTTCTTCAACCTAAAGGAATGAAAGCCAAAGGAGTTTCAAACAGATGTTATGCAATGTACTGTAAAATAACAACTCACTTTTCTACTCAAAGCACCAGTCGATGCATGCTAATTTTAAATTTAGATAATGATAAGATACTAAAATTCTGTAGAGTCACTGTATGTTAGTCAACTAGTTACACTGAGAAGATTTCTAATCAATGCTTTAATTGACCTTGTTAGCATTCATCAATGAAACACATGCAATGGAAAATCAGAATACTACTGGTTAGCTGCAGTTTGAGTGTATCTTGAAGGAGGATTCAGGAGTGCAAGCAACAGTAAACTATTCAGTTTCTCTATTATACTTAATGCCCTTGTATTTATAGGACCTATTTGTGTCGTTTGTTTGTAGTGTATTGTTCAATGAATATAACAGATATTTGAGTGCAAATTCATTACAGGTCTTATTTCTGTTAAGAAATATATTTTATTTTATTTTGGAATGCACTACTCAATGTTGTCAAACTAATTTCTATGTGTGTTTTTTATTTCCACAGATTTACATGAAACATACATTATTAATCAGGACGACACTGGTATTACCATTGAACAGAACAAAACACAATCTTCAGATAAGTACTTCCAGAAGACGTGTTGAGTATGGTGATTATTTAATTTAGATGTGAACTGTATATCCTTTGTGTCTCAATTGTCTCTTTTCTTTTCAAATTATAAAGAACAATACCCGCAGTATCAAGTAGTGAAGCAAGAGCTGCGTTGGAGCATGGTAAGCAGTATTATTAATTTGTCTCAACACTCACCTACTCACACCTAAAGGTAAAATTTCATTCATAGTCATGAGTTACATTAACAGGTGGACCTGACCAAACTATAGGATTGGTAGGAAACATGGCATGTTGGGGTTCAATGCCAAGAAGTGTAAGGTACTGCACTTTGGAGCTAGAAACCAGGGAAGGAGCTATCAGCGGGAGGGTGAATCTGGAAAGTAAAGAGGAAGAAAAGGAAATTGGGTGTTTATAACCGTCAGCATGAACAACTCAACTCAGTGCAGGAAGGTGGCAGTAAAAACAATATATATATTTTTTTTGAGTTATTTTTTCACCTATGCACTGCTGGCAGAGTCCATTGCATTATAATGTCCTCACCAGTGCAGAATGAAAAGTCACTCTGTGCTAGTAAGTATGTCACTAATGCAGCAGAATAGCTTATACAGTGTATGACTTTCCATACACAACTGCATTCAACCCACACTGTATATTGTTTCTCATTTGATATGCATTGTAGTGCTATTTGTTCGGATACACCTACTAATATAGTCATGCTAGTTAATAAATGACCAGTTTATTTAAGAAAATATGTATTGGCAACCATGTTCCTGATTGAACTGTTTTCATGTTGAAAGTCAATATCTACTTCATCCTGCATCAAGTCTGCACCATCTGGATTCACTTCTGGATCTGGGACTCTCCTCATTCTGTATATAATAAGAGGGATGTGACAAGTCAGCTTAGCAATTATAAATATTTTAATATATTATAGAAGTTAAGGTGTGATGTATGTAGTCAATAATCATTGGTGGTCTTACAGTTGCCCATTACTGATCTTAAGAATGTCAATAGAGTGCTGGCCTGATGGCGCTGAGGTTTGGCGCTGGATGTTACACCTCACGCTACACGGCGACCCAAGTTTGAGAGCAAGCTTGGGCACCAGGGGTCGGTGGGGAGGGTTGAGGATCAAGTGCCCTTGTGGTGTTCTCCTCCTGGGAAGGGAGGGTGGGACAACTCAGCATGCCAGTGATCCCTGGTGGAGACTGTGGGCACAGCAGCAAGCTGGGCAGCATGTGAATAGCGTGGCTGACTCAGGCAGGGTTTCCATGTGCCAGTGCATTGGGGCATGCACAACACAAGAGGGGAAAGCTCAAGATCTAGAAAAACACCAGCTGGATAGGTGATGGCTCCACAGGGCCTGACCACCACACATCCATAACTGGACCTCCACTTCTGCCCTTTGAACTCCCCATGGACCTAGGGGCCGGGGTCCTGTGGGAGAGCTAATGCCTTTGAGGAGGTTGGGGTCTCAGTGGGCAGTAGAGTGGCAGGTGAGCTGGCAGCCCGAGAGAGTTCCAGTTTGGTGGGGTGCCATAAAGAGATAAAAAAAAAGAACGTCAATAGAAAGAAATGTATTCCTCGGTGCTGGTAAGTAACAATACCCAAACCCCACCTGCTTCCAGTAGGTATTGTTCAACTAGCTATTCACTTACCCCCCACACGCACACACGCACACACCCCTGCCCCTCCATACATGGGAGATGATCAGTGACACAAACACTACTTTTTAAAATACTGATTCAAAGATGGTCAGAGATGTGGCAACTAAAGTTATATACAAATATGTGCAAAACAATGCACCTGGGCCAGGAGTGTAACCAGGCATTTCAGATTTGTACACCAAGCTGCCACACTGCTACCCCCTCCCTACTGTTGTTCATGCTTGCACCCCCTTGACTTGAGTCCAAGGTTCCTGGCTCCGATTCCCACACTAGACCTGCTGTCTGTCTGCGCTGCTAGTGTAGTGATTGCTGCCCACTGGTAGAAGCCACAGACTGCACCACGAGTCCAAGACCATGGCAGCAATTTCTTCTCTCTGTTCTGCCGGTAGGCAGATTCACTCCACTTCCACTCCACGTGAAGTCTTTTTTCTTTAGCTGGCTTTGAGTCTGTTCTTCCATCTGCTGCTCCTCAGTTTTCTACTGCTTCTCTCACTCCCAGTACAATTGAACTAGTAGTATGGCTTCTAACTTTGCTGGGGCGTTTAAACTCACTGTCTCAGGCTTGCTATGTTCACACACTGCATGAAAACATACACTTAAAACTAACTAAAATATTCTCCCCACCCCATGCAAATATTTCAGGTATCAGGTCATTGGTGGGGTGTGGGGATTTGGGGTGGAGTTGTGAGACACATTTTAAAGTTTGTCAATTTGTACCACATAGCTGACGTCCAAACTGTGGCTGACCACCAGGGGTCACTACCAGCTCAGATTGGAGAGTGGGAGGGGTGAGAGTCTGCATTACTCGAGATGGTGCACTACCCAACTCGTGAGGTCAACTGAGTTCACTGGGTACTCTAAAATATCTTGTTTGTCTGGCACACCGTCAGCACATATCCCATATGTTACCGCTTGACTTTTAACTTACAATGAATATCTAAAATACATACAGGTTGTTATGAAAAATTATACAATGGCAATTCAAAATGTAGAAATTTGATTGGCTGATTGGGTCTTTATCCTTGAGTAAATTCCAGCATGACTCACTGATAAAGACCCAGTCAGCTGCATGTGCAAAAAATCAGTCCAACCTGTGAAATAAAAAAAGATGCAGCCATATTAACTCCCGCTAAAATGTAACTGCTGAAAGCCCGGGATATTCGTGCTCACCTCCGTTATCCCCATTCAGCTCTTGACAAGTATTAACTAGCTGCTGAATGCTGAATGGGAGAAACTCTCTATTTATTGAAAACTAAGGCTACAACAAAGAAATCACAGCTGAACACTGGAGCCGTTGATAGCGGGCATGTGCTTAAACATATGCACGGTACATGCCCACTATCAACAGCTCAGCTTTCAGCTCTGAGTTCTGTAAGTTGTAGCCTTACTTTTGATAAATAAAGAATTTTCCATATTCAGCACGGGGTTAAAATTTGTCAGCAGCTGAACAGGGACCACAGGAGACGAGCATGAATATTCCGTTGCTTCAGAGAGCTTTGACCGACAAACTGTCACCGTAGGGTTTCGGTTTGTCTGGGGAACTGTCTTCCGTGGCAAGCAAGGTAAAAGTTTGCAATGCAGAACTGATTAAAGAGTTTCCCCATTCAGAACTTGGCAGACAGTTAAAATATGTTGAGTGGGGATTGTGTGTGTGTGTCTGTGATTTGGGGGGCAGCTCTCATAGCTTTAGTGCTCTGACCAGGAAACTGTCTTTGCCATGTTTGGCTCAGTCTTCTGCGGCCAGCCAGAGCTGTTTATTAGGCATTTCTGGGCAGCAAGCTACTATTATGAATTTACATGCAGGCAGCAGAGACAGAGCAGTTTTCAGAGTTAAATTAGGGAGGTCAGCGGTAATCAAAAGACAGCTGACATGTATGATTAGGAGGGACATGCTGAGGTAGGAGATTGTCTCCTATCAGCAAAGGACTAGTTTTTCTGGTGGACTTACAAAATCCTCAAAAATAATTTAAAATGAAAAAACTCTTTTTCTTTCTTTTTTTTTTTTAGACACTGCCTGCGACCTCATGACCAAACCACACCAGGCGTGAGTAAATCCCAGCATAACCCACACCCTGTCATGGTTTTCTGCATAAATAAAACATGTCTGCTTGGTGTCACCATGGGTTACATAGAAATATAGAAGTTGATGGCAGATAAGGACCGCAAGGCCCAGTCTGCCCATTTCTTCTACCTTATAAATGTGCCATCGGCCTTTGCTCTGTCAGTGGCCTATCTATTCATAGTCATTTGTATTGCTCCCTTATGCCTATCCCATGCCTGTTTGAAGCCCTGCACTGTATTCATAGCCACCACTTCTTGTGGTAAGCCATTCCATGCATCCACCACCCTTTCTGTGAAAAAGAATTCCTCACATTCCCCTTAATTGGCCCCCTCTAATCTCATGCTGTGTCCTCGTGTCCTGCTATTTTTCTTATATTTAAACATGTTAGACTCTTTCACCTTGTTAATGCCTTAAGGTGTTTGAATGCCTCGATCATATCACCTCTCCCTCCTTTGCTCAAGGGTATACATATGGAGCTCTGTTAATCTGTCCTCATATGTCTTCTGATGCAGTCCCTGCACCATTTTGGTTTCCTTCTCTGGACTGCCTCAATTTGGTTAATGTCCTTGTGAAGGTGTGGCCTCCAATACTGCACGTAGTACTCAGATGGGGCTAACCAGTGTCTTGTAAAGAGGATTATTACTCCCTCTTCGACTTGTGATACCCCTACTAATACACCCTAACACCCCCTAGCCTTACCTACTGCTTTAGGGTCTGCTTGGATGATTTCAGGTCATCAGTGATGATGATGCCCAAGTCTCTTTCTTCCTTTGTGACTGCTAGCAACTCCTCCCAGCCTATAGGTGGCTTCAGGGTTTCTCTTCCCTATGTGCATGATTTTGCACTTCTTTGCATTAAATCCAGTTGCCACTCTTCTGACCATTTTGCGAGTTTATCCAGATCTCTTCTCATTCTGCCCACCCATCTGGATCATCTACTCTGTTGCAGATCTTGGTGTCATCTGCAAACAGACAAACCTTACCCTCTAGTCCATCTGCAAGGTCACTAATGAAGATGTTGAAGAGGACTGGCCCCAGGACTGATCCCTGAGGTACCCACTTGTGACTTGCATCTCTTCTGACTGTATACCATTTACCACCACTCTCTGTTTTCTACCTGTCAACTAGTTTGCCACCCAGTTGACCAACTTCTGACCCACCCGAGCCTACCCAGCTTATTTATCAATCTTCTATGTGGAACAGTGTCAAAAGTTTTGCTGAAGTCAAGGTAGGCGACATCAACTGCTCCCCTTGGTCCACCACTCTGGTTACCCAGTCAAAGAAATCTATAGAGATTAGTTTGACAGGACCTTCCTTTGTTGAGGTTCTGTATACCACACCAGAGGCCAGGTTCAGAAACAGACTTGGGTCATCTGGCGGAAGTAAGGATTGAGTGTCCGTGGACTGCTCTCCTTCCTCAGGGAGGAGGGTTCATGCTGCATGCATCAGCACAAGAGGGATATAGCCTGGGTCCGGGAACTTGGCTGCCTCAGCAAAGGTGGAGACTGCTGCTGCATCCATTGCACAGTGGCAGGGGGAATGGTGGAAAATACCAAGACTTCGTAGGACACATGATGACCAGATGTGTCAGAGGATGTACACGTCCGGGGAGGGTGTGGCCATAGCCCATGCTAGTTCAGCGGAGGTCGTGACAAATAGTGTTATAATAAAATAAAAAATTTAAGAAAATAAAAAGTAGTGTTTTACAGTTTCTAAGAAAGAAACAATCCACACTTACTGGGCATAATTATGCAACAATGCTGTTGCACATACGATTGAACACACTCTGTCAGGAGCCATCTTCATCTCACCTTGCAATACATGAAAGCATCATTTAAGTACCCCTATGCACTTCTTGACTGTATTTCTAGTGCGAATAGGTGCAGCATTGAATTTCTCTTGAGCCACAGTACTAGGGCTTAGCTATGGTGTGAGGCCATGGCTTTACAGGATATCCGCTATCCCCAAGGATATATCCCTGTATCCTGCCTTCCTCAAAATCTCTTCTGATTTGACTGTTCATTAAAATTCTTGAATCATATGTGCTACCAGGCAACATGGCGACAATATTTGTTATTGGAAGTCCCGTCACATATTAACTGCACATTCACTGAATGATACCCTTTTCTGTTCACGTAAATAATTTCCTGCTGACAAGGGCCTGTATCCATATGTGGGTGCCATCAACAGCACCCACTACATTTGGAAACCCAGCAAGCTCAAATAATTTAATTTTGATCTGTCTCAGCTTGTTTTGCTCAGTAGGAAATGTAACAAATAGACTTAGTTTCTTAACTAGTGCTGCAGTCACACACGTATTATCCTTGAAGCAGATGACTTATGAATGCCAACAAAATCAACCATATTCAGAAATGACCCTGTTGCATAAAATCATAAAGTCAGGCAAACCTGTAATAGTGCTGGAATGCTGCAGCCACGGTGATTCTCAGGTTCGAGTTCTTCTCTCATCATATCTACTATTTCTATTAGCACTATAAAATTTAATTCTTTCAAATGCACCAACATTGGTATACAGTTCAAGGGGTTTGATCTATTCTTGAATACGCTTTCTCTTCTCAGGGCCCTATCATTGAGAAAATCTCTTAATAAAATCCTTCTGGCTGCCATCTCAATTTTTTCAAAACACAGAACTGTTGCGTAACTATGGCAACATAAGACCACATCACACTTTTAAGCCTACTACACAGCAGGCTTACAAATAAGACCACTGATAAGACCTACTTAGGGCTAGTCTAACTTGATGCAATAAACTTATTTTGTCTTAGCCTAAGTCCACAAAATAAGACTAAAACAAGACTTTAACACAGTCTTACATCCTTTGTTCAACTGGCCACTGGTCCTGACATCCTTGAAAATATCCACAGAATGTGGATATGTGTCCCTGCATACACATAGATTGCTCAGTCTGAAGTTTGTTTTTTTCCAATTGTTTAACCAGGTGAGACACACTAAGCTGAAAGCTTGTTTACAGGTGCAACCTGGGAGCACAGGAAGTTAAGTGACTTGCTCAGGGTTACACAGTATGCAAGCAGGGGCTGTGGATTCAAACCCAGGTCTCCAGATTTGTAGCTCAGAGCCTTAAACCACTGCGCTATACTGCCTCCCAAGTGATCTTGCTCTGTCATATAGGAATGATTTCATCTCATTTTTAATACATCTTATCTGTTCTTTATATGAAGTGTTCTCAGTCTGTTGGAGAGATAAGGCAAAACAATTGTGTCCTTAATTTGAGAAACTGGAAATAATCATGTCTTCCTTAGTCTTGCCTAGTTTTGGAGCAATTGTTTAAGTCCTATTTTTGTGCCTTCCCACCATTCTATTAAGAAATCATTGATGTCCCTGGTATAGCACACTTTTAAATATTCCTCTGTATGTAATTTAACATCTTTGTCACCCAGTACTGAGTTATTTATGTGTCAATATACCTTCCCTGAATTATGATGTTGGAGGCCTCCAACTGTCGCACACTTCAAAGTGGTCTGAGGTGACGGTAAGTACCATCTTCACCTCCAAAATCCTCCACTGCTTAGATACAAATATATAATCAATACAGGAGGACAATGAACCCTATGATAAGTATGCCCCCTGTGTTATTGGAGAACTCTATTAGCATCATACAATCCCACTGTATTCATTATTTGTTTAAGGGAATTGGTGTCACAAAATGTTTCACGGTTCCCTGATTTATCTTTTGAGGTTCCAAGGGCAATTAAAATTGCCCCTAAAATAATTTTCCTGGTTGTATGCAAGTAGGGTTGAACTAACTGAAATAATTTGATAGGTTTTAATTTGGGGGCATAAATCACCCCAAGTCTCATAGACTGTCCTGGTCCCAGAATATCTACCATCAATGCCTTCCTGGGATCAATGTCCATAACGTTTTGAATTTTACATTGCAAGATTTGAACAGAATCCTTACCCCTAAACAAGGTTCTTCCCCATAGACTGTAATGATGGTCCAAATGGCCAGGCTTTTTGACTTGGTAAATATCAGTTGTTGTTCCATAACACTTCACGGACTCATGTAGGTCTAGTGTCCTGTTATAAAATAATCTGAGCATCTGAATGGTGTAAATAAGTAAAAGTGATACTCCTTCTTTAATGATTAAGAATACTATTAACATTTAAAGATACGTTTTTATGTCATCCATGGAACTTGGATCCATAACTTAGCAAAGAAGACCAAAGGGGAACCTATAATCATTTAACACATTTCTTTCAAGTTCTTTATTTTTTTTTACTTTAATCATGTCTACTAAGTTCCCACCCCATCTGAACAGTCTTTCTGTGAGGACATCACAGAGGAGGCTTTGGAGTACCCTTCCTCTTCTGTAGTGTGGCCTTGAAGGACTGAAAAACTGTTCTTTGTTTCTATAACATCTTTTTAGCCATTTTAGATTTTGGCAGGCCTCTAGTGAAACGATTCCCCATTACCACTTGGAAGTCATCCTGAGGAATGGTTGGGGGCATAGAATTGGACTGGCTTTGTCCTGTCTCTGTGAGGGTTTGTGAGGAATGGCCTTCCTAACCTTTCTATTGAAGAGCAGTGTCCTCCTTGTGTACTGCTCCCCTATTTGCAGGGTCCAGTGTTATGTCATTGTCTGTCTCTGTCTGTTGCATCTGATCCTCTAGATCTGTATTTGGATTAAATTCTGATGAGTAGGTCCTGCAGGCTGCTCAGACCATTGTAAAGGGACGTCTTGGGCTTGCTTCAATTGCACCTCATGGACCATGTCATCTTGGTCTTAAAAGGACCCTTATTGTGAACAGTCCATGGACATCGTAGAATTAAATTCCCTGTTTCTTTGCATAGGTTACATTTCACAGGGTTAGGGCAAAATATGCTAGTATGCCCTGCTTGCAGACAAAAATTACAGACCACGGCGGCATACATTACTTATGTGGGAAAAAGAACCACATCTGCAGCAAGTCTTTGGTTACCTTGTGTAGAAACAAAACCTCGATCTTGCTCCTATGTAAAAACAACAAGGCAGATGTAGTGCCCACTGTCAGTTGATCTAAGTCTGATTTTAATTTTTCAGCCACCAGTCTATATGTTTTCAGTCAAGAATGGGAATACAGTAGATTGATTAATAACATCAGCTCTTTGCTTAACCCAGAATAGAATGTCTGATATATGGACACTCATTTTGAAATAAAATTGTAATGTTTTTCACTGTAGATTTGGTTAAGTGTATTGCCATAAAGGGATAAATGGGGAACATTTCATTGGTGGAACTTCTTCCAGAAGTTTTTCAGCAATTGAGGGTATTAAGTCTGATGTCAAATTGTGTGCCCTGAAATATGAATGAGGGTGAAAATATCTGTAACCAGAAAGTTCATAGAGTCTTTTAAGAGTTTACTGATCACATAAACACAATCTGGAGGTTCTTCCAGGCTCCCGCTATACAGTATATGAGGTGAAGATTGGTACAGGTGACTTTCCTGTCATTATTAGACTATGCAGACATTATTGACAACTGCAGCAAAGTGACCAACCTGCATAAATTGGACATACATTATCATCATGCCTTACACTTTATAACTAATGTGCCATATAGAATGTATCACTGTGATGTTTACCTGGCAGTAGGCTGGACATCCCTTGCCACAAGACAGATGCTCCACATTGGCACCAAGGCTCTAAAATCCTGCTGAATAAACTTCCAATGTATATCACCTCCCATTATCAAAGGTCACAAAGTAGTTATTCCCTAAGGAAAAACATCTTCATCTTGATGGATGTGCCCAAACTGCGACATACCACACCAGAGGTGCTATCATCTATGTCATCCGAACCTTCTGGAATAAAATGCAGTCCACCCTCAAACTTCCAGAACTTGTCTCTATAAAAGTCTTTAAATCCTGACCAATAAAACATTTAAGGAAAAGTGCCATTGCTACAATGGCTAGTACTTTCCTGCAACTCGGATGACACACAAGCACTTTTCATACCAACTATCCCTTCATCCCTCCTGACTACTAGCTCCTTTCATACTGTTTTATGATAGATATAGTATTTCATGCACCAAATGTTTGATCTCTGACATGTCAATACAATACAATGTACTGTATATTATGTGCCTATCTTCTTATTGTAGATTGTATTATACCAACTGCTATTGCTGTACTGTATTTGATGTATTGTTGTCCTACCGGGACCTACTTGTAAATAAGCATGCTCAATGGAGTTTTCTGCAAATAAACTTGAACCTGAACTTTGATGAACTGCATTTTGCCTTTTGATTGGTGCACCCAGATCTGTGAAAAGACACCTTAAACTGTTCCTTTTTTGTGACCCAGAGGAAGCATCACAGGAATGAGAAGTACCAGGTTGTTGGGTGTCTGGCTTCAAGGGGCAGGGGTTACTGGTACACTGATGTTGATCAATCGTGTCAGTCATTGGGTTGACAGCAACGGGGTTTGCATCAACAGGGTCCTGTTTCTAAGTGATCCATTATGTCTGTCCATAAGGAGGTTGAAGGGTTGCAAGCACCAAAGGATCTGCAGGTTCCTTATCAACAATTAGTTCAGCTTTGTCTGTGGGCAGAAATGCAGCATTGTTAATATGTGTCACCGCGTGGTCACCTGAGATGGAGTTGTGTTATGCTGTTGTCTCTCTGCCTGATGTGACTGCAACTCGTGTCCAAGAGAAGGATTCATTTTAGGACTTAAACTGTCCTCAGAAATACCCCAAGGTCCATCCAATGGCATAACCCCAAAGGATTTGCTTTGATACATGCTATAGCAGTGTTTAGTTCATTACTAGAAGCATGGTTACCTGGAGTAACGAAGAGTCCAAGAGCTGCCATTCAAATGCTCATAATAGGCATTGCTATGGTTACCACCTGTGCTAATGTGGCTGGTTTCACTGTCAAGCCAGCATTCCACTTGTCAAACTGAGCCTTTGATTTATTTTGGCATTTTGGAGTTTTTATCAATTGTGAAGCCACTTTTTCAGTTTCTCATATCAGAGCAGCTGTCGATGCCACTCCAGCATCCCATTATGCTCCATCTTGATCTTTCTCACCCTTCCTAGCAGGGCATTTTCAGGAGACCAAGGGATCCTGGCTGCAACTACATTCTCTGGAGAGGTCTTTGACCAAATTCTGCAGAGGAATGGACACCAGGCAAAGACCACTCTGCAGAAGGAATCTGTGTGCTCTACCCAGGGATAGCTTCCATAGAAACTGGCTGGGAGGATAACTGTGTGACAGGGAGCTCCTGCCACTCTTGAGGACTGACCTTTTCTTAAATCTATTGTAACAGTTTTTATATTTCTTAGCCTAATCTATTCTTTACAATTTCTAGTTCATAAGGTTGGCCAACTATGGGCACCACCTCTCCTTTCTTGACTATGCTATAGTGTCCTCTTTAAATTTTCCTTTTACCTCTCATGTCCTTTTACAGGAAGGTTATTGTTGTGACCTCTGAGCTGATATAAAGCAACAGGCTTTGTTCCTCATTGTTGGATTTAGTATACAATGGCACTATGTCATAAAATATTTTAATGTATATACCTTATGTGTATAAAACCTGTAAATGTTGAAAATACAATGGCACTAGGTGTTTTTGATAAAGGTAAAAGTTACTAGGGGACTGTATGATAAAAATTAAGTTAGTTGTGCTATTTAAAATGTATATATAATTGCTGCAAACTGAACAAGTCTGAAATGTCATGGTGATTTGTATATATACCATGATGCTTTGCATTATGGAAGTATGTGTGATGTTGTGTTTCTTTGAAACTTGGCTTATTGTCAATACCCTTTGTGGTAACTCTTGTTTCAGTGCTTCTGTGCTGAAGTTCTTTGTCTTTAGCTTGTTTTTTTATTGTTATTATTTGAGCCCCACCACCCAAGCAAACAAGGCCTGCATTGGGGAGGCTGAATCACAACAGATAAGTTAGATCAGACATCAGAGAGTAAGTAGGTGCTGGCTAAGAGCAGAGGAAGGACATACAGAGTCTGTTTCTGCAAACTGATGTATTGAAGAAAGGATACGGCCATCACACAGCGACTGTGTGTTGAACCTGAAGTTCGGTATCTGGTCCATCTGATATCCCACAACCCCTCCACAGACTTGGTGTCAGAATTGGGATAACTTGCTGGAAGCATTTGTACTGGCCAAAGAGGGACATTTTCCAGTGGATGTTGCCCAAATATCCCAGGTAGATCAATGCACCAGGAGTTGCCAGAGGAGAACCTGGAGAAGAATGTCTGTGGAGTTCTTACCAGAACCATGGCTGACAGATGGAGAGAAGCTGCTGCCTGGACTGGACCTGGGAGCTTGGAGGAAAGCCAAGCCTGAAGATGATGAACAGATACAAAGGGATGAGAAATTACCATGGGTTCAAGGCAGACTTACTATGCAGAGAGGCAGAACACCGTACCAGATGCTCGAGAGGTCCCTGCCAGAGAGTCTGGATAAAGAGTCAGAGGAGGATTTTTCATGGGCTCAGTTTGAGAAGGATCCCCTGACTGAGCAGGATATTCCTTTGTTTCCTGTCTTCCCAGGATGTTACCTGTTGGAGGTTGGAGATGCAAGTATGGAATGAAATGTGAGACCCCAGGTAAGACTGTGCCTAGTGATATTGTGCTGGGGTTGAAGACCAAGCAAGCAAGAAGAAGCCAATGAGGCTGAAGGGACTTTTCTTGTATTGTTGCAGCTAAATTTATTTAACGGTATTGATTAGGTATCCTGCAGGCTAAAGATGCTAATATTTCCAAAATGTTACAATATGTTAAGCTCAAGGAGGTGGTACATGTGTTTTACTTTTTGATGAAAAATCTACAAAGGAGGAGGTGGGTAGTAGAAAATGGATACTAACCTGTATTGGGGTAACACCTAGAGTGTCTACCTAAAGTGTCTGTATCAGTAGCAAGTGAAATGAATGAATCAAGAGACATAGTAGGTTTATGTAGAGGTTGAACCTAGGAATGGGTCCCAGCTTAAAACTGACATATCTGGTGGGCTTGTAGTCGGTAATTACTCACCCCAGAGAAGGTCTTTTATGATACTGAACTTACAGCTGTCCAGATTATTGGTTAAGAAATATGACAGATATTTCCTAAAATGAGATGGGAAGATACCTTTAGTCTCTGTTTAGAAATGTGTTAATGCCTCAGGGTAAAGAATGATGATATCCACTATGTTTATGACAGAATGTTTATCTTTTATAGGACACTGCGACAGAGCTTCTGATGATGGATGAATGGAGCTCCATTCCTTCCAGGGACAGGAAGGTGGTAGGCAGTCTGCAATAACTGATTCTCTCTTAAGGTGGGAAGGGGGATATGTGACAGGGAGCTCCTGCCACTCTTTTCTTAGCCTAATCTATTCTTTACAATTTCTAGTCTATAAGGTTGGCCAACTATGGGCATGCCTCCCTTTCTTGACTATGCTATAGTGCCATCTTTAAATTTTCCTTTTCCCTCTCAGGTCCTCTTACAGGAGGTTACTGTTGTGACCTCTGAGCTGATATAAAACAACAGGCTGGGTTCCTCATTGTTCGATTTAGTATGCAATGGCCCATGTCATAAAATACTGCATATACCTTACATGTATAAAACCTGTAACTGTTGAAAATGCCTTGCACTAGGTGATTTTGATGAAGGTAAAAAGTTACTAGGGACTGTATGATAAAAGGTAAGTTAGTTGTGCTATTTAAAATGTATATAAATTGCTGTAAACTGAACAAGTCTAAAATTTCATGGAGATTTGCATTATATCGCTTGATGCTTTGCATTATAGAAGTATGTGTGATGTTGTGTTTCTTTCAAACTTGGCTTATTGTCAATGCCCTTTGTGGTAACCCTTGTTTCAGTGCTTCTGCATTGCGGTTCTTTGTCTTTAGCTTGCCTTTTTTTATTTGAGCCCCATCACCCAAGCAAACAAGGCCTGCATAGGGAGGCTGAATCTCAACAGATAAGTTAGATCAGAGATCAATAGGTGCTGACTAAGTTAGATCAGACATCAGAGAGTCAGTAGGTGCTGGCTAAGAGCAGAGGAAGGACATACAAAGTCTGTTGCTGCAAACAGATGTACTGAAGAAGGGATATGATGTTGCTGAAGGTTATCTCCTGTATTTTGAATAAACATCACACAGTGGTTGTGTGTTGAACCTGAAGTTGGTGTCTGGTTCTTCTGTTATCCCACAACCCTCCACAGACTGCAAGCTACCAAATCTGTCATGTGAGGCACATCTTCTTCAGCAAGCAGCTGCAACAACAAGGCTCTCCATTCTGCTCTTTCAGTTGGCATCTGATTACCCACTGGTGTGTTTCCTCCAAAACAGCCATATTCAATCTAGGTAAGTCTCACTAATTTCAGGTACCAAATTCTTTACTGTAGTTGTATTAACGTCATCCATAGCCATGGAAGCTACAGTATATCCATAAATTCTGGAGTCTGGTATATCCATCAGGCTGGCAAAAACAATTGCTTCGGTGTTATCCATAGCTGACTGGCAGCGAGCTCCTACACCTCCTCCTTCCATGTCATCCATCTTGGCAACTGGTAGCCATGCATCATGGTCCCCTGCTGGCAAGAGTAAGGAATTTTTATTGCAAGATAAACCATGCAAATAACATATAAGTCAGAACAAAAACAATCCACAAAGGAAAACAAGGGAAACAGAAAATAACCAGGCTATTACATTATAGTACTAAAAAGAGAAAGGAAATCAGAAAAATATGGTGCAAAAGAGACAAAAGAAAGTCATGTCTATACTAAACATGGTACAAGGAACATCATAAAAAGAAATACAGGCATGCCAAAACCGATAGAATTTACCAGGTGGATAAGACTTTTATCCCTTTCATATACTTTATAGAATTCCAACTGGACATTCGTAAAAAAATTCTTGGTTGGGGACAAGTTTCTGCTGGAGAATCCAAGAAAATCTCAACTGCCAAATGTAACATTTGCACAGGGCCAAAACAATTTGCAGAGTAGAAAAATCTTGGATATACCACACGGGAAAAATATCCAGCACCAATTCCTGATAAGTAAGGGAGAGAAAATAGGGTCATTCCATCGGGTAGCAGCATAAGACCAGACATGTTGAGCATAAGGACAGTCAAAAACAAATGAGTCTCAGCACAGTGCCACAACCAAGTCAGAGGCAATAATGTTCAGAAAGGGTTATGCTTATGGAATTCCTGACCCTAACCTGTCATGGCAGCTCAACCAAACCAGGTCCCATACAAAGGGGGCAACCTGGGGTTAATAAGGTGGCAAAGACAACATTCAAGACTGATGCTGGGCTATGAGGGAACTGAATATCAGGACTAAAATGTTCTGTCATGATAAACTGACTAAATTGACTTTCTAGTGGTCATCACCAGCATACCTTGAGAGAGCTCCCATGTTTAAATTTTTGAAAACGGCAATCATGTATCGAGGTACAAACTGGGGTTTCCAAATGATCCACAACTTGGAGGCCTGCCACACAGGAGGTACACTGCTATTCGCTCCTGGACAGGTGGGAATCATAGCAAATGGGTCTGTATTAAGATCACTGTCATGCTCGTCAATAGAAAAACTAAAGAAAAAAAACAAGTGGGTTCAGCATACCCAGACCTCCACGCTTCTTTGGTCTATACCAATGTCCCATCACCTGGAAGAAAAACTATAAAGACTAGTCTGAAGGCTGGGGGGTATAGCTGACATATAAAAATACCAGCATTAAGAGAAATTTAATCAACACAATTATCTTCAGTTTACAAATGCGAGAGTCATTCCAGTGATTTACTTTCAACAATGCTTTGTGTAAGAAGGCATCACAATTGAGCACTTTCATGTCAGAAGCACCAAACATTATGCCCAGTATTTTAACATCAGAGCTATGAAGCTAAATATAAGCTATGTCTGGAGGTGGGGCGAGAGCCTTTCTGCACAGAGGGTATCACCTACTTTTCTCAAAATTTACACTGGACATTGAGAGAGCTGATTAAGAGTCTAAAAGTTGCCTTAGAGCTGGCCCTTCCAGGTCATTTTGCACACTACAACAATGTCATCCCCATAGCTAGAACCTTCAAGGGAGGAACCTAAGGGTCAAGCACAGCCCAGGAATGAAAGTGCATTCGTGGATGTTTCTGAGTATAAAGGAGAGGGCTTAGGGGGCACCTTGTCAAACACCCCCTTAAGGTACAGGAAGATTCAAACCAGACATTGATAAGGGATAAACTGAGGCCTGGCTATATAAGCTACGTATCCAGCAGACAAAAAGAGGTGGCAAATGAAAGAGTCTCAAAACCTTGAAGAAGTAGTCATGATAAACCCTATCAAAGGCCTTTTCCTGATCTAAGCAAAGTGCAAAACCATCTATCATGTTCTCTGCTCCATGTGTGAAAAGTTCTCTTAGAATAATCAGATTATCCTTCATGTGTCTGCCTGGAATCTAGCATGTCTGGAATGGGCTAATTGGGATATGAGCAATCCTGCTTAAACAGGCAGCAACAATTTTGGTTAACATTTTGTAGTCTGCATTAAGGAGGCTCAGGGTCTCCAGTTGCAGAGACCACCCTATGACCTTTCTTAAAGATATAGACAAGAATGGCCTGTGTCATGAGTGTGGGGAAAAACACCCATGCATAAATGACTGTTATAAACTATAGCAAGGAAGGGGCTAATGCGTCCTTAAAAGTTTTATAAAATTTGGGGCTGAGACCATTTATCCCATGAGTGGTATTAGCCTTTAGGAGGTGATGCTCCAAAGAACTTCTCCAACAGAAATGGGGTCAATCAGGGACCTGGACTCTGCAACCAGCAAGGACGGGAACCTGAGGCAGGAAAGAAAGGCTAAATCAGGCAAAATCTGTGGGGCCAAAGAGAAGGTACTCCTCGTAAAAGCCATAGCCAACTTTAAAATGTCCCAACCAGTGTGAACCAAGGCAATGATCAGTGTCATATAGTGATTGCATGGATTTACTTCTTCCACATGGTATTTACAATCCTTAAAGGAATCAAAAGCTTGGGAAGTACACTGTACCAAAGCAAATTTCTTGCAGCAGGGTTTGAGCTCGGTAATACTGTACTTTTTTCATGTCATTTTGAAGGAACTAATGTGGATACTGTAATCATATCCACTGAGCACAGCCACAGAGAAAACTTTATGCAACTGCCCCATGAGGGACAAATATTTGAGATATTCACTTGTGGCCTGATGTCCAGAATGGGCTTTGAACAGGCCTTGAAAACCAAATTTATTCTCCGTACCACCAGTCAGTGAAGTTATCATACACACAGGGCACAGACAAGCATGCTGACCATAAAGAGTCAATTTACCTATCAAAAGTGGGTCATGTAGGACAGCCACATTCTGCTCTCCAGGGACCCTTCTCATGGGTTGGGGACCCATCCCAAATAAGAGTACAAATCAAGATTTTATGGTCAGAAAATCCAGTCCATCTGGTGTGCAGGGTTATAACCATCAAAAGCTTGGATACAAAAAATAGTCAATATGGTTAGACAACAAATCTCGAAAATAAGCATGAAACCCCAGTAGCATATCATGCCCTATAGACATCAGCTCAGTGAAGCATTCTGAACAACAGAGTTTAAACAACTGGAGACAGAAAAAGTTTTTCCATCTGCAGACCCCTACCAGCCCTTGTTGTGCCACAGTTAACATCCCCACCGCACTACAAGATGGGAAGTATGGAGAAAGGGCTGGACAGTTTTAAACAAAGTCATCAAATCTATGGAGCATAAATAGACAGAAGACACAATCTGTTACAGTCAAAGAGACATACAGAGCTAAAGCCTAACCAGGATGTATGTCAGCCAATCTAGTTACTAGAATCTCTGTAGAATTCAAACAAAATCCCCACTGCAGTGCAGCAGTTCACTCCTATGAACCAAAAAGAAAGGCTCTTTGTTCACAAATGAGATGCTTGGGTTAAGTCAACCAGGGTTTTCAAGTGTGTATCCTGCAGGAAAAGGACATGCGCCATGAGAGCATGCAAGTTGTAGACTAGTCAACTTCTTGCTATAACATTTTATGCTTTTCACAGTAATAGTGGCAACCTGTTGGGACCCCACCAAGAAAACAAAGAAATAAAAAGTAAGCAAACACACACATCATGTAATGACATCCTGAGACCTCATTTTCCATCTAGATTCCATGGGCGTTTTAGGCTCGGCCTGAGATGATTCCATTTCAGAGGAAAATCCAAGTGTGAGGAGGAATAGAGGAAGCCTCAGAATCCCCATTGTCTACATCTGAGTCACACCAATCCATCTTGTTAGCCAAAACCCCAAACCTGTTTTAATTAATTATATCAGCTGCACCCCTTTCCCTTCTGCCTGGGGGTTCTGTGCATTTGGATCTCCTCTTTTCCCTTTTGTAGGGACAGCTACAAAGTCAGCAGGGAGGGGGCATGATGTCATGAAGAGGTCGCTGGGCAGACTGGACGGCACCGCCAAGTCCCCAATCTGATCAGACTAATTCAGGTCAGGAAGAGGGCTGCAGAGGACATGCCAGACAGGGACTAACTGGAGGGTCAGGAGAAGCAAGATCCGGAAAAGCAGGAGAAGGAACAAGGAGTGGTGTGGGGTGGGGGTTCCTTAACAGATTCCATTGGAGGATTGGGAGATGAAGCTTCCTGATCTACAGCAGGGCCAGGAGTGGGCATTGCTGCTGGGCTTGGGAGACCAAATCTTCCTGGGGGTGGGTGGATCCTCTGTTATGGAACCCCAGGACCAGTTAGCATAGGAATGTACCTGCCTCCCACATAAGTTACAACAAAGGCCATTCTGCCACTCCTAGCCCAGTTGCCAAACAAGACAATAGCTGCAATGAACACTATCACAGGCATTACTAAAGTAGAAGCATGAGCCACTTTAAAACAGGTCTTAGGCTGGCCTTGGTAGAATAAAGTAACCCTGTCCCTACCCAAATAAAGGGGCAGGGCAAGTGCAAAACACCCAAATCAGTCTGTATCAGCTTAACTTGGATTTGGGGCATGGGGTCAATAATGCGCACGTTAGAATGTCATGCAACATAATCGCGTTGTGCGATTCAATTATATCTTTTTCTTCTGTGAGCTGCACCTCGACCCTCCCATTAAGGATTCTAACTCTGGGAGGGCCCAACATGGACAACGACACAGGTCCAGGTTTTGGCATAAACTGTACACTTTTAAGCGTATGATATTATGACCCGGTTCATGGATTTTCCACCCCATTTGAAATCTGTTCAGTGTCAATCAATGGTTCTGGGCTATCCAAGACTTCATACCACCTCCTTAACCAGGTCAGAATGTCAACAATGTTCACCCTTCATTCCAGAAAAAATAGTAATAGTCCAGAGTGTGGGTTGAGTAATGGGGACAGCCAGGAAGGATTCCACAAAGGAGAATACCTTTGTGATGAGACCAGAATTTATCTAAGCCAGAGACTAGTTTAAAACTGATATCAATGCTAGAATCACCCACATTGATCAGAGCATAAACATCTGGTGCCCAAAACAGGCAGGAGTCTTTCAACAATTTCCTAGCCACATACATTCTGTCTTGAGGGGATCCAATCCCCTTGTATACAAGGTGGACAGTGTTGCAATGAGGAGACAATTCCCCACATGACTGGAAGAGATTAGCAAATTGCCTGGCCCAAGGGGCAGCTGAGCAGATTAGGGGGTAGAAGCAGATTGACCATCCAAGGGAACAGAGTTCAGCTAAATCACTGGTAAGGCAGCAACACCCACCAGTGCAGCAGGGCAGTGGGATTTGAGGCCACAACAGAAATCATGAGGCAATAATTCAGGAGACAAAGAGAGGGAGGTGACAATCGGGGTGAAGATCTAGTCAAGGGCAGTAGTTCTGTGACAGACTCAGAAACAAAACACTCCTGAACAGGAGCCAATGGAGTCACTGCAGCAAAGAAGGTGAAGCAGAAATTCTGCATGCTCCTGGTGTAAGTCAGAAGCAGCAAGCGGACAAGAGGTAATACCATGGTCCCATTGTACCAAAGGGTCAGAGGCATCTGGAACCCAGGTCCCAGCATCAGTATGCAGCCAGTCCTCATTCAAGAGGGCATGCTCCAGGGTCCAGGGTGCAGGTCACACTGACTGTGAAACACCAGCAACTATCCATGATGTGCAAGCACCTGACCCCGAATCAAATGATGGAGCAACTTCTGCAGCAGCAGCTGCCTTAGCAAGAGGTACAGACAAAACCGCTGACTGCGGTACTGCAACAGACTGATTTGACAAATCACGATGTAGTGCTCATACCTCTTGAGCAAAATAAAGCTCTTCTTTCAATTTGGCAAAGAAATCATCCTTCCTATGAGTGAACTGCACATGCAGTGCTTCCGTAGCTTCCTGCAGACTGTCAGCCTCTTCAGGCAGTGGAGTGCCAACAGCTTCTGGTCCTCTCGATACGAACTCAGACACAGCACTGGTGTCCCATGGCATTGAAGCCTCTGAGGGAGCAGTGGCTGAGGTAGAGGCTGATTCCCCAGCCACAAGGAGCATAGCAGCATCCTCTCCAAAGTTCATGACATCATCCATCTTGGATAGATGACAGCGGTTCTTATGTGTTCTGGCCAATATTCCCTTCCCATAAAAACAGGTCATTCAATTGTCCAAGGCTATGTGTGGGTGTTGATGTGCAAAATGGCTCCTGTTACACATTCAGTCACTTTACTACCAGTCTAGCATTGCTTGTAAAGCACTTTGGGATACAATGTGTATTTTATTTAGTTTTGTTGACCGGTAAGTGCACTAGACAAATCCTGCCGATTTTCAGGCATGACCGGGGAGGGTGATACAGATGAATGCCAACTGACCTTGAACCAGAGCTGTTGGTGGTATTTTTGTAGTGAATTAGGGAAATTTGGCCAGGACACGGGAAATTCCTATTTCCTGCTTCCCGAGCGGGGGACCCATTTTCCTGTGGGACCAAGCTGGCAGAGGAGGCGGTTGTGTGTTTGGTGGAAGGGATGGCCTCACCTTTCACTGCATCACAAGAGGAGGCCGTCAAGATGGTGAAATTGAAACAGAACAAGAAGAGATTTATCATGAAGCAATGGGATTTTCAGAGGATGATCATCACAAAGTTCCTATGTTACAAGATGCTGCTACAGCAAATTTACAGACCTTGCTACCTCAGGAGGAGCTCCTTGCTTTTAAAACATCTAACTCGGCTGTGCATCTGGCTACTGAAGGTTCTTATGATAAACAAAGGGTTCTGGTGAGTCCTTCTCGTTTATTTCTGTTTCTAAAAATTTGACTTTAATGCTCCAGGGAATGCAACAGGCTGGCAGTATGTTCATTGCTTAAAATGAGTGCCTAGAGCCTCATACATTGTTACATTGCCCTTTGAGTTCACAGTCTTCTGCTCAAATACAGCATGTCTCAATTATGCCTACAGATATAACTATTTGTGAGGTTGAGAAACCTAATGTGGAGGCCTGTAAAGGTGCAGATAACTTTGGGACAGTTAAGGAGCTTAGTGTGGTAGCAAAAGTAAGCGCTCAGCTGCCGCCCGCTTCAGAGACACTCCCTGTCATGATTACTGCAAATGCTGTCAGTGGAACAGCTGCTAGAATTGTTGCAAGCACTTCTGCAAAGCAGGATTTGTTGGAACTAGTGTCTCCAGCTATGTACTGTAATAGTACTAACCCTCTTAACACACAGCAGGCTGGCAGTTTTAACGTTGTTCCAAACAAGTGCCTACAGCCTTTATCATCACAGCAGTATGAAGGAAAGGATTTAAGTACTACCGTCAAACAGACACTGTGGGGAAAATGAAAGTTATAAATCTGTAGAGGTCTTACATACTGAATCCACCCCGCTTAGTGAATCAGCAAGGTTTGTGTTTGGCAACCAGTTACTGGGACATTTATACCTCCTACAAAGGAAGTTATTTTATCCCTGATATTATATATCAATCCATGCCAGAATCTCAAACAGGGCTATGCATTTTACCTTTCCAACTAGAACTCCTCTGAAATAAATTATAAAAGAACTGAATCCTATGTGCCTAAAACCTCTTCTCAAAGGTCTGAATCTGAGACTGTTTCTTCACACTGAATATAGGAGTCCTGGTTGCCAGGAAAAGCCTTATCTGGAGCAGGATGGAAACAGGCCTTATCCGGTACCTGGGTTCCTGACCCAACATGGGAAACTGATTTTACTTTTCTCAAAATTCACCAGTATGGAAACCTGGTGTTCGGGCGGATACTTCAACTAAACCTGTGGAATTTAAGATTCAGCCAGGAGCTCCGGAGCCTTCCTTTATTAACAGGCCTATGGATCAACAAGCACCTCGGCCTGAGACTCTTGAAGGTACTAAGTCTGCCTCTAGAGCTATTCCACCACAAGAAGAGACGCCCACCACCATCTCAAAAGCCTCTCATGTCTGAACTTTTCTCTACAGCTAAAAGTGAGGCGGCTTCAAGAAGGAATGCTGTGCCCATTCATTATAAAGGGGTTTGGAGAATAGACCTGATAGGTATTATGTGGGAAAACTTTGTTAAAGGATTCACTTCATTGCTCCTCTAAGGATGTCTTTGCCTTTATAAATATATCAGGGGAAGATAATTTTGATGTAAGTTTCAGGTCTGAACATGCTCTTGATCTTTTCTGGGATAGATATGGGCAAGTAAAGTTTTCACCACTATGGGCTCCCTTCTTGGTGATTCCTTTAACAAAACCTTTAATAAAATTTGTGACAGTCATGTTCAGAATGAGGTGTGCATGTAGAAGATATTACCTTTGGCTTTCATAGAAATGTGAAGTATTGAGTGCTCAAGATCCTATCCTAGATTCGGAACAATTTTGGACAGGGGATGGAAGTATAAATTAAACTCAGACAATCAGAATCAGGTATAGAACACATCCCTAATTCTTTCCTATCAGGAAGGGACAGAGGGTTTGTTTTATGGGGGCAGCCTAGAGCATGCTATAAGTGTGGCTCTAGGACTGATCTATCTAGTGTGTGTGATCAGCCCCGATGTGACAACTGTGGGGAAGTGGGGCATGTCACAATGCAATGTGCAAATCATTCCAGATGTGACTTGTGCGAGGAATATGGACATGTGTTTAGTGAATGCCCTGGGCAGCTAAAAACAAGGCCACGTGTATCAGTCCAGATCTGCTGATTCAAAAGCCCAGGATGCTGCAGGTTCCTCCCCCCACCTCCCTCATCACCACTACCCCTGCATCTCTCCTTCCCTCCCTCCCCTATGGAAGGAATGGGAGGTCTAAAGCCCCCTTGACACAATCATTATTTTCCAAACCACAGGTGCTTTAAAAAGCAGTAGTGGTAGTGCCTCGAAGGTTGAACCCAGTATAAGTATCCCAGAAATTTTACAGTTGGCACGGTTTATTATACTGAACCTGAGCTTCTAAACAGGAGCAGGTTGCTGGTGCCCTGTTTCTCCCCTACCTAGGTGGAGGTCCTCATGAACTTGCCACTCAAATCTCCCCTTATGGTTGCTGTTGAAACAAGTAATTCTTATGCAGCATTATTTACCCCATGGGGAGACGGATATGGATTTGGGAGACTCGATTCTAAAAGTCCTCACTTTCTACCATGTCTCAAATCATAGGTAATTATAAAGAGAAAAAAGAAAAAGAAAGAAATAGTTAATGGAATACTTTTTCTACATATTGCCACATGCAGTTAGTCTGGGGATCTTTGAACACCCACAGTTTGTTAAATGTTAACAAAAGACAAGTTTTGTTTCAATTAATGTGTGATTTAAAATTTCTGTTATGTTTGTACAAGAAACCTGGATGCAGTCTATTGAACAGTTATTAGCCTTTAAACAGGAATGGCCCTGGGAACCCTCTTATTGGTCGTTTGGGACTGACTGTGCGGATGGTATTGGCATTTTATTCAATTCCTTTCAGTTTTCCTTCTTAATTTAATTGACCTTATTCCAGGTAGGGTGATGATTCTGGATGGTAAATGGCTGAATTCTACCTGCAGGTTTATTAATATCTATAACCCACAGGGTAAAGCGGATAGAGTGGCATGCATGAAAGCAGTTCAGCCTTTTTAGCCACCACTGCAAAAGTATTATGGGGGGTGATTTTAATTGCTGTTTGTATGGGAACATCTCAGCAGCATAAAAAATTTATTGTGATTCCCATGCTCTGGCTTCCATCATAAGGATAGCAGGAGTGGTGGAATTGCTTTTTTACTGCAGCAGGGACCCAGGGTGTCTTTTATGAAAGGAAAATTGCATACACTTATTGATCATATGTTAGTATCTCCATCCGTACAGGTAAAGACTTTTAGTATAAAACCATGTGAATTTTCAGATCACTTTTTCCTGATTTGTTCTCTATCTTTAGGTAATTTATCAGATGGTCATAAAGGGAGATGGAAATTAAATACATCTATTCTAGATTCTTTTCACATAAGATAGGAATACAGGCTTTATTAAAGGCCTGTTTGTCTGTAGATTTTTATATACTGATATAGGAGCCTGGTGGGCAGATACCAAATTAGACCTGAGTAAGTGGTTTAAAAAACAGGGGTTTTAACTAAAAGCCACAACTTTTTAAATATTTGTTTCTTAGGCAGCAGCTGCAGAGTGTGATTACCTTTTCTTATAATACCAAATTTGATTATTCAAAACAGATTAAGCAGCTGAAAAATGATATGAGACTATATCAGTATGACAGGGCCAAGACTTTGCAAGCAATTCTAGTAAGCGCTATAAGCAAGACCCTATTGGGGATCCCTTTGAGGCATGCAAATCTTTAAGGGATTCATCCACTATTGATTATCTGTATAATGCAGATGGGCACATGCCACCACATTAGAGCAGTTAAAAGACTTAATAGAACTACATTATCATGCTTTAGAACCAGATTCCTCTATTAAGGAGGATTCTATAGTCCACTATTTAAGTTTGGTTAACATTTCTTTGGTTTCCACTGAGGTGACTCAGTTATCTTGGCCTATTACCAAACAGGAAATCTTAGAGGTTATTAAAAATTGCAGCCTAACATTTCCCAAGGGATAGATGGGCTTCTAATCAGCTTTATAAAATTTTGCGGAAGAATTTAGTGATTGCCTACTACATTTATTTATTTTTTTAGAAACTAATACTATTTTTCCTCCTTTACTGAAGACCTTTTGATATACCTGTTTAAATATAAGGCTGATATTAAAAACTGAGGCCTATTACTTTACTAAATACGGATTATACATTTTTTCCAGTATTCTTAATAACAGATTGAAGGCTTATGCTGAAGGTGTAATTTCTTCTTATCAATTTTGTAGTATTCCCAATAGACAGATCCAATCAGCTTTAATGATTTTAAGGGATGTCATTGAGTATTTATCTTTGGCTGGAAGATCTGGGTGTATTTTGATCACTGATTTTCAGAAAGCTTTTGACAGAGTGTATTTACCTTATTTGTTTTAGTTCTCCAAACATATGGGGTTCCTGCAAAGATAGTGGATATAATCAAACTATTATATCAACACAATGCAGTTTTCCATTCTTAAAAGGCTGTATTGCCAAAAGTTTTAGGATAAAAACAGGGCTACGTCAGGGTTGCCCCTAAGTCCACTTTACATGTTTTTCATTGGATCCCTTTTGCAGACCTTAGTTAAAACCCAAAATGGACAGGGATAACAGGGATTTCTTTACAGATCAGCTTTATCTGCAAGCTTATGGACTGATTTAAATTTATATTTTGCAGATATATCTCAAATTCTAAATTTTTAGAAGAATTTTATTCTTTTCATTAGTTTCAAATGCAAAATAAATCTGCAGAAGACTAAAGGCCTATTGATTGGGGCAATTGGTCCTGCTGAGATGATACAAAATGGTATCAGTATCTCTCAAACTGCACAAAAATTTTAGGAATATTATTTGATCCTCAAAATTTGCCTGCAGAGAATTGGACTTTGGCACTAGAGAAAGTGGAAAAAGTTAAGAGATGGAAACAGTGGAAATTTTCAAAATTGAAACGTATTCAGATTTTGAAACAGTTTATTTTACCTTGTTTGCAATATGTAGCAATGATTTTTCCTCTTCCACCACAGTTTGAAACAAAGACCTATAGCATTTTTTTCAAATGCTATGGGGAATAGATTGAATCCAGTAAATGGCATTATACTTATTTAGGGAAAACATTAGGGGTTTAGGATGACTGATCCTATTGCATTTTGCATTCCTTATTTTTATAACCACTGTTAAGAGGGACTTTCTTCAGTAGTAAGTTTAGAAAAGGTGATGGATAAGGTGTTGGAAGATATTTTCAAGCTTGGAAGATTTTAGCCCCAAAATTAAATTCCCATGTCTGTATTCCTAACTATTTTAGACCTGCAGCACAAAAATTGTATAAATGGCAAATCACTAGAGACATGATTTAGGAACATAACACTCAGTCTCTGTATTCCTTAGTGATGGAAGCATTCCATCCGAAGTTCCTTGTTTTAAAAATGGTCCTGCTTCATTTAATACTAAAATATTGGCACAGCTTAATAATTCTAGATTACCTCCAGGTCAATGGGAAACGCAATGGTTGCTTTCATATGTAGATTAAATGTTCAGGGGAAGGCGAAATATAAGGCCAAAGAAGAAAGAAATTGTCCTTATATGGAATGCATAAACATAGAAGAAACTATGGAACATTTTCTTTTACAGTGTTCATATTCTATAGGTTTATGGAAATATTTGGCCAAGCTATGGAAGTTTTCTTGGTTACAGTTTCTTCGTGTGATATTCTGGTTTTAGGAATTTATCCATCACCTTTAGCTAGTTTTCATGACGATACTTTATCTCTTTTTTGCTGTATGTGGTATTTTTTATGGCAAGCTAGATGTCAATGGGTGATTTATCAGTGAAAATGACATATGAATGTTACAGCATTTTGGTTACAAATGAGCTTTAAAAATTGATTTACAAGATATGAAGGTGGTTTCTTCACATAAAGTTAATAGGTGGTGGCAGGTTTTATTCACTTTATTAAATATAAATAATTTACTGTTCATATTAAGTTCTTAGGATTGGGTATATTGTGTTTATTTAAGGTATCATTCATTTTATTTTTCATTGTTGGTTTTTCTTTCCATGTTACAGTGAAATACTGTGTTGTTTGATATTTCGAGTTGTATTATATGTTTATTATTGCAATAAAACTCCCTACTCATTTCGATAAGTGCCACGGGATCATAACAACCACCTGAACTACCACCAATCCAGGCGATGGGACCTCGGTTTAATGCCTCATCCAAAAGCGTCACCTCAGAGTGCAGCACCCTCTTATGCTGCACTACAGTGTCAGTACTGGGGATATTAACCCAACTGCCAGATGTGGGAACTGAACCCACAGCCCTCTGATCTCCCAGCCTCAGAGGCGAGTGTGCTACCTACTGCGCCACTGACACTGCAGTATGAAAAGTGCTATATAAATTCTTCTTCTTCTCTCTTCCCTGTCTGTCCCTATCTACAGTACTCA
Source organism: Neoceratodus forsteri (assembly GCA_016271365.2). Taxonomy (NCBI): domain Eukaryota; kingdom Metazoa; phylum Chordata; order Ceratodontiformes; family Ceratodontidae; genus Neoceratodus; species Neoceratodus forsteri. The sequence continues at coordinate 1,328,607,704 of CM057449.1, forward strand.
TAGCCCAGTCAAAGAAGTCTACAAAGTTAGTTTGACACAACCTTCCTGACACAATCCCATGCTGTTTGTTGTCCTGCAGGCTGTTAGCCTTGAGGAATTCTACCAGTCTTTCTTTCAGGATGGTTTCCATCACTTTGACAACTACTGAAGTCAGACTAACTGGCCTGTAATTCCATGCCTCAGACTTGGACCCACTTTGGCAGAGGTGTATGACCTGTGCTGTTCTGCATTCCTAGGCACCTGTCTGGACTCTAGAGAATCATTGTACAAATCAGCTGGGGATGTCACCAATATCTGTGTCAGCTCCCTCAGCACCATACAATGTACCCCATCTGGCCCTGGTGATTTATCTGCCTTCAGGGCCAGTAGCTGTTAAGGACCTTCTCTGTGATAATAGTTCTGCATACCTCATTACCCTTCCTTCATACCCTGCCTAACCACACTGGTGTTAATGACCCCTCTTCTCCTTGGTAACACACAGCGAAATATTCATTCAATATTTCTGCTTTACCCTACTATCATGTGTGACTGACCACCCTAAGTTACTAGACTCTGTGCTTCCTTTCTAATTACCTACACTCCCTACCACTCCTCTCCCATCCTCCTCCTGTCACCCCTTCCCTCTCTTAGCTTTTGCCCCTCCCAACTACCAACACTCCCACTATGGTTATCAGACTACCATCTCTGGCTTCTCCTTGCTACTATGTGTCCCCTCCTCCTACCCCGTCTCCTCTTCTCTCTCTCCTGACCTCCCCTTTCCCTTTCCCCTAGTTTTCCTTCTTATTTCCAACTACTTCCTACTCCCTAGTTTGCCGCACTGATTTTCCTCCTTTCCTTTCTGCATCTCCTGCTTCTTGGCAGTTTCACTCCCCTTTCCTCATGGCTTTCTTCTCAGTCCTTCCACCTGTCCCATCTGCCCTTGCTTCTTTCTGATCTCTTGGTCATAGGATCTCTCCATGACAATGCCATCTTTGGGTTGTTCTTACCACCTCACCCATCCCACTTATTGGTTCCGCCTCCTCCCTACCTCTCTCCAGGTTTCTACCATTACTCTGACAAGGTCATCCCTTAACCACATATTCTTTGCATGTAAATTTGGTAACAATGTAATTTCTGAATCATTTGAACTTGGTGTTTTGATCTGTGACCTTACAATTTGTTGTAACCTTGTGGCACTTGTTTATTATTTTCTTTGCCCACACTGTTGTACCCTGTAGCCAGTTCTCATGCTGTTTTACTGAACCATGTTATTGTCCTTGTCTCCCTCTTGTATGATGTGGAGCCTTTGTAAATGAGCCACTGGGCTCAAAGGTTGTAATTCCGAGGTTTCAATAAATAAAATCCTCCACCCAATCCTCCCTCATTTCAGCATGACAATGCCCTCTTTGCTTGCCTGGTCTCCCTAATGAAGTGAAAGAAGGCTCTGTCCCTTCCTTGATTCCTGTCATTATTCACTACTCCATGCTAGCCTTATCCTTCTTTACTCCTTGCTGGACACTTTCAGCTTTTTAAGGTAACCTCCTATCCACTTCCTTCTGACTCCTTTGTATTTTCCGTAAGCAGCCCTCCCCCAACAATGCTTCTTTTTACTCCCACAGTGAACCATATTGGTTTTCTGTGCCTTTTTCTTTCCTACTTGCCTCAGACAGGTGCTGTTAATGTCCTGAAGGCTATCCTTAATAAAACTGCACTTTGCTTTCACCCCTTTACTCTCTTCAGCCTAGTCAGGTGCCCTCTGAGCTTTTAAGTGCTAAAATCTGCCCTTGAGTCAAGAACACCCATTTGCTGCTCAGGCATTCCTTTCAGAGACTCTATCCTAAACCACACTGAAAGGTGGTGCTCATACTCGGGATCTCAGCTATGCTGATGCTTCTGATGTAACTGCTGTTTGACAGCACTATTTGTAGTGTAGCCTGCTCTCTTGTTGGTTCTTGGACCTCCTGGACCAGAAGCTATCCTAGTATGTTTCAGGAGAGAGAACTTCTTCCGCTGCTAGCTTTAGGGACACCCAATCAATATCTTGTAAAATGACATCCCCATGATTGCCACCTCCTCTGCATTGTTGCTTTCCAGATCTTGCTAAACAGTTCTCCATCTAGACAGTCATTCTGGTGTGTTAGTCTATAGAACACTCCCAATTTTACCTTTCTGCTCATCTCTGACTCCACGGGATCCATAGTGTCTCTGTCCCAGTGCTCCCTGCTTCCTCCCTCATGGCCTAAATGCCCCTCCCTGATGTAAAGACCACTTTCCTCGTCTTCCTTCTTCCCTATTTTTATTGTGGAGTGAGAATGCAGGGATAGTGAGGTACCAGTAATGGTTTGGAGACATCCAGGTTTCTCTGACTGCCAGCAAACCAAATTGATTGTCTGCTACTGGGTCTTAGAGGTCCCTGTCTTATTTCTGTTGCACATGGTGTTGATGCAGGTGACTCTTTACAATGCCTGTTGTCCCTGGCTCTTTACCCCTACCACTGTTGATGTCTCAGTTATCTAACTGCAGTTAGATATGCTCTGTGCCAGGCTTATGTTTCCCTGCTTGACTGTCCACCATTCCCATTTTCTGTTGTCTTTTCTCCCTTCCAGTATAACCTCATTTCCCCTAACTTTCTCTTTCCTTTCCTACCATCTCTGCTTTCCTCCTGTGTTACCTCACCTACACCTATCATATTGTCCTGGGGACCTTCAATTAAAGCTTAGGGCTTATTGGCCTGCTGAAGCTACCCTCTCTTGTTTAAATTCAGGTTAATAGATTCTCCTAGTCTCACCTCAGAGTCCTTGTTCCCTGCTACTAAGGTGTAGGTGATCTGTTTTGAACAGGCTCTTGTCCTCTAAATAGATCCTCAACCCCCATATGGCCAAAGTTATACTCCTGCATACCTCTTGAGTCACTTACTAATGTATTCAATCTTATGTTTCCTAGGAAGACTTACCCATGGCTCTGGTAGCACCTCTGAAAAGTCCACCCAGTCCCTAATTTTTATCCAAGCACACTAAACATGTTCTGCATTACCTCCAACCTCAGCCTGCCAGGTAATTTTTTCCCAAATGAGCCAGTACATATGGCTTCCACCTTCTCCATAATCAGGATTGGAGCCTGGCATTATCCTCTCAGCCATTATATCCAGGTTGCACACCACTCTCCCTGTTGTAGCTCCCTTTCCTTTACTGGCTTTCCTGTTCTCCTGATAATTGAGTCACCCAGTGCTAGGATTCTACTTCCTCTCTCCTTTCCTCTCATCTACCCTAACTGCTTCCTGTTCCTCTTCCAGCTAATATGATCTCCTATTCCTGTCCCTCTGATGCTTCCTGCTGAGTGCTCTGGGTCCTCTCTGCAACTGCTTGACCCTTACCTTCCCCTGTGTGGAATAGTTTTCTTACCTTGCACATCCCCTGCTGCTTTGTTCTTACTCTGCTGGTTACCTCCTCTTGACTTACCTCCATTTGTCCCTAAACTAGCCAAGTTCCTTTTCCTTCCTTTCTGTCAGACAGCCCTCTCTGGTCATACTGATTTCATTTCCTTCCTTATATTCTGTTCCTGACCCGATTCACTCTTTGTCCTCCTGCCAGCTCCTGAACATACTGATTTCCTTTCTGTTCCTATTTTAGATACCTCCTTGTTTTCAACCAGGTTCCCTTTGCTCTCAGTGAATTTAACAGTAGAGGCTAAATGGCATCTTATGGTTGATAAATTAAAGGATTTAATTAAAACAAATATCCCAACAAGAAACAAATATGATATCAAACATGGCCCTACACCTGGATGGATGACCCCCAAAAAAAAGCTTTAACCAATAAAAAACATAAAATATTAAGCAAATTAAAAGGATTTACTCATCTTAATTTGAAATATAAGAACTACTAAAAACTATAAAAACTAAGATAAGACAAGAAAAACTCAATTTGAGTTTAAATTGGCATCAAGGGTGAAGGATAATAAAAGCCTTTTGTTCTTATATTAATAAAACTAAGGGTAATTCTAATACTATAGGTCCATTTACTATACAGTCGGGCAGTGTAGCTAATGAACATGAAACAGCTAATATACAAAATCAGTATTTCTCTTCAGTTTTAACACCATTTCTCAAGGGAAATAAAAGAGTTAGAGAGCTCTATGCCGGACAACTTACAATACAGCCAAAAGATGTTTTGGACAAACTAAAAGGAATAAATGTTAATAAATCCCCAGCCCTGATGATATTTACCAAGGGTATTAAAAGAACTTGCAGGTGAGATTTAGCTACCCTTGACCAATATTTCCAACATTCACTGGATACTGGGAAGTTCCAAATGACTGGAAGGTGGCAACAGCGGTCCCATACATAAAAAAGGCCCAAAGAATAAATCTGAAAATTATAGACCCATTAGTCTTACATCACTAGTTGGGAAAATATTGGAATAGTTTATTAAAGACTTCATTTTGGAACATATAAATCATAGTGAACTTACTGATAGTCTACAACATGGCTTTACAAAATCAAGATCATGTTTAACCAATTTACTAACCTTTTATAATAAGTTAACAGATGCAATTGATAAGGCATCTCGGTGGACCTAGTATTTATTGTTTTGCCAAGGCCTTTGATAAGATCCTCACTTTGAACTTATTGATACTTTAAAGGAAACCAAATTAGATATGAATATTGTGAAACTGATTGTAACTTGACTTAAAAATAGAAAACAAAGCGTCACTATCAATGGGGTACTTTCAAATTGGGCTCCTGTAACCAGTGGTGTCCCCAGGGATCTGTTTTGGGCCCTTGTCTATTTAATGTTTATGTTTCATCTTTAAAATCCAATGAAGACAATATTTGGTTGCTGAAGTTTGCAGATGATTGTAGCATAGGCTCTATCATCAATGATAAGAAGGAAGTACTACTCTACAATGCTTTCTGAACAAAGTTACAGACTGGGCCCATGAGAGAAGTTAGCATTAAATAATGATATATGTAAAATAATGCATTTGGGACAACATAACCAATGCTTTCGATATAAGGTGGGGATGGAAATGCTACATCAAACCTCTGAAGAAAAGATCTAGGTGTACTTATTACCCCGATTTGAAATTTAAATTACACTGTACCACACAAGTAAAAGGGCTAATCAGAATCTAAATTGTATATTCAGACATGTAGCCAGCTGATCACTGGAGGTTATACTACCATTATATACTGCTTTGGTCAGACCCCATCTCAAATATTGTGTACAAGTATGGTCTTCCTATATTAAGGAAGACATATATAGAATTGAAAGAGTCAGAGAAGATTTACTAAGGTTATTGTAGGGATGAAAGGAAAATGTTATGAGGATAGGTTAATAACTCTGAACTTGTACACCTTGAGGTATAGAAGACAAAGGGGTAATCTTTGTCTTATATATGGTTCATAAGGATTCAAACCTTACCAAGGGATTGGGCTTAATAGAATCCAAACTTAGATTCAGTAGCCGTAAACATACAAGACAACTATTAACTAGTAAGTGGCATTTATTAAGGAGGAAACACTGGTTTAATTTGAGATCTGTCCCAATATGGAACAATGTCCCAACATTTGTGGTAGAGCACAAACATGGATTCATTTAAATCTAACATGGACTTAGTGATGTCTGATTCAGATAAATTTGGGCTAACCTAGATAGGAAATCTAATGGCAAGCATTATGGACTTTTGTCTTTTCGCTTGAAATCCTATGAAACTCTCATCCCACAGTAGCCTACTCTACTGTAATTTGCACCTGTAACCTTTGTTTTTTTTTTTTGGGAAGCCTCCTCCTGAAGACTTAACCTGCCCTGCTCTAGCATCTTGGGCCCCTATGATTTGACCCTCTTTAGGGACACTAGGAACTGTAATTGGTTTCTCATTTCTACCCCCAGAGACTGTTTGCCTTACGCCCTCACCATCCCTCTTAGTACACTAGCCTGACCTTGAGGCCCTTTGTAGCCTCTTTGGATTTGTTGTCCAATTTACTGGGTTTCATTGGGCAGAAGTACTGCTCAGTGTGATAACTTAGCCCTGAGTTGATTCAGTTCTGCTACTTGTAATCCCAGTCTCCTGCACACAGGCACTCTACCATCTTCCAGAGCACCCTACAAAAGTCACCACAAGTCCCTACCTCCTCCTTCCTCTCCCTCCCAAACTACCCACACTGTGACTAGCAATAGTGGAAAAGATGTAGCAAAGGAGGCAATCCCAAACAAAGACTTGGCTTTTCTTTCTTTTAACCCCCGCTCAGCTTAGCGACTGCTCACTGTTACTCTCCAATCTGCAGTTGAAACAAAATGGTCCTTACACACTTTTATTGTGTCTCTGTAGCTGCATGGTTCACCAACTGCAGGCATGCGTCTACTTACTCTGATCAATGATGAGCAATCCGCTGCCTGGTCGCTTGCCCTCCCTCTTGAAAGTTTCTGCCTCCCTCTTTCTCCATTCTCAAACTGCCCATATTATGAGCTATAACAGAGAAAAAGGTGCAGTAAATGAGGAACCCACAAACACAGAGTTGGTTTTATTATAAACATGTCCCTTGCTCAGCTCGGTGGCTGCTCACAATTACTTTCTGACCTGTAAAGGAAATTAAATGGCCTTTACATGCATTTTGATTGTGCCTCTGTGGGTGCTCAGTTCACCAGTTACAGGCATGTGTCTACTCTGTCTGAGCAATAGTGCTGTGATCCTTCACCTGGTTACCCGCCACTTGCCCTCCTGCAAATCCCTGCCTCCTCTTCCCTCTTCCTTCTCAAACTCCCACATTGTCATCTGTAACAGCGGAAAAAATGTAGCAAATTAGACAATCCAAACACAGACTTGGTTTTGTTTTAAATGATCCCCCATGCACCACTCAGTGGTGGGCTGAAATACTCTCCAACCTGTAAAGTTGTTAACCAACCTTAGATGAAGACAGTACACCTGATCCTATTGTTTGAGTATTAGTCCCAAATTATAAGAATATTACTGCTTGCCTCTAAACTTTAGTTATGAAAATCATAATGAACAAGGTTTCATTGGTCTCATACAGGCTTGATGTAAGCAATAAGTCACAAAGGGTGGTGGTTGTCATAGGTTATAAAATGGGTCTCGAAAATCCTGTAGCCACATTGGTCAAAACAGTCACATGACTGTGTGTAAATCCTGCAACAGACAACCATTAAAGATCCTGCTGATTAAATGTTTACTTTCTTTGAACCTAATTCATTTTGTTATTATTAACAGATTCATTTTATGATCGCAACAATGCATTTTAGGGTGAGTGTAGTAGTAGGATTTATACACTTGCAGTGGTTAAAGTCACTTGGCTGTGCCTTGTGACACACCACACAGGTGTGTGTAAATCCACAACAACATGCACCCTGTCATGCGTATTGTAATAAATGCACACCCAATGGGGTAGTGATGCACGAGATGCTGGCACCAAGTTCCTTCAGCACTTGGAAGTGCATTAACCCATGAAACCACCACCCAATGTCTTATTGCACTTATAGAATGGATTCCTGTTAAAAGAATTTTGAAGATAATTATCATTATTTTAAAAACACAAACATTTAGATTTTTTTAGTAAAAATAGGCCTATCCTCCTGCCATCCAGAACCTCTCTCCACAGCTCCAACCAGCACCATAATAGAAGCACTGCCAGACAATCACTTCATGTCCCTTCTTCGTACCTCACAGTGCAAACATCCTTTTGCATACCGTGCCCCACTATGCGTAATGAACTCACCCTGAATATTATCAATGAGTCCAAGCTGGGGACACTGAAGAGAAAACTCCACCTACACTTGTCTAAGCAGCTGTGACTGCTAGCCCTGTTACTCCCTATGACCACCTCCTCCTGCCCACTACATTATCTGCCACCCACCAGCCTCCCCACCCACCCATACCTACCCCACATCAACATTTCTTTTCTCCTTGAGGCATTTATCCGTCTCTACCTCTCTTTCCTGCCCTCTTACTTGAAGCTTAGACAAATAAATATTTATTCTGCTTGAAACTCTTGAGCTTAGACAAATAAATAATTATTCTGCCTAAATACTTCATGCTTTGTAACTCAGTAATCAAATTGTATATTATCCTTGTACTTTCTCCTGTTTGGTTACTGTTGCCCTGTAACACTGTGCATATACTGTTTGCACTGTCCTAATCTTGAAATGTATGTAATTAGTTATTGTTTGTTTGACATAGAACCTTTGTAAATGAGCTTCCAGCTCAAAAGTGTACTCAAGACTTCAATAAATAAATAAAAAGTTCCCATTATGGCTTTGAAACACTGTGTGACCCTATTGTCTTTGAAAGTACATTATAGATTGTTTTGTTATAGCACACTAAAATTACAGTAGTCCTAGTACTTTTATTATTTTTATAGCTTTTTCTCCTGTCGGGCTCTTGGCAGGCATGGCTGAAATCCTCTCTCAGAGGATCTCAATCTGCCCGTAAGCTTCAGGGTTTCATTTTCATTTTCTCCCTATTAATCCCAGGACCCTGGAACAGAGTTGCACATGCACATGGAAGCACGCATGCGCCTATTGTCTCAGTGACAGCCCCTTCCAACCATCTGGCCCAATGCCCGGCCTCTCTTGTGGCTTGGCACTGCCACCTAGCATCCACCTGGTGGTAGGCGAGAGCCAGAAACCAAGAGCTGCTTGTGGCAGCTCAATCCACTCCTTGCCCTCCTCCCCAGCCAACCTCCAGTGACTCAGGCTTATTCCCAAACTCAGGTCACCAGCATGGGAGAGGTAAGGCATCCAGCACCTCAGTCCTCCATGCTACTGGGCTGGATTAGGACTTATATTATTAATTATTCTGAAATATAAAACATGCCTCCTATACACTGTGCTTTGCCAACCCCTAGCACCCTTACATCTCCACCTATCAAGCCCCATATTTTATGTACTATAGCTACATGATGATGTGGGCTCAGCTCTTTCCATGGGAAGGAATGGGAAACATCTGAGGTAAGCAAGTATGTCTACTTAAATCTCTGTAACTAAAGCATACTTATCAGCTGGTGTTCTGTTTAAGTCTGAGTCTGAGGAGAGGCGTGCAACAGGATGCTGTGAGAGTGAGCAGGACAAATGTGCAGTTAACACGGCAGCAACTGTCACTGACAGTGAGTGGCACTGAGGAAACATGTTTTGTTATTCTTCTTGGTAACGTAGGTAAGGCCCACTCAGGCACAAGGTACCTGTTTTAAGGAGTGACCCAGGAGCAATGAGGAGGTTAACTGACTTAGTTAGAGTCACAGAGTATGCAAGTGGAGGTTGTAGAAATCAAACCCAGGTCTGCTGGCTGTACCAAGCTCATTCACAGCTTGTTACTCTAACCTGTAGGCCATACTACAAGATTCACAGGAAGGCATAAAAAATAAAACTGTGGCTGTGAGAGGAAAATTGCTAGTCTGTCGTATTCTCAGGAAAGAATGATGTGGCTGTTGCAGGGGCCATTCACTGAGCAACAGAGACAGAGAACAAGTATTCAGAATCAGCAAAATGAGCAAGATGGAGAAAGACCACATGCACGATGCTGCATGATTTGTGGTGCCATGATTACTGGCAGCTACAATGAGCGTTGGGTGATCAGTAGTGGCATCAGAAGGAAGCAGAAGTTAAAACAATTAATTATTTTACTATCTGGGTGAGTGACTGTGAGGAGGGTGAGCCAGTGGGTGAGCATCTGCCCGGATAGTTGAGGCACCAATTGAAAGGAGTGTTACTGGAATACTTTTCTGTAGTCTGTGTGTGGCACCAGTCATCAAGCATCTCTGCACTGGGGGAGGATCTGCTGATCTGAATCACAAACACTCTTGTTTGTGTCAAGCACTGCTAGCAAAGTACTGAAAACTACCTTTAAATCTCACTAAACACACTTATCTTAGGGTTGTTTTGTTTATGGTGCCTCCAGTTAACATAATGGAAAGTTTATTTCCCAAAAGCCATTGGGAGAGTATTCTAGCTGAGTGGCTGTCGGCTCTTTTAGATTAGCTGGAGCAGAAAGATCTCCTACTGCAATGGTATGTTCAGCATAAAGCCCAAAGCATTGGGTAAGCCAACTCTCACTTGATCCAAGCCCTCTGAGTTCCAGGCTGAAGTCAAGACAGTCTAATTTAAATGCCCTCTCACTCCTCGGCAACAAAGACAAGGGTGGAAGGCACAGAAATAGCCATTCAAAACAACAATAAAGAAATAAAAGCCATCTCTGCCAGAACTTCAACCGTTGAGGGTGAAGTGAATACTCACTACTCGAACAGTTGGCTCAAGCTTCAAGACTGAAACACTTGGAGAATAATATGCTATAAAGACATCTAAGGCTCATTGGCTTCCCTGGAACCATTTCAAACTCAGAATTAAAAGAAGTGGTTCAATCAGCCCTCTCAGCAGTCTTTTCAATTAGCCTCTCTTCTACTGGAATCTGTATTTCACTCTCCCTCATGGCAATTGAAGGAGTCAGCTGTGGAAACACAATACACAGGAGCAAGATATATCATATTGACTTTTACTACTTTGGCTGGGAGGAACAAAGGGCTCCAGATGGTGAGACAGAAAAAACAATGAATTTATGATGATCACATAATACACTTGTATCCTGATTTCTGTCTGCAAACACAATATACTGTAGACTCAAGAGATTCCTGCCTGCTCTCTCAGAGTTTAAAGATACTGGGGCCAACCACTTTACTAGCTAGCTCACCTGCAGATTCAGTTCCAATGGAAAGTGCAATAGTCTGAAGATTCAGATGCAGCTTGAGCATTTTTGAGAATAACATTGTTACCTGAAGACTTAGGCTCTGATTTGAACAAGAAAAGCAGAGATGACTGAATGCCATCCTGTTCAAATTAAATAAACTTCTTTGTGCAGGGACTGAAGGCTTGCAGCACTTTTAAAAGATCCCTTACTTTAGAAACAATGCTCGTCAGGCAAGCAACAAAATATATATATATATATAAATTGTTGCTGTTAATTTTATATTGCTTTCTTTACATATTTTCTCAGTAATTACATTTTCACTTTCATAATCAGCATTGCACATACCGTTTGTGCTTGTGTCTGGCATGAACTTTTTTATCTTTTCTTCTATTCAAGTTTACCTCATGCCAGTATTTTTATCCTTAGTTTGCACTTCCTGAAATTACAAAAGTGTATTCCATCAATTTATTTTACCACAGAGTTTAGGAAACCAAAGTGTGTTACTGCAGCCAATTGGCTTGACCCCCAACAACTTGAAACACCATACCTTGTTTGATAAATTGAGCTGTTTTAATGTGGAACTTTTTAGTAGTATGGTCCCTTGTGCTGTGGAGACATAATTTAGGCATTTGTATCAAAGCCTATATTTCTAATTATTTGTGGTTATTCAAATCACATTGTGTTTGCCTCTTATATTTACTTTGTTATCTCCACAGACACTCTTGCTAATTTCTCGTGGCCTTCACAAAGCAGGTGAGAGGAATGAAAAGAAACAGCACAGAGTAAAAAGCAAGTGGCATTTCTGTGGTGCAGAACTTTGATACAAATGAGAAATTGGTAAGGCGTCTGTGGAGGTAAGCAAGAAGCAAATACAAGAGGCAAACACAATGTGATTTGAGTAACCACAAATGATTAGAAATATAAGCTTTGATACAAATGCCTAAATTATGTCTCCACAGCACAAGGGACCATACTACTATCCCTTTTAGCAACCATAAAACAAGACTTGAACAGATGGACCCCACTATACCTCTCTTTACAAGGGAGAATCAGTGTAATTAAAATGAATGTCCTCCCAAGGATATTTTATCCCTTAAATATGCTTAATTTTCACCTTCCTTACTCCTGGTTCTGGAAATTCCATGGCATCATCTCCAGTTTCTCTGGAGACACAAACCTCCGAGAAGATCATACATTAGACTAGGAGTGGCCAAACAACAAGGAGGTCTTAAGCTTCCTAACTTTTACCACTATTATTTAGCAAGCCACCTAGCCAAGTACTTATGTTGGTTCCCCAGCATCCCAGCATTATCGTCTACTCCTTTGTCAGTATGGCTGCAAATAGAGCATCACCAGATCTGACAGAGTGGCATCTCTCCTCTCATCCTCATATATCACCCCAAAGCATGCTTCCCTTTCCTCAAGAATGAACTGATCCTGATATCCATCAAAGTTCACACCCAGTTGTGTAAGGCTCTTCATCATGATAATATTAAAGATATTTCACAGCTCCTTTACCTGAACCCCAATTTCAGAGTGGGAGGGCAATGTTTGAATCCTTATGTAAATTCCCAACATCACAGACCTAAAATCTTGGATCTTATAGCTGATAGGAAAATCAAAGCCACCCCAGAACTCCTTCCTATTCTGAATCTCTCAGGAGACAGATTTTCCAAGGTTTCCAAATCAGACATTTACTAGTTACTAAAATGGGGTCTGAAAATGGGATGTTGACCATTCAAATTTCATTAATTCACTTTGAGATCTGGCTTGGCAGCCATGCTGTGTCCTAGATTACAGCTACACTTTACCTGCCATCTGCCCAAACATATTAGGTCACTCTACATACTGGACAGAACAATTTCCCAGCAAGGAGTTCAATTGGGGTAAAATATGCAAGCGGTCTATGCCTACACATCTAATGACAGACTTCATATAGTCCAATTCTTTATACTGCACAATATCTATTTTACTCCAGCCAAACTTGCTACTATGGGCAGATCACAGGACCACAAATGTTTTAGATGTGGTAAAGAGGAAGGAATCTTGCTCCATGTCCTTTTGAATTGTCCCATTATCCAACCCTGTGGAAGGAGATAAAAAATAAAACCGACCCCTATTAGGCCTAGAATTGTTTTTTACTCCTGAGGTCTGTATATTAGGTGACTATTCTCTGGCACCTGTCAAGAAGAGCAAAGGAGGTTCAATCTATCTCTAATTTTATATTCAATCAAAAACTGGTATTATAACACTGGAAGGATTCCTCAATGATTACTTATTCTGAGTGGTTAAACGAGCTACTGTTTAACCTGTGGGTGGAAAAGATGACAGCATCTCTTAGACATACTCCTAATAGTTTTAATAAAAGTGGGGAAGCTATATGCATTGTACTCAATCCCTCAACATTAGCTGCTAAATTTATAATTTGATGACTCGGATGGCAATACCCTTATTAGCCAGTAGATGGAGCAAAGTGATAATTGTTCAGTCAGTGCCTTGGAAAGGTTCATTCTTTGAAGGATAACTATTAATTGTAATCATGTCTCTTATTCATTATTACCTGCATTGAGACAAAGTCATGTTCCCAGAATGGGAGGGGAGGTTGTTAGGTTATTATTAATAGGTCAGTAGGTGGGGGAGGGGGTAGATAGTAGTAAAAGTAGAATTTTAGTATGATTTTACAGGGCGATGTAACCTCAAGTCTCAGCTCACTTCTCATACATCATATATTAATTGCATTATCTTACATACTGTAATGTTACCTCTTGAATACAATAAAGTATGTTGAATTTAAAAAGGGGACCATACTACTAAAGGCTCCACATTAAAACAGCTCAACTTATCAAACAAGGTATGCTGTTTCAAGCTAAGGTGTGGGGGGTCAAGGCCAAATTGGCTGCAGTAACACAACCATTGGTTTCCTAAGCTCTGTGGTAAAATAAAGTGATGGAATACACTTTTGTAATTTCAGGAAGTGCAACCTAAGGATAAAATACTAGCATCAGGTAAACTTGTATAGAAGAAAAGATAAAAAAGTTCATGTCAGACACAATCACAAATAGTATATGTATATGCTGATATGAAACTGAAAATGTAATTATTGAGAAAAATATGTAAAGAAGCAATATAAAAATCAACAGTAACAATTTATATATATATTTTAACAGAGATAAACCCGTGATCAAGCTGTTCTGTGGAACAAAATGTAGGGGATATAAATAAAGCAAAGTCTGAATGAACTGAATTTGAAGTTAACTCTATGACTTTTAAAGGGCCTCTTTAACATATTTCTTAGAAAGTTGCAGCATTGGAGCCTATTTAAGGGGATGAAGGATATAAGAAGACTGTAACCATTTCCCATTATAACTTGTTTTGCTAAGCAACAACAAAAGTCATACCAGTTACCAAAGACTAAAATAAAAAATTTATTTCAAGTAGTGGTGGTGGTGGTGGTGGTGGTGGGGGGTATCCTAAAAATAGTGAAAAACTTGTGCATTGGGGCAGTCTAACAAAAACCTGTATAAAATGCGTGGATGTGATTTGTTTTTATTTGGCTAGAACTGACATAGTAACATACTATCTGCTTAACAAATTGAAACATGCAAGAGATAAATGATTTATACACTATGTAGATGCAATGACTGTATCAAATTGACTGTCTTACAATTATTAAATTAAAATAAACTTGAAGTTTCAAAGTTGTAAAAAAGTGTAAAACATAAGCAGATTGTTAATGCCTCTTAACTTAAGGGTGATCTTTATTTCTGAAAAGCTTTAGAAAAGTAAGGTATGTTCTCCTACTTTCTGAAGCCATCCATGCATCTGTCACCTCCTCCTCTCTACAAATGCCTTAAACCTTGCTGCTGCTGTTCTCTCTTACGTCTACCTTCTCATGTCCTTACTCCATACATGAATTTTCCTCCTCTAGTTGGATACTAGAAAAGTGCTGAGGCCAACAGCCTTGACCCTTACTTCTAAAAATTGCCTACACGTACTAGCAATACCGTCACCCACCTTTTAACATATCATGTCTTAGGGCACCTTACCACCTATTGGAAGACAGCACATGTCATACCACTGCTCAAATCAGGTGACTCTGGTGATCTCAATAACTATAGGCCAATTCTCTCCTTCTGGTCCTGTCCAAGCTCCTAGAGAAAATTGTAAATGCACAGCTGAGGATTCACCTTGAGTCTAGGGAACTGCTAAACCCTATGCAGTCCAGATTCAGAGCTAAACATAGCACTATCTCAGCCCTCACCAAAGTTACTGACTGGCAGCGTAATCCTGAGAGCAAAAACTTTATTTGTGCTGTTTTTCTTGCTCTAAGCAAGGTTTTCAACACCGTTCACCATAGTCTGCTCCTTTCCTCCTCAAACCATAGGTGTGGACCCCTCTCTCTGTGCTGGTTTACTGACTATCTTACAGGGCACCTTCAACAAGTTAAAGCCGAAGGAGGCCTGTCCCATAAAAACTCTGCAAGAGGGTACCTCAAGGTTCTATATTAGGGCTCTTACTTTTTGCAATCTACATTAATAACATTGACTACTGTATAAAAGAAGCCAACATCCATCTGTTTGCAGATGATGCAGTTCTCTCGAGTCGCCCAACACCTGAAGCTGCCTGCAATGACCTACAGTCAGAATTCAACCTTTTGCAAAGCCAACTCCTCTAAAAAGTTACTCCTTAATGCCAAAAAACTAAAGGGATGATCCTCTCCATTTCATCCATACAGCTAACCCTGTGTCCAGTGGGACAGTTCCCAAATTACCACAGTTTTAGGTGAAAAACTAGAATTTGTTACAAAATTCAGTATCTGGGAGTTTGGATAAACCAAAGACTCTCCTTCATTGAACATATCGAAGACTTGCTAAAAGCGACTTGGCAAAGGCTTGCCTGTTTTAGGATCAACCAATTTCTCACCAGAGATGCCAAGAAACAACTGGTCCAATCCATTTTCCTATCATTGGTTGATTATGCTGATTTCCTCTACAGCCAATGCCCCAACTCTTACATGGCTAAACTGGACACACTCTACCATTGAGCATTGAGGGTTTATAATGGGACTTCCCTCGACATGCATCACTGCACCCTATATGCAGAAGTGGGGTGGACATCACTAAAGTTCAGGTGCCACAGAAACTCCACTCTCTGGACCTATAGAGTCATCTAATATACTGCCTTACTATCTCCTGCTGTCTTCCCTGAGTATAACTAGAATTGCGTTAAGAAGTTACTCAGCTATTACACTTAAAGTACCCAAAGCAAAATCCCGCTTAGGCAGGGCAGCCATAAGCTTCATGCTACCTACCTTATGGAGCGATCTACAAAAACCCTCAAATTAAGCACTCTAATCAGTATAAATGCCTTCAAGATGCTTTATTTCCATACAATCAGAGATGTATGTAACTGCTTCACCATTCAGACCCAGTACCGGTGTCTGCACTGGTATATAGCCACGCCTAGACCCAATTTTAAGTACTGACCTCCAGCTTGCTCCTCACAAGCCTAATTGTTCTCTCTCTTATCCCCCTGTCTTATCAACACTAGGCCCGTCCATCCCTTATCCTTCCTTTCCCAACCTCTGATAGAGACTCACTACCCCTGGTTGTGACATCCTACCATGCCCCATACTTTATAGCATTCAATCCGGGGCTGACATGTACTCCTTTTCTCCATCCACCTTCTCTACATCCTGTTTACCAACTCCTCTCTGTGCACTGTGCCTTCCTAGCCTTTCTCCCCTACCTCCCTCCTTCCTCCCCACCTTCGCCTCTACCTGGTGTATATATTTTTTCCTTCTGTTACTTCCTCCTGCAACCTTAGATAGCCTGCTTTATCTTCCTATAGACACTTCTCTGTATGTAAATACCCTGCAATCTGTACAATATCTGTATAATTCTATGTACATATGAACTTCTTTTCTTCCTCTCTGTAAACAGTATTAACTGTATTGCCTTGTAAATACCTGTGTTGACCTGTATATACAATTGTTCATGCTCCACCCAGGTTCATCTTGAAAATGAGCTACTGCTCAACGATGAATGCCTGGTTAAATAAAGACTTGATTGATTGATTGATTGATTGATTGATTGATTGATTCAGTATATGTACAATGCAGCATTGCCTTTTCTTTGTGATACCTTGTGTTATAATGTTTGAAACTCGCCTACTGGTTACACAAATATTGTACTTAGTACCCTTGTTCATTTCCGTTGCTATTTACCATGTTGGTATTTTATATCTCCCAGGAACTCTGTATACCTATGCAACTTCAACTGCTATGTACCTAACACCTTGTACAGTATCTATCTATCTATCTATCTATCTATCTATCTATCTATCTATCTATCTATTTACTACTTGTCTATTACTGATCTCATTGTATGTTTATGTGCATTTCTTTTGTTTTGTACTCTCCCAGGTTGTACCTAAAAATAGGCATATATCATGTCTAGTGTACTTACCTGGTCAACAAAAACACATAAAATAAATAAATTCAATGGAAGGGTTCAGGATGCAGGGAACTGGGAGACTGAACCAGTGAGACAGACCACTTGCTCATCTCAGCTACAGAGGTACTAAAGAACTGGGATTTAAATGCCTCTAAGCTGAGCTAGTATGCAAGCCACTTTATTTGTAGAATTGTGCCTGTAACTGAACCAGAAATATATGTTGTGTGTGTACATGTGTATAATTCAACACCAAGGCTTGCTCTTGTTTAGAATATGAAGGCAGTTTCTCTTTTCACACACATATATGTTTTTGCATTACAGAGATGAGGGTGAAAGGACTGGGATCCTACTTTGATCCAGGTGCCTTCATTTCTGCTTGCATGATCGTGGTATCATTTTGAGTGCTGGTTTTAATTTTGGGGGCTATAGGATTCATTCCTATTTATTTTAGAGTCTACAACAGCCACTTATTGCCAAATTAATCAGTCAATCAATTCTTTGTTTATCACAAATTTCAGGGAATCAAAGCACATTACATACTGTTAGAGAATTTCTTAAATAAAATACTTAATTACATTGCATTTTAAAATCATCAGTGCTAAAACTCCTGGCGGGAAAGGTCTGGCCAAATGAAAATGTTTTCAGTTGCACTTTGAAATGGTCTATGGTCTGGCACTCTCTAACCTGATGAGGCTGAGAATTCTATAGGGTTTGGCCAGAAAAGCAAATGTAAGGGCCCCAGATGACTTTAATTTAACCTTAAGGATCTCTAGCAATCCCTTGTCAGTGGAGTGGAGAGGGTGGAGGGGCAGTAGGGACAAAGGCAATCTTGTAGGTAGCTGGGTTCCTGGCGATATAGGGTTTTATAGGTCAGCAAACTGACCTTGAAGAAGATCTGCCAATTTATCGGCAGCCAGTGCAGATAGTGGAGCATAGGTGTGATATGACAAGATCTAGGAAAGCCAGTCAACAACCAGGCCACTGCATTCTGCACAAGTGGCAATCAGCAAAGATCTACCCCCAGTAGCCATACATATAGGGCATTGCAGTAATCTAGGCAAGAGTTCACAAAGGCATGAACCAGAGTTGGCAAATCACCAGGGAGATCAGGTGTTTAATCTGGGCAATGTTTCTCAGATGGTAAAATGAGGCTTTGTCAAGGCTGAGGTTGGGGCATGGCCCTTTTCCAAAGTTAATTCAACTATATTACAAAGTCTCTGTTTGCGGCTGGTGTAGGTGAATCAGAATGCAATGTTTATGGAAGAAACCAGCCACACTTCACAAAATTCATTATTTTGCATTTTTCTTTTATTTTCAAATAGCAGATCCTACTGGTACCCAACATTTCACCCATTAGGCTTCAATCAATTTTCTGACTGGACTTCCAAACATAGAAAACCTATGAAACTGGAGACCATGTGGTAACAGAAATACTTGTGAAAATGTGTGTTGAAAATGAAACATTTCTGTATCTCAACATCAGGAAAATCTTAACCATTTGAAAAACCAAGAAAACTGATTGAATTACTTAACAAGTAACAGCAAATAGATCCTCTCCCTGAGAAGCCCTACGGTGAAATGTTGGGTACCAGGAGGATCTGCTATTTGAAAATAAAAAGAAGAAAAAGACAAAATAATGAATTTTTGAAGTGTGGCTGGTTTGTTCCATAAACATTTGCAAAATGAGGCTTTGACCACAGTCGACACCTGTGATTTCAAAGTCAAACTGCAGTCAATTACAACACCCAGATTTTTCACCCAGTCTGAGGTTAGCAGTCGGAATCCCCAAGCCAGACCCCACAGCCTCACTAGCTTACACCCCCCACCCTGGAGACCTGGTTCTATTACCAGTACTTTGGTCTTGTCTGGATTTAATTTCAGCCATTTGGTCTTCATCCAGTCTTGAATCTCAGCAAGTCTGTTGTTGAAAACAGAGACCGTCTCCTCCTGCCTAGGTGCAAAGGACATGTAGAGCTGTGTTATCTGCATAGCGGTGAAACCAACCAGCTACACTAATGATATCCTCCAATGGCAGCATATACACTGTGAGCAACATTGAGGATAAGACAGAACCCTGCAGAACCCCACAAAACAGGGGCAGGAAGCAGAGAAATAATTCCTGGTACTACTTTCTGAATCCTGCCCAAGAGGAAAGCTTTAAACCAGTTGTAGATTGTGCCAGCCAGTCCACAGCATACCAGCAGGTGCTTCATCAACACCCCATGGTCCACAGTCTCAAATGCGCTGAGAGATCAAGGAGCACCAAGATGGAGCAGCTTCCTCGATTCCTCACAGTCAGGAGATCATTCAACATCTGGACAAGGATAGATAGATAGATAGATAGATAGATAGATAGATAGATAGATAGATAGATAGATATTTTATTTATAAAGTGCCCAATTCCTAGGACTCTGAGCACTGTACAAAACAACAATACAACAATCCAAATGTTAAAATCATACAAATAAACACACAAACAATATAGCAAATCATTATAAATACAAATTATCATTCCATCTATACTTCATAATTAATAATCAATTTAAGAATGCCTGTTGGAACAGATGCCTTTAACCCCTTTTAGAAGGCTTCTGCCAAGGTAGCCCTCCTCAAATACTTTGGCAAGGAGTTCTACAGGGTAGGTGTGGCCACCTCAAATGCCCTATCTCCTGAATGCTGCAACCTAACCCTGGGAACCCCAAGGAGGCCTGTCTAGAAGGGAGAAAGGGACGCTAGGTTGAGGGACAACCCCATTCCCCTTCCACGATGACCAGGATCCACCACCAGTACCTCAGTCTTGTCTGGGTTAAGTTTAAGCCAGTTTTGAGTCATCCATGACTGGATGTCCTTGAGGCAGCTGTTAAACATGGGCCTGACACCTGAGTATCGGGTGCACAGGACAGGTACAGCTGGGTGTAATCTGCGTAACAGTGAAAACACAGCCAGTACTGCCTGATAATGTCCCCTAATGGCAGCATATACACCGTGAACAACGACAAGACCAAACCCTGTGGAACCCCACAGCTCAGAGCTTTGGGTTAGATGAGAAAATTCCCATTTTCGCCCTTTGCAATCTGCCTGTCAGGTATGACCTAAACCAGTTGATGACATTACCAGACAGGTCACATCAAAACCACAGGCAGTCAAGCAGCACCTCATGGCCCAAGGTGTCAAATGCCATGGAGAGGTCCAGGAGAACCAAGATGGTATGGGCTCTCCTGTCCCTTGACATCAGGAGATCATTTAGCACCCTTACCAGGGCAGTCTCTGTGCTATGCCCACCCAAAATCCAGACTGGAAAGGCTCATAGGTAGAGAAAGAAGTGACATGTCTCTCAAGCTGCACAGCCACCATCTTTTCTATAACCTTCCCTAAAAATGGAAGGTTTGAGACTAGCCTGCAGTTGCTGAGGCAGTCCGGGTCCAAAGGGCTTCTTCTGGAGGTGTCTAACCAAAGCCTCTTTCAAGGACAATGGAAAGACCCCTCTCCTCAAGGAACTCCAGACAATCTCAGCAACCACAGGTCCAATCAGGTCCAGACACTCAACCAAAGGCAGGTCAGACCTGGGTTCAGATCACACTGTTTAGGCCATCGCTTTGATATAATCCCGACCACCTCCTCCACCCTAACCAGCTCAAACTCATCCCAGGCAGGAGTGTTTCAGCACAATTAGGCCAAACACTGCATCCCTTCTGAGAGGTGCTTGAAGAGACCTCAGCCCTGATGGAGGACACCTTGTCAGTGAAGAATAAGGCCATTGCTTTGAACCTAATGCTAGAACCTGCTCCCCTGATATGGAGGTAGGTAGGATGTAAAAGCCTGTCTACCATGTGGAAGAGCTGAGCTGGTCTACTCCTCACTGCAGCAATCTCCCTTGACAGAAATTCTGCCTTCTTTTGGGAGATTGCCACCTGATATTCAACATAATGTGACTTCAGGACAAATTTGTCCTCCACCAACCAGATCTCCTCCAGCACCTCTCTATCCTCCACCCTTAATCTTTAAACTCCGAGATTGTCTTCAAACCAAGGAGGTCTCAGAGAGTAGACAAGGGGTGGACATGAATGGGCATGATTGAGTCAAGGTCGCAGTAACAGCCCCATTATAGGCTACCACTACTTCCTCTGGCCCAGTCGCTGCTGCCTCAACACTCTATAGGTCCAGCACTGCCAACAGTTCCATTGAGTAAACTCCTCTTAACAAATGGCACATGACCATCTACACAGGGGTGGGACCATTTGGTAGGGACCCTGAACTTGAACCCCACAGTGCTATGATCCGACCAAACCACGGATCAACACTGAGGTCGATATGATCAAAACCTGCAAAAAAAAAAAAACAAGTCCGGTATGTGGCCACCTGGGTGTGTCACTGATGTTACACTCTGTGTCAGGCCCAGGTCCTCCATGCTTCTAGGAAGTGGCACCCAAGTTTTGAGAGCATGCCGTTGACCTAAATAGTGAAATCCCCAGAATCAACCACCTGGGATTCCAACACTAGCCAGTAACAAGCTCTTGAATTCCCTCAAAAGTCCACATCCATTCCTGGGGATGATAGAGCAGGAGGACCTGAAGCCCACCCCAATGCCTCCTCAGGCAGCCACACACTCAAAGGACCATGTAGGACATACAGGTAGCACCATGAGGTTCAAGCTAGACTTAAAACAAATGGCCACCCCCATACCTGCAATCCTCCCTCAGGGTGTATGTCACAGAGTACCCAGCTGGCACTGCCACCACCAAAATAGGAACGCCTTCTGATCCAGCCAGATCTCTGTGATGCAAGCCAGATCAACTGAGGAAATCAAGTCTGCTATTATAGCAGTCTTGTTCCTTATTGACCTGGCATTGCATAACACAACCAGTGGGATGAGTGAGGCAGCTGGCCGGTCACTACCCACACTGTAAGGTGGAGCCCTTGGGTATGGACAGTCTCTGTACTATGCCTCTTCCTGAAACCAGACTGGAGAGAGTCATAGTTGTTATGAGTTGTTAAATGATTGTCTAGTTGTGCAGTCACCACCTTCTCAAGAACCATGTCCACAAAGGGCAGGTTGGAGACAGGTCTGTAGTTTGCCAGGATGTCCGGGTCCAGTGAAGGTTTTTCAGGGTGGCTTCACAACAGCCTCCTTCCGGGGTTCTTGAAAACCCTTGTCGCTAAAGAACAACGGATTATCCTAGCTAAGACCGGGCTGATGACCTCCACACACCCCAACAAGAGGTGTGTTAGCCCTGGATATAAACTACAGTAAACCAGCCACAACTCCTGGATGATCCACACAACATCCATGACATCCAACTGGCCAAAGTCAGACCAGACAGATCAGTACTTGCAACCTCAAACCCATCACTGCAAGGCCTGTTTGAGGCACTGACTGGAACTCCGATCTGATAGTGACAATCATATCAGCAAAAAACTGAGCAAACTCATCACCTCTAGATTGTGAAAAGACTCCTCGTGATTGAAGACAGATTGGATTGCACAACCTATCGACAGTACTTAGAGAAGAGCTGAACTGGTCTGTTGGTTGTCTTAGCAATCTCCTTGGACAGGAACTCTGCCTTCTTACAGGAGATTGCCGATTGATAGTCTTTATAATGGACTAACAATCCATGCTTGTCCTCTGCCAGACTGGATTTCCTCAGCGTTGCACCAACTTCAACCCCTCCTCTTCATTTTGTTGAGAGTCTCATCAAACCAGGAAACTTCAGATGGGACATGAGGGAGCCGAACATGGACGGGTGCTACAGAGTCGAGGGCATCGATAATAGCCCTATTATGGTGAGCACCAGCTCCCCAGCTCCTCACATGCATTTATCATGCCTTATAGGTTCAATACCTCCATTAACTACCTGGGGACAGTCTCCTTAAGGGTGGTATTGGACCATCTCTGTAGGAGCAGGTCTATTAGGGGTGCCTCTAACCTGAACCTGACAGTATAATGATCAGATCAACTCACGGCTCCACCACCAGATCATTGATCTCCATCTCAAACAGGAAAACTAGATACAATGAATGACCACAAATATGAGTTGCAGCAGTATTAACCTGTGGTAGGTGTAATGAACTCATTAACTGGAGGAAATCTTGACTAAATTCGAGGAGTTCATTGTCAATCTAGGCATTGAAATCCCCAGAATAATCCATCTGGGGATTCTATTCCAGAGTCAACAATGAAAGTCTGGATTTCCTGCAGGAATTCTCTCCCATTTCAGGTGGATGGTAGATGAGGAGAATCCTGCAACCTGCAATTGCAATACATTCAAAGATCCAGTTACTCCTACTGGGATGGCTGTGAGGCCCAGGTCTGATTTAAAACAAATGGCTACTCCTCCACCCTATGATCCTTTCTCAGGCAGTGCACCCTAAGTACCCGTCTGGAACAGCTGACTCTAAAACCGGACCAGCATTTTCATCCAGCCAGGTCTCAGTGGTGCATGCCTGATCAGTTCTGCCATAAGATCAACAATAATTGCTGTCTTGTTTTTTCACATTTAACGTTTATTGGTTTTCAAAATACATACATATCAACATAAAATAGACATTGGGATGAGCAGTATAATATTCAACCAGGAGTATGAAAATGAAAGGTTACATTAAATGAATTAATCTAATCTAAAATCCAGTAAAATGAAGTATCTACAAATCTAAAATAAATCAAAACAACACACTTCAAAGATAAAAATAAAAAGTAACCCCTCCACCTCCTCCTCCCCCAAACCACCTACCCCCCACCCTCCTTGGTGCCTCTAAGAATAATAATACAAAATTCTTGAGTTATCTATGGTTATCTCAACAACTTCTTTGTTATTAAGCCCAATTTATTCAGATATAGTACAATAGTATAATGTGTGTAAGCTCTCCCACCTCTTTTATAGACACCCTGGCAATTAAATAAACTCGCTATCATTTTCAACTGTCAAGTTGTGAAGGAGCTCTTGGAGCCACTCCTGATATGAAGGTTGCATAGAATCTCTCCAATGTTTTAAAACTAGTTTCTTAACTGACATGGCTATCATTGTAATATGAAATTTCTGACCATTAATGGAAAACCTGTAAAGTCACCCAGCAGACAGACCTCTGGTGTAAAATAAGCTTGCAGGCCTAATAGGGGGTCTGCTGTATTTTAATGAGAAGCCATAATGGAGAAATATTAGGACATTCCCAAAACATGTGAATCAGGGTACCGTATTTATTGCATATAGGGGTTTCGCCCTTCCATTTTATGTAATTTGTAATGAGTCAAGTACATATCATTTAAAATTTGCATTTGCATCAGTCTTAATCTGTTTCTAGTGACAGTCTTGTGACAGGTTTCCCATATTTTAGGCCATCTAACTGATGATTCTGGATACACTGTGTTCCAATATCTGGGAATACAATTTATCCCAAGAAACATTATTAGTTAAAGCATGACCTATATTGAGGAGACAGCATGTGGTGATGAAGACCTATCACTACCTTCTGTCTCCCAATCAAGAAGAACTCTAAAGTGCCCTATTCCCAAAATGTGAAATAAGCACATGACAGTATCTGGTAAATTTTAAAGGTCTGATCATTTCCCAGGCCCAATTTAGTGAGCAATTCCTGTACTGTTATCCATTCTTGATTAGAATTACAAAATCCCTTGCCCCAGTTATGTACAGTAATTGTGGGATCAATTCGGAGGGATCAGTTGTCCACCAATCTGAAAATTAGGGTTTTGGGATATAGGTTGGGAGAGGTCACGTATATGATCATATTTATAGTGTTACAAAGCTGGGAATGTATGCAAACTGAATTTCCTATAGGACCATACGAAGAGTGGCAGGTAATTTTGTAGGTTTTAAATAATACAAGGCTAATGGATTAAGTCCTGATGAAATTATTAAATCTTTTCTGCTTTTAGCCAGGAGGAACATATTTTGTTGTGTCTTGGGTATCAATATTTGGAACTCATTGATGGTATTTGCTTAGATGACTTGCCGGTAATAGAGAATGAAATATGGCATCTTAAGCCCTCCTAAAGCTTTAGGTGCTGCCAGCTTATAGAATGCCCTCTAGGTGGTTTGCCTTTCCATAAGAACTCGGATAAAGGGGATCACCACGATACAGGGTACCGGGTAGAAGCTCCTCTGTACAGCTCCAGCCTCCTAACAAAATGTTTTGTAGTTTGGGTGACTATATTTGCCTAAAACCCAGAAAAGCTGCTTAATATCACCTTCCTTGAACCCTGTGCTCCTGCTGGCTTGATATTGGCTGCCATGGAGGTGTACATGAAAAATCTCCACAGAAGCACACCCGCCGGTCACCCCGAAAAGGCCCAAAAGAAATCATGGGCCTCGAGTGTAGCGGATAAGCCAGAGCCTTTGAACCTGATCGCTGAACAAGAACCGCTAACACTGAGCAGATTCTTGGAGGTTTAAACCCTTCCGTGAAGAAGTAAAAATCTCAGCTGAACTCAAATCCCTTTCCAAAAAGCTTGAGGAGGTGTCAATGGCAACTTCAGATAATGCAGCTGAATCTCCTCCCTTGAGAAACAAGTGGAAAAAATTGACCCGGTCTTGTGGCTGTGTGGCAGAAATTCTCTCGATTGGAAGCTAAATTAGAAGATTTAGGGCCTCAGCCAAAGAAATAATATAGTTATTTTGGGGCTCCCAGAAGGAGAAGAGGGCCAGAATTCAATTACCTTTGTGCAGAAATTGGTGGAAGATTGCTGATCCCTCTCCTTCAGGGCCAAGTATATCATAGAGGGGCACATAGGTCTTTGCGATCAAACCTTCCCCAGGAGCAATGCCACATCCCATTATATGCCGCTTTTTGAACTACTTGTAACAGCAATATTCCTGGCAAAAGTGAAAGAATTGCAAGAAGTCAAATGGGAAGTGCCAGGCTCAGAACTGCACAAGATTTACTGGGGTCGGTTAGATTAAAATGTACAGCGTTCCATCCGTCATCTCAAGATCATAGCAGCAGGCCTTCGGTTTAAAATGGACTACCCAGCTAGATTGCAGGTACAGGTGGCTGGTACCTGGTCAACCTCTGAGGACCTGAAGCTGCTCTTATGGGGCTAAAGTCTGCCTTGTCTGACCTGCT
Source organism: Neoceratodus forsteri (assembly GCA_016271365.2). Classification (NCBI taxonomy): domain Eukaryota; kingdom Metazoa; phylum Chordata; order Ceratodontiformes; family Ceratodontidae; genus Neoceratodus; species Neoceratodus forsteri. The sequence continues at coordinate 1,328,633,905 of CM057449.1, forward strand.
TGGGACACCTGACCTGCTTTCTTGGTGTTATTCGAATCAGAGATGGAAGGAGAAGTTCTTCTCGAGTCATTATCAAAATGGGAAAATAATTTTCGTCTGATCCTGTGTGTTCCTGGGAATTCTGACCAAAGGGACTATTCTCATTAGGATCATGTTATTCTCATAGCATACTCTATTGCTTAGTATTATGAGGCAATCGCATCGCAAGAGACTGTTCAATAGGGTATATTTTGTCTGGGAGGGTTCTCTTTCTGTATGGATTGTGTTTGTTATTATTTACAGGGCACCAGTGTTTCCTTTTGTTTAAATGTCAGAATGAAGCCTTCTGACTTGATGTTTCATTTTGTTATGGCAATATTCAGGAGAGTGACCCCTTTGTATAATTTTGGAAGGCCCTGTGTTTCGAGCTTGTATCATCAGAGGGTGCCCTACCTATTAATTTGGAGGTTCAGCTCCACCAGATAATCAGGGGCCTATTTTCTCCTGATAGAGTTTTCTGGTGGGGACTTGGAATATATTGAGATTCTCTACTTGGGAGCATCTAGACCTGCTGCTGGCTAGGAATAGCTTTAAAATGGCTTTATTGTCTCTGGTAGCAGTAGTTACAATAGAAGTTCAGCTATCACATGGTATGTTACGCTTCCCATCCAGCATTCTGGTTCGTTAGTTAGCTTCCAAACAGAGAACAGCTCTCTCTTCTCTCTTTTCTCTTCTCTCCTCTGGCTATCAGGAGCTTAATGTTTGAGTGATGTTACTTACAACATTATTTCCTTTGCATAGATATTAACAGTTATCAGTTTTATAGGAAGGTCTTGCATAATCGGGCAGGGTTTTGGGGTGCATGCTGGGGAGGCTGGAGGGAGGAAGAATGATAGTTGGGGTGGGGGTGGGTGAGGTTAGGTTAAATTCAAGACTTTTGGTTTACTCAATTTTTGGGATGTTGGGGGCATTTTAGTGGGGGGTTTGTGGGGGATTAGAACAGGGAGGAGGGTGCTGAGTTGGAGGATACAGCAGTATTCAGGGGCTTTGGACATTTAATTATTGTTGTAGCAATTTCCCAATGTTATATAAGAGACTTATTTTTTCCTGCTTAGATGGCTAGTAGTATCAATCTGGCTACTTGGAATGTGAAGGGATAAGGAAAAAAGTTAAACAATATCAAGCGTTAAAACATCTAAACTTATTGTCTTCTCAGATTACGTTCTTGCAAGAATCTCATTTACTAGAATGTGAAACTCTGCAACTTAGGAGGCAACAGATTGGACAGGTGTTTAATGCCTCGGTGGCCACTAACAGTTCTTGAGGTTATGGTTCTGGTCAATAGAGGCATTCCCTTGTCTCTAAGCAAGTCCTTAGGGACCCAGGTGGTAGATCGTCCTGGTTCAGGGAATCTTTGGTCCATACCAATTTTACTTTGTAGTATATATGGGCCAAATGCAGACGACCTAGGCTTCTTTATGAAGCTTATTTCCATCATTCTTCCTATGCTTCCCATTGTTATAATTATGGGGAGACTTTAACCTGGTTTTGGACCTGAAGTGGACAGTTCTGGCAGTGGGTCGAGAGTTTGTCTCCCGGGCAGAGAGCATTCAGGGACTTACTGGATCAGTGCAGACTGTGTGATGTGTGGCGTGTATTACATCCCAAGGTCAGGAGTATACTTTTAACTCGCCTGTGCACAGAACCCAGTCTCATCGACTATCTCCTAATTTCCCAGGCCCTCTTACGGGGTCTTAGCAGCCTCGATGCAGCCAGGTCCAGTGTCAATCACTCTTTGGTGGTTTGCAATCTGGCTTTCCTTAATATTCCCAAAAAGAAACCCGATGGAAATTAAGCCAACAATTATTGAAAGATGTTAAATATTGTAACAATAAAAGAACAGATCGATTTCTTTTTTCTACCAACTTTTCAGAGGTATGGCACCTGATATTTTATGGGGTGCCTTTAAGGCCTATGAGAGGGATTATTATTAGCCTAGCTACAAGAGGAAAGGGCTTGAGAGGCTGAATTATTATCCTCATTATCACTAGTAAGGTCTCTGGAGGCAATTTATCCTCCAGCACCTCGGATGAGGACATGAGGAGCTCTTGGTGGATAAAGATAAATATTTAGACTTGTTGAGGAAAAGGAAGAGATATCCATTATCTCGCTAAAGCGAGCTACACCGACCAGGGGAAAAGCAGGTCGCTTGCTGTAAGATTAAAACTGCAGGAATCTGCTAGGTTTATTCTTCCAATCAGGGCCCAGGCAGATGGATCCTGAAGGTATCCTGCAGAGATTGTACAGGAATTTGCCTCGTACTACGAACAATTATATAGTGATATGGATAGTCCTCCTTCCTTTGAGATGCTAGAGGCATACCTGAAGTTCTTCTCTCCCTTCCGTCAGAGTCACAGAGGAAGTTGTTATCTTCCCAATATCTCTGAGAAAATATCAGAGGTCATCAGGGCTTTGCCCTCAGACAAAATCGAGGGCTGGACAGATTTTCTGCATTATTCTATAAAACTTTTGAACACAATTATTACGGTACTTCACCAGTTGTACCATCATATTCTTTCTGGGGTAGAGGTAGATGTACATTTGTTTGAAACCCTGATCATTCTTCTTCTTCCCAAACCTGACAAAGACCCTGAGTTAGTTCAAAGTTATAGGCCCACTTCCCTTTTGAATCAGGATGTTAAAATTCTCTCAGAATACTGGCGAAAGGATAACCGGGTCCTCCGGACCTGATTAGTATGTCTCAGGTGAGATTCATGAGGGGCGTTCATCATCAGAACATTTATGCACTCCTTCACATGTCTTCTCAGTGGCCAGGGACACCACCTTTCCTGCGGTATTGGTTTCCCTGGATGCCGAAGGCATTTGATCATATCAACTGGAACTTCTTGTTTCAGGTTTTGAAGGTATTCGACTTTCCTGCCATGTTCATAGATTGGATTAGGGCTATATATCAGACCCCCTCAGACAGAGTTTCTGGCAATGGAGCATTCTCAAACCCTCTTCTTTATTTTCCGGCACCAGGCAGGGTTGCCCCTTTCCCCTCTTTTATATAATTTATACTTAGAGCCCCTTATCTGAAATATTCTTAATAATCTGGAGATCGAGGCATACTGATGGAGTAGCTGGTGAAGATCATGGCTTATGTTGATGATCTTCTCCTCCTCCATCTGTCTCACAACAACATCTATCCCTGCTATGTTAGGAGAAATAGCTACGTTTAGTGCTTTCTCAAATTATAAACTGAATGTAACAAATCATCCATTTTCCCTCTTAACCACAAGGTTTTAAGAGTGATATTACCCCTTTTGGTCTTTGTTGGCCACCCTGCATTCTTAGATACCTGGGTATCAATTTAACACTAACCCCTCTTCCTGGTTCAAGAGAACTTGAGCCCCTTTCCCAAGCGATTGTCAGGACCTCAATAGAATGGTCTGAGCTTCCTGTCCCACTTTGGGGTCACATTAACATAATTAAAATGAATGTTTCTCCTCATTTGTTTTATCCCTCTCTCCTTAACTCCTTGATTCCTTTGTCTTGGTTTCAGAGAATGCACAGAACTTTTATTAACTTTATCTGGTCAATAAGCAATCCAGGTTGGCATATCATAAACTGGCCGCTCCGAAAATGGATGGAGGTTGCAAATCCCACATCTGGCAATTTATTGCTGGGCTAGTCACATAGCAAAATACATCCACTGGGTGAGTCGGGTCCTGAGCACCTAAGACCAGTCTGGCTCAAAATTGAGTTAGACTTTATCCAGTCTGAGAATATGGATCCCTTGACTATGCTCCATGTCAAATTGCATCCCTTCAAGAGCGTTTGCAGATGTCCCACCCTTTGGGCGTCATTAAAAGTTCATGTACAGCTTTGTTCATTTTTCGGTACACCACACATGGATCTATCCCAGTCCATTTGAATTCCCTTCCTTCACAATAAATAAACCGAGAATTTCTTGTGTGTGGTTGCTAAATTAGGGATTGGATAGTTTCTACTTTTCTGGATGATGAGGGAATGGTTCTCAGTTTCTAATATAATTAGTAAATTTGACATTCGGTAGCTCACTGTTTCAGAGTGGTCCAATCAAAAGCAGCTGCTTTCCACAGTGTTTGGTAATACCCTCCTCACCCACCTGCCTTTTCATTTGTATCTGAGCTTTCCTCCTGGATGGGTTCATCAAGTGTTATTTCTAAAATATACGAGTTTTATTCCACTGGAAGTACTGGAGACCCGAAGGTCCCACCAAGCTCTGGGTTTCCTTTTTCCCCAATATACTCCCAATTGGCCAGTTTTATGAAAGTTTTGACCTGGATATGTATCTCAGGACAGATTACGGCTTATGCAATATCATATTATGCACAATATGTATTACACCCAGTAAGTTGATGAAATGAGGGCCTTATAGAATTCGGGACTTGTACCAGAGGATGCCAGGAGGATGGTATACTTCTTCACATCTTTGGTCATGCCCAAGATAAGGCCACTGTGGGTGGCTATCCAGACTAATTTAGCTCCTATTCTGGGTTTGCAGGATTGCTTCACCCCAGACATATGTTTGTTGGGAGAATTGTCCTCGATCAAAGTTAAAATCCGAGATTTCACATTTCCATGATTGCATTATCCATTAAAAAATTGTACTTCAGCATTGGAAGGATGAGTAAGTCCAACATATCAAGACTGGATCAATGAAATTCTGGCTAACCTTTGCACAGAGAAAGCCCTAGCGAGCCTCCATAATAAGTTGCAGAGATACAAGAGTATTTGGGATCCCCTTCGCACCCTAATCATGATTAGTATGGATAAATGAGTCATTGTAATAGTGAACTTTAATTTATTCTAGCACATTGTAATGTTTTATACTACAACATGGATTCTTACTGCTGTATAGGGTGGGGAAGGGAGGGCCTGGCAGATTATGTACCATTCTGTACATATGCAGTGTACGTTGTAGTTCTCTGTCTCCTGTATTGTGGATAATCTGTTAATAAAGTTGGAATTAAAAAAAAAAGGACTGGGATAAAGAAGAGATATAGATTTAAACCAGACTTTCGGAAGTCAAACATTTGAGAGATTAATTGGATAGAAAAGGCATGGTAATATATTCATTTTAATAATATTCACCCTTCCCCAAAGGGTAATGGGAAGGACTTGCCAACATTTTAAATCTTGCTGGATGGTTTTAACTATGTCATCGAAATTTAGTTTCCAGAATTGTCTCTCACTAGTTGAAAGGTGTATACCAAGGTATTTGATGGATTTTGGTGCCCAGTTGAATCCCAAGTCTACAATATCTTGTTTGAGAACTCTTAAATTTAGTGGGAAAACTGACATTTTTCCATGTTAATTTATAATTGGAAAGGGAACCAAACTGATGTATTACTTGGGTGAGATTTTGAAGGAGGATTTAATTTGTATAATATGTAAAAGTATGTCATCTGCATAAACTGCTATTTTTCCACAGATGTACCAAGAGGGTACCGTGGATCCGGAGAGTTTGTATAGCTACTATCAGGAGTTCTAAATATAAATTAAAGAGCAATGGAGATAGAGGTATCCTTGTCTGGTCCCGCCACTAAAGGGAAGTTGGAGAGAACATGCCGTTGCAAAAATCCTTGTTGTGGGAACTGAGTAGATGACCTTTAACAAGGAAATATATTTAGACGGAAATCCAAATCTATGGAGGTAACTAAACAGAAACTGCCAGTCCACCTTGTCAAAAAGCCTTTTCAGCATCTAGGGATACCAGAGCCATAGCTTAGGGGCCTCCGGGTAATGGAGAAAACATGTGAGAGCGTCGAAGATGATCTACGAGGACCAACCTCTCATGAAACCCACTTGGTCAGAACTTATAAGGGAGGGTAGTATTTGTTCTAGTCTATAAGCTAATAATTTAGTGAGAATTTTAAGATTGCAATTAAACAACGAAATCGGTCTATAATTGGAAACTAAAGTAGGGTCCTTACCAGGTTTAGGGATTACTACTATCGTAGCCTCCTAAAAACCTGGGGTCAAATTCTTCTTCATCCAACATTTGTTGATAAACTGCTAGCAACCAGGGTGCTAACTGGGGCAAACTTTTATAAAAATTAGAGAGTAACCGTCTGGTCCCAGAGCTTTATCTTGGGGTAAAGTTTTAATTATTTGGATGATATCTTCTTCTGTGATTTGAGCTATGATTGCTGTCTTGTTTTTAATGGATCTGGCATTGCACAACACTGCCTGAGAAGGATAGACAGATGAAACTCATCCAGCAGCTTACCCACTATTTGTGGATCCCTTGGGTATAGGAACCAGGCAGGAAGGACCACTTTTTAGGTCCATTTCACCCCTGGGCACATTCTCAGTCCCACCACCCAATCCAAACTCCTCTCCACCCACCAGATTCTACTGACCTCCGCCCCTGCCACCTTCTAGCTATCCCTAATGCTCTACAGTGATTATACACTTCTGATGTGTGGGGATCATCAAAGGGATGAGGTCATGGAGCTCAATGGGAGAGTAATGCCTGATCACAATCCTACCTGCCAGCACATCCCTGATAGCTAATAAAATGATTAAAACACAATCCCCACTATAACGCTCACAAACAAAATTCAAAACTCAAACACATACCACACACACACACAATCATACAATCTATAACACAGTGCTATAACCAGCAATTCCAAATATCTCCCCACCCACAACCTAATACAAAAGTCTGTCTTTTCCTCTCAAGAAGAGATGCTGTGCAATGTTTGGTTGCATAGTGTATAGTCCACTTGTTTAAACAGTCAAGTTTTGAACTATAAGTGTCTTTAAATTGGATTTTCAACCCAGTCCTCTGTAATCTTTGAAAGGAACAGCCTTAGGAGCTCTCACCTCCTTAGGCTAAATGACATCATAATCCAGTTCCTCAGGTCTCTCACTCTGCTGGGCCCTCGATTTTACAGGTATATTTAAATGAAAAGCAGTTTATGGCACTCTCACTGCCCCAATCAGAAGTTATTAAGAATATTTTCTTTTTAATATAAGGTCACCCTGTCCCAAATACTCATCACAGTCACCTGCTAATCTTTCTTTTCCTAAGGCAGATGAACAGTAACTGTAGTTCAGGAGATTTCAGCTCTCTAGGAAATACTCCTACAATCCACCAAAGCCATGATCCTCCTCCTAGCCAGCTCAGCCCAATGGTTAAGCCAATCCCTGGTGGCCCCTACCAAGAGCAGGAGTTGACAAGATGACTCCCGAAGGACATGAGCAGGACCAAAGGAACCAACCAGCAGCTTCTCAGCACAAGTCCAGAACTTTCTTAACTGGGAAAACCCATTAAAAGCAACTGCTGGGGCCAGTGCCTAGGGGATGCTAAAGCAATCCTACCCCATTTGTTCTGCTTGTATTTGATTTAGAGTTGCAACAATCACTGGATGCCAGGCTAAAGAGGTAGGAACTCTTAGAAACCCATTTTCTTTTTTTTTTTACGTACTCTGTTTCTTTCCCCAGGGCTCCCCAGGTCAGCATCCATCCCAGTCACCCATCCAGCCCAATACCCCAATATCAGACTGCATCCCCTCTTCCCCATGGCTTACCTCCATGGCAGGGTGGTGAGGAACTCTCCCAAGCTACTACTCACCTTGAGTAGGATCCAGTTCAGGGAAGCGCCATTCAGGGTTGGGGCCTGCGGAGAGTGGCTTCCTCATCAAGCTGACCCGGGACCATTTTTAATTTTTCCTTCCCTCAAGAGTGGGGCATGCAATGATGTCTGGGGATGGAATGCACTAATGTACACACATTCCTCCCGGTGCCTGCCCTACTCAGTGATTGTCTTTGCAGAGTCAATGATCGGTCCCCAGCTGCCACCACGGGCCAGAAGCACATCAACCACTGAAGTCCCCTCCCCAGAGGGAGGCAGTCCCTAGGATGCTTGATCCCTCTCCACCCTGCTGACTCCCAGTGGCTGGTGCTCATTCCGAACATGGGTCACGTGTAGCATGAGGTAAGGTGACCAGCACCTCAGCCCTCAGCCCTCAGTGCCACTGGGCCTGTGGACCTGTTTCCTTTAAGCAAAGTATTCAGGACTTCATTTGTGCCATCAAAGAAAGTAAACTAACCCACCTCTGTCTGAGCCCCAACATCCTCCCACCCAGTTCCTTGAATAACTTATCCTCTAGATATTTTAAAAGTTATTATCTGGTAACGTCCCACTTCCTCCCTTTTCCCAAATCAAGACAGACACACACACACACACACACACACACACATATGCATCTTAGAGGAAATGGCCACAGTCATGTGTTTATTGTTTTATAACAATTAATTGAGCAGCGTCTGCCAGGAGGATCACGCAGTACATCCAACACCCACACCTGTCTTCAATCCTGGGCCACCTCAGGTGCATGCTGAAGTACCTCTGCTAGCTTTCAGGAAGGTTATTTGGCCAAGGCCCCTGCAGCCACCCCTGTCCAGCACCACTGACCTTGCAGCATGCACTGATGAGTTGAATCCGACCCCCCTCCTTTTGGGTCTGAGTCTTCCAGTCTCCTGTCCTCATGCTGACCAGAGGAAATGAGTCCTAAAGGAGAATTGGCCTCGTCCACCTTTCTTCCCCTATACCTTTGGTCTCCTTCTCCTGAGCCACCTCATGTGACTGTGACAGTATAAGTACATTCATGACTGCTGAATACCCATTCACTTTACTGTTTGCTCTTTCTGGCCTATTTATTGCTTCCTTGAGGTTTACTTCCCTATGTAGGAGGCAAAACACCCAGAAAAACCTCTTTATGGGGAATCCAGGAAACGCCACTTCCCAACTCCTATTGTGGTCTCCCATACTGGATCAAAGGGAGCCCTCTCTATCCTGGACCCCTTACCTTGCTTTTATGAGGGAGGGAGGGAGGGTGGGGATCCAATGGAAGAAAGAGAAGAGGGAGGACACTGGACAACTGTCCAGAACACCCTTTGACTCCTCCTCCCAGCCAGATGTCACTTCCTGTGGGCAGCTTGGTGATACCTCCTTCTGGGGCATTTCCAGGGCCTACTGACCACTCCAGGAAGAGGTATCTGACCCAACCAGGCGGGCCCAGACAAAGGCCAGCTGCTGCAATTTTTGGCAGCCTTTGTAATAATTTACATTACAATCCAACACATTGTGACCTTCCTCTGTCACAACCATTGACACATAGAAACATAGAGGTTGATGGCAGATAAGGACCAGAAGACCCATCCAGTCTGCCCATTTCTTTTTTCTACCTTATAAATGTGCTATCAGCCTTGCTCTGTCAGTGGCCTATCTATTCATACTCATCTGTATTGCTCCCTTATGCCTATCCCATGCCTGTTTGAAGTACTGCACTGTATTCATAGCCACCACTTCCTGAGGTAGGCCATTCCATGCATCCATCACTCTTCTGTGAAAAAGAATTTCCTCACATTCCCCTTAATTAGCCTCCCTCTAATCTCATGCTGTGTCCTCTTGTCCTGCTATTTTTCTTATTTTTTAAACATGTTAAACTCTTTCACCTTGTTAATGCCCTTAAGGTGTTTGAATGTTTGATCATATACCTCTCTCCTCCTTTGCTCAAGGGTATACATATTGAGCTCAGTAATCTGTCCTCATATGTCTTCTGATGCAATCCCTCCACCATTTTGGTTGCCCTTCTCTGGACTGCCTCAATTTGGATAATGTCCTAGTGAATGTGTGGCCTCCAGTACTGCACGCAGTACTCAGATGAGACCTAACAAGTGTCTGTAAAAGGGATTATTACCTCCCTCTAACGGCATGATACCCCCACTAATACACCCTAACATCCCCCTAGCCTTACCTACTGCTTTAGAGGGTTTGCTTGGATGATTTCAGGTCACGGTGATGATGATGCCCAAGTCTCTTTCTTCCTTTGTGACTGTCAGCAACTCCCTCCCAGCCTATATGTGGCTTCAGGCTTTCTCTTCCCTATGTGCATGATCTGCATTTCTTTGCATTAAATTCCTGTTGCCACTCTTCTGACCATTTTCTAGTTTATCCAGATCTCTTCTCATTCTGCCCACCCCATCTGGATCATCTACTCTGTTGCAGATCTTGGTGTCATCTGCAATCAGACAAACCACCACCATGTAGTACATCTGCAATGTCACTAATGAAGATATTGAAGAGGACTGGCCCAGGACTGATCCTAAGGTACCCCACTTGTGAAGTTGCATCTCTTCTGACTATACCATTTACCACCACTCTGTTTTCTGCCCATCAACCAGTTTGCCACCCAGTTGATCAACTTCTACCCAGAGCCTCCCAGCTTATTTATCAATCTTCTGTGGAACAGTGTGAAAGCTTTGCTGAAGTCAAGGTAGGGACATCAACTGCTCCCCTTGGTCCACCACTCTGGTTACCCAGTCAAAGAAATCTATGAGATTAGTTTGACAGGACCTTCCTTTTATAACCCATGCTGTCTTGGATCCTGTGCCTCTATGGATTCCAGGTGTTGCACTATCCTTTCCTAAGGATGCCTCCATAATCTTGCCTACTACTGAGGTAAGACTGACTGGTCTGTAGTTCCTGCTTCCTTCCTGCTACCATTCTTGTGGAGCAGGATCACATAAACCCTTCTCCAGTCTTCTGGGACCTCTCCTGTGCTCAGAGACTCACTAAACAGTTCTGCTAATGGCTCTACTAGTTCCACCTTAGCTCCTTAAGTACCCTGGGATGTTGCCATCGGATACCATTGCCTTGTCCACCCTGAGCTTAGCGAGCTCTTGTGAGGACCCTTTCTTTTGTGAAGGAAGTAGTGCTCACCTCCCTCCCCCTGTTGCCATGGTGCTGAGCTGTGGGCCCTGCCTACCTTCTCTTCAGTAAATACTGAGCAGAAGTATCTATTTAGGATAGATGCTTTTACAGGGTCCTCCTCCTCCTCACATGCCCCATTTTCTCCCCTTTGAGCTAGTAATACCCCTCTGGACTTTCTCCTTTCACATAATGTATCTATAGAAAGTCTTGTCATCTTCTTTACTGTTCGTGCTAGTGTTTCCTTAGTTTGGGACTTTGCCTGCCTTACTGCCTTCCCTGCTTCCCTTAGGGCAGTTTGGTATGCCTCCCTATCTTCATCCCGCTGTGTTCCTTTATATTTCCTGAGAGCCAGCCTTTTGGCTCTGACCTTTTCTGCTACTGTATTTGAGAATCAAAGGGTTTCCTTCTTCTTTTGCACTTTATTTTCTGTCTAACACAATGGGATGTTGCTTTAAGTATTGCATCCTAATGCTTTCCCATTGTGCCTGTACCCCTCACCTGTGTTTCTTTTGCCAGGGCTAGCTTAACCCTGTTGGCCGTCTTATCAAAGTCAGCTCCTCTTAAGTTCCATCTTTTTGCCTTGGAATGGGATGATTTGGATGTAATGGCCAATTGAACCATACCATGTGATGGTCACTGGCTCCCTGGTGACCTTCTACCTGGAGATATGTGATCTCTTCCCTGTTAGTCAGAACCAGATCTAGGATAGCCTTGTCTCTTGTGAGTTGTTGTACCAGTTATTTGAGGCCCTCCCCTGCAGGGAATCCACCATGTGTTTAATTCTGGCAGATGTTCTTGCTGGTATTGATCAATCTGTATCCGGCATGTTGAAGTCTCCCATTATCAGAACCTCCCTTTAGCTGTCATGTTTTGTATATCTTCCAACAGCAATGTGTCTGTGTCCTCCCCTGGTCTGGGGCCTGTAGAAAACCATCCATGTCACTCCAGTGGTGCCTTACTTGATCATAGAAGATTACTAGTATTCAGGCCTAGTGCTTAGAAAGATGTTGAAGATCATTGCTCTGCACTGGATGGTTAATTTAAAAAAAAAAGTATTGCCATCTGATTTTTTGGGTGGGGAGCAAGCAAGATGCAGAGCAGACACAACACACTGGTAGTTGATGTAGACTAAGTGCCAGCTTGACATATTTTAGTAGCTAGGGCTGCGTAGTAAAGTATTAATGGGAGATTTGCAGTAATTGAATATTTAATTACTTGCATTTTTACTGTATTCATATGTGTTCATAACTGTGTATTGGAGAGTGAGTGCAATCATCTGCTGCAGCTAGTGCAGTTTGAGTCAACTTGTTCTGCTGTTTAATGCACAAAAGTTAGATTAATCTCATGATACTGTGTGATCCAGAGCAAGTGATTTCCTCTATGTTTCCCTGGACATAACTGGAAATTAGTTTTGGCTCATATATCTGGATATTCTAGTTGTCACTTGGCCATCAAGGTTGTAGCAGCACTAATGAATTCCATGGTAACTTCTGACTTGTACTTGTTGTTCCACTATGGTTTGGCCACTAACATAGCTTACCAGTAAAACACTACATATAAGGTCGGCTGACCAGTTCAGGGCTAACAAGTCAATATAATTAGGCATACATGGGATGGATCTATTTGTGGGCCAGCTTTGGCAGTAATGTTGCATTAAAGCAGCAGTGCATGTTAGCAGTGAAAATTTTGACCTATAATTTTCACTTTATTTTAAATTACCCTTAATTCCTCTGTCATAGCATACATTTTCCCCATATTGAGTCTGATTTAGTATTTTTTCACATCTGAAATGATAAAAGAGCACTCCTTTTAGTATGGTTTGGTCCAGGTTTTGTCAGCATTCTCAGCTGTTTTGAATACTCATGGTTGAACATCACTTTCCTCTTGATTAAAATGAACTAGCATGTGGCAGACACTGCTTCCTGACCTTATGGGACAAGTGTACAATAACAGCAAAGAATATTGATAAAAGCTTGGCCTTAACATTAAAAGGAGTGCTTTTTTATTATTTCATGTGTTTCAAAAGTGCTAAAGCATATCTAAATGGGGAAGAAAAGTATTGTACAATACCGAAGGTTTGGGGCAATCTAAAATGGAATAAAAGAAGCATAGGGCAACATTATCACTGTAACATGCACTGCTGCTATACTAACCCCAAATCTAGTATACCAGTTTTACTTTTGAGAATAGTATTGGACTAATTATACTACTCAAAAAGTGAAAGTTAGCCTGCCAAGCAATGGAAATGTCAGCTATTCTTTACATGTTGATATAGGTATGTTACAAAACTTCCTAAAATCACATTATCAAGCAAAATATTCATTTATACATGCTAAATAGTAATACAATTGTATTATTTTAAAGGGAACAGTAAGCACAAAGGGACCACTACTCAAGTGTGGGGCTGGTCCCAATGTGCACTTTATATGTAAAAGCATTTTGTTTTACTTACTGTTTACTGTAGTATAATAGATTGTAGCAGGCTAATTTTGCTTAGTTCTAGGCTATCTTCTTTTACAACATCCCAGAATCCCTGTGAGCTGATGTCAGAGCAGTAGGCAACAGTGGAGATTCAATAACCTGCAGTGCATGTTAGAGTTTTTATAATCTCTCATCAAATGTTTTCTGGGTCTGCTTTTCTCCAGTCGTAAGTACAATCCTCTGTGACTGTACATAGCCCAGGGAGGACAGCAGGACCAGCAAACAAAAGATCAGAGCTTATAAAAACTCTAACATACACTGCATATATTTAATCTCTCACTGCTGCCTACTGCTCTGATGTCAGCTGCAGAGATTCTGAGATTTGTAGTAGCAGAAGATGTCAGCTTAGAACTAATCAAAATTAGTCTGATACAATCTTATCTAAACAACACTATTATTAGGACCTCAAGTGTAGAAAAGACCTGGGAATATTAGTTAATGACAAACTATTATTCACTTCTCACTGTTCCAAAATAGCAACTCAATCAAATGCACTACTCCATAGAATTAATAAAACTTTATATCTAGATCAGAACAGTGCCTTATGACCCTGTATAGATCCATATTCAGCCCTATTTGGATTATGGATCACCTTTTGAGTCCTTATTTAAAGACTAATGTTAATAGAATTGAGCAAGTCCAGCATAGAGCAACCAAATTTATCCCCATCTTGCTCATTTAGATTATAGTACCAGACTACAAAAACAGGACTACATGCACTTAAGAGAAGAAGAATTAGAGGTGACCTCTTGCAGTTGTTTAAAAATTCTTGAATCACCTGCTCTAATAAAAACATGTGGTACTGCATATTCAACAAGAACAATTGTGGCTAGACTTCATAGTAGATGGAGCTGGATGTAAAGAGAGTTAGCAGTAATAAAAGATTAAACTTTTTACCATTAGAACACCTAGAATATGGAATACATTATCACAGGATATTGTAGATTCACCAAATATTACAATATTTAAAAACAGAATTGGCAAGTGGATGGAAGATCAGAACTTGGGTTAATGTTCCATGTATATGGAGGACAATCATGATGGGCAAACTGCCTCCTTACTATAAGCAAACAGTACATAAACCAAAATATTTTTTGCATACAGTACAAAGGGCTGGACTCTGGAAGGGGCCATGATTCGCAGCAGGGAATGTGGCAGGGTATTTGCTGCAAGTGGCAACTTACTCCAAATTGGGGGTGGATTTGCAATTCCAGAAAGTCAGCTGCTGCAGATCCCAGATGCAGCAATGTTAAACCAACTCCCTGGTCTAACTTTTTCATTTTATTAAAGGTTAAACCATTGAGTAGAAACTCATTTAAAATGGTGACCGGAATCTCAATACAAACAGTTACATTGCACATAGTTTCCATATATACACACATTAACATAGTAAAACAAAATACAATAAATTACATTTATTCGCATCAATTGCAATGTTATCTAATCTTAGCAGCATAACAGTCTTTGACTAGACTTGCTGTTTTATCCAGAAACCATTGCTTTAGAACATGAATAGATGGAAAATTTGTATTCAGCAATCAAAATTTAGAAGGCAGACTATTCCAATATGAGGGAACTAAATGCTAAAAAATGCATTGATCTTCATAATCTTGTATTCAGAACAACTAATTCACAATAGGCAGATTTTATAAGAGAACCATTTGTTTTCCTAACCTGCAATTTTCAGTCAAATAAGTGGGATTTTACCTAAGACACTTTTCTATGCCAAAATGAATGTATGAAATTGATGTCTCTCTGACAGAGACATCCATCCTAAACTAGTGTACAGTTGACAGTGATTTGTGTCCTTAGGACATTGTAGAATCAATCTGGCCAGATGATTATACAAAACATCCAATGTATGTCATTTATTATTATTAGAATAGTCATATAGGAAATCCCCATAATCCAATAATGGAAATAGTTGGGATCTTTTTAATTGCAGTACCACCAAGCATATTTTATTTCTATATAATATCCCGACCCTTTTCCAACTACTCTAGTAAGGTTGTCTACATGCACATTGCCGAGACCAAAGATTCCATCCTGTAGTCCAGATATTTAAAAGATATTACACACTTCAGCCTCTCTCCTTTTGCATCAACAATTTTCAGATCAGAACTATTTTTAACTTAGAATTTGTCCAAATACCATACATCTTGTTTTACCTATATTTATTTTAAGCTTGGATATTATAAAAGTCTTGTAAGTCATTAAAACTTGCCTGTAGACTAGTTTGAAATTCAGTCAAGGTTGGAGCTAAGGTATATAGTATAGAGTCATCAGCGAATAAATGATACACCATGCCTAATACACTATTACCAAACCCTTACGATAGACCAGAAACAACAAAGGTCCAACCACTGAGCCCTGGGATACTCCTTGGGCTATGGGCAATGGTGTGGAAACCCATCATTCACCTTAGTAGTTTGCATATGACCACTCAAATAAGACCAAACCATTTTAATGCACAGACTTTGCATCTGTGGGGTACCCTTTAAGGTCTTGTGCCAAATCTAACAGTTTCATATATTCATATGTTTGTACACATGGCTGTAAATGTGTTAATGATTTTGAACCTCTTAGTACCAATCATATCCTTTTCCCACTGTGCATCCCTGGCTATACCCCAGGCTTCATTCCCTTTGGTTTTCTCAGAATGATGATCCTTTTCACTGTCTACCTTATGTCTGTGTGTGGGTGGGGTTATGGTAGGAAAACATTGTTTTCCCCATTTATGTGTGCCTCCACCTTGGCTTATTGACCAAAAACATTCAAAATTTTCAAACAGTCTTCTGTTCACCCACCACAGTGGACAAATGCAGATCATCATTTGCGTACAAGCCGGCATTTGTCCTGGTATTCCCCAGTCACCAATGAAGCTAACAAACAGAACTAAACACCAGAAGCAGGATTCTCAAAGCCTTCAGAAGGTTCTAAACCTTCCCTAAATCCCCAAAACTCCCTCAGCTATGGAAAAAAGGGGAGATTGTTCCAAGTGCTATTCACAAAAACTTACGAGCTGTGGAAAAAAACACTATGGACAGTGGAAAAAGTGCAGCTGCAGAAGTTCCTGAGGACAAAAGGTGTGAGATAAGTAGCACAGCCCTGAAGGCTATTCACAGCCAGTTGTTTTCCAGCTGAGGAAAGAATGTACACACAGTGGAATGAGGTGTAACTCTCCTTCAGCACACTGCAGTAGTGCCCCAGCAATTAGAATCAGTTAAGGTGGAGGTGTACCATAGGCAATAGCATCTCAGACAGTATAGCAGTGGCTGATGTTACAGCACTGAAAGCACACATTGCCATGATATGGCAACAGGCAACAACCAGTAGACCCAGTGCAGCCCATGACAGAGCCCCACAAGCAGTAGAGCCTGACCAGCTAGCAGTGCGTGCTACCCCTGCAGGCCACAGGAACACCCGGGAGGGATGACCAGCAGGGACAGTCAGCTACTGTGGTGCCAAGGTATTGCTGATACATGTGGTGCTGCTGTGGTCCCAGTTGGGGACTGGTTGCAGATCTCTATGTGTGCTGTCAGCTTCATATTATAGCAGCACTGTTACAGTCTGCTGCTTCAGCTACTGTGGTTCCCTATTGCTGTGCCTTCACAGCCTCTGCAGCTGTGGATTCACAGTACTTGCAGCAAGTCCTGCAGCAGCTATATTGCCGCACCTGTTGGCACTTTTGTGGAAATCGCAGCTGCGTTGGTTTTCTTTGAGAATACAGCACAACTACATTTCCACACTGCAGCAAGCCTTTTCCCGCAGCTGTGGAAATTTGGCTTTCTTGTGAATCCTGCCCCAGTTCTTTGCAGGCATTTCATATATCATGGTGTGGAGCATCGTGGCTTCTCCCATACTGTAGACAGGTAACAGGTATAACACACACTCTCCTATTCAGTGAATCCGCATCTGCAGTGTCCCAATCTCATGCACAGCCATGCCATTAGAACCCAAGTGAAAATGAAATATAGCTCACCCCACTGTGCTGCTGTCCCATGAATAATTCAGATTCATCTCGTATTCCTCAAGTGTGGAGCCAATTTACCTCTCTCCATCCTTCATCACTCACCTCCAATTCTGCCCCCTAATAATAGAGCACACCAGTAGCACTTCTACGATGTGGTCCTATGGGCACAACCTTGAAAATTTCTATTCTTGGAAAGGTGGTGGAAAGAGTCTGCCCGCTGCCAATATAAGTATCACCCTCACCCTCAATCCCACCCACACACACCCAGAAAGGTAATGATTCAAGCCAAAGCAGAAACACAGTGGCAATGGAAATATGCAGATTGGCACAACATGGCAAATCATACTGCAAACAAAGAACACGTCTTCAAGGTCACATGTGGGTATACGTTGACACTGTTTTGTGAAATGCAAAAGAGGTCACTGATACAAGCTGTACAAGGGAAAGATGAATAAATAAAGACTCACTCATCATTTTCAAAGACTGTGTCATTTGATAACATCACAACCATTTCTTGTAATAGCACAGTACTCATTGATGAGATGAACCTTCTCATATCGACATACAATTGGAATATGGAACATAACACTTGTAATTAGCACTATAAGTTTAGTAATTGTGCTAGTTATCAAGATAATTGTGAATATAACACTAGAAGCTATGTCAGGCAGAATAAAATTCTAGCAAGCCAATGGTAACCCTCAATGCATGCAAAGCCTTTATGAGAGTGGATAAATGTGCAGCTGGAAGGGGCAAATCAAGAGGGCTGAAGTTATGCTGTAACTCACACAAGTCGTCATGTACATGCAGACATATATAAACTGAGTGAGAGACCGGAAGACCACCCATACCAAGTTTAATTTTGTGCCACACTCTTCCCTATCTGTATCACACACTCTCTCTGCATTGCTTATGTAAATACTGGCTCAGCCTATTGCAGGGTCAAAAATGATCAACGTCTTATACGGGAGACAGAAAACATCATTTTAAATAGACAGAGATGGTTACAATGACTGCCACTAAAGATCTTTGTTTTGGGGTGGGGGACAGGTCAGTGTAGACCATGTCGGAGACATAGACCGTGCTATGATAGATTGCCTTTAGTCTCTTGGCTTCACTTACAGTCAAAGAGTCATTTTTTAAGTGTTTGTCTGTGTCCTAAGAAAATCATGAATGGAATGTGCCTTGTCAATACTTCAAAGTTTGGTTTGGTTTGCATCAGCTTTCACTAAAACTCACCACACATATTGCAATGGCTGTAGGTGCAGCAAAGTGGGATCTATCACAGGGATCTATTATAGCAAGGTATATGCTTCTCACCTGGTAGACATGACCTGCATGGCCCTTACCAACCACCTACCAAACTATGCTCTTCTGCCACAGTGTTGGCATTGATAGCAGTTTCTCCGCTCTCTTTTCTAACTGTACTTCAGCCCAGAACCAATAACGATGAGAAGACAGATATATACACAAATAGAGGGAACCCTAAAGGACTTTTCATTCATAGGTTCCTCTCTAAGTCTCCCTGTGACAGTCTCTCACTCTCGCCGCTCATCATGCCCTTACACCACCTGTACACATAGCATCACTGCAGGCATATGACACTGTACAAAACATGTCCAGATCAGAGAGACAGGAACAGTTTCTTGGTATTGACATGGGATAAGTTATCAAAACTTTTTAGCTGGACCCTGCATCTGACTGTCTAAACACCAGTGGATCAAAGAACTACGGTCTGGATCCTGTGCCATGCTATAATATCAACTGCAATTCACAAATGAAAGAAATATTTATTCTACTGTTGCTTCAGTTCAGAAAAACAACATCTTTTCTCAGTGGGTTGTATGTATGTGTGTGGGTTGGGGGAACCATGCCAGACATCTTCAGACACACACAGTCACCCACAATTATGGAATGGGAAAGCAGCAGTTCCATTCCATGATTGTGGGTGAGAGGTGCGATACATACAAACCTCAATGAGAAAAATATGTTGAATTGCTGAACTGGAACAAGTAAAATAAATATGTCTTTCTATTTGCAAACTGCCACCGTACCAGCTAGACAAGATCCCCTGGAGTACAGTCTGTGTCCCAGTTCACAACAATCCATAGAATTGGACTCGAATATTCAAACTGTTATAGATCTTTTGTGCTCTACCAGTTTTTTGTCTTTTTGTTGAGTACTTTTCCTCCCCTGGCCACCAGTCTGCTACCTCTATACATGTCAAGGCATCCTCCTGAGGTTTTTCAGCCACTGTTCCAAGGACCCCTGGCTCTATATTCAGGCCTGCAGCATACCCTTGCAGCTTACCCCCATGGTGGGGAGGTGGAGAGCTTCCTCACACTCTCACATCAGGACCGGATCCAGTAGAGCTGCACACCCTCAGTGCTGAGCAAGTCCCTCATGGAGGCGGTCATCATGCCACCATGACTGGTGCCAATATTTTTCCTTTTCTGCCCGTGATGTCTGTGGTGTACAATGATGCCAAGGGACAGGGTGCACATGCTACCACATGCACCCCTTCCTAGCATCTGCCACAGCACGTCCCCCCAAGTCTGCCTATGGCCTACTGTCACCCCAGCCACCACTAGAGGCCACTAGAACACTGGGGCATCCTGCCCCCTCCCCAGAGGAAGGCAGTCCTATGGATGCTTGATCCTTCTCCTGCCCTGCTGACCCCGATGACCCAGGCTTGTTCTTGAACCTGGGTCACCAGCATGGTGCGGTGAGGCATCCACTGCCTCAACCCTTAGCGCCACCAGGCCGGCACTCTACCAGTTTTTGGGGAATTAGACCTTTTATGAATTATGTCAATGTGGACTTTGATATCTGTATTCTGGGGATAATTCATTATATCTCACTCATAGCCAGAGTGTTCAGTGAACTAATGCATATCCTTTACTAGCAGCTACAAAGTTATGGTGTGACTTGTATAAAGGACAAAGTTGTTTGCAATATTACTTGTTCAATTTGTAATTGGGCTGTTGTCGTGCCTCATAATTAGTAAGCTGAGGAGCATTTTATCCACTTTTATGCAGGTTTGCTTACACTGCTAGTTGTTTGTTAGGTTCCATTACTACTGAAATGAACTGGAAAAAAACTGAAAAACTGAACACATTGTGTTAGTTAGAATAAGGTATTTTTCATTTAGTAAGCTTTATTGGTTTGAAATTTTACAACAATAACAACCATCAATACAGACAACGTGTTGGTGCATTAAACAGAAAAATAGTCATTAATAAATACAGATACATATACATGATATGTAGTACATAAATAAGGATTATAATATAAGTCCTGAAACATAATATCGTTGTCTGTATCCCACCCACTTCCCCTCTCATCCCAGCCCAGTCTGCCACTTACTATTAACTAAGGATGGTTATCAAGAAATTAAAAGACCATGTTACGTGTAATTGTCAGTAAGAGGGAAAATAAAAGTGACTGAGATCTACTGAATCACTAAAAGGGTATACAGTGATTCCCATCTTAGTTTATAATTATCCATTCTATTATTAGCTCCAGCAATGATGAGCTCTACTTGCAGAAACATAATCTCCTTATACCATTCCATATAGGTGGGAGTGTTCGGTTCCTGCCAATGTCTCAAAATAACTTTCTTGGCACAGCTTGAGTATAGGAGAGGAGTTTTTATCTTGAACCAACTGATTCACTCTTTGAACACCCATATCAGGCCAAAAAGGTGAGATTTAATTACTTTACCAGAACTTAGAAAATTAGGGTTTGAGAACAAGGGCTGGGCAGTGTCTTTATATGCATCTGCCTTAAGGAAAGTGATTAATTGATGCTGTGTTTGAAGTGAAGAGCTTAGTGGTGTTTTCTTTAGAGATTTAGGAGGTTCTTCCTAATAATAAAAGGAAGGGCCTTGGGGTCTATCATTTTCAAAGCAGAGTGCTTGTTCAATTCTAACCCAGGAAGGGCAATATATAGGATCTATCTATACTATTCTCTGGAGGTTGTATCCAGTATCTTATCCTGGCCAGATGTATAGTGAAGTAATATATGTAAAATTGGGGCTTGAAGGCCTCCGTCAGTTTTGATGCGTAGTTTATAGTAACTTCATCTAACTTTTCCCTGCCATATAAAAGTGTTTAGAATTCTCTGTATCTGGGAAAACCATGATAATGGGAGAGCCCCATTAAACATTTGTAGGGGATATAAAACATGAGGTAGGACATTCATTTTATTATACTCATATGTCCCCATATAGAAAGAGTAATTTTTCTGTTAATATTTCAACTAGAACATCTAATTTAAGTTTTTCAAGATGTGGAGGGAAGGGTGCAGGTAAAACCCTAAGTATTTAAATTTTCGGTGTTCCATTGTAATCCCAGATGTTCGATATCGGTTTTCATTGTATGTTTATTGAAAGGAAAAACTTCAGTTTTTCTGATATTTAACTTGTAATTCACAATTGCCTCAAATTGGGAGATGATGTAAAAGACAGCAGGTAGAGATGGGATAGGATTAGAAATATGAAGAAGTATATCATCTGCATAAGCGGAAATTTTATATTCCATATCACTTATTAACATACCAGATACAAGTATCGAATTTTTAATTTTCTAATAAGGGTTCTAGATATAAGTTGAAAAGAAAAGGGAAAGGACACCCTTGACGGGTACCCTGAAATAACGTGAAGGATGTGGAGAGGACACCATTACATTGGATTTGGACTGATGGAGAAGTGTACAAAATTTTAACCCATTGTATAAATTCCATTGGAAAATTATATTTAGGTAATAACATAAAAGATAGTTCAAGAAACCCTGCCAAAGCTTTTCTGCATCCAGGAAACCAGTGCTGCTGGTATGGATGAGTCCCTGGACACAGAGGAGAGGTATGCCATTTTTCTAAGGTGGTCAGATGAAAGCCTTCCTTTTATGAACCCTGCCTGCTCCATACTTATCTGGGAATCCCAAACCTGGCCTAGTCTAGCAGCAAGAATTTTGAGGTCCACATTAATTAGGGTAATTGGTCTATAGTTAAGAATAAAGAGGATCTTTTCAGGTTTAGGAATGACAATTATAATATACCGAGTCAAAGAGGTATTAAATATTCCTGCTTAAAGATGTAATGAAAGGTATCTAAGAGAATAGGGCAATTATCTCCTTAAATGTTTTATAGAAGTTTGTAGTGAAGCCATCTGGGCCAGGGATTTATCTGGGGCAAGAGAGTCTATGGCATCATAAATTTCTATTAATGTAATCAGACTTTCAGAATATTAACCTGATTGATAATATAGGAGATTAATATCTTGGAAAAAATTATCAAATTGTTGAGGCAAGGAGGAAGTACAGATGATGAGTATAATTATACGTAGTATTCTTGGAATGCATTGAAAATATCTGGGGGAGGTTAGAAGGTCACCCGTCATCGAGTAAATAGAGGTGATTATTTTATCGGTTATTTGAGTACAAGATGAAAGAGCCATGAGTTTCCTGCTCTTTCACCGTGGTCAAAATAGGATATTTTAGAATAAAGCATTAAAAATTCAGCCTTTTCTGCTAATAATTGATTGTATTAGGAACGAGAGATTCAACTTTCTCACTCTTCTATAGGGGCTGAGGGAGGATGCCTCTCCTGGTATTCTATCTGGGCTAAAATAGAAGAGAGCCGTGGCTCTCTTGCTTCTTCGTTTGATAAGCTAACCGAATTAATTCACCTCTCAGTGCACATTCTCAGGAACCCACAAAAATCTTTTTAGACATAGGCGGGCATTAATTTCCATAAAATTAGAAATGAATGTTTGAAGGAGCTGTGTTTGATCCTCAGATTTCAGAAGTTGATTGTTTAACCTCCAAATTCTATCTCTATGTATGTTGGGAGAAAGATCTAGGTGAAGATGAGCTATACGGTGGTCTGAAATAACCTTTGAAGACTAATAGACCTGAAAACCCTGGAAGGTGATCAACTGTCATGAGAAAATAGTCTATCTGGAAAAAGGAGTGATGGGGAGAGTGAAATGAGAATTCTTTGCTTTCTGAAACATTATCCTCAAGGGTCTATCAGGCCAACAGAGTTCATTAACTTGTAGGCCTTTGTCCCAGTGATAATTTTACTGGATCTGACCTGATCTATCTAGGAGTTAGATAATATCTGGTTCCAATCCCCACCTAGTACCATTAGAAACATAGTCCGAGGAGCAAGAAGATTCATAAGATTTGTAAAAAATTCAGGATCATCACAATTAGGTCCATAAATGGAGCCTAGTACCAATTCAGAGTGGCCTAAAAGAACCCTCAGAAAAACAAATCTTCCATCAGGGTCAGAAATTTGTTGTATAAGGCGAAATGTAATTCAGCGGGCTATCAAGATGGCAACCCTCATCTACAGGAGTCAATACCAGAGCCAAATACTTGACCTACCCAATTTCTACGTAAATAATGAATATGACTGACCAGGAGATGTGTTTCTTGCAAAAATGCCACATCAAGTTGCAGACTTTTTAAATGGAGTAGAACCTTGGATCTCTTGGCTGGAGTCTGAGCCCTTTTATATTTCGGTAGCAATATTTAAGACTAGCCATAAAGAATTATATGATATAGTGGAATAAAACAAAAGATGAAGGGATATAACCATTCCTGAATATGTAACATAAGAATATTTAACCCCTTTTCAGTGGCAGACAAACCCTTAATTATTATCTTCCCCCACTCCAAGATGTTAACACCCTCTAGCTAGGACCTGAAAGACCTAGCTCTAAATCCACTTTTTATAATAAGGAACTAAACAAAGAACAGACCTAACTGGAATAATGATTTAAGAGGTTCCAATCCCAAAGTTTGATTCATGACTGCTTCTCCTACAGCTAAGCAATCATGCATTCCCTCTCCACCTCAACCAGTTGAATAGGTATAAGGTTAACAGTTAACAATTTTCTAAGTTTGAAGAACACAGGTATCTTAACCATATTCTCTGCTTACCTATTATAGGTAAGTCCAAGAGAAAATAATTAAAAAGAGAAGAAAGAAAAAATTGTATATTGTCAAAAACTATATTGTCATATTTTTTCTTTAATAAACCATTACTGATCTGAAGGCTGTCAAATCCCATTCAATATACCTTTATATTCTAGTAAGGTATTGAAAAAAAATTCTCAGTACAATTCTGGAGTTTTATATCTAGTTGCCTTCAACTAGAAAAAGAAAAGCAAACATAAAGAAAGAAAAAAAAAAAAAGACATCCAACATGACCAAACCCTTTTCTTTTTCTCCTTCTAATGAACATCCTTTGTTATGCCTTAAAATATATTTAACCCTAAATAACCAGGTAGAAACTCAAATTACGCATTGGTCATGTGTCAGGGCATATACCTGATTTATATGACTCTTGAATGAAAATGCAGGAACAACAAGCTATCCCTTAAAACAATCAGGTGAAGTTCAACTTGTTACTAGACTGAAGAATAAGAGGCTCCACAGTCCTATAGCCGATCTCTGACTGGAGAGGCTAACAAACTTACCACAACTGAGTGATCGTGCACCGTCTGTATTATACAAACCGCTCACATTATCATGTAGGTGAAGCCAAACCAAGCAACAGAGCTAGAAAAGAAAACAGAAAAAAAAACTTCTCAGGCTCTTCTTTGCCTGGCAGGTCTGCATATATCTCCGTGAGCAGAGATCTAGCTCTGAGATAAATTCTAATGAAACAATTCAACACGGGTAGAAAAGCTCTCATAAGGAAAAAGCAGGACCCTACATCCATTGGATCGAAGACCTAACCTTGCCTCCAGGAGCCCTCAAACTTAAACTTTTCTTTAAGACAGGCACCAGAAACAACAATTAAAATTTAACCTTGCATCCAGTATACTTTCCTGACAGTTCAAGATTCTTTGTAGCAGGGTTTAGCGATGAAGCCTCAGCGTGAGGTAAAAGTTTCGGAAGAGGTTACAAAAGCGGGGCTGCAGCTGCAGGAGTTGAGAGCCCTTACTCGTGCTGGCGGTGTGCATTTTAGCTCTTTTAGCCTGTTTGTCTGAAGTAGTGGGGGCTGTGGGCGGGAGGGCCTGTTTCATTTCAGCCTTCATTTCTCTTGATTTGCACTATTTAAAATGCTGAATCGATGTCCAGTTTTTACCTTGATGCGGAGAAATGCTGTCGGATTCAAGTTAGAGTACCTGTTGGATGATTTACTGAATGTATAAGTAAATTAAGCCATTGAGGTGGGGCGAAGCACTATACGACCGCTTAGGAAGAAGAGCATCACGTGATCCACTGATAAAGTATTTTTCACTAATGCTAAATGTTTGGGTTCTTTTTCATTTATTTTATTGATTTTGCCTTTCATTTTTGGAGTGATCTGAAGCAACAATACAATCATATAGACATTTCTATTATTTCTAAGCAGCAGGGTGTAGTGACGACTAACTACACACTTGCAAGTGTACAATGCTATTTATAATTACTGGCCAGCACTTTTCCCATAGGAAACCGGTTATAATTTGCTGTTATAAGCAGCTGGTTATAACGGCAAACACGTGCTGGGTTTCCCTGCCTCTATGCCCGCGCCAGCCATGCATGCTCTCTCTCCCTTCCTCTCTCCCACTTTCCTCGCTAGACAGGCGTCTCAACTGCCACTCAGTGAAAATTAAACCCCCCTCAAAACACACACAAAAAAAACAAGATCTAGTACAAAATGGGCGAGGTCCACTCTGCAAGCCTTAAACAGTAAAAATAATTTATAATATTGGCAAACCGCATACCGCACTGAATCACGACCGGTCATTGGCTGCCTCAACACCAATCTCTGTTTTGTTTTCATTTTATTTTATATAATTGCTATTGCAAAAATGCACAGACCAGCAATTTTATAAAATAAAAGATGAGGGTTAATGTAAAACTTGATTTTACATACACCCTCATTGTTGGATGCTTTTATAAACCCCTCGGTTTCACCCTCGGGGTTTATATAGCATCCACACCTCGAGCATGTGTAACACCGTTACACACATCACTCCATCCATTATTCTCTATTTAATTCAGTAACATGTGGCGATTATCAAAATACTGCCTGTGAAGATGAGTTTCATGCCCCATATTAGCTTAGTATGACTCAATGTCCAGCAGGAGAGGAAGTGGGACCGGAGTGATTCAATCTTTTAATAGCACTGCTTTGTTACATTGGGGTGAGAGAGAGAGAGACATGGCTGCATATACCATGGTAAATAACAGTTATGCAGTATTTGGACAGCTGTGTTCTCTCTCAACAGGCTGCTGTTGAATCACTGAACTGAAGCAACAATAGAATACATATTTATTGCATATGCGATTTGCGGCATACACCACCATGACAAGATCCCTATTTGCTGGTAACTTATCCCTTGCCAGACTTCTGCTGAATAGGAACAGAATTGCTTTCTTACATCGGGCTGAAGAATGGGAGACACAGCTACTCAAAACCAGGGTAAGGAACAGTTATACAGTATTTGGACAGCTGTGCTCTCTTTCAATAGGCTGCCATTTATTGAGCTGTACTGACATGTGTCCTTTCTCCTGATATCTGCTTGAGTACTGCACATTCAAGTTACATTAAAATTAATAGTTTGCATTTAGAATAAAACAAAACATAGAAGATGGGAAATACAGAGAACAGCATTCGGACACTTAGAAATGGTGCAGTGGGCTAGAGAAAATTAAACTTCATAATACATCCCTTTAGACATGTAAAATGAATCATTTTGAATAATAGAAAAACTACAACTGATTTGCAGCCCTAATCATGGTCTTACCTGCTGATTTGCCATTTTCAATGCAGTGAATGCTAAGAAGCTGATGCAGGAAACTGATGAAACTGATAAGAATGCTATCAGTTTGAGCAGATTAGCACAACTAACGAACCGGGATCCACACTGGCACCAAAATATAGATGGAGAGTGACGGAAGTTGAACACATTTCCTGCTTGTGACTGGGCCTGAGCTCCCCCCCCCTGCAGGATTGTGAATGTGCACATTCTAGGAGACAAGAGAGATGGGACACAGAAGTGGGAGAAATAAATAATTTTATTTATTATATTATGAAATCCTAGAAGAAAATAATGATTATTGAAGACACAGAAGAATGTATCAAAGATCATGTTCGAGTAAGTAAACTAAAAAGCCATGTTACTATGCTGACAGTGCTGCTTTAATTAATCTGTTGCATCATTTATTTACTCTTCCACCTCTTTAACAACTCCAGCCTTTTGTGGCAACCACTTTGTCAAGAAACAGTGGTACTTCTATTGATGACTCCCTTCATGCAGGAGCTGGCTGCAACCTCAAGCAAAATGCCAGAGCCAGAATGTAAGGTGAAAACCATCAGAAGCGGATGTAAAATGGCATACAGTGGGTCAGAGCCAGGCAAGTTTTATACTAACTTAAGGAAGGAACTGAGCTATGCAGAGTCTCAGGACAGATTTAAGCATTAATAATAGAAGTATCACCTTTTCTCTGATGAGAAAGGCCATTTTACATCAGTTTCTCCAGGATTACACCTTACATTCTGCAATACAGGTAAGCCAGAGATGGGAGCAAATGAGCTTACCCCCAAGCTAACAAGGATGGTACCAGGGAAGGATTGCAGAGGGTTAGAATGGAGAAAAATGGGTTAAGGAAGGGAACAAGTTGAAGAGTTGTCTCTCTGAATGCAAGAAGCCTGGGGAACAAAGCAGTTGAGTTACAAGCTCTCTTGGCAGTGGGGGTCGTGGACATTGCAGCCATCACAGAGACTTGTGCCACCCAATACTAGGATTGGGATCTGATGGTCCCAGTGTATAAGATGTACAGAAAGGATAGGGGCATGGGGAAAGGGGTGGGGTGGTGATTTATGTAAGGGAGGGGTTAGGGTGTGAAAGGAAGAGGGAGGAGGGGTAGGACTGAGGCATTATGAATGCAGTTCCAGGATTCAAAAAGTAGGACACTTGATGGGAGTGGTGTACAGGCCACCAGCTCAGGCTGAGGACTTGGACAAGAAATTAGAGGAGCAGGTCAGGAGAGTCTGTGGGAAGGGCAACACGGTGATGATGAGGGACTTCAATCTACCAGGAGTGGATTGGGTACCCAGTCTCTGTGTGCAAGGAACAGGCCTACTGGATGCATTCCAGGACAGCTTCCTAGCACAGATGGTTAATGAGCTGACTCAGATGGGAAAACTCTAGACCTAGTACTGTCTAGCAGGGAGGCTGTAAGGGAGCTGGGGTGGAAGACCCACTAGCTTGGAATGACCATAACTTAGTGTGGTTCATGCTCAACATGGGCAAGGATGCTGTAAGTACAGGAACCAGGGTGGCTGACTTCAGAAGGCTGATTCTGTTAAGATGGGGGACATTTTGGAGAGGCACCTGGCAGGAATTAATCTTCACTTGGATGCATGCCAAAAATGGGAAATCATCAAGCTGGAGCTGGTGTGGGCTACTGGGTCATATACCAAGATAGAGAGCAAGAAGGGTCAGGCCAAGAAACCAAGCTGGTTGAATCGGACGTCTTGGAAGGGGTGAGGACAAAAAGCATTATTTAGGAGGTTCAGGAAATCCAGGTGGGGAGGATAGGGAAGTATGTGGGCGTCCAAAGAGGTAACCAGACTAGTCAGGGTGGCCCAAAGCTTGCAGAGAACTGAGGCTGGCAAAGTGCATCAAGAACAGGGAAAAGGACTCCTTCAAGTACATAAGGGAGAGAAGGAGCTGGAAGGACCAGAAAGTGAGGATTAGGAAGGATGGGGGTTGGTGGAGAAAGGGTGGATCAGGCAGAAGCACTGAATGAGTACTTCTGCTCTGTATTCATGAAAGAGAAAGGCAGGCAGCTACCTCAGGGGATGGGAAAGGTGGACATGGGGATGACAGATGAGGTAATTAAAAGAGCAGGGTGCTGTAGGGTCTGAAGCCTCTGAGGGTGGATAAGGCACCAGGACCAGACAGCATTCACCTAGGGTGCTGAAAGGACTAGTGGAGGTCCTGGGAGGGCCACTGGCAGACCTGTTTAATACCTCCCTGGACACAGGATGGGTACCACAGGACTGGAGGATGGCTCATGTGGTGCCCCTCCACAAAAGTGGCTCAAAGAATGAACCAGGCAATTACAGACCAGTAAGTCTCACATGCATTGTGAGAAACTAATAGAGACAATCCTGAAAGAGGCCAGTGACCTTTTGGAAGACAATGGACTCCAGGACAGTCAGTGACATGGGTTAGCTCAGGAGATCCTGCCAGACCAACCTAGTTGAGTTTACAACTGGGTGATGAGGAATTGGAGAAGGACAATGCAGTGGAAGTCCTATGTTTGGACTTCAGCAAGGCCCTGATTCAGTGCCTCATGGGTGGTTGGAGAGAAAGTTGGAGTATGTGGGGTGGGGACAAAGATGGTGAACTGGATTGTAAACTGGCTGAAGGGGAGGCAGCAAGGGTGGTGGTGGTGGGAACTCTCATCCCTAAGGGCTGTGATGAGCTGGGTTCCACAGGGCTTGGTACTGGGCCTGGTGCTGTTTGGGATTTTCACATCGGATATCTCACATGGCATCAGGGTAAGATCAGTCTGTTTGCTGATGATACCAAGATGGGGCAGTGGTGGGCGACATAGTTGGGTGGCAAGTGCTACAGTATGACCTAACTAAACTGGAGAGTGGTCAGAAATGTGGCAGTTGGGGTTTAATACTAAGAGTGCAAGGTACTGCACTTCAGAGCAAGAACCCTGGGAGGAGCTACCAGTTAGGAGGGTTCAGTTAGGTACCACTGAGAAATGGATCAGGGGTGCTTATAACAGGGAATATGAACAACTCAGCTCAGTGCAGGAAGGCAGCAGTTAAAGCCAACAGGATGCTGGGGTGTATGGTGAGGAATCTCCTCCAGAAGGAGGAGGTGATCCTGCTTCTGTACAAGTCACTGGTCAGACCACACCTGGAGTACTGCATGCAGTTCTGGTGCCCATTTCTGAAGAAGGATGTCAGATTACTGAAGGGAGTACAGCACAGGGCAACAAAGATGATCCAAGGTTTGCAGGACAGACCCTACGAGGACAGGCTGAGGGAGCTGAACATGTGCTCACTGGAGGAGAGAGAGATCAGGGATATGACTGAGACCTTTAAATACATGACATGGATAAACAAGACAGGTACAGAAGGGTATTTAAGTTGAGGAGGGAGGGACATGAGAGGTCATGGTCTCAGATTGGAGGGAGAAGATATAGGAGAGAGATGAGGCATTTTTCACACAGAGGGTGGTGGTTAAGTGGAACACTTTGCCAGAGGAGGTGGTATCCTGTGGGATGGTGGGTGGTTTTAAAAGGGATTGGACAGGGTAGGGCATAAACATGAGGGGAAGGGAGAGTGGGACAGTTGCAATGTAGGGGCTAGCTGCACATTTGAGCAGACTTGATAGACCATGAGGCCTGTTTCTGCTGGCAGATTTGTATGTTCATATGTTCGTATTGTGGCTCTGGCATTTTCTCTGGGCTGCAGCCTGCTCCTGCACTAAAGGAGCTAATAATAGAAGTATCACTGTTTCTCTGATGAAGTGGTTGGCCGTGAAGGCTGTAGTTGCTAAAGAGAGGAGACTAAATAAATTATACAACAGATTAACTAAACAGAAGTGGATCCTCTGTTTGTTACCTTCCTTAGGATGTCATGACATCAGAGTGACTCCTCTTGCCTACACCTTACAACAGCCCTTTAGGGTGCAGGGCATCTAGAGACTTCCTCAAAATGGATCAGAAGAATTACACTGATTTGATGCCTCTACAGTTTACACTTGCAAATGTACAGCTGTGTGGCTCTCTCAAACCACCTACACAGAAAAGGCCAGTGTAAACAGGGCTTTGGAGTGGTGGTTGGTGTGTGATAGTGTGAGAGTGTGTGTGTGTGTGTGTGTGAAGACTGTCAGAGTATTTGTTTTACAGAACAGGTAAGAACAGGTAGAATTCTCTCCAGCCAGGTGCTGAATGCTATGATCACCTTAGGCTTTAAGGCAGGAGGAATAGCTTCCAGGATGTGTAAGGTATGGATGGAGAAGGGGGGCAAGAGGAAGATAACACTTGGGTGAGGGTAAGCAAGATTGACAAGGTGGGGCTATTACAAAGTTTGATAATGATTAGGCTGCAACAACTGGCAGCAGCCATATTTTGTCTGGGGCCATCATCCCTGAACTCAGGAAGAGGTGGGGAGGAAGTGAACAGACAGCGGTCCCAAGAGGGCTAGGAGGTCCAGTGATTGAACACAGGGACAAACAGGTCTCCCACATGGGAAGGGGTCACATCCTGCGGGGAAGAGGAGAAAGGAGATATCTGGGACTGTAGCCAGCAGTCCTGCCTCTTTCTCCTTTCACCTTGCAGGATCACCCACCCACCCTCATAAAGCAGGGTAGTGGGGCCAGGCAGTTAGGGCCCCCTTTCTGACCCCCATAGGGTGACCACAATAGGGGCGAGGAGCGGCTTTCCCGGTTTTTCCTGCAAAGGGTTTCCCAGGTTTTCACCTCCAAAAAAGGTGCGAAACCGAGTTAGAAGCAGGAGAACCAAATAGGGTAGAGCAAATAGTCAGTGCATAGATGAATGTCAGTTTGTCGCAGTCATGTTTTGGCATCTCTGGAAGATCACAATTACAGCATATGGTTGGCAAGGGTGGTAGTGAGCCATATTCTTCAAAGGCTCATGGTCCCCCAGCTCTGGTTGACATGGAGGCAGAAACTGAGTAGCCTGACCCAGGTGAGGGTCAAGGTCCACCTCCAGCAAGTAAGGTTAATGGTGCCTGACGGGGTGGCCGGTAAGGCTTGGCCCCAGTAACCTCAGACCATTGATCCTCCTGTGTGCACATGCTGCTCTCAATCTGGTTTGTAATCAATAAGCATGGCTGTAGTCATTTCTTCCAAGATTGGTGTCTATGTATTCTTTCTGGAGAAAGGGGTATATGGACGGTACCAGACAATGCAATGTATACACAGACACCTACCCACTAGGATTGTGTGAGTAACAAATATTGAATCCTGAATACTACGAATAATGTGCTATTCAGCGATATTTGAGTCAGTGTTCCCACAGGATTTTAAGATCTCATAGGACTTCTTGGCCAACTGTTGAGCATTTGTCAAAGCCAGATTATGTGACTGCCACATTGCAGTAGAGAAAGATGTAGTGGACAGAGTGGTGGAGAGAGCTTTGGAGTGGGAGATTAGATTACAAAACCTTTGTTTTTTGTTTTTGGTATGTGTTTCTACTGCCTGGTAATAGTGGGGTGGGGTGGTTCCAAAAATAATCATCTGACCTAGTGATTTGTTTGCTAGGAGCTGCAAAGAGCATTTTAGGGCCTCTACTTTACTCTGTGGAGGTGAAGAAGTACCATGTTTCTTAGTGGCTGCCTGCCTGGTGGGAGTCTTTTGTTCCCTGAGAAATTGTCTAGTGATTTATTTTCCAGGAGCTGAAGAGAGACTTGCACTGTAGTTTTACTACTACCTCCTTGATTTCACAGGCCTCTGTGCTCAGAAGTGAAGCAGAAGAATACAGTGTTACTGAAACTATTTTATATTTATTAATTATAGTAGTTCTAACGTCTAGCTTGACTGCTTTATTTATTTAAAAAATCTGTCTTTAATTTGGTGGTGTAATAAGTATTTGAGATGGGGTGGCGGCTCAGCATTCACTAAAACCCAGTAGCAGCCTGAATCTCACAGTGCAGTCTGCTGACTGCACTCCCACCACTCATAGTATAGGGCCAGGTAATGCTGCTTGCAAGAATTCTTTGTGGTAAAATAATAGCAGAACTTTTCTACGTTTGCAAAAAAAAAAAAATTAGTTTCTGAGGTAGAAATCTGGCATTAAAATATCTGTGGTGCAATCTGAGGTTACACTCAGGTTTCACAAAAATCAATAACCACCAAGAGGTATTGGAGGCAGGCGGCTGACTGTACTGCCACTGCCCACAGTTTAGGGCCAGGTAGTGGCGTCACACAGTTGCACTGCATGCACACCCTTGGCTGCCCTGTATGCATGTGTACTGCTTCCAAGAACTTTTGGTGCTAAAATAAAGCAGAACATTTGTACATTTACAAAAAAAATAACAGTAGTTCTGCTGTAGAAAAATCTCTCTTTAAAAATATTCATGGTGTTATCTGAGGTTGGGCACAGGTTTCACAAAAGTCATTAGCCACCAGAGGTCTCAGAGAGCAGTCTGCTGACTGCACTCCCAACACCCAGATTAGGGCCAGGTAATGATGCCACACAGCTGCACTGCAGGCAAACTCTTGCCTGCCCTGTGTGTATGTGAGTGTGTGTGTTGCTTGCAAGAATTCTTTTGTGCTAAAATAAAGCAGAACTTCTGCATTAACAGATAAAAAATACAGTAAGTCTGCTGTACAAATCTGTCTTTATAAAATATATGTGGTGTAATCTGAAGTTTGGCTCAGGTTTCACAAAATAAAGTAGTTGCCAGCAGTCTTGGAGGGCAGTCAGCTGACTGCACTCCTACAACCCACAGTTTAGGGCCAGGTAGTGACTCTTGACCTGCACACACCCTTGCCTGCCCTGCATGCATGCTGCTTGCAAGAATTTTATTTGTGCTGAAATAAAGCAGTACTACTGCTTGCAAGAAATTTTGTACTAAAATAAAGCGGAACTTTTGTACATTTACAAACAAAAAATGACATTAGTTCTGTTGAGAAATCTGTCTTTAAAAATATTTGCAGTTTAATCTGAGGTTGGGCTGAGGACTCAAGATAGTAGCTGCCAGCAGTCTCAGAGGGCAGTTGGCTGACTGCACTCCCACCACAGTTTAGGGCCAGGTAGTGACATCACACAGCTGCAATGCACACACACTCTTGCCTCTCCTATGTGTGTGCTGTTTGCAAGAATTCTTTGTGTTAAAATAAAGCAGAACTTTTGTACATTTACAAATGAAAAATACAGTAATTCTGCTATACAAATCTGTCTTTAAAAATATTTGTGGTGTAATCTGAAGTTTGGCTCGGGTTTCACAAAGACAGTAGTTGCCAGCAGTCTTGGAGGGCAGTCATGACTGCACTCCACTGCCTCACAGTTTAGGGCCAGGTAGTGACTCTTGACCTGTGCACACACCCTTGCCTGCCCTGCATGCATGCTGCTTCAGAATTTTATTTGTTTTTGAAATTTAAGTTTATTAGTTTCCAAAATACAAACAGAAAAACAGAAAACACAAACAAACCCCCAAAAGAACAGCAAACAGTGAACCAGTCAGTATATATGTCATACAACCAAAGCACACCCCATCCCCCTCCTAAATCCCCCTCCCCAAAAGAAAAATCCCAATAACCTCCCCAAAAACACACGCCAATTATTCTCAAAACCCACAAGGCATATAACCTTTACATATAAAATCAACAAAAGAATCCCCACCCCCTCCCCAAACCCTATGGATGCACCAGCAAAAGACCTAAAAAGGAAACCTTCCTAATTCTGGATATCGCTATGTACCTAAAACAAAGTATCATAACTTTAAACCACATGGATCATATAAAACAGAGAAGAAATCTAAAATCAGCAACGGTACAGGAATAGATACTGTATGAGGGCAAAAGGATCGGTCGCCAGGCCTAACTATTAATGCAAACACAAAGTTTGGAGTTTACCCCATCTTTATGGAACAAATCCATACGGTCTTTAAAGCTGGCAATCAGATTTTCAGACTGGAGATATGACATCATCTCCTTCAGCCAGTCTG
This sequence comes from Neoceratodus forsteri, assembly GCA_016271365.2. NCBI lineage: Eukaryota > Metazoa > Chordata > Ceratodontiformes > Ceratodontidae > Neoceratodus > Neoceratodus forsteri. The sequence continues at coordinate 1,328,668,782 of CM057449.1, forward strand.
CATACGATAAGACCAACTGATCCTTCCAATGTCTTAGGACAAGTTTCTTAACTGCCATAGACACTAAAGCCATATGGTAGCAACGCTCCACACTATTGATATAAGAAAATCGCCCAAGACACAAACTTCCGGGCAAAAAAAACTACTCAGACCCAGAAGGGGATCCAAATTCTCCCAGATCAGGGACCACAATGGGCCACTTTAGAACACTCCCAAAAAATATGAATTAAATTGCCCTCCGCTTGTAGAGCACCTAAAACAGTCCGAACTGGAAACCATTTTACGCTGAAAGAGTTTAAGGGGGTATAGTAAGGTTATTCACAATATAATACTGTGTTAATCACAACCTATCCTGGTGTGATATTTATGCAAACCAGCAAAATATTAGCCCAAAGGAGAGCCTCAGGAAGAAGATTTGCCCAGACCGAGGGCCTCAACATCCTCCTGCAAATTATAATTCAGGAGATATGAATAGATTGATGAGATAGAGTGGGGCTGAGAAGCAAGACTGATGATATTAGATAAAAGGAAGCTACAACGATTGCCTAAAAGTGGTACGAATTTAATACTCACTAAGTGCGAAGTTAGAAGACCTTAAAAATCTCTTTACTTGGTATATCAAATTTCTTTAAGATATCATCCGACGAAAGAAGCAGATCTTGGTTAAACAGCTGCTCCACTCTGCCTCTTTAAATTGTAGGAGCCAGTTGGGCAGCAAAGAGTTTCCCAATCTGACGGGGGATTTAAAACCACTTGCTGTCCCAAGTCCAGTTCACTGAAATCCAAGAGACTTAAGACACTGTACCCATGCCCTAAGAGAGCTGACCACCATTTTGTCTGGAATTAGCTGTGAAAGAGTCTTCAGGGGCAAATAAAACAGGGCAAAGCTATCCGGTCCAAGGTCGGAGAAAAAGCCCGCCCAGCTAGAAGCCAAATTGGACCGGGTTCTCTGTACTTGTGGAGAGCCACCTTCCCAACTTAGAAAGGTGGGCCGCCCAATAGTACAACAAGAGATTAGAGTAGCAAACCACCCCTGTCCTTAGGGATCGACAAGATGGTATAGGAGCGCTGGCTTCCTTCCCCGCCAGATAAAACTGGAGAACAACCGATGAAGCTGTTGGAAAAAGGAGGGGGATCCAGAGATTGGCCAGGTTCATTGGATAAAAGATCCAGGAAGTATATTCATTTGATAATATTGATTCGACCCCAGAGCGAAATAGGAAGAGCTAACCAGCGCTGCAGATCCTGATTAATCAAGTCCCTAACTCTATCCAGATTTAATTTTCTCAGAAGGGAAAGATCGGTAGAAAAATGGATTCCCAAATAATTAATTGATCTGAGGGTCCATCTCATTCCAAAGGAGAGAAAGTCCTGCCTGTTCGTATAGTGATTTAAAGGGTAAATCTTGCATTTAGAGATATTCAGCTTAAACAGAGAAGGAACTAAACTGCCTAATGATATCAAGAGCGGCCTCTGAGGATGTTACCGGATCTTTTAGGTGCAACAAGACATCATCTGCATATGCAAAGAAAACTAGTTCACGTTGTTGACGACAATACTCTAACCTGAGGAGACGACTTGAGTTTAATCAGCAGGGGTTCCAAAAATAGATTGAATAGTAAAGGTGAGAGAGGGCAGCAAGAATTTTATTTGTGCTGAAATAAAGCAGAACTGCTGCTTGCAAGAAATTTTTGTACTAAAATAAAGCAGAACTTTTGTACATTTACAAATAAAAAATGACAGTAGTTCTGTTGTAGAAATCTGTCTTTAAAAATATTTTGCAGTTTAATCTGAGGTTGGGCTGAGGACTCAAGATAGTAACTGCCAGCAGTCTCAGAGGGCAGTTAGCTGACTGCCTCCCACCACCCACAGTTTTGGGTCATAAAGTGACTCTTCGCCATGCACACACCCTGCCTGCCCTGCACATGTGCTACATGCAAGATGTTCTTGTGCTAAAATAAAGCAGAACCTTTGTACATTTACAAATAAAAAATACAGTTGTTCTGCTGCACAAATCTGTCTTTAAAAATATTTGTGGTGTAATCTGAATCTTGGCTTGGTTTCACAATGGTGTTTGCCCATTTAAAGGGGGCAGACCAAGTTGTCCTGGTGGACTCTCCCCAGGCAGAAAATGGTATGGCTTAGAGAGTTAGAAGGGGGGTACAGTCCCAGGGACAATAGACAGGTACAGGAAAGGGAGGAGCACAAGGAGGGACAGGATAGCCATAGAGGTAGGGGAAAATGGGAGGAAAAAGCCAGAATACATAACAGGCTGCACAGAGGTATTCTGCCTCACCTGGTATGAGAATAAGTGAGCACGATCACACCAAGCAAAGGAGCAGATTTGGAAGGGGAATATGTGACATATTTGCATTGGTAAGCAGGAGGCAGCTGTCAAGTATGAGGAGATGGAGAGTATAAGCAAGAGTGAGATAGCAGCTGTGGTGCTACTAGGTAAAGAAGGAGGAAGATGAATTTACAAAAGGGAAGATGTGGGATGGTTGGTTTGTGGGATTTGCCACATATTCCAGCCATAGTGCTGGAGAAGAAGCCAGAGATGGGGATTCTGTTGATCACATACTCTTTGATCATATAGTGGGCAAAAGCAAAAGGGGTGTGGGGTGGATATACTACGACAAATTTTTTCATCAAAGGATGGCTAAATATGGGGATATAAGATGGGATACTAAACAGCTTGATTTGTGGATGGACTATGTGACCGACCAGTCCACCCCAGAGGGAGAGACAGGAAAAAGAGTGGGGGTATTTCAGAAATGCTGCTGGGGTTACAACAGAACTTTCTGTTCATGGCCACAGTGTCGTTTCAGGCATGCATGCTCAAAGTGTGGGAGTCCTCATCCCGCAACATGATGTAAGGAACCAGTGGTCCCAGGGGTTTCAAGCAGGAGCAGTCTGGGTGCCAGCCACCAGCCTTTTCATGAAGGACAAGTTTATAATGGTCAGACCTGGAACAGAGGTATGAGGGGAGGAGGGTACAGGAGTACTGGAGCCCAATCCTACTGATTTAGGGAGAGGAAGAAAGAGGAAAAGGAAGGGGCAGATAGGGGAGGAGGGGAGGGGTAGGGTGGGCATAGAAAACTTCGGGCAGCCAGGACACCCATCAAGTGGGGAGCCTGGGAGGGGTGGCTGGCAGAATACCCGAGAGGGACGCTGCAAAACCTTAAGAAGAGGTTTTTATCAGGTTTTTCTTGCAGTGTAGGATGCCAAGACAAATCAGGAGGCAAATCATTTGGGCTCAGTTAGGGAAAAGAAGACATTTAGATAAAAAGGTAGAAAGGGAAAGCAGCAGGAGGGTAGAAGGCCCTTACCTTTTCCCCCAATAGCTAATTTGAGGATATCCCTGGGTCTGGTCCCTAAGAAACAAGAAGGGGAGTACAGGGTGATCCATCACCTATCATTCCCAGAGGGAGACTCGGTTAATGATTTTATAGGGGATGAGCACAGTCGGTGACGTATGCACATTGGAAGAGGCAGTGCAGATCATTTGGCAACCCGGATGTGTGGCTAGCGAAGACAGACATCGAGTTGGCTTTTCACCTGCTTCCTGTTAGAAGGGAGGACTGGGACCTGTTGAGCTTTAAAATAGGGATCAGTATTATTTGGATAAAGCAATGCCCATGGGTTGTCTGATAGCATTCACAACTTTTGAGACATTTAGCACCTGCCTGCAATGGATCTTTCAGGAGAAACTGGGTATAAAATGGTCATACATTATCTGGATGATTTTTGCTGATAGGCAGCGGACGAGAGGAGACAGAAAAGATGTTGGCTAGTTTTCAGCAATTGTGTGGGAACTAGGTGTACGCTGGCACCAGAAAATGGAAGGCCCTAGTAGGGTCCTGGAGTTTTAGGATTGAAGTAGATGCACTGAATGAGGTATTTAGGCTGCCAGTCAAAAGTGGAAAAGCTAAAGGAGTTAATTCAACACCACACAAGCAGGAGACACGTGCAATTAAGGCAAGTGCAGCTAGTCCTGGGGCATTTGAACTTTGCATGCAGGGTAATAGAGCCAGGAAGGACATTCACAAGACAGCTAGCAAGAGCAACAGCTAGGTGACGAGGCCACACTATCGGGTGGATATAACTAGGGTGGTAAAGAGGACTTCAAGGTATAGGGAATTTTTGAGAAGTTACAATGGCATATCCTTTTGGCAGGAGGAATGGGTTTTAATACTGATTTAGACCTGTACACGGATGCGCACGGGGAAGGGTATGGGGGATACTTGAGGGCAAGTGGTTTGCGAGCCTTGGCCAGATGAATGGGTGAAGGAAGGCAGGGTGAAGGATATCACGCTATTGGAAATAATGCCAATCTGGGACTGCACCCTGGTTTGGGGAGGAATTGAGAAACCAGAAGGTTACAATCTGGTGTGATAATAAGGCAGTAGTGGAGGTCCTGAACAACAAAGGGGAAGGTCGGCACCCGTAATGCGGTGTTGAGGCAGCTAGTGCTAAGAGGGTTGCAGTTGAAAATGTCATTTAGGGCTAAGCACATAGACGGAAAAGGAATATACTAGTTGACAGCCTTTGCCATCTGCAGCTGGACCATTTTCAGGCACTGGCACCAACAGTAAAGGAACGAAAAATGCCCATTCTAAAGAACATCTGGGACATTGGCAAGAGGAAGCAGAGGTGCTGTTTCACAACTCATGGGCATCACGGACCTTGAGGGCCTATGAAGGGCATGGCAGGCATTGCAGGCTTTCAGGGCAGTGCACAACATGGAGGTAAGTGGGCCAGTTATGGTAGAGCAGCTGGGAAAGTTTACAGTTGAACAATGGCAGATGGGACTGGCATACAACACGATGGGGGTATACCTATCGGGATCAGCATGGTATGCAGCTTGAAGAGGTGGCAGATCCCACAAAATCAATGTTGATACGTAGGATGATGCAAGGGTGGAGCAGGTTGAGAAAGAAGGACAAGGACAGCTGGCGACCGATGGCGGAGCACTGGCTAGCCAGGCATGGGACATATTGTGCTTGAGGTGTGTAAATCCAAGGATGAAGCATAGCAATTTTTACAATTTATGTGGTAAATGTCGGGGCTTTGAGAGTAAGTGAGGCAGTAGGTCGCCAAAAGACGATGATGGGGGCTAGGATGGGGATGTAGTCTAGGGCGAAAACAATACAACTGGTCATCAGGAGGTCCAAAACAGACCAGGTTGGAAAAGGTTGTGTCATAAACTTGAAGCCACATGCGGAAGGGTCATTGTATCCAGTTAGGGCTCTGTGGGCTTACACCGCAGAGAGAGATATAATAAACAAGGGTGATTATTTGTACATGTGGGATGGGAGAAAAGTGACCACTTACCAGGTAACAGCTGTACTTAAAAAAGGCATGGGGTTTCTGGGGAGGACCTGAAAGTTATTCCTCCCATTCTTTTCGGATAGGAGCTCGTCAAAATGGACAGCCTAAGGGGAATCAGTGGACAAGATTTTGGAGAGGGGACAGTGGCAGTCTGCCAGCTACAAAGATACATCCGTGCATGTAAGATTAACATGCCATCTTGTTTTGTTTTCTAGGAGCAGAGCTGAGAAAGGAAAAGTAGGGGGCTCCAGGAGGAGCTCGGGGAGGCTCTAAATAAAAAGGGGGTAGTGATGAAGTAAGGTATTAAACAGAGTTTTTACCTAATTATAGGTAGAGGAGGATCACAGAGGTATGGATCTGTGGGCGTCCTACTTTTATTGGGCAGAATGGAGAGCAGAAAAGATGGCCGGGGAAAGCAACTCTATCAGGATGTCAGACACTGTAGATTGACATGGTGTGGCATCTGAGGGATGAAGTGGGCACAGTTACTCCCAACATTGCTGGAGATGAAACAATGGAGACCCACACCAGATTTGATTATTGCCCACCTGGGAGGGAATGACATAGGAGAAAACCATGGGTGGATACCTATCTAAGGGTGAGAAGTGATTTTGAAAAAGTGAAACAATGGTGGCCTGATGTGTGTGTGTGTGGTCTGACATGATACCATGGAAAGTATGGAGGCATACACGCAGACATGTAGCAGTAGAAGAGTCAGGAGAAGATGAATAGGAGAGTGGGGACACTAGTGAGCAGCCTGGGGGCACATAATACTGAGGGAGTCGTGGAATAGGTGGATGAATTTTATAGATCGGATGGTGCACTTATCAGACCTAGCTATAGATATTTTAACACAGAGATGATGGGTTTCATTGAGGCATGGAGGAGACAACAAGGCAAGAAAAGGGGTGGGAGGGAGATATAAAAAGGAATAAGTGTGGTGGGAAGGCCAGTCATCAAAGGCAAGCTGGAGACCGGCTATGGGAAAATAGGGCGGATGGGGTGGGGGGAAGGAAGCGAAGGAGAAGCAACAGAAGGAGAAGAAAGCGGTCTTGGTTCTCACCATTACCTATAAAAAGAGAAGAAGAAAGCTCCCAGGTTTTCACCTGGGGAGGCGAGAAAACAGAGGAAGATCTTGAACTGATATTGATTATGTAATGCAATACAATTGAAGAGGTGTAATATGACTATAGAAAGATGATGATAATGATAATGGAAACAAAAGAAATGTGGTTATTGTAATAAATTGATTGCCGATCTGAGCACAACAATGCACAGGTGGTCTGTCTTTGTGGGGAATGGGGAATCTGGGACAATGGTGTTTGCCCCTTTAAAGGGGCAGACCAAGTTGTTGTGGTGGACCTCTCCCAGGCAGAAAATGGTATGGTTCAGAGAGTTAGAAGGGGGGTGGAGCCCCAGGGACAATAGGCAGGTACAGGAAAGGGAGGGCACAAGGAGGAACAGGATAGCCATAGGAGGTAGGGAAAATGGGAGGGAAAAAAGAGAGAGGTACATAACAGGCTGCACAGAGGTATTCTGCCTCTTTCTGCTGGATAATTTTGTTGCTGCCCACCCACCCATTTAAATAATGTAATAGAAAAGAATAGTAGTCGTATGGATAAAAGGGGTGAAGTGGGGCTGCTTCACAGGTGGATGGCAGCAGGTGTCCAGTCAGATGGGAGAGGACTGCCAAAGGTGGATGGCAGAAGGCAAGGGGAGAAAATGAGGGGGAAATGGGTGGGGAGAAAGAAGAAGAAAAGGAGAAGGAGAAGCAACAGAAGGAGAAGAAAGCGGTCTCAGTTCTCACCATTATCTATAAGAAGGAGAAGAAGAAAGCTCCCAGGTTTTCACCTGGGGAGAGCCAAGAAGCAGAAAGATCGTGAACTGATAATGATTATGTAATACAATACAATTGAAGAGGTGTACTATGACTATAGAAAGATGATGATAATGATAATGGAAACAAAGGAAATGTGGTTATTGTAATAAATTGATTGTCGATCTCAGCAAAACAACACACAGGTTGTCTGTCTTTGTGGGGAATGGGAATCCGGGACAAAAGACAGTAGCTGCTAGCAGTTTTGGAGGGCAGTCGGCTGGCTGCACTCCCACTGCTACAATTTGAGGCCAGGTAGTGCAGCTTGCACTGTACACACACTTTGCCTGCCCTCCGTGCTTGCTGCTTGCAGCAATTTTTGTGTTAAAATGAAGCAGTTCTGCTGCTTGGAAGATTTTTTGTACTTAAATAAAGCAGAATTTTTGTACATTTACAAATAAAAATAATGACAGTAGTTCTGTAGTAGAAATCTGTCTTTAAAACATATTTGTTGTGTAATCTGAGGTTGGGCTCTGGTTTCAGGAACATCTAAACTTCCATCAGTCTTGGTGGGTAGTCATTGACTGCAGTCCACCTCCCACAGTTTAGTGCCAGGTAGTGATGCACTGTGCGCACTCACTTGTCTACCTTGTGTGCGCATATTGCTTGCAAGAAATTTCTTGTGCTAAAATAAAGCAGTACTGCTGTTTGCAAGAATTTTTTGTGCTAAAATAAAGCAAAACTTTTGATTATTTAAAAATAAAAAATACAGTAGTTCTGCTGTAGAAAATCTGTCTTTAAAAATTATTTTTGGTGTAATCTGATATTGGGCTCATGTTTCACACAATTAGGTAGCCTTCAGAGGTCTTGGAGAGTAGTCTGCTGACTGCCTCCCACCACCCACAGTTTAGGATCAGGTAGTGATGTCACACAGTTGCACTGCATGCACACCCTTGCCTGCCCTGAGTGCATGCTGCTTGCAAGACTTTTTGTGCTAAAATAAAGCAGAATGTTTGTACATTTCTAAATAAAAACAATTACAGTAGTTCTGCTGTAGAAAAATCTGTCTTTAAAAATAATTGTGGTGTAATCTACGGTTATGCTCTGGTTTCACAAAAATAAGTAGCCACCAGAGGTCTTGGAAGGCAGTCTGCTGACTGCACTCCTACCACCAACAGTTTAGGGCCAGGTAGTGATGTCACAGAGTTGCACTGTGCACGCAACCTTGCCTCCTGTGTGCATGTGTGCTGCTTGCAAGAATTAGTTTCCTAAAATAAAGCAGAATGCTTGTACATTTCAAATAAAAAATATTTACAGTAATTCTGCTGTAGAAAAATCTGTCATTAAAAATATTGGTGATGTAATCTGAGGTTGGTCTCAGGTTTCACAAAAGTCAGTAGCCACCAGAGGTCTCAGAGGGCAGTTGGCTGACTGCACACCCAATGCCCACAGTTTAGAGCCAGGAAGTGACATCACACAGTTGCACTGCATACACACCCTTGCCTGCCCTGCATGCATGCATGCTACTTGCAAGAATTCTTTGTGCTAAAGTAAAGCAGAACCTTTGTACATTTACAAATAAAAGAAAATTACAGTAGTCCTATTGTAGAAGAATCTGTCTTTAAAATATTTATGGCATAATCTGAGGTTGGGCTCAGATTTCAAGATAATGAGTAGCTGCCAGCAGTCTTGGAGGGCAGTTGGCTGACTGCACTCCGCTGCCACAATTTAAGGCCAGGAAGTGCAGCTTGCACTGCACGCACACCCTTGCCTGCCCTCCGTGCTTGCTGCTTGCAGCAATTTTTAATGCTAAAATAAAGCAGTTCTGCTGCTTGTAAGAATTTTTGTACTTAAATAAAGCAAAATTTTGAACATTTAGAAATAAAAAAAATTACAGTAGTTCTGCTATAGAAGAATCTGTCTTTAACAATATTTGTGGTGTAATCTGAGGTTGGGCTCAGGTTTCAAGTTAGTCAGCAGCTGCCAACAGTCTTGGAGGGCAGTTGGCTGACTGCACTCCACTGCTACAATTTAGGGTCAGATAGTGACTCTTAGTTTAGGGTGAGATAGTGAATTGTGCTGTGCACACACCCTTGCCTTCCCTGCATGCATTCTGCTTGCAAGAATTTTTTCTTCTAAAATAAAGCAGAACTTTTGTATATTTACAAATAAAAAATTACATTAGTTTTACTATAGAAATATGTCTTTAAAAAATACTTGTGGTGTAATTTGAAGTTGGGCTCAGGTTTCATGAAAGTCAGTAACTGCCAGCAATCTCGGAGGGTAGTCGGTTGACCACACTCCCACCACCGTGGTTTTGGCCAGGTCGAGACACTTGACCTGTGCCAACACCCTTGTCTACCCTGTGTGCATGCTGTTTGCAAGAATTATTATCTGCTAAAATAAAGCAGAACTGGTACTTGCAAGAATTGTTTTGTACTAAAATAAAGCAGAAGTTTTGTACATTTACAAATAAAACAATTACAGTAGCTCTGCTATACAAATCTGTCTTTAAAAATATTTGTGGTGTTATCTGAGGTTGGGCTTTAATTTCACGAAAGTCAGTAGCCATCAGCAGTCTTGGAGGGCAGTCGGCTGACTGCACTCCCACTGCCACAATTTAAGGCCGGGTAGTGCAGCTTGCACTGCACGCACACCTTGCTTGCCCACCATGCTTGCTGCTTGCAGCATTTTTTTGTGATAAAATAAAGCAGCTCTGCTAGTTGGAAGAATTTTTGTACTTAAATAAAGCAGGATTTTTGTACATTTACAAATAAAAAAAATTACAGTAGTCCTGTAGTAGAAATCTGTCTTTAAAAAATATTTGTTGTGTAATCTGAGGTTGGGCTTGGTTCAGAAACATCCTAAACTTCCATCAGTCTTGGTGGGTAGTCATTGACTGCAGCTCCACCTCCCACAGTTTAGTGCCAGGTAGTGATGCACTGTGCGCACTCACTTGTCTGCCTTGTGTGCATATTGCTTGCAAGAATTTTTGTGCTAAAATAAAGTAGTACTGCTGCTTGTAAGAATTTTTAATGCTAAAATAAACCAGAACTTTTGTACATTTAAAAATAAAAAATACAATAGTTCTGCTGTAGAAAATCTGTCTTTAAAAATTATTTTTGGTGTAATCTGAGGTTGGGCTCAGGTTTCACAAAACTCAGTAGCCTCCAGAGGTCTTGGAGAGTAGTCTGCTGACTGCACTCCTACCAGTCCCTGATTTAGGACAAGGTAGTGATGCCACACAGTTGCACTGCATGCACACCCTTGCCTGCCCTGAGTGCATGCTGCTTGCAAGACTTTTTGTGCTAAAATAAAGCAGAATGTTTGTACATTTCCAAATAAAAACAATTACAGTAGTTCTGCTGTAGAAAAATCTGTCTTTAAAAATAATTGTGGTGTAATCTACGGTTATGCTCTGGTTTCACAAAAATAAGTAGCCACCAGAGGTCTTGGAAGGCGTCTGCTGACTGCCTCCTACCACCAAAGTTTAGGGCCAGGTAGTGATGTCACAGAGTTGTACTGTGCACACAACCTTGCCTGCTCTGCATGCATGCATACTGCTTGCAAAATTATTTTCCTAAAATAAAGCAGAATGTTTGTACATTTCAAATAAAAAATATTTACAGTAATTCTGCTGTAGAAACATCTGTCTTTAAAAATATTTGTGGTGTAATCTGAGGTTGTTCTCAGGTTTACAAAAGTCAGTAGCCACCAGCGGTCTCAGAGGGCAGTTGGCTGACTGCACTCCCAATGCCCACAGTTTAGGGCCAGGTAGTGACCTCCCACAGTTGCACTGCATACACACCCATGCCTGCCCTGCATGCATGCATGCTACTTGCAAGAATTCTTTGTGCTAAAGTAAAGCAGAACCTTTGTACATTTACAAATAAAAAGAAAATGACAGTAGTTCTACTGTAGAAAAATCTGTCTTTAAAAATATTTGTGGTGTAATCTGAGGTTGGTCTCAGATTTCAAGATAATGAGTAGCTGTCTTGGAGGTAGTTGGCTGACTGCACTCCCTGCCACAATTTAAAGGCCAGGTAGTGCAGCTTGCACTGCACACACACCTTGCCTGAACTCTGCTGCTGCTTGCAGCAATTTCTTTGTGCTAAAATAAAGCAGTTCTGCTGCTTGTAAGAATTTTGTACTTAAATAAAGCAGAATTTTTGACGTTTAGAAATAAAAAAATTACAGTAGTTCTGCTATAAAGAATCTGTCTTTAACAATATTTTGGTGTAATCTGAGGTTCAGCTCAGGTTTCAAGTTAGTCAGTAGCTGCCAGCAGTCTTGGAGGGCAATTGACTGACTGCACTCCCACTGCCACAGTTTAGGGTCAGATAGTAACTTTTAGTTTCGGGTCAGATAGTGAATTGTGCTGTGCACACCCCTTGCCTGCCCTGCATGCTACCTGCTTGCAGAATTTTTCTTCTAAAGTAAAGCAGAACTTTATATGTTTACAAATAAAAAATTACATTAGTTTTACTATAGAAATCTCTCACTGCTCATGCACTATCTGCCTTGTGTGTGTATTGCTTGCAAGACATTTTTGTGCTAAAATAAAGCAGTACTGCTGCTTGCAAGAATTTTTTGTACGAAAATAAAGGAGAAATTTTGTACATTTAAAAAAAAAAAATTACAGTAGTTCTGCTGTAGAAAAATCTGTCCTTAAAATTATTTTTGGTGTAATCTGAGGTTGGGCTCAGGTTTCACAAAATTCAGTAGCCTCAGAAGTCTAGGAGGGTAATCTGCTGACTGCACTCCCACCGTCCACAGTTTAGGACCAGGTAGTGATGCCACACAGTTGCACAACATGCACATCCTTGCCTGCCCTGAGTGCATGCTGCTAGCAAAACTTTTTGTGCTAAAATAAAGCAGAATGTTTAAACATTTCCAAATAAAAAACAATTACAGTAGTTCTGCTGTAGAAAATCTGCCTTTAAAATATTTGTGGTGTAATCTAAGGTTATGCTCAGGTTTCACAAAATCTGTAGCCACCAGAGGTCTTGGAGGGCATTCTGCTGACTGCACTCCTACCACTAACAGTTTAGAGCCAGGTAGTGATGTCACAGAGTTGCACTGTATGCACAACCTTACTGTCCTGTGTGCATGCATGCTGCTTGCAAGAATGTTTTTTCCTAAAATAAAGCAAAATGTTTGTACATTTCCAAATAAAAATATTTACAGTAATTCTGCTGTTGAAAAATCTGTCTTTAAAAATACTGTATATGTGGTGTAATTTGAGGTTGGTCTCAGGTTTCACAAAAGTCAGCAACCACCAGAGGTCTCAGAGGCAATTGGCTGACTGCACTCCCAATCCCCAGTTTAGGGCCAGGAAGTGACATCACACAGTTGCACTGCATACTCACCCGTGCCTGCCCTGCATGCATGCATACTACATGCAAGAATTCTTTGTGCTAAAGTAAAGCAGAACCTTTGTACATTTACAAATAAAAAAATTACAGTAGTTCTACTGTAGAAGAATCTGTCTTTAAAATATTTGTGGTGTAATCTGAGGTTGGGCTCTGGTTTCAAGATAATGAGTAGTTGCCAGCACTCTTGGAGGGCAGTTGGCTGACTGCACTCCCATTGCCATAGTTTAGGGTCAGATAGTGACTCTTAGTTTAGGGTCAGATAGTGACTCTAGTGCTTTGCACACACCTTGCCTGCCCTGCATGCAATAATATTTTTGTACTAAGTAAAACAAAACTTTTGTACATTTAGAAATAAAAAATACATTAGTTTTACTACAGAAATCTGTCTTTAAAAAGTACTTGTGGTGTAATTTGAAGTTGGGCTCAGGTTTCACTAAAGTAAGTACCTGCTAGCAATCTCGGAGGGCAGTCAGTTTACCACACTCCCACCGACCACAGTTTTAAGCGAGGTAGTGATGCTTGACTTGTGCACGCCCCTTGTCTGCCCTGTGTGCATGCTGCTTGCTAGAATTATTTTCTGCTAAAATAAAGCAGAACTGGTGCTTACAAGATTTGTTTTTTCTTAAATAAGCAGAACTTTTGTACATTTACAAATAAACAAAAATATAGTTCTGCTGTAGAAGAATCTGTCTTTAACGATATTTACTGTATGGTGTTATCTGAGGTTGGGCTCAGGTTTCACAAAATTCAGTAGCCACCAGAGGTCTCAGATGGCAGTTGGTTGACTGCACTCCCAATGCCCACAGTTTATACTCAGTTAGTCATGTCACACAGTTGCACTGCATACACACCCTTTGCTTCCCATGTGCATGTATGCTGCTTGCAAGAATTTTTTTGTGTTAAGAGAAAGCAGAACTTTTGTACTTTTCCGAATAAAAAATGACAATAGTTCTGCTGTAGGAACATCTGACTTTAAAGATATTTGTGGTGTAATCTAAGTTTGGGGTCAGGTTTCATAAAAGTCAGTAGCCACCAGAAGTGTTGAGTGCAGTCTGCTGTCTGCCTCCTACTGCCAGCAGTTTAGGACCAGGTAGTGCGATCTACACAGCTGCACTCACGCAACCACCTTTGCTCTGCCCTACATGCATGCGTGCTGCTTGCAAGAATTTTTTTCCTAAAATAAAGCAGATATTTTTACAATTACAAATAAAAATATTTTCAGTAATTCTGCTGTAGAAAATCTTTCTTTAAAATATTTGTGGTGTAATTTGAGGTTGGTCTCAGGTTTCACAAAAGTCAGTAGTCGCCAGAGGTCTCAGAGGGCAGTCGGCTGACTGACTACTCTGCCTACAATTTAGGGCCAGGTAGTGACATCACACAGTTGCACTGCACGCACACCCTCCTCGCCCTGAATGCATGCTGCTTTGTAAGACGTTTTGTGCTAAAATAAAGTGGACTGCTTCTACATTTCCAAATAAAAACAATTACAGTAGTTCTGCTGTAGAAATCTGTTTTTAAAAAGATTTGTTGTGTAATCTGAGGTTGGGCTCAGGTTTCAGGAATTTCAATAGCCACCATCAGTCTTGGAGGGTAGTTGGCTGACTGCAGTCCCACCTCCCACAGTTTAGGACCAAGTGGTGATGCACTGCACACACATGCTGTCTTCCTTGTGTGCATATTGCTTGCAATAATTTTTTGTGCTAAAGAAAAGCAGTACTGATGCTTGGAAGAATTTGTAGTTCTAAAATAAAGCAGAACTTTTGTACATTTAAAATAAATAAAATTACAGTAGTTCTGCTGTAGTAATCTGTCTTTAAAAATATGTTTGGTGTAATCTGAGGTTGGGATCAGGTTTCACAAAAGTCAGCAGCCAACAGAGGTCTCGAAGGGCAGTTGGTTGACTGCATTCCACAACTCCACAGTTAATGGCTAGTTAGTAATGTCACACAGTTGCACACATGTACACCTTGGCTGCCCTGTGTGCATACTGCTTACAATAATTTTTTGCTAAAATAAAAGCAGAACTTTTATACTTTTCCAAATAAAAATACATTAGTTCTGCTGTATAAACATCTGACTTTAAAATATTTGTGGTGTAACCTAAGGTTGGGCTCAGGTTTCACAAAAGTCAGTAGCCACCAGAGGTCTTGGAGGGTAGTCTGCTGTCTGCACTTCCACTGCCAACAGTTTATGGCCGGAAGTAATGCCATGCATCCATGCTTGCTGCTTGCAAGACTTTTTCCTAAAATAAAGAAGTTTTTAGATTAACAAATAAAAGTATTTACCATAGTCCTGTTGTAGAAAATGTGTCTTTAAAAATATTTCTGTTGTAATCTGAAGTTGGTCTCAGGTTTCACAAAGTCAATAACCACAGAGGTCTGGAGAGCAGTCAACTGACTGAACTCCTAATTCCCACAGTTTAGGGTCAGGTAGTGACATCACACAGTTCGCTGCACACACACATTGCCTGCCCTGCGTGCATGCGTGGTACTTGCAAGAATTCTTTGTGCTAAAGTAAAGCAGTACCTTTGTACATTTACAAATAAAAAAATGGCGGTAGTTCTACTGTAGAAGAATCAGGCCCAGATATTCAAACTTCATGGTTTGTAGGCAGAGCCCCTCGCCACTCAAATAGTTGTGCAGGGGGTGTAGTGGCGATATTCAATGAGTTGCGCTATGGCGCCAACTTCTGAATATCGCCCTTTCCCACCCACGTGTGATGGCGCAGTGGAACTGTGCCAGTGCAAGTGGTCAGAGTGGAGCATTGAGATGCGGTGGCGCAAGTTCCATTGTGCCATGCACAGCACCTCACGATATTCAAGGGTGATATGCAAATGGGGCCATAATTTATGCAAAGGTGCTGGGGGGCCATTTGCATCTAATTACAACCCATTTGCATGCCATTAGCATGCAGGTGTGCTGAACTCTTGTGACTTGTGCCTGGCACCCCTACCAGGCAGCAGCCATTGGGACCAACGCCCTGCAGCCGGATCGCGGGCATAATAGTTTCTCCCCAAATTATCGATCGTGGGCATAATAGTATTCTTCTTCCCCAGCCCAATCGCGGGCATAATAGTATTCTCCCCGAGTAGCCCGATCAAGGACATAATAGTATTCTCCCCCAGTAGCCTGATTGCGGGCATAATAGTATTTTTCTCCCCAGCCCGATCGTGGGCATCTGTTCCCCTCCCAAAGTCCAATATCCCTGGTGGTCCAGTGGACTGAGCAGACCCGATCACGGGTGGCATTCCTCACCCCAAAGTCAGAAATCCCTGGTGATCTGGTGGCCCCCACCCCACCCACCCACGGAGCCCACCACCCCTCCCCATCAGCCGGTGGGTGGCAGCACCCACCCACCTGCCGCCCCACCACCCACTGATCACAGCTCGGTATGGCTGCGCCCATTGGTTCAGAGCATAAGCCAATGGGCATGCAGCCCATACTGTACAAGTCAGTCGATATATGAATGAATTCATTCACTAAAAAAAAATACCACCAACAGCTTAATCTGGTTCAAGGTCAGTTGGCATTCATCTGTATCCCTTCCCCGGTCGTGCCTGAAAATAGGCAGGATTTGTCTAGTGCACTTACCCGGTCAACAAAAAGCTAAATAAATAAATAAATAAATTCACATATCTGGACTGATTCATGGTATGAGCTGCACACCATTGGCTCATGCTCTGAACCAATGGGCCTACAGCCATACCGAGCTGTCATCAGTTGGCAGGTGGTGGGGCAGCAGGTGGGTGGAGGGTGCTGCTGCCCGCTACTGACAGGGGAGCGGGCGGTGGGGGCTCCATGAGAGGGGGTTGGGGCCACCAGATCACCACAGATTTTGGACTTTGGGGGTGGGGAGGAATGCCGCCCATGATCAGGCTCCATTCGGTCCACTGGACCACCAGGGATATTGGACTTTGGGAGGGGAAACAGATGCCCACGATCAGGATGGGGAGAAAATACTATTATGCCCGCAATCAGGCTACTGGGGAGAATACTATTATGTCGGATCGGGCTACTTGGGGAGAATACTATTATGCCGCGATTGGGCTGGGGAGAAGAATATTATTATGCCCACACTGGGCTACTCGGGGGAAAATACTATTATGCCCACAGATTGGACTTTGGGGAACAGATGCCCGCGATCAGGCGGGGAAGAATACTATTATGCCCACGATCAGGCTACTGGGGAGGTACAGTTATGCCCACGATCAGGGTATGGGGCACTGCCAGGTGTGGCAAGAACAAGTCGAGGAGCCACCCACAGGTGGCAGCTGCTGTCTTGCATCCTGCAATGTGGCAGCTCACCTGTGGGTGGCCCTTGTCTTTTCCTTTTTTCAAGCGTAACTTTGTGCAGGCGCGGGTAGGGGTTGCACCTGCATAACTCTGCATGGCCCGGGTTGAATATCAGGCTGTGCAGTTTATGCATGGTTCCTCCCCTTCGGTTGCGCATGCCTTCATTATCATTGCATTGTTGCTCAGCATGATTTGGGGTGCAACTGCTTCCTGCTGAATATCGCAGAATGGCACATTTCAGACTTGTGCAGGTGCAACCCTAATTGTGCATGGCTTAACTCTTTTGAAGATCTGGGCCTCTGTCTTTAAAAATATTTGTGGTGTAATTTGAGGTTGGGCTCAGGTTTCAAGATAATCAGTAGCTGCCAGCAGTCTTGGAGGGCAGTAGGATGACTGCACTCCACTGCCACAGTTTGGGTCAGATACTGACTCTTAGTTTAGGGTCAGATAGTGACTCTTGTGCTGTGCTATAGTAGAACTGATGTATTTTGTTTTATTTGTAAGCGTACAAAGTTCTGTTTATTTTAGTACAAAAAATTCTTGCAAGCAGGATGCATCAGGGCAGGCAAGGGTGTGTGCACAGCAGCAGTACTGCTTTATTTTAGCACAAAAATTTCTTGCAAGCAATACACACATAAGACAGACAGCGTATGATTGCAGTGCATCACTACCTAGTGCTAAACTGTGGAGGTGGGGTACAGTCAGCCGATTACCCACCAAGACTGATGGCAGCTAATGACAGTCCTGAAACTTGAGCCCAACCTCAGATTACACAACAAATATTTTTAAAGACAGATTTCTGCTGCAGAACTACTGTAATTTCTATAGTTTGTAAATGTACAAAATTCTGCTTTATTTAAGTACAAAAAATTCTTCCAAGCAGCAGAACTGCTTTATTTTAACCTAAAACAAATGCTGCAAGCAACAAGCATGGAGGGCAAGCAATGGTGTGCGAGTAGAACAAGCTGCACTTCCTGGTCTTAAATTGTGGCAGTGGGTGCAGTCAGCCAACTGCCCTCCAAGACTGCTGGAGGCTACTAACTTTCATGAAATCCAAGCCCAACCTCTGATAACATCACAAGTATTTTTAAAGACAGATTTGTATAGCAGAACTACTGTAATTTCCAAATAAAAATATCTAAAGTAATTCTGCTGTAGAAAATCTATCTTTAAAATATTTGTGGTGTAGTCTGAGGTTGGTCTCAGGTTTACAAAAGTCAGTAGCCACCAGAGGTCTCAGAGGGCGGTTGGCTGACTGCACTCCCAATGCCCTCAGTTTATGGCCAAGAAGTGACATCACACAGTTGCACTGCATACACACCTTCCTGCCCTGCATGCAAGCATGCTACTTGCAAGAATTCTTTGTACTAAAGTAAAGCAGAACCTTTTACATTTACAAATAAAAAAATTACAGTAGTTCTACTGTAGAAGAATCTGTCTTTAAAAATATTTGTGGTGCAATCTGAGGTTGGGCTCAGGTTTCAAGATAATGAGTAGCTGCCAGCAATCTTGGAGGCAGTTAGCTGACTGCACTGCCACAGCCACAGATTTTGGTCAAATAGTGACACTTTTTTAGGGTCAGATAGTGACTTTTGTGCTGTGCTCACACCCTTGCATTTCCTGCATGCATCCTGCTTGCAAAAATTTTTCTACTAAAATAAAGCAGAACTTTGTATGTTTTCAAACAAAAAATATGTATTAGTTTACTATAGAAATCTGTCTTTAAAAATACTTGTGGTGTAATCTGAAGTTGGGCTTGGGTTTCACGAGTCAGTACCTGCCAGCAATCTCAGAGGGCAGTCGGTTGACCGCCTCCCACCGCCCACAGTTTTGGGCCAGGTAGTGACTCTTGACCTGTGCACACACCCTTGTCTGCCCTGTGTGCATGCTGCTTGCAAGTTATTTTCTACTAAAATAAAGCAGAACTGCTACTTGCAAGAATTGTTTTCTACTAAAATAAAGCAGAACATTTGTACATTTACAAATAAAAAGTTAAAGTAGTCCTGCCGTACAAATCTGCATTTAAAAATATGTATGGTGTTATCTGAGGTTGGGCTTGGATTTCATGAAAGTCAGTAGCTGCCAACCAGTCTTGGAGAGCAGTTGGCTGACTGCACTCCACTGCCAGAATTTAAGGCCAGGTAGTGCAGCTTACTCTGCATGCACACCCTTGCCTGCGCTCCATGCTTGCTGCTTGCAGCATTTTTTTATGTTAAAGTAAAGCAGTTCTGCTGCTTGGAAGAATTTTTTGTACTTAAATGAAGCAGAATTTTTGCACATTTACAAATTAAAAAATTACAGTAGTTCTGCAGTAGAAATCTGTCTTTAAAAATATTTGTTGTGTAATCTGATGTTGGGCTCATTTTTCAGGAACGTCATTAGCTGCTATCAGTCTTGGTGAGTAGTCGGCTGACTGCACTCCCACGTCCCACAGTTTAGTGCCAGGTAGTGACATACTGCATGCTCTCACTTGTCTGCTTGTGTGCATATTGCTTGTGAGAAATTTTGTGCTAAAATAAAGCAGTACTGCTTCCTACAAGAATTGTTTTGTGCTAAAATAAACCAGAACTTTTGTACATTTAAAAATAAAAAATACAGTAGTTCTGCTGTAGTAATCCACCTTTAAAAAATATTTTTGTTGCAATCTTAGGTTGGGCTCAATTTTCACAAAAGTCAGCAGCCACCAGAGGTCTCAGAGGTCAGTTGATTGACTGCACTTCCACCTCACAGTTGTGCCCAGGTAGTGATGTCACACAGTTGCACTGTTTGCACACCCTTGGCTGATCTGCATTCGTGTGTACTGCTTGCAAGAATTTTTTGTGCTAAAATAAAACAGAACTTGTTTACAGTAGTTCTGCTGTAGAAAATCTGTCTTTAAAAATACTTTTGGTGTAATCTGAGGTTGGGCTTAGGTTTCACAAAATTCAGTAGGTCCAGAAGTCTTGGAGGGTAGTCTGCTGACTGCACCCCATCGTCCACAGTTTAGGACCAGGTAGTGATACCACACAGTTGCACAGCACGCACATCCTTGCCTGCCCTGAGTGCATGCTGCTTGCAAAGCTTCTTGTGCTAAATAAAGCAGAATGTTTGCATATTTCCAAATAAAAACAATTACAGTAATCATGCTGTAGCAAAATATGTCTTTAAAACATTTGTGGTGTAATCTAAGGTTATGCTCAGGTTTCACAAAATCAGTAGCCACCAGAGGTCTTGGAGGGCAGTCTGCTGACTGCACTCCTACCAACAGTTTAAGGCCAGGAAGAGATGTCACAGAGTTGCACTGTGTATACAACCTTGCCTACCCTACTTGCATGCATGCATGCTGCTTGCAAGAATTTTTTCCTAAAATAAAGCAAAATATTTCTACATTTCCAAATAATAAATATTTACAGTAATTCTGTTGTAGAAAAATCTGTCTTTAAAAATATTTGTGGTGTAACCTGAGGTTTGTCTCAGGTTTCACAAAACCAGTAGCCACCAAGAGGTCACAGAGGGCAGTTGGCTGACTTCACTCCCAATGCCCACATTTTATTGGCAGGAAGTGACATCACACAGTTGCATTGCTTACACACCTTCCCTGCCCTGCATGAATGCATACTACATGCAAGAATTCTTTGTGCTAAAGTAAAGCAGAAACTTTGTACATTTACACAAAAAATACAGTAGTTCTGCTGTAGAAGAATCTGTCTTTAACAATATTTGTGGTGTAATCTGAGGTCGGTATCACATTTCAAGATAGTCAGTACCTGCCAGCAGTCTTGGAGGGCAGTTGGCTGACTGCCTCCCTGCCACAGTTTAGGGTCAGATAGTGACTCTTAGTTTAGGGTCAAGATAATGACTTTGTGCTGTGCACATCCTTTCCTGCCCTGCATGCTACCTGCTTGCAAGAATTTATTTCCACTAAAATAAAGGAGGCTTTTGTACTTTTACAAATAAAAAATTACAATAGTTTTACCATAGAAATCTGTCTTTAAAAATACTTATGGTGTAATGTGAAGTTGGGATCAGGTTTCATGAAAGTCAGTACCTGCCAGCAATTTCTGAGGGGCAGTCGGTTGACTGCACTCCCACCCTTCCCAAGTTTTGGGGCAGGTAGTGATGCTTGACTTGTGCACATACCCTTGTCTGCCCTCTGTGCTTGCTGCTTGCAGCAATTTTTTAATGCTAAAATGAAGCAGTTTTGCTTCTTGTAAGAATTTTTGTACTTAAATAAAGCAGAATATTTGTACATTTATAAATAAAAATAAATTACAGTAGTTCTGCTGTAGAACAATCTGTCTTTAACAATATCTGTGGCATAATCTGAGGTTGAGCTCAGGTTTCAAGATAGTTAGTAGCTGCCAGCAATCTTGGAGGGCAGTTGGCTGACTGCACCACTGCCACAGTTTATTGTCAGAGAGTGACACTTAGTTTAGGTTCAGATAGTGACTTTGGGCTGTGCACACGCTTGCCTGCTCTACATGCTATCTGCTTGCAAGAATTTATTTTCACTAAACTAAAGTAGAACTTTTGTATGTTTACAAATAAAAAAAAATACATTAGTTTTACTATAGAAATCTGTTTTAAAATTTACTTCTGGTGTTATCTGAATTTGAGCTTGGGTTTCAGGAAAGTCAGTACCTGCAGCAATCTCGGAGGGCAGTCAGTTGATTGCACTCCACCACCTAGAGTTTTGGGCCAGGTAGTGACGCTTGACCTGTGCACACACCATTGTCTACCCTGTATGCATGCTACTTGCATAATTATTTTCTGCTAAAATAAAGCAGAACTGGTGCTTTCAAGAATTGTTTTGTAGTAAAATAAAACAGAACTTTTGTACATTTGCAAATAAAAAGTTACAGTAGTCCTGCTGTACAAATCTGTCTTTAAAATATTATGGTGTTATCTGAGGTTATCTTGGATTTCACAAAGTCAGTAGCCACCAGCAGTCTTGGAGGGCAGTTGGCTGACTGCACTTCCACTGTCTGGTTAAGGCCAGGTAGTGCAGCTTGCACTGCATGCGCACTCTTGCCTGCTCTCTGTAAGTACTGCTTGCACCAAATTTTTTGTGCTAAAATAAAACAGAACTTGAGTATGCGTTTACAGATAAAAACATTAGAGTAGTTCTGCTGTAGAAAAATCTGTCTTTAAAAATATGTTTGGTGTATTCTGAGGTTGGGCTCAAGTTTCACAAAATTCAGTAGTCTCCAGAGGTCTTGGAGGGTAGTCTGCTAACTGCACTCCCACCGTCCACAGTTTAGGACCAGGTAGTGATGCACACAGTTGCAACAGCACATCCTTGCCTGCCCTGAGTGCATGCTATTTGCAAAACTTTTTGTGCTAACATAAAGCAGAATATTTGTTTATGTCCAAATAAAAAACAATTACAGTAGTTCTGCTGTAGAAAAATCTGTCTTTAAAATGTTTGTGGTGTAATCTAAGGTTATGCTCAAGTTTCACAAAATCAGTAGCCACCAGAGGTCTTGGAGGGCAGTCTGCTGACTGCACTCCTACCACCAGATTTAGGACCAGGTAGAGATGTCACAGAGTTGCACTGTGTGCACAACCTTGCCTACCATGCATGCATGCTGCTTGCAGAATTGTTTTCCTAAAATAAAGCAAAATGTTTGTACATTTACAAATAAAAATATTTACAGTAATTCTGTTGTAGAAAATCTATCTTTAAAAATATTTGTGGTGTAATCTGAGGTTGGTCTCAGGTTTCACAAAGTCAGTAGCCACCAGAGGACTCAGAGGGCAGTCAGCTGACTGCATTCCCAATGCTCACAGTTTAGGGCCAGGAAGTGACATCACAAAGTTGCACTGCCAACACACCCTTGCCTGCCCTGTGTGCATGTGTGCTACTTCCAAGAATTCTTTGTGCTTAAAGTAAAGCAGAACTTTGTACATTTACAAATAAAAATGACAGGAGTTCTACTGTAGAAGAATCTGTCTTTAAAAATATTTGTTGTGTAATCTGAGGTTGGGCTCAGGTTTAAAGATAATAAGTAGCTGCCAGCAGTCTTGGAGGGCAGTTGGCTGACTGCACTCCACTGCCACAGTTTAGGGTCAAATAGTGACTCTTAGTTTAGGGTCCAGATAGTGACTTTTTGTGCTGTGCACACACCTTACCTGCCCTGTATGCATCCTGCTTGCAAGATTTTTTTGTAGTAAAATAAAGCAGAACTTTTGTCGTTTACAAATAAAAAAATTACATAAGTGTTACTATAGAAATCTGTCTTTAAAAAATACTTGTGGGTGTAATTTGAAGTTGGGCTCAGTTTTTCACGAAAGTCAGTACCTGCCAGTAATCTCGGTGAGCTGTCAGTTTATCACACTCCCACCATCCTCAGTTTAGGGGCAGTTAGTGATGCTTGACTTGTGCTCATACCCTTGTCTGCCCTGTGTGCGTAAGCTACTTGCTAGAACAATTTTCTGCTACAACAAAGCAGAACTAGTGCTTGCAAGAATTGTTTTGTACTAAAATAAAGCAGAACTTTTGTACATTTAAAAATAAAAAAATAAAGTAGTATTGCTGCAGAAGAATTTGTCTTTAAAAATACTTGTGGTGTAATCTGAGGTTGGGCTCAGGTTTCAAGATAGTCAGTAGCTGCCAGCAGTCTTGGAGGGTAGTTGGCTGACTGCACTCCCACTGCCACAGTTTATTGTCAGAGAGTGACACTTAGTTTAGGTTCAGATAGTGACTTTTTGCTGTGAACACACGCTTGCTTGCTTTACATGCTACCTGCTTGCAAGAATTTTTTCTACTAAAATAAAGCAGAACTTTTGTACATTTACAAATAAAAAAAATACCTTAGTTTTACTATCAAAATCTGTCTTTAAAAATACTTGTGGTGTAATCTGAAGTTGGGCTTAGGTTTCACAAAAGTCAGTACCTGCCAGCAATCTTGGAGGCAGTTGGTTGACCGCACTACCACCACAGTTTTGGGCCAGATAGTGATGCTTGACCTGTGCACACACCCTTGTCTGCCCTGTGTGCGTGCTGTTTGCAAGAATTATTTTCTGCTAAAATAAAGCAGAACTGGTGCTTGCAAAATTGTTTTGAACTAAAATAAAGCAGAACTTTTGTACATTTACAAATAAAAAGTTACTGTAGTCCAGGTGTACAATCTGTCTATAAAAATATTTGTGGTGTTATCTGAGGTTAGCTTGGATTTCATGAAAGTCAGTAGCCACCCAGCAGTCTTGGAGTGCAGTGTTGACTGCACTTCCACTGTCTGGTTAAGGCCAGGTAGTGCAGCTTGCACTACACACTCTGCCTGCTCTCCTGCTTGCAGCAACTTTTGTGTTAAAATAAAGCAGTTCTGCTGCTTGTAAGTATTTTGTACTTAAATACAGCAGAATTGTTCTACATTTGCAAATAAAAAATTACAGTAGTTCTGCAGTAGAAATCTATCTTTAAAAATATTTGTTATGTAATCTGAGGTTGGGCTCTGGTTTTAGGAACATCATTATGCCACCATCAGTCTTGGTGGGTAGTTGGCTGACTGCACTCCACCTCCCACAGTTTAGTGCCAGGCTGTGATGCACTGTGTGCACTCGCTTGTCTGCCTTGTGTGCATATTGCTTGCAAGAAATTTTGTGCTAAAATAAGGCAGTACTGCTGTTTGCAAGAATTGTTTTATGCTAAAATAAAGCAGAACTTTTGCACATTTAAAAATAAAAAAATTACTGTAGTTCTGCAGTAGTAATCCAGTCTTTAAAAATACTTTTGTTGTAATCTTAGGTTGGGCTCATATTTCACAAAAGTCAGCAGCCACCAGAGGTCTCAGAGGGCAGTTGGTCGACTGCACTTCCACCATCCACAGTTTATGCCCAGGTAGTGACATCACACAGTTGCACTGCATGCACACCTTGGCTGCCCGGCATGCATGCTGCTTGCAAGACATTTTTTCCTAAAATAAAGCAGAATGTTTGTACATTTCCAAATAGATAACAATTACAGTAGTTCTGCTGTAGAAAAATCTGACTTTAAAAATATTTGTGGTGTAATCTAAACTTATGGTCAGGTTTCACAAAAATCAGTAGCCAATAGAGGACTTAGAGGGCAGTCTGCTGACTGCACTCCTACCACAACAGTTTAGGACCAGGTAGTGATGTCACAGAGTTGCACTGTGCACACAACCTTGCCTGCCCTGCGTGCATGTGTGCTGCTTGCAAGAAATATAGCATAAAATAAAGCAGATATTTTTACATTTACAAATAAAAATATTTACAGCAATTCTGCTGTAGAAAAATCTTTCTTTAAAAATATTTGTTGTATAATCTGAGGTTGGTGTTAGGTTTCATGAAAGTCAGTACCTGCCAGTAATTTCAGAGGCTGTTGATTGACCACATTCCACAGCCACAGTTTTGGGCCAGATAGTGATCTTGACCTGTGCACACACCCTTGTCTACCCTGTGCATGCTGCTTGCAAGAACTATTATCTGCTAAAATAAAACAGAACTGGTGCTTGCAAAATTGTTTTGTACTAAAATAAAGCAGAACTTTTGTACATTTACAAATAAAAAAATTACAGTAGTTCTGCTGTACAAATCTGTCTTTAAGAAATATTTGTGGTGTTATCTGAGGTTGGGCTTAGTTTCTAAAAGTCAGTAGCTGGCAGCAATCTTGGAGGGCAGTTGGCTGACTGCACTCCCGCTACCACAATTTAAGGCCAAGTAGTGCAGCTTGAACTGCACGCACACCCTTACCTACCCTCTGTGCTTGCTGTTTGCAGCATTTTTTTTGAGTAAAATAAAGCAGTTCTGCTGCTTGTAAGTATTTTTTTGTACTTAAATACAGCAGAACTTTTGTACATTTATAAAAATCACAGTAGTTCTGCAGTAGAAATCTGTCCTAAAATATTTGTTGTGTAATCACATGTTGGGCTCGAGTTTCAAGAATATCATTAGCCAACATCATTCTTGGAGAGGTAGTCGACTAACTGCACTTCCACCTACACAGTTTAGGGCCAGGTCATGAAGCACTGTGCAGTCATGCTTGTGTGAATTGTGTGCGTATTGCTTGGAAGAATTTTTATGCTAAAATGAAACAGTGCACCTCCTTGCAAGAATTGTTTTGTGCTAAAATAAAGCAGGACCTTTGTACATTTACAAATACAAAATATTTACAGTAGTTCTGCTTTAGAAAAATCTGTCTTTAAAAATGTTTGTGGTGTAATTTGATGTTGGGCTTAGGTTTCGCAAAAGTCAGTTGCCACGAGAAGTCTTGGAGGGCTGTCAGCTGAGTGCACTCCCAGTGCCCACAGTTTAGGGACAGGTAGTGACATCACAAAGTTGCACTGCGTACACACCCTTGCCTGCCATGTGTGCATGTGTGCTACTGGCAAGAATTCTTTGTGCTAAAGTAAATAGAACTTTTGTACATTTACAAAAAATTACAGTAGTTCTACTGTAGAAGAATCTGTCTTTAAAAATATTTGAAATGTAATCTGAGGTTGGTCTCAGGTTTCAAGATAATCAGTAGCTGCCAGCAGTCTTTGAGGGCAGTTGGCTGACTGCACTCTCACTGCCAGAGTTTAGGGTCAGATAGTGACTCTTTGTTTAGGGTCAGAGTGACTCTTGTGCTGTGCACACACCCTTGCATGCCTTGCATGCATCCTGCTGCAAAATTTTTTGTACTAAAATAAAGCAGAACTTTTGTTCATTTACAAATAAAAATTACATTAGTTTTACTATGGAAATCTGTCTTTAAAAATACATGTGCTGTAATCTAAAGTTGGGCTTGAGTTTCACGAAAGTCAGTACTACCAGCAATCTCGGAGGGTAGTCGGTTGACTGACCACACTCTCACTGTCCACAGTTTTGGGGCAGGTAGTGAAGCTTGATCTGTGCACACACCATTGTCTGCCCTGTGTGCATGTTGGTTGCTAGAATTATTTTCTGCTAACATAAAGCAGAACTGGTGTTTGCAAGAATTGTTTTGTACTAAAATAAAGCAGAACTTTTATGCGTTTAAAAATAAAAAAAAAATTACAGTAGTTCTGCTGTAGTAATCTGTCTTTAAAAAATACTTTTGTTGTAATCTTAGATTGGGCTCAGATTTCACAAAAGTCAGCAACCCCAGGGTCTCAGATGGCAGTTGGTTGACTGCACTTCCACCACCACAGTTTATGCCCAGGTAGTGATGTCACACAGTTGCACCACATGCACACCCTTGGCTACCCTGCATGCATACTGCTTGCAAGAATTTGTTATGCTAAAATAAAGCAGAATGTTTGTACATTTCAAATAAATGACAATTATAGTAGTTCTGCTGTAGAAAATCTGTCTTTAAAAGTATTTGTGGTGTAATCTAAGGTTATGCTCCAGGTTTCACAAAATCAGTAGCTACTGAAGGGACTTGGAGTGCAGTCTGCTGACTGCTCTCCTACCACCAACAGTTTAGGGCCAGGTAGTGATGTCACAGAGTTGCACTGCGCACACAACCTTGTCTGTCCTGCGTGCATGTGTGCTGCTTGCAAGAATTTTTTCCTAAAATAAAGCAGATATTTTTACATTTACAAATAAAAATATTTACAGTAATTCTGCTGTAGAAAAATCTGTCTTTAAAAATATTTATGGTATAATCTGAGGTTGGTCTCAGGTTTCATGAAGGCAGTACCTGCCAGCAATGTCAGAGAGCTGTTGGTTGACCACATTCCCACCTCACAGTTTTGGGCCAGGTAGTGACGATTGACCTGTGCACACACCCTTGTCTTCCCTGTGCGTGCTGCTTGCAAGAATTATTATCTGCTAAAATAAAACAGAACTGGTGCTTGCAAGAGTTGTTTTGTACTAAAATAAAGCATAACTTTTGTACATTTACAAATTAAAAAAAATATAATAGTTCTGCTGTACACATCTGTCTTTAAAAATTATTGTGGTGTTATCTGAGGTTGGTCATTTTTCTCAAAAGTCAGTAGCTGACAGCAGTCTTGGAAACAGTTAGCTGACTGTACACCCTGCCACAATTTAAGGCCAGGTGTGCAGCTTGCACTGCACACACTAGCTTTGCCCTATGTGCTTTCTGCTTGCAGCAATTTTTTAGTGAAAAATAAAGCAGTTTTGCTGCTTGTAAAATTTTTTACTTAAATACAGCAGAATTTTGTATATTTATAAAAATTACAGTAGTTCTATAGTAGGCATCTGTCTTAAAAATATTTGTTGTGTAATCAGAGGTTGGGCTCGGGTTTCAAGAGCGTCATTAGCTGACATTAGTCTTGGAGAAGTCAGCTAACTGCACTCCCACCTACAGTTTAGGTCCACGTCATGATGCACTGCGCACTCATGCCTTGTCTGCCTTGTGTGCATATTGCTTGGAAGAATTTTTTGTGCTAAAATAAACAGTACACCTCCTTGCAAGAACTGTTTTGTGCTAACATAAAGCAGAACTTTTGTACATTTACAAATACAAAATATTTACAGTATTTCTGCTGTAGAAAAATCTGTCTTTAAAAATATTTGTGGTGTAATCTGAGGTTGGGCTCAGGTTTCACAAAAGTTAGTTGCCATGAGAGGTCTCGGAGGGCAGTCAGCTGAGTGCACTCCCAATGCCCACAGTTTAGGGCCAGGTAATGACATCACAAAGTTACACTGCATACACACCCTTGCCTGCCATGCCTGCATGTGTGCTACTGGCATGAATTCTTTGTGCTAAAGTAAAGGAGAACCTTTGTACATTTACAAACAAAAAAAAATTAAAGTGTTCTACTGTAGAAGAATCTGTCTTTAAAAATATTTGTGGTGTAATCTGAGGATGGGCTCAGGTTTCAAGATAATCATAGCTGCCATCAGTCTTGGAGAGCAGTTGGCTGACTCCACTGTCACTGCCACAGTTTAGGGTCAGATAGTTACTCTTTGTTTAGGGTCAGACAGTGACTCTTATGTTGTGCACACACCTTGCATGCCCTGCATGCATCCTGCTACAAAATTTTTGTACTAAAATAAAGCAGAACTTTTGTTCATTTACAAATAAAAAATTACATTAGTTTTAGTATGAAATCTGTCTTTAAAAATACGTGTGGTGTAATCTGAAGTTGGGCTCTGGTTTCATGAAAGTCAACACTTGCCAGCAATCTCGGAGGGCAATTGGCTGACCACTCCCACTGCCCACAGTTTTGGGCCAGGTAGTGACACTTGACTTGTGCACACACCTTTGTCTGCCCTGTGTGCGTGTTGCTTGCTAGAATAATTTTTGCTAAAATAAAGCAGAACTGGTGCTTGCAAGAATCATTTTGTACTAAAATAAAGCAGAACTTTAGTACATTTACAAACAAAAATAAAGTAGTTCTGCTGTACAAATCTGTCTTTAAAACATATTGTGGTGTTATCTGAGGTTGGGCATGGATTTCTCGAAAGTTAGTAGCTGACAGCAGTCTTGGAGGGCAGTTGGCTGACTGCACTTCCATCCACAATTAAGACCAGGTAGTGCAGCTTGCACTGAATGCACCTGCCTGCACTCCGTGCTTGCTGCTTGCAGCAATTTTTTTATGTTAAGAAAAAGCAGTTCTGCTGCTTGTAAGAATATTTTTGTACTTAAATAAAGCAGAATTTTTGTAGATTGAGAAATAAAAAATTACAGTAGTTCTACTGTAGAAGAAATTGTGTTTAAAAATATTTGTGGTGTAATCTGAGGTTGGGCTCAGGATTCAAGAGAGTCAGTAATTGCCAGAAGTCTTGGAGGTCAGTTTGCTGACTGCACTCCCACTACCACAGTTTAGGGTCAGATAGTGACTCTTAGTTTAGGGTCAGATAGTGACTCTTGTGCTGTGCATACAGCCTTGCCGCCCTGCATGAATCCTGCTTGCAAGAATTTTTGCACTAAAATAAAGCAGAACTTTTGTAAGTTTACAAATAAAAAAAATGACATTAGTTTTACTATAGAAATCTGTCTTTAAAAATACTTGTGGTGTAATCTGAAGTTGGGCTCAGGTTTCACGAAAGTCAATACCTGCCAGCAATCTTGGAGGGCAGTCAGTTGACCGCCTCCACTGCCCACAGTTTTGGCCAGGTAGTGATGCTTAACCTGTGCACACACCCTCTTGTCTGCCCTGTGTGCGTGCTGCTTGCAAGAATTATTTTCTGCTAAAATCAAGCAGATCTGGTGCTTGCAAGAATTGATTTGTACTAAAATAAAGCAGAACTTTTGTACATTTACAAATAAAACAATTACAGTAGTTTTGCTGTATATATCTGTCTTTAAAAAATATTTGTGGTGTTATCTGAGGTTGGGCTTGGATTTCATGAAATTCAGTAGCCACCAGCAGTCTTGGAGGGCATTTGGCTGACTACCTTCCACACAGCCACAGTTTAAGGTCAGGTAGTGCAGCTTGCACTGCACACACCATTGCCTGCCCTCCGTGCTTGCTGCTTGCAGCGATTTTTGGTGTTAAAATAAATCAGTTCTGCTGTTTGTAAGAATTGTTTTTTGTACTTAAATACAGCAGAATGTTTGTACATTTACAAATAAAAAATTACAGTAGTTCTGCTGTAGAAATCTGTCTTTAAAAATATCTGTTGTGTAATCTGAGGTTGGGCTCAGGTTTCAGGAACATCATTAGCCACCATCAGTCTTGGAGTAGTCGGCTGACTGCACTCCCACTTCCAGTTTAGCATGCGTAGTGACACACTGCATGCACTCGCTTGCCTGTCTTGTGTCGTATTGTTTGCAAGAATTTTTTGTGCTAAAATAAAGCAGAACTTTTGGTACATTGACAAATAAAAACAATTACATTAGTTTTACTATAGAAATCTGTCTTTATAAAATACTTGTGGTGTAATCTAAGGTTGGGCTTGGATTTCACGAAAGTCAGTATCCACCAGCAGTCTCAGAGGGCAGTTGGCTGACTGAACTCCACCACCACAGTTTAGGGCCATTTAGTGCAGCTTGCACTGTGCGCACTCCTTGCTGCCCTCTGTGTATTCTGCTTGCAACAATTTTTTGTGCTAAAATAGAGCAGTACTGTTGCTTGCAAGAATTGTTTTGAAATTAAATAAAGCAGACCAATCATACATTTGCAAATACAAAAATTACAGTAGTTCTTCTGTAGAAAAATATGCCTTTAAAATTTATTTGTGGTGTAATCTGAGGTTGGGATCAGGTTTCACAAAGTCAGTAACCACCAGAGGTCTCAGAGGGCAGTCTGCTGACTGCACTCTCAATGCACACAGTTTAGGGCCAAATGGTGATGTCACACAGTTGCACTGCATGTACACCCTTGCCTGCCCTATGTGCGTTCTGCTTGCATGAATTTTTCTTTGTGTTAAAATAAAGCAGAACTTTTGTACATTTACAGATAAAAAATACAGTAGTTCTGCTTTAGAAATCTGTCTTTAAAAATATTGGTGGTGTAATCTGAAGTTGGGCATGGGTTTCATGAAGTCAGTACCTACCAGAAATCTCGGATGGCAGTCGACTGACTGCTCTCGTCACACACAGTTTTGGGGCCTGGTAGTGACGCTTGACCTGTGCAGACACTCTGCCTACCCTAGTGTGTGCTGCTTGTAAGAATTTTTCTGCTAAAATAAAGCAGAACTGGTGCTTGAAATAATTGTTTTGTACTAAAATAAAACAGAACTTTTGTACATTTACAAATAAAAAAATTACAGTAGTTCTGCTGTACAACTCTGTCTTTAAAAGTATTTGTGGTGTTATCTGAGGTTGTGCTTGGATTTCACAAATGTCAGTAGCTGTCAGCAGTCTTGGAGGGCAGTTGGCTGACTGTACTGCCACCACCACAGTTTTTGGCCAGGTAGTGCAGCTTGCACTGCATGCACACCCTTGCCTGCCCTCTGTGCATGCTGCTTGCAACAGTTTTTTTGTGCTTAAATAAAGCAGTTTTGCTGCTTGTAAGAAATGTTTTATACTTAAATAAAGCAGAATTTTGTACATTTACAATTAAAAAAATTACAGTAGTTGAGCTATGGAAATCTCATCTTTAAAAATATTTGTGGTGTAATCTGAGGTTGGGATCAGGTTTCAGAAAAGTCAATATCCGCCATCAGTCTTGGGCGAGTTGACTGACTGCACTCCACCTCCACAGGTTTAGGGCCAGGTAGTGACGTATTGTGAGTACACTCTTGTCTGCCTTGTGTGTGTGCTGCTTGCAAGAATTTTTGTGCTAAAATAAAGCAGTACTCCTGCTTGCAAACATTTTTTTGTACTAAAATAAAGCAGAACATTTTACATTTAAAATAAAAAATACAGTAGTAATGCTATAGTAATCTGGCTTTAAAAAATATTTTTGGTGTAATCTGAGGTTGGGCTTATGTTTCACAAACATCAGTAGCAGCCATCAATCTTGGAGGGCAGTCAGCTGACTGCACTCTAGCTACCCACAGTATAGTTCCAGGTAGTGACACTTGCGCTGTGCACGCACCCTTACCTGCCCTGCATGGTGTGCTGCTTGCATTAATTTTTTGTGCTAAAATAAAGCAAAACTTTTGTACATTTTCAAATAAAATAAATTACAGTAATTCTGCTGAAGAAATCTGTCTTTAAAGAATATTTGTGGTGTAATCTGAGGTTGGGCTCTGGTTTCATGAAAGTCAATAGCTGCCAGCAGCTTTTGAAGGCATTTGGCTGACTGCACTCCACCACCCACAGTTTAGGTCCAGGTAGTGACACTTTCACTGTGTGCACATCCTTGCCTGCCCTGCATGCATGCTTCTGATTAATTTTTTGTGCTAAAATAAAGCAGAACTGCTGCTTGCAATAATTGTTTTGTGCTAAAATAATACAGTACTGCTGCATGCAAACATTTTTGTGCTAAAATTAAGCAGTACTGCTGCTTGCAGGAATTTTGTACTAAAATAAAGAAGTACTTTTCTACATTTACAAAGCATTAAGTACTTGAGAGTGTTTAGAACTTGTTGGTATAGATAATGGCAGGTAGCGGTGGTAAAATGTACTTGGTCCAGTTCTTGCAAATCTATAATGGAGGAACAGGTTGGTGATGCTGAACCTGAATCGGACGATGGTCAAGCCGTATTCTAGGCCAAAATTATTCTTTACCCCCTTCCAAGCCTATTTCTTCCAGCAACAGTAGTACTGTGGCTGGTACAGGAGAAAGTGATACAAGAAGCACAAGCAGAAGGACACTATTGTCTACTCCTACAACCACCAATGTGCCCCATCTCTCACCAGTACCATCACATCTGTCACTCCCACCACCACCACTATGGAGACCCTGTCTTCCACAACTGGCAGCATAACTACTACAGCCAGTCCTGCAACTGTGACTGTCACTCCAGCCACTAATGACACTATGAACCCTGCCACTACTGTAACACTATCACCACAGTTTGGTATCCCTGCCATGGTGCATATTACCTGTATGACCACTACAGTTGGTACAGTTATGCCTCCTGCTTCTCAGCTTCTTAGTTATCCTAAAAAGTTGTAGAGGAGGACCAGTCATCTGGTTCTGAGTATTTCCCTAAACATGAATTGCCCATTGACACATCATGTTCTTCGTCAGAGGCAAATGGGAGTGACTTTGAGGATGAGGCAGAGTACGCTATGCACTTTGAGGGGAGAAAAAGGTGGCTGACAAAACAGCCTGTAGGAGTAGCACTAGTACAAAGTGTAGTAGAAGTAGCAGTAAGCATAAAGGTCCCCTCCCTGTCAGAAGACCAAAGAAGCAACACTGACATTTCTTGCCCAGGCTCCATCACAGCCTAAAGGACAGCCAAGTGATGGCAGCATTGGCATGGCACCATCAGGGAAGTGGTCACAGGGCAAGAAAATGAGGACAAGACAGGCACATCTGTTGAAAAAGAACTGGGGATGTGGTGCCACCAGAATCACTGGTAACCACAGTGTCAAAAGTGCTAGGTGGCTACATTTCACTGTGTTAAAGGATGTCACAGGAAGGCAGTCTGTTCTTTTGCTACACCAGTATAAACCAAGGAAATCACTCTCTATCTTAACCACAACATCATTACAGAACCACTTGAAGCTTAATCACCCTCATCTATATCGAAGCTCATCTGGGTCTGGACCCGGACCTTTGATTTCATCAAGACCAAACCCTCCAGTGGACAGGCATGCACTGTTGGCAGTAGTGGTGGTACCAACATATCTGATTTCGAGCAACCCAGTGGTCACAGCACTCCTTCCCCTCACCAACACAGAGTCCCTCTACTCTGGTGATCACTTCTGACTCCAGTGATACTACAAGGCAGAGGCAGTCATCAGCACTTCGCACATCATTGTTGTTGAAGCAGTCCACAGTGATGTCTCCATGGCATTTCAATAATGGATGCTCTGCATGTATGAATGAAGTATCATGCCTCACATCCAACAGCACATCAAATCACACAACTGATTTCCAAGATGGTGGTGCAGATCACCAGCCTATGTCAGTTGTGGAAGATAGTAGCTTCTGATGGCTTATCAACTATTTGCACCCAAGTTATCAGATCCCATCTCATACTACATTTTCACAGAGTATATTGCCATGACTATATGATGGCATTTGAACTGCTGTTGCTGCTCTGCCTGCAGAGGCTGTTGGTGGTGTTTTTCACTGCATGTCAGATATCTGGACTAGTGATAACTCCCTGCATGCCTTTCTCTCCTTAACTGCACACTGGTGTGCAACAGCCTGCTGCTGCTGTTTCCAGTGCATCATGTTGTGGTTCACCCTTGGTCCCATCTCAATCTGGTAGTCTCATTAGGTCAGGTTTGCTGAACATCAGACTGATGGAGGAAGACCACAGAACACATCATATTCTCACATTCCTGCAAGACATGTTGCAATCTTGGACTGGTGTTAACACCGGTTTAAAAGTTTTTTTTGTTACCGACAATGGCACAAACCTGGTGAAAGTGATCAATTATGGCCATTTTGTGAGAATTCATTGCCTGCACACACACTAAATTTAGTGGTAACTCATGCACTGCATAACGGTACTAAGACCAACAACATATTATCCACAGCCCATTGCATCTGTGGCCATTTCCATCACTCTGTAAAAGCCACTAACAAATTATGAGAAGTTCAGGAATGCCTTGGTCTGCCCCAACATTGTGTAATATAAGATGTTAGCACTCATTAGAATTCTTCATACCTGATGATTTCACGACTGCTGGAGCAAACGTGGACACTACATGAAATGTCTATGGAGGCAGACATTGGAGAGGTCCTAGGACATCATGACTGGTTAGTTCTTGAGGGCATGGTGAAGGTTCTTGTGTCATTTAAGAAGTTCACATGACCTAAATGCCACCACAGCCTTACTTAGTCAAGTTATTCCAGCTGTGCATATTCTCAAAAGATCAGTACAACATTTTTTGTCTGACAATACACTCAGTACACAAGATGTCACGAGTTTGTTATTCATCTCGATGCAGAACTTAATGCAAGGTTCACAGTCATGGATAACTTTCACTAACATATTTGCTACTCACGTTGGACCCTAGGTTCAAATGTGAGATCCTTCATATAGCCATGGACAGCCACAGGGTGACTCATTTTGAGGTAACAGTTGAGTGAAGAGTTAAATAGTGCCTTGCAGGCAGTGAGACACTCAGAAGGGGAGGAAGATGCTCCAGTTCAGGTTCCTAAGGGAGAAATACAGGCATAATGGTGGCTTGGAATTGGATGCTACTGGTGGAGATGGGAAAGATGGCATAGTGGCAGTGCAGTGTGGGTGACTAGGCATTATTTAGCCATCATTGCATCAACAGCAACACAAAATGCTCACAGTCTCAGCCTCTCTATGCAGAAAATTTACTTAATGGCTATTTTGCAGAATCAATTGTGCCATATGACCTTGATCCACCGGCTACTGGATTCAAAATGAACTCATCTCCTCACCTGGTGCAACTTGATTTAAAATATCTAAGCTGCCCTCCTACAAGTGTGCCATTTGAGAGGATGTGTAGCACTGCTGGTGATGTTGTTAAGCCACACCATTTCAAGCAGGACCCTCAACATGTTGAACAGTAAGTGTTCATTAAGCTAAACTTACCAGTAATTGGCTACAGATATGATCTGCCCATATAAAACTGGTGTTACAGTACTACTGTCAACCTCCCTAATGTTATGACAGTGTCATGTTACTTTTCTTTTTGCTCATCTTTTCTTTTTTCTATCCTGACCACTGACCAGTGCAGTAGTTTTGTTGTCTTTTGGGCTGCTGAAAGGCTGTTAGGGGTGTTCCTAGTACAGTACAGCTCTCAATCTGCCTAATGTTATGACAGTGTAATGTTCCTTTTCTGGGGATCACCCTTTTTTCTATCATATTAAATGTTTAATTAAAGGTAACTCTCCACTCCTGGCATGTAACTGTAGGATCGCCATGAGGCCCTGTTAAACTAGAAACATTTAAATACTGTATCATGTTTTAGTACACTTACAATTGTGTACTTTATGTTACTAATTGTCTGCTGGAAAAGGACCACTTAGCCCAGAGTCTGCCCATATTGTCTATCTCTGCCTTATCAGTCTCATCTGCAGACCCTAAAGCAACCCTGCTGCTTCCTGCCTGTTTTCAAATGCACCCCAGCCCTATGCTTATTTCAAGCATGCTTGAAGCCCACACTGTTTAGCTGCTATCACTTATGTTGGCAGTCTCTGTCAGGTGTCTACCATACTTTCTGTGAATAAATATTTCTTCACATTTGTCTTGAACTCCCCTTCAGCTTCATCACATGCCCATTGCCCTGGGTACTTGTGCTGTTTCTCATTTGAAGGGGCTCCCCATAAGTGTCCTGTCTTCAGCCCTGTGAGCTACTTGTATAGGCTTATATCATGGCACATCTCACTGTCCTCTCTTCCAGGGTGCACATACAATGCCTTATATCAGTGCCATTATAGTTGCCCTAGACATGTCACAAGACATCCTCTCATCTGCAGCCTTTGGTCAATCTATGATGACAGTATGTCACCTGACCACTGACCAGTGCAGTAGTTGCCTTTTTGGTCAGCTGAAAGGTTGTTGGGGAGTGTTCATGGCAGAATTAATTGTTGTACTTCAAAAGGGAATGAAGTGGTGGGCTTTAACAGTGTTACAATGTCTTATTTAAAACACTCATCTGGGGTTGAATAACAAATAACAAATATCTGGCATACCAAATACAAATATTCATCTGAATATTTGAATTAAAATTTTGCACACCCTACCCTCCACAATCCCACCTGATCTTGATGAATAGCTGCCACTACTGTAGGATCCTCTGGTTTATAGGGGAGGGTGCATTCTTAAAGTATTTACTATAGAGAATATGGTGTGGGGTGAAAGTGCATGCCAGCTGTGCATGTGGCTGTGAGTGGGCAGAGAAGTACAGTTGGGATGGGAAAAATGTACATGAATCACAGTATCGCAACAATTTTAAATTTAAATGTGTAATACCACCTGGTTATTTGTGTGCAGTTATTCGGCCAGTACTACAGGACCCAACAGGTTTCACTCTTTAAAGCTGATCAGCTATAGGTAATAGTATAGCATATTGTAGATCAGTAGTACAACAGCTGAAAAATATGACTGGAGAAGATGCAGCATGGACCAGTACTGAAGTAAATCAAGAGGAGATCCAGGTTTTTGGTCCATCATTAAGAAAAGTCTTTTTACAGGTGTTGCTCTGCAGTGGTGGTGTTACAGACACTCTGCCTTTTGGGGTTATCTGTCCATGGAATACATTTAGCCATAAAAGGCACACATGGCTTATAGGCTCCAGCATTTCTTTTACATGTGCTTGAGATAACCTTTGCAGCCTGTCCTCTATAGA
Source organism: Neoceratodus forsteri (assembly GCA_016271365.2). Lineage (NCBI taxonomy): Eukaryota > Metazoa > Chordata > Ceratodontiformes > Ceratodontidae > Neoceratodus > Neoceratodus forsteri. The sequence continues at coordinate 1,328,706,316 of CM057449.1, forward strand.
CTCCTAGTCATTTTTACTGCCACATAATCCAGTCATTTGTTTTTAAAATTGTGCTTGTGATGCTTTGCATCCCATTATACTAATAAAACTTTTATTTTCATGCAAAGTAATTTTAACACAAACCCAAATGCAACTATAATGGTATACATTTTATTTTATTGTTAAGGTATAGTGCTACATTCACTATAAACTGGACTTTAGGAGGGCTGACTTTGCCAAAATGGGTGAGTGCCTAAGGAATGCACTACAAATGGGCAGGAAGGAGGGTGGAAGAACAATGGGAATAATAAAACTGCCGTCACAGAGGTAACAAGCCTTTGTGTGAAGCAAATAAACAAAACTAAACAATGTAAGAAACCACTATGGTTCTCAAAGGAAGTGGCAGTGAAGGTTCAAGAGAAAAGAAAGCTTTCAGGAAGTACAAGGAATCACAGAAGGAGCAGGAAAGAGAACTGTATCAGTTAAAGCAAAAGGAAGCTGGGAAGGCAGTCAGAACAGCAAAGGCCCAAACTGAGGAAAAGATAGCCAACTCAGTTAAGAAGGGGATAAAACCTTTATAGGTACATCAGGGAGCGAAGGAAGACCAAGGAAGGGATAGTGAGGCTTAAAAAAGGGGGAGGGTGGGCAGAGGTGACTGTGAAAAGGCAGAATACTAAACAAATAGTTTTGCTCAGTATTTACAAAGGAAGTGGGGAGGTACCAAAACAAACAGTAGAAACACTCTGGATACAGAAGTTGATACCAGCCCATTTACAGAAGAAAGGGTTCTGAAAGAACTCTTAAAACTGAAGGTGGACAAAGCAATGGGGCCTGATAGGATTCATCCCAGAATTCTAAAAAGAACTAGGGTAAATTAGTGACACCACTGACTACCCTGTTTAACAAATCATGGAAGGATGGGGTGGTATCCGAGGACTGGAGGAGGGCAGATGTGATTCCCCTTCACAGAAGTGGGAGCAAGGCAGAAGCAGGAAACTACAGACCTGTTAGTTTAACCTCAGTGGTAGGAAAATGATGGAATCACTTCTGAAGGAAAGAATTGTTGAGTATCTAGAGGCCAGAGGGACACAGGACCCAAGGCAGCATGGATTCACAGCAGGAAGGTCATGCCAGACAAATCTGATAGATTTCTTTGACTGGGTGACCAAAGTAGTCGATCAGGGAGGGGCTGTGGACATGGCCTACCTAGACTTTGTAAGGCATTTGACACAGTCCCACACAAAAGATTAATATACAAGTTAGCCAGCCTGGGGTGGGTCCCAAGATGACAGCCTGGGTAAAGATTGGCTGGAGAATAGGACACAGGAAGTAATAGTAAATGGAGTCCACTCTGAAGAAAGCGGGGTTACTAGTGGGGTACCACCACAGGGTTCAGTATTAGGACGGTCCTCTTCAATGTCTTTATAGCGACATTGCAGAGGACTGGAAGGAAAATATGTCTCTTTGCAGATGACACAAAGATCTGCAACAGGGTTGATGCACAAGGTGGGGTGGAAAGGATGAAAAGGACTTGGCAAGGTTAGAGGAATGGTCAAATGTATGGCAGCTTAGATTCAATGCTAAGAAGTGCAAGGTAATGCACCTGGGAAACAAAAACCAGGGGAAAGAGTGCACAATAGGGGGTGAGATACTAACAACAACAAAAATGGAAAGGACCTGGGGGTAGTCATATCAGATGACCTAAGGTGGGCAAGCAATGTGAGAGGGGCAGCAGGAGGGCTGGGGGATACTGGGATGCATGGGAGAGGCATCACCAGTAGAAAACAGGAAGTTATTATCCCTCTGTACAGACAGCTGGTCAGACCCCATCTGGAGTACTGCATGCAGTTCTGGAGACCCAGTCTTCGCAAGAACATAGACAGGATGGAAGCTGTCAGAGGGCAACTAAAATGGTGCGGGTCTGTGCGGAAGACATGAAGAGAGACTTAAGGAGCTTAATATGTATAGCCTCGAGGAAAGGAGGAGGGGGGACATGATAGAAATTCAAATACCTCAAGGGAATCAACAAAGTCTAAGAGGGTAGCATCTTTCAAAAAGAGAGTGTGCAAGAACAAGGGGCACAATTTGAAGACAGAGGGTGGCTCAGAGGTAATTTAAAGATAGTTTTCACAGAGAGGGTTGTGGATGCATGGAACAGCCTTCTGGAGGAGGTCGTGGAGTCAAAAACAGTGGTGGAATTCAAGCATGCATGGGACAGTCATAAGGGCAATTCTAGGGGTGGGGTAGGAAGAAGTAGGCTGCTGGTTAACTAGGATCTGCAGCTTATCCAGTAGGCAGGAAATGGGCAGACTGGGTGGGCCAAGGCGGTCCTTATCTGCTGTCAAATTCTATGTTTCTATAATGGGAAAACTGCTAAAAGCACTAATTAACGATATTTATTTTAACGCAAGTTACTGCTTCAGCAAAAACAGCAAAATTATATGACAGTGAAAATTTCTAGTTCTACAGTATTACACAACTGGTCACTTTTACTGCCAGTCATACCAAATTGGTGAACTAAAACTCCACTAATCTTTTAAAACTCTCCACACATTTTATAGGGTTTGCTGTAATTATGGATAGCCATTTTTTTCAAAATAAAAGCAACAAGAGGTAACTGAAAGATTAGATGCCACAATATCCTGTCCAAGTGAGCAAATGTCCAAGAACAAAGGAAACTGTACAGCTAAACCAGGGCGAAGGTAACCAATGTGAGACACCAGTCACAGCAAATAGAAGCAAATCTCTTCAATGATGCAGAGATCTCAATAACTCTGCAGTGATCTTCAGTGATGCAGAATGACCTCCAGTGACAATCTACAGTGATGTAGGGATCTGCAATGATGCAGAAATCTTCAATAACACTGAGATCTCTACTGGCACAGATATTCTAGAGATGTGGACTGTAGAACAGTACAAAGTGTGGAAGAGTCACTAATCATGGTTAAATTGCAAACAAAGGATATCTGGGAGGCAGTGTGTGTGAGATATAAGGGCAGTGTTTGACTAATCCTCTGGTGTACTCTTAGCTTGCCTGGATAAATACTACAGTTACAACAAAGAACACCAAAGCACTGAGTAAAAGGTATATAAGCACTGTGACACCAAGGCCCACATAGCTATAGCAAAAATACAGAAGCAGAGAAGTAAGGAGGCTCTTCCATCATGTGTCCTTGATATAAACGTTACATTTTGCAGAAACTGACTGTTCCTTCAGAACAGCATGTTTCACAGCTAAAAAGACCTTCCATTTTCTTCTTAAGCTACAAAACTTAATAGACACAAGTTGGAAATATTCATTGTTCTCATCACAGGTGCTACAACATCATGGAGCACATAGATAAGGTGGAGAAAAGACTGGTAGCACATTTGCACTCTGTAGATTGTCTTTCTTTACACTTGAACGAGAGTACATATTTTGATGAGACTGTGGTCATCCTTTACTGCTGTACAGACAGTAGAGGTGAAAATGTGAACAATGCTTTCTTGAAGCAAATAAAGGTGTTACAGCAGAGGCTATCAGGACACCCTGTTGGGCTTTTGAAATCCAGAAACTTGACTGAGGAGTTTTTGGCGGAAAATATTTGGACTTGCAACAGATGGTGATTCAGTAATAATGGATAGAAAATTTGGACTATGTACTTTACGGAGGAAACATTCCCCATGGCACATTCTATTAGCTGTCTCACCCACAGATCAGAAACTGGTAGCTTGTGATACTGTGGGTGAAATTGGAGGAGAAATCACTTTGAGACATTTGTTGGAAAGCTATACAGTTTATTCTATCAATCCTCAAAGAACAAGTGAGAGAGAGCTTCTATTGCACAAGAACTCTAATGTGAGGTGTTGAAAATTAACTCAATCGTCAGTGTGCAATATGTGACTAGCAACTACAGGACAGTAAAAGCAGTTCTAAGTTCATACAAGGCATTATATTCTTATTTTACATTTGCTGCACAGGACAGAGACAGATCATCTACTGAATGTGAAAAATGTCTTGGGCTGAAGAAACATCTTAAAAGCACTGGATCTGTTTGGATCTTGCACAAATGAATGATGCCCTGAGAGAACTGTCTAACTTGTCACAAATGTTACAAACCTGTGATTGGTCACCTATGAGGCAATGGAGCATGTGAGAACCACTCATCTTGTACTGAAAGCTATGAAGACTACTGATGGACAAAGTCTCCATGAAGTCAAATCACAGATGCGTGATAAGAAAGTGTTTAGTGCCATTCAGCTGTGACCTATATTCCGGTCCTTGTGAACAACCTGACAGCCAGATTCCCACTTCAGACTTTGTAAAGCTTATGAGCCTTCTAAATAAGGCAGCCTGGCCCAAAGAGGAGGAGGAAAAATTAATTCTACAAGTAGAATGGGAAGTGGTTGTGTTGGCAAGGGAACTGCAATTGCCTGGCTGTGGCAAATGGTTTCTGAGTTTTGGATCTACAAACTTTCTATTTCTGTTAATGGACAACTGGCAAGATTCATGTCTGCAGTGAGGACTTACCCAGCATCAACTATAAAATGTGATAAGGGCTTCTCAGCCATGAACAAAATTAGTGAAACACTTTAAAGGAACAGACATTCAGTTGAACATCTGAGCAGTTCAATGTAGATTAAACTGAATGGCCCTCTTGTTTCAATTTAATCCCAAACCACTTGTGAAGTCCTGGCTAACTAGGTATAATAGACTGTCAACAGCATGGGAAACTGGCGTGTAACCAAATAAAAAAAATCGTCATCTGTGGGACATTTTAAAACTATAACTTTGGCATAGAAAATATGACATTCTGCCATTTATTGAGGTAATTGCATGCTTTAGGGATGTGTTGCTATATTTTACTTAATTTGTACTTGCATTTTCTTTGTCTTATTGTTTTTGGCATAATTTAGCATATCATAAGCTGCTGCTCACCACCTTCCAGCCACTGCTCTCCTTGCCCCACATTTTCACTAGTGTACCCCATAGCCACCCTCGCCAGTTCACAGTATGGTTCCTACTCTGTACTTGAATCACTTTTGTACATTTGCAAATTTCTCCCTCCCAGGATCCCACCTAGAAATGAGCTTTTGCTCAATGTGCCTTTCTCAGTTACCAGCCATTTTTAAATAACATGCCATTCTTATGTGTATGGATTCAGAAAATGCAATAAAAAATGCAACACAAGGATCAGTATTGTATGCTTACTGTAACTGTAAATAATAGGTTACATAAACTAATAGGTGCTTTGGTGCAGTGAGACTTCGTCAGACCCCTTTGTGTATGTGTTACACAGATCCAAAATAACCACAGAAGTGGTTCCTGATCCAAAACATTAGGGCCCACTAACTGTGGAAGTAAAATTCAACACTGCTGGTACTGTATATTAAAATATACTAATTTTAAATCATAATAGGGTTGTGCTAAGGTAACTTTTTCACAACTCATTTATAGTGATATGTAATGTAACAATGTTCCAGTTAGAGATGTTGCAAAGTTTTGATTAGCTGGTGAAGTTCTGGTGAAATTGCAAAATCAGCCTCCACGAGATCACTTTGTGAAGTTTGTACATTTAATAGGAAATTCACCATTGGCACCTTCTCACCTTGCAACTTCACCTGTAACTTCTCCTTGGGGTACACAAAGGTGAAACTGGGTCAAAATGACTTCCAAACTACTCCTTTTGGGTATTTTGTTTTTTAGCACAACTCAGTCAAATTTTGTCTAATTTTTCTGAACCTTGGTGTGGTTGTTGCCCAGGATGGGGTGCATACGTGATGCATTTGTGATGATTAGCAGATTTAAATTGTGGATTTGGCACCATGGTCAAGTTGAGATATGATTTTGGGGTGTTGTATACCTCATTCATTTTTCAGGGGTATTGTGTGTTCTCAGTGTAGTACACTTGAGAACCTTGTTTGACTATATAGGTGTCCCTTAACTACAATGACTGGTGGCATTTCTAGCTTGTTAAAGTTATAGTGTTATCCTATGGTACATTAGGGTTAGTGTGGCCACTTGCAGCCTATGCAGTAAACATGTCCCTGGGTTGTTTACTGCTGCTTCTCTTGTCACCTCCCACATCCCCCACCAACATGGCTGCCACAGATGTGGAGAAAAATTTGGTTTCACTACTGACACCACTGCAAATTACTCATTCACTACTACCAGCCATGGACCTCATAGAGCATGCTGCCACCATGCCCATTGTTGTTTTTAAATGCAGCACTATTTGGCCCCATAGCTTTGGAACTCTTTTTTGCTGTCTCTCTGGCACCTCTCCCTTTACTTGAACTTCTTTCCTGGTCATTCGTCACTGCTATGTAACTTGATTTTGTTTAAAACAGAACAGGGATTGTAATGCCAGAGGCAATGGGGCAAGTAATGTAACTAATAAACAATGATACAACAATTTTGTTTTTGTTACATGCACAGGGATTACAATGACAGTGTATCAACAGTGACAGAACACTTTTTACACTGCACAGGGATTACAACAACAGGGATCTCAACAGTGACAGAACCCTTTTTTAAACAGCACAGGGATTGCAACAACAGAGTTACTGTGCCAACAGTGACAGAACCCTTTGTTTTCACACACACAGGGATTGCGACAAGAGTGATACCAACAGTGACAGAACCCTTTTGCTAATAAACAGTACAGGGATTATAACAACAGGGTGCCATACTAACAGTGACAGAACCCTTTTGTTTTCACACAACACAGGAATTACAAGAGTACCAACTGTAACAGATCCTTTTTCTAATAAACAGCACACAGATTGCAACAAGGATACCAACAGTGACAGAACCCTTTTTAAACAGCACAGGATTACAGTGACAGGGGTAACAATAGTGACAACAGAACACTTTTTTAAACAGCACAGGGATTACAATGACAGAGGTAACAGTGGCAAAACAATTTCTGTTTTTAAACTAGTACAAGGATTACATGACACGGGTCACAGGGATTATGAGTAATTAGTAATTTGGTATGACACACAGAAACAGAACTCTGTCACTTTAAGGAAAATAAAACTAGAAAATCACTAAAACTACTATAGAAACAGTAACAAAATGGTTTGTATAAACACAACAAACTCAAATAAAAAATGAGATATTACTCTACAGATTAAAAAATTAACAAGAAAGACTGAGGAAAGAAAAATCTAACAGAAATCTCCTGCTTACAAAGAAAACTCCTGATCCTTCTGGGCTGCCTTGCTACCTTGCTGCTACCCTCCCCCACATCACTACTTCACATACTGCAATAACTGAAACCACTACATTAAAGTAACTAATCACTGATAAAGTGAACAAAAGAGAAACACAAATCTAGCAACACACGCCCTCCACAACATATTGGGAGCTATTTGGAATCCCAAAGAGCTTGGTGTTTCACTATTAAAAGCTTTTTAGTTTGCTTTTTGCTCTGACACAAGCACAGACTTCTCTCCACTCTCTCTTCACAGCACTGCACTGAAGGACAGCCTCCTCCACGTCCTGTAGGATGTTCAGTAACATGTGACCACTGTATACACTGTTGAGCAACATGTGGGCTCCAATCCCATAGTACAGAGCAAACTTTGCCATTGTGACAGACTTCGCCGATGAAGTAGTGACTTTGCAGATCTGTGAGACTTTGCCTCTGTTCCTACTCTGCCAGCAAAGTTGTGACTTTGCAATTTTGCAAGTCATCACTTTACCATGAAGTTCGGACTTCACATGGTGGATTAATTTGTGAAATGAGCCAAATTTGCTAATTAATCTGAGAAGTGAAGTTTTCAACTTTGCACATCTCTAGTTCAGTGAAAGCACATGGCTCAAGTTATGGCATACGAATGCATCATTTAAAATTGGTTTTCAGTTTATCAGTAACAGTTAGGGTTACCACCTTTTAAGAAGCCCAAAGTGGGACATTTCTTACTGAAACACAATTTTTAGCAGGACAGTACCTAACCTCGACCAATGCAACAGACTTGTTTCTCTATATAATCAGAATTAAGGCTAAGTATTGTAGTTTCTTAGTTGCTTCTATTGTTTCTTATTTTAAGGTGTTTTAGTTAAGCTATTAAAGTTTTCTAGAATATTTAGTGAAAAGTTAGAAAATATTTTCCTACTGTAAAATCAGGACATTTAGTATTTTTCATGTTTTTTGCAGGATACAGCTGCCCAAATCAGAACTGTCCTGCAAAAATCAGGACAGAGTGGTAACCCTAGTAACAGTACAACATTTGGTGTTTAATTGCAGTACCGAACAATAGCTGTAGTGAGAAACTAAACTCGTTAAGTTCATTTAAAAATGAAATGTTTTATAGTGCTTTCTTGAAGATAACACAACCCCTACTTGAGAGACACTATTAATAGAAATAAAATAAATCATTTTCACTAAACCAGATTTTGTCATAAACAGTCCTGGTTTGGGTGGCTGTGTGATGACAGAAACAGGAAAACATGCAACCTGTCCTGATTTATGGTTAAAAAGGTAGTAACCTCCTGCATATACATACTGTGTATATAATGTTAATGTTTATCTTTTTCAGTATGGTTTCATGCAACCATTACTGCTCCCTGAAAATCACAACCACAAACCACTAAAACTGCTGCAGTAATTCTCTATACGTTGTGAACTCAGTCGTGGTATTAATGCTGGGCCATGTTTCACATGATCCCCAGTATGACATATTTTTTCAATAGGGGTGAGGGTGGCTATAAAAACTCCTGAAGTATGTGTTAATGTGCCTACTTGTTTGGGGAAGGATCGTGATCAAAGCCAGGATTCTGTATTTTGAATCACGCTTCTCTCTTGCACATGCTTAGTTTTTAGACATGCACACATTTTTACCTTTTATGGTTGCTTGTGAGCATGTGCAAAGTGAACATATTGATACTGTAGTGTAGAGGCTGTGTAAGCCAAATGGGTTTAAAAATGCAGGAGGTTTCACTCTCAAAAGCCAATGCCGAGAAAGCTGATGATTACACTGTTCAGCTGGCAGATGGGCGTAAACTTCTTATAGTTCAAGGAGAAAAGCCCCACTAATCACTGGTTTCTGCCCTTTATTCAGCTTTCAGACATCATCAGGCTTTGAAGATAAGCATCAGGCCTCACACTGTGTGTGTGTGTGTGTGTGTGTGTGTGTGTGTGTGTGTGCACATGTGAGGTGATTGTGTGAGTGTGTTTCCCCAGTTATAGACAGGAAGTGCTTATTTGGAAGCACTAAACAGAGTTAGGAACAGTATTCTGAATGCAAACAGAATAGCTTCAAATCTGTAAACAGCATGTCTATAATGAACAGAAAACACCTGCAATAGTTTTTTTTTTGTATTATTGTTTCTCCTCCAGAGCTCGGCTGTGACGCCATCCGTTGTTCCCCATAGCCATCCCTGAACATCAGACCCCTCCCTATGCACTTGCGACTTACCCTCGGGCAGGGTGGTGGGGACGACTCAACCCACCCCAACGGATCCATGCCAGGGAGGTGCCTTCCAGGAATGGCACAGTGGGGAACAACTTCATACTGCCGGGCTCTCTTTTCCACTGTTTTCCTCCTGGCGGTCATGGGTGCAATGGCGCCAGTGACTGCGTCACGCCGCGCTCCCGTGCATGCCCCAATCAAGCATCTGCCATGTTCCACCCCCCATAGCTTTCAGCTGCATGCTGTCAACCCCAGCCTCCGCTGGGTCAGGCAAACACCGGCCGCCCAAATCCCCCTCCCGGAGATGGAGAGCAGTCGCCCGGGCGCTCGTCTATCTCTCCGCCGACCCGCGACGGCAGCATGCCGTTCCCGAACACGGGTCGCCCGGTGTGGCGTGGAGGTGTGCGCCCCCTGCAATAGTTGATTTAAATTATCTATTATATTCCCTTTAAAGAGCCCTTAAAACCTGTTGGATAATTTTGAAAAATGCGAGAGTTAGCTATAATTTATAGTTCATATATTTTGCAATCCTTTCCTTCATGAGGACTTTATCCTCCTGTCTCTCTCCATCAGCCACTTTCTGCTGTTGAACCCAGTCTCTTCACCCCCTCAAGATGTACCACATCTACTCTTATCTCATGTGAGTAGGTACTTTGGATGGTGGTGTGCGGTGTCTTCAAGGTTGCAGCATCATCCTGCAGACAGGGGTTCTTTTCTTCAGATTACTCCTTGAGTCACCGCCATCAGAGCTAGTGGTATGCAATGGCACACTTGTAAACCATGAAGGCAGTGCATGCTTTCAGCGCCTGCCCTCTAACTTTCAATTCTGATGGCTGTTGCTGTGCCATCTACCCTCCACCAGGCAGCAGCCAAGCAGCAGCACACTGTTCCCCATCCTGAAGGAGGAGCTCCATCAATGGATGCTAAATCCTTCTTCCCCTGCCAGCCCGAGCAGCCTTAGTCCATTCTCGAACCCAGGTCTTGGTGTGGTGGCAGGTGGGTGTCAGTGCCTCAGCCCTCCACACCACTGGGCCAGCTACAAGTTTACTGTAGCTCAGATTTCTTTAGACAATATTGTTTCTGGCCTTAAGGGCTGAACTTGCAATCCACCGTTTACAGTTCTGTGCTTTTACCCTCTGTGCCATTCAGCCAGAAGTATACTTTTGCCAATGTTTCCCTTTTTTCTTTATTACTGAGAGAGTGATATAAAAACAAGATTACTGCCCTTGGACTTTATTAGCTTTGGCTGCCTGTCTACATGTGACATCATAATCCCTGTTTACGACATCATAATTATCTCCACAGATTGGGATGTCATAAACAAATTTTGACTAGAAATAAACAAGTAGACAGAGCAAATGGGCAGAGATCCTGTTTCATGCAAATGTCCTTAGTAATAAACAAATGAGAGTGACAATTACAAAATGGGTGAAATATAAGCTAAACTGTGCTTAGACACTGGGCTGGATTTTCAAAGGGCCTTCAACCAATACAAGGTGTGTCAAACAACCTCCTTGCGTCAAATCTCTATTTGGTTTTTCAAAGGTTGCTTTTCAGTATTTCTGTGCCTTATTTGAATGTGCATGTTTTAATTAATGTTTTGTAAAATAGCGTATTTTGTCTTAGATGTTAATTCTTGTATGTGATGTATAATTGTGTTATTCATGGGTCATCTGTAAATGGAATTCATTCCAGTATGCTTTACCTGTTAAGCAAATATACAAACATACAAACAAATCCAGGTGTGCCAAATACTGTGCACCGTATATTTAGAAAAAGCATTCTCTGTGTGCAAAGTCACTCAAAATAACACAAGGGGACCACTGTGTCAAAATACGATACATGGGGTGAGAATGACTCAAGATGAGAATGGCACAAGTTGAGACTAAAATAAAATACTTGGAGGAGATAGAGCAAAATGACAGAAGTTGAGTCAAAAATGTGATGCATGGAGTGAAAGATTACGGCAGATGAAATTGCCTCTAGAAGCAATATTTTACATGCTGCAGTCCTTGAGACATCATTACGATGTCTACAGTGCATTACACTTGCAGCAGAATGTCATTTGCGGTAGCATAGTCAGGTCTGCCCACCTGCTATGGGCCTCTCTATATACTCTAGTGTCAGACAAGCTCTACCTGGTCTAATAGCTGCATGCATCTTTGACACGGTGTCGACAGCTTCCACCTTTGGAAAAAAAGAGGGGATAGTCCATCATTTTTTTGACACAAGCCTCATTGCAACATGGCACACCCATTTTTGATATAAGTCTGGCTCAAGCCACATTGGCACAGGCAGTTATGCTTTTGACCTAAGCAGCATTAGAAAATCAAATTGCTGCAAGTTTTGATGCAGCTTGCTCTTTGTGTCATTTCTTTCTGGTGCAAGCTCCTCATCATTCTCCGACCATTGAATATCCAGCCCATTGTGTTTTCCAGAGTTGTCCTGACACTGCAAGTAAACATTCAGCATTGACAAATGCTTGTTTAATATGGAGAAGGAGTATTTGCTAAACATAATAAGCCTGATTCTCTAAGTGCCCTTAGATCAATGCAAACTACGATGACCAGCAGCTTGCAGCAATCCCCAATGGGCCAGGGACCCTGCACCTGATTCTCTAATCGGAGGAGGAGTTCTGGTGTCAAAGCTCCCACAGCTTGCAGCAACCACTGCCATGAGTCAAAGACAAGGGGCCAGATTTTCAAATTTCTGATGCAAGCTGCAACAATGGCGGCTTGCGCTGAATGCTGGTGCATCCAGGACCTTGAGCCCGATTTTACATGGGGCATGGCCTGGCATCTAAATCTCCACTGCTTGCAGCAATAGAATGGGTGCACCAAACTGATAGCACACACAGAAAGAATGCCACAAGTGCCACGGAATGGTGTGTGACACTGCACCCTTGCATGGCCATGCTGATGCCCCTCTCCCAATGCCATGCTTGATGTGCCCATCAGCGGCACTACATTAACCTGACAACCCCTCCACTCCAACTGTCCTTGACAGTATCATCCCTGATGCTCTAGTGTCCCCACACCAGCACATAGTGCCAACAACTACACCCCCAATCTGTACCTCAGATTTGGTACCGGCACAACCCTCCGCACATCACCATGGCGGCCGCCCGAATGAACTGTCAGCACATGTACTGCATATAGTATGCACACTGACAGTTCATTCAGTAACCAACCATGGTGGTGTGAAGAGACTGTGCCTGGTCACCGAATCTGAGGTATGGATTGAGGGTGGGTCTGGGTTGTGGGCACTACATGCAGGGGGGGAGTGGGTAACCACTAGAGCAGCAGGAAGGAGAAGTTCTAGGACTGCCATTGTCAGGGTGCAATGGGGTGGGGAGGGAACCACTAGATTGCCAGGGTGCATACAGGATGGACAGTGTCGGGGTGGAACGGGTCAGTGGTGGGTACTAGTTCACCAGGGAGCAACAATTGGGGATGGATCGGGGCAGGCCACACAGTGGCACATACTGGACAACCCTCCCAGGAGATATCTAAGTACCGTTAGACCAGCCCTTTGCTGGTCTAGCAGTACTTAGAACTTTCCCTGGGGAGGCTTTGAAATTGAACATTAGGGCTGTGGCGTTAGGGGTCTCGCCGCAGCACCCTAGTGCCATGCTTTAGCCACTTTCATGGTACAAGGCTGCGCTAGAGCACTTTGTCACAAGCAGCCTGCAGATTGACACAGGCTGCCTTTAAAATCACTCGGGGCACTACCCTTGGCAGAAGGTGCCTGTTGCATCAGACTTGTTCGGACGCAAGCACCTTATGTCATTCTCAAGCCTTTGAAAATCCAGTCCAAGATGCACAGGAGAGGAATGCCTCAATCTATGGGACAGCCCTGTGGCACCTCTGAGTGCCATGGACCCACTGACCATATGTCCTGGAGGTCAGTGGAGGCAGTAGGGGACTGGATGATGGGGCAGAGGTAGGAGGTGTCATGGAGCAGTCCAGGGACAGTGCAGGTGCCCTTACAGCTGCACGGACAGTCCTGTAGGGGTGGATGGTACTGTGTGAGGTGCCTTGGGGCCGATGAGCAGGAGCATGACAGGGTTGCCACAGCTGGCGGACTATGAGCGGTCTTGAACTGGTAGGAGGGATGCTGCGAGGATGCTCTGGATACCCTGGCAACAGGCAGAAAAAGTTGTCCTACCAGTGCTGTTACATTTGCTGGCCCAAATGGTAGCATGACATGTGGCAGTAGCACCATTCCCATCCCTTGGCACAACTGTTGATACCATACTACCTGTCCGTGTAGTCTTGCCATGTACTTAGAGCCAGCTGCTGACATTCAGGCACTTCACCCTGGGCTCTCTTTGTGATGGTGGTGGTGCAGGGGCCATTAGACCAGATCTGGCTGGTCTAACTCTAGTGGACCCTGTGCCCTTTGGAAGCTTGCAGAATCTCCTTTAAGGGTTGCTGCACAAGCCCCATCCCACATGGCACACCAGTCTGTCCATCAAAAGGTAGCACAAACCCAGCTAGCACAGACAGTCCCCCAAGTGGCACAGGCTGCCATGTAGAAATGGGAATGATGCAAGTTGTGTGCAGCAGGCCACTTGTGTCATTTTCTTTGATGCAAGCACCTTCCATCATCCCCAATGCTTTCAGAATCAGGCCCCACGTCATTTAAAGTTTCCTGATACCCAGTATTGTGCATCCTCTCTTTTAAATCTTGCCAATGTAAAATTACAAATAGCCAAATTATTCAATGTCTGCAAAGCAAATTTCTCAATAAACACAGCATACTGAAAAAAAACCTTTTGTTTAATTACAGGAGCGGGTAACTATGGAGGCTGGAAGGTGAGTTGGAAGTCTAGAGGTTCACTAAGGAGGAGGGAGGGTTGCTGGGAGGATGAAGGATCACTCTGCTGGCTGAGCATACTGTATGAACTAGAATGCCAGTGTCATGGGCCACAGCTGAATGCTACTGATATAAATCTAGAAAACAACAAGCATTTGTCAATGCTGAATGTTGGCTTGCTGGCATTGGCATTGGTAGTGCAGGAGTTAGAGAGATGCATAATAGGAATAGTGAAGTATTGAACTGATGCCAACCCCACCCCTCCCTGCAGAGACTGACAGACATTGGGGGTGTGCCTATGTCATCGCATACACACAGAAACTGCTCTTCAATGCAAAAAAAAAAAAAAGATTCCTCTCACCCCTTCAAAATGCAATAAATCCTGCAATTGCTGGGACACTCCCATTCTAGGTGAGCAGTTGGACTACGTACCAAAGTTCAAGTACCTGGGGATCTGGTTAGACCATAGACTTACTTTCACAGATCACTTAGAAGAACTGGCAAAGAAACTTAGACAAAGACTTGGTCTGTTCTTTAGGATTAATAATCTCCTCACAAGAGGCGCTAAACTGAAACTGGTTCAAACTACCTTTCTTTCCCTATTGGATTACGTAGACTTTCTATATAGTCAGGGACCTGCAGGTACCCTAGCCAAACTCGATACGCTTTATCACAGAGCCATAAGATTTATCACGGGTCTTCCTTACTCAGTCCACCATTGTGCATTGTACACGGCAGTGGGATGGTCATCCCTTGCTTACAGATGGTAAAAAATGCTGCAGTTTGGACATACAAAGCTATCTCAAATAAACTGCCCCAGTATATCTCTGTCTGTTTACCTTTTCGCACTCTGGGAAGTATGCCCTGAGAAGCACCTCATATATCTACCTTTATGTTTACAAAGCAAAATCTCGCATTGGCAGAGCAGCCATCAGCTTTGTGCTCCCTCAACTGTGGAACAAGCTGCAAAAACTTTGAAATTAACTCACCCCATCAGCCTAGCAGCTTTTAAATCTCTATATCTACATCATAATAGGGAGTCCTACGCTTGTCTACCCTAAATAGTGACTCCTATAAGTCCAAACACACTCTAATTGCTACTGTTAAAAGACTGATCACATCTGTAATCGACTCTTCCCTCTCCCTTTTCTACCCCCATATCTGTCCCTTCCACATTCCTCTGACCCTGGTTCCAGCTCTAAATTCTCCATACCGTATCACTATATATCTTTTTACATTAGGTTTTATTTGTGTTCAGTGCACCTGATGTATATTTCTTTACTTTTATGAAAATTGTGTCCTATCCAAAACTAGCTGTATCTTCCGTTCCAAACATATACTACTGTCAATGCTACCTGCTGATGCTTTGTATATACTGTATTATTGTATCTCACTTTATTTGTATTATTACTATTTTCTTGTGTGTTATATCCCATGTATATTGTCCCTTGTTAACAAACCCAGGTCCACTGAAAATGAGCTTGCTCAGCGGTGATCGCCTGGTTAAATAAAGACTTTGATTGATTGATTGATTGACTCCATCATTTCACCTCACCCTACCCTGCAGACACTAACAGGTGTCGTGGTGTGTATAGGGACTTGGGCCTCATACTCACCCCATTCCATAAGGAAATACACTGAGATGGGTGCAGTGTAGGAGAATGGGTGAACGCTAGCCAAAGACACCAAGGCAAACCTCGATGCCTGTCATTGGCTGCAGGATGGGGTGGAATTACATGTAAGCATTATATTAACAATCCCACCACACCCCTGGACACTTGTCAGTTTCTACAGAGTAGGGTGTTATTGTTGGAAACATTAATGCTCCAGCCATTTGTTGATGTGTTTGCTCCAGATTTTCAAAATGGGATTTATATGACCCCACCTCATGAACAGTGGCACTATCATTTTCGTTACTCAATCCTGAAAGGTGATTTTGCACATCGACTGCGCCATTTGGTGCCACAGGTGTGAAAACACATTTCTGGCAGGATGAAAAATGACAGCTATACTGTTCATGAGGCGGTGTGAAAAAATAGCAATGTTGGAAATCTGGAGTGAAAATATGAAAAATTGGTGAAGTTACAAATGTCGCGTAGAAACTGCACAATCCGCCTGTAACACAATCATTGTTTGGAATTCTTTTACCAAATTTTCAACGTGGGCATTTTAATCCTCTCCTCATGAACAGTGGCACTGTGATTTTGTTACTCTGTCCCAAAGTTGATTTCCCACAGCGACCGTGCCATTCTGCACCACAGGTGTGAAAACATGTTTCAGGAAGGATGTGAAAAGTGAGGTTATACTGTTCATAAGGAGGTGTGAAAAAATGACAATGTTTAAAATCTGGAGTGAATACATTAAAATTGGAAAAGTTATGAGCGTGCATAGAAACTACGTAATACAAGCTCATAACACAGACATTTTCAAATTTTTACCAAATTTACAACATGGGCTTTTGGAACCTCCTTCATGAATAGTGGCACTGTCATTTCTTTTATCAGTCCCAAAAGGTGATCACATGAGCGACTGCAAAATCACCTTTTGGGACCAAGACACTAAATGACAGTGACATGTTCATGAGGTGGGGTCCCAAGAATCCCATGTTGAAAATTCGAGACAAAATTCCAAAAATGGCTGAGATATCAATCTAAGTTGAACCCCGTTGCCTCCATTATAAAGCTTACCATCATTTCTTTAGTTTGAAGTTTGGCTTAGAAGAGTGCAGACATATTGCAGTTCAGAGAAGATCTCAGATCCTGATCTCCAGAGGGTAAGTATGGGTGGGAGGGTGCGGGGAGGTGGGTGCGCAGAGGGAGAGTGGGGATGAGGGAGGTGGATGGGGAGACAATGTTGGACCAGTTTCTTGTTTGCAGGAAAGAAAAAAAAAAAAGACCATGAGTGAAAGTTTCCTTCGTTTACGGTTACATACAAAAACAAATAGGCACACTGGGGTGGACTCCCAGTGTTCCACAATTCTGGGGAACAGATGCCAACACAGGATTGGGCACCCCAATTTTGGCAGGCATATAGACAGGTGGAGACGCATCCGACACAGGAGTGGGGATCCCGGTGTTGGAAAGGAAAGGAAACTGTTTAACCAAGAAAGACACAGTAAAGGGGCATCCTGATGTCGGCTTTTGGGAGTGTGTGGCAGGTGGCAGGACCAACCATGTTATGGTGTGCCACATAATGTGGTGGGGGGGGTCATGATGACATAGGGATTGGGCACCCTGACGTCGGCTTTCTGGGGTTGTGTGGTGGACGGCAAGAGCTGCCATATTTGTTGAAATATTTCACCAGAAAGGCACGTAATGGAGGTGCGTTATCTGCCATTGCAATGACGTGCTTGTCTCTGCAGCGGCAGATTCATTTCAACTCTGTGGCTCTCTCTGAAATTGCTGTCATTGGCAGCATGCTCACTGATTGATGGCTGAGGGCACACTAAAGCATCCCCTGCATTCACACAACACTGACACACCTCTGAAAATGTGCTGCTACCACAAGATCTTGCTTGTGTGTGCATGCAAGCCAGCATAAATATAGTGTTGTGTACATTACTTAGCGTTGTGTTATGCTGTACAGTGCACTTACAGCATGGTGTACAATCAGCCAGCTGCAGCCCTGTTAATCGGTATTTTCCTGCTCCTGGTTGAGCATCATGTAGGGAGGCAGGGTGATCCTGAGCCTCCATTTCATGCTCTTCCACAGCAGCTAAAATCCCTGGGCCACTGAACTTATGCTCATTTAAAGCCCCTATTTTTGACCTGAAAGCACATGCAGAATTTTTATATCACTTTCCATCACACTACAGATGTGTTGCTGCATTATAGGGCCATACTGTGTGTAATTCTAAAACATACAATGTAAAACATCGCCTCACAATATGCTGGTGTGGTGAAGGTGTACACCCAGTGTTGGAATACAGTCTGGTAGCTAATGACAAAATAAGGATGGGGCTGATGGTAGAAAAGCACACTCTGTGCCATGTTGTGTAAGTGTACACAACAGCAGTCATCAGATCCCCATTCACTGCTGAGATTGCTGGACCTATGTGACCAGATGACTTCCAAGGATGGTAGCTGTATAGCAGTCTGGTCCATCTGAAGTAGTAGCTATGCGGCAGTCTGGTTCATCTGAAGTTCAGTCATACTGTATGGCTCATTGCTAAGATGGTTGTGCCTGCATAACCTGATGCCTGTTGGGCCGCAGAGTGCAGACTTGTAATAAAATTAAAATGCACCCCAACATACAATACTGCAAACAAATTCTAAGACACATTAGTGCCACTTTTCCAACCTCAATGCTTCATCCAATTAGTTAATGCATAAATAGATACATAGATGTTTACCGACAGAAAAGACTCATGGTCCATCCAGTCTGACTAGCTCCTACAGTGCGTAGGATTTTCTCAGTCTAGTACTGGCTAAAGGACCTCTAGTGGATTAATCATCCACAACCCCTCTTGAACTAATCCCTCCCCATTAGTTCCAACCTCCTCCCATAAACCTCACTAGTACAATGTGCCCATCCACACCATTTTTATGTTTGCGTATGCACATGCGCACAGTGCCTGTGCAAGAAACATCTTAAGACAGTACTACATTTCAGAGGTGTGTCACTGTTGTGGCCAAAGCAGTGGGTGCTTTACTGGGTGCGTCCTCAGCAACTAATCAAGGGGAAGCTGGTGATGACAGCAGCTTCAAAGAGAGCCAAGACATTGAAATGAATCTGCCTCTGCAATCATGAACAGTTTTGTCACTGCAGCCACCCCTTGCAACCTTGTCAGCTCCTGCCCAACACTCTGTCTCTGGCGCTTGCTCCACTAACAACTTGTTTGTGCTGTGTGCCTTTCCTGGTGAAACAAGTAATGAGCAGCGGCTCCTGCCACCCTCACACACTCCAAGGAAGGCTGACATTGAGTGCCCAATCCTTGTGTCGCATGTGTCCCCCCTCCCTCCATTAATGTGGCACACTGAGAGCCCACCCCAGTGTGCCAAAATGTTTCTGACACTGGGATGCCCACTCCTGGTGTTGTATGTGTCCCCCAAAAACCTGTTTGTAATCTGCCGACATCGGGTACCCAGTCCTCATGTCAGTATGCCCCACCACCACCAATGTTGTGGCACACTGGGAGCCCACCCCAGTGTGCCAAAATTTTTTTAAAACCTGTAAAGAAAGACAACCATTCCCTGGCTTGTTTTTTTTTTTTGACCTGTAAAAAAAACAGGTCCACTGTTGTCTCCCCAGTCCCGCCTCTCCCCTCCCACTGAGCACCATCTTCCTGCACCCTCTCACCCTACTGCCTCTCCAGAGGTCATGATCAGCGATCTTCTCTGGACCGGGACAAAGTCTGCACTCTTCAAAGCTGAACTGCGAACTGAGGAATCGGGTTGGCACTGTATAATGGAGTCAATGGGGTTTCAACTTGGCTGATAACTCAGCCATTTTAGAAATTTGGCACCAAATTTTCAACATGGGTTCTTGGGACCCCACCTCGTTATATGTCACTGTCATTTCAGTTACTCAATCCTGAAAGGAGATTTCAGCGTCACTGCATGGAATCATCTTTTGGGACTGATTAACAAAACAACAATACTACTGTTCATGAGTGGGGTCCCCAAGATATATTGCAAATTTAGTGAAAAAATTCAAGAAATGATTAGTAGTATGAGCATGCAGTTTCTACCTACGCTCATAACTTTGCCAATTTTAAATATTTGCACTCCAGATTTTCAACATTGCAATTTTTTCATACCATCTCATGAACAGTACAGCTGTCATTTTCTCATCCTGCCTGAAATGCATTGTCGCACCTGTAGCTGAATGGCGTCATCGCTGTGGGAAATCAACTGTTGGAACAGATTAAAAAATCACAGCACCACTATTCATGAGGGAGCTAACAAAATGCCCATGTTGAAAATTTGGTAGAAAATTCAAAAATGATTGCATTATGGGCGTGCATTGTGCAGTTCTTACACACACTCATAACTTCACCAATTGTTCATATTTTAACTCCAGATTTTCAGCATTGCCATTTTTTCGCACCTCCTCATGAAAAGTACAGCTGTGATTTTTCATCCAGCCTGAAATGTGTTTTCCCACCTGTGGCACAGAATGGCATAATGCTTGGAAATCACCTTTGGGATTGAGTAATGAAATGATAGTGCCACTGTTCATGAGGTGGGGTCCCAAAGCCTATGTTGAAATTTGGGTGAAATACCAACAAAGGCATTAGGGTTTCCAACCATAATGCCCCACCCTGTATAGACTGACAAAGCATCATGGGTGTCATAGAGGTCTGCCATAATGCTCATGCCTTTCCACCCCACCCTGCAGCCAGTGACAGGCATTGGCGTGTGCCTTGGGGTCTTCGGCCTAATGTTCTCCCCATTCTTCTATACTGCACCCATCTCAACTTATTTCCTTATGGAATGAGGTGAGCTTAGAGCTGAAGACACCAAGGCACACCGTGACACCTGTCCAGTGTCTGCAGGTTGGAGTGAGTGGAATGGTATGGAGTGTTATGGCTGATGACAAAGGCACACCCCAAAGCCTGTCAGTCTCTGCAGGGTGTGGACGAGTTGGCATTAGTTCAATACTTCACTACCATTCCTATCATGCATCACTCGCTCCTGCACTACCAATGCCAATGGCAGCAAGCAAACATTCAGCATTGACCAATGCTACATTAAGCTTGCCACCATGTTACACTAACAAGCTCCACTAGCAGACAATTCCATTTTCCACCACCCTCTCTGTGAAGAAGTGTTTTTAATGTGATGCCTAATATTCCACCTGCAATCTTATAGTTTTGTCTTCTTGAGGTAGGCCTCTTGCTAAGTTTAAACAATTACTGGCTATCCATGCTGTTTATTCTTTCCAGGTAAAGGTTTCAATCGTCTCTCCTCTCTCTCTTCTGGCTCCAATGAATACATATTGTGGTTAGCCTATCTTTTCTCATCAGTCCTCCCTATGGGACATAAATCATTGTAGTCACTCTCCTTTGGATCAACTCTGGGCAGTCCATGTCCTTCCTAGGTAAGAGTTCCACAGTTGTGCATAGTACTTGAAGTGTGGCCTAACCAAGGACCTGTACAGTGGTAGGATCACCTCTTTCTGTTTGCTTGTGAGGTCCTACCTATGCACATCAGCACCCTGCTAGCTTTTTCAGATGCCCTGTTATGCTGGGCAAAGGTCTTGAAGCTGTCACTAATTGCAACACCTGACAGCTGTCTTCTGAGGTACTGTAATCTCCAGGCATACCCCATCCAATATCAGTCCTCAGATTCCTCCTCCCCAAGGGCATAATATTGTTTCTATGGCATTGAATTTCAGTTGCCATATCTTGGACCACCACTCTGATTTCCCCAGTCTCTTTTCAGTTCCCTCCTCACTGTCCACCCTGTCAGATATTGTGTCTGCCACAAATAGAAACATCTTGCCCTGGATCACTTGTACAATGTTGCATATGAACACACTGAAAGAGGTTCCAGGCCCCAGAACCAACTCCTGTGGGGCCGTGCTTATAACCCCACTGACCTCAGAGTATGCACCATTTAATATCACCTTTTGGGTTCTCCCCAGCCAATTCTTCACCCATTTAATGGCACTTTCCAACAGCTATGTCTCCTGATTTCTTTGCCAGCCTCTGCTGGTGTACAAAACAAAGGCCTTGCTAAGGTCCAGGTATAGAATAGCTAACACATGACTTTATTCCAACATTTGCAACATGGCATTGAAGAAGTCCACAAATTAGTCAAACAGGACCTCCCTTCAGAAAGTCATGCCATTTGTTGTCCTGGAGTCCATGGAACTCAAGGAGGTGTGATCGCAAATTCTCTCACTGTAAGTATTACCTGAGCAACCACTCCCGTCGTCACAGGGCAAAAACCACACCACTGGGTTTTGTCTTAACGTCTTTATTTGATCAAACCTTACACATGCATGCGGGAGATTCTGCAAAGGGAAAGCTCCCTGATTAAAGTTTACAGCAGCTTTTTATAAGCTAGATTTTGCACTTCTTATCTTGAAAAATACCAACATTTCAGTATAAGCCAATCATAAGACAGCATAATAAGTTTTCAGCAATGTAACAGAAAAACATGTTGATATGTATGAGGTACTTTTCCACTGCTTATTCCATTTCTTTTCCCAATACCTCTTGATACATATGCCTGGGTCAATCTGACCTGAGAGAAACAATGAGTTTCCTCACACCATAGCAACGTACAGCTTGCCTTCAATGCCTCAACGTGCTCTTATCTTATATTTTGCCAAGCATGCTGTTATTTTATATTTTGTCCGAGCCTGTTATTCAGGCTGGTACAACCAGTTCTGCTCAGTTTTATCTTGCTTTCTGTTTTACAAATGTACCTCAAATAACCTCAGCATCATTCTATAACCCTGTAAAAACATGAACTCAGAAATTTGTACTACATTCATTATGACTTTGTTACAGCATGGCTTTCAAGCGCAAGCATAGCTTCAAGGCATATAATAGAAAATATAGCTTTAGGATATATAAAATTCCCTCACAGAGGTCAGTTGGTTGCTCCTGATTATGGCCTCAAGGAGCTTTCTAGAAATGGAAGTGAGGCTAACCAGTCTATAATTAAGCAATAAGGCATGACGGGATGTGCGTTATGGTGGGATAATATCCACCTCAGGTGAGTTGAAGCAAGAGGCAAGCCGAGTGCTTCCACCACCTGAGGAGGCCATTATCCCACCATGATGCACTACTACTGAGTGCCTTCTTGATGATATGAAATAGGCCCTCATAAGTAAAGTGTGCTAGGTATTTTAAAATTGTTTTTGGATTATTAGACTTAGAAAAATATACGTGAAATAAAAGTTTGCAAGCATGAAAAGGCCAATTTTAACATTGCATTTTCTCATTGCCAGCAGGTGGCACCAATGCAGCATGTGTGACTTTAGCTGCAAGTGACTCTTCCCAGAGGAGCTTGCTTCTGTTGGCACTGTCCTTGGATCTGGCTGGTAACTACTGTCTGGCAACAGCACAGTGCAGGCCATGTTTGCATCCTGCTGCTGTTTTAGGAGGCAGCGGTCAGCAATTTGGGAGTTATGCTATTTGTGTTCAAAGAAAAGATTAAAATGGTAATCAGCACTTCCTCTTGGTGCATTGTGTACAAGATAGAGTCAGAGCCAATTAAGATGAAGCACCATAGCTGCTGCACTAATGAAATGCAGCATTTAAAATAAAAAAGCTGTTTGCCAAGGCAGGATGTGTGAAACTGGGGAGTCAGGAGCGGGTCATAGCTGTGAGAAACATAAGATATAGTAACAATATTGTATGGGATGAACAGTCATGTCTTTTGTAGGAATCTATCTTTCAAGTCAGAGTCTTTTGGAAGGAGCAGAAGGGTATTTCTTATATTATGAGTCCTGACTTTCAGGTGTTACTTTCAGTCCTGTCATTGTGCTGGGATAGCAGCCCAGCTGAAAGTACCTCCTGACCAATCAGGAGCCAACATTCTTTAAACCCATTTCATAATTCCCTGTGTCTCCTTTTCCCACTCTTGTGCAGTTGGGCAATGTATGCTACCCTCCATTTTCTGGGAACAATGACCTCTCAACTGAAGTTGAATAGGACTGCCAAGTGTAGTTCAGGGCCTACTGCAGCTCCTGAGTACCCATGGGAGAAAACTGTCTCGTCCTTGGGACTTACCCACCTGTAACTCTTTCAGCCTTTAGCACACTTTCTATGATGCTACCATTTTGCTATTTGTTCCCTGCCCTACCTGGGTGCTGCACTCTCACAGTGCCCTCCTCAGCTGTAAAGACTGAGCAAAAGTATACATTGAAAATATTAGTTTAGTCCCATCCTCCTCCACTTATGTCTTGCCCTATCTAAATCTACTAATTGCACCTTGTTCTTTCTTCTTTCCTTGACATACTTAAGAAGGTCTTGACATTTTCCTCACCCTTTCAGAGTGTTCAGCTATTCATGCATCTGCCTGGGCCCTCCTCACTAACTTTCCGGCTTCCTTTGTCTTGCTCCCTGTTAGCCTTTATGTGTTTCAAGCTTGTACATTTGAAGGCCACCTTTCTATCTCTCACTTCTACCTCAGCCTTACTGGAAAAACACATAGGCTTCCTAAGACTCTCCTGCCCATTTGTCTGAGGCAACCTTTTGTTACAACTATACTCATTTATTTGATATGCTCCCACTTGCTCTCTGCCACATCCAATTTCTGGTATCCCACAAACTTCTCCTGTGCTTCTCTTCCATTCCCAACAAAGTAACCCCTAATGCAGCCAGGACCATTATCAGGTCACTGCCTATGTGGTTTCAGGGCTATGATGGACCACACTATGCTGTGTTTGTTAGACCCCAACAGCGTTTTCACTGTTAACACATCAATTCTGCAATTAATGGTCCTTTCTCTAGTCTGTTCCCCATTTGTCTAGCCAGGAACCAATCCTGGATGATATCTACCAATCCTTGATTTCTGGGTTCTGTTCTATTGGGATACTACAATCAGCATCTGGTATATCGAGTCTTTTAACATGATGACTTCCCTTCAGCTGCTGCCTTCCTGATCTTTTGTCTAAAGCCCTGTCCACCTCTTCCATCTGACTAGGGGATCTGGAGATCACTTCAAAATGGACAACTTTCACCCTGTCTGCCACAGGCTATGCCCATAACTATTTTAACCATGCCCCCAACCCTGGTCTCCTTATACTGTCACTCTGTTACCTTCCTGACACACACTGCAACCACTCCCTTTACCCTCGCTGTCCGAATAATACATATATGGGACAATGGGTCACAATCATTATTGGATGCTGCCCATATTTTTGTCACTGCCATTTTGTCAGGATTAATGTCTGCTGTCAATGTCTGAAGCTGATAGATTTTATTTTCAACTCTTCTGGCATTTAAGTAGACCACCTTCCATGAACCCTTTCTGCCAACCTCCCTCTAGTAATTGGCCAGTACTGTTTTGTTTGTTCCTTTGATAAACCTTTAGCTCAACATTCCCCCATATCAGTTTTGGTACTCTTACTCTTGTGCCTGTAGCCTTTCCTTGTACCACTTATGTATTACCCCAGCTTCATGATTGCCCTTTCTAGATTTGGAAAAGCTTTCTAGGTTTTCCTCAATTGGGTGTATCCTATGGATGACTCTAGCCCCAGTCTTTCCCTTACTAATTTAACTGACCTGAGATGACTGCCTCAAACATTTGCCCCAGTGCCTAGTTCCTTTCCAAGTGGGATGAATCCAGTATAAATAGGCCTTTGTCCCACCAAAGGTGCTCAGTCCCCAGAAAGGAAAACCTCTCTTTGGGGTGCCCCACTCTTTCAACCAATCACTTAAATGGAAAATATTTTGTTCCTTGCCTACTCTTTCCCATGTAATGTGAGAACCTCCAGGAAGGTCACTGTACCAGTCAACCCCTTAAGCACAGCCTCCAGTGCCTAAATTGCCTTAACCACCTTTAATGGGTTCAGTGCAGATTAGAAGGCATTATGCCTGCCTCATATGATTGCTCTCCGGCACATCTGTGGGAACTATGCTAGAGAGAGGGCTTACCTATGATGAGTCCCAGATGTGGATAGAACTTATAGTGACCCTTGACAGAAATGACCAGGAGAACAGAGCAGAAGAGGTAATTGAAGCAACTATTCAGAAAGAAGGCAGTGAAAGTGAGCTAGAGTCTATAATTGGAGCAACAAAGCAAACAGATTGAAATTATATGGTTGAAACTGCCTAGCAAAGGCAGAGGCTGAGATGCAGAAACAGAGCTGGAAGCTGAGGGTGGAAGGCCAAATTCAAGGCAGAGGAGTGAGAGAAGGAGCACCAAGAGACAGAGAGACAGCAGCACCTGCACGAGATCTGGCTTGCAGGAGGTGAGTGAGTGCCGAGAGGAAATTACCAGCATGAGATCCAGAGGCAGCAGGGTGAGTAAAACATGAAGATGAGAGACAGAGGTGTGAACATGAGAGAAATGGAGACTCCACAATAGAAGGCACCACCACAAACTGTTACTACTGCCATTCACCCAAGAAACCAAAATTAATTCAAAATGTTTCCTCAGCATTGAGAGGGAGGATCTTGATTTTTAAATCTTTTGAGAGATTTGTGTACAGTTTAAAATGGACAGGGCTTTTGGGCGATGCACCTTACGCTTCTAGACAGGGTGCTCATTGGAGTGGTTTGCGGAATGGATAATGAGGACTGTATGGACAATAATAAAGTAACAATTGTTTTGCTTAAACATTTTGAGTTAGATAGTGAGGCATATACATGGAAATTTTAGAAGCTGAGAAAGGGCCCAGGAGATAATTATTTTGAAAGGTACAGTACATGAAACGTGATTTCTTAGATTGGTGGGTTGAAGGGTAAAAGCCAGATCTGTTGATCAAATCAAAGATTTATTTCTGATGGAACAGTTTCTGTGAACTGTGCCAGATGACCTACACATGTGGCTTCTTGAGAGGCATGCAGTTCCATGAAGGAAGCAGTGGAAGGGTTGATCACTATGTGGCCAGCAGGCAATACATGCTAAATAAAAACAATGGGGAGGAACTCTGAGTGTTCTTAAGGGACCTTGCAGGCAAACTAGTGTAATGCCCCCCTCAAATGGGAGCTTACCTTAGTGCCCACTTTTTCTCGTATTGCTCCACAGGTAGGGCACATTCCATTTGTCTGCAGGTCCCCCGTTTATGTTCCCCATTCTCACCACCCACAACCAGGGTCCAAATGTACCCCAGGTTTCCCCGAGCAACTCCTGTATAATTTTAGCCCTTTTTGGGTTCAAGCTGGGCAACAATCCACCGCTCTTTGCTGCACTTCAGTGCTAAGCTGCGATCATGCATGTCGAACCACATCTTTGATCTCCCAACAGCCGACTTTGCAGTCAATTGGAAGGTAGCTCAGTGGTCCTGGTGCCCTCCATGCCTAAGTGGGGATGGTGACCTTGGCCAGGGCAAGAGAGCCCCTCTTCTTTTAAATAAAGAGCACCAAGACACACTAAGTAACAGGGCTCATGAATATTAATGAGATCATGAGGAGCCTATGAATATTAATGGGGTGCTTGTCCTAGCACAATGGCAATTAAAATATCCTCTGAAGTGGCAGGCATAAAATTGTAAAATAAATGTAATTATCTATGGACACTGAAGGGGCTGATACCTAAGGGGCATAGGAGGATAGAGTAAAATAAAATGTATATTTACTGGCTGCACCAGTCCATAGCATTGGGACTCAGGAAAACTGCCTGTCTGCTGCCTAGGGGCACTGTATTTTGGCAACAGCGACAGGCCTAGAGCTAGTAAAGATATTTAATCAGGGCAACGTTTAGAAGGGCACAGTTGTGGCTACAATACTGTGGGGCAAAAGCAAACAAATAATGTAATTTTCCTGGCTGCACTAGAACTGTAAGGGACTGTACATACAAGCAGACATTTTGTACAGCAACATCAATGGAAAGCCAGAATTTTAAGCAAGAATTGTTGGGACAATTCCAGAGATTTCTAGGAATTTGCTTAAGGCTTATGGGGAAAATACAGGGACCTCGTTCAGGTGCCAAAACAGGGAGCCTATTGTGCATCGAGTGAGGCTAATAATGAATATTCATTTTGTGGACTGGCAAGTGCTTTCAGCCAGTCTCAATGGGAGCAACAAGTTGTCTCAATCAATCAGGAGCCCCAGAAGGACTCCATAAAAGACAGTGTTTTTTTCAGTCTGAGCAGTGTTCAGTGGGAGTCCCCAGCAGGAGTGGGGGCTCAGGCCCCAACTAAGTAAAATGGGCCTATGATTTAGCATGAGCCCTGCACAGGGAGAGGGCTTTCTTCTTCTGCCAGAGAAACAAGTGGCTGCAAGCAGCAACACCCGCTAGCCTAGGGGTTGCCAGAAATTGTCCTCCTGGGGCTAGCCTTGTCCCTTCCACATTTGGAACGATGAAGAAGCCAGTATCTGCCTGAAGTTGCAAGAAAGCTGTAAGAAATGCTTCTGCCTCAGCAGTGAGAGTGTTGAAGAATCGTCTGCAACTTCCAGCAAAGGAAGGTATCAAGAATCCTTCTGAGTGACTGAACCTCTACTTACAAATGCAAGTTTTAAAAAGAACTGTGAGGGGCAGTAAAGCCCAAAAGGTTCAGATAGTGGCTGTCTGTCTGTACCATGCATCTGTCTAACGCTGAGAGATGGTGGACTTCAATTGCAAGTGACTGGAGAAGAGTCAGTATTCAAGAATGTAATGTGACTGTTTTGCAAGAGCCTACAGGATTGGATGAGGGTACCCAGAGAACATGGCTCTTCCTGAGCGTTGCCGGGAGGCTAGTACCTGTCCAACTGGAGCTGCAATGCCAACACAGCCAAGAGGAACTTTGTTTGATATGTCTTAATGTCCAGTTGAGCTGCCAACACAGCAAAGTCACAAGGGACTAAGATTTTGTAATCCATGCTTGAGAGAAACTGCAGTAACTGTTTGAATTACCAAGTCAAAGTACAGTGAATTGGTTTGGTATGGACTGTGAACAATTGGGTCACCATAGCCTTAGGGAGAAAGCACCTACATGTGAAAGTCTGTATGTAAAGCTAAAGGACCATGGCGGCCATGCTGGCCTCTGGCTGAAGCAAGGACTGTGAGTAATAAATGTGCTGAGCTGATAAATGTGCTGAATGCAATGCATCCATCAGATTGGCCTGGGACAAAAACCTGATAGTGTGCCACCTAGGGTGCTGCCATGCGCTTCCCTGAGAGAGATAGCTTAGACTTGGGGTTGAAGTGTGCCAGTCCTGGTCCCAGTCTGGTCTTTCAGAGTGATTTCAGCCCAGAGGGGCACTGACAAAAGAAGTTAAACTGTTGTTTCCATCTGCAAAAGCCATAAGATCATGAAGTCAGTTTTGGGTCTCCTGGCTGTAAGCCTTTGCCTGCATCTTAGCCTCCAGAGTCAGAGCCTGCCTGCTGAAAGCACCTAATCCTGCCGGTATAGCTTAATTGTGACTTACCGATGAGGACATCTAAACAGTGAGTACAGAGGACCAACCCAGTTATTGAAGGGACATGTAAATAGTTCAGAGTGTTGCCAAGTTCTGCAGTCTATAGTCAGGTTTGTTAAAAGTAAAGTCAGTCTTCCTATTTTCTTTAAGGGCCCCAACCAGATGGCCAATGACAGCTGTACCAAACTATAGGCCTGCACCATTGAGAACTGTTTAGTACTGGGTATCCAGGTTGAATCGTGGGATTGGAGTCCTTAGGCATTTCTGTGACTGGTACCCGTGTGGGTTTAAATAATTGTGTCACCTTTTCTAGTGCAGCTACCTTAGACAGCAATCAGGGATCTGAATGCCTCAGAGGTTGGTGGGTGGCCACTGTGATTAATGCCTAAGGGTAAAATGCATAAATGATTATCTTGATTTCCAGTCTAAACCAAGTACCAAATCCAAATGTGAATACTGCAAATAGCTTGACCTCTATTCCAATTACCCTGGTCCTAGCCCTTCCCCATGTAAATAAGTTGTTGCTGTTCTTGCATAATTCTGTTTCATGAGCATATTATTTGAGAGAGTTAATAATTCAAAAATGTCTAGAATGTGGCGTTTTGTTTATTGGGTCATGCTTGAGGGTGGCACTATGGTATTGTGGTGGGTACAGCATCCCAGAGGGTTGTACCAGGTTTTATTTTAGCCCACATAAAGTATACTTTGGGTGGAGGCACTGCATAATTTTATTATCTCAGGAAAGAACAAGTTTTAAGTTAAAGTATGAACCCAGGCCCTCAACCTGGTCTGGCCAGCCTGGCAGGGTAGTGTAGCTCTTCTGATACCCAGCACTAGAGTTACACAAGATGGAGGCACCACTGGGATCTTCTGTATGCCATGTCATGCCTAGCATGAACCCCCACTCCTAAGTATTGGGACCCTTAAAATAGTAGCGACCTATAGAGGTTCCTGGAACTGCTGTAAGCCTCTTCACTGTTGGTCCAGTGAATGTTAGTGGGGTGTGTGCATGCCCCTAGTGGCCACTCAGTGGAATAGCACCAGATAATTATTCCATAGTAAAACATTTTACTGCTAGGGTCCCCAGGGAAAATGTAACATCTAAAATGCTCACAATAGTTTGGAAATGTTTATTGCTGCTTAGATAGGAAGTATTTGTATGGAATAGGATGTGTGGTAACCAATGCCAGCTAGGGAGCCATATGTCTAGTTTAAACCATTAAATGTTTTGCAAATGCTTGAATGCCATTTATTAGGTGCCAGGCTTGGCACATGCTTGAGTGAGGACACCAAGCCGCGAGCAGGGAGGTGTAAAATCACCCCAAAATGGGAGCTTACCTTAGTGCCACTTGTCTCCTGTATTGCTTCCACTGGTAAAGTGCCTCCCATTTGCCTGCAGGTCTACCATTTATGTTCCTCCATTCTCACCACCACAGCCAGAATCCAGAATATGCTCCAGGTTTCCTGAGCAGCCCCAGTGTAATGTTAGCCCTTTTTGGGCTCAAGCTGGGCTGCAGTCCACTGCTTCTGGCTGTAGCACTTGGGTGCTGGGTGGCAAATCGCATCTGCGAACACGTGCCTTTGATCTCCCGATCACTGACTTTTCAGTTAATTGGGAGGTAGCTCAGTGGTTCTGATGCCCTCCTTGCCTAAATGGGTACTGATGACCGCAGCCAGGGCTAAGAGGCCCTCTTTTCTTTTGTAAATAAAGCGCCAAGGCATGCTGAGTAACAGGGCTCATAAATATTAATAAGAGCCCTCAGGAGCCTATGAATATTAATGAGGTGCTTTGTATTAACACAATGACAATTAAAATATCGATTGCTAGCGACAGGCATAAAATTGTAAAATAAATGTAAATATCTGTGGACTCTGAAGGGCTGAAACCTAAGTGGGCATCGGAGTGGATAAAATAAAATTAAATGTATATTTACTGGCTGCACCAGTCCATAGCATTGGGACTCAGGAAAACTGCTTGTCTGCTGCCTGGGGCACTGTATTTCAGCAGCAACAGGCTAAGGACTGAAGCAAGATGTTTAATCAGGGAAGTGTTTAAGAGGGCACAGTTGTGGCTACAACACTGTGGGATAAGCAAACAAATCATTTAATTTTCCTGGCTGCACAGAACTTTATAGTTGGGACTGTGTTAAAACTGTAAGGGACTGTAAACAATAGCAGACATTTTTGTGCGGCAACATCCACTGGAAAGCCAGAATTTTAAGCAAGGATTGTTAGGACAATGCCAGAGATTTCTGGGACTTTGCTTAAGCTTATGGGAAAATACAGGGACCTAATTCAGGTGCCAAAACAGGAAGCCTATTGTGCATCGAGTGAGGCTAATGAATATTTATTTTGTGGACTGACAGGCAAGTGCATTCAGCCAATTTCTGTGGGAGCAACAAGTTGTCTCAATCAATCAGGAGCCCCAGAAGGACTCCATAAAGACAGTATTTTTCAGTCTGAGCAGTGTTCGAGAGGGCCCCACACAGGGTGGGTGGTCAGGCCCCAGCTAAGTAAAATGGGCCTAGTGATTCAGCATGAGCCCCTTCACAAGGGAGGAGCTTTTCTTTGTCTGTCAGAGAAACAAGTTGCTGTAAGCAGCAACACTTTCGCTAACCTAGGATTGTCTTCCAGGAGCTAGCCTTGTCCTTCCATTTTGGGAAAATGAAGGAAGAAGCCAGCATCCACCTGCAGTTGTGAGAGGCTGCAATAAATGCTTCTGCCTCAGCAGTGAGAGTGCTGAAGAATCGTCTTCAACTTCCAGCAAAGGAAAGTGTCAAGAATCCTTCTGAGTGAGTAAACCTCTACTTACAAATGCAAGCTTTAAAAAGAACTTTAAGGGCATTGAAGCCCCCAAGATTGAGATAGTGACTGTCTGTCTGTACCCTGTGCCTGTCTAACACTGAGAGAGGTGGACTTCAATTGCAAGTGACCAGAGAAGGGCCTAGTATTCAAGAATGTAATGTGACTGTTTGCAAGTGCCTACAGAGTTGGAAAGGGAGTACCCAGGCGTGTGGCTTTTCCTGACATTCTCTAGGAGTTCTAGTACCTTACAATTTGAGCTGCAAATGCCAGCACAGCCAAGAGGACTTTGTTTGACATATCTTAATGTCCAGTTGGAGCTGCCAACACCAGCAAAGCCACAAGAGACTGAGATTTTATAATCCATTCTTGAGAGAAACTGCAGTAACTGTTTGAATTATCAAGTCAAAGTACAGTGAATTGGTCTGGTATGGACTGTGAGCAATCGCATGAAAGCACCTACATGTGTGAAAGTCTGTATCTAAAGCTAAAGGACCATGGTGGCCATGCTGACCCATTGTTGAAAGGACTGTGAATAATAAATATGCTTAACTGATAAATGTGCTGAATGCAATGCATCCATCAGATTGGCCTGGGACACAACATGGCAGTGCCACTTTGGCTACCATGTACTCCCAAACATAGCCTAGATTTTGGTTGAAGCGTGCCAGCCCTGGTCCCAGTCTGGTCCTTCCAGAGAGTGATTTCAGCCAGAGAGGGCACTGACAAAGAAGTTGAAGTGCTGTTTCCATCTGCAAAACCTGTAAGATCATGCAGTCAATTATGGATCTCCTGGGTGTAAGCCTTTGCCTGCATCTTAGCCTCGAGTTAGAGCCTGCCTGCTGAAAGCACCTAATCCTGCCCTGTACAGCTAATTGCTATTTACCGATGAGGACTTCTAAACAGTGAGTACAAGGGACCAACCCTGTTATTGAAGAGACATGTAAATACTTCAAAGTGTTGCCAAGTTCTGCAATCCATAGTCAGGATGTGTGTTAAAAAGTAAGTTAAATTCAATCTGCCTATTTTCTTTAAGGGCCCCAACCAGCTAGCCAACGACAGCTGCACCGAACAAGAGGCCTGCACCTTTGAGAACTGTTTAGTACTGGGTACCCAGGTTGTGTGCGGGGATTCCAGTGGTCCTTATACATTTCTGGGACTGGTACCAGTGTGGAACTTAAATAACAGTGTCACCTTTTCTAGTGCAGCCAGCTTAGACAGCAATCAGGGATCTGAATGCCTCAGAGGTTGGTGGGTGGCCACTTGATTAATGCTAAGGGTAAAATGCATAAATGATTATTTTGATTTCCAGTCTAAACCAAGTACCAAATCCAGATGTGAATACTGCAAATAGCTTGGCCTCTATTCCAATTTCCCTGGTCCTAGCCCTTCCCCATTTAAATAAATTGTTGTGTTGTGTTCTTACATAATTCTGTCTCATAAGCTATTATTAGAAAGCTAATAATTCAAAATATCTAGAAGGTGGGGATCTGTTTATTGGGTCATGCTTGGGCTGGCATTATGGTATTGTGGGTGTGTACAGCATCTCAGAGGTTGCACAGGTTTTATTTTAGCCCACGTAAAGTATACTCTGGGTGCAGGCACTGCAGATTTTAGTATCTTGGGAAAGAACCAGTTTAAAATTAAAGTACAAACCCAGGCCCCTCAACCTGGTTTGACCAGCCAGGCAGGGTAGTTTAGCCCTTCAGATACCCAGCACCAGGGTTACACTAAGGTAAACCAGCCTGTGCTTGAGTCCAAACTAAAAACTACTGGTCCCAAAGCAAATGAACTTAGAGAACAGAGGTGTTACATTTGCCAGAAATTAGAGCATCTCTCCTATTACTGTCCTAATAATGTTTCAAAGGGCAAGGTACTGTGAAGGTGGTAATCAAGGAGGTACCTAGAAGCTAGTGGCCTCTCAGAGAATGCAATCCCTGCTAACTGCTGTGCATGTCTTCTTTTTAGTGAATGGGATAATAACCAAGAACCTGAAGGACAATGGGCATCCATCTCAATGGTTAGGCAGGATCTAATCCATG
This sequence comes from Neoceratodus forsteri, assembly GCA_016271365.2. Taxonomy (NCBI): domain Eukaryota; kingdom Metazoa; phylum Chordata; order Ceratodontiformes; family Ceratodontidae; genus Neoceratodus; species Neoceratodus forsteri. The sequence goes on from CM057449.1 coordinate 1,328,740,324, forward strand.
AAGAACAAATCTGTTGAGTCAATTTTTCAGGAATCGGGAGTCATGAGTCCTGCAGTCCATATATCAATGTGCGGGACCTTCTGCCTTGGGAAGGAGACCAGAGGATACAGGAGGTGAGATTGCACCTGATCTCCCTGTGGTGATTGTGGGTAATTATTCTGATAGCAGGGAAAATGTTGTATGTCACTAACCATAGTCAAGACAAAAGACATGGTTCTGAGGTCAGAGAAGAGGATGTGCAGCAGGAAACAAGTTTTCCTCAGCAGCTAGCATATAGCCAGAGTGGTTATGAGTCTGGCTCGGAGAAGCACTTCTGACACACAGTTGCAAATTGTGGAACCCCAGTCACAGAGGAGAGTCCCTACAAAATAATTGTGTGCCTTAGGTAAGGTAAGGCACGTGGAGATAGCAGAGCAAAGTAAAGCTGATCTATTCCTACAAAAACTGAGTGAACCAACAGCAAGCCCTGTGAGTGACTCTCAAGGAGGAAAAGAAAGTTTATTGGAAACTATGCTCCTCATCTCATGCTGAGATGCAGATTTGATCAGCCTAATGTGGACTAGAGGAAGGGGTGCTATGACAACTGTCGGGTCCACAGAAATAACAAAACCAGCTCCTGGTTAACCTTGGAGCAAGTCATACAAAATGTCAGCTAACAATTTTTATTGTCCCAGCATATTCAAAGATATGGCCAATACTGCTGAACTTTGTTTGATTTGCCAGCAGGCAGGAAAGGAGTAGGATGAGGTTAAAGTGGCATTGATTCCTCAATCTGCAATTGAGGGACCCTATAAGAGGTGGCCATAAACATTGTGGAGCCACAAAGTACCCTGAGTCACACAGGCAAGCAGTACATGCTCAATTACATCGTGAGTGGACGGTGCCACCAGACAAATCGTCGAGGACTAGATGTCACGGACTACTGTTCACGCAGTCTAAAATGTGCCAGTCAAGCAGTCGAAATTAAATGTGATCGCTAGCAACAAAGGCGGTGCATTAGTGAATTAAGGACAAATAGTGCAATAATCATTTTCAATAACTTTATTAATTTTTTAAAATACATAAAAATACATAGCATAGTAAATCAATTCCACAGAAATGTGCAGGCGTAGCAGTAGCATTTATTTCTGTAACAGCATCAAATCATGTGTGCAAAAACAGCTGTGCAAATGTAGCAAGTAAGCAAACTAATATGCGTCTAAAGCTGTACAAATTACGAGTCTATAATGCAAGTAGCTAATACATGCAATAGTAGATGCTGTCATTATGCTACATTTATCTCGGTAACAGTTGCAATATCTCATAGATACTGCAGCTCGGTTCTGTTTTAAAGTCCTCACAAATAGTGTGGAAAACCTTATTTATTCATTGATACTTTTGATGCTTTCTCGGAGCCTGCTGTCCCAGTTCCACCTGCCTTCTTAGTAGGGACACAGCATGCTGTTCCTGGCGCAGTTTTCTGGCGAGCTTAACACGGGTCGGGTGTGCTATTGACACAGTCCCATGAAAATGCTCTGTGCCGTGCCTCAAGAGCATTATTGCCTGCAGGCAAATCAGCAATAACTCGCTCATATTGGTTCCAGAATTTGATTGGGAACTGAGGCAGACAACGTTTTTTATTTCTGGTTAAGTGTCCAATATATGTGTCCTCAAAATAGTCCATGAGGCACTGTACATCCTCATAGTCTGTGTCATCCTGCAACATTTCGAGCCGCTTAACGGTGTTCAAGCACAAAGCAAGTGCCAAGTCACCGCCACCTTATCGCGAAAAGTCTCGTCCTTTATGTGCAGATCTGCATCTCCTCCTGCTATACTCTCCTCTGCATAACTTGACCTAAGTGGAAATTGCAGCCTACAAGCTGTTCATTTGGTAGCATTTCTTTTAATACGTTGACAGCTGCCAGTTCAAAGTCTGTCATGAACATCATGACATTACTTGCCTTAGTTTTGCACCAAGCACGTCTCCCAAGTTCAGAAAGAACTTTCTGTATACGCTCTCACTTCACCCAGGTGAAGGCATACACATGACCTGTTGACACTATTCACTAGTGCATAAATAATGTACAACTGATCAACATCTCTTGGTGCAACATAAATGTCCCACCTTGGAACCAGTGCTTTGCCTGTTTAAGCACTGCAAAATCAGAGTCACTGGCAAATATCAGCATTTCGTCATCATTGACTCTGAGAAAGGGTTCCCCACTTACAGTGAGTTCATACTGCAACATATCAACATCATTGTGCTCTCCATGCTGCCATTGTCAGCGAACATCTCGCTACAGTGTCTCTTGCGAGGGCAGTAGATGGGCATCGGTGACAGAAACCTGTTGCAACCCTGGTGTACAACATTTCTTGTCAACTCCTCTGACTCAGCGACACGCTGTTTCATGACAACAGGCCGCTAACACTCTACAAGTCCATGAATGGGTGCATGATTGTGGTCGGAGGGAGGTAGTGTTATAGTGTCACCAAAGGTATGAACGAGCACGGCAAGTTCTCAGTTTGCATCTCCAAAATATTTTGCTGTTTGCTCCATCCTTCTCCTTGGTGTATAGAAAATTGTCAGAGCAAGCTTCTGCTTCACTTTCTGTGCTGGAACATATTCCATTGCAAGCTGTTGTTTGAATGCACAAAGAAAGAATCATAGTGACTCACAATATTTATAAACCAGGAAGTGGTGCTGATTTATTCTAGCTGAAACTGGGAATAGGTTCAAGTGGATACAGCATTGAAGGGATTGCACTGTGTGTCTTTAAATTTATGTGGATGTTGGGGCCGAAATCATTGGCGCACAAACTCAAAATGCAGGAAATGAAGGAGTTTCAAAGGTAGTACATACTGTAACGTTACTCTTCGTTGGGTAAGTTAACCTATGGTACCTAAAGTGTTTTACCGAAGTTACACTGAATCACTGGCCATGTCGCAATGTTTTCACCATGGGATGTATGTATAAAGTGTGCTGTATTGTCCACAGCATAAAATCCGTCGACTGATTGTCTTATTGATGTATAGGCCTAGCGTCTCAACGCAACAATTAATACCATGGTGTCTTGACCGTATGCTCAATTACACCACCAGCTAGCCAGAGGCTGTTGCTACATCCTCCATATAAGCAGAGAAGGTGGCTGCTGAACTTTTGGGGATCTTCAGATGAGTGGGAATTCCCCAGGAGAGTCTGGTAGTATGTATTTTATTTCAACCTTTATGACTAGTCTGTGGGAGATGTGTGCAGTGTGTCAACTCAGAAACTCTCCATACCACCTCAAAACATATGGCTTGGTTTACTGCTTTTACATCATGCTTAAGACCATAATAAGGACATTCACTGAACAACAAGTGAATAAGTGGGGAAAGTACTTGGCCATCTCTTGCTCACATATGGGAGGTATCACAGAGTCACAGAGTTCTCACATCTCAAGCTCCTGTTTTGCCAGAGTGGGGGTGGGGATACTAGATCTAATCAGAGATGAACAAGAGGGTGAGCTTGCTCCCTTGCTCTCAGAGAATCCTTTTAGGGCTTCCTCTGGGTTTTACCACATGGAACAAGGAGCTCATGGGGCTCACCCAGGAATGTCTAGCCCCTGCACAGCAGAGACAAAGATTGTGGTATGGTAATGGAGTTAGAGCCCTGGAGTATGAGGTCTAACAGTGGATATACATCCCTGTCTGGCAAAAATATATTACTCTCAGCATGGGAGGACCCATGCAGTGTGGTTAGGGAAGGTAACAAGGAAAATTACATTGTAGCACTGCCTGAGAAGAGGTGCAGACAGAAGGTGTGCCATGTGAACACGATAAATCCCTACCATAACTGAAGGGAATGGTCCTGATTGTGTAGTCACCCAGAGCAGGAAGAGATGCAGATACATTATTTATCTCCTTGGTAAAATCAAGGGAGTTAAGCAAGTCATTGAGGGTGAGGGCTTGGAGAATTCTGACTCTCAGAGTGATAGAGGAGTCCAGTAGTCTTTGAGCCTCTCCTGTGGTGTTAATCCTCAAAACCATGGGACCACAAATTTCTGCATCAACTACTGCAGGCTTCACAGCTGCACAGAGTCTGATGCCTACCCCATACACATAACAGATGATGTCCTATAACTGCCATAGGAACCCAGTGTTTAACTATCTTAGATCTTGAAAAGGACTACTGTCAGTTAGCTCTGACCCTGTATAGCACAGTGGCTTAAGACTCTGAGATGCAAATTGGGAGACCTGGGTTTGAATCCCACAGCCCCAACTTGCATACTGTGTGACCCTGAGCAAGTCACTTAACTTTCCTCTGCTCCCAGGTCACACCTGTAAACAAGAGTTCAACTTAATGTGCTACTCCTGGTTAAACAATTGGAATCAGGAAGGTTGGACTTCATCCCCACATTTGGATTATTCCTATTCTGCATAATGCTGTTCAGGATGAAGAATGAGCCAGTGACATTCAGAGACTTGTGGACCACATACTGTCCAAGGTGGGCAATTTTGGACTGGCATACATGGATGGCATTGTCATATGGGCAGTGCCCAATTGTGCAGAAAATATGCATTGCCCAGTCAAAGTCAAATATGGTGCATTAGCTTTTGCCCATTATTTTCCCTGTCTCTCAATGCCACTTTCAGCTTTCTATTTAACCATGGACAATTTCATTTCTTTATCCTATGCTTTACCAAGGGGCATGCCTGTTTATGACATCCATTATTAAGTTATTTAAAATCTCCAGTGGCCCTTTGAACTGAAGAAGAGGGTAGAATTGTTTCTAATTTATGGCTGCCAGGTCTCCTAGGTAGTTAGGTTTGTTAAAGTGAGCCATGATCCCTCCCAGCCAAAGTCTATGTGTTTTCTAGCAGTGACTCTATGTATGGTTGGTGGCTTCTAGTTGTTTTGTCATTACAGGGTGAGATTTACAGTAAGAAGCACCTTTGTATCTTTTTAAGGCTGTTAAGTAGCTTATGTCTAGTCCACCTAACTTTACTGCACTAACCCATTTCTAACTTTCAAATTGGATGTTATGTGATATTGTGATGCTTATATTCACTCCAGGATATGTGACCTGATCTGTATGTGTCAGTAAGGTATTATCACTGACACTGGAGCACCTGTATTGTCTCTGTGATTTTGCTTATCTGTGCTACAGGGGCAGTTGGAGAGTGTACTGCCCATTAGGTATTAAAGCTCAGATACAGTTATTTTCAAAACAGACTATTGCCACAGGTACAATGACATGAATGCCTCTCTATTTTAGATGAATTTGCAGAACAAATTGCTCTGTCCACAGAGCAATTAGAACAATTTACTCTAGAGATAGTGGGGTCAGAAATAAGAGAACTGATATAAAGACACTTGCGAATTGAGTAAAAACAAATATGACTTAGCCTTCATGCCACCTTTCTCTCTCAGTACTGGAGAGACAGATGAATACCAAGGGGTTTCATATTCAGAAACTGCCCTCCTTTGGCACTAATGAAGAATATCTAGGAGACTGGGAGAAAGTTCTGGACAAGTGTAGCAATGACTAATGCTGCTTACCATAAAAATAAATCCCCAAAACATAATGAAGCAGAAGCAGAGATAGCACTACTAGAACCCAAATTAGCAGAAACATTTACAGAAGTGAATCTGAAGTAGGCATGGGTGGGTACTAAATTCCCAACCACAATGGTACCCATAGGTACCTCTGGACTACAAAATTACCCTAAAAATACCCTCATGAAAAATGGGTAGTTGGTTCCGGTCAGGTAGTATTACCCTATTACCCTACCCTGACAATAACAAAATGTAAAAACTGTTTTTGACTGTAGGCTGTATACTATTACATTGTTTGTAGGTGCCCCAAGCTCTGTCATTTATGAGGCAGGTGCAACAGGCAGAGCTGCTGTGAGTGAGCCTGCTGCTGTTACCAAAATATACCCATAGCAGACATTACTGAGGTGAGTACGAGAGGTGCAGCTGTTCTGATTGAGCCTGCTGCTGTTTCAAAACTTATTCCCATGGCAGGCAATGCTCAGGCAGGTTTGAGAGGTGCAGCTGCTCTTGCGAGCCTGTTGCTGTTTCTAAAATTATACCCATGGCATGCACTGCAGAGGCAGGTATGAGAGATGCAGCTGCTGTGGTGAGCATGCTGCAGTTTATAAAAATGATACCTGTGGCAGCCATTGATGAGGCAGATGTAAAGTGCAGCTGCTCTGAATGAGCCTGCAGCTGTTTCAAAAATAATACCCATGGCAGGGATTGCTATGGCAGGTAGGTATAGAGGCACAGCTGCTCTGAATGAGCCTGCTGCTGTTGCAAAATAAAATACCTATGCCAGGCATTCCTGAGGCAGATATGAGAGGCACAGCTGCTCTAGGAGCCTGCTGCTGTTTTCAAAATAATACCCATGGCAGGCATTGATAAGGCAGGTACGACAGACACAGCTGCTGTGAGTGAGTCTGCTGCTGTTTCCAAAACTTATACCCATGGCAGGCATCTATGAGACAGATGTGAGAGGTGCAGCTGCTCTGAATAAGCCTGCTACTGTTTCCAAAAATGATACCCATGTCAGCATTGATGAGATAGGTATAAGAGGCACAGCAGCTCTGAGTGAATGCAAATTTAAATAATGGTGCCGACATTGTCAGAAAAATTACAGACATACCTGTTTGTCCATAAAATGTCTGGGACCACGGCAGGATTTATGTCAGATGTCCTTTCCCTCGCTGATGACACTGGTGATTGTGAAGAATTTATTGATGTGCTATTGTTTGCACCAGAGGCATACTCTGATGGTTGGCAGAGTTTGTCTGCTGTACATAGAGATGCAGCGTTGTCCTTGGCTACATAAAGTGGCCAATGCAAAACTCACTTTGCCTTGTGATTATTACTTAGTGTTGTCGTTTCGCCTTAACGTGAAGTAAGGTGGAAGTGACAACAATATTAACAGCCCTTCACACACACAGTCACCAGAATTAATGTGCATCCCCAAATGCTCATGTCTTGTGTCTAGAAAACTTCCAGTGCTGACAAAGTGAAATGAGAGCACAAGAAATGCAAAGTCTCCCAGAATTAATGCGCACTCAGTCATATGCGCAGTTGTCTACACAGTCACCAGAACTAATTTGCATCCCCAAAATGCTACTGTCTTGTGTCAAAAAATTCCCAGTGCTGATGAAGTGAAATGAGAGGGTAACAAGAAATGCAAAGTCTCCCAGAATTAATGGTGTACTGCAAATGCATAGACCGATTAAGATTGTGCTGTGCACTCAAGAGATGCAAGCAAAGGCACAACAACACCTAACCAGTGCTCAAAGTCACAAATCCAAATCTGGAAAAGAATCCCTTTTCCTGGTTGAAGGGTGCATGGCAATAACAGTCCACTACCATTAAAAGATACCACAAAGCAGAATAAAAAGTTCATGCGGGTGCAGTGGATAGTGAAGTTTACACTGCTTCAATTACTCCCTTGGCACAATGAAAGATGTCTGATTTAATGGCACGCATCGCACACACACTACACACACACTACAAGTAATGCATAGCAAATTGAAAACCTTTAGTAATATAACCAAATGTTTTAAACAAACTGAAATTATACATTGCTGTACCACAACAATCAGCAAAAAAATTTCAGGAATTACGAAAATATTACTGTATACATTTACACAGTTATACAAGAAAATATAACCAAAACAGAAAGACTGCCTTTTCTCCCAGTTAATCTACCTACCCCACAGATACACCCCTCCCCAAAGCACCCTTCACAGTACACAGACTGACTGTTCTAAATTAACATTCAAAATCCACTCACAAACAATAGACACTGATGATATGAGCACAGGAGGGTTTCCTGCAATCGATGTACTAAATTGTGAGCAAAACAAATAGCTCAGAAATGCTTTTTAACAGCTTTTAGAGGATTTGAATGCAGAGCTCTGACAGGAAACTGTCTCCATCTTCCACTCACACACACACTACACAGAACTGAGGCTGTGTAGAACAATCTAGAAACCCATGTGACCTGCAATCCCATGAAACACTGCAAAATTTGCCTTTGGAGTTCAAAAACATGTCAAAGTTAGGTGAAGTACATTGATTTCAATGTACTTCACCTTAAAATGGTGGAGAAGTGGTTTGGGAAGGTGGAATAATGCAAAGTCATTGTTTTCAATGGACTTTGAATTCACCAATATGACCGAAATACTCCGCTTCGGCGTTCACGGGTACATCGAGGATTCTGTGTTACTCACGTATGAATCACTTGAGGCAATTTGACCACTTCACTCTCTACTAGCTACATCACTTAATGGTGTTGGTGGGGCAATGTCACATTTGGTTAGCAGAATATCTCTTTAATAGTCAATGTCTTCCCTGCAGGAAGAATGGCTTCAATGTTCCCATAAAGCAGGGCTCTAGCAACATAGCCAATACAGTGGCATTTATTCTCTGATCAGTCAACAGTCTGAGACTCAAGTCATCTGCCAGCATAACAGCTGTGGTGTCTTCTTTTGACTGTCGTCTTTCTTTATGCCATCAAGGAAAATGTAAAGACATCTTAATTGAGGAAGAATTTGACTCAGAGTTGAGCGGTCCATACTGGCATCCGTGTGTCAGCCACAAATGCCTCCAGTAAGGTGACCAAGATTAAACTCCAACTACTGGAACTGAGCACGATGTCTACTTAACCTGTTTGATTCCACATGGTGAGTCATGTACAGCTTTTTCTGTCCAAGTAGCCTTTCCAACATGTAAAATGCTGAATTTCAGTGGGTTGGAACTTCCTGCTTAAATGTATGCAGTGTTAAGTCATTGACCTCTGCAGCCCCTTCAGGATTTTTATGCTTTCACAGAGTGGCTGAAATCAAATGCCCACATATTTTAATAGCAAGACCTAACCAGTTTTCAAATTTTTGTTTCCATTTAAGGAATTATGGATGAGAAAATGTAAACAATGTGCAAAACAAGGTGGGTGCTGGTAACTGCCATCTCTAACAGCTTTGACTGTTGGTATGGTTATCTGACACTATGAATCCTGGAGATAAGAAATATGGAGTAAGCCATTTCTGTAGTTGTTTCTGCAGCTCCTGCAAAATATTCACAGCAGTGTAGTTTTCCTCAGAAGTGGTGACATATAACCAAAACCAAAGTAACCAAATAAAAACCAAAGCTATGCTTTTGCCCACCCAAAACAAAGCTAGCAATCACCCACTCCTTATCCTTCCTAGTACCAGCGCAGGGGCGATGGCTTGGAACCCTTTTCCTAAGGTCAAGCTATGTCCATCTCACTGCCCCAATTCTCCACATCTTCAATCTTTCCATTACATCTGCTACTGTGCCGTCCTGCTGGAAATCAGCACATATCCTCCCTCTATTTAAATCTGGTGACCCATGCGATGTAAACAACTATAGGCCTATCTCCATATTGCCTATCCTTTCTAAAGTTCTCAAAAACTGATCCATATTCAGTTAAAATCTCACTTGGAAACCTTCTCTCTCATTAACCCAGCCCAATCTGGCTTCGGGCTAATCATAGCACAATCACTGCACTAGCAAAAGTAACCAATGATTGGATCTCTGCTATAGATGCTAAGAAGGTAACTGGTGCAGTCTTTTTGACCTCAGCAAAGCTTTTGATACTGTTGATCACAAACTATTAGTCAATTGCCTTGTAAAGTTGGGTGCCACATACCATACCACAATGGTTCTCTAGCTACCTAACTGGAAGATTCCAAAAGTAAAGGCGGAAGGCTTTTTCTGCTGCCTTGCCAGTTGCAGAGGAGTCCCCAAGGATCCATCTTAGGCCCTATCTTGTTTTTCTCTGTACATTAATGACTTAGATGCTAACATATCTATGTCCAATCTGCACTTTTGCAGATGATACTGTGTTATATACTTCTGGCTCATCGTTATCTGAAGTCAAGGGAGTGCTTCAAGCGGACTTAGCACAACTAGAGCATAACCTAATAAAGGCAAAGCTTCTGCTCAATGATAAGAAGACTAAAGTGATGATATTCTCTTGCAGTGCTGTCACAGGCCCCCAATACCCTTGCCCAAGACTTCATTGTCACCACGCTAAACGAGCCTCTGGAAGTTGTAACCAAATTTAAATATCTAGGTATCTGGATCGACAATAAATTATCTTTCAGTGACCACGTCGAAGATGTCTCTAGAAGGTTAAAAGCAAGGTTAGGTTTCTTCTACAGAAATAGACCCTTTTCCCCTTGAAACTCGAAACAAGCTTGTACAGGCCACTTTTCTCCCCTACTCGACTATGGCGATGTAATCTATTCCTCCACCACTCTTGCAAATCTAAGTAAACTGGACATCCTTTATCACCGTGCGTTACGGTTCATTATACAATGGCAAGAAAAGTTCCTGGACTCTGATTGGTCAGCTGCCACCACAGCAGGGATGTTATCCTGGCATAACATCCTGCTGATCATCCTACTCATCACCACATTGATTGTTTGCATCTTTTCTTAAAAAATATTTTTAAACACTAAATAAAATTCTTTAAAACTCTTTTCCCTGTATAAAACAATAAGCCATTGTACCATTGTATAATAGGAATATGCCCTCCAGGGTGGGTGTTATGCTGGGATAACATCCCTTCTTGGGTGTTGGACGCCCTCGGCGGTGGCCTCGGGCCCCAACCACCCGGTGGGATATTATCCCAACCTTCCTACCCTATCAAAATATTCCGCTATTACCAACTCCTTACCGTTAGCACCACTGTGACTTATATGCAGCTGTTGGTTGGACATCCCCTACTACTAGAAGCCTGCTCCATGCTTGGCTATGGACTCTTAAACTGCTCCTGCAGAACTTGCAAGCTATCTCTCTTCCCTTATTAGTATCTCACATAGTGCATACTCGTTAAGAAAATCTGACTTTATTATGCTTGACATACCAAGGATCACGGACTTCCTTTAGTAAGCGTGCTATGCATATGTCCTTCCCTCCATTTGGAACCAATTACAAACTGTACTGAAACTAACTAGCGAGTTTCAATAAACTTCTACAAATCGCTAAGTTCAGCCAAAATAAAAGACACCTGTAACTGTCATTAAGTCTCTTCCTTCCCCATGTGTGCCATATTTATCCACTGGTAAGGTATAATTGATTTGTCATATTAACTGCTTTCCTTCCCTTCTACTCCTGGCTTTATCTTTGCTTCGGCGCCACTGCTACTCTATCAAATCCTCCTCCCCATATCAGTTGTAGACTGTTGTTTGTTGTAGCTGCCAAAATACTGTATATGTATTGCACACACAGTCATCATGTTTCATTTATCAGTATGCAATCTGTAAGTCGCTTCCCTGTCTCATATCAATGTTTACCACCTACAGTCACCCTATGTGGTACCCTTGTATGTATATCCAGCCTGTATCATGTAACGTGCATTTCATGTATATACTGCTATTACCTATCTGTGTTTGTACTTTAAGTGTTTATGTCACAGGACCTCCTTGTGAATGAGCTTGCTCAATGGAGTTTTCCTGCAATAAACTTGAACTTGAACTTGAACTAGTACCAAACAACCTCTGGAACAAGTCTGCTCCTACAAATACCTCGGGATTACCTTGACTCAGCCCTCACATTCCACGACCACATTGATGCCTTGCATCCACTGCCAACATCTTGACTTGGCATCCTCTTCCGCCCATAGAAACTGCCTCCCCAAATACTCTCTGGATCGCTGTTACATCCATGTCCCTTGTAGACTATTGTTACCAGTCTATGGTGCTGCCTACACGACTGCCCTCAAAAAATTCACATAACCCTAAATAAGGCTTGCAGACTGATTACTGGTGCCCCCAGGCTCACACACACCTGTCAACTGTAGCGATGCTAAAATTCTGACATTGATGAACGGCTTCACTATCATACCTGCCTCCTCACTATAAAACCCTACTTGGGCTCTCCCCTCCAGGGGTGACTGCATCCATCCACTGGATCCCACCTACATGCAACACGGTCCTCCAACAAGACTGTTCTACTGGTCCCCAGATCAAGAACCACTCATGGTCAGAGGTCCTTCTGCTACAGAGCCCCATTCTGGCTTAACTCTCTCCTGCCCCCATCACCAATGCCACCACTATCTCCAAATTTCAAAACCACCCTTGAAGCCAACTCCTGAACACTCATAGCTGCTCCTGTCTCTGAATGAGGCCCGACCTTGATCTCTCCACTCGTGACAACTCCCGCGGGTGGCTTTCCACCTAGCCCACCCTCCACCCTTCCCAGCACACCATACCTAAGTATAATCTGGCCAGTGCCTGCTGTCTTATGGTAATGCCAGTAGATTGCTCAACATATGAAACCAACTTGTGTAAGACCTATTTCAATTACCTGTACCTTGTAACTCAAATGTATTTTGTTTGACCACAGTGTGACGTGGCGCCTCTGATGAGCACCTATTTGAGAAAACCTGTACTATGTAATATAAAATGCTATGTATGTCCTCAATGTGACGAGGTACCTTTGGAAATGAGCCCCTGGCTCAAAGGTTTATAGCTGATTCTCACAAATAAATAAATAAATAAATAAATAAATAAATATAATACAGCCTGCATCCTACTGCTTATGGTAAAGTGGGGTTTATTACTTTCCTGAAAATTTGCCCACTGAGCTATATCAGTCATGTAGTCAGTTGTTTGGTTGCTGGTCCATATATCTGTAGTTATGTGAACCTGCTTCCCTCAGAGTTTCAACTGCTTAATGACTTCATTACACACCAAGTCATACAACTGTGAAGCAGCCTTTTCAAGACATATGTTCAACAGGGAATGGTGTATCATGTTTTAATGCAGTTCATGAACTTGAAGAAACCTTTTGGGCAACAAAAGCAAAACAGGCTGACAATTGGCTACTGCTCTGCAATAGCTCTATTTAACAGCTTACATGTTGGATACTGGTGGGTAAATTTTGATCTCCTTCTTTTAATGTTAGTTGATTAGATCTTTTTAATTTTGGAAGGATGCATTTCTCATGCCTTTTTCAAGCGGAGTACTACTTTAGGATTTTCCAGTACTTGATGGTGTCAGAAAACAATCTATGTTTGTCTTGAAGACTGCAAGGACACATTAAGTGATTCAATATCTCTTACTGCTCCAGTTCACTGTCACTATGATCACTGCCAACATCACCTTCACTACTGCCCATACCAACCACACTGCTCTTTGCCCTGCCCACTCAGTTGTATGTTTTGCCTTTGCATGTCACATCATTACTGATGTTCCAAAATTTTTCAGTGTGCCACCACAGCTGATGTTCTTTTTGCACAGACTGCATACAGTTCTAGCATTGTCTGCAGGGTCAATGTAAAATAAATTCCACACTAAAGATTTTCATTTTGGTTTGTGCTGCCACAGTGCCTGGCACTATTCCTTGTGCAGTCAAGGGACCTGGAAGAAACCCTACACTGCCATTTCCTTGTTGAGATGAATTGTTTTCAGCCATATTCATCTTCTTATTCTTACATTTAGCATATGATTTTTTCCTGCACTTTCCTCTCATGCCTTACAGCGGCATCCTCTCCTACCCCTCACCGAATCTACTGATCTTTATAACCACAGGATTCAGAAGAACTGGAAGTTTCATCATCATTATGTGGGACATAGCCTGGCTATCCCATTCCCAGTCCCCACTATCACCACCATTTCTATCAGCATTTGCTGCCTCAGCATCTGAGCTTATTTTTCAGAAGGATGCCTCCTTACAAGTTGCTTCAGCAGCTGGAAGTATCCTGGCACATGTGGCAAGGTTCAGTACCTCTACGAGAAACTCCAGTCAGTTCTTTCCAAAACTCACCTATCATTTCATTGCTAATATGCTTTTTAGTTCAGGAGATTTAGTGCCAGTTTGGTGATGTTATTATTATTATTGTCACTATGTTTTCATTAGTGTTATGATTCATATTGCCCATATCATTAACAGTTGCATGTGCAGCAGAACTGTCTTCCTTTTAGTAAACTCAGACTGGAAAGTACAAGCACAGTAGAAACAGCCATGAAAGGATATTGTTTCACTATCTGCTAGGCAGACAGTGTAGCTCTTCATGTTACTGTGACAAATGACAGGGCTCTGTGGCACCTAACAAACAGTGTGATACAGTTGCAAAAGGCTTTCTGTATGCAGCAGAGACAGACAGTGTAGTTATGGCACAGTAATAAATGCCAGGGCTTAGAGGCACCTACCAAGCAATGTGTGATACAGCTGTAAAGGCTTTCACTGCCCTGCAGAGCAGGCTGTATAGCTATGGCACTGTAATAAATGGGTTCAGAGTTTGGGGCACATAAAAAACAGTATGATACAGTCGAGAAGGGCTTTCACTATGCAGCAGAGACAGAGAGTGTAGCTATGGTACAGGAATAAATGCCAGGACTCTGGGGCACCTAACAAACAGTGTAATACAGTCATCAAAGACTTTCACTGTGCTGCACAGATACACAGTATAGCTGTGTCACAGTAATAAATGGAGCTCAGGTACATTCAATAAACAGTGTGATACAGCCATAAAGGCTTTCACTATGCTGCACAAACAGTGTAGCTGACTATATTATAGTAACGAATGACAGGGCTCTGGGGCACCTAACAAACAGTGTAATACAGTCATAAAATGCTTTCACTATGCTGCAGAGACAGGCAGTGTAGCTATGTCACAGTAATAAATTAATGGTCTCAGGGGCACCTAATGAACAGTTTGATACAGTCATAAAGGCTTTGCTATGCTGCACAGACAGTGAAGGTATGTCACCGTAATAAATAAATAGGCTCTGGGGCACCTAACAAACAGTATAATACAGTCATAAAGGCATTCATTATGCTGCAGAGACATTGTAGCTACTGTATGTCACAGTAATAAAATGCGGGCTCGGGCATGCAACAAACTGTGTGATACAGTTGTACTAGTCTTTGCTATGCTACACAGACAGACAGTGCAGCTATGTCACAGTAATAAATGGGCTCAGGGCACCAAACAAACAGTGTGATACAGTCACAATAGACATTTGCTATGCTGCACAGGCGGACAGTGTATCCATGTCACTGTAATAAATGGGATCAGTGGCACCCAACAAACAGTGTGATACAGTCACAATAGGCTATTACTATGCTGCAGAAACAGACAGTGTAACTATGGCACAGGAATAAGTACCAGGACTCAGGGCACCTAACAACAGTGTAATACAATAATAGAAGGCTTTTGCTGTGCTGCACAGACAGACAGTGTAGCTATGTCACAGTAATAAATGGGCTCAGGTGCATCCAGTAAACAGTGTGATACAGCCATAAAGACTTTCACTATGCTGCAGAGACAGTGTAGCTATTTCACAGTAATAAAATGACTTGAGCTCAGGGCACTTAACAAAGTATGACACAGTTGTAAAGGCTCACTCTATGCTGCAGAGGCAGACAGTTTAGCTATGGCATAGTAATAAATGCCAGGGCTCAGAGGCACTTACCAAACAGTGTGATACAGCTGTAAGCGCTTTCACTGCCCTGCAGAGGCAGACAGTGTAGCTATGGCACAGTAATAAATGGGCTCAGAGTCAGGGGCACTTAAAAAAAAACAGTGTGATATAGTCAAGAAGGGCTTTCACTATGTAGCAGAGACAGACAGTGTAGCTATGGCACAGGAATAAATACCAGGACTCAGGGCACCTAACAAACAGTGTAATACAGTCATCAAAGGCTTTCACTGTGCTGCACAGACAGACAGACAGTATAACTATGTCACAGTAATAAATGGGCTCAGGTGCATTCAATAAACAGTGTGATACAGCCATAAAAGGCTTTCACTATGCTGCACAGACAGTGTAGCTATGTCACAATAATAAAATGACAGGAGTTCAGGGCACCTACAAAATTGTGATACAGTTGTAAAAGACTTTATGCTGCAGAGACAGACAGTGTAGCTATGGCACAATAATACATGCCAGGGCTCAGAGGAACCTAACAAACAGTGTGATACAGCCACAAAGGCTTTCACTACCCTGCAAAGACAGACAGTATAGCTATAGCACAGTCATAAATTGGATCAGAGTCAGGGCACCTAACAAACAGTGTGATACAGTCAAGAAGGGCTTTCACTATGCTGCAGAGACAGACAGTGTAACTATGGTACAGTAATAACATGGCAGGGCACCTAACATTGTTTCACACCAGCTACCCTACCCAGTGCCTTCTGTTTTGTTTATGTCTTCCCCACCTTCCACCTCTGTTCTCTCCAGTTCTCAGCACCACCACCACCACAACTGAGGCTGGCCTGACCCCCTTCCCTGGCTGAGATCATTTCTCAGGCCACACCTATCTCCCTGTCCCTTTGCTCCTTGACAAAGTGTAGGTAAGTAAAATAAAAAAGTTTTTTCATCTTTTCAATCATCAAGTCAATGATTTCTGCTTCAGAGTGAGTGCCCACATGGAGCTGCTTCCACACTCCACAATGCACACAAACAAGCTACTGCCAGCTGGATTCCATGCAGCAGACAGAGCACAGACCCCACTGACCAATCAGGTGTCAGCTCAGTGTCATGTGGTCCCTTTCTGCTGCACATTTGTGAAGGACCCCACAAGCTGCCTTAATACCTATTTCCAGTTCCTTTACCCATTACTCTTGTCAAATTACCCAACCCAAGAATTACACTGTTATGACAGGTAGGTAGTACATTACCCAAACTACCCAACCCAGCTGAAATAGGTGATACCCACACTACCAGACCCAGCTACCTGAAGGGTGGCCCAAGCCTAATCTGAATGCACTTGAAGAAAAGCTGACTGCCAGATCCAGTAATACCAGACTGAACTATTAAAATACAAACAGAAAAAACATGAAAGAAATGTTAAGGATTATAGGGAAGGCATTATATACAGTTGGCATAGGATACAGAACCAACACCCATGAGCCACTGGTGAGAGTATAAATTATTTCAGCACAGATCCTCAAATCATTTCTTCTGGTCCAGACAGCAATCTCAGTGATAGCACTGAGAATAGGCGTTATACACCGTAAGCAGTATCACACCATCATTTTTGGACAATTCTGATGAGGACCTTGATCCAGACCCTATAGGGAAGGGAACAGAAGAGGTTGAAGAGGATGAGGAGAGGGCTGGGGAGGGAAAACAGGAGAGGATACAGAGAAGGGCAAGTAGGATCATGATCCACAGGCAGGTGAGACTGGGTTCCAATCAAGAGGTCATCCTGGACCCATATTCCAGACTGGTGGTTATAAATCTTTCCTCTATTGTGCTTGCTAAGGAACAAAATTGATTTTAGCCAAAAGGCTATCATTTGTTCATGCTAATAGACCTGTGCCTTTCAGATCAAAGTTGATTTATTTAAATTTTTAGAACATTACACCTCTATGAGTTTTTGGAAATGAAAGGCAACATGGGTGTCATGGATATTATCTGTAGATACCTCTGATGTTAAAAGGAAGACTGAGGTCTACATAGACTGTGACATGTTGCCCCCCATAGACAATCCCTACTCTCATAACCTTCTGTCACCTTGTTAAATGTGATGTAAGAAATCTATTAAACACAAAATAGATAATAACTCACATTCAGGTTGGAAACAAAATTATTTATATTTCTTTCAATCAAATATCCCAGGAAGCCAGTACTGTACCTTCTACCTAAAATATATAAAGAAACCAGACCAGTTCCACGGAGACCAACTGCTTCTTCAATTGACTCAATAACAGAGCCTGTGTCCAAATTTGTGGATTTTACATCAAGCGTTTGGTCTCTAGCCTGCCAGCATACATGCAGGACATGAATGGCACCGTTAGATTTTTGCTAAGATTCAAGTGATCAATGAAGACTACTTAGTAGCAACAGATGTTGAGAGACTTTAACATCCCACACAAAGGTGGACTGGAATTAATTAACAAGACACTGTCTGAATGACCAGAAAATGTGATAGCACCCTCACTACATTTCTATTTGGCATACTACATATTGGAAGGCAATTATTTTTTGTTTTAGGGACAATTTTACATGCAGTGCAAGGGGACAGCAATGGGCACTACCTTCACCTGAAACTTAACAAATTTGTCTATGGGAGCCTAAGAGGTCTTTTATTTTCAAGAATGAGATCAACAATTTTTCTTGCCATATTGTTATGGAAGAGATATATCAATGACTGTCTACTGATTTTAAGTGGATGTGAGATCACTCTGCACAAGAATAGCAACCTCAGATCCACTTGCGAGATTCAGAAAGAAACATGCACCTGTTCTGGACCAAATTGTCATTAAATCTGATAAGGAAATCCATACTAAACATTATAGAAAAACCTTGGCCAGAAATTCCCTGCTCCATAGTATTAGCTATTATCCACCATCTCTGATAGAAAATATACAAAAGGGTGGTTCAAGGTCAGTTCCTGCATGTCCGACAAACCTTCTCTGAGAAAATGACTTTAAAACAGACAAAAGGAGATATCTGACCACTTTGTAGCCTATGCCTACAAAAACACACTGTACAAACTGTGTATGCAAAGGTCAAAAAGCAGCTACAAGCATGATGTTGTGTGGTAACCAAAAAATAATGAATGAGCTCCACCAACAGTGGTCACAGAATGCAACACAGATGCACATAAAATTAGTGGCATCATTAGGAAACATTGGGATATATTGAAAAGTGATTGGACTTTGGACAACTTGCAGAGTTGTATCCAAGATCATGTTCAGTAGAGGAAAAACATGAAAGATGCTCTAGTTCATGTTAAATTACCTCCAATACCGCACACAAACAGCTGTCTATCTAAAACACGGGTTTCCACTGATGTGGGAACTGTGTACACTATTACAAACAGTATTAACAGCAAAAGTTCCAACTATCCTTGGTCAGGAAAAAGTTTACTATCAAACAGTTTATTTCCTGGACCAGCACAGGTGTAATCTACATTCTAATGGACCCATGTGGATTGGTCTGTGTGGGCCAAATGAAGAGCAAGTAAAAATAAGGACTGGTGAGCACAAAACTGCATTACGAACTGGGAACCTTGACTATTTAATGGCTCCCGCTACAGAAAGCTGGACCCATGTGAATTTTCATTAAACAATAAACAATGTCTGCAGTCACTCTCAAATGCTTAGGGATTGAAAAAGTTTCTATTGGTTTATGAGGTGATCTAAAAATAAAAGGCTTCTGCAAAGGGATGCCTTTTGGATCTCTGAACTTAATACTCTGTACACAGCTGAACTAAATTAGGAGTTATCATTGAACTTTTCTGGATTAAATTGAACCTTTAATATCTTCTGTTTTTCATGGTTCAAATTCAAGGGAAATTTGTTTAATTCCTTGCTAAGCTGCTAAATGTTTGCTGTCAGTTACTAACTCTTGTTTCTATTGATTCCGATTGAAGTATGTCATTTTTTGCTGAGTTGGCCAATTCTGGAATGTCTGTATTATATTAATTTTCTTTGCTGCTGATGTTTGGATGAATCCAAATTCTGTAGGTGTCTGCATATTTTATACAATTCTGATTATTGTACATATGTTGTCAATAGTGACTTTATTAATGTTGTTCATTCAACTGCATGTGGTTTATTATTATTCTACCTTTCTCATTTCACTTTTTGTAGCTAATACTTTTACACTGTTGCACTAGATGGTGGTGTTTTTGTCACTGCTCCTTTAAAGTTGCTTTTTAAGTGGGTCTCTTTACAGGTATGGTTTAGCTCTGAAGACAATGTCTAGCTAAAATGTTGATACGTAAGTAATTTGCAACAGTCTGACCTGACCAGCACTGGAGCTATAGTGGAGAAGTATAATTAATTCTTCTGTACAGAGCCACAGGGTGTGTTTTGTCCAATTCACGGAGTTGTGAGTAATGGTCTTTAGTTAGGAGCAATGCTCCATTTTGCACTAAAATCCTGTATCGCTGCAAAATGTGCTCTGAACTGTTGTATTGCATTGATATGGACATTGCAGCATGTCTCTGTACTACTGCCTCTCTCCCAGCCAAAGTTGATGCATTTACTAGCAACAACTCTATGCATGTTCTGTGGCTTCTAATTGTTTTGTCACTAGAGGTGAGATTAAAGGAGCACTTTGTACCTTTCTTAAGGCTGTTAGGTAGCTTATTTCTAGTCCACCTGTTTTACTGTGCTGACTCACTTCAGCTTTCAGATTGGATTTTTGTGATATTTTGATACGGTGCTACAGTACCTCTAGGCCCACCAGACACCTGGTCATGACTAACCTCAAAATGCTTCTAATAAATTGCAACTCAATCGAATTGGTTCAAAATGACTTCTAAATGCCATAAAGCTGATGTGCTCGTTACCTCACATGGTCCTCCCTCTATCACTCTCCCCCTTCTCCGGTTTCAAACTACTGGGGACTCTCTGAATGTGGTGGATAACTACAAATGCTTAAGTCTCTGGTTGGATTGCAAATTAGCCTTCACTACCCACACTGATAATCTCTGCAAGGCGCTCCAAGCTTGAGTGGGTTTCTACTATAGAAACAAAGGCTGCTTCACTGCTGAAGCTTGGAAGAGAATGATGCAAGCCATTCCTTTCTGCCTTAGATGGCACTGACCTGCTATTCAGAGGCAGTATGCCTATACACATAGCTAAACTGAAAGGGCTCTACCATAGGGTTCTCCACTTTATAACTAATCTCCTCAGCAGGATCCACTACTGTACTTATATGCTTCAGCAGGTTGGTCTTTGCCAACATGGTGCATAAAATTCTTTATATGTGGACATGCAAAGCCTTTCAAGATGATCTCCCACCATATTTTATTGCAGTATTCCTCAGAACCTCCAGTACCACTGATTTAAGGAGAAACAGCATCCTCCTCCTCACTATACCTAGGTACTTCACCCATTTTGGCAAAGTCACACTCAGCTGCCTCATCCATACTTTGTGGAATAAGCTGCAAAACACTATAAAACTCTGCTCCTTTATCAGTCATGTTTTAAAGTTCTCCTAGAAACCCACTGTGTTGATAGTTGTAACTATGGTTACCCTCTGTCCCACTACAGCACTAAAATTTATTGCATATCTCCTGTATGCTATACCCATTATAATATCTTGCTGCTACAACTGTATATCATTGATATGCTCCTTGTATGTGGTTACTATGATATTCTGCATGGGATCCATGACAGGAGACCGACAGAATTTCTGTCAAATGCCCTATCAACGACACTGGCAGGTCGACGCATTCTGCAGTTGGCTGCCAGCTTGCTATTGCTGTCTTTGTTTCCTTGAGGCTTCCCCCAACCCCTACATGGGGGCTGTGCCCCGCACCCCCCACTTAAGGATTCTTAACTCCAGTCAGAGCTGATTGGGGTGCAGGACCCCAACAGACAGCGCCAGGTTCCAGCAAGTCTCCGCCATGGCTAGGTACTGTAGTCGCTGTGGGGACCTAGTTGGCAAAATGTTGCTGTGAAGGGGTAAACGTTCTGCATGCATATTTATAGCACCTGTAATTCCTGGATTATGCACCAGTTGCTTTATGCTTATTATATACAGAATAATGCATGGGGAAGTGTGAGTAATGAGGATATAATAACTGGGGAGCATTTTCTCCCATAGGAAACCCAGTTATAATTAGCCGTTGTAACAATGAACACATGCTGGGTTTCCTTCGATCCACACCTGTGCAAACCTCCACTCCTCCATTTCTCATCACTTTCTACTTAACCACCAGCAGCACTCTCGGCAGTAAGTAAATAAAAACTCACCTCTCACGGTAACCACCAATCTTTCCTTAAATGGCTGGCTCCTTGAGTAAACCTAAAAAAAATGAGAAAAAAAAAACCTGGAAAGTTTCCAGTAGCCGAGGGATGGTGGATGGCGCTTCATGCCATCCTGACTACTGACTGAACAACATAGATAAGCGCTTTCTAGTAATTATATAAAATAATACATGGAGTGGTGTGTTTAGCGATTTTACACACCCCTCAGTGTTGGATGCTTAAATAAACCCCAAAAACAATAGCATCCAACACCTTGGGATGTGTAAAATCTCATTAAACACACCACCCATGCATTATTCTATATTTTATGCACACCTGAGGTGGGTGATGCCTCATAAACCCGTAACTGAAGCTCAAGGGGTTTATCAGGCATTGCACACCTTGGGTGTCATAAAAATCTAAGCTAACACACACTTCCCTGTGTTTTATTTTTATAATGACTGGTTCCTTTGATTTTTTTGTTGGACAGGTACTTGTTGAACAGCCTAATGGTGGTCTTGGCTTTTCTTAAGAGTGTTTCTTTTTTCTTGCTGGTCTATGAATGTTTGTCTTTCTAGGTCACTAGATTGCTGAAATGGTGATTAATGTTCCATTTTTTAGGTGGGTAGACAGACATTCGTAGACCACTGGTTATTTTCATTTCTGTGAGAAATGTGTCTTCCTTCAACCACGTGTAAGTTAGATTCCCACTAAGTAGTTTCAGTGAGGTTAGCACAGTCAAGTTGACAGCGTGAGGAGCCAGAAGCACTAGCATCAGAGTCATTTTAAATTTTTGCAAAAGGTGCTAACCAAACTCTGTTATACACATATGTATAATCAAACTCCATTATGCAAAGGTGATTATACTTATCTGTATAATCAAACTCCATTACACACGGCTGCATATAATCATACATGTATAAAAGAATTTGACAGCTTCTGTCCACCATTGATAATCATCACTAACCAGTTATTATAAATCAATTATTTTGTTTACCTGTCTGTTTACCTCTCTGCTTGTATAGTTTTCGATCGCCTGTAATTATTGGATTATTATCAGTTGCTTTATGCTTACTGTAATTATGATACACTTTGTATTTATCACTCTGTATTCATTCTATGCCCATGAATTCAGAGGATATTAAATATATAAATATTTAATACACTATTAAA
The DNA here is from genome assembly GCA_016271365.2 of Neoceratodus forsteri. Classification (NCBI taxonomy): domain Eukaryota; kingdom Metazoa; phylum Chordata; order Ceratodontiformes; family Ceratodontidae; genus Neoceratodus; species Neoceratodus forsteri. The sequence goes on from CM057449.1 coordinate 1,328,763,165, forward strand.
TTATAGAATATGCATTAAAGTACACTAAAATACAAAATAAAAAGCGTACAGAGTGGTGTACATATTTATGGAACATGTATAAACAGAGGTGAGAAAGAAATAAGTGCCTCAGCTGGGAGTTCCATAAATATGCACACCTCACTCCTGTGTGATTGTTACAAGTAAAGTAAAGCCAGGACCTACATTACTAAGATGCTCAGTAAAACCAGACTTGGTAGTGACTCACTCAACATGAAATTGATGGAAGTTGCCTTGGACAAGTTGGTGGTTCCCATCACTAAGATCTTTAACAAGTCTCTCACCTTGGAAAAATTCCCTGCAGCCTGGAAGGTAGCTTTAATCACCCTTGTCCTAAAACGTGGGGACTGGTCTTGCACTGCTAACTATGGACCAATATCTATTCTTTCCCCTCTTGAAGGTGCTTGAATGGATCATGGCTGACCAGGTCATGGAGTACCTTGAGAAGTTCAGTCTACTGTGCCCCACAACAGATCGGATTCCATCAGTGCCATAGCACAATGCTACGCCTTAGTTGAATTCACAGACTATGTTCACAAGGCCTTGGATGGGGGGCAACCTGGTGGGATCTATCTTCATTGATCTCACCAAAGCCTTGATACAGTCAACCATCACATCTTGCTTGTCCAACTTCAGCACCTCAGGCTAGCCTCTGAAGCCATTCTCTGGTTCCAGGATTACCTATCCAGCAGAGCACAGAGTGTAAAATTAGGACAGCTATCTCCTCATCTAGGGGATATAGTACTGGGTGTCCCACAAGGGTCTATACTGGGCCCCTCCTCTTTAGCCTGTTCATCAACAGGCTTCCAGAGACCTGCAATAGCAAGATTATTCTGTATGCAGATGATGCTGTCATCCTTAGTAGTAGTGCCCAGTTTCAGCACCTACAGGATTATTTGCAGTACTCATTTCCCAACTTGAGGACTGGTTCATCTCTCATAAATTGCTTCTCAATTACAAGAAGATGAAGACGATGCTGATAACCACTCACCAGCACAAGAGATATCTTCTGACCCTTGCTATTACTAACAACAAGGCTGCTCCACTCAAGCAGGTCAGCTCTTTTAAATACTTGGGTGTGATCATTGATGACACCCTCTCTTAAATGCAGTACATTGATCAGGTTGTCAAAACAGTGGACACCAAACTTGGAGTTCTCTGCAGACACAGACAGTACCTAACTCCTGAGGCACTCAGGTTGGCAGTCTTCTCTTCCATCTTGTCTGTTAATGACTATGGACTCATGGTCTATAGGTTAACATCTGACACTGTGCTAACACAAGTAAGTACGGCCCTCAACAAGGCCTGCAGACTGGCTCTAGGAGCTGATAATCTCTACACACCTGCTCTCTCATGGCACTAACTGGCTCAGTCTTACCAGCAGAATCAAATACAAATGTGCCTGCTTTGGCATGAAATCTCTCCTAGGTAATGCTCCATCAGCTTTCATAGAACTGCTCTGGTGAAGTGGATCAGGTATTGCACTAGAGGGCAGACTCACTGCCCACTTGCCATCCCTTCAGAAAAACAGTGCTTGACCAATGGTCCTTTGCATACAGGGCTCCTTCTTGGTTAAATGAGATCCCAGCATGCCTTTTACTCATTGACAGCCTCCCTGCCTTCAAGGCAGAACTAAGATGTCACCTGGCCAAGGCTGAGGTCTGTAGCTGCAGGTAACCTGTAGCACTATCACCCGGTAGCTTGAGTCAGCCTGCTCCTGGGCTGCATTCTCCAATTTGTTATCCTGCTGCCCAGTAACCCTGAGTTTAAACTCCTACTTCCTCCTACTATTTGCCAGCCCTCAAACTTGAGCCTTCCATAGCCACAGCCTGTCAACAAGCCTTCTATCTACTGTCCTTAATGCAGCACTCTGTTTTAAGTCCCTCCCTGCCATTGACCCTGCACAAATGTGATTGTCTCAAAGCACCTGTCCTCCCCAACTTATTCTGTGTACGGTCCTCCCTCACATTGCTCTCTAGTATGTTCCTACTAGGTCAGTCCTGCACAGAAAATTTTGTCCTGCCCTTGACTAGAATTAATGACAAAATCTCCACTTGGTTGCATTAACATACAGGGTATGAAAGCCTATGTTGAGTCTCCCGACTTTATATATAAATAATGACAATGCTTCCCTGGCTGCTTTACCTCCTGCTAAATTAGTTTCTTAAACCCACAGCACTCACCATCTACCCTGGGCTGTACTAACTGCAATATGCTGTACCTCTATACGAGATAGCTTACAATTGTAAATAGATCAATTACTGTTATTTCTTGTATTTTTGTCTCTGTACTTGTGCACCCATACTCTGTAACTACCTTTCAGTGTTGTCCTCCTGTCAAGATGTGGAACTTTTGAAAATGAGCATTTTGCTCAAAGGTTGTGTCCAAATGATGAAATAAATGAATAAATAAACAAATAAATAAATACATATTTGTGTTGCCATTGAGTTGTGCCTTTGAGAAAGAGTAATGTGCTCAGGGACAGCCCAGGTTCCAGTTGTCTCAGTGGTGCAGCTGGTTAGCATAATGGGAACAGTATTCTGGGCAGCCTGGGTTCAAGGCCCAGCTGATGCACTTATCTTCTTTCTCACCTCTGTTTGTATGTGTTCCATAAATATGCACACCACACTCCTGTATGATTGCTACAAGTAAATATTTGTTATGCGATTGGGTTGTGCATTTGAGAAAGAGTAATGTGCTTGTGGAGAGCTCAAGTTCCAGTTGTCTCAATAGCACAGCTGGTTAGTGTAATCTGAATGGTATTCTGGGAAGCCTGGGTTCAAGTCCCAGCTGAGGCACTTACTTTTTTTCACCTCTGTTTGTATGTTTTTATTTTGTATTCCTTTGTGTATTTTAGTGCATATTCTATAATTTAATAGTGTATTATTATATATGCAATATATGGATCATGAAAATAATACTATTGAAAACGGTGCAAAAAATCCTTGTAATAGATACCATTTCCCATAACAGCATACTTCACTCCCAATAAACCACTCCCAATAAACCACTCCCAATAATACTATCATTCAGGCTTTAGAATGATAGTATTATCACTCCTACTGAAAAGCATAAGCGCACCCTGCCACCTCGTGCTAACCACGAGTCAGCTTCTACAGCAGTCCAGCACGAAGAATTTAAAAAACTGCTCGTGGGAAACAAACACCACAAAACTTTCTGTTGGCAACAATAATATCTCTTTGAAAGCCACAGACAGTTACGAAAACAGGCTACAGTTTATCTCTGACCAAGAAAATCAAAATACCTTAAAAAACAAAAACAGTCTTTGGCTGATACTCTTACTAGAACTGTTTCCTTCACTTTCTTAATGACCTCTTCAAACAGCTTCCAGATTCCTCATTCAAGCCACGTCTCAGCCTACACAACACTCCAACAAGTAAGACCTCACCTCCTTCTCCCATCCATATATTACAAAAATAAAAATAGGTTACAGTGAATTACTTCATTAAAATTCCATCTCGAGGTTCTGTGGACATAGAAACCTCTTGAGGTTATCTATGACCCCAGAACCTATCGATGGAATTACAGCCTTGTAATTCACTGCAACTTATCTATTATTCTATTTATAATATTCTCTGTGAATTCATAGGGCTGGATTTTCAAAGTGAGGCACAGGACTTGCATCAAGCCCTGTGCCATGACACTAGGTTCTGGTGGTGTGCAAAACCCCTTCGCCTCAGTTGCACCGATTTTGCCAATTTCAGGCGCAGTTGGGACAGTTTTCATGATTTATGGCAGCTTGTGCCAAATATCTGGCAAAAGCTCTGTAAAAGGCAGTTAGGAATTCTGCAAGCTAGATCACAAAGTTGGTCTAACTGGAGGCAATTGCTGCATGAGTTGCAAAATCTTGTTAGATTGCTGCAAGCCCAGTGCATCTTATCTTTTTGCACATGAGGTTTGTGACAATCAAATCAGTTTGAAAATCCAGCCCATAGTATTTTTGGAACAGGTGCAATCCATTTCTACTGTGCAATCTGTTGTCTGCTATGAAAGAGCACAACTACTGTACTAAATATTAAAGTAACCTGTATCTGATAGAGAGTATTTCCTTGGAGTAACTGAAGGGTTGGTTCTGTTGCCTGATATAAAGACCTTGCACTGAGTGAGCAGTTGCCAATGATGGGACAAGAATCTGAACTATACAAATGCCATCCTGGTGGTAGAAACATTGAACTACAAGCAGTCATTCAGGCATCTGGTGGCTGTTGTGTGCAAAGTTATGACAAACTGGTCACAGTGGTGTAGATCACTATGACAATTAAGTTAATTGGGACAGTAGCAGGTGGACAAGGGAATTCTGATAAATATTAGGGATGAAATGTTTTGTATAGTAGAAAATATTTTCATGTTAACATATTTGGAGTGGCTACATGAATTGTCTTTTGCACTCTGGGTTGAATATCTAATTGCACAAGTGAACCATCGTCAATCTTCCTTTATGACCAAATGGGATAAATTATATACCCTTTACTTGAATTGACGGGTTGAATTGGAGTGGTGGGGGCCTTCTACACCTTCCTTTCATTAGCTCTTAATATGCCCCTGTGAACTAATTAGAGCAGGAGGAGAGCATTACTGTAGTATTTTGTTCTCCTTCCTTCTTTCTTCTTATTATTATTATTTCTTTTATTTATTTCCTTTGTCTTTCTTTTCTGTATGGCCCATCTTTCCTACCTGTAGAGTACCATAACTGTAAGAGGTATAATATTTATGACCACAAGCGCCTTGCGGTGGGGGTTACGGGTGGGGGTTGGATATATTTGTGGACTCTTCTGTTTTTTTTTCCTATGGGGTCTTTTTTTTTTTTGGATGTTGTTTTCTTAGCTTTATTTTTTACCTTTGTTCTAAATTGTTTGTGTAAAGGTGTAAACACTTTTGTTATGTCTCAATCACGTTTTGACTTTTTCAAGTTATAAAATAAACTAAATAAAAAAAAAAAGAAAATATTTTATGGTGAGACCTGCACAAAATACTAAATATAAGGGACTGAATTAACTAACAGTTCAGAAACTCTTGAAAATCTACATTCTGTCTTGTGTGTCTGTTTCAATGTGCCTATGTTTTAGTGTATCCAGTAAAGACATGTCAATATCTGTTACAATGCAAACTTAAATTCCAAATTATTGGATGCCTGTAAAGTGAATTGTTAAATAAACACATCATAACTTGTCAAAAATGTATTTTTATTTTTTGCAAGGGTGGGTAAACAGGGAGGCTGGAAAGTAGCTAGGGTGGCTGAAGGGTAACTAAAGAGGATTTAGGGTTACTGGGGAGGCTGAGGGTGCCTTAATAAGATATTGGGCTTACATGTCACTGGCAATGTTGCAGCAAAATTCCTGACTGAGTATATCCTATAGTGATACAACATTGTCACTATTTTTGAAACTTGGGGTGACATACTTAAGTGATCACTTATAGTAGCTTTGAACAGTTGAACAATTTCATATTAACTCACAGAGTGACTGAAACCACAGTCTTGATCTCATGCTGCAAAATATATTAAAAATCTCATCATTCATTTTATGTGTCATGATCTGCAGTTTTTCCATTGTCACAGGTTCATCTTTTCCATACAGGCAGTCATGTACATCATGCATTGATCCATCACATTTCCTTCCACAGTATGGTAGGCAGTCTGTGGGCAAGATATGCAGTTGATAAATTTCACTTTGCAAATTAATTTGCAAAGGTTGCTAATTTTACAAAGTGCTGACTTCACATTATTTTTGGCAGGTGAAATTACTCTTTTAGGCAAAGTCAGGTAAATTTGCTGAGGAAGCTGCAACTTCACCATGTCTTTGCCTGACTTCTCCTGATAAAGTGTCATTTCCCAAAAACTTATTGCTAAGTATATTTGTGAAATTGCAACGTTAAAACTTTGCAACATTTCTATAAGTGGGCAGTGGGTCACACAGACCCAACAACATGGAGTTTAAGGTCACATTAATTATAAAAAGTTGCATTTAGTCTTTATTCTCAGCACCATGTACATGAATGACATTTACAGTACTGTACTGCTTAGTAGGCAACTGATAAAATGCATTTACAATTTAGCTGTGCTTGGTCTGCGGGAGAGATAGATAGATGTGGAGTCAAAGCTCACAGCTCACTTCACACTTCCACCATGCAGAATGTGAGAAAACCAGATCCCTGCACACCAGCATATGGAATGTTTGCAGCCAGGTGCTCTGCCATTCACCTTGTACTAGGACAGGTGATACTATTGGGAACTTGAGAGGTAGATCTGAAATGTAATCATGCAGTGCAAGAAAATACTGTTCACACATGCAGTACTGTGCACATACTGTACTGTACTGGACTGTACTGTACTGTACAATCATGCATTTAGAAATGGTCACTTGAAAGTACAGTATTAAACATTGGCCCATCTATTTTATATCCTTACAGGAGGTGAACCACTGGACATTGTGCTTATGGTACCAGGGGAGCAGCATGCTGCCCCATGGATTTCCCAACCCTGGTCTGGGGGCCACCAGTCTATAAGGCCATGACCCACTAGAATAACTGTGACATTGATGACCAGGAGTAGAGCTGGGTTGAAGTTGCAAATTCCATTTTCATGGAACTTAAAATTTCATAAAGTTTGTGACATTTTCCACACTAACACCTTTGACAAAATCAGAATCTTCTGAATTAGTTTGACAAATTTTGCCCTATTCCATGGAATTTTCTGATTGAATTATGGAATAATACACATGAACTGTGGAATGACAGTTCTGAATTATTCCATTCTGCAGTTTACTACATCAATCCCCAATACATGTACTTATTCCGAGTTCAGTAATTAGTTCTGTGGAATTTCGTTCTGCAGTTTAATACATTAATTTACAATTCATACATTCATTCCACACTTCAGTGACTCACTGATTGCAGAATGTATGAATTGCAGATTAATAAACTGCAGAAAGAAATTACACAGAACTGACACCAGAGAGTGATCGGGTCTGTGTGAATTTCTTTCCACATTTAATACATTAATCCAATTCATAATTTATTCTGCCATTCTAAGTCAGAATTTCCACGAAAGTTACCAAAGTGCATTCTGAAATTTTGCAAAAGTGAAATTTGACTGTGCCAAAATTCTGCCTACATATGAACATACTACATATATACAAAGAAGCCAGCAGAAGAAGGCCATTTGGTCTATCCAGTCTGCTCATGTTGCAGGGTCCACAGCTTGAGCTATTGTCCCTGTCCCCCATTCCTCCCATCCTCCCTACTCATGATCCTTACCTTCCTCCTGCCTATCTCAGCCTCTCTTGAAGCTGCCAACTATATTCAATGAGATCACTTCTTCTGGCAGCACATCCCAAGTGTCCACCACCCTCCATGAAGAAGTGCTTCCTGACCTCCCTCCTAAACCTCTCCTCCAGCTTAAGACTGTGCCCCTCATGTTATGGTTGACACTGAGCTTAAAGAGACCCACCTTATATATCTCTTTCAAGGACTTGAAGGTCCCAATTATGTCCCTCTTTCTCCTGTCCTCCAAGGAGTACATGTTCAGTGCCCTCAACCTCTCCTCATGTGCCTCCCCCCTGCTGATCCCCTATCGCCTCTGTAGCCTCCTCTGGACCTTCCCCAGCAGGTTAATATCCTTGTGAGGTGTGGGCACCAGTACTGAACTCCATACCCTAGATGTGGCCTTACCTGTACAAGGGCAATATAACCTCCTCTTCTACTACTGATCCAAGTAGCAATGCATCCCAGCATCTTGTTTGCCCTTGTTGCTGCTTTCTTGTACTGCATGGAGTGCTTCAGGTGATCAGTGATCATCACTCCAGGGTTCTTCTCCTCCTCTGATGCAGATACCTGGACTCTGCCAGGTAGTACTCTGTCCTGTGATTCTTGGCTCCAATGTGCATAACTTTGCATTTCTTGGCATTGAAACCAAGCTGCCAGATCCTGGACCACCTCCCTAGCTTTTCCAGATCTTCCTGTAGATCCTGTATCCTTTCAGCTGTGTCCACTTTCCCATAGAGTTTGGTGTCATCTGCAAATAGGCATTTGCCCTTAATGCCATCCCCAATGTCATTGATGAAGACATTGAACAACACCCCCAGCATCAAGCCCTGTGAGACCCCGCTAGTGACCTCTCTGGTGTCAGAGGACTCCTCCCCACAACCACCCTCTAGGTTCTGTCCTCAACTAGTTTTCCACCCATCTGACCATCTTATCCCAACCCTGAGATCTGCCAACTTTTTGATCAACCTTTGTGGAGCACAGAGTCAAAGGCCTTGTGAAATCCAGATTGAGGATGTCTACCACTTGCCCCATCTACTGTTTTTTTTTGAGCTGGCTTCCCAAGCCCCTAGGTGGGCTCGACAGGCTCCAGCAGCTGCTCCTCATACTGGGCTTACTCCCACCGAGTGGGGCCACTGGTAGGTGAACTCTGGGTGGCCAGAGGGGACGATGGCTCATTAGCTGTGGCTGGCATTTGTGTACTGTAAACCCCATAGGGGCAGGGACATGCATTGATGACCCACATCCGCCCTGCCCCTGAATGTGTGGGCACTGACCACAGCAGAACTTCTGGCTTCCACCAGGGGTTCATCATGTCGGACACTCAACCCATCTCCCTCGGAGTAGGAGAGCAGTCCACTGGATGTTCAATCTTACTCCCAGGCCGGTGCTCCAACTCCTGGATCCATTCCAAACTGGGTCATACAGTGCCACAGACAGCTCCCCATCTACTGTTTTAGTGACCTAGTCAAAGAGTCAATCAGATTCATTTGATATGATCTCCCACCACCCCATGAATCCATGCTGCCTCGCATCCTGGAGACCATGCACCTCTAGATATTCTACAAATTGTTCCTTAAGTATGGTCTCCATGAACTTGCACACAATTGAAGTCAGACTGACTGGTCTGTAATTCACTGGGTCATCCTTGGACAGCTTTTGTAGAGGGCACCACATGTGCTGTTTTCCAGCCCTGTGGTACCATGTCTGACTCCACTGAACTATTAAATAGGCCTGCCAGTGGTCCTGCCAGCTCCTCAGCCAGTTCCCTTAGTACACTTTGATGTACTCTGTCAGGCCTGGAGATTTTCCATCTTCAATGCTAGCTTCCTCCCTCACTCTACCCTCCTTTATCACTACTACATCTGTGTTCCCTCCCCTGCTCTCTTCTCCTTCCTAAAGGCACTGGTCTGTCCTTCTCCTGGTGAAGACAGAACAAAAGTATTCATTAGTATCTCTTCTTTCACAGTTATCTCACCCTCCCTTTCTTTAGCCTAACAACCCCATCCTTCTTGTCCCTTTTCTCAATTATATAGCAAAATTAGGCCATCTGCCCTTCTTAATTCCTTCCACTATCTGTAGCTCCTTCTGTGCCTTAGCTCACGGTCTTCCTTACTTGCCTCACTAGCCATCCTTAGGTAATTTTCCTATCCACTCTCTCCTGTTCTTCCTGAAATTTCTATTATCTAATCTCTGTTTCCTTACTGCCTGGGCAACCCCAGAACTGAACCACCTGGATGCTTTGACCCTTGTGTTCTCCCCTGAGCCTATGCACTCCTCTGTCGCAACCAGTATTCCTTCAATAATGATGAACCACCTTTGGTCCACCCCACATCTGCTCTGATGCCTGCCAGGTGGATCCTTAGCACTTTGTCCATCTTCCTGAAGTTTGCCTCCTAACCTCCAAGATTTTGGTCTTAGTTGGATGTTTTTCCCTGCCCATATCCAACTGGAACCACTATGTGCAATGGTCACTCCACCCAGGGGCTCTGACCATTACTTACTGTACATACTCCCCATTTGTGAGCATCAAATCAAAATTGCGTCTGCTCTTGTTGGTTCTGTGATGCTCTGAGTCAGAACCCACTTTGTAGTCCTTCCAGGATCACCTGACTCCTAGCACATGTTGTGGATAGTGCGCTTCAGTCCACCTAGGGCAGATAAGTGCCCCCACAGTACCACCTCTCCTTTTCCAGCAGCTTCCAGTATTTGCGAGCTCAGTTCCTGTCCCTCTTTTCATCCTGGTTTGGCAGTCTGTAAACCACCGCAACCTCAGCTTTATTGCTCTGTTGGATCATAACTGAACCTATAATGCCTCCACCCTTCCTTCCTTTAACTCCTTCCTCGTACAGTTATTCCCTCCCTGATGTAAACTGCCACCTCCCCTTTCTGACTACCCTGTCCTCTTTGTATAGTTTATATCCTGGGATCGCAAGGTCCCAGTCATGTTGTGGTGTAGCCTAAGTCTTGATTACTGATGCTGTGTCCACCCTCCTGTCTGCAATAAGCGCCTACAGGTCATCCATCTTGTTTCCAAGACTCCACACATTCAGACACCATGCTCTCCCTAGAATCTGACCTTCTTTCCTTTCCCTCTATTCTTCTCTTCACATTTTCCCTCTGCTTGTGCACCCCCACCTACCCTTGTTATGTGTTCCTCACCCCCACCACCCTTTGCTAACTGTTTTTTCTCACCCCTTCCACCTCCTCCCCTCCAGACCTCTTCTGTCACTGTTGGGAAGGTTCACTGACCACCTCCTCTTGGAGTCTTTAGTGTGCAGGCCTGCTTCCCCGCCCGGTAGTCTAAATTAAGTGTATTGGTTATGTATTCCCCAGTTTGTCTCTAAGTACCCTCAAACCCTCCTTACTTAGGAGTAGCCTGTCTGGCGAAAAAGATTATTTTTTTTACAGGTTTCTCCCAGTCCCAATACAGATGAACATCTCCTCCTGCACCATTTCCTCAGCCAGTCATTAAAATCCTCCATTCTTCTTTTTCTGTGTGTGCTGGCCCTTGGTACTGGTTTCTTCTCTGAGAAGGCCAGCGAACTTGCTTCCTCCCAGCACATCTTCACCAACTTCCTGAATCTACTTTGTACTACCTCCAACCTCTTCCCCAGCTAGGTCATTGTTTCCATGTATATAACTAAATTAGGTTTTCTCAATCTCCTTACTATTTCCCTTATTCTTGGGCCCAAGTTCCTGCTGTCATCCCATGCGTACAAACCACCCTCCTGCTTGCATTTGGGTCCCTTCCTTCCCCAGTGAATACCCCCTACTTATGGAGTCTGCTATGATTGCCACCTTCCACCCCCTGCATTTGTGCTCCCTGTCCTTCCTTTCTTACTTTCAGTACTAGGTGCTCCCCAGCCTAACTGCTCCCTGCACCCTGGAGACCTTATCACTGCATCCACTATTTATCACCTTAACTGTTTTTCCATCTCCACTCTGCCTCTTCCATTCTAACTATCTGTATCTGCTTCCACCTTTTCTCCCTTTTCCTTCCTTTTCTCCTCCCTCAGTTCTTCACTCTGTCTTGCCTGCCTCCTCTCCTACCCACTCTGACAAGTTCCTCTCCCTCCCCTGTACTCCTACCTCAGGTCTGACTCCAGCCCAACCTCCCACTTGCACCCCTTCTGCCCCTCCTTACTTCCAGACAGTGGTGCAAATCTATTCAATAAAGGCACCCCTTAGAAGTTCCCACCCTGATGCTACCCTCACATTCCCACCTTTTCCTTACCACTTTCCAGTCTTCTGTCCTGTGCACCCTGGTTCTCTGAGGAAGAGATACTCCTGTATACTGGGTGGTCCCCCACTCCCCACCCCCTGCATTATCCCATTTCTCATGGGCCCACCCATCTGCTCTTCCTCCACTGCTGTGCTCCTCTGACTTCCCACACCATTCTCCCAAGCTGCCATCTGAGCAGCCTTATTTCAGCCCTTGGCTGCTCCAGCACCCTACACACTGGACAGCCCACTTTACTCTACATTATCTCCAGAAGGACTGCTCCCCCACAACTATTGCAGTTTTCCACTCTCCTGCTTCCCAACATGTACCTATTCCTCCGCACCCTCACAGCCCAGCTTCTCTAGTTATACATAAATATAAATTTCAAAAATATATACATTTCTATTTCACTTTTTCCATCCAAATGTAACAGCAAATCTCAAGATTCTAGAACTCAGTGGGTTGCTACTTCAGATGTTCTATCAGAACTAGAACACTATGCCAGGAAGCTAGTTCTAGCAACTGCTTGATTGTAGCTCAAAAATATTTTCAATAAATCCGGCGATTGTGTGAGAGTGGACCACCCAGGCTGCGTGGCGCAAAAGCTACGGAATCGCGACGCACTTCTTCGCTGTAAACCTAAGCTTAGCGTAGATTTACGTAACGAGACATGCATGTCAACTGTCCCAACTACCACAAATAAAATAAATTATCATGAAAAGTGTAAAAAACAAACATAATAGCAGACTTAATAAATGTATTTAACTTTCATTGGGGGTGTGCACCGACTCCAAGTTCAGGCTATCTCTGCTGGTAGGTACGCAACATGACATTTGCTCATTGTCAGTTACACATTGCTTTAGCCCACCACTGGTCCGACAAACTACACAATCACCATAAATGGCATTTTTAAACAAGAAATCATCAGCCCAGAAATCCCGTCAAACAGAGACAAACAAAATCACAGTATCATATAATCAACAAGCCACCACACAGCAACATGACAGCTAATCCTGGTGACAAGGACAACCCACAAAATCACAAACAAACTGCCTAGCTATCTTATACAGTATAAACAAAATGAAATGTTCACTTAACTATGGAGTTCCACACAGACACAGCCACTGCTGCTGTCAGTATTCTAGAATCTGTAGAAGTTTAGTATTACACAGCACTACAGCTAGGCACTGATGGCACATTGTGTCAGCATCCAGAGAGAGTTCAATACAGTATTTTGCATCTCCAAATAAACTAGAGTCATGTAAAGTACAGTATGCATTGCAAATTTAAAGTCATTATTTTGTAATAATTACTGGTGAGCAATTTTTTCAATGGGCTCACTGAGTTAATATTTGCCGTAATAACCAGTCGGTTATTACAACATTCATGCGCTCTGTCTATTAAAGGGTATGCTCCTCATTGGTCCTGTTTTGTATCTGGGCAGGCTAAGCAGTTCCCAAAACATGGTGTCTCTGGTCTGTGATTCAGCGTGGTGCCGCCACGGTTTCACCATCACCTTCCTGTAATCATTGTTTTTAATATATTTGGTCAATCCTACCTTAAATATTACAATGTTTTTTTCAAAGTATCTGGTTGATCCTATGTTCACTAGTTTTGGGAACATAGAAAGTCAGCAGAACGAGTCTGCAGTTAACTGCCCAATATGGGTAAGCTTGAGCCTGATTGCGATTTCAGCTTTAAATTTAAAAAAGGAATGAAACTGGGAGCAGAGTGAGCTGTAGGGTAAGAGGGAGAGGGACTGGGATTGCTGCACAGCTCAGCTGGGGAATCTGAAGTGGAGCTGGTGGAGCAGGATCTGCTGCTTCTTTATTTGGTGCCCCAGAGAGACAGTGTGTGTGTGTGTGTGTGTGTGTGTGTGTAGAGAAAGAGAGATAAAGAGGTGTGTGTGTGTGTGTGTGTGTGTGTGTGTGTGTGTAAAGACCATATGTCTGTTGGGGAGGGTCACAGCATTTATGCTGGAAAAATTGCTCACTAGCAATTATATAAAATAAAAGATAGAGAAGTATGTGATAATGAGAATTTAATGGTTGGTGTGGATGCTTTAGCATCGCACACCTCAGGTGTGATTAAATTTTCATATCACACACTTCCCCATCCATTATTCAATATATAATAACCGCCAGCAATTTTTTCCATAGGCTGAGCTAGTTATAATTTGCCATTATAACCGGGTTATAAGGGCAAACATGCTACCACATCAATCGAGAACAGCCATTCTGGTGATTGGCTGTTAATGTCCTACTGGGATGGGCTTCCACTGTAGAGCAAACATGGCGGTCCTTATCTGTATAGCGAGGAGCACCAGACCGAAAGTGCTCATCGCCTTTTTTAAAAGAAAAATAAAACAACAGTCATGTGAACTATATTCCCAAAATATCTGGTTGATCGCGCCATTACCAAAGCTGTAGAGGACAACTGCCATGAACAATGGCTCATACCTCGCTCTTTGAGGTAAGGACGATCGCGATTCAACACAGAACTTTGACTAAAGTAAAAAAAAAAAAAACAAAACGGTTAAAAGGTAACTGGAAGAAAAAAAGACGAATGGGAAGACAGACAGGGTGTGTGTGTGTGTGAGACAGAGAGAGACGGTGTGTATGTGTGTGTGTGTGTGTGTGTGTGTGTGTGTGTGTGTGTATGTGAGACAGAGAGTCAGAGTGTGTGTGTGAGAGATTCAGACACAGGGCTGGAAAAAATTGCTGTCCAGCAATTATAAATAATAAACTATGGGAAAGTGTGCTTAAATTAGAAATTAATGGTTGCCCTTGGTGTGGGATGCTTTAATAAACCCCTCGGCTTCACCCTCAAGTTTATGTAGCATCCCACACCGAGGGCAACCATTAATTTCTCATTAAACACACTTTCCCATACATTATTGTATATTTCTTTCAGGGTCCATTGAGGCCATCCAGCCATAATACTATACAGCCTTTCTCCTCTTTCAGTAGAAATCAAGTGTCTTTGGCAAGTACTTTTAGTCATACTGTGTGTACACTGTACAAAGTGGAATACTCAAATCTTTGTTTATAGTATTTACACACCATTGTACAGTATTGTATGTTTACACACCATTTCTGACATTTTCAAAAGCAGTAAAGGCCCATTTCAGCCATCAGGAGAAGACTGATCCAATGCAGATAAGGCCTGATGGGGCTACAGAGAAATTGGAATAAGTGCCCACTCATCCAGTATGTCAATGCTGATATATACATGTTTATTGTACTAACATATATTGGACAACCAGCAGTCCAACCAACATTTCAGTTGACAGGGTGGACAGGTATTTCTAAAACAAATTAATTACATTCATGTCATCCTCATTATAAATAGAATATTAGATAGGTTACTGTGAATTATAGGTTGTATTTATCGAGAGGTTCTGGGAACATACATAATCTCGAGAGCGAAGCTCGAGAGGTTTCTATGTCCCCAGAACCTCGAGATGAAATTTCAATCTAGTAATTTACAGTAACCTATTTTTATTTTTGTAATATATGGATGCAGAAAGGTGGCAAGTTCTTACTTGTAGGCTGGGTGATGGCTTGAACGCTGCCTCAGGAAGTTGATTAGAGGTCATCAGGAAGAGTTTGTAAGAATAGCAGTTTCTAAGCATAACATCTAACAGTTCGTTGTAAAATGTGGAACATATAACGGTAAACATTTTAAAAAATAAAAGCCAATGATTATGCAGAGGAAGGAGTAAATGAACGGAGTGGTTTTCACTCAGATCATAGAGTGTGAATACATCACATAACTTCTTTTCGGGCTGAGGAGACTTGTGATTTCGCTTTTTACTGTGAGACTATATCGCGAATAGTTGCATGCATTAGTTTTCGTGGATCCATTGTTTAAATTATTGCAGCTGTGTGGTGAAGAAGGTGGCTCTTGGTGGGTGTGAGGTTGAAGGGATGCCATTATGCTAGAAGGCCAGTAGTGATAATACTATCATTCATTGAATGATAGTATTATTGGCAGTGAAGTGTAGTATTATTGGGAGTGCAGTGTTCTGTGCTATGTATTACAATAATTTTTTACATCGCTTTCAGTAGTATTATTTTGAAGATCTATATATTACAAACAAATTCTACTATCCCAGTTTATCTGAGTAGTTTATTGATGTGTTAAATCTCGCTGCAAGATACCCCTACTGCTTTTTACACCTTATGATACAGTTTGATAACTCTCTTACATGTTACCTATTTTAATAGAAAATGTGATACTGTACATAACCATGCCATGGATTGCCCTGAAACAAAAATACTATAGATGGTTTATTTCTAGGCAGACAATGGCATATTCTGTGCATGCCATGGAGACTCGAACTAATAATAATGTAGTGTTTCAGTCATTATCAAAAGAATAAATGTTTTGTAACTTACTTTGACTTCTGGAATTATTTATTTATTATTTATTTATTTATTTATTTAGCTTTTGTTGACCGGTAAGTGCACTAGACAAATCCTGCCTATTTTCAGGCACGATGCGAGAGGGGATACAGATGAATGCCAACTGACCTTGAACCAGATTAAGCTGTTGGTGGTATTTTAGTGAATGAGGAAATTTGCTAGACACCGGGAAATTCTACCTTTTTCGATAAGTGCCATGGATCTTAACATCCACCTGAACTACCACCAATCCAGGCAGATGGGACCTCAGTTTAACGCTCCCATCCGAAAGACGGCACCTCAGAAATGCAGCACCCTCTCATGCTGCATTACAGTGTCAGTAATAGGATATTAACCTGGCGCCAGATGTGGGAACTCGAACCCACAGCCCTTCATCTCCAGCTCAGAGGTGAGTGCTACCTACTGAGCCACTGACACTAAAAATTGGTACCTTATGAACACTGGTTTGTGATAAATATGTCATTTGCATGATGGCATGTAGGTGATGTAGGTCGTCAATGTACAAGACAGACCATCATTGGTGGAAGCATGTAGATTACTGACAGATGCTCAACAATTATCTGGCGGGCTGTTTGTGGTTTTAATTTCGACACAGATAAATGGGGATGTAACCTGAATACACTGAGATTTAGTGCCCTAGTAAGAAAAGTATTAGTCACAGTGCATAGTCTCAGACAGCTCTAGAACCTCATTGCTCAGAAATAGCAATGGCATACTCTCAGCAAAATAATGCATAAAACTTCACTATGACCATAGACAAGGCTTAACAAGAGTTACCAAATTTTGGGATAAGTATACAATTTAAATGAAGAAACACACAAATAGTGGATCACTTAATCGAACAGATATCTACACTGTTTCAAGAGATCATAAGGTGGGTGGTGGGGACAGTTATCATAGCACCATACTGAGCTACAAAAATGAAGAGACAGTAAATTTAAAAAGGTGTAGGACAATAAGATATGAGTTTGTGATTTTTGTGTGACTGACAGTAGATCTTATGTCTAGGGACTGTTGTCATGACAAACTGTTAGAATATAGCACAAGTTTATTTAGAGAAAGAGAGTGATGTTTCAACAGTGATTAAGACTTACAGTGTGGTGCTAAGGAAACAGCTAACTGATTACACTTTCATGACTTTTGAAAAGAGAAGCCATTTTGGGAGCCACGCTTGGTGCAGTTGACTGGGTTTTCTAAATTAGTCTCAGCATCCCTTCAGTAGAACAATCAAACCAAGACATTCCCAGGGTTCCTGATGATCCTCCTAGAGAATGAATAAATAAATGGGTATGACCCTCTTGGAGTAAAAAATAAATTATTATTTTCACTCCAGGAGCATCACATTTCAAAATAAATGGGTTTATGGTGATTTTTTAATTCTCACCCCATGGCATAAATAGGAGATATGACAGGGCCTGACTTAAGATATTTTTATCTTCATGAGAGTGTAATGGTCTGTTGATATGTCATGAGTGGAAAAGCCATGAGTGAGATTTCACTCACCTGTACCCTGAAATGAAGATAACAATGCAACCTAAAGTCAGCCCAATTATACTTATACAAAGATGCCCGATATTCAAACTCGCCTAGGCTGTGGCGCAAGCCTGAGCACAGCTCAACTTGCTGCGAGGGGTGTGGCCTGGGCAATATTCAATGGAGCTGCGCGCTATGGCTCAGCAACTTTGAATATCGCGACCCTGGCTACCCCACTGTGCATGGCAGTGGCACCGCGCCAGCAATTGGCCAGAGTGTAGCATGGAGATGCGCTTAGCGTAGTGCCATTGCGCCATGCACAGCACCCGCGATATTCAAAATGGGACATGCAATGGGGCTATAATTTTCTTGCAAGGTGCACATGGGGCCATTTGCATGTCATTATGGCCCATTTGTATCCTTATTAGCGCAGGTGCGCTCGACCGACGACTTGCACCTGGCACCCTGCCAGGCAGCAGCAGCCATTGGGGACCGACGCCCCTGCAGCCCGATCATGGGCATTTGTCCAAATAAAGGAATCCTCAGCTAATATCCCTGGTGGCCCAGTGGACTCGTGCGTGCCCAATCACGGGCATTTGTCTAAATAAAGGAATCCTTGGCTAATATCCCTGGTGGTCCAGTGGACCGCTTATGTACCGATCGTGGGCATTGGTACAATAACCCCCCATCCAATATCCTGTGCGGTCCAGTGAGACCGATCGCTGCCATCGTGGGGCATCTGTTTAAATCACCCCCACCAATATCCCTGGTGGTCCAGTGGGACCGCAGACTCTGCCCGATCGTGGGCATCTGTAAAACAAAAAACAACCTATTACCCTGTAGTCTAGTGTACTTCTCCACCCGCCCACTGAGCCCACTGCCCTGCCTCTCATCAGCGGCGGGCAGGCAGCACCCTCACCCGCCTGCCTATCCTCGCCGCCACCGATTGACAGCCGGGTAGGGCTGCGCCAATTGTTCCGGCGGAGTTAATAGGTAGTCGACATTGACTATATATTCCAGATATGGAATGATTCATTCACATATCTGGACTGTGTAGTACAGTATGGGCTGCATGCCCATTGGCTCATTATTATGGTTGCATGCCCATTGGCTCATGCCAGGAACCAATGGGCGTGCAGTCCACCGAGCTGTCAGTCGGCGGGTGGCGGGCGGCAGGCGGGTGGGGAGCTGCCACCGCTGGCTGACTGGTGGGGGAGCGTGGCAGTGGGGCTCAGTGGGTGGGTGGGGAGGGGTACACTAGACCACCAGGGTAATAGGTAGCTTTTATGTTTTACAGATGCCCACGACAGCAGAGTGTGGTCCTGGACCACCAGGATATTGGTGGGGGTGATTTAAACAGATGCCCATGATGGGCAGCGATCGGTCCACTGGACCACCAGGGATATTGGACCAGGGGTTTATTATACCGATGCCCCAGTGGTGGGCATGGGGGCGCCGCCCAGGTGTGGCAGGAACTCAGGTGGCCACCCACAGGTGGAAGCTGCTGCAGCAATGCAGCAGCTCACTGTGGGTGGCCATCATTTGTTCCTTTTTTTTTGACTTAACTTTGTGCAGGCACAAGTAGTGGTTGCACATGCATGGCTCTGTATATCCCAGGCTGAACATCGGGCTGTGCAGGTTATGTGATGGGCACACACTTCTCTACCTGTGCTCAGAGATATTACTGATGCGCCTCGGCACATCGATTTTGCGCGGTGCACTTTTCCCTTTGAATATCACAATGGGCATCAGTGGGTTGTGCATGGAAAACACTGTTGCGCCATGCACAACCCTTTGGAATATCTGGGCCAGAGTGTTTAGGTGGTGGTGTTATAGAAATGGTAAAAAGTTGCAAAAGGAACACAAGTACTGTACCTCTCTGTTCAGGAATCAGCATATGGATTATTATTAATAAATCACAAAATGGCTGACTACAGATCGTGACTCACAAAATAGCTGATGAGATTTTCACTACAAGATTTCAACAGCACTGCAGCCTTGAACAACTGCAAACAACTCACAAAATGGTTGCGAGATTTCCAATGCAAGATCTTGAATGCAGCCTTGAGAATATCAGTTACATGGATGACACTGATTCCCTGAGTAAAAAGTTCTCAAAATTGGGTTTAGTATATAGACTAAAGCATGCCATGGTACCTGACATTTACCACACCATTGCAGAAAGTAGTATACTGCCTATACTAGATTATGCCTCCCCATTTACAAGCATTCCACTACAAAGACATCTCCAACTAACCACAGTTTAAAAACAGTATTACAGGTTTGCCTCATTTGTCCCTTTTAGAACACTCCACTGTGACCTTCACAGTAACCTTGCTTCTCTCTGCCCACAGGCACACAGGACTTCACCTCTGCTGTTTTACTGACAAGTCTCTACACACCCTGAGCCTCTCTTTGTCAAGGTTTGTAACATACAAAGCAAATCCACATGACCTGCACTCCTCTGATTACCTTCTGCTTGAAGTACTGTGAGTAAATTCTAAAATTGACAAATGGCTTTCTGCTCTGTTAGCCCATCCCTCTGGAATGCCCTTCCAGAGGAAATTAGAACGTCCCCACCCACCACCACTTTAAATCTCAGTCTCTGGGTCACCTATTTAGTGCATTCCTCTGCAGATGTGCAGAATTAGTTACTGTTGGCAGTTTAATGAGTGCTAGTGCCACTTGTACTCATTATGCTTTAATAGCACCAGTTATGCATTCCTACAAAACTAATTGTTTAACTCATGTGTTTCTTTGCCACTTTATTAAAATGGTATGCAATTTGTTTACTTTGCTTTTACTTATATTTTCAGTTACTCATAGAAATGCATTTCCCAGCTTGATTAAAACAATGTATCTCTATTTTTACCCTATGCTTTGCCTACCTAGATCAGGGTAATTCTTGAAAAGGTCCCTTGGACCAGTGTTCTTACCTAGGCAACAACTAAATAAAGAAATAAAGAAATGAGTACAGTATTAGAGCACATGTGCAAGTGTACCACCCTCCCCCAAGCAAAATGATTGGGCTTACGTGGATTGCCTGTGGGGACAAGAGGAGTTCTTCTTTGCAGCCTAGAGGCTGTTTTCTTTTGTTGCTCCTTGCACTCAGCTGTTCACCACCGCAACTGCAGTGACTGATACTGCAATATCCCCTCAGTGTGCTGTGGCCCCAGGGACTCCAGAAAGTCATCAAGGGACCTGGAGGCGTGCTGTAGGAGGAGGGAGGATGACATGTTTGTCTCTCAGTGCACCTGTGTGACTGCAACTCATGCCACACAACAAAGGAGATCACTCATCGCTGAGCCTGGGAGTGAATAAGCATTCACAACAGGGTAGGGATTTCTCTACAGTACTAAAAGACTGACTAGATAACAAAGCACACCTGTGCTTGCAACTCTTTGGGGAGGCATTTCATTTAAAATTAGGCAGAAGCCTTAAACTATTTATTTATTATTTAAAAAGCCTCACCAGGAAAGACATAATCAGCTGGTAGAAACTTGTTTCCAAATGTGTCGTTGGGTGGGGAATTAGAGGAAGTCAGAGTAAATAGAAAACACATTTTACATAGCAGGAAGAACAGACTAAGCATCAAAACAAGCTACAATAGATAGGCAATGTAGACAAATATCACAATTGGCATAAAAACACAAATAACAGAGCTAAGCATCACAAACAAGCTACAATAGATAGGCTATTTAAGCAAATATGTACAGTGGCATGGGATATAGCAGAAATGCATCCAAGAGGGTAGCAAGGAGGTGCTAATTAAAGTGCAGAGTGCTATAAATTAGACAAGTGGTAGCAAAGCTATCCAGCAGGTAATAAAGGAAGAGGGGCAATTGAAGAGGGGGAATGAGAGGTTTGCAGCAGAGGTTAGGCAGGGAGTTGGGGGAGATGAAGATGGGGAGAAGGGAGGATGTAGAAGGATGGGAAGAGTGGTACAGAGGCAGGGATCAGGTGCAGTTGCAGGAGTGAAAAGTGAATTTGAGAAGCGAGGAGAGAGAGCATAGGGAAGAGGTGGCGATATAGAAAGGGAGCGAGAATCAAAGTTTGAGGAAGAGTAGGAGAAGGCAGCCTGTCCAGGTGAGGCTGTCCTAGAAGGAGTGCCAGGAACAAAAAGCCAGAGTTGCAACAGGTGCATAAATAATAATTTATTGGAGCCAATGCTCCCAACATGTATGAAGGCTACCTATGTGTATTGACCTCCTGACCTCAGCCACAGCCAATCAGAGGTCAAGGATCTTGACTCACACTGGGCTAAAGAAATGCAGTCTGCTTGTCACCCTTTTCAAAACCAATAGAACATCAAGTGAAAGACAAAGAGACTGAATGGCTGATTGACAATCCCTGAACGAATGGGAAATTGCCCTGACCCACAGAAATTCTGAGGGCAGTACCAGAACTGGACAGCTGGGAGTTAGTTCTTGCAGCGTGAGGAAGGTTAGGAATTGCTGGCCAAAGCCATTATGGAAACCTTCCTGAGGCTTCTACAGCCATGTCACAGGTTGCAGCGTTTCTACAACCTAAATAAGATAGACCGAGAAGGTATGTTTACTGTCTATGTCAGAACAACACTGGAAAGAGAAAGACAGAAGAGCCGACTGTTTCTGCTTCAGAGAAAAGGAGGCAAATGTCCACTTATCCACTGCTAGTGCCACAGCCACCCGCCTGCAATCTAAAAAGAGACTGTGTGTATGTGCTGCTGTTTGATAGAGCCTGCATGGAAACTGCAGACAGTCTGGAGAACTGGCCAGGTCAGTGCTGCTGCTAGGCACTAGCTAGCATCCCACACAAGGTTCTAAAGACTAGATGTGTGTGTGTGTGTGTGTGTGTGTGTGTGTGTGTGTGTGTGTGTGCATGTGTCATGTGCGTGTGCATGCATGTGACATGTGGCCCTGGTTCTTAGACTGGTATGACCAGCGGAGGAGAAGGAGGAGGAAAAAGGAGCCAGAGAGGTTTAGACAACAGTTGAAGCAGAAAACCTGCTTCCAGCCTAGAGGCACCTGCAATCAGCACAGCTAAGCTGATGACCCAGAACCACTGACCATCTGCTTGAGAGAAACCTGCATGTACAGGAAAGGAGTGTGAGGAGGCCAAGTTGTTTGGGAAATTGGGGTATCTTGACAATTGTGCACAGAAAAGAGGCTGAAAAGACTGTGGTTGAGGCAATTTTATTTATTTATTGAAACATTTCAATTAGGAAGGCAATGACGAGCAACAAGTTGCTCATCTCCTGGAGTGACCGTGGGGGGGGACATGAGGATAGTATACAGAGATTTGGTACACAATATAGATATACAATTTGATTACATTAAATAAATGTGCATAAATAAAAAATGAGCAGACTATACAGAAGTACTGAAAAGGAGGAATTCTAACAGGTATGAACTAAATGGATACAATGCTAACAGTCTTGAACTAGATAGATACAATAGCACAAATATCTTTGGCAAACACTAGGTGGGACATAGCTTTGTAGTTAGAAATGGCTGGATAGAATTCAAGGAGGTTGAACTAGGGCAACATTGCAGGAGAGACACAGATAGAACAAAATTTGCAAGGTGTAACAAAAGTGCAAGGTTGACTATAAGTGCATTAGAGATTAGGGATTAGCCAATAACTACGGCTAGGAAGGGGGGAATGAGTGGGTGGGTGGGAGGCATATAGGCAGAGAGCAGGTGGGTGGAAAGGGGATTTGAAGGATGGGAAGGCAAGGGTGGAGGAGAAGGGTCTGCCATTGGCTGACCCTCCAGAATGCTGGAGACTTGACCCACCAGGCTGGAGGTCAAGAATGAACCGGAGGGAAGCAGGTTGTAGGCAGGGAGTTAAGCACATCAGGAAGGAAGAGAGGGTGAAGAGAAGGGTCTGCCATGGCCTGGCCCCTCCATTATGCTGTGGATCCTGCCTGCACAAGGCAGTGGTAGAGACATGACAGGAGGGAAGCAGGTTGTAGGCAGCAGAGGTAGAGCACAACAGGAGGGAAGTAGGCAGCGATGGGGAGTGAAGCTGAAGGACTAAGACAGTGAGGAGGTGGGAGAGAAGAAGGGCCAAGACCTTGCCCTTTCAGGAAAGAATGGGGTGGGATTAGGAGGCGAGGAAGGTGTTTGCCTAGGTTGTGGACCCCTCCAGGATGCAGAGAACTCTGCCAGAGGCCTAGGCCAAGCAACAGCGAGTGGTAGACAGGGTAAGCTGGTGTACAGAGAGGGAATGGGGTGGTGTGGCAAGGTGGAAAGGTAGGGGTGCTGGGGGAGGATGAGGGAGAGGGTTTGTGGTAAAGAAGTAGGCATAAAGCTGAAGCAGGCTCATAGGGGAACAAGTTAAGGAGGATTGTAGCATTAGGATTAGCGTGGACAGCGATCTGAGTGGTTGAGACTTTGTACGGCAGCGATTGTGGGCAAGCAGGGAACATGGGGCCCTAACTGTGGTCCTCTTCCTCCTAATGTGTGCAGGGTGGGGTGTTTATATTTATTTGATGGTGGTGCAGGGATACAAAGCTCCCGCTGGAGCCAACATGCGGTGCAACTAATCAGGTGCACAATGCAATTCCCTGTTGTGCACCTTTGTTGTCAGCCTTTTTCCCATGCCTCAATCATCCTCTGCAAAATTGTTTTCACCCTATTGTAGGTAACCTGGAAGCTGGTAACACCTGAACCATGAGTACTTCTCAGGGCTTGCCTTGAAACTGAGAATTGAACATAATTTTGCCACCAGATCTTCAGA
Source organism: Neoceratodus forsteri (assembly GCA_016271365.2). NCBI lineage: Eukaryota > Metazoa > Chordata > Ceratodontiformes > Ceratodontidae > Neoceratodus > Neoceratodus forsteri. The sequence continues at coordinate 1,328,787,312 of CM057449.1, forward strand.
TTTGGCATTTGGCCAGGATCTACAGTACAAATACCTCACTTTGAGATTGTCATTTAAGCAACTGCATGGCCTTTGGGGTTTGAGGTTGAAAGAGTTTTCATTTCTTTAAGGTTCTACCACCACTGGCCAACCACTACAATGACAGTGGTCCCGCACTCATTTTGATGACTGGGTACTCATTGAAGCATACTATTAGTAGAGAGTCACAAACTGCATTGTTGTAGAATCTGTGGATGCACTGTTACTTTTCATGTATGGGGGGACATTGGGGAGGTGGGAAGGTACTGCATCCCAGGCGGTGATACTGGTCTGACACCAGACTCACTTAAGCTTAATCTCTGGGTGAAGGCAAATCAACTTACCTCAAAGTGGTCTCACAGAATTAAAAGCCTAATGGACTACCTGGCCTCCTAATAGGTAAAAGAGAAATCCTACTAATGGGAGATTTTAATCTGGACTGGGCAGGGAAAACTTGGGGTCATACAACACTGTTTTAGGTAAACTACACCTGACACAGCTGATTACGTGTCCCATAAAAATGTCAGTAGTGGGCAAGATTATGGAGGCACTCCTTAAGGAAAGGATAGTGCAACACCTGGAATTCATAGGAGTACAGGATCCAAGACAGCATGGGTTTACAACAGGAAGGTCCTGTCAAACTAATCTCATAGATTTCTTTGACTGGGTAACCAGAGTGGCAGCCAAGAGGGAGCAGTTGATGTCATCTACCTTGACTTCAGCAAAGCCTTCAATACTATTCCACATAGAAGATTGATTAATAAGCTGGGTAGGCTCTGGCTGGGTCAGAAGTTGGTCAACTGGGTGGCAAACTGGTTGATGGGCAGAAAACAGAGAGTGGTAGTAAATGGTACACAGTCAGATGAGATGCAAGTCACAAGTGGGACCTCAGGGATCAGTCTTGGGGCCAGTCCTCTTCAACATCTTCATCAGTGACATTGCAGATGATAGATAAAAACTTTTATTTTTGACAGGAAGATAACTTTCAGGACCAAAGAGGCCCTGTTTATCCAAGTTGTCCTGTTTTAAAATACAGTTTCAAAGGTACAAAACATCATGTAATAGAATATATTACAGGAACAATCTTACAAATATCACAAACATAATTTCACAACATACATACAAAGACACATAAACACATATTTTCAGAGACTCCAAGAGATTTTTATGACAAAGTATAAATATAAGCATTTCAGATGGACTGATGGATTAAATAAATAAATTTATTTAAATACAAATGGATTTTCATTTCAGAATTTCCATACTAGAACCAATATAATAAAAGGGAAGAAGGAGAGGAAAAGGAGAAGGGGGGAGAAAAGGGGAGGGGCAAAGTAAAAATATCATCCTCAAATACAACCTAATACCCCATATCCAACACACATAAACACATCAAAAGAAGATTTAAAGATACAGTTTAGAATCCAGAACAAGAGAATAGATGGTAGCATTCTAGGTAACACCATAACAAACACATCTATCTCTCCAAATGGAGTCCAAAGAGTGCTTGAATTTATTTAAGCTATCAATAATTCTAATTTCTGGATCAATCTCATTCCATATTTTGGTAAATAGAAATATCTTTGCATTCTACTGTAGATATTTAGTTCCAAAGGAACTTTTGACATCTTGTGTTTCAGGTGCCTCAAATTATGCCTATGAGAAATAGAAACATCAAGAGAGTTCACACCATGTTTAGCCTTCCCCATATTCATTAAAGGCTTTATACCCTACGCATTTTTTCTGATGAGTTGCAAGAAAATCCCAACCAAGATCTTGAAGTAAATTACAGTGATGAGTGAAAAGGAACATTTCACTACGTATCTTGCTATTCTATATATATGTTTTATCCAAACGATTTAATGATGATATAGGAGCAATCTGATACATTAAACTACCATATTCTAGTGTTGGTAGAGTAGTGTACAGCCACTCTATTTCTTGATTCTCTTGATAGAATCGATGTTTTCCTTTTAACACGCCCAATCTAGAATTTACCTTTTTAGTTACATTTGTTATTTGTAAGAAAAGTAAGAGAACTATCCATGTAAACTCCCAAATACTTGTATACCTGAATCTGTTCTAACACTGGACCCTTTAGAGAATATATGTTTAATGTTTGATTATGAAACAATTTATTTTTGAATGGAAAAGCATTACCTGAGTCTTCTTTGTACTAAGAATCATTTTAGATTGTATTAACCAATTTTGGAAAATATCAAAATCGAATTGTAACATTTTTTGTAAGTCATCCAAGTTTCTAACTTTCCTATCAAAGCCATGTCTCCACGTACAAATAAATCTTACTATTTTGAATACACAATGGAAGAGAATTTATATAAATCAAAAATAACAAAGGACCCAAAACTGAGCCTCGGGAACTCCCTGAAGGTACCCTCTATATCTGACATTATTCCATCTATACAGACCTATTGTGTATGTTCACTCAAATAAGATAATATCCAGTCTGAGCAGGCTCGATACACCTATCTGAGCCAACCTTCTCAGTAATATATTGAAATCTACCAAATCAAGGCCATTGAGAGGGTCGACGAAGACCGCCCGACAGACTTATGGGCCTCAAGACCACTTGCCACAGAGTTCAAGAAGTCCTTCAGGGCAGTGTCCGTTGAACTCCCTGTCTAAAACCCACTTGACAATCAGTCAGTAGTTTGTACTTCTCCAGATATTCATATAGCTGGGCACAAGCCAGAGGTTCAAAGACCTTGAAATAATTAATAGCAAAGCTATCGGGTCAATAATTGGATTGGTTATTCTTATCTCCCCTTAAATACAGGAATAACTTTAGAGTTTTTCCAGAAGTCTGAAAATCTTTTGCTGTAACTAAAATTGAAAATATTAGTCAAGATTGGGCTTATTTGCTCAACTGAGGCTTTCAAAAAATTGTCTCTATTTTATCCATACCTATTGCTTTCTTGAATTTAATTGCCTTATTTGTTTCTTTACTTCACCAATTTTAATTACTCGAAAATAAAAACATGGTATGTCCTCTCTATATTGTGTCTCCAGTGGCCTGATTTGTTGAAAAACATGATTCTGTTTATCATCAACCTGTTCTATTCTTATATCTGAAGACAACAAAAATATTGCTTCAAGTTATTACTACTTGTTTTGTTGACATCTCCCTCCGAACTCATCCTTAAAACTATGTTTGAATATTTCCATTCCCTACCTTCCAGATCTTTAATTAGGTTCCAGTACTGGGCTGGTTTTTTGTTTGGTTCACTTTATTTCTATAATATCTTTTCCTTGCCTTCCTTATCAAACTTTTACTTTTATTCCTGATCTTTTTAAACAACTCCCAATCTTCTACTTTTAAAGATCGATTTGCCTTTTCCATATCCTGTCTTTCCATCTTATTTGTTTTTAATTGCTTCATTTACCCAAGGATTATGATCAAGTCTTTCTTTAGATTTTTGAAAGGACATTTTTATCACATACTTAATAAATCTTTGTGAATTCTCTGACTGCCATATCTACTTCTGGGATCAGATCTATATGAGCCCAATTTACTTGTCCCATTTGAAACTGAAAGAAGATTTATTAAAATGAGTGAAATCTTTAAACATAACGACATTTTAAAATATCAAAGGTTCCAAAATCTTGTTTAATGTTACACTCAAGATAACAATGATCTCCTAGATTCGGAGGTCCCACTTTATAATCCAATAAGTGAATACCATTTGTTACAAATATCAAATCCAGGATATTTCCTACACTAGCATAAGTGCTTCTACGTGTTGTGGAGTATTTATTACTTGAACAAGGCCCAAGGCCTGAAATCTAGATAGTAATTTAAGACCCATTTCTGCTCCCCATGTTGCATTAAAATCTCCAATCAGAATGCATCCCTTGCCCCATTAACTCATTTAATCTTAAAGCCAGAGACTCAAAAGCTGATGGTTTTATTTTTGGGTGAGAATATACCACACCAAAGCACAATTCAATCTAGTTATATAAACCAATAATATCTCAATGCCTTCAATATTTCCTGATAAAAGCAACTCTACTTGGCCCAAATTACTTCTAATATAAAGTGCAACTCCTCCTTCTCTAGTAGGCCTATCATATCTACAAAAATCATAATTTTCTTTTGAAATTCAGAATCTGGATGCTTTTTGATAGCCAAGTCTCTGTAATACCTATGATGTCATAGGCATTTTTGGATACCCAATGATCAAAAATAGGCTGTTTTCCAGCAAAACTTCTGGCATCATCATGGGCTATCCTAGTAATGTTGGTCCATGTTTCTGGGCCTGGATTTGATTTAATGTCCTCACTGGCTAGCGCAAAACAAAAAGATATTAATCCCCTACTAGCCTTAGGAAGTATAGTGTCTTGGCCTAGATTTTGTGCACTATACCCGTTTTACCCAGATTCCAACAAGTGTGAAATTTATTTCTTCTATTAACCCTTCTGTAAAGAAAACATTTTGTCATAGCAATGGAGAAGGAGCATGTTCTAATCTCTGGGTCTGGCTGAAACTCAAAAATATGTTTATCTGAAAAAGCTGGACTGGAGTAAGGTTGGGTAAGGTGTGTCTGTTTGCAGGTGACATCAAGATCTGCAACAGAGTAGATGATCCAGATGGGGTGGGCAGAATGAGAAGAGATCTGGATAAACTGGCAAAATGGTCAGAAGAGTGGCAACTGGGGTTTAATGCAAAGAAGTGCAACATCATGCACATAGGGAAGAGAAACCCTGAAGCCACCTATAAGTTGGAAGGGAGTTGCTGACAGTCACAATGAAAGAAAGAGACTTGGGCATCATCATCACAGATTACCTAAAACCATCCAAGCAGACCACTAAAGCAGTAGGTAAGGCTAGGGGATGTTGGGGTGTATTAATAGGAGTATAACAAGTCATAAGAGGGAGGTAATAATCCCTCTTTACAGGACACTGGTTAGGCCCCATCTGAGTACTGCATGCAGTGCTGGAGGCCACAACTTCACAAGAACATTAACCAAATTGAGGCAGTCCATAGAAGGGCAACAAAATGGTGCAGGGACTGCATCAGAAAACATATGAGGACAGATTAACAGAACTCAATATGTATACCCTAAAGTAAAGGAGGGAGAGAAGTGATATGATTGAAACATTTAAACACCTTAAGGGCATTAACAAGGTGAAAGAGTCTAACATGCTTTAATATAAGAAAAATAGCAGGACACGAGGACACAGCATGGGATTAGAGGGAGGCTGATTAAGGAGTAATGTAAGGAAGTTCTTTTTCACAAAAGGGTGCTGGATGCATGGAATAGCCTACCTCAGGAAGTGGTGGATATGGTCACGTGATGGCAGCCTATGAGTGCAGTAGTGAACTCCATTAGCTCTGTCCCTACTCGCTAAAATTTGCTATTTGAACACCCCTTCAGAAGTCAACACAGAAGATTTGAGCTAGATTACTGCAGTAGATCTCCCCATTGCAGTAAAATCGCCAACCATGGAGGTCTTCGTATGGAAAGCGCAGCCATGGCATTCGCCACCACCATTCCCCGAAAAGACAAGGCCCCTAAACGCCTAAAGCTCAAACGTAAACATCTGGGGACTGCACCACTCACAGAAGACAGATTCCTGGAAATTATGAAGCCTATGCAGGAATTGATAGATAGCATCGTTGAAGAACTCCACCAGATTAAAAAGGCAACTGACTCACTATCTATCTGAGTGGCTGATTCGGAAGCTCACTTACATCGGTGGAGAAAAACTAGACAGAGCTGCATATAGATCATACTCTTACTAACTGGAGAATTAAAAAGCTTGAGGATAAATTGGTAGACCTGAGGGGAGGAGTCACAGGAATAACCTGCTAATAATGGGCATCCCTGAAAAGAAGAAGGTACAACACCCATACTCTTTGTCCAGAGGTTTTGTGAGAAGATCGCAGGTCCGTCTCCTAACGGTCCTGCCTATATTGTGGAGAGAGCACACAGGGCACTTCGACCACCCCCACCCGCTGGCTCAGCTCCCAGGCCTATAATCTTCAAGCTACTTAACTTCCAGGATAAGCAACATATTATCGCAAAAGTAAAAGCATTGCAAGAAGTTCTCTGGGAGGGAAAAAGTCAGGGTGACCCAAGATTTGCCACAGTCGGTCTGCATTAAATTTCAAGAACTGCACCCAATTGTAACAAAGCTTATAGTAGCTTAGCAAGCCTTTCGAAAGTTAAATACCAGCGATCCTGCAGGTAAAGCTTGGTGATCAATGGCAAACCTTTGACTCCCAGGAACAGGCACTGAGTGAATTTAAAATAGCACTCCCAGACTTATTTAAATGAGCATGTTCTGAGAGAGAGAGATGTAACACTGCGATTGACTCTAATTGTAGCGGCAGCTTTTTCTGTGCCAATGCTACGTAAAGCTAGCATTTGTATGCAAGTGGACAGCCTCTAATAATCTGGCAATCATCAAAACATATGTTTTGTTTTTTACACCAGGAGTTCAGTTGAATACAGCTTAAATTAGTAACGTAACCCTGAATGCTCTACCTGACCCAATGACAGACCATTGCTGTTTTGATGGAAAAGCTCTTCGAGTGATCCTTTTGTGCAGGGACACAGGACTGCTCCCACGATTTAAGTAGTTTTGTGTTGTGATTTTTGGAGGTGCACTTGTCAAGTTAGAGACAATACTAACCTCCGATCTTGATGTGAGACTTTACAACTAAGGAGTCATCAAAAATATTTGTCTTTTTGTTTTTTTATATCAGGAGTTCAACTGAATACAGCTTATATTAGTAAAGCGCTTTTGAATGATCTACTGATCTAATGACAGATCGCCATTGTATTTGATTGAAAGAAGCTTCTTGATTGACTTCCTCTTGTGCAAGAACATGAGATTGTCCCCATGATCTGCAAGCTCCGCATCAAGACTTCATGGAGGCCCACTCGTTAAGAATCAAGCACTACTTAACCTACAATTCTTGAGTTTGACTTTACAATTAAGCCCATGTGGAGCTGGAATCTTGAAAATCAGCTCACCTGTGAAGTGGCATAGTAGCCACAATGAGATTTAACACTGAGACCACTAATATTTTATGCACTGTGTTTTCTTTTCTATTATTTATATTTACATAGTAAAATACCATTGTTTTATCTGGCAAATCTAAAGGACTAGCCTCTTTGATTAGGGAGTTTTGCCCTAAATAAATCAGTAAATTACTTTAGTCATTCTCAGAGGCAATTACCTGACCGTTTAAAGCCTTAAAATTGCTAGAAATCAACGAGTTGGGAGAGAGACTTCGAAGAAAGTAGTGGCTTTTAGGCTTGTTTTATCATTTACATCACCTGACATATTTGATTGCAGATCAGTTATTGGAACTGGGGTAGTTATGGGATCTATATGGGTTAAGATGGTTAGAGGGGTGGGAAATTGTTGGGATGGGTTATCTCCTCCTCACCTACTTTTATTAGCTACTGATAAAAGCATCACGTACATCTTATCAGGACCAGTGTGCCCTATCCTACTTGGAGACTTAATCTTAATATTAAATAATGGCAGGTCCTTATACAATTCTCAGTTGGAATATAAAAGGCACTAGGAAAGAACCAAATGGCAAATAATATTAAAGCACTTACGATCCCTTAGAGCAAATATTGTTTGCTTACAAGAAACACACCTTAAGTGAGAGGATGCCTCTTTACTGTGTAAAGGATGGGTAGGACAATCTTATGGGGTGGGAATATCCACAAACAGAGGCAGAGTTGCCATCATTTTCCATAAAAATGTTCCTTTTAGATTAGAAAATGAAGTATGGGACAGCCAAAGGGCATATATTATACTACATGGTGTATTGTATACACCAAATAACAATTGGGTCTATTTATGGACCAAATGTAAACTCCCCAGCATTTTTCACCAACTTAATAGGAAGTGTTCCACTACTCCCCTAGAACTATATTTCTGGGAGGAGATTGGAACATTATTCCCCAACTTTCATTAGATAGGTCAGAACCCAAGAAATCAGGTTTCTCCCTGCCCAGAGAGCCTACAGGATCTAATAAGTGGGCTGGGTCTCCTTGACGATGGAGGATATTTATCCCCAGTGTAAAACAATACACTTTTTTTCTCACCCCATCGCACTTGTTCACATATAGACTACATTTTGTCGGTCTCACATTATGCCTGGAATAATGGAAGCCTTGATTCACCCACGAAGTGTTGTCAGACCACTCCCCAGTCTCTATAACATGTATATTGGGACCCGAATTAAAGAGACTCCATATGGAGACTGAATACACAGCTGTTTCAGGCCCCTATATACAGACCCATTTAAAAATTTTATTACTCTTTCTGGATAATAGCATAGGAACTGTCCCTAAATTGACATCGCTTGGTCTGCCCTGAAATGTGCATTACATGGGGAATGTATCCATCTAGCCTCAGTCAAAATGAAAATGTAAATGCATACTGAATCCTGCTTCAGGAAATAAAACATTAGAATCAAATATCAACAAACACCTCAGATTCTGAATGGACTAAACCCCATATGTTACATGCTCAATTCTCAGACTTGATGTACCAAAAGAGGAGCTTTCTAAAACCTGTCCAAATGAGGTACTTAGAATCCGGAGAACGTGGTGGCAAATTACTAGCTTTCCGAATTAAGCAGATAGAATCAACTTGTTTTGTACCTGGGCTGTATTTATGCAAAGAAGGCCCACTTGTTACAGACCCAGGGAAATTGTGCTCCCAGGTCGCTTCCTGTAAAAAGTTTCAGCTTAGTGTGCTATACCTGGTTAAACAACTAAAAAAAAAAAAAAAAAATTGCTTCCAGCTTTGCAAAATATTATAGAGATTTATACTATATGTAAAACGAAGATACCCCAAATGAACAATTACAAACATATTTTGATCATCTGACGCCCCTACTCTACTCATGGATAAAAACTATCCCTGGTTCCCTATAATGGAATGGGAAGTAATCCAAGCAATTACAGCTTACAGCTGATAAGTCACCCAGCCCAGATGGCCTCCCATCCAATTTATATAAATTATATAATGCAGAACTTTCCCTCTTTTAATAAGAGTCTTTAATTCATGGTTTGAATCTGGTCTCAGACCAGACATACCTCTAAGCCCTAATTACCATTATTCCCAAACCAGGCCGAGACCCACACTATATGTTGAAATTACCGTCCTATCGTTACTTAATACTGATGTTAAATACTAGCAAAACTATTAGCTAATCGTTTGGGGCCTCTAATGGTTACATTGATCAGTAATGAAACAAGTTGGTTTTATGCCAAGGAGATCCTCTATGATCATATATCCGATTACTACACCTTATTCCCCTAGCTAGTGAGTCAATCGTACTTCATGGCCCTTGTAGCCATAGATTCAGAAAAGGCTCTCAACCGGTCTCCTGGCACTTTTGTTCACTGCTATCCCGATATGGCATCCCACAAACATTTATTAATTGGGTCAGACTGTTATATCTATCTCCTACAGCCTGGGTCTGGTGCAATGGTCATCTTCGGACTCATTCCCATTACGTCGTGGCACTAGGGCAGGGCTATCCCTTTCCCGATTCTTTTCAATTTCTATTTAGACCCCTTCATCAGAAAAATTACTTATGATGCAGGATTTACAAGGAATTCTAATAGGAAATAGACAACACCTTTTGTCTGCCTATGCAGACAATCTAATAATACATGTAATGAACCCGAGTGCAAGTGTCCTATCCTTTTACAAGAAATTGAGTCTTTTCCAAGATCTCCTATTATAAACTCAACTTGGCTAAATCTATAATTTTCCCTTAATCAGAAACTACTTAAAACTGATGTAGAACAATACGGACTACACTGGGAAAATAAAAGTATAACCTATTTGGGTACTAAAATCTTGAAAACATATTCCTCCATTATTAAAGAGAACCTTTAAGTTAATAAAATAATAAAATAGACTTGGAAAATGGAACACCTTGCAGATTTCCTTATGGGGAAGGATTAACATCATTAAGATGAATGTCCTCCCCAGAATCCTGTAACCTCCTCAACAAGTTAGTCCCCTATCTTCCTAAATTATGGTTCATGAACCTAAGAAATTTATTTAATAAATTTATCTGGAAGGTAAAATGGTGAGGCGGGCATACACAAGCTAACAGCATCAAAAACATGGTGGGCTTTCCTTGCCATCTTTTTCAATTATTATGGAGCAATCCACATCACAAAACTAGCATATTGGATGTTTTACCACATGAAGGCGACTCTAGGTCCTACTCTCCTTCATTGGAGTGGGTCCCAAGGTGGTAGCCTGGATAAAAACTGGCTGGACAACAAGACGCAAAGGTAATAGTAAATGGAGTCCACAGTGAAGAAAGGAGGGTAACTAGTGGGGTACTGCAGGGTTCAGTACTGGGACCGGTCCTCTTAATATCTTTATAAGTGACATTGGAGAGCACCTGGAAGGAAAGGTATGCCTCTTTGCAGATGATACAAAGATCTGCAACAGGGTTGATACACAAGGTGGGGTAGAAAGAATGAAAAGGGACTTGGCAAGGCTGGAGGAATGGTCAAATATGTGGCAGCTCAGATTCAATGCAAAGAAGTGCAAGTAATGCATCTGGGAAACAAAAACCCAGGGAAGAGTACACAATGGGAGGTGAGTTAATAACAACAACAAAAATCAGAAACAGACCTAGGAGTAATTACATCAGATGACCTAAAGGTGGGCAAGCAATGTGAGAAGGCAGTAAGGAGGGTTGGGGGATACTGGGATGCATGGGAGAGGCATCAACAGTAGAAACAGGAAGTTGTTATCCCTCTCTACAGACAGTTAGTGAGACCCCATCTGAGTACTGTTGCACTTCTTGAGACCCCATCTCTGCAAAGACATAGACAGAGTGAGGCTGTTCAGAGGAGAGCATCAAAATGGTGCAAGGTTTGCACCAGAAGACATCTGAGGAGACACTAAAGCAGCTTAATATGTATACCCTTGAGGAAAGGAGGGAGAGGGGACATGATAGAAACTTTCAAGTATCTCAAGGGAATTAACAAGGTACAAGAGGTAGTATCTTTCAGAAGAAGATATGTGCAAGAACAAGGGGCACAATTTGAAGATAGAGGGTACAGCTTAGAGGTAATGTTAGAAAGTATTTTTTCACAGAGAGAGTTGTGGATGCATGGAACAGCCTTCCTGAGGAGGTTGTGGAGTCAGGAACAGTGGGAGAATTCAAGAATGCATGGGATAGGCATAAGGCAATTCTAGTGGGGGCAGGAGGAAGTAAGCTGTTGATTAACTAGAATCTGCAGCTTATCCATCAGGTAGGGAAATGGGCAGACTGGGTGGGCCAAGCGGTCCTTATCTGCCGTCAAATTCTATGTTTCTATGTTTCATGGCTAAATATTGAAAAGACCCTCATTCCCCCACATTGTGTTCACTACCATCTCTGCTATATTCCTCTCTGAAAATATCCCCAAAAACCTCTGGAAATCCCCAATAGGGTGGTCATTGAGAGCTCTGAATCAACTGCAGAGCCACCTGAAAATAAACTGGCAAGTGGACGGAGAACAGCCACTTTTATACAATCCACATTTTCAGATTCATCAGAAACCTATCCCAACAACGTTTTGGCCTGCTCTAAGGAACATTAGGCTTAAGGATCTCACACCCAATGGCAATATGCTCTCATATGCTCAACTCCTACAGAATTTCCCTGAATTAAACGGTCACCCTTTTAAATACTGGCAAATTGTGCAAGCGGTTTCTTCTTTCATGACTACAGTTCGATCCCTTGAATCTCCTAAAATTGGCCTATCCTCTTTATTGAGAGCAGCCACCCACCCACATCCAATGTCCGTGGTGTACAAGGAACTGCAGACTCTTGATATGCAGTTACCAGTTGGTATATGCCAGTATTGGGTTAAGGTCCTATCCCTCTCACCTACACCTGACTTTTAGCACTCAAAGCTTGAAAAACCAGTACAAGTTTTGTTAAACAGGATCATGCAGCTTATACAATTTAATGTTATGAATGACCTGTACTATACTCCCAGAAACTCCATAAAATTGGCAAAATACCATCTCCCTGCTGTCCTCGGTGCCTCAGTAAAGCGGAGACCTCCATCATATGTTATGGGCATGTCCTGAAGTTTGATCATTTTGGGGGCTATACAAATTCCCTAAATCCTACGCTAGCTTTAGACTCTTTGTTCTCCCAGAAGTTTGTTTACTTAATTATTTTCCAAAAGGAATATTGAAATCCAAGAAGTACTATATGGCCCTTATCTCTGCAGTGGTCGAACTTGTGCTCATGAGGCACTGGACCCTGTACTCCTTGCCTACAACATTAGAGTGTTATAGAGAAATTCTGCAAGCTTTACAGCTGGAAAAGCATATTGCTAGTATGGGCAACTGACTGCAAAGCTATATAGATAAATGGGGCACTTTAGATGCATTATTGGTGATATGGAAGCCTTAAAGTAGATAACTTAATGGTTACTGATTTTCCTTGCGTCCTTGTTTTCTCTGGAAAAGCTATCCCTAATTGTAGTAGAGAAAAGTGTTGTACCTGACGCTTTAAATGGAGAGAGGAGGGTTGGGGAGATAGGAGGTCAGGGAATATTTTAAGGGAGGAGGGAGGGAGGGTTTATTTGGATTATTTTACTTTTTATTACTTTATTATTTCTATCTAACCAAAGATTATAGTGATACTTCTGCATTGTGCAGTATACTTTTATGTTAAGCTTATACTTAACTATAAGATTTTGTGTTTATGACATCATGATATGCCTATAAGAAATATTTGAATTTGGATACTGTGACCAGGATAGGCTTAACTTCCAAGCATACTATATTATATTTTATTTTACACTTATGTGAATTAATGTACTAAAATAAATAAAGCTTTTTGAATGAAAAAAAGGAAGTGGTGGATATAAATACAGTGCAGGGCTTCAGACAGGCATGGGAAAAGGCCAACTCCAATCAGCTGTTACAGAAATCTGTCAATGATGCCTATTTTTAGCAAACCTGTGCTATATAACCTAAAACTCTATGTATGTCTTTAATGTGATGAGGTACCTTTGAAACGAGCCTCTGGCTCAAAGGTTGTAAACTGATTTCACAAATACATAAATAAATAAATAAAGGAGCAATACAGATAAGTATGAATAGATAGGCCACTGAAAGAGCAAAATGCCGAGTGGCACATTCATAAGGTAGAAAAAGAAATGGGCAGGCTGGATGGGCCTTGTGGTCCTTATCTGCCATCAACTTCGTTTCTATGTTTCTATCACAATGGGGCAGTCACAACTTCTTCCTGGACTGGATTGCCACAAACAGAACTGATTGAATACAGGCTGCTGGCACACTCCTGACTCCATCAGTGATCATATCCCAGTTTTCTGTGTATGGAGTGCACATACCCCAAAGCCTCCTCCAAAGAAATTCAGTTCCAGATTTTTCAAAACTAAACATAAGTGAACTACATGGGACCTTTGCAACATTGACTGGTCCCCAATCTGCCAGACAAATGATGTAGAGAACGATTAACCTTCTTGTAACCACCCTACAGGAAATGCAGAATATATACATACCCATAAAAGAAGGAGGGTATCAGACTCTGTAATAAGAAGGGTTCACAGTGATCCATTAGCCACCATGAGAGGTAGGGATTGGACCTGGCAGGCTGCAGAGAAAAACAGCTGTCACTCCAACTGGGAGGAATACAAAAGGCAAAAGAATGACTGCAAGAAAGCAATACTAGTGGCGAAAGGGCCAACTCCAATCAGCTGTTACAGAAATCTGGCAATGATGCCCGTGGTTTTGGAATCATATAAAATCATTCATGGGACAGTGTGGAAACTTAACGATAATGGACATGACATTGGACGGAATGAACTGTAATAATATTAATACAATCACAGTTCCACTAAACTCTCACTTCTCAGACTTCTTTAAGTATGAGAAGCATACCAGCCAGTCCTCTGCTGCACCACCTGACTACATGGAACCAGATGCTGAATCACTTAGCCTTAAACAGGTCACCACAGTGCAAGTACTGAGTTTAATGAGAAATGTCCTGGAATACGGATCGGCCAGGTCAGACGGCCTAATATCAAGATGCCTTAAAATAGTGTCCCCAGTCACAGCCACACCGGTCACCAGGATTTTCAACTTATCACTCAGCACAAAGTCAGTACCATTGCCGCTTGAAAATTGCATGAGTTGTCCCATACATAAGAAAGGGATACCAAGGACATGAATAATTAAAGACCAATTGCCATATTATCTACTCTAAATAAGCTATTTGAAAAGTTGTAGCCACTCTGGTTACGGAATACATTCAACAGAACAACTTACTCACCTCAGCACAACATGGTTTTAGGAAGGGTCATTGTACCACCATGACGCTCATTAAACTCTCAAATGACGTAAAATGGCCATGGACAAGGATTATACATAGGGCAGTTTTTATTGACTTGTCAAAGGCATTTGACAAGGTGGACCACACCTTACTACTATCAAAACTGGCTACACTCGGTTTCTCTCAAGGCTCTACTTCTTGGTTTGACAGCTACCTCATTGGATGAAGTTAATTCATACAAATTGATAAATGCAAATATGATCTCTCTCTTAGCATCATCGGAATACCACAAGAATCCATTCTTGGTTCACTTCTCTTCTCTCTGTTTGTTAACAGGATGCCTAAGATGTTGGATTCAACCTCCACCATTCTATATGCAGATGATATGGTTTTGTACACCATTGCAAAGGACATAACCTCAATACATTCTACACCAGAGATGGATTTTGTCTGTCTACATACATGGCTAACACACAACAAACAACTGCTGATTGGCAAGAAAACAGTTGCCATGCTATTTGGCTTAGCACTCAGGATCAAAGGTACCCCATCAGGTGAGCACTACCAGAATAGCGCTGCACTATAGGGCACTAGTCTGTTAAGCATTCACATGGAAAGTGGGGGTGGATTTACAGCACTTGCTGTTAGCGCTCCCCTGGTTGCTGTCTGGGATGCTGAAACAAGATAAGAGCACCAGGGAGCCAGGAGGCTGGCTGAACTGCTCCTGTGGTGTGGAGGGTGGGGCATCGAGCAGTTTGGCTAGCACAGTGGAGACCAGGTTCTAATCCTGGTCTCCAACCTTGGCATTCCTTGAAACTTATTTTTTTTTTTAACATAGGCTATAACTGCCCCATGAATTTGAACTTTCCCTGGGATCCACTTCCCCTTGGACTGAGAATCCTATAGGCGGAGGTCGCGGGGGCAAAACTCCGGAAAAAACAGCGACATTTTGGCCTGCAGCACACAGCATGCCGACACTATTCTTGTTGCCATTGTTTGATCCAGTGCTGGATCCAAGCAAATGTGTTTGCTCTTTCAATTCCAGGCCGGATGGCACACTACTGGAAGTGGTAGACACATTCAAGTACCTGGTATAACACTTGACCCTAGTTTGGAGTTTACTCAGCACATGGCTAGCATATGCAAAGCTGTAAATTCAAAACTGGGGTTGGCCTATAAATTAGATCCTCTCTAAATGCAGCAGCTAAACTGGCCATCACGCAGAGAGTTCTTAGGCCTAGCCTAACTCGATATAATGAGGTACCATGATGCCTCCAATGGGATACTGCAAAATGGGACACTTGCTATAATAACAAATGTCGATTTGCCCCATTGGTACCCAGATGCACCCACTGTTGTATACTTTACTTAAGTCTGGGCTGGCTTTCTCCAACCTCCTACCATATATACATCACTGGATGTCAGATAGACATCATCAGAACTGGTTCACAGAGGCCCTAGCCAACATGTTAAACAATGCACCATAGACCTTCCTACTGAGGTCAGCAGAAAAGTCTCTTTGGAATACTAAGAGTAGCACAAAAATGGGATAACAAGCCTTCACTGCATCTACCCTCAAACTTTGGAACTCCTACCATTACCTGTCAGGCAATCCGGGTCACACCAGGCATTTAGAAATGAGCTCTGTGCCTCCCTCCTAGGCTCAGACAGATGCACATGTGATCTAACCCCTGGGGCACATGCCTAGCCTGTCCCTACTTAAACTTAAAGCACTTTTTCTATACATGTCTGGCATGTTCTTTCTGGACAGTTGTATAATCTCCCTGGTTTGCTGCATTGTTAGTGAGGTCTTGCACTGCTTAAATAACACATACAATTTACTGATGGATGCAATTTGGGGTTTTATAAGCTGTTTTCTTCTAATTGTAATTGCCCCCAACCTCTGAAATGTTTTTTAGTGTTCAGGTTTTGCTAGTCTATTGCTCAGTTTCATGTAATGTATTGTCTCCATGACAAGTTATATCCTTTGTATGTAATTCTCCTGGGTTGTGCTTGAAAATGGGCAAATCTTTGTCTAGCACACTTGCCCAGTAAACAAAAATGAAATAAATAAATAAATAAATGAACTCTAACTGAAATGGATCCCCAATCAGGAAGATAATGACCCAGGCCCTCAACCTTGTCTGAGTCCAGAAGGCAGGTGTAGTAAGTGCAACATCCACAGCAATCTGGTCGCACAAGTGTCAAAGCAGAACAGTGTATTCTGTCTCTAATAAAGTAACAAACAGACAGAGAACAGAGACCATGCAATAACAAAACTTATAAAATGGCTAGAGAATTTCTGCATCCTGATTGGCTGGTGGTACCATGGACCATGTTCTTATCAGACCATATTGCACCAACAACTGTACTTCTTCAGCCAACTAGGATCAGCATACCAGAGATCAATGCCTCCCAGAAACCTTTGAAAAGAAATTATGGCAGCTACATTAGTAAAGCAAAGAAATATAACATCCATTACTTGTTACTACCCATAAAACACTTGTACACATTTATATACATTTTCATGAGTACTCCCCACCCACACCACACAAATATTTAAGAGATAAAAATAATGCTCGAATTGAGAAACAGACCGCTTTCTGCATTTTTTAGCAGTCCAGTAATCCACATTCTGCAGTATGTACCAGATCCTGATATATGCAGCCCCCAACCATGCCAGCATACTGTGATCAAATCCAACCAGGTTTACTCATGTCTAGTGAAAAGTAGCATTTGTATCCCCATTTTACCAAGGGCACTTCCTGATAGTCCAGGGCTGAGTGGAATGCAACTACCAAAACTGGAAATTGCTTCAGCTCTGGCTGTCCCAGTGAAAACAGCTCCATTTTTCTTTATCCTCGACAAACCAAATACAACAGTAGAGCTGTGGGAGAGAGAGTGAGGCATATCCTCAAAATACTAAATGGCAATTAATACATTCTCGAGTGAGGGAGGAGACAGAGTGACAGGATACATCAGGACACCACCGCCCTCTAGAGGCATGCACCACCATCTACATTCGAAAATCTATAATAGTAATACACAGTACAAGGACTCTTTTTATCCATTTTATTATTTTTCATATATTTTGTACTCTTCATATATAACATTACTTAATTTTATTTTTTTTTATAAATTTTCACATGGGTCTCATTTTATAAGGGCAAAAGAACACTCCAGGGTGTGGATTGTTGTGTGGTAAGAGTACTTCCTGGCTGCTAAAGGCACTTGGCGAAAGTACCTCATGTTGTTGCAGCTGGGGCAGGCTCTTATCTTTACTTAAGTTATTTACTTTACACGTAACAGCCTAGCCCATTGTGTTATTCCGTGCATAATTCTTTAGTAAATGTATTGTATAAATGTATAAAAGTAGATGAAGTATGCAAAAGTGCAACAGTACAACATAAAACTGATATGGATATATATATATATATATATATATATATATATATAGTTAGAACTGCAGTCAGCAACTGGGAGATAATTGCTGTTTCTCATCAGCATTAGGGTCGCTCACCTAGTTACCATTGTTATCCATCTGAAAAAATATATATATTTCATTTTGCATGCTACAGCAGATCCAGGATTTTACAATGGGGTGCTGTGGTGGTGTGCATACTTTATATGGAAATTTTTACATTTTTAATCCTTTATTTTGTGTGCTATTATCTTTTCATTAAATGTTTAACAGAAAATGCAAATGTAATCTATAGTTTTGAATGTATATCTTCTTTCAATCAATATATTAGACTTTTCCAGCAAAGTGACATGCAGCAGCAAGCAAGTTACAATGGGAGGGGTGCAGCCATCCTTTTCACTCCCCAAGATCTGCCACTGGTCACATGACCACTAACCAAAGAAGCAGGACATGTAAAATACAGTATACTGTGTGTATAATGTTGATGTACTGCACAGTGCTGCAACTTCTGCCCTTGTGAATAGCAAGGTGTAGGTCACGCAGCACATGCAAAGGTCAAGTTAGCAGGACACATACTGTAGTACATTGTGAGATGATGGATTATGGATTATGAACTGCATGATTAAGCAGAGAGTAAGAGTGTAACAATAAGCAGCAATCGGCAGCCCACACACTGACCTTGAGGGGATGAGGGACATTTTGAGAAACTCGGTGAAGACACTATTGGATGCCCTAGAGAAAGTACTGTACTGTACATTGGTACTATAGTAAAAGGCCATACTGTCAAATCCTTGTGTTAAGTCAGACATCTGTACTGTTAATGCAGCAGCAAAGTGAATGGTAGGAGACACCTACTGGCATAGATTGAAATGGCAAGACAGTCATGGCATGAATGCAGTGCCAGTGTAAGTAAGTGGCATAGGCTGACAAAATTTAATATCCTTGCCACCAGACAGCCAATGGCAGAATCCAGCATGCTGTGGGGCGTGTCTGTATAAACAGTGGCATCTGCCAGGACCAAATGCAGTGGTGAAGATGTCACAGATTCCTGCATGGCAGAAGGGCGTAACTGCCATGGAATTGTACTGTTTGTGCATACTTCTGCAAGATCCTGTACTTGATCTTTACAGTTGCCACTGTATTTATTGCCTAGTCTATCAATCCAGGCTATGATGGTGTCTCAACAGCTTTTGTGAAGCTCTAGTCACACATAAGGAAATAATGCTCTCTGCTGGCACAGAATTGAACTACAGTAGCATATAGCTGGCATGAGAAGCAAGCATCTATTGCTGGATTAGCATGTGTTTTAGGAACTAGATACTGGGGCCAGGTATTCAAAATATTTGCATGTGCAATTTTATTTACCTGCAAACATTAAAATGCTTTTTGCCAATGACAAAAGGGCCTACTATTTTTCTGAACATCACCAGTTCACAGCAGTTAAAATTTGTGCCACACCCGGGAGAATGGATAGCCATTGTACTGTCCAAAGATCGTTACAGTTTTCCGGAGCTGCCAGACTGAACGTGGCATTATTTTGACTACATTGCCCAAAGTAACTATTCTCCCCACTCCTCCATGGCTCAAGCTGATCAACAGTCATCAGGTGATCATTTCGCAACTTATCTGAGTGTATCATGATTTTACATTTTCAGTTTTCAAATTAACCTTTCATTTATTTGTAAATCGATCTGTATGGGATTATAGCACCTGCAGAATCCCTTGCATCTTTGAAGTTTACCCCAGACTTTCGGGATACAACCTAAAATCTCTTTTGTGCAGTCTGAAGAAGTAAGCATTTTTCCCCATCAATTGTTTATCCTCCTTCACTGATCTGGTCCTCTCAGTCCCATCACCTACCTTGGCTTACCTCTCCATGTATCTCATGGATTACCATAGAAGGGACTTTTGGGGCTGCTCTAACTCCACTGGAGTACAAGCCAGTTCCTGAGGTGCCTCTTCAGTGGAACAGAAGCTGGGAGGGCAGTCACCATCTGGCCATGTGGCCATGGTGGGAGTTTTTTCCTCCTGTTTCTCCCGGGGTTGTGCCACACCTGCTTTGGCACCAGGTATTGCCCCCAAACTATGGGAGTGGCTCTAGCTGTGCTGCCATCCAACTTCAGCTAGGTGGCAGATCAAAGCAGAGTACACTGCCACCCCCCACTCAAAGGTAAAGAGCTGTCTCCTGGATTCTCAATCTTCTTTCCCTGCCAAGCCCTTATGATATAAGCTCGCTCCCAAACATGCACCTCTAGCACTGTAAGGGTAGTGCTACCATTACATTGGCAGACCCACTTAGGAAACAAGCATTCTTTTTATCTTTTCATTGAAGATGTCCTGTAGGAACCAGCACTTCAACATTCATAAATCTAAGACCTTGACTTATGCATGCGTATGCTTGTGTGTGTTTACTTGCCTTTGTAGTACTGCAATTTGTTCAAGTTATAATAAACAAAAGTAAACAATTATACAAGTAATACATTTATACACACAATTGGTTTAGTTTACTTCCAAGAATTATTTTCAATATAGCATTGTTTTAACAGTAAAATATACATTTCTTTTTGTTTTCCAAAACACAATTTTTAATAATTACAAAATGTCATAAGACCCAAGTCAGTGGGCAACACCACAGAGTGTTTGAAAGTACATAATAAATGGGCTTATAGAGACACAGGACCTTGGTGAGAAATAGATATGGAACTGGGATCCCATGACCTTCCTCACCATTAAAGACTACCTAGTAATATTTTAATCACAAGCACTTGCTTAAAGCATTAAAAGCTAATGTGTCATCGGTTCTTGTTCTCATCATCAAAGACAGTGGCTGCTGTGCATTGTGCTGGGAGGACAGTGTGGTCCCAGTGGTTATGTGCACACAGCTGTGAACAATGAGATCACAGCTTCAGATCCCACTGTAAGCCACAGGCATACTGTGACTTGACCGTTCTTGTCATCAATTCTTTTATCTGTCACAGTGGTAGAAGCAAGATCCCACTGTAAACAAAACTGCACACCTCAAATGTGCCATCATGGAGAAATGGTAAACATTTGGTACATTTGGGAAGAGTTTATGTCTTGTTTGCAAATGATGTAGTCTACATAAAACAATAAATTTGCTGATTGAAACACTAGTCCATCTTTTAGGTAATGCATTGCTGTACTTGCATTATCAGGCAGTCAGTCTAATTGTACTGACTATGTCAATTTTATGACTGCATAGCAACAGCTATGCTGTTGTATTGCTAACAGAGAAGGAGAGAATAAAAGGGTCTTACAGGGAGTGACCGGATAGTGAACACATCGCATAATGTTTGCTCCATGCAGTGGAACAGAGCATATAATGAATATACATGAATCAGTGCTCTTCTCTATCTGTCTCTCTCTACCCCCCACACACTTTTTATGGCTGCATTGCAGAACTATGCTGATGTATTGCAAACAATGGAAAGAACAAGAGAATGGTCATAAAATTACACAAATGTTTCTCTGCCCAGTGGAGTTTCACCACACCATTGGTATGCATGAAATCTATTCGCTTCCTGTTTGTCTCATTTTTTCTATGCCCAGCCCTCTCCCTTTCTGGTACTTTTGTCTTCCATTACCTGTACATCTGTTGTACCCGTGAACCCTCATTTCCTGGTTGTGACTCAGTCCCACCAGACAACCCTCAGTCCTGGCAGTCTTTGCTGTCACTCCTCGTTATGACCACCTCCTGTCTTTCAGTCCACATTTTCAATCAGTGCCCACTTGCTGGGACTCACTGAACTCTGTCTTTTGTTTCAGAAGTGAGCCCACTGTGTAATTTTGAGGATGTTTGTTTATCTATGCAATTTTTGCAAGAGGCTTATTTGGAAAGTAACTATTTAGGCTGTGAGTCACTAGTATTTATTTTGCTGCTGCAGTCAACCTAAACAACCTGGTGTCTTTCAGATTTTGCACAACAAATATGCCAAATGCACTGCACTTTTTTTCTTTTAGTTCTTCAGCATGTCTGGTGCTCAATCAAGGCTGGAAAGCTGTGACCACAGTCTTTCAAGTGCTGGTCCAGGACCCACCAACTGTCACACCACACTGCACTTCCTCAATGTTTTTTTTTTTGTTAAGAGGATCCAGTGCTCAACTGTGGCCCACCAGCTCCCAACTAACATTACACTCTCTCCACCCACTCTTACTTTTATTTAAAATCTTCAGCAGGGCTGGTGCTCATCCCAGATCTGCAAGCTCCCACCCCTGACTATGCTTCCTTTCCCCTATGTTTTTTATTTACAGTGCACATCATGCAGAACGTGGAGAGCAGGAGGGAGAAGAGCAAGAAGTGGAAGGAAACCATGAAGGTACAAGACCATGTTCCAATTGTTCTTTGTCCATGGAGACATTTTCAAGTGGCTTAGAATGCCGCTGCCTCATGGCTGACACAGGTTGGGCAGAGCAGATATGTGAAGTAAGACAGCCCAAATGCAGTGTGGACCATGTCATGTCATAATTCTATTTGAAAAATGTCTCCATGGACAAAACAAAGGCTGATTAGTTCAATAAAGTCTACAACAACTAAAATAGTTCTAAAGAAAGATTTATTCCTGGTTTGAAAACCTTCGGAAAACTGTCAGGTCCAGCATGTGAAATATGATGGAGACAGTCCAGCTCATGGTAGCAGGTTCAGTTAAAAGGTGTATACAGGAGTCTGGTAAGGAAAGCTACTTCAGTTTACTGCTCAAAGTTTTATTGTGATAAAAGAATCTAAGGAAAAAATGTAAGATGCTAAAATGAATTTTTAGAAGGACATGAATTTGTACTGTACTACACTTAATAAAGCTATCTTATGCTGCAGTAAGTTTGGTGTACATGTACTTTTCCCTGTTCACAGCAAAACTGCACTCTGATGCAAGTAGCCACTGGTTCATATGACTTGGGCTTAGCCGCCACCTGTAGTAGCATGGTGGCCTTTTTGGAACTTTGGCTATTAGTTTAAAAAGATTTGGAGGTGGTGGTTGGTGCTGCTCCAGTGACAGGAAGCTAAGATATGGACACAGTTCCACCTCCAACTGTGACAGCATGGCTGTCCTGCATTTTGGTGTTTCTTTTTTGTCTGACTGTGGTTGTTGAATGATCATGGATGTGAATCTGCTGGTGCTGATTATGGGGACTTTCTTTGGCTTTTTCAACAGGTGAACAGAGCAGGCCAGTTCAGTCTGGAATCTGCCCTATGGTAAACCTTCAAATAGAGGAACATCTACAAGTTACTGGTGCACAGCCTGCTGACTGGTATCTGGCCCCTACTTTGGTCAGCTGCTGCTCATTTTGTTATGTAAGTGTTATAGTATTATATCATATCAACACAACAAGTACATTTTATGCCAAGCCAATCATGAATTTTATATTCCTTATCCGGTTAATGCATTTCCAGCTATTGTGGCTCTGACCAGAATTTGTTTGTTATGGTCTCAGAGTCTGGTAGCTTGAACACCTTCATGCCACTACTGTGACTGTAAGCTTCACATTTCTGGTCAAGAGCAATTTGGTGTGTATCCTGTCAAGACCGTATATCCCAAAAACGTGTGGTTAAATAAATTAATTTTGGGTGACTATTTTCACAGGATTGTTCTAAAACTTCCAATTCTCAGTGGAGAATTTGTTTCAGGAAGACTATCTATGAATTTTGCTAAAACCCTTGCAAGTTCCTCTTTGTGAATTTTATTCATGTATTTTTTACAGCACTGATAACACTGTAATGTTTTTCCTTTCATGGTTTTAAAGTGGAACCATTCTGGTGAGCATGTTTCCAACAGTAAGGCTGCACATATTCCTGACATGGGAAACTCACCTTTAAAAGGCAATGCAATGCCTACCTGTGTAAAGTTATTTCAGTGCCTATGAAAACCTAGTCTGTAGGTTGGATCTGAAAAGTCCATCCCTGGGCATTGAGCCCTTTAGTGCCAGGATACTGCTTATATATTTTAAATGTTCATATTAGAAGGGGTATTAAAACATAAAATACTTCAGGCACCCTTGGTTTGGTACAGCTACAGATGTTTCCTCTACTGGGCTAAATGTATCTCATCATTGTGTGGGCAGTATAGCCACAACTGTTACATGAGCAATGTTGGAATTACAGGGTGTGTGTCAGGGCTAGTCTCCATAGCTCTGAAATGAGCTGTAGTAGGTAATGCCACCCTTCTCTCTCTCCCCACCCACTTTTTATCCCTTTGCAACTCGGGCTATTGTTCTCTTTGCACTCCCTCAAGAAAATCCAGTGCTGGTCAAGCTGCCTTCTCATTCCATTTCAAAACTATGGGTTCTCTCCTTACCACCCATTATTCTCTTCCCACCACTCACTCTCCTCCCTCCTCCCTCCCTCCCCTGACTTCACTACTTACTCCTGCAGTTGCCCCTTAATATTGATCCCTGGGCTGCTGCCTCCACCTTCCTTCCTCTGCTCCTTCACCCTGAACTTACACTAGTGCAGTTCCTCTTCACCTCCCCAACTGACAGCCTTTGCTCCCATCTTTAAGTCAGTATTGCTCTGCATATTGCAAATGTTGTTATTTTCTAGCACTTCATTGTATTGTAATTGCAAATGTGGTTATCCTCCAGCACTTTGTGTATTTACTTCTCATAGTCCTTGACTTTGCACAGTTGTTATTTATGATGCTTATTCACCTATTATCATATTATTGTTATTATTGAATAATAATAATATAATAATAATATTTATTTATATGGTGTCTTTCTATTTCCAAGGTGCCATACAGTTAAGACAATTATAACAACCATTATAAAATCCATAATACATGACACAGTCAAAAATCATATCAAATAAACAGTTCAATTCTACAAAAAGGCTTTTTGCCAGAGAAAAGTGTTCAGACCATTCTAAATTCCTCCATAGAAGTGCAGTCCCATAACTGATGGGGTAGAGAATTCCAAAGGGTGGGAGCAGCATAAGAAAAGCTCTAGCACCAGTTGATTTCAGATTCACCTTTGGAATCTCTAGCAACCCCTTATCGGCCATGCGGAGCAATTGATCGGGGCAATAGGGCACCAGAAGTTCTTTCAGATAGACCAGACCCTGACTGTGTAGGGCTTTGAAAGTCAGTAAACCGACTTTAAAGGTGATCCGCCACCGTGTTAGCAGCAAGTGCAGTTCGTGCAGCACCAGAGTGATATGGCAGGATCTACTCAAGCCTGCCAAAAGCCAGGCTGCAGCATTCTGCACTAGCTGTAGGTGACAGATTTCAATCCCTGAAAGCCCTAGATAAAGGGAGTTGCAGTAGTCCAGGCATGAGGACACAAAGGCATGGACCAAAGTTGGAAGGTTGTCAGGACGGAACCAGGTGCTTAACCCTGGCGATGTTCCTAAGATGGTAAAGGAGGTCTTGATGACAGTTGACACCTGCGACTGCAGTGTCAATCTATCATCAAGAACCATCCCCTGGTTACGCACTCCATTCAGAGGTTGGGAGAGAAACGCCACCAAGAAAAATTCCTGAAGGCTTACCAACACCGACCCCCATCTGGTGACCCGGTCCACAACCAGTACCTCTGTCTTTTCCAAGTTCAACTTCAGCCAGCTAGAATCCATCCACTCCTGGATTTCTTTCAGACAGTTGTTAAAGACCAAGAGAGCTCCATCCTGGTCGGTGCAAAAGAAAGGTATAGCTGGGTATCATCTGCGTAATAATGAAACCTCAGCCCATACCTTCTTACAATGTCTCTGATGGGTAACATATACACTTGAATAACATGGGTGTCAGTACTGAACCCTGAGGCACTCCACACAACAAAGCTGCTGGGTCCGAGGAAAACCCCCAGACACAACTCTTTGTGATCTCCCCATGAGGAATGAAGTGAACCATCTTAAGATGGTCCCCGATATTCCACATATATGCCTCACATGCTCTATCAACACCACATGATCCACAGTGTCAAAAGTTGAGAAAAGATCAAGAAGAACCAAGATGGAATGGCTCTTCCAATCTCTCGCCATCAGGAGATCATTGAGCACTCAAACCAGCGCTGTCTCGTATTATGTCTTTTACTAAAACCAGACTGTAGGGGTTCATAGATGTCATGGATGGTCAAATGGTCCTCCAGTTGGGTTGCCACTACTTTCTCAATCACCTTCCCAACAAAGGGAAGGTTAGAGATAGGTCTGTAGTTTGCAAAACAGTCTGGGTCCAAGGTAGCTTTCTTCAGAGTGGTGTCACCACCGCCTCTTTCAGGGAGTTAGGAAATTCACCCAATTCCAAGGAGCACCAGACTATCTGCACAAGGACTGGACTGATGATATCACTACAACCCAAAATTAGGGAGGTCGGTCCAGGGTCCAAACTACAGCACGAGGGCGTACACTCTGGATAATCCTCATGACATCCATGAACTGCAGTTGACTGAAGGAACTCCAGGAAAATTGAGGCACAGTGATCTCACACCATTCCACAATAACCCCCTAGAGTGTGCGGTTGCAAATCCATTCTTAGTGTTCCTCATTATCCTCACTTCCATACCCCCAGATTATCTGGAAACAAGCTGTTACCAGTACGTCTTTCCTGGTGAAACTTTTGAAATACATACATAAATAAATAAATAGTGTATCACTGCCATTGACCTATAACAAAAAGGGGTCTGCTGTCAAAGATAGAGATCCCAGGGGCCTACACACCTTCCAAAGCTCATGAAGTGTTATTCAAGCACTGTACATAGGTACAGAAATGGTCACAAATTGATATTTTTCAAATTCATGTTGTTTTAATTTTACACCACAGGCACATTTTTACTAAACATAAAAGCATCCAATTTATAAGAATAATACTGTGGCTGAATGCTCACAAAAATGTTTTTTTGTGTTCTCTGACATTGTCATAATTGGACTACCAGGAAATGTAATTTTAAACCTTGCTTGATTTCAAGATAATCATAAATTTACATGTATTTTACCATTTTCAATTAAGTCTTTAATATAAATATCTCTTTTATAAGAACATCTCCATATTTAGGTGCTCTTATACTAGGATTCCACTGTGTAATATTCTTCACCTGCTGTGAAAATATTCTTTCACCTGTGTCTCAGTTTTCATGCGGAGTGCATGTTATGATATTGCTTATATCATGTAGGCTGAGAGAACCTACTACTAAGGGGTCAACACCTGATGAACTGTATTGGACTAGTTAAGCAATAATGGACAACAGAGTGCAGTATGGAAACAGGTCAAAATGCCAACAGCATATTACGTGCTGTCAAAACTATCTTGAGCATAAATATGTGCATGGTCCCGAATTTGTATATATAATCTAGTGTAGTTTCAGAACACGCTTAGATTACAGGGATCAGCCGTTGTTGCCACGCTGTTTTTACTTTTGCTGAATTGACCTGGTGTCGGTGCAGTATGTCATAGGACATGTTCACACCTCAGGTAATGCTAGAGGCATGAGACAGCCTTGTGCCTTCAGTCATCCAAGAAATGACAATAGCCATATTATACTATGCCCTTGAGTATATTAATGTGATTATGAAATGCATCCATAATTGCATTAATTAAAACAAAAATCACCTTTAAAACATTTTATAATGCTTTCTCAATGTTTGTATGTATAATTCCTTCTATGTTATATTTTATGTGTAGGAAGGTACTGAGAGGCTGTTTTGATGAATAGTCAGCACCCTCTTCAAGATCTCAAGATCAGCAGAGCAGCAGGGAGAAGTGGCTACAACTACGGGTGATTTGTAAGCATTCTTTGTGGCTTTTTTCTTTTATAAACAGGGCATTGGACAATCAGAGGGTTGGAAAAGCTGACTAGAGTTTGGGCAGGAAAGCAGGATATATAAAGCAGAACCACCAATCAGGGCTGAGCAGGAAGCCCAGTGGAAGGGAATAAAAGGATAGATGATCGAGCAGCATTGCAGAGCAGCAGGGGAAGTGGCTGTAAGTAGAGGGATTTGTAAGCATTCTGTGTGGATTTTCTTTTTAAAACAGGGCATCAGATAATCTGAAGGTCAGAAAAGCAGTCCGAAGTTTGGGAGGGAGGCAGGACCTAGACAGTGGACCCACCAATCAGGGCTGAGCAGGAAGCCTGATGGCCAGCATTTCAGTTCTGAATGCTAAGTGGCCCTTGCTTGTGGCACTCATACTAAGAACTCACACCAAGGACAGTGACAAGTGGAGTCTTCCCAGGGTCAGCCCAGAAAACAGCTGACAGCCAGGGATCCAGTCCATTGGACCTCAGGTAAGGACTATACTTCCGCAGGGAGATAAAGATTGGGGGTAAGAACTTGCAAAGGTACCTGAGTCTGGGTAATGCTATGTTCATGGTACTAGGAGTCTGCTGGATAGTGGTGTTGTGTAATTGCATGCAAAGGCTTGCAGTAAGTAACTCTAGAAGTTAGTAAGTGGGGAGAGGGACTTGCTGGAATTTCCGTTGTAGAACCTTAAGTGCAGGGATGGGATAATAACAGTGTATGGGTGTAAAGGGCTTGCTGGAAAGTGTTGTGTAAGTGTGAGGGTGCAGACTGGCTGGTAAGCAATTCTGGGAAGCAGTGTGAATGGAGTGGGTATGTGCTGGGAATTTGTTGTTGTTATGTAACTGTGGGTAAGGATATGAGCTAGAAGTTCTCTTTGGATAACAGTAAGCAGTACAAAGGGCTTGCCTGAAACAGTTGTTGAGGAAGGGAGAGTGTGGGGGTTGCTAGATATTCTTTTAGGTAACAGGTGGGTGGCCTGCTGGCAACTGTTTCAGTGGGTTGGAGTGAGGGGCACAGAAACCTAGGAATAGGTGAAACTTCCTATATAGGATAAGGGAATAAAAGTAATTCAAAAGGCTAAAATTACAGAAAGAGTAGGAAGTATAGAATGATGGGAGTGGTGCAGTGCAGTGGCTGTGGGGTGGTAGTCTTCAGGGAGACCTTCTGGAGGCTATGTTGCTGTCCCGTCCTGCATGCACCTGTCTGGGCTGAGGGAGGAGGTTGCCAGACTCAAGGCTGAGTTAGGGTGTGCTCAAGGACCTACTCTTCCATGCAAGGACCACTAGTCTGCCACCACTACCTCAAAGGATGCCAGAAGGAGGAGGAGTGGCTGGACAACTGTGGGCTGGGAGGTTAAGGGTGGTGGAGCACAGGCACATTTCCCCTATCTGGTACCGTTATTAAACCCTCACGCTACACTGGTCAGTCAGGAATGTCCCACAGAGGCACCTGAAGTAGTGACTGGGTGATGTGGGAGTCCTCCATAGTGGAGACCCCGAGGGGTGGCAGAGGACCCCAGAGGAGGAGGAAGTGAATCCAGGTGGGGACTCCATAGTGAAGGGATACAGTCGGGGCAGGTAGGGATGAGGAGAGGAAGGTTAGGTGCCATCCTGGTGCCATGGCTCAAAGAGATGGAAAGGAGGATCCAAAAGATCACTGGGGCAGCAGGAAGGAGGGAGAGCTGGTCATCATGGTCCATCTGAGGACTAATGACCTGGTTAGGGATGAGCCAGCAATAGTACAGGAGGAGTTCAGTGAATTGGGGTGGGGTCTTAGGCAGTTAGCATGATCTGTGACCTTCTCAGAGGTGCTACCTGTCTATGACAGGGATAGACAGGATTCTCTGACCAAGGAACTTCAGCTCATGGTTGAAGGAATGGTGCAGAGAGGAGGGATTCAGATTCATTGTGGATTGGGGCCCCACCTGGCAGAATAAAGGCCTGTACAGGGATGACTGCCTGCATCCATCCATCCAGGAAGGTAACCTTGGTTCTCAGTGAATGGTTTAAATAATACATTGGCAAGCATTTAAAATAGCCAAAGGGGAGGTGGAATGAGGCAGGAGATGTAAACTGCCCTCTCCCACAGGCTTACAAGGTCAGTAGTGAGAATCCAGAGGGAGAGAAATCCCAAAGGAACTACCTAACATAAGAATCCAGGGGTAGAAGGAAAGGGAGATAGAAAGAATAGTGGAGGAAATAAGGAAGGTCAAATGGGAAAAATGAGGGGTGGCAGTACAATCTGGAGAGCCATGTGCAAATGCTCAAAGTCTGGCCAATAAGATTACAGACTTAGAGGCCACCATGACAGAACGGACTTGGACATAGTTACACTACGAATACTGGTGCAGTGAAAACCAGGACTGGGATGTAGCCATTCAGGTTATACTCTATTCAGAAGGGACAGGGTAGGTAAAAGAGAGGCAAGAGTGGCTCTTTATGTGAGGGAAAACATAAAGCTATGGAAATACAGGGGCAGGGAGGAGCAGAGGAACTGTGGATCACGTTGGAGATATGGAAGGGGTTGCCATTAGCACAGGCATGATCTACAGACCTCCAGCACAGGAGGATAGGTCGATAAGGATATTTTGGAAGCAATCCAAAAGATGGCAAGCAAGGAGGTATTGCAGGTGGGGGACTTCAGTCTGCTGGACGTGGATTGAGCCTCCCAGCTGGAAGCAACAGTTAGAAGTAGGGACATCCTGGACTCCCTGCAGGGGGTGTCACTCAGGCAACTAGTTAAGGAACCCATTCATGGGGGAATATAGGATCTGGCACTGACAAACGGGGACAGTGTTGCTGATGTCATGGTGAGTAGTCACCTGGGGACTAGTGATCATCCATGGTGTGGTTCAATATAAGAACTGGGCCAAATCAAATCGCACTAAAATGAAGGTCCTGGATTTGAGGAGGGATGATTTTAAGAAAATGGGAGACTGCCTAAGGGGCACTTTAGCAGGGATAGGGAACTGGGTGGAGTTGAGGAACAGTGGGCAAAATAAAGGGGGACATTGAGAAGGCAACAAACCACTGTGCTAGGCAGGTTAACAAGGGCAAGAGAAAAAGAGACTGCTATGGTTCTCTAAAGAAGTAGTGGAGAAAGTAAGGGCAAGCAAGCTAACATTTGAAGGTTCAAGATGACACAGAAGGAGGAGGAGGATATGGAGAGATATGAGGAGAAACAAAGGGAAGCAGGGCATGCAGTGAGAAGTGCAAAGGCGTAAATAGAGGAGAATATTGCTAGGTCAGTAAAAAATGGGGATAAAACATTCTTTAGGTATATAAACGAAAAGAGGAAGACCAAAGGAGGGATAGTAAGGCTAAAAGGGAAGGAGGGATTTGTGAGGAAGAGGACAAAAAAAAAGCAGACATATTGAACATTTACTTTCTTCAGTATTTACAGAGGAAGGGAAGGTGACGGCCACAGATAAGGGACAAGGGCATTAAAGGAAGGGAGGTGGATACTAATCCAGTGATGAAAGTGAACGGGAACGCACAGGAACTCAGTTCCTGTACCTTTTGCAGCATGAACAGAGTTCCTCTACTTCTTCCCACTGACACTGAAACTGAAATTCTTAAACCAGCAACATAACGACAGTTTCTGGACCTGTGACCTGAAATCAGGGTTTCCATAACAACACTTGACTTGTACAGAAGTGTTATTTTCCTAAAAATGCTTCAATATCTCTAAGATAATTTACTAGTGTCTAAACAGATAGATGTGTCTCCACAGAGCTATACTTCAGATTGAGGATCTTCATTCTGCATTTCATATTTGCCAGTGCCTGAGTTCCTGTACTTCTTGTCTACCACTTGCACCACTGTACTAATCCTTTTACAGAGGAGAGAGTCCTCAAGGAACTAGCACAACTAAAAGTGGGCAAGGCAATGGGCGTGACCAGGTACACCCTAGGATACTGAGGGATCTCAAGGAGGTGCTGACTGCACCTCTGACAGCCCTGTTCAACCTATCACTAGATACAGGAAGTTCTAGGGACTGGAAGAGGGCAGATGCGGTCCCACTTCACAATCCCAGGGCTCATCTGGAATCGGCGGTACTCCGCTCAGTATACCTTCCTGGTAAATCGCTTAAATAAATAAATAAATAAAATAGGGAGGAGGCAGAAAATTACAGACCTGTCAGCCTAACTGGTGGTGGGCAAAGTAATGGAATCACTACTGAAGGAAAGGATTGGGGAATACGTTGTGACCAGTGGATTACAGAATTTGAGGTAGCATGGTTTCACAGGGGGGAGATCTTGCCAGACAAATCTGACTGAGTTCTTTAACTGGGTGACCAGGGAAGTGTATCATGGCAGAACAGTGGATGTGGCCTACCTGGATTTCAATATTTATTCAGCACCATTCCACACAGAAGACTGGTGAGCAAAATGGGCAGCCTAGGAGTGGGTCCAAAAGTAGTAAATGGGTAAGAAGTTGGTTAAGCAACATGAGTCAGAAGGTGATTTTAAATGATGTTCTTTCTGAAAAGGCAAGGTGACCAGTGGGGTGCCACAGGGGTCAGTACTAGGTTTGGTCCAAATCAATGTCTTTATTAGCGACATTGCAGGAGGGCTGTAAGGGAAAGTATGCCTGTTCATGGATGACACAAAATCTGCAACAGAGTGGACACACGCGGGGGATAAGAGACAATCTGGAAAACTGGTCAAGGGTTTGGCAACTGGGTTTCAATGCAAAAATGCAAAATCATGCACTTGGGGCACAGAAACCCAGGAGAAATGTACCAACTGAGCTGGAATGCATTGACAACCAAACAGTAAAGGGACCTGAGGATAATTATTTCTGATGACCTGAAGGTAGCAAAACAGTGTGATCAATTTTTTTTTTTTTTATTTTAAATTTTGATAACCAGATGGGCCACTGAGACCTTAACAGTCCCTTTTCAGGGCTACCTGGGATTAGTTACATGTACCTAAGGAAGAGAAAACCAATGCTATGATACAAACAGGGGAACAAGGCAAATACATGGTGCTTAAGGCCATCAATTCAACATGTTATAGTCATCTACAGAATCCAGAACCGTATATGGTCATTTAGTTAGAAAACAGACAGATCAACAGAACAGCTTGGTTAAGTGCCTATGAAGTAGGATATCGTCCTACTATGCGCCCCTCCATCTTTAAATTCTGAGACCATACCAACCATCCCCCTGTTTCGGGAAAACTTCCAGCGGCCTCAGTTGAGGCAGCAGCACATTGTCCCCATGTCTAGGTGAGATTTTAGTGCTTTTAAAGCCCCCAGGAGAGGTGCAGTCCTATACTTCACTTGGTTGATTGTTCCAGAGTTTGGGTAGGGCTGTTCTAGCAGACCAAAGGCCCAGGGATGTTTTGGTCCTGGGTATTTCAAGTAACTTCCGGTCAGTAGACCTAAGCTCTCTTCTGTTTGTTTTGGGGACTAGCAGGTCCTGAAGATTTGGGAGCCCAGGTTGCTGAAGTTTAAAAGCCAGGCACAAGAAGGATAAGCTAGTCTGGCTTCGAGGGATGGCCAGTTGATGGCCTGGAGCACCTTGCAGTGATGCTCCCTCAATTGCACCCCAGCTGTGAACAGGACGACCCTGTGGTACAGTGTCCCTAAGCACTGTTTTCTGTTGCCCTCAATGTTTGGACCATGGTCACTCCATAGAAGAGAGTAGGTAGTATTGCCTCTGCTGCCGATTGTTTTCCTGGTTTCCTTGTTCAAAAGGGGTTTAGCCTATAGAGGAGACCCAGTTTTTGTTTACCACCTTTGTCAGGTGGTCAATATGCTTCCTAAATGAGACCTCCTGGTCTTGGTACATCCCAGGTATTTGATGTTGTCCACTACCTCTATCTCTTCCCATTTAGGGTGGTGAGGGATAGAAGGGTCGATCTGTCGGTGGGCTAAGTTTTTGGGCCAAAGAGCATGGCTTTAGTTTTCTTACTGTTAAGCACCAGCTGATGCTCCTGGCACCAAGCTTCAAGGGTTTCAAGGTCCTGTTGCAACTCCAGATTTAGGGACCAGTGTCCTTCCCAGGCAGTGGCAGTGAAGAAAGCTAGCAGGATGCACGGGTGCATAAGGAGGTGTATAATCAAAGAAAGAGGGAGGTAGTGTTATCCTGTATAGATCGATGCAGGCCCCACTTCAAGTGCTGTGTCTAGTTCTGGAGGCCCCATCTTTGGAAGGACATAGATAGTATGGAGGCAGTACAAAAGAAGGCAACCAAAATGGTGCAGGGCCTGCATCAAGAGCTCTATGAGGAAAGACTCAGTGAATTAAATATGTATTCTCTAGAGGAAAGGAGGAAAGGGGGACATGATAGAAACGTTCAAATGCCTCACAGGTATTAATAAGGTACATAAAGGTAGTATTTTACATAGAAAAAGATGCTTAAGGATAAGGGTCATGCTATGAAGCTGGAAGGAACTGTAAGAATACTTCTTCATGGAAGGATGGTGGATACCTGGAACAGCCTCCCAGCAGAGATGGTGGATGCTAATATGATAACAGGATTCAAGTATGCATGGGATAGACACAAGGGAGCTTTGAAATAAGGCAAGGAGGGAAAATACAGATATCTAGTAAGGTCTGTGGTGGTACTGCACGTAGGGAAAATAGGGGCAGACTAAGCGGCCAAGAGGTCCTTATCTGCTGACAACTTCTATGTTGCTATGAGATGTACAACTTGTCTAGTTTGGTTGTTTATCAGATTTTGAAATTTCTTCTTCCATTTCTCTATGTGAAAGCCAGGAGAGCACAGAAGCACTAATGAGATGCACAGAGCAACCAAAAAGAGTAGATTGGTAGCGAGGCGCATTGGGAGGTCTGGAAGTTGTAGTAGCACTTATGAAGGACAGAGGGCAGATGGCAGCAGTACAAGAGAGCACATCAGCACCTTTTCCTTTAGAAGTAAGGGACTTCAAAATGACAGCATTGAAGCTAATATGAAGCAGCAGTCAATGGCTGTATTACTGGCTGCATGGAGTTTCATGGGTGCCATCAGAGTTTTTGAATGAAAGTTCGGCTACCACTTTGTGGGGTCTGCTAACAGAGTATGTGGGAGGAAAGGATGTAACATAACGGTAAGTTTCTGAATATATTCCTGCTGGCAGAAGGGCAGTGCGATGTGGAGAATAATGCCTGTGCAGGTGTGTTATGAGGATTTTTCACACACCGAGGTGTGTGATAATCCATAAACCCGAGAGTATGAGATTGTTACACACTGAGGGTGTGTGAAAATACTCATAATACACACCTTGGGAGTGAATGCCAAGGTTACTGGAGCAGTTCTGTCACACAGTAGACACTGTGAGATACAGACACATACACACAGACACACACACACACACATGCTTTCTCTGACTCCTCTTTATGACAGTTTCAAAGCGTAGTTTTTCTTTTTTTTTTTCACTGTGGAATTGTGACTGCTTAGCTGGCCCATTCCCGACTGCAGTGCCTGTCTGCCGAATCCAAGCCTGAAGTGTGACAACACCAGGATCAACCAGATGGTTTATTTAAATGTAAAGCCAGGATCTACCAGATAAACACTGTTTACAAAAATAATACTTTACCAGAAGTGAGAGGCAGACCATGAACATGGGTTCTCAATAATGGAGAAACCACCGCTATGTTCATTGTGGTGTTCAGCCGGCCCACACATGGAGTAAAAGCCAATCAGGCAACGTGCTACAGATGAGTCACACTAAAGGCTATAATAACCAGTTTTACTGGTTATTATGGCATTTGAAACCACATCAGCTCAATGCATTAAAGGGGGTCACCAGCAATTATTCTGATTTTATTTTCAAGTGACAGAAAATGAAGCAACTTTGTGTGCATGAGACGTGATGCCAGAATAGCCATGTTACATGAGGACATTGACTCACTGCACGCGTGGATTTATGTTAGATGTGAGACACTTTCAATCCATATATCTACAGCTGGAAGTAACTGTCAGCCAATTCAGGGTTATATGTTTTTTCTATCCATTTCTGACATAGGTTACACCCTATTTTGCCATGCATTATTCCTTATATCAGAGAACATTCATTCAGTAATACCTGCCCATGATACTCACTGACACTGCCTGTAACTGATGTAGTAGTAGTGTTAGTTATCTTTATAGTTTGCCTCTCCACCTTTGCAAAATTCGAAAATACAGATAAGAGTATATGTGATTATAATAAAATGTGCTGTATTTAGATTAAAGAAAAATCATTTTGTTTCTCCAAGCTAATACTTCAACAAATTAAGACACACTGTTTTATTATGTTGGCTCGCTCTTGCACACCAGCCAACATCTTGTGGTAGTAGCAGATTTGAGGCGTGGTCACTGTTGGGCAAATGCAGGACACGCAACAGTAGGTGCATCCCTCATTCCCCAAAAGCCAGCAGCAGGTGCTGACATCATGCATCCCTAATGTGGCCACCAGATCTAAGAAAGGTCTGCTGCAATGAGGCGAAGCTCTCATGCAGCGGGACTCGCACTCGATGTACCGTAACATGGCGGCAGTGACTGCTCTGCCTCCTATCACAATGCCGATGGGGAAGCCCACTCTCTGTCGGCATAATGACCCCCTCAATTTAAAATGTATGCCGGTGCCCAATCCCTAGGCATCATCGCCCCCAACAGTTTTCTTTGCTGATGGGGCCCAATCTCTGTCGGTGTTTATCCCTCATCCCATTTATTTTGCTGATGGGAGCACACTCCCATCGGCATAATGTCTCCTCACGCTTTTGTTTTGTGCAGAGGGTGCCCAATCCCCTCAGCTCATGTCCCCTTGGAATGTGCCGACAAGGTGCCCAATCCCCGTTGGCTACAGCATTCCCTCAAAATATTAGGTGGCACGCTGGGAGCCCACTCCAGCATGTCCGAACTCCCGCAAAGAAAACCATCCTGCAATGTTTTTTTAAACCTGTAAAAAGAAAACAGTCCCTCGCAGTCTCCTGCCCCCTCCCACAACCTGTGCTCACCCTCTGTGCACCCTGCCTCCCCACACCCCCTTACCCCATACTTACCTCTGGAGTCTGGCATGACAATCTTTGGTGAACCGGGAACACGCCTGCACTCTTCAAAGCTGACCTCGAACTGAAGAAGTGCCGGTAAGCTGTATAATGGCATCAATAGGGTTTTTCAACTTTGGTGCATATCTCAGCCATTTTTGGAATTTTGGCACCAAATTTTCAACATAGGGTTATTGGGACCCCTCCTCATGAAGGCAGGCACTGTCATGGCGTTATTCGGTCCTGAAAGGTGATTTTGCGGTCACTGCGTGGAATCACCTTTGGGACCAATTAACGTAAACAACAGTGCCACTGTTCATGAGGAGGCTTTCAGAAAGCCTATGTTGCAAATTTCAGGGGAAAATAAAAAATGGCTGTTTTACGAGCGTACGTTGCACAGTTTCCACGCATGCTCATAACTTCGGAATTTGTAATATTTTCACTCCAGATTTTCAAAATTGCCATTTTTCCCCACCTCCTTATGAACAGTACAGCTGTCATTTTACATATCCTGGCCAGAATGTGTTTTGCAACGCTTGGTACAGAATACGCCGCCACTGTGTGAAATCAGTTTTCGGACAGTTTGAGGAAATGGCAGTGACACTGTTCATGAGCAGAAGTCCTAAAATGCCTATGCTGAAAATTTGGTGACGAAATTCCATAAAATGACTGTGTTACAAGTGTGCATTGTGCAGTTTCCACGCTTTTGCCTTAACCCGCCAAATTTGCAATATTTTCATGCCAGATTTTCAACACTGGCGTTTTTCACACCTCCTTATGAACAGTGCGTTATTTTTCACATCCTGCCCTAAATGTTTTTCGCACCTGTGGCGCATAATGGCGTGGTCACTGCGAAATCAACGCTGGACAAATTAACAAAATCACAGTGCCACTGTTCATGAGAGCAGGTCCCAAAATGCATAATTTAAACATGTGGTTAAAAAATCCCAAAATAACTGGGTTATGGATGTGTGTTGCACAGTTCCTATGCATGCTCATAACTTCACCAATTTTTCATATTTTCACTCCAGATTTTCAAGCGCTATTTTTTTTACATCCCCTCATGAACAATATAGTTGTCATTTTCCACATACTGCCCAAAATGTGTTTTTGTCCCTGTGTCACCAAATGGTATAGCCACTGTGCAAAACCACCTTTCAGCTAACAAACTGATAGTGCCGCTTTTCATGAGGTGGGCTCACAAAGAGCCCATGTTGAAAATTTGAGTGAAAATACCAACACACACCTACAGTGTTAGGGTTTCCAACTGTAGCACCCCACTCTCTGTAGAGACTGATGTCAGGGGTGTGACTTGGGATCATCAGTTGTAATGCTCATGCCATTCCACCCCACCCCACTTCCCCACCCTGCAGCCAGTGACAGGCATCTTGGTGTGCTCTGTACTGTTTGGCCACAAAGTTCACCCCATTCTCCTATACTGCACCCACCTCAGCATATTTCCTTATGGAATAGGGTAAGTATAATGCCCAAAGACCCCAAAGCACACCACAACACTTGTCAGTGTCTACAGGGTAGGGTGAGGTACAATGGTATGAGCGTTATAGCTGATGACCCAAAGGCACACCCCAATGCCTGTCGGGGTCTCTACAAGGTGGGAGTGGGGTTGCGCTACTTCAATCTTCACTGCCATTCCTATTATGTGTCTCTAACTCTGGCACTACCAGTGCCAATGCCAGCGAGACAACATTCGCATTGACAAATGCTTGTTTAAACATTTTACAGTGTAATGTGTTTTTCATTGATAATCATGTGCTAATAGTGACCCTGTTATGTGCAAACAAGGTAAAATTGAATTTTCTCCAATAAAGCTAAGCATATGGCTAATTGTTTGCTATTTTGGAGATTTCCCAAGTCATTAACCATAACTCCTTAATACATTTACCTAATAGGAAGCCCAAGACAATTAGATTAGATAATTAGATCTTCTCATTAGAGAAACTTGAGGAGTAGTTGAGAACATGACAGCTGGAGCTCAATGCCAAAAGTGCAAAATCATTCACCTGGAGCATAGAAACCCAAGAACTGAACATATGATGGGGGAGGTACTGTCAGCCACTAATCAGGAAAGGGACCTTGGGTTTATCATATCTGATGACCTCAAAGTGGCAGGGCAGTGTTGCAAAGCAGTGGGTAGGGCCAATGGGATGCTGGGATGCATAAGGAGGTACCTCCAGCTGGAGAAGGAGGAGGTGTTCCCACTGTATCACTTGCTGGTGTGACACCACCTAGAGTATTGTGTCCAGTTCTGGAGGCTGGCACCTCAGAAAGGACATGGACAGAGTGGAGGCAGTCTAGGGGACAACTCAAATGGTGCAGCAGTTGCACCAAAAGTTGTATGAGGAGAGACTGAGAGATCTCATCATGTACACCCTGGAAGACAGGAGATCAAGAAGGGACATAATAGAGACCTAAAAGTACCTCACATCAATGAACAGAGTGCAGTAGGGAGTATCTTTCAAATGAGGAAGAGCACCAGAACCAGGGAACATGCAATGAAGTGGAGGGTGGGAGTTTAGGAGGATGTGAGAAAGCACTACTTTACTGAAGCGAGTGGTGGATGCCTGAAATATAGAGGTGCAGCAAAGTAAAATTCACTTGTGAAGTGGTTGTGAAGTGGCCACTTCACGTTAGTATTCTGCTACGGGTGCCCATTTTTAACCCTCACTCCGCTACTTTGCGATGTAATTATGACTTCAGCATTGTGTACTCCACCTTATTCCGCTTTAAGGCAGAGTGAGAATTCACAGGCAGCCCACACACATCAAATGGCTTACACAGTGTGGGTCACATGCTTCAGGTAGGCAGGCAAGCAGGCAGGCAGGAGGTTACAGGCAAAAATACTCTCAATGTGGGCTGACTTACACATTTGCATGGGGTGTGACAAATGGCTTGGCTCTGTGAATGGCCAGGGGTGGGGTGTGGATGTGTGATGAAGAAGGGTGCACAGATGACAAGTCCACAAATGAAGTTACTTTCCCATTTTATGTACAGAGGTTGATGTACTACTTGCACTAGACATACTGCTTTCACCGCCACCACGACTACTGCTACTCTGACCACCACTTGACAAGATTTCTAAATCATAATCCTCCCTGTCATCATGCCTGTAGTAATCCTCTGGTGTTATTTTATTGCTACTACAGACATTCCTACTTGGTCTTACACTCATGGAAGACGATAACATGCTCAGTAAGGCTGATGACTAGGGTGAATGCCCCACTATGGCATTAGCTGCCATCTGGTACCAGATCCACAGTGCCATGTGCCTGTTCTTAAGATGTATGCTGGCCTCCCAATGCCCAGATGACTCCCTTTTACTTCGACCACACATGCATGGCAAAGATGGCAGATTGCAACTGACTCATCATTTGTCTCTTGGACAAAAATATCCCAAACAAGGGATCATGATTTCCCTACGTTTAACATGTCCCTGATGCTGCATATTGGACTCTTGTTTTTAATCCCTGAAATGGGGGTGTGCTACATGATTTTCAGGCTGGACACACTTGGACTCAACTGACCACCATGACTACCTACCATTATTACTAGGTCATCATCATTATCATCAACAGGAACCGCTAAATCACAACTTTTTGAGAAGGGGGATTTAATGCCAACAGACCCAGACACAGTCACCTTGACTTTCTTCTTCTCTGGTTCCCAACAGGGTCACTGACATCATTATCATATTCATCAACATCATCCGCATCCACATTTTCGGGTCGGATGCTGTCATGTGGAGAACATGTTACAACCACAGCACTGTCATCATCATCATACCCGATATTTTTGCTCCACACTTTGAATCATTGGATGGCAAAGGCATGACCTCAACAAGCGCTGAAAGAAATGTGACATTGTGAGCTATTGTTGCCAGGATCAGAATCATGTTCAACTATCATGGGGATGTTAATGGGGAATATAACATCATCTACTGTACACTGTCAGACACAGCTTTAGACTCAACAATGTTTTTGAAACAGTTAACTGGCCAGATGTGGAACTTGAGGCAGCAATATTCATGCCAGCAGACACTGCACTAACATCACCAGCTGGGACAACAACATCATCTCCTCAAACTGTGAGAGAAGCTACAGATTGCGTTGTAAAAACATTGAAGGAAATCATATTACTGACATCAGCTATGCACTTCTGCATACTACCACGCCTCTGACAATCTTGCCATTGACAGCAGTGCCATGGCCAGAAACAGCTTTGCTTGCACATCTCTTTGAAGGCATTTTGGGGATCACCAAGAACATTCTATACAAATTTATATTTCTGAACTTTCAATCTGGGCTGGTGGATGCAAAGCCAAAAAACAACAACTGTAGCTTGCAGATGGAGATTGGGCACTAAACAGATACAAAAGCACAGACAGATTAAGACTGCACTCATGAATCAAGAAAAGATGCAGACTCAAAATCACAACAACACCTTAACCAGTGCTCACAAGTCACAATCCAGTCTAGAAAAGAATACCTTTTGCCAGTTGAGGGAGGGGTGCAGTGCCCTGCAGTAACAGTCCTACACCAAGATACCACAAAGCAGTACAAAATCAAGCAGGTGCAATGGATAGCAGGTTCTCACTGCTGCAATTACTCTGTGGCACAATAAAATGTGTCTGATTTGATGGCACACATCACACACACACACACACACACACACACACACTGCAAGTAATGTGTAACAAATTGAAAACTTGTAATATAACCAAATCTTTAAACAAACTGAAATTATGCACTACTGCACCACAACAATCAGCAAAAAGTCAAGAATTACTGAAAATATTACTCTTTGTACATTAACACAGTTATACAAGAAAAATATAACCAAAACAGAAAGACTGCCTTTTCTCCCAGTTTAACCTACCTCCACCACAGATGGCCCCTCCCCAAAGCACTTCAAGTGTCCACAGGCTGAATTTTCTAAATTGCCATTCAAAATCCACACACAAATGATAAACCCTCGATCATAAGAGCACAGGAGGGTTTCCTACAATCGATGTACTAAATTTTGAGCAAAAAAAAAAAAGGCTCAAAAGTATTTTTAACAGCTTTTAGAGGATTTGAATCACAGAGCTCAGAGAGGAAACTGTCTCCATCTACCACTACACACACTACACAGAACTGAGGCTATGCAGAACAACCCAGAGTCCATGTAACCTGCAATCCCATGAATCACTGCAAAATTCACCTTGGAGCTCAATAACAAGGCAAATCGATGCAAGTACATTGATTTCTATGCATAATAAAGTTGATGCAGAAGTGGTTGGGGAAGGCGGAGTAATGCAAAATCATTGTTATCAGTGGACTTCCGTTCCTCATAATGACATAGTATTCCGCTCGCATTGCAGATTACTTAGCAGATTTGCATTACTCTGTGAATTGCTTCACAGAGCAAATTTTGGCCACGTCCATCATCTTACTGAAATAGGCTGCTGGTAGAATTGGTGGAGGAAAAAACAGTAGGGGGCTTCCAATATGCATGGGACAGACATAGGGAATTATTAGGAAATGGACTGGAGAGGAGGAAGTATTGCTGGAGACCAGTCAGGATCAGCAGAGACAGAAGAGGCAAGGATCATCTGGGCAGAATAGGTGGGTCAATCAGTCCTTTTCTGCTGACAAATTCTATTTTCTATCTTTCTAGGTGGCAGTATGGCCTAATGGTTACAGAATTGACCTGGGCACCAGAAGATTACAGGTTCAAATCCTACTAGTGCCAAAATACTCACCGCACAGTCCTGGGGTCATTCTATCTTCTAGTCCCCAAGCTGTGGAACTGGGTAGAAAGAGGACCCCACTAAAATGAGATGTTGCAGCTCAGCAGGGTGTCCTGGGCAAAATATTGTTAATTAAATCTTCTATTTTATTTTGCAGAAGCAGAGTGTTGCAAGTTTATCCGTTGCAGAGAGATGCCCAAAACGTGTTATGAAGCATTGTTTGCATACAAAGAAGAAGTTAAGTATTAGGTACATGAGGGCTGACAGTTTTCAGTAGATCACCTTTAAGAAATGCATTAAGTTTAACCTTTGAATATCATGGAAACAGTGTTGGTTCTCTCTGTTTGCCAACATTTGTTGTAGTCTAACATACTAACATACTAAAATGCCAGCAGAATAGGCCCTAACGGTCTTTCGTGTCTGCTCGTTTGGTCAGCCCCACCCTGGGTGCTGACCTTGCTGTCCCCTCGCCTTCTCTGGCTTCTTCCTTCCCAGTTCGATATTCTTGCTGCATTGGATTTTGCTTCCAGAACCCTTCCCTGCACCTGTCCCACCCTCTTGAACCCTTCCACTGTCTCTGCCTCCACCAGCTCCCTAGGCAGTGCATTCCATGGCTCCACCACCCTCTCAGTGAAGTAGCACCTCCTCCTTTCTCCCCTGAATCTTCCCCTCCAGCTTCCACCCATGCCCTCTAGTGGCCCCTCCTCCTTCCTTCAAGCACCTTGACTGTTCCTCCCCTATTTACCCTCTTCATGTACCTGAAGACCTCTATCATGTCCCCGGTCCCTTCTCTCTTCCAATGTGTACATATTTAGCTCTTGAGTCTCTCCTCATATGTCCTGTCCCCAAGCCCCAAATCATTTGGTTGCCCTCCTCTGGACCCTCTCCAGGAGGTTAATGTCCCTCTTTAAGTGTGGCCTCCAAAACTGCACGCAGTACTCAAGGTGCGGCCTCACCAAGCAGTTATACAGAGGAGTATCACTTCCCTCCTTCTGGAGGTGATCCTAGCGATGCAT
Organism: Neoceratodus forsteri; assembly: GCA_016271365.2. Taxonomy (NCBI): domain Eukaryota; kingdom Metazoa; phylum Chordata; order Ceratodontiformes; family Ceratodontidae; genus Neoceratodus; species Neoceratodus forsteri. The sequence continues at coordinate 1,328,830,559 of CM057449.1, forward strand.
CCCAGCATCCTGTTGGCCTTGGCTGCTGCCCTCCTACAAGTCTCAGAGTTGTTCATCTTGACATCCACCACCACCCCCAGGTCCCTCTCAGCCATCAAGACTTGTAGCATTCTCCCCAGGGTGTACACTTGGCCTGGGTTTCTGCCCCAGGTGGAGTACCTTGCATTTCCCTGCATTGAACCTCAGCTTCCACTTTCTAGACCATCTTTCCAGAGCCTCCAGGTCCCCTGTGGGGCCACCCTCCCCTCCTCCATCCACCACCCCCCAGTTTGAGTCATCTGCAAAGAGACTCATCTCACTCCTGATTCCTGTTCTTATGTCAGATATGTAGGTGTTGAACAGAAGGGCCCAGGACTGATCCCTGTGGGACCCCACTAATGACCCTCCTTGGGGATGAGACTATCCCACCAACTACGACCCTCTGGGTCTGGTCCTGGAGCCAATTGCCTATCCATCTGATCATCTGGTTCCCACCCCATTTCTCCCAGCTTATCCAACAGGCCACGTGAGGAACAGAGTCAAATGCCTTGCTGAAGTCTAGAAGAGAGGACGTCACTGGTCTACCCAGGTCCAAGGCACTTGTCACGCAGTCATAGAACTCCACCAGGTTTGTCTGACATGATTTCCATGGATGAATCCATGCTGTCTATCGTCCAGGCACCCTGACTTATCCAGGTCCCCCAGCCTCTCCTTGACAATGCCCTCCATCACCTTGCCCACCACCGATGTCAGGCTGACAGGCCTGTAGTTCCCTGCCACCTCCTTTGATCCCCTTTTGGATAGGCACTATATGCGCCACCTTCCAGTCTTGGGGCACCACCCTGTCCTCAGAGAGATGGTGAAAAGCTCCGCCAGGGGTTCGCCAGGACATCCCAAGTTCCTTCAGCACTCTGGGATGTAATTTATCCGCCCAGGTGCTTTCTCCATCTTAAGGAGCTGAGGGCTTCCCTCACTCTCTCTGCTGTGATTTCCACTTCTGGTACCTCTTCTCCTGCTTAGCCTCCCCACCTGCCAGTGATGCCTCCCCTCTCCCCAGACCCACCGATCGGTGAGGTCCCCCCTCCTCAGTATCTCTGTCTCCTCCCATGTATGATGCAGCACCCCATTTTCCTTGGTGAAACTGAGGTGAAGTACTCATTTAGTACCTCAGCCTGCTCCCCGAGTCTTGTGCCCATCTCTCCCTGATTTAATCCTGCTAATCTGCCCCTTCACCCTTCGTTTTCCCCAATGTATCTAAAGAACCCTAGTTCCTTCTCCTAATTTCCCTGGCCAGGTTCTGTCCTTCCTTGCCTTAGCCGTCCTCCACCACTCTAGTGGCCCTTCTAGCCATCAACTTCGTACTCCTCGATCCCTTTCACTCTTGAGCACCTGAATTGCTTATAGGCTGCCTTTCTTTCCCCGCACCACCTCCTGGACCTCCCTGGTCACACCAGCAGGAATTTTGGGCCCCGCATTTTGATCTTACTCTTGCACTGGTGCTGGTAGCATCCTGCACCCCTCTCCTGATGATTTCCCACCTACTATCAGCGTCCATGCCTGACCTGATCCCATCCAAATACTCCTTAAGGATCCTTCCATTTCCTTAAATCCCCCCCTGAAGTCGGTTACTTCCGTCTTTGTGCAGCCTTCTACCTTCCTAGGTCCAGGCAGAACCAGACGTGGCATGGTCACTCCCGCCAATGGGTCCCTTACCTCCAGGCCCCAATCTGGTCACTGTCTGCCAGGACCACATCCAGTACCTGCACCTCCCTGGTCGGTTCCCTCACCTGCTGAGTTAGGAATGCGTCCTGAAAGACATCCAACAACCTCTGTTCCCTGGTCACAGAGGATGTCATAGTCTCCCAGTCTGTTCCTGGCATGTTTAAGTCCCCCACCACCACCACCGTTCCTCTGCCCAGTCTGCAGTGCCTCCCAACATCTGCCACCAGACTGTCCTCCAGCTCCTGTGCCAGGGCAGGGGTCTATACACCACTCTATTTTACTCTCTTGCCCCTTGTTATCAAGGTGACCCAAATCACCTCCACGGTTCCCTCTCGCCTCCTCTACTCCCCTATGCCAATGCAGTTTTTGACTATCATTGCTACCCCTCCTCCCTTCCCTCCCCCTGTCCTTCCTGAACATAGTGTAACCCTCCAGGTTCAGGTCCCAGTCATGTACTGCAGTGGCCCCAAGTCTCAGTGACTGCTGCCACATCCACTGCTCCCTCAGTTAGCATCGCCTGGAGCTCAGGCATTTTATTGCCCAAGCTCCTGGCATTTAGCAGGACTACCTTCCACCCTTTCCCTATAGTTCCATTTCCCTGCTCGTGTTCCCATGGGGATTCTGTTTTCCCCTGGTCTGCACTTTGCCAGTCCGGCCTTTTCCTGCAATCCTCCTGGTCCCCGGGGGGTGGAGACAGAGTCCCTCCTTTATCGGCACCCCTTGACAGCCTTTTCTCCCATCCGCCCCCCTTCACAAGTTTAAACCCCACTTTTCACCAATGAACCCTCTATTTTCAACTAAGGATTCCTCCCTCCAAATTGAGATGTAGTCTATCTCTAGCATACAGCTCCTTATCCTCCCAGGTCTCCCCCAGTCCCCATCAACCCATACCCTCTGGCCTCACACCACCCCCTGAGCCACTGGTTTATCTCCCTAATCTTCCTTTGTTTTCCCCACTAGCCCTTGGCACTGGCAGGATTTCTGAGAAGGAAACTGTGCATCATATATCATGACAGACCCTGGCGAGCTCCTGAATCTTGCCTGTATCTCTAGCTCGCTATTTCCTCAATGTCATTTGTACCTAGGTGGACCAGTATGTCTGGAGAACCCCACAATCCTTTGCCAGCTGATATACCGTGCTTAGCCCTGTGCACCATTAGTCCAGGGAAGCATCTTGTTCTAACTGGCCAGGCTTCTCCTCCCTATCCCATTTGATACCGCTGATCATAGAATCCCTAGCAGGAGCACTCTGACCACTCCTTTTCCTCCATTCCCCACCCTTCCATGTCCTCATCCTTTCCGGCCCCTCCACCTAGCCGGCTCCTTGTTCCTCCCCTATCTGGGTGCCACATGTCACCCCTCCTTATTACCATGGCCACCCCTCCTCCAATCCTATGCCTCTCCTCCTCCTGAGTATCCTTCTGTACCTTGCTAATTCCCCCTCACTGTTCCAACTGGTCCTTCTCCCCATCTGCTAAACTAGCCTGGCTCATCCTCCCTTCCTTCCTGTCTCCATTTAGTTCCTCCTTGCTGTCGTGCTCCCCTGGCCTAAACCCTCAGCTCCCTTTACTGAATCCTCCTTGTACCTCTGGTCCTTCTCCTTTACCTTACCTCCCAACTGGTCCTTCTCCTTGTGCTTTCCTCCCTCTTCCCCTGCCCCTCCTGCTCTGATTCACTGCTCCCCCATTCTCCTGCATTCCAGGTCCCCCTGTTCTTCCTACTATCTGGCCCTCGCCTCCTGCCTCCACTCCCTTTCCGTCTCTAACCACCCCTGTCGGTGGCTACATCACCCCTCATCCTCGAGCAGAAGAGGAGAATTGAAGTAGTTATTGAGTGTAAGGTCTGATCCACCTCCCGCCTTTGCTTCCTTCTGTCCAGCCCTGGCCATCTGCCTACTTCCTGAGAATGTTGTCCCTCCGTCCTCCTTTGAGGGTCCCAGTTACTTGCCTGCTTCCTTGGTGAGTGTCCTTTGGATCTGCTCTGCCAGGGTCCCTATGTGACCCTGAGTATTCTCCTGCACTCCTTTCCCTATGCCCCCACCCCAGTGCTTGGTGCAACCCGCGGGAGATTCCCACCCCTTCCCCAACCATACCACCCCTTCCCCAGCTTTCTACTAATCCCGCAACCTCCTCCTAGCTGGTAGCACACTGGGCAACCACTGAACTTCAAGCCCAGTCCAGTATCATGGCTGCTCCACACCCTGTGCACCCACCACCCTCCTAAAGATGCTGGCCTTAATGACGTGTGGTTCCATCCCTTCCTAATAGGTTTCCTTGGGTGAGCCACCAGTTTCCCCTAGTCCAAGATACACCCTACTGCCTAATCAGGTCACCCACTAATCTTAGAGACAGTCCCACTGTCACACAGTAACCCTGTTACTAGGTGCAGTACAACACATTAAACTTATAAGGGAAATGAACAACTCCTAAGCTCCTCTCTCCTAGCCTTTAAATCCAACCCCAGTGGCTAGAACTACATGAGCTGCACCTGCAGCCTTTTCCTCCAATTGCAGGGCAGGTGTTCCCCTATAAATTCGCAGACTTCTGGAGGGAGGGTGGGGAGGCGGGATGATTGAGCAGACACCTGACTCGAGAAAGAGTGTATCAGCCCTGTGTCTCCCTCCAAGCCCAGCAGCCAAAGAACCAGGCCCAAGCAAATCCCACCAAATAGGTTTTAAATCAGAAGAAATAGGCCTCTACCAGCGCAGCCTGTTACACAGTGAAACATCCACAAAATGATCCCCACTTACAGCCACCAAATCAGTTTTCAAACATCTAGCAGCCCCAAAACAATACCCTGCTAGCCCCTTAGAAGTAAGAAAGAAAAGAACTAACCTACCAAGTAAAATCCACAAGAACCCTGTGAAAACAACAGCAGCAGCTACTGTCCTGGAACACAACTGATCCTGTCCCTTCCAGTTCTTTCTGACAATGATAATTTTGTTATTACAACATTTTGATTTGCAAATGCAGGATTCAACAGTCTGCTCTTAAGTATTGTACATGGTTTTGAATATTTAATTTCAAGGTTGTATGTTTTCCATTTAGTTTCAGATCATCTGTTATTTTGCTTCAGATCATCTGAGGTAACCTGGTGCTTTCAATATCTGTAATCTTTCCTGTACTTAATTGGCATAATTTTCAAACATCCCCACAAGTTGCAGCACAACCAGGCTACATGCCCGATGCTTGAAAGGAAGACCACTAAAAAGTGTTGCAGATAGCAAAACTTAGAGAATGATACATGTTGTCAATACTGACATATTATTTATTTGATGTAGCTGCTGCAAATAGTGACAACAGTCACAAAAGTACATGCACGTATGAAAATATGTAACATGACTTTTGCAGCATATGTAGTTCAACAGTTTTGCTGCATCTACTACGCCCGTTTGCCTAACTAAGCTCAAGCAGCATCTGCATAACTGTAACTGGTCCCCGGTTTCCCAGGCCCAGCATATAGATGATGCCTTACACTATTTTACCCACACCTTCAACAAAGCCTGTGACACATATGATCCTTTCTCAAATCGATGGCCAAGAAACATATCACCTAATGGATCACCCAGAGCTGCTGCAGCAGCTCAAGCTACTGGGACAACCTCTGGCACTGAGACATTGCCTCAGGATTGCAGAGTGATAGACAGAATTACAGTGCCGCCCGCAATAAATGCACCTGGGCAGTCCTGCAGGCTCGGCTGACCACTACAGAACTGCCCAGGCTGCCTCCTGGGGCAGTGCTAGGAAATGTTGGGATAACATTAAGGACTTTAATGGTAAACCCATCCCCTCACCATCGCAACTTAGTGTTAACGGTACTGTCACCACAGACCCTCTTAGCATCACTAACTGCCTTAATTCCACCTTCTCTGACCTCAGCGCAGTCCTCCCAGCAACTTCTTTGACCCCATCCCATCCGCCTCCCAATCCCCAGCATCCTCCTTTCTACCTTAGAACCATAGCCCCACATGAAGCCAAAGCCTACCTGTCAAAAGCTCTCCAGGACTCTTAACTACTGTAAAGACAGTGTTGACATGTGCCTACTATACCGCGCACTTGACTCGGTTATCTCCCCTCTCACTGATCTTGAAACCTGTCCCTCTGCAAAGGCCAGTTCCCAACACCATGGAAATAGGCCACTATAACTCAATTCTGAAAAGTGGTAGTAGCTCCTCTTCAAATAACTATCACCCCATCTCTATTCCCCCTCTCTACAAAGCTCTTGAAAAATCATGTCTGACCAGCTCACCAAATACCTCCTCTCCCATAACCTCCTATGCAGGAGCAACATGGCTTCAGAGCTGGACATAGCACCACAAACGCCCTAATGGAATTCTCCAACTCACTCCACTCCATGCTAGACAAGGTCACCCTGCAGGGCTGTGTTCATAGACCTCTCAAGGTCTTTGATATGGTCTCCCATCCCTCCTCCTTAATACACTACAGCAAATCGGGGTCTCCCAAGGTCCCTGTCCTGGTTCTCATGCTACCTTTCTTCCAGAACACAGTGTGTTAAAATCAAGTAATACACTATCTACCATGCTTCAGTCCACACTGGAATCCCCAGGGGTCTCTTCTGGGTCCCCTACTTTTCAGCGTATACCTCAATGCCCTTCCCAAAGCCTGCTCTGGGAATCTACTTCTTTAGGTGGACGATGCAGTTTTTCGCCTCGCATCCCGACCCTCTACAATCCAGACCTCCCTACCAGACTCCTTCCTTCAGATCAGTGCTGGTTTGCTGATCACAGACTGGCTGTCAACATAAAAAAACTAAGACTATGCTCTTCACCCACCGCCAATCTAAAGCTAAGGACTATACCCTGACAATCCACTCCAGCACCCACCTCCCCTAGAACAGGTCCAGACTTATAAATATCTGGGCATCACTTTCAACACCTCCCTCTCATTCCACGAGCAAGTCAAAATCCTCACCGCCACCAGCATCTGAGTTGGTCTTCTGTACAGACATAGGACTGCCTGATGCCAGAAACACTCCATCTGGCTGTCACTTCCTCTGTCTTATCCTTGCAGAATATGGCCTTACAATCTATGCCGCCACTAACCCTACAGCTGCACCATATCCAAATAGTTATCAACAAGGCCTGTGGGCTCCTTTCCGTGCCAACCACAATACACACACCTGCACCTCTACACACTTACCAATGTTCTCTCACTCAAGAGAGAATACTATACCAGACCTGCCTCCTCACCAGGAAAATCCAACTGGGCTTAACCCCATTGGAGTCATGGCTCCCTCCAGGCAGCCATCCACTATCTATGCATGCAGCCTCTAAGGCAACATGGAAGATCCCCAGAGTCAGGACTGCCCTAGCTCAGCGATCCTTCCCATTTAGAGCCCCATCTTGGAACAACGCCCTCCCCGACATCACAACCATCACCACTTTAGGTGCATTTAAAACAAGCCCTAACAGCCCATATTCTATCCTCTCGTGACTGCTGGTGTCACTGCTAACCTTTAGTCTCCCTGTCAACCCCCTGATCCTCACTATTTTTACTCTGACTCTCAGTATATTATTCTCCAGACAAATCCCTGTGGGCTGCTCACTGCAAGATAGATTTCTTCTTTGTGTTGATGCCTCTCTTCATTAATTATATAGGTCAATTCTAATGGCTACCCACTGTTAATCTATTAGCTACCAATTGTATAGGTTTCATCGCTGTTCATTTTGCTACTCTACCAATTGTACCTGGCACTAATTTCGACCTAAATGTGATGTTGCTCTGTTTGCTTCAAGTGGTCCATTCATTTCCTGTCCACTGAGTAGTCGTAAGCCTACTATTTGCACAAGCTCTACCCACTGAACTGCCTGTCCCACCATTTGCACTAATGTTACAATATGCCTGTTCACCAATTGTGTCATTTTCTGCTGCTTAGTTACTGCTTGTATAGGCCTCACTTCACACCTGTAAGTTCTGGCTTCTCTTTACCTGCATGTACACTCTTGTACTCTTATTGTTTATTATTGTTACTATTTATCTGATGTGGAGCCTTGGAAACAAGTCTATGACCTAAAGGGTTGTAATTCGATTTTCTCAAATAAATAAATAAATAAATCTTAAGAGACATGCAGAACAGCTGAGGCTTTGAAAATGGGTGTTTACTCACCTGGTAAAGGTGATTGTGTTAGTTGTTTTCATGACACTCCAGACATTACCTCATGGGTTCTCAACCCACCTGATGGGCTAGTGATGTACATGTGACTGAGATCAAATTTCACAGCATAGCCAGGTCCCAGGAGTCCCCATTCTCCAGTTTCGATTCTTCCATAGCTGAAATACAAATGCTTTAGGCCAAAACCCTAACTTACATGACTCCCATCTTAATTCTGTATCTTGTCTGTATATAAATGTAAGAAAAATAATGACCATGGTTTAACCACAACCTTTAGTTTATTTCCTATTAATACAGTTCTAATTAGGTTCATAAGGACTTGAGTATGATTAATACAGTATTAAATTAAAATACTAGTAATTCTTATTATATATCAATCTGTTGACACTGAAGTCATCCAGCGTGAATATCTGTGCCGTAGTCACCCTGAAGGTGGGTCATGGAGTGTCATGGATACAACTAACTCAATCACCTTTACCAGGTGAGTAAACACCCATAGTGTTATGTTGTATCCATGACACCCAGACATTACCTCATGGGTTACTTTCAATAAGCAGTGCAAAATCCATCAGAGTGGGCCAGGGCAATCAGACTGTCTTTGTGACATGCTGAGGACAAAACTTTGTGGCAAATTCAGTTCTTTGTATAGAGACTCAAGTCTATAATGTCTTGTAGAAGGTGTGGACAGAGGTCCAGGTCGCAGCTCTGCAAATGTCTTCCATTGATACGCTAGCTCTTTCTGCCCAGGAGGTAGCCATTGCCCTTGTTGAATGGGCCTTTATCCCCTGCGGGGAGTGAGACCATTTGTCTTGTAAGCCTCCTGTAGTCACCTCTTTATCCATCTAGCGATGGTGGTTTTGGAAGCAGCCAATCCTTGTTTATGGCCTTGAGCTATTATAAAGAGTCTCTCGGACCTGCAGATGGTCCTTGTCCATGTGATGTATTGTGCTATGGTACTACCTACATCTAGAGGATGATGAGTACCTGGCCCCCGTTCTGACTGTGTGTGAGATGTTGGTAACTCTAGTGTTTGTTCCTTATGGAATGTGGACATGACTTTTGGTAGGAAGGCAGGAACTATCTTCATAAAGGCCCTTGTGCCATGAATATAGTATACGGTTCCTTGCATGATAGGGCTCTTAGCTCACTAATCTGGTGAGCGGAGCAGACTGCCACCAGAAAGCAAGTTTTTAAACCTAACCAGTATAGGGGTATTCTCTGGTTGGGCTCAAATGGATCCTTCCCTAGGACATCAAGCACCATGGTTAGATCCCAGAGGACCACTGGTGATTGAATGGGTGGCCAAATATTCTGTGCAGCTCTAAGGAACCTGATGGCATCAGGGTGATCACCGGGTTGTGAGAGGCCAACTCTCCCCATGGCTGCACCTATGGCTGACAGTTGCAGCCATAGGGAGGAAGTGGATAATCCTTTGTCTAACCCCTGCTGTAAGTACAGTAGTATCACTGATATATCCACTCATATTGGGTCAAATTGTGAGGACTTGCACCATTTGGTGAAGATATTCCACTGTCTTTTATACATGGCTGTGGTAGATGACTTCCTGGATTGTAGCATGGTCGAGATGACCAACTCATGATACCCTGCCGTTAGCAGTCTCTGCCTCTCAGAGCCAAGCCAACAGTTTCAGGGTGTGAGGGGCTGGGTGGAGTATTGGTCTCTGCCGCATGTTCTTCGGTATGGGAGGGTCCACCTGTCCAGGGTCATGGATATCACGGATGCAAACCACGATCTCCGTGGCCAATAAGTGTGATCAGAATGATCTGTAGTCAGGATTGTCTGACCTTCACCAGTACCTGTGGAATCAGAGGAATTGGGGAAAGGTGTATGATCATTCCTGTTCCCAAGTTTGTGACAGGGCATCTATTGCTAGTGCTTGTTTCTCCTGTATTGGAGAAATATGCCTTGACCTGTGTGTTCACCTTGGATGCCATCAGGTCCATCGGGATATGACCCCACCTCCTTTGTATCATGGTGAAAACATCCGGTGCAGCTGCCACTCTCCGGGATGCACCTGCTGTCTCTTAGCCAGTCCACTCTGACATTCAACCTTCCAGCCAGATGAATGGCGTGGAGGTGGGAAAGATTGGACTGAGACCAGTTTAACACCTTGGTGGCCTCTCTAAGCATGGCTTTGCTGTGTTTGCCACCTTATTTTGCTATATAAGCTACCGTGACCTGGTTGTCGGTTTCACCAGCACTGTCCGATCCATGATATTGTTCCTGAATGCTCTCAGAGCATTGAACACTGCCCTCATCTCTAGAATGCTGATGGACAGCTGAGCCTCTGCTGACATCCACTTGCCTTGTGTGGTAGACTGGTGCATGCATGCTCCCCAGCCAGTGAGGCTGGCATCGGTCTCCATTGTCATCTTGTAAGATAGTTCTAGGAGCAACCTCTCTGGAGGTTTCGGTGTGCCCACCATTTCAGTGAATCTTTCACTGTCCTTGGTAGATGGACCACCTGGCCAAGGATGTCTTCCGATGGGGAGCCCTGCTGCAGTATGCAGTATTGTAGAGGTGCATGTTCCATCTTACCCAGGTACCAGGCCTATGCAGGATGCCATGCAGCTGAGAACCTGTGCCGCTTGACCCAGCGTTGGCTCGGCTGAGGACCTTAGAATCCATACCATCAGCATCACTGAGTCAATGCGCTGTGCTGAAGATCTTGCCAGCCCTCGGCCATGTCTGTTTCTGCTCTGAGGTGTTCTATGTATTGTGATAGGCGTGAGAACTCTTCTCCCAATTGACTGTCCAACCTTGCTGGGACAGAGTCGTCAGGACCAAGTATGGCTTCTCTGAGACTGGGTGCTGCTGCATGCCGTATCAGCCACTCGTCCAAGTATGGGATGATATCCACCCCTGTTCCCGTAACTGGGCTGCTAAGACCACTGACACTTTTGTAAATACCCTGGATGTTGATGTGGAGCCAAACGATAAGGTCTGATACTGTAGGTGTTGACCCAGTATGTGAAATTGGAGGAAGTGCTGATGGCTCGGTCTGATTAGGATGTGGGTGTATGCATCCTTCAGGTCTCTGGATGTGAGGTAATCCTCCACTCGTATGTGTTTTAGGGTGGATCAGAGGGTTTCCATTTTGAACCAGGGGTGGATATGAACCTGTTCAGGAATTTAGGTCCAGAATAGGTCTGAGGTCTCCGTTTTCTTTGGAACCAGGAAAAAATGGAGTAGACCCCTGTGCCGGCCTCGCTGCTGGCACTGGTTGCATAACATTGTTTTGCAACAGGTCTTGGATAATTTCCTGTACCTGGTGGGTGGTGGCCCTCATTTTTGAGATGGGACAGTACCACTCTGTCCCTGGATGGCATGCTTGAAAATTCGATAGCATAACCATGGGAAATAATCTCTAGGACCCATCTGTCTGATGTGGTCTGTTGCTGCCATTGTGGGTGGAGCGATATCAGTCTCTGACCCACAGGTGGGTAGTCGCAGTGTGGGGTTGGGATTGGCGACAACATGATGGAATAGTCAGTACTGTTTTGACTTTCCTCCTCTGCCTCTACCTCCAAAATGCGGGTGTCTGCCTCGGGATGCTGAATATGTACCTTGTGAGGAGCCTCTGAAACTATTGTTGTTGTTGATGGGGCCTCTCCCTCAAAAGGAATTATTTGTGTAATTCTGCCTTCTGTTATGTTGAAATCTGTTGTTCCCTGAAACCTGCGCGTGCGGAAGGTACATAGGTGGTTCTTTATTTGTCTTTTGTGAGGTTCTTGCCCTCTTCTTTTTGTTTCAGGAACTCTTTCAGGCCTTCACCAAACCGTTGTTTCCCGTCAAGGGCAAGTTTTGTAATAGCATCTTTGACTCATTGTTTGCATCCAAGATTTTGAGCCATAGAGCTCGTCTGGCTCTGTTTGTCAATGTGGCAGATCTAGCTTCTAGCTTTAATGTATCCACTGCCATGTCCCTAGATATTTTGCTGTGTCAAGAATGCATTCTAGCAGCTCTGCTTCCCTGGACTTGGGGTCTGCTTTCTCTAGCACTTTCCTCCAACCAAGCGGATCTGAGTCCTTGCAGAATAGACTGCTGTGACCGCAGCTCTAGCTGTCATGCCTGAAAACTCAAATAACATTTTAGTATCTCTTCTACTTTCTTGTCAGTAGGGTCTTTGAGTGAAATTGTGCCACAAGGCAGCACTGTCTTCTTGCTAAGTGCTGCTATCTGAGGTCTATAACTGCTGCTGTACACCACAACTTAACCTTGTCCTCTTATACTGGGTACATCCTGTCTAGATTTCGCTTCTCGGACATCGACCAGGCTCTGTGGCTTCCCACTCTTTTGTGAAAATGTCATCGATAGCTGGACAGCTAGGGGATGTGTCCTTGGTCTTTTAGTTCTGCTGGATCATGGGATCGAGCTTGGACTCGGGCTTTGGTGTGTCTCGTCAAATCCCATTGTCTATTTAATGGCCCTCATTAGGCCTGGAACAGATCAAATGAACAAAGTTTTGAAGTTAAGGAAGGTGTATGTGAGTACGATGTCCATATCTTCCTCACCTGACTCAACATCCAGTTGTCAGGTGCCCACCTGTGTCCTCATCCCTGAAAAGGCGATGCAGGTTCTTTGTCAATACGGTTGGGTATGGGTGCTTGAACCTGGAGTTTGGCCAGGGGTGGTGGGAGGTGGTGCTCTTGACTTTGTCAGTGATTCCAGCTTCTCCATAACCTTCAGCATGAAGTTTTGCTGGCTTTCCATCATGGCCTCTGTTGCCTGTTGCGTCTGAATAAGGAGATCCCTGGATTCATCCAGCCAGAGACTCAGGCTCTTGCCCATCAAGTCAGTGGTAGAGGCTGGCCGCTTGTTTGTTCCTCTTCATGTAAGCAGGCTGGGCAGAGGAGGCCTTGGTGTGGGGCAGCAATGCAGTACTGCAGGACATACACTTCTTGGCCATCATCATTTGAAAGGATGAGAGAAGGACAGTTTATATATATATATTTATAAAATGGGTAGGAAATTGTTGTTGTTTTATTGGATGATGGGCATCACATGACCGTGTGTATATCAGAGCGAGACCGCACCTCCACTTTTACCCCCTCCAAAACAATTTTGACATTTTATAATATAGATAAACCACTCTGAGGTGTGCGTCGTGCTCTGATATACACACGTTTATGGGTTGATGCACACCAAGGTGTGATATATCAGAAGCGACCGCACCTCAGAGTGGTATATCTATTACATATATATATAATTACCCTTTGGGGTAAGCACCTGTGATATAGGTGATGAAGTATAAATATATATATTAGATATAGGATCATGTTAAATGCTGTAATTCCCAAACACTTTTCAAAACAACACAAAACACTAATTGTGTTTCGGGGGTAGACATATAGTACAACAACACAAATGTATGTCTTAAATGCTGTGACATCTGTTGCTTGCTCAGAACCTTGCTTGTGAACTAAGAAGCAGTGCCAAGAGCAATGGGACACTGAGACCTTAGAATAAGGCAGTGTAATCAGCAAAGGAGAGCTGCCTTCAGACATGGCGAAGCAGCTGCCAATGTCATGACCCAAAATGGTGGCTGTGGTTGTAAAATGGTGGCTGATTAACTCCTTAGAGAGAGAATCCTCTCCCCAAGATGGCGGCGATTAGATCTGTGTTGGAGAGAAAATCCTCTCTAAAATGGTGCCCAATAGTCGTGGCCTATCTAGAACCACGCAGAATGGCTGGGCCGAGATTGATTGTACAATGTACACAAATGAGACCCTTAAAGTAGTTGCGATCTTTAAAAGGCAGAAAATCCCTCAATTCCTTTACTTTATTTCTGCAGCAGTTGCTGAATGCTAGGGACTGCAGGAAAAAACAACTATTGTCTGAACATAGCAGTCGCTGTTCTAGGGACTGATAGGAGAGAACTGCTCCTGCAGCTGATACATTCAGGGGTCAATGGTGATTCAGATCCCACAGCAGCCACTTATTTAGGAGCTGTGGGCAGCATGCAGTAGTGTCCTGCACTACCTGTTGGATCAGAGGTAGCACAAAACCAGCAAGGAAAAGAACACACAGGAGGAGTGCGCACAGCATCCGCTTGTGAGGGATGCCAGTAGACGGCGAGGCCACCGTGGAGTAGAACAATAGGCCAGACACTGAGATAATGCTGAATGCAGCGTCTGGGCAGCTCCGCTAGAGGAGAGCTGCCAGCAGCACAGCTAGCGTTAGAGTGCAAATTTTTAAATAGAATAGAAGGGCATGCAGGCAGAGCATTCGGCTGAATTCATTCATGCAATTTACCAGCAATGTTTAAAAAACATGGTACAACAGGGCAGAGCGCTCATTTTGCAATGTCCTAAAAACAGCCTTTCTAATAATGCATTCTACTTTTCCAGGATACCACAGAACAACTGAAAAATGCTGACAATTGTAGCAGTTCATCAAATCTATCTTTTCTACCCAAACTGCAGGCACATAGTCTAACAACAATAGCAATTATAGTTGTTTAACATTACTGCTGTCCTGGGTTTCAATGATTCTCTTTCCTAACTCTAATAAGGAAACCACTAATAAAACCATAGTTGTTTAAAATTACTGCAGTCCTGGTTTTCAATAATTCTGTTTCCTAATTCTAATAAGAAAACCACCAATAAAACCAGCTCAATTAACCACTAAAACCAGCTTAATTGTTAAAGAAAAAAAACTAATTTAAACAATTCAGTTTTGCTGCTGTGGCCACTGTGAGCCAGGCATACCAGGTCTTTCAGTTAATCCTATTAATTAAACTGCTGTGGGAGCCACACAAATCCTAGAAAACAAGTTGGCCTACCTTAGATAATTAGTTAACAGGGACTCCTGGAGTGCTAGTAGCCTCTTCAGATGCAAGGTTGAAACTGGAGAATGGGGACTTCTGGGACCTGGCTATGCTGTGAAATTTGATCTGGGTCACATGTGCATCACTAGCTTATCAGGTGGGTTGAGAACCCATGAGGTAATGTTTGGAGTGTCATGGATACAACAGAAGACAATCTAGCCCAGTGACTGTACATCTTGCTTTGAGTGACACGGGAGCCCTACACTGACATATGGGAAGGGCTGAGCTTGTCTTGCAGTACATTCCCATTGTCTGGTTGGTTTAGGAGCAGCACTAGATATCATGGATGACATTGTGTGCTCCACAAGGGATTTTTGTTTTGTTAGTCCTTTTTCCCCAGTTGGCACACATCTGGCCGCTGTCCTGGCACACCCAACTCCCATGAAGGCCCTCACCCCAATCACAACCCCATGGCTTGCTTCCCATGGTGGCAAGCCCCATACTACCGCCATGTCTGGATCCAGTCTTTCTGGGGTGTCACCCTCAGAGCCAAGCACGTCCTGGGCGCCAGTCAAGCTGCATGACCACATTTCCACTTCTCTTTTCCCCTCAGGGTGAGGCGTGCAATGACACCAGTAGAGGCAATGCACACTCTCATGCATGCTCCTCCATGC
Source organism: Neoceratodus forsteri (assembly GCA_016271365.2). NCBI lineage: Eukaryota > Metazoa > Chordata > Ceratodontiformes > Ceratodontidae > Neoceratodus > Neoceratodus forsteri. The sequence goes on from CM057449.1 coordinate 1,328,845,856, forward strand.
ATCTGCCCCATCCCACCCACCTTGTCAGTGTCGGCATTCTGCCTCCAGCATCTGCTAGGGGCCAGGCATTCACCGACTACTGGTGCCCACCCTCACCAGAGAAGGAGAGCAGTCCCTGGGACACTCGGTCCGTCTCCTCCCTGCTGACCCCTGGTGGCTGCACTCATTCTAAACATGGGGTCGCCTGTGGCATGAGGTGTTGCGTCAGTGCTTCAACCCTCAGTGCCAGCGGGCCAGCATCTCCACAAGAGATTTAGCATTGTAGGACATTCCTACTTAGGATGGTGTGAGGAGCCATATAAGCGGAAAAATCACAGAGTAAGTGTGATGGCATGGCCTTGGTCTGCCTCTGCCAAATTAGAGTTAGAATCTTTTGAGTCCACTTTCCCCATACTGGATCTGATGGCTGTTATGAAAGCCTGCTTTAGGCAGGCTGAATCTATAGAAACATCAGGAAATGGTACCAGAAGTGTTCTCTGTAGGTATTTATTGGTGTTGGAGTGAGATTCAGCACTGTCTGAAGTATAGAAACCCCTACTGGGGAACAACAATGAATGAAAAATGTAGTATGATGAGGGAGATGTGGAATGGATTCTATCATACCCTCCCAAGCTATCAGGAGCTCTGAATGCACATCTACTGTGGTGCACTTGAGATGTGGTGGAAGGGTGGAAGAGTTTTGCTGCACTAGTGCTCCTTGAGGCTCTGTGACATTTCTGAGTTATGTTGATGTGCTAAGACTATCATGGCATCACTGCACACAGTGGAAGAATGACATGCTCTCCTGAGAAATCTCGACCAGTAAACATGGGGAATGCCAGCATCCAAGGAAAAGTAACCATAGCATAGTTCTCCAGATGTGATTGATCAGGATAGACATGAGATGTAGCTCTGACCTGGACTGGACTGCCGTGATTGGGGATAGAACATAGAAAGGTTCTATATGATGAACATCCATCAATAAAAACATAAGAAAATGAACAGAACTGGAACAGGACAGATTGGTCCAACAAGCATTTCCCTTACAAACTACTGATGTTTTACAAAATCCTAGTGTGCCTGCTGTCAACAACATTTCCATTATGCCTTCTTTCAGGAGCCACACCTCTGTCTTTCTTTCTCTTGAAACTGGCCCCTACAACAGAAGGTTACCAAGAATCATTGCACATAACACAAAGGCGAAGTTCAGTTTTCATTTTCATTTATTGAAGGGTACAACTATGGAAAAAAGAGCTCATTTACAATTATGTCAATCAGAGTATACTTAACTGTATAACAATATAAAGATATACAGCCCAATGCATCATTCAATAATTATTATACAGACAATTGCCTTATTTTTAATCAAGTTTACTAAAGAAGAATGTTTAATACTAAAGACTGAAATATAGATATTTTAATAATTTATACAAACATGTAAATACAACTGCTATAATCCATTAATCTCAATACAGGGTCAGAGGCCACAAACAAGGGTTGGGTTTGGGCAGACTGGATGGGCCCAGCAGTCCTTATCTGCCAACAGTTTCTATGTTTCTATGTTTGACTTGAGGTGAAGATTATCTAAACCATGTAGTTATCTATAGTTTAGAGGAGCTTCTGAAATTGTCTATGTAATGAGGGAGAGAATTCTGTATGGCAGGGATCAAATAACTCAGTGCTAGGCTACCTCTCTATCTTATTTGAACTCCAGGGAGTGCAAATTCCAGAACATTAGCAGAGCAAAGAGTAGGACAAACAGGAAGGGCAATGATGAGAATGGTCATCATGATTACTCAACATGCAACCCACAGGGATATTAAGGATTGCAGGGATAAAGGATTCTTTTAGCTCAAAAACTCTTACTGCTGCTCAACGTCTGATTTACCAATCCTTAAACTGTGATGAACTTTTAGTGGTGCAAGGTTTGCCACAAAAGGTACTTGAGTTCTGTTACTCAAAGCCGTTGGGCTGATTTCATTTTCTCAAACCGTGGGAACTACCTCCATTCACACTTGATTTACACAAGTCCATTTGGCAGCATCCAGCTTTTATTGATGGGCCAAGCATGCACAGAACTCTATCACATACAAGGGCCTAAGTTTTACAATAAACTGCTCCCTGCACTTCAGGTCTGTAGTTCTATTGGCTCGTTCACCTCCTCCCTCAAGGATCACCTCCTCCAATCCACCACCTGTCTCTGCCCGGTACATAACCCCCTGAATGTCCACCAACCTTTGAGTTACAGTACCTTGTAGTTTACATGTATCTGTATATTGATTCTATTGATGATGCTCTGTATTCTAATCTAATTGATCCTGCCATTTACACTGTTTCTATTGTAAATACCATAACATTTTGCAAATATTGTGTTTACCTTTTCTCCATATCATCCAATTTCTGTATCATTGGATGTTTGTGAAAATGGGTATTTTGCTCACATACTTTCCAGTGTGAAATAAAATTGAATTGAATTGAGAAGGATCCTGGCCCTTTGGCTCCCTTTAGATGCGTTTAAGCATTTCCAGCTCCATAGAGTACATATTCTAGGTGATCTTTGAGTAGACCAGCACTTAGTCTCTTTTTGAGTTATAATTGGGATGCCTACATTAGATTCCAGGAGGAAGGTGGGCAAGCACAGAATAATGCTTTACATACTCTGCTGTATTGGTAACAATACAATTAGAACCCTTCTTACAGTAGTTTCCTTTTCTATTTTCTGTCTATACTATCTACTGACCTTCTTTAGTCCTAGAATATATTAAATAATTCATCAATTGAAACATACCAATAATCAGATTATTCACTACAGGTGATGCACACAATTAATAACACAAAATATTTATACAAACACATTTACTTTAGAAGATGATGGGGTTGCCCAGGCAGTAAGGGAAAGAGGTTGGCCTATAGAAATTTCAAGAAGACCAAGAGAGAGATGGATGGGAAAATTACCTAAGGTTGGCTAGTAAGGCCAGTAAGGAAGTCCAGTGAGCAAAGGCACAGAAGGAGCTACAGATAGCTGAAGGAATTAAGAAGGGAGAAGGCTTTCTTTTGCTATATAAGTGAGAAAGGGACAATAAGGAAGGGATTGTTTGGCTTAAGAAGGGTGGAGTGGGTGGAGGATAATGGGGGAAAAACAGAGATACTAAATGAATACTTCTGTTCCTTCTTCACCAAGAAGAAGGACAGACCAATGCCTTCAGGAGGGAAAGAGGAGCAGGAGGAAAGGGAACACAGACACAGTGATAGAGGAGGACAGAATGAGGGAGGGCTGCTGACATTGAAGGTGGACAAATCACCAGGCCAGGACAGAGTACATCTAAGGGTACTAAAGGAATTGGCTGAGGAGCTGGCAGGGCAACTGGCAGACCTATTTAATAGTTTACTAGAGTCAGGCATGGTACTGCAAGACTGGAGAACAGCACATGTAGTGCCCCTCCACAAAAGCGGTCCCAAGGATGACCCAGGGAATTACAGACCAGTCTGTCTGACCTCCATTGAGGGCAAGCACATGGAGACCATACTAAAGGAAAGGTTAGTAGAATATCTAGGGAGCATGGTCTCCAGGATGAAAAGCAACATGGGTTCATGGGGGGATTACGTCAAATTAATTTGATTGACTACCCGACTGTGTCACTAAGGCGGCAGACAGGGGCCAAGCGGTAGTCATCCTCAATCTTGATTTCAGCAAGGCCTTTGACTCTATGCCCCACAAAGATTGATCAGGAAGATGGTGGATCTCAGAGGTGGGAAAAAATGGCCAGATGGGTGGAAAAAATGGCTGACGGACAGAGCTCAGAGGGTGGTTGTGGGTGGAGAGTTATCTGGCACCAGAGAGGTAACCAGTGGGGTTCCATGAGACTCAGTGCTGGGGCGGTGTTGTTCAGTGTCTTCATCAATGACTTTGGGGATGGCATTAAGGGCAAAATGACTTTGGGGATGGCATTAAGGGCAAAATGTGCCTATTCATAGATGATAACAAGCTCTGCTGGAGAGTGGACATCTGAAGGGATACAGGACCAACAGGAAGATCTGGAAAAGCTGGGGAGGTGGTCCAGGATCTGGCAGCTTGGCATCAATGCCAGGAAATGCAAAGTTATGCATATTGGAGCAAAGAATCCCAGGACAGAGTACTACCTAGGTGAGTCAAGTATCTGCATCAGAGAAGGAGAAGGACCTGGGAGTGATGATCACTATTGACCTGAAGCACTCCACACAGTGCAAGAAAGCAGCAGCAAAGGCAAACAAGATGCTGGGATGCATATCTGGAGGGATCAGTAGTAGGAGAGAGGTTATACTGCCCTTGTACAGGTCACTGGTAAGGCCACATCTAGAGTATGGAGTGGATAATGGTGCCCACCTCAAAAGGACATTAACCTGTTGGAGAAGATCCAGAGGAGGGGCTACAAAGATGATAGCGGTCAGCAGGGTAAGGCATACAAGGAGAGGCTGAGGGCACTGAACATGTACTCCATGGAAGACAGGAGAGAGAGAGAGAGAGAAAAGGGGCATGATTGGAACTTTCAAGTACTTGAAAGAGATAAATGAGGATGATAAGGAGAATTCGTTAAGATAGTGGCAACTGTAACACGAGGGCACAGTCTTAAGCTGGAGGGTGGGAGGTTTAGGAGGGAGGAGGTCAGGAAGCACTTCTTCATAGAAAGGGTGGTGGACACTTGGGGGTTCACAAAACAATCTGAAGGTGCAAACCTTCCTAAGTCCCAAAAGTTGTGAGCTATGTGAAAAAAGGGAAATTGCTCTGAGTGCTATACACAAAACGTTTGCAGCTGTGAACATATACACTATGGACTGCAGAAAAAAGTGCAACTGTGGAAGTTCAGAGGAAAAAGTAATTGTTAAGTATGGCACATCCCCTTAAAGGCTATTCTCAGCCAGTGATTTTGTAGCTGCAAAAAATGTTGCACACATGAGGTTGAGGTGTAACACTCCCTGAGCAAAATGCAGTGCCCTAACAATTGTACTACAATTATAGTGGAGGTCAGGCACAAGTAATAGCAAACCAGTGGGTGTATAGCAGTGACAGTTGTCACAGCAACACTGTACACATTATCATTCAAAGACAACAAACAACCACCAGACTCAGTGCAGCCCGTGTAGAAGTCCCACAGGCAGTAAGAGCTGAACAGCCTGCAGTGAGTGCTACTGCAGCAGGCAACACTCCAGGAGAGACACAACCATCAGTTACAGACAGCCACTGTGGTGCACAGTTTTGCTGGTAGCAGTGGTGCTGCAGTGGTCCCAGTTGAGGGAATGGTTGCTGGTCTCTCTGTGGGTACTTTCAGCTACATCTATGGCAAGACTGTCAAAGTCTGCTGCTCCAGCTAATATGGATCACCTGTTGTTGTGCCTCCTAAGCCTTTTCTGCAGCTGTGGATATGCACTTGCGGATTTTCAGCACTTGCAGAATTTCCGCAAGCTGCTAAATTTTCGCAACTGCTGTTTTTTCACAATTTCATCGCGTGTACAATTTTCTTTCAGAATATCCCACACTGACGTTTCTGCAATGCTGCAGGCCTTCTTCCCACAGCTGCAGGATTTTTGCTGTCTTTGTGAATCCAGGCCCTGGAATGCACTGCCAGAAGAGGTAATCTCATTAAAGACAGTGGGCAGCTTTTAAGAGATGCTGGGATAGGCATAGGGAAGGTAAGGATCATAGGTAGGGAGGGAGGATGGGAGGTGGGGGAGGGATGGCAGGGACATTAACTAAGCTGGGACCCTGCAATGCGAAGCGAACTTCATAGACCAAATAGCCTTTTTCTGCTAGCTTCTTATATGTTCATATGATTCATACACAGAAGACTCACTCCTTCAGTATTAATTCACTTGGGAGTGTACCCACTACAGTGAAGCCCATTTGTATGCATACTGGATATGCACATGTCCCAGATATATGTATGCATAGTCTATTTCCCATCTTTTAAATAGTAAGACTTGTTAAACAAATGTACACCTGATAAGCAGATATCCTGTCAATAAGAACAGCTCAATAATGCAAAGAAACAACCTTTGGCTGCTAAATACATTCTCCTCTGATTAGCACCTGATGAGCTGCATATGTGGCAAATTATTGGGTAGTAAGTGGGAGGTGAGTACTTAAGCCACAAGCTTGTTAGTGGAGCTGTAGCTGCAGGCGCGGTGAGTGAGGAGCCTCTGGAATGCATCACTGCTATACTATTTAATGAAATGTTGCTGGCTGAACTTGCTTTTAATGCAGTTTTAACTCTACGTAAATTTCTTTCTTAGTAGAATTGATTTGTATCCTGAATGTGGACCATAGAATCTGATGGCAGATAAAGGCCACTTGGCTCACCAATCTTCCATTTTTTATCTTCAGTTTTGCTGCAGACTATACTTAATCTACAGCACTTTCTTCCCCTTACATTTATGATCCTTGTGCCCATCCCAGGCATTTTGAGCCCCACCACTGTTTTTATCTCCATTACCTCTGCTGGAAGGCTGTTCCAGGAATCCACCACTCTTTCTGTGAAGAAGTACATCTTCGCATCTCTCCTGAATCTACACCTCCAACTTCATAGCATGTCTCCTTGTTCTAGAGCACCTTTTGTTCCCTGAAAAATACTCCTTATTGACCCCCATGAGGTATTTAAACATCTCTATCATATCTCCTCCTCTCTTCCAGGGCATACATATTGAGCTTCTTTAGCCTGTCCTTGTAGGGCTGTTGATGCAGACTTTGCACCAGTTTGGTTGCGCTCCTCGAACCGCCTCCACTCAGTCTATGTCCTTCTTGACATGCTGTCTCCAGAATTGGACACAGTACTCAAGGTGGGGTCTTTCCAGTGATCTACATGGGGCAAGACCACCTCCTGCTTTCTCCTTGTAATACCACTTCATATGCACCCCAGCATCCCACTAGCCCCTGACCGCCTTGTGTCAGTAACACTCCATCCATTTTGTTCTCCACCTCCAGGTTTCTGTTCCCAAACCCATTATTTTGCACATCTTTGCACTGAAACCCAGCTGCCATACCCTTTGACCACTCATCCAGTTTTTCAGATCTTTGCCCATCCATTCCAACCTCCAGAGGGTTTACCCTGTTGCAGATCATGATGTCATCTGCCAAGAGCACACCTTCCTTCCAGGTCCTCTGCTATGTAACATATAAAGACAATAGAGAGGACCAGTCCCAACACTGAACAATGTGGTACCCTGCTAGTCACCCTCCCTTCTTTGTAGTGAACTCTGTTTACCACTAACTGCCCTCTGTCTCCTATCACCTAAACAGTTCCTTACTCAGGTTACCACCTTGTTGCCCACCCTCAAGCTACCTAGTGTGCTTGCCAGTCTCCTATGTGGACGTGTCGAAAGCCTTACTGAAATCCTAATTGTTCCGTCCACTGCTCCTCCCTGATTTAATTCTTTGGTCACCCTGTCAAAGAAATCTATCAGATTTTTGGCATGACCTCCTCCTTGTGAATCCATGCTGCCTCGGATCCTGTAACCCACTGGATTCGAGATATTCCTAATCCTTTCTTTTTTTTTTTTATTATTGTTTATATTCCAGCCCTGCAGCCCTCTTGCTCTGGGGAACCCCAGTTCTGTCACCCAGTGTCTACCATCCAGCACAGCAGTTGCCCCAGGGCTTACCCTCCTCGTGGGGTCAGAGAGGGACCCTCCCTCCGAAAGCAGATCCAGTGATCACGGTGCTGTGGCTGGCCAGGTGCAAGACCATGGGTTCCCCATCATCATCTGCAGGCTATTTTTGGCTTTTCTCCCTATCGGGATGCGGCATTCAATGCCACCAGTGACTGGGACTGCGCACACTCCTGGCAATGCCCCTGTCAGCGTCTGCCGCATCTCCACCTCCTACTGTGTGGCTCTGTGTTGTCGGGCCCCAGCCTCCGCCAGGAGTCAGGCGCTTACCAGTCACTGATTCCCCTCCCCGGAGATGGAGAGCAGTCCATCAGATGCTCAATCCATCTCCTCCCTGCTGACCCCAGTGACCCATGCTCATTCCGAACATGGGTTGCAGGCATGGCACGAGGTGTGGTGTCAGCACCTCAACCCACAGCACCATTGGGCAGGCCATAATCCTTTCTTTTAGAAGTATTTCCATTAACGCCCACCAACAATGTCAGGCTGACAAGCCTATAATTGTCCACCTCTTCCCTCTACCACTTTTGTGAAGTGGGACTACATCTGCCCGTATGCCGATCGAACTTTGACACCTCTACGCAAATGACAGTACAGTGACACAGCGACTGTCACTGTACTGTCACTGTGGGACCCAGCACTGCTTTCTTGGGTTTTGCACCCATCCCAGAATCAACTCTGACTCTGAGTTGATTATCTTAAATACAGAGGGATGGTGGAAAAACACAGTGCTCTCAGATGGCAATTGCGTATACATAAATCTGTCGCTGTAACATCAGTTGACAAAATATTTGTCAAACTGGCATTGTAGAGCCCATCTGTCCTTCTCCAGTCCTCCTGGGACCATTCCAGTTTCCAGTAATAGGTTAAATAGGGTGTCAGAGGTGCAGCTAGTAGCTCCCTGAACTCCCTCAACACCCTTGGATGCATCAGGTCTGGCCCCATAAATTTGTCCACTTTCAGGTGAGCAAGTGCTTTCAGGACTCTCTTCGATAAAAGGACTAGTGTCCTTCTCTTCCATCAAAGTTCCTGGTGTTTTTGTAGTTCCTCCCCTTCCCCTTCGCTGTGAACACTGAGTAAAATATTTGTCTGCCTTTTCTTGGTCCCTTTCTGTACAGTGCCCCTTCTTGTTTAACCTTACAATCTTGCCCTTCCTCTTCCCTTTTTGCTACATATCTAAAAAGTCTTGTCCTTTTGATACTGTCTGAGCTATTCTTTTTCAAGTTTGTGCCTTTGCACTCTAACTGACTTTCCCTACTTCCCTCTGCATCCCCAATACAGCTCCTATCATAGAAACATAGAAACATACAATGTGTCGGCAGATGGGGCTCATGTGGACCATCTAGTCTGCCCATGTATTCTACCCCAAATCAGGCTGCTGTGTTAAGTTTTCCACACTGTCTGCACTATGTCAGCTTGAATTCTCTGACCATCTTTGACTCTCCTGCCTCTGTGTCTCTTTATACCTTGTGCAGACCTTTGACCTTCACCTTTTCTGCCACCTCTTTTGAGAACCGGAGGATCGCTTCTTTCTTTGCTTTGGCTCACATGCTTGATGCAGATTTTTTGGCTCACACTATGCCCTCTTTAGTTAAACACACTTTCCTCTACCCCCCAGTCATCCCTCCTGCTAGGTCATCCCTGAGATATTCACCCATCTTTATAAAATCTGCCCTTGTGAAGTCCAGGACTCTCGCCATTGTGAGGTTTGTTTCCACAGCTATCCTTATTTGAACCACACTGTACGATGATCACTGGTCCCGGTGACATCCCACCTTGTCATCTGCAACACTGTCCCTGTTTGTAAGAATCAGGTCTAGTATTGCCCAATCATGAGAGGTTCACTGACTAGCTACCTGAGGAACACCCCTGTGCCCCCTGCAGGAGACTCAAGGATGTCTCTGCCTCTGCTGACGCTGCAGTTAGGAGACAGTCCGTCCATTAGACTGAAGTCCTCCACAAGCAGCACCTCCTCTATTCAGCCATTTTTGTTGTTGCTTCTAACATTTCCTTATCTAACTCCTCTCCTGTGCTGCTAATGACCTGTAGATCACACTGTACAAATAGTGGCTCTGTTCCCAGACTTGAGGGTGATTTACTGTACCTCTGCCCCTCCATTCCCTGTGTCTCTATCACTTTATGTTTTCCTTCACATAAATCCTCACCTTGCTTCTCACTCTGCCCTTGAAAAACATCATACAGCCTGGTATGGCCATGTTGTAGTGACAGTGGTCAGTGTATCATGAGCCAGTAATGGCCACAATATTCAGGTTGACCTCTGTCATAATGGCCCTAGGTCTGAGATCTTATTTCCCAGACGTCTAGCATGATACTTTACATAGCCTTCCAGATTTTTTTGTCTCTTTGCTTGTTGCTCCCCCTTTTCTTTTTGCTCCATTTCCTTCCCCTTTTTCTTTGAAATGCCTCTGCCTCCCTCTCCTTTCCTATGACACTGCTTCTTTGATTAACTTGCACTTTGAGTGGACTCTCTCCTCTCAGGATCTCCCACTCTCTATTTCAGCCTGTGGTGGGGGAACAGTTTCTGCCTCTCCAATTTCTAAGATCACCCCTCGGCTAGTTTAACTGTTCACTGAGTAACTCTTAAACCGTCCACTGAGGACTGTGGTTCCCTTTAGGGTTGTCAGAACCCTCTGAAGTTCTGGGTTCTAGTTCTAGTCTAGAACTTTTGAAAACATTCTAGGGTTCTAATCTTTTAAAGAACTTTTTAGAACTTGAATCCTATTTTTTTTAATTGTGCTGCCAAAATGAAGACAATAGTGAAATACATGTCATGAAACTGCGAGCAAAACAAATAAATCTGTTAATTATAATGGGAGAGAGAGATGATCATGTGTGACTTTGACATGACTCTAGCTAGGGTTATCTGTGGTTTCCTCTCCTTTGCCAGCAGTGAAAGAGAGTCAATTATGGTGCTTACAGGACCACCGACCAACACACCCATAGGAGATATGTGTGATTAGTGCCAGATGGCACATGGTTATACTTGGTACAGTGCAGTTAAATGGAGCACAGCAGCACAGATGGAAAGTACACCATGCAAGATATTTTTAAATGAATTACATATTTTCCTTCTCTCCAGTCACCTAAAATATTTCTACAATTTATTTATTGCCAAAATACCACACACTTACTGCTGGGTGGCACACGTACACACTGGGTACAGTCAGTGCAGTCCCAGTAGGGACAGCAAATATCATAAGTATACCACACAAGAGTCACAGATATTTTTAAGTAAAGAATTTTTTCACCTTCCCTGTACAGTATGATCATCATCATCCAATTCTACAATCTGCTACCACCCTACTTGCCCTAGATCTCACATCCTTGCTTTCTATGTGCCCCATGTCTTACATTTCTGCCTTCAAGCCCCGATCTCACATATTTGCCCCTCCCTGCCCTAGTTTTCACATATTGTATCTGTTCCTCCTGGCCCACTTCTGACATTTTCGCCTCTCTGCCCCAGATTTCACATTTTAGATCAACCCCATGTCCTAGTTCTCCCACTTATCCAATCCTCTCTGCTATGGTTAATACATTTCTTCCTCCGCCCTGCCCTAGTTTATACATCATCATGTACCCATTTCCCAGGCCTAGTCCTCCTCACAACATACTGCATCCTGGCCCCTCCCTCCCATTATGGGTTTCCAACTCTTCAGTGCACATAGGTTGTTTTGTTCCACCAGTCCCCACATCCACCCATCGATTTCTTCATTTGAAACTAACCTTTGTATCTTCTAGCATCCTGATCAGACTGACTGAAGAGTTGCTGCAACCGACTGCTTGCCTGCTCCCTTAGCTGCTGACTACTCCTGAGTCATTTGCCCAGTGCCACACCATCACTGACTGTTTGCCTTCTCCCTTGACCATCCTGTCACTGTTACTATCATAAACCCGGTGTACACATGCTGCACTAACATCTTTCCTACTTCCTTGGCTGGTTGAACAGTACTGATGTATTGCTTGTTTCCCTAGCTGCTCCCACAATTTGTTGACAGCGATTCCAACATGCACGAAGACAGAGAGCAGAAGTAGAAGCATGCGCAGTCATCAGGACTGTGTCTTTTTCATCATTGAGGCATTTCTGTGTGGATTACTAGTACAGCCAGGGCCAGATTTACACTACCGTGAGCCCTATGCACAGCAGTAACCATCTGTAGCTCTGTCATCTCAGACCCATTTTCAGCACCAAGGATAGGCAACAGCCAGCCAGGAGCAGTAGCCTAAACTGTAGTCAGCCTGTCTGCATCACCGAATACATGGTAATACAGCAGCAAATCAATACACCATTAAAACAACACACAAGAGCCATGCAACAAGTCCTGCATTAAATTAGATTGCTGCATTTAAAACATTTACATCCACCGTACCAACCAATAAGATCAAACACACATCAGCAACAGCCACCAGCAGACAATAGTTAGCCTATTAGCTAACACTAAGTACCAAATAAATGTCAATGCATGTATGCCAACTGTGCATTTGATTGACTTCACACACTCTGTCAGTGTGCTTTGAATTTGTTTGTGTTTTACTTTCTATTCTTACGATGGATATAGTTTTATTTTGGAAGCATATGATTCATACCTTTCTCTGCCATACCCCCCATCCCAACCTGGCTACTCTGTCACTGATGACTATTTGTTTTAGCTGTACTAAATAAACAAACTTGGGCATCAATATATTTTCTGTGGGCAGGGGCTGTGGCACTAGGCAGCAAACTGCAGCCCTCATCCTGACTTTCAGGCTTAGTTGGCTGACAATAATAAGTCCTTGCTTCCAGCATCACAGAGTATACTGTCTCTGAGTGGGGTGTCGGGCCTGTCTGATGATGCCATGGTAGGATATGCTCTACCTCCTTCGACTTTCTTAACAAACACACTCCTGCCTGCTGCCTGCACTGCCTTAGTAGTTGACACCGCCGCGGCACGGCACCACCCATCCATACTGTTTGGCACTCAGTACTGAGGCAGTACACTAAGCTGAGTCTACTACTCTAATCAGATACACTTCTAAGACATCCATACTGAACAATGACTCACCCAGCCACTGCTTTTGAACTGAGAACAATTTGTTCCATACCCAGCCAACTCCTCAGCTGATGACCATGAGTCTGACCTCACAATTGACAACTTGAGTAGGTAAAAAGTGCCAAAATTGAGGTGCTGCCTGCTACAAGCAGTGGCTCACCCGGCCTTGTTTATGCTTGCACACACTGAATTCAAGGTGCGGAGAAGGTGAGTAAGTTTGGCTGAGTCGCGGCCCGATGTTTGCACCAGAACAGAGAATACCACACACACTCTCCAGCCCAGACTCAACTGTGCACCTCCTCGTGACTTCACTGACCCTGCCAGCCAAAAACAAAAGCATCATGCCAGATAGCGGCTGCATTGTTGGGTTGGACAGGTGTACAGGCTTTAGTACAGGATTTGGAGGTGAACAAAACACAAAAAAAAAAAGATCGAACCCTCTGGTGTTCAGGTTCTAATTAGAACTCGAACACCAGAGTTCAACAAGGTTTGAATCTTTCTAGAACTAGTTCTGACAACCCTAGTTCCCTCCTGGATGGATGCAGGCTATCACCTCTGTATAGGCCTATGTCCTTCCATGTGGGCCCCTTTTAAAATGTAGCCATGCCCTTCCTCTCTGCACTACTACTTCAACCATGACTTGAAGGTGGTGGTGTAGCGATCCCTCTGCTTCCCCTGTCATAGACAGGTAGCATCTCCACAAAAGCTACTGAGCATGCTACCTGACAAAGACTGCTTCACAGTTCCCTAAACTCCCCTGCACTATCTCAGTCCCATCTTTAGCCATGTTATTTGTCCCCAGGAGGAAAAGCGGCGCACAGCTCCCCTTCCTTCCTGCTGCCCTAGTGATCTATAGATACATTTCCCAGCCATCCAGATGGCACCACTCAGGCATTTGATCTCCTCCCACCCCTTTCCCTATTCTCAACTCTATCTCCTTACAATTGAGTCCTGCTTCAGAGTTGCTCCCTCCTTCTCTAGGGTTCTCTCCCCCTTGCAGGGGTCTCCCCTATGGAGGTCCCCATCCTCCCTGGTCACTACCATCGGTGCCTCTTGGCAGTCCTGCCTGCCAGAGCAGCATGGGAATTTTGTAGTGGTATCAGTTGAGAAATATGCCTGCAGCCCACCACCCCAGCCTTCCAGAGCCCACCATCCCAACTCTTCTCAAGCCCACCATAGTTCAGCTGCTCGCTGTCCTTTCTGGTATCCTCTGAGGTAATGGTGTCAGACTTGTTGGCCCTTGGGTTGTGGAGAAGGTCCTCAACTCTTAGTCAACTTGGCCTTGAGTCTAGTGACCTTCTCCATCATTCCAGAGAGGTGCATACAGATGGGCAGCACCATGGTCTCGAGAAGGTCTTTCTGAAGACTGCTGCCCCACAGCCACTGCACAGCACCACTCCCACATTCCCTAGTCCTGCTCTTTCAGTATTTCTTGAACTTCTCCTCTAAAACCATGCAAAGTGAAGTTGTATGTGTTACTGAAGCCCAAAACAAGCCTGCAATTAAACTACCGTAGCTATTTCATGGATACAGGTGTGATATAATAGAAATCTTTTTTTAATCTTTCTTACATAGACAATAGTGTCTGAGGCAGAGTACTCTATTTACCTGCAGTACCACCAGTCAAATTTCAGTTAAGACAACTTAACAATAAGCATTCCACTCCCACAAACAATACAGTATTACTTGGGATGAGAGGGTCAGGGTTACTGTATGTTTACTGTCTCCTTGACTGACTCCTGGCACAGTTCTATGATGTCCTTTGTACTCATCCTTTGTGATCTGGGCTGTTTGTAGGCCCAACATTGATGTAGCCAATTCTTCTTCCACTAAGAATAGAGGACAGGTGCTGATTGGTGGGTCCTGGTCATCAGAGGGCGGCTTCAAACAGCAAGGCCCCTGATTGGTTAGTTCCTCAGTCCAGGAACTAGTGCACAGCTAGGTTGGGCTGCGACTTCAGGCCGCACTCTTGTGCAGCTCTTGAGTTGGCTTTGTGGGGAGGGCAATCTGATTGCTATCAAGTACTCTTTTCCTGTGCAAAAGCAATGCAACAGTAGTTGGCTGTTCAGTAGATACAACCTTTTAACCCTGCTGCAGCTGAGTCCCCAGCTGCTAAGAACAGTGAATGGGCATTGATTGGTGTGCCTAGGAGCAGGGACGTGGCTTCAGACAATGATGCCCCAGATTGGTTAGTTCAGGAGTTCAGGAGCTAGTGCAGAACTGGGTCAGTCTGCAGCTTCAGAGTTGGTTTTGGTGAAGAGGAGGGCGACCCTTATTGTTATCAAGTCCTTCCTCCCCAAGGAACAGCAACACAATAGTAGCTTGCTGTTCAACAGGTACAGCCTTTTGACCCTGTTGCAGCTGAGTCTCTGGTCACTAAGAACAGAGTACTGATGCTAGTTGGCATGTCCGGGCCACCTGGTCATCAGGGTGTGGCTTCAGACAGCGAGGCCCCTGATTGGTTAGTTCCTGAGTCCAGGAACTTTGTACAGAACTGGGTTGGGCTGCAGCTTCAAGCCGCTCTCCTGTGCTGCTCCTGAGTTGGCTTGGTGAGGTGATCCTGATTGCTATCAAGCCCTCTCTCCTCGAGGAACAACAACACTGCCACATTACTGCAGGTTACACTCTTCAGCCAGCATTCCAAAACAAACAAATACTAAATAAATGCACATCCAACTTTTATGCACAAAATGTACTGCCAACAAGCTGTGCTTATAAGATGGTTTCACTGTATTCTGAATGGTATCAGGGTCCTGATACACAGTCACAGTTGAGGGTGGTGACTTTGGGGAAACACAGAGGTTCCTGTACCATCAACTCCAAAACTGATGCAAAAGCTGTGGGGCTGGTTGCAAGGGTGGATTCCCACTGCAACCCTGTTACATAGATTTTGCATAATACTGATGCTAGTGGTTCGCAGGATGTGGGAGCACTAACACTGAGGACTGCGACAGCCCTAGGGTCAGATCATGTCATAGCACCAGTCACCCATTCCATGCCATGGACGGTGCCCATGACTACTGGTAATGCAACTCACCCCTCACCCTAAACCAAAAGTCTAATGCTGCTCCTCTGTAGTGATCTAGTTGCCTGGGACATGTTCCTTTACAAATTATTTTTTCCCACTGTCCAGAGACTCTTGCCTCTTTAGCCTCATCCCCATCTTTTCTGTTGTTCAGTGGAGCTGTGTGATGCATAACCTTGCCCCTTCTGGAACATCAGTTCTGGCTCACAAAGTAGTGACACTCTGAAGAACTGCTCTAAACAGTCCTGCTGTTGGTGTCACTGGGTTTTATGACCGGGGATGAGGGCTCTTTCATATTGGTCCCTCACTACCAGGGCCTCCCACTCCTTGTTTTCCAATGCTATTGTACTGACCGATGTGGTAGCGCAGGGAAATACTTGTGATCCCTTTGTACATATCAGTAGAAGCACAAAATAGATACAATGAAGAAACGTGCTGCAAAGTGGTCCTTGCGACCACTTTGTGATGCTAACTAGTGACTGCATGGCACCACTGAGATGATTGTATTGGATTGGGTAGCCAAATGCAGGAGGGAAATATTTGGTGTTTTAAGAAAACGAATTTCTTCTTACTTCAACTGTCATGCAACACATTTAAAGTGATGGGCCCAATCCAGAAAATGCCAAAAATTGCCTCCACAGGTGAGGAGGGCTTCTGAAAGTCATGAAAAGTGCCCCTTCACATAGTTACACAATAATGTATACTCAGAAGGGACTTAAGGTCCATCAAGTCTTCCATCCCACTTCATGAGCAAGGATGACATAGGTATCCTATGCAAACACACACCAGTTTACAGGAATTCTCTACCTACTTTTATACTCAGAGCACCTGGGGATTCCCTTGGTAGTGGAAATTTGTATAGGCTTACCTTAAAGGCCTGTACTGTCTTCATGTCCACTGTTTTCACTGGTAAGCTCTTCCAAAGGTTCAAACCCTCTGGGAGACAAATTGTCTCCTAATGTTATTCCTTAATTTACCTCCCTGAGTTTCAGGATATGTCCCCATATCCTACTGCAGAGCACCGGATCAAACATCTCTGACTGTTAGATCCTGTTGATACTCCTGAGTATGGTAAAAGTGACTGGGTTGATGCTGAAGTCATTACAATACTGCAATGATGCCAGTGACCCAGCTTTGGGAGGAGCCCAGATTGCTGTAGGGCAGTCAGGCAGGAAGAATGAGTGTCTGATTAAACATCTGCATCCTCAGGGTGGGAGGCCATGCAACTGTGGTAGTTCCTTGAGGCCCACCCCAGGAGGTATTGGGAATTTGTAGAGGGAGTAAGAGGGGAGACAATTAGGCAGTAGCAAGCACACATGCTCATTATATGCCTGCACTGATGTTGAGCCAACACCTTGTGGGAGGGGACAAAGAAACTACCATCTGCAAAACAATGATGTGACACCCCAGCAGTATGTCGAGGCCCAGCAGTGACCATCTGCCCATCATAAAGGACCTGCTTTCCCACCAAATTTGGTGTCTGGAGGGGTGCCACCCCAAAGCCATTGCCATAACAGATTAATCACTGTGGCAGAGGTAAGTAGGTCCCTAGGGTAAAAGACAGTTAACAGGGTGGGTGGCGGCTGAAGGGTTTAAAGCTGGCAAATGCAAGTCATAGCTGGAAGGGAGAAAAATAATTAGTAAAAGAGCATAGAAAAGTGTGTGGAGAACTTTGTAGCTGCCATAGACAACAATGTGCATAATGTTCTTACACCCAGGCCAGCCTCATGCTGCTCATAACACTACATAGGTGGTCAGGTTGGTGGGTGGACAAGGGTGGATAGCTATCCATGTGACCCTCATCACATTATGTGCATTACAGAGAGTCCCAGGAGGATGTGCAGACTATGTTAATGGGACCCTTCCATAAGTACTACATATCCTCCAGATACAAACCCTCCACTGACACTTCTGGAATAAGCGGCACCACCTGCCACAGTTCCAACTTGCCTGGATTGCCATGCAAGGCTGGTATGCACATTTTCCCCTTATTTTACTTAAACATTTTCTTTGCCCAAGGTATAGTGGCAGTCCATATAGGACTGCGGGATCCCACAACCACCTACTCTGTGACGGGACAAAGGATCCACTCTACAGCAAGCTGAGGCTTCCTGTTGGGAGCCTGGTGTCCAGTCCAGCTTAGCCCCCCGCCAAGACCAACCCCTATCCCTGCATAGACCTCCATGCTCACAGACTGTGGCAGTCAGGGGTTGTGAATTCTGTCGGGTGTGGGAATGTCAGGGGTGCACTGCTCAGGGTTGTGGATACAAGAGATTCACACTTATCCTGGAATATTTGTGTATCAGACCCTAAGTCATTCTTTACAGTGCTTTCAGACTATCAGATAGCCAGTTCCTGGTCGGATTGGTCTTTACTGTCTCTACTGCTCAGTCCCTTGAGAAGCTGCTATACATTGTTGAGAAAGAGTTTAAGAAAGTATATCAAGGTCAGACTTATTTGCTTTACTGGAAAGAGAATTTTAATGCAAGGTACAGTAGATCCATTTTGTCTTAAAGGGAACATGTACCTAGGTCATCAGCTTTACAGAAATAAAACCTTACCTCCAATCTAGCCCTAGAGGAATACTTGGTAAAGAAACTGGACTCCTGCATACTTTTTAATATACGCCAGGTACCCCAAAACACTGTGCCATCTTTCCTCAATATTGTTGCATAGAACAAACAATCAGCTGTCTTGATGATGTTCATGCCTCACCACCTGGTGAGAGCATGAATGTATACCACAGACCCCAGCTTTTTGTACATACAGTATGCGCCTATGGCAGAATTTTGCCCCAAACTCCTGTGCAGCTGGCTGTACTGACAAAGTCGGTGAAAAGCCTTACTATCTGGAACCACCATGCACACACCACCGGCTCAGAGTGCACTCTGCTTTGAGTGCACATGCCCTCCTTTCAGGCAGCCAGGGATCTGGTGGTACTTTTGTTAATAGGCACAAAAATAACAATAAGCAAAACTACAGCTAATGGCAAAAGACACCACATTAAACTGATACAGTGGTGTCTGAGCCAAAAACAAGCATGGGGTAAGCAAGTTTTGACACTTGTAACTCACTACGTGAGTGCACATCAGAAGACAATATCATCACCATCAAGATGGCCAATGAGGAGGGTGCTAGAGAGCCATCTACCAGGCAGGACAAACCCTAATGAGCTTTCCTACATAAATATTGTGTTTTAAAGTGGACTTTTGGTATTTTACACAATGTTTCTAGTTACCTGACTCTTTCCTGCATGTTTTGAACCTACATGTGCCATGGGCCATACTAGAACATCCAGCCAGGCTCTTCAAAGGGCCACAGCCTGGGACCACCAAGACCACTGAATCCTTGGGTTCTGGAGGACCCAATTCCCCTTCTGAAACTTTGTAGCCACCATGGCAGGTGATGCTGGAGTCCATACAGGCCATAGATGCAAAGATTGAGAAAATATTACAAAAGTTGGAATCGCATGACTCGGCAATTCAACAACTTACTGACTCTGTTGCTGACTCCGCTAAATGGACCACCACTGCGCTTATGGAGTCACTGCTCTCACCAAAGAAAATGGGTAACTTCAGGACACTTGGAGGCCCTTCAAAATGAAGTGTGATTGGGCAATATCCATATTGTAGGTGTCACAGAGGGCACTGAGGGACTTCCTTACTGGCCTATCACCAGAGTGTCTCCCACAACAGTTATCGGTCCCGATGGGGTTTGATTAGTCAGATTTTATAAAAGCTTATTGGGTTAATCCCTGAGTCTGTCTCCAGTTGCCCTCTTAACCCCATACAATTTTGCTGCATACTGCAGGTTCTGAGATCAGAGATAACATCATTGCTGCTGCGAGCACTCTATCCATTGGCAATTGATGGATCAGATGTGAAGTTGTACCCGACCTTTCCTTTCAAACTTGAGCCCGGAGGAAGTGTTTTGACTCCACATGACAGCATCTCTGAGCTCTGAGGATCATGCATTCTTATTTGTTCCCAGCCAAGCTATGCATCATTTATAGAAGCAACACCTGGCAATTTACTGACCCGAGGGATGTGGGATGTTTGATTAAAAACTAAAGCTGAATTCACTGCCAGGTCGATGGAGTGAGAAGGGGCACAGACTGATTCTGAGGGTACTAAATGTTTAGCCTTTCCTTATCAGCTCCACTTGACTTTACCCTGAACACTTGTTGTTTCCCTGTTTCAATTTTATACTCCTGGAGTCAGGACATGTTCTTTATTACTATGTGTTATGGGGGGCTGGTATGTGGTTTGGAGGTTTATACTATATTTAATTAATATTTTCCCTTATATCTGTTGCCAGTTTGGCTGTTTTGGTCATCTGCCATTTGGGTAATCCCACCTGATTTTTTCCAGCCATCGCAGCAGAGTTTGGGTTGATAGAGGTCCAGTTGGACCTGTTTTCTTTAATTCACGTGTTAGCAGAGTTACTAGTTTTCAGTCTATAGGTGCCATGTACTAACCTGTTGCTACTAAAGTACTACTTTACAGTTTTCTAAGTTCAAACTTCAGTCAGGGGAGGAGAGAGGAGTTTTCGTTGTGGGGCCCTACTCCTTGTATTCCTAGCTCAGCTTTTTCCAGGTTTCAATTTTAATCTTTGATCGTGTATTATCCCCAATACCTATAAGATCTCCCTATGTGACTACCTAAAGTCATTGAAGATGGTTGGCATTTTCATCTACTACTTGTTTTGAGATGTGTTTCAGTGATACTCCCCATTCCTGTTTCAGAATGTATGGCTACTTTGTTATGTTAATATCCATTTCCTTTAATGCAGTAACTGTTGTATTTCTGTTTCTATTGCCATACATGAGGCTTTTGATCATGTTTTGAATGTTTATTATAAACCTATAAACAGAAATAAAAAATACAACAATCGTTTGCTCTATGTGACAATATTGGGTAAGGTGGCATGGTGCTTCTGGGTATTGGGGGATTATAAAAGTTAAAATAGTGTATGTAGAAGTCCTAGTTGCTCCAATACAGTACGTATTCCTCTAGGACTAGACTGGGGTGGGATAAGGGTCTTATTTCCATAAAGTTGATGTCCTCGTAAAAATTCCCTTTAAGACTAATACCTCTAGGGAAACGACAGTAAGGCTGCAATATGAAGGCAGAACATACACACACTGTGAAATTCACTATGTGTAATTAAAGAGACATAAAATGTATTTATGTGCTGATATTCCTTGAATGGTGCCTCTATTCCTTTGACTTGGGAGACTCACCCCTGTCTTAGAAACATAGAAATATGGAGAAACTGTACAGGTAGAAAAGACTTTAAGACCATCAAGTCTGCCTTGTGACTACATTAAAACCATTCCAGTCTATTGCTGTTCAGCCTTAGACTGAGATACTTAGTGTGAGCATGGGCTGTTCTAGATCTTTACTCCCATCCCTTCCTCAGATCCCCTCCTTAGTTTACACAGCTTTGGAGTCCCTGTAGGCAACCAATCAGACCTTACAATTATAGATTATCTTTGCCCTTACCAATTTGCTGGGCAGGTCTTACAGATACCTGACTTTGCTGTTTCTGAGACAAACACTACTTAATTTGCATGGCCATATTACTTACCCTGGGTGCAATTGCCTTTGGGTTAAAATTAATTTAAAAAAATACATGTGCTTGAGAGGGAAGCTTGTGGAACAATTGAACATTTTGGCTAATAAGGAGGTCTATAATTATAATATGGCTGTTAATGTCAGGAGATGTTCTTCAGAACCTTGGCCCCACTCAGAGCATGGACTGTCCTAATCCATTTGAGTCACAGGGACTGTCATTTGTTCATTTAACTCCTGCAGCCTCCTCCTTAAAATAGAATTTTGTTCATGAATGGTTGCTCTCCTTAAATCTGTACATTGTAATGATTTCACAATCCTGGTTATCTATGAGATTCCCCAGTAACTGGATATCTATAGCTAGGTACCAGACACAGAGAAAGAAAAGGGACAAGTGAGCTAGTCGGCTAGTGATGTGTGGGACGTTGAATGCCAGGATTCGAGAATGACCAAAGTCCACTGAACATTCTGCCTCTCTGAAAATTTTGGCCATGGAGGTTAGACATGCAGCCATGAGGCCTATTGGCCTTGTAGGTTGCCATAGAGCACCAAGGGATAAGACTGAGGGCATATGAAGCCTTAAAATATCCTCTCCCGTAGGCTGTTGATCCACTCATGACTTTAACGAGGCAGTAGATTTTAATATTTATTAGGAGTAGTGGGTGGACCAGGTCTAAGCTGTTTAAAGGATTTAACAGATTATCTAGCATGACCAGCTGATTAATGAGCCAACAAGGATAAATGCAGTGTCACCTCATGTGTCCACTGCCCTGGACCTGTTCTTTTTAGCAGGCCAGGGCAGTTTGCTAAGCTGGAGTTCTGCTGGACTCTGTCTCAGATCACCAGTTACTTTACTACTACATAAAGAATAGGCCCACAAGTAAATTAATGAATAACATTTTTCTATCATGCTTTTATGATTAAATTATTTTATTATGCAGGTAAATAGCAGACTTTACTTGACATTACAGGCAATACACAACTCCTCTTCCAACCACTGAGGAAGCTGGTCTCACAGTTTCTGCATTACGTTACAGTATACATAGTGGTAATGTCAGTTCATAACCATGCTAATTATCAACCTTTATTTTAACTAGTAAATCCCCCAACTATATACAATACATCGTAAATGACCTTTATATCCGACTATTCTCTCCTTTGCCTCTGCTTCTACGTTGTAGTTCTTTTGTGCTGTGAGAAATTTAAACCAATCGATGCTCATACCCTTCTTTCTTCTAACTATATGTATCCACCAGTACCTCTATAGCTCTCTGCCATGGAAATCCTTGCAGGGTTGCCTCTCTTATGCAACACTCACCTGTGAGCCTCCCCAGAGATTCCGTCTCCACCTCTGATCCTCTCCTTAGCTCACAGGCAAGGTTCCATCCCTCCACTGTAGGACCTGGACATCCATTTACATATCTTATAGACCTGGAAGAAAACAAACACAGAATTCAGATTTTTTATATTACTTGCCTTAATGCCATAGCTTTTCCCATCAGTAATGTATTAATATACATTCCCACTTATTCAGGAACAATTCCTCCTTCTCATATCTTTGATACGTCTGCCGCTCAGTACTAAATTATTTATTATCAGAGTCTTTCATTGTCTGAGTAATGGTCGAACCTGTGAGACCCATGTATTCTGAATACAATGTCTTGCCTTATTCAAAAGTACCTGTATGGTTCTGGGATATGGCTCCCAGTCCTCCACCCTCAGTTCCTCCATCCGAACATCAGAATACTACGGTGTCTGCCACAGGGATATGCAGGCGTCTGTGACCTCCCTAGGTATCTCCGTCCAAAATGGGCGAAAGCTCTCACATTCCAAAGTAGTGAATGTATGTTCCCTTGCCCTGTTACATCTACCACAGATGGGTGAGACAGTAGGGTGAAACTCATTAACCACCACTGGGGGCAGTATAGTCTATGTAAAACTTACACTGTGATTCTTTAAACTTGTTACATATCAATAGCCCCATGTGTGATTGTAAGACCATAGACCCATTATTTTCTGTAATCTGGGTTCCCAAGTCTCTCTCCCATAGTCCTTTAACTTTTAATGACCTATCTGGGAACAAATCCTATCCTGTCTAACTGCTTGGGCTATAAAACCTTTAGGTATAACCGGTTTATTCCATATCAATTCCTCTAAGGATGCCAAAGTAGATGCCTACTCACCAGGCCCAGTTCTTGTGCTAAAAGCCCTGATCTGGAAATATTAGATCAATGTGAGGCTGGGATACCATATGCCTCCCTGAGTTCTTCAAAGGGTTGGATACCTCCCATCCATATAAGTCTCAGAGGCAACACCTCCACCCAGACTTCAAATCCTCCACTTCTAGTCCTGGCAGGAAGGCTGGGTTCCTCACAATTGAACTAACCCTGTTACTGTTATCCCCACTTCATCTCTTCTTAGTCTGTTCCCCTGCATCCAGTGTCCACTATACCAAGGGGTTCCTAAACCTTGACCTCTGGCATCTCTCTTTCCTCCTGGGTCCAGATATGCTGTCAAACAGACTGGTGTACCTTCCTCCTCTAAATCCACCCAACCCACCTCTTTCCCCGGTGTACCCAATCCAGGATAAACCTATTCTGCATGGCTATGGCATAGTCCTTGAGGTCCAGGAAGTTAAGGCCTCCCTTATCTATCTTGCCCTTTAACCTGAGCAGACTCATCCTGGGCCTTTTATTCTGCCAGATAAACCTGCTAAACTCCTTCTCCAGATCTTTTTAATCCCCATTCATTAATTCCATTGGTAGCATCTGCATCAAATACAAGATCCTAGGTAATACATTCATTTTAGGAGGTTGATCGTCCCATCCACAAAATAGGGAGGGAACGCCATCTTTCCATGTCTACTTTAATTGTGTGAAGCAGAGGTCCATAGTTCAGCCCATATAACCCTTCCAGGTCTTTCCCTACCTTGATTCCCGGATATGTAAAGCTGTCCCATACCACCTTAACCCCATGCATTCCTTCTATCCGAGGTCCCTGCCTTGCAATCCTGAACATTTCTGACATGGTTAAGTTCCACTTATACCCTGAAAAGCTTGCAAATTCTACACCTCCTCCAGTAAGACAGGCACTGTGGTTGCTTGGTGTGTAGTAAACAGCAGCAGGTCATCCACATAGAGTGTCAATTTAAGGTGTATACCTGACTTTCTCACCACCCCTTGAAATCTCTCATCTCCTTATGTGACTCACCAGAGGCTCTATCTCCGAGCAAACAAAGGCGTGAGCGGGGCACCCTGTCTTTTCCCTATATAGTCCAAATATCTCAGAGCGGCCCCATTGACTAAGACCTGTGCTCGTGAACCAGTGTAGAGCATACATATATCAGTATAAGTATCCCCAAGTTCAAATCTGTGTAGCACCTCAAATAGATAGGGCCATTCTATGCAATCAAATGCCTTTTGGCATCCATAGGAACCCTACTACTTGTCCTGGATGTTGGTTGCCCCATTGAACTACATTCAGGAGTCTTCTCATGTTGTGGTATGATTGGTGACCCTGTACAAATCCGGTCTGGTCTGTGTGTACCAATTGGGGTAGGATTCCTCTAACCTATGGGCCAATACCTTTGCGAAGATTTTAGTATCACAATTTAGGAGTGATATGGGATGATATGACTCACACTCAGATGGGTCCTTCCCTGGTTTTGGGAGTACACAAATCATTGCCTGCAAGTTATTTGTGCAACCCATCCTCTTCTTATGCTTCTTCCAACATCTTAGCCATGGACCCAGCTAAATACCCCCATAGCTCCTTATGGTATTCTATAACAAATCCATCAGGCCTTCCTGCTTTCCCATTCTTCATTAGTGCTATTGCCCTCCTATCTTCCTCTCCAATATCTTCTCCCCAATTTCTCCCTTTGTTCCTCAATAGCTCTGGCAGTATCACTCCATCAAAGAATTGAGTCATTAAAGGTTTGTTATTCCCACAATCTGCTTTGTAAAGGCCTCACAGAAGGCCACAAAATCTCCTTATTTTCTCATTTTGTATTTGTATTCATCCCTCCCGTCCTTCATGATTTTAAATATTTGGTTACCCAGATTTCATGTTGGATTTAGAAGGACTTGATTTGGGCAGAATAGATCTGATCCCTGATGTGAATAATGCTAGGAATTTTTTCTTAGAAGAATTTCTGATAGTCTGTAACAAGCATGCTCCACTCTGCATAAAGACAAGATAATGCCCCACGGTTTTCATCTTCACTCTTTAAAACTCAAAAACATGGGACATAGCCTGGCAGTCTGCTAAAACCCAAATATTGTACAGGCCTGGGTCAAGTAAGCAGCAGCTAAAATAAATATGCTAAAGACTGTACAGTCCAGAAACAAGTATAGAAGCTAAAAATAAATGTGCTAAGGAGATTACAAAGGCCAAGGCAAAGTATCTGTTAAAGGAACCTGCAATCCTCAAAACCTTTGAAAATGCTAAAAAGAATAGACAGCCGTATTAAAATAGAGTTGCCATCTTTTTTTTACCTTTCTCTCCCCACCTCGGCACCTTCAGGCATGCACTCGAACCACATCTCCCGATGTCCATCGGCACCGACTTTCTTCTTCCTGGGCTTGTCCCCTGGTGGAGTCAGTGGGGGAGCACTCACCCCACCGCTCAATGGATCCTGTTCTACTGGTCCAATTGGCCAGGGATGGGGCCTGCAGAGTGCCCACCATCATTAAACCACCAGCAGTTTCCCTACTGTTTTCTCCCCACAGAGGGAGCATGCAAGGACCCCAATGGTGTGCTGTGCATGCTCCCATACAATGGCACACCAGGCATCTATCCCACCTCTGCCCTCCTTCTAGCAGTGACAGTGTGCAGTCCCTAGCCTCTGCCAGGGGCCAGGTTAACACTGACTGCTATTCCCCTCCCCAGAGGAGGAGAGCTGTCCTGGGGATACTCAATCCTCCTCCAGCTGTCCCCATCAACTGGCTCCTGTACCTTGAACATAGGTCATTGGTATGGCAGTAGTTAAGGCATGGATGCCTCAGCCTCCATGCCACTTGGCTGGTCATTACCATCTTCTTTTGATTAATAATGTTGCTGTGAGTGAAGTAATCTGATTTTGGATGCTTTCAATGAAAGCCAGGATTATTCTACTACACTAGGATTGCTAATTCCTCTTTATCTAGTTCATCAATACCTGGTCAAGCAGGTGACCTCCATGTGGTGATTGAATTTAGACCTTTAGGGTATCCCATCAATAGGGTGCCACGAGTAGAGCTCTGACATGTTGGCGCTATAATGAGAGCATCTGTGATGTGGGTGTCTGGGACTTGTGGGTATGCTCTGCTCAGTGTGTCATTTTCACTCCTGCTTCCTGATATGTCACAGGTAGAGGTGAATATATTTATTTTAGGGGTGCGGTGGCAGATCCTCCTGCATAAAAACTGGTGGAAAGGTGTTGCATACTGTCTGTCTGCTGCTGTTATTGCTTGGCGCTATTTTCACTTGCAGCCATTTGACAGCACCCTGCTTGTCTGTGCCATGATTGTTTTCGACCTAAAGCAGGTGAACCAACCTTTAGATACAGTAGCCCTGAGGCTGCAAATAAATGGAGTGAATGTGTTTCAGAGAGTCTGTTATGGGACTTAGGAGTTACACAAAGACACAGCCCAGGTCATACCGTTAGTGGAGGAAATGCAAACAGACCAACACTGGTGGTTTGTTACTATGAACATTGACTGTCCCATGCTAATGTACCACATAAGGGAGGACTGGAAGCCTTATACCAATTTTTAAGTGAGAGGAGGAAATAGTCGACAGACAAAGAACATGTTTTTAAACTCTGATTGAGGTAGTTCTGAAAAATAATATGTTCTGTTTCCAGGAAAAACTACATCCAAAAGAAAGGCAGAGCCATGGTGGCAACATTTCTCCCAGTGTGGTCAATTTATATGCGGCCAGTGGGAAAATAAATGTCTTTTACACAGATAATAGTCTTTTCTATAACAGGGTCAATACATGGGAACACTTTATTTGATTAAATGCTGATGGTGTGGAAGGGGATTCTAACTGAACTGCACAAATTCAAAAATGTTATATTAGGAAACAAACCTGACTGCCTAAACCAACTAAAGGCTGTTTTAAATTAACAAATGTAAAATATGCCTAAGATCTACAAGACCCACATCATCACTAACCCCAAAGATGGTAAATGATTTTATTAATGATTGTATCACTTGTGACACGGAGGGTTATTTACCTACTAGAATGTGAGTATGGTGTCTACTATGTTGAATGCACCAAACGAAAGTGGAGAGAAAGATGGAGGAACATGTATGGGCAATAGAAAAAATGCAGATATCATTTAAGCAATGGCCTTCCACTTCAAAGAGGTATAAAGTTAGGGCAGTGGGACTGGAGCAGGTTAAAAAGAGACCCAAGGGGTGATGACTTGGGAAATAGCTAAACTGCAGATAGCCATTCTGGGTACATAAACTTGGTGCATTACAGTGGCCAGGACTGAATGATAAGCTTGAAATTATACCTTTTTTAAATGAAATTACATAATGAATGAATAATGTTTTGGGGTGTTTAAAACTATATAGGATACTGTACCTTCATGTGGAATCAGTCTGCTCTGTCCCGGTTTTCTATTCCTTTCCCTCTTTGTGTGTCTTATTGTCTCCACTCTTATCCTCTTTATTCCCCTTATGACTCTCATACCACTGTTTTTAATCATAATTGTATAGTATTATTGTTCTGTAGATCAGTTTGTGTAGATTTTAGCTCTAATGCTCTGTTTTTCTGTGGCATTTGCAGACAGGAGTATGAGCATGATTCCAGCATGTAATATGAATTGAAAAATATTGAGATTGCCCCTCCTGTAACTGGGATGCCTTTTCTTTTAACCATCTTAAGTACTTTTAAGTATTGGTTTTAACTGGACTTTCTTTTGCACTGCACTTGTTTGTAGCTGACGTTTAGGTTATTATGGCGATGTGGCATCATTGCCTTGAATAGAGAATAAAGGACCAAGAAACATCAGTCACATAGCTGTGATGATGTGCATGGCATGAAAAATAAGCTGCTAAATGCCAGCTGGCATATTTATGGACTGCCTTTATTCTGCTCTTGCTGCCTGTAATTGGAATGTTTTGCATGTCTGCAGAGGAATTACTGTTGACACCAACTGATTCTGAGCATTTGAGTCTTTGAGTGCTTTCTCCTGGAAGACAGGAGGTACTTGCCTTTTCCCATTCTTGATACATCATTGCTGATGAAGTGTGGCACATGATGTCAGAAAGGCAGTTGGTCTTGATGACATACCACTTGTGTCTTGAAATATGTTCCAAAGGTATCCTTGCACTCCAAACAAAAAGGCCATGAGTACTGCTGCTTTAGATAATTTAAATACTTTAATGCATAACTCTAGATACACAGAGATACTGTGATGGACTACAGATGCCGCTACTAGCCCCAGTGCTTTGGGTGTCTAAACCCTTACTCCTCCCAAATCTTGGATTACCTTGCCAACCTCTCACTTCTGGTCCCTCTCAGAAGCCCGGTAAGAATCTCTGTCGTCCCCAATCCAACAAGAAGAAATTACCTTAGCCATCCAAGCTGCTAAAACCCTTAAATGTCCAGGCTTAAATGGTTACCAGATGGAGTGGCATATGACCTTCTCAGAACTGCTACTTCCCCATCTACTTCAAACCTTTTGGCAGTTGTGATGGTGTTCTCCCCTTCTTGGCAATATGCCACTTAATCTGCAATCCTGAAACTTGAAAAGACCCCACTTGCCCTACTTTCTACCACCCAATTCCCATTTTACAGTAAATGAAGGTTACAATCTCTACATAGCTATTTGGGCAAATAGACTGGATAGTCTCCTCTCCTCCTTGATCCACCGTGATCAAGATGAGTTTATCTGGCACAAACTCTTCTCATGGAATATGTCTCTCAACATACTATTCCAATGGCTTTTATCAGCCTAGACACCAAAACATTTTTGACAGGGTGTTCTGGACTTTCCTCTGGGGCACCCTGTCAGCCTTTAGATTCTCCACTTTTCTAATCTGGCTTCAGAATATCTATTCCATCCTGCAGGCATACATCCAAGCCAATAGTTCTTATATGTCCCCATCACCTTGCAAAGTGGCACAAGGGAGGGTTACCCACTCTCTTGTTTATTGTTCTCCTTTACAGCGCCCTGGCACTGGCACTTCATGGGGTTCCAGATGTGTGGGGTCCCCTTGGAGAAGTTCAGTATACTACTTCCTTATATGCTGATGCTATTCTCTCACCCTCTTGAACCCTTCAAATCTATTCTGGCAGCTTGGAAGGTGCTTCAAACCTTTGGCTCCCTTACAGGGTTTTCCTTGATCTACATAAAGTGGGGTTTTGCTGCTCCATTATTTTCCTTCTGCAAGGGTTCATCAGAAACCGCCATTAATTTTGAAAAGTACCAGATTACAGTATCTTGTGGTTCAGCTTCCCAAACATCTAGATAATCCGGAATTACTGAACTATGAACCCCTTACCATTACCCTGATTAATGATGTTTTCCTGACGTCATCTCCACCTCCCTTTTTCTCCAGATTAGAGTCAGTCCAAATGAACATTCTACCCTGCATATTGTATGGCTGCAGCCAAAGATATGGCCAAATATTTTGTGAAATTTCTGTGATATCTCTAGAGAAATTCCCTACCTGCCTGCAGTATCCTAAAATGCCACCAGGGAGAATCTCTTTAGAAATATTGGAAATACCTAGAAATATCTGGCCAAGTGTTTGGTTGTTGCTGTACCTTATGCAGACTCTTCCCATTTTTCCTCCCCTGTTCTTTGCTTAATGGAATGGGTCAATTTTACATTTCATGGGGGGCATTGCCCATGCCTGAGATGATCCCTGCTGCAACTACTGTTGGCTCAGAGAGGTTATCCTTCCCAACCTGCTAAATTATGCTCAGGCAACTCACTTACACACCATTTACTGTTGGTAATCTCCTCAAATAGAAACCCCATGAAAAACCAAGGAGTTTGTGTTAAATTCCACTGTATGATATTGGCAAGCTTCTGTATTCCTCACATATTGATACTCCTTGTCTGACTGACTATACTGGTTATACTGTTCAGACTTTGACGATTTGGTTTAAATTCACCTCCTTGCTAATCTCTTACCAGTGTTTTAGTGTTGCAAATTCTGGCTGCAGACTCAAGTTTTACCCACTCAAATTGACCATACCTTCCACAGATGGAGACAACTGCCCTTACTCACATTTTTAGTGTTTGTATATTCAGGGTGTACTACCCTTTGAGCAGTTAACACTTAAGTGTGGACCTATGGACGGAGAGCAGTTTGGTATCTTCGTGTATAAATTTATCTATTACATAAAGGGAGTGACTGCTTTCCTCTCATTGACCCAGTCCCCATGCTCCATTGTATATTGATGGGGCAATACAAGCTGATATATTGGCTCACCTCATAGGGAACATGTACAGAGGCTTCCAGAATATCTTAAGGACTCTACACAGTCTACCTTAGACAGATGGAACTGAGAACTGGAGTCAGTGATCTCATATCACACTTGCCTGAAGCATGCCTTGGGCTTTATTACTATGACATCATCTACACAATGGAGGGCATTCACATGGAAATGCCACTACAGATTCTGCCTACCCCAGTTTTACTAGCTAAATTTATGGCATCTAAATACAGACATTGCTGGTGTCGATGTGGCCATTCCCTGGAAGACCAAGCCCACATATTCTGGCAATGCCCCATACTTTCAGATTATTGCAAGGATATTGCTACACAACTGAGTGTCCTATCTTTTACACAAAGGTTTCATCACCTTCAATGGTACTCATGTCAGTCAACCCCCAGGGTTCGTGTACTATCCAACTCCATGGTGTACTTATTCCTACTATCAGCTTAATGGCCATTACCTAGCTCTGGATGCAAAAGAAACCTCCCACAATAACAAAGGGACATCAAGTTATAAATGCCATTTATGCCACACAGTGTATTATGGCTCACCTGCACAAGTGGCTACCCAATTTCAGGCTAAATGGCAAGGCTGGGTACTGTATATCATGAACATAGAGGATTCCTTTTTCTGCCACAGTTCTGGACTTGTCTTTAACCTTTGTTTACAGTTTGTTTGCTAACCTATTTATCCTAAGATGTTCACACTTTCTTTACTGTAATGTATCAACATTGAGGTTATCAGAGCCAGGCTAATCCTTGTGGCCTTTATCTTTACTGTGCAGTGCCCTAATGATTTTCTTCATAATTACTGTTGTGCACTTTTCCCATAGGAAAACCTGGCCGTAATTTTCCATTATAACCAGCTGGTTATAATGGCAAACACAGCTGGGTTTGCCTCGGACCATGCATGTACCAGTCGCCAGTTTCTCCTTCCTTACTTGTTGCAGTTCTGTATGGCCACAGACTTCTCCGGCCCTTGAAGTAGGTGGTAAGTTGATTTTCAGTATAAAAATGAAGAGTCTCTTTCTGTGACCCTGAAACAAAAAAAGAAACAAAACTGAAAGCGTAACAGGTGCTGGGTTTCCCTGTCAGCAGGCACATGCCAGCTTGCTGAAGGACACCACAACTAGTGCTCAGTGGTCAGTTTAGCAATAAAAATAGACAAAAGTAAAGTTTTTAAACCAAAACTCCAGTTCTCTATGTCTGGCACAAGTGGGGCTCTGTAACTTGGTAAACAGCGCAGAATCCAGCTGGTCCACAGAAACACAATCCATTTGCTTCCCAGTTTGCTTATTTTATTTTGTGTAATAGCTGAGGTAAAACTCGATTTTACACACCACTCATTATGGATGCATTTCATAAACCCTTGGGGTTTTTGTAGTACTCCACAACTCAGATGTGTAAAATCTTGTTATACACACCACCCCATACTTTATTTTCTTTTTATGGTGACTATAGCCATGATAACCAGGCTACTTACCCTCCTTTACCTGCTGTAACAATGGTTATTGCTTGATTATGTGTCTATTTTGAAAGTTTGTCACTTTGTCCTGATCTCTTTTTCAACAAAATAAATGAAAAAGACTCACAATCTCTCCATGAAATGAGGTATATTTCCCACAGTGTGGAAGGATACACTGGTAGCCCTGTCTTCAAGACAGGTAAAATGTCCCATTTGAATAACTATAGGCCCATTTCATTGTTGCTGGTGGTGTTGAAGTTCCTGGACAGACTAGTGGCAAAGCAATTGGAAAGCCATATTCAGAGTAATAACAAAATTAACTCAGAACCAGTCTGGATTAAGAAAATATCACAATATTACTACTGCTGTTATTAAGGTTATCAGTACTGTACAGATGACCTTGGAAAGTGGCCTAAATTTTGGAGCCATTTTGTAGATCTCGCCAGGGTCTGCAACACCATCGACCAAGGATAATAAACAAGTTGCAGGGTACAGGCCTTAAGGGGCCAGTATTAAGTTTGTTTGAAAGCTATCTAACTGAACAAAGACAAGTAGTTGAGGCTCAAGGATCCAGGTCAGCCTGGAAGCACATGTGGGAATGCTGCAGGGGTCCATTTGGGACACTTGCTATTTTCCTTATACATGAACAACATTGAATCATGATTGCCTGGGTTGGATGTCAGTATGTATGCCGATGATATAGTAATTTACAGTGTGGGTTGGTTTGTTCATCGAATGCAGATGGACCTCCATCAGGCTTTAATGCACTCCAGGACTATCTGAAATACAATGACTTGGTGCTGAACTCAAAAAGTCACAGATATTGCTTTTAGCCCTCCAAAGGATTCAGAGATATACAACAACTCACTGACTATTGTTACCTATGACAGTGTTCAGTTGTCCCTCAACATTGCAGTTAAATACCTGGGATTATGACTGAATAACCACTTTACTTGGGAATATCACATTGATAATACAGTGCAAGCCTGTTATAATGGGCGCAGCTGTACACAACTTTTGTCCATTATATTGAGTGTCCATTATATCCAGAGGAGGTGGAGCCTATGAGTTAGGTGTGTCTATGTGGATGAGCATGGGCTCAGAGTAAATAAGAACCTATTATGAAACTTCATAGATTACTCAGAATCCTGCCTAGCATATAGTATGCTTCTGTATTCTAAGGCCCAGATATTCAAATGAGTTGTGCCTGGCACAACTGAGGTTGCACTGTGCAACCCCAGAAATGCGCCCAGTACAATATTCAAAAGAGGGACTTGTGCAGTGCAAGTCCCGATGCTCAAAGATAATGTATGCTGATACTGTAAGCTGTCATTCAGCCGGGCAGCCATGGAGGTATGTGGGTGGGTTTGCTGCTGCCCGCTGATGACGGGAGGAGCTGGGTGGGCAGGGGGTCCTGTGTGGTGGGGGTGCCACTGGACTACCGGGAAGTATTACATTGCTTTTATAGGTGATCATGGATGCAGGCAGGGTGGGAGTTACCACTAGACTACCAGGGAATAATTGACATGTCATTTTACGGGGATCACAGCTACGGGAGGGGAGGGTTCCACTAGACTACCAGGGACTTGTCAACAGTTCTTTATGGGGTTCAGAGCTATTGGCAGGTGGGGGACCACTAGACTACCAGGGAGTTTTATAAAGTTATTTTATGGCAATCAGGCTACAGGGTGGGACGGGGTACCACCAGAGCCCCTCTGGCAGCTCCACATGCTGTGCAGGGCACCATGCATATTTCACTGGCCAGCCCTGCACAACTAATGCAAATGGGGCAATAATGACATGCAAATGGCCCCATTTGCACCTTTCATACATTATAGCTTCATTTGCATGCAGCCGGCTGAATATCAGGAATTTGCACACAGTGTAACTCTGTTGCACTGGCGCAGTTCCATTCCTGGTATTCAGCCCTGTCTGGGGGATGCTCCAGTGCATTGAATTTGCACAGTATGCATTACCTGATATATTCAGAGGTGATGCACCATTATACATCTCTTTTGACTATATCCCTGAGTTGCACCAGTGCAATACAATTGCGCTGTGCCACCACATGAACCATTGATGGGCGTAACTCTGAATATTGGGGCCTGAGTGTTCATTTAGCTGTCAGGGTACATGATATTTTTAAGGAATTTTATTGTAGAAGGTAAGAAGATAGAGACAGTAACTCTAGTGGCTAGATGTTGGGGTTCTAGGACAGTAAGAACAAAGGCAATTGTACTTTAAGGGTTTTATTCAAATATAGAATCACTTCCTTTAGTTTAATTAATTAAATTAAAAAGTTTATGCAGCTTGTGGAGAATGACTTTGTTAGAAATGTAATCTCTGTAGCTCCTGCATCTAAAGTCTACATTTGCCAAATCTCCTCATACTCGCTGCACTGCCCCCCAAAAGCATTACAAATAACCATAAAAGCCTCATAGTGTCCACTATTAGCAATGCTTCTGTCCATTATAACCAGATAAGAATGCACTGTATTTGATATATTTGGTTTGGAAAATCAGTTTTTGTCCATTATAACCAATTGTCCATTGTAACAGTGTCTGTTATAAGTGGAGTGCACTGTATCATGAAAAGGGTAGGTCCTAAAATAGGGTTTCTTTATAGACACAGAGATTCTCTTTCCATGGAGGTTAGGAAGTGTGTTGCAGAAAAATGACTAAGCCCATTCTAGACTATGGTGACATAATATATGGTGGGGCTGGTTCCAGTCATTTGGGAAAGTTGGACATCTAAACAAATAGGCTGGTGCACACTATCCTCAGAGCCCCTCACAATGCTCGTCATTACAGACTGTATTCTTCACTGAAATAGCTCCTGCTAGCACAAAGACTTGAGCTACATTTGGCACAATTAATAAAAAAGTATAATGGAGGAAGTAACCGATTACATTAGTAATTTTGTGTCTGTAAGGAATAGCCACCTTGGCATGCATTCCTCAAGTGGTATCACTCTTGAGATGCCACATGTGTCCTTGGTCAGAGGAAATCAATCCTTTTTGTCTAGGGTCTGTCAATTTGGAGCAAGCTTCCTATTGTATTAAGATCCACAATTGGCATCTAGCATCTAGTGTCCAGTTGAAAACTTTCTTTTTCCCACAGTTCCTTGATGCCATCATTGTTAGTGCTTTTCTAATCTATAAACTCGTGTATATTTGTGTTATTGCAAGACTGTATGCATGAAACTGTTCTATGCTTGTTTGTGGAATGCTTATTATTGTTATTTATTAATGAAAGGTTTTATGAGATTGTTGTTTGTACCCAACAGCTTACTGTAATAATATGTATTTTGCATTATAACAACTGTGCATTGAAGCTGTCCATGGATGCCACTGAAATTAGTTTTGTCTCAATGGCTAGTTTATCACAACAAATACAAACTATACTAAACATAAACTAAACTATCTTCTCTTTACTTGTTTATTTTAAAAATTTTTGTCTGAAAAGGTATGCTGAAAAAGGCTCATTTCCAGGTTTGTACCGAGAAGTGAGGTGGAGAGGATTACAGGAGTAATCCAGTTGTGTCTTGTGAGCCTTGTATCATAGCACAGTCAGCTGCATTTGTTTTTCGCGTGTGCATTTTGCATCTCAGTAGAGGACTCTGTAGAACTGTCTAAAAGTAGATAGAGAAAACATGTACAGTATTCTTACAATAATAGTGTTTCTTGTTGCTCATTTTAACATTTCAATATTTTGCAAATTAGCCATCTCTTTGGATATTATACCACCTGTCTTCTGATCAGACTCTATCAGCAGATTAACACACATCGCTTAAAGAAAATCAGACAAATTAGGCGGCCCGGCATGTTGAGGGCTGAGGCACTGGATGCTGCACTCCTCCACACCAGCAACCCAGGTTTGGGAAAAAGCCCGGTCATCAGGGGTCGGCAGGGAGGACTAGGATCGAGTGTCAGACAACAGCTCTTCTAGTTCTGGGGAGAGGGATGGGTGCACGACACACTCTGGCAGTCCCTGGGAATGCCCAGAGGAACTGCAGTAGTGCAGGTGCTCAGTAGTGGTGGGGGAGCATGGCAGATGCCTGCACATAGTGCATGGACATCATTGAATGTCTGTGCTCCCATTGGGAGAAAAAGGGAAACAGCAGCATTCTGCGACAGCTTGATGGTCGCTCGCTTCGATCGGACGATGATGCCTGAATAGGCGATGTGCGGTAGTGGATCCTCCGCTGGGCACTGGGGCTGAAAGGAGCCCCTCTCGGACGGTTGAGCTGCATGCCAGCTGGGCATGTCAGCTTCGGGTCAGAAGTGAAGGTTGAGCGTGGCTGGATGAATGGCAGGACTGTGGCTGCAAGGTGAGGAAAAAATAAAGTAGTGATAAAAACAAAATTGAGATTTTCCCACCCAAGACTAGCCTATTAACTAGCCATAATATGGTAAAGAATCTCTTTCAGCATTTAACTACTTATGTAGAATGAAAGAAACAATTCTCCATACCTTGTCACTGAGTGTGTTGTCAGTCAACGTGCATGGCTCTACAGTGCATTCCACTGCACACAGTATGCAAGCAAACATTGCTGGCCAATGAGCTATGATCAGTCTGGCAGTATATACAGTGTTTGTAAAGCCTGGGTAGTGGAAGTACACTACAGAGCCATGTGAGGGTTGCTGGCAGTGCTTTGAATGGCAAGTTATGGAACTTTTGTTTCTTTCACTGTATGAGCAATCACATACTGGAATTTTTTTTGCTTACATATTAGTACCAGACGAGCAGCATTTTGGTTGGAGGGCAGCGTGTACTTTTTCTTAAGTGTTGTCCCCAAATTTACCTTTTAATGTGATAAAAGGAGTGTAAATGTGTAGTAGCAAATACATTTTAGAACATCTTATAGGATTGGACATATCAAAAGAATGACAACTGAGCCCGATTCAAATTAAGAATATGCCTTTTGGTTTAAATTTAACTTCACAACATGTAGCCTCCAGTTGGAAACATTTGCAGAATAGTTCAGCATGAGAAACAGCATTGAATGATATCCAGTAATTTTATAGTATATATATATTTCAGTCCTTAGACTTTGAAAACTCATTCCAACATTAATTATAACATTTTTGTGTCTGGGTAACATATTGTTACCAGTTATTATGAAAGTGCTAATGGCAAGATGGAAGTTATCCAGCACTTTTATAGAGGAATAAGCACTAAAATGTGAGAGCTGTATTATGAGAGTGAATGTGTTTGCTTATGCACCCGCTTGAATATGTGTGCATATATGGAAAGAGAGAGAGAGAGAGAGAAAGAAACAGAAAGAAGGAAAACAACAGAAAGGAAGAGGAGAGAGAGAGAGAGAGAGAGACAGACAGACAGACAGACAGACAAATGAACATTTATAGTGCTACCCTGTGGATTGTAAGTTCATTCTGTCTGTGACATCGAACCAATATGTTGCGTTATAACTTATTCATTACAGGCATCATTAATGCCCAGTTTAGGGTTAAAGCTACAAGCGTAGAAATGTGGCATTAGGGTTTCCAATCCTAACACCCCATCCCTACTCTACAGGCAGCAACAGATGTGAGCTGTGTCTTGGGGTTATCAGCCCCTAACATTCACCCCATTCTCACATACTTTACCCATCTCAGCTTATTTACTCATGGAATGGGGTGAGTGTTAGGTTGACAACCCCAAGGCACAGTCCACACCTATTTCTCACTGTAGGGTGGGGTGTTCGTATTGAAACCCTAACACCACATCTCCCTACTTTGTCACTATAACTTTAACTGATGTATTAACAATGTTTTTGCAATGAATTTCCTTACTATTTTGAGACAGTGTAAACACACCCTCATTTGCATGTGGGAGTGCAGAGTCCTCTGGGCCCTGCAATCCCATCCATCTTCACTTTTGAGATAGTATAATCATATCCTTATTTGCCTGTGGAAGTAGGGCCCTCTGGGTCCTGCACTCCCATCCTCCATAGATGCGTATATGTACTTTGCTGTATAAGTGGGCCCCTTCAGACCCTGCACTTCCAATTTTAGCAAAACACAACCAAATTGTTACCATAGACTTCTTATTACCAAACCTCATGAATCCATTAATGAAAATGTCCAAATCCCTGCAAATGTGATTCCATGCCACTGCATCATCATTCCACACAACAGGTACAAAAAGACAATTTGGCTAGGATTTGAAAATGACAGCTGTCGTGTTTATGAGGTGGTGTAAACATATGTCTATGTTGAACCTTGGTGTGAAAATATTGATAATTATCAGAGTTATGGCGAGCTTAGCAGAATTTCAATGCATGTGCATAACTTTGCCATTTTAAATATTTTGACCCAAATTTTCAACAGAGCCTTTCTTATGATCCCACATCATGAACAAGGGCAGTGAAATTTTTCAAATTCTGTCCAAAAGGTGATTTCACCAAGCAATGTTATATCACATTTTCGGCCAGATTTGTGGAATTCCACTGACATTGTTTAATGAGGTGGGGTCCCAAAAAGCCATGTTGAAAATTTGGTGTCAAAATATGCAAAATGGACAAGTTATGAATCAAAGTTGAAAACCCTATTGAAATACATTGAACCGCATTTGCCTTAGTTTCTCATATTGCAGTCGGTGGTTCCAACAGCAAGACGTGTCTTCAATCAGAAAGTGGATCTTCAGCCAGCAAGCTGTTTAGGTAAGTGAGTGTATTTGGGAGTGTGTGGGGTGCAGGTGGTGGTTGCTTAGTGGGAGGTCGGAGGGGTGGGGTTGGATTGCATAGGGACCACTTTCTTTTTTCAGATTTTAAGAAACAAAAAGACGCATAGGACCATTTTCTTTATTTCAGCAAGGACAGCAATTGATGGAAATACAATGTAACCATGGGGAGTGCAGTCGAAGGTCTGGGGTGCCATTAGACACCAAGAATAGATACCACTAGACACCAGGACACTGGAGCTCATTTCCAGGTACAACCCAGGGAGGGGAAGTGGAGAAAATGCAACAACAATACAGAGGTGCCTACATTGCAAAAGGTACAATAAAAACAGGATTTTTTCACAACATAAACAATAAAATACAAGACAAATTTCAAATTTAGACCATATATACAATAAATACAAATGAGAATATACAGTGTTATATGGTAAAGTGATAGAAATAGGAGTGAAGTACAAGGAGCCTTAAATGAGTGGCAAGAGAGTTAAAGAGTAGGTGGAGGGGGCAGGGTAGAGAATAGGGAAGGGAAGGCTCAGAGGGAGTATAATGTAATTATGGGTGGGCAATCAAAGGGTGGGGGCGCCACTAGAAACCAGAGTAAAATATTTATAACACGGGAGGGCAATCTGAGGGTGGGGGTGACACTAGACACCAAGGAAATACAAGTACAGTAATTGAACGATTTTTTCCTTATGAAAGGATCTTTTGTCACTTTCAATACTAAAAAGTATCTTTCTCATATCAGAGTGACGGGAAAAAATTAATCATCTAAAAACAACATTTCAAGGGTAATTCTCATTAATATTTTTCATTAAACCAGCCAAAGGCACATCTGTAGCCCAAACCCTCTGTACCATGAACATTTCAGACAACTCCAAACCATCTAAGTACAAGATGATGGCAAAATTACAGCAAGGCACGCCAAACAACTCAATAAAAAAGGACAAGATCTTCTTCTGTCTTACTCAACCAATATGAAACGGGCAGAAGCTTAGTCATGAAAAACAATAAAAGAAAGAAAAACATTTGCCCATTATTTTACCAATAGTTAATAGCAAAATCCACCTTACGGATCCAAATGAGCAACACACATCTGTTGCTCTGTTTCTACAAGTACATTTTTGTGAGTTTTCCAAATCTTTTAAAATAAAAAACATGGAGATAAATGGTGGCATATGAAACAACTCTGAAACACATTACTAACAACCTTCCATACAAACAATTATTTAGTTGTTTTGAAGTGCTGACTGAGCTTGCTCAGAACCCAAATTTTTAAATTTAATAACGTTGAACAGATTAATATCTTTTTGCAAAATCAGTGAAGAGCACTTATGTGAGCCAAGCCCTTTTACCCTAAATATTTCAGACCAACATTCCAAACTACCTTGGCGCTACGTGATGGCAAAAAAGCAGCAAAATTGTGATTTTTCTACATTTTTCACTACCCACATCTCAGAATCTGCAGATTCAACTGGAATGAAACTTAACAGGTCATGAGATCTACCCCACAAGACTGTGCATGCAAAATGCGTGCAAACCTTTGAACAGGTATGAAGATACTAAAGTGCAAAAATTGGGTTTAATGTTAAACTGCCTACTCAAACCTAGCTATAGAGGTGCTACTGCACCACTATAATATAGACTAGAGCTGTGCAAATCTTTGCTGTTCAGCTTTTCAAACTTGAGAATAAAACTTAAAACATTCTACAATTTCAGATAATTTCAAGTGTGTTTGACACAAAGATAAAACAGTTAATTCACTGTGTTATATCTTTAGGATGACTGAACCATCTTTTACACATTTTTAATGACTCCATAGGCTTATAAAGGAGAGGCTGTTGTTTACATTTATACTGAAACTGTATGTATTAAAGTAGGATAAATGCAGTTTCATAGCATTTGAAAATTCTAAATACAACCTCTGCTGATTCAGAAATCCTGCTCTGAGAATCCTAAAATGGCTGCCTTGATGATGTCAGTGAAGAGAGAGGCAAGCTGTGCAGATATATTCTAGCTCCACTAACTGTATTCAAATGCAAATAACTTTTAAATGAAAATAATAGCATGGTACTTTGAGCATGGAAGTTGTTCAGCACATAAATATCTACAAAATGAGTGGTGTTTTATGTATAGATACCATTTAGGTTTTCTTCATTAGCAAAAAAGCAACAGAAATGTAATTGTTGTCACTTTTTCAACAAACAAATGCAAATAACTTTAAACCAAAACTGATATCATGGTACTGTGAGCATATTTGTTCAGCACAAAAATATCTACAAAATGAGTGGTATTTCATTTACAGTATATACCTTTTAGTTTTTTATAATTAGTAAAAACAGCAGCAAATTCAGTTTTCTTTTTCACTTTTTTCAACAAACAAATGCAAATAGCTTTAAAATGAAATGAGATAGCATAGTACTTTGAGCACAAAAGTTGTTCAGCAAACTATCTGCCACATGAGTGGTGTTTCATTTATAGATACCTTTAGATGTTTTATAACCATAAAAATGGCAGGAAATTCAATTTTACTTTTCACTTTTGGGAGGAATGGCAATAAATGGCATTGACGGCAGCTTGAATGGCAGATGTCCATCACCAGCATGGCAACCTGTGCACCTGTGAAATTGCTGGACCATGGCCACCAGGCCTCCCCTGGCCAGGTGGCCCATCATCCACTGTGGCAGCTGCACGCAGTGTCGCAGGTGCATCCTCCCTCCGCCATCAGCTTTCAGACTTTGCCCTGTTGCCATCTCCAATCTGTGCCTCACATAGGATGTTCATGAAGTGGTTCTGCTGCTGCTTATATGGTGGAGTCACAAGATGATGTGATTCTGCACATCCTGTGGCCCGCACCTGCAAGCAGCTGAGCACCTGTCTCATCCCCACCTCCGCTCTCCCACTGAGATTCATGCCTGTTCATGAATTCAGCATAGTCATAGTGCTCTGCACAGTGTGTAGCTGCACGCCTCTTCTTACATTGCATTCACACATTTCTTGTGCACATTCATTAATTGGTCCCATAGTTTGTACTGCATAGTGGGTAGATATAAATGTATGTGATTTCTAATGTAATGCCTCCATTTGTAAGCTTTTGTGCACACAATGTAGTATCTAGTCTAACTGGTAGAAGGTTTTAATTTGTAATTGCCAATGCATGCAGTACTAGCCTTTAAAATATTCTAGAAATTAGCTTTTAATTCAGTGACACTTATGCACAAGCCAGTATTTTTTTTCACCAGGAGAGACACACTATGCTGAAAGCTTGTTTACATGTGCTACCTGGGAAACATAGAAACATTGAATTTGATGGCAGATAAGGACCGCTTGGCCCACCTAGTCTGCCCATTTCCTTCCTAACAGATAAGCTGCAGCTCCTAGTTAACCAACAGCTTACGCCACACAAGGAGCACAAGAAAGTTAAGTGGCTTGCTCAGGGTCACACAGTATGCAAGTGGGGACTGTGGGATTCAAAACCAGGTCTCCAGGTTTGTAGCTCAGAGCCTTAAACCACTGCACTATACTGCCTACCAGAGTATTAGTGTTAGAGATAACAGTAGCCAGCTTTATATTGAACTTCAGTTAAAGTGGTCACTAAACAAAAATGGTAGTTTTGATACTAAAATATATGTAATTTATATCTAATTTAGCACAAGTCTGTATACTTGTACAAAATGAAAAATGGTGGTAGTGATGATGGTAATGCTAACAATATACTTTTTGAATTTTAGCTCCACAGGGAAGTTACATCATATGAAGACATTTTATTTATTTATTTATTCATTCATTCATTCTTGGATCATAATACCTCTGAGCATAGACAGCTCATTTACAAAGGGTCCACGCCAGTGGGTAGGGGTAACAAAACATACAAAGGAGGTAAAAGTACAATGTTTCCAAAACAGTAAAATAGAGTGAGCAAATGTATATGTATCTATATGCAATTTTTTAATTCTAATAGGAGGAAAGGGTAGATGAGAGGAGAAGGATAAAGATGAGAGAAAGAAAGAAAGATAGGAAGATTGGCAGCCATAGGCCTTGTCAAGCTTGTGTGGCAGGGTAGGGACAGGGGTTAAGGTGGGCAGGGGGTAAGAAAGGTAGGAGGTGGCAGCCAAAAACCTGTCAAGTTGATGTGGGAGGGGTGGGGGTAGGGAGTGAGATGGATGGGTAGCCTGAGTCTTGCCAAAGTGCAAAAAGGGGTAGCCTCAGAATTATAGAGGTAACAGCAGAGATACAGGGTTATCCAGATGTGAGGAGAAGACTGAAAGCTAGTAGATGGGAGTCTCAGATGAAGCAGTCACAAGAACTGCTGGCCATGAGATGTTGGCATAACTTCAGTTTGGATGGTCCCAATTTAGATAGGGTAGTTAAATCACTATGAAGAGTATTAAACCAGTGAGGTGCTCTGTAGGCAAATGAGTATTGCCCCTGGGCTGTCATATAGAAACATGGAAATGATGGCTGTTTGAGTCATCATGTATGCTGTGAACTACAATGGGGGCTTAGCAGGTTTGTGGTGCCTGGTGGCAGGAGGCCAAGAAGTGCTTTTTGGCTAAATGATAGGTTTGGCATTGGATCCTCCCAGAGAGCTGTAGCCAGCCAGTCTCAGGTCAAGATCACAGGTGTGGGTGAAATGTGTGGACCCCATGAGTAGTCAGCATGCCTTGTTCAGAGCAATGGATATCCTGTGCAATGAAGGCATGGGGGCTGCTTCATAGATTACAAGGCCATATTCTACAGTGGATATGATGGAACTATATATATAGCAAGTCGGAGGGCTTCTGGAGTAAGGCAGTATTTATGTCTATGTAGGATACCAATCTAGATGTTGACAGCCCTAGCTATACTATCTATATATTTATCATAGGCTAGACAGTTGTCTAAGGTGACCTCAAGTATTTGAAATGTGGTATTTGTTCAAGAGGAACTCCAAGACAGTTTCTGATGGCAAGTGTATGAGATTTGTTTTTGCT
Organism: Neoceratodus forsteri; assembly: GCA_016271365.2. Classification (NCBI taxonomy): domain Eukaryota; kingdom Metazoa; phylum Chordata; order Ceratodontiformes; family Ceratodontidae; genus Neoceratodus; species Neoceratodus forsteri. The sequence continues at coordinate 1,328,889,683 of CM057449.1, forward strand.
TTGGGTGCTGCTGAACATCATTACTTTGGTTTCTTGTAGTTGAGGATCAGTTTATGTTTAGGGAACCAGTCCTCCACTTCTGCAAACCCACTCTGAAGATGAAGTTCCAGTTGCTTGGGGTCATGGCTGCAGGAGTAGATGACCACATCATCTGCATTGAGGAGGATCCTTTGGTGGCAGAAATGAGGTAGGTTATTAAGGAAGATGCTGAATAGAGTCACCCTGGATTGAGTCCTGTGGCTCTCCAGATTGGATGGGCTGTCAGTCAGATACAACGCTGGCTATTTTTACCCATTGAGAGCTGTCTTGAAGATAGCTTTTGAACCAAAGTGTTCTGTCAGAGGAAAGGCCAGTAGCAGTAAGCTGTTGGAGGAGTAGTGAGTGATGGACAATATCAAATGTCTTAGTGAATTCCATAAGGAAATTTACTGGCTTTATTTGACATGGAGGATACAAGCCCCATAAAGCTTACTATCAAAGAGAATAAGACTCTCCACATATTTTAAAAATGTGTTATTTGTCAAGGAAATCAACAGAATGTTAAACTGTCAAAAGCCACTAATGCTGGACAGAATTCTGTGATGCTGGCAGCAGAAGCTGGCGAGAGGAACTATATTGGTGGCTACTGGATGAGTTTTCTAGTTTACATGATGTGCCATCAATGCTCTGCCACAAAGGTTGCTTTCAGAAATACACAAGCAAGTCAAATTTGGCACATGTCAGAGTTGTATTTAACCCAGGAAAGAAAACAGACTCTGAATCGGATCAGACAGCATCATGTTCATCTGTTTCTATAGCCACCAAAGCAAGTATATCCTCCTGCTGTTGGTCCTGTTGCATTGTTTGCTTGAGAAAACACACAAGAAAGACAGGAAACTTCATAAAATCGAAGCATTTGAGAGAGCAACCAATCAAAGGGAAACAGCACTTCACAGAGGAGATGATGACATGTTGCACAGAATTTCTAAGGAAGACGATTACTAAGGATGCAGTTTATCACTCAATATGCCTGTCTTCCTACTTGAGTAAAATGATTCTGAAAGCAATACCATCTAGTTCCACTGCAACAATACAGTCACCTTATGACACTGCATTTTATCAGCTGATCGAACAGGTAAACAATGATCTTATGTACAGCAAGAAAGCTCTTCTCCTGTCCAAGCTGCTACAATGATATAAAGCCCTACTTCACTCAGATGTAGAAACTGAAAGCTATTCCAGTAGCAAATTACAGGCAAGATTAGGAAAACCCAATGGTTCTGTAATTTCATTCCATGCACAACATGGGCAAGGCAAGTCTACCATTGTTCTACACAGTGCAATAACATTAACTGATGCTAATCAAGCTGCTAGTAATCTGAAGCAGGAATGTAGATCATCCCAATGTTTTGTGGATGTTCTTCTGGTAGTGAGCCTGATAAACAGCTTTCAAATGAACAAGTGGTTTTGTATAATGCTGCTTCAATCCTTCAGTCTGAAATAGCAAAATGAAACCCTCAGAATATTATCCAAAGCCAGGAGATTGTAGTTTGCAGAGGTCAGCTACTTTTGTGCCCCAATTGGTGCAGGAGTTTGTCCTTTGTTGATAGATAAAGAAGCATATAATCAGCTAGCAACAAGTATCATCATTCAGAAGACAGTCAATGAAGGTGCTCTTAATTGCAGAGTGCACAGTATTTAACAGTTCCAAAATTATCACATCACTGTACGTAAGCCTTGCTGCACAGCTACGCCATGAGTTTGGATCTCACAATTTAATTGGCATACTCCATCTTCATGGATTCTGCATCAATTATAATGAACTGAGGCAGTTCATGACTAGTGCTGCAAAACTGAAGTAAAAAGACTCTAAGGAGATGTGTTCATTCCAAATGGAATTGTACCACTTTGTGCTGGCGTAAAATCTCATCCATGAAGGAGAAGATAATATAGACATCAACGCTGAGACCACTGATGGAAAGAATACCTCCATTCAATGGCTAGAGTTGTATTTAAGAACAATTTGCAGAAAGTCCAGCATCACAAGAAATTTTACTGAAGCATTGGAAAGAAAAGTCAGTTACTCTCCTCGAGCAATCAGATTCTCTTATGCAGTGTGTAGCATTTGAAAACCTAGAACATGTCCAGAACTGACTCACCATGAAAAAGTACTTGAGAAAATAAACTCCTGTCATCTACACGTGAAAGCTGTCTGAGATCTCTCCTGATGCCTTTTAAGACTACTACCTCGTGATGTTCTACCAATACCAAATGAGGATGATATTGTTCACACTCAGGTGATTCCATTTTGGACTAGTTTCAACCACAGGCTTGCTATAAAGAAAAGCACCTGCACAGCAGTTGCATATGCACCTATTGTGGATGCCAAATCAGCTGACATGGCCACAGTCTATACTACAATGCTGAAATGTAAGGAAATGTCAGCAGCTCTAGGCCAGCAGCATGCCATTCAGACCATGGATCAGCAGCTGTATGCTGCTCCTCAGCAAGTAAAATGGACTCTTCCAAATGAACTTGGTACCAATGTGATTCGCCTGGATGTTTTTCATACCCTGTGTGGTTTTATTGCTATATTGGGAAATTTTTAGAGACACAGGATTGCTAGACTGTCTTGTTGGTTCTGATGTGTATGCAGCTTGTACTGCAGATCAGATGCTTGCTGGTAAGCAATTCAAATGTGCTCTATGTGACTTGACTCTGGCATTTGAGACCCTGAGTGCTCTGAAACTTTCTTCATTTGTTAAATGGTATGAGCAAGGAGAAGGTACTCATGGAGGTCTCGCATTTGTCTGGCAAATGTTGCCTGACACTAAAAGGTGTTTGAGTCTGAAGACATTGAGTCCTTAAAGTATGTCATTAAAGAGCTTGATGATGCTGTAAACTCAGCATATGCTACCACTACTGGAGGAATTTCAGGCATGGGGATATGCCCAGTCTCCTATATTCAAGTTCTGAGATCATTTTTTCCAGGTTATGCAGATACTACTGCTAAATGTCCATGCAGAGCAAGAGGGTGATTTGAAACTTCACTCTACACATACAGCATGCTATGCTTCCATGCTTTTTGCTGCAAATGGGCACAACCATGTCAGTTGGATTCCACTCTGCAGAGATTCAGTAAGCGCTTAAATATTTGAAAAACTGATGGAATAGGGTCATGTGGTGGTACGGTTTTGCAGTAATACAAATAAAAGAATCATGCACATTCAGGCTGAATAGAAATGCTAAGAAATGGCGGTAGTTTTGAATAGAAAGGATAACGGTATTTTAGCCTTTATGGCTGCAAGGATATAAAACTGTGTAGTTTATCATATTCTAAACTCAAATTTGTATGAATAGGTTCAGAGTACATTTATACTGAATAGAAACATAGAAACATAGAATTTGACGGCAGATAAGGACCGCTTGGCCCACCTAGTCTGCTCATTTTCCTACCTAACAGATAAGCTGCAGATCTTAGTTAACCAACAGCTTAGAATAGAATAGAATAGAATAGAATAGAACCAACATGAATGGTGATGGAAGTCTGTGTGAGTTCTTAAACTGAAATGACAGTGATGTTTTTGCTTTGATTGTTGTAGGGATGTGAAGCTATATAGTTCATTGTATCTTAACTCTAATTTGTGTAAATATGTTAAGAATGACGATTTCATTGTGAACCTGATCGAATGTAAGTGGACAAATGTCGATGCTGTGACAAGCATAATCTAGTTTAGAATGGTTTGAATTCTGAACTTAAATACTTACCAGACAGGATGATGCTGTTTTCTCCTGAGTTGGTGTGGTCTAATCTGAAAAGGAAAATAGGTAGTTAAATGAAATGAGTTTTGTTTACTGTATCCACTGGCATAATGGCTTGTCTTAAAAGTTATGTTAATAAGGTAAATAGCTGCTATCTTGGATTTATAAAGCAAATGACTGCCTTCTGGATATTTATTTAGCTTTTGTTGACCAGGTAAGTATACTAGACAAGACAATTGCCTATTTTCAGGTATGACCCAGGAGAGTACAGGAATTACAGTGTTAGGTACAAAGGACAACATGATACAGATTGAGATAGGTTGCAGGTCAGGTAAGGCATACCTTATACAGTATATACACAATAGAACAACACATGTAGAAACTAAGAGCAGTACAATAAGTACAAATTGAGATGCAGCAGATACAACACTATATACAACTTAAGGCTCAAGGAAGTGGAGCCTTGGTTAGAGCAACACCCTGAAAACACGGGTTATGGTACATTAAAAACCCAGCAAACTACACATACTTGTCAGAACACATCCAAGAGAAAGGAGTGCAGTGTAGGATCAGGAGAGATCATGGGGTTTGGGACAACCACATCTTGAAGAAAGTTTGAGATGGTTCCATAGAGAGGATTGAAGGTGCACACGTGAGTGGGAGGAGGAACCTGGGCAGGAAATGAGTTCCACAGCCTGGGAGCATACGCAATAAAATCTCTATCCCCATTAGAGTCTGGGTAGCAGGGATCTTAAGGATGGCAGGACCCAGAGACCTGAGAGAATAGGCTGAGGAGGCAGCTGGGACAAGGAATTTCACCAGCCCAGGAGGGGTGCCAGTACCAAGCACCTTGCCCATGAAACACCCAGGACAAAGTCTATATGATTTGATGGGGAGAGTCAATTCAGCTTGCTGTATAGGTCACAATGATGGGTGAGATGAGGGGCAGCCATAGCAAAATGGCAGACATTATTGTGGCGGTAGACTACTTAGAAAGGTGAGCTTTGGAAGAGCGAGCAAACAAAAGGAGCCCATAGCAAAACGAAGGAGGAACACACCTCTGGCAAGAGCAAGACGGGCAGCAGGAGTAAGGTTGCTCTTAGCTCTGTATGCCAGACCCAGTTTGCAGTTGACAGTCTTACATACTGTTCCTGAATATGTCTCCCACTAATATATTATAATGAAAAGAGCTGTGCTAGCTTATGATATGTTATAATGACAAGCAAATTATTTGAATAACATAATAGATATACTTGATTATGTAAAAATACATTTCATGTGCTTTGGTTATAAACAAATTATTTAAAAAATATGTCAAAGTAAAAATATAAAGAAGTTTTGTGAAATAATAATGTAACAAAATGGCATAAAAAGATTTCATTATATTCTGTTGATTTTAGCAAAGAGTCCGAAGGAACAGGAAAATTATTGAAACAAACAGATAGTATTGAAAAATCTTATGAAACTGAGACATACTTATATCTCTGAGGTAAAAGATTCATATAGGCAATCAAATAACCCTGAATTTGACATGTTTATTATAAATGTGGTGAAGGACTGGTGTTGGGGAGCACTATAAATTCAAACTGCTTCATAAAATGTCAATATGAGATATGATTTTGTATTCTATATTTTCAGGATTTTGAAAAATTTAATCACAGAAGGATGAGTTATTATTGAAAGATAATTTTGAATTCTGAAAAATATATTTGTGAGTAGCACCATTGGGATTCATAAGATCTAAATGTGTTTGTGATTAACTTTTGGTCTAATTATGGAACTGTTTGCAGACAGTATTTTAAATTGTTCTTATTTATGTATTTTTAGAAAGGCAACTCTTGAGAATGCCTACGCAGCAGGTGAAACGTTGAGTTCACTGCCATTTTATACAACAAAGAGAAGAATTATCAAAATTGGTTAATCTTGTCTGAATTCACGCTTCTTCAGTGCCTTACCAGTTTTTGCTCTGAGACAGAGAAACCATCTTTATTTATTGATACATTGGCTTGGAAAATGACAAAAAATTCTTCACAAGAACAGTTCATTGCCTGTGGACTTTCCTTTTTTCCTTCCCTTTATCCCCTTCTTCCATTTCCTATTGGTAAAAGCCTGGTGATGGCAGTAAACTTGAAGTCCCTGGTGAGGGATTTTCATCACAGTAACACACAACACTTTAACAGGTGTGGGGCTGTACAGTAAAATACAAGACACTTTAACTCTTAGGCTACCAGAAGATTTAGAATGTATAGGGTTTTAGGAGATGCACATGTTGGTAGCACAGCAAGGGTTAACATACTTGGGGCTGTACAGTATAACACAATACACTTTAACATGTCATGGGCTGTACTATATAACACAAGACACTTTAACAGGCTTTCTCTGTACTGTATAACACAATACACTTTAACAGGCTTTAGACTGCACTGTATAACACAATACACTTTAACAGGCTTGGGCTGTACTGTATAATATGGTACCAGCTCAATATAGTGCTGCTGAAACAGCGAGGAAGAACCGCGGGTGTAACGGTGTAAAGATTTATAGTGACAGGGTATAATAGCGGTAAGGAACTACTGCTACACCTTTCACTCACTACGGACTGTAGGAAGGGCTAAGGAAGCCCCAGGTGGTGTGCCTGGTCGAAGCTGCTCCTGTGGTAGAGTGGCTAAGGCATATGCACCTGAGGCAGTGTGGGGCTCAGGATCAGGATTTCATTCCCTGTCCCTCAATAGTTTTTAATTTTTATCTTGCCAGAGACTAAGTCCCCCTTTCAAGTTTTCACTTATCCCTCAGTCCATACTCCCCAGAGTTATTTTAGTGTCAGGAGTGTATGGAGCCCCTCAAAAACAAAAAGACTTAATTTTGCCCATTCATTTGTGTGGTGTGCGCTTATATTTGTGTTGGTCGGTGTTTTCACTGACTCTGTTTGCTGCACATGAGATTTTAACTGCTGCATTGTTTGCCTGCACTGTTTTGGTACAACATTATGACCCTGTGCCATAACACACAACACATTTAGAGGCTTTCTGCTGTACTGTGTAAACAAAAGATTCTTTTACAGACTTGGGCAGTGCAGCATAACACAAAACATTTTAACAGTTCTTGGGCTATACTGTATGACACACGACACTTTGATAGGCTTTAGTTTGTACTGTCTAACACAATATACTTTAACAGGCTTGGGTTGTACTGTATAACACACATGGGGCCCTATGCACAAAAAAGATTGCCAACATGCCGCATAACTGAGGTGCCTGGGCAACTCCAAATTGGATTGTTGTACAGCGGGGTCCTCCTGACCCCTGGCAGAATTCATGAACTACACACAAGGCAGTTATGCACCTGATCCCTGGGCTGTGCAGTCAGCAACATGCTGGGGCTGGCAGGGATGGTGTCAGGAATGTGTCTGTACTACATGCCATTCACAAAGGTGTGAGTGCCAGGTACAGAGCAGTGCAGGTTACAGCAGCTGGAACCCTGCTGTAACCCACTGCACACCCCACGGACTTCACCTGCCAGTCACGGTGAGACTGGGACATGACTCTGCATGCTGTCCCAGCCCACTAGACTGATGGGGAGAGCTGGGGCAGCTGATCGGATGAGTGCCCGTACATATTCTAAAGTGTGTCCCATTGTCACGGATCTGCACCTCTGATGTTCCCCATCCACCCAATTCCTGTTCATGCCGAACATACCCTTAATACATGTCATCCCCATCCCCATAGTACAAAGCAAACCCCCACACATGGTTCCCCGTCCCTATGCTGCCTATATATAGTAGTGCACACCTTGCATCATTTGGATGTCCATCGGTCACGGAGGTGTGTGGAGGGCTGTACTGTTGGCCATCTATGCCTGTGGCACCGCTGTCAGGTATGGGGCTGCTGGGGGTTGTTGCCTCGGGTGGGTGGGTGGGGGACTGCTGGCCACCAATGAAGCTGCTGGAGTACTGGTGTGAGGGTTGGGGATTAGTGGACGGGCACCTCTGTGAGTGTGGGGAGGGAATGTATTGTCCAGCACCCGGGGTGGGGAAGCTATGTGTGGGGAGTGGGTTATGTTTGGCAATACAAGGATGGGGATGCCATGTGCTGGGGAATGCTTAGGTACCACGGGATGGGATGCCAAGTGCGGGGAGGATATGCTTTGGCAACATACTGTATCTTGCCTGACTATACTGTATCTTGCCTAACCGCATTATATCTTGCCTGACCATATTGTATCTTGCCTGTAATCTCATGTAAATCATGCTCACCTTTTCACATCTGTTCCACAAAAACCCATGTCGCTTCCTGAAAAGGGACCTCCAGGGTCTAGGTGGCTCACCCAGTCACCAAAATTTAATAAATAAATAAATAAATATGGGGACAGGGCTGCTGTGTGTTGAGGAGGTCTGGTAGTGTGGTGGGTGGCCATGGTGCACCAAGGGCCCTCCAGCTGATGGGGCATGGCCATGACCCATGCCTGCAAGGAATAGGTGATGCACTGTGGGACCCAGGATGGGCATCCAATTGGATGTCTGCTTGGGTTCATTATTCTGCCCCTCAGCCACCTTGCACAGTGTGCCATGGGGTGGGGCAGTGGACACCTGCACCTGTCTGGGGTCAGACTACGCGGGTGGGAGTGCCTTCTTTTGGCAACGTACCTATGCCCGTTAGTGCATAGGCACCAATACTTTATGAGGTTTTCTGCTGTACTGTATAAACACAAGACTCTTTTACAGTCTTGGGCAGTACAGTATAACACAAAACACTTTAAGAGGCTTGGGGCTGTACTGAATAACACAAGATACTTTTATAGGCTTGCAGCTGTACTGTATTACAGAAGACACTTTAGCTGGCTTGGGGTAGTACTGTATCACACAAGACACTTTAACAGGCTTGCAGCTATACTTTGTATTACAAGATACTTTTAAAGGATTGGGGTTGTTCTGTATGGTAACCAGTGATGACAGAGATTATAAATGAGTGATTGTAGAAACAGTGACTCATTTATAGTGCTATAATTGTCAGCTACCCTGCAAGGGGTAGCAATGCTATAGCAAGGAAAACGATCAGAAGGGGAGGGATAGGGCAGTGTAGAGGAGGGATAGGAGGGAGGGTTTGTATGGGTAGTAGATCCTGCTGCAGTTGAGCCAGCCCTGTGGTGTGTGGTGGTGAGGGTGGCTGGCTATGGTGTAGCAGGAACTGGGTTCAGGACCTGCTGGGGTGATTGTTTGCCAATGCATGCGGCTTTCTTTTTTTTTTTCATCCGTGTTTTGCCCTCGACATGCCACCCCGGAGTTAGCAATCCTTAAGTCAGGGAGGTGTGGAGGTGGCCCTGATGAGGCAGGGTGTGGGAGTGCAGCCCCCTGGCAAAAACTGCAAAATAGCGGGAAGTCGGTCGCTAGGTTTGTATATTGCTGAAATGCTTTTCGCAATATACATTCATTACAATAGTGATCGCTGTATTGCGTATCACTATCATGACATGGAACCATTTCAGATAACACAAGACACTTTAACAAGCTTGGGACTATATTGAATAACCCAAGACACTTTAACAGGCTTGTGGCTGTACTGTATAATACAAGACATGTTTACTGGATGGGTTAGTACTGTACAATGCAACACACTTTAACAGGCTTGTGGCTGTACTGTATAACACAAGAGACAAGACATTTTAACAGGCTTAGGCAGTACTGTATAACACAGGACACAAACAGGCTTTCTGCTGTACCATATAACACAATACACTTTAACAAGCTTTAGGCAGTACTGCATAACACGAGACACTTTTATAGGATTGGACAGAGTCATTCTTGAGGCTATACTGTGTAACACAATACACTTTTATAAGCTTTCTGCTGAACTGTGTAAACACAAGGCACTTTTACAGACTTGGCAGTACAGTATAGCACAAGACACTTTAACAGGCTTGGAGCTGTACTGAATAACACAAATTATTTTTACAGGCTTGCAGCTGTAGTGTATAACACGACATTTTAACAGGCTTGTGGCTGCACTGTATAACACAAGTCACTTTTAAGGATTGGGGAAGTATCATTCTTAGGGCTGTAATGTATAATACAAGACACTTTAAAAGGCTTTCTGCTGTACTGTATAAACACAAGACACTTTTACAGACGTGCATATACCGTATAACACTAAACCCTTTAACAGGCTTGGGCCAGTGCTATATAACTCAAGGCACTTTAACAGGCTTGGGGCTGTACTGAATAATATAATACACTTTAACAGGCTTGGAGCCATACTGCACAGTATAATACAAGGCACTAATAGGATTGGGACTGTACTGTATAATACAAGGCACTAATAGGATTGGACTATACTGTATAATACAAGGCACTAGTAGGATTGGGGCAGTACTGTATAATACAAGGCACTAATAGGATTGGGACTGTACTGTATAATACAAGGCACTAATAGGATTGGGACTGTACTGTATAATACAAGGCACTAATAGGATTGGGGCAGTACTGTATAATACAAGGCACTAATAGGATTGGGACTGTACTGTATAATACAAGGCATTAATAGAATTGGGACCGTACTGTATAATACAAGGCACTAATAGGATTGGGGCAGTACTGTATAATACAAGGCACTAATAGGATTGGGACTGTACTGTATAATACAAGGCATTAATGGGATTGAGGCAGTACTGTATAATACAAGGCACTAATAGGATTGGGACCGTACTGTATAATACAAGGCACTAATAAGATTGGGACCGTGCTGTATAATACAAAGCACTAATAGGATTGGGGCAGTACTGTATAATACAAGGCACTAATAGGATTGGGACCGTACTGTATAATACAAGGCACTAATAGATTGGGACTGTACTGTATAATACAAGGCACTAATAGGATTGGGACTGTACTGTATAATACAAGGCACTAATAGGATTGGGACTGTACTGTATAATACAAGGCATTAATAGAATTGGGACCGTACTGTATAATACAAGGCACTAATAGGATTGGGGCAGTACTGTATAATACAAGGCACTAATAGGATTGGGACTGTACTGTATAATACAAGGCATTAATGGGATTGGGGCAGTACTGTATAATACAAGGCACTAATAGGATTGGGACCGTACTGTATAATACAAGGCACTAATAGGATTGGGACCGCACTGTATAATACAAGGCACTAATAGGATTGGGACAGTACTGTATAATACAAGGCACTAATAGGATTGGGACCGTACTGTATAATACAAGGCACTAATAGGATTGGGGCAGTACTGTATAATACAAGGCACTAATAGGTTGGGACTGTACTGTATAATACAAGGCACTAATGGGATTGGGGCTGCACTGAATAATATAACACACTTTAACAGGCTGGAGCCATACTACCCAGTATAATACAAGGCACTATTAAGAGTGGGACTGTACTGCATAATACAAGACACTAATAGGATTGGGACTGTACTGTATAATACAAGACACTAATAGGATTGGGACTGTACTGTATAATACAAGGCTCCAATAGGATTGGGACTGTACTGTATAATACAAGGCACTAATAGGATTGGGACTGTACTGTATAATACAAGGCACTAATAGGATTGGGATTGTATAATACAAGGCTCTAATAGGATTGGGACTGTACTGTATAATACAAGGCACTAATAGGATTGGGACTGTACTGTATAATACAAGGCACTAATAGGATTGGGACCTGACTGTATAATAAAAGGCACTAATTAGGCTTGGGGCAGTACTGTATAACACAAGACACTTCAACAGGCTTGGGGCTGTGCTTTACAGTGCAAGACAATTTTAACAGGCTTGAGGCAGTACTGTGTAAAACAATTCACTGTAACAGGCTTGAAGCTGTGCTGTATAATACAAAACAAAATTGTGATATTAAATGTACACTGACAATAGAAAATAAAGATTGATGTTTCAACCATAGGTCTTCCTCAGGAATTACATAAAACAAAAAAAGCAAAGTTTGTGGAAGTAAGGGAAATAAGTGATACTGTATATATGTCAGGAAAGAAAACAGGTGGAGGATCTAGAAGAAAAAGTGATAATAGGCAAGGTGAAAATAGAAGCTGGAAAACAGAATGGTGATGATGGGTGTGAAAAGTTACAGCATGAGTGAATGAGCTGAGGAGTACTCAATTGGGGACCATTAACAGGGCCTAGTAAGAAGGCTGAAAGGTGACAAATGTGAGGAAGACGATAGACAGATACATCTGTGAAAATGAAACCAGATGTGCACACATAGTTGGAATGCCCATATGAGCATGCTTACACACACACACACACACACACACACACACACACACACACACACACACACACACACACACACTCACACACACACACACACACACACACACACTGGATGGAAGTATGCTGGAGGAGGATACTTCAATGGTGTAGTGAAGGGAAGGATGGGGCAGTGTGAAGGAGGATACTTAATGGTGTAGTGAAGGGAAGGATAGGCATTGTGGAGGAAGATACTTGATGGTGTAGTGAAGGGAAGAATGGGGGCAGTGTGGAGGAGGATACTTGATGGTGTAGTGAAGGGAAGGATGGGCAGTGTGGAGGAGGATACTTGATGGTGTAGTGAAGGGAAGGATGGGCAGTGTGGAGGAGGAGGATACCACGATGGTGTAGTGAAGGGAAGGATGGGGGCAGTGTGGAGGTGGATACTTCGATGGTGTGGTGAAGGAAAGGATGGGCAATGTGGAAGGATACTTTGATGGTGTGGTGAAGGGAAGGATGGGCAGTGTGGAGGAGGAGGATACACGATGGTGTAGTGAAGGGAAGGATGAGCAGTGTGGAGGAAGATACTGCGATGGTGTAGTGAAGGGAAGGATGGGGGTGTGTGGAGGAGGATACTTCATGGTGTAGTGAGCGGAAGGATGGGCAGTGTGGAGGAGGATACTTCAGTGGTGTAGTGAAGGGAAGGATAGGCAGTGTGGAGGAGGAGGATACTATGATGGTGTAGTGAAGGAAGGATGAGCAGTGGAGGAAGATACTGATGGTGTAGTGAAGGGAAGGATGGGCAGTGTGGAGGAGAATACTTCAGTGGTGTAGTGAAGGAAGGATGGGCAGTGTGGAGGAGGAGGATACTACAATGGTGTAGTGAAGGGAAGGATGAGCAGTGTGGAGGAAGATACTCTCGATGGTGTGGTGAAGGGAAGGATGGGGTAGTGTGGAGGAGGATACTGATGGTGTAGTAAGGAAGGATGGGAATGTGGAGGAGGATACTTCAGTGGTGTAGTGAAGGGAAGAATGGGCAGTGTGGAGGAAGATACTGATGGTGTAGTGAAGGGAAGGATGGGGGCAGTGGAGGAGGATACTCGTGGTGTAGTGAAGGGAAGGATAGGCAGTGTGGAGGAGAATACTACGATGGTGTAGTGAAGGAAGGATGGGCAGTGTGGAGGAGGAGGATACTATGATGTGTGTGTGAAGGGAAGGATGAGCGATGTGGAGGAAGATACTGATGGTGTAGTGAAGGGAGGATGGGCAATGTGGAGAAGGATACTTTGATGGTGTGGTGAAGGGAAGGATGGGCAGTGTGGAGGAAGATACTTGATGGTGTGGTGAAGGGAAGGATGGGGGCAGTGTGGAGATGACACGATGGTGTAGTGAAGGGAAGGATGAGCAGTGTGGAGGAAGATACTGATGGTGTAGTGAAGGGAAGGATGGGGCAGTGTGGAGGAGGATACTGATGGTGTAGTGAAGGGAAGGATGGGCAATGTGGAGAAGGATACTTTGATGGTGTGGTGAAGGGAAGGATGGGCAGTGTGGAGGAGGAGGATACTACGATGGTGTAGTGAAGGAAGGATAGGCAGTGTGGAGGAGGATACTTGATGGTGTAGTGAAGGAAGGATGGGCAGTGTGGAGGAGGAGGATACTACGATGGTGTAGTGAAGGAAGGATAGGCAGTGTGGAGGAGGATACTACGATGGTGTAGTGAAGGGAAGGATGGGCAGTGTGGAGGAGGAGGATACTACGATGGTGTAGTGAAGGGAAGGATGGGGGCAGTGTGGAGGAGGATACTTTGATGGTGTGGTGAAGGGAAGGATGGGCCGTGGTAAACTTGCCCAAGAAGATTTTGAGGGTTTCTCTGAGCATGAGGTGGCCTCACAGTCATCTATGTAGCATTTGTACAGGTCAGGCACAGACCTCTGAAGGAGAGAAAAATTTCTTCTCAACCCAAGCAACAGATTGCAAAGGTAGGGCCAGTCCTGTTACTCATATGGCATCTCCACTGAGCTGCTGGAAAAACTGTTACTAAAAGAACAAGCATTTGTCAAAGCCGAATGTTTGGTTGCTGGCATTGACATTGGTAATGTAGGAGTTAGAGACATGCATAATAGGAATGGCAGTGAAGTATTGAACTGAAGTCAACCCCACCACCACTCTGCAGAGACTGACAGGCTCTGCGGTGTGCCTTGGTCATCAGGCATAACAGGCATGCCATTTCACCATATCCTACCATGCAGACACCGACAAGTGTCACGTGTGCATTGAGATCTTTGGGCCTTATGCTAACCCATTCCATAAGGAAATATGGTGAGATGGGTGCAGATAGAGAATGGGGTGAACCTTGGGCAGAAAAGTCCAAGGCACACCTTGATGCCTGTCACTGGCTGCAGGGTGGGTGGAATGGCATGAGCATTACATGTGACAATCCCTAGTCACACCCCTGATGCCTGTCAGTCTCTCAGGGTGGGGTGTTATGGCCAGAAACCCTAACACCCCAGGCGTTTGTTGGTATTTTCACCCAATTTTTCAACATGGATTTTTGTGACCCCACCTCATGAACAGTGGCAATATCAGATCGTTAGCCAAAAGCTGATTTTGCACAGCGACTATGGCATTTGGCACCACAAGTGCGAAACACATTTTGTACAGGATGTGAAAAATTATAGCTGTACTGTTCATAAGGAGGTGTAAAAATGGCAATGTTGAAATCTGGAGTGAAAATATTTAAAATGGTGAAGTCATGAGTGCATAGAACTACGCAACGCACACCCATAATGTAATTAGTTTGGGATTGTTTGCAGCAGATTGTCAACACAGGCATTTTGAGACCTCTGCTCATGAACAGTGTCACTGTGATTTTCTTTAATCGGTCCTGAACACTGATTTCCACAGCTACTAAGCATTTCTGCACCAGAAGTGCAAAACACATTTCGGCTAGGGTGTGAAAAATTACAGCTGTACTGTTCATAAGTTGGTGTGGAAAATGCCAGTGGAGAAAAGCTGGACTGAAAATATTACAAATTTGTGAACTTATGAGGGTGCGTGGAAACTGCACAGTGCACCCTCATAATACAGTCATCTTATGGACTTTTGTCACCAGATTTTTAACATTGCCATTTTAGGACCTCTGTTCATGAACGGTGTCACTGTGATTTTCTCTTGGTCCTGAACATTGATTTCATACACGACTGGCCCATTGTGCGCTTACATGCTAGAAAACAACATTTTGGGTGAGATGTGAAAAATGACAGCTACTGTATACTGCTCATAAGGAGGTGTGGTAAAATGGCAATGTTGGAAAATCTGGAGTGAAAATATTAAAGCTTTGTGAAGTTATGAGCTGTAGCAGAAACTGCAATACACATCATGAAACAGTCATTTTGGGGAATTTGTTCACCAGATTTTCAACATAGGGTTTTGGGGCCTACCTCATGAACTGTGACACTGTCGCTTTGTTACTCAGTCCTGAATGGTGGTTCCGTGCAGTGACCGTGAAATCATCTTTGGGATTGAATAACAAACTGACAGTGAATGATTTCATGAGTTGGGGCCCCAAGAACCACATGTTGAAAATTTGGTGAAAAATTCCTCAAAATGACCGAGATATGCACCAAAGTTGGAAAAAACATTTATTCCATTATACAGCTTACCGGCATGTCTTCAGGTCATGGTCAGCTCTGAAGAGCGCAGACATGTTCCCGGTCCATCAAGATCATTACGCTTGGGCTCCAGAGGTAAGTATGGGGTGGGGTGTATGGGGAGGTGGGTGCCAAGAGGGTGGGCACAGGTTGGGGGAGAGGCCAAGACAGTCAACAAGGTACTGTTTTTTTTTTAAAGGTGTCTTTTTTTTTTTTTTAGAAGATGTCGTGGGACTTTTGCCACACTGGGGTGGGCTTCAGTGTAACAGCTGGAAGTTTATTTTTGGGGGTCAGTGGAGCTGATGGGGATTGGGCACCTCTGTCACCATAGGACTTTTACAATGCTGGGGTGGGCTCCCAGTGTGGCACCTGGAAATCTGTTTTGAGGGGGCAGTGGAGCTGACGGGATTGAGCACCCCTTCGGCCATATGGGAGATACATGAGCATGCTAGGGTGGGCTCCCAGCATGCTATGTAGGTGTTGGGAGGGGACAAACTGTCTAAAGTGGTAACTTACAAAACTTAAATAGCTGTACATCAGTCTAAGTCCTGTATGTTCTGCATAAAATGTAGTACTGTATTACTAACAGCAAAAGGCTAGTTCTGGTTGTTCTGTCATCCTTTATTTCCTGCTCATTTCAGCATGCCAGCTTTTCCCACGCATTTCTACACTACAATGCTTCTCTACATTTCACTGCTCTTTCTGACACCATGTTTTAAACACTGGAACTAGGACACCCAATAGCAATACTCTATAGTTTTGCAAGAGCCACTTTGCAAAAGTCCAATAATTAATGATGGGAAAATGAGGAGCAAAACCCAGAAGCA
This sequence comes from Neoceratodus forsteri, assembly GCA_016271365.2. Taxonomy (NCBI): domain Eukaryota; kingdom Metazoa; phylum Chordata; order Ceratodontiformes; family Ceratodontidae; genus Neoceratodus; species Neoceratodus forsteri. The sequence goes on from CM057449.1 coordinate 1,328,906,131, forward strand.
AAACACTCTACTGTACTGCAATACAGATGGACTAACATTCAACGATATTACCAGGAATGGGAGTAGTGGCAAAAACAAATACCAGACTGTTTTCTCTCTATATGAAATACTGCTGTGCTTACTGCATCTTCACAAACTAAATGGCTGTCATGTTAAAATGCAATATAACATGGCAATCCATCAGGCTTGCTACTAAGGGTATAACAAAAGGGACACACAGCACCTCTCCTGCACTCTGCAAGAGGAAACCCAGGATACATTCATCACTCATCCACGATACTGCATGATGGGGATGGAACTGTGACGAGTTCTGCTGCGCCCTCTATCTGAAAGACAGCCAGAATTGCAGGCAATATGCTAATTAACACCACGTTACTACAGTTGATTGCAGCAGTATTTCCTTTCAACTGTACGTCACTGCACTTCAACTGCTGTCATAGACAGCTGTGACATTCATTGGCTGCTAGTATGCATGTAAACAGAATGAGTGCATTGGAAGACTGGGTGCCACACCTGCTAAAACTCATATGATGACATTAGTTTCTTGCACATGTGCAAGCAAACATAAAAGCATCAAGTTTAATAATAAATTCAGTCAGTCAGGTATATGTGTATATGTGGGTGGCTGCTGGACTTCACACTTTTTCAATAAATGCTGCAGAACTGTCAGCCCATCACTGTGGGGATCACTTTGTAGAGATTTGATATCCATAATAAAGATGAGCTGATGGAACCCATTGAATCTGAACCTGTCAGATAACTGAAGAGCATGGTTACTGTCTATAATATAGGAGGGCAGGGATTCAACAAGAGGTCTTGTATTTGGCTGTGCAGAAATGCTGAGATGTGGAGCAGGAGCAGGTAGACACAATAGGGATCCAGGATTACCTGTTTTGTGAATTCAGGGAGGAAATAGAACTTGGATGCCTGACTATGAGTATTAGCAGAGGCAGGGAGTACTCTGTTTTCAACAGTAGAGGTGATTGTGATGGTAACCTCTGTGTGATAGTAGGCAGTGTGGTCCTGTGGAAGAAAGGAGTGAAAAAAGGTATGTGAGTTGCTGTGTGGCTTCAGTAATGTATAATTCCTTTTGTCAGACCACAACAGCTCCCCTGATCTGCTGGTTTAGTGATAATGTCATTCCTGTGTTGCAGAAATATGAGGGCTGCTAGTTTACCAGATGTCAGGTTAGAGTGATAGTGTCAACAATGAAAATTGAAATTAGTGGTGTCTTTCATACACTGGTTAACAAAATAATATACAGAAGTAAAACAGGCTTGAGCTGTACTCAGTTTCTCAAAGACACCATATTTGCCAATCTCCAGTCTGGCTCCCATCAGATCAGCAACCAACATAAGCCCACCCATCAAACATAACCCTAACGATTTGGCATTTTGCATTCCTTCAGATATCCTCTGACACAATGAGCTGATCTTTTCTCAGCAATGGTCTCTCTTTTTGCCGACACCTAGACATCTCAACATACCTCAGGTTCAAGTTGCTTTATCTTACAAATGACACTCTTATTGCAATGGACAATGGCCACCTTATGGGGGCAGTTTTTATTGACCTCACTAAGGCATTTGACCTTGCTGATCATCCTCTTCTACTAAATAGCCTCCTAGCCCTTGGTTTCTCTCATAACTTGGTGGCCTGGTTTAATAGCTGTCTTTCAAACAGAACTCAGCTTGTCAGATTCAGTTCTTCTGAGTTCAGCCCCTTACCAATTAACCTAGGTATTCCTCAGGGATTGATATTAGGCCCCATTCTTTCTCTATTTTTATTAATAGGATCTCATCAGTTATCCCCGATTGCTCTGTGATCCTATATGCAGATCCCTGGTCCTGTACTGCAGGGATAAGAATGTATGCCACATAAACCAGACACTCTTATCTGCTTTCATGTCTATTCAGTCTTGGCTCTTTCACCATAAGCTAATCCTTAATGCTAGCAAAATGCAAACCATGTTGTTTGGGACTGCAGTCAAATTAAAACACCATCGGGACTTATTTAAGGTATCTGGTCAGGGTGGGCTGGTCCTGGAATTGGTACGCTTTTCAAGTATCTTGGAGTCCTCCTTGATGAAAACCTCAATTTTGATAAGCACATAACAGCTACCTGCAAATCAGCTAATGCTAAAATTGGGAGTAGCCTACAAAACAAGCTATGTCCTTACACAGTCAGCTACATTAGCCATTGCCCATGGATATTGCTCTGGCCGCTATCCTATGGGATAGTCACTTATCTCTATGCATCCTCTCTGTCCTCAGGAAGTGGGATACCACCTATAACAACATCTGCAGGTATGCCTCTACGTCCCCTGGTCAAAACACCACTGTCAGCTCTATGCTGATCTAAACTGACTACCACCCACTTCTGCTCGTGCTCTGGTCCTTGGCTCTTTGACTGACAATATTCTTAGAGCAGGTATCCCTGTCTCACATGCCTTCTTGTTAACTCCGCTGCCTTCCTTGCATGGTCTTTGAGCATCTGATAAATCCCTGCTGTTTATAACTAGATGTAAATCTAACAAAGGAACGTAGCTTTCTGACTTGGCGGCCAAACTCTGAACTCCTGCCTCTCGAGGTCCACCTAGCTCCCAGTCATGGCCAATTCAAAACAAATATCACTCCTTCCTCTTTAGCCAGGTCTCCTGTACCTGCTTGAAACCCCCCTGAACATGACACCGTGTTTCTGCTGCTCTGCTGTCACACTTCCCCTGCTGTAAATTGATCTTTACTCCTGCCCATCTAGTTTCATTATCAGGCACTTACGTCTCAACTGACAATGCTTTATACTCTGAAAACAAATTGTTGTTTGCTTAATGTGTTGTTCTTGAACTTTGTATTGCTTGTGTACTCTTAACTATCCTGTAATTACCTATGTACCAGTGAACTCTGGTCTATCTCTGTATTGTTTTCTCTCAGTACACATAATGTACTCCTGTTTTATCCCGCCTCATTGTAACCTCATGGGTCGTACTCCAGAAATAGTCTTGCTTTGGCTGTGGCACTTACCGGTAAACAAAACTAAATAAATAATTCAGTTAATACTGTAACCTGATATAAATGACCATGTTTGTATGTACCTTTGTGCCAACCCATGTAACTTTGTTTCTGTAACCTATTCTATACTCTGTACCTTATTTCATGTTGCAACCCTGATGTATAATACCTTGTTTGTTTTGAACCATTTCAGTATTTGACACTGTTTGTTATCTCAGTAATTGCTTTGTAATTCTTTTGGGTCATGCCTGAAAATAGTCATCTCTATGGCTATTGCACTTCCCAGTAAACAAAAACTAAATAAATAAATAAAATCTGCAGTGCTTCGATCACAGAGTATGCCTTACAGCTTATCTTTCTAATGAGACTCCTCTTCCTGCAGGCAATGATGACAGCATTACCAGAATAATCAATGACATCAGTCCAAGATGCTGCAGTACATGGACCCCACTCCAGGATGTTTTGCTCCTGTAGATTATTTTGTTAACCAATGTATGAAATTCACCACTCATTTTTTCATTGCAGGTGTTAACACTCTAACATCAGAGCAGAGCTGGTGAACTTGCAGCCCTCAGATCTCTGCTGTACAGGAAGTACATTGTTATTAAACAAGCTGATAAGGAAAAGCTGTTGTTCTGGCAAAAGGAGCTGTACATCCTGAAGCCACACAACTCTATGACACCATTTTTCACTTTTCTCTCACAGGACCCCACTGCCAACTATGAGACAAAGGTTACCACTGCCATCACCTCAGTTATTAACAACAAATAACTCCCAGACTCTGCTAAGAGACCCATAGTTCATGTCCCCAGGCATCCAGGTTCTTTTTCCCAAAATCCATAAACAGGGAACCCTGGATCCCTATTGTGTCTGCCTGCTCCTGCCCCACATCACAGCATTTCTGGACAGCCATATACGAGATCTCTAATTGAATCCCTCGCCTCCTACATTAAAGACACGAACCATGCTCTCCAGTTATTTGACAGGTTCAGATTTATTGACCCCGATCAGCTCATCTTTATCATCCATATGAAGTCTTTTCATGCAGTGATCCTCACGGTGATGGCCTGACAGATCTGCAGAATTTTTGAATAAGCAGGAAGTTCAGCAGTTATCCACATACATTAACCCAGATGGCTGACCTTGTTCTTATGTTTAATGTTTTTCTTTTAATAACAGTTTTTCCACCAGGTCACTGGAGTTGCCAGGGATGGATGGGTCCCAGCTTTGCCAATCTGTTTGTTCATTGGCCTGAGACATTGGTTCATTACAAATTCAATGACTAACAGCTTTCTTCCATAGCTCCTTCCATTCCAAATACATTAAGAATAGTTTGTCATGTTCACAGTTTCTTGGACTTCTAGGTTATGTAGTAAAGATGATAATTTTCTGAGCAGGCTCAAAATGCAATTTTTTATTAACAGGTTATACACAGAAAGCACAGCAGGAAAAGCACTCTCCTGAGTCAATAATATGCCCAGTAACCTTGAACTCTAGAGGGATACTGTCACGCAACAATGACAGTGCATTCCACTGGTGTTTCCTTCCATTCTAATACTACCTCTTCACAGGACCATCACTAGGAACTTCCTGTTTTGCAAACTGACTCTAATATTGAAGACTCCTTACAGAGCTATCAATTGCCTCCTACTGCAGACCACCCAACCTATGAAATTTGGAGGTATGAAGTAGCCCATGCACTCTAGCAATTTCTCCTTATCAGGTACAAAGCCTGCAACAGAACTCAGTGTTATATCTGTGAATTTATTTCTAGTGTCATTGAACTTCAAGGTTCCACAGGTAGTTTTCACATCACCAAGGAGTTCTCATGCACTTCCAGTAATGCAATATATTGTATTCTTTGCAGGATGTGTGCAGCTATGTACAGCAGAGAAAGTGGCAGATGCCTGGCTGACCAAGAAACATTTCAGGGCTGTCAGGAATGGAGACACTGATAAACCGATTGTATCCCACTTTATCTCCACAGACAACAATTTCAATGATCTTTTGTCTATGTCCTTCAGCAGGGTTTCTGGGATATTGACCAAACAAAAACATGGAAACCAAGGTGATCATCCACCTTTGCTCTCAGCATCCCTCTGGTTTTAAGCACCTTTCAGGATGCACCACTGCGACTTATATAAAGAAGTCGGCTGGCGACCCTCACCACTCAGTGGCTACTGCATTTAGGTACCTGGACCCTCAAAAGTCTCCTAAACAAATTACTGACCAATATCTCCTCACTTGCTAATATTGCCCATTGCTCCTACTCCTTAGGACATCTGCCTACATCCTCCTCGATGTACCCTGGATGCCTACCTCCCTCGTAGGGTGCCATTAGCTACGCCATCCATCGGCTTGAAATCTCATCCAGACCTCGCCAGGCTCACCAGCGTTGTCTCATTAAATTTCTTCAGAGCCTTGACCTACAAATTCTTCCCAGTAGTCTGTCACTGCCATAGGTCCTAGCATATCATGCCAGTCTCTTGCCACTGCTATCTAGTGAGTACCCTCTGACTCTTGTATCCTTCTCCCTAGTCTCCCTATCCACCCTGGCCCTGTCCTCCCTAGTCTATCCCCACCTTTATGCCCAGGACTCCTTTATGCTCTCCATCCCTGATCCCTGCCCAACTTTCTCCCTTGCTCTTTTGTCCTCTCACAACTTCTTGCACTTATCCCTTGCCCTCAGTTGGACTCCTTCTCCATCAGAAATAGTTATGTATTTCTCCTTACCCCTTCCTTCCTTCCTTCACCCTTAACCATGCTGACAGCAATTGTATAAGTTCTTACTGATACTATTTTTTGTTCTCCCTCTTAATATGAATTGGTTCCTGTATGCTTCCTGTATGCTTCACTATTGTTTTTCTTTTCACTGACCCTGTATGTATTTCCTACTAATCATTGTTACCTTATGATATGTCACTGCTGCTTACCAGGGCACGGATTCTGATCTGTTTTATTATTGTTTTACTGATCATATATGCACTTTTTCTACCAATTATTGTACATGTATGCTATGTCATGACTTTATTGTACACTGTTGTTTAACATTGTCGTTACAGGACCTCCTTGAAAAGGAGCGTGCTCAATGGAATCTTCCTGCCAGTAAACTTAAACTAAACTTAAATGATGACCCACTAATATCTTCTTCAGCCACTTAATAGTTTACTGCAGTTCCGGACCAACAGGGCTCATAAGTAACAGAAGTACAAATTTGAAAAGTTCACCATTCAATCCAATTTATTGAACCAGTGCAAGCTTGAGCTGCATGCCTCAACCCCTGTTACCTACAACTGCTGTTATTCTGGAACTGCTGTAATTTTGGGGCTGGCTGCCTTCTTAACAGTACCGACCCTTATCGTGAGTTTCACAGCAACTTCTTTTGGAACTGTTGGATAACCTCATGGTTTACCACTGTAGTCTGTCCTTTTACCCCAGCTCTGTCATATCTTTGCTCTCATGGTACGTGGTACAATTGCATGTGTTGGCATGCCTGCACACCTTCCATCCAGTGTGTGTGTGTGTGTGTGTGTGCGAGATATAGCATGGGTACATGCAAGCATGCTCACAGGGTATTCCAGCTGTGTGTACATCGGTTTTCATTTTCTACAGCTATCACTGTCTCCTTTCCACATTTGCCACTGTTCAGCCTTTTATTAGGCTTTGTTAATCAGTCCACACTTGAGGACTCCTTCAGCTCGTTCATTCCTACTGTGCCTTTTTGTACCCATCATCTCCATTTTGTTTTCTAGCTCCTATTCTTATCTTACCTATTATTACTTTTATCCTAGATCTTCCCGCTTTTCTTTCCTAACATTTATTTCCTCTTACCTCTCCACAAACTTTTCTTTTTTCTTTTTAGATAATTCCTGACAGAGACTTATGGTTGAAACATCGATTCTAACTCTATTTTCTATTTTCAGCATACATTTAATATTACCATTTTGTTTTTGCTTTTTAGATCACACGCTAACGCAGCACCTTGTGATTTTGTGCTTACATTCTGTATAACACAAAACACTTCAACAGGCTTTGGGTAATACTGTATCACACAAGGCACTTTAATAGGCTTGGGGTAGTACTATACAACACAAGGCACTTCAACAGGCTTGGGGGTGTACTGTATAACAGAAGAAACTTTAACAGGCTTTGGGCTGTTCAGTACAACACAAGACACTTTAAACATCTTACAGCTCTATCAATCAGTGAGTGCATTCTGTATACAGTACATGCTCCTCCTTGACAGCTCAATCAGTGGTCAGCCATGGTGGTGAGAGGAGGCTGTGCCAGTCCCTGGCTCGGGTTCAGGATTGGGGAGCAGAGTGGTGTGGCACTGCCAGCCGGGTAGGGGGTCCATTAGACAACAGACAACAGGGAAGGGATGTTTGTTTATTTTCCAGGGGTCAGAGATATAGAAGGGATCTGCTAGACACCAGGGAATGGATTTCATTTATTTTACAGGGGATCGGAGTGGGTGGGAGGAGGGACCACTGGACACCAGGGAATAGTACTTGTCCATTGGGCATGAGTGAGAGTTGGGGAGAGAAACTGGACCCATGAGAATTATTTTTTCTACTTGGGCTGGTGATAGGTGATCATGGGGAGGGGGTGACCACTAGCACCAGGGAGAATGTTTTGTACCCTGGCCAATGATCATAGATTATGGAAGTAGACCACTAGCATCAGGGAGAATATTATTATATTCATGGGACCAGCAATCAGCGACCATGGGAGGGTACTAGCACCAGGGTGAATTTTTAGGGCTGGCAATCAGTGGGAGAAACTACAAGCACCAAGGAAGGATTATGTGTTATATTTCAGGCCAGCAATTGGTGGTGGTGGGGGGCACTAATACCAGGGAAGAATTTTTTACATTTAGGCCAGCGATCGGCTAGGTTTGCAGGGTATTAAAGCAAGGCCTCTGTCAGTAGTATTTGCATTATGCAAAGGGACCCCAAAAGTCCCTTGTGCAGAACAACTGCTTTGTCAATGGGACAGTGCCAATACGTGAGGTCCCCTCACCTCATGTACATTGTGGCCCACTCCATACTTTGCCCTGGTGCAAACCTGGTTTGAGAGCACAAACCAGGCTTTTGTGAATACTAGATCAGTGCAAACCCGTTTTTCATGCAAACTGGGTTTGCGCCACAGCGATTTTTGTGAATCTAGCCCCAGATCTGCAGTGGTATAACACATACATATCTTGTTGAAATCCATGCAGAAACTCTGTCTGTAGGTCCCATTCATAGTGTAGTTAAAGGCCAGCCAATGTGTTGTCCAGAAGAGGTTATGCAGGTCGGTCATCTTGAACCCATTTGGTGGGATATACATGTACTGTTTGTTTTGGGGGTCTGCTGTGGGCCTACTGTATGCTGCTAAACACAGGGTCCTTGTTCTCCTTATCAATCCATACTTTCTGATTCTAGTGTGTGGGTCAGGGTTTTAGGGTTTTCAGGTACTCAGGCATGCAATAGTCCATACAGATCTTACTGTAGCTTGAGTATAGGTACCTCCCAGGTGATTCTCCTTTATTCCTGATCTCTGGTTATGCACTCTAACCCTAGTCTCCAGCTTCATACATTTGAATCTGTTTCATCCTCTGAAGTTTATAAATTACCTCTGATTTGTTCATTCAAATTAAAATAGCCATTTAGTAAACAGGGATGATTTTTGCTCTGGTCAAGCAGTGCAACTTTAATATTATTGCTTTATCTGAAACTTGGCCCCACCCAAAATTTTTGATAACAAAATTTCCATATATGGTTATGTGACATTTAGAAAGGGCACAGTAGGAAGGAAAGGTTCATAATAACTGACCATCAATTTTTCAATGGAATGGACAGTTATTATTTGCCATAATAACTGGTTGGTTATTACGGCAAACATGCACACCATCCTGAGATGCTGTGGTCTTGAGACACACTCGGCGCAGCATTCTGCGACCTGGCTTTTTAAGCAGAACAAGCCCCCACTATCTTAAGCAATCATGACAACTTCAATTGTAATTCAAAAATGAAATTAAAACAAAAACTAACCTTACTTTTTATCAGGAAATATACTCTGCCATACACTGTACACTGACATGTTTGTGGTGCTACAAATGTGGTTTCTGGCTCAAGGAGGTCCCACTTAACACTAACACTACACAAAAGTCCATTTAATTCACTACCTCAAAGCAACAGTGCAAATTTACCATGACATACAAATATACAGAAGACTGGGTAGAGTGGGCAAAAGCAAAAAGGAGGACAATGGGGCTCCAAATTAAAGCTAATAGCAGCAATTACAGCAGCAGTCAGGGCTCCCACTATAACTATCTTGGGAGGAGAGGAAAACATTGATGACCAATAATTATAAAAATAATTATGGGATGGTGTGCACATTCAATTTAATGCACACCCTTGGTGTGTGATGCTTTATAAACCCCTCAAACTTTGCTTTAGGGGTTTATGTAGCATAACACACCTCAAGTGTACATTAAATTCTCATAATGTACACCACCCCAAGCATTATTTTCCATATATCGCTAGACACTTGAATGTATTGGGATCTGATTTCCAGCCCCACCCCAACTAGTTCTGTGATTTTTTAGCAAAAGATTTATTATTAGGATGAGTTCATATAATTACTACACACATTATTTACATTCCTCCCAGTTTGTTAGTGGATGTGTTAAAAATAGTTCCTGACAGCAAGAAAACCCTGCCTTTGTGGAAAGAATGGATTCTTCTGTGAGATTTAATATCAATATGCCAGACAAAAATCACCTAAGATCCAAGATAAGATTGCCAATCTAAGTTTGACAGATTATTACAGAGCTGAGTAGAGTTATATCTAAATCTGGCTACTAGTCTATTATTAACTGGTTTGTGGCCTGTCTCTATAATAAGGTATAACAGTAGGTATTCTTAGGTATTTATTTACTTATTTGTTTAAAACGTTTTACCATGAAAGACATACAGAGTTAGTATTCACTTATTTCCAGATGCATCCTGGTGAGAGAGGAAAGAGTACATTCATTTGGCTGTTCTAAGTGACCTTAGCCTTGCCTTTAGTGAACATTGTGCTAAAACATCTCGTTTTCTCCCGTGGTAGTACAAACTCGTAATATTAACAACTAATGTTTTATGCAGGTTTTAGTTAGTAAGAAAGGGTCATTTTAGACAAATGTACTGCTGTTATTGAGATTTGGTCTTTCTTATACACTTTGAGACAGTTTGCAACAAATTCACTCAAATTAGGGAGGTCCAACTTAGAAGCACAAAACAGGCAAGCTTACACAGGATTTACTAAAGCTCATGAAAAATTGACTAATGGAGATTATAAGAAGTTGATCATAATTGTCTATTGGTAAACTAGAAATAACCATGTAATAGGTGTAAATCTTTGGTTCGGCATACAAAATTCAATTATTTAGGTAAAAGCCACAAGAAACTTGTAACAGTGACTCTAATACTTGAAAAATGTTAAGTGGTCTAATAGGATGTAAGAATAAGACAGTCCCTTGTAATATGAAAATGATAATGAAGTTTTAACTGACTCTGTAAAACTGGCAAACTGTTTCCATAACTTTTTGGAAACAAGGAGAGATCCTTCATGATCTAAAGATGGAACTTCTTGCTGAGGCATATTTACTGTTGAACAAGTAACCTCAGCAGGTAGTTATTTGCTTCAGCCTAAGTTTATTTTTTATATGTGACTGTTGAGGAGGCACAAAAGTATCTGAATAATCTCCCCACTAAACCTGTAGTTGATTTAGATGTTACAGATACAAGATTAGTATAGGCTGCTAAACAAGCTCTAACTGTAATCCTCTGTAAAATGCTTAGTATTTTGCTGTGCAATGGCAGAATTCTCTCTGCCTGGAAATCAGTAACTGTGTGTCCTGTATTTAAATAAGGTGATCCATTTTTACTTACTAATTATCTTTCCATTTCCATGCTGGCACCTTTAACTAAAGAGCTACAAAGAATCATGTCTGATCAATTGATTTATCACCTAGAAAGTTCTGATTTGCTTACTCCAGTGCAATATCATTTTAAATCACAACATAAATTAATTTTAAATTTTTTATCTTTGGTGACCAAATAAGGCCTACTGGGCACAAGGTCCATTTACAGGGATGACCCGGGAGCACAGGAATGTTAAGTTACTTCAGGGTCATACAGTATAAAAGTGGAGGTTTGGTAATGAAACCCAGGCCTAGTGGATTTACAAAGCTCATTCAGAGTTAATTGCTCTTACCACTAAGCTATTCCGCCAGTGCATAGTACTGTTTAATACTTGATACCTCAATGGCCTTGGTGAGGTCACCAACCAATTTCTATGCCATCCTGGTGGAGCGGAACTGCCAATAAGAGGCACCCATGGCAATGTCCACCAATGTGGGACCCTCCTGAGTGGAGGCCCCAAAGCGGGTGGAGTAGGGCCCCAGAACAGGAAGAAGCAACTTCTGCTGGGGACTCAGTTGTCAAGGGCTAGAGTTGGGAATGGGAAAGTGGGCAGAGAGGGAGGAGGTCATGTACCTACCTGGTTCCATGGCCAGAGGGATGGGAAGCATATCCCATGGATAGCAAGTGTATTGGGAAGGGAAGGGGGATAACATTGTCCACCTGGGGACAAATAATCTAGTTAGGGACAGGGCAGAAACAGTTCAGTAGGAGTTTATGGGGCTGGAAGGAATCTTTGATAGGTAGCATACTCTATAGCTTTTACAGAGATTCTGCCTGCTTACAATAGGGAAAGGAGAGGGAGCTCACACCAAGGCCTTCAACTCATGGTTAAAGCAATAGTGCAGGGCTGGCCCAGTGGTGCTGAGGTTGAGGCACTGGTGCCACACCTTCTCGCCCATGACCTGAGTTCGGGAACAACCTTGGGTTGCCGGCATGGTGGGGAGGGTAGAACAGGATAAAGCATTGGCTCTCCTTTCCTATCCTAGGGTAAGGGTGGGGTCACCCACCATTAGTCCTGTCATCACCGAATGGAGGTTCGGTGCTGGTGCAGGTGGTCAACAGTGTGACTGGAAGGAGGGCATCCTGAATGGCATGCACGTGAGTGCTTCCACACGATGCACTACATTGGGGACACGTGGGTGTAGGGGCCAGGAGAAAACCCACTCAAAAACCACATATAAAAAAAGCAGTAGTGCAGAGAGGAGAATTATGGCTACACTGGGGACTGGGGATGCACCTAGGAGGATCACAGTCTATACATAGGTGATGGTCTGCATCCATCTGAGAAGGGATCCATGGTCCTCAGTGCATGGTTTAAACATTACTTTGATGAACATTTAAAGTAGTGGGGGGGTAGAAGAAAAGGGAGGCAGAGACTGCCCCCACAGGCTAAGGTACAATAAAAGGAGATCTGAGCAGGTCCTGGGGGTTATCAAGGGAGGAAGGAGAAAACAAAGCAGTCAGAAGAGAAGAGGGAGGAAGGGGGACATAAGGAAAGAAGGCAAAGTGATAAGAATAGAGCAAATAAAATCTGAAAGGTCATATGTGCTAATGCTAGGAGTCTGGAAATAAGATTCTAGACTTCAAGGTCATAATGGCAGAGGCCTACCTGGATATTGTGGTCATTACGGTCATGATACACTGGCAACCATGACTGGGAAATGGTCATACCAGGCTACATGATGTTCAGAAGGGACAGGGTAGAAAGGAAAGGAGGAGAGTGTTGCTTTATGTGAAGGAAAGCATAAAAAACAAGAGAAATACAGAGAAGTTGGGGGCAGAGTGCTGTGCACACTTGAGTCAGAAAATGGAACCACTATTCAAATAGATGTGATCTACAGCCCTCTGGCACAGGGGAGGACTTAGACAAAGAAATGTTAGAAACAATTAGCAAAATAATGGAAAAGGGAGGTATTTCTGGTGGGGGACTTCAATCTGCCAGATGTAAATTGGAGCCTCCCTGCTGCAGCTTCAGCTAGAAGCAGAGACATCCTGAACTCACTGTAAGGGCATTCCTCAAGCAACTAGTCAGTGAACCCACAGGATTAGGCATTACTGAACCTGGTTCTGACAGGACAGTGTTGCAGACGTCAAGGTGAGACACCATCTGGGGACCAGTGATCATTGTACAGTGTGATTCAATATAAGAGCTGTGGAATCCAACTAGACAATGGTGAGAGTCCTGGACTTCAGAAGGGCTGATTTTACTAAGATGGGCGAATGCCTCTGGAATGACCTGGTAGGGAAATGACCTGGGTGGGAGGGGTGGAAAAGTGGATCAAACTAAAAGAGAGCATAAGGAAGGTAACAAAACCTCTATGTTGAGCAGACAAGCAAAAGTAAATAAAAAAAAGGAGACTGCTATGGTTCTCAAAGGAGGTAGCAGAAAGTAAAGGCTAATAGGTAGCATTCAGAAAGTATAAGGAAGCCCAGAGAAAGGGAGGATAGGGAAGTGTATCAGGGGAAAACAGAGGGAGGCAAGCAAAGTAGTAAGAACTGCAAGGTGCAAACTGAGGAAAGAATAGCTCAGGGGGTATCAAAGGAAAATAAATTTTTAAGGTATATTAGCGAAAAAGAAAACAATGGGAGGGATTGTATGGTTGGTGACTGTATGAAGGGATCAAGAAAAAGCAAACATCTTAAACAAATACTTCTGCTCAGTGTTTACAGTAGAAGGGAAGGGGAGGGACCACGCAGGGTGTCAGGAACCTTTCTGGGAGGGAAATAGACATTAGTCCATTTCCTGAGGAGAAAGTCAGGAAGGTCCTCACTAACCTGAAGATGAACAAGGCTATGGAACCAGACAGGATACACTTAAGGGTGATGAGGGAGCTCAGGGAGGTACTAGCTGCACCTCTGACAGACATATTTAACAAATCACTGGAGACCAGAGTGTTCCCAGAGGACTGGAAAAGGGCAAATGTAGTCTCACTTCACAAAAGCAGTAGCAAGGAAGAGGTAGGCAATTATAGGCCTGTCAGCCTGATGGTGGTGAATGAGTTAATGGAAACAGTACTAAAAGAAAGGATTGTGGACTGTCTTATAGCTAATAGATTACAGGACCTAAGGCAGCATAGTTTCACAGAAGGAAGGTCATGACAGACAAATGTGATAAATTTCTTTGACTGGGTGACCAAGCAATTGGATCAGGGAAGAGCAGTGGATGTTGCCTACCTGGACTTCAGCAAGGCTTTCAACACTGTTCCACATAGGAGATTTGTAAGCAGGTTAGGTATCTTGGGGGTGGTTAATAAGATAGCAACCTGGATAGGACATAGAGGGTGGTAGCAAGCGGAGTTTGCTCCAAGAAAAAGAGGGTGATCAGCAGGGTACCTCAGGGATCAGTGCTGGGACCAGTACTTTTCAATGTCTTTATATGTGACATAACAGAGGAACTGGGAGGGAAGGTCTGCCTCTTTGCATATGACACCAAGATCTGCAATAGAATGGACACTCCGGGCGGAGTGGAAAGGATGGATCTAGAAAGACTGGAAGAGTGGTCAAGGGTATGGCAGCTGGGTTTGTAATGCAAAAGTGCAAAATAATGCACTTGGACCATAGAAATGTGGGAACCAAGTACAAAATGAGTGGACAGAGTGATACTGACAAAGACCAAGCGGTAAAAGCGACCTGGGGTAATCATATCTGATGACCTAAAGTTGGCCAGGCAGTGTGGCGAGGCAGTCAGAAGGGCTAGTGGGATGCTGGGGTGCATAGGAATGGGTATTGTCAGCAGGAAGAGGAGGTGGTGCTGTCATTAAATAGATCACTGGTAGAACCCCATCTTGAGTACTGTGTCCAGTTCTGGAGTCTAAATCTCTGGAAGGATGTAGACAGTGTGAAGTGGTCAGGCGAGGGCTACCAAAATGGAGCAGAATCTGCATCAATAACCCAATGAGGAAAAGCTAAAGAAGCTAAATATGTACTTCCTGATGGATAGGAGGGAGGGGATATGATAGAGACCTGTAAATACCTCACAGTGGTAAATAAGGTATAGGAGGTTTTTTCAGAGAGAAAGTGCTCTAGAACAAGGAGGCATGCTATGAAACTGGAGGGGGTAAACTCAGGAGGGATTTGAAGAATAACTTCTTTACAGAAAGGGTGGTGATTACCTGGAACAGCCTTCCAGTGAAGGTGGTGGGGGCAAAACAGTGGTGGAGTTCAAAAATGTCAGGAACAGGCACAATGGAATCATAGGGATTAAGGAAGTGGGTGGAAGTAATTGCGCTGCAGATCAGGTACTGTAGTGTCTGCAGCAAAAATAAAGGTTAAAGAAATGGGCAGAATGGGTGGGCCCAGCGACCCTTATCTGCCATCACATTCTATGTTTCTACATTTGCTTGGTTTACTTGGTAGTTTAGGACAAAAGAAGGCCGCAACCCATCAAGATGGTCCCCACAACATTGTGGGTCATTGTACCTAAATTTCGTTGTTTTCCAACCATTTGTCTAAACCTTTTTAAAGATAGAGAAGGAGTCAAGGTCCACAAGGTCTTGTGGAAGCTGATGAAATACCCTAGAGGTCCTGATAGTGTAGAAATGTGATCTCTTATTTGTTTTAAGTTTGCTTACATTAATTTGTTTCTTATGGAGTCTAGAGACAACCCTTCTCTGTGAAAAGTTAAGTCCACATTGCTGCATCAGTTCTGGCGACTGTTGAATTTTAAATAAGAAGAGGAGGTCACCTCTACTCCTTCTGGCTTGTAGGAATGAAGCCCTGTAGCCTTGAGTCTCTCCTGATAAGTTTTGATGCCAGGTGGGGCACTAGTTTAGTTTCTTTTTTCTGAATTTGCTCAATCCTGCCTATATCCTTTACTAGATACAGGTTCCAAAACGAGACCTGTAGTCAGAGTAAGGTCTGATGTGTGTCCTATATAGAGGAATAATGCATTCCTCAGTCCTAGAAATGAATGTACGCTTGATGTGCATGAGCAGTGTATTAGATAACGTGGCCACTTTTATATACCGGTCTGTAGCAGAAAGTTTATTATTGACCATCGCACAGGTCTCTTTCACTGAGGATACTTTCAAGGATGTATTGTTAAAGGTATAAGTCTGTGGGGGATGCCTACCAAGGTGCAGAACAGCACATTTATCTGTGTTCAGAGACATACCATTAGAATATGCCCATCATTCAACTATTTTCAAGTTGTTAATAAGTATGGTCCTGTTGGTAGCTGAATCCACCCTCCCCTAACTTGGTGTCATCCTCAAATTTGGAAAGCAGGTTGCACAAACTAATCTGCATATCACTAATAAAGACATTAAAAACATGGGCCCAAGGACAGAGCCCTGTGACACACCACTAGTAACCTGCCCCTTTCTGATAAAATATCACTTATTCTGACTTGCTGGTGTCTATCAGACAACCAACTGTTAACCATCTAACCAAACTTGGAGAGAAACCCAACTGGAAGAGTTTAGTAATGAATGAGCTCACCATGTGATACCTTGTCACATGCACAACTGTAATCTAACAAGATCACATCCATAGGGCAGCGGAGTCAAGGCCCTGGCTTATGTAGTTATAAAAAGATACCAGGTTAGTCAGACATGAGAATCCCTGCTTAAAGCCCTGTTGGGTCCTGTCTGAGATGTTCAAAGATATCATTTTTCTAAAAGGTATTTAATCAATTTCTCCATTAGTTTACAAAGGACAGAAGTTAAACTGATAGTTCAATAGTTTTCAGGTTTGGAGCGCTTCCCTGTCTTAAAAATAGGTACAACCATGGCATTTAGCCAGTCCTGTGGAATTGAACCTCATGAAGGGATTTATTAAAATAAGTGCTGGCGGAGTGCTAAGGCCACAGAAATCTCCAATAAGAACCTGGGATGTAAATTATCAAGGCCTGGACTAGAGGTTTTACTCAGTGATTGCAATACTGTGAGGGTATCAGCCTTGGTAAATGTGTATTTGTTATGATTTTGAGCTTTGCCATAACTGGAATCAGCTACTTCCTTTACTGAGAAGACTGAACAAAATGATTATTATAAAAGGGTCTGAGAAATGGAGCTTGATTGGCTGCAAACATTCTAACAGCCTTATGTTAATATTTTATTAACATACATGTAGAGCTTAGCCATATGCTGAACAAGGTTTAACACTGTTTAAAAACATTTTTATTATAATAGCAATAAGACACTCCCAGGGATTATGTTAATGGTTAGTTAATCACCTTCTAGGGGCATGGACTTTTCATGCACCTTGTGCCACAGTACACCTAGAAGGTGATTAGAACCAGTAGCATAACCCTTGGTCATGCCTTATTGCTTAATTAAATGCATCTGCAATTTCTTTATCTGATGCCAGCGAGAGTCATTTACAGCAATTGGGCCAATGTATCTGTTATTACCTTTCTTATTATTGAGATATGAGAATAAAGATGTATTTGCAATCTTTGGAGTGAGCTAATCTAAATTCTAGGCTTCTTTTGGAGTGTATTATCATATGTTTCAAGTTCTTAACTACCGTTTTGTAGTTATGTAGAATCTCCTCATTGTTCTTGCCACTACATTTTTTTAACAATGAATATAGTATTTCTTTGTGTTTTGTTTCTTTATAGGTTTATTTAACCATAGAGGAATCTTCCTTTTTATTATACTTTTTACTGTAGGAAAAATAGTTTTTCTAAGTTAAAATTTTAATTTTAAGTACCCAAGCTTCTTGAGGGGAGGGTGCTTGGTGGAAGACTAGGTTTGCTGGCAAAGGCACCTAGCTTCAGCTGAGCTCTTTTCTTCTAGGTTGCTTGTAAGGACAGAACAAAGAACCTTACCAGAGCAAGGAAAAGGATTAAGGTCTCTTTTGGCTAGGCAGATTTTCTGTGTGTTATTTTTTCTTTTGTATTCACAGGGATTGTTACTGTTTGTTGCTAACATTTTATTGCTTTATTTTCTCTGATTCCTATTGTTAATAGGTATACCTGTCACAAACGACTCAGCAGGTCAAGCCCTCTGCTCCCATAGTGCCAACCTCCAAGCACAGTATTGTGAACAGGTAACAGACAGGGTAACCCCTGCCTGCTTGTGAGTCTGAATCACCTTTAGTCTGAAGCTCTGGGGAATTCAAACTGTGAACTTTATGCTAGCTTCCAAAATGTACAGGCTCAGATAATCTGCTCTTCGGGGATGCCAGATATCTTTCACCTAAGGGCACCTAACCAGGTATCCAAATGAACCCTTAAAACTCTATAAAAGACCTACGGTATATTCTTACCTTTTCCCAGTTTGATAACACCATCAAGCTCTGAACAGTTTTGTCAGTCTTAACCCTCTATACGTCACATGCAAAAAGAACTTCAAAGACACACCCAGGCAGTCTTTCAAATGAAAGGTTTACTTAAAATGGATACAAATATGTAAAATATAAACACAGAACACTATATCACAAAGCATACAATCACATAAAGAAAAATAAGGAAAACTACAGACAAACTCCTACCAACATACAGTTAGACTTTTTCTATTTAATGCATTACTCTATACAGTGCTTAAGTTAGATCCTGTTTCTTAAGTGCCCCAAAGGTTATGTATACTAGTTGAAACACAGAATACAGTTTAAACTCTGTGTTTCCACCCTTCTATGATATCATCTAGCTCCTCCTTTTAGAATATAAAAATATACAACAGGATGTCCTATCAGAGGTATTAAATAAGGTGACATCAGTAAAACTCATTTCCCAAATATGACTCCTTAATTAACATTTCTCTGATCTTCAGTAGCTCCTGTTCCCAAGGCACATGAAAGGATTTTATAACATTAGCACCATAGCACCATGGTGGGAACATGTTTTTCCTCTAAGATGTCATAAAAGTTTACGAACCCTATATCCTGGTAGCTGGCTCAGTTCTAATTAAGCCAGAAACAGGAAACCCTTAATTACCTCTCTCTAGTCTTTTAATTACCTCCTGGTTTCAGGTTAACAGTAAAACCTGGGGAGCACCATAGCCCAGCTGGTCTTATGGAGACAATCACACACTACATTTTATTTTACAAATATCATAGAACAATCATAACTAGCTGGCCAAGCATCACATACCTGCTGCATTATTACAGGTGTGTCTACAGGTGTGTGCTTATAGATTACTACTGTAATCTTCTGATTAAAATTCTCTTTACAAACAAACAAACATACGAATGTGCAAGCAGAAACAGACCACCCAGTCTATCTAAGTCTGCTTGAGTGTGCAGCCAACACCCCTAGTTTGCAGCTGCCTCACCCCTTCCTCTGACATCCCACTGCCACCCCACCTCCCCTACCCCACTCTCTCCTGTTCCCTGTCCCATGCCCTTTTGAAGCTGTTCACAGATTTACATGATACCACCATTCTGGTAGGGCGTTCCATTTTGCTACCACCTCTCTGTGAAATAGTGTCTCCTCATTTGCTTCCTAAATCTTCCCCTCTATTCTTAGCCCATGCCCCCGTGACTCTCCCCATCCTTAACTTAAGACCCATGTGCCCCATCCTTATTGATTCCCCTCAGATACTTGAATGTTCTATCATGTCCCCCCTTTCCCTTCTATCCTCCAGGGTGTACATATTCAGGTCTTCCAGCCTGCTGCCATAGTCTTCCCTCCATTCCACATATCTTTGTTGCCCTCTCTGCACCCCTCCAGTAGCCTGATATCACGCTTTAGGTATGGCCTTCAAAACTGCACACAATACTCTAAGTGTCTTACCAGTGACCTGTAGAAGATCAAGATCACTTCTCTTCGCCTGGATGAAAATCCTCGCTATGCACCCCAGCATTTTGTTCTTTTGCAGCTGCTCTCCTGCACTGGGCAGTGTTGTTCATGTTCCCTGTTATCATTATCTCTAGGTCCTTCTCCTCCTCAGTGATCCACAGCTTAACCCCTCCCCCAGCCAGTATTCTCTCCTTGGGTTCTTCACCCCAAAGTGCATAACCTTACACTTCTTTGCATTGAACCCCAGCTGCCACCTCTGACCACTCCTCTAGCTTGTGTAGGTCCCCTGCAGCTGCTTCCATCCCTCCTCTCCATCCACCACTGCTCCAATTTTGGTGTTGTCAGCGAACAGACTTATCTTGCTCACCACCCCATGTGCAATGTCTGATATGAAAAGCCCAAACAATACTGGCCCCACACAGAGCCCTGTGGCACCACACTCATCACTGGCCTTGGAGTTGAGAGCCCTCTCACCAACACCCATTGCAGCCTTCCACTCAGCCAGCTTGTAATCCAGTTGCAAGGTATATCTTTTGTTACTGCTTATTTTTCTCTGTAATAAAGTGTTTCTTACAGGGTATATCTTCTGTGAAATTGTTACAGGTGGTGCTTTACAGGCTTTACAGTTTTATCTATCATTAGGCTAAGCTTTCAGGGCTACTGCATTTGTTGTTGACTGATTGTTTCTGCTCTTACCTCCTTGTTCTTTCATCTGTGATTCTTCCTTTTCGGCCAGGGAAGGGCCCAGCCACTCACACCATCCCCAACCACCCCACACTACACTCCTTTTATAGGGTAGTACAGTCATGACAGTTCCTGTAGCAAAGCAGGAAGGGGTGGATCAGAGGGGTATCCACACAGTGGCCTCATTTACAGGGCACAAGTAATTTAACTTGTTATAACAAGTTATACAAAACAAACAAAACACAAA
Source organism: Neoceratodus forsteri (assembly GCA_016271365.2). Lineage (NCBI taxonomy): Eukaryota > Metazoa > Chordata > Ceratodontiformes > Ceratodontidae > Neoceratodus > Neoceratodus forsteri. The sequence continues at coordinate 1,328,926,702 of CM057449.1, forward strand.
ATCAAACTTTTGCTTTCATTTTCCTCCTTCTAATTACTCTGATCAGGTTATAAACCCAGCAACTTATCTGGAATGGATATTACTAACTGCAGGTACTGTGGGACACTTTTCAAAAGGGCAGTTATAGAGGATTTAGGACACTGCCCTAAATGCTGGGACATTGGAGATCTAAGGGCTTAGCTCCAGGCAACATGGGCAGAGATTACATGCCTTAAATCACATATTCAGGAGGAAATATAGTATAAGAACCACCTGTCATTTCCCCAACATCCAACAGTGGCACCTCGACCGCAGAGGGTAGTTGGTCCAGGAGGTTGGCAGGTGGTTAGAGGGGCAAATCGGTGCCCCATCACTCAGTGCTCTCCAACATATCATCTCCACAAACCATATAAAACCACAAACAGGTATCTGCCTCTCTCTCAAAATCAAACAAAGGGCAGAGGACACTGCAGAGCAGGACACTGCAGCACAGGAGCTAGCATAACAAAACTCATCCAAAACAGAAACAAAACAGAAAAGGCAAAAGGAAATCAAAACACTTCTGATCATAGGAGACTCCATGATTCGGGAGTTGATACCTATCTCCAGTCAGGGTAATAGTCAGATGTCTCCCAGGTGCATCAGCATGTAGAGACACTGACCACATTGCTAAAATTGTACAGGAAGCAGGAGAAAACATCGATGTCCTGGTACACATAGTGACTAACGTTCTCACCGGACAGTCAGTTGTGGAGACCAAGTAACACCTGCCCAGCCTGGGTGACAAACTATCATCCATTTTGTAGAATCTCCTTCTCTGAGATCTTGCCAGTCTGGGAGAAGGGGAAGATGGATGGAAGGCCACAGAAGGGAGATGGGGAGCTAAACATGTGGCTCAAGGGCTGGTGCCAGGAAAAGATACAAATTTGTAGGTAACTGGCAATAGTTTTAGGAGAGCAAAGTTCTTTAAATTTGATGGACTGCATCTGACTAAGGAGGAATTAGTGCATCGGGCAGAAGTTTGATGTCTTTGCAGACTATTTAAACTAGCAAATGGGGAGAGGTGTGCAGCACCCAGTACGTCAAATGGGAAGCACCCCCACTCAGCTTGTGATCAAACAGGAGTTCAGCATGTTTGTAGTTCATTTGCATCACCAGGTAAGGAAAAGGTCAGTCTCCCATACAACACACAGGGAAATGCCAGACCTCACCAACAACCAACACACCAAAATCTGTCCATTGAAAAATCATGTACACAATGCTCTCAGTCTGGGAAACAAGATCCCAGACCTGCAGGCAATAATGACAGAAGATAAACTGGACATAGTAGCAATTAGTGAGACATGGTTCACCAGTAACCACAATTGGAGACTGCAATACTCAGCTATGTACTAGCTAGAAGAGACCAAGGTGCAAAAAGAGTGGGTGGTGTGGCCCTTTATGTTAATGAAAATATCAAAGCTACAGAAATTCAGAATACACATAAGGAGCCAGAAGAACTATGGGTCACCCTGAAAACAGGAAATGGAACAGCCATACGAACTGAGGTTGTCTACAGCCCTCCAGACCAGGGGAGGACATAGACACATTACTGTTAGAAGATATACAAAACATGACAGCTAAGGGGAGGGTCTGATAATGGGAGACTTCAACATGCCAAATACAGATTGGTCAATACCAGCAGGAACATCTGCCAGAACTAGACACATGGTGAAGGGTGAAATCCCTGCAGGGGAAGGCCTCAAACAACTGGTACAACAACCCACAAGAGATAGGGCTATCCTAGATCTAGTACTGACTAACAGGGAAAGGATCACAGATCTCCAGGTAGAAGGTCACCTGGGGCCAGTGACCATCACATGGTATGGTTCTAATTTGGCCACTAGAACTAAATCATCCCAATCCAAGGCAAAAATATGGACTTCAGAGGAGCTGACTTTGATAAGATGGCCAACAAAGTTAAGCTAGCCCTGGCAAGAAGAAATACAGGTGAGGGTACAAGCAAAGTGGGCAAGTATTAAGGATGCAATACTTACAGCAACATTCCATTGTGTTAGAGAGAAAGGAAGTGCAAAGAAGAAAACCACTTTGGTTCTCAAAATAGTAGCAGAAAAGGTCCAAGCCAAAAGGCTGGCCTTCAGGAAATATAAGGAACACAGCGGGATGAAGACAAGGAGGCATACCAAACTTCCTGAGGGAAGCAGGGAAGGCAGTAAGGCAGGCAAAGGCTCAAACCGAGGAACACTAGCATGAACAGTAAAAGAAGGTGACAAGACTTTCTATAGATACATTAATGAAAGGAGAAAGTCCAGAAGGGTATTGCTAAGATCAAAGGGGATAAGGGGGCATGTGAGGAGGAGGCCCATGTAACAGCATCTATCCTAAATAGATACTTCTGCTCAGTATTTATTGAGGAGAAGGTAGGGCAGGACCCACAGCTCAGCACCATGGTCACGGGGTGGGGGAGAGTGTGCACTAGTCCTTCACAAAGAAAGGGTCCTACAAGAGCTCGATAAGTTCCAGGGTGGACAAGGCAATGCAACATATGGCATACATCTCACGGTACTAAAGGAGCTAAGGATTGGAACTAGCAGAGCCATTATCAGAACTGTTTAGTGAGTCTTTGAGCACAGGAGAGGTCCCAGAAGACTGGAGAAGGGCTCATGTGATCCCGCTCCACAAGAGTGGTAGCAGGGGAGGCAGGGAACTACAGACCAGTCAGTCTTACCTCAGTAGTGGGCAAGATTATGGAGCACTCCTTAAGGAAAGGATATTGCAACACCTGGAATCCATAGGAGCACAGGATCCAAGACAGCATGGGTTTACAACAGGAGGTCCTGCAAACTAATCTCATAGATTTCTTTGACTGGGTAACCAGAGTGGTGGACCAAGGGGAGCAGATGATGTCACCTACCTGACTTCAGCAAAGCTTTGATACTGTTCCACATAGAAGATTGATTAATAAGCTGGGTAGGTCGGTGGGTCAGAAGTTGGTCAACTGGGTGGCAAACTGGTTGTCGGGCAGAAAACAGAGAGTGGTGGTAAATGGTATACTGTCAGAAGAGATGCACGTCACAAGTGGGGTACCTGGGGATCAGTCCTGGGGCCAGTCCTCTTCAATATTTTCATCAGTGACATTGCAGATGGACTAGAGGTAAGGTTTGTCTGTTTGCAGATGACACCAAGATCTGCAACAGAGTAGATGATCCAGATGGTGTGGGCAGAATGAGAAGAGATCTGGATAAACTGGCAAAATGGTCAGAAGAGTGGCAACTGGGGTTTAGCAAAATTGCAAGATCATGCACATAGGGAAGAGAGACCTGGGTCACCTATAGGGTGGGAGGAGTTGCTGGCAGTCACAAGGGAAGAAAGAGACTTGGGCATCATCATCACAGATGACCTGAAATCATCCAAGCAGACCACTAATGCAGTATGTAAGGCTAGGGGGATGTTGGGAGTGATATTGGTAGGGGTATCATAAGTCGTAAGAGGAGGTAGTAACCTCTCTTTACAAGACACTGGTTGGCCCCATCTGGAGTAATGCATGCAGTACTGGAGGCCACACCGTCACAAGGACATTAACCAAATTGAGGCAGTCCAGAAGGGCAACCTAAATGGTGCAGGGACTGCATCAGAAAACATATGAAGACAGATTAACAGAACTCAATATGTATACCCTAGAGCAAAGGAGGAGAGGGTGATATGATTGAAACATTCAAACACCTTAAGGGCATTAACAAGGTGAAAGAGTCTAACATGTCTCAATGTAAGAAAATAGCAGGACAAGAGGACACAGCATGAGATTAGAGGGAGGCTTATTAAGGGGTAATGTGAGAAGTTCTTTTTCACAGAAAGGGTGGCGGATGCATGGAATAGCCTACCTCAGGAAGTGGGGGATATGAATACAGTGCAGGGCTTCAAGCAGGCATGGGATAGGCAAGGGGAGCAATACAGATAAGTATGATTAGATAGGCAATTGACAGAGCAGAAGCCTATGGCACATTCATAGGTAGAAAAGAAATGGGAAGAATGGATGGGCCTTGCAGTCCTTATCTGCCGTCAACTTCTATGTTTCTATGTTTCTAGTATTTCCTCCTGGAATTTTGTTTAAATATTCATTAATTTTATTAAAGCTGGCACTATCATATTTTTTTTATTACTGAGTGATTTAGGTGAATTTTGTAGTTATAGATTAAGGTAAACTGAATGGAACAGTGATCACTATTCCCAAGTAGATCTAGTATGTTAGTGTTAGAAATGTTTTCCCCGATGTTGGTGATCAGTAGATCTAAAATATTAGCTCTCCTTGTTGGTTCTGTTATGAGCTACTCAAGGCCTGTGTCGATTAAAACAGATATGAAATATTTTCACACTGGGCATTGCTGGTTAGGGAGTTCCATTAATAGTGGTCATGTTGAAGTCTCCTAATGTTATGGTGTTACCTTTGTTGACTTGTTGTTATGTCATTAATCAATGTAGAAGTGTGCTCATGGTTAGCTGAGGGGCCCTATAGCATGTTCCTTCTAGTGTCAGGAGTTGCCTCTTAAACTGAATATTCACCTATATACTTTCAGTTACAGTAGGAAAGGAAAGTAGGAAAGATGTAATATTGACCCTGACATGTAGGCAAGCACTTCCACCTGCTTGACCCCTTTCAGTCCCTGTGATAAAGCTTATATCCTAGGATGTCTTGCAACCATGTGGAGTTAGAATCCCTCCATGTTTCTGTTATAGATATTAGACCGTAGTTAGACATCCTACATTTAACCTCCAGTTCAGCCATTCTAACTAGATTTAATGACCTAGCATTTAGGGATAATGCCTTGCACATTTTAGGTTAGTAACTGAGGCTGCCTTACTTAGAGACCTGGGAACATTCCCATTCTCCCCTTAGATGTTAGTTTAAATGCTTGTCAATGGCTGCTGTGATACTCTTACCCAGGATGGTACTTCCTCTCCTGCTGAGGTGCAGGCCATCCCAGCAGAAGAGGGCAGACTTTTCATAAATGTTTTCCCAGTGAGTTAGGCACAAAATTCCCTGTTGAAGGCACCATTTCCTGAGCCAATCATTGAGTGCCTTAATTTTGTTAAAATGGAGGTGGCTCTAGGTACTGGTAGAATTTTGGAAAAGCATACTGAGCAACCTCTTTCTGCCAGAACATTGTTTAATGCCACAAAGTCCTGTTTCAGTTCCTCTAGGCTAGTCCTATATACGTCATTGGTACTGTACCTATGTGGGCAATACAGGGGGTTTGACCTGCTCCCTTAAGTACCCTTTGGCTATTGTGGGTATTTCTGCAACTCTAGCCCCCTAAAAGCTAGAACATGTCTGATTCATTCTGTCTGGATTACAAACTGCTCGATCAGTGTGTTTGATAATAGAGTCCCCAACAGAAATATGTGTTTGGTATCTGTATTAAGTTTGTTTCCTCCTGGGATTGTTATGTGTGGTTCCTTATATAGGTTGGTCCTGGTTACCTACTTATGCTTCGATGCTTTAGGGAAGACTGATTTCTGACCACTTGATTTGCTGGCATTTTATTGGAATCTTTAGTATTGTCACAATCTAAAGGGTCCTTTAGCATACTTTATTGGGATCCTCAAAGGGTGTGTATCATCATCTTCAGGTATGAGTGCTTCATATTTGTTCTGTAGGGGTAATACAGTGGCACTGTTGAAGATCTAGCCACCCCTGTGTTTTGTTTTAATTTTTGGAACTAGTACCCAGTTGTCTGCTTTGGGCATATTGACAGATACTATCATTTCAGAGGATGGCTTCTGCTCTTAGTATGTACTAGCTCTGTACATTCGGATGCAACTGGGGTGCCTAGTTGGTGTTCCACGAAATCAATATAATTTTCAAGAGCCTTTATATCAGGGCTAATTGCTCTTGATGACTGCAGCCTAGCTATCTCTTCCTGAAACGTCTGAACTAGAAGACATCTGTCACGCATAAAGTCCAGGATTTGTTTACCCTTGCCATGCATTTCACATGTGGCACAGTAATTATTTGGATTCTCCATTGTAAAGCTTTAGCTTAAAATAGTTGGACAAATCACCTTAAACCCTTCTTAGTTACAGGTTTGCTTTTAGTACTTACTTATAAGTAAGCTTTGTTGTATAGTGAGTACCCTGCTCCTCTGCTTCCTCAGTGGACACATCTGACACGCACAAAATGCGTCTTTGTGAGTGTCTTCGCCACGACTCCGCTTGCTACATCACGCTTGCCCTGCTCGCAGCAGGCCTTCCTGAAAAGTAGGAGTGAGCGTGGAAGTTCAATCGAGGTCAAACTCTGAGAACTTCACAGAGTAAACTGTAAAATGTTTTACAATTAAACTTCACTGTTTTTGGTGAAGATCTTTCATACGAGATCCTGGCATGCAGTAAAGTGCTATAGTACCCCAAATAAATTAAATACACCCAGTTGCTGAGCTGTAGTTCCTATGTGAACACACAAGAACTACTCACCCATTTTCCTGCTTCCTGGTTTGTGCAGGGCTCAGTTAAAATGCTCTCACAAGAGCAAGTTGTAAAACAGCAAATGTCCACACAATAAGTGCTTTCTACAGTTTCTGTGGCAGTGCAAAGCACAAACACAGCCTCATGCAAGTTTTTGGAAGGCGTTTCTATACTATGCCCAGCTGACTCTTAACACTGGCCAGTTTGCTACAGCAGTGTTCATTGTCCTCAACAAGGCTTTCTGTCTGGTTAACCATCTGTGCCATATGGCTACTTGACATCATTTTACTTGTCACAAGATGTTTTGTTGTGGTTAGATAACTTTCAATGAAGCTGACCGGTGGCATGGAGGGCTGAGGTGCCATTTACCTCACCTTCTGCCATGTCAGTGACCGGGTTCAGAAATGGAAGTGGGTAGCTCAGTGGCTGGCTAGCTGGGGAGGCTTGAGCAGATTGCTCTCCTCCTTGAGGAGGGAGACTGCTGTGGCTCTCTGCCTGACTGCCACCCAGTGGTAGCTGGGTAGCAGCACAAGTGAGTCACAAATAAATCTAAGCTAATGTTATTTGTAAATCCAGGAAAGCAAGGAGGCCGGATTTTTATTTTAGAATTGGTATTATTGAAAACCTATCTTTAAACTTTTCTCATTTTAAATACTGGGCCTCACTCTGGACAACACACTCATTTGATGCATGTAGATTACATATGAAGAGTAGTACATCAACAACTAGGCCTTTTGTTTAGGATCTCAAGTGTTCGGCATCTAAAATTAGAATTTTGTTTGCTCAAAGGTTTTCTTAACCTATTATTGATTATGGTATAAAACTTATGTTGCAGATTGGACTAGTATGCAGTCCTGAGTGAAGGCGCTTTATAATTGCATTTGTTACTTTATTCTGCAAGCTAAACCCAGAACCCTATTGCTTTCTTTGGAGTCTCTGGGATGATTGCTGTTGGAGAGGTTCCCCTTCTTTGTTTCTGTTTTTTCTAACTTTATTATGGAAAATGAACAGTGATCTTGCTCCTTACAGCAGCTGTTTCCAACTATCAGATTGGAAGGGCTAAAGCCCGAGGTTCAATGTGGGGAATAGATTCTCCCACATTCCCCTGAAACCAACCTCCTACAGCAGTCACCTGCTTAGCGTGTTGTGCAACAACAGCGCTCTGGACTACCTGTGTGGCTCATGGGCTGGCCTCCTTCCCTTCCTTTCTTCTCCCTGCCCTGTTTTTGTTCTCCTTTGCTTCCTCCACTCCTCTGCTTCTTTGGCCTTCCTGGCTTGTTCCACATCCTCTTCATCCCTCTCTGCCCATTTCCCTTGTCTCCCTTCTCCCTGTCTGGTGTCTATCTTTCACTTGCTCTCTTTCCCTCCTCCTCCTGCCCGTACCTAGTTTGCTGTTCCTCTCCTTCTTGCCAGCTCCCTTAGGTTGTCCATTTGTTCTCAGCACTGTGCCCTTTGGGGCCACAGCTCCATTCCTGCCTCCTCTTCTGAGGCATGGCAGACCCTGTGTAATGCCTCTTTCCTGGTGTCATGTCCTTGTGCTGCCAGCTCCTGAACTCGACTGCTATATTGTCTTTGTCCGTGCCTGTTACTGTCCTGTCCTGCTGAAGCGCAATGCTGTATCACAGCTACATTTATGATCTTTCTTCCCCGATGTACAGCACATTTTCTCTGTGCCATATGTGCCTCAACCGTTCATTTTAAATCAAGAACTTAGATGTCTTGCAGTACCTCATGGCATGCCTGTCCTTCTTGGCCATGGAATACTGAACAGTTCTTGTGGGCAAGCAACCTCGAGTCTGCAGTCCGACCGCAAGGTGGAGGCTACTCATGAACTGTGCTATTAGGGTGCCATTTTGCTTCCAGTATGGCAGGCTTTATTATGAGAACAACAGCTTATGCCAGATAACACAAACAATGGAATATTTAACCCACTTCCAGAGAACAATCTTCTATAGCTGACATGTCTCTCGTTTGGTCCATCCCTCTCACCTCAGTTTGCTTTCCTTTGTACAGGCAATAAGGACTCAGTCCTCCCTCATCTACACCTTCCTCCTCACCCTCAGTATCCTTCTGCCTGGCCACAACTCTGTCTCTTTTTGCACCAACTTGGCAGCATTTGTTGGGTCTAACAATTGAATCACTCTCCTACCATATCTGATTTTCTATCTTCTGACATGAGCATTTTATGGTGGATCCCCAGCTGCCAAAGTTTTTGCCTGCACCCCATCATCAGCTTTTCAGCATTGAAAGATGCTGTAACTTGGATCTGAATGTGAATGGTAGCATCTACAAAGCGACAAATAAAAAAAAAAATTCTTCTCCTGCAAGTGCCTGCTCCGTACTCCCACTGGTACACCTGTTACTGAGCGCAGGGTTTTCCACTACTTCCAGCCTCAGACTTATCCATAATGTAGCTCTTTATTCTCTGAGCATTTTCTCTTACCCCATTCTGCACTGCACAATCAAGCACGTAGAGTTTTCAGCTGCTGGAATTACAGGTCAGCTCTGCCTTAACTGCTGACTACGTAACAACACATACTCATAACATTTCATTCCCTGCCCTGTTTTGCCTCCTTCCTTTCTCCTGTGGCTCCATGTCCACCCCTGCTGTCTCTTCCTGGACCCCCTTCCCTGCTGCCCCTCTCCTCCATTACTGTCCTTGTCCATTGCTTCCCTGGTTTTCTTTGGGCCTTTCCTCCTCACACCAGCATTCCTTCTCCATTTACATCCTTCTACCATCCAGATCTGTGCTACCTCTATAACCCTAGTCAGGCAATTGCACCCTTACTATTTTGCTCCCAGCACCTTCAAAATTAGGTTTCCTTGTTCTATTCCTGGTGCTTCTCACCTTCCAGCTTGCCAGTTACTTGCAACATTCACACCTACTTCCTCTTCCATGCCCCTTGCAGCACTCCGTAAGCCTGAATCATCAGCTTTCCTCATGCATTCCTCCTCAGGCATTATCCATTCTCTATTACTACTGCACTGTTTGCTTCCATTCCCCAATTTGCCTATGACATCTCCATCCCTAGGTCCTGCCTGTCCCAAAGACTCTTTCAGGTTCATAGCCTACCATCATTCCTGTTTGGTCTCACAGATGCTGTGCTTGTGGTTCCCCTGTTTTCCTATGGTGGGGACTGAGGCGTCACAGCAGAGCATCATAGCTCAGGTCAACAGGAGCCTGCTTCATGCCAGCCATATGCTCTACCCTGCCTTCCTGCCTACATGGCTTCCACTGCCATTGCATGGATCATTGTCTTTGCTGCCTGCTCAGCTTTCAGTCATTCATTGCATTCCATCACTACCAGCATACTCTTTCTTGGGTTACTCTAGCGCCTCCTTACTGGCATTCCTGATGACTCCTCCTCCTCATATTCTCTCCCTCTGACTTCCTGCCTTCCCCTTTATCCTGCCTCACTGTTTAATTACCTATGACTATGCAACCAGCTGCCCATTTCCTTGATCAACCCATACCAGCAGTTTTCTGGACTCTGTCCCTTACTCGTACCTTCTGAGGGCACTGAGCAAAGGTGGGCTTGCTCTGTCTACCGGGGATGGGATTTCTTTACAATCACTACTGTCTTCTAGTTATAAACCTGCATCCTCTGCCCCTAACTCTGCCTGGCGGCATCAAGTGAAGCTTAGCATGTCCTGACTACCAGGGATGGGAGCCATGTCTGCAATCTACTGTGTCAACCTTATGCATTCCTTACCTGATACCTGGTTGCCACTTCCCTTGGGGAACAGGACTGCTTACGCCATCTGCCTTCAACATCCTATCTCTGCCTGGCAGCCTCAAGTGATGGTCGTCTCATCTCAACTACCAGGGATGGGAGCCTGTGTCTGCAATTGACTGTTTCAACCTTCTACATTCTCTACCTGATATCTGGTTGCCTCTTTCCTTTGGGAATGGGACTACTGTCCCCATTTGACTTACATCCTACCTCACCAGTCTACATCCTGCACTTCCATTGACTCATCATACTCATCCCCATCTAGGCCTCCTGAGTCTAAATTGGACTCTGCCAGCTTGTTCAGTCTCTTCCTCCGTTCAGTTTGACTGCCTCCTGGACTTCCTTGCTACTGGTCACCAAAGTTTGCCTTCTCCTTTGGATGTAGGAACCTCTTGCTTCATCGCTGCAGTGCCTTCTGTTCTCTGCACTTCTTGTTTGCCATCTTCTTTGGACGTGGGACTCTTCTACCTCAACCCGTGGGACTTGATACCTGGCTTCACTTCTTGATCTTCTATGGGATCTGCCTCTCGTAACCTGCAGCAGCTTTCCCGGATTCTGATTCAGTTTATTGAGGCACTGACCCCAGTTCTGTTCTGCCTGCACCTGTCAATGTCAGCACATTTGGCTTATGATGTCTTCTTCTCAGGCTCCTTCCTCCAGTCCATGGAAATCTGTTCTGGACTTTCCCTCCATCCTTGGACAACTGCCTTCTCCTTGCTGCCCTAGCAGCTCAAGCGCTCCTTCCTGTTTGCTGTGCCTCTTTTTGGGTCATTACACCTATCGGCCAGTATTCCTGCCAGTCAACTACTCACCCCATTCATCTATGGCATACTTCTACCTGACCATCCTAACAGCTCTGATCCACTACTTGAAGGAGCACTTGTTCATTTCACCTGAGGAAGACTTCTCCTAGCAACATCCCTTGAACAACATGCCTTATAGACTCTTCAGTCACCATAGAGTTATCAGTACTTCCAAATCATCTCCCAGGACCAGTTCTGGAATCCCATTTGACTGGACTATAGAAGATCTCATTCCTCAACCAACTCTACAGGATGCTCCCTATGCATCCTGTTAATTCAAAGTGGTATGGCATCCCTTCACCCATGTCTCATAGGATCTAAGATTTAGTGGAGCCTTCTCCATGCCTATCTTTACCTGGAAGGGACCTAATTTCTTCCAAGATACACCAACTCCATAATCATCATCACTGTTACAGATAACTGGAACTGCAAGATACCTCATAGCAGTACTGGCATCATCCATTTTACATTTCATATCTTCTCCTGAACACTGACTCTGTTTGATCACATTACTTGACTCTTGTTTCCTCAATAGCCATTGGATGTCCTAAAACCTTTCCAGCTACTTTCCCAGAACTCCCATCATTGGATCTCTGGTGCCTAGCTGCCTTACAAAGTTACTCTATCTGAGCCACTGTTTTCTAGCCCTGGATGTCACCATACTTCATACAATCATCTACATTCCTTCATCACATTACCTTCAATCAGGTCAGCTGCCCTTCCAGCATCCTTCTAGCTCACCCCTAATGATTCACCTCCATACTCCCTCCAGTGAAGACTTTCACCAAGGCAGGCTTCCATTGATTCTTCAATCTGCACATCTGCAATTGACCTGCCTGTCTCACTCTCCAGTCATGCCTCTCAACAAGCATATATCTGACTAAATGCTAGGCATCCCTGGCATTCTACACTGCTCTCAACTTCCATTGCCACATCAGTCTATAGACTCCTTCAAAGACCTATTTCGGGGCTTCCTACAGCATTTAGACATTGGCTTAAGCTGTAAGGCACAACAGTCATGGCCACCTCAGCTCATATCATGGGCAATTATGCACAGGAATACCCATTTCTTCTTTTCTCACCAACAGACCAGTAAGAGCCTCTACAAAATCATTATGGCATCAATACCCAAATCAACTCTTGAATTCCAGTACTCAACTTCCAATTATTTCCATATACTGTACATTCAGTTACCATCTCTACTGCATATACCAACCTTCCTTCATTGGTCCAAAATCTTCCACGTCATTCCTCCTACCAAGTACCTAAAGATTATGTCTGACTCCTTCATCCTCTTCATGGATGCTTACATTGTAACTTATCACTCACCACTTAACTCCAAACCTTCAGACTCTTACTCAAATGTCAAACTTTTACAAAGTCAGATTGTTTACCTTATGACTTTGCAACCCATCATATTTCCCACTGTTCAAAGTCTGGCAGCAAATTTTATCAAATCTTGCTCTTCGTGCTCAATTTGACTCTGTAATCCCATCACCCATCATCATCATCTTGGAAATCTGGAAGGCATTCTCCCCTTTTCAACTGGACCTACTCCTCCACTTTCAGGATCTGGATGTTCCTTCAGAATAGGCCTACTTCTTCAACCTCAGAATCATCCTTCCAGAATGCATCATCCAATGGACTTTCAAGATGGACCATCATCTCTCCAAGCAGTTCACCTTCCTCGGATATTAGAATAAGTTTGCTAGAACCTGGGTTCATCTCCTCTTAGTTTGCCTGGAGGATGGGTGGGTCAGTAGCCATAGGTCATATGAGGTTTACTCTTCCTGGGGTTTTCTTCTCCTGTGTGCTACTGGTCATAGTCTCCATTAGTTGGAGGAGGTAATCATACTCTTTGGACTTTCATTGGTAATTCTTTTGGGCTTCTATTCCCTACTCACTGCCAGTTTCCCTACCAAGGGTGGGAATAGAGTAAAGCCAAAAGTAAACTATGTTACACAAGCACTACTGACTCATACACTATTCACCAAAACACTGAATGAGAGGGCTAAAGCCTGAGGTTCAATGTGGGGAGTAGCTCCTCCCATATTCCCCTTAAAGGCCAGCCTCCTACAGCAGTTCCCTGCTTAGCACATTGTGCAACACCCACCATCCACCCCTGCCTCCTCCTCCTCCTTCTCCAGCACTGTGCTCACCCTTGGTACTGGGATTTTTATGCCCTACTCACTACCAGTTTCCCTACCAAGGGTAGGAAATAGAGTAAAGCCAGAAAGTAAACTTTGTTACACAAGCACTACTGACTCATACGCTATTCACCAAAACATTGAAACAATGTTTTAAGAAGATCTTTTATCTTTCTACTGTTACACGAGGTCCCTGCACCCTAATTGGTACCCCTGAGGTACACCGCATACAACTATCATTTAGGTATATGTTATACTAACATATAGAGCTAAGGGCATCTACTGTACAAAAGTAGATGTCAGGATATGTATACACATTATTGCTATACACTTTACTTTCCAATATACTCATGTATTTCTTGCTTATAAGATGTTAGGACATTTGTGTCCTTGTAATGATTATGATATATAAGTCAGAATTGCCATCTTCTGATGATTTGTATTACTACATGGCTATGTACAAACTGTACCTCTTTGTGTCCACAAAGTGATGACTATAACAAAATTATATACAATAATGTTATCTTGGACTGAGGAGCCACCTCAAATTTAGCCAGTAGGGCTCATTTCTGTAACTAGAAATGTTTCTATCTTACAGTAACCATGGTAATTATCTTAGGTATATAATGTAAAGGCATACGTCTTCTACCTTGGAGACCCCAGGAGACACGGAGATTCCTGAGGTATAGGAATGCTTAGCATTGGCTCCCAGTTCCTATTGGTAAGAACTGCTTAGGGCAACTGTGATTTTCCTTTTGGTAGTAATAACAAGCTTTATTACTCTTATACAACATGTCTGTGATTCCTTGATTGCCTATTATTGCCAAGAACCTAAAAGTGAGGTTTAGACCTCCTGACACTACTTTTCTTTGTACCCAGGATGTGACCTACACATTGACAGAAAACATGCTCTTTTGTGGTCCTAGAATTTTAATCCATTGCCATGTTCAGTGTCAAATTGTACTACATCTACTTGTTCATTGAAAGTTCAGGAAAATGTTTATTACTAACCAGATCTGTAATTGATGCATGTGATTTTTAAAATGTTGTATTTGTATGTTTGTGATACTCCAGGTTGCCCTTGAAGATTGGAATAATGTTACTTCTGGGCCTATCAGGTTAGTAAATAAATAAAATAATCAATTCATTTGGGCTAATGAGAAGGGTACACACACACATACACACACTTGCAATTTTGTTTAAGATTCTTCTTACTGGGAGCCTCATTATAAAGGAACTGCATCTTGTGCTACAGTTTTACAGCAGCTATTGTTCTAGAACTGTGTCTCTGGGGAGTGTGAGTGGAGTGCTGTCTCTTTAAGTTCACATAACAATGAGTGTGGGGAGCCATCCTGAACATGTGGCAGAAACTGGTATTGCAGACCGTGAAAAATGGAAAAAAAAAACTGTAATTGTTTACTTCCAATTTTCTGTGCACAACATCAGTCTTGTCAAATACATTTACATTAGTTAAAAATTTACTTTAGTTAATGCATGTGATTAAAATTAATTGCATTCATGTTACAGGAGCTTAAGCAAACTGTTTTGAGTCACCATTTTTTCAAGTATTTGGGATTTCCTACTGTGTAGCAAACAATAAAGCTGGCAGTTTTGTGTTTGGTTTCTTCAACAATTTTCCATTAAGGTGGTGCTTTACTTAAACAGTGGCTTCAGGGTGTATTTCCCTGTCTTTGCACTGAGTGTGGAGATGAGCCCCCATGCTTGAGTGAAAGGAAGTATAGGGCAGGACCAGGAAGAGCCTTGTTTAAATGTATGGAAGATAACCTCTAAAGAATGGTCTGTAAACATAGGTTTTGGAACCTATAGGCATGGGGGCTGTAGCACCCCACTTTTGCCAATGAGGATTCAGAGTGTCCCTTTACTTGTACAAACTACCATTTTATCGTGTTCCTTTTCAACTTTTAGTACTCCACTTCTTCCCATGTTCCAGCACCCATGTGTGGAAATACAGAGATTTCATCAGGCAAAAGTTAAAATTTAACAAGATCTGTTTATGAATGTCTTCACTGTTTTCTTCCATTTGATACTATATATATATATATATATATATATATATATACAAATCTTTCCTTCAAAATAGTTACCTTATTTCACTGAGACTGAGAAACATGTACTATTGGAAATGAAGACTCAAGCCATGGGCAAGAGAGTATGTTCTTGAGATGCTGAGCTGTATACCTATAAAGGACAATGCATTCAAGTTAGTTTTATTCAGTATAAATGTTGCAATGAAGAGAGCTAATGTCCACTAAAGCCCTTCTTTGCTGACAAGAACCTTAAGAGAGGGTCTTTGACAGTTTTACTGTATGGTGTTGAACTATTCCATGAGAATTTTTTAAACAGATCATAAACAATTAATTGAAAAATATTGTCAATATAATAGACTAAGTGAATTTAGTTTATGTAAGAGAGAAAATAAATGATAACACTTGCCATGGTTTTGATTTAAATATAACTATGTCTGCTTGGTCTAATAAGCTCAGTGAAAGCCTTGAATATGCTGTATAAATCAAAACCATGTATGAAAGCCTTAATCTGTTTTATTCATGATTGAAAAGAGTTTCTTTAATGAAAAACAGGTCAAGTGAATTTTTATTAGAACAGAGGTCTAACGTTACATATTTCCTGAACTGTAAACCCACACAAATTCATCTAATAAAAGTTGTTGTGTGTTTCTTTCCTTGCTAATGCATTAAGGAAGAATGAAATGTTGAGCATTGTGGCAAAACATACTGCTAGCACTCCACAATTGCCCCCAGGTGATCAAGCAGCAGGAGGAGAGCCCAAGAAGTAAGCTCCCCAGAGCACAAGAAGATATGGATGGAAACAACACTGAGGACATGGGAGGTATAAATCAGGAAAGTAAGAAGAAAGGAGTCAAGGAAATAGGAATGGAGATGGTAACAAGGGAATAGGAGGGCAGGGGAGATTCCAGGGACAGAACAAGTTGGGGAAGCAGTAAAGCAAGAAGGAGGGAGTAAGGTATGAATAGTCATATATGCCAATGCAAGGAGTCAGGGAATAAAATTCTAGCCCTGGAGGTGATCATGGCAGAGACTAGCCTGGATTTGGTGGCCATAATGAGTCATGGTGCACTGATAGCCACATCTGGGACATGGCTGCACAGGGCTACTCTGTGTTCAGAACAGACAGGAAGGAGATGCAGTTTTATTATATGTGAGGGAGGTATGAAGGCCATGGAAGTATGGCACTTTTAAAACAATTATTTTGAGTGGCAATATTTATATAATTCTTACAACAAAAGGTGGTAATCTCTTGAAGAAACTCATCAATACTGAATGTGTCCATGAGTGAGCATCTGCCATTATAGATCATGTAAAGCTTGCCATTCTCGAAGAAAAGAACTTGATAGTTATCTTTTATAATAGACAATCTTATTATTAGCTATGCGAAAACATTCTATAGAATACCACAAATGTTTTCCACAGAAGCGAAGAATGCTTCAACACTTTTATGAAAGGATAAGGTGGATCACACTTGATAATGAAGATACGTACAATTTCATGGGACAAAAAGCTTCATCCTATTTGTGCATTATTCATGCATGCAATCTTCCCTGTTGTCCCATGACCACCAAGAAGCTCTATAAACTCCATCATAATTCAGACCTTCCTCATCAAATATATCTTTCACTCTGTACTATCTAACAGATATCAAGGACCATCAAGTTGTTTTGTTATCTGCTAGGCAGATACATTATAAATTTAATGAAGCCATATTATGACATTCCATCTTGTCAATACCTGCCCATATGCTGTTCCTGCAGTGATGGTTTCTCAAAATCAGTTTGCCATGAGTTTCCAAACATTCCACTTCCTCATCTTGCAAATTACTATATTTTCATTCTGCTACTCCAGTCAATTTTTTCAACTTACTTTGATATTTCTCCATTCTAATGAAACCTTTGTTGCACACTTAGCAGATGACTTACCTGTTTCCACACAGTGGTCTCCAAGTTCTTCCATTATCAACCATTTGTAAAAACCTTCACTCAGCTCTTACTATCCTGAACTGCTGACAAAACTGCTACAAAAAGAAAAGTGTAACCACTTCTTTATAGACTTCTTTCATAAGCTACCATTTCAGCTCATCAAATCTGCCCCATGGAAATAAAACAATGGGCTGAATTCATGAATACTTTTAGGACTAAGTCACACACTGCAACTCCAGTTGTGGACCAAAATCTCTGCAGCTGTGGACATTGCTATTCACAGCTGCAGCAGTTGTGGAAGATGTTATGTCTGGTCCCACCAGCCTAACAGTTTTCCCCAGCTGCAGGGACTTACCTGGCAACAACACCCATTCATCTGGAGCCAGTCATAATCTGGCTCCATCTTTGTGAATACTCACAGCTTGGGAAAACTGCAGCTCCACAGTGATAACCCACTTGAGAAGGGTTTTCTCACAGCTACAGGAATTTCAAGGGTTTTGTGAATCCTGACCAAAGTGTATAAGAAAAAGTGAGTTCTGATCACTACTCCTCATTCTACATGTATGCTTAGAATCAATTCATTATTCTTTTTTTCTGCATCTGACTAGTTTATGCCCATACTGATGATGCAATTCCTTATATCAAATTAGTGAGTACAAAACATGAGCTGGGCTTTTCAAAGCTGATATATCAGAAACATGCAAAGAAATGTCTATCCAAACATGGTAGTCAGGAAAAAGCTACAGTGTCACCAGAAAAAAAATGTGTCTAATTATAGATCCAAATGTACTTTGTACTTAAGCAAAAATGCTAGAAAGAATTTAATATTATTATCCTAAAGTACAGTAGTATTATGCAATGGGTCTTAAAAATCCTACAACCTGATTGACTAACTGGCACATTTTACCTGTGGTAAATCCTGTGATATGCTGTACCAATGGAAAAGTGCCAGCCAGCCACATAATTTTAAAATCCTTTGACCCCCAAACAGACCACACAGCTGCTATATTGCAATGTTAATGTCATATTGTCATTTTAAATACTTTATTGTCAATATTGTATGTAGTATCATCTGTTGTATGTCTGTCACCCTTTCCACTGATGTGCAACCTTTGTAAAAGAGCTGTTATGTGCTCATAGGTATTGTAATTGAGAATGAATGAATAAATAAATAAATAAATAAATATTGCCCTCCTGGTAAAGTGGACTCTGCCCCTCCACATCAAACATAAAGTCATGAATTTTAAATTCCAATGCACCTTTAAAGTAAACCAACTTTCAGCTCCAATCACAGGATACACAGCCTACTGGTCAAAATTAAAAACACTTCTAAAATGGAGCAGGGACCAAACTGAGAACGTGGCTCTCCCTTCTCAAATCACAGCATTCTCTCTCTCTCCCTACCAGTACTGACATGCTTCACTGACCCTCAGTTTCACCCACATATCATCAACCCAACACTCCAGTTCTGTAACCTCAATAACTCCAGTACACACTAATTCCCTCATTTAAAAAACAAAACTCCTGCAACCTATTGGACACTGTCAGAGCCATTAGCAGCTCACTCTCTCACAAAATTGCACCTGGAAGCAACCACAGTGATGTAGATGTTGCGTCAACCCTCCAGTTTCACGCCACGTACCATCAACCCTGCAGTCCAATCATGTGAACCCCAATAATTCCAGTACACACCGATTCCTTCATTAAAAAAACAAAACTCCTGCAACCTATCTGACATGATCAGAACCATTAAGCTAGCAGCTCACTATCTCGCAAAATTGCAACTCCTCAAGCAAGCACAACAATGGACGGCAGCCCATGAACACTGCATCACACTCTGTCACACTTCCTTAGCAATTACAGAAAGAAGAGAGTGTTGTCTATTTTTCCTTCTTTTTATTAAGAAAAGAGACCAAATGAGCAATATAGAGTGGTAAAGGAGACCGTATAGAGTTATGAAGGAGACAGCATGCAGCATGCCCAAAACCAATCACCTCAATGTCTTCATAGCAACACACACAGCATCTCACTAGCAACACAGCACTACTTTACTTGATGAGTAATAAATTAAAAAAAAATTACAATTTAAAATGCAAACTACGTTTTCTTTTTTTGTCATAAAGGGACATTGTATAATCTCAATATACCACTCCAGGATGTAGGTTATGCTTGGATTTACCACTTCTGGTGTGGTTTACTCACTCGACCTGCAACCTCATGACCAAACCACACTAGGCATGGGTAAATCCCAGCATAACCTACACCCTGTTGTGGTATATTGCTTAAGCCAACACCATGGGTAATCATTGTGCACCACTATGAAGCTTGATAACATCAGTATCAGAAAAACTGCATTCAACTGAATGTAGCTTTTCTGAGTGATATCATAATGCGGCACACCATAGCTACACATGGGATTGGCTACCACTTTATATTTATACAAGACAATCTACTATCCTAACACCAACAAGTGTTTAGAACAGATCATAGTAAAATCATGTCATTGGTCCAGTTGATTAATGAGGTCCTTGATAAATATGATAGAGGAAGTACTTGGCTCAATATTTGTCAACCTGGCAATGCCTTTGAGATGGTAGATAATAGAATTCTATTACAAAAGCTATCTGGTGTTTGTATCATTGATTAAACAGTTCAGTGGTTGGGGATTATATAATTTCATGGCAATAAATAGTAAAAATTGGAGACACTGTATCAGAATCCAAAAAATTATATCAGGAGTACCAATTGCATCTGTAAATTGCTCTGGATACTATTGTCAAATAATTTTTACTTGTATCAAAATGTTTTCCTGTAATTGTAAAACCATTGTCAACTAGTTCTGTACTTGTATTGAAATGTCTCCCTGTATTGTTGTGCTGTACCCTCTCAGGTCATGCCTGAAAATGGTCATTGCTATGGCCAGTGCACCTACCCGTAAACAAAAACTAAATAAATAAATAAGGACCAGTGCCTGCTCCACTCCTGATTTCAATATGCATAAATGGATTGCCAGTGATTAATTTAACTTTGGAGACCATAATGTATGCAGATAGCAAGGTTATCCTTGTATCAGGAAGCGGGTTTCAGTTAATTTATTTTTAGTGGAAGTCAAATACTTCCATGAGTCAAAATCTTGAAGTCATTCCAATTTTTGGAAGTCAAACCACTTTCCAGATCCCACAATTTGAAAGCCAGTATTCTAGGAATGACAATTTATGGACATTAATACAAATATTAGCAGCAAAATACAATTTATTTTAGAAAAAAATCATTTCTTAGCTTCTGTGCCTTCAGTTTTGGAAGTCATCCCATTTAGTTTTTACATTTGGAAGTCAGTGACTTCCTTCCCTTCATTTATAAGTTTTTGCCTTATTTTTGGAAGTCAAATACTCCCAAAATGAAGTTAACTGAAGCACTGATCGGGGGCATCTGTGAAATAAAT
Organism: Neoceratodus forsteri; assembly: GCA_016271365.2. Lineage (NCBI taxonomy): Eukaryota > Metazoa > Chordata > Ceratodontiformes > Ceratodontidae > Neoceratodus > Neoceratodus forsteri. The sequence continues at coordinate 1,328,947,239 of CM057449.1, forward strand.
AGAATCCAATTGGCAACAGAGCTTTAAAAATTGCAAAATATATTATGCTGTGTAAACTGTCAGTGACAAAATCTAAAACAAAGTTAAAGACTTTTGAGCAGTCACGAGTTGTCAGAGGCTTAACGGAGTCAGGGATGACCAGTTTATTGTTGGTGGCAAATGGAGCAAGCATTGATTAAGTTAATTACTTTAAACATCTGGTAATACATTAAGACACAAATTTAATGCAACAATATCATTTGACTACAGTAAGCAATTAAATCAAAAATTGGATTCTTTAAAGGAACAAAACAGTTTTACAACTAATGCCTTAAGGATAATTTCTAGACAAGCACTACTCCTTTATACAGTATGATCACAATAAGTTCCTCTGTTGTACTGCAAACAAAGTGTCAAACAGCATTTGCTGAATTGCTCTTCTTGCTCCACCAAGACATCATCCTAGTGATCTCTAAACTTAATATGATAGTATGTCTCCAGCTGAGCATATCTAACACATTGCTTTCAGTTTCACATATCAGATTTGCCATGAAAACTCATGTATTGGTATCAAATGCATGTATTTGTTTAGATAGATGCTATTCAACTAGACATACTTTAATTTTTTATGCAAAGTATTAGCACAAATTTATATTGGTGAAAAATAATTTACTCATTATGGTCCTAAGTTGTTAAAACAACTTACCAGAAAATCTTTCTTTAGACTTACTGTATCTCTTCCCTGTTTTAAAAATGGACTTCAAAGCATATGACAGCTATTTCTGTTTTACGTTTTAAAGTACCTTGAATGAAAATATCCTGCCTGACTAACATGTAATTTGCCATACCGTGTTTGTTGTACAGTAGTTATACTGAACGATCTTTAGTTTTTATTTTACTGTCATTGATAATAATAAAATGCTACCTGCAAATTTTATGACTGATCCTGGTTTTCTATGCTTCCTGACCTGTGTCTCAACAACAGGCTTGCACAATAAATGAAGGATCATGTTTGATACTGTAAATAGAGTGTACAGTGTTGTACTGTATTTATGCAACATATAGCTCTGTCAGGTGGGTAAGTAACTCTTCTTGACACCCTCCCATTTTGTGTTATCCAAGGCATAAATGAGGGCTGTTCATGGCGTTTCATGAAATGCCCTTGGTAGAGTAAGACTCTTGCTGGGCATTACCAGCCCTTCATGGTAGATGGTACACTACCACCACCCGCATCTCACCTGCATAGATGATAGGGAGGCATTTCAACTATGTTTGGGATGTCATCAGACACTCATTGAGTTAGTATGAACTGTACATTGTTACACTGCCTGTATAGTCTGTACACTTAGACAGTACCTTGTGGCATGTCACAACATTGTTGTCATTGCTGTTTCAGGTTGCCAACAACAGTCACTAGGTGTGGACCCTGAGTCTACAGGTGCAGGTGGCAGCCGCTGAGGAGAACAGACCCTTCTTTTGTTGTCACATGCCATAGCTGTTACATTCTTATCCCTGTACATTTGTACCCCAGCAGGCACATACAACACTTCCGATAAATCAATGCTACATCTGAATGTCATGTCCAGTGGTGTACAATAATTCAGTGTGTCCCCTATACAGGGCTGTGAAGTGTCTCTTTTCTGTGATTCTGTGTTGTTGGGGCCAGTGGTTGGACCTGTCCTGTCGTGTTGGATGTAAATGTCAGAGTGCACCTGTAGTTCTCATTTTATGTGTGGGGATGTCATGAAAGTCAAAAAGCGTGCATACTTAATGGCAATCACACCATAACATCCACAGCTGTATGGGAACCATTAATTGACTGCTGTATTGTATGCCACTAGCACACTTCCAGCCACAGAGAGTCTTTTTATTCTGGTAACCTTCTCCACTCCACAGATAACTTTCTTCCTCCCACCCTAACCAGCTCATCTTCTGTTTGTTTAAGGATTGTTAGCACAATGGGTCCTTGAGGTGCCCCCAATTGTAGCTGAATCTGGTGGAGAAGAGCATTTGCTGGTCAGTACTCAAGTGTCCCTTTGTTCCTTGACTTCATCCTGATGTTAAGGAATTTTTTCATACTATACTCTTGCTGCAATGGATCCTGGAACAATCAGTAAGGAGTCCGCCCTCCACACATGATGTTTCATGCCCACTCTGGTTTACAAAATATCTGTGGAGAATACACCATATAGATCATCTCTCCCTTTTCCATCACTCTTTTTTTTTCATTTCCTGTCCTCTATTTGGTTGTTACACATTTAGGGATCATGCTTCTTTTCAGGTAACTGTTTTCTGTTTTCCTTGTTCTCTCCATTTATAAGCACTAATGTAAACATAAATTATTCATTGATGTATTTATTTCTTGCAAATTGTTAACCAGAAAAGGAATGAACACTGATCCAAGGCTTATTTCCAGGTGTGATGGGGGGTGATACAGAAAAACAGTAAAAGCGGTGGTAAATGTTACAGTCAATACATACTACATAAATAAATATTGCAACATGTACAACTGATAGCAATATATACCCTGGGAGATTTACTTACAATATATGTTAAAATAGTATTGGACATATCTACACCAAGTGAGCCACAGGCAGAAGAGGGTGCAGAAGGCTAACTAATGTAACCCAGATGCCATGTCCTAATGGAGCTACTGCCCTTCCTGTTGCCCACAAAACAGGTTGAGGGGCCTGGCTTCCAGTTTTAATGGCAAAGAGGCTTGTTACCAGTAGTAGAACTATTTGTGTAGTGCCTCCACCCAGAGTAGTTTTAAATGGATCTGATGACAAGCCAGTACAACTCTCGGGATGCTGTACCTACCACTGACCCATCTAGTGGTCCCACACACATGAAGTAGCATAAAACACTTTACCTTGCATTCAGTAGTACAATTGTGGCAATAGCTAATAATATGCTCACTGTGACTACACTTACCAGCAGGGCTCAGACTACTGCAACACACCCTGTATACCTGAAAAGGAAGGGTTATTAGCAATGTCAATGCACTTTATGGCTAGGCACAGTAGACTGGCACATCAGTAATAATATGCTCATGGATAGTGGTAACATTTACAATAAACCTCATTTATTAAGGGGTAAACAAAGAGGTTAGGGGAACACAAATTAAAGGCTGGGCATTTCATTTTGTTTGGTTTTGGCAAAGCATTTAAACAATTAATGGTCCACATGGACAGTCCTGGTTGTCTTCACTGGGTACCTAGACTATAATTGTTGCAGGCCTGGCATGTTGCAGCTGATTAGCTGGCGTTGGCCTTAAACTAACAAATTGATTACTTTTGTAACCATGCAGAATGATTGGCACAAAAGAACAAACATTTGGCTTTTTGAGAACTGGAGTTTGTTACCCTGGCCCAATGGCCCTCAAACCCCTTTAAACCTCACTGGAAACACAACAACATTTGATGCAGGGCAAGCCCAGAAATTGCTCACTACTCTGCAGCTCTCGGGCTGTGTTTGGCAGTCAACATGGATGGCTCACTCAGGCAGTCTTGAACCTCTGAAGTCTCTGTTTCATGCTGCAGGCTTTGATTTTGGGAACAAGGACCAACAAAGAGGACCAGGGCTGACACGACTCACCCCATGTCTAGTCATAACCCTGAGGTGGCTGCAAACCAGCGCTAGCTGCTATGGTGGTAACTGATTCCCACACTGGTCTGGTGTAGAGTCAGTTCAGGATACAGTTCTTTAGGCTGTGCTTCTGCAAACAGGAGGCAGTTTCTGCATTAACAGGCTTTGGAAAATTTACACTGCAATCTTTGCATAGAAAGTACCTTTTTGGCTGAAATGGCTCTGAGCAAGCACAGCTTTCTGGCTGAGCAGAAGCAGTTCTTTGGCTGATGAAACCTCTGGTGCAGGTTTGGTGCCTCAATCACCACTCTGGCACTAAGATGCAGGATTTACCTTCACTTTGGCTGTAGCAAAGAGTCTCTGATGCAGTTCAGGCAAACTCAGCAGTGTTCTGTTTAAAAGCAAAGCAACCTCATTACTGCTGAAGAGATTGCAGTTTATCACAGACCACTTCTGGACTATTTGACTGTAGAAAACCCAGATAGGTCTCCAAACTTTCTCTCAGAGATCACAGTTTGAGCTCCTTCACTGTCTTGAAACTCCCTCAGAATTGTACAGTTCAGCTGTCCCTCCTTAGCTGAAGAAAACACAATACTGAAATCCAATTGGGAGATGAAGCTGTTAATCATAGTTCTAGCATTCCGATTGGTCAATAAAGGTGCCAAGCACATAGTTCCCTATTTCTCCCAGTAGCCATAGCAGAAGGACTCCTTGAGGACCCTTTGAGTTTCTGATTGGCTGAAATGCAAGGTCAAAGTACCATCATGGCTGCTGGATGGCAGAAACAAAAACAGTCCCACTTTAAAGTACATTTTTATGCACAATCAGTTTAGCTTTAAGTTTAAACATTTACAGCATTTGGAAGTGCTCCTCTGCACTATTAAGCAACTGCAGAGTGGAGTGTGGAAGACAGTTGCCTGACCAGTCGTGAGCTCAGATACTCGGACTAAGCACAGGCTATGCACACTATATACAGCGACTGAGCTTCTTAAAGCCATAGCGACAGCATCATCTAGCACGTCATGCTGGAACCATGGATGCAGCATTACTTTACATGGATTTACACTCATTGCTGGATATTAGCCCGGGTTCAAAGGCACAACTAAGGGCTGGAACATGGCCAGAAGGAGGGCAAATGGAGAATCCAGGGAGATAACTCAAGGTAATCCCACCAGTTTTTTACACTATTAAAAATTATCAGAACTAAAGCAGGATGACAGGCCACAAAGGAACTAAGCAAAGGTGCATGGAGGGCACAGAGGTGCATACATGTCAAAACAGAAGGATGAAGATGGAGTACAGACTAGCTAGGGCTCTGAAATGGAGCACGAGTGCAAAAGGAAGTTTAATTGATACTTGAGTGTGTGACAGAATGAAGAAAGATGAAAGGAGGGACAGAGATTTTCCCAGTTGGATGGAAGATGGGCAGAGAAAATAGACTGCCAAAAGCAGATTGGATTAGGGAAAGGAAAAGGTATGAAAGTACCTTGGGCAGAGAGCAGTATGTGGATTGGGTAGGAGAGAGGATACAGGAAAGATAAAGAGGAGAAGAGAGAGCTAGTACTTAGAAATGAAAGGTGCCCAGTGAATGAGGTGGTGGGCAGTAAGGGATGGAAGGGAGAGGTTAATATATAGAACGCAGTGATTGGTACGTGAAGCAGCAATAAAGTCAAAGCAGCAGAAGGCATGGAACAGAGTATTCAGTCTGGCAAGGGAGGAGGTAGGGCTGCACCACAGACCATGTGTGCATAGTCAGATACCAGGAGAAGCATCTTGGTGACAATTTTCCAATGGACTGGGAGGGGCAAACAATCCTTGTTGTGGTAGAAGGGACCAAGTTTGGGACAGGGCTTTCTGTAGTTAGCGATGTGGGTAGAGATGTCTAGACTTCTGTCCAGTCATACACTAAGGTAATTGAAGTTAGGGACAACTTCAAGGGAAGTGCCATCCAAGACAGAAATGACTTGGGGGATCTAGCAAGCGTGATAGCTTGTACCAAAGGTCCTAGATACCATCTTTTTGTTTTTGGTACTGACCAGAAGTTGGTGCACATGGAACCAGATTTGGACATTATTGAAGTCATGCTGTGACAATGTTTCCAGTGCTTAGACTAAGGCACTAGGCAAATAATATAGTTTCATCTGCATACCCTGTACATATGAATATATGAGCTACCACAAGCTGAGGGAAGGTCTTGTATAGAGCCTTGGGGAACCTCAGACTGCATTTTAGAGGGCAAGGCATTGCCAACCTAGGTCAACTGCAGATAGCCAGGGAATAGAATCTGAACCAGTTGATGACTGGTACAGAGACCAGTACCCTCAGGTTGTCCAGAAGGTAATAGTGGGCAACTGTGTCAAAGGCCTTTGCTAGGTCAATGAAGATGGCAGTAGTGATGTGACTCTGCGGTTCCATCCCTAACGGCTGGAGTCAGTAATGAGTAGGAGTGAGGAAACAGTGGAATGTCATTTATGGAAGCCATAGTGGAATAGAGAAATGAAGTTATAGGAGTAGAGAAAGTCAGACAGCTGAGAGTAAACAACCTTCTCTTTAAATCTGGCAAGTACAGGGAGGGAAGAGGTAGGCTGATAGTTATTGCTAACATTTAAAACAAAAGTCGTGAATCAGTGAAACATTATATGGAACTGCATTTATTTGCACCTACTATCTGTGTGTCAGGCCACTTGGACAAACTAATAACAGTACTCCTTTCTCTGAAAATGGACTTGTGTTCACCTCTCCTCGCCTTTGTTCTTGCTTCTCCCTGGGGTCTGCCCCCCCACCTTCACTGTGAAGACTGAGCAAAAGTACCTGTTCAGGATGGCATCTTTTTTTAGTCCTCTTAATTCCAGTCTTTGCTTGCCATCCCATCCTAATCCTCACTATACCTCCTTAGCTTTCTTCTTTTCACTTATGTATCTGAAGAAAGTCTTAAACCCTTCAGCGACTCATTTAGCTATCTTTTCCTTTGTCTGCACCTTTACTCCCGCTCATCACCCTTCCTGCTTCCCTATGTTTTACTTGGAAAACCTCCACGTCCCTCTTCCCTCTGTGTTTCCTTATACCTCCTGAATGCTACCCTTTTCCTTCACCCTCCAGTCAATTACCTAGAGAACAATAAAGGTTTCTTTTACCTACTGCTTTTAATCACATGCTTCACTCATGGGCTGGCTGCCTTAATTATACCTTCCTTACTTTTTCCTTACTGCCTCTTCCCTCCCTGACAATCCCCTCCCATGAGGCAGTTTTTGAGACAGTTCCCCATTTCTTTAAAATCCACCCTCATAAAGTACAGGATGCTCCTTCTTGTGGTTTGCCTCTGATCCTGTCTTTAGGTTAAACCACACAGTACAGTGATCACTGAATAAGGGACCACTTACAATACAATCTGCAGTGCTGTCCCTGTTTGTAAACACCAGATCCAGCATGGACCCATCCCTAATGGATTCTTTTTTTTTTTTTAACAACTATGTTTCTGGCACTCCTGTTCAGAACTCTCTTGGGCCACTGTACTCGCTGACTTGCTCTACCACTCACTGTGTCCCCACATCTTCAATTTCATCATGGTTCCCCAGGTTGGGGATGGCAACCCTGGAAACTGCAGGGGCAGTGACGGGAACCAGCATTGGGCATGTGGCGATGGCCTGGCAGGGCCATCACCTATCTGAGCCGGAGGGGTATTTCTGCATGTTTTATGCCTCAACGTTGGACGTGCAATGCCGCCCAGCCCGTGATGTGGGTGCTCCCACCTATGTCCAGAAGGCAGCTGCCATCGTCTTCCCCCTAGCTGAGTCCCTGAGTGTCCCAGTGCCACGGTCTCTGCCAGGGGCGCTGCTGTGCCAGGCTACCCTGGATCCCTCCCTAAGAGAGGAGAACAGTCCTATGGATGCTTGATCCTCTCTCTTCCCTGCCGACCCGGCGGTCAGGCTTGTTCCCCAACCCAGGTGCATGGCGTGGGTCAATGACATCCGGTGCCTCAGCCTCAGTACCCACAGGCCAGCCTAATGGATTCTTGTACAAGCTGCCTGAGAAAAGCCCTTGTATGGAGCCAAAGATTGCCTTACTTTTATTTGAAGCCACAGTTGAGGCTACACTCCACTTTTGGCAGAAAGAAGTCACCAACTAGCAGCACCTTATCCTTACTTGCCATTCTGATGATGGCTTCCCCAAGTGCCTTATTCCAATCCTCTCTGTGCTGGAGGTCTGTACACCCACCTGTATGGATAAAAGCTGAAGAACTTGTCTCCAGAATGACCCACAGTGCCTCCAGTCCATCATTTTCATCCAGGTACACTTGTACCTCCATGGCCTTGATTCCCTCCCTCACATATATCACAACCCCTCCTCCCTTCCTCCATGCCCTGTCTCTTCTGAACAAAGAGTAGCTCCCAGTCATGGTGGTCAGTGTACCATGACTCCATTATAGCCACCAAATTCAGGCTAACCTCTGCCATGATGATTTTCAGGTCCAGAACTTCTTTCTAAGACTCCTTGCATTGATGCACATAGTTCTCCATACCTTACTCCCTCCCTGCTTCCCTGCATCTCCACCCATTCGTTCCTTATTGTGCTGTTCCCAGAAGGTACATCTGACTCACTTCTGAACTGGCCTTCTCTATCATATCCATCTTGGCTCCAGGCCTATTGACTGTGATCGCTGGTAATGTTGAACCTAATATCAGGCCCCACTACAGCTCTAGCAGTCTGGTATAATGCCCAAGGTCTAAAAATGGCACATCTGTATGTCCATATAATTATGTCCAATTTGGCAGAGCTTGCTGCCTGGGTTGGGCACTGCAGCCCTGATATACTGGGCCTAACTGAGACCTGACTGAAGCTTACTGTGCCAGATACTGCTTGTACCCTGCCTAGCTTTAATCTCAGCAGGTCTGACTATGTTTGATCTAAGTGTGGCGGGGAGCCTTCTGTTATACTATAGAGGTCACCTGAATGTCTCCTTGATCCAGCAGTCTCTTCTCTCATCCTCAGTCTGTGTGTTTTTACATGTATTACTGCTGCTGGGTAGTACTAAGAAAATTAATCTGGTCTCTACTTATAACCCTATCTCAAGAAGCCAATAAGGGTTAACTTATCTCCTTGAGGCTGTTAGTGCTAAGGTTAGCTTGAATGAGCTGTTGACAATGGGAGACCTTGACCTGAATTGGCTGGGGAGCAATGTTAAATGTTATATGCCTCTTCTATGGTGGCTTGGTCTGAAGCAACTTATTTCCTCTCCTACCAGACCCTCCACTAATGGAGGTCAGCACTTTAGCCTGAACTGGGTCCTGTCAAACAGAGAAGAGTGGGTCCCCCTATTGAGAACCTTCCAGATGCCATCTCTGATCACACTACCACCTACTGTGTTTGGAAAGTGAGGTTGCTAAAGTTCCTCCAAAGTTTATCTCCGTCTAGGCTGCTGACTTTTCAACTAAGTAGAGAAAGGCCCATATGAAGATGCTAAGTGAAATGTATGGAAATCTGAACTTCATCCTTGAAATTGTTAAATCTTGTATGTAAGTATGAGGCCACTAAGTGAAATGTAAGGGTATATGATTTTACCTTTTGTAATTATTAACCTTTGTATAGATGTATGAACTTACTTTGTACAGTACACTTTTGCAACATCTTGAGAGGACCTCATTGTAAATGAGTCTGTGACTCAATTAAGTTTTATCCTAATTCATAAAGTTTTTATGAATAAATAGTTTTACTACCACTGTGCTCTATCCAAATTAGATGAATACTCCTTCCTCAGTAACCATGCCCACACTGACTGGTCCTCTATATTGCTGGATGCTGATGCATCTGTTGCTATCTCAATTTCATCTCCATCTTTTCTGCCCTGCAGAGCTGAATATACTCCTTTCCTCTAAAGGAGAGTATGGGCACAGTCACAAAGTGGCTGCATAGTGACCTGCTACTGTAGCACTGATGAAATCCAAGGATAAATTCTGGACTAAATTTAAGTCCACTCATGCTAGGACCAATGTCCTCAAATATAGCCAACCTAGGAATGTCTGAAAGAAAGTTATACAGCAGTCTAAAAATTAGTTCTGGAGTTTCACACTCCTTGCATCTGCTATGAATCCCTGCAATTTCTGGTGGAACATCAAAATGTGGTTGTGGCACTGCCTAACAATACATAAATGAACTCCTCCTGGACTGGGTAAACAGTAATAACCTTCTTACAACAGCCAATGCATTTAATAGGCATTTCTCCGATTTACTAACAGCAATACAGCTCCACAGCATCGAGGTGTGAGTACTGAGTTTATCAAGATGCAGAGGCAAAAAACAGCCTCCTCAGCTGAAAAATAAAGTGCAAAATACTTTATTACTTGAAAGCCATGCTTAACAAGCAGGTGCATACAAGGACAAACAAACACCTCAACCGTTTTGTACAGCCTAGTATGTCATCAGGAGGATAGCATTTCCTGTTGATTGTTAGGCTTATATAGTGAAGATTCTTAAAGTGACAGTGTATATATTAAATACATCAGTGTAACAACTTATAAACCCTCAGATAATCATCTATAAAAAAAGGTGTCAAAAATTATTTTCAAAACGTGTACCAAAGTTTATAATGTGACATGTAAGCCTAAAAACAAATACTTATCATCATTAGCAGTAGCAGTAGTAAACAATGCATTTAATATGCAGGTTTAATCAATTATATTGTACATAAAGATAGGGATCCAAAATAATAAATACCAACTCCAGTGGCCTATTTAGGGTATTGGAGATGGACACAGGCCTTCCTATCATCCATAAACAAAACAGAATCAAAGACACTTATTTAATATAAACAGTACAAGGCAAGCTAAACAGAAAGTGGGTCAGGCAGTTGTACCTCTAGCATCTATCCCTATAGGGTACCAGATTATCTTTCCATTCTCTTTCTAATACAGGGAATCAAATCAATGCGTTCATTTAGGCCTGGTGATATAAGGGCACCAAGAGTGTGAATCCATTATGACTCCTCACCCGTAGTAAGTCATTCACATTTCACCTCGTGGTCCCAATCTAACAACCCCCCAGGCCACAGAATTTAAAAGTATGGTGCATGACCCTTTGTCTAGTATTCCTATATGGTTAGATAATGCACTACAGGCATCATTATTGGTAACAGACCTTAGGTGTTCCCAATTCTTAGTTTTAGTGCCATAGTTGTTTTACTCACATAAAAGGCCCTACATTGGCATGTGGACAAATATACAACATTTCAGTCAAGCAATTAATAAAATCCTTAATCACATGTTCCTCCACACTGTTGCAGCTGGTAAATGTACAACATTTCAAAATTGAGCTACAAAACTTGCAGCTACCACACACTGATATATTTCTTTGGGTAGGGGTTTCTGTTGCAGAAGTAGTACACTGAACTGGCAAAAACTGTAATTTGTCTTCCCTCACTTCTCCATTCGCTACTGCAACTCTGCAGTGTCCACCTGTAGCTCCCTTTCATCATTCTCCCCAAACAATCCATCTTCTACTTGCAAATATTATTAGTAATGGAAATGGCCAGGCTTCTAAGGAGTCTCCCCATTTAACAGTGCTGGCTTTGACAACATGGAGTCCAATCTTATAAGCCTAGATGCTCCTCTCCTTGCCCCTCGATAGCCTACCTCTTCAGCATCTCCCTACTTACTGGGATTATCCCAGATGCATGTAAGGTATCTAGGGTGGTCCCAGTTTGCAAGCAAGGGGATCCTAAAACTATGGGTAATTATCTCCCCATTGTGATTCTGTCAGTGATCAGCAAGGTTCTTGAGAAGATTGTTGCCTCCCAGGATGCTGAATACCTTCATTGGCATAATGTATTGTATTGGCCCTTGTGCAGCATGGCTTCCAAAGGGACATAGCACCTCCACTGCTCTTATCATTATTACCTCTGTCATCAGGGCTGCTATGGCTAGTAGCAATCTTTTGGGAGCAATTTTTGTGCATCTCTCGAAAGCTTTGACATGGTTGGCCATAAGTCCCTTTGTCTCAAGCTTTGTTCCTGTGGATTGTGAGCCCATGTTATTGCAAATTCTCTAATTACATTCATGGTGGGCAGTAGCTAGTTAAATTAAACAGGGTGATGTCTGAGCTTACACCATTCAAATTGGGGTCCCTCAGGGCTCCATCCTAGAGCATCTTCTTTTCTTTCTATTTATAAAATGAGTCACCTAGGATGCCTAATCTCTATACCTCCACTTTGTATGCAGATGGCCTTGTATTGCTAATCAGTGCAAACAATATTAGAACTGTTAATTCACAGGTAAATGATGACTTCTGTCATATTCAGTCTTGGATTACAGCAAATAGGCTGGTTCTCAATATGAAGAAGATGGAGGCGATGCTCTTCGTTTCACCTGGTAAGATCAAGTGCTGCCCTGAATCATTGATAGTCTCATGCACTGAGGGATCCTTCATTACCACTGTGCTTGCCTTCAAGTACCTTGAGTGACCCTAGACCCTCGGCTAGACCTCTCCCTGCATATCTCAAATGTGTGTAAAGCTGTAAACTAAACTGAGTCTGGCCTATAGGGCCAAAGCTATCCTCACCCCTAAGGGTTGTGTTGTCCTTGCTGGGTGCTCCTTCCTAGTCTTAATTATGGGTTCATCACTTATGCAAATGTGGCTAACGCTCACTCTGTAAATGGGATGCAGTTTATAATAACATTTGTATGTTTCCTGTATTGGCTACTCATCTCACACAATGCTGGCAACTCTATAGCAAACTGGGCTGGTTCTCACTACAAACAGTTGATCTTTTTTCTCGCCTTGTTTTGTTGACAAGACTCATAGAACTGCTACCCCATCTGTTCTGGCAGGCCAGTTAAAAACACATATTTGCAGCTACCAACTCAGGTCCATTGACCAGTTCCTTTTGGTGGTTCCAAAGACCTGACCACCTCAGGTGACCATGCCTTTGCGGTTTGGGCACTGAGACTGTGGAACTCCTTCCCATCTCTTGCTCATGGGGCTGTCTCCCATTCTCTTTTTAAGAAGCTCCTCTGGAATTTCTTGAAGACCAATTCAGCCTACTCATGCACTGAGCCATATGGTATATATCCTATGGACTGGTGTTCCTTGCCATTTCCTCCTGTAGTGTTTACTCATGGTGGCTTACTGTTCATGCTCACTAGGGATTAGTTTTCTTGTTTACCATGCTATGAACTGTTTTGCAATTGTACCTGATGAAATATGCAACTTGTTTGCATTCACTTCTATTGTAATTGCTACTTTCTGCCTATGTAATTACCAATCTGCTATTTTGCAGCTTGTAAATATCACTGCATTGTTGCTGTTATATGGTTTTGTATTGCTTTGCAATTCTTCCAGGGCACACCTTAAAATAGGCACTGTGATTGTTTAGTGTGCTTACCTGGTCAATACAAACTAATAAATTAAATAAATTGTTGAAGCCTCCTCAATGCACCATGCCTTCAACCAATTCTTAAATGCCCTGGTGTGGCATACCCTTTCCAACCCCCAGCTGTTTTATTTATTTTTGTCATCATTCCGAAATAACCTTTGAGCAAAGTGCTTTTTTCAAATGCTCCATGTCAAAACAGGGAAATTATACACATAGAAGACATCACATAAAAATGTTCCGTTTACATTGACATGAGAAGTAAAAGTATTATAAATCTAAAAAGCTTTAAATGTTTACATGTGCAGCAAATCCATACACCAGAGGGTCTAATTTTCAAATCATGCACAATCTGAAGACAGAAAGAGTGCATTGTGCAAGAATGTCAGTTTTAGAAGAAAGGGAGGCGGCCAAAGGATGGCATTGTCGTTGGTGAAAGGAACCGGGGTGGGGGTGGAGGGAAGAGAGGACAGGAATTGGGATGAGTAGACCTAGCAGGAAGTAGTAGTAATGAGTCCGAAGCCATGGATGGGCAAACAGAGAGGGGTAGGGAGGGTAAGGCTTGGAGTAGTTTAGGGTCAGGAGTTTGTGGAATGGTATTAACAAGGTAGGCCAAGGAATAGGGCCAGGTAAGTGTACACTTGTGGCAGCAGGTGGCAGTCCAAGGCAACAGTAAGGGATGAGATGCTGAAAATCTCAGTGGGGGGGAGTGGTACCAGGTTTAAAGTGCCAAACCAGTTGGGGTGGGAGGCAGTATCCTCCAATCAAGAGTAGAGGATAGAAGAGAGGAGGTTGAGATAGTGTAATGGCAGTATCCACAGCTCAAGCTGGTATCCTGCAATCACAAGAACCAGCACTAGAGAGGTGTTGCTTCAATTCAACTTTAAATGACTGGAGACTATTGTTGTTAAGTATAATAGAAGGGATCTCATTAAGCCATGAGGTGCCCTGTAGGTGAAGGAATGTTGCCTAAAGGCGGTTTTCCTAAACGGAACAGCCAAGAAACTTCGTTAATACTTCTGGTCTGGTAACTCAATGACTAGTATGTAGTATATCTTTAATGCAAGGGAAGCTTTCCCAAGTAGAGTTTTCATATCTCAGGAGGCAAGTCTGATACTTTATTTAGATTGAGCCAGCCAGTTTGTTCATATAGTTGGTAGGAGTGGTACGGTTGTCTGCACCAAGGGTAAGTCTAAATGCCTTATTGAGTGCAGTCATTACCGCTTGAGAGCAGTGTCCAATGTCACACCATAGACCACCAATCCATAGTCAATGATTGACAGAATGGAACTAGTGACAGACAGCCATAGGGCAGTGGGTGTAAGATATTGTTTATGTCTATGTACACAGGTAACAGCTTGGCAAACACCACCATGCATGCCACTGGCTTGAGGCCACCCCCAGCTCCCTGAAATTTCCCTGCACTACTACTACCCTGTCCCCTGCCAGGTCATTTGTACCTTGGTGGACAATGACATTAAGCTCCCTCCCATTTTCCTGCTGTCCTAGCGACCCTTTGCATATGCTGTCCATCCTCCAAGCTGAAATACTTCTCAAATACTTCACATCTCTCTCTTCCTTCTTCCACCTGCTCCCAAGTATATCCCTCTTACAATAGGGTACCCTGCTAGCAGCTGCTTCCTCCTTGGCTGGGGGCCTTTTCCCTCCTCCTTGGGGCCTCCCTTCTGAGAACCCCCATTTCCTCCTTCCCACTAGCATGGGTGTCTACAACACAGTCAGCATTAAACTTTAAAATAACTTAATTGCTATTGAGTTCATAATCGATTATCTACACTCAAAAGGAATGAATTTGAAGTTTACATTTCAGTGTTTTTTCCAGCGCAGTGGGTAATAAATGTAACTTTTTTGCATCTCATTTTTCTACAATATTTTAAATATATGACTAGTTATACATTTCATTCATATATAAATCCAGTGCATACAAAAATCATAAATAACAAAGCAAAACAACCAAAAGGAGTGATTAAACAAGTTAACAACTCACTGCAATTAAAGTTTAATGCTGACTGTACTGTACTCTTGGCTACTCCATCTTGCCAGTACAGCCAGTACAGGAAAGAAATGGTACAGGCTGAGGAGTATGCACCCTTTCCACCACCCACACCATCCTGGAGTCTACTGTAGTGCCCCAGAGTTTTATTTATTTATTTATTTTATTTAAAATTTGGTAACTGTGAAAAGCATACTAAGCCCAGGCTCGCTTCCAGGTGTGACACAGGAGTTGGTGGGCTTCACAAAGAGAGATGGGAATCCTTCCCCTAGCTGGGGATCTGAACAAAAAACTTTTCTTCCCTCCTTTTTTCTCTCCCTCCCACAGCATTTGTCTGAATTTGTACCTTTGGTGCTGCAGGGGCTGAGCTAGGATTCAGCCCATGTCAACAGACCCTCCCTCCAGGCTCGAAAGGCTCAGTCACTGGGCTGTTAAGGAGGACCTCCCTGTCCTACAAAAAGGCCTGTGGAGTGGTTTCAGTGGGCAGCAGTGGCTCAGCTGGCAGGGTGTAGGATGCAGGAGCACAGATGCATAAACATATCTCTAGTAGGCCCTTGGCTCCTACAGCATCACTCCCCTCAAGCGAGTCTGATGGCAGAAGCAGCAGTCAGGTCGGACCATGGCTCCCTGACTTTCGCTCTTCCTGAGTCCTGATCAGTGGTGGAGGCAGCAGTTTTAGTGGCAGATGGAGGCGTGCTGCATCACTTTAGATCTGGGTGAAACAAGCACCCCAGACCTTTGCTTCCACATCACCAGTTACAGGAGTAGCACAGAGAAGCTGTGTGGGAGTGCAGCTCCTGGGCCACCTTCCTGGACTCCCTGCCAGCAGTAGCTATCCCAGGCCAGTCGTGTGTGGGCCATCTGCCCAATTTTATTATACACTTGTGCCAGAACAGCATAGGGGGCAGAGGGAACAAGGAACAAGGAATCAGGAATCCAGCTCCTAATCTATGTTTCACACACAGGCACTCCAGAAGAGAGTGGAAGAGACATGGGCCAAGTGCCCACACAACAGTGAGCACAAGGGTAACATGTGCTGAAAATCCTTGTTGAATCTGGCACAAATCAGCACAAGGTGGGTCCAGGAAGCAGAGGCTTAGTGCCCCAACAGAAGAAAACTATCACTGCTGCCTGGCGCAAGTCAGGAAAGAGAGGTACAGTGGGCTAACAGACAGTTGTTTAGTTTCATTCCTTTCTGTACCAGAGGTGGGGCCAAGAAATAGAGGCCACTACAGAAAGCTACAGGGTCTGGTGTTAACAGCAATTGCAGAAAGGCGATCGCCCTTAGGTTGAATAATACATCGCAAAAATTCATTTTGCCACGTACACCCTCGGCGACGATAAAAGGGCGCTGGTCTTTTTTTTGTTGTTGTTTGCGTGAGTGGGGCTTTGCCCCACACCTCTACTAAAGATTCTTAGCTCCACAGGGTGTATGTCGGAGGGGTGAAAAATAAAAAAGTTTAATTCTTTCAGACCAGTGCAAAATCCCAATACACCCAGCACCGAACCTGGAACCCTTCCAACCATAGCCTGCCACAAACCCACCACACCACATGGCCAGCTCAGTAAACCACCATTGAGCTACACCTCACAAATTCTCCCTTCCTAGTCTCCAGTCAGACAGTGTGCTCGCTTCCCCCACACACTCGCATATACAGTACATATAGTGACAGGGATGTCGCTATATCCGAATTTGCCCCTGTCCACTAGCCCTGAAAACAGGTGCTGCTATTGAGTCACCCATTTTGTAAGCACTCAATAGTGGTCGCTCTTCTCACAGGATACCCAGCTACAGGACCCTCATATTTATTCACTCAGAGGGCGGAGCCAAGCCTCAGCCCAGAACAAGGCAAGGTTGCAGGCCCATAGTTAATATCAATAGGGAATGCAGGACTAGAGCAGAGAGGCCCAAAGGGAAAGGGGCAGGGCAGCAGCCAAGACCATATGAATATTAACACAAGGGCTGCTCTGCACTGGTAGATGCTGTACCTAATTAGCTGAGGAGGAGATCCTTAAGGCACAGTACCCTCTTGGGAGGGAGGGAGGGAAAGTGACTACTAGCTCTAGGTTACCTATGGAGCTATATGAGGTACACTGAGTCCTGTATGGACTGAATTTGGTTACTATATGATGAGTGCCTCTAGTGGCTAACCCTGTTGGCCTAAGAGCTGAAATGCATTGCTTGCAACCCAAACTGTGTTATTGGACTGTCCTGTGGACTCAATGTCCAGCTTCACCACTGTTGCCAGGACCAGTTTTTCTGCACTTGATGCTGACCTAAGGGGGTCCTTGACCACTCTTCCATCTTCAGTAGACCTATCTCCAGTGATGCTGACCCACTTCAAATTTCTGCCACAGGCTCCATCATCAGTCCACAGTGGTAATTTGTAGAGAGCTTGTAGTTAGGTATTCAGAGTGAGTCAGCTTAAGGGCTACCCTACCCTCTAGGTGAGGGAACCACAGCTGACATCGTGCATGACAATTTTCTTATTTTGCGCCCATCCAAATGTTGTGCACATACAAGTGCCACTCTGAAGAGGCTGCACAGAAAATTGCATCACCAGTACTCTTCTTTGTGGAGGTAGCCTGGGTGCTGGGGATCTATCTGTGGTCATTAGGTGGATTATCAAGAAAACCGCCTGCTTGACCAGGAGATTTCAGCTTCTTGTCAGGAGTTGCAGAGGATCACCAAGTTCTCACTATCCAGCTAGCAGTATTCTTCCCTGTTTTCTGTTCATCCAGGGATGCACCATTATGGCCTGTGTACAGAAAGTGCTTTAGGTCAATTTCACTTGCTGATCAGCCAATGCATTGAAAGGCCCAAGCTTGGTTCATAAATTGTCTCATCAGCTCAAAGCAAAGTGCATGCAGGACATGGACTGAAAAGGGTTAACCCACTGTTATTAGTCAGGTCAGTTGTTGGTCCTGATTTGTGTTGTTTTGCCCACTAGTTTTGTTGCCTTGTAGCACTGTAGAAAAAAAACTGTTATCCTGTTGTTCCTCTTGTCTCTTGTAAATAAACCTTTTGCATCTTGGTCCCTGAGTAAGCTTCCTGCTTCTTCTTCCAGAGCCATCTGGCCTATTCAGAATCTTTAGAAAGACATGAACCCCATTCCACCAGAGCTGCGGCCCTACAAACACTTGATGTAATCGACAGGATAAGAAATATCAAGGATTCCAAAGTTAGACTACCCATACAAAGATGCCTGCAATAGGAAGGAACTGCCCTGGAAGAAGGGAAGGATCAACAGAAGTCTGCAACATGTCGTTGATGATGATTCCCTACTATTATATGGAGCCGTGGCTCCATGCTTTATTTTTATTTTTTGTTTAGTTTATTTATGACTTTAATAATCGGGTAGTACACTGATCCCAGGGCCTGTTTTCAGGCATGACCTGGACCAAGGCAATGGCACAGGAGCAAACAAACACATTGTACATAGACTATGACAGGCAAGTCACACAGTGATGTCCAAGAATGATAAAAGAGAGATACAACAACAGTCATTACAACAATTTAGTACAGAAAACATTATATATAGTAAATAAGTTCAGAACAGCATAAATAAGGTGCTTTATGGAAGAAGAAATGGATCCAAACACTGACAAGCTGCATGAGCTTACTGACAAAATGAAAGCCTTCTTCCAATTGTACTACTTGTTTGAAGCTCAAAGAGTCAAGATCCTGATGATGCAACTCTGAGGTATGGCCCACCGGTGTTGTCCTCCTTGCCATGTGATGAGAAAGCAACATAGAACAGATTTTCAGAATGTTGAACCATATTAATGGGCTCAAGAGTCTGTTTACATCAATGGTTTGAGACTTCTTGAGGTACAGGAGAGGACGAGACCCTCCGTGACTATTCATTAAGCCTGCAGGAGGACCTTTGTGCAATTCAGCAGGTCTATCCGAACGTGTTCCCAACCCAGATAGAATCCTGATGGATGGATTCATCAAATGGGTTAGAAGTGGACCATCTGAAGCAAACTGTATATTACAAGAGCAATAACCTGAGGTAGCATTCCCTGTTTTAAAGAAGGCCATTCAGTTAATTGAGTCACAGATTTGAGAGCAGTGATCCAGCATGGCAGCAAAGCATGCCAGCAAGATGCAAGTTGTGGTCCAGTTCCCACTTAGAAGTCCCCTGGTGCAGTCAGGGTTCTGGTTGTCCCTAACAGGAATGGTATTCCCACCATGAAGTGCAAGAGGAGCTGACATGGTTTGGTACACAGGAGCTGGCAGCACTCGTGGCAGAGATGAAGCAAGAGGCCCAGCTCCAGGTTGTGCAATGTCCATGCCAGTCCAGGAAGAGAAGGAACAGAGGTCAAAGACATATGGGTAGACAGGAGGAGCAAAGCAGACTCATGTGCCAAAGTGAAGAACCCATTGGGCCCATTCAGGAGCCATGTCAGGGAGTGATACCAGAAGCATCTAGATCAAAGGGCTCTCGCCAGCTGTATGTGGACACGAAGAGGGAGATGGGAGAAAGATTAAGCAGAGCAACCCGAGCTGTTATAGCACCTTCTGAAAGTCTGTCAAGAGTTTGGGATGCCCGAGCTGAGGAGCATGCATATATATATATATATATATATATATATGGTGAATGCTGTTATATGTGATGTAAGCCAGCACATTCTAGATCAGGAATGTCCTGAAGGAGGCCCAGTATAAGTAGCTTGCACAGCGGTCACAGAGTATGCAAAGCAGAAGACGAGGCTGCAGAAAAAAAGTGAAAACCTCAGGAAGAGTCTCCGACAGAAAGCTCAGAAGATCCAGGAGCAATCAGAGCAAGCACACTGCTATGAAGAGACAGAGGCATGGTACACAAGACATATCCAGAGTACCATATTATGGCTGAAGACATAAACCATAAGTTGCTCACAGAGATACAGAAGAAGGAAGAGCTCAGAAGATGCTTGGTGGAGTTGTAGGCATCCTAGCAGGAGAAGGAGTGCGCCAGCTAGATGCTATATGTCCACAGGAACTACAAGACCCCAGGGCCTGACAGCCCAGTACTGTTGGATGAGCGAACCAACCAGCATTCATGTCCAGAGATTCCTGACTCCTGCCTGGCACCTAAGAATGAACAGAAAAAGAACCAGATCCAGTTTACCCACTGTGACTGATATTTATTTACTTCGTTTTTGTTGACCGGTAAGTGTACTAGACAAATTCTGCCAATTTTCAGGCATGACCCAGGGAAGGGATACAGATGAATGCCAAGTGACTTTGAACCAGATTAAGCTGTTGGTGGCATTTTAGTGATATCAGTTGTCAGATCATGCAGGCTGCACCCCCATTCAGGTGTCAGCCAAGGCAGTGGAAAGGCACCACTGAAAGGAGAAAAAACTCTCTTCAAGCAGAGCCCAAACCACTGGCCAATTAAAAGGTGTGTACAAGGAGAGTGGCAGATGATGCTCATGATTGTAAGAAGCCCTTACTCATAGGAGAGTGAGTTCTGGTCCAGTCATGGTTTGGTGGGAGGTCATCTTCTGAGTGAGCCCACCCATATGCCATCTTGGACATCCCATACCCAGACTTTAATGCCTACCAGGTCCAAACTTTCGACGGAACACAGAAGTTAGTACACTAAACCAATCTGAAGTCATGCATGGTTCCTGTAAAGTCAGGCAGATGGATCTACAAGGAGATGTAGGAACTACTCCCGAAAAATACCTTCAAGCTGTCCATACTGACTCCTCGTGGTTAGCTAACCATAAAAGAAAAGTTGACTTCAGTGTAAATATGTTGAATGATCATTTTTGAATCTATTGGTCTTAGTTATTCTAGTACCTGATGTACATGGCCAAGGAAAGTCACAGGGCTAACAAATGGTGAAGTGAATAATTCACTCAAAAGTCAAGAGATGCTTAGCATGTTTAGAATGAAATATCCAATATGCTAAAAATGTTAAAGTAGATCAGTTAAGAATTTATGTTTTCAAGTAGACTAGTTAAATAGTTTTACAGAGGTAAAACATATACTTGTGTTTTGAAATTTGAAATTGCAATTTAACCTCATACATGGGAACATGTATGTTTAATGGAGGGCAAAGTTGTAGTGCCCCAGAGTTGGGGGCCACCACAAAGAGGGGATCTGGAAAAAAAAATTTCTTCTTTTTTTTCTCCCTACTCTCCCCAGCCTTTGTCTGAATTTGTGCCTTTGGCACCACAGGGGCTGAGGGCTGGACTCAGCCCATGCCAACAGACCTTCCCTCCAGGGCTGGAAATGCCCAATCCCCAGGGTTTCCAGGCAGGACATCCCCCTGCCCTATGAAAGGACCTGGGGAGTGGTTTCAGGGGCAGTTTGGCTCGGCTTGCAGGATGGAGGATGCAGGGAGCACAGATGCCTAAAGATACACGCTAGTGGGCCCATGGCTCCTCCAGCATCGTTCCCCTCAGTGCGAGTCAACAGCAGCAGCAGCAGTTGGGTGGGAGCACAGCTCCTGATGTGAGTGGTCCTCCATTCTCTCCTCCTGAGTCCCAATCAGTGGGGTGAGTGCAGTGTTAGTGGCAAAACGAGGTATGCTGTATCAATTTTGGTCTGAGAGGAAACACGTCTCGGACCTTTTGCTTCCACCTCACCAGCTGCAGAAGCAGCCCAGAGAAGCCGTGGTGGAGTGCAGCTCCTGGCTACCTTCCCTGACACCCCAGCAGTAGTGTCCATCCTGGGCCAGGTGGTAAATGGGCCGTGTGCCCAATTTTATTATACATTCATGCCAGAGGGTGTGGGGACAAGAGGGAACCAGGAATCGGGGTCTGGCACCTGATCTATGTTTAACACGCAGGTGTTTCAGAAAGGAGGGGAGAGAAACCAAAGTGGTCCGAGCACCCACACAATGGACAACAGAGGGGTGCTATGGGCTGGAAGCTCTTGTTTAACCTGGTACCAATCAGCACAGCATTGGGCCTGAAGCAGAGGCATAGTGCCCCAAACAAAATGGAAACCCTACATGCTGCTGGCATACATCAGGGAAGAGGAGACACAGCGGGCTAACAGCCAGTTGTTTTAACTTCACACCTTTTGACACCGGGGCATGGTCAAGAAATAGAGCACACTACAGAAAGCTGCAGGCCTCTCATATTTATTCACTAAGAGGGTGGAGCCAAGCCTCAGTCCAGCACAATGCAAGGTTGCAGGCCCATTATTAATATTTGTAGAGAAGGCATTACTAGATCATAGTGGCCCCAAAGGAAAGGGGAGGGTCTGCAACAGAGGACCAAATGAATATTAACTCCTTACTTCCTGGGTGGCCATTTTGTGTCAGGTAAACAATGGATAGTTCGGAGTTCATGTGGAGCTATTGGAGGTAATGAGTTAACACAATAGTGGCTCTGTCCTAGTGGATACTCAAATGAAGTAGCTGGGGATCCTAAAGGGACAGCATCCTCTTGGGAGGGAGAGGAAAGTGACCACTAGCTCTAGGTGGGCTATGGGGTTATGTGATGTGTACTGAGTACAGTATGGGCTGAACTGGTTTATCATATGACTAGTGCCTCTAGTGACAGACCCCATTGGCCTAAGAACTGGAATGCATTGCTTGCAAACCAAACTGTGTTATTGGACTGTGTCTCCTGTGGACTCAATGTCCAGTTTTGCTTCTGTTGCCAGGACCAGTTTCTTCTGCACTCGATGCTGACCTATGGCGAGTCCCTGGCCACTCCTACATCTTCAGCATACCTGCCTCAGTGATGCTGATCTGCTTCAAATCTCTACCACAGGTTCCAGCATCAGTCCTGTGGTGGTAAGTTGAAGAGAGCCTTGTTAGGTATTCAGGAGTGAGTCAACTTAGGGGCCACCCAGGTTCAAGAATGAGGCACCACAGTTCACATTGTGCATGACAATTTTCTTATTTTGTTGCCCATCTGCAAGTTGTGCACATTCCAGTGCTGCTGTGCAGAGGCTGAGCCAAAGATCGCATCACCAGTAGTCTTCTTGATGGGATGTGGCCTGGGTGCCAGTGACCTACCAGTGGTCATTGATGTGGATCATCCAAAGAAACATATGCTTGTCCAGGAGACTTCAGCTTCTCAACAGGAGTCACAGAGGATCACAAAGTTCTCTTAGTCCAGCTAGCAATGTTCCTTCTTGTTTTATGTTCATCCGGGATGCACTGTTATGGCCTGTGTATAGAAAGCACTTTGTGGGTCAATTCCCAACTGCTGATCAGCAAACACATTGAAAACCCAAGCTTGGTTCATCAAGTTGTCTCATCATCACAGAAAAGTGCATGCAGGACTTGAACTGAAAAGGGTTAATCACTGTTATTGGTCAGGCCAGTTGTTGGTTCTGATTGTGTTGTTTTGCTCACTTGTTCTGTTGCCTTGTACCATTGTAGGAAAAAACAGTTATCCTGTTGTTCCTCTTGTCCATTTTAAATAAACCCTTTTGCATAGTCCGTGAGTAAGTTTTCTGCCTCTACATCCAGATTTGTCAGGTCTATCGTGAATCTTTCATGAAACATGAACCCCATTCTACTGGAACTTCAGCACCCTACACTACCGAGGTCCAACTGCTTTGCCTCTGCTTGAGCATCCTCAGAGGAGCAGGAAAGACTTTGTAGTTCCTGGAGGGGCAAAACATCCTCTGCACCCATGCTAGTTTGGCGGGAGTCCAGCAACCTCTGCCCTAACCCAGAGAGATAAGTACAAATGGGGCTTCACCTCAGTCTCCAGAAGGTGTCCCTAAAGACTGTGACTGCACACGCACAGCTCTGCACCAGTTTCATGATCTTCCCTTCCTTTAACTTTATGCCTGTTGAATCTTCTCTGTACTGTACTGTACTGCCTATCGCTCACAATTCGTTGTATGCCTACCTCTCTCATTTGCTTGTCTGAAACATATTTGTTACCTTACCCTAGATAGAATATCTCATGATGTTTTCCATTTTAAAACCCACCTACCTGTGTCTAATGTGCCCTGGTGTCTACTACTACTCCTTGTCCACTTGCCAGAACTTAATCTGTTCTCCTACCTTGACAGGATGCCTCTTATTTTCCCTTTTCTGACCCTCCTAACTGCACCTACTCATCCTGTGCATGTACTGCTACTTTTCTACTTGTGGTACAGTATGTCTGCAAGCTGTAGCTACCTCCCTGTTGCCAGTTGTTTTTGTACACTGTAAACAGTAATGTGATTTTTTTCCCACCTTGGTCTGGTGTCTCCCTGCAGACTGCAACTGGATGGGCACCTTAAAGGAGGAAACTGCACATGACAGACTGCTGAGTTGCTGCACACTATATCACTGTGGAGAACTGGAGAAGCAGGGTTGCTAGAATGCTAAACTCCCATCTATAAAAGGTATGCCACTGTAGCCTATGTGAGAAAGAGAGTCCAGCAATCTTTCCGGGCCATCTTGTGAAATAGATTTTGATGCCTTTATCCTGCTGCTGCTTGTTTTCTTTTGCAGATGCTGGAGTTTGAGGTGGTCAATAGCTCTAACTGACAAAAAGGAGGGCAGGGATCCCAGGGACTTGACCGCTGGACAAATGGCACCAGAACAGCTGTGGTTCCAGCTAAATAATTGATTGGAGAATAGAGGAAAAACTAAGCTGGAGGAGAAAAGCCTGAAAAAAATGGAATCAATAGCAGTCTGTCCCTTTTGCACTTTGCACTGATCTGGATAATGTTTTTTTTATTACATTTTATTATATTTATCTGCATGTTTGGAAATATACTTTATCACATTTACATCTCATTCATACTATCCACTTCTGCCCTCATAATTTCAAACTCCAGCCTTTTTAACTTATCTCATTTTAAATTTTCTTTCCCCATCTTGAATGTAATTTTGTTCTTTGCCTTTCTCTCGTTTTAGCCAGTACCCTGCTTTCACTTTAACTTGCTTGTTTGTCTTTTGATGGTGGGGATGATTGTGGTTGTGTTTTTATTGCTCAGGACTAAAACAATCTACTTTACTTTGTACTGGCACTATTGCAATTAACTTGCTGGTCTTGCCCTCCCGTCACTGTATTAGATTAAAACATACCGTAGACAGCTCTAGTAATAGCCAGCACCTGTATCAGCCAGCTAATAGATAACAGCTTTGTAGTTTATTAGCCTTTAACCCTAATAGTTTGATAGTTAAGTATTAACTTCTAGTCGACCCTGATTAAGTTCAAATTCTAGCCGGTACTCACGTGGCACACTTGTGCCATAATACACATGTGTGGCATTCTTACTCCACTCACCTTACTTCACCATCCCCAAGCCTTGTTCAAGTGTATGGCTGACTGCTGTTACCGATGCCAAAGCAGAAGTCTGTGCATCTAGTAAACGCAACTAGCTATTTGCATTTTTGAAGGCTTATAAAGCATATAAATCTCAGAAAAGGAGATATTTAGATTTTAGTGTCCCCTAGTTGAGGGATTGAGCACTGTATATAAGTCCTTTGCTAGCTGTGAGTGGATGCTCAGTCACTCCTTAGATGAATGTTACCAGAGGCTTGGAGGTTAGATAAGACATTTACCGAGCTGCTTATTGGGCCACCATCAAGTAAGCTGGCTCAACATTAGTTCTTTATTGCATATGCCTTTGTTATTCAGCTATTATTAAACTGCCCCTTAGAAATCCAATTTCTGAGCCATTGTGTATAGCCGTGCTGATAGATTTATGTGTGCCCCGAGTAAGAGCTGACCCTTCTTCTATTTATGTGTGCCCTGAGTAAGAGTTGACCCTCTTCTGTTTATTCCATTTACTATAAGGTAGATACACAAGCATAGAACAAGCCACTTGTCTTCTGGTGCTACTGGCGGTCATTGATCCAGCACTAAAGAGGTACTCATTTTCCTTTCCAATGGGAAATTTACCACTGAACTGGAGTTTATCTGCAGCAGTGAGCTGTTAAAGAACTCTAGTAATATTTGGAAACCCATGTTCAAGCAGCTGTCACACCCATCTAAAGAGCATCCATAAGAAGAATGCTGCATCCTCTCTAGGGACTACTTGTGGACCTCAGAAAATTAAACCTTTACTTATGCTGACATCCTTAAAAAGGCTCAGTCACTCTAGCTAAAATGAACATAACGGTAGCTCCAGCTAGTGGGAACTATTGCAATCCACTGTAAATGCCCTCCCTCCTCAAGAAGTGCTCCCACCCTCCCTGACTCCTCCAGGGATATAAAAACCAGAATGGAGCACATCCTTTGTTGTAAATAGGGTTCATGACCTAGGCCACCTAGGTACCTTACCCTTCTCCGAACCTAAAGTCACTGAGTATAACCCCCAAAAAATGCAAAAAGAAAAGCAAAAGAAAAAAATACCAAAATGCAAATAATGGAGAGTCTGATTTTACTAAGAAGGAAACGCCACTGATTATTATTTTTCCAGTTAACCAAAGTAATAGAGTAGAGTAGAAAGAAATGGTTTTGGCTAGAAAAGAAGAAAAGGTGGATAAAGTGAACACTATCAAGGAAAATGCTCAGGAAACCCCTTCTAGGCAAGAGCAAATGGCCCATGCAACTAAGCTTGATTTTGTAGCCCCTAGACATTTCTTTCATTTCTAAATCACATTCTAAATTATATCTTGATTGCTCTATTCTGGCTAGATCTCCCAATTTAGTTTTCAAGAATTGAAGTAAGAGGTTGAGAATATAAGTCACAACCTGAAATTTCTTGAGCAGTGTCCAGATACCTTATCCAAGTATAACATATAAGTATAGCTTTTGCTCATCCTATTATGTTGAACATAGTACCACTGGAAGCCTATAATAACTTGAAACGTAAAATGGAAGGGTTTACTAAAATTATACTGGATCAAGGCAATCTCATAGCAAATCTACTGGAAAACATGAGCAGGTCACAGAGCTCAAGAAACTGTCTTTTCATCCATCCTAATTCTGGATTCTCCTCAAGATAGATTTAAGAAAGGGAAAAGAGGAGGAATGAAAAAACATACACTAAAGAACAGGAATGTTAACAAAGGGAGAATACCAATTAAAAAATATACAGTGCCTGTTAACCAAAATAAAGAATATTCTCTAAAAGGGCCTGCAACCCCCCAACTGATGAATCCTGAAATTACTAAAAATAAATCAAATAAGGTACCCTATAAGGACCTTATCCCAGCTAATTTTCAAGTAGACATCAAAACTCTCGTACTGATCCTAGAGCTTTTAATGTAAATCATGTACTCCCTGTAAGATGTCA
Source organism: Neoceratodus forsteri (assembly GCA_016271365.2). Classification (NCBI taxonomy): domain Eukaryota; kingdom Metazoa; phylum Chordata; order Ceratodontiformes; family Ceratodontidae; genus Neoceratodus; species Neoceratodus forsteri. Next base: position 1,328,974,326 of record CM057449.1, read on the forward strand.
GAAACAGAGCAATCAAAAATGGAAAAAGATTTTGTTCTCCAGATACCCCAGTTGTTCATTCCCTGGTAACAACTCTAAGGAGATTAGAAATTTGATTAAACTGTCAGGTAATGAAGTGATTGTGAGAATGATAGGGATGTATTGAAAAGGCTGTGAGACAGAGGATTCGGTAAAGGATTTGATACTTCACTTGTTTAAGTCTGAGCTGAATTACCTGTATTAAAAGAACACATTATAACAGCCTTTAGGGATATCCAGAATCCTCTGCAACCTGTCCACGTCATGGTTTCTGATATGAATAATGCTCAAAACGCTTTGGTCTAAGCAGCAAAGATTGGCCATATTAGGCACAGAAATCCTCCCCAGTCACTTGGGGTACAATGCGGAAACTACAAACCCCTTCCTAGATTTTAAAGAGTTCTGGGAACAGAATGCCTTTTATATAACTTTAGCTAAACTCCAGTGGAATTTTAACAGCTCTCCTCATTCAGGTCATAACTAGGACTCCTGTAAAACTCCTTTTTGGGGGATACCTTGTTTTCTTAATGAAAAGAGCAAACACTATACCCTTTGGACTGTCCTTCTTAATGGTATCATGAACCTGGAAATCCAAATGCAGGATATTATATGAGCTGAAAGATTTTATCCATCTGTGGAAGAGAGCAAAACAAAGGATACTTTTAAAACCAGTCTGATGCACACATGAGAAATACTTTTTTTTTCCACCAATGATTGGTGACGGCTTATCAAAGGCATAACTGCCTCCTAGCTCATAAGTACCTATGAATCTATGAACCCAAATTAATATCTATACTAATCCTTCTGTGTATTTCAAAATCTTGGAAGACGTACAAAAGCTAGACAAGATAAGCATCTATGTTGTAGATATGCATGATACAAATATTGCTGCCCAGACTGTTAGGAAGAATTGATTAGATTCTGCTAATTTTATTTCCTCTAATTCTAGCATTATACTTCCCACCTCCCTATCATAGAGAACTTTTTGTCATGAACATTGTGGGCCTATCTTCTAAGCTTTCTGATAGAGATTGGTCTCAGTATGTTAATAATTTTGACTTAATATGACTTCAGGAAACATGGGCACTGGACAAATTTAATATAAATAGATTTGAACTAATAAGTTCTCCTGCCATTAAGCACAAAAATGTGTAAGGGCTAGAGGAGGGCTAGCCATATATGTCAAGATAAGGAAGAACATAAAATCATAGACTATGGTATCTCCAAAATGGGCTTTATTATAGCCATTGTGAAATGGTATAGTACAATTTTATTCTGGCAAACATATGTGTCCTCCCTTAGATTATTTACAGATAACAACACACCTTCACTGTGGGATGATTTGACTATCGAGTTAGAGCAGTTCAGCAGAAAATTTCCCACTCACATTTTCTTAATTGCAGGAGACTTTAACTCCAGAATTGGCAAATTGGACAATCTGGACAATTTACAGTACAGCAGCATATTTTTCTGTCTGACTCAAAGGAAAGAAAGCTTAGATAAACTTTCTATTGAGTCAGGACTTAAGTTACAGAACTTTATAGAGAACAATTATTTGCTTATACTCAATGGTAGACTGGATGGGGATTATCCTGGCAATTTTACTTTTATTCAGCTATAGGCAGAAGTGTGATAGATTGTATTATATGTACCCCAGAAAGTTTTGACATATTTAAAAACTTAGGATTACAATGAGACCAGAGGTGACCATGCTCCCATTAGTTTATTAATTACCACTCATGATGTGCAAGTGAACCAACCTAACGAATGTACCCTTTCTCATCACTTTCACTTGGAGGGAAAGGTAGATTAACATCTTTAACAAACACTTGTACTCACTGGGAAACATGTTGCATAGTTCTTCACTATTGGACAACATTGATCCACTAAATCCCGCCAGCTCAAGAATACTCAGCGCTTCTTGACCACTTAAATACAAACATAAAACATAACATTTATACTCAAAAAGGCACCATCAAGGGATACAACTTGGTTTGATACTTCCTGCTGGAAAGCCAAAGCAAACCTAAAGAAACTAGTAAAAGAAGTTATGAAAACTCCTCATGTCCTAAACTAAGCCAGTTAAATAGGCAAAGAAACAGTACAAGAAATGTTTAAAACAAAGGAAAGTGGAAAACACACACACACACACACACACACACACACACACACGTAGTAGGCCCAGATGTTGCAAGCAATACAAAGTAAGGATAACAAGGTCTTCTGGACTTCAGTCTCAAAAGGAGTACTGTAAATGAATACAGGCCTTCTTTAACAGTAGATATCCTTAGAGATACATGGGTGGAACACTTTAAACTAATTTTTGGGGAGTCCCTGGTACAATAATTCCTCCTTGGCTTTTCCAATGTTTCTATTTTGCTATCCAATTGTCCCTAGAAGAGGGAAATGATTCTTTACAAAGCTAGTGATAAAAAGGCCCCCAGCCCTGACGCCATTCCTCCGGATGTATATAAAGAATTTATAGGATTTTAGGTTCTGGTATTAACTTCATTTTTAACATTTGTGTTTCACAGAAGTTTATTCCTATTTCTTGGACCAGAAACATCATTGTCCCTATTCATAAAAGGGTTCCTGATATGACATTAAAATGTCAGACCCATTACTCTGCTAGATATTAGTTCCAAAATCTTCATCAGAATCTTGCTAAATAGACTTCAAAACTGGAGTGGGTGACCTCACAAGCACTCTATCTACATAGCAAGCTGATTTTAGGGCTACCCATTCAACACTGGATAACTTATTCACTTTATTCCATATACTTGAGAAATATGTAACTACTATATAAGGAAAACTAGAGTATTCACCACTTTCATAGATTTTCCCACTGCACTTGATTTAGTGAACAAGGAGATCCAATGGGATACCCTCTATAAAGAGGGATATCCTTAAACTCCTAAGTCATATCTACCTTCTTCACTCCATTACTACCACCGCCATTAGATACGATAACCAAGGTACCTTATAAGAATACGTTTCCACATTTAGAGGGGTCAAACAGGGATGTCTGCTGTCCTCCCTTTATTTTCACTCTACATCAATTCCCTTCTTTATTCCACCCCAACGACTCCCATCTTGATCCACCAAAATCAATAACACTCCATGTCATATTCTAGCATGTGGGTTGATCTAGTTTTGTCTTCTATCTAAACCAGGACTTCAAAGAAAAACCAACTTACTTAAAAATAAGTGTGATACACTAGGATTAAAAATAAATCTCAGTAAAACCAAAATTATAGTATTTGGCAAAATGTTTCCTAATTTTAAATTCTATTTGGATATAGTATCAGAGTATGTATATCTAGGCATTAAATTAAACAATAGGTTCAAATGGGCAGCACATCTTAAAGATCAAGGTAGCAAAGCTAGGCATGCTGAAAAGGCCATACTGATATTTAACTGTAAATACAGGGTATACTCTGGTCCCTGCCCTTTAGGCAGGTGAAGCCAAACTAAACCCCAGAATACTCTATGGGGCTGAAGTCTGGGCTACAGACTATTTAGAGAATATTGAAACTCCACTCTTCTAGTACTATAAATCATTCTTACAAGTTCCTCCTCTACTTCCTCAGCTATGGTCAGGGCAGAACTGGGCAGAATTCCTGAGGGACATGGCCAGATTAAGGCTAGTTTCTTTTGGATAAGAATTATAAATAACCCAGAGAACACACTCCCAACTAAGTTTCTGAAAGAAAAGATTTTATGGAATAAGAGGTCAATAAACTCCCAGTGGCTTACTGCTCTATTGTTGAGTATTGCCAAATTGGATGCTTCACACTTATGGTTTGACTATCTTAGAAATATTAGCATTTCAACTCAATATAAAGTACTTCTTAAAAGAAAATATTCCACCTGGCCCAAAGATCTGACATGAAAACTGTAAGAAGTCATAAAAAGCTATGGTACAAGGAGAAGAAAATTCTCATAGAAGTGAGGAATATCTATTATTGCCTATAACTCCTTGCTCCAGAAAATGGATTACATAGGTCCATTTTGAATGAATCACTTACAAATATGTACTTTAATAGAAATTTAGGGAAATAATAAGAAGCACAAGTTTTGCCAGTGTAACAAGGGTTTTGTAGAAACTATTTATCATATCATAGTCCAGTGCACACTTTACAATACACACAGAAATGCTGTATTAAGGAACTTAAAAATGTAAATTTACTGTATGATTCTGTATTTATTCTTTTGCATCCAATGATACTTGAAGACATGGCTATGATTGCCCGATTCTTAGGTCTACTTATCAAAACAAAGAAAAGGAGGGGGCATATTAAGTGGGTCATTCATTATTAATATTATATTGGATATATTTCTGACTGACATCTTAACATTCAAGATTTATCAGATATGTACTTCTCATAATTTAAAGTTTTTATTCATTTGTATATTTTTTTTGCAACTGAATATGCTTTATTGAAATATTTCTCAATATAACAGTAACAAAACAAAAAAGAAAAGGATACAACATACAAAGAGAACAAAATCACACAAACCCATATAACCCCCTCCCCCATACCCACCCTACCTCATCCTGGTGCAAGCACCTCAGCCATCAATAGTAGTAAAACAGAGGAAGAATTACAGATTTACTGAGAAAGAAAGGAATAGAGCTCTGTCCAGCACATTCGGCCTTAGTGTAAGGAAAGGAAAAATGCCTTATGGCCTTCTTGGCTAAACTAGCTGTTAAACACTCCTGCAACCACTCCGAAACGGATAGATACAAGTTGCCAAGCCAATGTCTGACTATAATAAGCTTAGTGACTAAGGATACTAAAGTCATGTAGTACTTATGCCCAGTAACGCTAATTACTGAGTAATCCCCAAGAGACATACCTCTGGAACAAAACAGCTGTTGAAGCCAAACAATGGGGACATTCTGTTGCTAGCCTTGGACCATATGAGCTTGGCTGATGGACATTCCACAATTTATGAAACAACATGCCTTCCAGCAATTCACAACTAGTACAGATTGGGGAAGACAGCTTTTTCATCTGAGATAAGGCATGGGAGGGTCCAATATAGGTTATGAAAGATGTTAAATTGTGGATTCTTCTGTATATTCTTAGCTGTGGGTTTTATGTAATGTCCTTAATCTGTTTGTCATGGATGAACAATAAACTGAATTAAAAAAAGACTGCAGACTATCTGAGGACACTTTGCATATGCTCCTAAGGCAGATTCTCCATTTTGTGCACTGTCCCACTCACTAGCTCCAACACAAGGGTGATGGCAAATGCTGGTCAGTGAGGTATTATTCTGTAAGAAAAGCTTCCTGCACTTCAGTGGTTGTCTGACTCAGGTCACGTAGTCTCCCAGCACACAGAACTCCTAAGATGGTGACTCTTCTTGTTCCTGTGTGAAGAGAAATGAAAGCAGACCAAAAATGTTATTAAAACTTGTAGAATCAGCTTTATTTGCTGTGCAGTTTCACTATTTTTCCCATCAGCTGGCTGATGGTTGCCTCTCAAATGCACTCTGAGTTTACTGTGCTGCTTTTTTATTCTGTAAGAGCAGCTTCCTTCCTTCATTCTAGGGGTGGGTAGGAAGAAGTAGGCTGCTGGTTAACTAGGGATCTGCAGCTCATCCAGTAGGAAAGAAGCAGACCGGTGGGCCAAGGTCCTTATCTGCCGGCCAAATTCTATGTTTCTATGTTTCTATGTTTCCTACACTTCTTTGATTGGCTGCCTTGAGTCACATGTCTTCCTGACCCCCAGAACTCCAAAGATGGAAACTCTTCTTATTCCTATGTGGTGAAACTCAAAGCAGAGCAAAAAGTTACTAAATCCTGAAAATCACTATTTGCAGTACCATTTCACTACTTCCCATTGTTGGTCCTGAAATGCCCCTGCATTTTCTATTCTACATTTTAAATACAGTTTTTGACTTTTATTCACCTGTTATTGGAGCTTTTGTGGATTGGGACTTTTATAAATGAATCATAATGATGTGAAAAAATATTTACTGTTAGTTGTATTTGTCAGTGGTCTACATCTTTGTTTTTGTTTTAATTGGGTTCACCACAACATAACCCAGATAGACCATCTTAGGGTAGCTGGTTCATTCCACTAGGGTGTCAAACAGATGAGGCATACTAATGAGTCCTGGTAGGATGAAACACGTGTCTATGTCTTCTGTTGGCACTCTTTGCAAACTGTGTGAGAGGCCTTCGGCACCATGCCCTTAAAGTTGAACCAGCATAATATTCTGTGGTGATTTGCATATGCAGCCCATGATGCTTTGCAGTGTGGGGCATGTGTGATTTTGTATTCTACATCAAATGTCACTGTGTTTTAGTTTTCCACCTGTTATCATGGTTTGGTGAACCTGTTGGTCCACTCTAGATATACCTATCATTCTTCCCTGTAGGGGCCATGTGTTAGGTGAAACATAGAGGTGTTTTCCTTGGTAATGCTTTCATGTATTTTATATTGAAAGCCACTTAACACATTGGGCCCAATTTTCAAAGATTCGTGAATGCTGCAAGCCCCTGGTACACCAGTCATATGGTGCAGGGGGTTGCAGCATTCTCTTGGCACCAATCGGGATTTTCATCCCTGTGCTCCAAATGCCAAAGTTAGAAAAGCTCCCTTGGTCTAACTTGTGCCATTTGGGGACCCTTTATGGGGCTTGGGCCAAATCTTTGGCTCAAGCTGCCATAAAGTGAGGAAACTGTCACAACAGTGTCAGAGGTACTAAAATTGGGTGCAGTTGCTTCAGAGGAGTTTGGTGCAGCTGTGCCAAACAATGGGGGTTGATGCAGGGCTCGGACGCAAACCATGCATCAACCTTGAAGATCGGACCCTTAGGGTCCAATTCTAGAAAGGAAATTATGCCAGACGCAAGTAACGAGTTGTGGAACCTATGCAACAGCAACTGCGACATGTGGATATACGGCCCATTCTAGAACTCAGTAGGGATACGCCAAACACAACTGCACAAGTCACGACATGCAAGATACACCATATAAAAGGGCGGAATATGCAGCTGTGGCCCAACATACACCAGCAGATATGCCACAGCCATGGCAGGAGCTGCAGCTGAGAGACAGAGGAGGAGGAAGAAGAACTTCAACCATGAGGAGGTGAACACACTGGATAGCAAATAGACAGCCACCATGCACTCTCATGAGTCATGGAGGGATGCCAAGAAGAGGGAAAACACAAGAGGGCATGGGACAGGGTGACACGCAAAGTCAATGCCATCACTGCACAGCGCGACAGCCCGAGATGTACAAAAGTTACAACGCCTAGCGCCTGGTGAAGTGCAAGTGGTGCAAAACAGGCACAGCACAGGGCACAGGGGTGGACCCACCCAGCAGGAGCCACTCAGCAGCATCGAGAGGAGGATAGCAGCACATCTCAGCCAGCAGAGTATCACTGGAGTTACACAGCTGGACACATTCAGACAGCAGATGGCCACAGGTAGGGACACACAACAGCAATGTATGTGACAGGCCAGACATGGCAACAGCACTGAAGCCAACAGCAAAGGTGGGGTGGGTGGGGTGACAATGTGTAGGCAGATGTATCGATGGGGGAGACATGCCACAGGAATACCACATGGCCACAGCTGGCCACAGAGTGGCCAAGGAACCAGACAATGGTGAGGGGTAGGCCAGGACAGGCATGTGTGCAGCTGACGTGCAGCAGTGCAAAGGAATGACCGATGCCTAACTGTGGGAGGGCTGGCACTGCACATGAAACTGAGGGGAGGGCTGTGCACAGGTATGGGCTGGGCCACACTGGGAGATGCTGTGACCTGCACTGAGTACTGTTGTGTGTGGGGGGCATGCTGAGGTATGGGCTGGGCTGCACTGGGTGTTGCTGTGACTTGCACTATGAAATGTTGGGGGCATGCTGAGGTATAGGCAGGCTGTACTGGGAGATGCTGTGACCTGCACTGTGTACAGTTGTGGGGAGCATGCTGAGATATGGGCAGGGCTGTACTGGGAGATGCTGTGACCTGCACTGTGCACAGTTGTTTGTTTGTTTTTTCCAATTGTTTAACCAGGTGAGACACACTAAGCTGAAAGATTGTTACAGGTGCAACCTGGGAGCACAGGGAAGTTAAGTGAATTGCTCAGGGTCACACAGTATGCAAGTGGGGGCTGTGGGATTCAGACTCAGGTCTCCAGATTTTCAGCTCAGAGCCTTAAACCACTGTGCTATACTGCCTTCATCCTGTCCCTACTGCTGCTGCTGCTGCCCGCCGTCTGGCTCCACTGGGGCCCACCTGCACCAGCTGCCCACGGCACCTGTTGGATGGGAAAGCGTGTTAGGTGTCTCGCATCACTGTGTGCCCTCACCTGCCTGATCAGTGTTGCCTCACAGGTTTGCTTCAGCCTTGCACTATGGCAGTGCACCGCAGTCCCACCTGGTGTATGCCACCACTGTACATGCGTCCTGCACTGATGGCGTGGTGGGTGCACTGCCTAATGCAAGGCCGAGCTGACCTGTGAGGGCAACACTGATCAGGCAGGTGAGGCACACAGTGATGTGGAGACACACTAACAAGTTTTCCATCCAACAGGTGCTCGGCAGCTGGTGCAGGTGGCCCCAGTGAGTCGGATGGCAGGAGCAGCAGCAGGACAGGATGGTGCTGCACAGCCCAGGCTATGGGTATAATGTCAGATGATGGCAGCGGCCACAGTTGTTGGAGGCAGCCCTGCCACCAGTACACCTGTGGCTGGAACACCGGAGCTGATGTCAGAGCCTGAGGGGAGTGGTGATGGTGACAGCCCCATGGCTGAGGAAGCAGTGGACAACAGTGAGAAGGACACAGCTGGACCACCACAGGAGCAGTAGGAGACCATGGAGGACACCACCATCAGCAGTGCTGCCATGTCTGTGGAGGCGATGGGACATCCGTGTGAAGCAGGAGGCATTGGATCAAGAACAGCCAGTGGCTGAGGACACTGGCATAGGGTCGCTGAGCCCATTGAGCACCCGTGAACTAGAGGATCAGTTGGATGAGGCAGTCCATGAGCTGCAGGCCTGGCTGTCCCCACTAGCCTACATTGGGGACTACTGCCCGCCGGTGCTGGCCGGCCAGGGGATGTCATGCAGGAGCTGGGGAACACACGGCAGGGCATGCAGGAGCATCACACTTGCATGGAGCTGCAGCTATCCAGCATTGTCAGCTGTCTGCAGGCATTCACCAGGGACTCATCGGCATGCATGGCTGGCCTGGGGATGCCATACAGGGCATCTGACACTGTGCCGAATGTCAGGCGGTCATCATGGACCACCTCAGCACAGGCCTGCAGAACATGCTGGCACACCAGCAGTGCCTGGATACAGCCATGGCCATGGCCATGCAGGCCATAGCTTGTGCACTGCAGCCGCTGCACCACCTGCAATACCTGGCCCAGTGGATGGCACCCCAGCTGCCACTCATTCCAGCACCCAGACACAGCCATTGGAGTCAGTTGAACCCCAACACCACCCTGGCCCATGCATCAGATTCCTCCCGCCAGTCATGCAGCCAGAGCCGTACACCCAGCAAGGCACCGCCCACACTGACCGGGCACAGGACAGCACTATGGTGCAACCACAGTGATGCACAGAGGCATGCAGGCAACACAGGTGCAGGCCAGGCCAAGCCCCACACACAGTCCCACTGGAACAGGGTCAGGCACAGGGCACGCACAGGGGGCAGGCACACTGAGAAGGGTGCTCCGCAGGCTGCACAGGGCCTGAGGTGATCAGCACATGACGGGGAACACACTGTGCAGCCCCAGCACAGCTGCTGTCACATGTGGCACAGAGGCAAGTAGGCTTTTGTGGGTGGAGCACAGCAGATAACCTGTGGGGCACACACAGGCCCACAGGGTGTGATGCCATGGGTGGTCCACCAGGGCACCACACAGCCCGCCAGACCGGGCAGGGTTCCCACAGCCCAGCACCCAGCACCGGAGGGGTCGGTGATAGGATGGCATCACATGGCAGATGACTGTGACATGTTCAGGTGTCCTGTGCTGTTGGGGGTTGGTAGGGTGGGACTGCACTGGGGGTGGGGCCTTATGCATGGCAGGGGCACATGTCTATGGGGAGTCACTGTGCATTCACAAGGGTGTGTGTGCTATGCATTACTGTGAGCATGGGTGATGTGTGGTCACGCCTGATGGGAAGGACTGGGGAGCACTGTGAATTGAGCACCTGTTGTGTGTAAGTAGCACCATCTTAATAAACCTTGCACCTCATCCTTACTTTGTGTTGTCCTTTTGTCATAGGTGCAATTGTAGTGCTATACTGGAAACATGTTGGTTAGGTGTATCCCCAGTCACAACAGTGCCCTGTGTGGGCACTGCAGGTGGGCAGCTGCTTGCCAGTGCCCACCCTGGGGCCTGCGGTGCACACAGACACACACACACACACACACACACACACACACACACACACATATGCACACACAGAGCTCTGCAGGCACTGGTGCTACAAATGTAGGTGTACCCATACCCATTCCACAACTGCATCGCATCCGCAGGGAGCACAAGCAAGTGCATGACTTCAGGCAGGCCACAATCCCACATCACAGTTGACAAGCCACACATCACTATCGCAGCACCACCCATGCATGCCGCAATTGCGCATATGAGAAGTGTGATATGCGGCGTATGCAGACATGCACGCAGTGGTTGTGAGCATCTAGGCCCAGGCACAGTGTACTGTTACAGGAGCTGCAGAGCAGAGTGCAGAACAGAGCAGGAACACTACAGTGCCAACCTGACCAGGACAGGGACAGATATACTGCAGACTGATGAGTACTGGGCCACATCAGACCCCCATACATACCTCTCTACTCCATCTGTCACAGCTCTGTGGGACAGGAACAGGTATGGACCCTCCCAATGGTGGACACTTAGGAGTTCTGACATGTTATGTGCAATGGCTGTGTACAATTTCAGGGCTGTACTGTGGCATGGTTCCCAGGGTAATGGGAGCATGGTATATCCACACACCACTGTGTGGCAGTCAGTATACTGGCCTTGCCACAGGTGTGGTTGGTAACATGTTACCTGAGTGGTACAACACTAACCCATGCAGGTAGGCTGCATTACTGCCCCCATGCCTGCAGTGGTGGCAGTCATCCCATGGATGTGTCCACACCTGGATGGCACTGACAGACTCCCCTACATGTGGGGACCTGAGGGACAGTGACCTCAGGATGGGGGCACCGCCCTGCATTGGTGAACATGGTCAGACCACAGAGGCCACCATGGTGTAGAGATGTACACTGTGTAGTACGGTGTTGTGTGTGTTGTGTGCATGGTATCCAGGCAGCAGCTTGCAGGCACTGCACAGTGGTTGCGTGGATGGCACACTGCCCATGGAGGAGGCCATGGGCCAGGGCACTGGGCTGGGGCACGTGGTGTGAAGGCCCCGTGCTGAGAGACACCTGAGGGTATGCCATCATACCTCTGATCCTCACAGCAGTACTACTACCCATGGCACAGGCCAGCATACCAGCTTGGCACATTCTCAGACCACCTCAATGGCCCCTACAGTACAGGGCTGTGTCTGCTGCAGTTGCAGCTATCCAGCGGTCCTCATGTGGTTCACACAGCTGCCACAGCAGGGTGGGGTTGGGACCCACACCACCATGCAGGCTATGGGTGTGGCTGGTAGTCCACAGCACGGTACTGCCGGGCAGACCCAGTGGCATGTGTACGCAGGCCCTGATATGGATGACACTGGTCAGGCTGCTGGGACCTGGGTGTTGGCTGCCCTGCCCTGGGATGTGCTGTGGGAGGGTGAGGGGATGGGCCTGTCTGTGGCACGCCCTCACTGTGCGTGGTACACATTCCACCATGGGTGTGTCCTCACTGTGGGCCTCAGGGAGGGTTGTACAGGCACAGGTGAGTATTGTGTTGGCGGTAGGCACTAATGACTGTCATGGTGGTGCAGGCGCATTCGCTACGCCCAGGTATTTGGGCACGGGCCACAGGCAGGTGCGCCAACCACCGGAGGTGGGTGGTGACTAGCACTACACACGCCCTGGTGGGCATTGCTGCCTCACTAAGATGGCATGTCATATTACAGGGTGACATAGGCATGTCACGGAGCATTCTGTATGTGTGGTACACTAGTCCTGTGTTGTAGGCATAGTTGCATGGACAGTGTGCCAGCTAGCCCACCATGGGTGCACGGTACAGCTAGGACTGGTCACGGGATGCAGTGCTTGGTTTCCAACACAGCGCCTGTACCAGACTGCCCAGGCAGTGTCACGCTGCTGTTGTACTTTTCTGCACTGTGGGACCTGCACTGGCTCTATCACTCTGGGGACCACACTACACCACTGTGGTGCACAGGGCCCTTTGGGCTGCCCCAGCTGGGTGCACTGCTGCTGGCATGGCCGGTGAGGGTGGCCCCTAACCAGGGCTGCAACAGAATGGTGTACCATCCAGTGGGTGGCCCATGGTCAGGGTGCATCCAGATGTGTAAGCATGTGCATGGGTCTGTTTCGATGGCCCTGTTGGCGTCAGCTGCCCTATACTGTTCACCATGGCCATGCCCACATCCACCAGTCCCCAGGCATGGTACAGCACCTATCACACCGTGTGCCTGCAGCTCCACATGGGGTACACCTGCACATGTCAATGCCTAGGGCATAGCCCACTGTCATGCCATGTGCGGGTTTGTTCCATTGCTCAGGTATGCCATGCATATGCAGGCAGTGTCTCCATCTACCGTTATGTGTGTGCTTTCCAATGTTGGTACAGTGCTGCCTGTGGGCCAGGGCCACATGACGTGGCACAGAATGCCACTGTGCTGTTGGCAGTGGAGATTACCTAGTGTCAATGCCCAGTCATGCGGTCTCACATGCCACCAGCTATGGCACCCCATGCATGGCTTCCCATGGTTGCACTGTTGTGCACACCTGCCCCACACCGTGACCCAGGTGCTGTATGACTGCCAGCCCAAGGGGTGTGGGGATAGTGCCAGCAGCCTGTGATCATGTTGCCAGCCCCAGGGGAATGATATGGGGGAATGTGATATTGGTGTGTGCCTTGGCCATTGGGGCGCACCATCACCCGTGTGTACCCCACCCAGGCCAATGGTACACCGAGGTGTCCATGGGCCATGGCTGCACACGCCCATGCCCAGGGGTGTACTTGGCCCGATAGAAATGGGCACCGCTGAGACGGTGCACGCACTCACACTGCACCCTGACATGTGCACCCCACAGAGCTGGGGCCATGGCCCTGTCACACTGTCACTGTGCCGCTGCAACAGGGATGCATGTCTGTGTGGTGGGGTTTTCACTGCAGTGGTGGGCTGCCCACATGTTGGCCTGTGTGCTGTATCCATTCCTGCTGCTATGTCCTTCCATGTAGCACCTTCCATGCCTGTGAAGTGCACGTGGCAGCTCATGTCCTGGCTGTCCTGCACAGCCACAGGTCAGGGGCCACCCACATGTAACTTCAGACTGTATGGGGGCAACAAGTCATTGCCAGTGCCGACACACAGGTGCACAGCTGCATGCCTGGCTGGCTGTGTACCACTGTTACTGTGCCATGCTCTACATGTTATGCCTGTCAGGCACGCAATGGCAGCCTGTCTGCATTGCCACCCACTGTCATTGCAGGCATGCACCTGGCCACATCCACCTGTGCATGTTCGGTCACGGCAGGGTGCCCTGGGGCCATCCAGGCCATATGCTGGGACATACCTGTGGGATGAAGACAGTGGGAGGTTGCAGCACCACAGGCAGCTGGCCACAGTGGCACATATGGCTGTGTACTAACCCATGTCCATTTCCTCCTTAGCGCCACAATGTACACATATGGGTCTTCGTAAGTATATGCCATTGCTCAATGTGCACATTTCAATACCTGTACAGCACTGTGTACCTGACATTGTTTTTCTCTGTCCCCTTTTAGGATCTGCTCCACTGCACAGGCCCAGGTAGGTTCACGTTGCCACCCCACAGCTGCTCTTGGGGTCACTGACTGTGCCACAGGCTTATGTTGCTCTGCTCTTTCTCTATCCAGGTGTGCATCGAGATCCATCAGTGCCACCCACTCTGGTAACCACAGTGCACAGTCCAGGTAGGTATCTGTCATTCTCCATGCCCGTGCCCATGGTTGGCTTTGGGACTGCCCCATGGGCACCTGCTGGTTGTGGCCATGTGCTGCTCTGCATGGGGTGGTGGTAAGGATGTGGCAGAGCTGCATGCGGCACTATATGCCCACACCATGCAGGGTTGGGCTGTGACATGCCTCTGCAGGATGGGTGCCGTGTTGGTGCACTGTGGTCACTGTGTGCAGCACTGTGTGCCTGGCCCTTGTATGGCACTGCTCGCCTTTCCACACCTCATGCTGTGCCTGTCATTATACCGGGTGCACCTTCTGAGGTGGTGGCCCAAAGTTGCAGTCCTGTGGCTCGGCCCTGACCCATGTCCCATGGCCGGTGTCAGTGTTGTGCATGGTGGTTGTGGGTGGCCAGCACATACATGGTGACATTGTGTAGTGATGTGTGTACCATTCCTTCCCCTGTTACAGGTGCCATGCAGACAATCATTATGTCCTCAGGGTCATCCTCAGCCTCAGCGGGCATGCCCCAAACTTCACCCCCTTGAGACGGTGCTGCTGGTCAACCGCGCTCAGCAATGGGGTAGGATGCTGCTGCCACCTGGGTGCTGGAGGAGCAGTGCTGCAGAGCAGGAGTGGGCGTGGACAGCCATCAGTGCACACATGGCGGAGATGACACGGACACGCTGGACCATTCACCAGCTGACACACCACCAGCAGGACCTGTCACAGAGGGAGGCTAGGATCCTGCAGTGGATGCTCAGCATGGCACAGTGCCAGGACGTGGACATGTGGACTGGGCATGTCCCAGGTGATGGTATGTATACCCACAGCTGTTCATCTGTTGCGGCAGTGCTGGTGTGTGGTGGCCATGGCGCATGGTGCCTCACACACAGTCACCTGTCCCTTCACTCCACAGGTTCCACTGGCATGACCCAGAGCGTGCAGCAGAGCCACATCGGTGGCCTCAGGCAGGAGGCGCCTCACTGGAGATCAGGTGGCACATACATTGTTCCATTGTGCCATGGCTGGCAGGCAGCCACATTGTGGCTCGTGCTGCACTCTCACATTGATTGCCTGTGTGTGTGTGTGTGCCCCCTGTCTGGGCCCGCACTGACCGCATCCTTTACATCCCTACAGGTGTGCCATAGCAGGCTGCCACAGTAGCAGAGGGCCCTGCTGAGGGCTATGGCTGAAGTGAAGGCCCACAATGCAGCAGAGTACCTGCTGTGCACTCCGCGCAGGCAGCGGAGGGCCAGGGTGCTGCCACTAACCTCCTCCTCCTCCTCCTCCTCCTCCTCCACCTCCTCCACAGCTGTGGTGTCTGATGGGACCTGGCCACAGTTGACACACAGCCAGATCAGGAGACCCCACTGATGTTGGACAACAGGGGCCTGAACAGCCACACCCAGCCTGGCCACAGAGGCTGCAGTTGCAGCTGACGGGGACTGGGCCATGGCTGCACCACCAACTGTGACTGCTGATGTGGACATTGCAGCATGGGCAGGCGAGATGCCCCGCCACTGGACACTGCACCATGTGCTGCTGGCCCTGCAGCAGGGAACACTGGACCATGGTAGGATGCAGCCAGGCCAGGGATGCAGCAGGAGGAGGTGTTGCCTGTTGCAGCTGAGGTGCCCGGGCTGATCCTGTGCAGGGTGGGGCCTGGACCGGAGCGCCTTGTGGTCCTGGTGTCAGCCATATTGCAGGACATCGGTGCCTTTATGGGTCGGTGGGTGCCTCCTCCTGAACTGCAACAGACCTAGGTCCCATGGGTCTGCAATATCCGGACGTGAGTGGGTCTGTATTTGTGGGTGGGCTTGTATATAGGGGTGGTTGGTATTGGTGGTGGGACTGTACTTATGGGTATTGTGGGTTGTCATCGGTGAGCAGGCTCCTTATTCATGTTGATTAATGTGGGTTGGATTTAGAGATGGGCAAAGTGGCTCCCAATTCGCTCCATGAAGTGAATCGTGGAGTGAAGGGGAATTGCGGAAGTGCTCTGCAACGCAAAGTGGAGTACTTCGCTGTTATGATGGGTAATGCGAATTCCACTGAAAACAATGACTTTCCATTACTCCGCCTTCCCAAACCAGTACTCCACCATTCTTAAGGAGAAGTACATTGAAAACAATGTACTTCACCTCACTGCCTTTGTTTTTAAGCTCCAAAGGTGAAGTTTGCAGTGATTCATGGGATTTCAGGTCACATGGGTTCTAGATTGTTCTGCACAGCCTCAGTTCGGGTAGTGTGTGTAGGAAGCTGTAGGAGACAGTCTGCTCTGAGCTCTCTGCAATTCAAACCTTCTAAAAGCTGTTAAAAAGCCTTTTGGGCCTTTTTTGCTGACACTTTAGTTCATTGATTGTAGGAAACCCTCCTGTGCTCATATCATTGAGAGTTTATTGTTTTGTGTGGATTTTGAATGTTACTGTACAACATTCAGTCTGTGTACTGAGAGACAGTGGAAGTGTGCTTTGGGGGAGGGGCGGACGTATCTGTGGTGTAGGTAGATTAACTTGGAGAAAAGACAGTTATTTCTGTTTTGTGATATTTTCTTATAACTGTGTTAATGTACACACAGTAATATTTTCAATAATTCTTGTCATTTTTTTGCTGATTGTTGTGGTGCACCAGTGCATAATTTTAGTTTGTTTAAAATATGTGGTTATATTACTGAAGTTTTCAATTTGCTACACATTACTTAGTGTGTGAATATGTGTGTGACACATGTCATCAAATCAGACACCTTTTATTGTGCCATATAGTAATTTCAGCAGTGTGAACCTGCTATCCACTGCAGCTGTGTGACTTTTGTACTTCTTTGTGGTATCTTTACTGGTACTAGTAATAGTGACTGTTACTGCAGCAGTGCAGTACACTGTCCCCCGCCTCCAACCGCAAAGATATTCTTTTCCAGATTTGAATTTCTGATGGTGAGCACTGGTTAGGTGTTGTACCTTTGTGTCTGCATCTCTTCAGTGCATAACGCAATCTTTAATCTGTCTGCATTTGCATTTTTTTAGGGCTCAATCTCCATCTGTAACTTAAGTCACAGTTGTTTCTTTTGCTTCCTTCAGAGTACTGGACAGGTGTGGTGCATAATTCTGCATGAACATTGTACTCATTAATATGTGTTTTAAGTCAGGACCATCATCATGAGTCACCCGTGATGCAAATCACATTTTTCATCATCATAGTCACGAATGCAGTCACAAATCACGATTCACGATCACGCCTTGAATCACAACATACATTTTTTACTAGTTACTTGGATGTATTTAAGCCTGTTTTGTAGTATCTCTCCAAGTTTCACCACCCCACCATTGTACTCATTGATACGTGTTTTTAAGTGGGGAGTTTTAAGATACAGGTCATCGGGGAAGTACAGCTGTAGGCATTCGATTTCAATACAGTTTCATATTGGTTAACTAACACCATCGACACCGAATCAGTGCCTTCATTATCACGGTCACAAATGTAGTCACAAATCACAAATCACAATTCATGATCACGCCATGAATCACAACATTAACTTTTTTTAGTTACTTGGATGTATTGTAAGCCTGTTTTGTAGTATTTCTCCAGGCTTTACCACCCCATCACTGTACTCATTAATACGTGTTTTTAAGTCAGGGAGTTTTGTGCTGCACCATCGGAGAAGTACAGCCATAAGCATTCACGTTCTTCCTGTACAGCATGTGAGTTACAGTACTATAAATAGTGGTGGGTGAAGTGTCCCCAATTCGCTCCACGAAGTGATTCACGGAGTAACGCTGAACCTGCAGAGTACTCCACAATGTGAAGCGGAGTACTTGCTTCATAATGAGGAACACGAAGTCCATTAAAACCAATGACTTTGCATTATTCCACCTTCCTCAAACCACTTCTCCACCAATTTTAAGGTGAAGTACATTGAAATCAATGTAATTCGCCTCAATTATGCTGTAATTGAGCTCCAAATGAAATTCTGTAGTGATTCATGGGATTGCAGGTCATATGGGCTCTAGATTGTTCTGCACAGCCTCAATTCTGTCCTGGGTAGTGTGTAGTGGTAGCTGGAGACAGTTTGCTCTAAGGGCTCTGTGATCCAAAACCTCT